>JABWTJ010000075.1:173951-2723524 GCA_016801875.1 Solanum sitiens
TTGAAGAGAAGATCCAGTCCAAGCTAGAAGCATTAGCTCACCCTGAAATCCGGTGTAGTGAAGACTGGCTAGAATTGCTGTTGAGTTGAAGACGACGGTACGTTTGCTGCATTCCCCAAATAACAAAGAAAGAAACAACAAGTAGGGGGTCAGTACAAAACACAAGTACTGAGTAGGTATCATCGGCCAACTCAAAATAGAAAACAGTATATATCAGTTCATATCATAAATCAACTACAATACTCAACATGTAGCAACAAGTACTATAATCATCAATAAGTACTACCAAGTTCATCCATGAGGACTCAAGCCTCAATACCACACTCATTTGGGAATTAGGTTCATTACATTGAGTATATTAACATCTCTCAAGATTCCTTATCTTTCTTCCTCTTGTGTCGGTACGTGACACTCCGATCCCCTACTACTATGTGTCGGTACGTGACACTCCGATCCCCTAATTCTACGTGTCGGTTCATGACACCCGATCCCCTAATACTATGTGTCGGTATGTGACACTCCGATCCCCTACTTCTACGTGTCGGTTCGTGACACCCGATCCCTTAATACTATGTGTCGGAACGTGATACTCCGATCCCCTAATACTATATGTCGGTACGTGACACCCGATCCCCTACCTATTTTGTTGGAACGTGACACTCCGATCCCCTAATTCTAGGTCGGTTCGTGCCACGATCCCCTAACTATCGTGTCGGAACCGTGGACACTCCGATTCCCCTTAATTCTACGTGTCGGTTTGTGACACCCGATCCCCTAATACTATGTGTCGGAACGTGACACTCCGATCCCCTAATTCTACGTGTCGGTTCGTGACACCCGATCCCCTAATACTATGTGTCGGAACGTGACACTCCGATCCACTAACATCATTCTATCAATTCATCAAGCCTTCTTTTATACCAAGGCATCATCAATAACAAGGTGAATTTGGGTTCCCCTAGATTTTGGATTCAAAAGCTTCATTATGCTTATTTTATCACAATCACCTAATCACATTCATGCAAGCATACAATTAAGCATATAGAAGGGTTTACAATACTACCAATACATATCATTCACTATTAAGAGTTTACTACGAATAGTATCAAAACCATAACCTACCTTCACCAAGGATTCTTGATCAAGCAAGCAATCTCTCAAAGCTTTTTGTTTCCTCTTTGTTTGTCTCTCTCTATCGATCGTTCCTCTCTCTTCTCCTTGTTCTCTCCATTTTTCTTCTTCAAAAACCCTCTCTCTTTTCCCTAATTAGCAAATAATTAGGTATAAAAGATGAGGAAATAACCCAATAAGTAACTCAAGGTCATCTCCTTTACACCCCCAAGAATTTGAGTTATTAATATTAACCCACTAAATTTATAATTATAGCAGGAATAGTCCAAAACGCCCCTTTAAAACTTACCCAGAAATCCGACCCAGACTGGGATTACGCAACCTGTGACGGCCCGTCGTGCCTGCGATGGTCCGTCCTGCAGGTTCGTCACAACCTTCAGAGAATTGCTCTCAGTACCCAATTCTCAAGAGTTGAAGTGTTTTGAAACGGAACCTCACAACGGTCCGTCATGTCTGTGACGGTCCGTCCTGCAGGTCCGTCACAGAGTTCAGAGAATTGCTTTCAGCACTCAAATATAAGAATTCCAAGTGTTTGGAACGAGACACCCTCGACGGTCCGTCGTGCCCATGACGGTCCGTCGTTGGATACGTCGTCTCAGACAATTTTTCCAGAAATAAAATCTGCTGCTCAAAACGACTAAGCAGGTCGTTACAATTTCATAAGAGCATAAAAACATAAGAACATCCTCCTAAGACTTCCCTCAAGGCCAACTAGTGCAATGTATAGGTAGAGTCTCATACCCCTACCTAGACTAAGGCAAACCCCTTAGTCCTCCTAGTCAGAGTTCACTTTATTGCATAATTTTACTTTCGGGAACAACTTGCCTTAACCGATATAGACCACATGAGCTAATGTGGAATCCGGTGTCATGGAACCCTACACCGAAATAAGGTGGACTACTTACCAAAGTAGTACAAATACATGAACATAGCATCTAGGTGGATCCACTAGCTAGTATTCCTATGGGGGCAAATAGTTCAAGAACTAGGAGACATGTTTGAGACCCTCTTTATGCCTTTGGCATTGTAATCTCTATCTCATGACTACAATAGTGAACCTACCTTCCCTACTTGGGAAAGGATACTCATCACTACTAGTTCACTCGGTGCTAAGCTAGAGTTCCTTTTGAAATGTCTTTCTTTAACAATCATAACTTAGTTTAGGTCATAGGAGACTAACTCCTTGTATAGTCATAGTCATTAGCTCAATGATAATTTGCATGAGAACATCCTTTCATACAACCCTTATATGTGTGATTAGAACATTATCATCATTATGTCATAATAAGGCACATGGGTAATTCATAACCAATCTTATATCATTACATCTTAAGCATAATCTCACAATCACATAATCAAGAAATTTAAATTGCATCATCATACCACACCTACTTAATCTAATCACAATATATGCTTCACTTGAACTTCATCATCAAGTACAAGCCATCACAATAGAAGTAAAGGTTTAAGATAAATTCTTAGCAATTCTTCTTCAAAAGCCATCATCCATGGTTACCATCAACCAACCAATTTCATCCATAATAGGTGTAATAATATCACCCAGTAGCAATTAAGACAATAACTAAGTCAATTGCATCACTACAAATCAATTCAACACTAGTTCAGAACCTAGGGTTAGGGAATTTCGGGTCAGTTCATCACCTCTTCCACAATAATTGGTTTAGCATCAAGAAATACCATAATTAAACAATAATACATCATAATATAATAATAATAACCAATAGAAATCAAGAAAAACACAATTTAAAAGATCAATCTCGGATTAGAAAGAAACCCACATGAAACTCATCTTTTTAAAACCTATTTTCGAAGAACCCTTTGGGTAAAGGAATGTCAAAGGTGAGGAGTTACCATACGTTGATATTTGTAGAAGATTGATGGAGGAAAATCGACCTCTTTCTGCCCTATAGCCCTTAGTCTTAGTCTTATATGGAGTTCTTCTTTGGGAGAGAGAGATAGTAGCGAGAAGGTAGAGTAATTTGTGTTTTGGGAATCGGGGGTGTTAAGTTGGGTTTAGGCTTTGGGTAGTTTATATAGTCACTTAACCAACTTAATTAAACACCCCTTAACCCCTAATTAAGCCCCTAACTAATTAACTAATTAATTGAAGTCACTGAAACTCACCAGCGAAATTACAGACTTGACCTATGAGACCTCGACCTACGGTCCGTAGGTCAGTCGACGCCTCTCCCCCCCAACTGCCCTGTAACATTCCAGAAAATGTACTTGTCTATTGAAGAGTCTATTAGGTTTTAAGAATATGTATTGGGGTACATAGGCATCCCAATGCCCAATATTGAGTAATATTGGGCATGTTAGAGAATATTGGCTTAAGGGTGTTAGCCAAATTTTATGTATTAACAAGTAACTTAAAATACACTCTTATGTTGAAATGCTCCAATCCAAGCTTGTTTAGGAATTTTACCTGCAATAAAGAGCCTAAGCTAAAATTCTTATATTCTTCGCTTACTCACATTAGGTACGAGGCATCCAAGTGTCAAGTCTAAGTACCATAGCACATGATCATTTAAAATGATCATGTAGATTAAGCAGTGCCCAAGGAAATAGTGAGGATCCTTGGGACAAGAAGTGAACTTTCCAAGTGCAACTACAAAGTACACGGTAGGAAAGTGCACGGCAACACAGGTGCAAGCACATGTGCTACCGACCGAGATACCAAGCGACCAAGCCCAACCGATTCGGTTAGGGCGGTTAGGGGGCCGGCATGCATTGGGTCAAGCCACGTGGGGACGAGCTTCCTAACAAATACTAGGCTCTAACTAACTTACCTAACTAGCTAACTAACCTAGGACTAACTAAAATGAACTAACTAGTGTGCCCGAAATCCTAAGACCTAATCGGGTGACATAAGCCGAGTAGCTAACTAAAGAAACATCCTAGTACCTAACCTAGAATGGTCCAAGGAGTTGGTTATGGTCCTAGTGACTTAGGGGAACTTTATTAATTACCCTAGGTAACTTAATTAATTAAATTAGCAACTTAATTAATTAATTTAAATTCATGGTCAAACCCGAGACCCTTAGTAAATTTTCAAAATTTGGTTAAGTCAAATGCTCTCCTATTTTTAGTCAATTTAGGAGGGGCATTTTGGTAATTATCTAATTGATTTATTTAATTAAGTTACCTAGCCTAAGTTGAATTAGTCAATATTCAGTTCCTAAGACTTAGATTCACGTTTATTCAATAGTCTCTCACGACTGAAAAATAGTGAGCAAACGTAAGAAAAACAGAAAAATACTCTCGGTTCTCCTTAGGAAATTTCAAGGCAATTCTTCAGGATTTTTGTGCAAAGAACAGGGTGATCTTCGTAGATTCAATTCTACAGTAAGGTATGGGTTTTCTCTCTTGGATTCCATTAGGCTTTTCAAACGTTTTCAATTCAGGAAAACCGAAACTAGGGTTGTTCCCAATGAAACTTTCGAATGTTCATCTCCCTAGTTCTACCTATTTCCGATTCTAGTAGTATGAATAATGTATATCTCGAGCATGTTGTTGGTATGTGGTGCTAACTGATCATAATGTGTAGGTTTCTGTGATTTGATAATGTCGAATGGGACCTATAGGTTAGATGCGTATGATTACAGTATTCTTTTACATGAGATAAGAAATATTGTAATGCCTAATTGTGTTCGAGAAGATGAAATTGTTATAAGTCATTTATGAAATTCAATTTAGTGTTGAAAGGAATGAAGGTGTCGATTACTCTGTGTGTGTTTACACTAAATATGTCTGTAACTGTTTGGAATGCAATGTTTCCAATAAGAAATAAGAATGAAAATCAAAGCTAGTTAATGAATTTTCAATGCCAAATCAATTTTATAGCTTGGCAAAACTAACCACTGAATTGTTCTTATAAGCTAATCAAAGGTTAAAAGTTGGCTTGCTTAAAATGATGAGATTACTACAATATATTCATGAAGTAATTGACTTGGCTAGTGATAATATCAACACAAGTGTTTAGTGAAAGTTTGATTTATGCCACTAAATTGGCTAGCAATATTATGTCCAAGATATTAATAGAATTGGCCAATGATTAAGTCATACCAATCTTAACTCGGAACTCATAACCTAGGGTATGCCAATGATTGGGACAAGTCCCAACATACCCTATCTAAATGAACTTGTGAACATCGTAGCACGTTGAATAAGTCCTTATAACTTTCAAAAAGAATGGTAAAAGACTACCAAATAACATTGAACAAGATAAGGTGAGTAATGAAATAACTAAAAGCTTATGAGTTATGTAATTTACCGAGAATGGGGTGTTAAAGGAAGTGAGACAAGTCTCACTTGCACCTAAATAATTGTGTCAAAGATACTCACATAAGAGGGTGTTAGAAATCGTGAGACAAGTCCACTCACACCATGATGATAATGTAAGATTTAAGTTCACATTAATCAAGTAAAGAAAGGGATGACAAGTCATCCATTGAGCTAAGCATACCTCATACTAGAAGCAAGCTTCCACAATGTATGAGTCAATTCTAGAAGTTGTAAAGTATAATAAATCTGAGCTAAGCACCGATAGAATAACAATGATCTTGTTCCAGCACATGTAAGCCTCATGAGACGAGACTACCACCAAGGTGGATCAGGGTCTCCAAAGTCTCCTATTCTTTGAACTATGTCGCCAGCATAGGTTACTAGCTAGTGAATTCCCCCTAAGAAAGCTAGGCAGTATTCGGTTTCACTTTGGCCGAAGAAGCACCTCTTTTCGGTGTGGGGAAGACACTGGATTTCATGTTAGCTCACATGATCTATGTTGGTTAATGCTCAAGATTTCAGTAAGAAAGTAAGAAAGAAAGAAAGAAAGAAAGAAGTAGGAAGATGAGGGGCGTTCGGATAGGATTACCAAAGGGAGAGGTTAGACTAAGTAAGGATGTAAGCTATTCTTAGTCATTGCACAGAAAGATCCTAATGGAGGTCTTAAAAGAATATCCTAAGTCAACCTAGCATGTTCAAAGTGAACATGAGATCAAAGAAGAAGAAATATAAGTTCAACGTGAACTAAGTAAGCAAAAGCATAAGAATGTCAAATCATCAGTGTTTGATAAGAATGAATTTTTAACAGTTATTAGTCTATGCCAATAAAGGGAGCAAAACATAATGACCCATCAATTGGAGTATGAATATGTGCCCCAAGATCTATATATTATGAAAATAATCAAAGAATGGGCATATCCAATAAAGATTGGCTTATAAAGACTTCATGCCCAATTTAATAAGAATGAAAACAATAACTTGTGAGTAGGGTAGTCAAATTATTTCCTTAGTCTGTTGGATTACTTACTTGATTCATTGTAGGTATGGGACTACAATGAATCATTGCACTCGTAAGTAAAACATAGAATCAAAGGAGATCATTGAACTACACAACAGAAAGAAAAAAAGATTGAAAAATAAACTAAGTCTGGGAGAGGGAGCTCTCGGCCTAAGGGGAGCAAAAATATTAAATTTTGCTTGAGTTGTTCTAAAATTATGTTCATGATTCCAAGGTCATATGTTCATATAGAAAATGAGTAATGTGCTTTAAATGCATGAAAATATTTCATATTCATAGCATGATTCATAAATAACGAATTAGGAAAGTAAAGTTACTTCACTTTCCAGAAATGGGATGTTGCTATTGGAAGAGCTTTCCTTGATCATGCATAGTCCTTATGTGTTTATGTGCATACACCCATACTTAGTACAAGTGTGTACTAACCCATATACAATTACTATTTCTATAGGTGCAGGTCCTTGAAGAAGATTGAAGATCAGTTGAAGCTGTTTGGACTAGTACCTCCAGACTTTGGTAGGTCCTCCTGATTTCGAGGATGCCTACGCTTTATATTGTAGCTTTAGTAGATTAGACATAGCTAGCGGATGTTGTCCCTAGCGTTTCCTTTCAAACATTTGTTCAAGATTTTATATTAAGGTAGGTTTGGCAACTATTAATGATATTATGAATTCTTCATTTCAATTGTTCAATCTGTTAACAGATGGTTGTTTAGTTTGAGCTGTTAGTATATCATTCTTATGCAGAATTATATGAAGTCTAAGTACACTTAAGTAAACTTAAAAAGTGTTAAATTTTCCGCTAAATTTAACTGTATGATTGTGATGAAAGCTAAGAAGAGGCTTGTCTGCGACCTCTGAGAGGTTAACGACGCCGGTCACATCTGGGGTCTAGGACCCGGGTGTGACATGTCCTGTACATACGTAGTCTTGGTCGTAGACTGTGCATTTTTTCCATTTTGGAAAAATGTCTGAGTTTTAATCGACATAGGCATCGACGCCCTATCGTTCAACTTACGCCTTATAGCCTGCAATAGTAGGTATACACTGCCTAGTGACAGCCTTTTGGCCAAAATGGAAGGGTCCTCCTCAAGGACCCTTAGAGTGGTCGTTGGGGAGTCGTACCTAGACGTTTCGACCCTATACATATTATAATACATGTTTAACACCTTCCCACCAAATTTCATCAAATTTCGACTCCTAAAACCCGGTGAAATAGGCTAAGGCACACTAGCACCTCTTTCACTAGTCTCCGGACGTTACGGACATTCCTTCACATTTTGACTCTAAAATTTCCTGAATGGCTGATAAACATTATTTTTTGACCTTAAAGCAGTGTTACAACCCTTAGACACTCATGTGAGGCTCTAGATTCAGTTTTGGACTTTCGGATTGTTACATTATCCCCCAGGAACATTCCTTCCCGAATGACACTAAAATATCTTGAAGGAAAACGATGGACTCAATACTAGCAGCCCAACAAATAACAACATATCAAAACATGAGTTACAACTCAAATCAATATAAAAACATGGTATTTAAACAAAGTAACTCAAAGCATCAATTACTTGCTATAAGAGATCAATATTAGCACATGAGAAATTTCCTTCTCAACAACAACATGAGCTCAACACAGTATACAGAGTCACTTATGCCAAAATTCCTTTCAAAAAACATCAACATGATCAATATCATTTCATAAAGGCAACAACCTACCAAAATACACCAAATGAGTGCGAATCACGTAAAAGAGCATTTTTCATGAAAACTCATTTTTACCAAAAACCTTTATCATGAATATGCATATCTTTGCAAAACATGTCAAATTCAATTTATTCATTATTTTCATTATTAATAGGAACAACTAATCTTAAGGTCATGATACATCTTAGTAGAACCCAGATAAATTGAATAATGGGAACCATGAGCTTTCTCAAGAATCCGGTTTCTCAAATCATCTACATTGGGCACACACAACCTCTCTTGATACCTCAAATCACCATCCCCCCCCCCCCAAGAAGAATGACTTACCAAGAACCGATTCCTTCAACTCCATCAATGATGGATCAAGGTGTTGTTTTGACATCACCTCAAACACCAAGGATGATTCAGAGTTATCATAGACCATAAAACCACCATTTAGAGAATCTTCCAATCTAACACTTAAACGAGCCAACCTATGAACATCTTTCACTATGTCTTTCTGGTCTTCTTCCAAACGAGACACACTACCCATGGTCATTTGACTTAGAGCATCCGCAACCACATTGGCCTTTCCAGGGTGGCATAGAACACTTATGTCGCAATCTTTCAACAATTCCATCCATCTTCTTTTTCGGAGATTTAACTCCTTTTGAGTAAACACATATTGAAGGCTCTTATGGTCGGTATACACATCCACATGAACACAATAATGATAATGCCTCGATATTTTCAAGGCAAATACCACGGCCAATAACTCAAGATCATAAGTCGGATAATTCTTCTCATGCACCTTAAGTTGTCTAGAGGCATAGGCTACTACCTTCTCATGTTGCATAAGGACACACCCCAAGCCCACTCGGGATGCATCACAATATATCACACCCTTGGTAACCTACAATAAAGTCAACAACGGAGCGGAGGTAAGCCTATATTTTTAGATTTGGAAGCTTTTCACATGCCTCTGACCACTTAAAATTCACATTTTTTGGGTGAAGGTGGTCAAAGGACCACAAACCTCCTATAGTATCCTGCTAGACCCAAAAAACTCCTCATGTCAGTTGGAGTCAATAGTCTAGGCCAATTTTTAACCGCCTCGGTTTTCCTTGGATCAACCTCAACTCCTTCATTAGAGATGATATGACCAAGAAATGCCACCGACATCAACCAAAACTCACATTTGCTATACTTGGCAAATAGTTGGTGTTCCTTAAGGACTTGTAATAACACTCTCTAATGGTCCATGTGTTCACTCTCATTTTCGAATATACCAAGATGTCGTCAATGAAGACAATGACAAACGAATCAAGGTAACTTCGAAAATCCCTATTTATGAGATCCATAAAAGCCGCCAGGGCATTAGAGAGACCAAAGCACATTAATAGAAACTCATAGTGAACATACCCAGTTCGAAAAGCCGTTTTAGGTATATCCTCACCTCTCACTCTAAGTTGATGATACCATGATCTCAAGTCAATCTTAGAAAAGTAGCTTGCACCTTGGAATTGATCAAATAAGTCATCAATCCGAGGGAAAGGATACTTGTTCTTAATGGTGACTTTATTATGTTGGCGATAATTAATGCACATTCTAAGGGACCCATCCTTTTTTTTTCACAAACAATACTGGTGCACCCTATGGAAAAATACTAGGTCTAATGAAGCCTTTGTCTAGTAAGTCTTTGAGTTGAGCCTTCACTCTTTCAATTCGGCCAAAGCCATATAATAAAGAGGAATTGAAATGGGTTTGATATCCGGTAGCAAGTCAATACCAAAATAAATTCCCGTGTAGGAGGGTTTCCGGGAAGGTCATTAGGAAACACCTCCTGAAATTCCCTCAGTATGGGGACTAACTCAATGGGAGGATTTTCGAAGTCTAAATATTTGACTCTTACAATATGGTATAGACACCGTTTAGAGATCATCTTACAAGCCTTTAGACAAGAAATAATATGACCTCTAGGTATAGAATTACCCCTTTCCACTCCAAAACAGGTTCATTAGGAAAATTGAACTTGACAATTCTTGTTCTACAATCAATGGAAGCAAATAAATCATGAAACCATCCATCCCCAAAATAACATCAAAATCGACCATATCAAGTTCTACTAATTCAAAATGAGTAACTGGACAACATCATTGGACAATTTCTATATACCCTCTTTGCAACCACCGACTCACCTATCAAGGTAGTTACCATAAAAGATTCATTTAGGATATCGGGAAAAATATCAAACTTGCTAGATACCAAAGGAGTAACAAATGACAATGTTTAACCTTATCAAGTAAAGAATAAACATCAATAGAGAAGACTTGTAATATACCGGTCACCACATCTGGAGAACTCTCTTGTTCACCCCTAGAGCGAAGAGCATAAAAGTGATTCTTTCTTGGAGAATCAATATTAGAACCAATTGCTTGAGCTTTCCCACTCCCCTTGTCTTGCCCCTACACATTAAGGAAATCTCAAACTTTGTGGCCACTCTTTCCACACCCAAAGCAATTGTCTGTCCGAACAAGGCACTCACCAAATGATACGACCCAAAGTACACCCTAGGCGTAACCGGCGTCTTCGTCCTCTAAGAAGACTAAGACAAGCCCTTAGCATACATCATAGCACATCATAGGTAAAAAATTGCGGAAATATTAAAACATTACATATGAGTATACATAGACTCCTAACATACGAAGTGTACATAGACTTCTCTTTTAGCATAAAAAATCATATAGAATTCTAAAGTCTCATCTAACATATAAACCATCTACAAGAGTATGAATCACAATAGTTTAGGCATAGCCCTTATTCTATTACAATATGCCATATAGGCTACAATGAAAGTCTCAACATGAGAATGGAATAATTGTCTCAAAACAAAGACAAAACTAATACGGCTTGATGAGTGGCTCTATCCTCGAAACTCATGAGGACTCACCAATTGACTTAGGAAAGAGCCAAGTCTTCTTCTTCACAGACCACGAATCTCCTCAATGGCCCGAACCTAAAATGTTTGGGAAAAGGAAGAAAATATGGGTTAGTACAAACCACATGTACTAAGTATGTCTCCTATGAACAAAAAATCATCAATGCATAAGAAAAGGACAATTTAGTCAAAATTATGTTTTTTATCAATTTAACTCAATATGCATATATAAGAAGCATAATAAGTCAATTCAACATAATAGTTACCCAACACATTGATCACCCAAGCAATACTTGTGCAATGCCAAATATAGAACCCCATAATCCTATCCAAGGCTAAATATCACATTAAGCAACCCACTTCATACTTACAACATATACTCATAAGTAATCATAACATGATTAATACATGAATACTACTCATAGTTTATCAACATAATAATAATCATAGTCGTAATCATAAAAGAACACTACAAGAATCATCCCTTAGGATTCCAAATGTGCAATAAGTAAGGGAAGTCTCATACCCTCCCTCACCCTATGTAGTAGCCTTCAAGACAAACCAAATAAGAAGTCACATAATTAACTTGTTCATTTACTTTTGCATTAGGGAAAGAAGTGCAATAACCGATATTAGACCATGTGAGCAACATGGAATCCGGTGTTCTACTCCTACACCAAAAAGATAGGGTTAACACTTGCCTAAGGTGTAACCATTCGTACGTAGCTATCTAGGTGGATCCACTAAGCTAGAGTCCTATGTGTGCACATAGTTAAGGGTAAAGGAGATTGATGTTATAAACCTTGACTTACTAATATGGAGGTTTCCATCTCATGAGACAACGTATAACTAGGGAAACCGTACTTACTAACATGAGGAAACACATGTCGAAGGCCAGACTTACTAACGTGAGACCTCCATCTCATTTACATGCCCTTTCGGTGCTAAGCAATTATTCCCTGTACTAATCATCATAATCATCATACAATATCACATTAGTCTCTTCTAGACCCTTAAGTGAACATCTTATCGTAATAGTTCATAGGATTTCATGAGTTGAACTATCCTTTAACTTTAGAAACCACATACAAGTGAGTAAACCTTTCACTTAACACTTTATTATAATCATGAGAAACTACTATCAATCATATAATAATCATACCATAACATACTTTGATAATTCATAACAAATTCAATAGTCTAGGGTTAATGATGAGGAATACCTAACATCACCATCACAACCACATACTAGACCAAGAAGCATTACTATCTAAGTAACTCATAATTCATAATTCAATCCAACAAGAACCAATAAACATACCTCCTTGCCATTCCAAGAACCTTCATATGTACATTACCAAGAATACATAAACAATTACATGGATAAGGTAAATTCAAGAAGCAATTCCATAATTAACAACAATGTAGTCAATCTACATATTCATAATCTTCACAATTCACCATATCAACTACAGGTTTTTATGAAATTGGGGAAAGCACATGGTATAGGGAAATCTCAAAGTAAATCATTAATTAACCATCAATATATACTTTAAAAAAATTAATTCCTCATAATTAACCACAACTTGTTCATAATTTCATTTTTCAAAGAACACCCATGTGTAGAAGAATAACCTATATTTGGGGGATTTAGAAATCATCTTTTAGAGGGACCTCTTGGAGAAAGGAATCCCAAGAGTGAAATAAACCATACCTTATAGATGATAAAGCCATGAAATTTAGTAGAAACATGAGGGATTTGGTCTCCTTCTTCAAACATCAAAGCTTCTTCAATGGGGGAACAGTAGAGAGAGAATGTGGAGAGAAGGGAGAGCTTTTGGAATTTGTTTTGGGGTTTTGATTTGAGTGAGTAATTGTGAGGTAAAACTGATAGGAACTCAATATATAGGCCCCCCATGAAATACCAAAAATACTCCTCACTTAAATTGATCCTTTGATGTAGTCAAACTCGAATTTTATTTTCAGATATTTCGTTGGGGAAGAAGTCCGCGTCGTGGACCTTTTCCCGCAAGATTTCCAAAATTAATGGAGTCTGCGACCTGCCCGCTACGCGAGCTTTAATTTTGACCTTGGGTGAACCAAGTCGGCGACACGGACTTTTTCCCTCCAAGAACAAAAGCTTTTGCCTCTTGGCAGCTTGCTTGGTCCAATGCGGGGTCCCTTCGTGGACCCCTTGGGCGATCCTTGGAGGGTCGGACCTAAATTGTTTCACCCTATATACTAGGTTTTACGTATTTAAGTAATTTTACAAGTTTTGGACTTCATATGACCCTCTGAAACCTTCACCAAACCTAGGGATGTCAACTAGTTAAATTTTGCTAGTTTTCGGACGTTAAAGCTTTTCTTTGATGTTATGGATCCAATACTTCTCAACCAAGTTATTTATACTTATTTAGGTCTTAAAACATCATTACTCAACATATACGAATCTAGTATAAGTCACAGAATTTCAGAGTGTGTCAATACTCCCCCCCCCCCCCTTAGGAACAGTCGTCCCCGAATGACACTTTAAACCTTTTTATAGGAAGATAAGACTCAAGACTAGCAGCAAACCAACCAACAATATCATAATGAGTGACAACTCATAGGAGGAAATCTAAACTCCTTTCAACACATAACATAGCATCAACAAATAGTAATTTAATCCACACATACCATAACAAAAGCTCAACTTTTCATATCACATAAGGAGGTACGACCTTCTCCATTTCAATATGAGCTCAATATGAACATCAAAAGTTGACATGTTAATTTCTTATCAAAACAATATCAAACATGCTCATTATAATATTTCATGAGTACGTATAGCACACAACACACTTAAGTGAAAGCCAACATAATAAACATACTTCATTGAAAGAAAAGAACTCAACTTAGTCATGAATTTCTACTATAATATGCACATATATTTGAAAAAAAAATGATAAGATCAATATTATTCATAATAGTCATATAGGGAACTACTAACCTCAATCTTGGCTATGAGTAAGGGAGAAAAGATGAGGATAGCGGGACTTCATGTTGGTCTCGGCCTCCCATGTTGCGCCCTCAACAATGTGGTTCCTCCATAGAACTTTTATGGAGGCAACCTCCTTATTCCTATATTTCTTAACTTTACTATGAAAGATCTCAACCGGGACCACTTCATATGAAAGATCCTCTTTTACCCCTAAACCCTCTATAGGAAGAATGGAAACCAGGTCCCCCATACACTTCTTGAGCATGGAAACATGGAATACAGGATGAATCATGGCCAAATCATTGGGCAATTTCAACTCATAGGCCACACTCCCAAATCTTTTCAAAATTTCATATGGGACCACATAACGGGGACTAAGTTTCCCCTTCTTTCCAAACCTCATCACCCCATTCATGGGTGAAATTTTCAAATAGATCCAATCTCCTACTTCGAATTCAAGGTCCCTCTTTCTATTATCGGCATAAAAGTTTTATCGACTTTGAGCCGCTTTCACTCTATCTCTTATAAACCAAACCTTCTCGAGAGCTTCATAAACCAAATCGTGACCAAGTAGAGAAAACTCACCTACCTCATAACGCCTAACCGGGTATCTACACCTCCTCCCATAAAGTGCCTTGAAGGGTTCCATAGAGATAGTTGAGTGGTAGCTATTATTGTAGGAAATTCTATCAAAGGTAGGTGGTCAACCCAATTACCCTTGAAGTCAATGACAAATTCCCTCAACATATCTTCAAGAGTTTGAATAATGCGTTCCTCTTGACCATCTGTCTTAGGATGAAAAGCGGTACGAAGCTTCACCTTCGTACCAATCCCACTTTGGAAAGCTTTCAAAAACTGATAGGTAAATTGAGTGCCTCTATCCAAAATGATAGATAACGGAGCTCCATTTAAGTTCACTATTTATTTGAGGTACAATTTGGCATAGTCTTCCGCCGAATATGTGAATTTGATGGGAAGAAAATGTTGGACTTGGTTATCCAATCCACAATGACACATATCGAGTCATGTTGTCTTCTAGTACGAGGAAACCCTACTACAAAGTCCATGTTAATATCCTCGTATTTCCATGTAGAAATATCTATATTTTGAGTTAAGCCACCCGGTCTTTGATGATCCGCTTTGAATTGTTCGCAGTTCGGACACTTAGCAACAAAATCCAGTTTGTACCTTTTCATACCATTCCACCAATAAATTTATCAAGTCGTGTTACATCTTTGTGGCACATGGATGGATGGAATAGCGGGAGACATAAGTCTCTTTGATGACCAATTCCCTTAAGCCATCCATATCCGGTACACACAACATTCCTTGGTGCCTAAGCACCCTATCTTATCCTTGAGAGAAAGACCTATTAGACTTACTAAGGATCGTTTCCTTCAACTCCATCAATATGGTATCAAGGTGTTGCTTGTATTTCAGCCCAACCACTAAAGATTACTCTGAGTTGTGGTGAACCACGAAACCACCCTTTGGAGAGTCTTCTAGTCGGACACCCAAACGAGCCAACCTATGAACCTCTTTTACTAACTCTTTATTATCATCAACTACATGAGTCACACTACCCATGGACACTCTACTCAAGGAGTCCTCTACCACATTAGCTTTTCTGGGATTGTAAAGGACATTCATGTCATAGTCCTTTAAATGTTCCAACCATCTTCTTTGATCTAGGTTCAACTCTTTTTGGGTAAACACATATTGTAGACTCTTGTGATTCGTGAATACATCAACATGTATCCCATAGAGATAATGTCTCCAAATTTTAAATGCAAACACCACGGAAGGAAGCTCAAGGTCATTAGTTGGGTAATTCTTCTCATGTGGCTTGAGTTGTCTGGAGGCATATGCTATGACTCCCATTTTCCATGAGCACACATCCTAGACTCACTTGGCAGGCGTCACAATAAAACACAAACCCTTCGGTACCCTCGAGTAAAGTCAATACCTGTAACATTTTGAAAACGTAAGACGTGTCGTTAAGCCTAACCTAGATGTCGTGAAGTCTAAACACTATTTTTAAGGTTAGTTTCATGAATATATGTCACTTAGGAAGTTTTGGTACCAAACTGTTCAAGAACGTCCATGACGTCCGAAAGTTGGTTCAAAGAGGTGCTAGTGTTCCTTGGCCTATTTGACTAGATTTTAAGAGTCGGAATTTAATGAAATCTGGTGTAAAGGTGTGTACACGTGTTAGGAAGGTTTTATGGTCAAAACGTCTTGGTACGACTCCCCAAGGACAAACCAAGGGCCTTGAGGAGGACCCTTGTGGGACTTGGCAACACTGCCTGGGCAGTGTGCATCGACGGGATGGCCTATGGTCTGTGGATGGACCAACAGACCATTGGTGCCACCGTTGCCCCACACTTGGACAGGGTGGCCGTGTACATCGATGGGGAAACCCACGGCCTGTGCATGGACCAAAGGACCGTCGATGCCACCGTCCCTCCTCACTTAGCCAAATCTTGGTGGGGGAGCAATCATGGAACCATCGATGATTCATAAGTGGACTGACGGGGTGTCGATGCCTCCGTTATCCCACACTTAGCCTGGTGGAGGAGGCCCCCGGCTGCACAAGTCTCTGACCGAGACGACGGATGTGCAGCACGGAGGGGGGCAAGTCCGTCGACCCACAGACGGACCGTCGACGGGGTCTCGTCTGTGAGGTCAGGTAAGTATCCTTTCACATTTTAATTAAGTCATTTAATTAGTGAGGGGGTTTACATAGTTAATTAAGGGATTAAGGGGGTCTAATTAAGTTAGTTAGACACCCTATAAAGTCCCTAACCTCATTTATCTAAACAAAACTCTAAAACAAATTTCTCTACCTTCTCTCTACTTTCTCTCTCTATTGGAAGACTCCATTGAAGCCAAGTCTAGGAGGTGAATTGGGGTCTGGAAAAGGGTGGATGCATCTTCAAATTCTCATCAAAACATTAAGGTATGGGATCTCTTCACCTTTGAGACCTCTTTCCTCAAAGGGTTCATTCAAATTGATTTCAAAACTACAGATTTCTAATGGTTTTCATCCAATTTCAAATTTGATGTTATGAATTGAGTTGTTGATGTTTTCTTTAGGTTTAATTGAGTTGATTAACATGTATGTTAACTTGATTGTATTAATTGGTGATGATCTTACCTAAATTGAAGAACATGATCCCAAGTCCCTAACCCTAAGTTGTGATCTTGATTCATATTGTAGTCTAATCATTCAATTGACTTGGTTAAGGGTTGAATCACTTCTAGATGGTGCTGTTTATGTTGATTATGAATGAATTAGGATGATGTATAGTCTTTCATGCTAGTTCTTGGTATTTGATCTAAGACATGATGATTTGACTTAATCCTAAGCTTTGATCTACTATTGAATTATGATGTGGTGATTCTTCTAGACTTGTGATTACATTGGTTATTGAATTATGGTGATTTGATGACCTAATTGGGTTGCACTAAGGGTTGATGGTAATACCTTGATGATGGTGAATTGTGAAGAAGACTTGGTAAGTCTTGTGACCTTATCCTTTGTTTCAGTTATGGTTAATTGTGATTAAGTCATGATGATTATGTTGGAGCATGCTTTGTTTAGGATTTATAGGTTTGTATGATGTTGAATTGAAATGTCTTAGTATGGTTGTGAGGTTAATTAAGATGTAAAGATATAAGGGTGATGATGATTATCAATGTGCCTTATTATGAAAGAAAATGTAAAGTGTTAACCTTACTTGTGTGAATTGTGATGAAAGGCTTCTACTCATGCAAATTCCTATTGAGCTATTATGATGATGATTATACAAGGGCTAGACCCTATGACCTAAATATGTTATGATTGATGAATAAAGATTAAAGACATTTCAATAAGGGACTAGCTTAGCACCGAGTGAACTTGACAATGGGAGGTAATGGCTTTCCAATAGAGGAAGTGTTATCCTTTTGTCCTATATGTGATGTTGACTCCCCATTGAGGGATACTCATTTCATTGATTCCCATGAGATGAGGCCCTAATTACAAAGAGGTATGTAGAGGGAATTTCCTATCTCTTAGTTCTTGAACTATGTTGCCCCCATAGGAAGACTAGCTAGTGGATCCACCTAGAAAGCTACATCTATGTTAGGTTTTACCTGGCCGATAGACCACCTTCCATCGTTGTAAGGTTTTGTGACATCGGATTCCACATTAGCTCATGTCGTCTATGTTGATTAAGGCGAGTGTTCCCTAAAATAAAAATAAAGTAATGATGTATAGGCTAACTAAGGTGACTTGAGTGGTTAGACTTAGCTTAGGCATGGGTATGGTACTTTACCTAGGTCTTGCACTAGTTTACCTTGATAGGAGCTTTAGGAGGTCAATATTATGTATGTAAGTGATAATAAAGGGAAATGACTTTACATGATGATTATGATGCTTATGAACATGCAATTGGTCTTTATTGCTAAAGTATGAACTTATGTATGTTGAAAGTTATGTTATGTGAAGTAAGTTACTATTTATGATTCTTATTTGGTTACTTAATTAAGTAGGGTTATGTGGCTTTGCTTGGTCATTGCACTTATGGCTTTATAAGGGTTATGTTTGGTTGTCTTGCTTTACTATTCACATGATTAACTCTCATCTATGATTGTAATGTGATTACTTGATGTTAGGGTTATGTGAGATTATGGGTTCAAGTATGTGATATGCATATGGTTGTTTTGACTTGATTAAGCATGTCGAATTGGTTGGTCTAGTTGTTGATTGTGCATAAATATATGAAATGGCATGATTTAACTAAATGTTCCTTTTTAGCGTGTTTGGTTGTTATATGTGCATATGGTCTCATACTTAGTACATGTGGCGTACTAACCCCATTTTCTCCCTTTTTCCCAAACAGTTTAGGTTCCGGTCATTGAGGTTTGGTTTGAGGCGATTGAGAAGGAGACTGGATACTCTTATCATCCAAGTGGTAGGTCCTCATTTTCTCGAGGATGATGCCGATATTCTACCTATGGATTTGCTTAGATATTATGACGTTTATGTTGAATTTATCTTTCATTTGAGGACAAAGTTGTATAAAGCCTATATGTGGCTTACTTTTATTGTTGTAGGGCTATGCCCATGTTGATATTGTCGTTTTAGATGGTTTATGAGATGAGACGGATTTTATGACTCTAATTCTATCTTATATATGTGTATGACATAAAAGTAGAAGACTATGTTATCTTCATATACGAATGGGTCTATGTATACTCGATATTAATAGTATTATGTGTATGTAGAGGTCTATGTAAACCTCGGATTAGATATAGTTAAAAAGTTTAATTTTCCCGCATATTTTAGCCAATGAATGTTATGATGAATGCTAAGGGCTAGTCTTAGTCCTCAAAGAGGACGAGACGCCGGTTACCTCTGGGGGTGCTCCCCGGATGTGACAATATCGGAGCGGAGGTGAGTCTATCTTTCAATAATTTGAAACTCTTTTCACATGATTTCGACCATTCAAATTTGGACTTCTTTTAGGTTAAGGCCGTTAATGGAGATCCGATAGACAAAAATCCCTCAACAAACCTCCTATAGTAACCGACTAACCCTAAAAAACTTCGAATGTCGGTAGGACTCAAAGGTCTAGGCCAACTTTTGACAACTTCCACCTTCCTAGGATCAACCTCTACCCCTTCACTAGAGACAGTGTGACAAAGAAAAATGACCGACCTCAACCAAAACTCACACTTGCTAAACTTAGCAAATAGTTGGTTATCCTTGAGAACTTGCAAAACTATCCTCAAGTGTCTCATATGATCATTCTCACTCCTAGAGTATATCAAAATGTCATTAATAAAGACAATCACAAACAAATCAATATACTTTCTGAAAACTCGATTCATAAGGTCCATGAATGCCGCCGGGACATTTGTTAGATCAAATGACATCACTAGAAATTCAAAGTGACCATATCTTGTTCGGAATACCGTTTTCGGAATGTCAACCTCCATCACTCTAAGTTTATGATAACCCCATCTTAAGTCAATCTTTGAAAAGTAACTCGCTCCTTTGAGTTGATCAAATAATTCATCAATGCTAGGGAGCGGGTACTTGTTCTTTAAGGTAACAGTTTTTAATTGACTATAGTTGATGCACATTCTCAATGACCCATCCTTCTTCTTTACGAACAATATCGGAGCCCCCATGGCGATATGCTCGGTTGAATAAGGCCCTTATATAGCAAATCTTTGAGTTGAGCCTTAAGCTCCTTCAACTCTGTCGGGGCCATCCGATAAGGAGGGATTGAAATAGGGTGTGTATCCGGCATTAAGTCTATGCCGAAGTCAATCTCCCATTCGGGAGGAATTCTTGGAAGGTCAACGGGAAAGACCTCCGGGAATTCCCTCACTATGGCTACCGACTCTATGAGAGGGACCTCGGATTCAAGATCCGTAACTCTTACTATGTGGTTGAGACAACCCTTTGCAATCAATTTGCAAGCTTTTAGACATGAGATGATCTTACCCCTAGGATTTGTGTTTCCTCCCTTCCACTCAAAAATGGGTTCATTTGGGAATTGAAATCTCACTATCCTTGTCCTACAATCAATAGAGGCAAAGCAAGCATGCAACCAATCCATACCCAATATAACATCAAAATCTAGCATATCAAGTTCTATGAAGTCAACTAATGTAACTCTATTAGGCAAGGAAATAGTACAACCTTTATAGACTCTATTAACCACCCCGGAATAACCCACCGGGGTAGAAACCAAAAAAGGTTTGTCTAACATGTCGGGTAGTATTTCAAATTTAATGGCTACAAGAGGGGTCACAAATGACAAGGTAGCTCCCGGATCCAACAAAGCATATACATCAAAGGAAAATAATTTTAACATACCGGTGACCACATCCAGTGAGCTATCACTTCGGGATTGGAGAGCATAAAAGTGATTCTTCTTAGAAGCATCCAGATTTGGGGCACTTGTTTGAGCTTGAGCATTTTCCCTTCCTTGAGTCTTTATCATAGGGAAGTTTGTCTTCATGTGACCACTCTTGCCATAACCATAGAAATTACATGTGCCAACTAGGCACTTACCATCATGTTTTCTACCAGATTTTGAACAAAGAGGCTTCTCAACATAAGAACCACACCACCACCTTACCCCTCTTGGGGATTAGTAGTAGACACCTTAATCTTGATGAACCTTGGAGCATTAGGAAGAGGGCCTTGGTTGGTAAACCTCCTTTTGAACCTTGGTTTGTCTTGCACCACAAACCTACTGTTTGAAGAATTCCCCTCTTCGGTTCTCACCTTTTTCAACTCCCAACCAACTTGCTTAAGCTTTTGCTCCTCAATTTGTTCGGCATGAACCATGAGACGAGAGATGTCCATGTTAGGAATCAACATAGTCGACCTACATTCATTAACCACAATATCGGATATCCCCAAGACAAATTTAGTCATCTTGGACCTAGAATCCACAACCATAGTTGGAGCATGCTTTTATAGTTGAGTGAACTTGATACTATACTCCTTCACGCTCATAGCCCCTTGATGAAGGTTGATGAATTATTGCATTTTCCTCTCCTTTAGTTCCAAGGGAAAGAATCTATCATGGAAAGCCATTTTGAAAGCTTCACAAGTAATCCAGCCTTCTATAACCGGTCTGTCATCCTTCCATTGCTCATACCAACCTTGACCCACATCCTTAAGTTGGTAGGCAGCTAATTCCGCCTTTTCTTGAGAAGACACACCCATAGCATCAAGAACTTTTAACACTTCATCAATGAACCCTTGTGGGTCCTCCTCCACCTTAGAACCATATAAAGTAGGGGGATTCATCCTTGTGAAATCCCTAATCCATGAAGCGGTGGTGTTAGCATTTGGGTTCACTTGCACCCTTGCATCCCTAGCAACTTGGGTATCCAACATTTGAGTCAAGCTATTAAGGGCCGACCTTATCTCAACATTAGACATAGCCCCTTCTTCATTAGGAACTTGAGGGTTTTCAGGAGCTTGAGGGGGAACATCCTCATTCACATTCTCCTCTCCGGCCCTTCGAGCATTGTTCCTCCGTGTATTCATTGCCTATAAGCACAATAAATGGATTAGAACAAAGGACTAGATAGAGTTACGACTCTTAGGCACGAGTAAAGAATAACAAGAGAGTGAAAGTTCCTAGGCATCACATAGTCTCTCATTCATAAGTGTGGCGCGCTTCACAATTATGAATAAGACCCTAAATACACGTTGTTTAGTGAGACATCAATCCTATGATTTCACAACCTCATGCTCTAATACCAAGCTTGTTACGACCCAAAGTACCCCTTAGGCGTAACCAGTGTCGTCATTCTCTAAGAGGACTAAGACAAGCCCTTAGAATACATCATAGCAATTCATAAGTCAAAAATGTGGAAAAAATAACACTTTACATATGGAGTTTACATAGACTCCTCACATACGAAGTGTACATAGACTTCTCTTTTATCATAACAAATCATATAGAAGTTTAAATTCTCATCACACATATAAATCATCTACAAGACTATAAATCACAATAGTTTGGGCATAGCCCTTAGTCTATTACAATATGCCATATAGGGTACAACGAAAGTCTCAACATGAGAATGGAATAATTGTCTCAAAACATAGATAAAACTAATAAGGCTTGATGGGTGGCTCTATCCTCGGAACTCATGAGGACTCACCAATTGACATAGGAAAGAGCCAATTCTTCTTCTTTACTAACCACGAATCTCCTCAATGGTGCGAACCTAAAATGTTTGGGAAAAAGGAAGAAAATATGGGTTAGTACAAACCACATGTACTAAGTATGGCTCCTATGCACAAAAAATCATCAATGCATGAGAAAAGGACAATTTAGTCAAATCATGCTTTTTATCAGTTTAACTCAACATACATATATAAGAAGCATAATAAGTCAATTTAACATAATAGTAACCCAACACATAGATCACCCAACCAATACTTGTGCAATGCCAAATATAGAACCTCATAATCCTATCCAAGGCTAAATATCACATTAAGCAACCCACTTCATACTAGCAATATGTTCTCATAAATTTCTCATAACATGATTAATACATGAATACTAGTCACATATTATCAACATAATAATAATCATAGTCATAATCATAAAATATCACTACTAGAACCATCCCTTAGGATTCCACATGTGCAATAAGTAAGAGAAGTATTATACCCTCCCTCACCCTATGTAGTAGCTTTCAAGACAACCCTAATAAGAGTTCACATACGTAACTTGTTCATTTACTTTTACATTAGGGAATTAATTGCAATAACCAACATGAGACCATGTGAGCTACTTGGAATTCGGTGTTCTACTCTCACACCGAAAAGAGAGGGTTAACAATTGTCTAAGGTGTAGCCATTCGTACTGTAAGACCCCCAAAACTAGTTAGGGTGTATAGAGCCTAACATGTTTGTCTTAAGGTTATAATGTCCTAAAATGGCTCATAATATGGTTTAGAGGCAGTGTGTAAACTTTGAGGTGATTTGGAAGTCAAAGGTCAAGGGACGACCAAGACGTTCGACGACTAGTCGCCTATGTGCATCATGTATCTCTGTGTGCTTATATGTGCATGAAATGAGATTATGAAGTCTTAAAATAAGTTTTAATGATTTTTAATGTTATTACATGATGTTTCGTGAATTTTGGAGGTCAAACGTCCAAGAACGTCCAACACGTTCGAAAGATAGCCTTGAGACATGCATGTGTGCGTCTTTATGGGGCCTTGCGAGTTTGGACGTGTTGTGAGTATTTGTTTTGGGTGAAACTCATGTGGGAGGTCTAAAACTTGTTAAGGGTTGTATTTATGTTTGAAATTTCTGGGCACGACTTCAAAAGGTCCCCGCAAAAGTTCCCACAAGAAGGACCCAAGGCTGGTCGAGACACTTCCTTGGCAGTGTCAATCAACTGAACCAAACGACCGCCAGTTGGTTGACCAACGGCCCGTAGGTGAGGTATAGTCGATTGAAACTTAGACTGGGCAGGTGTCAACCCAAAAATTGTCCAAGGACCAATTGACAGAAGCCAAATGATAGCCAGTCGATTGGGTCCGTCGATGGTGGTCTGTAACTGCTGCCTTGCATCTGTTTTATTTAAAGGGTGAATGGGAAATTCACCCCACGTCCTAACCTTACTCTAATAGGTTTATTTAGATATTTTTGGGTGTATAAAAGTCATCTAATACGTGAACAACCCATTCCCAATCCCTTCTCATGAAATAAACCTTTCCCTCCAAAAATATTCTCCCTAGAAACCACCTTTGTTGGTGAAGCTCAAGAACAGCTTGGAGCTTGGATTTCCATGTAATATTCATCAAGTTTAGAGGTTTTAAACTAGATAAAGGTATGGTGATCCTTCATCTCTAGTTATCCTTCCATCTGAGAGTTAATCTCAAAGTTTCAAAAGAGATTTCATGATCCAACTTCTTCTTCTTCAATCTAGCCATGGGTTCTTTCTAAAAACGTTTTTAATGATTAAATCATGATGAATTGAAGTTAATATATTTGTTTTAATGTGGTTTGGAATCCAATTGCATGATGAACCCATGTCCCTTCCCAAACATGATTTAGCCCTTGCATGGGCATTGTGATCATGGCTTGTTAATGGTTGAATTGTGATTCTCTTACGTTTAATTGCTTATATTTACTGTTATTTAAGTATATTAATGTTTAATGTTGATGAATAATCCATGATTATCAATGTATGAAGAATTGAGTGTGACTAGCCTATGTTCCTATATGTTACAGTGAATTCGATTTTAGAACAATTGTGTAGGATTTCAATTATGCATGAATCACTGTAGCTATTGCCTTAAGTTAAAATTATGGATGAATTGTGGTTATAAACTCTTTATTATCAAATGAAATAAAGTCTTGCATAGATTGAGATAGGTTCTGTTAGTCTATGAAGTAAAAAGGCTATGTATGTGATGTGATCTCGAATTGTGGTTAGATGAAGCATGATTTTCTTATTAGTAAAGATCTATTGAGCTACTGCCTAACATGTACATTATTTTTAAAATATGAATGATGATCAAGGACTTAGGGAATCAATAGTATTGGCTAATTCCTCTATACTCTAGCAAATTAATAAGTATAATGCCTATGTTGGAAGTTTGATCTTGATGTGCTTTAAGCATGATTTTGTTATGATTAAGTGTATGATTAGCTACTGCCTTATATTGTTGATGATTGATGACCCCTACCCATGAACCCCTATACAAATGAGTGAATAGCTAATGTTAGGAGCCTTTAAGTAAAATATGAAGTTAGCTTGCCTCCTATGCTAAATTGTGTTGTGTGGTCTATACTTGAAAGTGTAATGTGGTCTAAGAGGGTGACTGCCTCAATGAGTTATGTATAGACATTCTGTGATCATGTTGACTAATTTACACACACACTCACACTTCATGCATGCTTACAATGTAGTAAATGTTCATAGTGTCTAATGAAAGGTTATTCTCATATTCACTAGTGTCTACTACTATGCATGTAAAGTATATGTATGTGATGTATGCTATGTATTCCTTACTAGGATTAATTGATAGGTGTACTAGTATGGGCAAGGGTATGGGACCTTGTCTATGCATTGCACATGTGTACCTTGATAGGATAGTTCCTAGGTTTGGTTTCTATGTGCATGAATATGAATGTATGGTCATGTGTGGTCTTAATGTGTTATGTGAAAGGTTTTCTTACATACATGTATACACACTTACACATTAATGATGATCTAGTCAATAGAGGAGCCTTGAAAGATGTGCTCAAGTGTATCCTTAACTAGATAGTGATAATACATACGCTATGTCCATGTGAAAGGATTTCTCACATGAATTAGGTTGATGAACTCTCATCTATGACCGATGAGTTAAGCATATGAAGAGATGAGTCTCCTAAACCTATGTTTTATAAATAAATGATGATAAAGTCTTTTTCAATAAAGGGAACTTAGCTTAGCACCGAGTGAACTTGTATATGAGTGTGTATCCCTTTCCAATGTGGAAAGGTAGGTCTACCATAAATCTTATGAGGTTGAAAGCCTCATAGCCCAAGTGCATATAGGGATGTTTCCATGATAGCCTCCAAGTTCCATAACTATTTTGCCACCATAGGATACTACCTAGTTGATTCCACCTAGAGGGCTATGTCATGTTTGGTTCTACTTTGGTCGGTATACCACCTTCTTTTGGTATGGGGTTTCATGACACCGGATTCCATGTTTAGCACCACATGGTCTATGTCGGTTAAGGCTATAGTTTCCCTAAAGTAAAATGGACAATGGAAGTAAAGTAAGGACCCTAAATAGGATCACCTAAGGGTAGTTGCTTAGTGTAGGTGGGGGTATGGGACTTCACATATACATTGCACAAGTGACTCTTGAGGGAAGTCCTAGGAAGGTGTTCTAATGCATGTCACTATATATATGTCTTTATGCATAACTTTGTAGTATTGGTCTACTTGTTATGAAGATGTGCATGGTATGAGTCTATATGCATGATGTTGATCTTATTGACTATATAATGAAGGTCTTGTATTGATATGAATGAAGTTGTCTTCACTTACTTGTTGATGTATGAATTGGATGGTAAGGCTTGTGGTCTTATGATAGGTTTACTAAGTATGTGTGAGGTTATGGGGATTAACATATCATTGCACTAGTAGGCTTAGAGTAGGATTATGAGTAAGGTCTTATAATGCATTGATGTAAAGTGAAGTTGGTATATGTGCAAGTTGAATGTAGCTTACTGTAATGGTCGTATGGTATTGGTTTAAATATGTCTATGTAGTACTATACTTCTATGATGGTATGTGTTGCCTTGTGTAGATGATATGTATGTTTCCTTGTGGCCTTAAGGTGATGCATTACACCAAGTATCACTAGAGGATTATTTGGGAGGTTAATGAATAAAAGGGAAGATAGTTCCCTGTTAAGGGAAAACTAGTTTACTGTAATGTGACTTTGAAAATGTAATAAATTCTATATGTGATCTTATGAAATGTATGGACTTTGAATATGTTTATATGAAGTATATGAATGATATAAATGCTATTGGATAAAGGTATTATGAAGATTTACTCAAAAAGGCATAAACTATGATTTCAAGAAAATGTCCCTTTTAAATGCATGTTTTTGCATGGTTGCCATACTTAGTGCATTCTTGTACTAATCCCATTCTTCTCTACTTTTTACACAAAGTGTATGTTATGGATGCTTAAAGGATGTCTTGAATAGTGAAGAGCTTGATAGTTGGTTCCCAAGCTCAATGAAAGGAATCCTTAAGTTCAAGGATCTCCTATTTATGTCTTTACTGTAAAGTGTTTAAATATTATTGTACTTATGTATTATGTCTTAAAGGTTGTGTCCCTAATGTATTCTAATGTTAATTGAGTCTAAGATGATAAATATACTTAAGGTCTAAGTATGGATTATGATATTTTATATATATATGAAGTAAAATTTCTAGCATATGATGTGCTATAAAAAGTTTTAAATTTTCCGCTATATTTACTATGTCAATGCGATAAATGATAACGATGGGCTTGTATAAGACCTTCGAGAGGTAAAGTACGTCATATTACTTCTAGGGGGTGCTCCCCAGTTGTGACACGTACGTAGCTATCTAGGTGGGTCAACTAAGCTAGAGTCATATATGGGCATATAGTTAAGGGTCAAGCAGATTGTTGCTAGAAACCTTGACTTACTAATGTGGAGGTTTCCATCTCATGACACAACGTATAACTAGGGAAACCGTACTTACTAATGTGAGGAAACACATGTCGAAGGCCGTACTTACTAACGTGCGACCTCCATCTCATTTACATGCCCTTACGGTGCTAAGCAATTATTCCCTGTAGTAATCATCATAATCATCATACAATATCACATTAGTCTCTTCTAGACCCTTAAGTGAACATCTTATCGTAATAGTTCATAGGATTTCATGAGTTGAACTATCCTTTAACTTTAGAAACCACATACAAGTGAGTAAACCTTTCACTTAACACTTTATTATAATCATGAGAAACTACTATCAATCATATAATAATCATACCATAACATACTTGAATAATTCATAACCAATTCAATAGTCTAGGGTTAAGGATGAGGAATACTTAACATCAACATCACAACCACACACTAGACCTAGAAGCATTACTATCTAAGTAACTCATAATTCATAATTGTATCCAAGAAGAACCAATCAACATACCTCCTTGCCCTTCCAAGAACCTCCATACTTACATTACCAAGAATACATAAACAATTACCTGGAAAAGGTAAATTCAAGAAGCAATTACATAATTAACAACAATGTAGTCAATCTACATATTCATAATCTTCACAATTCACCATATCAACACAAGGTTTTCATGAAATTGGGGAAAGGACATGAGTCTAGGAAAATCTCAAAGGAAATCATCAATTAACCATCAATATGTACTTAAACAATATTAATTCATCATAATTAACCACAATTGGCTCATAATTTGATTTTTCAAAGAAGACCCATGTGTAGAAGAAAAACCTAGATTTGGGGGATTTAGAAATCATTTTTTGGAGGGACCTCTTGGGGAAAGGAATTCAAGAGTAAAATAAATTATACCTTATAGATGATAAAACCACTAAATTGAGTAGAAACGTGAGGTATTTGGTCTCCTTCTTCAATCTTCAAAGCTTCTTCAATGGGGGATGAGTAGAGAGAGAATGTAGAGAGAAGGGAGAGCTTTTGGGATTTTTTGGGTGGGTTTGATTTGAGTGAGTAATGTGAGGAAAACCTGACGGGAACTCAATATATAGGCCCCACATGAAATGCCCAAAAGACCCCTTACTTAAATTGACCCTTTAATGAAGTCAAACTCGAATTCTATTTTTAGATTTTTCGTCAGAGAACAAGTACGAGTCGCAGAGCTGTTCCTGCAAGATTTCCAAAATTCATTTTCATAAAAGTGGCATCCGTGACCTTCCCGCGATACGATCTTCACTTTTGACCTTGGGTGAACCAAGTCCGCGACGCGGACTTGTTCCCTCCAAGAACAAAAGTTGCTGCCTCTTGGTACTTGCTTGGTCCAATGTGGGGTCCCTTCATGGACCCCCCGGGCAATCCTTGGAGGGTCGTACCTGAATGTTTTCACCTTATATACTAGGTTTTACCAATTTAAAGTCATTTTAGAAGTTTTTTACTTCATATGACCCTCCAAAACCTTCACCAATCCTAGGGACGTCAACCAGTTAAATTTCACTAGTTATCGGACACTAAGGCTTTTCTTTAATGCTATGGCTCCAACACTTCTCAACCAAGTTATTTATACTTATTTAGGTTTAAAAACATCATTACTAAACATATAAGGCTCTAGTATAAGTCACAGAATTTCCGGGTGTGTCACCAAAATGCTTCTTACCAAACTTTCCACAAGTTAGCTTCTTACTTGGTGAACTAGTACTTCTTCACTTTTGAGACTTAGGGTTAGACACCCTATCATCAAGAGCCTTTGGAAATTTTGAAGGAACTTGATTGGAGAAACTCTTCTTGAATCTAGGCTTGTTTTGAATTTTCAACCTCCTCTTTGAAGAACCACTTTCATAAGACATGGCCCTCTTGGACTCTCTATTCTTCCTCATTAGTCAACTTTCGTAACACTCCGAAAGTCAAAAACCTAATCTAGAGCCTCACATGAGTCTATAAGGTTTGTAACACTATTTTAAGGTAAAAAAATAATTAATATAAGTTATTTAAGAAGACCTAGATTTAAAACGTCAAGGAACGTCCATGACGTCCGAAGACTAGTGCAAGATGTGCTAGTGTGCCTTAGCCTATTTTACGAGGTTTAGGAGTCGGAAATTAATGAAAGCTGATGGAAGGGTGTCAAACTTGTATAAGAGTAGTTTTAGGGTCTAAACTTCCAGGTATGACTCCCCAAGGACCACCCTAAGGTTCCTTGAGGAGGACCCTTTCATTTTGGCTAAAAGGTTGCACTAGGCAGTGGCTACCTACACTTGACATTGACGGTGAGTAGGCTAAACGACGGGACGTTGATTCCTCCGTCGATGGAAACTTAGCCATTTTTTCAAAAAGGCCGAATTGCATAGTCTCTGACCAAGACTACGGATGTGCAGGACGGTGGGGGTCATGGCCGTCGACTGACCTACGACACGTAGGTCGGGGTCTCATAGGTCAGGCCTTCACTTTTTGTTAAGTTTTTAAAGGGTTCATTTAATTTAGTTAGTTAGGGGTTTAATTAAGGATTAGGGTGTGGTTAATTATGTTAGTAAAGCAACTATATAAACTACCCTAAGCCGAAACCCAACTTAACACCACCAATTCCCAAAATACAATTTACTCTTCCTTCTCTCTACATTATCTCTCTCCCAAAGAAGAACTCCATAGGAGGTAAAGGTCAAGGGCAGTAGTGCTTCAAGAACACCAATTTTCTCCATCAATCTTCAATTAATATCAAGGTATGCGAAATCTTCACCTTTGGGATTCCTTTCGCTAGAGGGTTCTTCCAAAATATGTTTCAAAAAGATGATTTTCATATAGGTTTCTTTATTATCTGAGATTGATCTTTTCAATTGTGTTGTTCTTGATTTATATTGGTTATTATGGTTATATTATGATGTATTATTGTTCAATTATGGTAGTTCTTTATGTTTAACCTAGTATTGTGGAAGAGGTGATGAATTGACCCCAAATTCCCTAACCCTAGGTTATGAACAAGTGTAGAATTAAATTGTATTATTGCAATTGACTTAGTTTATTGTGTTATTTACTATTGAGTGATGTTATTACATCTATTATTTGATGAAATTGGTTGGTTGATGGTAAAACCATGGATGATGGCTTTTGAAGGAGATTTGGTAAGTCTTTGTGATCTCAAACCTTTACTTCAATTATGATGGCTTGTACTTGGTGATGAAGTTCAATTGAAGTATATCTTGTGATTAGATTAAGTATGTGTTTGTATGATGATGTAATTGAAATGTCATGATTATGTGGATTTTGATATTATGATTAAGATGTAATGACATAAGGTTGGTTATGATGTACCTATGTGCCTTACTTTGATATGATGATATTAATGTGTTAATCTCACATATGAGGGCTGTATTGAACTGATGTTCTCATGCAATTCCTATTGAGATATTGACTATGAATATATAAGTAGTTATTCTCCTAATACCTAAACTAAGTTATGATTGTTAAAGAAAGACATTTCAAAAGGGACTCTAGCTTAGCATCGAGTGAACTAGTAGTGAGGAGTGTCCCTTCCCAAGTAGGAAAGGTAGGTTCACTAATGTACTCATGAGATGGAGATTACAATGTCAAAGGCATAAATGTCATGACACAAATAAGGATCATGACCGGCGCTAAGGGGGAAAATCCCAAAGCAAGCCTTATCAGGATTCTACAAAAAATCGGGAAGAGTTTCCTTTGTTTTTATGACTATCCTGAATTTTCGTCATCTCAGAAATCCATAATAAAACTAATAACAACTATAAACCACAACATAGTATTGATCAATGATCTAATTATCACGTAAATAAACCAATTCATCTCCAAATATGAATAAAAGAGGTTCAAACTAGTCATTTGACTACAATTCGAAAGAATATGTTGACTCTAAATAAGAACTGACAAATGGAGACACTCTAAGTTTTTAAGAGAACTAAATAAACATAAAAAATCACAATGTTTTCTTGCCACGCAAAGCAATGCGGGGCTCACCATATGCAACCAAATCTCACTCTCTAGTTAATGATATCCTCCTCAATACCACCTGAATTCTCTGTAAAAACAATTAGCGAGGAGTGAGACACTAGCTCAGTGAATAATAATACTAAACCACAACCATTTTATTGAGGGACAAATCAGAAAATATACTAGTGTATTAGTCATAATGATGAAATAACACTCTTTCAAAAACAAAAACAATATTCAATCTTATATGCCTCATATAAGCATAATCAGTGTAAATACATAATAGCAAACTCAGTAAAAGAACATTTTTTATCGAATCTTATTTCTGGGAGGTTTCCAAGGATGAATCGTGTAATCAGAGTGGACTTCTCTTTAAGAAATAACCAATAACAGTGAAATCCTCGTAAAGGAGTTAAATATTCATATCAGTAGATCCCTACTCGAGGGATATCAGTAACATAATACTTGTTCCACATCCCACTAGCAAGGGCTTTATCAGAAATCAGTAACTACAAGGTGCACCATGTCTAACGATACCGCCATTAGCTATGATATTCGTCAAGTTATACTCCCATCTATGTTCTAATTCTAATCAGTAAGAGCATCTCAAAATCAAACAGAGCATTTAAATCTTATCAAATCATATCATTTCAAAGTTCAACAATCACATGTCAAAATCTTATTTCTCAAATAAGTGTAAAACCTTTTTAAAAACCGAAATCATATCTTGTAAAAAATGAGATCATCTCAAATCAAATAATCTTTTCAGTATCATATCCAGTAATATCATATCCAGTAAGAGACTGTCCCACATGCAAGTTCAAAACATTTAGTAACACATTTACTTTACAAACCATGTGAAAATCATGCAAATTATAAAACTTCAATCGTGGTAAGATTAATACTCACACTATTTGTGTTTAAACACCAAGCTATTCACACGAATGGTCCATATGAATTCCTTTGATCAAACTATAAACAAAATCATAACAATTTCGTGTTAACTCCTTCTTTTAGGTAATTCATACTACATCAACAAAAACCCAGCCCTAGAGGTTTCATGATTGTTTCAAAATCTGCCCAATTACTTAATAATTGCTTTAATCACACAAAATAGTTTCTTCTTGGTCAATTATCATTGTAAATGATCAACCTAACCTTACTGCCTAATTACTTTTATTGCACATAAGCCCAATACAAAAGTTTCTTTTTCAAATCATTAACTATATTCACTTAGTTTATAAGAATGAAATAAATTTCTTCTATTTCTGCTAAACCCATGTTTCTCAACTTTCCAATTTTCAATCTTATAGTCATCGAAGATAAGATTTCAACCTTTTATGGAGTGCCTAGCCTCTCCGACTTCATGGAGTGCCTAGCCTCTCCAACTTCAAACCAACCTATAGGACAGCAATATCGCCTTCCCTAAAAATCTTCATATGGTGCCATCTGAGTGGTGGATTGAAAGCTATTGTTGTAGGCAAATTCATCTAAAGGCAAGTAAGCATCCCAACTACCTCAAAAATCAAGAATGCAAGCCCTCAACATATCCTCTAAGATTATTATAGTACGCTTAGACTGTCCATCTATCTGTTGATGGAATGCAGTACTAAGGTCTACTCGAGTACCCAAAGCTTCTTGAAAGGATCTCCAAAAATTTGAAGTGAATTGTGAACCTCTATCAGATATGATTGATATAGGCACTCCATGAAGTCGAACAATTTCATTCATAAATATCTGGGCATATGTCACTCCACTTATCACATTCGGGAAGTACCCCCTATGCGTAACCAGTGTCGTCTTCCTTCGAGAGGACTAGTACTAGCCTCTTAGCATTCATCATTACATTCATAGGTTAAAATGCATAAAATTTAAAACTTTTCATCTACACTACTTCATGAGGTTTACTTAGACCTCTCGCTTACACATAATATATTCATATTAAGTATACATAGACCCTTCGTATAAGAAGATTACATAGTCTTCTACTTTTATAGCGCGCGCGCACACACACACACACACACACACACACACACATATATATATATATATATATATATATATATATATATATATATATAAGAAACAATATAGTCTTAAAATGGATGTCTCATATCATAACCATCTAAACAAGAGTATAACAATTGGGCATAGCCCATACATCAATACTATAAAAGCCACATATAGGCTATACAATCTTATTACTCAAATGAAAGATAATGAACAAAGTGTCTTTAAGACAAATCAACATCTAATGTTAGAAAGTTGCATTGTCCTCGAAGTGGTGAGGATCTACCCAACTTGGAGAATGAGGATCCAAGTCTACCTTCAAAAGTTTTCACGAACCCTTCAACGACCGGAACCTAAAATGTTGGGGGGAAAGGGAGAAATGGGGTTAGCACATCACTTGTACTAAGTTTAATACCATATGCACATACAACATATAAATCATGCAATAAAGGGACATTTAATTAAAGCATGCTAATTTACTTTGAAAATACATTATGCACATTCAAGAACCAATGCAAGTCAATGGTACATACTCATTGAGTCAAGACCATGTACATCACAACACCAACAATTCTAAGTCTACTCAAGCTAACATGCATATCAACATAATTGAGAACATAATCTAGACAACTCTATCATCAGGTTATAATATCAACAAGCATGTATAAAAGTTCACAACACCATAATCAAAGCAATACCATCAATCATAAACCCCTATTAAGTCCACTAGTACAATGACTAGGTACGGTTGCATAAACTCACTCAACCAAGTAAACAAAACAAGAACCATAAGCAATTCCCAACTTCACATACTATATCTTGAGAAGTAAACATCATCATACTTTAGCAATAGAGACCAAACACATGTTCATAAGTGAAACCAACATCACATAGTGTCATTAACATGTAAGATCATCATATACATATCATTTACATTAATAAGTATATAAGCACCCAAGAACATCCTTCTAAGATTTCCCTCAAGGCTAACTAGTGTAATGTATAGGAAGAGTCCCATACCCCTACCTAGACTAAGTTAAACCCCTTAGGTCACCCTAGTTAGAGTTTACTTCGTTACTTTATTTTAACTTTTGGGAACATCTTGCCTGAACCGACATAGACCACATGAGCTAATGTGGACTACGGTGTCATGGAACCCTACACCTAAAAAAGGCGGACTATTTGCCAAGGTAGCACCAAAATATGAACATAACATCTATGTGGATCCACTAGCTAGTATTCCTATGGGGGCAACATAGTTCAAGAACTAGAAGATGTAGTTGGGACCCTCTTTATGCTACATGCATTATAGTCTCCAATTTCATGAGTACATTAGTGATCCTATCTTCCCTATTGAGGAAGGTACAGTCCTCACTCTAGTTCACTCGGTGCTAAGCTAGAGTCCCTTTTGAAATGTCTTTAAGTCTTTATTAAACATCATTGCTTAGTTTAGGTCATAGGGTCTATCCCTTGTATAATCATCATCATAGATCATGTCCTTTCATTTAAATTCACACATGTGAGGTTAGCAGATTTACACACATTATAATAAGGCACATTGGTAAGTTATCACCATCCTTATAATATTTACATCGTAGTCAACATCTCACAAACCATAATTCAAGACATTATAATTCAAAATGATGTCAACCCTAATCAATCTTATCATAATGTATATTTCAATATAACTTCTAAAACAATCATAAGAAACCATAATTGAAGTAAAAGATTGAGATGACAAGACTTATCCAATCTCCTTCACAAGCCATCATCAAGGTTTTACCATAAACTATCCAATTTAACCCAATAATGGGTGTAATATTATCACACAATAGTAATCAACATAATAATGAAGTCAATTAAATCACTACACAACAATTCATCACTAATTCATAGCCTAGGGTTAGATACTTAGGTCAAATTCATGATCTACTTCACAACCTATGATAATTAATGAAGAACTAGAATAACTGAATTACAATACCTCATAATCTACTCGTAAATATATAAAGAGCTCATAAACAAAGTAATGAAGAAAGTCAAATTCGTAATAGAAGAAAATCTACGTGAGATTCATCATTTTTTGAAATAAATTTTGAGGAACCCTTTGGGGGAAGAGATCCCAAAGGTTAATGGAATCCCATATTCCTAATTGATGAAGATTTATGGAGTACAGTAGTCTTCTTGCTTCCCTAGAACCCTCCTTTGCTTGGTATTCTATGGATTTTCTATGCGAGAGAGAAAGAAGAGAGAAGGAAGAGAAATTGGGTTTTGGGAATTTTGAGAGTTAGGTTTAGTTTAATTAGGTTTGGGGTATTTATAGAAGTCATTAACTAACTTAACCCCCTTAAGCCCTAACTAATTAACTAACAACCTAATTAACTAATTGTATTAATTACAATATGGCAGCCAACATAGTGACCTGACCTACGAGACCCCGACCTACGGGTCGTAAGTCAGTCAACGGCCAAGCCCTCCTCCATGATGCACATCCATAGTTTTGGTCAGAGACTGGCCAAAACGACCCCCTGAAAAAATTGAATAAGGTACCATTGACGGTGGCCATCGACGCCCCGTTGATTGTCCTACGCCTCATTGGTTGGCAAACGTCGATGGCACTGTCTTTTGATAGATTTTTGCTAATCATGAAGGGTCCTCCTTAAGGACCCCTTTGGTTGGTCCTTGGGGAGTCATACCCAGATGTTTCGACTATAAATTAACTATAATATGTGTTAGACACCTTTCCACCAAATTTCATTATTTTTGGACTCTTAAAACCTTGTCAAATAGACTAAGGCACGCTAACACCTCTGGCACTAGTTTCCAGAGGGTATGGACGTTCCTTGATGTTTTGATTCTAATACTTCCTAAATGAATTATATACATTATAATTATATTTGAAACATTGTTACAATTCTTAGACTCTCATGTTAGGCTCTAGATTAGGCTTTATACTTTCGGAGTATTACATGGACACTCCTCACTTCTAGTTCACTCGGTGCTATGTTATAATCCCTTTTGAAATGTCTTCATTTATTGTCATAACTTAGTTTAGGTCATAGGGTCTATCCATTATATAGTCATCATCATATCTCAATAGTAATTGCACGAGTATTGTCCTTTCATTTCAATTCGCACATGTGAGGTTAGCACATTTACATAATCACATTATGATAAGGCAAATCGGTAAGTCATCACCATCCTTATACCATTACATCTTAGCCAACAACTCATAAACCATAATTCAAGACATTCCAATTCAACATCATACCAACCCTAATCAATCTTATCACAAGGTATACTTAATATAACTTCATAACTAGACATAAGAAAACTTAATTGAAGTAAAGGATTGAGATAACAAGACTTACCCCAATCTCGTTCACAGGCCATCATCAAGGTTTTATCATCAACCATCCAATTCAAACCAACAATCGGTGAAAATTATCACACCATAATAATCAACACAATAATGAAGTCAATTGAATCACTACATAACAATTCATCACGAGTTCATAGCCTAGGGTTAAAGACTTGGGTCAAATTCATGATCTACTTTACAAGCTAGGTTAATTCATCAAGAACTAGCATAATTGAATTACAATACATCATAATATACTCATCATTATCTAAATAAATCATAAACAAAGCAATGTAGAAGGTTAAATTCGTAATTGAAGAAAACCCACTTGAAAATCATCTTTTTGAAATTAATTTGGAGGAACCCTTTGGGGAAAGGAATCCCAAAGGTAAAAGGAATCTGATACCTTGTTAATCGATGAAGTTTGATGGAGGAAAGTAGTCTTCTTGATGCTCTAGAACCCTCCTTTGCTTGGTCTTCTATGGAGTTTCTTTGGGAGAGATAAAGAAGACAGAAGGAAGAGCAATTGGGTTTTGGGAATTATGAGAGTTGGGTTTAGTTTAATTAGGTTTGGGGTCTTTATAGAAGTCATTAACTAACCTAATTAGACCTCCCTTAAACCCTTACTAATTAAATAACCACCCAATTAATTAATTGGATTAATTAAAATGTGGTAGCCAACACAGTGACCTGACCTACGAGACCCCGACCTACAGGCCGTAGGTCAGTCGACGGCCAGTGTGTCCTCTGTGCTGCACGTCCGTTATTTTGATCAGAGACTTGTCAAAATGACCCTCGCGAAATTGACTAAGGGGCCATCGACCATGGACATCGACGCCCAGTCGAATTGTCTACGCCTTGTCTCCTTCAAGTCGTCAATGGCTACTGTCCTAGACAACTTTAGCCAAAAAGCAAGGGTCCCCCTCAAGGATCCTTTGGTTGGTCCTTGGGAAGTCGTACCCAGACGCTTCGACTATAAAACAACTCAAATACGTGTTAGACACCTTACCACAAAATTTCATCATTTTACAACTCTTAAAACCTTGTCAAATAGGCTAAGGCACTCTAGCACCTCTTGGACTAGTTTTCGGACGTCATGGACGTTCCTTGACGTTTTTATTCTAAAACTTTCTAAATGAGTTATATACATTATATTTGACCTTCAAATAGTGAAAAAATTCTTTGAATCTCATGTTAGGCTCTAGATTAGGCTTTAGACTTTAGGATTATTACATTTACCCCACCCCCCCACCCCCCCGAGGAACATTTGTCCAAGAAAGACACTAAAATTCTTTGAAAGGAAGGAATACACTCAAGACTAGAAGCCCAACCAACAACAACATATCAAACATGAGTTACAATTCCAATAAATATAATCACACCTTTTTCACAATGCAACTAAAAACATCATTTTCAACTCATAACAGTTCAACATTCATTACATACTTATTCACTTATGCCAAAGTGTTCTTCAACACTTATCATCATGCTCAATACAACTCATGAAGGCACAATATAGCAAAATACACCACATAATTCAAATAAGGTAAAAGAGAATTTTCTTGAAAAAAATCATTTAAATAGGCATAATTTACTGTAACTTACTGTAACAAAATATAAAATTCACTATTTTACCAAAAATCAAAGAAACTTCAAATAAACTCATTATTTTCACCATAAATAGGAACAACTAACCTTAGTTATCAAATAGATGAGGGTACCGGGATTTCATGTCGGTCTCGGCCTCCCATGTTGGACCCTCAACTAGGTGGTTCTTCCATAACACCTTTACTAAAGCCACCTCATTGTTCGTTAACTCCTTTACTTGTCTATCAAGGATTTCAACCAGAACCTCCTCATAGGAGAGGTTCTCTTGAACACCTAGACCTTCAATAGGAAGAATGAACTCGGGATCACCGATACACTTATTAAGCATTGAGACATGGAATACCGGATGCACCGTAGCCAATTCACTAGGTAACCTCAAATCATATGAAACCTTACCAATCTTTTGCAATATTTCATAGGGGCCCATGTAACGAGGACTAAACTTCCCTTTCTTGCCAAATCTCACCACCCCTTTCATAGGCGAACTTTTTGATACACCTTATCACCTTCTTCAAACTCTAAGTCTCTTCTCCTATGGTCGGCATAAGACTTTTGCCGGCTATAGGCTCTTTTCAAGTGATTTCTTATAATATGAACTTTCTCCGAAGTCTTATAAATTAATTCAGGACCAAAAAGTGAAGACTCACCCACTTCAAACCATCCAATTGGATATCTACATCTCCTACCATACAAGGCCTCAAAATGTGCCATAGATATGGATGAATTGTAACTATTGTTGGAAGAAAACTCAACCAAAGGCAAGTGTTTATCCCAACTTCCCTTGAAATTAATTACACAAGCTCTAAGAATATCTTCAAGGGTTTGAATAGTACACTCTGCTTGATCATCCGTTTGGGGGTGAAAAGCGGTGCTTAGCTTCACCTTGGTACCCAGCCCTTTTTGGAATGACCTCCAAAACCTAGATGTGAATTGTACACCCTTATCCGATATCATGGATAACTAAATAACATGACGACACACAATCTCATCTATGAAGATCCTTGCATAATTCTCCGCCGAGTATGTGGACTTGACGGGAATAAAGTGAGTGCATTTGGTCATCCTATCCACAACCAACCATATAGAGTCATATTGCTTTTGTGTCAGAGGCAAACCTACCAAGAAATCCATATTAATATTTTCCCACTTCCAACTGGGAACTTGGATTCTTGAAGTAAACCACCTGGCTTTTGGTGCTCGGCTTTCACTTGTTGGTAATTTGGACATTTTGAAACAAATTCCTCTATGTACTTCCCTAAGGTCATGATACATATTTGTAAAACCCGGATGAATGGAAAAATGATAACCATGAGCTTCTTCAAGAATCCGGTTTCTCAAGTCATCAACATTGGGCACACCTAACCTTCCTTGATACCTCAAAACACCATCACCTCTACATGAGACACACTACCCATGGTCGACGACTAAGAGCATCCGCAACCACATTGGCCTTTCCGGGGTGGTACAGAACACTAATGTCATAATCTTTCCACAATTCCAACCACCTTCTTTGTCTGAGATTCAACTCATTTTGAGTAAAAACATATTGAAAACTCTTGTGGTCGGTATACACATCAACATGGACACCATTCAAATAATACCTCCATATTATCAAGGCAAATACCACGGCTGCTAACTCAAGTTCATGAGTTGGATAATTCTTCTCATGCACCTTAAGTTGCCTAGAGGCATAGGCTACTACTTTCCCATGTATCATAAGCACACACCCCAATCCCACTTGGGATGCATCACAATATACAGCAAATCCCTTGGTACCCTCCGGTAAGGTCAACATCGAAGCGGTAGTAAGCCTATCTTTCAAGATTTGGAAGCTTCTTTCACATGCCTCCGACCACTCAAATTTCATACTCTTTTAGGTCAAAGTAGTGAAGGAAGATGGAATGGATGCAAAACCATCTACAAACCTCCTATAATAACCCGTTAGACCCAAGAAACTCCTACTATCGGTTGGAGTCAATAGCCTAGGCCAATTTTTCACTGCCTCGATTTTTCTTGGATCAACCTCAACTCCCTCACTAGAGATGATATGACCAAGAAACGCCACAGACCTCAACCAAAACTCACATTTTTTATACTTGGTAAATAGTTGGTTCTTCTTAAGCACTTGTAACAACACCCTCAAATGGCCCATGTGTTCACGCTTATTTTTTGAATATACCAAGATGTCGTTGATGAAGACAATGACAAATGAATCTAGGTAACTTTGAAACACCCTATTTTTGAGATCCATAAATGCCGCTAGGGCATTAGTGAGACCAAAGGACATTACTAAGAACTCATAATAACCAAATCTAGTTCGTAATGCCATTTTTGGTATATCCTCACCTCTCACCCTAAGTTGGTGATACCCCGATCTCAAGTCAATCTTAGAAAAGTATCTTGCCTCTTGGAGTTGATCAAACAAGTGGCCTATCCGAGTGAGAGGATACTTGTTCTTAATAGTGACTTTATTTAGTTGGAGATAATCGATGCACATTCTTCATAAACAAAACTGGAACGCCCCATGGAGAAATACTAGGTCTAATGAAGCCTTTGTGTAGTAAATCCTTGAGTTAAACCTTAAAAGCTTTCAATTTGGCTAGAGCCATCCGATAACGAGAAATTGAAATGGGATTGGTATCCGGTAGCAAGTCAATACCAAAATCAATTTCCCGTTCGGGTGGGATTTCGGAAAGATCATTAGGAAAGGCCTCTGGAAATTCCCTTACTATGGGGACTAACTCAATGGGAGGTTTTTCGAAGTCTAAATCTTTGAATCATACAATATGATATAGACACCCTTTTGATATCATTTTACAAGCCTTAAGACAAGAGATAATACGACCTCTAGGAATAGAATTTCCCCCCTTCCACTCTAAAATGGGTTCATTTGGAAAATTGAACTTGACAATTCTTGCTCTATAATCAATGGAAGTAAAACAATCATACAACCAACCCATCACCAAAATGACATCAAAATTGACCATATCATGTTCTACTAATTTAACATTAGTAATTTTATTGGGCAACATTATAGGACAATTTCAATATACCCTCTTTGCAACCATCGACTCACCTACTGAGGTAGTTACCATGAAAGGTTCATTTAGAATATTGGTCAAAATATCAAACTTTCTAGCTATCAAGGGAGTAACAAAATATAATGTCGCACCCGGATCAAGTAAAGCATATAACATCAATAGTGAAGACTTGTAACATACCGGTCACCACATAGGGAGAACTCTCTTGTTCACCCCTAGAGCGAACCTCATAAAAGGGATTCTTCTTTGGAGGATCCACATTAGAACCACTATCTTGAGCTTGCCCGTTACCTTTGTCTTTCCCCTTCAAATATGGGCAATCACTAACCTTGTGGCAAGAGCAATTATCCGTCCCAACAAGGCAATCACCATAGTGCTTCTTGCCACACTTTCCACAAGTTGGCTTCTATCTTGGTGATCTAGTACCTCTTCCCTTTTGAAACTTAGGGTTAGACACCCTATCATCACGAGCCTTTGGAAATTTGGTAGGAACTTGATTAGAAAACCTCTTATTGAACCTACGCTTGTCTTGAATGTCAAGCCTACCCTTTGACGAACCACTTTATAAGACTTGGACTTCTTGGCCTCCTTATCTTTCTCCTTATCCTAGTTTCTTCCAATTGTTGAGAATGAACCATGAGACGAGAGATATTCATATTATCATGAAGCATAGACGAACAACATTCTTCCACCAAGTTATCAATCACCCCCGTAAGAAAATGACTCATCTCATCCCTTGGGTTGAAACCATGGATGGAGCATACTTGGACAATTTAGTGTATTTCAAGGAATAGTCGAGTACACTCATACCTCCATGATGAAGGTTGATGAATCATCCCACCTTAGTTTCCCTCATCTCTCTTGGAAAGAACCTATCAAGCAAAGTCCTTTTGAACATCTCCTAAGTCACCGTACCACCTCTAAGTTCCCTATTATCCCTCCATTCCACATACCAAGTTTTGTCCACATATTTGAGTTGATAAGCCGCTAAATGGGCCTTCTAAATTGAGGTCACACCCATATCATAGAGAATCTTATAGACCTCATCGAAGAAATCTTGAAGGGTCATCATCCGACCATGACCTAAAGAACATAGGTGGACTCATTCTAGCAAGGTCTCTCAAACGCGAGGCCATAGTGTTAGCATGTTGAGGCACTCGAGGTCCAACCTCCCTATTTAGTTGGGTCGCATAGCTTGAACTTGAGAAGTGATTGCATTAGCTTGAGAAGTCATGGCTTGAGCCAAAGTGAGAAAGGATTCCATTATATCTCCATTGGTCATCGGTGGATGAACATCCGAAACTTGATCACCCATAGCAACTTCTTCAAGTGGACGCACTTGGTTGTCTTGTGGAGGCACTTGAATGTCATTAGCTCCCACATTAGCCATTTCTTCTTCGGACCTTCTAGCAGCTACTTTTCGAGTACTCATACCTATAACAAAGATACAGGGTTTAGGTAAAAGCACATAATTACTCTAGAGGCACGACACAGGATTACAATAAGATGAGAATTTCTAAGCATCACATAGTCTCTAATTCATAAGTGTGGCGCGCTTCACAATTAAATATAAGAATCTACAAAGACGTGGTTTAATGAGACATTGTTTGTAGGGATATTCAACCTCATGCTCTGATACCAAGTTTTTCACATCTAGGAAGTACCCCCTATACGTAATCGGCGTCATCATCCTCGGAGAGGACTAGGACTAGCCTCTTAGCATTCATCATTACATTCAAAGGTTAAAATGCAGAAAATTTAAAACTTTTCATCTACACTACTTCATGAGGTTTACTTAGACATCTCGCTTACACATAATATATTTATATCTAGTATACAAGACCCTTCGTATAAGAAGATTACATAGGTTTCTACTTTTATGGCACACACACACACACACACACACACACACACACACACACACACACATATATATATATATATATATATATATATAAGATACAATATAGTCTTAAAATGGATGTCTCATATCATAACCATCTAAACAAGAGTATAACAATTGGGCCTAGCTCATACATCATATGCAATAAAATCCACATATAGGCTATACAATCATAGTACTCAAATTAATGAGAATGAAAAAAGTGTCTTTAAGACTAATCAACATCCAATGCTAGAAAGTGGCATTGTCCTCAAAATGGTGCGGACCTACCCAGTATGGAGAATGAGGATCCAAGTCTTATTCAAAAGTCGTCACGAACCCTTCAACGACCAGAACCTAACATGTTGGGGGAAAATGAAGAAATGGGGTTAGCACATCACTTTTACTAAGTATATGACCATATGCACATACAACATAGAATTCATGCTAAAAGGGGACATTTCATTAAAGCATGCTAATTTACTTTTAAAAGCATTATGCACATTCAAGAACCAATACAAGTCAATAGTACATATTCATTAAGTCAAGACCATGTACATCACAAGACCAACAATACTAAGTCTAGTAATGTCAACCTGCATATCAACATAATTGAGCACATAATCAAAAAACCTCTATCATCAAGTTATAATATCAACAAGCATGTATAAGAGTTCATAACATCATAACTAAAGAAAGACCATTACTCATTAACCCCCATTAAGTCCACTAGTTCAATGACTAATTAAGGCCCCATAACCTCACTCAATCAAGTAAACCCAACAAGAACCATAAGCAATGTCCAACTTCACATACTAGGAAAGTAGAATAACATAGATCATTAGCTAACTTCCCTAACATTGATTATAGATCATAGTTCATACATGTATTAGTCTAAGGCAGTAGCTAAACCTACATTTAACCATATTGAAATCATGATCACATACCTTCAAGATTAGAGTTACAACATAGGCATTTAGGCTTATCTATTTGCTAGAGTATAGAAGAATTTACCAATACTATGAACTCTCTAAGGGTTTGATCATCATTCCTATTTCATCAATGATATACTCATTAGGAAGTATCTAATTAGATAAGAAATCAAGACTAAATCATGCTTCATCTAATCACAATTCAAGATACATCACACACTTAGCCTCTTGACTTCATAGCCTAAAGGAATCTATATCCATTCATGCAAGCCCTTATTAATTTGATCATTAAGGATTTATACCTACAAAATTCATCCATTATATCACCCTAAAACAGTAGCTACAGCAGTTCATACATAATCAAGAGTCTACACAACCGATCTCACAATCGACTTCAAGACAACATGTAGAAACATAGGCTATTCATGCTCAAAACTTCATATATTTATCATCATGGACTGATCATCATCAATTCACCATCAATTAATGTAATTAACAATAAACATAAGAAATCCAACGTAAGAGAATCACCAATTAATTAAGAACAAGCCATAATCACAAAGCCCATGCAAAAGCTAAACCAATTTTGGAAGGAACATGGGTTCATCATGCAATTGGAGTAAAATCACATTCAAATCACTTTATTAACTTCCATTCATCATGACTAAATCATTAAAAACGTTTTGAGAAAGAACCCATGGCTAGATTGGAAGATTGGAAACTTGATCATAAGATTTCTTTGAAAAATATTGAGAAGAACTCTCCAAGTGGAAGGTTACTTGAAGATGAAGGATTGCGATACATTTATCTACATGAAAACCTCTAAAACTTAATGATTCATCCATAGAAAATCCATCTCCAAGCAGCTCTTGAGCTTCACCAACAATGGTGGTTTTAGAGAGAACATTTTTGGGAGGGAAAGGCTTTAAACATGTGAGAGGATTTATGAATGAGTTGATCACGTTTTAGAAGACTTATTATATACACCTAAAATTAACTAAATAAACCTATTATAGTCAGGTTAGGACGTGGGGTGAATTTCCCATTCACCCCTTTATTTAACAGAACACAGGCTTCTAGAACTGCAGGCACCCACGACGAGGGGCTCGACAGGGCGTCATGGCCATGACGGGCCGTGGCTGCCTCCGTCGCCCATGACTTAGACAAAATCTTGGCTTAAGACCTGGCCAAGGAAGTCCCTTCGACGAGACCTGCTCAACGGGCCGTTGGGGGACCAACAATCCGTCGTTGGGTCCGTCAAGGGACACTGCCCAGGCAGTGTCTTAGGCAGCCTTGGGTCCTTCTTTTGGGGCCTGTTGTGGGGCCCTTTAGAAGTTGTACCCGGATGTTTCCAATGCGATTACAAACGTTAACATTCTAAAGACCTTCCACATAAATTTCATCCAAAACAAACACCTACAAGACGTCCAAACAGCCTTGACCCCAACATGACATACGATGAACGTCTTAGGGGCTATCTTTCGAATGCCTCGGACGTTCTTGGGCGTTTGACCTCCAAACTTCACGAAACTTCATATAATAACATTAAACATCATTTTAAACCATTTCAAGACTTGTTAGACTCAGTTCATAAAATTTAGGCATGCATACACGCATGAGGCACATAAGTGACTATTTATCAAATGTCTTGGACGTCCCTTGACGTTCGACTTCCAAATCACTTCAAACTTTGCACACTGCCTCTATATCACATAATAAGGCATTTTAGGACATTATAACATTAAGACGAACATGTTAGTCTCTAGACACCTTATCTCATTTTCGGGGTCTTACACACCCTCTCTAGGCATGCCTAAACGACCCTTAAGACTACATAGAATGAGACACATACACACTTACAATACACCAAACCCTTAACATACATAATATGACCTTCTCTTTACTAAGGCTATGAAAAGACTTACTTAAGTAATCCTAGAAGATAACGCCCATACACCCTCTTCAAGGTTACCTAAATAATCCTTAAGACTTCCTAAGCTTATATCATGTCAAACATAACAACCAACTTCCCGAACTAGAGTCATTCTCAAGACTTTCATAGATAAGACATGAAGAGATCATCACATATGCCCTCTTCACACTTTAACTAAGGAATCCTTAAGTCACTTTAGATTAGGTACTCATTTACTTACATACTTTCTAACATAAGTCATTAGTTCATTAGTTTATTTAAGAGACATTCATCACATAAGGACATTCAAGTAATGGTCTTGGAGAAGACCTAGGGACTCTTACGAACACCTCTAAAGCCTATTGTGAAATGTCTAGATAGCGTCCCATACCACAACCTAAACCTCATAGAACTTCTCTAATGCTAATAGGTATCCCACATGATGAGAATAGGCGATAACTGACATAGACAATGGTAGCAAAACATGGAATCCGGAGGTCTATCCTACTCAATGAGGTTGTTCTACTTGCCAATGGTAGAATTTGGACACATCCCGTGTAGGCACATGGTTAAGGAATATGAAGGGCTTACTTTGTATTCTAGCCTCATACTTTAACTAGAACTATAAACTTGCCATACTCACTCGGTGCTAGCCTTTGTTCTCATAGATTAATTCACATTAAGGTTCATACAATAGGGTTCCATATCAAGTTCATAACCCAATTACATTAACACTACCAAAGAAGTCCTCTATGGGCTGCCTTACAATGGTGACAAGAATCTCATCATGACTTTCCTAAGGATTTATATGATGCCGTTCCAGCCAATCAACCTTAAGTCCATCATTCATTACATGAAGGATACCATTATGGCTTTCTACTTCAAGTTTCATAATCTTACCACTAGGTTCAAGGTTTCACATAAAGGACCCTCTTATCATCATTCAAGGTCTCACCTAACATTCATACATACAATACTAAGATGCTTTAGCTTCCGAAGTCAAGAATCACATATTCACATTCATACATGCATCAAGTAAGGGACACAAGTCTACCTAAACAAGACACAACATACTTCACTTTAGCACTTATTACATGTCATTCTAGAAGCACATTGGAACAACCATTCTCATCAATAATCTGTCATATACACTACTATATCATCATTAAATAATCATCATAGACTCATATAGACAAGTAGGAACAATCATGCATTCAACTCTAAGACTACACACAACACATAGTCATTAGTCTAACATGATCACCTAAATAACATCAATTGAAGAAACACATACTTCTACATTACTTCACATATATGTAGATATGATCATACTTCACATAATCAACTACACAAATCATCACATTACTACAAGTAGTGCCGACAAGGCCATGATCATCATAATACTTAAATAACGCTGACAAGGCCACATCAATTCACATAACACCGCCACCATTAATGGACCAAACCAATAACAACATAATTGTAGTCTAATTAACATTAAATTCAAGGTAAATAGGGAAGCGTACCACCACTTCATCCTCAACACTTCAATCCAATGCCAAGTTATCCAATTCATTATCATAAGGCCCTTACCCTTGGCAATGAACATCAATTCAAAGCATAAACTATAATACTCAATGAATATAAGTTCAATATAGATTTATCCATCTAAGACCGATTATACATAAATTGAATACAATTCTTACATCATTAGAAAGCCCATATGAAACTACATCTTAATTCATAAGCATTGGGACAATATCCCGTAACCCATAAAGTAGTCAAAAACTAAGGTTCATCAATTACATGGGTTCATAGGTTAATTAAGTTAAAATCATCTTAATAATAACAATTCAATCACTAAACAATTATTAAGAACCTTTAATGCAAGAACCCATGGATAGATCACGAAATAGGTCAAGTTCATCTTTGAAAACTTTAGAAAACTTCTTTGAATTTGGGATCCTCAATAAATAGAGTTTCAAGGATCAAAAATCATACCTCAATGATTATAATCCTCTAATTTGATGAAGAATCACCACTAAAATCTCCAATACAATCTCTTCCTTGAGTTTTGGCTTCAATGGAGTCTTATGGAATTTCTAAGGGATTTTGGGGTTTTGATTTGGAAGAATGAATTCTTCTAGTGTTAAAGACATATATACATATCTAAAATACCCAAAAGACCCCTTAGTAACCGCAAATACTTCAATTTGGAAGTGGGGTGAATTGACAACATCACCCCTTACTTAACAGTGCACTGCACGCAGGGACACATCACCATTGACGGCTTGTCCTTTGACTAACGGACCGTCCTGCTGGTCCGTGGTCTGGGACTGAGACTTGTATTTGGTCCCTCCTCTCCCCCAGAATAACTCTTAATCGACGATCCACCACCAACGGGGCGTCGACCGACCCACTGGGGGTCGATTGCCTCCGTGGTTTGGGCTGTCTTGGGCAGCCTTGGCACCTACTTTGGGTCCTTCCTCAAGGACCCTTGTATGGTCCTTAGGAATATTTTCCCGGACGTTTCCAACCCAATCATAACCGTATACAATTGTACGACCTCTCACATGAATTTCATCTAAAACGAACACGTAAAACTCAATGAAACATGCCTAGACACACAAGGTCATTTCAAGGCACATCTTTAAAACGTCATGAACGTTCTTGGACGTTTGACCTCGAAACTTCATGAAACTTGACACACTGTCTATATATTCTACAATAAATCATTTAAGGACTTCACAACATCATGAATCACACATAAACACATAGAACCACATATGAGGCACATAGGTGACTTAGTCGTCGAATGTCTTAGTCGTCCCTTGACTTTAGACTTGCAATGCACCTAATACTTTAAACACTGACTCAATACCATATAATAGACCATTTCAGGACCTTATACCACCATGAAAATGGCTCTAGTTCACCTAAGTCATTTTTGAGATCTTACACCAACAACTCACAAACCATAATTCAAGACATTCCAATTCAGCATCATACCAATCCTAATCAATCTTATCATAAGGTATACTTCAATATAACTTCATCACTAAACATAAGATAACATAATTGAAGTAAAGGACTGAGATCACAAGACTTACCCAAATCTCCTTCACAAGCCATCATCAAGGTTTTACCATCAACCATCCAATTCAACCCAATAATGGGTGTAATATTAAGACACCATATTAATCAACACAATAATGTAGTCAATTGAATCACTACACAATAATTCATCACTAGTTCATAGCATAGGGTTAGGGACTTGGGTCAAATTGATGATCTACTTCACAACCTAGGCTAATTCATCAAGAACTAGCATAAGTTAATTACAATACATCATAATCTACTCATAATTATCTAAAGAAATCATAAACCAAGCAATGTAGAAGGTAAAATTCGTAATAGAAGAAAACCCACTTGAGAATCATCTTTTTGAAATCAATTTGGAGGAACCCTTTGGGGAAAGGAATCCCATACCTTGTTACTTGATGAAGTTTGATGGAGTAAAATAGTCTTATTACTTCCCTATAACCCTCCTTTTCTTGGTCTTCTATGGAGTTTCTTTGGGAGAGAGAAAGAAGAGAGAAGGAAGACCAATTGGGTTTTGGGAATTATGAGAGTTGGGTTTAGTTTAATTAGTTTTGGGGTCCTTATAGAAGTCATTAAATAAATTAATTAGACCTCCCTTAACCCCTAACTAATTAAATAACCACCTTTTTAATTAATTTAATTAATTAAAACGTGGCAGCCAACACAGTGACCTGACCTACGAGACCACGACCTACGTGCTGTAGGTCAGTCGACGGCCAGTGTGGCCTCCGTGCTACGGATCCGTCATTTTGGTCAAAGACTTGCCAAAATGACCCCCTCACAAAATTGACTAAGCGACCATCGACGGTGGTCATCGACGCCCCGTCGATTGGGCTACGCCTCGTCGCCTGCAAGTCATCAATGGCTACTGTCCTAGACAACTTTTAGCCAAAAAGCAAGGGTCCCCCTCAAGGACGCTTTTCTTGCTCCTTGGGGAGTTGTACCTGGACGTTTTGACTATAACCAACTCTAATACATGTTAGATACCTTACCACCAAATTTCATCATTTTCCAACTCTTAAAACCTTGTCAAATAGGCTAAGGCACGCTAGCACCTCTTGGACTAGTTTCCGAACATCATGGTTACACCCGAGAGTACACCCCAGATGCGACCGGCATTGTCGTCCTCTCATAGGACTCAAACAAGCCCTTAGCGTTCGTCATAACATGTCATCAGTTAAAATTGCGGAAAAATTTAAAACTTTTAATACTATGTGAAGTATACTTAGACTTCATACTTAATAATCATAATATGATATTCTAAAAGCTTGTCTCACATGTATAAAACCAACTAAAGAGTATGAATCTGGACTTAGCCAATAAATAGTAAATATGCCATATAGGCCTTAGTACAAAAGAATCCAAAGAACATAATGAAAATATGAGTATTCATAAAATCTACTAATGTCTTCGTAAGCTAGAATAATGAAAACATAGCATCTCCGAACATGAGGACCTACCAACACTTGGAGAAAGGGTTCCAAGCTTCTTCAATCGACCTTCTTAATCTTCAATGGCCGGACCCTACATTTTTGGTAATATAATGTAATGGGGTTAGTATGCCACATGTACTAAGTATGGGTATATGCACATAACATTTAAGGACATGCATGAAAAAGGATCATTTATCATTTCTTTAGGAAACATGCTAAGTCACGAGAATGTCTTTATAACGCCCCAAAATGAACTAAGGTGAACTAGATCCTCATGGTTGTTTCTTGAGTTAATTTTAAGTTAAACGGAGTTAGTTTTGTGTCCTTAGGTAGTGTGCAAAGTTTGGTTAAGTTTGGAGTTCAATCGACCAAAAACGTCCATGACGTTCGGATGGTATGCCTTAGAATGTACTTGTATGTCTTGGTGAGTTTGGATGAGTTTTATGTGTTTGTTTTACTTGAAACATGCGTCGGATGTTCCTTAGACCTAGACGACTTAGTTTAGGGGTTTGACGTCCGGGCATGATCCCACCTAGGACCCACAAGGGGCCCTAGATGAAGGGCCCAAGACTTGGGCAAAGTCTGCCCATCAGTGGCTCACGACGACCATGGCGACGGTCTGTTGCACTCAGTACGGTCCGACGATCCAGGGCGTCGCGAGTGACAGAGAGTGGAAACTTGGACAGGCTCCAGTTGGAGCCAAGTGTTCCTCGATGGGACCCCATGACGGTCCGTGGTGAACGTGACGGTCCGTCGAGGAGGTCTCGTCGACGAGGCCTGCCAGTGCACGACTTAAGGCTGCCAACTTGGGGTGTTTTATGTAAATACACCCCAAGTCTTATAAGACCCTAGGTGTATAATTTTGGTATTTTTTAGGTTATATTAAATTAGTTTTAAACCCTAGACCTAGACAAATCCCCTCACTTCTAAATTCATCTCTCTCTCTAAAGAAAACTCTCTCCAAGACTCCATTGAAGGCTAGAGGTTAAGGAAGGAAAGGAGGGCTGCTTTGGACGTGTTTCTTCATCAAAATTAGTGGGTTTCCTTCTCTTAAAGGTATGGTATCCATTCTTGAATATCTTTTCATTCAAGAAGCCAACTTCCCAAAATGGTTTTCAAAAGGGTTTCTAAACTCAAACTTCTTCTAACTTTGATTTCTAGTATGGGTCTTCTTGTATTTAAGTTCTAATGGTTTAAATGTATTTATCATGGTTTGAATTGATGATTTTGATGTTAAAACTCCATGAAACTCTTGTATATGCATACTTCAACTTTTGTCTTGAAAATGGGTTATGTGAGCATGATTTGAGTAAGGTATGAACTTGGGTCTTCTTGTGTATGTCATGTTGGTGTAGCTACTGCCCTAAGGGCCTTCATATGGTGAAATATTGATAAATTGCTTATGGGTAATGATGGTTTGATTTGTTGATGAGTTGCTCTCATTGTATAGTTCTTATTATGAATTGCTATTTGAGTGGTATGGTCCACCTTATGGGTGGCGGTGCTAATTGATGAACTTGATGATGTTTAGTATGTGTTGAGTAGGTAAATTTGAAGGTTTAATATGTGAAATGAAGATATATAGAAATGGGTCTTGTATTGTGTTTTGTGTAGCTTGAATTGTATGTTTGACCTAGTTTATGTCTAAATGAAGTATATGACTATGAGAAGCATGTAGTGTGTGTAACTTGATGAATCAAGGTTAAAGTATGAGTAGAACTTGATGATAATGAGATGATGCCTATATGCAAGGTGTGCACATGTACACACACACACTTTAAAGATTGTATTATGCCAAGTTGAGCAAAAAGGGGAATCTTGAGGTGGACACACTTCGTGAGTTGAGATGTAGTGTCTAGTAGAAACCTCTCCATTCCTAGTGAGCTTTGTAAGATAGAATATTATGTTGAGAAATCTGTGGGGAGTTATGCCTAGCACCGAGAGGATATGAAGGGGAGGTGGATTGCACTTCGTGAGTTGAGATGTTGTAATCCAAAGTACCTCTTGAGATGAGTACTCCTCGTTAGTAGAGAGTGAGTTACTTAGTAGCAATCTCCTTATCCCTTAACTATGTGCCCGCATAGGTGTAGCTATTGGAAAAGCCATGTAAACGCTAAGAAGCATGACCTTACTCTAGGCAAGTAAGGATCCCTCATCCGATAGGGGTTAATATCGGGATTCCATGTCTAGCTCTCATGGTCTTTGTCGGTTAAGCTAACTCCCACAAAAGAATTGATTTGAAACAAATTATCTTGTGTATTGTTGAAATTGTGTATGTATGTCGTGAAGTGCTCAATCCACATTAGTTACCAAGTAGGAGCATTGAGTGGGAGTAGTTGTATGGGATGCTATTCTCACATTGCACTTGGTGTGACCTATACCTACTATGGGAGAAGAGTACCTTCATGAAATCCGTGTGAATGAGTACTATGGTGTAGTGTTATGGAGGATTATTGTGGAGTACTTGAGTAAATGGAATCCATTAGGAGTACCAAGTGGGAGTGGTAGTATGGGATGCTGCTATCACATTGCACTTGGTATGACCTATATTTCCATGAGTGTTTTGCATATGTTAGCCAAGGGCGTGGATTTGATTTCTAACGAAGTAAGCCTAAGATTAGGTAGTTTTAAGGGTCTCTTTGGTGTGCTTTGAAGGGAGGTGTAATGAGAGTCCCTTCTTGGCTCACCTTAGGGAGTCTTAGAATAACCTTGGGTTAGGGCAACTTCAAAGAAAAAGGGTTCATATGACTTGGACCGTGCCATTCACTGTAAGGTCTTCATTGTAAGAATTCGAAATGTTCACTATGATGCTTTATTCAATTTTATTGCAAGTTTAGCAAAGTTACTTGAAATGTTCCTTTTGTTTACTTTAAGTTTGGTAAGATAGCCATAAAGTGTTAATTGTTGATTCTTATGTGGGTTTGCTTCTAGATTCACGAAGGTTATATTTGAATTGCATAAAAGCTATCTTTATTAAAATGTCCCTTTTTGCATGTTTTTGCATATGCCATACTTAGTACATTGTTGTACTAAACCCATACTTTTATATACCTTATGAGTATAGGTTGGAAGCCTTTTTGGAGGATCGGAGTTGAAGCTTGGGAATCCTATCTCTCAAGGATTGGGTATGTCCTCATATATTCGAGGACATAGTTTTATGTTTCTTAGTTTCTTTATTAAGACTTAAAAATGTATTTACTTTTATTGTAAAGGGCCGTGTCCCTAAGATTCCAAGTTGTGTCTTTAAGTTGGCTTGTGACGATAAGATTTCTTAGTATTTATGAAAAGACTCTTTTTGTTATTATTATCGTGAAAAGTTTTAATTTCCGCACTACTTTTCATGCTTTATGTTATGAATGCTAGTTAGAGGGCTTGTACGAGACCCCAAAGGGGTCAAGTACTCCCGGTCACGATTCGAAAGTTTTCCCTAACTTCTAGGGGGTGCTTTCGGGTCGTGACAAGACTTGGTATCAGAGCATAAGGTTTTGGGAAATAGTTTAAGGTCTAAAAGTGTCACAAGCCACGTCTAGTAGTATCTTGGTCATTGGTGTGAGTCGCGACACATCCATGGACAAGAGGCTATAGGACGATAGAGTTTAACTTTCTTCATTACTCTTGAATCGTGCCATAGAACTTAATTCGATAAGGTCTCTCTCTTCTTCTCCTTTGCCCAGTGGTTTTCTAGGTGTGATTGCTTGGAAAGGAAGATGTTTCTAAGTTGAAAAAAAAATGAGTTTTGATTATATGATGGTTTTGTGGCTAGAAGAGTAAATATGAAGGTAAGATTTAAGAATTTGTGATGTGATGTCATTTATGGCTTGGTGTGATTTATGAGATTGGAAGTGTAGAGGTGAGAAACTTTATGGGGATTTAGTTCTAAGCATGGTAAGAGTTATAAGGATTGAATAAAGTGCCTTTGAGGACAAATGAGTTATTTTTGTGATTATGTTCAATGATGGTAGAAATGCTTTAAGGTGTAAATTTGAGGAAGTTGAAAGAATGAGGGGATTTTATAGAAGTTGAAGGCAACTCTCTTGTGTGACTAATGTTTCATACTTGTTCTTGTGATTGGTAGATGTTGTGGTGTAGGCTTACACTAAGATGGAAAATGTGGTATGAATATCTAGTGAGCAAGTTTTGTTCCATGAGGTTGAGTTAAGTGGTGCCTAAGTGTTGAATGAGGTGATGTTTAAGAGAGTTTGTATAGGCTTGAATTCAAAAAGGGAAGTGTTATGCTTAACTTGTAAGATTGATGTTTAGACTTGATGTGCATGAGTTAGAAGTAGTAAGAGTTCCTACCTTGTGAGGGACATAATGGTGCTTTGAAGTATGAGTCCTTGAAGATGGCTTTACCCTAAGTGGGGGAGAATGAGTTGACTAAAATAGCATGTAATGTACTTAGTCCAAGAGAATCCTCAAGGGTCACTAAGTGGGAGTGGTAGTATGGGATGATACTCTCACATTGCACTTAGTGAAACTTGTCAAGTCTCTTTGGAGTAAGTTAAGATAGTCTTGTCTCTCATATTGTCATGTCATCTTGTTAAAGTTTCTTGAAAGGTGCATTATGGAAATTTTAAAGCATGTCGCACAGTGAAGTTTTGAATTCACTGTAAGTTTTGTGGATTTTGAGAAAAATTGTTATGTCTTGAATTTTAGTTTCAATATGTGCAAAATTGTTGTATATGAGCATGTTTAATGTTGGAGAAGGTAGTTCCTCCATAAAAGAAGTTTAAGGTTGAGTTTTGACTTTGTGAAGTTTGGCAAAAGTAGTCTATGTTGATAAGTGTTGAAAGTGTGAAATGATATTCCTTGCTAATTGATGCTTTGATTGTTGATGTTATGATCATGATCTCAGTGTATTATATGATGCTAAGTGAGTTCTTGTTGTTCTTAAAATTTAAGTGTCATTCGAGGACGAATGTTATTCCAAGTGGGGGAGAATATAACGCCCCAAAATGAACTAAGGTGAACTAGAGCCTCATGGTTGTTTCTTGAGTTAATTTTAAGTTAAACAGAGTTAGTTTTGTGTCCTTAGGCAGTGTGCAAAGTTTGGTTAAGTTTGGAGTTCAATCGACCAAAAACGTCCATGACGTTCGGATGGTATGCCTTAGAATGTACTTGTATGTCTTGGTGAGTTTGGATGAGTTTTATGTGTTTGTTTTACTTGAAACATGCGTCGGATGTTCCTTAGACCTAGACGACTTAGTTTAGGGGTTTGACGTCCGGGCATGATCCCACCTAGGACCCACAAGGGGCCCTAGATGAAGGGCCCAAGACTTGGGCAAAGTCTGCCCATCAGTGGCTCACGACGACCATGGCGACGGTCTGTTGCACTCAGTACGGTCCGACGATCCAGGGCGTCGCGAGTGACAGAGAGTGGAAACTTGGACAGGCTCCAGTTGGAGCCAAGTGTTCCTCGACGGGACCCTATGACGGTCCGTGGTGAACGTGACGGTCCATCGAGGAGGTCTCGTCGACGAGGCCTGCCAGTGCACGACTTAAGGCTGCCAACTTGGGGTGTTTTATGTAAATACACCCCAAGTCTTATAAGACCCTAGGTGTATAATTTTGGTATTTTTTAGGTTATATTAAATTAGTTTTAAACCCTAGACCTAGACAAATCCCCTCACTTCTAAATTCATCTCTCTCTCTAAAGAAAACTCTCTCCAAGACTCCATTGAAGGCTAGAGGTTAAGGAAGGAAAGGAGGGCTGCTTTGGACGTGTTTCTTCATCAAAATTAGTGGGTTTCCTTCTCTTAAAGGTATGGTATCCATTCTTGAATATCTTTTCATTCAAAAAGCCAACTTCCCAAAATGGTTTTCAAAAGGGTTTCTAAACTCAAACTTCTTCTAACTTTGATTTCTAGTATGGGTCTTCTTGTATTTAAGTTCTAATGGTTTAAATGTATTTATCATGGTTTGAATTGATGATTTTGATGTTAAAACTCCATGAAACTCTTGTATATGCATACTTCAACTTTTGTCTTGAAAATGGGTTATGTGAGCATGATTTGAGTAAGGTATGAACTTGGGTCTTCTTGTGTATGTCATGTTGGTGTAGCTACTGCCGTAAGGGCCTTCATATGGTGAAATATTGATAAATTGCTTATGGGTAATGATGGTTTGATTTGTTGATGAGTTGCTCTCATTGTATAGTTCTTATTATGAATTGCTATTTGAGTGGTATGGTCCACCTTATGGGTGGCGGTGCTAATTGATGAACTTGATGATGTTTAGTATGTGCTAAGTAGGTAAATTTGAAGGTTTAATATGTGAAATGAAGATATATAGAAATGGGTCTTGTATTGTGTTTTGTGTAGCTTGAATTGTATGTTTGACCTAGTTTATGTCTAAATGAAATATATGACTATGAGAAGCATGTAGTGTGTGTAACTTGATGAATCAAGGTTAAAGTATGAGTAGAACTTGATGATAATGAGATGATGCCTATATGCAAGGTGTGCACGTGTACACACACACACACATTAAAGATTGTATTATGCCAAGTTGAGCAAAAAGGGGAATCTTGAGGTGGACACACTTCGTGAGTTGAGATGTAGTGTCGAGTAGCAACCTCTCCATTCCTAGTGAGCTTTCTAAGATAGAATATTATGTTGAGAAATCCGTGGGGAGTTATGCCTAGCACCGAGAGGATATGAAGGGGAGGTGGATTGCACTTCGTGAGTTGAGATGTTGTAATCCAAAGTACCTCTTGAGATGAGTACTCCTCGTTAGTAGAGAGTGAGGTTACTTAGTAGCAATCTCCTTATCCCTTAACTATGTGCCCGCATAGGTGTAGCTATTGGAAAAGCCATGTAAACGCTAAGAAGCATGACCTTACTCTAGTCAAGTAAGGATCCCTCATCCGATAGGGGTTAATATCGGGATTCCATGTCTAGCTCTCATGGTCTTTGTCGGTTAAGCTAACTCCCACAAAAGAATTGATTTGAAACAAATTATCTTGTGTATTGTTGAAATTGTGTATGTATGTCGTGAAGTGCTCAATCCACATTAGTTACCAAGTAGGAGCATTGAGTGGGAGTAGTTGTATGGGATGCTATTCTCACATTGCACTTGGTGTGACCTATACCTACTATGGGAGAAGAGTACCTTCATGAAATCCGTGTGAATGAGTACTATGGTGTAGTGTTATGGAGGATTATTGTGGAGTACTTGAGTAAATGGAATCTATTAGGAGTACCAAGTGGGAGTGGTAGTATGGGATGCTGCTATCACATTGCACTTGGTATGACCTATATTTCCATGAGTGTTTTGCATATGTTAGCCAAGGGCGTGGATTTGATTTCTAACGAAGTAAGCCTAAGATTAGGTAGTTTTAAGGGTCTCTTTGGTGTGCTTTGAAGGGAGGTGTAATGAGAGTCCCTTCTTGGCTCACCTTAGGGAGTCTTAGAATAACCTTGGGTTAGGGCAACTTCAAAGAAAAAGGGTTCATATGACTTGGACCGTGCCATTCACTGTAAGGTCTTCATTGTAAGAATTCAAAATGTTCACTATGATGCTTTATTCAATTTTATTGCAAGTTTAGCAAAGTTACTTGAAATGTTCCTTTTGTTTACTTTAAGTTTGGTAAGATAGCCATAAAGTGTTAATTGTTGATTCTTATGTGGGTTTTCTTCTAGATTCACGAAGGTTATATTTGAATTGCATAAAAGCTATCTTTATTAAAATGTCCCTTTTTGCATGTTTTTGCATATGCCATACTTAGTACATTGTTGTACTAAACCCATACTTTTATATACCTTATGAGTATAGGTTGGAAGCCTTTTTGGAGGATCGGAGTTGAAGCTTGGGAATCCTATCTCTCAAGGATTGGGTATGTCCTCATATATTCGAGGACATAGTTTTATGTTTCTTAGTTTCTTTATTAAGACTTAAAAATGTATTTACTTTTATTGTAAAGGGCCGTGTCCCTAAGATTCCAAGTTGTGTCTTTAAGTTGGCTTGTGACGATAAGATTTCTTAGTATTTATGAAAAGACTCCTTTTGTTATTATTATCGTGAAAAGTTTTAATTTCCGCACTACTTTTCATGCTTTATGTTATGAATGCTAGTTAGAGGGCTTGTACGAGACCCCAAAGGGGTCAAGTACGCCAGGTCACGATTCGAAAGTTTTCCCTAACTTCTAAGGGGTGCTTTCGGGTCGTGACAGTCTTCAATGCACATACCATAGAACATGTACAAGTTAAGGATTCCATCAACATAAAACATGATCATAATCAAAGATATATTATCATGGAGTAACGTTAACATTTCATATTCAATAGATCACATAAACATAACAAACAAAACACTTACCAATGATCCCATCCCCAACCTATTAGTGCAATGGTCATGTGATGCCCCATAACCCCACACAACCAAGTAAATAAGACAGGAGACCATAAGTAAAGCTTTGATTCAGGTAACTTGTAACATAAGTAGTCATCACCTCAAAAGAAATATAGACCAATAACATGTTCATTAACGTAACCAACTTCATATAAGAGTAACAAAATGTATTATAATCATCATACCTTTTATGTTATCATATTACCTAAGATCAATCTCCTAGGACTTCCCTTAGAGTCAACTTGTGCAATGTATAGGTAGAGTCTCATACTCCTACCTATACTAAGTAGACTCTTCAAGTCACCCTAGTCAAAGTCCATTTACTTGTCTTCTATTTTACTTGAGGGAACATATGCCTTATACGACATAGACCATGTGAGCTAAACATGGAATCCGGTGTCATGAAACCCCAAACCAAAAGAAGGTGGTCTACCGGCCAAAGTAGAACCAAACATGACATAGCTTTCTAGGTGGATCCACTTGCTAGTATCATATGGTGGCAACATAGTTCAAGAACTAGGAGATGTATGAGAGACCCATAGTTCAACATTACATGGCAGCCTCTATCTCATGATATACATTGTGAACCTACCTTCAAACCAGGGAAGGGACACCTCTCATATCTAGTCATCGGTGCTTAGATTAAGTCCCTTTCTTGAATAACCTTTAAGTTGTCTTTTATCAAAAACTTATCATAGGTCATAGGAGATTAACTCCTTGTATAAACATGAGCATGAACTCATTAGAATTAGATGAGAATTTCCTTTCATGATAACCCTTCGTATGTGACATTAACATAACATTGTGTAAAGCATACAAGAGGATATCATAAACTTACATTTTCGTATTCTTATCATGATCTTACATTTAGCATGTTCATAGCCCAACATATATTCATAGCAACATCATGAAAACTTTATTAGCATATTATCATCATTCATAGGCTAACATAAACATCATAGAGTAATCACAACTTTAGAATACATAACTCTTGCTTCCAAGTACCTTATCAAGAACTTACGTTCAACTTACAACATTCATAACCATAACATAGTGAAATACTCAATAGCATAACCAAGAACAACTCTTGAGTCACATACAAGATCAATTTGTAAGTCATAGCGTAAGGGAAGAGGGTCATTTAAGAGTTCATTCAAGTCTTAGTCCCAATCCCAACGTTTACATGTTATCAAGTAGTAAGTACAAACATATCAAGTCCATTATTTAGATAAGAACATGCATCACACGAAATTCAAACATTCCTAGCCACATACTCTTCAATTCGTATGAAATATACCATAGGAAACAATTACTTCTCATCGGAAATCATAAATCTAGAGTTAGGAATAAAATACGTTTTGTAGAGTAAAAACACTAGTATTTAAATTTCTTGAAAACTATCTTGAAAGGACCTCTTGGGGAAAGGAATGCCAAGAGTGAAAAACCCAGACCTTATAGACAAATAATCCATGAAATTTGATTTGAAATCTAGGAGTCTTCGTCTTCTTCCTTAAGATCTTCTTCTTCTTCAATGGAGTTTGGAAAAGAGAGCGTTTCTTGAGAGAGATGAGAGAAAACTTGTTTGATCTGATCTGGAAAGTGTAAAAGTTGTCTAAAACTGACCTAATATCCATATATAGTCGTCCTATGAATTACCTAAAAGAACCTCCACTTAAATGGGTCTTTGTATGAAGTTAAATTACCGAAAATACGACTTTAACAATTCTGGGAAGTGGTTGCGCGTCGCAGGGACAAATCCCGACATTTTTCTGAAATTTTGGGTTGAGGCAGTGAGGTGCGTGTCAGCCTCATGTCGCGAGGCTGCCCCTCACATCTTGAGGCAGTACAACTCTTGAGGACCGCGTGGCGCACACTAGTTCCTTCAATTCTTCCTGTTCGCATGCCGCTAGGCAGCCTGCTCTCCCATGTTTGCGTCCTCACCAACGACCCTTTGGGTGGTCCTTGGGGTGTCATTACCAGACGTTTGGATCCTTTGTAATACATATTACCTATTGATGTACCGTGGTTTCACGGTACTTTTAATGCTTTTTCCTTAAGTTTACTGTGTGTCGAAAGCCTTTTTGTGTTGATTTTTATATAAGTTTCTCTTTGTTTGCAGGAAATCTGTCCAAGGATGAACGCGGAAGTTTTTGAGCAAAACAAAGCAGAAGAGACCACCTACGGAGCTCATGATGGTCCGTCGAGGCTGTAACGGTCCGTAGGTGGCATCATAGTGAGGAGAAAAGCTGCTGATGGAAGATGGGGAAGTCTGACCAAGTGTGGGATTAAGGAAGTCCATGACGGACCGTCATAGCACCGACGGTCCATCCTGCTTGTTCGTCGTGATGATCAGAGAAGTAGTCCCAGTACCCAAATTCCAAGAAGTTCAAGTGTTTTGGAATGGAGACCCTCGACAGACCATCGTGCTTGAAACGGTCTGTCATACTTGTCCGTCGGGGGGATGAAGAAAGCAGCAGAAGAATGTGTGAAGTATGGGACGACGGAGGCCATGACGGTCCATCGTGTCCATGACGGTCCGTCACGAGGTCCGTCGACCCAGACGCGTTTGGACAGATTTTCAGTAAATAGAATCCTTATTTGATTAGGTTTTGTTTTTATTATAAATAGTTCGAAAAACCTCGTTTTTGGGGTTAGACTTTTTGATAATTTTTAGTTCTCTTGTTCAAGTATTGAAGAATTATTTTCAGTAATTGATACACTTTTTTTGGAATTGATTTTTGGTGTTTTGTGTTGATTAATCAAGTTAAATTCTGGATTTTATTCTTTCTCATTAAAGTAAGTACATGAATTCTTCCATTAAAAATATGAATTGTGTAATTATGACCATGGGTAACTAAACTCCATAGCTAGGGTTGTGGGAACCATGGGTGAATAACAAGGTAAACTCTAACTAAAATGACAATTCTAGAATGGTGTCTTGCAAGTATTGATAATTCTTTCGTGTAGAAGTCTTTTAACGGATGGACAACGATTAAACTCGCCTTAATGCTTCTTGCCGGACCAAGGAGGTAGATAATAGGAAAAGAATTATCAACATAGATTTAGTGTAGACTAACTAATAGGCTAGTATTGGTTGGTACGAGGTAATAACTTAGTCAAATACCGAATACAATGCTTAATATGAGGTAAAGATAAGGGTTAGTAAAGCAACACACGTAGCCGGACCAAGGTGCGGAGTGAAATTTTCTAGATGCCGGACCAAGGATTTAGAGATACATAACTTATCACTTTACATGCAAGATATTAGGATTGAATTGTTATAGTTAGAGTTATCAAGTTAGGAACCTGTGGGGAACACTTAAGCCCTAGTTACTTTTATTAATTGATTAAACTCCGAAGTTTGAATCTGTTAGTTGTTTACTTTAATTTAGTTAATCATTTTCTTTAATTCAGAAATTAAAAAAAACTTTTTGTCTTTTGTTTTCTTGGAAAATAGTTGGCTAAATAGTAGTAATAATAGAATAAAGTTAAGTCTGAACTATTTTCCTCGTGGGATCGATCCCAACCTCATTAGTTGGGTTCTTTACTTGATACGACCGCTTTACTTCTTATTTGAGAAGTAAGTTTGAGCGTATCAAATTTTGGCGCCGCTGCCGAGGAAAGTAGCTTTTAGATCAACTTAAACTTATTACTAAAGTTTAGTCAATATTTTCCTGATTTTACTTTTTCTGTTGTTTTTGATTCTTGCAGAACTAACTTCCTTGTATGCCAAATACACGAAGTGGAAAAGAACCCTTGTTTCCCTACGATCATGAGTTAGAGCGTACACTACGCAATATGAATCGAAACTTGGGTATAAATGATGATGATCCAAACCAGAACATCCCAGCTCCAGTTGATGCTCATGGTCGATTATTACCTGATAATCCTGGTCAAGATGCACAAAGGGGACAAAATCCCGCTCCACGTCCTCAAGAATACTACAGAGGTTATGATAATATTGCAGACTCTGATGGGCCACTTGTCTTGCCCCCCCTACCAGAAGGTCACACCTTTGTGGTAAGTAGTAGTCTAATGCAAATGCTCACTGCTAGAGGTTTGTTTTCAGGGCTACCTTCTGAGGACCCACATGCCCATATAGCTAAGGTGAGGGCAGTGTGTAAAAGCTGTGTAGGGAGGCCTGATTTGAATTTGGATATAATAGGGTTAAGAGTATTTCCTCTCTCACTGACGGGAGAGGCTGCTATTTGGTTCACTGAGCTCCCTTATAACTCAATTTTCACTTGGAACAAGGGACGTTTTCTTAGCACGTTACTACCCGGTCTCCAAGAAACTAAATCACAAAGACAGAGTGAACAACTTTGTGTCCCTACCAGGAGAGTCAGTTAGCAGTTCTTGGGATAGGTTCACTTCATTTTTGAGAAGTGTCCCCAATCACCGCATAGATGATGAGTCACTGAAAGAATACTTCTATCGGGGACAGGATGATAATAATAATGCGGTATTGGATACTATAGTAGGTGGTTCTTATGGGGAGTGTCCTTATGCTGAGATTGCCGAAAAGTTAGAGAACATCTCCCAGAATAATAAAGCATTGAGTACTAGGAAGTCACATACGGGGAGAAATACCTTTGCAGTGCAATCCACACACAACCCAGACACAGATGAGATTCGTGAAGAGATGGCACAGATGAGAACTGAGCTTGGGTTGGTGTTAAAACATGTCACTGGGGTGCAGAAAAGATAAATGCAGTGAACTACTTGTCTAAACCACTACCACCAACTGATGAATATTATTATGAGGAGGATTCCTATGCAGTAAATGATCAGACGGGGGGTTTTCGACCGAATACCCAAGGCTCCAATCAGGAGAATTCGCGCCAACGTCAAGGGAACCAAGGTCGGAACTTTGGTAACTATAACCGTGAGGGTAATTATGTCCGTGATGGAAATTACAACCGCGACAACAACTTCAACAGGGGTAACTATGGTAACAGAAATGATAGGAGTGGGCCTTATGTTCCTCCTCAACATCGTGAAGTTGCTCCTAGGTATGGTGGAGGTAGTATGGCGCGAGTTGAGGATATGTTGCACAAAATAATGAGGAGGTTCGATGCTAGTGATGAGCACACGAAAGAGTTAAGGAGTGATGTAGTGGGTATTGGGCAGAAAGTCGATACACATGCAATATCGATTAAGAAGCTTGAGTTGCAAATGGCCCAATTATCTGCGACTCTGAACACACGGCAACCGAGCACTCTCCCTAGCAACACTGTCCAAAATCTGAAAAATGATGGACACTGTATGGCAATTACTACTCGGGGTGGTAAGCAAAACATTGACCCACCTATGCCGTCTATTATGGAAAAGGTGATGAGAGATAATGATAAAGTGGTAGAGGTTAGTGATGAAGTAGAAGATAACACTGAAAAAGAAGTTGAAGTGCCTAAAAAGGTAACTCCCATGCCTAGACCACCACCACCCTTTCCTCAAAGGTTAGTGAAAAAGACCGAGGATGGTAAATATCGGTGTTTTATAACAATGTTGAAGCAGCTTTCTATCAATGTCCCTTTGGTAGAAGCTCTAGAACAAATGCCCGGTTATGCCAAGTTTATGAAAGATCTGGTTACAAAGAAAAGATCGGTCACTTTTGAGGATAATGGTAGAATGCAGCATTGTAGTGCTATTGCTACAAGATCTTTAGTATAGAAGAAAGAAGATCCGGGTGCGTTCCCTATCCCTTGTACAATTGGGTTATTGCATTTTGCGAAAGCACTATGTGATCTGGGGGCAAGCATAAATCTCATGCCCCTCTCGATTTACAAGAAGTTGGGTTTGGGTGATCCAAAGCCCACTGTGATGCGGCTACTGATGGCTGATCGAACAGTAAAAAGGCCTATAGAGATACTCCACGATGTGCTAGTTAAAGTGGAGTCGTTCATATTTCTGGAAGATTTTGTTATTCTTGATTGTGAAGTCAATTTTGAGGTGCTTATTATTCTTGGGAGACCATTCCTTGCTACGGGTAGAGCCTTAGTTGATATGGAAAAGGGAAAAATGAAATTTCGGTTGAACAATGAAGAAGTGACCTTCAACATTTGTAGGTCCATGAGACAGAGTGGTGAGCTCCAATCGGTATCTGCTATATCCTACAAAGTTTGTAAGTCACCCGAGACACAAATAGAAGAACGTCTAGGTGTAGAAGCACTGGCGGCAGTGATAATGAATTTTGATAATGATTGCATTGAAGAATGTGGGTCATTAGTCGCTGCTCTTGATCGTGGTAATGTTCGGTTTAAACCAAAGAAATATGAGCTAGACATGAAGAATCGCGAGTCTCCACCCGCGAAACCATCTATAGAGGAGGCTCCAAAGTTAGAACAAAAAGCTCTCCCACCTCATATCAGGTATGAATTCTTAGGAAACGGTGACACATTGCCGGTAATCATTGCATCAGACCTGAATGAACAACAAGTTGAGAGTTTGGTGAAAGTGCTAAAAAGGTTCAAAAGAGCTATTGGGTGGACTATTGCGGACATTATTGGGATCCCTCCTGGTATTTGTTCTCATAAAATCAAACTCATGCCCGATCATAAGCCAAGTATTGAGCACCAGAGACGCTTAAATCCACCTATGCAAGAGGTCGTGAAGAAGGAAATCATTAAATGGTTGGATGCCGGAGTAATATATCCGATCGCCGATAGTAGTTGGGTGTGCCCTGTTCAGTGTGTACCTAAGAAAGGGGGAATGAGTGTGGTCCCTAATGAAAAAACTGAACTTGTTCCAATGAGATCGGTGACTGGATGGAGGGTGTGTATGGATTACCGGAAATTAAATGCATGGACCAAAAAAGACCATTTTCCTATGCCCTTCATGGATCAGATGTTGGATAGACTTGCTGGAAAAGGGTGGTATTATTTTCTTGATGATTATTCGGGGTATAATCAGATTTCTATTGCACCAGAAGATCAAGAGGAAACCACCTTTACTTGTCCATATGGGACCTTTGCGTTCAAGATAATGTCGTTTGGGTTGTGCAATGCACCCGCCATATTTCAGAGATGTATGATGTCGATATTCTCCGACATGGTGGAAGATACTATTGAGGTTTTTATGGATGATTTTTCTGTGGTTGGTGAATCATTCGAGCGGTGTTTGAGCCATTTATCTGAGCTTCTTAAGAGATGTGAAGACTGCAATTTAGTACTCAATTGGGAAAAATGCCACTTCATGGTGAAAGAAGGTATTGTTTTGGGTCATCGCATTTCAGAAAAGGGCATAGAGGTTGATCGAGCCAAAGTCGAGGTAATAGAGAGACTTCCTCCACCTATCTCTGTAAAAGGTGTGAGAATCTTTCTTGGGCATGCAGGTTTTTACAGGAGATTCATCAAAGATTTCTCAAAAATTGCACATCCGTTGTGCAAACTGCTGGAGAAAGATTGTAAATTTTATTTTGATGAATCCTGTCTTAAAGCATTCGGCGAGCTAAAAGAAAAATTGGTATCTGCACCTATCATTATTTCTCCGGATTGGAGCAGTTCATTTGAGGTGATGTGCGATTCTAGTGGGGTTGCCCTTGGTGTGGTATTGGGACAAAGAAGGGACAAAATCCTTCATCCCATTTACTATGCTAGTAAAACCCTCAATGAAGCTCAGAAGAACTATACAGTAACTGAGAAAGAGCTCCTTACAGTAGTATTTGCTTTTGAAAAATTTCGCTCTTATTTGCTAGGTACTAGAGTTATAGTGCATACTAACCATTCAACCTTGAGATATTTGATGGCAAAGAAGGATGCGAACTGAGGTTGATTCGTTGGGTATTACTACTGCAAGAATTTGACTTTGAGGTAAGGGATAGAAAAGGGACCAAAAATCAAGTCTCTGATCACTTGTCCCGTCTAGAAGATGAAGCTGTAAGAGAGTTGGGGGATAAGACTGATATTGATAACACGTTCCCCGATGAGCATTTATTGGGTGCCTCACAAGACTTGATTCCATGGTTCGCAGATTTTGCGAACTATTTAGCTAGTGATATTGTTCCATCGGACTTGTCCTTTCATCAAAGGATCATGTACGATGTGAAGAAGTTCTTTTGGGATGAACCATATTTATATAGGAGCTGTGCTGATGGGTTTATTCGGCGTTGTGTGCCAGAAGTTGAGATGTTGAGTGGTTTAGAGGCATGCCATTCCTCACCCTTTGGTGGACATCATAGTGGTATCCGGACTGCTCATAAGATCTTACAATGTGGTTACTATTGGCCAACTATTCATCAAGATGCTCATGAGTTCACCAAAGCGTGTGATAGATGCCAAAGAGATGGCGGCATTTCAAGAAAGCAAGAGATCCCTCTAAACCCCATTCTTGTGATTGAGTTATTTGATGTTTGGGGTATTGACTTTATGGGTCCGTTTGTGAGTTCTCATGGAATGAAGTATATTTTAGTAGCAGTTGATTATGTATCTAAGTGGGTGGAATCCATCGCCCTCGCAAACAATGAGGGGAAGAGTGTCACTGCATTCTTGAAAAAGAATATATTCTCTCGATTGGTACCCCACGGGCAATTATTAGTGATGGGGGATCCCACTTTTGCAACAAATTGTTCAAGGGATTATTGGAGAAATATGGGGTTCGCCATAATGTGGCCACTCCTTACCATCCTCAAACTAGTGGGCAAGTTGAAGTATCAAATAGGGAAATCAAACAGATTTTGTCGAAAACAGTGAACGCTAGTAGAACAGATTGGTCAAGGAGGCTTGATGATGCTCTTTGGGCCTACCGGACAGCATATAAGACTCCCATAGGTATGTCCCCATACCAACTAGTATATGGGAAAGCATGTCATCTTCCGGTTGAATTAGAGCATAAAGCCATGTGGGCTATGAAGAAGCTAAAAATGGACTGGAACGAAGCTGCAGAACAACGATTAAATGGGTTAAATGAACTCGATGAATTTCGCCTTAAGGCTTATGAAAGCTCAGCCCTCTACAAAGAAAAGATGAAGAAGTACCATGACCTAAAAATCGAGAAACGAGAGTTTATGATTGGGGATTCGGTGCTTTTATTCAACTCTAGATTGCGCTTGTTTCCGGGCAAGCTCAAGTCCAAATGGACTGGCCCTTACTTGATCACCCAACTATTCCCTCATGGAGCGGTTGAGTTGGAAAACAAGGAAGGTGTGCGGTTTAAGGTGAATGGACAACGTCTAAAAATCTATATAGGGCATGCGGAATCGGCGAATGAGGTGATTGAGGTATACCATCTTGATGAAGTCTGAGTAATCGAGTGTCCTCAGTCGTACCGCGACGTTAAATCAGGCGCTGGTTGGAAGGCAACCCAATATGTATCATCTAACCAAATTATAGTTCTCTTTCTAGTAATGGTAGCATTTTCTACTAATGGGTTTTAAATTTTCAGGTAGCACATCTCCAGGAAGTTCTGCAGAAAATTACTCTGCCACATTCACTGACGGATACATCGACGGACCGTCACGCCTGTGACGGATCGTCGCATGAATCCGTCGTACCAGGTACGTTCTTTATTGCTTTGAAAAATTAGGGCACATGCGACGGAACCTATGACGAACCGTCACAGATGTGACGGACCGTCGTCGAGGTCTCGTCGCTTTATTATCCAGCAACCCAACCCGACCCGGCTGGGGAATTTTAAAAGTTTTAAACCTTTTTAAACTCCCCACCCTTTCATTCAACCGTTTCTTTCCCTCTTTCTCCCATTTCCTCCCTTTTCAACTTCCTTCCCTTCCCAAAATCCCCACATTCTCATTTTCCCCATCCCCAAATCCCCTTTCTTGGTCGGAGTCTGCTGCTGTGATTCTCATCTTCATAGTTGGGTGCCTCACTTCCGTTTTGTTTTCTCCTCTTCCAAGGTATGTGCTTCTGAACTCTACCCATTTACTCTTCATTTTTGTTTTTAATTTACTATTAGCATATTTCTTTTTGTGGGTCTTTGATCTTTGACCAAATCTTGTCTGACCTAGGTTATTAGTCCCACGAATTGCCTTGATAAAACTCGAGAAATTGGTGCTTTAGCCTTGTAAATTTGATAGGTATTTGGGTTAGAAAGCTGTAGGGAAATGTTGGGTCTTTGGTTTGAATCACTTGGGTTGATTGTGGCATCCCCAGTTCTGTCTCTGAATGACAGAACGAGACCCCGATGATGGACCGTCGTAACCACGACGGACCATCATAGGGTCCGTCCCAACACCCCACAATGTATTTTCTCTAAGTGACCACCAACGGACACATGTGATAGACCGTCATGCCCACGACGGTCCGTCCTGTCCGTCCTGCACAACCGTCATGGTTGTCAGAGACCCCAATTCTAAGGGTCTCAATACTTTTTCTAAGTGTCCACTGACGGACACATGTGACGGACCGTCATGCCCACGACGGTCCGTCCTACACAACCGTCTTGGTTGTCAGAGACCCCTGTTCTAAGGGTCTCAATACTTTTTCTAAGTGTCCACTGACGGACACATGTGACGGACCGTCATGCCCACGACGGTCCATCCTGCACAACCGTCTTGGTTGTCAGAGACCCCTGTTCTAAGGGTCTCAATACTTTTTCTAAGTGTCCACTGACGGACACATGTGACGGACCGTCATGCCCACGACGGTCCATCCTGCACAACCGTCTTGGTTGTCAGAGACCCCTGTGCTAAGGGTCTCAATACTTTTTCTAAGTGTCCACTGACGGATATCCACGACGGACCGTCGTACCCACGACGGTCCGTCCTGCTCAACCGTCGTGACGGTCAGAGACCCCTGTCCTAAGGGTCTCAATACTTTTTCTAAGTGTCCTCTGACGGACATCCACGATGGACCGTCGTACCCACGACGGTCCGTCCTGCTCAACCGTCGTGACGGTCAGAGACCCCTGTCCTAAGGGTCTCAATACTTTTTCTAACTGTCCACTGACGGACATCCACGATGGACCGTCGTGCCCACGACGGTCCGTCCTGCTCAACCGTCGTACCAGTCAGAGACTTTCCTTCTGTGAGTCTATATTGTTAAGTATTACATGACGGACCCCATGACGGTCCGTCATACTCATGACGGGCCGTCACCTGGTCCGTCGTGCCTCACTGCTACTACAGAGCTGTCATTACTGCTTTGATTTTATGTGTATTTTGTCTCATTTTTGCTTGTCATGTTTGCTCCTTCTAATACTAATGATGATTCTTTACAGGTACTACCTCTCATGGCACCAAAACAAGATCGCGTTTACGCACGTGGGCATTCCAAGTCTATCGCCCCGTCTGCCCGACTGGTGATAGGCTCTGATGATGAGCATGATCCCGAGTACGTGCCCCCAGGCACTGCCACTCCAGCACGAGCTCCACGTGCACCTAGAGCCACGCCCAAGAAGGTGGCGTCCGGCGTAGTCACTGCCTCCCAGTCTGATGAGGAGCGCACACTGACCGGCACACCTTCTGGGTCAGCTGCCCAAGACGAAGGAGCATCTGGCTCCTTAGGAGTTTCTTGGTCAGAGGAAGCCTCCGGGTCCGCAGAAGCCTCTGCACCCGCCACAGCTACACAGTCTGCCTCGGCTGATGAGGCTGACAGCACTGACTCCACTCCTGGCACACCGACTGGAGTTCCTGCCCCGGTTGCCGACCAGCCCAACCGGTGGTGTGTCGACGGGCAATACCAAGTGTACTCAGACGCCAAGGTTCTAAATGATAAAGGCGTCATGACACGGACCCTTACACTGGAGAGGCGGGTCCTTACGGGAAGTCTCCCCACCATGCCGGATATCCACACTCTCTTCACCAGACACCGGCTGGAGTGGACGGCTCGTTCTTTGGGCCGCTACAGTGAGGAGTTGGTCCGAGAGTTTTATGCCTCTTATGTGGCCACTCTCCGATCACAGATCGATCGGCGGGCTGCCCCTGCCAAACAGGCCCCACTTGAGCACGTCAGAGTACGCGGCATACAGGTCGACATCTCCCTGCCAGCCATCCGCCGATATCTGTACGGCGAGGATGTTGATACCACCAGGACACCTCTCACCGCCGAGTTCGACTACCTGTGGCAAATTGTTAAAGAGGGCCAGTTCTTACGTGAGCCATCGCTGAGAGAGACCACCAAGAGGTGGATGGCCCAGCACTTGTCTATTGATTGAGAGGCTGCTGATTGGGTAATGGAGCCAAAGGGAGCCATCAGGAAGGCCAACTTGACCTTTACGGCCAAGTTTCTATGGTTGATAGTCCGCCACTGCCTTTTCCCCACTGCTGCAGATAATATAGTCACATGGGATCGTGCAATTCTGATGGCCGCAATGATGGCAGGGTTCGAGGTTGACTTCGCTTGGCTTCTACAGGCGATCATGCACGAGAAGGCCTTCAAGGTCACCACGACTTACCCTTTTCTTTGCATGGTTTTCTCTTTATGCAGGTCCGCAGGTGTGCCCATTTGGCACATTGATCAGCTCAAGACCCCGCAGGGCAATGTTGACATCGGCCTCATCAGGGATGAGGCTAATGAGTTGGCTCCACGCAGAGGGCCCCACCCGGAGGTGGTCCCACTTGGTGAGAACCTGGCAGATACTATAGAGCATGCTCATGCGGCTTCCCAGGCTGCTTCTATACACACTAACACTACCCCGGTCGAGTCTATCCCGGGTAGTAACACTGCCCCGAGTTCCTCTCGCTCGGCTCCTTCCGCCACTCTGGTCCCACTTGCTAGGGTCCAAAAACTCGAGGCACAGATGGCTACACTTCTGCATCACATCCAGCCTTGGATGCAGAGGTCTATTGCTGAGGCAGAGGAGCGCTTGGAGCGCAAGATGACACAGCACACAGAGAGGAAGATCGCAGAGGTGCATCAGCGCTTAGACGCTTTTGAGTTGCGAGTGCTAGCCCGACCAGCACCTCCGGTGGACATGTCGACCCTTCAGGCTGCGGTTGCGAGTTTGCGGGCTGATCTTGATATGATCTTAGAGGCTAGGGTGCCTGAGTCTGAGGCCCCTTCTGCAGAGCCTGCTGAGGACACAGTGATGGCTGCTCTTTTTGCCACTTCTGATGTTCCACCACCTCCCCCACGAGAGCATGCCAAGAGGCGCAGGGGTCGAGAAGAGGATGAGGCTAGGGCGAGGAAGAAGGAGCGCCATGAGATGGAGGCTGCGAGGAGAGCCTCAATTGCTGACGAGGAGGCCCGTACGTTGAGGGCTATCGAGTTAGCTGCCGGGGCGTCTAGCTCCAGAATTGCAGATACAGTGAGAGGCACTACTGAGGGTGTCCAGACTATGGAGGGAGTGGGTTCCAGAGAACCGGACCCACCAGCTTGCTGATCGCCGGCGCTTAGCGCCTCAGGTTTGCTTTACTTACCACTCGCGTATTTTAGTTTTTTCTTATGCATTGGGGACAATTGCATATCTTTTGTTTGGGTGGGGTAAATAGAAAGTGAGTACTTGGGTGAATTCTGAGTAGCCCAAGTTCACGATCCTCTTTTGGAGTTTTCTTGCCTGTGTTCTTTTTCCCCAAAAGACTGATTACTTTTATTGTTGAACCGACATGTCATATATTATGTACATATTATAAATCTGAAGCATGATGGCTAAAACAAATATGATATCCCGATAATCAAAATGATGCATGACTAGGCATAGTAATTGATAATTGTGTGGTTTGAAACATGAAATAAAGATACACTACTGCATGATCCTGAATCTAAGACTCGAACTAGGTGTCTAATAATCTGGGAATGTAAGGAATGTCAAGTGAGTGTGAGGTGAATTCGAATGTCCACCATTAATACTGAGCTAGAACTTGCCTGGTTAGTCTTGCTAAAAGTGAGCCAAAACAAACAATTAGGAAAGGATCATAGGCCTTTGTTCGAAATAGTCAATCTTGAGCCTAAAAATAACAGAAAACCAAATGAAGTTAACCCTTTATTGATCCAAATGATTTGAGCCTAAAAACAGATCTTTCTTTTTCATCCCAACTGATCCTCTCGGGGAACAACGTGTTGGCCCTGGTCCCTCCTTGGACATGTGCACCTCAGTTTATGCCAAAAACATAAGTTGAGGGTGGCTAATAAGCAACCTTGTCGTGGCCCTGACCCAACCATGGGTATTGTGAACCTTAACTCATGGCAAAGTCATGAGTTGAGGGTGGCTGTTATAAGGAATACTCCGGAAAATTGGGGTTGAAAGTATGAAGAGGAAGAAAGAACAAAACAGAAGTGACTAAAAAAAATAATAGTATATATATAATGATAATAAAACACAAGAAAAGAGAAAAGTCACTTACATATAAGGATGAGAAAGGGAAAACAGCAAGGTAAAAAGAAAATTGAGAAATTGGGCGAAATAGAATGATAGAAAGGTGGTGCGTTTAGTCGATATGTCAAGGAGGGCAACAAGTCACTAAAGGATACCTAAATATACCCTACCTGACCCTGAGCCTATGTTACAAGCTAAAAAGTCCTATTGTGATCCTAAGAGTTGTATGGCGAACTTAAAGTAGTGATAATGAGGGCAAGCCTATGGCAATATGTATAAATGAGTTGTGGATTTGTTCTGAGAGTGAGTGTCGAAAAGTAATCCTTATACTCAAACTGAAATCATTGTGTGAAAAATGAGGATGTTATTTGAAGTGAGGACAGTAGTTGCAATACCAGAAATATTAGTACCTCGGTGAGAAATTGAAGAGGATAGGTGTCATTGCATAGTGAGTTTGCGTCATGGTCTGATTCTACATAAGTCAATGCCTAATAGTGATAACATGCATGAACATAATGAGAATGATCGGGATTGATAGCCAGATGATTGCGAAAGCTAAAAAGCGGATACTCGTGTACAAAGATTTTGTAGTGAGTCATAGTGCGTCGCTTGAGGACAAACAATGAATTTAAGTTAAGGGTGTTGATGTACCGTGGTTTCACGGTACTATTAATGCTTTTTCATTAAGTTTATTGTGTGTCGAAAGCCTTTTTGTGTTGATTTTTATATTAGTTTCTCTTTGTTTGCAGGAAATCTGTCCAAGGATGAACGCGGAAGTTTTTGAGCAAGAAATGCAGAAGAGACCACCTACGGAGCTCATGACGGTCCGTCAAGGCTGTGACGGTCCGTAGGTGGCATCATAGTGAGGAGAAAAGCTGCTAATGGAAGATGGGGAAGTCTAACCAAGTGTGCGATTACGGAAGTCCATGACGGACCGTCATAGCCTGCTTGTTCATCGTGATGATCAGAGAAGTAATCCCAGTACCCAAATTCCAAAAAGTTCAAGTGTTTTGGAACGGAGACCCTCGACGGACCGTCGTGCTTGAAACGGTCGGTCATACTTGTCCGTCGGGGGGATGAAGAAAGCAGCAGAAGAATGTGTGAAGTATGGGACGACGGAGGCCATGACGGTCCGTCGTGTCCATGACGGTCCGTCACGAGGTCCGTCGACCCAGACGCGTTTGGACAGATTTTCAGTAAATAGAATCCTTCTTTGATTAGGTTTTGTTTTTATTATAAATAGTTCGAAAAACCTCGTTTTTGGGGTTAGACTTTTTGATAATTTTTAATTCTCTTGTTCAAGTATTGAAGAATTAATTTCAGTAATTGATACACTTTTTCTGGAATTGATTGTTGGTGTTTTGTGTTGATTAATCAAGTTAAATTCTGGATTTTATTCTTTCTCATTAGAGTAAGTACATGAATTCTTCCATTAAAAATATGAATTGTGTAATTATGACCATGGGTAACTAAACTCCATAGCTAGGGTTGTGGGAACCATGGGTGAATAACAAGGTAAACTCTAACTAAAATGACAATTCTAGAATGGTGTCTTGCAAGTATTGATAATTCTTTCGTGTAGAAGTCTTTTAACGGATGGCCAACGTTTAAACTCGCCTTAATGCTTCTTGCCGGACCAAGGAGGTAGATAATAGGAAAAGAATTATCAACATAGATTTAGTGTAGACTATCTAATAGGCTAGTATTGGTTGGTACGAGGTAATAACTTAGTCAAATACCGAATACAATGCTTAATATGAGGTAAAGATAAGGGTTAGTAAAGCAACACACGTAGCCGGACCAAGGTGCGGAGTAAAATTTTCTAGATGCCGGACCAAGGATTTAGAGATACATAACTTATCACTTTACATGCAAGATACTAGGATTGAATTGTTATAGTTAGAGTTATCAAGTTAGGAACCTGTGGGGAACACTTAAGCCCTAGTTACTTTTATTAATTGATTAAACTCCGAAGTTTGAATCTGTTAGTTGTTTACTTTAATTTAGTTAATCATTTTCTTTAATTCAGAAATAAAAACCCCCTTTTTGTCTTTTGTTTTCTTGGAAAATAGTTGGCTAAATAGTAGTAATAATAGAATAAAGTTAAGTCTGAACTGTAACATTTTGAAATATCGAGGTCATGTGATAAGACTTAAATGAACTCCTTAGGATCTAAACCAGTGTCCCTAACCAATTAGGCATATTTAGAGTCTTTGAAGTGGTGTTGGAACCGAAACTCTTAAACGTCCGGCAAATTGGTTCATAAGAGGGCTAGAGTGTCCTTTTGATTTAACCAAGTTAAAGAGTTGGAATTTGGTAAACAGTTGTAACCATAGGTGTAAAATATTGTGTGGGATGGTATCATGCTGGAAAAGTCGGGGTACGACTCCCCAAGGACCAAACAAGGACCCTCGAAGAGGAACCTTGAAGCAGGAGGGCATAACGGACCCCATGGTGGGGCGTCACAGGCGCGATGGGGCGTCGAGGCCTCTGTTATGCCAGCCTTAGCGCTTGGGGAGAAAGCCTCCGCCTGCACAAGTCTCTGACCAACGTGACGCATGTGCAGGATGGAGGGAAGCCAGTCTGTCACGGCCACGACGGTTCGTCATCGTGGAACCGTCGTGCGCTTGTGGAGAAAGCCTCCGCCTGCACAAGTCTCTGACCAACATGACGGATGTGCAGGACGGAGGGATGTCAGTCCGTCACGCCCACAATGGACCGTCGTCGGGGATCCGTCGTGGAAGGTCTGTGGCAGTTTCAAAAAAATTAGTTTTTAGTTAGTTAATTAAGTAAGTGTCTTAGGGGTAATTAGGGGTTTAAGAGAGACTAATTAAGTGACTTAAGACCCTACTATAAATACCCCAACCCTCATTAGCCTAATCATTCTCTCAAAAACAAAACTCTCTTCCTTCTCTCTACTTTCTCTCTCTATTGGAAGACACCATTGGAGATCAACTTGGAGAGATCATTGGGGGTTTATTTAGCACGAAATTCACCATCAAAACGTCATCAAACCTTAAGGTATGGGATCTAATTCACCTTTGAGATTCTTTCCTCAAAGGGTTCCTTCAAAGCTTTTTCCAAAAAGTTGAGTTTCTTATGGGTTTCATCCAAATCCGAATTTGATCATGTGAATTGAGTTAATTAGGTATTCCTTGGGTTAGAATGAATAGATTATCATGAATTGTAACTTGATTATGGTGAATTGATGTAGTTGATCTAGATTGTGGGTGATGACCCCTAACCCTTAACCCTAAATGTAGAATTGATATGGATTAGGTTGAGTTTGATAGAATTGATCTCATAATTAGTTAAATGGTCTTTAATGATTGTTATTGCATTGATTATGGATCTAATATGATGAATTGAAGTTCTTCACACCTATGTTCTTGAATATTGAATCTAAGTTAAGAAGATACACTTGAGATCATGTTACTAAGCTTTGATGTAGTATTGCTTCATAGTATAGTGCTTCTCCTTGATTAGTTCTTGTGATTTATTATTGAATTACATTGATGTGATGATCTAAGATTGGTTGATCTATGGGTTAATGGTATGTCCCTTTATTGATGGACTAGGGAGGAGTATTGGTAAGTCTTGATGATCCTAGCCTTTACTTCAAATTATGGTTAATTGTCATCAAGTGATAATGTTATGTTGAAGTATGCTTTGATTGATGTGATAAGTTGATATGATACATGAACTTATATGCTTAGGTTGGTTGTGAGGTTGCTAGGTGTAATGTAATATAGGGAAGTTGTACGATGTGCCTTATTTTGATGAGATGTACGAGGGTTGACTTCACCTATATGGATTGTTAATGAAAGGACTAATTCTCATACAATTCTTATTGAGCTATAATGATGATTATACGAGGGATTGACCCTTCTATCTAACTAAATTGAGAAGATTAATAAAGATTAAAGATTTCTCTAAATGGGGACTTAGCTTAGCACCGAGCGAACTTGACAATGGGAGGTGATGACTTGTCCCTAAAAAGGAAAGATTCATCCTAGAAGTTGCCCATGTGACGATAACTCCCATGTATGAGGGATGTGTCACTTTAAGGGATTCCCATGAGGAGCGGCCCATATTACCAAATGGTATAAATAGGGATATCTACCTCTTAGTTCTTCAACTATGTTGCCACCATAGGATACTAGCTAGTGGATCCACCTAGATAGCTATGTTCACGTTAGGTTCTACCTTGGCCGGTAGACCACCTTCCATCGGTGTAAGGTTTTATGACACCGGATTCCACATTCGATTATGTGGTCTATGTCGGTTAAGGCAAACGTTCCCTAAACTAAAATGAATGAATAAGATATAGGCTAACCAAAGTAACTTGAGAGGTTGGCTATAGCTTAGGTAGGGTTATGGGACTCTACCTACGCCTTGCACTAGTTTGCCTTGATAGGAACTTTGAGAGGTCAGTATTATACATGTAAAGCGATGGTATGATGTAAATGGTTTGTATGTTGAATAACATGCTTATGAATATAATGTTGTTGTCTTTGCTTGAAAAAGGATGTATCATGACGTGAAGAGTATGTTGGTAAGTAAATTGCTAATTGTAGTCTTGGTAGGTTACTTGATTGAGTAGGAGACATGGTAATTTTACTTGATCATTGCACTTGTTACTTATTGAAGGTTATCATTAGTATGCTTTGTTTTGCTATGGTTTAATTGCATATGTAGTCTATTATGTTTTTCATAAATGTCCCTTTTTATATATATTTGATTGGTAATTGTATATGAGATTCCATACTTAGTACATGTGGAGTACTAATCCCTTTTCTTTCCCTTTTCCCAAACATTTTAGGTTCGGGTCGTTGAGCTTGATCCAAATTGCTAGGAAGGAAGACTTGGGTATTTTGCCATCCAAGTGGTAGGTCCTCACTCTCTCGAGGACGTGGCCGACATCTCTATTTTATGATGTGTAGTTACTATGATTCTATGTTGACTCTGTTATTCTCTTGAGACGATGTAGTAGACAGCCTATATGCGGCTTCTTTCATTTGATGTAGGGCTATGCCCAAGACTTATTGTAATCGATAGATGGTTTATGAGGTGAGACGGTTTTATGACTATTATTTTCTAAATATAGGTATGAAATAAAAGTAGAAGACTAAGTAATCTTCGTATATGAACAAGTCTATGTATACTTGATATATATAATTATGTGTATGTAGAGGTCTATGTAAAATTCTCTGAGTAGTTTTAGATAAAACGTTTTTTATTCCTTCTGATTTTTAGTCGATGAATGCTATGACGAAGCTAAGAGGCTTGTCTTAGTCCTCCGAGAGGACGACGACGCCGGTTACGTCTGGGGGGTAAACCCGGATGTGACAAACTTAGTATCAGAGCATGAGGTTGAATATCCTTGATGTTAACGTCTCTCTCTCAACCACGTTATTTAAGTTTGTATTCATAATTGTGAAGTGCGCCACACTTATGAATAGGAACCTATTTGATGATTAGGAATCATTCTCATTGTTGGAAATCCATATCGTGCCCCTAGAATGTACGTCGTATATGCTTTCGCCTGAACCTTGTGTTTTGGTTATAGGAGATGAATACTAGAAGAAATGCGGCTCGAAGACTTGAGGAAGAGATGGCTGCTGCGGGAATTCCTCGTGATGAACCTGCTCCTCCTCTTGAAGAGGTTGCTGTTGATGACCAGGTTCCTTCCAACGATGACAGAAGCTCAGATGAGAGCTATTATTGCTCAAATGGCTCAAGCCATGACTACTCAAGCTCAAGCCGCAATAGTGCAAGCCCAAGCTATGACTGCTCAAGCCAATAGGGATTTGGCACCTAGAGTCCATGAACAGACTATGGCCTCCAGACTTAGGGATTTCACTCGAATGAATCCTCCTGTCTTTTATGGGTCGAAGGTTGATGAAGACCCTCAGGAATTTATTGATGAGGTTCACAAGATTTTGTGTGCTATGGGGCTGTCATCTAGCGAGAATGTCGAGTTGGCCTCATACCAACTCAAGGATGTCGCTCAGATATGGTATGCGCAATGGAAGGACAACAAGCCACTTGGAAGTGGGTTAGTGACGTGGGAGTTATTCAAAGGGGCCTTCATTGATCGGTTCTTCCCTAGAGATATGAGGGAAACGAAGGTGGTGGAATTCATCAATATCCGCCAAGGAACGATGAGTGTTCATGAGTATTCTCTGAAATTTACTCAATTGGCCAAATATGCTCCGTCTTTGATCTCCGATCCTAGAGACGAAATGAGTTGATATGTGATAGGTATAACGGACGATTTACAAGAGGAGTGTCAATCGGCTATGCTACATGATAACATGAACATTGGTCGTCTCATGGTACATGCAAGAAGGGTTGAGGAGGCTAGAGGAAAAAGGAAGGATAAGGATAAGGACTTAAGAAGGACAAGGTCTTATGAGGGGGAAACTACTAAGGATAGGTTGGGAATTCAAGACAGGCCTAGATTCAAGAAGAGGTTCTCAAACCACGTTCCATCCAAATTTCCCAAGACTAGGGATCCTAAAGCCCCTAGACCAAAAGTTGAAAAGGGAAAGGGTGGAAACTCATCTAATGAGAAGCCTACTTGTGTTAAGTGTGGGAAGGAACACTATGGTGAATGTTTGATCGGAACGGGGAATTGCTTTAGTTGTGGGAAGAGTGATCACAAAGTTAGGGACTGCCCTAACATAAGGAACCGAGAAAGGAATGTGCAAAAGCAAGCGATTGAGGCTCCTAAGAAGAACCATTTTTATGCTCTTCGTTCGAGAGATGACCAAGAGGCCTCTCCCGATGTGGTGACTGGTATGTTACAAATCTTTGCCATTGATGTGTATGCATTACTTGATCCGGGTGCTACTTTGTATTTTGTTACTCCATTAGTAGCTAAGAAGTTTAGTACATTACCCGATGTTTTGCATGAACCTATTTTGGTGTCTACTCCGGTGGGTGAGTCAGTGGTAGCAAAAAGAGTCTATCGAAATTGTCCTATTTCAATACCTCATAGAGTTTCTCATATTGATCTAGTTGAGCTAGACATGTTTGATTTTGATGTCATATTAGGTATGGACTGGTTGCATGCTAGTTTCGCTTCCATCAATTGTAGGACCAAAATTGTGAGGTTTTGTTTCCCAAATAAACCCGTTATAGAGTGGAAGGGTGGAAATTCTCTTCCTACAGGTCGTTTCATAACATGCCTAAAGGCGTGTAAAATGATCTCGAAGGGGTGTCTCTACCATATTGTGAGAGTCCAAGAAGTGGATTCCGAAGTTCCTCCTATAGAGTCAGTCCCCGTGGTGAGTGAATTTACGGAGGTCTTTCCTGATGACCTTCCTGGCATTCCCCCCGAATGGGAAATCGATTTCGGTATCAATTTGCTACCGGAAACAAATCCTATCTCTATTCCTCCTTATAGAATGGCTCCGGCCGAGTTAAAGGAATTGAAGGCATAACTTAAAGATTTGCTAGACAAGGGATTTATAAGGCCTAGCATTTCTCCATGGGGTGCTCCGGTCTTGTTCGTGAAAAAGAAGGATGGGTCCTTGAGGATGTGTATTGACTACCGACAACTCAACAAGGTTACTATCAAGAACAAGTATCCTCTTCCTCGGATTGATGATTTATTTGATCAACTCCAAGGAGCGAGTTACTTCTCAAAGATTGATTTGAGGTCAGGGTACCACCAGCTTAGGGTGAGAAATGAAGATATTCCAAAGACAGCTTTTCGGACTCGATATGGGCATTATGAATTCGTGGTTATGTCCTTTGGTCTCACAAATGCTCCGGCGGTGTTTATGGATCTGATGAACAGGGTGTTTCGAAATTTCCTTAACTCATTCGTTATTGTATTTATCGATGATATCTTGGTGTATTCGAAAAATGAGGTTGACCACAGGGATCATCTAAGGGTAGTATTGCAAACCCTTAGAGAACATAAATTGTTCGCCAAGTATAGCAAGTGCGAGTTTTGGATGAGGTCGGTGGCATTTCTTGGGCACATTATCTCTAGTGAGGGAGTTGAGGTAGACCCAAGGAAGACAGATGTGGTAAGAAACTGGCCTAGACCCTTGACCCCAACTGACATTAGGAGTTTCTTGGGTAGCGGGTTATTATCGAAGGTTCGTAGAAGGCTTTTCATCCATTGCATCTCCTTTGACTTCATTGACTCAAAAAGGTAAAAAGTTTGAATGGTCAGAGGCATGCGAGAAGAGTTTTCAATTATTGAAGGATAGGCTTACTTCCGCTCCTGTGTTAACTTTACCGGAAGGATCTAAAGGGTTCATTGTGTATTGTGATGCATCCCGCGTAGGTTTGGGGTGTGTGCTTATGCAAAATGGGAAGGTGATTGCCTATGCTTCGCGGCAACTTAAGGTGCATGAGAGAAATTATCCTACTCATGACCTTGAGTTAGTGGCCGTGGTGTTTGCTTTAAAAATATGGAGACACTACTTGTATGGTGTTCATGTGGATGTTTTCACTGATCATAAGAGCCTTCAATATGTGTTTACCCAAAAAAATTTGAATCTTCGACAAAGAAGGTGGTTAGAGTTGTTGAAAGATTATGATATGAGTGTCCTACATCATCCCGGCAAGGCAAATGTGGTGACGGATGCTTTAAGCCGTATGACTATGGGTAGTGTGTCTCATATCGAAGAAGACAAGAAAGATCTAGTAAAAGATGTTCATCGTTTGACTAGATTGGGAGTGCGATTGGTGAGTTCGCTAAATGGAGGTGCCAAGATTCATCATAGCTCCGAGTCATCATTGGTGGTTGGGGTAAAGTCCAAACAACACCTTGATCAACTATTGATGGAGTTAAAGGAATCGGTTCTTGGCAAGACGAACGAGTTATTCTCCTTAGGAGAAGACAGTGTATTGAGGTATCAAGGGAGGTTGTGTGTTCCTGATGTGGATGGATTGAGGGATCGGATCCTTGACGAAGCCCATGGATCCCACTATTCCATCCATCCCAATTATACAAAGATGTATCATGACCTTCGAGAAATATATTGGTGGGAAGGTTTGAAGAAGGATATAGAGGAATTTGTTGCTAAATATCCGAATTGTCAACAAGTGAAGGCGGAACATCAAAAGCCGGGTGGCTTACTACAAGAGATCCAAATTCCTACTTGGAAGTGGGAAGACATTAATATGGATTTCGTAGTAGGGTTGCCTCGGACTCAAAAGTCATTTGATTCTATATGGGTGATTGTTGATAGATTGACTAAGTCCGCTCACTTTATCCCCGTCAAATCTACGTTTTCGGCGGAAGATTATGCGAAGATTTTCATAGATGAGATTGTGTGTCGTCATGGTATTCCGTTATCCATTATTTCGGATAGAGGTGCACAATTCACATCTACATTTTGGAAGTCATTTCAAAAAAGGTTTGGGTACTAAAGTAAAATTAAGTACCGCCTTCCATCCTCAAACGGATGGTCAAGCGGAACGCACGATTCAGACTCTTGAGGATATGCTTAGAGCTTGCATCATTGATTTTAAAGGGAGTTGGGATAAGCATTTGCCGTTGGTGGAGTTTGCATATAATAATAGTTTCCATTCGTCCATCTCCATGGCTCCCTATGAAGCCTTGTATGGAAGGAGGTGTAGGTCTCCTATAGGATGGTTTGAAGTAGGTGAGTCATCGATATTCAGTCCCGACTTGATTTACAAGACATTGGAGAATGTACATATCATAAGAAATAGGTTGCAAACAGCCTTTAGTCGACAAAAGTCCTATGCCGATAATAGAAGAAGGGACTTGGAGTTTGAAGAGGGTGATAAGGTGTATTTAAAAATCTCACCTATGAAGGGAGTGGTAAGATTTGGCAAGAAAGGGAAGTTGAGCCCTCGATATGTAGGCCCTTATGAGATTTTGGAAAGGGTTGGTAAAGTTGCCTATCGTTTAAGATTACCTGATGAGCTAGCTTTGGTTCATCCGGTTTTCCATGTCTCCATGTTGAAGAAGTGTGTCGGGAATCCCGAGTCAATTCTTCCTCTTGAAGGCCTTGGAGTCAAGGATAACCTCTCTTATGAGGAGGTTCCGGTTCAAATCCTTGATAGGCAAGTGAAAAAGTTGAGGAACAAAGAGGTAGCTTCCGTAAAGGTGTTATGGAGGAACCACCTAGTAGAGGGTGCAACATGGGAGGCGGAGGCCGACATGAAAACTCGTTATCCTCACCTTTTTGATGTTTAAGGTTAGTATCTCTCTCTAATGATATAAATGCGTTAGATATTGTGAATCTCTGTTGTTTTTGTGAAACTTTGCAAAACTCCTAGTTTTGGAGACTTCTAAAAATGGAGTCACTCTAAGGTGACCTTAGACAAATTGGAAGTTGTCTTGTTTCTTGCATATTTGAGTCAAGTTTTGTGATTTAGGTATGGTTAATCCTTGCTGATATTGTATTGAGCATATTGATAAAATGAACTTTGTACTATTTGAATTGAGTGATAAATGATTGAGCTCATGCCTGTATAAAAAGGAGAAAAAACTCATGAGGAAATCTTGAGATCATGTATGGTAAATTGATGTTTTGAAGTATTTTCATGAAATAATATAGTTCATGCTTCGGAATATTGTGAATTGGTTGAGCTGCTAGTCTTGAGTCTACTCCCTCTTTTTAAGAGTGTTTGGTGTCATTCGGGGACGAATGTTCCTAAGGGGGGGATAATGTAACATTTTGAAATATCGAGGTCATCTCATATGACTTAAATGAACTCCTTAGGATCTAAACCAGTGTTCCTAACCAATTAGGCATATTTAGAGTCTTTGAAGTGGTGTTGGAACCGAAACTCTTAAACGTCCGGCAAATTAGTTCATAAGAGGTCTAGAGTGTCCTTTTGATTTAACCAAGTTAAAGAGTCGGAATTTGGTAAACAGTTGTAACCATAGGTGTAAAATATTGTGTGGGATGGTATCATGCTGGAAAAGTCGGGGTACGACTCCCCAAGGACCAAACAAGGACCCTCGAGGAGGACCCTTGAAGCAGGAGGGCATGACGGACCCCATGGCGGGGCGTCACAAGCGCGACGGGGCGTCGAGGCCTCCGTTATGCCAGCCTTAGCGCTTGGGGAGAAAGCCTCCGCCTGCACAAGTCTCTGACCAACGTGACGGATGTGCAGGACGGAGGGAAGCCAGTCCGTCACGGCCAAGACGGTTCATCGTCGTGGAACCGTCGTGCGCTTGTGGAGAAAGCCTCCGCCTGCACAAGTCTCTGACCAACGTGACGGATGTGCAGGACGGAGGGATGTCAGTACGTCACGCCCACGACGGACCGTCGTCGGGGATCCGTCGTGGAAGGTCTGTGGCAGTTTCGGAAAAAATAGTTTTTAGTTAGTTAATTAAGTAAGTGTCTTAGGGGTAATTAGGGGTTTAAGAGAGACTAATTAAGTGACTTAAGATCCTACTATAAATACCCCAACCCTCATTAGCCTAATCATTCTCTCAAAAACAAAACTCTCTTCCTTCTCTCTACTTTCTCTCTCTATTGGAAGACACCATTGGAGATCAACTTGGAGAGATCATTGGGGGTTTATTTAGCACGAAATTCACCATCAAAACGTCATCAAACCTTAAGGTATGGGATCTAATTCACCTTTGAGATTCTTTCCTCAAAGGGTTCCTTCAAAGCTTTTTCCAAAAAGTTGAGTTTCTTATGGGTTTCATCCAAATCCGAATTTGATCATGTGAATTGAGTTAATTAGGTATTCCTTGGGTTAGAATGAATAGATTATCATGAATTGTAACTTGATTATGGTGAATTGATGTAGTTGATCTAGATTGTGGGTGATGACCCCTAACCCTTAACCCTAAATGTTGAATTGATATCGATTAGGTTGAGTTTGATAGAATTGATCTCATAATTAGTTAAATGGTCTTTAATGATTGTTATTGCATTGATTATGGATCTAATATGATGAATTGAAGTTCTTCACACCTATGTTCTTGAATATTGAATCTAAGTTAAGAAGATACACTTGAGATCATGTTACTAAGCTTTGATGTAGTATTGCTTCATAGTATAGTGCTTCTCCTTGATTAGTTCTTGTGATTTATTATTGAATTACATTGATGTGATGATCTAAGATTGGTTGATCTATGGGTTGATGGTAAGGTCCTTTATTGATGGACTAGGGAGGAGTATTGGTAAGTCTTGATGATCCTAGCCTTTACTTCAAATTATGGTTAATTGTCATCAAGTGATAATATTATGTTGAAGTATGCTTTGATTGATGTGATAAGTTGATATGATACATGAACTTATATGCTTAGGTTGGTTGTGAGGTTGCTAGGTGTAATGTAACATAGGGAAGTTGTACGATGTGCCCTATTATGATGAGATGTACGGGGGTTGACTTCACCTATATGGATTGTTAATGAAAGGACTAATTCTCATACAATTCTTATTGAGCTATAATGATGATTATACGAGGGATTGACCCTTCTATCTTACTAAATTGAGAAGATTAATAAAGATTAAAGATTTCTCTAAATGGGGACTTAGCTTAGCACCGAGCGAACTTGACAATGGGAGGTGATGACTTGTCCCTAAAAAGGAAATATTCATCCTAGAAGTTGTCCATGTGACGATAACTCCCATGTATGAGGGATGTGTCACTTTAAGGGATTCCCATGAGGAGCGGCCCATATTACCAAATGGTATAAATAGGGATATCTACCTCTTAGTTCTTCAACTATGTTGCAACCATAGGATACTAGCTAGTGGATCCACCTAGATAGCTATGTTCGCGTTAGGTTCTACCTTGGCCGGTAGACCACCTTCCATCGGTGTAAGGTTTCATGACACCGGATTCCACATTCGATTATGTGGTCTATGTCGGTTAAGGCAAACGTTCCCTAAACTAAAATGAATGAATAAGATATAGGCTAATCAAAGTAACTTGAGAGGTTGGCTATATCTTAGGTAGGGGTATGGGACTCTACCTACACCTTGCACTAGTTTGCCTTGATAGGACTTTGAGAGGTCAGTATTATACATGTAAAGCGATGGTATGATGTAAATGGTTTGTATGTTGAGTAACATGCTTATGAATATAATGTTGTTGTCTTTGCTTGAAGAAGGATGTATCATGACGTGAAGAGTATGTTGGTAAGTAAATTACTAATTGTAGTCTTGGTAGGTTACTTGATTGAGTAGGAGACATGGTAATTTTACTTGATCATTGCACTTGTGACTTATTGAAGGTTATCATTAGTATGCTTTGTTTTGCTATGGTTTAATTGCATATGTAGTCTATTATGTTTTTCATAAATGTCCCTTTTTATATATATTTGATTAGTAATTGTATATGAGATTCCATACTTAGTACATGTGGAGTACTAATCCCTTTTCTTTCCCTTTTCCCAAACATTTTAGGTTCGGGTCGTTGAGCTTGATCCAAATTGCTAGGAAGGAAGACTTGGGTATTTTGCCATCCAAGTGGTAGGTCCTCACTCTCTCGAGGATGTGGCCGACATCTCTCTTTTATGATGTGTAGTTACTATGATTCTATGTTGACTCTGTTATTCTATTGAGACGATGTAGTAGACAGCCTATATGCGGCTTCTTTCATTTGATGTAGGGCTATGCCCAAGACTTATTGTAATTGATAGATGGTTTATGAGATGAGACGGTTTTATGACTATTATTTTCTAAATATATAAGTGTATGAAATAAAAGTAGAAGACTAAGTAATCTTCGTATATGAACAAGTCTATGTATACTTGATATATATAATTATGTGTATGTAGAGGTCTATGTAAACCTCCGAGTAGTTTTAGATAAAAAGTTTTTAATTCCTTCTGATTTTTAGTCGATGAATGCTATGACGAAGCTAAGAGGCTTGTCTTAGTCCTCCGATAGGACGACGACGCCGGTTACATCTGGGGGGGTAAACCCGGATGTGACATGAACTATTTTCCTCGTGGGATCGATCCCAACCTCATTAGTTGGGTTCTTTACTTGATACGACCGCTTTACTTCTTATTTGAGAAGTAAGTTTGAGCGTATCACCTATCCATGGTATGTTTACAAGTTTTGGACTTCATTTGACACTTCGAAACCTTCACCTAACATTGGGACGTACACTAGTTCAAATTAGCTAGTTTTCGGACGTCAAGGACTTTCTTTGTCGTTTGGGATCTAACCTTTTCTAAATGAACTTATTACATTAATATAAGTCTGGAAACATCATTTTAAACATTATTAAATAGATTAAGCTCTAGTCTAAGTAATGGCATTTTCGGAGTTTTACATTAACATTCGTCCCCAAATGACACTAAAATCTTTTGGAGGGTAGGAAAAGACTCAATACTACCAGCCCAACCAACAATATCATAAAAATCATAATGACTCACAACTCATACGAGTGCATCAGAACTTCTTACAACATATATAATAACATTACACATAGCACTCAATTCATGATGCACGAACATATAAGAGCTCAATATTTCATAACACATAGTGAAGAATTTCCTTCTCAACCTTATCAGAAGCTCAAAACGAATCAAAGAGTTACCATGCTATCATTTCTCTCAAGACAACAACAAAACAACAAAATATCAAGAAGACACATGCATACATATTTCATATAAGTGCAAGAATAGAGTATGAAAGCTTTCTCTTAACTCAAATTGTTATGACTGTTACCATCACATGCACCTATTTAGAAAGCAATTCAATTTCATGATTATTCTTCAATGTCTTTACTAAGAGGAATGTCTAACCTCAAGGAGTAAAAATATGAGGGTAGCGGAACTTCATGTCGTCTTCAGCCTCCCATGTTGCACCCTCAACAAGATGGTTCCTCCATAGAACTTTTACGGAGGAAACCTCTTTGTTCCTCAAATTCTTGACTTGGCGATCTAGGATCTCCACCGGAACCTCTTCATAGGAGAGGTTCTCATCCACCCCTAAGATTTCCATAGGCAGAATAGACACCGGGTCACCTATGCATTTCTTGAGCATCGAAACATGAAACACTGGATGAACCGAAGCTAGTTCACTAGGTAGTTTAAATTCATAGGCAACCTTTCCAATTCATTGTAAAACATCATAAGGACCAACATACCGGGGACTTAACTTCCCCCTTCTACCGAATCTCATCACCCCTTTATAGGTGAAATCTTCAAGTAGACATGATCACCTATTTCAAACTAAATATCTCTTCTTCTATTGTCAACATTACACTTTTGCCGACTATAGGCTATCTTCAATCTATCTCTTAAGATTCAAACCTTCTCTATAGCCTCATAGATAATCTCTGGACCAAGGAGTGAGGACTTACCAACCTCAAACCATCCAACCGGTGATATACACCTTCTACCATAAAGAGCTTCAAAAGGTGCCATAGAGATGCTCTAATGATAGCTATTGTTGTAATAGAACTCAATCAAAGGTAGATGATCATCCCAACTTCCTTTGAAGTCAATAACACAGTCTCTTAACATGTCATCAAGGGTCTAAATTGTACGTTCCACTTGACCATTCGTCTGAGGATGAAATGCGGTGCTATGTTTCACTTGAGTACCTAAACCCTTTTGAAAAGCCTTCCAAAAATGAGAAGTTAATTGGGAACCTCTATATGAAATGATGGACAAAGGAATTCTATGAAGACTCACAATCTTATTAATGTAGATCCTTCATTAATCTTCAGCCGCGTAAGTAGACTTGACAGGAATAAAATGGGTAGATTGTTCACCCTATCCACAAAATAAAATCATTTTGCCTCCGGATTCGAGGCAACCCAACAACAAAGTCCATATTGATGGAATCCCACTTCCATGTAGGAACATCCATGATTTGGGTTAAACCACCCAGTTTAAGATGCTCAGCTTTAACTTGTTGGCAATTTGGACACTTTGCAACAAACTCTGATATGTCCTCTTTAAACCATCCCACCAATAGACTTCCCTAACATCATGATACATTTTGGTGGAAACCGGATGTATAGAACATCGTGAACCATGGGCTTCTTCTAGAATTCGATTTCTCAAATCCTCAACATCCGATACATATAATCACCCTTGGTACCTAAGAACACCATCCCCCCCCCCTTGGGAGAATGATTAATTGAGCTTACTAAGTACCAATTCCTTCAACTCCATCAATAAAGGATCAAGGTGTTTCTTAGACTTCACCTCAACCACTAATGATGAGTCAGAGTTATGATGGACCATAAATCCACCATTTGGAGAATCTTCTAACCGCACACCTAAACGAGCCAACCTATTAACATCTTTCACAAGTTCTTTCTTCTCGTCTTCCACCTGAGACACACTACCCATAGTCATACGACTCAAAGCATCCGCAATCATGTTAGCCTTGTCAGGGTGGTAAAGGACACTCATGTTGTAATCCTTCAAAAGTTCTAACCATCTTCTCTGTTAGAGATTCAACTCCTTTTATGTAAACACATATTGAAGACTTTTATGGTCAGTAAATACATCAACTTGCACACCATACAAGTACTGTCTTCATATTTTCATGGTAAAAACTACAATAGCTAACTCAACGTCATGAGTTTGATAATTCTTCTCATGAACTTTGAGTTTCCTAGAAGCATAAGCAATCACCTTGCCATGTTGCATGAGGACGCATCCCAAGCCCACTCGGAAAGCATCACAATACACTACAAAGCCTTCATTACCCTCAGGTAAGGTCAACACCGCAGCGGAGGTAAGCTTATCTTTAAATTCTTGAAAACCTTTTCACAAGCTTCCGACCACTCAAACTTCACCTTCTTTTGGGTCAAAGTTGTCAAAGGAGAAGCAATGGACGAAAATTCTATCCACAAATCTTCTATAGTACCCTGCTAGACCCAAGAAACTTCTTATGTCTGTGGGAGTCAAAGGTCTAAGCCAATTTTTGACCGCATCCGTCTTCTTCGGATCAAACTCTAAGCCCTCACCAGAGATAATATGGCCAAGAAAATGAACTGACCTCAACCAAAATTCACACCTACTAAATTTGGCATAAAGTTGGTGTTCTTTGAGGACTTGCAAGGCTAACCTCAAGTGACTCTCATGCTTATTTTCATTCATGGAGTATATCAAAATATCATCAATGAAACAATCACAAATGAGTCGAGGTAATCTCGGAAAACTCTATTCATTAGATCTATAAACGCCGCCGGGGCATTAGTTAACCCAAAAGACATAACTAGAAATTCATAGTGACCATACCTAGTTCGAAAAGTTATCTTGGGAACATCTTCACCTCTCACCCTAAGTTTGTGATACCCCAAACTTAAGTCAATCTTGGAAAAATAGCTAGCACCTTGGAGTTTATCAAAGAGATCATCAATATGAGGGAGAGGATACTTGTTGTTTACGGTGAACTTATTGAGTTGGCGATAATCAATGCACATTCTAAGGGACCCATCCTTCTTCTTAATAAATAAGACCGGAGCACCCAATGGAGAAATACTAGGTCGAATGAAACCCTTGTCTTGTAAATCTTTAAGTTGGAGCTTCAACACTTTTAATTCAGAAGGAGCAATTCTATATGGAAGAGTAGAAATGGGATTCGTATTCACTAATAAATTAATGCCAAAGTCAATTTTCCATTCGGGAGAAACGCCTGGAAGGTCATTAGGAAAAACTTCTGGATATTCCCTTACTACGGGGACTGACTCAATAGAAGGAGTTTCAAATTGTAGGTCCTTAACCTTCACTACATGATATAGACAACCCTTGGTTCTAATCTTACAAGCCTTCAAAAAAGAAATGATTTGACCCCTTGGCATAGAATTTTCCCCCTTCCACTCTAAAATGGGTTTATTTAGGAATTGAAACTTTACTACCCCTGTTCTACAATCTATGGAAGTAAAGCATGCATGAAGCCAATCCATACCCAAGATGATATCTAAATCAAACATGTCAAGTTCTACAAAATCAACAACAGTAACTCTATTGGGCAGCATTACAGGATATTTTTTATAGACACTTTTTGCAACCACAGAGACAGCTATTGGGGTACAAACCGAAAAGAGTTCAATCAAAACATCGGGAAGTAAATCAAACTTTCTAGCTACCAAAGGTGTAACAAAATAAAGAGTGGCACCTATATCAAGCAATGCTTAAACATTAACAGAGAAAACTTGTAACAAACCCATCACAACATCAGGAGAGTTCTCTTGTTCTCCTCTAGCCTTGAGTGCATTGAAATGGTTCCTTTTGGATCTTCAGAACTAGGACCGCTTGATTGAGCTTGGTCATTCCCCTTGCTTTGGCTTCTCATATTAGGACAGTATTTCACCATATGGCCACTCTTGCCACAACCATAGCAACTATTAGTCCCAACAAGACATTCGCCCACATGTTTGTTACCACACTTACCACAAGTTTGTCTTTCTTTTGGTGGATCAACATTTCTCCCCTTTTGAGGTTTAGGATTAGAACCCCTATCATTTAAATTCTTGGAGAAATTAGAAGGAACCTGATTTGAAAACCTCTTCTTGAATTTAGGCTTGTCTTAAACATCAAGCCTACTCCTAGAAGAACTACTTTCAAAAGACCTTGCCTTTTTGGCTTCCCTATTCTTCTTCCTCAAACGACTATCCTCAACCTGTTGAGCGTAAACCATAAATCTAGAAAGATCCATATTGTCATGAATCATGGATGCACAACATTCTTCTTCAAGCTCTTCGGACACGCCCGTTACATAACAGCTCATTTAATCCCTAGCATTGGAAACCAAAGAAGAAGCATATTTGGACAGCTTAATGAATTTTAAGGAGTATTCGTAGACACTCATACCTCCTTGACGAAGGTTAATGACCTCCTCTACCTTAGCTTCTCTTTGTTCCCTTGGAAAGAAACTGTCAAGAAAGGAATTATATGCGAAAAGACACATAGTGTCAAAGCTCTAGAGGCAAGACATAGGTTATCAAGAAAAGAAAAGTTTCCTAGTCATCACATAACATCTCATCCATAATAGTGGCGTGCTTCACAACCATGAACAAGACACTAGGTAATGTGGTTTAGTGAGACATTGATCTTAAGGATATTTAACCTCATGCTCTAATACCAAGTTTGTCACACCCGAAGAGCACACCCCAAATACGACCGGCATCGTCGTGCTCTTAGAGACTCAGAAAAGCCCTTAGCGTTCGTCATAACATGTCATCAGTTAAAATTGCAGAAAAATTTAAAACTTTTAATACTATGTGAAGATACTTAGACTTCATACTTAATAATCATAAAAGCATACGATATTCTAAAAATTTGTCTCGCATGTATAAAACCATCTAAAGAGTACGAATCTGGACTTAGCCAATAAATAGTCAATATGCCATATAGGCCTTAATACAAAAGAATCTAAAGAACATAATAAAAATACGAGTATTCTTAAAATCTACTAATGTCTTCGTAAGAAAGAATAATAAAAAGATAGCATCCTCGAACATGAGGACCTACCAACACTTGGAGAAATGGTTCCAAGATTCTTCAATCGACCTTCTTAATCTTCAATGGTCGAACCGTACATTTGTAGTAATTAAAGTAATGGGGTTAGTACGCCACATGTACTAAGTATGGGTATATGCACATAACATTTAAGGACATGCAGGAAAAGGATCATTTATCATTTCTTTAGGAAACATGCTAAGTCATGAGAATGTCTTCAATGCACATACCATAATTCATGTACAAGTTAAGGATTCCATCAACATAAAGCATGATCATAATCAAAGACATATTATCATAGAGTCATGTTAACATTTCATATTCAATAGATCATATAAACATAACATACAAAACACTTACCAATGATCACATCCCCAACCTACGAGTGCAATGGCCATGTGATGCCCCATAACCCCACACAACCAAGTAGATAAGATAGGAGACCATAAGTAAAGCTTTGATTCATGGAACTTGTAACATATGTAGTCATCACCTCATAAAGAAATATAGACCAATAACATGTTCATTAACGTAACCAACTTCATATAAAAGGAACAACATGTATCATAATCATACCTTTCATGTTATCATATTACATAAGAACAATCTGCTAGGACTTCCCTTAGAGTCAACTTGTGCAATGTCTAGGTTGAGTCCCATACCCCTACTCTTCAAGTCACCTTAGTCAAAGTCCATTTACTTGTCTTTCATTTTACTTGAGGGAATATATGCCTCACATAAGCATAATCAGTGTAAATACATAATAGCAAACTCAGTAAAATAACATTTTCATATCAAATCTTATTTCTGGGAGGTTTCCAAGGATGAATCATATAATCAGAGTGGCCTTCTCTTTAAGAAGTAAAAAATAACAGTGAACTCCTCGTAAAGGAGCCAAATATTCATATTAGTAGATCCCTACTCGAGGGATATCAGTAACAGAAAACAAGTTGCACATCCCACTAGCAAGGGCTTTATCAGAAATCAGTAACTACAAGGTGCACCAAGTCTAACGATCCCCCCGTTAGTTATGGTATTCATCAAGGTATACTCCCATTTATATTATTCTTGTAATCAGTAAAAACATTTCAAAATCAAACAGAGCATTTAAATCTTATCAAATCATATCATTTCAAAGTTCAACAATCACCTGTCAAAATACTATTTCTCAAATAAGTGTAAAACCTTTTTAATATCAGAAATCATATCTTCTAAAAAATGAGATCATCTCTAATCAAATAATATTTTCAGTATCATATCCAGTAATATCATATCCAGTAACATACTTGTCCCACATGCAAGTTCAAAACGTTCAGTAAAACATTTACTTTACAAAGCATGTGAAAATCATGCAAATTATAAAACATCAATCGTGATAAGATTACTACTCATAGTATTTGTGTTGAAACACCAAGCTCTTCACTTGAATGGTCCGTATGAATTCATTTGGTCAAACTATAAACACATTCATAACAATTTCGTGTAACTCCTTCATTAAGGTAATTCATACTACATCAACAAAAACCCAGCCTAGAGGTCTCATGATTGATTCAAAATCTGCCCAATCACTTAATTAGTGCTTTAATCACACAAAATAGTCTCTTCTTGGTCAATTCTCACTGTAAAAGATCAGCCTAACCTTACTGCCTAATTACTTTTATTGCATATAAGCCCAATACCAAAGTTTCATGTTCAAATCATTGATTATATTTACTTGGTTCATAAGAATGAAATAACTTTCCTCTATTTCTGCTAAACTCATGTTTCTCAACTTCCTACTTTCAATCTTATAGTCATGGAAGATAGGAATTCAACCTTTAAACTAAGTTAAGAGACTTACCTTCTTCTATTTCTTCTTCTTCTTCCACTTCTCTCTTTACTTTGAGAACTGAGGCTTTAAATTTTTAATTTATTTTCTCCTTGTTCACCGTAGAACCAAAAGAGTGCTATATATATTTGTTTTGATCACTGAAGTTGCAGAAAATTTGCAGCTCTATTAAGGGCTTTCAGCCTTTTTAAAAAAAATTGATCTTTTTTTTTATTAAAACTAAATGACATATATGCCCTTATTTTAATACTGGGCATTAAAATAAAGAGGGTCTCAAACATGTCTCCTAGTTCTTGAACTATGTTTCCACCATAGGAATACTAGCTAGTGGATCCACCTAGATGCTATGTTCATGTTTTGGTACTACCTTGTCAAGTAGTCCACCTTTCTTCAGTGTCGGGTTTAATGACACCGGATTCCATATTAGCTCATGTGGTGTATGTCGGTTAAGGAAAGATGTTCCCGAAAGTAAAATGAAGTAATAAAGTGAACTCTAACTAGGAGGACTTAAGGGGTTTGACTTAGTCTAGGTAGGGGTAAGGGACTCTACATATACAGTGCACTAGTTGGCCTTGAAGGAAGTCCTATGAGGGTGTTCTTATGTGTTTATGCTCTTATAAAGTGAATGATATGCATATGACTTTACATGTTAATAATACTATATGATGTTGGTCTCACCTATGAAAATGTTGTTGGTCTATATTGCTAAATGTGATGATGAATACTCATGATAATATGTTATCTAGAGTTAGACATTATTTATAATCCTTTGGTTGGTTTACTTGGTTGAGTGGGGTTATGGGGCTTCACTTGGCCATTGCAATAGTAGGCTTGGTAAGGGGTTATAAATAAGGGTTTTACTTATGTTATAATGTTATGAACTCATGAACATGCTTTGTTGGTGTAACATGATGTTGGAGTTGCTTTGGTTATGAATTCTTATATGCTATACACATGTTGACTTGACTATACTTGATGATGTTAGTCTTGTGTTGGATATGCTATAGTCTTTAAGGAATATATGATTATTGTCTTATATGTGTTCTTGGTTGTGCATAAGGCTTTTCAAATTAACTTGACATGGTTTTGAACAAATGTCCCTTTTATCTTGATTTCTTAGTTTGTGTGTGCATATGTTTCCATACTTAGTACAGGTGATGTACTAACTCATATTTCTCCCTTTTTCCCAAATATTTTAGGTTCTGTTCGTTGAAGGGTTCGTGCCAATTTGCAAGAAGGCTTGGATCATTTCTCCAAGTGTGGATATGTCTTCAAGATCCGAGGATGGTGCCTTTTCTCATTCTACCTATATGACTTCCTATAGTCTAATGACATTAGTTTCACTCTTATTGTTCAAGACATTGTTGTAAGACCTAAGTGGAAATTATACATTTGTGTAAGGGCTATGCTTGAATTGTTTCTATTTCGACTTAGATGGTTTTATGTGAGACATCTCTATTAGACTCTATATTGTGTATATTGTACATGTGACATAAAAGTAGAAGCCAATGTAAGCTTCCTATGCGAGGAGTCTAAGTAAACTCCCTATGTATATATTATGTGTAAGCGAGAGGTCTATGTAAACCACATGAAGTAGATGTAGGTGTAATTTTTTAATTTTCCACACTTTTTAACATATGATATGTAATGACAAATGCTAAGAGACTAGTCTTAGTCCTCTCCGAGGACGACGACGCTGGTTACGTCTAGGGGGTACTCCCCGGATGTGACAACTTTATTCCACTTGTTGAAGGATGATATTGTTGTTCAATTATGCGCGACAAGTCTTTCACCAATTTTATAGAGCGTAAAAAGATTGAATGTCACCATTCAATATATTTTGAGGGACTTGGGTCCAACAATGAAAAAAAATCAATCTTATGACTTTTGATGGTGAACTTTATTTAATGTTTTCTATTTTTATTACTGAGTTCATTATTCATAGATTTGATCATTTGGCGATTTTTTTTATAGACCTTAACATTTGAATCTATTCCCCACATTCACACTCAATTTAAGGATTTATCACCAGAAAAAAATTATCCAGAAATTCTTAGATGAATGGATGAAAAAACTAACAAAGCAATTGGTGTTAATTATTTGCCTTAGCCCCATGTTGACTCGATAAGACTTATTCTATATTTATATATCCTTAATATGTATTTGGACAGATAATTTAGCCTCAACAAATTTGAAAATTATGGCAGCAATTAGATATTATTCATTCGGTTTTGTTTTATTAATTTTCTTATGTTCTTATTTTCATCTTCATTTTTCTATATATATATGTAACTCTATTTCAAAATATATGCTTCTTATGTGTAAATTGTGTATCCATGGATAACTCTTTCAATCACTCAGATAGACATAATACGAGATTAATTCTCTTCAAGTATGTCAAATTATCTATCTCTATATTGTAATATGAAGACATATCATGTTGACAAGCTATTCTTTTTCCAGATAAAACACTCTAAGAATAAATCAAAAGTTGTAACTCCTTTGTGATCGATGGCGATATACATGTAGTTGACAAAAGATTTTTAAAATTATTTTTTTGATACTTGAACATCGATCGGAAATTTTTCACAATTCAGATGATTTTTCAGGTATAAACGTGCTCATATATTAAAAAAAATATTACTCATAAGCGGCATCACACTTAGGGATCGTTCGGTAGGCTGCATTAGAAGAAATAGTCTATGGATTATGTAAGGTATTATTTAGTACCATGTTTGGTAGGAATTTGAGTCTGTATTAATCCATGGATTAGTTATACCTCCAATATGGTATTATAGGATGTATTACTAATACCTTCCATTTGGAGGTATTAGTAATACATAGGATATAATACCATGGGATAAGGTATGTAAAGCCAAAAATATCCTCAAATCATTTTAATTATTTTGTGTATTTTCTTGATTTTATTATTTATATTTGTACTAGTAAGTTTGTTTAAATAAATTAGCTTACAAATTATTGAGAGTTATTTTACTAATAAATCTAATACAAATCAATACAAATTTGAAATGTGAGTTGTATATTTGTATATGAAGTTTGTGATCTAAATTGAATGTGTGTGTGTGTCTATGTGTGTTATATATATATATATATATATATATATATATATATATATATATATATATATATATATATATATATATATATATATATATATTTGCTTGATTTTCTAATTATTTGTATTTTAAAGAATTTAAAAAATTTACATGCATATTAAAAGTAAAACTTGCAATTTTATGTGTACATGTAGATGGTTTATTCAATTTTACCATTGTTGACCATTTTTTCGATTTTAAAAGTAGATGATTTATCTTTTCTAATTGAAAAATGACCTTTTGTGATTGATCAATTTATTAAGATGACAATTATTTATCCTCAAATAATTCAAGTGAAGAAAATAACAAACAAGACAACTACATTGTTCTTCCCATAGCTAGCTAGAAGGTTATAAAAAATAATATTGTCCGACTTATCTACCTTCATCCAATTACATAATAATTCAAGGATATAATTGGAAAGAAGCTTTTTATAGAGCTATAATCCAAACACAAGATGAGGTGGGAAAGAATGAACCAAACACTTGATAAAAATAAACCCTGCATTACTAATCCCTGCACTACTTATCCCTGCATTACTAATCCCTGCATTACTAATCCATGCGTTATGAATCTTTCTACCAAATGACCCCTTAGAGTTTACCATATAAAATAATCTCATTAGAAAAATAGGTATGAATTTTTGCATGCTGAGCAACAACAGAAAATAACGGTTATTTTCGCCGTTGTAACTCTTAATAAAGTTCCATCATCAACAACAAATTATATGTTTAAAATCAAGATTTCAAGCTTCAGAGGACACAAAAAGATTATTTGAATTTACTGCTTTTATTAACCTTTAATGCAGCCTGTGTTTAACTCTTACCTTCGTTTCTTTCATTCTCTTTCTTTTCCAGATTTACTGTCTGAAACATATAATGCTTACTGTAAATTTCAGTGAATTCCAACTAATTACAATTGGTCAATGAAGAAAAATACTAGTTTAAGAAGAATTGATTGAAGAAGAAGAGAAGAGGAAATTCTGTATTGAAACACATGAACAATGAATGAAAAAACTCACTGTTACAATCTACAAAATACTATTTATAGCATTACAAATTGAAGTAATTAATTTAACCGACTCTAATAACTAGACTGACAGGTGTACATTTTTCTGTTAGTGCACTGCAGTGCATTTAACCAACTGTTTAACATCCTCCCTCAAGCTAGGAGTATGAAAGATATTCTTCAATCCTAGCTTGGAAACAAGATAAGAGTGTTGATTGCTTGTGAGTCCTTTGGTAAGTAGATCTGCTGGCTGCTCTGTTGTGTTCAGATACACTGGTTGAACTAGTCAAAGTTGCATCTTTTCTCGGATAAAATGACAATCAATGTCAATATGTTTGGTACGTTCGTGAAAAACTGGATTGGCAGCAATTTGAATGGCAGATTTGCTGTCGCAATGTATAGGAACTGGTAACTGCAAAGTGATCCCCAATTCCTTGTATAGACCAACTAGCCATACAATTTCAGCTACTGTAGAGGATAGGCTTCTATATTCAGCTTCTGCTGAGCTGCGTGAGATAGTATTTTGCTTCTTCGACTTCCATGAAATCAAAGAGTTTCCATAAGTAACTAGGTATCCAGTAATAGACTTTCTAGTGTTGGCGCAAGAGGCCCAATCAGCATCACAATAAGCTGTCATTTGATTGGTGCTAGAAGAGGACATGAGAATTCCCAAACCTGTAGATTGTTTAACATATTTAATCACTCTGATTGCAGTCTCCATATGACATGTCTTTGGTTCATGCATATATTGACTGAGATTTTGTACAGCAAAGGCTATGTCAGGCCTAGTTATGGTCAAGTATAAAAGTCTACCTACTAACTTTTGATATATACTAGGATCCTTCAACAACTTGTCAGTCTTGGATTCTTGAGGAAAATGCAGATCAAATTCAGCACTGGTAAGCTTCTGATTTAGCTCAATAGGTGCTCTAATAGGCTTTGACCCTGATAACCCCATATCTGAAATCAACTCAAGACAATATTTTCTCTGGTGCATGATAATTCCATCCTTATTCCTAGCAAATTCAATGCCTAAGAAATACCTTAAGTCACCCAAATCTTTGATCTTGAAAGTATCTTTGAGCATTGTTTTTGTCTCCAAAATCAGTTGGTGATCATTCCTGTGATAAGCAGGTCATCAACATAGACCAATACAACAACCAAACTAGATCCTCGGTGCTTAGTGAATAAGGAATAATCAAAACGACTCTGATTGAAACCAAAATCAGTCAAAGCTTTAGTTAATTTTATGTTCCATTGTCTACTAGCTTGCTTGAGTCCATATAGAGATTTGGTCAGCTTGCAAACCTTCCCTTTCCCACTTTGATGACTGAACCCTAGTGGCATTTCCATGTACACTTCTTCATCCAAATTACCTTGAAAAAATGCATTAAAAACATCCATTTGATGTAGTCCCCAACCTTGTGCAGCAGCCAAAGATAGAACTACTCTGACTGTCACCGTCTTCACTACTGGGGAGAAAGTTTCTTGATAATCTAAGCCTTCTCTCTGATTGTATCCTTTGGCAACTAGGCGAGCTTTAAATCTGTCTACTTCTCCATTGGCATTGTACTTAATTTTGTACACCCACTTACATCCTATGGCTTTCTTATCCACAGGCATCTGTACAATTTTCCATGTATGATTCTCTTCTAGGGCAATTTCACTTTGCATAGCTTCAATCCATCTGTTATCTTTCACTGCTTCATGATATGTTTTAGGCTCTTGCTCTTGTGAGATTTTTGTCAAAAAACTCTTATAAGGAACTGAGATGCTATTGTAATCCACAATATCACCTATAGAATATAAACAGTTTCTAGATGCTTTCCCAGGTAAAACATAATCTGCTTGCCAAATAGGAGGCCTGACAGTCCTATGTGACTTCCTTAAAATAACCTGGTCAGGTACATCTGTGACATGTTCCTCCGTGACATGTTCCTCCTCCACATGTTCCTCCTCTAGTGTGCATGAAGGTGGAGATAAAGTTACCTCACTGTGACCTGGTTCACCATCAGAATGCTCAGTAATAGCAGTGGTTGGTGTTTCACGTTCACTATTCATTTCAGTCCCTCCAAGATCAAGAAAGTGCATGCCCCCTTCAGTGTCAATATTGTGTGCTTGAAATGGAAATAATTGTTCATGAAAAACAACATCTCGACTAACAAATATAGTCTTAGACTTCATGTCATATAATCTGTATCCCTTTTGAGTGACTGCATATCCAAGTAAAACTGCCTCCCTTGCCCTGGGTGCAAATTTATCTCCCTTTAAAAGATTTGTAGCAAAACAAAGACATCCCACTACTCTAAGATGAGACAGAGAAGGTTGCTTATTATAAAGTAGCTCATATGGTGTCTTGTTGCCTATTGTAGTAAGAGGAATTCTATTAATGATATATACTGCAGTCTCAACACATTCCCCCCAGAACTTGTCAGGAAGATTACTTTGTATTTTGATTGCTCTAGCAGTCTCCAAAACATGCCTGTGTTTTCTTTCTACAACACCATTTTGTTGTGGTGTATGAGGACAAGAACTTTGGTGCAATATTCCATTTGATTTAAACAATTCACTACAATTTGCATTAAAGAATTCACCTCCATTATCAGATCTAAACACCTTCACAATGTTGCCAAACTGTGTTTTTATCATTGATAGAAATTGTTTTAGAACTACAATCACATCAGACTTTAGAGCAAGTAAGAAAACCCATGTCCACCTAGAATGATCATCAACTAGAGTGAGGAAATACCTCTTCCCATTGTGAGTAGGCAACTTGTAAGGGCCCCAAACATCCATGTGAACCAAATCAAAATTAGCATCTGCTTTACTATTGCTAATGGGAAAAGGAACTCTAGTTTGTCTAGCCTGTGGACAAATACGACACTGTTTCAAAATAAGACTACTACAATTATTGAAGACCTTTATTCTTCTAAGTACTCCCATAGGAATGTGTCCCAATCTCATATGCCAAAGAGCAGGATCAATGGTTTTCCCAACAGCAGACATTGTCCTGATTGTATTCACATTCCCTTGTTGCATCCCTTGCAATTTTAGTACATAAAGACCATCCTCTATATCACCAATCCCTTTCACCTTCCCAGATGAGAGGTCCTGGAATACACAGCATGTGGGGAAAAAAGAAACACAACAGTTTAATTCTTTTGTCAATTTTGAAACTGACAATAGATTAAACTTGAATGCCGGGACACACAACACATCCCTAATTACTTCACCTTCATTCAAATGAACACTTCCAATATGAGAAATAGAAGCTGATTCACCTGTTGGTAACTTGGTAGTTGTACTTTTCCTACATTTCTCACAATAATCTCATCATGTAAGTGTCGTTTACTTCTTATCATATGATCTGTACACCCTGAATCTATTATCCAGTTCATGAGTTTCGTAGGATTACCTGCCATATGAGCAATCCTATGTGGTTGGTTTGTGGTATTCATGTTTAATACATTTAACATCTGCGTCATTTGTTCTGGTGTGGCTTTTTTCATCAACTGCATAAGCTGATCTTGTGTAACTATTTGATCATCACACACTTTCCCTCCTATAACAGCATTAACCTTCTTCTTTGACTTGAAATCTGCAGGGTACCCAATTAGTTGATAACAATTGCTCTTAACATGCCCTGTCGCATGACAATGTTCATATTTCATCAATTTGAAGCATCCATCCCTTGGATGGCCTTTCATGTTACAGAAATCACAATAGAGATTGTTATATCCTTTCTTTTGAAACTGTTTGGTTCCAGTTTGTCTTAAAGTAGACAAAGCTGTTGATTCTATTCCATCATGTACAACTCCTGCAATTCCCTTTTGACTTTCATCTTGGATAACCATTGCATATGCTTGGTTTACATTAGGCAAATTATTCGTCATTAAGATCTGTCCCCTTGCCTGTGAGTAGCTTTCGTTTAGACCCATCAAAAATTGCAAAAGACGCTAATATTGCATCTGTTCAACAAACTCCTTGGATTTGTGACAGTCACACCCTGGGGGAGGCAAAATTGAGTCATATTCATCCCATAGACTCTTTAGTTTTGTGTAATAAGAAGAAACTGTGGAGATTCCCTGTGTTAATGTGAAAATTCCTCTGTGAAGTTGATAGAGTCTCGATCCATTCACTTTATCGAAACGTTCCTTCAAATCAAACCAAACCTTGTGTGCACTTGACGCGTATACGATTCCACTAAGCAGATCCTTGCTCACATTGCATGTAAGCCATGAAATTACAATCGCATTACATCGATCCCAAATCTTCTTTCAAATCCCCTTCATAATCACTCCTGGAAACTGATCCATCCACGAAACCTAACTTGTTTCTTCCTAATAATGCTATCTCCATCGCTCGACTCCACAAAGTGTAGTTTTCCATGCCGAGCAATTGAATCCCAACAGATAATGCTCCAGGAACATCAGAAGAGCTCAAGTAGAGCGGGTGATTGTGATCTATAATCACCGAACCTCCCCTCGATACAACTTCTCCAGTTCTTCCATGTGTTTCATCCGTCGATCCATCCTCGATCGCCATTGCAGAATCTCTCGATCTATGTTCAAAAACTCCCGAAATAAATTCCTAGATCTGCTCCAAACCGCTCTGATACCATGTAAATTTCAGTGAATTCCAACTAATTACAATTGGTCAATGAAGAAAAATACTAGTTTAAGAAGAATTGATTGAAGAAGAAGAGAAGAGGAAATTCTGTATTGAAACACATGAACAATGAATGAAAAAACTCACTATTACAATCTAAAAACACTATTTATAGCATTACAAATTGAAGTAATTAATTTAATCGACTCTAATAACTAAACTGACAGGTGTACATTTTTCTGTTAGTGCACTGCAGTGCATTTAACCAACTGTTTAACACTTACATCTAATTCATACTTATTTTTAAATGACATGTCGTCATCGTAAGAAATATGCCTTTTCATTCTGAATATGACAATTAGACCGTGTTGATTTCATAGTTGCTGGTGTATATATTACTGACAACTTCAAGAGTAGGTATATATCTGTTAACCACACGAATATATATTCATATTCACTCCATCACATTGATCATTTAATATTTGTTAGTCTTGAGATCCATTTTGACTCTATATACCAATTTTGAACTCACGTATACGAGTCTAGCTTCATCTTTCAAATAAGTACGCAAACTAACTTAAATTTTTATTCTCAAAGGATCCGCCCTCTACTTTTCACCATGCATAATTGTGCATGTAAGTGATAAGAGTATATATCTTTCAACATATAATTATTGAAACATCACCATGAACAATTATTGCTATTGTCCTTTCAATGCTAAATATAGTGATTGTAAGCTCAATTTATTCACATAACAATCAACCCCTATTTATTATGTCCTCTATTAATGGTGTTCAAGTACATACATGAAGATATTACAATTTTAAATATGAAAATCATTCATGAAAACAAAGAAGAAAAATAATGATTAGAAACTGCATGTTGTAGTTGATTCAACATCTATTGCTACAATTATTAAAACAAACATAGAATTACCAACAAAAATATTTGTTTGTAAATTGATTGAATCTGTTAGAATATCTAGTTACCAATCAATTGCAAATTAAAAGTGAGTGATTGCTAAAAAGCTCGTCGATAAATTTACAAACTAAAAATCTGTTGGCAAATACTTGAAAAAATTGTTGGTAATTTATGAAACTCGGCTCTAACATTTTTATTCGAAATTTTCACATATAAAAAATTGGTTAGAGTACATTTACTAACAGGTAGAAAAGGGTTAGTAAATTTGGTTATTCATTTATCAAGTTTTGTAAGTAATCGGGTTGTAGTTTTAGTGACGAAAAAGTAGTGTTAATTCATTAGAATTTTAGTAACGTATTGAAATTTAATTGTAAATCTAATTATTCACGTTGAAAAATGAGTTAGTAATAGGTTAAAAATTCATTAGTTATTTAACTGATGTAAAAGAGTTATTTAGTATTAATTTTTTGGATTCCATAATTAATATTCAAATAAGGTAAATTTGTACAAAATCATAAAAGAAAACCTTAGGCCCGCCTACGTGGCACCATCAAAACAGAATTCTCTTTTAAATTTATTTATTTTCAAAACCAGTCATCCCCTCTCAAAAAAAGTTGTGACTTTTTTGAAAAGTTGCGACTTTAATGAAGACTTATGACTTCAATGAAAAATTGTGACTTTTATGAAGAGTTGCGACTTTAATGAAGACTCGTGACTTTAATGAAAAGTTGTGACTTTTATGAAAAGTAACGACTTTTATATAAAGTTGGGACTTTTTATAAAAAGTTGCGCCTTTAATGAAGAGTTGCAACTTTTATGAAAAGTTGTGTCCTTTATGAAAGATTGTGACCTTTCTGAAAGGTTTCAACTTTTCTTAATAATTGTAACATTTTCATATGAAGCACAATAAACAGAACATTTGTGCATGCTACCCTTTGTTGTCTATAAATAGAGGAATTTCAACTCATTTTAAAACAACGAAAATTCTAAACGACCTCTTTCTCCTCCTCCTCCTCCTCCTTCTTCTTCACAACTAAATATTTGTGTACTTTGTTCCCGTTGAGAGTCTTACTTACACCATTTCTTATGTTACATATTTGCTATGTATTTTTACAGTCATTCATTTATGCTTATGTTATATTAAGGATAAATGATAAGATGTAACAAATTTAATTTTTGTTTACATTGTTAATGTTTGTAACCACGTAATATTGTATGTAAGATAATATAGTGTTTTAGTTTTAATAACTGATAGTTTTAAAATATTATTTCATAAATTCTGTAATACTAAATTTCCACGCGAAGCACATGTAGTTTTACTATTTTAACACTATGATACATGACATTAAAATCTAACAGAAATCTATCTATATATATATATATATATACTAGATATCAGGTGCCCGCGCCAGCGCAGACCCAATGTATGCTAATTTTTTTCTTCCAATTATGTGACACAAATGAAATTTTAAAAGGCGAACTAAATTTTTTATGTGTTTTTTGTTAAAAATATTTTTGATTGTTAATTTATATACCCTTAATGTCATTTTCGAATAATATATGTTATTCTATTTGTTGTTTCATTTTATGTGATACAAGTGATTTTAGGAAAATCAACGAAATCTCTTATATGGTTCTCACATATTTTTAGTTGTCATTTTACTGTGATGCGTAATACTTTTTAGTTCTTACGTTATTTTTAAATAATATATGCAACTTTTTTTGTTTCAATAAAAATAAGGGAGTCAACCAAATTTCATTATGTTTTATAACTATGTTTTTCTAAAAATATGTTAAATTGTTACATTGCGTTTTTAAGCTTCTTTTTTATGTAATTTTCAAATATGTAGCAAATTAAAAATTAAAATGAAGAATAAAGTTTTCAAATCATCATATTTCATTTTTAATATATGACTCCCTCCTTTTCAGTTTATATGAACTTATTTTTACTTTCATTTCAAAAAAGAAAATAACTTCTGAATTTTAATTTTTTATATAGCATATTTAAGATCACAAAATTAAAAAATATATAAATACACAAAATTTAAATATATATATATAAATTTTAGTTTTAATTTTGATTGATTCCACCTAATATTATACTTGATATATAATTATTAAGAGCTAAGCCTAATAATAATTTATTTACTTTTATATAATGAATAGATATCACAATAACTCATAAAATATGAAGAAATAACAAAAATGAGATAATACTAATACGAATAATTAAACATGCTTGTAGAACTATTTAATTTTCTTGTATCATCATTGGTATATTTTTGTTTGCATGAACTTACATTTTTACCTTTAATCATCATTCACTTCATATATAGAATGATGTTTTTAAAATTATTTATTCTTGATATATTTATTCTTGGTCGTCTTTATACAAATATATCATCCTATTCATTTTTATTTATAAAGTTACTTTGTAACATTTTTTTCTTTAATTTCAATCTAAAATATATTATTAATTTTATCACACTTATTTATTTTCAAGTATATTAATTAGAACCAAAATAAAGATGTACATAATTAATTCATTATAAATTTTTATATAAAAAGTAAATATTTTTTACAAGCATAATGAATTGAAAAAATATTAAGAATTAAATTAAAGTATAGTAAAATAGAGTAATAATAAAATAGATATCACAATAACTCATAAAAGAAAAGAAAGTAAAGTAATAACAAAATAAGTTAATGGTAATAACAATAACTTAAGATGTTTCTAGAACTATTTAATATTCTTGTTCATTCTTGGTAGATTTTTGTTAATGTAAAATTACATTTATGCCCTTGATCATTATTCACTTCATATATAAAAAGATATTTCTAGAATTATTTATCATTTTTCTAAATAGATATTTATTAGCGTAAAATTACATTTTTGCCCTTTGTCGTCCTCCCACTTCACTCTTCTATATAATAGAAATATATAAAGCTTAATCTAAACAATCATATGTGGCACCTCTCAATGGCCAGCATTTTCATTTTCTTTTATCTCCATTTTTTTGAAGTTTTAAATTTATTTTCTATTTTTTTATTTGTATTTAAAAAAAAAAAAACTTAAAGCATTTAAATGAATTACCCAATTAATCATGTACTTTAAAAACTTCCCTCACATTAATATATATTTAAGTAAATAGAATATGAAAAGACCAAAACTTTTTATTTTTCATAACTGCTTATTTTATTTAGACTATAAAATAAAAAAATGTGAGTCTTTCTGACAAACAATAATGAACTCCTCCTCTTTTCTTCATTTCTTCTTTTTTTACGATAATAAAGAAGAATATACGGATATCACAAACAACAATGAACTCCTACTCTTTTCTTTGACAAAAGAGAAGATAAAAAATATATCATGATGATTCCGAAGATATTGGTAGAAGAAATGTTGTATTGACAGAATAAAATTGATTTGATATATCAAATTTTTAGGATTTCAAATTTCTTCAACAAAAGAGAAAAGAAGTACATCATGATCCTTTCAAAGATATTGATAGGAGAAATGTTATATTGAGAGAAAAAAATTGATTGAAAGAATGAATTTCTTCATTTCTTCTTTTCTTTCGATAATAAAGAAGAATTTACGGATATCACAAACAACAATGAACTCCTACTCTTTTCTTTGACAAAAGAGAAGAAAAAAAGTATATCATGATGATTACGAAGATATTGGTAGGAGAAATGTTATATTGACAGAAAAAAATTAATTTGATATATCAAATTTCTAGGCTTTCGAATTTTTTCAACAAAAGATAAAAGAAGTACATCATGATCCTTTCAAAGATATTGATAGGAGAAATGTTTATATTGAGAGAAAAAATTGATTGGAAGAATGATTAGTATAACAAGGGGTAAAATAATTATTTGGAGAAACAATTCATCTATTTATGTATTTCAAAAAAAAGATAATCATATTTGAATCATTTCATCATCAATTATATTAATTTCTTCTCTTAATATCATAACTAATATTAGTATTTACAATATTATTTCCTTAAATAACTCTTTAAATTATTTATTTATTTTAAAAAATAAGTTATTTATATTTAATAATAATAGCTAAAATAAAAATGCAACGTTACCCTTATGAATCTAGCATTGATACCTTATTTTGACATTTGTCTTATATTTTTATTAAAATAACTATTCAAAGATGAAGGTACTCTTGCAAAAAAAGTATGCCTCAATATTTATTTTATTTAACTTTAAAAGACTAGAAATTTTTATATAAAACAAATGACCATATTTAAGTACTACCATATGCTATTAGTTTCTTTTACTTCATTTCCTTAATCTCTCCACTAATATTATTTATATTATTTCCATAAATGACGTTTTCTCCTTTTTTGTTTATTTTATGTTAATTCTTTATTCCAAGAAGTAAGTTATTATTATACCTTAACAAGAATAGCAAATCAAAATTTACATAATTATTTATTTATATCAATTATTTTGAAATTTATAATAATATTATATATATATATATATATATATATATATATATATATATTAATGTGATGACATCATCCTTAGTCTTGCATTTTATATTTATTTATATCAATTATTTTGACATTTTGAATACATTTTTATTAAAATAATTGCACAAAAAAAAGTTTCATTATTTTTTAATGACATTTTTCCTAATTTTAAAAGATTGAATTACTAAAAAAAAAAGATTGATTCATATATACATAGTTTGGTAGTGAAAGATATATATTAGTTAATTTTTGTCTTTTCATCTCCCATCTTTTAACACATTGTTACTTTACTCTACATTAATAAAATTAATTAAGAATTATAAAAATTGAAGGGGGATGAATACATGCATATACATTAAAAACTATAATAAATAAGACAATTATATTGGGAAGTTAAAAGTTGATTGAGTTGAATAAATATTTTTTTCTATTTTTAAAAAATAAAATAAGTAAATAATTTTTTCTCCCATATTTTAAGACATGCAAAATTAAATAATGATACTTATAAATATGAAAGATTAGATAATTATGAGTATTTATTTAATATAATTAAAAGATTGTCATTTATAAATGTAGAGGTGTGAGTTATAAAAATGTTTTTTTTTTAAAAAAAATTAATTGTGAAAAAAATAAAAAAAGAGAAAAAAGAGATAAATATAACTTCTTATTTTATTTATTTTGTATATATAATAACAATTATATTTATTTTAAGAGTTTTTAAAATAATTGATTATGAAAAATTAGAAAAAATAGAAACAAAAAAAAGAGAAAAAAGAGATAAATTTAAATTGGCCTGTATTCAATTTTATTTATTTATGCATATATAAATAACAATTATGTTTGTTATAGTTTAATTACAATTATATTTGTAAATGTTTTTAAAATTAATAAAGAAGTTAAAAGAAACAGTTTTGGAAAGATATAATTAGTATAATATTAATGAGGAAGGAGAAACTATAAGTGTATAGCTATTTTCTGAAAAATTGAATTTGGTAAGAAAAAAACCTAAATGAGGGAATTAAAAGCACAATTATTTTGGTAAGAGAAGAAATAATGGAAAATAAAGAAGGAAAGGAAGGGATCTTAGGAAGATATAAATAGTGTAGTAATAATGAAGAAAGAAAAAAATTTAATTTATATATTTTTTTTAAAGAATAAATTACGGAAAAAAGGAGACAAAATAAATAAATGACAATTCTGGCCAAAGGGAGGTGTCATGTCTAATTTTTAGTGTTATCACCCTTTTGTCCCAATTATGACCCTTTCTTTTATATTTATTTGAAAAAATAAAAAATTATTGATAAATATTATAGTTACAAAATTGTTTATTCTATGATTTTAGATCTTCTTCATTTTTTTATGAATATCCCAAAAATTTATGAGATATTCGAGATATCTTTAAGAAAGACAATATTGATACTTTTAAGATTTCTCTGTGAATATTCAAAAGTTATTGAATATTGGAGATTTTAATCTTTATAAAAATCTAATAATTTATGACATATTTGAGATCATTCAAAAGCAATATTTAATGTTTTATGATCTCTTCAGGAATATTTAAAAACTTATGGAATATTCAAAATAGCAGAATTACTTCAAAAGTATCTTTTTGATATCCTCTGTGATATGAAAAGCACAAAATTTTCATATTAAAGACATAAAAAGTTAATATTTCATAAAAAAAATACATTAAAAATAGAAATAATAAAATCACAAGAGAGCTCAAATATCAATTTTGTATAGAGACTGAATAAATTATGTGATTCAAACACTACATAAAAATGAAGAAGTTAAAAGCGAATATCAATGATTCATATGTCAATATGTGGATGAGTTTTGATTTCAATAAAGAAAATGAAAAAATTTGACAAGAAATGATAATAATTTTGACCATTAGTGCTATGAACTCCTTTTACTTTCTTCCCTTTATCTCATTATTAATTTCATTTATATTATTGCCTTAAATTACTTTATTTCTTTTCATTTTTTGTTATTAATTTATACGAATTTGTGTGTGTGTAGTAATATCTAAAATAAAAATTGGAATAACACCCTTCTTAGTCTAGCATTGATATTTATTTTTTATTTATTTTCTTTTAATTACATTTTTTCTAATTTTTAAAGACTTACAATTTTACATTAAATTTTATAAAATAGAAAAAATAACTATATATAATTCGTATAATCATTAGTGCTATTAAGTTCTTTTACTTCCTTCCCTTAATCTCATTATTAATAGTATTTATATTATTTCTTAAATCATTTATTTTCCTTTCTTTCTTTTATTTTATTTCCTTTCCTTATGTTTTATTCCTAGAAATATATTATTGTAACTTAATAAGAATTGCAAAAAGTAATTTTACAAAATTTGCTTTGTTTTTTAATTATTTTTCAATAATATTATACACTATCATTATTATATAATATATAGTAATAACAATAATAATAATAAAGCTAAAATAAAAATTATGCATCAATATTTAATTTACTTGAGTTACATTTTTCCTAATTTTTAAAGTCTATAAGCTACTTAAAACAATTCAATACAAACACCCCCTTATATTTAAAAGCCCAAAACCTGTATGGAAAAAGAACATTTGAAAATTTATTGAAATTCTATAATTTTTAATGGTTATTACGGTGTCAATTATTTGCTACTATTTCCTTTTTCCTTCTGAGTTTTTCATTAGGTCATTACTCATTTTGATTGTTTTTTAATATCGATTTTGAATAACATGTAATGGTATTTTTTATGGGAACATAGTGTTAAAATAAGATTTAATGAGCAATTGACGTGATAGCAAAAAAGAGGAAGAAAGAACGTAACGAATAAAATAGATTCGAAATATTATGTTTACAATTTTTTTCACTTGAGATGCGATTTTAAATATGCACAGTCCATTTAAAATTTCAACATCTTCGTATATTTTAAGTAGGTGTTCGAACATAGATTTTAAAAAATAAATAATGTTATTTGTTTTTTTTACGAGGGAAATCTAATTCAAAAAAATAATTATCTTTTCTTTTGATTATTTTTATGGCGTTTCACCTTATTTTAATAATTTATTTTATTTTTTGGTATCATTTGTTGATATGTAAAAGAAAATTTTTGGGTTTAAGTAAAATATTATTTGTTTTAATTTAATTTTTAAAATATTAATACCGCGCGAAGCCCGATTCAATTGACTAGTTTTAAATAAATTGAAAACCTCTCGTTATTTGACAAATTGTTAGCAACAAAATATACAAAAAAGCTCAATAAATGGTCTCAACAATGCAACAAAATACAATGTCTTCTTCTATTAGATCAAATAACTAATGTCAAGCCTCAAAAAAAGAGAAAGAGTTCATCATCATTCACAAACAAACATAGGATCCGAATGTCTGATTAGCGACATGAGAATTGTTTGCTTCAATTGCACCAGATAACTCTAAGCATTTCCTCATGAAAAAGGGATCGGAAGTGTAATATCCCATGTTTAAATTAGTCCTTAGAGAAAATAATAACATTTCAAATGGGCCTTAGCCCATAAGAAAAGTAATAAGGGAAAATTCATTAAGCTAACGACTATTTTTGGAGTTGAAGAGTTTTATCAATAACTAACTCTTGAAAAATAAAAGTGTTCTTTGCGTCTCTTCAAGTGAAGGAGCTCGAATATGAAGAAAAATAACTAAATGTAGAACACCAAGTGAAACTCTTGCTATTGTAAATCAAAGTATTTAATTTCTTTGTCATGGTTATATATGTATTATCACATGTTAGGTTAAAGTTATATGAATTTTAGCTGATTTGGTTATGAAATTACCCACGAATAAAAGATGATTTGATCCTACTAACATTGAGTATGTATACTCCTGGTAACACCAATTAAGTTGCATGGTGATCGATGCTAAACTTGAGTTGGTGTTTAACTGTAGTGGACAGCAATTGATATAGACTTGTCTGGTGAAACAAATAAGTTATTAAGGATATTTATCAATATTGAAGAATTTGTAAAGAATTACTTCAACAAGGCCATGGAAAGCAAAAAAAAACTGTTTGAGCAAAAGCAAGATGTGGTGTTTAGAATTATGACACATTATTGCTTAAATTGAAGAGCTTTCATGTTAATGAATAAAATTGACATATGAGAGTCAAATCTTAACCCCAAGAGTTTAAATTGTTATTATTGAATTAGCCCAAACAAAGAAATTAACACGAGACCGATATAATGTGATTATAAATTGATTGAAGAAAGTCATACAGATTGTTCTAGTGCAACACGAGTACTGTGAGTAGTAATCTTACCATAATTTGTGTTTTATAACTTTTATGATTTATTCAAGGTTTATAAAGAAATAAAATTTCCGAAATGCTTTGAACTTGCAAATGGAAGAAGTCTTTTACTTGATATGATATCGAAATAGTTATTTGAGATGAACTCATTTTAAGATATATTTATTGACACTTGAAATATGATTATTGTCATCAAAAGAGTGTAACATTTACTTAGAAATAGTATTTTGACATGTTTTGATTAAAGTTTTATATACTATGATTTGATAAGAACATGAAATATTTCTACTAATTGAAAAGAAAAATATAAAACGGAGTAGACTTTGATGAATTCCGTACCTAACAAAGGTTCGTTAAACTTGGTGCACCTTGTAATTACAGATTACCGATATATCCCTTGATAGTGGGAATGTAGCAATAGATAGTGATATGAATATTTAACTCCTTTATGAGGGGTTCACCCTTATTGGTTACTTCTTAAAGAGAAGGAAACACTGATTACCTGATTCATTCTTTGAAACCTCCCAAATATAAGATTTGATATGAAAGCTTTTTTCTGAGTTTACTACGAAGTGTTTACATTGATTTTGCTTACATGAGGAAAATAAGATTGAACATTGTTATCGTTTCTGAAAAAAGACATTGATTTTTATCAATTTGACTATCATACTTGCATGTTTTCTGACTTGTCCCTCATTAAAACAATTGTGGTATAAGTGTTATTACTCACTGAGCTAGCATCTCACTCCTCACTTTATTTTACAGCGAATGCAAATTACATGGCTAGTGAATTCTTTAATTAAAGGTTACAAGTTGATAATTCCCGGTGAGACCAGAACTTGTTCGCTTGGACAACAAGTTATTTAGTTGTTATAAACATTTCTTGGAATTCTTAGATTCGGTCCATAGTCCTTCCTTTTATTAGAAGTTATAAGTATTCTTCCGTATTGTAAACTTCTGTCTGGTATGAGACTTCTTATCTTTTGAAATTGGAATTAGTATTCTTACTCTTCTAATAGTCTATTGATGAATACAGTGGATTATTAATGAGATTGGTTGGGGTGCATTATTTATTCCTGATGCAGGTAATTTCAGGATAGACCCAAAATAGAGGAAGCTCTGCCCAATTTCTGTATAATTTTGGTAAAGGCTTTCGTTAAAATTCTTCCTCTTAGCGCCGATCACGATTCTAAATTGTGTCGTGATAGAAAGACAATTAGATAAGATATACAATACAATGAACCTATATAAGCCTTAGGAATACACAAAGATAATAAACATAAACAAGTTTGTGCATGTAGTTACACATTCAACCCCTCTAAAACGATATTTCGATAACTATTTCAAAAATTAGTCATTTTAGCATATGCTAGTTCTAAGAGTAAAGTTTTAACAATACACAACTTACCTCTTAGAAGATTTACACCCATTTGTATGGTAATGAATGGAGTGTAGTACATTAAATCACACAACAAATGGCCACTTTAAGAACTAAGGGAGTGTTATGGTCCCTAATATAGATCTGGTTATGGGGCATTGTAGTGTGAAATCAAATATTTTCTTTCTCCGACCTATGGTACTGATTCGTTGAGAGAGAACCTTCAATCTTTTGAGTTTGATGTACTCAAAGACATAAAATAATTGTCTTCTTATCTTTGCATTGAATTAAAATAACATAAATACAACATTGGTAGATTAATCATCCACCTAATAACAAGGAAATACTTCCTACTACAAGTGAAATGAGAAAGTGGAGGAATAACCTCCTTAACAAGTGCTACAGGGAAAACACCTTTTACAGAGGACCTACAGAGAAAAATAAAAAACAGAAATAATAGTTGTTGAATTAATCAATTTTCTAATTAAATTTTACATGCATAAAACTATTGGTAGAATAAAAGGGTGCTAACACTACTCAACCCTTCAAATCACGCTTGTCCTCAAGCGCTAAGTGTGGAATGTAATTCTTCTTCGCCGTTAATGAAATCAACCCAGAACAATCTTTTGCACTATCGAGTGAATAGTTTGTCGCAATTGAAACAAAGTCTCTTAAGTTGTCTTTCATCCATTTCAGATCTGGTAAATTTCTTCACAAATCTAGTGGGTTGTTGAGGTGAGAATTTTGATGTTTTTGATTTATAGTCATCTAACAATTGCGAACCAAAGGTTTATTTTTTGCATTCATAAAGTCAGGAAATACTCATAGTCATAGCCAAATATGGAGGATTATGCAACTCTACTTCAATTGTTATATAATCAGCAAGACCACTAATGTAAAGTTCAATTTTTTGCGCTTGTGTAAGAGTACCCACCCATGAAACCAATTGTTCAAACTTTTTTTGGTAATCTGCCACAGATCCAATTTGGCATAACTTAGCCAATTCTCTCAACTTTTGACTTCTAATTGGTGGTCCAAAATGAAGGTTGCATTGACGTTTTAAATCATCCCAATTGCATTGAGGCATATCTTTCTATAGTTGACGAAACCAGAGTTGTGCAATTCCTTCCAAATGAAAAGAAGTGAGTCCAATTTTTTCTTCTTCTAGTGTATGTTGGTGCCGAAATAAATGCTCACACCTATTCATCCATCCAAAGGGATAGTCATGGACACGAAATTGTTGAAAATCCAATTTAGTATATTTTGGAATCATGGAATTACCACCCGATTCTGACCCCGAGCCTGCGGTGCTTGTTTTACCTTTCCAACCTTGATTGTGACTGCCATTCAGTTGCTTCAACATCTGCCTTTGAATTTGCCAAATACTTTCTTAGTGCATTCAAGTGAGAATTTATGGTTTCTTTCCTTTCTAAATGGGTTGCACACTCCTCTTGGAACAAAGTCAATAATTGTGCTAATTGTTGGTGGATTAGATCTCCCATAACTCCCATCTCTGTGTCACATCTCGAAATCCAATGACATAAGCTAGAACTCTATATGAAGTTTAATTACTTGAAAAGGATTAAAAAGATGTTTTTGGTCCTATATTAAGGTAATTAACTTTGTTTGAAAATATTAGTTCATAAGGAATTAAAAACGACCTTGCCGTCGGGTAAACTAATAACCTAAGCTAGTGTGGTGCTAGTGCTAGTGGTGTGGTTGAAAAGAGATGTCTAAAGGCTTTACCATGAAAAGATAATATATATATATATATATATATATATATATATATATATATATATATATATATATATATATATATATACCTAAGAAGGGGTTAAAGAAGTCAAGGCCAAGGGAGGAGTTCCTCACTTAAGGGGCAAGCCAAGGCCAAGAGCCAAGGCTGCCCCAAAGGAGAGGCTACTGCCTCAAAGGCAGGACCACGACTGGTGGTCCACTCCACGACTCGTCAAAATGGTCGTGGAGTTGCCTTGGCCATGGATCTTTGGGGGAATTTGGGAGTAGCTACTGCCCAAGGCACCACGAGCAACTTAACGACTCATGGTACACTTGAAGAGCAAGGTGGCTTGGTCGTGAACTTCACTTAGAAGCTTAGGAGATATCCATCTTGGAGAGGTTACTGCCCAAGACACCACGAGCAACTTAACGGCTCGTGGTGAACTTGACGGACAAGAGGCTTGGTCGTGAAATGTACTTGGCATCATGTGATGGTGCCCCATTTGGAGAGGCTACTTCCTAGCTCCTCACGAGCCACACCACGACTCGTGAAGGTTGGACGGGTTTCTTAAATGGAACTCAAGTTGGACTTTTATTTTAAAAGTCCAACTAAGTGAGGGGTGTTTTGGTTATTTTAGGGGTTTAATATATATTGACTTTAGTTCATTTTACTCCCATTCCCACATCAAAACAAATCCCCAAATTGAAAACCCAATTGCTCTCCCCTCTCTCTAGATTCCCTCACTAACAAAGACTGAATTGAAAAAGAAGGTCTAAGCTTCAAGTAGGGTTCAAAACAAGACTTTTCTCCATTAATACTTAAGGATTATCAAGGTATGGGAACTCTTAACTCGTGGGACTCATTTCCCCAAGAGGTTCCTTAAAAATTGATTTCAATGTTCTTCCAAATTTCTAGATTTCACTCAATTTCGGGGTCACTTTCAAACATGACTTATTTGATCTAGAATTGAATAATCATGATTTAATATGAATGCTTATGAATGAATTTAAGTATTTATTGGGTTTTTGACCTAATTCTTTAAAGTCCCATGAATATTCCTCTTTTCTTATCCCTAACTCTAGAATTGTGTTGAATGATGATTAGAGGTTACGTAAATGAGTATGTTCTTGTATAATTAACTATTGTATTATGCTTTTAATCTATTTTATGGATGAATATCATGAATTTGGGATGATGTCTTGAATGGGTATCTTGAAGGCCATGGGTAAGACCTTCAAGGTTATGAACATGCTATTGTAGTATTGTTGGTTTATCTTTGGTAAGGTTGATTACTTGAAGTATGAATGATGGATTTATGAATGTTTTATCATGATATAAAGGTGATGATTGTGAGATGACGGTGGGTGTGTTACTAAGTGGAATTAAAGGTACTTCAGATACACACCCTATGTCTATGTTATGAAGTAGTGTTCTCACAATGTTGGGTTTGTGATGAAAAGGCTTTATCATCCAAAAACCTATGAGCTATGCATATTTTATATGAGGGGTTAAGCCCCTAAGACGTATAGTATGAATTTATGTTTAAGAAAAAACTTAAAGACACTTCAAAAAGGGAATTTAGCTTAGGACAAAGTGAATTTGATATTGAGAGGTGTTCCTTCACAAAGTAAGGGAGATTCACACTTTATGATCTCATGAGGTGGAAACTACAATTCTACTTAGCAGAAAGAGGGTTTCTGTAACAACCTCCTAGTTTCTTAACTATGTGCCCCCATACGAATCTTAGCTAGTGGATCCACCTAGATCCTATTACGAATGTAATGTCTTACCTTGGACAGTAGGAAACCATCCTTTCGTTGTGAGGGGATGACACAAGATTCCATGTCATGGTCTATGTCAGTTATGGCAAAGTTCCCCAAATGTTAAAATGAATGAATGAAAGTAAGAAGATAAACTCTAGCTAGGACTACTTAGGGAGGCTACTTAGTGTAAGTAATGGTATGGGACTTTACCTTTATATTGCACAAGGTGGACCTAAGAGGGGTTCTAGGGTGGGTTCTATATGTATACTTATTATCAATGGATAGTATGTTGGTTTTACTTGATACGCATGATGTTGATTTCACTTGATATTCATGATGTTGTTTTCACTTGATATTCATGATGTTGTTTTCACTTGTTATGGTGAAGTATGAAGTAAGTGGCAATGCTTGTGATCTTCTTGATGGCTTGATTGGTGTGTGGGGTTATGGGGCTTCACATATACATTGCACTAGTAGACTTGAATTGGGGGTTATGTGTAATGCCCCGAAAATTCTATGACCTAGGCTAGAGCCTTGCATAATGAATAATGACTTGAAAAGAGTTAAAGTAATGTTTCCAGATCTAAATTGATGTAATTAAGTTGGTTTGGATGTATTAGAGCCTAGACGTCAAGAAATGACCATGATGTTGGGAGACTAATAAAAATAATCTAGTGTGCCTTTAGGTCTTTCATGGGTCTAGAGAGTCGTATGAAGGCTAAATCTTGTAAAAATGCTTACAATACATATTAGTACGTGTTTAGGTTCAAAATGTCCAGGTACGACTCCCCAAGGACCACCCTAAGAGTCCTTGATGAGGACCCCATCAATGGAGGTCGTGAGTCCATACTTAAAATTATGGAGCATTGTCTCCACTTGAGCACTCTCTAGATAAAATAACGAAGTGCCAGGATGGTACATTCATGGATTGTCGGACCGTCAATCATGGGTGTCGATTGGGTCTCCACACTGGTGTAAGACACGACCAAACCAAGGGTGGTTTGGTAAATTCCACCCTTGGCCATTCAAATACAGGGATGGTTTAAATTAGTTATTTTAGGTATATTAAAGTATCTTAACACATAAAAAAAAGACCTTCCACCTCATAATCCCAAACCCCCAAAGGCTCCCACTTCTCTCCAGATTCTCTCGCTACACAAAGACTCCATTGAAGAACATTGGAACTCCAAGAAGAATATCAATTCCCCAAGTTATCTACTCAATTTCGTTGTTAAGTCTTCATTAGGGTATGAGTTCTTTCAATCTTGGGATTCCTTTCCCCAAGAGGTCCCTCCAAAGATGCTTTCCAAATCCCCCAAAATCTAGGGTTTTTCTCTACACATGGGTTTTCTTTGAAAAATAAAATTATGAATCAATTATGATGAAATATGATTAATTAAGGTTATTTAGGTGTATAATGATCGGTAATTGTTGTTGTTCACTTGGAATTCCCTTAGACTTATGTTTGTGACACCTCTAAAACGACTTAGGTGAATCTAGAGCCTAACATTTTTGTCATGAGGGTATAAGGTCCTAAAATTGTTTATAATTTTTTAATGAGGCAATGTCTAAAGATTTAGGTGCATTGGAAGTCAAACATCAAGGGATGACCAAGAAGTTCGATGACTAGTCACCTATGTGTCTCATGTATTGTTATGTGCCTATATGTGTGTTTTATGAGCTTATGAGGTCCTTATATGAGTAATAATAGTTTTTATAGGAAGTGTGTCAAGTTTCATGAAGTTTGGAGGTCAAACGTCCAAGAACGTTCATGACGTTTGAAAGGTTTGCCTTGAAACGACCTTGTGTGTCTTGGTATGTTTCGTTGAGTTTTATGTGTTTGTTTTGGATAAAATTGATATGAGAGGTCCTAAACTTGTATACAATAAAATTCAGGTTGGTAACTTCCGGTTAAAAGTCCCCAAAAGGACCAACCAAGGGTCCTTGAGGAAGGACCCTCCATGAGAGCCAAAGCTGTCAAAACCATCCCAACCTACGGATGGCAATCGACGGCCAGTAGGTCAGTCGACGCCCCGTAGGTGGAGGGAGTTGGTTGACACTTAGGATGGTGGACTTATACTTCCAACGACCAACCTCTGACCAAAACCACGGATCAGCAGGAAGGTCCGTTTGTTGGGAGACGGTCCGTCGATGGCCAGGCGTAGGTGAAGTCTGCAACCTGCGCAACTTCACTGTTAAATGCAAGGGTGAATTGGTAAATTCACCCCACGTACAAATATTGGTTTGGGAGGTTAATTAGGGGTATTTTAGGTATTTTAAGTGGATATATAAGTTCTAAACACCTAGATGAATTCATTCTTCGAAATAAAACCCCCAAAATCTCTAAGAAATTCTCTAGAACTCCATTGGAGCCAAAACTCAAGGAAGATCTTGGATTGGATATTTGATTGGTGATATTCATCAATTGTGTGGATTAACATCATTGAGGTATGGTTTCTTCATCCTTGAAACTCTATTCATCAAGGAGCCAAACTTCAAAGTGATTTCTAAAGTCTTCTAAAGATGAACTTGTCCAATTTCATGATCTAGCCATGGGTTAGTGCATAAAATGTTTTGATTCATTGATTATTGATTGAATGGATGTTAATTAGGTGATTCTAACCTATAATATTTATGAAACCACATAAAATATAATCTCTTCATATTGGCTATATTTTGGATGTTATGATCTTGTCTCAATGCTTATGAATTCTAGTGTAGTTTTCTATGGGCTATTGAATGGTGTAAGAATTATATTGCAATAATGTATAGGCTATATTATATTGATAAATCTATCTTGAATTTATCTATATTCATTGAGTATTATGATTTTTGTATTGAATTGATGATCATGGCCATGTATAAGGGCCTTTTGGTATTGTATTGGATGATTTAGCTATGGATTGAAGTGGAGAGAATGGATTGGTGGTACGCTCCCTAATTCTATTTATTTTATGTAATGTAGATCTTGAGTTATGTTGTAATTGGTAAGGTCTACTTATAGTGGCGGTTCTATGTGTTATAATTATGAATGTTGTGGCCTTGTCGGCGTTACTTTATGTATTATGATGATCATGGCCTTGTCGGCAACTACTTAATGTATTATAATGGTTGTGTAGTTGAATTATGTGAAGTATGATCATATCTATCTACTTGTAATTAGGATGAAAGTATGTGATCTTCTATTGATGTTGTTGGGTGATCATGTTAAACTATAGCTATGTCCTTATGTGTGTAGTCTTAGAGTTGAAGCATGATTTTTCATACTTGACTATATGAGTCTATGATGATTATATTGAAGATCTTATAGTAGTGTGTAGGATGAACTATAGATGATGTTGATTATGACTATGTGCTTCTTATGTAATATTCTATATGTCATAAAGTGAAGTGTTGTAACACTTCGAAAATCCAAGACGTGTCTTAAAGCCTAACATACGTGTCATGAGGTCTATACACTATTTTAAGGGTCATTTTAATGAACATATATCACTTAGGAAGTTTAGAACCCAAAATGTCCAAGAACGTCCATGCCGTCTGGAAATTTAGTTCAAGGAGGTACTAGCGTGTCGTAGCCTATTTGACTAGATTTAAGGAGTCGAAAATTCATGGAATTTTGTGGAAGAGTGTCTAACATATGTTTAAGTTGATTCATGGTCAAAATGTCCGGGTACGACTCCCCAAGGACCAACCAAGGGTCCTTGAGGAGGACCCTAGCACGTAGGAGGCAACACTGCCTGGGCAGTGTGCACCCACGAGATGCAAGCGACTATACGTGTGTGGATCGATGGGGCGTCGTTGCCAACCATCGACCAACACTTAGACAAAATGATGAAGCCATCGCCTGCACAAGTCTCTGACCAGAAGCACGGATGTGCAGCACGGAGGAGGGCTGTTCTATCGACTGACCAATGATCCGTCGATCGTGGTCTAGTCGATGGGAGCCTGTCTTTCCTTCACGTTTTTAAGTTGGTCTTAACTAGTTAATTAAGGGGTTTGGTGGTTAGTTAGGGATTAATGGAAGCCTAATTAACTTAATTAACCCCCCATATAAAGATCCCAAGCCCATTAGTTTAATTAGAACTCTCAAAACAAACTCTTTTCCTTCTCTCTTCTTTCTCTCTCTATTGGAAGACACCATTGAAGACAAATCTAGGGAGGGGTTTTGGGTGCTCTAAAGGGTGTATTTCACAATTAAATCTTCATCAAACGTTAAGGTATGGGATCTAATTCACCTTTGAGACTTCTTTCCTCAAAGGGTTCCTTCAAAGTAATTTCTAAGTTGAGTTTTCAAGTGGGTTTCATCTAATCTCGAAATTAATATTGTGAATTGATTTGTTTATGATTTATTTAGTATATTATGAATAGATTAACATGTATTCTAACTTAAGTATGATATATCTTGATGGTTTGGTCTAGTTTGTAGAAGCTGACCTTTACCCCTTAACCCTATGTTATGATCTTGATGTGAATTAGGTCCTATTGATTCAATTGACTTGATTGTTGGTTAAATTACTACTACATTATGTTGTTATGCTAATCATGAATGAATTAGGGTGAATTGTGGTCTTTCATGCTATTTCTTGAGAAGTGATCTAGGTTATGATGAATTGAACTAATCTTAAGCTTTGATCTAGTATTGAATTGTGATATAGTGATTATTCTAGCCTTGTGATCATGTTGGTTATTGAATTACGATGACTTTATGACCTAATTGAGTTTAACTAAGGGTTGATGGTAAGACCTTGATGATGAGTTATGAAGGAGACTTGATAAGTCTTATGAACCCTATTCTTTACTTCAAATTATGGTTTATTGTGATTATGTCATGATATTGTGTTGGAGTATGCCTTGTATTAGGATTGATAGGGTGGTATGATGTTGAATTGAAATTTCTTGAATATGGTTGTGAGGTTGATTAAGATGTAAATGTTATAAGGATGGTGATGACTACCAATGTTTCTTATCATGAATGAATATGTAAATGTGCTAACCTCACTTATATGAATTGTAATGAAAGTACTATACTCATGCAATTCTTATTGAGATATGATGATGATGATTATACAAGGGATAGACCCTATGACCTAAACTAAGTTATGATTGATTAATAAAGACAGTAAAGACATTTCAATAAAAGAACATAGCTTAGCACTGAGTGAACTTGACAATGGGAGGTGATGACTTTGCATAGAGAAAGATTCACCCTTTAGTTCCACATGTGGTGTTAACTCCCCAATAAGGGATACTCATCTAATGGATTCCCAAGAGAGGAGGCCTCAATTCCCAAGTGGTATGAAGAGGGATACACCTATCTCATAGTTCTTGAACTATGTTGCCCCCATAGGAAGACTAGCTAGTGGATCCACCTAGGAAGCTACGTTTATGTTTGGTTTTACTTTGGCCGGTAGACCACCTTCCATCGGTGAAAGGTTTTACAACGCCGGATTCCACACTTAGATCTTGTAGTCTATGTCAGTTAAGACAAGTGTTCCCTAAACTAAAATGAAGTAATAAAGAATAAACTAACTAGGGTGACTTGAGAGGTTTGACTTAGCCTAGGTAGGGGTAAGGGACTCTACCTATGACTTGCACTAGTTTACCTTGATGGAAGCTTTAGGAGGTTGATATTATGTATGTATACGATAATGATGTAAATGTTGATAATATGTTGACTTTACATGTAAATGATATCATGTGATGTGGTTATTCTTATGGACATGTATTTGGTCAATATTGTTAAAGTGTGATGTTATGTATCCTTAAAGGTTATATTATGTGAAGTTGGGCATTGGTTATGGGTTCTTGTTGGGTTACTTGATTGAGTAAGGTTATGGGGCTTTTCTTGGTCATTGCACTTGTTGACTTGATGAGGATTCATGAGTTCTTGTCTTGCTTATTATGATGTGATGAACTCTTATTCATACTTGTGATGTTATTCCTTGATGATAGGGTTGTATTTGATTATGGGTTTAAGTAAGATGATATGCATATTACTTGCTTTGCTTTAACAAATATGTCTTCATGCTTGGTATGGATTGGTTGACTATGCATAAGACTTTCAAAGGATAAAATGTAATGTTTCACTTAAATGTTCCCTTTTAGCATGATTTGATTTTTATGTGCATATGGTCTCATACTTAGTACAAGTGGTGTACTAACCCCATTTTCTCTCTTTTCCCAAACATTTTAGGTTTCGGTCGTTGAAAGCTCATTCGAGAAGACTTGAAGAAGACTTGGATATTCTCTACCATCAAAGTGGGTAGGTCCTCACTTTCCTAGGGCGATGCCAATATCTAGCTTATGAAGTTGTTTTACATTTAAGACTCTTATGTTCCTTCAATTTCCATTTGAGTACGAATTGTATTATCCTATATGTGGCTTCTTTACATTGAGTACGAATTGTATTATCAATGTAAAGAAGCCACATATATATAAAGAAGCCACACCCTAGAAGATATGGCATTCTCGGAGTGCAACCGGCGTACTTGACCTCTCGGAGGTCTTGTACTATCCCTTTCTTATCGTTTATCACATATATATACATATGAAAAGTAGTGCGGAATTAAAACTTTTCACAAACATGCGAATAGTATTTAAAAATATCTTTCAAATAAAACTCATAGGAAATACTAAGTCTCATTTAATCAAATCTTAGACACAAGAGTACTTGGGACCCATACAATAGAAATATAGTACTACTTAGTCTAATACAATACTTCAATAAAAGAAATAAAAGACATCTATGCACTCGAGTCAAATGAGGACATACATTAACTTGCTTGAACGATTCTATAATCCAAGCTTAGCTCTTAAAAGCACCTTCACCTATGAATCACTTTAGAGATAGATAAAGCATGGAATTAATACAACCATATGTACTAAGTATGACATAATGCAAAAAATTCATGAAAAAGAACATTTAATGAAAATATGCATCTTTTGATTTAAATATCATAATATAATCATAAGAACAACATTTAACACCTTAGAAACACATAAAAAATCGCTTTATATATTTATCACATTTTTGGAGACACTTTACAGTGAACTAATTCACTGTTACAATGAACTCCTTCATTGTTACAGTGAAGTTCCTTAACTTCACCTTGGACACATTCTAGCGTGTAATTTTCTCACTAAAAGCTATCCTAAGACTAGCTTAAGTAAGACAAAGAGAGACCGCCCATACACCCTCTTTAGTCACACCTAAAGGATCTTAAGACTACCCATAATGAGACATACATACTTACAATACACCAAACACATAAACATGACATTCTACTTTCAAAGGTTATAAAAAGACCTACTCAAGTAAATCAAGAAGATAATGTCCATGATTGACCTCTTCAAGATTATCTAAGTAATCCTTGAGACTACCTAAGTTTGGATCATGTTTAATTAATCAACCCACTTCCCTAACTAGAGTCATTCTTAAGACTTATCAAGGTAAGAGATGAAGTGACCATTCCTATCCCCCCTTCACACCTTAACTAAATAACCCTTAACTACTATAGATAAGTACTTATTCATTTAACATACTTTTTTAACTTAAGTCTTTACATTCATTACTTCATTTAAGAGACATTCATCACATAAGGAAATTATAGCAATGGTCTTGGAGAATACCTACGGATTTTCACTAATATCTTCAAAGCCTATTGTGCATTGTCTAGATAGATTCCCATACCACCACCTAAACTTCATAGAAATTCTCAAATACAAGTAGGTATCTTATATGATAAAAATAGGCAATAACCGACATAGACCATGGTAGAAAAGCATGGAATCTGGAGTTGTAACCTACTTCGATAGAGGGTGTTCTACTAGCCAATCGTAGAACTTGGACGCATCCCATGTAGGCACATGGTTAAGGAATATGAACGACTCACTTTATACTCTAGTATCGTTCTTCACCAGAGCTACTTCCCAAGCCATACTCACTCGGTGCTAGCCTTTGTTCTCATAGAGTAGTTTACATTAAAGGTTCATACAAAGGGTTCCATATCAAGTTCATAACCCAATCACATTTACCCGACTAAAGAGGTCCCCTAGGGCTGCCTTAAAATGGCGACGAATATAGCTCTAATGAATTTCCTAAGGAGTATATGATGCCGTTGCAGCCAACCAACCTTAAGTCCATCATTCATTACAAGAAGGATACCATTATAGCTATCGACTTCAAGGTTCATAACCTTATCACTAGGTTCAATGTTTCACATAAAGGACCTTCTTAGCGCCATTCAAGGTCTCATGTCATTCATACATACAAGACTAAGAGACTTTATCATCCTAAGTCAAGACATCTCATATTCACATTCATACATGTATCAAGTAAGGGACACAAGTCAACCAAAATAAGACACCAATACTTCACTTTAGCACATATTGCAAATCATTCTTGAAGCACATAGGAATATCCATTATCATACTTAAGTCACCCTATACACTACTATAACATCATCAATATAACCATCATAGACTCATATAGTCAAGTAGGAATAATCATGCATCAACTCTAAGACTAAACACACAAACACATAGTCATAGTCTAACATGATCACCTAATATCAATAGAAGAAACACATACTTTCACATTACTCACATGTATATAGATATGATCATACTTCACATATATCACTACACAATTTATCATAATACTCCAAGTAGTTTGCCGACAAGGCCATGACCATCATAATACATAAAGTAACGCCGACAAGGCCACATCAATCACATAACACCGCCACCATAAGTGCACCATACCAATCACAATATAATTCAAGAGGTACATTACTTGAAAAAGATAATTAGGGCAGCGTACCACCAATCCATTCTCACCACTTCAATCCATAGCTAAATCATCCAATTCAATACCATAAAGCCCTTACCCTTGACGATGAACATTAATTCAATAAAAAAATCATAATACTCAATGAATCCAGGTCAATTCAGTATAGATTTATCAATCTAAGACAACCTATACATCAATTGAATACAATTATTACATCATTCAATAGCCCATAGAAAACTATACTAGAATTCATAAGCATTAAATCAATATCGAGTCAACCATAAAGTAGTCAAAATCTAGGGTTCACCAATTACATGTGTTCATAGATTAATTTAGTAAAAATCATCTAATTAACAACAATTCAATCAATATACAATGATTTAAAACCTTTAACGCAAGAACCCATGGATAGATCATAAAATTGGACAAGTTCATCTTTGAAAACTTTAGAAAATTCTTTGAATTTTGGGATCCTTGATGAATAGAGTTTCAAGGATCAAAATAATATCTCAATGATGTTAATACACCAATTCGGCGAAGAATCACCACTCAAATCTCCAATCCGAGCTCTTCCTTGAGTTTTGGCTTCAATGGAGTTCTAGAGAATTTCTAAGAGAATTTGGGGTTTTCATTTGGAAGAATGAATTCATTTAGGTTTTTAGGAATTATATATCCACTTATAATACCTAAATTACCCCTAAATAACCACCCTTTCCTTTATTTGGAAGTTGGGTGAATTTTCCAATTCACCCTGGGGCCGTTCGGTTACGGTATAAGAGACATCTTATGCATGTATAAAACAATGTATTAAGTCATACTATGTTTGGTAGAAATATTTTTTAGGTAGAAAAGTCAACATAACTTATACCATGTTTGGTTGCATTTTTGTAGTCCTATATAATTAATACCAACATAACTTATGATGGAATCTATGTATAAAGTTATTCAGGGTTGAAGGTGGAAATAAGTTATGTGGTATTAGTTTTACATGTATTAAAGTGATAAATTACATATTTACCCTATTAATTTATTTTATTGTTTTTAATTGAAAACTTTATTGTTTTCCTATATATAAGTTTGTTGTTTTTATTTCTTCTTTATATTTAGACCATTTTTATTTCTTTTAAACTTTTTTAATTGGAAACTTTATTGTATCCTATCAACATGTGTTGTTTTTATTTCTTATTATATATAGATTATTTTCATTTCTTTTAATATACTTACCGTTTTGATTGATTTATGCAAATATAAATATTTTTTAATATTAGAAATTGATTGTATATTTTTTAATGGTACATATGCTAATCAAATATTAGCATTATACATTATTCAATATATTTTACATTTTATTAGCATGTATTATTATCTTGTAAATAATATATATTAATAATTTACAATAAGTTTAATATTCAATAGTTAATAATTCATGTATTGTAGTCTCTAAATCCTCCATAACTAATACCTACATAGCTAAACCCTGCATAGATAATACCTGCATAACTAAACCCTGCATAACTAATGCCTGTATAACTAAACCCTACATTTCTAATACCTGCATAACTCTAACCAGTAACCAAACAGCCCCTTAGAGTTTACAGTGAATTGCGCATAATGCAGTCACCATCGACGACTGACCATCGACGGGGAGTCAGTCCCTTGACGGGCCGTTCTGTCCTCCGTAGATTTAATGAGAGCCTGGAAAATGGGAGCTTAGATCACTTGGATAAGTATCCATCGACTCCCTCCACCTACGGGGCGTCGAGCAGGCACTGACCGTCGTTTGCCATCCGTAGGTGGGACTGCCTTGGGTAGTTTGGCCACCAACATGGGTTCTTCCTCAAGGACCCTTGGATGGTCCTTGGGGATGTTTTCCCGGACGTTTCCAACCCAAATATGTTCTCCTACGAATTTAGGACCTCTCACATAAATTTCACCCAAAACGAACACGTAAAACTTGACGAAACATGCCAAGATGCACAAGGTCATTTAAGGCAAACCTTTCGAACGTCATGGACGTTATTGGAAGTTAGACCTCCAAACTTCATAAAACTTGACACACTACCTATATAAACTATAATAATTCATATATGGACATCATTAACTCATAAAACACACATATAGGCACATAACCACACATGAGGCACATAGGTGACTAGTCGTCAAACTACTTAGTCGTCCTTTGACGTTTGACTTCCAATGCACCTAATACTTTAGACACTGCCTAAATACCACATTATAGACCAATTTAGGACCTTATACCCTCATGAAAACCATGTTAGTCTCTAACTTCACCTAAGTCATTTTCGAGGTATTACAATCTCCCCCACTTGGATAATATTCGTCCTCGAATGACACTTGCCACTCTCCGAGCACTTCCAAGAATAGAGATTCAACTAGCAGCTCAAAACCATAACATATAACATATTATGCAATACAAACATCTAGAATAAACATCAATTTCACATTATCAAGAGACTCACAACACAACAAGAAACTAGAAACTCATCATGCCATAAGACTCACATCCTTTATTCCAAATAGCAAAAACTAATTTTATATTCATTATCATGCTTATATACATCTGTTCTAACCATATTGGAACAATTTTTGACCAAACAAGGAATTAGCTAATTTTGCAAAATCTTTATAGTAAGCAGAATTCCCTGGTATCTTTACAGTGAACATGCTTCTAAATTTCAAAAATTCAACTTTTAGGCAATTCATGATGGAGGCATGCTAATATGCAAGATAAAATCATATAAACACATCTAACAACATAATCATAACTTCATGAAATACACAATGCAAGAAATCAATGAAATTGAATTCCAACAAGACTTCTAAACACCATGCACATGCAACAAGCTTCTAGGACTTTCTAGCGCATCTACTAACCATACTCCCCCACTTAGAAGGAACTCATAAAACTAAAGAAATACAAGAACTTACCATCATCATCATCACCCTTATCCGGCTTTCCTTCTCTAGCCCGGAGTGCATAGAAACGCCTCTTATTTGGAGCATACATTAGGAGCAACTTGCTTACCATCTCTAGTAGGACAATCCCTCACTTTGTGTCCATCTTTACGACATCAAAAATAACTCCCGGTACCCAATAGACATTCCCCATAGTGCCTCTTTCCACAAGTAGCACAAGTAGGCTTGCCATTTTGAGAACCACTTCCTTTCTCTAATTTCACCTTAGCACTCCTAGGTTCTTCTTGAGTAGCAACCTTCTTATTGAACCTAGGTTGACTTTGATCACTTGAACCACTCCTCTTAAAGTTTCTAGAAATCCTACCAATTTTAGACTCCTCAATTGATTGAGCATACAACATGAGTCTAGCTAGGGTCATATCATCATGAAGCATGGCCGTACGACATTCTTCCGTCACTAGATCGGCGACCCCAGTTACAAACCTGCTCATCTCATCCCTAGGGTTAGACGCAAGGGATGGAGCATATCTACAAAACCTAGAGAACTTCAAAGATTACTCCTCAACACTCATATTCCCTTGCTTGAGATTGATAAACTCCTCTACCTTTACCTCCCTCCTCTCACGGGGAAAGTATTTTCCTAGAAAAGCTTCTTTAAATTCTTCCCACTCAATAGGACCCGACACAACCGGCCTATTATCCTTCCATTGGGTGTACCACACTTGAGCAACCTCCCTCAACTGATACGAAGCTAACTCCGCCTTCTCCCTAGAAGTCACCCCCATAGCACTCAACACTTTGTACACACCATCTAGGAACTCTTGGAGATCTTCTCCTAACTTAGAGCCAAGAAAGATAGGAGGATTCATCCTCACAAAATCTCTTAATATAGATGTCATAATGCTCTCCACAACATTCACTCTAGGCGCCATACCCATATTCACATGGTTAACCAAAGCTCGAGCTAAATTAATTGAAGCCTCTCTAATCTTTCCATTGGTCATTTCCAGGGGAACCATCGGAACATCATTACCTCCACCCACAATAGGCATTTGATGACCTTGAGAACCTTGAGCAACTTGAGGAACTTGCTCAACTTGAGGAGGAATCTCCTCCTTCACATCATTCTCCTCAACTCTTCTAGCCAGTGTCCTCCTCGTATTCATCTCCTATAACACAAGGAAAAACAATAAGAAAAGAGAACTCATAACTTCTAAATCTCTACAGCACGACATAAGAGTAGAGAAGAATGGAAACTCTATTGTCCTATAGCCTCTCGCCCATAGATGTGTCGCGACTCACACCGATAGTCAAGAATCTACTATATGTGACTTAATGAGACTTTTAGATTCCTAAGACCACTTTCATAAACTATGCTCTGATACCAAGCTTGTCACATCTCGAGACCACACCCTAGAAGATATGGCACTCTCGGAGTGCAACCGGCGTACTTGATCTCTCGGAGGTCTTGTACAAGCCCTTTTGTATCGTTTATCGCATATATATACAGTTTAAAAGTAGTGCAGAATTAAAACTCTTCACAAACAAGCGAATAGTCTTTAAAGATATCTTTCATATAAAACTCATAGGAAATACTAAGTCTCATTTCATCAAATCTTAGACTCAAGAGTACTTGGGACACGGCCAATACAATAGAAATAGTACTACTTAGTCTATTACAATACTTCAATAAAAGAAATAAAAGACATCTATACCATCAAGTCAAATGAGGACATACTTCAACTTGCTTGAACGATCCTCTAATCCAAGCTTAGCTCCCAAAAGAATCTTCACCTATGAATAACTTTAGAGATAGATAAAAGCATGGAATTAGTACAACCACATGTGCTAAGTATGACATAATGTATAAAAATCATGAAAACGGACATTTAGTGGAAATATGCATATTTTGATTTAAATATCATAATATAATCATAAGAACAACATTTAACATCTTAGAAACACATAAGAAATCGCGTAACCAATTTAGCACATTTTTGGAGACACTTTTCAGTGAACTAATTCACCGTTACAGTGAACTCCTTCACTGTTATAGTAAAGTTCCTTAACTTCACCTTGGACACATTCTAGCATGTAATCTTCTCACTAAAATCTATCCTAAGACTCACTTAAGTAATACAAAGAGAGACCGCCCATACATACTCTGAAGGCACACCTATGATCCTTAAGACCACCCATAATGAGACATACACACTTACAATACACCAAACACATAAACATGACATTCTCCTTTCAAAAGTTATTAAAAGACCTACTGAAATAAATCAAGAATATAATGTCCATGATTGACCTCATCAACATTACCTAAGTAATCCTTGAGACTACCTAAGTTTTGATCATGTCTACTTAATCAACCCACTTTCCTAACTAGAGTCATTCTTATGACTTATCTAGGTAAGAGATGAAGTGACCATTCCTATGCCCCCTTCACACCTTAACTAGACAACCCTTAACTACTCTAGATAAGTACTTATTCATTTAACATACTTTCTTAACTGAAGTCTTTACATTCATTAGTTCATTTAAGAGACATTCATCACATAAGGACATTCAACTAATGGTCTTGGAGAAGACCTTGGGACTCTCACTAACATCTTCAAATCCTATTGTGCAATGTCAAGATATCGTCCTATACCACCACCTAAACTTCATAGAACTTCTCAAATACTAGTAGGTATCCCATATGATAAGAATAAGATATAACCGACATAGACCATGGTAGCAGAGCATGGAATCCGGAGTTGTAACCTTCTGGATGGAGGGTGTTCTACTTGCCAATGGTAGAACTTGGACACATCCCATGTAGGCACATGGTTAAGGTATATGAAGGGCTTACTTTGTACTCTAGTCTCGTTCTTCACTAGAGATACTTCCCAAGCCATACTCACTTGGTGCTATCCTTTGTTCTCATAGAGTAGTTTACATTAAAGGTTCATACAAAGGGTTATATATCAAGTTCATAACCCAATCACATTCACCCTACCAAAGAGGTCCCCGAGGGCTGCCTTACAATGGCGACTAAGATAGCTCTAATGAATTTCCTACGGATGATATGATGCCGTTCCATCCATCCAACCTTAAGTCCATCATTCATTACAAGAAGGATACCATTACGACTTTTGACTTCAAGGTTTATAACCTTACCACTTGGTTCAAGGTTTCTAATCAAGGACATTCTTAACATCATTCAATGACTCATGTCATTCATACATACAATACTAAGAGGCTTTAGCATCCTAAGTCAAGAGATCTCATATTCACATTCGTACATGTATCAAGTAAGGGACACAAGTCAACTAAAACAACACAACAATACTTCACTTTAGCACATATTGCATATCATTCTTAAAGCACATAGGAATAGCCATTATCATCCTTAAGTCACCCTATACACTACTATAACATCATCAATATAACCATCAAAGACTCATATAGTCAAGTAGGAATAATCATGCATCAACTCTAAGACTATACACACAAAGATATAGTCATAGTCTAACATGATCACCTAATATCAAAAGAAGAAACACATACTATCACATTACTCATATGTAGATAGCTATGCTCATACTTCACATAAAATCACTACACAATTCATAATAATACTACAAATAGTTTGCCGACAAGGCCATGATCATCATAATACATAAAGTAACGTCGACAAGGCCACATCAACCACATAACACCGCCACCATATGTCACAACCCGAGAGTACACCCTAGAAGATATGGCATTCTCGAATCATGACACAGCGTACTCGACCTCTTGGAGGTCTTCTACAAGCCCTTTGACATCCTTCATAGCATAACATGTATGAAAAGTAGTGCGAAATTAAAACTTTTCACACTAAATAGTAATACTTCAAAATATCTCTTTTATAGAAAAACATAATGAAACAGTAAGTCAAAAACTCACCATCTTAGACATACTAATATATTGGGACACAACCCATACTTCATCATATAGAAAATAGCTAAGTCTATTACAATAATTTCAATAAGGAAATCTAAGCATCATGATGTCCTCGAATCTAGTAAGGACATACCAACTCTTTACTTGAATGAACACTAATACAAGCTTCCACTTCGAGACTCCTCTCAAATGCCACCTAAACCTTTAGAGAAAGATAAAATGTATGGAATTAGTGCAAACACTTGTACTAAGTATGGCATAATCGATAAAATTATGATAAACAGACATTTGTATAAAACATGCTCTTTTTTGAGAAATCTTTATAACATAAGCATAAGAAACACCTTTAACATGTCAAGCTTCACATATAAAACAGCTTCCAAATAAGACCTATAATATAGAATTAACATGACTTAGAAATTATATCAACATATACACCTGCCACCAAAGGTTATCCTAAGACTTACTTAAGTAAGACAAGAAGAGACCGCCCATACACCCTCTTCAAGCCTACCTAAACAATCCTTAAGACTACCTAAGATAAGATTGTTCTCTTTTACTTTAATTTTGTCCCCACCTAAGGTTACTCCAAGATTCACCTAAGTAGGACAAAAAGAGACCACCCGTACACCCTCTTTAAGCTTACCTAAGTAACCCTAAAGATGCCCTCGGTAGAGCACATTCTAATTAACATACATTAGCTAAAATCGTAATCTTTCATTAAGTCAATTAAAAGACATTTAATTCATTAAGGACTTCACATAATGGTCTTAGAAAGACCTAGGGAACCTACACATTAGCACCATCAAAGCCTACTCGTGCCATGTCTAGATAGCACCCCATTCCGCTATGTAAACGTTGTAGAACTTATCAAATACTAGAATGTATCCCACATGATGAGAATAGTGAATCTACTTGCCAAGGGTAGAACTAGGACACATCCAATGTAGGCACATGGTTAAGGAATATAAGGGTCTTTTATGCACTCTAGTCTCTTCTCAAGTAGAGATACATTTTTACTCTAGTCTCCTTCATAAGTAGAGCAACAAACCATAACATATTCACTCGGTGCTAGCCTTTGTTCTCATAGAGTAAGTTCAATAAAAGGGGCATATGAAAAGGTACCATCTCTTAGTCTTTACCTAGTCATAACGCACCTACAAAAGATTGGTCCACTAGGGCAGCAACTCAATGGTCTATAAGGATAGCTTATTCTTAACCTTCTTTCTGTATAGAAGGTTCCACATATTAGTAATGCTTAGAAGGGCACCATCTTAGGTCTACCGATCCTAGACTTCCATTCTACATTCATCCATACACATATAAGACAAAGTGCATAAGCCTACTAAGTCAAGATGTTCATATTCATAATGTACATTTATCAAGTAAGGGACACAAGTCTACCAAGACAAGACACACACACATCTTCACATATAGCATATAATTCTATAAGCACATAGGCATAACAGGCATCATAGGTCACCATATTAGCTACTATAATATCATCAATATAACCATCATAAGACACTATAACCAAGTAGAAAGAATCATGCATTAACTTTAAGACTACTCACACTTAAGGACATAGTCATAGTCTAACATGATCACCTAACATCAAAAATAAAATCACATATACATTCATTTTAATAACAAGTAGATAGATATGATCATACATCACATAATTCAACTATACAAATCATCATTATATATCAAGTAGTTGCCAACAAGTCCATGATCATTATAATACATAAAGTTATGCCGACGAGGCCACGAAATTCATGAGTAAAGCATATAGCACCACCACCACAAGTGGACCATACCAATCACAACATAATTAAAGACCTACATTACATAAAATAAAGAGAATTAAGGCAGTGTACCACCAATCCATTCTCACTACTTCAATCCATAGTTAAATCATCCAATACAATACCAATCGGCCCTTACCCATGGACATGATCATCACTTCAATACAAAAATCATAATACTCAATGAATCTAGGTCAATTCAATATAGATTTATCAATCTAAGACAGCATATACATCAATCTAATAAAATTCTTACATCATTCAATAGCCCAAAGAAAACTACACTAGAATTCAAAAGCATTGATACATGATCACTTAACCCATAAAATAATCAAAACTAGGATTGCATGGTTTACATGGGTTCATAGTGTTTTAAGGTTAAAATCATCAATTTAATATCAATTCAATCGTAATACAATGATTCAAAACGTTTTATGCAAGAACCCATGGCTAGATCACAAAATTGGAGAAATCATGTTTTTGATCAACTTTGAAAAATAATTGGAATTGACTCCTGGAAGAAAGAGATTTTAACGATGAAAAAATACCTTAAATGTGATTAAAAGCCCACAAAATTGATGGAGAAAACTTGAGAAATTTCTATCAATTGATTGGAGCTTTAAAGCTTCAACAATGGAGGTTTTGGAGAGAAGAATGGAGAGATTTTATGTTGAGTTGAGGTTTTTTTCCATGAATGGTGATTTTAGGGGTTTAAATAGGTCATATATCCGTCCATAATGCACCCCTAAATTACCTAAAAGACCCCTACATTTATTGGATAAATTAACCAACTCATACTTAACTTAAAAATGACGCAACGAAATCTGGAAGTTTACTGCGCGTCGCGGAGGCACTTTAAAATCTTATTTTTCCAAAATTCTTGGACACAATGATTTGTGAAGGCCCCGCGTCTTAGGGAATGATTTTACCCCACTGAGCTATGCGACGCACAGCCACTGCCTTAAACACGCTGGCACGGCAGCTTGGCAGTCCAAGTTTGGGTTCTCCTTAGGGACCCTATTGATGGTCCCCGGGGCATCGTTATCAGACGTTTCAATCCATTGTATATCAGGCTACGTGTAGGAACCCTCAGTACTGAATTTTACCATCAAACCATCCCCCAAAACATCACTACAAAACACTACGACACACTAGTTCAACTTCGACTAGTTTCCGAACTTCTTTCACGTTCTTTGACGTTTAACCTCCAAAAACGTAGAAACTTTATATACTACCTATGAATACTATTTAAACAATTTTATGACTTTAAAACGTCATGACACCCATGTTAGACTCTACTTCAACCTAGCTCATTTTGAGGGTGTAACAATACTCCCCCACTTGGAAACATTCGTCCTCGAATGACACTTGCTATTCTTTAGGCACTTTCTAGAGATAAGAAACTCAGGACTAGCAGAAATAGCCATACCACACAATGCACAATACACACATATAGGAGAAACCTCATTTCACATACTTTAAGAGACTCAAACACAACAAGAAGATAGAAACTACTTCTACAACTTAGAATGCAATAAGACTCACATTTTCATTTCATATAGGAGGAACTTCCTTCTCCACATATTAACATGCTCATATACTATATTTTTATACACATTATAGCCATTTTTCATGAAAAAACAATTTAGTAAAATTTACATAATCTTCACTGTGAACTACAAAAGCCTTACAGTGATTTACGTTCAATTATCCCTTAATGCAACTCTTAGGAAATTTATGAAGCATGACAATATGAGAGAATAATCCATATAAACTCAATTTAAAACATAATCATAACTTCGTGAAATGCACAATCCAAGGAATCAATGAAATTCTATTTCAACTACCCTAAACAAAATGCAACATGCGACATGCTACTATGACATTCTACCTCTCAAGCTTGAATTGAATAGAAGAGAAGAGACAACAAATTACCATCCTACTACTCACCATACTCCCCCATTTAGAAGGAACCCATCAAATCAAAATAGAAAAATATAACTTACTGGGATCATCATTATCATCCGGTTTTGTTCCTTTGGCACGGAGAGCGTAGAAGCGATTCCTCTTTGGAGCACCACCATCCAGAACATTAGGAGGAACTTGCTTGAAATCTCTTCCTCTAGTCGCAATAGTAGGACAATTTCTCACCTTGTGATCATCCTTTACACAACCGAAGCACCCACTAGTACCGGCTAGATAATTCCCAAAGTATTTCTTTCCACAAGTATCACAAGTAGGATTGACCAATTGGGAACCACCAACTCTCTATAGTTAGCCTTAGGAGCACTAGAACCATCTTGATTCGGAGCCCTCTTCTTAAACTTAGGTTGAACTTGCTCATCGGTTCTTCCCCTCTCAGCATGTCTACTTCTCCCAAGTTTAGACTCTTCAATGGATTGAGCATACACCATAAGCCTAGAGAGAGTCATGTAACCATGGAGCATGTCTGTACGACACTCTTCCTTCAAAATATCCTAAACACAGGTCAAGAACCTACTCATCTCATCCCTAGGGTTAGACACCAAGGATGGAGCATACTTAGACAATAGGATAAACTTTAAGAAATACTCCTCAAAACTCATGCTACCTTGCCTAAGGTTTATAAATTCCTCAATCTTAAACTCCTTCTTCTCACAGGGAAAGTGCCTTTCTAGAAATGCTTCCTTAAACTCTTCCCACTCTAAGGAAGCTGATTCAACCAGTCTACTATCCTTCCATTGAGTAAACCATACTTGAGCAATATCTTTCAATTGATACGAAACTAACTCCACTTTCTCCATAGAAGTTACTACCATAGCATGCACTATTTTATACACTTTATCTAAGAAAGCTTGAGGATCTTCTCCCACCTTACAAATAAACAAGATAGGAGATTCATCCTCAAAAAATATCTCAATCTCGAGGTCATAGTACTCTCCATAACATTCATCCTAGGCCCAATGTCTCTATTCACTTGAGTTGTCATAGATCGGACTAGGGTAAGTATAGCCGCTCTAATCTCCCCATTAGCCATAACCGGGGGAACCACCAGCACCTTATTACCTCCTTCCACAATAGGGACTTGAGCATCTCTAGCACCTTGAGCCCCTTGAGAACCTTGCGAAACTTGCTCAACTTGTTCAACTTGAGGAGTAATATCCTCAATCACATCATTCTCCTCAACTCTCTTAGATGGTGTCCTCCTCGTATTCATCTTCTATAACACAAGTAAAACCATAAGAAAAGAGTACTCATAACTTTTTATTCTACCACACGACATAGGAGTAGGAAAGAAGGGAAACTCTATCATCCAATAGCCTTTCGCCCATAGATGTGTCACGACTCACACCGATGGTCAAGACTCTACTAGACATTGCTTTTTGAGACTTTTAGATTCTATAGAGTACTTCATAACCATATGCTCTGATACCAAGTTTGTGATGACCCGAGAGTATACCCTAGAAGATATGACATTCTCTAATGGAGACACGGCATACTCGACCTCTCGAAGGTCTTGTAGAAGACCTTTGACATCCTTGATTCCATAACATGTATGAAAAGTAGTATGGAATTAGAACTTTTCACACGAAATAGTAATACTTCAAAATATCTCTTTAATAGAAAAACATTATGAAAGGCTAAGTCTCAAAGTCACCATCTTAGACATACGAATATATTGGGACACGACCCATGCTTCATCATATAGAAAATAGCTAAGTCTATCACAATAATTTCAATAAGAAAATCTAAACATCATGATGTCCTCAAATCTAGTGAGGACATACCAGCTCTTTACTTGAATGAACACTAATCCAAGCTTCCACTTCCAGACTCCTCTCAAATACCACCTACACCATTAGAGATAGATAAAATGTATGGAATTAGTTCAAACACTTGTACTAAGTATGGCATAATCGATAAAATCATGATAAACAAACATTTGTATAAAACATGCTCTTTTTTGAGAAATCTTTATAACATAAGCATAAGAAACACCTTTAACATGTCAAGCTTCACACATAAAACAGCTTCCAAATAAGACCTATAATATAGAATTAACATGACTTAGAAACCATATCAACATATACACCTCCCACCAAAGGTTATTCTAAGACTTACTTAAGTAAGACAAGAAGAGACCGCCCATACTCCCTCTTCAAGCCTACCTAAACAATTCTTAAGACTACCTAAGATAAGATTGTTCTCTTTTCCTTTCATTTACCCCCTACCTAAGGTTACTCCAAGATTCACCTAAGTAGGACAAGAAGAGACCGCCCATACACCCTCTTCAAGCTTACCTAAGAAACCCTAAAGCTGCCCTCGGTAGAGCACATTCTAATCAACATACATTAGCTAAAGTCGTAATCTTTCATTAAGTCAATTAGAAGGCATTTCATTCATTAAGTACTTCACATAATGGTCTTAGAAAGACCTAGGGATTCTACACACTAGCACCATCAAAACCTACTCGTGCCATGTCTAGATAGCACCCCATTCCACTACGTAAACGTTGTAGAACTTATCAAATACTAGAATGTATCCCACATAATGAGAATAGGCAATCTACTTGCCAAGGGTAGAACTAGGACACATTCCATGTAGGCACATGGTTAAGGAATATAAGGGTCTTTTATGCACTCTAGTCTCTTCTCAAGTAGAGATACATTGTACTCTAGTCTCCTTCTTAAGTAGAGCTACAAACCATAACATATTCAATCGGTGCTAGCCTTTGTTCTCATAGAGTAAGTTCAATAAAAGGGGCATATGAAAAGGTACCATCTCTTAGTCTTTACCTAGTCATAACGCACCTACAAAAGATTGGTCCACTAGGGATGCCACTGAATGATCTATAAGGATAGCTCATTCTTAACCTTCTTTCTATATAGAAGGTTCCACATATTAGTCATGCTTAGAAGGCCACCATCTTAGGTATACCGATCCTAGACTTTCATTCGTCATTCATCCATACACATACAAGACAAAGGTGCATAATCTTACTAAGTCAAGATGTTCATATTCGTAATGTACATGTATCAAGTAAGGGACACAAGTCTACCAAGACAAGACACACACACATCTTCACATATAGAATATCATTCTATAAGCATATAGGCATAACCGACATCATAGGTCACCCTATTCGCTACTATAATATCATCAATATAACCATCATAAGACCCTATAACCAATTAGGAAGAATCATGCATTAATTTTAAGACTACTCTCACTTAAGGACATAGTCATAGTCTAACATGATCACCTAACATCATCAATAAGAGCACATATAAATTCATATTAATAACAAGTAGATAGATATGATCATACATCACATAATTCAACTGTACAAATCATCATTATCTATCAAGTAGTTGCCGAGAAGGCCCTGATCATTATAATACATAAAGTTACGTCGACGAGGCCACGAAATTCATGAGTAAAGCATATAGCACCGCCACCATAAGTGGACCATACCAATAACAATATATTTAAAGACCTACATTACATAAAATAAAGAGAATTAGGGCAGTGTACCACCAATACATTCTCACCACTTTAATCCATAGCTAAATCATCCAATACAATACCAATAGGCCTTTACCCATGGACATGATCATCACTTCAATACAAAATTCATAATACTCAATGAATATAGGTCATTTCAATATAGATTTATCAATCTAAGACAGACTATACATCAATCCAATACAATTCTTACATCATTCAATAGCCCAAAGAAAACTATAGTAGAATTCATAAGCATTGAGATATGATTACTTAACCCATAAAATAATCAAAACTAGGATTGCATGGGTTGCATGAGTTCATAGAGTTTTAGGTTAAAATCATCAATTTTACATCAATTCAATAATAATACAATGATTCAAAACGTTTTATGCAAGAACCCATGGCTAGATCACAAATTTGAGAAATTATGTTTTTGATCATCTTTGAAAAATCATTGGAATTGACTCCTTGAAGAAAGAGATTTTAAGGATGAAAAAATATATCTTAATTGTGGTTAAAAGCCCACAAAATTGATGGAGAAAACTTAAGAAATTTCTATCTTCTTCCTTGGAGCTTCAAAGCTTCAACAATAGAGGTTTTGGCGAGAAAAATGGAGAGGTTTTGTTTTGAGTTGAGGGTTTTTGACATGAATGGTGATTTTAGGGTTTTAAATAGGTCATATATCCATCAATAATGCACCCCTAAATTACCTAAAAGACCCCTACATTTATTGGACAAATTAACCAAGTCAAACTTGACTTAAAAACGACGCAACGGAATCTGGGAGTTTTTTGCGCGCGCGGAGGCACTTCAAAATCTTATTTTTCAAAAATTCTTGTACATAATGGTTCGTGAAAGCCCCGCGTTTCAGGAAAATATTTTTCCCCACTGGTTGACAGCTGCGCGACGCGCAGCCACTCCCTTAAACATGCTGGCACGGCAGCTTGGCAGTCCAAGTTTGGGTTCACCTTAGGGACCCTATTGATGGTCCCCGGGGCGTCGTTATCGGACGTTTCGATCCTATGTATATCAGGGTACGCAAAGGAACCCTCGGTACTGAATTTCACCATCCCCCAAAACATCACTACAAAACACTACGAAAAACTAGTTCAACTTCGACTAGTTTCCGAACTTCTTGGACGTTCTTGGACGTTTAACCTCCAAACACTTCCAAACTTTATATACTGCCTATGAACAATATTTTAAACCATTTTATGACTTTAAAACATCATGGCACCCATGTTAGACTCTAGTTAAACCTAGCTCATTTTGAGGGTGTAACAATACCCCCCACTTGGAAACGTTCGTCCTCGAATGACACTTGCTATTCTTTAGGCACTTTCTAGAGATAAGAAACTCAGGATTCGCAGCACATAACCATACGACACAATAAAAAATACACACATATTGGAGAAACCTCATTTCACATACTTTAAGAGACTCAAACACAACAAGAAGATGGAAACTACTTCTACAACTTATCATGCAATAAGACTCACATTTTCATTTCATATAGGAGGAACTTCCGTCTCCACATATTAACATGCTCATATACAGCAGTTCTATACACATTATAGCCATTTTACATGAAAAAACAATTTAGTCAAATTTACAAAATCTTTACAGTGAATTACAAAAGCCTTACAGTGATTCATGTTCAATTATCCCTTAATGCAACTCTTAGGCAATTTTTGATGAAAGCATGACAATATGAGACAATTATCTATATAAAATCAATGTAAAACTTAATCATAACTTTGTGAAATGCACAATGCAAGGAATCAATGAAATTCAATTTCAACTAGACTCCTAAACAAAATGCAACATGCAATATGCTACTATGACATTCTACCTCTCAAGCTTTAATTGAATAGAAGAGAAGAAACTACAAATCACCATCCTACTACTCACCATACTCACCCACTTAGAAGGAACCCATCACATCAAAATAGAAAAATATAACTTACCGGAATCATCATCATCATCCGGTTTTGTTCCTTTGGCTCGGAGAGCATAAAAGCGATTCTTCTTTGGAGCACCACCATCCAGAACATTAGGAGGAACTTGCTTGCACTGTCTTCCTCTAGCCGCAATAGTCGGACAATTTCTCATCTTGTGATCATCCTTCCCACAACCAAAGCACCCACTAGTACCGGCTAGACCCTTCCCAAAGTGTTTCTTTCCACAAGTAGCACAAGTAGGCTTGACCACTTGGGAACCACCAACTCTCTTATAGTTAGCCTTAGGAGCACTAGAACCATCTTGATTTATATCCCTCTTCTTAAACTTAGGTTGAACTTGCTCATCAGTTCTTCCCCTCTTAGCATCTCTACTTCTCCTCCCAAGTTTAGACTCTTCAATGTATTGAGAATACACCATAAGCCTAGATAGAGTCATGTAACCATGGAGCATGGCTGTACGACACTCTTCCTTCAAAATATCCGAAACACCGGTCAAGAAGCTACTCATCTTATCCCTAGGGTTAGACACCAAGGAAGGAGCATACTTAGACAATAGGACAAATTTTAAGAAATACTCCTTAAAACTCATGCTACCTCGCCTAAGGTTTATAAATTCCTCAATCTTAACCTCCCTCTTCTCATGGGGAAAGTACCTTACTAGGAATGCTTCCTTAAACTCTTCCCTCTCTAAGGGAGTCGATTCAACCGGTATACTATCCTTCCATTGAGTAAACCATACTTGAGCAACATCTTTCAATTGATATGAAGCTAACTCCACTTTCTCCATAGAAGTCACTCCCATAGCATGCACTATCTTATGCACTTCATCCAAGAAAGCTTGGGGATCTTCTCCCACCTTAGAAACAAAGAATATAGGAGGATTCATCCTCACAAAATCTCTCAATCTCAAGGTCATAGTACTCTCTATAACATTCATCCTAGGTCCAATGTCTCTATTCACTTGAGTGTTATAGATCGGACTAGGGTAAGGATAGCCGCTCTAATCTCCCCATTATCCATAACCGGGGGGAACCACCGATACCTCATTACCTCCTTCCACAATTGGGACTTAAGCATCTCGAGCCCCTTGAGCCCCTTGAGAAACTTGCTCAACTTGTTCAACTTGAGGAGGATCTCCTTATTCACATCATTCTCCTCAAATATCCTAGACGGTGTCCTCCTTGTATTCATCTCCTATAACACAAGTAAAACCATAAGAAAAGAGTACTCATAACTTTTTACTCTACCACATGACATAGGAGTAGAAAAGAAGGAAAACTCTATCGTCCTACAGCCTCTCGCCCATAGATGTGTCGCGACTCACACTGATGGTCAAGACTCTACTAGACTTGGCTTTTTGAGACTTTTGGATCCTATAGACTACTTCATAACCATATGCTCTAATACCAAGTTTGTGATGACCCGAGAGTACACCCTAGAAGATATGGCATTCTCGAATGGCGACACGGTGTACTCGACCTCTCGAAGGTCTTGTACAAGCCCTTTGACATCCTTCATTGCATAACATGCATGTAAAGTAGTACAGAATTAGAACTTTTCACACGAAATAGTAATACTTCAAAATATCTCTTTTATAGAAAAATATAATGAAAGGCTAAGTCTCAAAGTCCCCATCTTAGACATACGAATATATTGGGACACGGCCCATACTTGATCATATAGAAAATATATAAGTCTATTACAATACTTTCAATAACGAAATGTAAACATAATGATACCCTCGAATCTAGTGAGGACATACCAACTCTTTACTTGAATGAACACTAATCCAAGCTTCCACTTTGAGCCTCTCAAATGACACCTACACATTTAGATATAGAAAAAATGTATGGAATTAGTACAAAAACATGTACTAAGTATGACATAATGCATAAAATCATGATAAATGAATATTTGTATGAAAATATGCTCTTTTTTGAGAAATCTTTATAACACAAGCATAAGAAACACGTATAACATGTCAAGCTTCACATATAAAACACCTTCCAAATAAGACCTATAATATAGCATTAACATGACTTAGAAACCATATCAACATATACACCTCCCACCAAAGGTTATCCTAAGACTTACTTAAGTAAGACAAGAAGAGACCGCCCATATACCCTCTTCAAGCCTACCTAAACAATTCTTAAGACTACCTAAGATAAGATTGTTCTCTTTTACTTTAATTTTCTCCCCACCTAAGGTTACTCCAAGATTCACCTAAGTAGGACAAAAAAGAGACCGCCCATACACCCTCTTCAATCTTACCTAAGCAACCCTACAGCTGTCCTCGGTAGAGCACATTCTAATCGACATACATTAGGTAAAGTCATAATCTTTCATTAAGTCAATTAGAATACATTTCATTCATTAAGTACTTCACATAATGGTCTTAGAAAGACCTAGGGAACCTACACATTAGCACCATCAAAGCCTACTCGTGCCATGTCTAGATAGCACCCCATTCCACTACGTAAAATATTGTAGAACTTATCAAATACTAGAATGTATCCCACATGATGAGAATAGGCAATCTACTTGCCAAGGGTAGAACTAGGACACATCCCATGTAGGCACATGGTTAAGGAATATAAGGGTCTTTTACGCACTCCAGTCTCTTCTCATGTAGAGATACATTGTACTCTGGTCTCCTTCATAAGTAGAGCAACAAAGCATAACATATTCACTCGGTGCTAGCCTTTGTTCTCATAGAGTAAGTTCAATAAAAGGGGGATACAAAAAGGTACCACCTCTTAGTCTTCACCTAGTCATAACGCACCTACAAAAGATTGGTCCTCTAGGGCAGCAACTCAATGGTCTATAAGGATAGCTCATTCTTAACCTTCTTTCTGTATAGAAGGTTCCACATATTAGTAATGCTTAGAAGGGCACCATCTTAGGTCTACCAATCCTAGACTTTCATTCTACATTCATCCATACACATATAAGACAAAGGTGCATAAGCCTACTAAGTCAAGATGTTCATATTCGTAATGTACATGTATCAAGTAAGGGACACAAGTCTACCAAGACAAGACACACATACATCTTCACATATAGCATATCATTCTATAAGGACATACGCATAACCGATATCATAGGTCACCCTATTCGCTACTATAATATCATCAATATAACCATCATAAGACCCTATAACCAAGTAGGAAGAATCATGCATTAACTTTAAGACTACTCATACTTAAGGACATAGTCATAGTCTAACATGATCACCTAACATCATCAATAAAAGCACATATACATTCATCTTAATAACAAGTATATTTATATGACCATACATCACATAATTCAACTTTACAAATCATCATTATATATCAAGTAGTTTCCGACAAGGCCATGATCATTATAATACATAAAGTAAAGCCGACAAGGCCATGAAATTCATAAATAAAGCATATAGAACTGACACCATAAGTGGACCATACCAATCACAACATAATTAAAGATCTACATTAAATAAAATAAAGAGAATTAGGGAAGTGTTCCACCAATCCATTCTCACCACTTCAATCCATAGCTAAATCATCCAATACAATACCAATAGGCCCTTACCCATGGACATGATCATCAATTCAATACAAAAATCATAATACTCAATGAATCTAGGTCAATTAAATATAGTTTTATCAATCTAAGACAGCGTATACATCAATCCAATACAATTCTTACATCATTCAATAGCCCAAAGAAAACTACACTAGAATTCATAAGCATTGAGACATGATCACTTAACCCATAAAATAGTCAAAACTAGGATTGCATGGTTTGCATGGGTTCATAGAGTTTTTAGGTTAAAATAATCAATTTTACATCAATTCAATCATAATACAATGATTCAAAGCGTTTTATGCAAAAACCCATGGCTAGATCACAAAATTTGAGAAATCATGTTTTTGATCATCTTTGAAAAATCATTGGAATTGATTCCTTGAAGAAAAAGATTTTAAAGAAGAAAAACCATACCTTAATTGTGATTAAAAGCCCACAAAATTTATGGAGAAAATATTAGAAATTTCTATCTTCTTCCTTGGAGCTTCAGAGCTTCAACAATGAAGGTTTTGGAGAGAAGAATGTAGAGGTTTTGTTTTGAGTTGAGGGTTTTTGCCATGAATGGTGAGTTTAGGGGTTTACATAGGTCATATATCCATCCATAATGCACCCCTAAATTACCTAAAAGACCCCTACATTTATTGGACAAATTAACCAACTCAAACTTGACTTAAAAACAACGCAACGAAATCTGGGAGTTTACTACTCGTCGCGGAGGCACTTCAAAATCTTATTTTTCAAAACTTCTTGGACATAATGGTTCGTGAAAGCCCCCCATCGCAGGGAAAGATTTTTTCCCACTGCATGACAGCTGCGCGATGCGCAGCCACTGCCTTAAACAGGCTGGCACGGCAGCTTGGCAGTCCAAGTTTGGGTTCTCCTTGGGGACCCTATTGATGGTCCCCGGGGCGTCGTTATCAGACCTTTATATCTTTTGTATATCAGGGTACACGTAGGAAACCTCGGTACTGAAATTTAACCATCAAACCATCCGCCAAAACATCACTACAAAACACTACAACACACTAGTTCAACTTCGACTAGTTTCCGAACTTCTTTGACGTTCTTGGACGTTTGACCTCTAAACACTTCCAAACTTTATATACTGCCTATGAACACTATTTTAAACCATTTTATGAATTTAAAACATCATGACACCCATGTTAGACTCAGTTAAACCTAGCTCATTTTGAGGGTGTAACAATACTCTCTCACTTGAAAATGTTCGTCCTCGAATGACACTTGCTATTCTTTAGGCACTTTCTAGAGATAAGAAACTCAGGACTAGCAGAAATAACCATACCACACAATACACAATACACACATATAGGAGAAACCTCATTTCACATAATTTAAGAGACTCAAACACAACAAGAAGATAGAAACTACTTCTACAACTTAGCATGCAATAAGACTCATATTTTCATTTCATACACATATTAACAAGCTCATATACAGTATTTCTATACACATTATAGCCATTTTTCATGAAAAAACAATTTAGTCAAATTTACATAATCTTCACTGTGAACTACAAAAGCCTTACAGTGATTCATGTTCAATTATCCCTTAAAGCAACTCTTAGGCAATTTATGATGAAAACATGAAAATATGAGAGAATAATCCATATAAACTCAATTTAAAACATAATCATAACTTCGTGAAATGCACAATGCAAGGAATCAATGAAATTCAATTTCAACTAGACTTTAAACAAATTGCAACATGCAACATCCTACAATGACATTCTACCTCTCAAGCTTGAATTGAATAGAAGAGAAGAGACAACAAATCACCATCCTTCTACTCACCATACCCCCCCCACATAGAAGAAACCCATCACTTAAAACTAGAAAAATATAACCGACCGGAGGAACTTTCTTGACCTCTCTTCCTCTTTGGAGAACCACCATCCATAATATTAGGAGGAACTTTCTTGACCTCTCTTCCTCTATCCGCAATAGTAGGACAATTTCTCACCTTGTGATCATCCTTCCCACAAACAAAACACCCACTAGTACCGGCTAGACACTTCCCAGAGTGTTCTTTCCACAAGTATCACAAGTTGGCTTGATCACTTGGGAACCACCACCTCTCTTATAGTTAGCCTTAGGAGCACTAGAACCATCTTGATTTATATCCCTCTTCTTAAACTTAGGTTGAACTTGCTCATCAGTTCTTCCCCTCTTAGCATCTCTACTTCTCCTCCCAAGTTTAGACTCTTCAATGTATTGAGCATACACCATAAGCCTAGATAGAGTCATGTAACCATGGAGCATGGTTGTACGACACTATTCCTTCAAAATTACCGAAACACTGGTCAACAACCTACTCATGTCATCCCTAGGGTTAGACACCAAGGATGGAGCATACTTAGACAATAGGATAAACTTTAAGAAATACTCCTCAAAACTCATGCTACCTTGCCTAAGATTTATAAATTCCTCAATCTTAACCTCCCTCTTCTCACGGGGAAAGTACCTTTCTAGGAATGCTTCCTTAAACTCCACTCTAAGGACCCGATTCAATCGGTCTACTATCCTTCCATTGAGTAAACCATACTTGAGCAACATCTTTCAATTGATATGAAGCTAACTCCACTTTCTCCATAGAAGTCACTCCCATAGCATGCACTATCTTATACATTTCATCCAAGAAAGCTTGGGGATCTTCTCCCACCTTAGAAACAAAGAAGATAGGAGGATTCATCCTCACAAAATCTCTCCATCTCGAGGTCATAGTGCTCTCCATAACATTCATCCTAGGCCCAATGTCTCTATTCACATGAGTTGTCATAGATCAGGATAGGGTAAGGATAGGCTCTCAAATCTCCCCACTAGACATAACCGGGGGAACCACCGGTACCTCATAACCTCCTTCTGAAATAGGGACTTGAGCATCTCTAGCACGTTGAGCCCCTTGAGCACATTGAGGAACTTGCTCAACTTGTTCAACTTGAGAAGGAATCTCCTCATTCACATCATTCTCCTCAACTCTACTAGACGGTGTCCTCCTCGTATTCATCTCCTATAACACAAGTAAAACCATAAGAAAAGAGTTCTCATAACTTTTTACTCTACCACACGACATAGGAGTAGAAAAGATGGGAAACTCTATCGTCCTATAGCCTCTCACCCATACATGTGTCGCGACTCACACCGATGGTCAAGACTCTACTAGACATGGCTTTTTGATACTTTTGGATCCTATAGACTACTTCATAACCTTATGCTCTGATTCTAAGTTTGTGATGACACGAGAGTACACCCTAGAAGATATATCATTCTCGAATCGAGACACGGCGTACTCGAACTCTCGATGTCTTGTACAAACCCTTTGACATCCTTCATTGCATAACATGGATGAAAAGTAGTACGAAATTAGAACTTTTCACACGAAATAGTAATACTTCAAAATATCTCTTTTATAGAAAAACATAATAAAAGCTAAGTATCAAAGTCCCCATATTAGACATACAAATATATTGGGACACAACCCATACTTCATCATATAGAAAATATCTAAGTCTATTACAATACTTTCAATAAGGAAATCTAAACATCATGATGTCCTCAAATCTAGTGAGGACATACCAACTCTTTACTTGAATGAACACTAATCCAAGCTTCCATACCAACTCTTCACTTGAATGAACACTAATCCAAGCTTCCACTTCTATACTCCTCTCAAATGCCACTTACACCTTTAGAGATAGACAAAATGTATGGAATTAGTACGAAAACTTGTACGAAATATGGCATAATGCATAAAATCATGATAAATGGACATTTATATAAAACATGCTCTTTTTTGAGAAATTTTTATAACATAAGCATAAGAAACACCTATAACATGTCAAGCTTCACATATAAAACACCTTCCAAATAAGACCTATAATATAACATTAATATGACTTAGAAACAATATTAACATATAAACCTCCCACCAAAGGTTAACCTAAGACTTACTTAAGTAAGGACAAGAAGAGACCGCCCATACACCATCTTCAAGCCTACCTAAACAATCCTTAATACTACCTAAGTTATGATTGTTCCCTTTTCCTTTCATTTTCTCCACAACTAAGGTTAGTCCAAGATTCACCTAAGTAGGACAAGAAGAGACAGCCCGTACACCCTCTTCAATCTACCTAAGAAACCCACAAAGTTTCCCTACACAGAGCACATTCTAATAAACATACATTAGCTAAAGTCGTAATCTTTCATTAAGTCAATTAGAAGACATTTCATTCATTAAGGACTTCATATAATGGTCTTAGAAAGACCTAGGGAACCTACACACTAGCACCATCAAAGACTGCTCGTGCCATGTCTAGATAGCCCCATTCCACTACCTAAACATTTTAGAACTTATCAAATACTAGAATTTATACCACATGATGAGAATAGGCAATAACCGACATCGACCATACTAGCTAGGCATGGAATTCGGAGTCATAAACCTACTCCGATGGAGGGTGTTCTACTTTCCAAGGGTAGAACTAGGGCACATCCCATGTACGCACATGGTTAAGGAATATCAGGGTCTTTTATGCACTCTAGTCTCTTCTCAAGTAGAGATACATTATACTCTAGTCTTCTTCTTAAGTAGAGCTACAAACCATAATATATTCACTCGGTTCTAGCCTTTGTTCTCATAGAGTAAGTTCAATAAAAGGGGCATATGAAAAGGTACCATCTCTTAGTCATTGCCTAGTCATAACACACCTACCAAAGATGGGTCCACTAGCACTTCCACTCAATTGTCTATAATGATAGATCATTCTTAATCTTCTCTCTGTATAGAAGGTTCCACCAATTAGTCATTATTAGAAGGGCACCATCTTAGGTCTACCGATCCTAGACATTCATTCTATATTCATCCATACACATAAAAGAAAAAGGTGCATAAGCCTACTAAGTCAAGATGTTCATATTCGTAATATACATGTATCAAGTAAGGGACACAAGTCTACCAAGACAAGACACACATACATCTTCACATATAGAATATCATTCTATAAGCATGTAGGCATAACCGACATCATAGGTCACCCTATTCGCTACTATAATATCATCAATATAACCATCATAAGACCCTATAACCAAGTAGGAAGAATCATGCATTAACTTTAAGACTACTCACACTTAAGGACATACTCATAGTCTAACACGATCACTTAACATCATCAATAGAAGCACTTATATATTCATCTCAATCACAAGTAGATAGATATGATCATCCTTAACATAATTCAACTATACAAATCATCATTATATATCATGTAGTTGCCGACAAGGCCATGATCATTATAATACATAAAGTAACGCCAACGAGGCCACGAAATTCATAAGTAAAACATATAGCACCGCCACCATAAGTGGTCTATACTAATCACAACATAATTAAAGACCTACATTACATAAAATAAAGAGAATTAGGGAAGCGTACCAACGATCCATTCTCACCACTTCAATCCATAGCTAAATCATCCAATACAATACCAATAAGCCCTTACCCATGACCATGATCATCAATTCAATACAAAAGTCATAATACTCAATGAATCTAGGTCAATTCAATATAGACTTATCAATCTAAGACAACCTAGAAATCAATCCAATACAATTCTGACATCATTCAATATCTTAAAGAAAACTACACTAGAATTCATAAGCATTGAGACATGATCACTTAAACCATAAAATAGTCCGAACTAGGATTCCATGGCTTGCATGGGTTGATAGAGTTTTTAGTTTAAAATCATCAATTTAACATCAATTCAATCATAATACAATGATTCAAAACGTTTTATGCAAGAACCCATGGCTAGATAACAAAATTAGAGAAATCATGGTTTTGATTATCTTTGAAAAATAATTGGAATTGACTCCTTGAAGAAACAGATTTCAAGGATTAAAAACCATACCTTAATTTTAATGAAAATCCCAAAAAATTGGAGAAAACTTGAGAAATTTCTATCTTCTTCCTTGGAGCTTCAAAGATTCAAACAATAGAGGTTTTGGAGAGAAGAATGGAGAGGTTTTGTTTTGAGTTGAGGGTTTTTACCTTGATTGGTGAGTTTAGGGGTTTAAATAGGTCCTATAACTGTCCATAATGCACCCCTAAATTACCTAAAAGGCCCCTACATTTATTGGACAAATTAACCAATTCAAACTTGACTTAAAAATGACGCGACAAAATCTGGGAATTACTGCGCATCACGGAGGCACTTCAAAATCTTATTTTTTTTCAAAAATTCTTGGACAGAATGGTTCGTTACAGCCCCGCATTGCAGCCACTGCCTAAAACAGGCTGGCGCAGCAGCTTGCAGTCCAAGTTTGGGTCCTCCTTGGGGACCCTTTTGATGGTCCCCGGGGCTTCGTTCTCGGAAGTTTCTATTAATTGTATATCAGGCTATGCATAGGAATCCGCGGTAATGAATTTCACCATCAAACCATCCCCCAAAACATCACTACGAAACACTACACTCACTAGTTCAACTTCGACTAGTTTCCGAACGTCTTGGACGTTCTTGGACGTTTGACCTCCAAACATTATATACTGCCTATGAACACTATTTTTAATCATTTTATGACTTTAAAACATCATGACACCCATGTTAGGCTCTTGTTCAACCTAGATCATTTTGAGGGTGTAACACCTTAAGTGGACAATACCAATCACAATATAATTCAAGAGGTACATTACTTAAAATAAAGAGAATTAGGGCAGCGTACCACCAATCCATACTCACCACTTCAATCCATAGCTAAATCATCAAATTCAATACCATAAAGCCCTTACCCATGGCCATGAACATCAATTCAATACAAAAATCATAATACTCAATAAATCTAAGTCAATTCACTATAGATTTAGCAATATAAGACATACTATACATCAATTGAATACAATTATTACATCATTCAATAGCCCATAGAAAATTACACTAGAATTCATAAGCATTAAATCAATATCGAGTCAACCATAAAGTAGTCAAAATCTAGGGTTCAGCAATTACATGGGTCCATAGATTAATTGATTTAAAACCATCTAAATAACAACAATTTAATCAATATACAAGGATTTAAAACTTTTAATGCAAGAACCCATGGATAGATCATAAAATTGGACAAGTTCATCTTTGAAAACTTTAGAAAACTCTTTGAATTTTGGGCTCCTTGATGAATAGAGTTTAAAGGATCAAAAACCATACCTCAATGATGTTAATACACCAATTTGATTAAGAATCACCACTAAAATCTCCAATCCAAGCTCTTCCTTGAGTTTTGGCTTCAATGGAGTTCTAGAGAATTTCTAAGAGAATTTGGGGTTTTGATTTGGAAGAATGAATTCATCTAGGTATTTAGGACTTATTTATCCACTTAAAATACCTAAATTACCCTAAGTAACCACCCTTTCCCTTATTTGTACATTGGGTGAATTTACCAATTCACCCTTTGAGTTTACAGTGAACTTCGCATAATACAGTCACCATCGACGACTGACCATCGACGGGGCGTTAATCCCTTGACGGTCTATCCTGTCCTCCATCGATTGGATAGTAGCCTGGAAAATGTGAGCTTATATCCCTAGTCTAAGTATCCATCGTTGCCTCTAGCTACGGAGCGTCGACCAGGCCACTGGCCGTCATTTGCCATCCGTAGGTGGGACTGCCTTGGGCAGTTTTGGCCACAAACATAGGTCCTTGGTCCTTGGGGATGTTTGCCCCGAAGTTTCCAACCCAAATATGTTCGCCTACGAGTTTAGGACCTCTCACACGTAAAACTCGACGAAACATGCCAAGACACACAAGGTCATTTCAAGGCAAACCTTTGGAATGTCATGGACGTTCTTGAACCTTTGATCTCCAAACATCATAAAACTTGACACACTGCCTATATACACTATAATAAATAATTTAAAGACCTCATTAACTCATCAAACACACATATAGGCACATAACAAGACATGAGGCACATAGGTGACTTGTCGTCGAACGTCTTAGTCGTCCCTTGAAGTTTGACTTCCAATGCACCTAATACTTGAGACACTGCGTCAATACCATATTATAGACCAATTTAGGACCTTAGACCCTCATTAAAACCATGTTAGCCACTAACTTCACCTAAGTCATTTTTGAGGTATTACATGAAGTATGTGTGTGTCTTGTTTGGTAGACTTGTGTCCCTTACTTGATACCTATGGAATGTATGTATGAGATATCTTGAATTAAGATGCTAAATCCTCTTAGTCTTGTATGTATGAATGATGCGTGGCCTTGAACATAGTGAGAAGTTAAGCTTATGTGAAGCCCTCAACCTAGTTGAGATGTTATGACATCCTTGAAGTCGAAAGCCTTAATGGTATCCTTTTTGTGTGAAAGGTGGACTTAAGGTTGTCTGGCTGGAACGGCATGAAATCATCCTTTGTAAAGTCATTAACCTATCCTCTTATCAATTTAAAGGAATCCCTAGGGGCCTCATTGGTAGGGTGAAAGTGATTGGGTTATGAACTAGTTATGAAACCTCTTCATGTGATCTTTTATATGAATTACTCTATGAGAACAAAGGCTAGCATCGAGTGAGTATGGTAAGGGAAGTTGCTCTATATAAGATGACATTAGACAACAAATAAACCCGTCATATTCCTTAACCATGTGCCTATAGGGGATGTGTCCAAGTTCTTCCATTGGCAAGTAGAACACCCTTATCGGAGTAGGTTATAACTTCGGACTCCATGCTTTGCTACCATGGTCTATGTAGTTTATTGCCTATTCTTATCATATGGGATACCTACTAGTATTTGAGAAGTCTATGAAGTTTAATGGTGGTATGGGTCGCTACCTAGACATTGCACAATAGGATTTGAAGATGTGAGTTATTGAATCCCTGGGTATTCTCCAAGACCATTACTTGAATGTCCTTATTTGATGAATGTCTCTTAATGAACTAATGAAGTAATGACTTATGCTAGAAAGCATGTAACTGAATGAGACCTAGTCTATAGGAACTCTAAGGATTTCCTAGTTAAAGTGTGAAGGGAGCATAAAGGATGATCCCTTAATATTTTATCTAGGGAAGTCTTAAGAATGACTCTAGTTAGGAAGTTGGTTGATACCTTAGGCATGATCTAATCTTAGGAAGTTTTAAGGATTATCTTGGTAAACTTGAAGAGCGTGGATGGGCGTTCTCTTCTAGAATTACTTAAGTAAGTCTTTTGATAACCTTGGTGAGGTGAATGTCATAGTATATATGTTATGTGTTTTGATGAATTGTAAGTGTATTTATCTCATTATAGGCGGTCTTGATGATCATTTAGGTGTGCTTAGAGAGGGTGTATGGACAATATCTCTTTATCTTACTGAAGTATGTCTTAGGATAACTTCTAGTGAGAAGATTGCAAGCTAGAAAGGGTTCATAGTGAATTTGAAGAACTTCACCGTAACAGTGAACTAATTCACTGTAACAGTGACATAGTTCACTGTAATGTCCTTAAAATGCAATAAAATGTTTAAGTGATATTTTATGTGTTTCTAGGGTATTAAATGTTGTTCTTATGCTTATATTATAATATTTTAATAAAAAAGAGCATATTTCCATTAAATGTTCGTTATCATGATTTTATGCATTAAGCCATACTTAGTACATATGTTTGTACTAACTCCATGATTTTATCTATCTCTAAAGTAATTCATAGGTGAATGTGCAATTGGAAGCGAAGCTTGGATTATTGTATCTTTGAAGCATTTTTGAAGTATGTCCTCATTTGACTGAGGGCATAGATGTCTTTAGAGTTTCTTTATTAAAGCATTGTAATAGACTTGATAGTACTATAGTTCGATTGTATGGGCCGTGTCCCAAGTATATTTTGAGTCTATGATTTGATGACACGAGACTTAGTATTTCCTATGGTTTTTATATGAATTAGATTTTGAAAGACTATTCAAATGTTATGAAATTTTTTAATTCCGCACTACTTTTCTTATATGTATATGCGATGAATGATGTGAAAGGGTTTGTACTAGACCTCCGAGAGGTCAAGTATGCCGGTTACACTCAGAGAGTGCCATATCTTATAGGGTATACTCTCGGGATGTAACAAGCTTTGTATCAGATCATAGGTTATGATAGTGGTCTTAGGAATCCAAAAGTCTCATCAAGTCACGTCTAGTAGAGTCTCGATCATCGGTGTGAGTCGCGACACATCTATGGGTGAGAGGCTATGGGATGATAGAGTTTCCTTCTTTTCTACTCCTATGTCATGCCTTAGAGATTTAGAAGATATGAGTTGTCTTTTCTTATGGTCTTCTTTGTTTTATAGGAGATGAATGCGAGGAGGACACCTCTAGGAAAGTTGAGGAGAATGATGTGAATGAGGAGATTCCTCCTCAATTTTAACAAGTTGAGAAAGGTGTTCAAGGTTCTCAAGGGGCTCAAGGTGCTAGAGATGCTCAAGTTCCTACTGTAGAAGGAGGTAATGATGTTCCGGTGGTTCCACCAAAAATGACTAACGGGGAGATTAGATAGGCTTTTCTTCTTTTAGACCGAGCTTTGAATACCCATGTGAATAGGGGTATTGATCCTAGAGTGAATGTTGTGGAAAGCACTATGAAATCTGGATTGAGAGATTTTGTGAGGATGAATCCTCCTATATTTCTTGGATCTAAGGTGGGAGAAGATCCCCAAAAGTTACTAGATGGAGTGTATAAGGTGTTGAGTGTTATGGGGGTGACTTCTAGAGAGAAGGCGGAGTTAGCTTCGTACCAATTGAGGGAGGTTGCTCAAGTGTGGTACACTCAATGGAAGGATAATAGGCTGGTTGAGTCGGGTCCTATTGAGTGGGAAGAATTCAAAGAGGCTTTTCTAGGAAAGTACTTTCCCCGTGAGAGAAGGGAGGTAAAGGTGGAAGAGTTTATCAATCTCAAGCAAGGCAATATGAGTGTAAAGGATTACTCTTTGAAGTTTTCTATGTTCTCTAGATATGCCCTATCCTTAGTGTCTAACCCTAGGGATGAGATGAGTAGGTTTTTGACCGGCGTCGCCGATCTAGGGAAAGAAGAATGATATACGGCCATGCTCCATGCTGATATGACTTTGTCTAGACTCATGGTTTATGCTCAATATATTGAGGAGTCTAAACTTGGTAGGATTGCTAGAAACTTGAAGAGAAGTGGGCAAGGTGATCAAAGTCAACCTAGGTCAAATAAGAAGTTCTCAAGTCAAGATGAACCTAGGGGTGTGATGTACCGTGGTTTCACGGTACTTTTAATGCTTTTTCCTTAAGTTTAGTGTGTGTCTATAGCCTTTTTGTGTTGATTTTGATGTAGGTTTCTCTTTATTAGCATGAAATCTGTCCAAAGGAGAACGCAGAGGTTTTGAGCAGAAATTGCAGAAGTGACCACCTACGGAGCCCACGACGGTCCGTCGTGACTGTGACGGTCCGTAGGTGGCACCGTTGTGAGAAGAAAATAGTTGCTTAAGGAAGTTGGGGAAGTCTGAGACTACGAACGCTCAAACGGAATGTCATATCCACGCGGTCCGTCCTGCATATTCGTCGTGGCTGTCAGAGAGTAGTCCCAGTACCCAATCTCAAGAAGTTTCTAAGTGTTGTGGAACGGAACACCTCGACGGACCGTCGTGCTTTCAACGGTCCGTCATAGCTGTCCGTCGAGGATAGCAGAGAGTTGATGAAGAAAGCAGTAGAAATTTGAGTTAAGTATGGAATGACGGAGGCCACGATGGTCCGTCGTGGCCACGACGGTCCGTCACAAGGGTCGTCAACTCAGGCGCGTTTTGGACAGATTTTCCTTAATTAGATTCCCTCTTTTATTAGGTTTTGTATTATTATAAATAGTTTGAAAAACCTCGTTTTTGGGGTTAGACTTTTGGATATTTTTTTAGTTCTCTTGTTTAAGTATTGAACTATTGATTTTGGTATTTGATCATACTTTTCCGGAATCAATTGTTAGTGTTTTTGTGAATTATTCAAGTGAATTTCTGGATTTTCTTCATTCTCATTAAAGTAAGTGCATGAATTATTATATTATCAATATGAATTTTGTGATTATGACCATGGGTAACTAAACTCCATAACTAGGGTTGTGGGAACCATGGGTAAATAACAAGGTAAAATCAAGCTAAAATAACAATTCTAGAATAGTGTCTTGCATGTATTGATAATTCTTTCATTTAGAAGTCTTTTTAACGGATGGCCAACATTAGAACTCACCTTAATGCTACTTGCCGAACCAAGGAGGTATATAATAGGAAAAGAATTATCAGCGTAGATTTAGTGTATACTATCTAATAGGCTAGTGTCGGTTGGTACAAAGTAACAACTTAGTCAAATATCAATTACGATGCTTAATATGAAGTAAAGATAAGGTTTTGTAAAGCAACACACGTAGCCGGACCAAGGTGCGGAGTGAAATACTCTAGATGTCGGACCAAGGATTTAGAGATACCTAACTTATCACTTTACATGCAAGATATTAGGAAAGAATTGTTATAGTTAGAATTATCGAGTTAGGAGCCTGTGGGGAACACTTAAGCCCTAGTTACTCTCATCACTTGATTAAACTCCAATACTTGAACCTGTTAGTTGATTACTTTAATTTAGTTAATTACTTTCATTAATAAAAAAACCCCTTTAGTTATTTGTTTTCGGAAAATAATTGACTAAATAGAAGATAATCGAATAAAGTTAAGTCTGAAATCATTTTCCTTGTGGGATCGACCCCAACCTCATTAGTTGGGTTCTTTACTTGATACGACCGCTTTACTTCTTATTTGAGAAGTAAGTTTGAGCGTACAGGGTGCTAAGGTGAAACTTGAGAAAGGTAGTGGTTCTCAAGTTGGCAAGCCTACATGTGTTACTTGTTGGAAGAGGCACTATAGGGAATGCCTATTGGGTACCGGAAGTTGTTTTTGGTGTGGTAAAGATGGACACAAGGTGATGGGATTGTCCTAGTGTTGCTTCTAGAGGAAGAGAGGGTAAACAAGTTCCTCCTAATGCTCCGGCAGGTGATGCTCCAAATAAGAAGCGTTTCTATGCACTCCGGACTAGAGGAGCAAAGCCGGATGATGATGATGATGATGGTAAGTTGTTGTATTTATCTCTTTAGTATCTTATGAGTTCCTTTTAAGTGGGGGAGTATGGCTAGTAGAGGAGCTAGATCATCATAGTAGCATGTTGCATGTTGCATTGTGTTTAGGATTCTTGTTGGAATAGAATTTCCTTGATTCCTTGCATTGTTCATTTTATGAAGTTATGATCATGTTTTAAAGTGTGCTTATATGGTGTTATATTGCATATTATCATGTTTCTATTATCAATTGCCTAAATGTTGCATTTTTGAAAATTTGAAGTATGTTCACTGCCAGGGAATTCTGCTCACTGTAAGATTTTTTAAAAATTGACTAAATTGTTCTTTGGTTGAACATATTTGTAATATGGATAGAACTGATGTATATGAGTATGAAAATGAATGTAAAAGTAGTTCATGCTATTTGGAATGAATAATGTGAGTTTATGGCATAATGAGTTGTAGAATGAGTTTGTATCTTCTTGTTGTGTTGTCAGTCTCTTGATTATGTGAAATTGATGTTTCTCCTAGATTGTGTATTAGATAATATGTTATGTTGTATGTTTATGAATTGTTAACTTAATCTCTACTCTTGGAAGTGTTCGGAGAGTGGCAAGTGCCATTCGAGGATGAATGTTGTCAAAGTGGGGGAGAATGTTACACCTCTCAAACGACTAAGGTGAATCTAGAGTCTAACATGTTTTTCATGAGGGTATAAGGTCATAAAATTGTTTATAATGTTTTAATGATGCAGTTTCTAAAGATTTAGATGCATTGGAAGTCAAACGTCAAGGAACGACCAAGACGTTCCACGACTAGTCACCTATGTGTCTCATGTATTGTTATGTGCCTATATGTGTGTGTATGAGATTATGAGGTCCTTATATGAGTAATAATAGTGCATATAGACAGTGTGTCAAGTTTTATGAAGTTTGGAGGTCAAACGTCCAAGAACGTCCATGACGTTCCAAAGGTTTGCCTTGAAACGACCTTCTGTGTCTTGGCATGTCGTTGAGTTTTATTTGTTCGTTTTGGATGAAATTAATATGGGAGGTCCTAAAATCTTATACAATCATATTCGGGTTGGAAACGTCGGGGTAAAAGTCCCCAAGGACCAACCAATGGTCCTTGAGGAAGAACCCTCCACTAGAGCCAAAGCTGTCAAAACCAGCCCAACCTACGGATGGCAACCGACGGCCAGTAGTTCAGTCGACGCCCCGTAGGTGGAGGGCATTGGTTCAAACTTAGGCTGGTTAAATTATCCTTCCAACGACCAGCCTCTGACGATGGCCCATCGATGGCCAGGCGTAGGTAAAGTCTGAAACCTGCGCAACTTCACTGTTAAATGCAAGGGTGAATTGGTAAATTTAGCCCACATCCAAGTAATGGTTTGGACGGATAATTAGGGGTATTTTAGGTAATTTAAGTGGATATATAAGTCCTAAACACCTATATGAATTCATTCTTCAAAATCAAAACCCCAAAATCTCTAAGAAATTCTCTAGAACTCCATTGGAACCAAAACTCAAGGAAGAGCTTGGATTGGAGATTTGATAGGTGATTCTTCATCAATTGTGTGAATTAACATCAGTGAGTTATGGTTTATTAATCCTTGAAACTCAAGGATCCAAACTTCAAAGTGATTTTCTAAAGTCTTCTAAAGATGAACTTGTCCAATTTCATGACCTAGCCATGGGTTATTGCATAAAATGTTTTGGTTCATTGATTATTGATTTAATTGATGTTAATTAGGTGATTCAAACCTAAAATCTTAATGAACCCATGCAAAACATAATCTTTTCAAATTTGCTATATTTTAAATGTTATGATCTTATCTCAATGCTTATGAATTCTAGTGTAATTTTCTATGGCTATTGAATGGTGTAAGATTTGTATATGATTAATGTATGGGCTGTCGTAGATTGATAAATCTATATTGCATTGATATATATTCATTGAGTATTATGATTTTTGTATTGAATTAATGATCATGGCCATGGGTAAGGGACTTTTGGTATTGTTTTGGATGATTTAGCTTTTGATTGAAGTGGAGAGAATGGATTGGTTGTACGCTTCCCTAATTTTCTTTATTTCATGTAATGTAGATCTTGAATTATGTTGTGATTGGTATGGTCCACTTATGGTGGCGGTGCTGTGTGTTATAATTTTTAATGATGTGGCCTTGTCGGCGTTACTTTATGTATTATGATGATCATGGACTTGCCAGTAACTACTTGATATATTATGATGGTTGTGTAGTTAAATTATGTGACGTATGATCATATCAATTTACTTGTGAATAATATTCAAGTATGTGTTCTTCTATTGATATTGTTGGGTGATCATGGTAGACTATGACTATGTCCTTATGTGTGTAGTCTTAGAGTTGAAGCATGATTCTTCCTACTTGACTATATGAGTCTATGATGGTTTTATTGATGATGTTATAGTTCTGTATAGGGATACCTATAGGTGATGTTGGTTATGACTATGTGCTTCTTATGTAATATGTTCTATATGATAAAGTGAAGTATATGTGGTCTTGTTTGGTAGACTTGTGCCCCTTACTTGATACCTATGGAATGTATGTAAGATATGTCTTGACTAAGGATGCTAAAGCCTCTTCTTGTATGTATGAATGATACGTGTCCTTGAACATAGTGAGAAGGTCAACTTCTGTGAAGCCCTCAACCTAGTTGAGAGGTTATGATATCCTTGAAGTCGAAAGCCGTAATGGTATCCTTCTTGTGTGAATGGTGGACTTAAGTTTTGTTGGCTGGAATGGCATGAAATCATCCCTAGGAAAGTCATTAAGCTATCCTCTTCTCCATTGAAAGGCAGCCCTAGGGGACCTCTTTGGTAGGGTGAATGTGATGGGGTTATGAACTACTTATGGAAACTCATCATGTGATCCTTTATATGAATTACTCTATGAGAACAAAGGCTATCACATAGTTAGTATGGTATGGGAAGTTTCTCTATAAAAGATGACATTAGAGAACAAAGAAACCAATCATATTCCTTAATCATGTGCCTATATGTGATGTGTCAAATTTCTACCATTAGCAAGTAGAATACCCTTATCGGAGTAGGTTGTAACTTCCGATTCCATGCTTTTATGCAATGGTCTATGTCAGTTATTGCCTATTCTCATCATATGGGATACCTACTAGTATTTTAGAAGTCTATGATGCTTAGGTGGTGGTATGGGATGCTACCTAGACATTGCACAATAGGCTTTGAAGATGTTAGTTAGTGAGTCCCTAGGTCTTCTCCAAGACCATTACTTGAATGTTCTTATGTAATAAATTTCTCTTAATGAACTAATGAAGTAATGACTTATGTTAGAAAGCATGTAAATGAATGAGTACCCAGTCTAGATTAACTCTAAGGATTTCCTAGTTAAAGTGAGAAGGGGGCATAAAGGATGATCTCTCCATGTCTTATTCAGGGAAGTCTTAAAAATGACTCTAGTTAGGAAAGCTGGTTGATACCATAGGCATGATATAATCTTAGGAAGTCTTAAGGATTATCTAGGTAATCTTGAAGAGGGTGTGTGGGAATTCTCTTCAAGAATTACTTAAGTAAGTCTTTTGATAACATTGGTGAGGTGAATGTCATAGTATATATGTTATGTGTTTTGATGAATTTTAAGTGTATTGATCTCCTTATAGGTGGTCTTGAGGATAATTTAGGTGTTCTAAGAGAGGGAGTATGGGTGGTCTCTGTTTGTCTTACTTAAGTGAGTCTTAGGATAACTTCTAGTGAGAAGATTGCAGGCTAGAAAGGGTTCATAGTGAAGTTGAAGAACTTCAATGTAACAGTGAATTAATTCACTGTAACAGTTACATAGTTCAGTTTAATGTCCTTAAAATGCGATAAAATGTTTAAGTTATATATATGTGTTTCTAAGGTGTTAAATGTTGTTCTTATGCTTATATTATGATGTTTTAATCAAAAAGAGCATATTTCCATTAAATGTCCGTTATCATGATTTTATGCATTAAGCCATACTTAGTACATGTGTTTGTACTAATTCCATGGTTTTATCTATCTCTAAAGTGATTCATAGGTTAAGGTTCTATTGGAAGCGAATCTTGGATTATAGGATCTTTTAAGCAAGTTTGAAGTATGTCCTCATTTGACTTGAGGGTATAAATGTCTTTAGAGTTTCTTTATTAAATAATTGTAATAGACTTGATACTAGTATAGTTCGATTGTATGGGCCATGTCCCAAGTATATTTTGAGTCTAATATTTCATGACATGAGACTTAGTATTTAATATGGTTTTTATATGAAAGAGATTTTGAATGACTATTCGAATGTTATGAAAAGTTTTAATTCCGTACTACTTTTCATCTATGTATATACGATGAATGATGGGAAAGGGTTTGTACAAGAAATCTGAGAGGTCAAGTACACCTGTTGCACTCCGAGAGTGCCACATCTTCTAGGGTATACTCTCGGGATGTGACAACTTTCTTCCCCAATTTCATAAATCTTGGATTTTATATGGTAAATTGATTGAAGATAATGAATATATCAATTGTTTATATTGATGTTAGTTATGTTATTGATTCATGAATCACCGTATACTATGTGTTGGTTATGCATTGTTGGGTTGTTGAAGCATGAATTCCAATGAAGGGCAAGAAGGTATGAATGTTGGTTCTTCCTTGAACTTAAGTATAAAAGATGAATTGCATTGATAGTAATGATGCTATATCTGATGTGTTACTGTGGTGTTGAAAACAAGGTCCCTTCATCCTTAACCCTATACACTTAAATTAGCTATGAAGTATGTATGTATGATACAATATGATTGTTATATGATTACAAGGTAGTTCTCATGATTGTAATGTAATGTTAAAGTGAAAGTTTTACTCATTTGCTAGTGTTTCTAAAGTGAAAGGATTGTTCTCACTTATGAACCTATATGAGCTATTATGATAAGATGTTTACATAAAAGTCTAGTAAAGGCCAATGTGAACTTATGTGATGACTAAAGATGATTACTAAAGGGAATAGATGCTTAGCGCCGAAAGGGGATGTAAATGAGATGGGGGTCTCACTTTTAGTAAGTACAACTCCCCACAGAGGTTTCCTTACGTTTAGCAAGTACGGATTCCCAATATACGTGTTTTCTCATGAGATGAAAACCCCCACGTTGAGCAAGTTAGGGTTTCTAGTAACAATCTCCTTCACCCTTAACTATGTGCCCACATAGGACTCTAGCTTAGTGGATCCACCTAAATAGCTATGTCTGAAAGGTTACACCTTAGGCAAGTGCTAACCCTCTCTTTTCGGTGTGGGAGTAGAACACCGGATTCCATGTAGCTCACATGGTCTAACTGTGGTTGTTGAAACCTTTTTCCCTATCGTAAAAGTAATTGAATAAAGGGAATGTATGAACTCTTACTAGGGATTTCTTGAGGGGTTTCTACATAGTGCGATGGAGGGTATTGGACTACTCTTACACATTACACTTATGGGATCCTAACAGGTGCTTGTAGAAGTGTTTTTTGGTGATTATGTTGATTATGACTTATGTATGATCCTTACTTATATGGTAAGTCATGATATAATGTTATGAATGTATGTATGAAGTGTGTTGCTTAATGTGATAATTAGCTTTGGATAAGACTATGAGAGTCTATTCTTTGCATTCACAAGTATTGCTTGGGTTGTCAACATGTTGGGATGATATCGTGTTGGGTTTAAGTATGATGATTACTTTATGTGCCTATTGGATTCACTTGGTAAAAAGCATGTTTTGACTAAAATGTCATTTTATACATGCATTGATGATTTTAATGCATAGAAGCCATATCTAGTACGTGTGATGTGCTAACCTATATATTCTTACATTTTCCCCAAACATTGTAGGTTCAAGCCTTTGAGGAGATTTCAAGGCTATTTCTCAAGAAACTTGGATTTTTCTTCTCCATGTTTGTGAGTCCTCAAGTCCGAGGACAAGACCCTATGTTCTAGCTTTTTAGTTCTTTTGTTATGTTTAAAGACATTGTTGTACTTTCCTATTGTTAGACTTCTTATTGATGTAAGGGCTAAGTCCCAAATTTTTATTCTTCTATGTCTAGATGGCACATTATGACGAAGTTAGATCTATTTTTCATATATGAAGTTAAGTTCAACTCCCAAATTAAAAGTTTTAATTTTTGCGCATTTTATTCTACGATACATGCTATGACAAATGCTACGGGCTTGTATAAGACCTCTTCAAGGTCGAATACGCCTGTAACGACTAGGGGCTGCTCTCGGGTCGTTACAAATTTGGTATAAGAGCTTAAGGTTGATGATAATGTATGATTGATGTCACAAAATACCACGTCAAGTAGTGTCTTGTTCATGGGTGTGAAGCGCGCCACACTTATGAATGAGAGGCTATGAAATGCTTAGGAACTTTCACTCTTTTGTTATTCCTTAGTCGTACCTAAGAGTCTTAACTCTACAAAGTCGTTTCTTCTAATTTTTCTCTTGTACTTATAGTCAATGAATACAATAAAGAACATTGCTAGGAGGGTCGATGAGGAGAATGCGAATGAGGCGGTTCCCCCCCAAGCTCCTCAAAACCCTCAAGTTCCTATTAAATAAGGGGCTATTTCTAATGTTGACATAAGGGTGTCTATTCATCGCTTGAATCAAGTATTTGCCACTCAAGTTGCTAGGGATATAAGGGTACAACTGAACCCAAATTCTAGCACTACCGCTTCTAGGATTAGGGATTTCACAAGGATGAATCCCCCTACTTTCTTCGGTTCCAAAGTGGAGGAGAACCCGCAAGGGTTCATTGATGAAGTGTTGAAGGTGCTAGATGCTATGTGAGTGTCATCTCATAAAAGGCGAAACTAGCCACCTATCAAATCAAATATGTGGCTCAAGTTTGGTATGAACAATGGAAGGAGAAGACACCCGTTAGAGAAGGTCAGGTTAATTGGGCATCATTCAAGACAACTTTCCTTGATAGGTTCTTCCCTTTTGAATTAAAGGGAGAGAAAAATGAAAGATTTCATCAATCTTTGTCAAGGAGGTATGAGTGTGAAGCAGTATACCCTCAAGTTTAATCAACTATCAAAACATGCTCCTACTATGGTGGCGGATTCCAGGGCTAAGATGAACAAATTTTTTATAGGGACATCCGACTTTGTGGTTAATGAATCTAGGTCAGCTTTATTGATTCCTACCATGGACATCTCCTATCTCATGGTTCGTGACGAATAAATTGAGGAGCAAAAGCTTAAGCAAGTTGGTAGGAAAATGAAGAGGACAAGGGCCGAAGATGGAAATTCTTCCAAGGCTAGAAGTGATGTTCAATAAAAGCCAAGGTTCAAGAATAAGTTTTCCAACCAAGGTCCTCCTAACACTCCAAGGGTCAACAAAGGAAAAGTTGTAACACCTCTAAAACGACTTAGGTGAAACTAGAGCCTAAGAATTGTGTATTGATGTTTTGAAGTCCTAAAATTGTTTAAAATTGTGTTATGAGGCAGTGTTTAATGTTTGGAGGTCAAACGTCCAAGAACGTCCATGACATTCAAAAGATAACATTGTGACGTGCTTGTGTGTCTTAATGTGTTTTGTAATACTCCGAAAGTCTAAATCCTAATCTAGAGCGTAACATGAGATTCTAAGAGTTGTAACACTGTTTTAAGGAAAATTATAATGTATATAAGTCTTTTAGGAAATTTTAGAATCAAAACGTCAAGGAACGTCCATGAAGTTCGGAAACTAGTCCAAGAGGTGCTAGCGTGCCTTAGCCTATTTGACTAAGTTTTAGGAGTTGAAATTTGATGGAAATTGGTATTAAGGAGTATAATACGTACTAGAGTTGGTTTATATTCGAAACTTCCGGTTACAACTCCTAAGGGCCAACCAAAGGGTCCTTGAGGAGGACCCGTGCAATTTGTCAAAAAGCTGTCAATTGGACAATGCTCACCTACGACCACAGGTGACGAGGTCTGGTTGGATCGATAGGGCGTCGATGCCTCCGTCGACCAACACTTAGACATTTTTTCCAAGGTAACATTTGGATCAATCTCTGTCGCAAACCACGGATGTGCATGATGGAGGGGGGCAAGGGCGTTGGTTGACCTACGGATTGTCGATCGAGGTCTCATAGGTCCTGCCATATTTTAGGTTTGTTAATTAAATTAATTAGGTGTTTAGATAATTAGTTAGGGGTTAAGGGAGGTCTAATTAAGTTGGTTAATAACCTATATAAGGACCCCAACCTAATTAAACTAACCCAACCATCATAATTTCCAAAACACAAATAACTCTTGCTTCTCTCTTCTTTCTCTCTCCCAAATAGAAGAACTCCATTGAAGTTTAGGTCAAGGTCTAAGGGCTGAAATAAGGGGGATTTTCTCCATCAAAATTCATCAATTAGCAAGGTATGGGACTCCTTTCACCTTTGGGATCTATTTCCCCAAAGGGATCCTCCAAATTGATTTCAAAAAGAAGAGTTTCAAGTGGGTTTTCTTCTATTACGAATTTGACTTTCTACATTGCTTTGATTTTGATTTCTTTAGATAATTATGAGTATATTATAAGTAAATTATGCTAGTTCTTGATTAATTAACCTAACCCTAGGATATGAACTAGTGATGAATTGTTGTGTAGTGATTCAATTGACTTTATTATTGTGTTGATTACTATTGTGTGATGATAATACACCCATTGTTGGGTTGAATTGTATGGTTGATGGTAAAACCTTGATGATGGCTTGTGAAGGAGATTGGGGTAAGTCTTGTAATCTCAATTCTTTACTTCAATTATGATTACTTGTGTTTAGTGGTGAAGTTCTATTGAAGTATATCTTATGTTAAGATTGATTAGGGTTGGTATGATGTTGAATTGGAATGTCTTGAATAATGGTTTGTGAGCTGTTGGCTAAGATGTAATGTTATAAGGATGGTGATAACTTACCAATGTGCCTTATTATAATGTGATATGTAATGTGCTAACCTCACATGTATGAATTAAAATAAAAGGACAATACTCGTGCAATTCCTATTGAGCTATGATGATGATTATACAAGGGATAGAACCTCTGACCTAAACTAAGCTATGATGTTTAATAAAGACTCAAAGACATTTCAAAAGGGACTCTAGCTTAGCACCGAGTGAACAAGAGTGAGAAGTATCCCTTCCCACATAGGAAAGGTAGGATCATTAATGTTTTCATGAGATTCGAGACTATAATTCATGTAGAATAATGAGGGTCCCAACTACATCTCCTAGTTCTTGAACTATGTTGCCCCTATAGGAATACTAGATAGTGGATCCATATAGATGCTATGCTCATGTTTTGGTACTATCTTGGCAAGTAGTCCGTCTTCTTTCGGTGTAGGGTTCCATGACACCGGATTCCACATTAGCTCATGTGGTCTATGTTGGTTAAGGTAAGATGTTCACAAAAGGTAAAATGAAGTAACGAAGTGAACTCTAACTAGTATGAACTAAGGGTTTTAGCTTAGTGTATGTTGGGGTATGGGACTCTACCTAAACATTGCACTAGTTAGCCTTGAGGGAAGTCTTAGAAGGATGTTCTTATGTATGTATATTCTTATAAATGTAAATGATATGTATATGGTGATTTTACATGTTAATGATATTATGTGATGTTGGTTTCACTTATGAATATGTGTTTGGTCTCAATTGCTAAAGTATGATGATGTTGACTCTTAAAGGTATAATATGTAAAGTTGGGCATTGCTTATGGTTCTTTTTGGGTTTACTTGGTTGAGTGAGGTTATGGGGCCTTACTTAGCCATTTCACTAGTGGACTTAAATGGAGTTCATGAGTAATGGTCTTGCTTTCGTTATGATGTTAGGAACTCTTATACATGCTTGTTGATATTATAACTTGATGATAGAGTTGTCTTGATTATGTTCTCAATTATGTTAATATGCATGTTGGCTTGACTAGACTTAGTATTGTTGGTCTTGTTATGTACATGGTCGTGACTTAATAAATATGTTTTATTTACTTGTATTGGTTCTTGAATGTGCATAAGGCTTTTCAAAGTAAATTTGCATGCTTTAATGATATGTCACTTTTAGCATGATTTCTATTTTGTATGTGCATATGGTCCTATACTTTGTACAAGTGATGTGCTAACCCCATTTCTCCCATTTCCCTGAAAATTTTAGGTTTCGGTCGTTGAAGGGTTCGTGGCGACTTTTGAAGGAAGACTTAGATTCTCATTCTCCAAGTTGGGTAGGTCCTTACCACATCAAGGACAATGCCGCTTTCTAACATTGGATGTTGATTAGTCTTAAAGGAACTTTGTTCTTTCTCTTTCACTTGAGTACTAATATTGTATAGCCTATATGTGGCTTTTAGTGTATTGATGTATGGGCTATGCCCAACTGTAATAGTCTTGTTTAGATGGTTATGATATAAAACATCCATTTTAAGACAATATTGTATCTTATATATATGTGTGCCATAAAAGTAGAAGACTATGTAACCTTCTTATACGAAGGGTTTATATATACTCGATATGAATATATTATGTGTATGCGAGAGGTCTATGTAAACCTCATGATAGGTATAGAAGAAAAGTTCTAAATTTTCTGCATTTTTAACTTATGAATGTAATGATGAATTCTAAAAGGCTAGTCCTAGTCAACTCCAAGGTTGATGACACCGGTTACGTCTAGGGGGTACATCCCGGATGTGACATGTTTCATCATGTTTTACATGTTTGTTATGGATAAAATTGACGTGAGAGGTCCTTGACATGTGTAGGATCGTATTTGAGTTGAAAACGTCCAGGCAATACTCCCCAAGGACCAACCAAGGGTCCTTGAGGAAGGACCCATCGTGTGAGCCAAAACTGCCAAAAAACAGTCTCACCTATTGAGGGCAACCTACGCCCCATCGATGGTTGCGTAGGTAGGAACTTAGGCTGGAGAGCTTGAGCTCTCAAATAAAGATCCTCTTATCCCATCGACGTCTTGCCAGGACAGCCTGTCGATGGACCTACGCCCCATCGTTTGAGTGGTCGTCGATGGGTGTGCATGTCTTGGCCAATGCTAGGGGTAATTAGGTAAATCCCCTAGCATTCTAAAAATGAATTGAAAGGTTTCCTAGTGGTGTTTTGGGTATTTCAAGTGGGTTTATAAGTACTAAACACTTATATGAATTCACTTTTCAAAATAAAACCCACAAATCCCTAAAGTAACTTTGTAGAACTCCATTGGAGCCAAAACTCAAGATAGAGCTTCGATTGAAGCTTCTTTGGTGATTCTTCACGAAATTAGTGGTCTAGTAAAAATTGAGGTATGTCTTTCATCCTTGAATCTCTTTTTTTCAAGGAGCCAATCTTCAAAGTGAATTTCTAAAGCTTTCTCAAAAGATGAGCTTCTAAATTGTAATCTAGCCATGTGTTCTTGCATAAAACGTTTTGAATAATTTTACATTGATTGAATTGATGTTAGTTTGATGATTTTTAACTTAAAAACTCCATGAACCCATGCAATTCATTAAACCCTAGTTTTTGACTATTCTATGGGTGATTTGATTATGTCTCTATGCTATTGAATTCTTGTGTAGTTTGATTCGGGCTATTGAATTATGATAGAATAATGCTATAATTGTAAGTATGCTATAATAATTTGATAAATTCCAATTGTATCATCTCTTATTCATTGTATATTGTGATTATTGAATTGAATCGGTGACTGGCTATCGGTAAGAGCCTTTGTATATTGAGTTGGTTGAATTGAATATGGATTGGAGTTGTGAGGTTGGATTTATGGTATGTGGACATAACTTTCTCTAAGTTGTGTAGTATAGGTCTTAGATGATAATGATGTTTGGTATGGTCCATTTATGGTGGTGGTGCTAATGTTCTATACTTGAGAATTATGTGGCCTCGTCGGCATTACTTTATGAATTGTGAATTGATATGGCCTGGTCAACATTACTTTATGAATTATGGTTTATCATGTTATAACTTGATTATGTGAGTATTGTGAAGGTTTTCATAACATATGTGTATATGTGGAGTCAAATCATGAGTTCTTCTGGTTGAAGATATGTGCCTCTAGTAGGCTATAGTGAAGTTGTTATGTGTATCACCTTATGTTGAAGTATGATGATTCTTGTTGAATTATATGAGACTTGTGATGTATTATATTGATTATTCTATAGTAGTGAGTACGGTGACCTATAGATGACATTGGTTATTTCTATGTTCTTCTTGAATGATATGCTATATGTGATATGGTGGAGTATGAGTGTGTCTTGTCTTGGTAGACTTGTGTCCCTTACTTGTGAGGTAATATTTTTCCCCCCTTTTTAGAATGCTTTTTTTTAATTCTGTTGTTGTGCCAGAGGCTGGGTTTTCTGTGTCCTTTGCTCACTGAGAGTTGTCGTCAACTCGATGTGGTATGTGTTAGTTTTTAATGATAATCTCATTTATTAGGAAGATACTTCTCTGTTCCTGAGTTTTAATTCTTCTTGCCAATATATGCGTACATCTTTTTTTTTTCTTTTTTTTCTCAAGTTGGATGTCATGTGGTATTAGTCGAATATCCTATAGTTGTCTTTATGATTGGCAGTTGGTGATTGGTGTTGATTTGCTTGAGAACGAGGAGGGTAGGTGGGTGGGCTAGTTATTTCAAATGATGAAATACACTGCCATAATATCACCTGCCTGTGATCTCTTTCTTTCTGGAAGAAGGCGTGTTGTCGACGGGTTGGCATTTCTCTGTCTCATAAATGTCATTGTATTCTCTTGTTATTGAACTAGCATTTAGAGAGGTTTGAATAGAACAATGGTCTGCCAATGTTTATTGCTATAAGATGAAGGTGCCTTTTATTTACTGCCAGATTTTGCTCGTGTAGCGTCTTGGAATCTGTTTGTTTTAATCTGTCGTAGCTGACTATTCGAAAATGTGATCTGAGCACATGTGTAGGCAATGTTTATTTCGAAGTTTTTTTCTCTTTTAGCATAAAATCGCAGCCAAATTTCACTTCTGTCGGGATTTAAATGTTATCACATTTGTTCGCTCGTAAAAAATGTTCCTTTTAGTTGAATGGATGGCAAAGGTGCATTCTCTTAAATCTAGCTACTGGCAATAAACCCAGCTAATATTTTATGTTGGCTTTGTTTGTGATTAGTTTCTGCATAATATTTAGAAGAATAGGTAAAATGTTTGGACGACCACTTCCTGACGTGTTGAATATATGCCATATTGACATTCTAATTTAAGTGAACCCTTGAGCCATATTTTAAGCTTTTTTTTTGTATTTTTTTTTCTTTTTTTTTTCTCTTTGGGAGTGCATGTAGACGAGTATGTGAAGCAATGAATTTTTTTCCCCTCTGTTTGGGTTCATTTGATCAAAGTACTTAGACTTTTGTTTAGTATAACTTACTTGGATTGTATATCGATTACATGATGATTTTGGAATATTTGTTTAGCTATACTTTTTGAGATATTATTATTGGAATGATTAATCCTTACTATTCTTTCATTGCATGCGATATCGTTCGAGTTCTTACGGACTCCCATTCTCATTATTCCGCATTCCGTGAAGGCCGTAAAGGCTCACATTACCATATCTGTGTCGTCAAGCCCCCTAAATCGACGAACATGCCCTAAAGTTGAAAGAATCCGAAGCAAGTCGGAAGAGTTGAAGAAATTGGGGCATATACCCCAAAATTTTCTTTTTTTTATCGTCGTTTGTATTTGTTTTGGGACTAAGCCTTGTTGTATTTCCTTTTTGCATTTATTATTTGCTTAGTCTAGGACAGGTACGAAATAAAATGGGTCAGAACCCAAAAAGAAAATGGGTCAAAAACCCAAAACAGGTGGGTCCAAAACCGGTCAAGGCGAACAGAAGCCGAATTAGGACCCAAATCTCTTTCCCTTTCTCTCCTTAATTTTCTTTTAATTATTTAACAGTTTTGTTTGTCGTAAGCTTAAGGCTAGAAGAATTCGAACCCCGCAAAATGCCACTTTGGTTTTAATGACTCAATCAAATCAAGTGAAAATCTTTAAAGGATTGTACAAATTAAAATTCACTTAGATAAGTAAATTTTCACTTTCAAAAACAATCTTAAACGATTTTCTTGGCTTTCATTTTTCAAACAACTCTAAAGAGTATTTTTATCGCAATTGTAAACCTTAGTCAAATAAATTAGTTGTCGGATAACCGCAAGTTAGCGGACGTCTTAGGTGCTTAACACCTTCTTAAGACGTTAATAAGAATCCCCGAATCCCCTCAAATGTTTTCAAATGATTTTTCTGGTTAAGTCTTTTGAAAAATGGATGTTTTCTTAATTTTCTCAAAATTAAGTGGCGACTCTAAAAAAGTCAAAAACTCTCATAAAAAAATTCTTTTTTCAGAATAAAACAGAAATGGCGACTCCGCTGGAAATTCTAAAGGATTCTAACCTTAAAAGTAACTTTATTTGGCTATGTGGTTTAATTGCTTATTTGTTTATTTTATCTTATTTTAGAATTATTGCATTTTCATGGCATGTTTCCGCCAGTTGACAAATAGCTTGCATTAGAAAAATGGGAGTTACGTGGCTTCCCACGGCTCCTTTCAGAAATACACAAGAGTTTCATTTGAAAGTATCAAACGAATAGTTGGAATGCGGTCATCCGACGTCGTTTGGTAGCTTCACCCCGTTGTTTGTCCAACTCGGGTAACCGTCAACTTGAAAACTATTCTAGTAAGCCTAAGCTAGAGCGAAACCAAAACCAAAATTTAAGCATTAGCCTAAGACGACTTAATACCCAAGGTGTATTAAGTCCATTTAGTAGAAAACCGCCAAAATCGTGTCCAAGGTCTTCGACCTCACGACACATCATTTTATTTGACATTTGAATGATGTACGTGTGAAAACAAATTTGGGGTGGGTAAACCTAACTAGCTTCTGTTTTGTAGATATGGACCGTTTTCCAAAGTTTGACATGATCATAGCGGCGCCACCCCAACTCAAAATGTGGCATGAAAATCTCGACGGGGATCATAGAAGAACCCTCAACAAATATGTGGGCGCTCTGACAGCATTGATCAACATGAACGGTTGGCCTGAATTGGTTGAGGTCCTTACAGGCTACTGGGATAACCTACGAATGGTGTTTTGATTTGGAACCGCCGAAATTACCCCAACTTTGGAGGAAATCCGAGACTGCATAGACACGGTAGGCACTGGGATAGAAAGGAGAGCAAGAAAACAAGAAGACATCTTTATCCCTAACAAGCCTTCTGTAGAAGATATTGCGGACTGGTTCGGATTGGGGAAAGACTTTGTCTACTGATGCCAAGATTCCCATGTAGCATTCAGAGATCTTTACATCCGATTTGGACATGCAAGATACTACGCCACTTACAACCGAGATTTCAAGGTCTCCTACAGAGAATGGAACAAAATTCATCCTTTAGCATTTGCTGTAGCGTTGTTGGGAACGATGGTCTTTCCACATGGTCCAAGTTTGAGCATCAATACCCGAGTAATAATACTCGCGCATACTTTTTTCAAAGGGTATACGAACCAAGGAACAACGAAGTACTATAGCTCCAGTCATCTTGTCCGATATGTATCGACCCTTAGGAAAATGCAAAGAAGGGCATCGATACTTCCAAGGATGCAACCTACTCCTTTAGTGGTGGATTCTCAGCCACTTGGCAAAGGGTGCTGGGACTCAGGAGCTGCACACTCTCGACAACAAGAACACCCTCAAAGATTTGAATGACATGATGTACTGGTGGGCTCAGATTTTCTCCGTATTGAGAGAAGAAGATCTCCAATGGATGATTGACCGCTTCATCTCCAAAGAAGTCGTTGTAGAGAGCCGTAGACAGGTTGTGCTTTCTCTACCAGGTATTCAGGAAATTCGCCCTTACGCACCCTTTCAAGTCTTACGACAGTTTGGGAGTAGACAAACTGTACCTAAAGAGGCGTACTATGGCATTTATGTATACGATATCGGGGACGATAGGGTGCATGACGCAAGTGAAATGTTCAGAGAATGGAAAGGTGCCAAGTGGATGGATAAAACTACCATCGCTCCAGACCGATTTAATGCTGGGTACGATGAGGGTTACAAAAAATGGTTGAAAAAAGACATACAAGGTATCTCCTCCCCAACCCCGCGTAACTTTCGCAGCGTGACAGACAAAGAAGCCAAGGCAGTTGCGGAGCTGCAAGAGGTAAAGAAAGAGGCCCAAGAAATGTACGCTGAATTTGTTGAGAACCAAGACACTCTTGAGAGGACGACGCAAGAGGTGAAAAGACTAAGGCGTAGTTATGATGATTTCGATACTTGGGTCGAGGAGAAAATTGAGAGGATGCGATACGAAAGCTTGGAAGACAAGGGACGCCTGGGTGAAGGATTTTTGTTGATGCTAAGATACATGTTTCAGCAATACAAGACTCAGGGAGATGGCAATGGAGCAGAACCATCAGGCACATCATAGAGGATTTCGCCCCTGTGCGGGTTTTTATATGTATTTCTGTTGTTTTTATCCCCTGCGTGGGACTGCTTTTATTGTATTTTCAAATGGCCCCTGTGTGGGTATGTCTTTAATGTTTTCTCCTTTATTTTTCCCCGTTGTGAACATTATTATTCATTTGTGATTTTTTTTTTTTTGGGGGGGGGGGGATTGTTTATTTGGTTCAAATTCACGCGTACATCATTCAAATGCGCTAGGCCTACCCTTGGCACAGAAGGGTCCCCCTGTATGTTTTAGGACGAGCTATATGTGCTATTAACTGCTTGTGTGCTATGTTGCTGCAAATAAGGATATCGGAAATCCAGTCCTTTCCAGAAATTTCAAAAATATGCAGAAGTCACTATTACAAAATGTACGACCAAAATTTCCCGAGTCTTAAGTTTCTCACTCAAAAGACACCTCTCATACTCCAAGTCCTAAAACACAACTTTACTATCTCAGGAAAGGCAAAATCGCCGCTATGGAGAAAAGAAAGGGTATTCAAGCTGAACCAATTGAAGAAGAGAGGATTGAGATGCAAAAGCAGCGCGAAAAGCGTCTGTACGAATCACTATTTCCTCCGTAGAGCCCCGAAGAGGAAATCAACGAAGGAAATTATAAGGAGGAAAGTTACGAGGAGATACTTTCCCGCCCACCTTCTTTTGAGGGGCGTCTGGCAAATGGAGACAGTAAAATTTCTCTCGAAGCATATCCGTTAGGAGATCTCCGCAAGACTTGTGAATGTCATCCTAGGGAGAAGGGGCATAGAATAGAAGAGTGTATTGGGTTTAAAAACGCAGTCCGTTATTTATTCGGTATGGATAGTACTCCTAATACTTGGGGTGACGGCGTCATCCTTGCATGTGATGAAACAAGTCTTAACATACCGGTCACAAAGAGGACCAAATTCTTTCATTGTTCATTCACTCATTTCAAGAAAAAAATGAGGGAAATCTACTCGGATTTAGTTCAGAATGGTGTCTTTACCCATTACTACAAGAATGTGGACATGCAATATTCTCTTCAACACGAAATCCAAAAGCGTTGTCCCTATCATCATCACGCCACAGACCACAATATTGAAAAGTGTCTCGACTTTCGTCACGACCTCGAATCCCTCATTGTCATGGGAAAAATTGAAGTTGAGATCGTTCCCCGTGGCTAAGATGATGAAGAGAAGAAAATGACTGAGCTGGAGTCATTAGTTTTATTTTTAAGCTTTGATTGTCTTTAAGTTTCCTTGTAATCCCAACGAATGAATGAATAAAAAATCAATGTTTTATTTTCTACTCGAACTACGTTGGGCCTGACTTCTCCTTGTGAGATACGTAGGCAGCCTTCCAACGCCCGGCCCCTATCTTTAAAAATATTTCATTCTCCCCTTTCATATTACAAGAAGATACAAAGATCAGATCAACGGACGTAAGAGAGCAACTGCAAGAAGACCTTAGCTCAACGCGATTTGGCCTATCTGAGATAGTGTCAAACTAAAAAAGCAAGAAAATTCCTGCTTGTTGAAATTTGTTCCCGTCCTTACTCGTGGGTTGAAGATATTCCTCAAACATAGCAACTTGTGTGTTTATCTGCTCTATGTGTGATACTATGTGTTTTGTATTCTGAGTCCAAACTGACAAATCTTCCTTTGAGTTGTTCTCCTCCTCAGGTATTTTCAACTGATCTGTGTTGATCAGACTGGCAGATCATACTTACTTCAGCAGATCAAAAGGTCCCGCAGATTCCTTCCCAGGGCAAAATTTTGATAAAGGAAAGACGATTATGGGAGATAACAACGAAGAAGCAGGCCTCGCTGACGTTGTGGTGGCTCAACCCACCATATCGAACCAGAACGAATTGATTCTGCAATTGATGCAGCAAATTGCAGAAATGAGAATGGAATGACAAAGGAGATAGGATCTTCCCCCGCCGGGTTTGGCTGCTAATGCTGCAGATGGAAGGCCTCCTATCTACTTTCCTTCCTCGAACATGGATCCATCTCAAGGCGTGAAGCGCTCTTAGAATCCCTCTACTATAGACCCAAATACCCAGAATCCGCAATATGCTTCAGCCTATTACCAAACTTCACCTCCTCCTCAAAACAACCACACCCAAATGCCCTCTCATCCTCAAAATAATCAACCTCAATCCACTCCACCACTGCTAAACCAAAGTCAAAATCTCAATCAGAACACTTTTAATCCTCAGACATCCCACCACCAGTTAAATCAGAACACCAATCCTCAGACTACCGTTACTCTTTGGAGAAGATGAAGCAGAAGTCTACCGAGAGCTACAGAGAGTTTGCCTATAGGTGGAGGAAAGAAGCTGCGAGGGTAAGACCGCCTATGTTTAAAAAGGAGATCGTCGAGGTGTTCGTACGGGTGCAATAACCAGAGTATTATGACAGAATTATATTGCTCGTTGGAGCAAAGGTTTCTGAAATAGTCAAGATCGGTGAGAATATTGAAGACGGTTTGAGAACAGGGAAGATAGCCCATGTAGCCGCCTCACCCGGATCTTTAGGATTGTTAAAGAAGAAGAGGGAAGAAATTACTGTTGTTTCATATGAGGGGAGGAAAACCCCCAGAAGCTCGTCATATTCCCGAGGTCGTTCTCGACCTTCCCAAAATTCCTGTCAAGCTCGCTACACGCAAGCTAGTCATCCTAATAATCCTCAATTTTATCAAAATACTACCTCCACCTATCCGAATGTCCAAGCTACTCTATACCAAAGTCCACCCCCAAATTACCAAAATCCATCTCCCGCTTATCCAAATCACCCTCCACTCTACCAAACTCCATATTTTTATTATCTTGGTGTCACTCCCAACTGTGCTAACGTGCAGTCGAGCTACAGAGCACCCCTTCCTCTTTATCAAGTTCAAGCTCCACTATACCAAAATTCCCCTCCAAATTACCAAGTTCCATTGCCAAACTACCAAACAAATCCATATCCCAGAAATCTAGCTCCACGTCCGAACAACCGAGGTTATCAACAGATGCCTCCCCCACAAGGAAGTTATGATCCCCCTCGGCCCCAGTTCGAAAAGAAACCTTCAAGAAATTTCACCGCGCTCGCAAAAGCCAAACAAAGCTGTATGAGCGACTGGCTGCGGCCGGATATATCCACCCTGTGGGGCCCAAGCCCGTGGATATCAATTCAAAATTCTATAGGCCAGATCAGAGATGTGCTTATCATTCCAACAGTGTTGGACATGATACTGAGGACTGTATCAACCTCAAGCACAAGATTCAGGATTTAATCAATCAAGAGGTGGTCTCTCTCCAGCCAGCTGCACCTAATGTCAATACCAATCCGTTGCCGAATCATGGAGGCGGCAATGTTAATATTATAGAGACAGATGAAGATTGGTATGCGATGAAAGTGATAACTCCAATCGTTCATGACGAGTTGGAAAAGGCTGTAGCTTCCCTGAGCGTCAAAGAGAAGAAAGAGTTCGTTATTTTGACACCCGCAAAGGCTGTTGCCTTGGTGCCATCACAAACTCTGATCAAGCCAAAGTTCGTGATTGAAACTGCTACTGCACAAGGTATGACCTGATCTGGAAGATTTTACACTCCTGAGGAGCTTGCTCTCGGAGGTCATAAGAAGGATCAGGCTAAAAGGCCAATAAGCGAAGGCGAAGCGAAGGAGTTCTAGAGAAGAATGGAGCCGAAAGATTATTCTATTGTTAAGCATTTGGAGAAGACTCCAGCCCAGATTTCTGTGTGGGCCTTGTTGATGATCTCACAGTTGCACAGAAAAGCTTTGATAAAGGATCTAGATGATACGTATGTACCCGCAGGCACAAACAGCGTTAACGTGGCTGCTATGATCCACCGGGTTATTCGAGGGCATCGAATCAGCTTTTGTGACAATGAGCTGCCTTTTGAAGGCAAGTCCCACAATAAGGCACTGCATATCACTATCGTCTGTTGCGAAAAGGTTATCAATTGCGTCTTAGTAGATGATGGATCTGGTCTGAACATCTGCTCGTTGTCGACGCTGCGACAGTTAGGTTTTGACTTGGGGAAACTGGAGCAAAACCAAGTCAACGTGAGGGCTTTTGATGGGGTCCAAAGAGATACCTTGGGAGCGGTAAATTTGGTCCTCCAAATGGGTCTGGCAGAATTCAGCGTACAGTTCCAAGTCTTGCACATTGACACCAGCTATAACCTTCTTCTGGGAAGACCTTTCATTCATATGGCTGGAGCTGTACCTTCTACTTTGCATCAGATGATGAAGCTCGTTTGGAAAAAATGAAGAGTTGGTTATTCAAGGTGAAGGGAGTCACTCCGGCAGACAGGCGCCAATCATTGATGAGGTATCGCGAGGTACAAATTTCTACATGGTGGAGCTGGTAAATGCCACCGGTGAAGACTTGGCCCCTCATCCTCCTATGCCTGCCGTGTACAAAATGATAGCCACTGTGATGTTCCAAAATGGTTCTGAACCTGCTTTTGGATTGGGAAGAAATTCCCAAGGAATTATTGAGCCTATTCCGGTCCCCGTCAAAAGAGCTAGATATGGTTTGGGGTACGTCCCCACAGATGATGATATGAAGGCAAAGAAGAAGAATGATCAAACATTGGCTAAGCCAATCCCTCATCTGTATCAATCATTTCCGGTCCGAGAGTATGTCGATCCTGACGACATTGGGGAAGGAATTTGAGGCTTTTTCAAAGAGATCGATGCTGTTATTGAGGAAGAAGTCGAGCTCGCTGGTATCCGAGATGCTGATCCAGGAGAGGTGCTGCAGAACTGGACCTCCACGCCGATTCTGATTCCCCAAACTCCTTGGTAGAAGGGTAGCATTTCATGCATATTTAAATCGGTGGTAGTCCGGAAGAGGCCCGAGACCCACCATTTTGCATTTTCTTAATTGCTTGCATTTTAAAATTCCCTCGTGATGTTTGAAAAAGGCAACATGGCCCTTAGCCATAGCCAAAGTTTGCACTATTTTCCATTTTTGAATGAAAGCCTCTTTATTTAAAATTTGGTTTATTTACTTACCTGCTATATCTAACCTGTCTAACTTTGTCTATTTATGGTTTCAGTAATATAAGTTTTAAAACTGCCCATGTCATGTCATGTCACGAGCTGAACGAACAAAGTGAGGCAGGTGATGACGAGGTTGATGATTACGAAGAGGAAAATGAGACATCAGAGTATGTTGCCGAGGAATTTCGACATTTTGAAAATCAGCATAAACCAAATCTAGAGAAAACTGAATCTGTAAATCTGGAAGACCAAGAATGTGTCAAAGAAGCCAAAATAAGCTTTTATTTGAATGAAACTCAGAGGAAGGGTATGATACACTTACTCACTGAATACTTGATGTGTTCGTCTGGGACGGCGGCGACATGCAAGGGTTGAGTATCGATGTTGTATCTCATAAACTGCCGATTAATCCAGGGTTCGATCCGGTGAAGCAAAAGGTTCGGAAGTTCAAGCTTGAATTGAGTCTAAAGATTAAAGAGGAGATTACCAAGCAGATCGAGTCCCGACTGGTGGAAGTGACACAATACCCGACTTGGTTGGCCAATGTTGTTTCGGTCGCCAAGAAAGATGGAAAAATTAAAATCTTTGTCGACTACAGAGATCTCAACAAAGCTAGCCCTAAGGATAATTTTCCGTTGCCAAATATTCATATTCTGATTGATAACTGTGCTAAGCATGAAATGCAGTCATTTGTGGATTGTTATGCATGTTATCATCAGATTCTGATGGATGAGGAAGATGCAGAAAAGACAGCCTTTATTACACCTTGGGGTGTATATCATTACAGGGTGATGCCATTTGGCCTCAAGAATGCTGGTGCTACCTATATGAGGGCTATGACAGTTATATTTCATGATATGATTCATAAAGAGATCGAGGTATATATGTATGACGTCATAATCAAGTCCCGCGAGAGTTCGGACCACTTGACACATCTAAAGAAGTTCTTTGATTGTTTGCGTTGTTACAACTTGAAGCTAAACCCCGCCAAATGTGCTTGGGCCAGCCGGCAAGTTGTTGGGATTTATAGTGAGCAGAAGGGGTATTGAGCTCGATCCTTCAAAGATTAAAGCAATTCAAGAGTTACCTCCGCCGAAGACGAGAAAAGAGGTGATGAGTTTTTTAGGGAGGTTGAACTACATCAGTCGATTCATAGCTCAGTCAACCGTAGTGTGTGAGCCTATCGTCAAGCTGTTGAAGAAAGATGCTCCGACAAAGTGGACTGAAGAGTGTCAGACTGCTTTCGACGCTATCAAGAACTATTTGTCAAATCCACCTGTATTGGTTCCTCCGCGATAAGGGAGTCCTTTGTTGCTGTATTTGTCCATCTCAGATAGTGCATTCGGATGCGTGCTCGGTCAACACAACAAGACAGGAAAGAAGGAAAGGGTTATTTATTACATAAGCAAGAATTTTACTCCATACGAGTCTCGATACACGCTGTTGGAGAGAATGTGTTGTGCTTTGACTTGGCTTGCACAGAAGTTGAGGCATTATTTGTCTTCGTATACTACATATCTCATTTCCAGAATGGACCCGTTAAAGTATATTTTCCAGAAGGCGATGCCGACCGAAAAGTTAGCTAAGTGGCAAATACTGTTGAGTGAGTTTGATATTGTGTATGTGACTCAGAAGGCAATAAAGGCACAGGCCTTGGCTGATCATCTTGCAGAAAATCCTTTTTATGAAGAGTATGAACCGCTCAAGACTTATTTTCACGATAAAGAGGTATCCTTTGTGGGTGAAGATATTTCCAAAATGTATCCTGGCTGGAGATTATTCTTTGATGGAGCAGCAAATCACCAAGGTAAAGGTATCAGAGCGGTCTTAGTGTCAAAATCTGGTCAGCACTATCCCATGGCAGCTAAGCTCCGATTTAATTGCACGAACAACATGGCTGAATATGAAGCTTGTATTCTTTGTTTGAAAATGGCCATCGACATGAGTGTCCACAAGTTGTTGGTTATTGGAGACTCAGATTTGTTGATTCATCAGGTTCAAGGAGAGTGGGCCGTGAAGAACCCGAAGATTATACCTTACGTGCAGTACATACAGAAGTTGTGCAAACAGTTTTGTAAAATTGAGTTCAGACATACCCCCAGAATACAAAATGAGTTGTCCGATGCCCTTGCCACTATCGCTTCTATGATTAAACATATGGATACTGATTATATTGATCCACTAGATATAGAGTTGAACGAACATCCAGTCCATTATTCACATGTTGAAGCAGAACCAGATGGTTTGCCATGGTATTTTGATATAAAGAAGTATTTGGAGTCCGGGAGTTTTCCTGAAGATGCAACATCCAACCAAAAGAAGTCGATACGCCGTATGGCTCTCAATTTCTTTCTAAGTGGACAAGTCCTTTATAGGAGGACTCCAGATATGGTCTTCTCAGATGTGTCGATGCTGTTGAAGCTGCAAAGCTTATTGAACAGATACATGGTGGAGTTTGTGGTACACACATGAATGGGCTCACTTTGGCAAGGAAAGTCCTTTGAGCAGGTTATTTCTGGATGACTATGGAGAATGATTGTTGCAAGTTTGTGCAGAAATGTCATAAATGTCAAGTGCACGGTGACCTGATTTGTGTCCCGCCTCACGAACTCCATGCTATGAGTTCACCTTAGCCGTTTGTAGCTTGGGGCATGGATGTCATGGGTCCGATAGAGCCAGCCGCTTCTAATGGACACAAATTTATTTTAGTCACCATTGATTATTTCACCAAGTGGGTGGAAGCAGCTTCGTACAAGTCGGTGACCAAGAAAGTTGTAGTTGATTTCGTTCGCAACAATCTGATATGCAGATTTGGAGTGCCAGAATCCATTATTACTGACAACGGTTCAAATCACAACAGTCACTTGATGAGAGAGATATGTGAGAAATTTAAGATTACTCATTGGAATTCAACCGCTTATCGTCCCCAAATGAATGGAGCTGTAGAGGCTGCCAACAAGAACATCAAGAAGATTCTGAGGAAAATGATTGACAATCACCGAGGTTGGCATGAGATGTTGCCATATGCTTTATTGGGTTATCGAACGACTGTCAGAACGTCGACTGGAGCTACTCCATACTTGCTAGTAAATGGAACAGAAGCGGTCATACCAACCGAAGTTGAAATACCGTCTTTGAGGATTATCCAAGAAGCTGAGTTGAGTAATGCTGAATGGGTTAGCAAGAGAATTGATCAGTTAACTTTGATTGATGAGATGAGAATGGTTGCTGTTTGTCATGGTCAACTATATCGACAGAGAATGATTCGTGCTTTCCACAAGAGAGTAAGCGCGTTTTTCCTCATCAGAATGAGTACAAAGGAAAATTTGCACCAAATTGGCAAGGACCCTACATGGTTTGCAAAGTATTATCTGGAGGTGCTTTAGTTCTGTCGGAGATGAATGGCACTGCGTGGCCAAAACCGATCAACTCAGATGCCATCAAGAGATACTACGTGTGAAGTTTTAGTTTGAATTTCTGTCATATACTTGTAATTGTTTTATTTTACTAGTATTTGCTTTGTTTAAAATTTTATCCCTCTTGGAATGAACTACGTCTGACCTGAATTCTCAAGAATGAGATACGTAGGCAGCCTATGTCGGCTTCGGTCACCCCATTTATCCCCTTTATATATTTCTTTGTATTTGAACTACGTTTGACCTGAATTCTCGAGAATGAGATACGTAGGCAGCCTATGTCGGCCTCGGTTGTTTTTCTTTGTATTTCTTAATTTTGTTAGCCTTGGGGGGAACTACGTTTGACCTGATTCCTTCCTTAACGGGATACGTAGGCGCCACAAGGGTTCGATCATATCTCCCGTAAGATTTCTATTCCTCTTTACAATAGAAACTGGGACAGAATTTTTGAGAGGGTCTCAAAAATTCTCAAGAAAAAGATTTTTCCTCAGCAAGCCAAGACTGAAAATACTTCAAAATTGCAACTTGGACAGAATTTTCGAGATGACCTCAAAAATTCCATGACTTACTTACCGATAGGTGAAGATAAACCATAACTTGTAACTGGGACAGAAATTTTGAGGATGGCCTCAAAATTTCAACATGGGTGTATCGACAGTCTGGAGTGATTGTGAACTCCCCAGCGAATAAACCTCCAAGCACCCAAACTCAAAGAAGTTCGCTAAGCCTGCCGTGACATGACATTTGGCAGTCACCCTTTTCAAAATATTACTTCTCAAAAATTTATTTTTCTAAAAAGATTTTCCTTTTATGTTTCATTTGTTTTGGCATAAAATATTTTGTCTTATCTATCAGGAGTTGGGAGATCAGGAAGATCAATCGGAGATAGCAGGACAAAGAGCAGACAATTGAAGAATCGACACAGATCAGTCCGTTTTAGAACTAATGATTTTTCTGTGGATGCAGGCTTATAATATATCTCAGAAATCAGCAAATTCCTCTGATCGATGAATATGGAGGAGTTGAGGGAGGAGAAATCTCTCCCAAATTAACGGTGTCCCTGTAGATGCAAGAATTATTCTATTGCTTATGCCAGGGACTTGGGAATATGATTTGTTTATTTCAGTCAATTTCCAGCAACATGAAGTCTCTAAAGAACGTCCATCTAGATTCAAAGGTGAATCAAGCGAGGAAGTGTTTACGGTTTCCGTAAAGGACGTCATTTGCATCATAATGTCAGATATGATATTATACATTACCCGTAAGGTTTATTTATTTTATTGTTGATCAAGACGATACATTACCCGGAGGGGTCATTTATATTGTTACCGATCAAGATGATATACTATCTGGAAGTCATGTTACCGTCAATTGAGATGATATAATTATCCAGAAGACACCCAGAAGATCGCTATGGTGCTCGATTTAAGCACTATCTTCATTTGGTATCAAGGATGACATCAAGAGTTAATATCCATCAAGTCAATATTCATGCATCGCGAAAGATCATGCATCGCGAGTCAATATTCATACATCGTGGAAGATCATGCATCGCGAGTCAATATTCATGCATCGCGGAAGATCATGCATCGCGAGTCAATATTCATGCATCGCGGAAGATCATGCATCCAGAGTCAATATTCATGCATCGCGGAAGATCATGCATCGCGAGTTAATATTCATGCATCGCAGAAATTCATATATCGCAAGAAGATTTCATACCTTTCTGAATTTATGGATCGCGAGAAGATTCATGCCTCACATAAATTTATACCTCGCAAGAAGATTTCATACCTTGCTGAATTTATGCATTGCGAGAAGATTTCATGCCTCGCAAAAATTTATACCTCGTAAGAAGATTTCATACCTTGCTGAATTTACGCATCGTGAGAAGATTTCATGCCTCGCAGAAATTTATGCATCGCGAGAAGATTTCATCCCTCGCAGAATTTTATACATCGCAAAAAGATTTCATACCTTGCGGAATTTATTGCATCGCGAGAAGATTTCATGCCTCGCAGAAATTATGCATCGCGAGAAGATATTTATACCTCGCAGAATTTATGCATCGCAGAAAAATTTTATACCCTGCAAGAAATCACTCATCGCGGGAAGATATTCATGCCCCGCAAGAAATCATGCACGGCCAGAAAAGGAATCGTGCATCTCAAGGGAAATACTTACCCCTCAACATCAACTGCATCTTTATTTGGCAAGAGGGAATGCCGAGAGAATCATCGAAAACAACGAAGAAAATATCAACATTGCATCAGCTGTTATTTATTTTGACATCAAATGAAGAGTACATTGAAGATTATATTGCAAACACAAGACATAAGCTTTATTTACTTTACGTCAAACCAATCAAGTTGACATCAAATGTCGAGGAGAACGATTAAGTGTCAACACGGTAAAAGACACTGCCTCCCATTTAAATTGCATTTTTTAATCTGATGAGTTTTATCTCAGTCTTTGTCCAGAGCATCCGAAAGGATGAATTCTCCAAAAACAAACCTTTGGTGCGGACGACATCAAAAAGGATGCAGCACAACGTGGAACTTTTTCTTAGCAGTGAACTGGGACATAGTCCAAAGAGGAGTGTCAAACTCTTAGGACGCTAACAGAGGAGTGACTTCCACCACAATCAAACCACACCCCTATTAGAAGGCATGTGGTTTTTTCTTCATTTTTGACAGTTTCGGTTTTGCACCCAGAATTTTGGTCTACCGGAGGCAAGTTTCCAATATGAGTGACGATACACCAAGAGTTTTGGAAATTATGTCCGTGTGAGTGCTTACCTATGGATGTGAAGAGCTCCACCTTCATGGCTAAGAGGTTGCAAGCCTCTTTTTCATACTCGACTTTATTTGTCACTCATCCCGAACCAAAGGTTATCTAGCATAATAGATTTCCTTCTCGACCGATTGAGTCGAACTACAAGCAGCCTGATTCCTAAGGGAGGATAAATAGGCGGGCGCAACATTGAAAACTCGGCTGTATTCCAACATTCGATCTTTAATCTTACTCCCGAGCATTGCGATCCCCTCATAATCCGGTGTCGAGATGACTTTTGAATTCTTTCAAAATCGTGCGTTAAATCTAGCGTATCGAACTACAAGTGGCCTGAATTCTCATATAGCCCGAGATATGTAGGAATCCCATTTTCGGGGTTCGGTTATAATTCCTAGTCCGTACCAAATTTTATCGAAAAGATGAATTTGTGGTCGGTCAAAATTGGTTTGGTCAATTTCATTTTCCTCGAATTTCTTGCATCAATCCAAGTAAAATGAGGGACAGTTGTTGACACCAAATTTTAACCCTCCCAGCTATAAATTAATTGACGAGCTTCTTAGTTTCCAAACGATTTAAAATAATTAGTTTTTATAAAGTTCAAATTACTTTGCAATTAGTCTTAAAGTTTTTACATTTTTACAATTTTTATTAGTATAGGTTTCATGCAGCTGTATATAATTAGTATATTTTACAAATATTCAAACATTGCCCCAAAGATATTTTATTCGTTTAAATATTTTGACTATTTAATAGTTTAAGTTTTAAATTACTTAGTTTGTAATTAAAATAATTATTTTATTTTGTTAAAATTAAGAGGCTTATTAATTAATTGATACATTTTTATTAAGACCACAAATTGGGCCTCCCTTTTGACTTTTCCCTCAGCCCATACCACATTCAAATCTTCAGCCCAATTCTTTTTCCCTTAACTCATTTCCTCCTACAATCGCCCAGGCCCGACCCCCTTTTATTTCTGATTGAATTTGACCCATTAACAAATTTTAATACACATTGTTGGAGCCCACTTGTTTTGTTCAGCAATCCCAACCCAATATTAAAATTTAGCCCACTCCTAATTCTTTCCTTCTCCAGCCCACTTTATTCACTTGACCCGGTCCAAATCGGTGTTTTCTTCCCCAAGAGAGAAAAACCAGAAAGCATTAGCAGCTAACAGTAAAGTTTAGCGCGTCGTTTCGGCGTCCCTCTTCACGTCGGACGCGTGCATCGGTAGTACTCCCGTTTCTCCCTTCTTCGTGAGACGCGTGAGGAACAAAATCGAGTGGAAATCCTCAACGTATCTTTGTCCTTTATACGTCGCCCTTCTTTTGTACGACTTCATCAGGTTAGGCAGGCGCAAGTTGTCCTTGTGGCTACGAGATCGTGCCACGTCGAAGGAACAGGACGAAGGATCGATCTGAGCCATCTGAGCCACTGCCTTGTCCATTTTTCAGGATATGGCCGTTTTTCTGGTACAAATCCAACTGTTCTAGTGCTTAAGAGGTATTCAAATTACAAGAGGGGGGTTGAATTTTTGATTTTAGCCCAAGCTTTTTCGGAAATCTCTCCGCCATCCCAATCCAAAAAACCCTAATTTTTTTCTCTATAAATACCCATTTCTTCATCTAGTTTGAGGTTGGATTTTTTCGGGGGAATATTTTTTTGCTGGCCTTGAAATCTTCTGAAAGTTTTTTGGGGATTTTTTGGGAGAGAAATTTTGGGAAAAGGGTAAAATTACCAGAAACTTCTGAGGTTGAAAGAAATTACTCAAGATTTTTAAGACGAAGGTTCTTGGAAGATTTTGAGTTAGTTTTCTTTTCTCCTTTGTTGAAAAGTTCCTGTAGCAAAGAGAGTGATAAAAAACAAAATCACCACAAGCTATATAGCGAGGAATAACATAGGGAAGACCTCTTTGTCTCCTTTCTTTGAGTATTTCAGATTTGGTATTCGCTCAAACGTCCTTGGCTGTTGATCGTGCTCGAATACTTGGCTGTTGTTAGTGTTTTATGATAATCTCGTTTATTAGGAAGATACTTCTCTGATCCTGAGTTTTATTTCTTCTTGCCAATATATGCGTACGTCTTTTTTTTTCTTTTTTTTTTCTGAAGTTGGATGTCATGTGGTATTAGTCGCGTATCCTGTATTTGTCTTTATGATTGGCAGTTGGTGATTGGTGTTGATTTTCTTGAGAACGAGGAGGGTAGGTGGGTGGGCTAGTTATTTCAAATGATGAAATACACTGCCATAATATCACTTGCCTGTGATCTCTTTCTTTCTGGAAGAAGGCGTGTTGTCGACGGGTTGGCATTTCTTTTGACTTCTCTGTCTCATAAATGTCATTGTATTCTCTTGTTGTTTGAACTAGCATTTAGAGAGGTTTGAATAGAACAATGGTCTGCCAATGTTTATTGCTATAAGATGAAGGTGCCTTTTATTTACTGCCAGATTTTGCTCGTGTAGTGTCTTGGAATCTGTTTGTTTTAATCTGTCGTAGCTGACTATTCAAAAATGTTATCTGAGCACATGTGTAGGAAATGTTTATCTCGAAGTTTTTTTTTTCTTTTAGCATAAAATTGGAACCAAATTTCATTTCTGTCGGGATTTAAATGTTATCACATTTGTTCGCTCTTAAAAAATGTTCCTTTTAGTTGAATGGATGGCAAAGGTGCATTCTCTTAAATCTAGCTACTGGCAATAGACCCAGCTAATATTTTATGTTGGCTTTGTTTGTGATTAGTTTCTGCATAATATTTAGAAGAATAGGTAAAATGTTTGGACGACCACTTCCTGATGTGTTGAATATATGCCATATTGACATTCTGATTTAACTGAACCCTTGAGCCATATTTTAAGATTTTTTTTGTCTTTTTCTTTTCTTTTTTTTTCTCTTTGGGAGTGCATGTAGACGAGTATGTGAAGCAATGAATTTTGTTTCCCCTCTGTTTGGGTTTATTTGATCAAAATACTTAGACTTTTGTTTAGTATAACTTACTTGGATTGTATATCGATTACATGATGATTTTGGAATATTTGTTTAGCTATACTTTTTGAGATATTATTATTGGAATGATTAATCCTTACTTTTCTTTCATTGCATGCGATATCGTCCGAGTTCTTACGGACTCCCATTCTCATTATTCCGCATTTGATGAAGTCCGTAAAGGCTCACACTACCATATCCGTGTCGTCAAGACCCCTAAATCGACGAACAGGCCCCAAAGTTGAAAGAATCCGAAGCAAGTCGGAAGAGTTGAAAAAATTGGGGCAAATACCCTAAAATTTACTTTTTTTTATCGTCGTTTGTATTTGTTTTGGGCCTAAGCCTTGTTGTATTTCCTTTTTGCATTTATTATTTGCTTAGTCTAGGACAGGTACGAAAGAAAATGGGTCGGAACCCAAAAAGGAAATGGGTTAAAAACCCAAAACAGGTGGGTCCAAAATAGGTCAAGGCGAACAGAACCCGAATTAGGACCCAAATCTCTTTCCCTCTCTCTCCTTACTTTTCTTTTAATTATTTAACTGTTTTGTTTGTCGTTAACTTAAGGCTAGAAGAATCCGAACCCCGCAAAATGCCACTTTGGTTTTAACGACTCGATCAAATCAAGTGAAAATCTTTAAAGGATTGTACAAATTAAAATTCACTTAGATAAGTAAATTTTCACTTTCAAAAACAATCTTAAACGATTTTCTTGGCTTTCATTTTTCAAACAACTCTAAAGAGTATTTTCATCGCAATTGTAAACCTTAGTCAAATAAATTAGTTGTCGGATAACCGCAAGTTAGCGGACGTCTTAGGTGCTTAACACCTTCCTAAGACGTTAATAAGTATCCCCGAATCCCCTTAAATGTTTTCAAATGATTTTTCCTGTTAAGTCTTTTGAAAAATGGATGTTTTCTTAATTTTCTCAAAATTAAGTGGCGACTCTAAAAAAGGCGAAAACTCTCATAAAAATGTGTTATTCCTATGTGTTTCTTTAATGATATGATATATGTGATATGGTGAAGTATGAGTGTGTCTTGTTTTGGTATAGTCGTGTCCCTTACTTGATACATGTACAATGTGAATATGACTTCTTGACTTAGTATGCTAAAGCTTCTTAGTCTTGTATGTGTTATTAAAATGTGACCTTGAACATAGTTAAGAAGGTCCTTTATGTGGAGCCTTCATCCTAGATGTAAGATTATGATATCATTGAAGTTGAAAGTCGTAATGGTATTCTTCTTGTGTGATTGATGGACTTAAGGTTGGTTGACTTGAACTACATAAAATCATCCTTAGGAAAGTCATTGAGCTATCCTCTTGACCATTGTAGGTAGCCTTAATGGACCCTCTTTGGTAAGGTGTAATGTGATTTTGTTGTGAACTTTATATGGAACTTCTTCATCTGATCGTTTATTGGAATACTCTATGAGAAAAAAGGCTAGCACCGAGTGAGTATGCTTGGGAAGTTGATCTAACTAAGATTACATTAGAGAACAAAGAAACCCTCGATATTCCTTAACCATGAGCCTACATGGGATGTGTCCTAGTTCTACTATTGGCAAGTAGAACAACCCTCTATCGGACTAGGGGTTCATGACTCCAGATTCCATGCATAGCTAGTATGGTCTATGTCGGTTATTGCCTTTTCTCATCATATGGGATAGCTACTAGTGTTGGAGAAGTTCTATGAAGTTTAGATAGTGGTATGGGACGCTATCTAGACATTGCACGATTAGTCTTTGAAGATGTTAGTGCGTGAGTCCCTAGGTCTTCCCCAAGACCATTATTTGAATGTTCTTGAGTGTTGAATGTCTATTAATGAACTAATCAAGATAATGACTTAAGTTGGGAAGTATGTTAATGAATAAGTTCTTATCTGGAGTTGCTTTAAGGGTTGCCTAGTTAAGGTGTGGAGGGGGCATAAGAATGGCCTCTTTATGTCTTACCTAGAGAAGTCTTAAGGATAACTCTAGAGGGGAAAGTTGATTAATGAAATGGGAGTAACCTTATCTTAGATAGTCTAAAGGATCTCTTAGGTGTGTGTGAAGAGATTGTATGGGTGATCGCTTCATAACTCACTCAAGTGAGCCTTAGAATCACCTTTGGTAGAGGGATATCATGTTTATGTGTTTTGATGTGTTCTTGATGGTATCTTGCGATATATGAGTTATATGTTAAATTACAGTGGAGTCAGTGTAATGTTACTGTAATTTGATATAAATTAGATATGACTTGGATTGTGTTCTAAATGTGATGTTTGGTGTTTAAATGTGATTCTTATACTTATTATATGAAGTTTTAATAAAAAAGAGCACGTTTATCATAAATGTCCGTTTCTCATGATTTTAAGCATTATGCCATGCTTAGTACATGCATAGTACTAATTCCATACATTTTTATCTATATCTAAAGTTGTAGGTGGAAGGTGAGAAGCGTCTTTAAGCAACACTTTGAAACTAGGATTCTTTCAAGCAAAATTAGGGTATGTCCTCACTTGATTCGAGGGTATTGCTATCTTAGATTTCTTTTATTCAAAGTATTGTAATAGACTAAGTATTTTACTATTTCGATTATATGGGCCGTGTCCCAAGTATTCTTGAGCCTAAGAATGGTGTATGTTGAGACTTAATGTTTTCTATAGTTTTATATGAAAGATGTTTTGATATATTATTCGTGTGAAAAGTTTTAATTTCACATTATTTACATACATGTATACAATTAATGATGTCTAAGGGCTTGTATAAGACCTCCGAGAGGTAAAGTGCGCCATGTTGCTATAACGCCCCAAAATGAACTAAGGTGAACTAGAGCCTCATGATTGTTTCTTGAGTTGATTTTAAGTTAAACAGAGTTAGTTTAGTGTCCTTAGGCAGTGTGCAAAGTTTCGTGAAGTTTGGAGGTCAAACGACCAAGAACGTCCAAGGCATTAGAAAGATATGCCTTGAGTCGACCTTGTACGTCTAGACGAGTTTCTTGAGTTTTATGTGTCCGTTTTGGATGAAATTCATGTGAGAGGTGTTAAACTTATAGATGATCATATTTGTGCTGGAAACGTCCGAGAAATTATCCCCAAGGACCATCGAAGGGTCCTTGAGGAAGGACCCAAAACCTGGTAAGCAGGCTGTCCAGGCAGCCTTGGCGACGGAGCAGTCGATGGCCAGTCATGGATGTGATGCCCCGTTACAAGGTTCCGTCATGGGGGACTTGTTAAATGGTATAGACGGGACCCTTGGCAAGCCTCTTAAGTTTGCAACGGATGGTCAGGATGGGCCGTTGCACCCGTGACGCCCCGTCACAAGCAGGTCGTCGCAAGCCTTGTCCCTGTGCGCAAAGTTTTCTGCCAAGTCAGGGGTGAATTGAGTTTGGACGGTTTGTTAAGGGATTTTTAGGTTATATTAAATGAGTTTTAAACCCTAGACCTAGACAAGACCCCCTCACTTCAACATTCAAATTCTCTCTCTCAAAAAAAAAAAAACTCTCTCAAAGTCACCATTGAGCCAAGGCTCAAGGAGGGAAAGGAGGGCTGCTTTGGACTTGTTTCTTCATCAAAATTAGTGGGTTTCCTTCTCTTAAAGGTATGGTATCCATTCTTGAATATCTTTTCATTCAAGAAGCCAATTTCCGAAATGGTTTTCAAAAGGGTTTCTAAACTCAATCTTCTTCTAACTTTGATTTCTAGTATGGGTCTTCTTGTATTTAAGTTCTAATAGTTTAAATGTATTTATCTTGGTTTGAATTGATGTTTTTGATGTTAAAAACTCCATGAAACTCTTGTATATGCATACTTCAACTTTTGGCTTGAAAATGGGTTATGTGAGCATGATTTGAGTAGGGTATGAACTTGGGTCTTCTTGTATTTGTCATGTTGGTGTAGCTAATGCCCTAAGGGCTTTAATATGGTGAAATATTTATAAATTGCTTATGGGTGATGATGGTTTGATTTGTTGATGAGTTGCTCTCATTGTATATTTCTTATTATGAATTGCTATTTGAGTGGTATGGTCCACCTTATGGGTGGCGGTGCTAATTGATGAACTTGATGTTACTTAGTATGTTTTGAGTATGTGATCTTGAAGGTCTAACATGTGAAATGAAGATATATGGGAAATGTGTCTTGTATTGTGTTTGATGTAGCTTGAATTGCATGTTTGACCTAGTTTATGTCTAAATGAAGTGTATGATTATGAGAAGCATGTAGAGTGTGTAACTTGATGAATTAAGGTTAAAGCATGTGTAGAACTTAATGATAATGAAGCGATGCTTTTATGCAAAGTGTGCACATGTACACACACACACTCTTTTAAGATTTGTATTATGCTAAGTTGAGCAAAAAGGGGAATCTTGAGGTGGACACACTTCGTGAGTTGAGATGTAGTGTCTAGTAGCAACCTCTCCATTCCTAGTGAGCTTTCTAAGATAGACTATTATGTTGAGAAATCCGTGGGGAGTTATGCCTAGCACCGAGAGGATATGAAGGGGAGGTGGATTGCACTTCGTGAGTTGAGATGTTGTAATCCAAAGTACCTCTTGAGATGAGTATTCCTCGTTAGTAGAGAGTGAGTTATTAGTAGCAATCTCCTTATCCCTTAACTATGTGCCCGCATAGGTGTAGCTATTGGAAAAGCCATGTAAACGCTAAGAAGCATGACCTTACACTAGGCAAGTAAGGATCCCTCATCCGATAGGGTTAATATCGGTATTCCATGTCTAGCTCTCATGGTCTTTGTCGGTTAAGCTAACTCCCACAAAGAATTGATTTGAAAACTAATTATCTTGTATATTGTTGAATTTGTGTATGTATCTCGTGAAGTGCTCAATCCACATTAGTTACCGAGTAGGAGCATTGAGTGGGAGTAGTAGTATGGGATGCTATTCTCACATTGCACTTGGTGTGACCTATACCTACTATAGGAGAAGAGTACCTTCATCAAGTCCGTGTGAATAAGTACTATGGTGTAGTGTTATGGAGGATTATTGTGGAGTACTTGAGTAAATAGAATCCATTAGGAGTACTAAGTGGGAGTGGTAGTATGGGATGCTACTCTCACATTGCACTTGGTATAACCTATATTTCCATTAGTGTTTTGCATATGTTAGCCAAGGGCGTGGATTTGATTTCCAACGAAGTAAGCCTAAGATTTGGTAGTTTTAAGGGTCGCTTTGGTGTGCTTTGAAGGGAGGTGTAATGAAAATCCCTTCTTAGCTCACCTTAGGGAGTCTTAGGATAACCTTGGGTTAGGGCAACTTCAAAGGAAAAGAGTTCATATGATTTGGACCGTGCCATTCACTATAAGGTCTGCATTGTAAGAATCCAATATATTCACTGTGATGCTTTATTCAATTTTCATTGTAAGTTTAGTAAGTTCATTGAAATGTTCCTTTTGATTACTCTAAGTTTTGGTAAAGTTGCCATAAAGTGTTGATTGTCGATTTTTATGTTGGTTTGTTTCTATATTCATGAATATTGCTTTAATTGCATGAAAAGTTATTTTTACAAAAATGTCCCTTTTTGTATGTTTTTGCATATGCCATACTTAGTACATTGTTGTACTAACCCCATACTTTTATATACCTTATGAGTATAGGTTGGAAGACTTTTTGGAGGATCGGAGTTGAAGCTTGGGAATTCTATCTCTCAAGAATTGGGTATGTCCTCATATATTCGAGGACATAGTTTTATGTTTCTTAGTTTCTTAATTAAGACTTAAAAGTGTATTTACTTTTATTGTAAAGGGCCGTGTCCCTAAGATTCCAAGTTGTGTCTTTAAGTTGGCTTGTGACGATAAGATTTCCTAGTATTTATGAAAAACTCCTTTTATTATTATTATCGTGAAAAGTTTTAATTCTGCACTACTTTTCATGCTTTATGTTATGAATGCTAGTTAGAGGGCTTGTACGATAACCCAAAGGGGTCAAGTACGCCCTGTCATGATTCGAAGGTTTTCCCTAACTTTTAGGGGTTGCTTTCGGGTCGTGACAGACTTGGTATCAGAGTATAAGGATTTGGGAAATAGTTTAAAGTCTAAAAGTCTCACAAGCCACATTTAGTAGTATCTTGGTCATTGATGTGAGTCGCGACACATCCATGGACAAGAGTCTATAGGATGCTAGAAGTTTCACTTTCTTCTCTATTCTAGTATCGTGCCTTAGAGTTGAGTATATAAGGTGTCTATTCTCAACCTCTTCTTTTTGTGTTTTTAGGACATGAATACGAGGAGATCGACCGCCAGAAGGGAGGAGGGAGGTGTACCAAATGAGAGAGTCCTTCCCCGTGTTGACCAAGTTCCTATTGTTGGCTTAGGGGAGGAAAATAAGGAGGTTCCTCTTCAAGAACCTCAAGTGCCTCCGGAAGCTCAAGGACCTCAAGTGCCTCCTATGCCTCAAGCTCCTTTTGTTGAGGGTGATATGACAAATGCGGAGTTGAGGTCTGCCCTAATGAACTTGACCCAACTCATGACGGCTCAGGCTCAAGTTGTCAACAATCACTTTGTGGGCCAAGCTAACCTAGGAGATAGGCCCCAACCAAATGCTAGTACTCCCGCTTCTAGGATTCGGGATTTCATGAGGATAAACCCTCCTACTTTTCATGGCACTAAGGTGGATGAAGATCCACAAGGCTTCATAGATGAGGTTTTCAAGGTGGTAGATGCTATGGGTGTGACCCCTAGGGAGAAAGCGGAATTGGCCGCTTACCAACTTAAGGATGTTGCTCAAGTGTGGTATGAGCAATGGAGGGGTGAGAGACCCTTAGAAAGAGGACCGATTGATTGGGAAGAATTCAAAGAGGCTTTCCTAGATAGATTCTTTCCTTTAGAGTGGAGGGAGAAGAAGATGGTAGAATTCATGAACCTCCGTCAAGGGGGAATGAGTGTGCAAGAGTACTCTCTCAAATTCACCTAACTCTCTAAGTATGCCCCAACCATGGTGGCCAACCCTAGGGCTAGGATGAACAAGTTTGTGATGGGCGTGTCTAGCTTGGTGGAAAAAGAGTGTCGTACGGCTATGCTTCTTAATGACATGGATATCTCTAGGCTCATGGGTTATGCACAACAAATTGAGTAGTCCAAAATTAGGGAGATAAGGCAAGAGGGTAAGAGACCTAGGTCGGATGATTCTAGTCACCAAAGGCCTAAGAAGAGGTTTTATCCCCAAGATTCTTCTATGGGAAACAAGGATAGGGCTCCAAATCAATCTTCTCAAGGTGGTGGTCATTTCTATGAAAGGGTTAGGTGCCCTACTTGTGGCAAGCAACATGGGGGTAAGTGTCTTGCCGGAACGGATGGTTGTTTTGCATGTGGTAATAAAGGCCAAAAGATGAGGGACCGCCCAAACCTTAAATCAAGGGGGAGAGATGTCAATCAAGCTTCCCTAGATCCTAATGCTCCCAAAAAGAAGCCTTCCTATGGGATGGGGGCTAGAAAGGATAGTTAATCCGGATTGATGGTTTTGGTAAGTCTCAACTCTTTGTTATTGTTGCTTTTGTGTTATGAGATGAGTTTATATGGTTTTATAGTTCATATGATCATGTCATCTTGATAAATTGCTCAAAGAGTGGAATTTTGAAAGTTTTCTATGTTTGGCAGTGTTACAGTGAATGTTCACTGTGAAAAATTTGCAACTTGAGAAAAATTGCCTTGCCTTAATTGAAGTTTAAACATGTGCAAAATTGTTGTATATGAGCATGTTTAATGTTGGAGAAGGTGGTTCCTCCATAAAAGAAGTTTAAGGTTGAGTTTTGACTTTGTGAGTTTGGCAAAAGTTGTCTTTGTTGATAAGTGTTGAATGTGTGAAATGATGTTCCTTGCTAATTGATGCTTTGATTGTTGATGTTTTGATAATGATCTAAGTTAATTATATGATGCTAAGAGATTCCTTGTTTTTCTTAAAAAATTAAGTGTCATTCGAGGGCGAATGTTATTCCAAGTGGGGGAGAATATAACGTCCCAAAATGAACTAAAGTGAACTAAAGCCTCGTGATTGTTTCTTGAGTTGATTTTAGGTTAAACGGAGTTAGTTTAGTGTCCTTAGGCAGTGTGCAAAGTTTCGTGAAGTTTGGAGGTCAAACGACCAAGAACGTCCAACGCATTCGAAAGATATGCCTTGAGTCGACTTTGTACGTCTAGACGGGTTTCGTCGAGTTTTATGTGTTCGTTTTAGATTAAATTCATGTGAGAGGTGTTAAACTTATATATGATAATATTTGTGTTTGAAACGTCCAGGAAATTATCCCCAAGGACCATCAAAGGGTCCTTGAGGAAGGACCCAAAACCTGGTAAGCAGGCTGTCCCAGGCAGCCTTGGCGACAGAGCAGTCGAAGGCTAGTCATGGCTGTGACGCCCCGTCACAAGGTTCCGTCGTGGGGGACATGTTCAAGGGTGTAGAGGGGACCTATGGCAAGCCTCTGAAGTTTGCAACGGATGGTCAGGACGGGCCGTTGCACCCGTGACGCCCCGTCACAAGCAGGTCGTCGCAAGCCTTGTCCCTGTGCGCAGATTTTTCTGCCAAGTTAGGGGTGAATTTGTAAATTCACCCCATGTCTAAGTAAGAGTTTGGACGGTTTGTTAAGTGATTTTTAGGTTATATTAAATGAGTTTTAAACCCTAGACCTAGAGAAGACCCCCTCACTTCAACATTCAAACTCTCTCTCTCAAAAAAAAGAAAACTCTCTCAAAGTCACCATTGAAGCCAAGGCTCAAGGAGGGAAAGGAGGGCTGCTTTGGACTTGTTTCTTCATCAAAATTAGTGGGTTTCCTTCTCTTAAAGGTATGGTATCGATTCTTGAATATCTTTTCATTCAAGAAGCCAATTTCCAAAATGGTTTTCAAAAGGGTTTCTAAACTCAATCTTCTTCTAACTTTGATTTCTAGTATGGGTCTTCTTGTATTTAAGTTCTAATGGTTTAAATGTATCTATATTGGTTTGAATTGATGTTTTTGATGTTAAAAACTCCATGAAACTCTTGTATATGCATACTTCAACTTTTGGCTTGAAAATGGGTTATGTGAGCATGATTTGAGTAGGGTATAAACTTGGGTCTTCTTGTATTTGTCATGTTGGTGTAGCTACTGCCCTAAGGGCTTTAATATGGTGAAATATTGATAAATTGCTTATGGGTGATGATGGTTTGATTTGTTGATGAGTTGCTCTCATTGTATATTTCTTATTATGAATTGCTATTTGAGTGGTATGGTCCACCTTATGGGTGGCGGTGCTAATTGATGAACTTGATGTTACTTAGTATGTTTTGAGTACGTGAGCTTGAAGGTCTAATATGTGAAATGAAGATATATGGGAAATGGGTCTTGTATTGTGTTTGATGTAGCTTGAATTGCATGTTTGACCTAGTTTATGTCTAAATGAAGTGTATGATTATGAGAAGCATGCAGAGTGTGTAACTTGATGAATTAAGGTTAAAGTATGTGTAGAACTTGATGATAATGAAGCAAAGCTTTTATGAAAGGTGTGCACATGTACACACACTCACTCTTTTAAGATTTGTATTATGCCAAGTTGAGCAAAAAGGGGAATCTTGAGGTGGACACACTTCGTGAGTTGAGATGTAGTGTCTAGTAGCAACCTCTCCATTCCTAGTGAGCTTTCTAAGATAGACTATTATATTGAGAAATCCGTGGGGAGTTATGCCTAGCTCCGAGAGGATATGAAGGGGAGGTGGATTGCACTTCGTGAGTTGAGATGTTGTAATCCAAAGTACCTCTTGAGATGAGTATTCCTCGTTAGTAGAGAGTGAGTTAATTAGTAGCAATCTCCTTATCCCTTAACTATGTGCCCGCATAGGTGTAGCTATTGGAAAAGCCATGTAAACGATAAGAAGCATGACCTTACACCAGGCAATTAAGGATCCCTCATCCGATAGGGGTTAATATCGGTATTCCATGTCTAGCTCTCATGGTCTTTGTCGGTTAAGCTAACTCCCACAAAGAATTGATATGAAAACTAATTATCTTGTATATTGTTGAATTTGTGTATGTATCTCGTGAAGTGCTGAATCCATATTAGTTACCGAGTAGGAGCATTGAGTGGGAGGAGTAGTATGGGATGCTATTCTCACATTGCACTTGGTGTGACCTATACCTACTATGGGAGAAGAGTACCTTCATTAAGTTCATGTGAATAAGTACTATGGTGTAGTGTTATGGAGGATTATTGTGGAGTACTTGAGTAAATAGAATCCATTAGGAGTACTAAGTGGGAGTTGTAGTATGGGATGCTACTATCACATTGCACTTGGTATGACCTATATTTCCATTAGTGTTTTGCATATGTTAGCCAAGGGCGTGGATTTGATTTCCAACGAAGTAAGCCTAAGATTTGGTAGTTTTAAGGGTCGCTTTGGTGTGCTTTGAAGGGAGGTGTAATGAAAATCCCTTCTTAGCTCACCTTAGGGAGTCTTAGGATAACCTTGGGTTAGGGCAACTTCAAAGGAAAATAGTTCATATGATTTGGACCGTGCCATTCACTGTAAGGTCTCCATTGTAAGAATCCAATATATTCACTGTGATGCTTTATTCAATTTTCATTGTAAGTTTATAAGTTCATTGAAATGTTCCTTTTGATTACTCTAAGTTTTCGTAAAGTTGCCATAAAGTGTTGATTGTCGATTCTTATGTTGGTTTGTTTCTAGATTCATGAATATTGCTTTAATTGCATGAAAAGTTATTTTTACTAAAATATCCCTTTTTGTATGTTTTTGCATATGCCATAATTAGTACATTGTTGTACTAACCCCATACTTTTATATACCTTATGAGTATAGGTTGGAAGATTTTTTGGAGGATCAGAGTTGAAGCTTGGGAATTCTATCTCTCAAGAATTGGGTATGTCCTCATATATTCGAGGACATAGTTTTATGTTTCTTAGTTTCTTAATTAAGACTTAAAAGTGTATTTACTTTTATTGTAAAGGGCCATGTCCCTAAGATTCCAAGTTGTGTCTTTAAGTTGGCTTGTGACGATAAGATTTCCTAGTATTTATGAAAAGACTCCTTTTATTATTATTATTATCGTGAAAAGTTTTCATTCCGCACTACTTTTCATGCTTTATGTTATGAATGCTAGTTAGAGGGATTGTACGAGACCCCAAAGGGGTCAAGTACGCCCGGTCATGATTCGAAGGTTTTCCCTAACTTTTAGGGGGTGCTTTCGGTTCGTGACAGTTTCGATCTAAGAATTCCCTAACTTCTAGGATGTACATGCGGGTCATGACAAAAGTGTCTACCCCCAAGCCTCAAGAGGGAAAAGTGGTGGTTGTTATGTTTGCCTTATATGTGCAAAGTGTGGTAGAAAACATGAAGGAAAGTGCCTAGTTGGCACAGGTAATTGCTATAGTTATGGTAAGAGTGGCCACATGAACAGGGACTGCCCTATGTTGAAGGCTCAAGGAAGGGAAAATGCTCAAGCACAAGCAAGTGCTCTGAGTTCCTATGCTCCTAAGAAAAATTGATTCTATGCTCTTCAACCCAAGGTGATCAAGAGAGCTCTCTGGAATTGTTACTGGTATGTTGCAAGTATTTTCAATTAATGTTTATGCATTGTTGGATACTAGAGCCACTTTGTCTTTTGTAACTCCTTTGGTGTGTTTGATATTTCATATTCTTCCCGATGTCTTAGATGTACACTTTTCAATTTCTACCCTGGTTGGTGATTCCGTTGTCGCTAAAACTGTCTATAGGGGTTGCCCCATTTCATTTCCCAATAGAGTCACATTGTTTGATTTTGTAGAACTTGATATGTTAGACTGATGTTACTTTGGGGATGGATTGGATACATGCTTGTTTTTCTTCCATTGATTGTAGAACTCGGGTAGTAAAGTTTCAATTTCCTTATGAAATCGTTTTAGAATGGAAGGGGGGAATATTAGTCCCTAAAATTCAAATTATTTCATGTCTTAAAGATTGTAAGTTGATTTCTAAGGGGTGTCTCTATCATATTCTGATTTTCTAGGATCTTGAGTCCGATACTTCTCCATTAGAGTCGGTCCCCATAGTGAATGATATTTTGAAGTGCTTTCCTGATGACTTGCCCAGAATTCCTCCCAAATGGCATGTAGATTTTGACATTGATTTATTGCCGGATACACTACCTATTTCAATCCCTCCTTATCTGATGGACCCGGCCGAGTTGATGGAATTAAAGTCTGAACTCAAGGATTTTCTAGATAAGGGTTTTATTCAACCAAGTATATCTCCATGGGGTGCTCAGGTATTGTTTGTGAAGAAAACATGGGTATTTAAAGATGTGTGTTGATTACCTACAATTTAACAAGGTCACTATAAAGAATAAGTATCCACTCCCTAGAATTGATGATTTGTTTGACAAACTCCAAGGAGCCAGTTACTTATAAAAAATTGACTTGAGGTCAGGTTATCACCAACTTAGAGACAGAGATGTAGATATTCCAAAAAATGGCATTTCTAACAAGATATGTTCATTTTGAATTAGTCATGTCTTTGGTCTAACAAATGCCCCAGCGCCTTTCATGGACCTTATAAATCGTGTTTTTAGAAGTTATCTTGATTTTTTTTGATTGTCTTTATTGACGACATCTTTATATACTCTAAGAGTGAGAATTATTATTGGAACCATCTGAGGATAATGTTGCAATTCCTCAAGGATAACCAACTTTTTGCAAAATTTAATAAATGTGAATTTCGGTTGACATCAGTTGCTTTTGTTGGTCACATTGTCTCTAGTGAAGGGATAGAGGTCGATCCGAGAAAGACGGATGCGGTCAAAAGTTTGCCTAGACCTTTGAGTCCTACCTATATCCGAAGTTTTTAGGGTTTTGCCTGGTACTATAGGAGGTTTGTTGATTGCGTTTCATCCATCGCATTTCCATTAACGGCCTTGACCCAAAAGAAGTCCAAGTCTGAATAGTCAGAATCATGTGAAAAGAGCTTCCAATTATTTAAAGATAAACTCACCTCCGCTCCAGTGTTGACCTTACCGGAGGGTACCGAAGCGTTTGTGGTTTATTGTGACGCTTCTCGAGTAGGTTTGGGTTGTGTCTTCTTGAAACATGGTAATGTGATTGCATATGTCTCTAGGCAACTCAAGGTGTATGAGAAGAACTACAAAACTTATGACCTTGAGCTAGCGGCCGTTGTGTTTGCTTTGAAAATTTGGATACATTACATATATAGAGTTCATGTAGATGTGTTCACCGATCACAAAAGTCTCCAATATGTGTTCACTAAAAAAGACATAAATGTACGTCAAAGAAGGTGGTTAAAGCTTTTATAGGATTATGATATGAGCATCATTTACCACCCCGGGAAAGCTAATGTGCTTGGGTATGATTTTAGTCTAATGTCTATGGGTAGTGTGACTCATGTTGTTGATGATAAGAAAAAGTTAGTAAAATAGGTACATAGGTTGGCCCTGTTGGGTGTTCGACTAGAAAAATCTCCAAAGGGTGGTTTCATGGTTCGTCATAACTCTGTGTCATCTTTAGTGATTAGGTGAAATCTAAGCAACATCTTGATCCCCTATTGATTGAGTTGAAGGAATCGGTTCTTAATAAATCTATTAAAACTTTCTCTCGAGGAGAAGATGGGGTGGTTAGGAACCAAGGAATGTTGTGTGTACCAGATGTTGATGGCCTAAGGGAAATAATCTTCGAAGATGCCCGTGGGTCTCGATATTTCATCCATCAGGGGGAAACCAAAATGTATCGTGACTTACGCGAGATTTATTGGTGGAACGGAATGAAAGGGTACATAGAAAACTTTATGGCTAGATGCTCAAATTGCAAACAAGTCAAGGGCGAGTATCAAGGAATGGGAGGTCTAACTCAAGATATTGATATCCCCACTTTTCATATCTCGAGACCACACCCTAGAAGATATGGCACTCTCGGAGTGCAACCGGCGTACTTGACCTCTCGGTTGTCTTGCACAAGCCCTTTTGTATCGTTCATCGCACATAAACATATGAAAAGTAGTGCGAAATTAAAACTTTTCACAAACATTCTATAAGTCTTTAAAAATATCTTTCATATAAAATCCATAGGAAATACTAAGTCTCATTTCATCAAATCTTACACACAAGAGCACTTTGGGACACGGCCCATACACAATAGAAATATAGTACTATTAAGTCTATTACAATACTTCAATAAGAGAAATAAAAGACATTTGTGCCCTCGAGTCAAATGAGGACATACTTCAATTTGCTTGCACGATCCTATAATCCAAGCTTAGCTCCCAAAAGCACCTTCACCTATGAATAACTTTAGAGATAGATAAAAGCATGGAATTAGTACAATCACATGTACTAAGTATGACATAATGCATAAAAATCTTGAAAACGGACATTTATTCAAAATATGCAACTTTTGATTTAAATATCATAATAAAATCATATGAACAACATTTAACACCTTATAAACACATAAGAAATCACATAATAAATTTATCTCATTTTTAAGCATAACCTTGCAGTGAATTAGTTCACTGTTACACTGAAGTTTCTTAGTTTCACCATTGGCAGTTTATAGTATGCAATCCTCTCACTAAAAGCTATCCTAAGACTCACTTTAGTAAGACAAAGAGAGACCACCCATACACCCTCTCTAGCCATACCTAAATGATCCTTAAGACCACGAATAATGAGATATACACACTTACGATACACCAACATATGAACATGAGATTCTCCTACCAAAGGTGATTCTAAGTCTCACTTGAGTGAGTTGTGAAGAGACCGCCCATACAATCCCTTTCACACACACTTAAGAGATCCTTTTGACCATTTAGGATAAGATCATTCTCACTTAATACAATAGCATTCATATAATATGACATTCTCCTCCCAAAGGTTATCGAAAAAACAACTCAAGTAAATCAAGAAAATAACGTCCATGATTGAACTCTTCAAGATTACCTAAGTAATCCTTAAGACTACCTATGTTTGGATCATGTCTGCATAATCAACCAACTTTTCCCAACTAGAGTCATTCTTAAGACTTATCTAGGTAAGATAAGAAGTGACCATTTCTATGCCTCCTTCACACCTTAACTAGACAACCCTTAACTACTCTATATAAGTACTTAGTCATTTAACATACTTTCTTAACTTAAGTCATTACATTAATTAGTTCAGTTAAGACTCATTCATCACATAAAGGACATTCAAGTAATGGTCTTGGACAAGACCTAGGGACTCTCACTAGCATCTTCAAAGCCTATTGTGCAATGTCTAGATAACGTCCCATACCACCACCTAAACTTCATAGAACTTCTCCAATACTTGTAGGTATCCCATATGATGAGAAAAGAAAATAACCAACATAGACCATGGTAGCAACTCATGGAATCCGTAGTTGTAACCTACTTCGATGAGGGTGTTCTACTTGCCAATAGTAGAACTTGGACACATTCCATGTAGGCACATGGTTCAGGAATACGAAGGGATTACTTTGTACTCTAGCCTCATTGTTTAACTAGAGCTACTTCCCTTACCATACTCACTCGGTGCCAACCTTTGTTCTCATAGAGTCATTTACATTAAAGGTTCATACAAAGGGGTTCCATATCAAGTTCATAACCCAATCACATTTACCCTACCAAAGAGGTGCTCTAGGGCTACCTTACAATGGCGACAAATATAGCTCATAATGACTTTCCAAGGAAGATATGATGTTGTTCCAGCCAACCAACCTTAAGTCCATCATTTATTACATGAAGGATACCATTACGACTTTCGACATCAATGTTCATGACCTTACCACTAGGTTCAAGGTTTCACATAAATGACCTTCTTAACATCATTCAAGGTCTGATATCATTCACATTCAAGACTAAGAGGCTTTAACATCCTAAGTCAAGACATCTCCTATTCACATTCATACATATATCAAGTAAGGGACACAAGTCAACCAAGACAAGACACAACATACTTCACTTTATCACCATTTGACATATCATTCTAGAAGCCCATAGGAATAACCATTATCATATTTAAGTCACCATATACACTACTATAACATCATCAATATAATCATCATAGACTCATATAGTCAAGTAGGAATAATCATGCATCAACTCTAAGACTACACACACAAAGGACATAGTCATAGTCTAACATGATAACATAATATCAATAGAAGAAACACATACTTTCACATTACTTCAGATGTAGATAGATCTGATCATACTTCACATAAATCACTTACACAAAGCATCATAGTATTTCAAGTATTGCCGACAAGGCCATGATCACAATAATACATAATGTCACGCCGACAAGGCCACATCATTCACATAGCACCGCCACCATAAGTGGACCATACCAATAACAACATATTACAATAGCTACATTACTTAAAATAAAGAGAACTATGGCAGCGTACCACTAATCCATTCTCACCACTTCAATCAAAAGCTAAATTATCCAATTAAATACCATAAGGCCCTTACCCATGGCTATGAACATCAATTCAATATAAAAACTATAATACTCAATGTATTTAGGCCAATTCAATATAGATTTATCAATCTAAGACAACCTATACATCAATTGAATACAATTCTACATCATTCAATAGCCCATAGAAAACTACACTAGAATTCTTAAGCATTAAGTCAATATCAAGTAACCCATAAAGTAGTCAAAAACTAGGGTTCATCAATTACATGAGTTAATAGGTTAATTTAGTTAAAATCATCTAATTAACAATAATTCAATTAATATACAATGATTTAAAACCTTTAATGCAAGAACCCATACCTCACTTTGAATGTTGGTCTCCTTGATGAATAGAGTTTCAGGGATCAAAAAACATACCTCACTGATGTTAATCCACCAATTTGATGAAGAATCACCACTCAAATCTCCAATCCAAGCCCTTCCTTGAGTTTTGGCTCCAATGGAGTTTTAGAGAATTTCAAAGAGATTTTGGTTTTCGATTTTGAAGAATGAATTCTTCTAAGTGTTTAAGGCTTATAAACATGTTTAAAATACCCAAAGTACCCTTAAGTAACCTCCCAAAGTCTTTTTTGGACGTGGTATGAAATTACCATTTCACCCATTTCACTTAACAGTATCTGCGCAGGAACCAGTCCTTACAGATGGTTGCCAACGACGGCCCGTTTCCTAACCAACGTGCCATCCTGTTGGTCCATGGGACTGAGGCTGGTCCTTGTAATTGCCTTCCCACATGCCTAAGTCCTGACAAACGAATCCATCGATGGGGTGTCGACTAGACAACGATCCGCCTACAGCCTCCGTCGTTTAGGACTGTTTTTGACAGTCTTGGCTCTTGAGAAGGGTCCTTCATCAAGGACCCTTGGTTGATTCTTGGGGACTTTCACCTAGACGTTTCCAATCCGAATATGTTAGTAAAGGCTTTTAGGACGTCTTTCATCAATTTTATAAAAAACGAACACGGAAAACTTGATGAAACATACCAAGACACACAAGGTTGTTTCAAGGCAAACCTTTCGAACATCATGGACGTTTTTGGACGTTTGACCTCCAAACATCATGAAACTTAAAAAACTGACTATAAACACTATAATAACTCATATAAGGATCTCATTAACTCATAAAATACACATATAAGCACATAACCACTCATGAGACACATAGGTGACTTAGTCATCGAACGCCTTGGTCGTCCCCTCACGTTTGACTTCTAATGCACCTAAAACTCTAGACACTGCCTCAATACAACATTATAGAAAATTTTAGGACCTTAGATACTCATTACAACCATGTTAGGCTCTAGCTTTACCTAAGTCATTTTTGAGGTGTCACGCCACTTGGAAGTGGGAAGATGTAACCATGGACTTCGTGGTAGGTTTTACTAGTACCAATAGGCAACATGACTCTATTCGGGTTGTTGTGGATAAGTTTACTAAATTATCCAATTTCTTTCCCACCAAGGTTTCTTATTCGGCGGAAGATTATGCTAGATTGTACATTAAAGACATTGTAAAGTTGCATGGGGCCCCTTTGTCGATCATTTCGGATAGAGGTGTCCAATTTACTTCCCACTTTTGGAGGTCTTTCTAAAATGGGATTGGTACTCAAGTGGAACTTAGCACTGCATTTCACCCTCAAACGGATGGTCATTGTTATGACCTGGAAGTATGCCCTAGAAATAACACGGCGTATTCGACCTCTAGGGGATCTCATACAAGACTCTTAACATTTATTCATTACATAAGTATCAAAAATAGTGTGAAATTAAACTTTTCACAATACAGACAATAAGAAACTCTTTTATAAAATGTAAGAAGAACAAAGTCTCATCATCACAAGCCATCTTGGACACATCTTATTCATATAAGGTCACGACCCTTTACATTGAAATAAAGATACTAAATCTTATATAATATATTTAATAAAAGAAAAAAATAAAAAATATCGTCCATTTCCTTGAACATCGGAGGACATACCTATCTTGAGAGAAATCTACTTCCCAAGTTTCAAATCTTGAAATCCTCACTTGCAACCACCTACACTCGTAAAAATAGAGAAGAATATGTAATTAGTACAATTAAAGTATGGAAATCATGCAAAACATGCTTTAAAGAGGACATTTTAGTTGAAATATGATTTTCATGATAACCTCATGAATCAAGTTTAAAAGACATCATACAATTCAAACTTCATCAAACAAGTAATACTTCCATAATTCTCACTATCTGACCATATTTATTAAGTAACCCATTTACAATTAAGACACTCTTATCCATAGTTATCCTAATACCCACCTAGGTAATACATAAATAAACCGCCCATAAAACCACTTCAATACACTCCTAAGTGAAACTAGTCTTATGTGTGTGCAAGTGTGCCTTAGTATGTTTCATGGGGTTTGGTGTATCGTTTGAGGTCTAAAATGATAGGGGGTTACAAAGAATGTAAATTTTCATGTTTAGGGTCAAAACGCTCGGGTATGACTCCCCAAGACCACCCTAATGGTCCTTGAGGAGGATCTAAGCATTGGCCAAAAGCTGTTAAAACAACCCAAACCACTCCCAAAGGTCGACGCCCCGTGGATCAAACGATGCCCCATGATTAGGGGGCGTGGCTCCACACTTAGTTGTTTGATCTTAGACCCAAAAAAGGATTCTCTGATGAAACTACGGACCATAAGGATGGGCCGTTGGTCAAAGAATTGTCCATCAATTACAAGCGTCGTTTGAGACCTGGAATTCTGCAGAGTCTCGGCCAAGTGTGGGGTAATTTGAAAAATTCACCCCATGTTCCAATTAATTCATGGACGTTTATTTTTAGTGTGTTTAGGTATTCTAAGTATATTTAAGCAATAATATAGCCATTTAGACTTGAAACTCCAAAACTAAACCTTTCCCTCCCAAAAACTCTCTTTAGATCACCATTGAAGAAGAACAAGAGAAAAAAAGGCAGCATCTAGGACGAATTTCACCAAGGTTTAAATCTTAGATTAAGGATTTGATTGAAGGTATGTGTCTTGTTCATCCATGGATTCTTTCATCTATAGAGCCCCCATTATTTACCTCAATTGTGAATCCAAAATACCCCAATTTAGCTAGGGTTGTGATTGCATTGTGGTTAAAGCTTGTTTGTGATCTCAATCTAGTGGGTAGCATTAAATTATGTTTATCTGATGATCACATGATGTTTTCATGTGGTTTCCTTGATAAATTCTAGTTTATGATGATGAAGGTAATCATGGTTTTTGTTTAGGCCATTAGAGGCAAGGTTGAAGGTTTTAAGTTTAACTTCTTAATTCAATTGTATCGAATGATAATTGATCATAGTTAGGGTCATATAATATGAATTGAACTAGGCCTAATTGAAAAAGAAATATATTTAATTGTAAAGTTAGAATTGAACCTATATGATCAAGCATGACTATATCTACCTTCTAATGATAAAGGTGAATGAAATATCTTGTAATTAGACATGTATCATGATAAAATGAAGCTAGTCTTGAAAGTAGGGATTGTAGCCATTGTTGTTAGGGATTTTGGGGTGAAGTCATTATGAGGGGATGTTGATAAGATATTCTTTTCTCCGATACACTTACACATGAACAAGCTAGGAGAAGCAAGTTATCTCAGATAGATGGATTTTGGGTTGACATAAGAACTTAAGTGAATCCAAACATGATAGACTATAATAGCTTGGTTGAATGTAAGGTGCATTCCATGGAAGCTTGAGATGATGAATATCATGGTAGCTTTAATTGCATGCAAGGTGCATTTCATGGAAGATTGAGATGAAGAATCTCATGTTAGCTTGAACTGCATGTATGGTGCATTTCATGGAAGCTTGAGATGATGAATCTCATGGTACTTGAATTGCATGCAAGGTGCATTTCATCGGAGGTTGAGATGATGAATCTCATGGTAGATTGAATTGCATGCAAGGTGAATTTCATGGTAGCTTGGGAATGGTGATTCTCATTGTAGCTTGGGATGAAAAATTAAGCTCTCCAATGTTAGCTTTATTTGGTTAGGCCAAACTACTTCATGGTAGCTTAGGATTGAGACATGTGGCTCTCTTAATAATAGCTTAGGGTTGAGGACTTATTCTACCCTATGGTTATCTTGAATCTACATGATTGGTTGCATGGTGGCTAGGTTGGTATTCTTATAACCTCCCTTGATAGCTTGGATCGTATGGCATGATACTATCCACGGTAGTAGGTCTATTATGTTAGTATGTTAAGCTTAATAGACTAGATTGAAAGAAAAGTTAACTTGGATTAGATTATCCTTATGAATGGTATAATGGGATGCCATTCATACATGGAATAAGTATGACTTCAAGCTACCTATGAAATGACCCCTTATGTGATGTATGCTTAGCTTGGATAGTTGCTATAGTTGTCTTCGATGTTATGATTGACTTAGGTTGGTAGTTCCTTGTCAATGTGAAGTCGGTCTATTTGTGACACCTAAAGTTCGGGAAAGTGAATAGGGTGACTTCAAGACATGATTAGTGTGTGAGGTAGAATGGGATGCCTCACATACATTGCACAAGTATGCCTTGTGGTGATCTAGGGGCATAATGCTCTCATGTCATGACGAACATAGCTAGGTAGTAGAATGGAATGCTACCTTGGCCTTGGACAATAATACTTGGAGGTGGTTTCATATGTAGTTCAGTTGAGTAAGAAGAACAAATGATTGAAGTATGAACTTAAGTATGCCTTATGATTAATTACTATGCCTATGTTATTCATATTATGTATGTGCTATTATCTCTTATGATTATGTCTATTATTGACTAACCCTTGAATATCTTATGATGTATATGTTAGCTTTCATACTTGGTACATTTTGTACTAACGCATATTGCCTACATTCTAATACAATGAACGATGTTGAGGAGATTGAGTTGCTTTGAAGGGAAGAGTTTACAAGGATTTAATGATGTGAAGAGTGGTGAGTCCTCATAGCTTCGAGGACAAACCTTTTTGTTCCCTTTATGTCTTTCTTTATGTTTTGAATTTTGTGTGCCGGTCCCAATACATTATTACCATGTATTTCTTAGATGGTTTTGAGACACATGTTAGAAAGTCTTCCGTTTTTATGAAATGATATTCCTATTATGTTTAAAGAATTTTTTTTAATTCTCTCCTTTTTTTGCATGATGTTATGTAATGAATCTTAGTGGCTTGTATAAAACCTCTGAGAGGTCAAGTACGCCATGTTACTTCTAGGGGGTGCTCCACGGTCGTAACAAACTTTGTATTAGAGCATGAGGATATGAAATGGTCTTAGGATTTCTCAAAATCACGTCTAGTATAGTCTTATTTATCGGTGTGAGTCACGACACATCTATGAGTAGGAGGTTATGGGATGTTAGGAACATTTCACTTCTTCATTCTCTTCGCTGTGCAATAGAGTTTCACTTTAGTAGGCTCTGTTCTAATGTTTGCCTATGATTTTTTCCAGGTTATGGCTAGAACTAGGGCTAATGATACAAGGGAACGAGATGGCAATGAGTATTAAGAGATTCCTCCCCAAGGGCAAGATCAAGTTCCTCCACAAGGAGAACAAGTTCCTCCTCAAGCTCCTAATGACCCTCCAATGAGGAATGTCTCCCTAGAAGAGTTAAGGACTTCTATGAACTTGTTGGCTCAACCTTGATGGCCCAAGCCAATAGGAAAGTGGTGGCTCCGGCAAAACCTATAGGAGGAATGAGTGTTTATAGGATTAGGGAATTCTTGAGGATGAACCATATGGAATTTAGTAGCTCCAAGGTGGAGGAGGATCCAAATGGGTTCATAGATGACGTTTATGAGGTACTTCCTATCATGGGAGTATCTTCCATTTAAAAGGCAGAGTTGGCCGCCTATATATTGAAATATGTTGCCCAAATATGTTATGAACAATTGAAAGATAGTAGACTGATAAGAGCGGGTCCTATAGAGTCGGAGACTTTTATGTCGGCTTTCCTTGATAGGTTCTTAGCTAGAGAATTGAGGGAGGATAAGTTGGAGGAAACCATAAACATTAAGCAAGGCAATTTGAGTGTTAAAGAGTATACCTTTAAATTCACTCTTTTATCTAATTTGCTCCAAGCTTGAAAGCCAACACTAGAGACTTGATGAACATATTCATGACGGGGGTGTCTGAGCTAGTAGAAGAAGAATATCGTATGGCAATTCTTTTTGATGATATGGATATCGCACGTCTCACTGTATTTTACCAACAAATAGAGGAGTCAAAGCTTAAGAAGGAGAAAAATATGATTAGAATGGACAATGACGGGTCCGAAGGGCATGGACGTTCTAAGAGTCGACAAAAGTTTTTTCGGGCAAGAATATTCCAATGCTCCCAAGTATAAGGATGAGAGGGTGTCTAACCCTAGACCACAGAGGAAGAGTAATGAATCCTCAAGGTCAAAGTTCCCCAAGTATGTTGTTCTGTAACTATGTTGACCCCATAGAAATACTAGCTAGTGGATCCACGTAGTTGCTATGTTTCATGTTTTGGTACTACCTTGGCAAGTAGTCCACCTTCTTTAAGCATTCCATGACACATGATTCCACATTAGCTCATGTGCTCTATGTCGGTATGATGTTGAATTGAAATGTCTTGAATTATGGATTTTGAGATGTTGGCTAAGATTTAAATGTTATAAGGACGGTGATAACTTACCAATGTGCCTTATTATGATGTGATATGTAAATGTTCTAACCTCACATGTGTTAATTGTAATGTAAGGACAATACTCATGCAATTCCTATTGAGCTATGATGATGATTATATAAGGGATTATCACAACCGGGGAGCACCCCTAGACGTAACCGGCGTCGTCGTTCTCTTTGAGGAATAAGACTAGCCTCTTATCTTACATCATTACATTCACAGGTCAAAAATATGGAAAATTTAAAACTTTTCATTACTTCTACATTGAGGTTTGCATAAACCTGTACACACACATAATACTTATATCGAGTATATATATACCCTTCGTATAGAAAGATTACATAGTCTTCTACATTAATTGCACATAGATATATAAGATATAACATAGTCTCAAATTGATGTCACATCTCATAACCATCTAACATGAGTATAACAATTTGGGCCTAGCACATACATCAAAGTAATAAAGCCACATATAGGCTATACAATGTTTAGTATTCAAATGAAAGGAAAGAACATAAGAGTCTTAAAACTAAAACAACTTCATAACCTTTATATTGGCATTGCCCTCGGAAAGTGAGGACCTACCCAACTTGGATGATTGAGAATTCCAAGTCTTCTTTAAAGTCGTCTCAAAGCCCGACCGGAACCTAAAATGTTTGGGGAAAAGGGAGAAAATAGGGTTAGTACACCACTTGTACTAAGTATGAGACCATATGCACACATATCATGAAATCATGCTAAAAAGGACATTTCATTAAAACATGCTACTTTCCATTTAGAAAGTCTTATGCATATTTAATAATACCATACCAATCAATAAGACATATTCATTAATCCAAAAACATGTACATCACAAGACAAACAATCTTAAGTCTACGCAAGTAAACATGCATATCACATAATTAAACATTTTGTCAATACAACTCTATCAAGTTATAGTAGCAATAAGCATAGATAAGAGTTCATCTCGACATAATCAAAGCAAGACAATTACCCATGAACCCTCATTAAGTCAACAAGTACAATGACCAAGAAAATACCCATAACCTTACCCAATCAAGTAACTCAACAAGAACCATGACTCATATCCAACTTCACATAACTTATCATTTAAGAGTACATATCATCATACTTTAGAAATAGAGACCAACACATAACCATAAGTGAAACTAATCATCATATAATATAATCAATGTGCAAGATCATCATATACATAACATGTATAATTATAAGCATATTCATATATAATAAAATCCTCCTAAGACTTCCCTCAAGGCTAACTAGTGCAATGTTTAGGTAGAGTCCCATACCCCTACCTAGACTAAGCTAAACCCCTTAGGTTATCCTAGTTAGAGTTTATTCCTTTAGTCCATTCTACCTTTCGGGAACATCTTGACATAAACCGACATAGACCACATGAGCTGATGTTGAATCTAGTGTCATGGAACCCTACACCGAAGGAAGGTGTACTACTTGCCAAGGTAGTACCAAAACATGAAACATAGAAACTACGTGGATCCACTAGCTAGTATTCCTGTGGGAGCAACATAGTTCAAGAACTAGGAGATCTAGTTGGGACCCTCTTTATGTTACATGCATTATAGTCTCCAATCTCAAGAGTACATTAGTGATCCTACCTTCCCTATGTGGGAAGGGACACTCCTCACTCTAGTTCACCCGGTGCTAAGCTAGAGTCCCTTTCAAAATGTCTTTAATGTCTTTATTAATCATCATAGATTAATGTAGGTCATAAGGTCTATCCCTTGTATAATCATCATCATCATAGCTCAATAATAATTGCATGAGTATAAATCCTTTCATTACAATTCATATAAGTGAGGTTAGAACATTTACATAATCACATCATGATAAGGCACATTGGTAAGTTATCACCATCCTTATATCATTTACATCTTAGCCAAAACCTCACAAACCATAGTCAAGACATTTCAATTCAACAACATACCAACCCTATCAATCCTAATACATGATAAACTTCAATGTAACAGCATCACTCAATCTCAAGTAATCACAATTGAAGTAAAGAATAAGGATCACAAGACTTACAAGTCTCCTTCATAATCAATCTTCAAGGTTTTACCATCAACCCTTAACTCAACCCAATAATGGTGTAATATCATCGTACAACATTAACAAACATGATAACAAGACCAATTGAATCACTACATCACAATTCATTGCTAGTTCATAGATTAAGATAAGAGACTTAGGTTAAATTCATAACATGTTTCATAACCTAGATCAATTAATAAAGAACTAGCATGATAGGACTATAATTAATCTTAATATATTAATGATTGATATAATAACATCATCTAGTAGTAATTCAACTAATAACCAAATTAATTGAACCAACATTATACAATTCATATCAAGATCATAACCTAGGGTTAAGGGGTATAGGTCATTTTCTACAAACTAGACAAATCCATATAGAGATAACATAATTATGTTAAAGTACATGTTAATATATTCATAAATTCCAAAAGAAATCTTAAAAAAATAAATTCACAAGATCAATTACGATATTGGAAAAGACCCACATGAAAAACTCAACTTTTGAAATCAATTTGATGGAGCCCTTTGATGAAAGAGGTCTCAAAGGTGAAAGGAACCCCATACCTTGTTTTTTGATGAAGATTGATGGATAAAACTTGGTGATTGAAGCCATAGAACCCCTTTGAATTTGAACTTTTATGGTGTTCTTCAACTTTAGAGAGAAAGAAGAGAGAAGGAAGAGAGTTTTGGGTTTGGGAAATAATGAGAGCTTAGGTTAGTCTAATTAGCTTAGGGGATTTATATAGGTTGTTAATTAACCTAATTAGACCCCCCCTAACCCCTAATTAACCTCCTAACTAATCCAACTAATTGAATGAATTAAATCAAAACGTGCAGCAAAAGACAAACCTCACAGACGGAACCCCGACCCATGCCCCATTTATCAATCGACGGACCAACGACCAACCGTCCTGTTGTTCTGTCGTTAAGTTCAGAGACTATGTAAAACAGACCTTTCATTGATTTGGGTAAGTGTTCATCTATGGTGGCCATCGATGCCCCCTCGATTGACACACGCCTCGTCTATTGCACTTGTCTGTGCACACTGCCTTTTGGCAGCTTCTTGCCAAAATGCAAGGGTCCTCCTCAAGGGCCCTTGGTTGGTCCTTGGGGGTTCTTGCCTGGACTTTTAGACTATGAACTAACTCTAATACATTTTAGACACTCTTCCACCAATTTTCATCATTTTCCGACTCCTAAAAGCTAGTCAAAGAGGTTAAGGCACACTAGCACCTCATTAAACTAGTTTCCGGACATCATGGACCTTCTTGGACTTTTTTATTAATAAACTTCCTAAATGACTTATATTCATTAAAATAGACCTTAAACCAGTGTCTAAACCTTTTTACACCTAATTTAGGCTCTAGAAAAAGTCTTAGATTTTTGAAGTGTTACATTATCCCCCTTTTAGGAACATTCGTCCCCGAATGAGTCTAAAATCTTTTGAAAGGAAGAAATAGACTCAAGACTAGTAGTCCAACCAATCAACAATACATGGCAACATGAATTACAACATCAATCATAACATTTGCACAAGGCAATTCAAAACATCAATAACCACTTAGAAGGCTCAAACATCACATTACGAGGAATTTCCTTCTCACAACAACAACATGAGCTCAACACACCACACATAAGTCAATTATGCAAAAGCTCAACTTACCGACATGTTCAATATCCTTTCATAAAGACTCACCATATCAAAATGCACAACATGACTCAAAACAAGAAGAATTGCAAATTTCAAAGTAAAAATGCAAATTTCACTGTAATATTCACTGTGATGACACCAAAAATTCACATTTTTGCAAATCTTCTCTAAAAATCAAAGTAACTTCAATTTTAGTTATTATTTCATTATTAAGAGGAATGACTAATCTTAATTATCATATTTATGTGGGTAATGGGACTTCATGTCGTCCTCGGCCTCCCGTTTTTCACCCTCAACTAGGTGGTTCTTCCATAATATCTTTACGGAAGCCACCTCTTTGTTCCTCAACTTCTTTACTTGCCTATCAAGGAATTGAACTGGAACATCCTCATAGGAGAGGTTATCCTTCACACCAAGACCCTCAATAGGAAGAATAGACTCGGGATCACCGATACACTTTTTAATCATAGAAACATGGAAAATCGGATGGACCGAATCCAATTCAGTAGGCAGCTTAACTCATAGGGAACCTTACCAACCGTTTGCAATATTTCATAGGGATCCACATAACGAGGACTCAACTTCCCTTTCTTGCCAAATCTAACCATCCCTTTCATAATCAGAATTTTCAAGTACACCCTATCACCCTCTTCAAACTCTAAATCCCTTCTCCTATGATCGGCATAAGACTTTGGCCGACTATAGGCTGTTTGCAACCAGTTACTTATGATGTGAACCTTCTCTAAAGTCTTATAAATTAAATCGGGACCCAAAAGTGAAGACTCATCCATTTCAAACCATCCAATCGGAGACCTACATCTCCTACCATACAAAGCCTCATATGGAACCATAGAGATGAATGAATGGAAACTATTATTATAAGCAAACTCCTCCAAAGGCAAGTGCTTATCCCAATTCCCCTTGAAATCAATGATACAAGATCTAAGCATATCCTCAAGAGTTTGAATAGTACTCTCCACTTGACCATCTGTTTGGGGATGAAAGGAGGTGCTTAGCTTCACCTTTGTACCCAACCCTTCTTGGAATGACCTCTAAAACCTAAATATGAATTGTTCACCCCTATACGATATGATGGATAACGGAATACCATGGTGACACACAAGCATAATCTTCTGTCCGAATAGGTAGACTTGACGGGAATAAAATGAGCGGATTTGATCAACCTATCCACAACCACCCATATAAAGTCATATTGCTTTCCTGTCCGAGGCAAACCTACAACAAAATCCATATTGATATTTTCCCAGTTCCAATTAGGAAATTGAATTTCTTGGAGTAAACCACCCGGCTTTTGGTGTTCGGCTTTCACTTGTTGGCAATTTGGATACTTAGCAACAAAATATGTTATGTCCTTTTTCAAAACTTCCCACCAAAACACTTACCTAAGGTTATGATACATCATTGTCGAACCCGGATGAATGCAGTAAAGAGACCCATGAGCTTCCTCAAGGATCTGGTTCCTCATAACATCTACAATGGGAACACACAAACTTTCTTGATACCTCAAGACACCATCCACCCCTAAGGAGAATGACTCATTTAGCTTGCCAAGAACCGATTCCTTCAACTCCATCAATGGTTGATCAAGGTGTTGTTTGGACTTCACCTCAACCACCAATGATGACTTGGAGTTATGGTGGACATAAAACCACCATTCAGAGAATCTTCCAACCTCACACACAATCTAGAAAACCTATGAACATCTTTCAGTAGGTATTTCTTGGCTTCCTCTAAATGAGCCACACTACCCTTGGTCATAGAACTTAGAGCATCCGCAACCACATTGTCCTTGCCGGGGTGATAGAGAAAACTCATGTTGTAATCTTTCAACAATTCCAACCACCTTCTTTATCGGAGATTCAACTCCTTTTGAGTAAACACATATTGGAGACACTTATGGTAGGTATAAACATCAACATGGACACCATACAAGTAATGCCTCCATATTTTCAAGGCAAATACCATGACCGCTAACTCGAAATCATGAGTTGGATAGTTCTTCTCATGCAACTTATGTTTCCTAGATGCATAGGCTACTATCGTCCCATGTTTCATAAGCACACACCCTAAACCCACTGGGGATGCATCACAATACACAACGAAACACTTTGTCCCTCCGGTAAAGTCAACACCAGGGCGAAAGTAAGCCTATCTTTCAAGATTTGAGAGTTTCTCTCACATGCCTCCGACCACTCAAATTTCTTACTTTTTTGGGTCAAAGTAGTCAAGGGAGACGCAATAGATGCAAAACCATCCACAAACCTCCGATAATAACCCGCTAGACCAAAGAAACTCCTAATGTAGGTGTGAGTCAATGGTCTAGGACAATTTTTTACCGCCTCAATTTTCCTTGGATGAACCTCAACTCCCTCACTAGAGATGATATGACCAAGAAATGCCACCATACTCAACCAATACTAACATTTTCTATACTTGGAAATTAATTGGTTCTCCATAAGAACTTATAACACCACCATCAAATGGTCCATGTGTGATGTCGTAAATGAAGACAATGACAAATGAATGTAGGTAACTTCGAAAAACCCTTTCATAAAATGAATAAACGCCGCCAGGGAATTAGTGAGACCAAAGGACATTACAAAGAACTCATAGTGCCCATATCTAGTCCGAAATGTCATTTTTGGTATATCCTCACCTCTCACCTTAAGTTTGTGATACCCTAATTTCAAGTCAATCTTAGAGAAGTACTTTTCCCCTTAGAGTTGATCAAAGAAGTCGTCAATACGAGGGAGAGGATACTTGTTCTTAATAGTGACTTTATTGAGTTGGCTATAATCAATGCACATTCTAAGGGACCCATTCTTCTTCTTCACAAACAAAATCGGAGCACCCAATGGAGAAATACTAGGTCTAATGAAGCCTTTGTCTAGTAGATCTTTGAGTTGAGCCTTCAACTCTTTCAATTTGTTCGGAGCCATCCGATAAGGAGGAATTGAAATAGGATTTGTATTCGATAACAAGTCGATACCAAAATCAATTTCCCGTTCGGGAGGAATATCGGGAGATCATTAGGAAAGACCTCCGGAAATTCCCTCACTATAGGGACCGACTCAATGGGAGGATTTTCGGAGTCTAAATCTTGGAATCTGACTATATGGTATCAACGCCGATTAGAGTTCATTCTTAAGCTTTCAAACAAGAAATGATACAACCTCTAGGAATAGAATTTCCCCCCTTCAACTCTAAATATTCACCACCCTTGATCTACACTCTATCGAGGAAAAGCATGCATGTAACCAATCCATACCCAAAATGACATCAAAATCAAGCATATAAAGTTCTACTAATTCATAAGTAACTCTATTGGGCAACATTAGAGGACAATTTCTATACACCCTTTTTGCAACAAACGACTCACCCACCGGGTTGACATCATAAAAGGTTCATTCAATATATCGGGCAAAATGTCAAACTTTTTAGCTACTAGAGGAGTAATAAATTACAAGGTAGCACCGGGATCAAGTAAAGCATATACATCAATAGAGAAGACTTTCAACATACTTGTCACCACATCAGGGGAAATCTCTTGCTTACCGCTAGAGCGTAGAGCATAAAAGTGATTCTTCTTTGGAGCATCATTAGAACCACTTGCTTGCCCGCTCTCCTTGTCTTGCCCCTTCACATTTTGACAATTTCGAAATTTGTGCCCACTTTTACCACAAACAAAACAATTATCCGTCCCCTTAAGGCAATCACCATAATGCTTCTTGCCATACTTTCCACAAGTTGGCTTCTTGGTTGGTGAGCTAGTACCTCTTCCCTTTTGAGGCTTACGGGTTAGACACCCTATCATCCCTAGCCTTAGGGAACTTGGAAGGAACTTGATTAGAAACCCTCTTTTTAGACCTAGGCTTTTCTTGGATATCAAGCCTACCCTTTGACGAACAACCATCAAAAGACTTTTCCCTCTTGGCATCTCTACTCTTTCTCTTAGCCCTTGCCTCTTCCACTTATTTAGAATGAACCATGAGACGAGAAATGTTCATATTGTCATGTAGTATAGCCGAATGACATTCCTCTTGCAAGTCATCTGACACTCCCATCACAAAGTGGTTCATTTCATCCCTAGGATCGCAAACCAAAGAAAGAGCATATTTTGACAATTAAGTGAATTTCAAGAAAAGCCTTCTTGAAACCTCCCAAGTCACCGGTCCACACCTTAAAGGCCTATTGTCTCTTCATTGGACGTACCAAGCTTGGGCCACATCTTTGAGTTGATAAGTGTCTAACTCGACCTTCTCACTAGTAGTCAACCCCATAGCATAAAGAATCTTCTAGATTTCATCAATGAACTCTTGTGGGTATTCTTCAACCTTGGACCATAGAAAGTAGGGGGATTCATCCTAGTGAAATCCCTCAAACGAGAGGCCATGGTGCCAACATGTTGTTTTGCTCAGGGTACAACCTCCCAATTAGCTTGGGTTGTCATGGCTTGATCTTGTTCAATAGCGGCTTTTGCTTGTGTAGTAATGGCTTGGTCCATGTGGAGAAGATCAGCCCTTATGTTACCATCCGTCAAAGGAGGAGGATTGACTGGGGCTTGGTCATAATTAACTTCTTTTTCAAGAGGAGGGACTTTATTACCACGGGGAGGAACTTCGCATTGGCAATCTCTTTCTCAAGTCTTCGTGCCGCATTCCTTTGAGTATTCATTGCCTATAATCTCAATAAAAGGATTAGATGCTGAAAGAAAGTAGAGTTAAACTCTAGAAGTACGATATTGTACTTCCAAGAAAGTGAGAGTTTCCTAAGCATCACATAGGTTCCTATTCATAAGTGTGGCGAGCTCACAATTATGAGTAAGAATCTACGTAGACGTGGTTGAGAGAGGCATCGACTGAAAGATATTTAGACTCATGCTCTGATACCAAGTTTTTCACAACAAGGGTGCACCCCCTAGACGTAACCGGCGTCGCCGTCCTCTTTGAGGACTAAGACTAGCCTCTTAGTTACATCATTACATTAATAGCTCAAAAATATGGAAAAATAAAAACAATTCATTACTTCTACATTGAGGTTTCCATAGACCTGTACATAGACATAATAGTTATATCGAGTATACATAGACCCTTCGTATAGGAAGATTACATAGTCTTCTACTTTTACTGCACATAGATATATAAGATATAACATAGTCTCAAATGGATGTCTCATCTCATAACCATCTAACAAGAGTATAACAATTTGGGCCTAGACCATACATCAAAGTAATAAAGCCACATATAGGCTATAAAATGTTTAGTACTCAAATGAAAGGAAAGAACATAAGAGTCTTAAAACTAAAACAACTTCACAAGATTGATATTGGCATTGCCCTCGGAAAGTGAGGACCTACGGAACTTGGATGATTGAGAATTTCAAGTCTTCTTCAAAGTCATCTCAAAGCCCTTCAACGACCGGAACCTAAAATGTTGGGGGGAAAGGGAGAAAATGGGGTAACTACACTACTTGTACTAAGTATGAGACCATATGCACACATATCATGAAATCATGCTAAGAAAAGACATTTTATTAAAACATGCTACTTTAAATTTAGAAAGTCTTATGCATGTTCAAGAATACCATACCAATCAATAATACATATTCATTAAGCCAAAATCATGTACATCACAAGACCAACAATCCTAAGTCTAGCCAAGTCAACATGCATATCACATAATTGAACATTTAGTCAATGCAACTCTATCATCAAGTTATAGTAGCAACAAGCATAGATATGAGTTCATATCAACATAATCAAATAAGACAATTACTCATGAACCCTCATTAAGTCAACAAGTACAATGACCAAGCAAAGCCCCATAACCTTACCCAATCAAGTAACTCAACAAGAACCATGACTAATATCCAACTTCACATAACGTATCATTTAAGAGTACATATCATCATACTTTAGAAATAGAGACCAACACATAACCATAAGTGAAACGAATCATTATGTAGTATCATCAATGTTCAAGATCATTTTATATATAACATGTACAATTATAAGAATATTCATATATAAGAACTCCTCCTAAGACTTCCCTCAAGGCTAACTAGTGCAATGTTTAGGTAGAGTCCCATACCCCTACCTAGACTAAGCTAAACCCCTTAGGTTAAGGTAGTTAGTTTATAGAACATTACTTCATTTTACATTCGGGAACACTTGACTTAACCGACATAGACTACGAGGCGTTTGTCAATCGACGGGTTATCGATGGGCACCGTCGATGAACACTTAGCCAAATCCATGGAAGGTCTATTTTGCAATAGCAGATTCCACACTTTGACCTTATGGTCTATGTCGGTTAAAACAAGTGTTCTCGAAAGTAAAATGAAGTAATGGTGTATACACTAACTAGGGTGACTTGAGAGGTTTAACTTAGCCTAGGTAGGGGTATGGGACTCTACCTATGCATTGCACTAGTTTGACTTGAGGGAATCCATAGGAGGTTGTTCTTGTGTTCTAATAATGTATATGCTATGAATATGATGACTTTACATGTTGATGATCCTATATGTTGTTAGTTTCATTTATCAACATGCTATTGGTCTATATAGCTAAACGTGATGATGACTACTATTGATGCTATGTTATATTGAGTTGGACGTTGCTTATGACCCTTTGCTTGGTTTATTTGATTGAGTAAGGTTCTGGGGCTTTACTTGGTCATTGCACTTGTAGGATTAATGATGCGTTATGGGTAAGGGTCTTGCTTATGTTATGATGTTATGAACTCTTATACATTTTTGTTGATGTGATGACTTGATATTTGAGTTGTCTTGATTATGTACTCAATTATGTGGATATACATGTTGACTTGACTATACTTGTTAATGTTTGTCTTGTGTTGTACATGGTTTGGACTTATGCATTATTTATGTATTGGCTTATATGAGTTCTTGATTGTGCATAATGTTTTTCAAAGTACTTTAGCATGGTTTTTAAAAAATATCCTCTTTAGCATGATTTTACTTGTTTATGTGCATATACTCATTCTAAGTACAAGTGTGTACTAAACCCATGTTTATGTTTACTACAAATTGTAGGATCCGACCGTTGAGATTAGATCAAGTCCATTGAAGCGTACTTGGACATTTCGCAAGTGTTTCGCTAGGTCCTCACTTTCCGAGGATAATGCCATTATCAAGCCATGTTGTTTTAGTTTTAAGACTTCTATGTTCTTTCCTTTTCATTGAAGATGTTTGTTGTAATAGCCTATATATGGATTCTATCATTGATGTATGGGCTATGCCCAATTGTTCTACTTTTTTTTAGATAGTTATGATATGAGACATACGTTTTAAGACAATATCGTATCTTATATATATATGGGTGCACTAAAAGTAGCAGACTATGTAATCTTCCTATATGAAGAGTCTATGAATACTCGATATGAATATATTATGTGTATTTAGAGGTCTATGTAAACCACAATGTAGAAGTTAACTAAAAGTTTTAAATTTTTTGCACTTTAAACTGTGAATGTAATGATGTAAGCTACGAGGCTAGTCTTAGTCCACAAAGACGATGACGACGCCGGTTACATCTCGGGGTGCTCATTGGATGCTACACTACTCTTTGAAATTTACTAAATTGTCAAAGTATGCTCCTTCTTTGGTTTCCGACCCAAGATATGATATGAGACGCTTTGTGACGGGATGTAACTACCCGCACCTATATCCTAGAAGTTAGGGTATTTTTGGATTGCGACACGGCGTACTTGACCTCTCGAAGGTCTTATACAAGCCCTTTCGTATCATTCATTGCGTATACCTAAATGAAAAGCAGTGCGGGATTAAAACATTTCACAACATGCGAATAATCTTTCAAAATCTCCTTCATATAAAAACCATAGGAAATACTAAGTCTAATATCATCAAATCTTAGACTCAAAATATATTCGGGACACGGCCCATACAATCAAAATATATTACTACTAAGTCTATTACAATATATCAAAATAAGAAACCAAAAGACATCTATGCCCTCAAGTCAAATGAGGACATACTCGAAACTTGCTTGAAAGATCCATAACCCAAGCTTCGCTTCCCAAAAGCACCTTCACCTATGAATCACTTTAGAGATAGATAAAACCATGGAATTAGTACAAACACATGTACTAAGTATGGCTTAATGCATAAAAATCATGATAACAGACATTTAATGGAAATATGCTCTTTTTGATTAAAACCTCATAGTATAAGCATAATAACAAGATTTAACACCTTAGAAACACATAAGATAACACATAGACACAGAGGCGGAGCCAGCATTTTCAATAAGGGGTTTCAAAATCTGTAGAAATAGGTAGCCGAAGGGGGTTCGACATCTACTATATATACATATAAACTTATTTTAACCATATATAAATAATATAGTTTTCCGTCGAAGGGGGTTCGAATGAACCCCCTTCATTAAGGATAGCTCCGCCCCTGCATAGACATTTTATCAAACTTTAATGAACATTACAATGAATTAGCAATTGTTACAGTGAACTATTTTTAAGCTTCACAGTGAACAAATTCCAACATTATAGTGAACATATTTAGCACGCATTCTTCTCAGTAAAAGCTATGCTGAGACTCCATTAAGTAAGAGAAAGAGAGACCGCCCATACACCCTCTCTAAGCACATCTAAATGATCCTCAAGACTATATATAATGAGAGAAATATGCTTACAATACTCCAAAATACATGACATATATGACATGAAATTCACCTCACCAAGGTTATCAAAAGACTTACTTAAGTAATTCTTGAAGAGAACGCTCGTACACCCTCTTCAAGATTACCTAAATAATCCTTAAGACTTCCTAAGATTAGATCATGTCTATTTTATCAACCAACTTTCCTAACTACAGTTATTCTTAAGATTTCATTAGATAAGACATGAAGAGACCATCCTTTATGCACCTCTACACTTTTACTATGCAATCCGTAAAGTTATATTAGATTAGGTACTTATTCATTTACATATTTTCTAAATTAAGTCATTAACTTCATTAGTTCATTCATGAGACATTCATAGAAGACGTAGGGACTCACTCACTAACAACTTCAAACCCTAAAGGTGCAATGCCTTGGTAGCATCCCATACCACCACCTAAACTTCATAGACTTCTCAAACATCAGTAGGTATCCCAGATGGTGAGAATAGGCAATATCCGACATAGACCATGGTGTTCTACTTGCCAATGGTAGAAATTGGACACATCCCATGTAGGCATATGGTTAAGGAATATGATGGATTTCTTTGTTCTCTAATGTCATCTTATATAGAGCAATTTCCCATACCATACTCACTCGGTGCTAGCCTTTGTTCTCATAAAGTAATTCACATAAAGGATCACATGAAGGGGTTCCATATCTAGTTCATAACCCAATCACATTCACCATACCAAAGAGGTTTCCTAGGGTTTTCTTTCAATGGTGAAGAGGATAGCTTAATGACTTTCCTAAGGATAATTTCATGTCGTTCCATCCAACCTTCCATAAGTCCACCATTCACACAAGAAGGATACCATTACGACTTTCTACTTCAAAGGTATCATAACCTCTCAACTAGGTTGAGGGATCCACATAGGTTTACCTTCTCACTATGTTCAAGACCACGTATCATTCATACATACAAGACTAAGAGGCTTTAGCATCCAACGTCAAGACATATCTTACATACATTCCATAAGTATCAAGTAAGGGACACAAGTCTACAAAACAAGACATACCAATACTTCACTTTATCACATATAACATATCATATCAAGAAGCACATAAGCACAACCAAGTCAACTATAGGTCATCCAATATACTACTAAATACTCATCCATATAGCCATCATAAGACTCATACAACCAATTAGGAAGAATCATGCATCAACACTAAGACTACACACAAGGACATAGTCATAGTCTAACATGATCACCTAACAACATCAATAGAAAAACACATAATTAACCTTAATCACAAGTAGATAGATATGATCATACTTCACATAATTCCACTATACCAATCATCATAATATACCAAGTAGTGCCGATAAGTCCATGAACATCATAATACATAAAGTAACGCTGACGAGGCCACATAATTCACAATTATAACACATAACACCACCACCAAAAGTGGACCATACAAATCACAACATAATTCAAGACCTACATTACATAAAATAAAGAGAATTAGGGTAGTGTACCACCAATCCATTCTCACCACTTCAATCCATAGCTAATTCATCCAATACAATACTCAAATGCCCTTACCCATGGCCATGATCACCAATTCAATTCAATACTCACAATATACAATGAATCAAAGGCAATTCAACATAGATTTATCAATCTAAGATAACTTATACATCAATCCAATACAATTCTTACATCATTCAATAGCCCAAAAGAACTACACTAGAATTCATAAGCATTGAGACATGATAACTTAACACATAAAATAGTCAAAACTAGAATTGCATAGTTTGCATTGGTTCATAGAGTTTTTTGATTAAAATCATCAAATTAACATCAATTCAATCATAATATAATTATGCAAAACATTTTATGCAAGAACCCGTGGCTAGATCACAAAATTGGAGAATTCATGTTTTTTATCATCTTTTAAAAATCATTGGAATTGATTCTTTGAAGAAAAGAGTTTCAAGGATGAAAAACCATACCTTATTATAGAAGATTAACCTACGAAATTGATGGATAAAAAGCTTGGAAAATAAGTCTTCTTCCTTGGAGCTTCAAAGTTTCAACAATGGAGTTTTGGAGAGACTATTGGAGAGGTTATGTTTGAGTTGAGTGTTCTGCTTTGATTGGTGAGTTTAGGGGTATAAAAAGAATCAATAAATTCCAATAAGTCATCCCCAAATTACCCAAAATACCCCTGCACTTATTAGACATTTTAACCAACTCAAATTAAACATAAAAATGAGGCGACCAAATATGGGAGTTTACAGCGCGTCGCGGAGGTACTTTAAAATCTTGTTTCTAGAAAATTACGAGACACAATGGTTCATTACATACCCGCGTCGCAGGGTAAGAATTTTGCCCACTGTGCGTCAGCTGTGTGACGCGCATCCACCACCATATCCTGGCTGGCGCGGCAACTTGGCTATCCCATGTATGGGTCCTCTTTGAGACCCTTTGGCTGGTCCCAGGGGAATCGCCTTGAATTGTTTTGACCCTTTACATGTTAAGATACACATAGGAACCATCCTTACTCAATTTCACCCTCAAACCATCCCCCATAACATCACTACAAAACACTACGATACACTAGTTCAATTTTTACTAGTTTCCAAACGTCTTGGACGTTTGACCTCCAAACCACATGATACTTGACACACTGCCTATAAATACTATTAGTACTCATATAAGGACCTCATACGCTCATGAAACGCTTATAAGAACATAAAACACAGATGAAGCACATAGTTGACTAGTCGTCGAACGTCTTGGTCGTCCCTTGACGGTTGACTTCCAATTTACCTAAATCCATAGACACTGCCTCATTACCACATTATAGACCATTTTAGGAGCTTATACCCTCAAAACAAACATTTTACGCTCTTGTTTCACCTAAATCATTTTAGAGGTATTACAACCTCTCCACTTGGACAACATTCGTCATCGAATGACACTTTCCACTTTCCGAACACTTCCAAGAGTAGAGATTCAATCTGCATCTCATAGAAAAACCACATAACACATTATACAACATAAACTATAGAATAAACATTGATTTCAGATAATAAAGAGACTCACAACACAACAAGAAGCTAGAAATAAATCTACGACTCATCATGTCATAAGACTCTCATCCCTCATTCCAAATAGCAAAAAATATTTTTATATTCACTATTATGCTCATATAAATCAGTTCTATACACATTAAAACAATTTTCAACCAAAGATTGATTTAGTCAAAATTCCGAAAATATTACAGTGAGCTAAATTCCCTGGCAGTGAACATGCTTCAAAAATCCAAAAATGCAACATTTAGGCAATTTATGATAGAAACATGCTAAAATGAAAAGTAAAACCATATAAACTCATTTTAAAACATTATAATAACATAATTAAATGCACAATACAAGGAATCAATGAAATTCAATTCCACAAGACTCCTAAACACAATGCAACATGCAACAATACTACTATGACCATCTAGCTCATTTACTAATAATACTTCTCCACTTAGAAGGAACTTAGATCACTAAAGAGAGAAAGACAAGAACTTACCATCATCCTCATCCTCATCCAGCTTTGCTCCTCTAGTCCGGAGTGAATAGAAACGCTTCTTCTTTGGAGCATCACCTTCCGGAGCATTAGGAGGAACTTGCTTACCCTCTCTTCCTCTAGAAGCAACACTAGGACAATCCCTCACCTTGTGTCCCTATTTACCACATACAAAACAACTCCCTGTACCCAATAGGGATTCTCCATGGTGTCTCTTTCCTCAAGTACCACATGTAGGCTTGCCAACTTGAGAACCACTACCTTTCTCAAGATTCACCTTAGCAACCCTAGGGTCTTCTTAACTTGAAACCTTCTTCTTGAACCTAGGTTGACTTTGATCATTTGAACCACTCCTTTTCAATTTTATAGCAAACCTACCAAGTTTAGACTCCTCAATGGATTGAGCAGAAACCATGAGTATAGATAGAGTTATATCATCATGTATCATAGTCGTATGACATTCTTCTTTCACTAAGTCGGTGACCCCGGTCACAAACCTTCTCATCTCATCCCAAGGATTAGACATTAAGCATGGGGCATATCTAGACAACATAGTGAACTTCAATGAATACTCCTCAACTCTCACGGTGAAAGTACTTTCCTAGAAAAGCTTCTTTAAATTCTTCCCACTCAATAGGACCCGACTCAACCGGCCTATTATCCTTCCATTGAGTGTAGCACACTTAATCAGACTCCCTCAATTGGTACAAAGATAACTCTGCCTTTTCCTTAGAAGTCACCCCTATGGCACTCAACACCTTATACACACCATCTAGGAACTCTTGGGGATCTTCTCCCACCATAGAGCCAAGAAACATAGGAGGATTCATCCTCACAAAATCTCTCAATCTCAATGTCAGATTTCTCTCCACGACATTCACTCTAGGCTCAATACCCCTCTTCACATGGGTAGTCAATGCTCGGGCTAAAATAAGAAAAGCCTCTCTAATATCCCCATTTATCATTTTCGAGGGAACTACTGGAACATCACTACCTCCTTCCACTATAGGAACTTGAGCATCTCTAGCATCTAAAGCCCCTTGAGCCCCTTGAGCACCTTGAGGAACTTGCTCAACTTGAGGAGGAATATTCTCATTCAGATCATTCTCATCAACTCTCCTAGACGGTGTCCTCATTGTATTCATCTCCTATAACACAAGGAAAACCATAAGAAAAGAACACTCATAACTTCTAAATCTGTATTATACGACATACGAGTAGAAATAAAGGGAAAATCTATTGTCCTATAGCCTCTCGCCCATAGATGCGTCGCAACTCACACCGATAGTCAAGACTCTACAGACGTGACTTGATGAGACTTTTGGATTCCTAAGATCACTTTCATAACCTATACTCTGATACCAAGTTTGTCATGACCCACACATATACCGTAGAAGTTAGGATATTCTCGGATCCCGACACGGCGTACTTGACCTCTCGAAGGTCTTATACAAGCCCTTTCGTATCATTCATCGCATATACATAAATTAAAAGTAGTGTGGAATTAAAACTTTTCACAACATGCGAATAATCTTACAAAATCTCCTTCATATAGAAACAATAGGAAATACTAAGTCTACAATCATCAAATCTTAGATTAAAAATATATTTGGGACACGGCCCATACAATCGAAATATAGTACTACTAAGTCTATTACAATACATCAAAACAAGAAACCAAAAGACATCTATGCCCTCGAGTCAAATGAGGACATACTTCAAACGATCTTGAAAGATATTATAATCCAATCTTCTCTTCCCAAAAGTACCTTCACCTATGAATCACTTTAGAGATAGATAAAAGCATGAAATTAGTACAAACACATGTACTAAGTATGGCATAATGCATATAAATCATGATAACATACATTTAATGGAAATATGCTCTTTTTGATTAAAACCTCATAGTATAAGAATAAGAACAACATTTAACACCATAGAAACATATAAGATAACATATAGACATTTTATCACATTTTAATGAACATTATAGTGAATTACCAAATGTTACGGTGAACTATTTTTAAGCTTTACAGTGAACAATTTCCAACATTACAGTGAACTTATTTAGCATGCATCCTTCTCACTAAAAGCTATCCTAAGACTCAATTAAGTAATACAAAGAGAGATTTCCCATAAACCCTCTCTAAGCACACCTAAATGATCCTCAAGACTACAAAGAATAAGATAAATACGCTTTCAATACACCAAAACAGATAACATATTTGATATTGTAAGACCACGAAAATGAGATAAGGTATCTAGAGCCTAACATGTTCGTATTAATGTTATAATATCCTAAAATGCCTTATTATGTCATATAGAGTCAGTGTGCAAAGTTTGAAGTGATTTGGAAGTCGAACGTCAAGGGACGTCCAAGACGTTCGACGAATAGTCGCTTATGTGCCTCATGTGTGTATGCATGCCTAAATTGTGTGAAATGAGTCAAATAATTATTAAAATGGTGTTAAATGATGTTTAATGTTATTGTATGAAGTTTCGTGAAGTTTGGAGGTCAAACGCCCAAGAACGTCCAAGGCGTTCGAAAGATAGCCCCTAAGACGTTCATCGTATGTCATGTTGGGGTCAAGGTTGTTTGGACGTCTTGTAGGTGTTTGTTTTGTATGAAACTTATGTGGTAGGTCTATAATATGTTAAGGTTTGTAATCGCGTTTGAAACGTCCGGGTACGACTTCTAAAGGTCCCCACAAGAGGCCCCAAAAGAAGGACCCCAAGGCTGCCTATACACTGCCTGGGCAGTGTCCCTTGACGGACCCAATGACGGACCGTTGGGCCACCAACGGACCGTCAAGCAGGTCTCGTCGAAGAAGACTTGCCTTGGGCAGGTATTGAGCCAAGAATTTGTCTAAGTCTCCTGTGACGGAAGGCTGCCACGGCCCGTCATGGCCATGACGCCCCGTCATGGTCCTCGTCGCGGGTGCCTGCAAGTTGGCTGCCTGCGTGCTGCCACTTAAAGGGGTGAAAGGTAAATTCACCCCACGTCCTAACCTGACTATAATAGGTTTAATTAAGTAATTTTAGGTGTATATAAGCCATCCAAAACGTGATTTACCAATTCCCTAAATCCCCTCACTCAAATTGAACCCTTCCTCTCCAAAATATTCTCTCTAGAACCTCCATGGTTTTTGAAGCTCAAGAATAGCTTGTAGATGGAATTCTCATGGGTTCTTCATCAAGTTTTATAGGTCTTCATGAAGATTAAGGTATGGTGATCCTTCATCTCTAAGTAACCTTTCACTTGGAGAGTTCTTCTCAATGTTTTTCAAAGAAATCTTATGAACAAGTTTTCAATCTTCCAATCTAGCCATGGGTTCTTTCTCAAAACGTTTCTAAAGATTAAATCACGATGAATTAGTATTAATATGATGATTTGAATGTGATTTCACTTCAATTGCATGATGAACCCATGTTCCTTCCAAAAATGGTTTAGCTCTTGAAAGGGTTTTGTAATTATGGCTTGTTCTTGATTTTTAATGGTGATTCTCTTATGTTGAATGGCTTGTGGTTATTGTTATTTACATTAACTAATGGTGAATTGATGATGAGAAGTTCATGATGATAAATATATGAAGTTTTGAGCATGAATAACCTATGTTTCTATATGTTGTCTTGAAGACGATTGTGAGATCGGTTATGTAGGCTCTTGATTATGTATGAACTGCTGTAGCTACTCTTTTAGGGTGATGTAATGGATTAATTTTGTAAGTATAAATCCTTAATGTTCCAATTAAGAAGGGCTTGCATGAATTGATATAGATTCCTTTAGGTTATGAAGTCAAGAAGCTAAGTTGTGATGTATCTTGAATTATGATTAGATAAAGTATGATTTAGTCTTGATTTCTTATCTAATTAGCTACTGCCTAATGAGTATATTATTGATGAAATATGAATGATGATCATACCCTTAGATAGTTCATAGCATTGATAAAGTCTCCTATACTCTAGCAAATCGATAAGCCTAAATGCCTATGTTGTAACCCTAATCTTGAATGTATGTAATCATGATTTCAATATGGTTAAATGTAGGTTTAGCTACTGCCTTAGACTTACATATGTATGAACTATGATCTAAAATCAATGTAAGGGAAGTTAGCTAATGACCTATGTTATTCTACTTTCCTAGTATGTTGATATGTTTCATTATGTTATGGCATAATCTTGTAGCGACTTGTAAATGGTTTCTTATATGCTTAAAGTACATATATCTACTTCCATATATGTGTTCTATTGATGAATAAGGTGTATTGATCAATGATGATCAAAGGGTGAGAAATTGGTAAGAATGCTTAATTCCTCTACTCTTCTACCTCTCTATTCTTTATAGAAATGTTGATGAAGACTTGTATGGCATTGTGTGGTATGGTCCACTTATGGTGGCGGTGTTTACTTTATTGTCATTATATATGTGTTGACCATTGCCATGAAGGCAAATTGATGAACTTATGAACATATGCTTAAAATGATACTATGAGAAGATTATGCCTACTTTCCTATTCTAGACGTGAATTAGGTTGTGTGTCTATTGTATGAGCATGTGTATAACTATGTTAGGGTAAAGTATAGGTGCTGCCATGGATGTGTTAATATGGTTAATAACCCCTTACCTATGTACCCTTACATGAAAGTGTAAATGGCTAAAGTTAGGAGTCTTGGTTACATTGTATGTATAGTCTTGTCTCCTATGCTATTATGTATTGTGTGCTATGTGCTTGAAGTGCAATGTGGTCTAATAGGGTGGCTGACTAAATAAGTTATTGATAGCCATTATGTGATCATGTTGGTCAATGTACACACACTCTCACTTACATGCATGTTATAAGTAGTATAAGTCATTGTGTCTAAATGAAAGGTAGTTCTCATATTCACTAGTGTCTACTACTATGCATATTAAGGTGATGTTTATGGAAGTATGATTTGTATTTCCCTTACTAGGATGACTTGATAGGTGTACTAGTATGGTCAAGGGTATGGAACCTTGTCTATACATTGCACATGTGTATCTTGATAGGATAGTTCCTAGATTTGGTTTCTATGAACATGAAGGATGAATGTATGAACATGTTATGAATATGATGTATATGATATGATGAAGTATGAATGTGCATAGTGTCTTAGTAGGTTTATATGAAAGGATTTCTCATATAGTTATGCCTATAGACTTATGCATTGATATATGAACATGTGTGACATTATGTGATTATGTGAAAGGTTTGCTCACATCTAAGTATACACTCACACATGGATGATCTAGTTAGTGAGAGGGGCCTTGCTAGAGGTGCCCAAGAATACACCAAAACTAGATAGGTGCTTGAATATGCTATAAGCATATGAATAATGAATATCCTAATCTTATGTTTTTATAAACGAACGTAATAAAGGCTTTTCAATAAAGGGAACTTAGCCTAGCACCGAGGAACTTGAATATGAGGGAGTGACACTTTCCAACATAGGAAAGGTAGGGTTCACTACGGTCCTCATGTGAGGGGTGACACTTTCTTATTTAAGAAAGGTAGGGTTCATTACGGTCCTCACGGGGTGGATAGCCTCATGACCCAACATAGGGTGTAGAGTTGATATTTCCATGAATTCCCCAAGTTCCATAAACTATGTTGCCACCATAGGATACTAGCTAGAGGATTATACCTCGATAGCTATGTTTATGTTAGGTTCTACTTTGGCCGGTAGACCACCTTCCATCGGTGTAAGGTTTTATGACACCGGATTCCATGATTAGCACCCATGGTCTATGTCGGTTAAGGTTATGGTTTCCCTAAAGGTAAAATGGACAATGGAAGTAATTGAATAGGATCCTAACTAGGAGGACTTAAGGTAAGTTACTTAGGATAGATGGAAGTAATGAACCCATCTAGATATTGCACAAGTGACTCCTTAGGAAGTCTTAGGAAGGTTCTCTAATTGATATGATTATGTATGTGTTCTTTATGTATGACATTGTAGTTCTAGTTTGGCTATATCTATATTGCACTATACTTATATGTTGGCATGTGTTGTCTTGTGTAGATGCTATGTATGGCTTTTGTCTTGTGCTCCTAAGGTGATACATTGCACCAAGTATCCCTAAAGGATTACTTAGGAGGCTAATGAATTAAGAGTAAGGGTTCACTGTAAAGTGATTCCAAATTGTACTTAAATTCTATATGTGCTTTTATATGATGTTTGGCCTTTGATTGTGTCTCTATGAAGTATGTGGATGATATAAATGCTATTGACAAAGGTTTTATGATGATTTACTCAAAATGGCATGAAGTATGATTTCAAAAGAAATGTCCCTTTTAAATGCATGTTTTTGCATGGTTGCCATACTTAGTACATTCTTGTGCTAATCCCATTCTTCTTTACTTTTTACACAAAGTGTAGGTATTGGAATTCTTAAAGAAGGTCTATGATTGAGGAGCTTGATAGGTGATTTTCCCAAGCTCAAGGAAAGGAATCCTTAAGTTCAAGGATGTCCTACTAATGTCTTTAATGTAAAGTCTTTAAATATTGTATAGTTATGTAAGGTGTCGTATGGGCCATGTCCCTAATGTATTCTAAAGTTATTGAGTCTACGATGGCAAAGAGACTTAGAGTTTAAATATGTATTATGACTTATGTTTTATATATATATGATGTGATGTTTCTAGCATATGATGTGCTACGAAAAGTTTTAAATTTTTCGCTAAATTTACTATGCCAATGAAATGAATGATATGAGAGGCTTGTCTTAGACCTCCGAGAGGTCGACGACGCCGGTTACAATCCAAGATTGTATCCTAACTTCTAGGGTATGCTTTTGGGTTATGACAAACTTGGTATCAGAGCGTGAGGTTTATATAGCGGTTTTAGGTTCTAAGAAGTCTCATATTGCCACGTCTAGTAGACATCATTGGTGGTGAGTCGCGACACATCAAATGGTATGAGAGGCTATAGGACGATAGAGTTTCCCTTCTTTATTATTCTCATATCGTGCCATAGAACTTAATTCTATAAGATCTCTCTCTTATGTTTTCTTGTCCGGTGGTCTTTTAGATGTGATTGCTTGGATAAGATTGCTCTATGCTTGAGGGAGAAAAAGTAAGTTTAAAATGCTTATCTTTGTTTTATGGTTTGAATGATTATGTGTGAAGGTGACACTTGTCCTTATTTGATGATGTATATACTAACTAGGGCGACTTGAAGGGTTAACTAGACTTAGGTAGGGGTATGGGACTCTACCTATGTCTTGCACTAGTTTACCTTGATGGAGACCTTAGGAGGTTAATACTATGTATGTGTATGATGATAAATGTGAATGTCCTTATGTAATGATCTCTATGCTTATAATCATGTAAATAGCCTAGTGTGTTAAAGATATGGAGTTATCCATGCATGAATGTTATGGATGAGTGGAGTATGGTGCTAATTGTAGTTCTTGTTGGGTTACTTGATTTAGTGAAGTTATGGAGCTTTACTTGATCATTGCACATGTTACCTCTATGGGGATTATGATTGGTTATCTTACGTTGCTATGCATGAAATATCTCTTATTTGATGATGTGATGCCAATTATGGCAATATATGAAATCTATGTGAAATAGCATGTTATGTCTAATGATGTATGTCATGATATAGTTGAAGCATGCTAGGAGTTATAGTGGTTAAAGTGAATTCCCTTAGGTTGTTGTATTCCTATATGGTTTTGTATGATGTTAGCCAAATATTAGGATTCGAACTTGGATTGTTTAATAACTACCTATGGAAGTATGCTATCCTATGAGTATATGTGATTAACAGTGTGCATTGTTTTCCTTTGTATATAAGTGGTACTTCATGAGTTGCTAGTGTAAAAATTGGAGTCTTTTGTAGAGACTTGAGTTGTAAATATAGTATGCATGCTTATGAAGAATGAGTTGGTAGAGCTTTCTATCTTATAATTCCATGCTTGTTCCATTAGATGTCTAAATGTTGCATTTTTGGATATTTGGAAGCATGCTCACTGAAAAGACTAGGCAACTTATTGTAATATATTTGGAGAACCTACTAAATTGTCATTTGATTGGATGTTATTGAAATATGTGTAGAATTTATGAATATGAACATGATAAGGGATGTGGAAAAGAATCTTTGCATTTAGATTGAAGGATGAGAATCTTATGACATGATGAGTTGTAGAGTTATTTCTAAACTTCCTTGTTGTTTTCCACTAATGATGTATGACCTTAGTGTCTATTGCATTGTAGGAAGACCTTATGTGAATCAAATAGTATGATCAAAGTTGATGGTTGAGGATGATTTGCCTAAAATAATAAGGTTTAGAATGCCTTAGTGTTGTTAAATTAAATTAATGAAAATTCTCTCTAAAGTAGTAATCACTTTAAGTGATGAATGTGAAGGTTTTGTAATTGAAATCCTCTATATGTTGGGTTAAGTTGCTCTTAATTTGGGTTTACCCTAAGTGGGGGATGGTGTTTGAGTAGTGAGATTGTAGAAATTGTCTACATTGTTCTTCTATTCTTACTTGAATTGGAAAAATATGAATTCTTGGTATGTTTGTTCATGAAAATAGTCTTGCATAAAGTATGAATGGCATGATCTTTATATGATTGGTATGAATTGATTGACATCATCTTAGAGACATGGTGAATTTTCCAAGGAGCATGAAAAGAATTTTTTGATAAAATCCATGTTTTCTCTTGTTGACTTGCATTTTAATGTGCTAATTGTGAAGTGACTTCATGAGGTAAGACAAGGAACTTTGTAATAGTCACTTGTAGGGTAAATTGTTTAGCCTTGCAATAGAAGTTGAGTCTCTTTTACCATGAAATATGTTGACTCTCTTGAAAATTTAGTGACTTGATGATTTGTAATATAAAATTGTAGGCTCATTCTTGAAAGGTGAAGGCATGTTTTGCTAAGTATATACGTGTGTGCCTATGGTTTGTGCTATTTTTTTCCAAAATGAGGCTTACTTTAAGGGTGAGTAATATGTTAAGAAAAGAGATTTGTGGAATGACTTCCTATTTTGTTGTGATGCACTTGGTGTGACTTGCCATTTAGACTTCACTAGGAAGAAAAATATATGCATGTCTTGGCTTGAAAGTTGAGATTTCTCATTATTTAAAAAAAAATTGACCTTGTGCTTTGCTAAGGTGTGAACTCATGATACATGTAATGTGTTGAGGAGCAAGACATTCCTCCATGGACACCACTAAGCATGGTATGGTTGAGTATGACCTTCATTGTACTAGGTCTAACTAATGAAGATTTTTGTTAAATGCAATTAACTCAAGTCTATGTGCATTGAAGTATGAATGCCTACTTGTTTTGAGTATTGTTGAAATCTGCCTATATGTGGCCTTGCAAGATGATATCTTGATGAATTAAGGTGCAATGACCATATTATGATTAGGAGAAGTATGTTCCTCCTATGAACATGATAAGAGCCTCTTTGATTAATGCATTAAGGGTGAGTGAATCGAAGTTTTGCTTGCTTGTGTGCATTGAGTGCTAAGGGGTGTAAAGTTGTGTTTCTTTTAAATATTGGTTCATGAACTCCTATGTGATGATTTTATAACATATATGAACTGCTCTATGGTGCATTGAAGTCCTTGTTGTGATTAAAGTGTCCTAAGTGTCATTCGAGGACGAATGTTCCCAAGTGGGGGATATTGTAAGACCTCGAAAATGAGATAAGGTGTATAGAGCCTAACATGTTCGTATCAATGTTATAAGATCCTAAAATGCCTTATTATGTCATACAGAGTCAGTGTACAAAGTTTGAAGTGATTTGGAAGTCGAACGTCAAGGGACGTCCAAGACGTTCGACGAATAGTCGCTTATGTGCCTCATGTGTGTATGCATGCCTAAATTGTGTGAAATGAGTCAAATAAGTCTTGAAATGGTGTTAAATGATGTTTAATGTTATTGTATGAAGTTTCGTGAAGTTTGGAGGTCAAACGCCCAAGAACGTCCAAGGCGTTCGAAAGATAGCCCCTAAGACGTTCATCGTATGTCATGTTGGGGTCAAGGTCGTTTGGACGTCTTGTAGGTGTTTGTTTTGGATGAAACTTATGTGGTAGGTCTATAACATTTTAAGATTTGTAATCGCGTTGGAAAAGTCTGGGTACGACTTCTAAAGGGCCCCACAAGAGGCCCCAAAAGAAGGACCCCAAGGCTGCCTATGCACTGCCTGGGCAGTGTCCCTTGACGGACCCAATGACGGACCGTTGAGCCACCAACGGACCGTCAAGCAGGTCTCGTCGAAGGAGACTTGCCTTGGGCAGGTATTGAGCCAAGAATTTGGCTAAGTCTCCTGTGACGGAAGGCTGCCACGGCCCGTCATGGTCCTTGTCGCGGGTGCCTGCAAGTTGGCTGCCTGCGTGCTGTCACTTAAAGGGGTGAATGGTAAATTCATCCCACGTCCTAACCTGACTATAATTGGTTTAATTAAGTAATTTTAGGTGTATATAAGCCATCCAAAACGTGATTTACCCATTCCCTAAATCCCCTCACTCAAGTTGAACCCTTCCTCTCCAAAATATTCTCTCTAGAACCTCCATGGTTTTTGAAGCTCAAGAACAGCTTGTAGATGGAATTATCATGGGTTCTTCATCAAGTTTTATATGTCTTCTTGAATATTAAGGTATGGTGATCCTTCATCTTTAAGTAACCTTTCACTTGGAGAGTTCTTCTCAATTGTTTCAAAGAAATCTTATGAACAAGTTTCCAATCTTCCAATCTAGCCATGTGTTCTTTCTCAAAACGTTTCTAAAGATTAAATCATGATGAATAAGTATTAATATGATGATTTGAATGTGATTTCACTTCAATTGCATGATGAACCCATGTTCCTTCCAAAAATGGTTTAGCTCTTGAAAGGGTTTTGTAATTATGGCTTGTTCTTGATTTTTAATGGTGATTCTCTTATGTTGAATGGCTTGTGGTTATTGTTATTTACATTAACTAATGGTGAATTGATGATGAGCAGTTCATGATGATAAATATATGAAGTTTTGAGAATGAATAACCTATGTTTCTATATGTTGTCTTGAAGACGATTGTGAGATCGGTTGTGTAGGCTCTTGATTATGTATGAACTGCTGTAGCTATGCTTTTAGGGTGATGTAATGGATGAATTTTGTAAGTATAAATCCTTAATGTTCCAATTAAGAAGGGCTTGCATGAATTGATATAGATTCCTTTAGGTTATGAAGTCAAGAAGCTAAGTTGTGATGTATCTTGAATTATGATTAGATAAAGTATGATTTAGTCTTGATTTCTTATCTAATTAGATAATGCCTAATGAGTATATTATTGATGAAATATGAATGATGATAATACCCTTAGATAGTTCATAGTATTGATAAAGTCTCCTATACTCTAGCAAATCGATAAGCCTAAATGCCTATGTTGTAACCCTAATCTTGAATGTATGTAATCATGATTTCAATATGGTTAAATGTAGGTTTAGCTAATGCCTTAGACTTACATATGTATGAACTATGATCTAAAATCAATGTAAGGGAAGTTAGCTAATGACCTATGTTATTCTACTTTCCTAGTATATTGATATGTTTCATTATGTTATGGCATAATCTTGTAGCGACTTGTACATGGTTTCTTATATGTTTAAAGTACATATAGATACTGCCATATATGTGTTCTATTGATGAATAAGGTGTATTGATCAATGATGATCAAAGGGTGAGAAATTGGTAAGAATGCTTAATTCCTCTACTCTTCTACTTCTCTATTCTTTATAGAAATGTTGATGAAGACTTGTATGGCATTGTGTGGTATGGTCCACTTATGGTGGCGGTGTTTACTTTATTGTCATTATATATGTGTTGACCATGGCCATGAAGGCAAATTGATGAACTTATGAACATATGCTTAAAATGATACTATGAGAAGATTATGCCTACTTTCCTTTTCTAGATGTGAATTAGGTTGTGTGGCTATTGTATGAGCATGTGTATAACTATGTTAGGGTAAAGTATAGGTGCTGCCATGGATGTGTTAAGATGGTTAATAACCCCTTACCTATGTACCCTTATATGAAAGTGTAAATGGCTAAAGTTAGGAGTCTTGGTTACATTGTATGTATAGTCTTGTCTCCTATGCTATTATGTATTGTGTGCTATGTGCTTGAAGTGCAATGTGGTCTAATAGGGTGGCTGACTAAATAAGTTATTGATAGCCATTATGTGATCATGTTGGTCAATGTACACACACTCTCACTTACATGCATGTTATAAGTAGTATCAGTCATTGTGTCTAAATGAAAGGTAGTTCTCATATTCACTAGTGTCTACTACTATGCATATTAAGGTGATGTTTATGGAAGTATGATTTGTATTTCCCTTACTAGGATGACTTTATAGGTGTACTAGTATGGTCAAGGGTATGGAACCTTGTCTATATATTGCACATGTGTATCTTGATAGGATAGTTCCTAGATTTGGTTTCTATGAACATGAAGGATGAATGTATGAACATGTTATGAATATGATGTATATGATATGATGAAGTATGAATGTGCATAGTGTCTTAGTAGGTTTATATGAAAGGATTTCTCATATAGTTATGCCTATAGACTTATGCATTGATATATGAACATGTGTGACATTATGTGATTATGTGAAAGGTTTGCTCACATCTAAGTATACACTCACACATGGATGATCTAGTTAGTGAGAGGGGCCTTGCTAGAGGTGCCCAAGAATACTCCAAAACTAGATAGGTGCTTGAATATGCTATAAGCATATTAATAATGAATATCCTAAGCTTATGTTTTTATAAACGAACGTAATCAAGGCTTTTCAATAAAGGGAACTTAGCCTAGCACCGAGGAACTTGAATATGAGGGAGTGACACTTTCTAACATAGGAAAGGTAGGGTTCACTACGGTCCTCATGTGAGGGGTGACACTTTCTTATTTAAGAAAGGTAGGGTTCATTACGGTCCTCACGGGGTGGATAGCCTCATGACCCAACATAGGGTGTAGAGTTGATATTTCCATGAATTCCCCAAGTTCCATAAACTATGTTGCCACCATAGGATACTAGCTAGAGGATTATACCTCGATAGCTATGTTTATGTTAGGTTCTACTTTGGCCGGTAGACCACCTTCCATCGGTGTAAGGTTTTATGACACCGGATTCCATGATTAGCACCCATGGTCTATGTCGGTTAAGGTTATAGTTTCCCTAAAGGTAAAATGGACAATGGAAGTAATTGAATAGGATCCTAACTAGGAGGACTTAAGGTAAGTTACTTAGGATAGATGGAAGTAATGAACCCATCTAGACATTGCACAAGTGACTCCTTAGGAAGTCTTTGGAAGGTTCTCTAATTGATATGATTATGTATGTGTTCTTTATGTATGACATTGTAGTTCTAGTTTGGCTATATCTATATTGCACTATACTTATATGTTGGCATGTGTTGTCTTGTGTAGATGCTATGTATGGCTTTTCTCTTGTGCTCCTAAGGTGATACATTGCACCAAGTATCCCTAAAGGATTACTTGGGAGGCTAATGAATTAAGAGTAAGGGTTCACTGTAAGGTAATGGAGTTCACTGTAAAGTGACTCCAAATTGTACTTAAATTCTATATGTGATTTTATATGATGTTTGGCCTTTGATTGTGTCTCTATGAAGTATGTGGATGATATAAATTCTATTGACAAAGGTTTTATGATGATTTACTTAAAATGGCATGAAGTATGATTTCAAAAGAAATGTCCCTTTTAAATGCATGTTTTTGCATGGTTGCCATACTTAGTACATTCTTGTGCTAATCCCATTCTTCTTTACTTTTTACACAAAGTGTAGGTATTGGAATGCTTAAAGAAGGTCTATGATTGAGGAGCTTGATAGGTGATTTTCCCAAGCTCAAGGAAAGGAATCCTTAAGTTCAAGGATGTCCTACTAATGTCTTTAATGTAAAGTCTTTAAATATTGTATAGTTATGTAAGGTGTCGTATGGGCCGTGTCCCTAATGTATTCTAAAGTTATTGAGTCTAAGATGGCAAAGAGACTTAGAGTTTAAATATGTATTATGACTTATGTTTTATATATATATGATGTGATGTTTCTAGCATATGATGTGCTATGAAAAGTTTTAATTTTTATAGCTAAATTTACTATGCCAATGAAATGAATGATATGAGAGGCTTGTCTTAGACCTCTGAGAGGTCGACGACGCTGGTTACAATCCAAGATTGTATCCTAACTTCTAGGGTATGCTTTTGGGTTGTGACAGATATGAAATTCACCTCACCAAGGTTATCAAAAGACTTACTTAAGTAATTCTAAAAAAGAATGCCCATACACCCTCTTCAATATTACCTAAATTATCCGTACGTAATCCTAAGATTAGATCATGTCTACTTTATCAACCAACTTTCCTATCTAGAGTCATTCTTAAGACATCCCTAGATAAGACATGAAGAGACCATCCTTTATGCCCCTTCATACTTTAACTAGGAAATCCTTAAAGTTACTCCAGACTAGGTACTTATTTATTTACATAATTTCTAACTTAAGTCATTAACTTCATTACTTCATTCAAGAGACATTCATAACATGACTACATTCAAGTAATGGTCTTGGAGAAGACCTAGGGACTCACTCACTAACATCTTCAAAGCCTACAGGTGCAATACCTAGGTAGCGTCCCATACCACCACCTAAACTTCATAGTCTGCTCAAACATTAGTAGGTATCCCATATGATGAGAATAGGAAATAACCGACATATATTATGGTAGATAATAATGGAATTCAAAGTTGCAACCTACTCCGATAAGGGTGTTCTACTTGCCAATGGTAGAACTTGGAAACATCCCATTAAGGCACATTGTTAAGGTATATGATGGGTTTCTTTGTTCTCTTATGTCATCTTATGTAGAGAAACTTCCCATACCATACTCACTCGGTGCTAGCCTTTGTTCTCATAGAGTAATTCACATAAAGGATCACATGAAGGGGTTCCATATCTAGTTCATAACCCAATCACAATCACCCAACCAAAGAGGTCCCTAGGACTGCATTTTAATGGAGAAGAGGATATCTTAATGACTTTCCTAAGGATGATTTCATGTTGTTCCAGAAAGCCAACCATACGTCCACCATTCACACAAGAAGGATACCATTACGGCTTTGGATTTCAAGGATATCATAACCTCTCAACTAGGTTGAGGGCTCCACATAGGTTGACCTTTTCACTATGTGCAAGGCCACGTATCATTCATACATACAAGACTAAGAGGCTTTAGCATCCTAAGTCAAGACATCTCTTACATACATTCCATATGTATCAAGTAAGGGACACAAGTCTACCAAACAAGACATACCAATACTTCACTTTATCACATATAGTATATCATAAAAAGAAGCACATAAGGACAACCAAGTCAACTATAGGTCATCCTATATACTACTATAGGCTCATCCATATAGCCATCATAAGACTCATACAACCAATTAGGAAGAATCATGCATCAACTCTAAGATTACACACACAAGGACATAGTCATAGTCTAACATGATCACCTTACAACACCCATAGAAGAACACATACTTCACCTTAATCACATGTAGATAGATATGATCATACTTCACATAATTCAACTATACCAATCATCATAATATACCAAGTAGTGCCGACAAGGCCATGACCATCATAATACATAAAGTAACGCCGTCGATGCCACATAATTCACAATTAAAACACATAACACCACCACCATAAGTGAACCATACCAATCACAACATAATTCAAGACCACATTACATAAATAAAGAGAATTAGGGTAGTGTACCACCAATCCATTCTCACCACCTCAACCATAGCTATATAATCCAATACAATACTCAAAGGCCCTTACACATGGACATGACCACAGATTCAATTCAACACTTACAATATACAATGAATCGAAGGAAATTTAACATAGATTTATCAATCTGAGACAACTTATACATCAATCCAATACAATTCTTACATCATTCAATAGCCCAAAGAAAACTACACTAGAATTCATAAGCATTGAGACATGATCACATAACACATAAATTAGTCAAAACTAGAATTGCATGGTTTGCATGGGTTCATTGAGGTTTTAGATTAAAATCATCAAATTAACATCAATTCAATCGTAATATAATTATTCAAAACGTTTTATCCAAGAACCCATGGCTAGATCACAAAATTGGAGAATTCATATTTTTGATCATCTTTGAAAAATCATTGGAATTGAATCCTTAAAGAAAAGATATTCAAAGATGAAAAACCATACCTTAATATAGAAGATTAACCCACGAAATTGATGGAGAAAACGCTTGGAAAATCAGTCTTCTTCATTGGAGCGTCAAAGCTTCAACAATGGAGTTTTGGAGAGATGAATGGAGAGGTTTTGTTTTGAGTTGAGGGTTTTGCTTTGATTGGTGAGTTTAGGTGTATAAAAAGACTCAATAACCGTCGATAAGTCATCCCCAAATTACCCAAAATACCCCTGCACTTATTAGACATTTTAACACACTCAAATTAAACTTAAAAACGACGCGAACAAATCTGGGAGTTTACTATGTTTCTGGAAAATTTTGAGACAGAATGGTTCGTGACAGTCCCGCGTCGCAGGGCAAGAATTTTGTCCACTGCGTGTCAGTGGCTGGCACGGCAGCTTGGCTGTCCCATGTATGGGTCCTGTTTGGGGACCCTTTGGCTGGTCCGCGGGGCGTCGTCTTGAATGTTTTATACACTTTACATGTTAGGCTACGCGTACGAACCATCCGTACTCAATTTCACCCTGAAACCATCCACCAAAACATCACTACAAAACACAACGGCACACTAGTTCAATTTTTAACTAGTTTTCGAACGTCTTGGACGTTTGACCTCCAAACTTTATTAAACTTGACTCACTGACTATAAACACTATTATTACTCATATAAGGACCTCATACGCTCATGAAATGCTCAAAAGCACATAAAACACACATGAAGCACATAGGTGACCCTTCCTCGAACGTCTTGGTCGTCCCTTGACGGTTGACTTTCAATTCACCTAAATCCATAGACACTACCTCATTACCACATTATAAACCACTTTAGGAACTTAGACCCTCATAACAAACATGTTAGGCTCTTGATTCACCTAAATCGTATTAGAGGTATTACAATCTCCCTCACTTGGACAACATTCATCCTCGAATGACACTTGCCACTCTCCGAACACTTCCAAGAGTAGAGATTCAATCAGCAGATCATAAACATACCACATAACACAATATACAACAAAAACATCTACAATAAACATCGATTTTGCATAATCAAGAGACTCACAACACAACAAGAAGCTAGAAAAAATCTACGACTAATCATGCCATAAGGCTCACATCCGTCAATCCAAATAGCAAAAAGTCCTTTTATATTCACTATTATGCTCATATAAATCAGTTCTATACACATTACAACAATTTTCAACCAAAGATTGATTTAGTCAAAATTCCAAAAATATTACAGTGAGCTAAATTCCCTGGCAGTGAACATGCTTCAAAAATCCAAAAATGCAACATATAGGCAATTTATGATAGAAACATGCTAACATGCAAAGTAAAACCATATAAACTCATTTTAAAACATTATAATAACATCATGAAATGCACAATGCATGGAATCAATGAAATTCAATTCCACAAGACTCCTAAAGACAATGCAACATGCAACAATACTATTATGACCATCTAGCTCATTTACTAATCATACTCCCCCACTTAGAAGGAAATCATATCACTAAAGAGAGAAAGACAAGAACTTACCATCATCATCATCATTATCCGGCTTTGCATAGAAACGCTTCTTCTTTGGAGCATCACCTTCCAGAGCATTAGGAGTAACTTGCTTACCCTATCTTCCTCTAGAAGCAACACTAGGACAATCCCTCACCTTGTGTCCATCTTTACCACATCCAAAACAACTCCCTGTACCCAATAGGCATTCCCTATAGTGCCTCTTTCCACAAGTAGCACATGTAGGCTTGCCAACTTGAGAACCACTACCTTTCTCAAGCTTCCCCTTAGCACCCCTAGGGTCTTCTTAATTTGAAACCTTCTTCTTGAACTTAGGTTGACTTTGATCATTTGAACCACTCCTTTTCAATTTTCTAGCAAACCTACCAAGTTTAGACTCCTCAATGGATTCAGCAGAAACCATGAGTCTAGATAGGGTCATATCATCATGTAGCATAGTCGTACGACATTCTTCTTTCACTAAGTCGGCGAACCCGGTCACAAACGTACTCAAGGAATATTCCTTAACACTCATATTGTCTTTCTTGAGATTGATAAACTCTTCTACCTTTAGCACCTCCCTCCTCTCACGGGGAAAGTACTTTCCTAGAAAAGCTTCTTTAAATTCTTCACACTCAATAGGACCCGACTCAACCGGCCTATTATCCTTCCATTGAGTGTACCACACTTGATCAAACTTCCTCAATTGGTACGAATCTAACTCCCCTTCTCCATAGAAGTCAGCCCATGGCACTGAACACCTTATACACACCATCTAGAAACTCTTGGTGATCTTCTCCCACCTTAGAGCCAAGAAAGATAAGAGGATTCATCCTCACAAAATCTCTCAATCTAGATGTCATAGTGCTCTCCACAACATTAACATTAGGCTCAATACCCCTATTCACATGGGCAGTCAATGCTATGGCTAAAATAAAAAAAGCCTCTCTAATCTCCCCATTAGTCATTTCCGGGGGAACTACCGGAAGATCATTACCTCCTTCCACAATAGGGACTTGAACATCTCTATCATCTAAAGCCCCTTGAGCCCCTTGAGCACCTTGAGGAACTTGCTCAACTTGTTCAACATGAGGAGGAATCTTCTCATTCATATCATTCTCGTCAACTCTCCTAGCCGGTGTCCTCCTTGTATTCATCTCCTATAACACAAGGAAAACCATAAGATAAGAACACGGATAACTTCTAAATATCTACTATACGACATACGAGTAGAAATGAAGGGAAAACCTATCGTCCTATAGCCTCTCGCCCATAGATGTGTCACAACGCACACCGATGGTCAAGACTCTACAGACGTGACTTGATGAGACTTTTGGATTCCTAAGACAACTTTCATAACCTATGCTATGATACAAATTTTGTCACGACCCGCACCTATACCCTAGAAGTTAGGGTATTATTGGATTGCGACACGGCGTACTTGACCTCTCGAAGGTCTTATACAAGACCTTTCGTATCATTCATCGCATATACATAAACGAAAAGTAGTGCTGAATTAAAAGTTTTCACAACATGTAAATAATCTTACAAAATCTCCTTCATATAAAAACCATAGGAAATAATAAGTCTCATATCATCAAATCGTAGACTAAAAAAATATTTGGTACACGGCCCATACAATCAAAATATAGTACTACTAAGTCTATTACAAAACATCGAATAAGAAACCAAAAGACATCTATGCCCTCGAGTCAAATTAGGACATACTTCAAACTTGCTTGAAAGATCTTATAATCCAAGCTTCGCTTTCCAAAAGCACCTTCACCTATGAATCATTTTAGAGATAGATAAAAAAATAGAATTAGTACAAACACATGTACTAAGTATGGCTTAATGTATAAAAATCATGATAACAAACATTTAATGGAAATATGCTCTTTTTGATTAAAACTTCATAGTATAAGCATAAGAACAACATTTAACACCTTAAAAACACATAAGATAACGCATAGACATTTTATCACATTTTATTGAACATTACAGTAAATTAGCAAATGTTACGGTGAACTATTTTTAAGCTTCACAGTGAACAAATTCCAACAGTACAGTGAACTTATTTAGCATGCATCCTTCTCACTAAAAGCTATTGTAAGACTCACTTAAGTAAGAAAAAGAGAGACTGCACATAAACCCTCTGTAAGCACACCTAAATGATCCTCAAGACTACCAATAATGAGATAAATACGCTTACAAAACACCAAAACAGATAACATATATGATATGACATTCACCTCACCAAGGTTATCAGAAGACTTACATAAGTAATTCTAGAAGAGAACGCCCACAGAACCTCTTCAGGATTACCTAAGTAATCCTTACGACATCCTAAGATTAGATCATGTCTACTTTATCAACCAACTTTCCTAACTAGAGTCATTATTAAGTTTTCCCTAGATAAGACATGAAGAGACCATCCTTTATGCCCCTTCACACTTTAACTAGGCAATCCTTAAAGTTACTCTAGACTAGGTACTTTTTCATTTACATAATTTCTAACTTAATTCATTAACTTCATTAGTTCATTCAAGAGACATTCATAACATAATGACATTCAAGTAATGGTCTTGGAGAAGACCTAGGGACTCACTACTAACATCTTCAAAGCCTAAAGGTGCAATGCCTAGGTAGCGTCCCATACCACCACCTAAACTTAATAGACATCTCAAACATTAGTAGGTATCCCATATGATGAGAATAGGCAATAACCGACATAGATTATGGAAGCTAAGCATGAAATCCGAAGTTGTAACCTACTCCGATAACGGTGTTCTACTTACCAATGGTAAAACTTGGAAACACTCCCATAAAGGCACATGGTTAAGGAATATGATGGGTTTGTTTGTTCTCTAATGTCATCTTTTATAAACCAATTTCCCTGTCACACCCCAAAGCCACACCCTAGAAGTTAGGGTGCAATCTTGGATTGCGACCGGCGTATTCGACCTCTCGGAGGTCTTATACAAGTCTATCATATCATTCATCGCATATACATAATGAAAAGTAGTGCGGAATTAAAACTTTTCATAAAACAATACAAAATTCAAAATCTCTTTCATAGATGGAAATAAGAAAACAATAAGTCTCGATCATGATCTTAAGACACGATAATACTTGGGTCACAACCCATAGGAATTTAAAACATACTACTAATAGTCTATTACAAACTTCATAAAAGAAACTTAAAATGACATATATGCCCTCGAGTCAAGTGAGGACATACTTCAACTCTTCTTGAACGATATCCTTGTCCAAGTCTTCTTCCCAAAGCTCTTCACCTACCAAGAAATATAGATAGAAAATAAAGCATGGAATTAGTACAACCACATGTACTAAGTATGGCATTATGCATAAAATCATGAAAATGAACTTTATTTGAAATATTCATCTTTTATTTAAAACATCATAATATCATCATAAGAATAACATTTAGCAACTTAAAATCACATAAGAAAATATTAAACCGAAAAACATGATTTTTAACTCACATTAGAGTGACTTCACTTCACTGTTACAGTGAAGTCTAAACCCTCTCTTTTGAACTTATTTTAGCATGTAGTCTTCTCACTAACGTCATCCTAAGATTCAATTAAGCCACACAATGAGAGACCTCCCATACACCCTCTCTAGATGTGCCTAAACGCCCCTTAAGATCACTCCTAATGAGACACATACACACCTACAAAACATCTTAAACATCAAGGTAAGATTCTTCTACCAAAGGTGACTCTAAGTCTCACTTGAGTGAGTTGTGAAGCAACCTCCCATAAAATCTCTTACACACACACTCAAGAGATCCTATAGACTCCCTAGGATAGAATCATTCTCACTAAACACATCAACACATAGATGATATGACATTCTCCTTCCAAAGGCTATCAAAAGACCTACTTAAGTAAATCAAGAAGATAACGTCCATGATTGACCTCTTCAAGATTACCTAAATAGTCCTTGAGACTACCTAAGGCTTAGATCATGTCCACAACACCAAACCTTTTCCCTAACTAGAATCATTCTCAAGACTTCCATAGATAAGCCATGAAGAGATCATCCTTTATGCCCTATGCACAATTTAACTAAAGAATCCCTAAGACACTCTAGATTAGGTACTTATTTACTTACATACTTCATAACTTAAGTCATTAGTTCATTAGTTCATTTAAGAGACATACATCACATAATGGACATTCAAATAATTGTATTAGACAAGACCTAGGAACTCCAAGTAACACCTTCAAAGTCTATTGTGCAATGTCTAGATAGCATCCCATACCACTACCTAAACCTCATATACTTCTCTGATGCTAATAGGCATTCCACATGATGAGAATAGGCAATAACCGACATAGACCATGGTAGCAAAGCATGGAATCCGAAGTTCTATCCTACTTCGATGAGGTGTTCTACTTGCCAATGGTAGAACATAGAGATCCCATGTAGGCACATGGTTAAGGAATATGAAGGGCGTACTTTGTATTCTAGTCTCATACTTAACTAGAACTACTTCCCTTAACCATACTCACTCGGTGCTAGCCTTAGTTTTCACAGATCAATTCACATTAAGGTTCATATAAATGGATTCGATATCATGTTCATTACCCAATCACATTTACCCTACCAAAGCAAGGTCCATTAGGGCTATCTCACAATGGCGACAAGAAGCTCATCGCGACTTTCCTAAGATATGATATGATGTCGTTCCATCCAATCTGTCATGACCCAAAAGCACCCCCTAGAAGTTAGGGAAAAACTTTGAATCGTGACCGGGCGTACTTGACCCCTTTGGGGTCTCGTACAAGCCCTCTAACTAGCATTCATAACATAAAGCATGAAAAGTAGTGCGGAATTAAAACTTTTCACGATAATAATAAATGAAGGAGTCTTTTCATAAATACTAGGAAATCTTATCATCACAAGCCAACTTAAAGACACGACTTAGAATATTAGGGACACGGCCCTTTACAATAGAGTAAATACATTTTTAAGTCTTAATAAGGAAACTAAGAAACATAAAAACTATGTCCTCGAATATATGAGGACATACCCAAGTCTTGAGAGATAGAATTCCCAAGCTTCAACTTCGATCCTCCAAAGGCTTCCAACCTATACTCATAAGGTATAAAATGTATGGGGTTAGTACAACAATGTACTAAGTATGGCATATGCAAAAACATGCAAAAAGGGACATTTTAGTAAAGAAGCTTTTTATGCAATTCAAATATAACCTTCATGAATCTAGAAGCAAACCCATATAAGAATCAACAATTAACACTTTATGGCTATCTTACCAAACTTAAATTAAACAAAAGGAACATTTCAATTAACTTTGCTAAACTTGCAATAAAATTGAATAAAGCATCATAGTGAACATTTTGAATTCTTACAATGAAGACCTTACAGTGAATGGCACGGTCCAAGTCATATGAACCCTTTTTCTTTGAAGTTGCCCTAACCCAAGGTTATTCTAAGATTCCCTAAGGTGAGCCAAGAAGGGACTCTCATTACACCTCCGTTCAAAGCACACCAAAGCGACCCTTAAAACTACCTAATCTTAGGCTTACTTCGTTAGAAATCAAATCCACGCCCTTGGCTAACATATGCAAAACACTCATGGAAATATAGGTCATACCAAGTGCAATGTGAGAGTAGCATCCCATACTACCACTCCCACTTGGTACTCCTAATGGATTCCATTTACTCAAGTACTCCACAATAATCCTCAATAACACTACACCATAGTACTCATTCACACGGATTTCATGAAGGTACTCTTCTCCCATAGTAGGTATAGGTCACACCAAGTGCAATGTGAGAATAGCATCCCATACTACTACTCCCACTCAATGCTCCTACTTGGTAACTAATGTGGATTGAGCACTTCACGACATACATATACAATTTCAACAATTCACAAGATAATTAGTTTCAAATCAATTCTTTTGTGGGAGTTAGCTTAACCGACAAAGACCATGAGAGCTAGACATGGAATCCCGATATTAACCCCTATCGGATGAGGGATCCTTACTTGCCTAGAGTAAGGTCATGCTTCTTAGCGTTTACATGGCTTTTCCAATAGCTACACCTATGTGGGCACATAGTTAAGAGATAAGGAGATTGTTACTAAGTAACTCACTCCCTACTAACGAGGAGTACTCATCTCAAGAGGTACTTTGGATTGCAACATCTCAACTAACGAAGTGAAATCCACCTCCCCTTCATATCCTCTCGGTGCTAGGCATAACTCCCCACGGATTTCTCAACATAATAGTCTATCATAGGAAGCTCACTAGGAAATGGAGAGGTTGTTACTAGACACTACATCTCAACTCACGAAGTGTGTCCACCTCAAGATTTCCCCTTTTTGCTAAACTTGACATAATACAAATCTTAAAAGAGAGTGTGTGTACATGTGCACAGCTTGCATATAAGCACCATTTCATTATCATCAAGTTCTACTCATACTTTAACCTTGATTCATCAAGCTACACATTCTACATACTTCTCATAATCATATACTTCATTTAGACATAAACTAGGTCAAACATGCAATTCAAGCTACATCAAACACAACACAAGACCCATTTCCAATATATCTTCATTTCACATATTAGACCTTCAAGATCACATACTCGAACCATACTAAGTAACATCAAGTTCATCAATTAGCACCGCCACCCATAAGGTGGACTATACCACTCAAATAGAAATTCATAATAAGAATTATTCAATGAGAGCAACTCATCAACAAATCAAACCATCATTACCCATAAGCAATTTATCAATATTTCACCATATTAAGGCCCTTAGGGCAGTAGCTACACCAACATGACATACACAAGAAGACCCAAGTTCATACCTTACTCAAATCATGCTCACATAACCCATTTTCAAGCCAAAAGTTGAAGTATGCATATACAAGAGTTTCATGGAGTTTTAACATCAAAACCATCTATTCAAACCAAGATAAATACATTTAAACCATTAGAACTGAGTTACAAGAAGACCCATAATAGAAATCAAAGTTTAGAAGAAGTTGAGTTTAAAACTCTTTTTTTTTTTAAAACCATTTTGGAAGTTGGCTTCTTGAATGGAAAGGTATTCAAGAATGGATACCATACCTTTATGAGAAAGAAACCCACGAATTTGATGAAGAAACAAGTCCCAATCCGTCCTCCTATCCTTCCTTGACTTCTAGCTTCCAAGAGAGTTGAGAGAGTTTTCTTGAGAGAAAGAGAGAGTTGGATCTTGAAGTGAGAGGGTCTTTTCTAGGTATAGGGTTTAAAACTGATTTAATATAACCTAAAAACACCAAAATTATACACCTAGGGTCTTATAAGACTTGGGGTGTATTTACATAAAACACCCCAAGTTGGCAGCCTTAAGTCGTGCACAGGCAGGCCTCGTCGACGAGACCTCCTCGACGGACCATCACGTTCACCACGGACCGTCATGGGGTCCCGTCGAGGAACACTTGTCTCCAACTGGAGCCTGTCCAAATTCCACTCTCTGTCACTCGCGACGCCCTGGATCGACGGACCGTCCTGAGTGCAACGGACCGTCGCCATGGTCGTCGTGAGCCACTGATGGGCAGACTTTGCCCAAGTCTTGGGCCCTTCATCTAGGGCCCCTTGTTGGTCCTAGGTGGGGTCGTGCTCGGACGTCAAACCCCTAAACTAAGTCGTCTAGGTCTAAGGAACATCCGACGCATGTTTCAAGTAAAACGAACAGATAAAACTCATCCAAACTCGCCAAGATATACAAGTACATTCTAAGGCATACCATCCGAACGTCATGGACGTTTTTGGTCGATTGAACTCCAAACTTAACCAAACTTTCAACACTGCCTAAGGACACCAAACTAACTCCGTTTAACTTAAAATTAACTCAAGAAACAACCATGAGGCTCTAGTTCACCTTAGTTCATTTTGGGGCGTTATATTCTCCCCCACTTGGAATAACATTCGTCCTCGAATGACACTTAAATTTTAAGAACAACAAGGACTCACTTAGCATCATATAATACACTTAGATCATGATCATAACATCAACAATCAAAGCATCAATTAGCAAAGAATATCATTTCACACTTTCAACACTTATCAACATAGACTACTTTTGCCAAACTTCACAAAGTCAAAACTCAACCTTAAACTTCTTTTATGGAGGAACTACCTTCTCCAACATTAAACATGCTCATATACAACAATTTTGCACATATTGAAACTAAAATTCAAGACATAACAATTTTTCTCAAAATCCACAAAACTTACAGTGAATTCAAAACTTCACTGTGCGACATGCTTTAAAATTTCTATAATGCACCTTTCAAGAAACTTTAACAAGATGACATGACAATATGAGAGACAAGACTATCTTAACTTACTCCAAAGAGACTTGACAAGTTTCACTAAGTGCAATGTGAGAGTAGCATCCCATACTACCACTCCCACTTAGTGACCCTTGAGGATTCTCTTGGACTAAGTACATTACATGCTATTTTAGTCAACTCATTCTCCCCCACTTAGGGTAAAGCCATCTTCAAGGACTCATACTTCAAAGCACCATTATGTCCCTCACAAGGTAGGAACTCTTACTACTTCTAACTCATGCACATCAAGTCTAAACATCAACCTTACAAGTTAAGCATAACACTTCCCTTTTTGGATTCAAGCCTATACAAACTCTCTTAATCATCACCTCATTCAACACTTAGGCTCCACTTAACTCAACCTCATGGAACAAAACTTGCTCACTAGATATTCATACCACATTTTCCATCTTAGTGTAAGCCTACACCACAACATCTACCAATCACAAGAACAAGTATGAAACATTAGTCACACAAGAGAGTTGCCTTCAACTTCTATAAAATCCCCTCATTCTTTCAACTTCCTCAAATTTACACCTTAAAGCATTTCTACCATCGTTGAACATAATCACAAAATAACTCATTTGTCCTCAAAGGCACTTTATTCAATCCTTATAACTCTTACCATGCTTAGAACTAAATCCCCATAAAGTTTCTCACCTCTACACTTCCAATCTCATAAATCACACCTAGCCATAAATGACATCACATCAAAAATTCTTAAATCTTACCTTCATATTTACTCTTGTAGCCACAAAACCATCATATAATCAAAACTCATTTTTTTTTTCCTCAACTTAGAAACATCTTCCTTTCCAAGCAATCACACCTAGAAAACCACCGGGCAAAGGAGAAGAAGAAAGAGACCTTATCGAATTAAGTTCTGTGGCACGATTCAAGAGTAATGAAGAAAGTTAAACTTTATTGTCCTATAGCCTCTTGTCCATGGATGTGTCGCGACTCACACCAATGACCAAGATACTACTAGACGTGGTTTGTGAGACTTTTAGACCTTAAACTATTTCCCAAAACCTTATGCTCTGATACTAAGTCTTGTCACGACCCGAAAGCACCCCCTAGAAGTTAGGGAAAACCTTCGAATCATGACCGGGCGTACTTGACCCCTTTGGGGTCTCGTACAAGCCCTCTAACTAGCATTCATAACATAAAGCATGAAAAGTAGTGCGGAATTAAAACTTTTCACGATAATAATAAATGAAGGAGTCTTTCCATAAATACTAGGAAATCTTATCGTCACAAGCCAACTTAAAGACACGACTTAGAATCTTAGGGACACGGCCCTTTACAATAGAGTAAATACATTTTTAAGTCTTAATAAGGAAACTAAGAAACATAAAAACTATGTCCTCGAATAGATGAGGACATACCCAAGTCTTGAGAGATAGAATTCCCAAGCTTCAACTTCGATCCTCCAAAGGCTTCCAACCTATACTCATAAGGTATAAAACGTATGGGGTTAGTACAACAATGTACTAAGTATGGCATATGCAAAAACATGCAAAAAGGGACATTTTAGTAAAGAAGCTTTTTATGCAATTCAAATATAACCTTCATGAATCTAGAAGCAAACCCATATAAGAATCAACAATTAACACTTTATGGCTATCTTACCAAACTTAAATTAAACAAAAGGAACATTTCAATTAACTTTGCTAAACTTGCAATAAAATTGAATAAAGCATCATAGTGAACATTTTGAATTCTTACAATGAAGACCTTACAGTGAATGGCACGGTCCAAGTCATATGAACCCTTTTTCTTTGAAGTTGCCCTAACCCAAGGTTATTCTAAGACTCCCTAAGGTGAGCCGAGAAGGGACTCTCATTACACCTCCGTTCAAAGCACACCAAAGCGACCCTTAAAACTACCTAATCTTAGGCTTACTTCGTTAGAAATTAAATCCACGCCCTTGGCTAACATATGCAAAACACTCATGGAAATATAGGTCATACCAAGTGCAATGTGAGAGTAGCATCCCATACTCCCACTCCCACTTGGTACTCCTAATGGATTCCATTTACTCAAGTACTCCACAATAATCCTCCATAACACTACACCATAGTACTCATTCACACGGATTTCATGAAGGTACTCTTCTCCCATAGTAGGTATAGGTCACACCAAGTGCAATGTGAGAATAGCATCCCATACTACTACTCCCACTCAATGCTCCTACTTGGTAACTAATGTGGATTGAGCATTTCACGACATACATACACAATTTCAACAATACACAAGATAATTAGTTTCAAATCAATTCTTTTGTGGGAGTTAGCTTAAACGACAAAGACCATGAGAGCTAGACATGGAATCCCGATATTAACCCCTATCGGATGAGGGATCCTTACTTGCCTAGTGTAAGGTCATGCTTCTTAGCGTTTACATGGCTTTTCCAATAGATACACCTATGCGGGCACATAGTTGAGGGATAAGGAGATTGTTACTATGTAACTCACTCTCTACTAACGAGGAGTACTCATCTCAAGAGGTACTTTGGATTACAACATCTCAACTAACGAAGTGCAATCCACCTCCCCTTCATATCCTCTCGGTGCTAGGCATAACTCCACACGGATTTCTCAACATAAAAGTCTATCATAGGAAGCTCACTAGGAAATGGAGAGGTTGTTACTAGACACTACATCTCAACTCACGAAGTGTGTCCACCTCAAGATTTCCCCTTTTTGCTCAACTTGACATAATACAAATCTTAGAAGAGTGTGTGTGTACATGTGCACACCTTGCATATAAGCATCATTTCATTTTCATCAAGTTCTACTCATACTTTAACCTTGATTCATCAAGCTACACACTCTACATACTTCTCATAATCATATACTTCATTTAGACATAAACTAGGTCAAACATGCAATTCAAGCTACATCAAACACAACATAAGACCCATTTCCAATATATCTTCATTTCACATATTAGACCTTCAAGGTCACATACTCAAACCATACTAAGTAACATCAAGTTCATCAATTAGCACCGCCACCCATAAGGTGAACCATACCACTTAAATAGCAATTCATAATAAGAACTATACAATGAGAGCAACTCATCAACAAATCAAACCATCATTACCCATAAGCAATTTATCAATATTTCACCATATGAAGGCCCTTAGGGCAGTAGCTACACCAACATGACATACACAAGAAGACCCAAGTTCATACCTTACTCAAATCATGCTCACATAACCCATTTTCATGCCAAAAGTTGAAGTATGCATATACAAGAGTTTCATGGAGTTTTAACATCAAAACCATCTATTCAAACCAAGATAAATACATTTAAACCATTAGAACTTAGTTACAAGAAGACCCATAATAGAAATCAAAGTTTAGAAGAAGTTGAGTTTAAAACCCCTTTTGAAAACCATTTTGGAAGTTGGCTTCTTGAATGGAAAGGTATTCAAGAATGGATACCATACCTTTAGGAGAAAGAAACCCACGAATTTGATGAAGAAACAATTCCCAATCCGTCCTCCTATCCTTCCTTGACTTCTAGCTTCCAAGAGAGTTGAGAGAGTTTTCTTGAGAGAAAGAGAGAGTTGGATCTTGAAGAGAAAAGGGGGCTCTTCTCTAGGTTTAGGGTGTAAGAGAGTCTTATAAGGCTTGGGGTGTATTTACATAAAACACCCTAAGCTGGCAGCTTTTAAATCATGCACTGGCAGGCTTCGTCGACGATACCTCCTCGACGGACCGTCACGGGGTTCCGTCGAGGAACACTTGGCTTCTAAATGGAGCCTGTCCCAATTTCACTCTCTGTCACCCACGACGCCCTGGCTCGACTGACCGTCCTGAGTACGACAGACCGTCGCCATGGCCGTCGTGAGCTACAGATGGGCAGACTTGCCCAAGTCCTGGGGCCCTTCATCTAGAGTCCTTGGGGTCCTAGGTGAGGTCGTGCCCAGACGTCAAACCCCTAAACTAAGTCGTCTAGGTCTAGGGAACATCCGACGCATGTTTCAAGTAAACCGAACACATAAAACTCATCCAAACTCGCCAAGACATACTAGTACATTCTAAGGCATACCATCCGAACGTCATGGACGTTTTTGGTCGATTGAACTCCAAACTTTGCACACTGCCTAAGGACACCAAACTAACTCCGTTTAACTTAAAATTAACTCAAGAAACAACCATGAGGCTCTAGTTCACCTTAGTTCATTTTGGGGCGTTATAGCTTGCACACAAAACATCTTAACTTGATAAAGTAGGCATTTTTAAAGGAAAGTATTCTTTTCGTTTCATTTTGTTTGGATTACTTTTTTTAATCGATTTTTAAAAATGTTTCTTTTCTTTTCTTTTATAACTCTTTTAACTCTAATTCTACTTGACATATTTAAGAACACAAAATTTAAAAAATATTCTTTACTTTGTAAAACTTTGTGTCAAGTCAAAATCAGACAAATATATTGAAGTGGAGGAATAACGATTTTTGCTTTCTAGAAATTGGCCAAAACCATAAATCTCCGGTAAACAGAATTATAAAATATGTCCATATGTCCGAATGGTTAAGGAGATAGACTTGAAATTTGTTGGGCTTCGCCCGCGCTGGTTCAAACCATGTTGTCAATGTTTTCCCACTGAGTTGTTCTTGTTGCTATTAGCCTGTCATTATGTTTTTGTTACTTAGCCAAATGATAACCTTTGTATATCGGAAAAAGACCAAAACTACCATTAAACTTTAGGAAAAGGTCTAAAAATATATTTCATCCGACTTTTGGTCTAAAAATATTCTTTCATTCACCTTTTGGCTCACTTATACCCTTTCATTCACCTTTTGGCTCACTTATACCCTTTCATTCACCTTTTTGACTAACTTATACCTTTATGACTAACAACCAAAAATTTATTTTGTTTTATTTTTCCAAAAAAAATATTATTTTTCATTTTCTAATAAGATAATAAAATCTCATCTCTATTAATTTTTTCCCATCATCTATAATAAAAAAATATATACCTCTATTCAAGACCCCAATTTTTTAATTAAAAAAAAATCTAATAACTTTTGTATTTGCTCTAAATTATTTTTTAAAATTTTGTTTTAAATAATTAATATTATAAAAATATTAATAGTGCCACAATATTTATCTTCCTTTTTAAAATAAATAAAAAAATTGTTAACTTAATTTTTTTGCTAATTTGTCAGAAATATTTTCAAAGAAAAAGTTCCATAAATAATTTTACTTAAAAGATCAACTCATCAAAAAAATAGCAGATCAATGGTCGTAGCTAGGGGTGTGCACTATTTGGATTAAACAGAAAAACCAAACCAAATTCTAATTTACATTGGTTTTGGATTGATAATTTACTTTTTTTGATTTTTTGGTTTGGTTTCGGATTTAGAAAAATGAAAACCGAAAAAACAAAAAAAAATATATTTTGTGTGTGTGTGTGAGAGCGTGTGTGCGTGTGTGTGTGTGAGAGAGCGTGCGTGTGTGTGTGTGTGTGTGTGTGAGAGCGTGCGTGTGTGTATGTGTGTGTGTGCGTGTGTATGTGTGTGTGTGTGTGTTGTGTTGTGTGTGTGTGTGTGTGTGAAATCATAAACCAAAAATTCAAACCGAATAGTATAAAACTGAATCGAAAAATCGAATGCACAACCCCTAGTCGTAGCCATAGGGAAAAGTTAACTAGTAAAATAGAGAAAAATGTGTGTAATGTATTTATGAATAAGATAATATATTGTTATGATTATGACATAATAAATTTGTTTATAAATTATCAATCATGTGTATCATGTTTAGAATCTTGATTTAATTAATTAAATATTAGCCATGCCATGAGTCTTCAATCTAAGTAAAATTCTGCGGAAATGGAGAGGAGTTGGATCCAAAAAATAAATAAATAATTGTCACACCCCAAGCCTACATCCTGGACGTAGCCGACACTCGAAGACCATTGTTGGCCTTGAGCGGACCCTTGGCCTGACTTACTCAGCGGAAGACTTAAACACAAAAGGTATAACTCATGAAGTAACTAAAAAGGAAATAACTTAGCCAAAACATCAACTTAAGTCTTAAACGTTTACAAGTAAAATGAAAAGACTAAAGCTCTAACATTATTTGTCTATGAAACCTCTAAATAAAGATGGATGTTGGAACAGGGCCCCCAATCATTCTAACAATTGAAAAACTAAAAAAAAAATATAACTGAATGATACAGATGTCCTCCGGAATGAAGGGAGGCTCACCAACTGACTCTCAGCTGCTCACTTGATCAACGATACGCCGGATGTTGATCCTAGTTACCAGCGTCTGCATCATAAGACGATGTAGGCCAAATAATATCAGTACATTGAGTGTACAAGTATGCGAGTTGAATTGCTAAAACAACTTAAGCTTGAAAAGGAGTAAGAAGGAAACATTTACTTTTACTATGCTATATATATATATATATATATATATATATATATATATATATATATAAAGCTAAAAGCAACTGAAAACAATCTTAGTTCATTAAAGATTAAGAAATAACAAACTTAACTTTACCCATTTAAAGTAATATAACTTCTTTGGGATATTCTTTAACCAACAACCACCACTATGCGCATAAGTTATGGTACAACGTTTTAGCTCACGTTGCCGAGGACCATCATATACCTTGCGACCGTCATAGGACCTTACTTAGCTTAGTGGATACACTAGCTTAACTAAACTGATCATCTAAAGAGTATGATCATTCAATGTCCATGATGGCTATATGATTTATGGAGACTTGAGTTATTATGAACTCGCATCCCCATATCGGTGCTCAATACTACTCCCAAAAATATAGTTAACTTATGTTTTGTTAAAAGAACTTCTTTCTCTAGGATGAGATAATTGCTCAAAACTTAGATTTAAAAGCTTTCTTGGAATCAATGAACCCTTTTCTTGCTCAAACTCTTAGGGAATACTTAGTTCCCTTATATCTTTTTGAGAAATGAACTTAACTCTTTAATTTTTACTTAGCATGAAACTTGAGTCTTAAAACATCTCTTAGGGAATACTTAGTTCCCTTATAACTTTTGAGAAATGAACTAAACTCTTTACTCATTACTTAACCTGAAACTTGAGTCTTAAAAACAAAGTTAAAACGTTGCTAAAGACTCTTGAATACTTTTAAGAACTTTGTTTTAACTTGTTTCTTAACTTTTAGACTTGACTTTTAACTTCTTTGACTTTGATCATAAATATCCTTGAATTTTATTATGGATTCAAGTTTCATGATTTCATGTTTATGGATGATTTCATGATGTTTAGATGTACCTTAGAGTGTTAGAATCAACTAGGAAATATTAGTAAATCACTTAGGAACTAGTACGAAAATGTGGGGGAAAGAATGGGGTGAACTGGCTTCCTTGGCGCTCTAAGAGGAAAGGAACGCCAGGCCCCAAACTTCAGAGGCCAAGTTGGGGTACTTTGGCTGGCTCGGAGCCCCAAGTCCCTACTGACAATGATTGTCCTGTGGGGATATGGGAGGCGCGGCGCCCCAACCCCTGTACCCAGGTGTTCGTGACTTTTCTCATTCATTTTCAATCTCTAAACCCTCTAAACTTCCATGGTTCTTTCCCCAAACACTTAGGATCATTAGTACCCTCAATACTCAATATATTTAACTAAAAAAAATAACCCAAAAACACGAATCAAATCAACACTAGTCATTCAACAACTCAACGAACAAGAATTCGACAATGTTGTTCAAAAACTTCACATATTAACATGTAAACAACTCACCAATCTCTTAATTGAAACAATTTTGGTGTGTGGGTGAACTGACCCAACACTAAATGATCTAACATACATTTATAGGGATCACCCTCGACGAATCCACAAAAAGCTAGACGTTCTTGGCAAATCCTTGACTTCTCTCTACCTTCCTCTTCTTTTCTCTCTCCTCCGAGACCTAAGCGTAATCCTTATTTTTCCAAGCTAAACTAAATTTAGTTTTTACCCCAATAAACCCCTAAAACGAATTAATTTGATTAGGTAAGAAAAAGACAAATTTGCCCTCCAAAATTCGAATTGGACTTTCCTTAATCCAACAGCCCATCTTCCGAAAGACATAACTCACTCATACGATATCGAAATCATGCAAACTCGGTGGTGTTGGGTGTTTTATTGTTTCTGTTTTCGGAAAATATTTTTTGTACGAGTTTTTGACTTTTTAGAGTCGACACTTAATTTTTAAAGAAAAATCAAGAAAACTTTTTTTTTCAATCGATTAAAGTAGGAGACCAGTTGAAAATGTCTAAGGGGGTTCGGGGATTCCTATTTATATTTTAGGAAGGTGTTTAAGGCACCTAAAATATCCGTTAAATACGGTTATCCGGCAACTAACTTTATTTAGCTAAAAGATTTAGCTTAATTTCAGGTAAAAATCTATTTAAAGTTTGTTTGAAAGTGAAGTATTAATTTTACTATCTACCTGAAATTCACAAAATTTATTTTTTTTAAGTTTATTTATACTTGATTGATTTAAATAAGTGATTAAAAACGATGTGACGTCTTGTGGAGATTCGAGTTTTTAACCCTAAGACCAACAACAGAAATAACAAAGCACATAAGCAATAAAGTAAAAGAGGGAGAGAGAAGGAGTTGGGTCCAAATCCAATTTCTGTCTGCCTAGACTGGTATTTGAACCCATTTAGTGTTGAGACTTATACCCATTCGATTTGCACATGTCCTACACTACTCAGACAATAATCAAAAGTAAAAGACAAGGTTTTAGGCCCAAAAATAACAAAATACAAGGTTTCAAAAATAAATTTGGGCATTTGTGGCCCAATCTCTTCACTTCTTCCACTTGCACTTCATTCACTTCAAGATTTGTTCATCAATTTTAACTGACCGGCTGACTCGAATAAGGGAATTTAAGCCTTTGTGGCTCTTTTGACGCACAATGGGAGATAACAAGAACTCGTGACGAGTTCGGATAAGTTTCACATGCAACAAAATAAAGTAGAGAATTAGAGCCTCAAAAGAACAAAATAACACCATATCTAAGAGAATCTATCGCAAGGACCATTAGAACTATATAGCAAAATGAACTCGGCCAAACTAAATTCCGGAGATCTAACTAAAGGGGTCGAATTCATGAGAAAGGCTGAGGGCCTCGAATCATGCTAGCAAACAACAAATTTTATACTCAAACTACTGCTCCACATAGATTCAAAAAAAAAAAAAAAAAAAAAAAAAAAAAAAAACACTGTAGAATATTATCTAATCCAAAAAAAAAAAAAAAACGATACGCAAAGAGAACTAAGGCATGTTGGAAAGCTACAATGCACGTGAGATGCTATGAAAGAACAAAATAAAATTGGTGATCTTTGAAATTACAAGACAAAACAACAAAAATGCAAGACTCGAAATAATGTGCTCAACCATTGTCCAAATTATGATAAAAATCGCACAAAAGCTAAACATGAATGTGAAGCTAAAAGAAGAAAATATAAAAAAAAAAAAAAAAAACTTATTGTTACCAGTAACAACAAACAGCAAAACAAGTGATTTGGGACTTTTGAACATGAACGGGGAAGACATCATTTAACGATCTAAGCCAAGAGATAGAATTAACACTTGACTTTCTCTTAGACTAAAAAACGGACAGCTTCTAAGGACAACACTTTGCCATTTGAATGAACAAACCTTTAACTTTTTCTTTTTTAAAAAAAGAAAATAACTCTCAACAAATAGCAAAATAATCGAACATTTATGGATAGGATGAAACCGGTAAATACAAAAAGAATAACAAGTTCAACTCGATAAATATAACAAAAGACTGCTAGAGTCTTTCCACAGGATGAACACCTAAAACTTATACACTCCAAATCTCCAACCTACAGTAAAAGTCAAACTAACCCAAAATTCCCACACACAAAAAACGACGTTGAGAGCATAACTCCTCGCGGATCTGCCCGGATAGTAAAAAAAAATAAAAAATATAATGAATGAAATAAAAAAAGTAATATCAATGAAAGAACAGCACTACAAATACAAGAGAAAACTATATTGAGCCTTACTAATTACCGCATCCTACTAAACCCCTAGATGTCATTGTGAACAGAACGCTTATGCAATATCTAAGATTTTAAGTAAAACGCACATAACATATGAAAACTTATCAAGGATATTCAAAATACAAGACCATTATCGATGCTTACAAATTTTTAACCTGAAACAAAACCATTTTACAAACACAATGACCCAAAGTCCTGACCATTTTCTCAAAGCAAGAAAAGTTATGCACATAGTAAAATCCCATCAAATTATGGAAATAGGCTCATTTCATTAATAAACAAAATTGGCACAATAAGGGAATTAATCATCCTGTGAACTTGAGAAAACAACAATACGAGATTCAAGCTTACATAATGAGAAGGTCACAATCAGATTTTAGTCCAAGAAGAGGAAATCTAATCCTACTGTAATTAAGTGTTTAATTAGAGGGACATGAGGGGATTCTAGATTAAGCAAGACGGAAATCAGAAAACATCCTTGAGTCAAAGAGAAAGTAAACAAATATTCACGTCATTTAGATAAATAATAAATATTAGACTCCATTGAATAAAAAGAAAGAGATCCTTAGACTCATGTGAACAACGACATTAAGCATCAACAACCCAAACAGTAGTACACACAGTGAGATAATACCAATTTTTCCGCATTCAAGAAAACAGATTAAAAAATGGAGTAACAGAATAAAACTTCAGCAAACTGGCAGAGGCCATCGACACTAGAACAAGACGACGACAAAGCTTAAATTGACACTAAACTAGCTCATGGAGACATTTGAGGACATGTATATAACGTAAACAAACTACCCACGTTCGATAATAAGCTATGACAACGCAATCACGGATCCAAATAGCAAAGTTTTTTTTTTTTTTTTTTTTTTTTTGGGGGGGGGGGGGGGGGGGACATGGTCCATACCAAGCAAACTCAACACACAAAACTCAACCAAGAACACCTACTATCAGACGTCGACAACAACAGGGACAACAGAAGCCTTTTACAGAGAGTTCATAAGAGGGGATTGAAAATTTCATTCAATTCGAAACACAACATTAACTAAAAAATAATAATAACAAGCTCGAAAGGAAATTTACCTTCTTTGGAGCAGCGAACTTGAAGGCGACAACGAGCTAGGACAAACTTCAGCACGAGAACTCGAAAACGAGCGAAAGAAATGGAAGTCTGGATAGCAATCTTGACCCAAACACCAAAACTGTTAACCCCTTTCTCTCGGAATATATTTATTGAAAATTTTCCTCTCAAACTTACTTGTATTTCTTGCTAAGTAAAGAACAACTAAAAATCACAAACAAATTTTCTCCAATAAAATTTCCAGCCTCCTTTCTTCAAAAACTTTTTTCCTGTATTTTCATCACTTCTCCAAATTCTCAACTGGAAGAAATAATATCTCCTAATTTTCCAGCTAAAAAAAAATTCAACCCCCGTTTCTAGAATCAGAAGAGAGTATTTATAAAAGGGAATTAGGCTACACTTTTGGGAGGGAAAAGGGCAAAGTTGGGATTCCGATTTCATCCTCCAATTTGAATTTCTCTTCCCCCAGGAAAAGGAAAAGCTGTTGGTTACACTAAAATTCAACTCGAATCCCCCAAAATCGGGATGATACAGGGAATCCGATTCATCCCAATCGTCCTTGTGCTCGACGTGGCGCCCATCCACGCGAGCCAAGGACGAGAGCTACTGCTGGAGTCGTACGAGTGCAGAAGAACTCGGCCAAAAGCCGAACCAACAGAAAAAGGGGAAAGAGACGTTGAGAAAGGAGATATGCGTGAACTTACCATGTTGCTCCGTGGACTCGCGGTTGTTTTGCACGCGATCTTGATGTTATCGCGGAGGAAACGCGGTCGATATTGTATGGTCACGCGCATTGGTGTTGCGTTTTGACGCTAATGTCATTCCTGCTCTTCATTGGAAGAAGAAACAGAAGTGGGCCGGGTCAATGGTTAAGAAATGGGCCGAGGTAAAAAATGATTTGCTGAGAAAGGGATGGAAATTGGGTCGGGGAATTAAAAAGGGAAAATTAGCAAACTAGTCACAATTCCTAACTTAATTAGTAAAAATATATATACTTTAAAATAATTATTGAAAATGTCAAAAATATCAATATTTTAGAAAGTGATTTATATTCAAATTTTATTTTTCAAAACAGTTCAACTTTAAATCAAATTCTACATTCATTACCCATTTACACTTCTTCATATGATTTAGTACCATTAAATTTATTTTTCATCTTTTACTTTTCATTTTTTTTTTCTCTTTCATCAACTTTTCTGTCCCATCATTCACTTTTCTCTCTTTTTTTTCCTTCATCAAAATTTCACAATTATTCTCTCTCATTTTTGAAGAAGAACTAATTATTCAAGTTCGTAACAATTTTTTCAGATCTATCAATTAATCAAAAAATCTCTCAATTGATAAAGGTATTTTTGAATTCATCATTTATTTTGCGAGATTTTGTTTTCAAAATCACACATTATGTTGAATATTTGGATTGTATGTATTGAGGATTTTCCGTCATTTTTTTAAAATTTATATATGAATTTGCTAACATACTCATCAAATTTTTATGTATTTCAGATTTTTAGTATTTAAAATAATTTTTGTTCGATCTTTTTTTATGATTTATTTTTATATTTCAAATTTAGTAGAATCTACATTAGCATTTAGGTATTGAGTTGTTTCGCAAAAGTATTTGAAAATATTTTGAATGTTCTGTAGTTTGTAGTCAAATTTGTTTTTACAAAGTGATAGTCTAAATACAAACCTGTATTTTGATTATTTAAAATTGTGAATGAATACGAAATCAAAGATAAACTATTTGGTATAAACATATAATGAGCAAAATAAAATACAAAATTATTTGACTCATGCAATTAGGATGAATACACATATAATGAATAAAATAAACTGTATTTTGGCTATTTATAGTTGAGAATGAATACGAAATCAAAATATAAATACAAAACTTTATGTTATACATTAGGACGAATACGAAATCAAACCTAAATACAAACTTTATGGTATACATTAGGACGAATACAAAATCAAATATAAATACAAACTATTTGGTATACAAAGTGATATTGGAAATAAGCAAAATAGAATGCATATGTTAGATGGATTAATACGTATACCGTGAATACATGAGTATTGTATTTTGAATACTGAAAAATTTCTTAAAAGGAGATACATAAACTTCATAACTTTAACATGATAGACAAATAACTTCATACAATTTCAGACATTTTTAAAGATAAATTATAATTTCATAACGTCAAAATAATGCATTAGTAGAATAAACTGCTTCAAATATGATAATGTATGGTAAATAAACGTGTTTAGAAACAAAATAATAATAAGAAAATTGAATATTGAATTTTTAGAACAATGGTGATAGGCGTGTTTTTTAGAACATGGTGAAAGAAGAAGAAAGAGATGGAAGTTGTATTTGAATAAATTGCCAATTAGTTCTTTGTTTTTGAATTTTTTTAACTGATAAGACTTTTAAGCAATTGTTTCTTTTTAATATTTTTCTCTCCCCTTAATTTCTCCTTTCTGTTTTTAACAATTGTTTCTTTTTGACATTTTTACTAAATATTGAAATTATTGACAATGAGTCCTATTAAATGTCAAAATATTGACATTTAAAAAAAAATCCCAATTAAAAATTGTAAAAATTTAAGGAATTCAATAGTTTAACATAATAATTATAACCTGTCCCGACTAATTAACTATTTACATAAAATCCCTAAAAAATATCGTCATGTGATACATTACTACCAATTGATACATAGTAAGTGATACACAGTAATTAAATAACTGTTGAGATAAAAAAAAGGAGAAAAAACAAAATATTTAATTTGGTTATTTAAATTAGCTTAAGTTACGGTTACTGATCATAAAGACTCCATAATTCAGCAGGTAATAATCACACGTTTCAAATTTCAAAAATCAAGATTATATCATCTAGATTGAAGAAAATTTTATGAACATCCATTGAGAAGGCGAAAAACGAATTAGATTTCTGTTATTTTGGCTGATACATGATGAATACATCAATTTTACTGAGTCATTCAGGAATTTGGGTGAGAGAATTGTAGTATGAAAGTTACAAAAGCGATGGAATCGTTGTTGGAGATTCAATTTCGTTTTCGAATCTCAAAGCAGCAATTGCAGCCGAGTTGAATATCGATGTATCAAGGAAAAATATTGAAATTCGTTACATTGTAGAAGGTAACTCCTGTCCAATGAATGTTAAGAACGATATGGGTGTTAAACTATATTTAGAAATGAAAAAAAATGAGTCAGGATTTGCAATGTATCCATTATATATTGACACAATTGAAAAGATTGGAGGTATTGTACATAACTTTGATGGAACTTGTGCAGAAATTACATGTGTAGAAGGCACAACACAGTATACAGAAGCTCTGGCAATGGTTGAATCCAGTATATGTGATTCGTATAAAAATTCAGAATTTGGAGTTACAAATGTTATAATCGATTCAGAAAGTGTAGAGGTGAAGACAGCTCAGATATATAAAGATAAAGCAACACTTGTAGATATGATGACGAAATATAAGATAAAGAACAACTTCAATTGCAAAATAAAGAGATCTGATCAACAAAGGTATGATAGTGTTTGGAATTTATAGATCTATACATGGTGATACATTTATTACATGAAACTTTATTGATTTCTATAGAAACATTCATGTAGCATTAGTTCGTTGATATTTTGAGTTAAATCTGTTTTAATCTATGATTCACTATTTCGTTAAGATTACTGATACATTGAATTAACTCTATTGGTACTTTAATATGCTACTGCTGATATATTAAGGACTTTATTAATTTCAACAATCATAATAAGAAATTATGATACGCGTAAATATATTTTCTTCGAAAACAGTTGATACATTCGTGTACTTCATTGTTTGATTACTTTAAACATTATTGTTGCATATATTATACGATGTAATTGCTATATGTATTAATATGATAAAAAAATATATACATATATGTTTTGGTATGCTTTTCGGACGAATGTGGTTGGACTATGAAGGCTTCCTGCAGGAAAAAATCTGATATTTTCATTGTTAGAAGTTTCAATAGTGAACATACATGTCCTATGAGGGAGAGGGTATTAATCAAAGTCCAAGCAACAGTCGGATTTGTAAGTGGAGTTACTGCTCCAAAATTAGTCAACCATAAACGAATTTATACTCCAAAGATATAATTGATGATATTAGAGAATTCTATGGGGTTCAAATATCTTACCAGCAAGCATTGTGTGCTAAAGAACGTGCACTAACCATGATTAGGGGAAAATCATCTGCAGGATATAGACGGTTGCCGCGATACATACACATGTTAAATACCGTGTATCCATATTCTTATATAAGAATGCAGAAGACTGAGGAAGATGAATTTATGTATCTGTTGGTAGCCTTAAGACCATTCATTAGGGGGTTTAATTACTGCAGACCAATAGTTGTTGTCGATGGTTCACATTTGAGTAGAGCTTACAAAGGGACCTTTGTATCAGCAAGCACACTTGATGGCGCAGGTATGTATTTTTTTTGTAGTAGTGATGTGTTTGTACATGTTATGTATCATATGATATAATGTGTGTCTGTAATCAGGTTGCATATTCCTATTGGCATATGGTGTTGTTGACACCGAAAATGACTGTTCGTGGACAGATTTTTTCGAACAATTCAAAAATGCATTTGGCGAGAGAACAGATATGTGTGCTGTTTCAGATAGAAATGAGAGTATTATGAAGAGTGTGAGGATTGTGTTCCCAAATGTACCTCATTATGCATGCATATGACATCTTTGGAAGAATGTATGTGGCAACTTCAAAAGGAGCAGAAAGACCATAAGTGATCTATTCTACTCTATGCACAAGGCATATAGAAAGGAAGATTTTGATAAGTTAATGGCTAAGGTTGATAGAATTGATCACAGGTTTAAGGAGTACCTTGAGGATGCAGGGTATGAAAAGTGGTCAAGAGTTCATGCAACAGTAAATAGAGGTAGAATGATGACTTCGAACATTGCAGAATGTATCAATGGTTGTCTTGTTAAAGCACACCAATTGACTATATTAGAATTCTTGGAAGAAGTTAGAATTCTATTTGGTTCTTGGCATTGCAAAAACAGAGAAGTAGCCTCATATACAAAGGACACATTATGGAGAAAATTTGAGGAGTTGTTGATTATAAACGCGGCTAAAAGTTCAAAGATGGAGGTATGTCTCATTATATATTATTTTATATTATATGTATCTAATTCATTGTATCATTCTGCAGTTTGAACATGATTTATTTGGAAAAAATTATATATTTGAATTTTTTTAATGTACACAGGTTGTTCCATCATCTGAATTTATTTTCTCGGTTTATGAAGCTGGAAGAAGATACATTGTTTGTCTTGAGCGGAAAGTATGTTCTTGTGGTAGATTTCAAGATGAGATACCTTGTGCACATACAATCACTGTATTGAAAGAAAAGAATGTCACATATATGCATCCATATTGCTCTGATTACTATAAGCCTGATGAATTGGCAAAAACATATGAAATTCCAATGGTATCAATGCCAGATAAGGCAGATTGGTCAGATCCTAAGAATGTGGTAGCTGAAACTGTGTATCCACCTATATACAGAAGATTAACTGGACGATCAAGAAAACGAAGAAGAAAGAATGCAGATGAAAAGATTACGGTGAACACAAACTGTTGTGGACAATGTGAACAAGAAGGACACAACAGAAGAACTTGTACTTTCTTTCCAAAAGTGAAGTGAAATAGTCGTAATGTTTCTAAGATATTAATATTTTTATTGAATAATTTATAACGTAAACATTTATCATTTTCAATATTTATTGCATTTGCAATTTAAACACTTTTGATTTTGATAAATAAACCTATTAATAATTTGTGTTAAGTAAATTTTTAGTTGCGCTTTTGATTATAACTACTTTGTTGTTATTTGTGTTGAAAAATATATTTGTGTCAATATTTCTTTTTTATATAAATTTTTGTAATTCTTATGTTACACTATGAGATATCTTTATAGTGCATACAGAGATTATTGGGACGTAACATACATGATACATGTGCTTTAGCCAATGTATCATATACTTTTAATTCAAAAACAAATGTTAAGGTATTTTGTGTAACGTAACACACATGTATCATGTGCTTTAGCCAATGTATCATATGCATTTAATTCAAAAAAAATACTTGTTAAGGTTACTGTGTACTTTACAATGACTATAAATCACGTATCATGTAATTTATATTAAGTATCATGTGTGATGATTTATTTGATATATACATTAAATAGCTTTACTTTTTCAAAACTATCAGATTTGGAACAACTATGATATTCATTATAACTAAGGTATCATGTAAATTTAGTTTTCAAAGAAACTATTTATTACTAACTATGTGTGATTAATAAACCTTTGACTACACTTTATTAAACCTGTGTGACGCCATACATATCTGATATTAACTTTTTCTAAGCAAAATACTTGTTCCATAATGTATAAAAAAACATCTTCAGGGAAATTGACAAAACTAGTAAGATAACATTAAAATCATCAAACTACTTGTTCCATAATGTATCAAAACAAGAAAGATAACATTAAACATTGTTTATGCATAGATACTACTCTATGTGAACCAGATCTTCTTCTGGTGGTGGTGTGACTACGCCCTTAGATTTTGGTGGATCATCATTCTCACTAACGTATCCACACTTAGCCTTCTCACTTCCATAACTCCACAGCAATGCTCCATATCTTTGACGTAGGTAATCAGGACGAAAATCAGCATATGATATATTAATTTGGTCACTCATATACTCGGCAAATGCAACAACATATAACCCACAGTCTCTACAAAAATGCAGAATATAAATTATAAACTTAATGATACATGATTAAGAACAAACAAATCATAATACTTACAGGCTATCACTCTTCTGTTGTGCAATGTCTTGTGCAAATTCAATCATGAAAGGAACTTGAGGCTCCAAAAGTGAACCAACAATGTTGTCCTTGTACGCATAACAATCACCAAATTTTATTCGCTCAGTTTCTTCAAATAATCCACTGTCCAGTAGGTAATAAGGAAGCATTTTAGATAATATTTTTATCTCATGAGGAATTGTTTTTTTCCTTGAGCATATTGATGAGTCAAAAACTCTTATCACCCTGATTTTCAATTCAACAACCACCAGCAACCAATGAAATTCTTGATCGCAGTTAATCGGAATGTAGACCTCATCTACAAGATGTCATGGTAAAGCAGCTGGGATTCCAAAATCTTTGATGATGTTAATTATTGACCTCTCATATACAGATACAACTGAAGTGCGATCAACATGTTCTTGGGTACTAAGGCTATCATCATCATTATCCATGCAATATCTATCATAACAATATTTGACATGTGGCATGAACAAGCAATGGGTTGTTGTGTATCTGTATTGATCCATGCTGCAGAATTTTGATTTTGTACGAAGGTAGTAAAAAATCACATCGATGTGCTATAAAAAACATGAAAACATAATAAGAAATTATATACTTCTAAATAATATATAATAATATAATTGATACATTAAATATTGATCATAAATTTTGCTAATTAAATATTATGATACTTCTATTGAATGTATCTGTTGAAAAAGGGTTCTGACTGTATAATATAAGTTTTGTAGGTGATACATTGAATTTCATCAGGATATCATGTATCATGTTATAATAATATAAGTGTATCTCATACACATTTGACAATTAGTTTAAGAAGTTTATCTCATCAGTCCAACATTTGTTTGACTGTGACATGGCATAGAACCAATTCTTGTTCATTGGAAAAGCAACAACAAAGTCCATCATCATAAATCCAAAATAAGACAATTTTGATATGTATTTATCGTCTGATGGATTCCTGCATATATGATACGTAAACATTGAGTATATGTACATGATACATAACAGTGATTTAATGACAAAATATAGACAATGTATCATGAATTGGTTATATCAAAATAAATTAACCCAAACATTTGCAAAAAATATGTATAAGACTTACTTATTGTTATGATTTTTGAGGAACCCCCTTGACAACCACTTCATATAATCATCAATAAGTTTCGACGAAACTTGATCTGTAATGCCACATCCTTCGAATGGGAAATGGAGACGAGTAATATCCTTCAATTTATCTTTTCCCTTCTCGCTTGACCCAAAAGAAGTACAATATGGAGATTGAATATTTCTCGAAGGCATTCTGTTTCTATGCATAGGAGTGACTGAATCGCTTCTAATTTCAATCTCGGTTATTGGAATGTCTGTGGGTAATTAACTATTAGTCAACAAGTACTGGCTGCTAGTTAGATTCTGTGGATTGTAAGCATACAATGGTCTAGCATTAGCAGGATCTTTTCCCAAATCTTTGATAAGTGTATCTATTGCTGCTTGAGTTGATGGTGATATTGTTGTTGATGTGGAAGAACCCTGTATAATATGATGTAATAATTTTTTTAGTAAATTTGTATGTAATGAAAGTCTATGTCATAAAGCAAAATTAAAAAATCTATCGATGTATCTATTGTTATTTTATCGGGCAAAACGTGAGGGATATTGTGTTGAACATTGTTATCACCAACTTGATCCATGATAGGTTCATTTAAATCTTGGTGCGATTGATGTGCTTTACCATCCTGAATATAGGCAGGTTTTAACTTAACATACATGATACATATCAGTGATTATACTTGCATGATATATAACAGTGAGTATATGTGCATGATACATGACATCAACTTAATGACAAATCGTATACAATGTATCATAAACATACCTTTGGAGTAGCATTGAATTGTTGTTCACCCTCGTTAACAGAAACACCAACATCATCCTCAGCTACATCCCCCGCATCGTTAGTGACTTGATGTTCACCCTCCTTACCAGAAACACCAACACCATCCTCAGCTACACCACCCATACCAGCAAGATCAATCCGTATTTGTGGAGATATTTGTTTCTCACACTGAAATGTGCTTGTATTAGTCTCAACATTGATGTTTTCCTTGTGTCGAGATTGCATCAACTGGGAGTGATTTTCCTTTATCAATATAACCAGTTCCTCAAATTTCTTATCAACCTGTGAATTATAAATACATTTAGGATAAAAATAAATTACATTTGAGTAAAAATATCAAAATAATAAACTTACGTAATTTTTCAAATGTTCTTTCAACTCTTCAATATCTGGAATTACATAGTTGACTTTCTGAGAATCTGCAAAACCATGTACATCAGCAGCTGGGTTCGAAGGCAAGTCTAGAATAGAACCATGTACATCAGCAGCCAGGATCGGAGACAGGTCTGGAATAGAAACATGTACATCAGCAGTTAGGGTCGGAGGCACGTTTGGAATAGAAACATGTACATCAGCATCCGGTGTCGGAGACACATTTGATTGATCAGGCTGACTGGGTTCTGAAACCTTTTTTTTATGTATAACCACTTTTTTTCTTCTTTTTGGGGGTGGTGGAGGAGGAGGTGTATCGAACACTCTAGAAGATCTCCTCAATAACTGTTCGGGAGGTTTGGTGGAGAAATCATCAAAATCATTTTCCTAATTTGGTTGTACTAAGGGTGGTGAAGAAGGAGGAGCATGTTCAACTTCAACTAAGTCAAAAGCTTCAAGTTCCTCTGTTGTTGGGATAATGTTTGAACATGCATTCTGAATGTATCACAACACATAAAATAATTTAAATGTTAAGACACTACATAATGTAACACAACACAACAAATAATTAAGACAGATCACAATGTATCACAACACATAAAATAATGATATTAAACAGATAAACTTGAAACATTTTATTCTCACAGTAAAAAATGATTCAATTTTACCTCTTGGAAAATGCTAGACATAAGCATTTCAAACTTTGCCTTATCAGACACAACTCTCCAATTGCACATTCTTGGGATGATATTTCGTTCTTTGACAACAATTTCAAAATTTAACTGGGACGCACATTCGTATATCCATATGTTAAGTGCATACGACAGCCCATATAATCGATACAATTTTTTGCTAACATCAAAATCCTGTCTAAGTGAACCGATGAGTTTTGAGAATGGAAGTTGCCCCCAAGGATAATCTCGATATCTACCATCTTCAACCATTAGAAAATACACAATAGATAACTGTATTATCAAGAGTAGCCAATACGAATGTATGAATAAAGAATAATATAGACATTTGGAGTGCATCCTGATCGTTCTCCCAGTTGACCATCTTAAACCGTTGGACTAGTTGATTCTTGGTAACACTATTCACTGTATCAGGAATATACTTTTGGAATAGCATACAATGAGTTGATTCTGGGTATTGGAAATCATTGGTATTGCCTTTGACTTTAAGTCCAGTTAATATTGTAAATTCATCTATACCAAATTTCAGTATACACCCATTTGCATGTCTAATATGCAACACATTAGAGTTGCCTTGTTCCAACTCTAACAACAGCAAACACTTAGTGATTTGGCCCTGAAAATTACATATAGTAATATCTAAAAAGCGCTCAAATATTATAGCCCTAAACAGTTGGAATACATTCTCCCTGTAGATTCTTTAAAATCTTTCAGAAAATTGTTGTTAAAATTGACATCAAACCTTATTGGATGTGTTGGTATCTTTTTTATCTTGTACTTGAGTGGCTGCAATTTGAAAAAAAATACAAATTTTAACGATATTGAATACAAATACTAAATAAAACAACTAATACCTTACTGATACATGATATCAGTTTTCAAAGATTCATACTATATAAAAAACATCTGATATACATTTAATTCATGTATCATTGAATCGACTAAACACCATAACACACTGAGTCGATATGTATCAAACATATTGTCTGATACATGATAACAATTTACAAACACTGATGATACATAGAAAAACATCTGACACATAATTAATTCATGTATCATTAAATCGACTAAACACTATAACACACTATAATGATATGTATCAAATGTACTATAACTTTCAAAACAATTTAAGGAAGAATAAAAAAGACATACCCTAAGCAATGTCGGTCTGGCAATAATGGTTGCTGATACTTTTCTCTTTTTTGGGGTATTTTTGCAACCTTTGATTTAGAAGATTCCGGAATATCTTTGTTTGGCTCCTTCCGAAAATTCAAAGGATCATGCAAATACTTTTTTCTATTTTCTTCATCATCAAAATCATGTATCCTTCGACTCGTAACAGGATCCATATATATGATGTAAGATAACGATGAACAAGAAGAAAAAGAAGAACCAGAGAACAATGATGGAGTAAGAAGAAGAAAAAGAACCAGAGAATAGTGGTTGTTCCAGATTTCAGAAAGTTCAGTTTTTTTGAATTTTGAAATTCAAAATTGCATATTAATGTTGATGAATCAGAGAAACGTGTTTGATTGAGATATTGATAATAAATTCAAAAAATATTCAGTTGATTGAGTGTATTTATGGAGGAAAAAAAACATGATATTGGGGAAACGTGTGTCAGAGGAGAGAGAAGGTTATGTATCTCCAAACTTATGATTAAAATATAAAAAAAGGAATTTAGGTAATTTTTTAATAAAGAAGGGAAAATTAGAGAATAATAAACTTATAGTTGTGTATTTAAGTTATTTTTCCTTAAAAAGTAATTTGGCCTTGGTCACATGAAATTTACTGCTGGGTTTCTGGTGACGTTGGGAATTAAATGGTGGGCTGGATTTGGAGAAAAAGGCTAGGAATTAAATTGTACAGGATTAGATGACCCAAATTGTATTAAAAGGTAACCCATTTCAAATTTAAGTGGATAAACCTCTACTAAGATGAATTAATGAAATTAACAAACGAGTTTCTTAATCTTTTGATGAAATAAAATAACCAATTTATTTTATTATAATGGTTCAAAGTCATAGCGATATCTTAAGCTTAAACTAATTTAATAATATACTTAATAAAATCAAAACCCTTTTCAGATGACTTTCGGATATTTCTAAAAATATGTTAATTATATACATCATTATGTAAATCGTATATATATTATCTAAATATATATATATATATATATATATATATATATATATATATATATATATATATAAAGTGATGAGATTAATTTAACATAATTTGGAAAACGTCTTAAACTTTATAAAATCTAATTCTTTCAAATAATTTAGAATTAAGAAACTCGCAATTAGTTATTATCGGGGAGGGTCAAAATTGAGTGTCAACATTGAGAATCTTATTCTAGCGGCTTTCCAACCATATATGGAACTTACTAATAATTCATCCTGAATTAGGAGTTATAGTCGTTTGAAGTTGACCAAAAACTCAGTTTTTAACTTACTTAAAGTTTTCTGATTTTCCTATTCTTTTCAAAATTAAGTATTTTTAGATGTTAAACTCTTTTCTAGTCGTGTCTAGTTGTGAGATGTTACAATAATAAAAAACTACAATATTTTTTTATTTAAAAAATAACTTGGGGTCTTTAAGAGGTATATTGTTTTGGTTTGGATAAATAATGAGAAATAATATTGAGGTGAGCTATTTATACTATCCAATAAGAGAATGACACATATTTTTAAAAAATAAAGAATAAAGCTAAAATTGTTAGTTTCAAGGGTATAAGTGAGTCAAAAAGGTGAATGAAAGGGTATTTTTAGACCAAAAGATGTATGAAGGATACTTTTAAACCTTTTGTTATAGTTTAGGAGTATTTTTTACCCTTTTTCCATATTTTGAAATATAGGAATATCCAAGAAAGAGTCATCTTATTATAATTACTTTGATTTGAAATATCCAAGAAAGAGTCATTAGATTCTATGAATTGGATATACATTATATTTCTTTGAATTAAATCCAACTTACATGCCCAATATTTAAGGATTTTCACAATAACTATTTAATAAACCCCTTGAAAATTGAAAAGAGTTTTAAATTCCACTAATTATAGATGAGTTAGAGATTAAATACAATGTACCTAACCGTAATTACCATCAAGTCAGTGTCTCTATATAAGGAATCCAAATTTCAGTGTTTAGCACCACAAACAAAAGACTACTCATAGCTTGTGCTCAATGGAGTTTACCCTCTCTTGATTTTGCCTTTTCAAATCCTTTGGTGAGTGACAATTTTGATTTTGGATTGAAGTATTGTTAAATGTAGTTGTATTCTTGATATATATATATATGTGTGTGTGTGTGTGTAAAGAATCCATTTTCTTTCACTTTTGGTACAAGCCCTTTTCAGGTTTCTTGATTTTATTTATGGGATGTGTTTATTTGGGTTTCAAAAAGATTGTTTTCTTTATAGGTTTCTTGATAGAATTTGAGGTTTGAGGTTTGAGGTTTTTTGTGTTCATCTTAGATTATTACATTATTTTCTTTTTTTGAAAATTTTGATGCTTGTCCCCCCTTCCTCACCCCCCACCCCCACCTCGATTCATTTGAGTGATCTTTTTGCAGAATTAATTTTTTTGAGTTATTGATGTAAGTCTGTCCTTGGGAGTTCCACAAAACGATTTCTCCTTAATCGTGTTCACTGGAGTTAGTTGTTCTTGTTGCTATCAGCATGTCAATTTTGTTTTCTGTTATTTAGCCTATCAAATAAACATTGCAATGTGGGTTTTTTATTTTATTTGGAAACCCTAATTCTCTATTGTTGTTATGTGTTATCTTAACTTATAATCCCCACACGTCCATATCATCACTTGAATGAATTTTTTTTGCAGGACCGGAAATTGTGGCTTGACACTTGATTGATCAAAGTACAATAATAATAACACTCATAGAAAACATAATCAACATGATTGATGATAACAACAATGATGATGACAATGAAAAGTCGTTGGTGGTTTCAGACAAGGAAAAAGGAAGCATGAACAAGAGGAGGTCCGTATCTGAGCTTCCTCTAGGAACTCTTACTAATTCACCAGTGTCATGTCTAACGGAATTTCATAAATATGAACTATTAGAGGAAGCACCGAAAGGAGACACTATTGTTGAGATCAACCCATTGAAGGGCGGGTGTCCTCAGTTTGATGCGGAACAAAAAGGGGAAATGCCACCAGACACAGATTGGGAGGATATGATAACTACTCAACTTCTGGAGCTTTTAACCCAAAATTTATCCACAATTTTCCAGAGTGCAGTTAAGAGGATTGTCAAGTGTGGATATAGTGAGAAAATTGCTGAATGGGTTATCATGCGGAGTGGTCTTTATCATGGAAGCAAAGACACAGTCTCAAATGTTGTTGATGGGGCCTTGGCTTTATTGAGTAGGGAAAATGTTTTCGGTATTAGTAAACCTGTTGTATTTGAAGATTTACCGAGTTTGGTTAATTACACATTGCTACAGATGGTATGTGTGCTGAGGGAGGTTAAGCCAGCTTTGCCAGTTGTAGAAGCATTGTGGTGGCTGTTAATATTGGACTTGAATCCGATGCATGCATGTACAATGGAAGGTTATCATCTGGTTGAGTTACGCAGTCAAGAAAGTCTAGGTGATAGCTCGTTTAGTTTGAATCTTCCCCGATCAAAGACAGAGGCTTCCGATAATACTCAATCAAACTCGGATAAACAACAATTGTCAAAACTTTTTACCCCAAATGCTCAAACCTCGAAATCCAAAGTTCCTATTGCTAGTGCAACCCTTCAAGAACCTGAATCTAAAAATTCAAATGTTTGTCAAGCAGAGAAAGGAAAAGGAAGTTCCACACCTTTTCCGGAGGCTAAATCGAAAGGACCAATTTTAGAAGACAAATCAGGGACTGGTAAGAATTCCTTAAATTCCAAGAAGGATTTGTGTAGGAGAAAGACATTACAGTTTGAGAAGAACTGTAGAAGTCGTACGAGCAAGAATATTAAGGTAAACATGAATGCCTGGGAAAGTTTAGTTTTGGACAAGAATGTGAACTTATCTTTTACTGGAGCAACAAAGAAGAATTCACGCTCCAAAGCAACAACTTGCTTTAAATGCAATCACCCTTTAGAAAAAGCAAGTTATGATAGTCCATGCCATTCCTCATCCATTACACCTGCAAGTGACACCTCCAAACTACCACCTATGCAAGCTAACATAAATGATAAGGATCTGGATTCATTATCCAAGGAGCCCAAGTCTAGCAAAAAGGCCATAGACAACACAACTATTTCTTCTACGGTTCCAGATTATTATGTTGGTATCCCTTATAATGAGTCTCTGCGGAAATATGTCCCTCAAAATGAGAGAGATGAAATTATATTGTTGCGAACTTCCCATTTGAAATCACTCCAGAAAGAGCTCCAAGGGTGGTCTGATTGGGCAAATGAGAAGGTAATGCAGGCTACCCAGAGGCTTGCCAAGGACCAGGCTGAGCTTAAAATGTTGAGGCAAGAAAAAGAAGATGCTGAAAAAGTTCATCAGGAAAAGGAAATGTTGGAGAAAGACACCATGGAGAGGATTATGGAGATGGAGCAAGCACAGGTAAATACTAATTCCATGAGTGAGACACTTAATTCTATTCTTAAAGCTTTGGAGATGGATAATGTTGGACTAAAAAAGGATATGGAGGCTTTAATGCTCTCCACCAGTGAGAATGCTATGAACCAGTGTAATGCTTTAGTAAAAGAGCAGGAGGCAATAAAGAAGTGTCAAGTAGCGGACATGGAGAAACACTCATTTGAGAAGGATTTATCTACTTTCAAACAGGAAATAACTTCTTTACAACAACAGCAAGAGAAAGCCAACAAGGTTGTGGACCAGTTTAAGGTATTTTTTTTCTAGTAATTAAATTTTTTTGTTTGGTTAATTAATATGTTCTTTTACAAATATAGTTAGTGTCTTAGAGTCTTCTGGTTGTTAATGACTAGTTGTTCTTTTACTTATCGCCTCCAGTAATAGTGGTTCAAGCATTCACTTCTACAGTCGTATTGATAGTGCACTTGTTATTTGATATTCCTTCTATTATAGAAATAAATTTGTAAATATTTATGAATCTAAGGTCCTATTCAAGCAGGAGGAACGGGTGAAACAAAGGCTTCTACAACAAGTTGATTCACTGAAAGCTGAAAAAGAACAACTCCGTGTTCACGGAAAAGTGCAGCGAGATAATTTTAGAGAAAGGGTAGAGATAAACATGCAAAAGTATAAACAAGATATCCAAAAGTGTGAGAGTGAAATCTCTCAGTTGAGATTCCAATCTGAAAGATCAAAAATAGAGGCACTTAAACGAGGCATTCCACAAATGACAAAGGGTTTAGCAACCTCTGCAGAAAGTTCTGGCTCTAATGTTCTAAATGTGGAGAGGGAATGTGTTATGTGTATGAATGAGCAGATAACAGTTGTTTTTCTCCCTTGTGCACATCAAGTCCTTTGTGAAGATTGCAATGTGTTTCACCAAAAGAAAGGAATGGACAAATGCCCTTCCTGTAGGACACCAATTAAGGAGCGAATTAGTGTCCACTTTCCAGATTCAGAATAGTTAGCAACTTCAAAATAGCAGCAGGAAAATGAAACTTGTCTTTGTATGTTTTTTTTTCAAATTAAATCTATGTCCTTTTCGTCAGGCCTTTCTTTCCTACATTCTCTATAATAGTTGATAGAAAAATGCAAAAAAGTATAGAGATATGTAGAAAGTACATTTGAAAAGAGTTAAACAGAGGGGGATGTGCTAAATGGTCATTGTAAATCCTCAAGTTTGATGGTTTAATACATAATACTGTTCTATGTGCTAAAACTTAATCTTCCTCAAGCATTTTGTATACTTCCTCAAGCTCCCAAAGTATGATCTCAATTGTTTTGCACTTCCAACAAACTTTTCTTTTTTTAATTTCACCATTCGTTATTTGAATCATATCATCTTGAAAAATTTTGTTCAACCACTGGGTAAATTTTCATTCACATGATTCAAACTCGAGATATCTTATTCCTATTTTCCCTTATAGCACTTGCCAAACTAAAAAAAAACTATTTCTTTGTTGCATTGATCTATTACATCGGTTTCCTAACCTTGTTTTAAAAATTAACTCCATATGCAAAAGAGTAGTTGGATCTTGATTGTCTACTAGCAAGAAGTGGAACATCTTTTAATGTTATATATGGACAAAGATGATATTATATCACTTAGAGCCGTTTCATTTTGTTGATTTGGAAGTAAGTGATTCTTTTTCTACATAAGCTAAGTTATTGCGGAAATTTTTTCCTTTGTCTAGATATATCTACTCAGTATCATCTATACGATCATACACCTCATCGCTTACCACGCTTTCAGCGATCAGGCGAGCTATCTTTATCATTATAGATATTCATCTCTACACTAGAGAGGTTTTGATCATAATAGATTCGAATGATATTCACCTGTTCACATTGGCTTTGAAATAGGTGCATACATGTCATTGCATTCTGTGGATGTGGTTTGATTATTTTCATTACATGTTCATCTGAATTAGGTAATTTTTATCCAAGCTCGATATATGTGTAAATAAAAGTGGCGGAGCCAAGATTTTTATGAAAAAAAATAAAAAATAAAAAATATGTAAATAAATCTTTTATGTTATTAGAAAATAAAATATTCTGAATATATTTTATAATATTCCTTTCCTTTTTTCATGTTATCTCGAATGATCATATATACGATACATTGTTGAAAACATCTACAACTTTACTCTGAAAATTCTATATTTGTACTCAATATATTTTATGGAAAAGAACCTTAGTCTAAAAGTTCACATGTTTGTCAAGCAAGTTCCACACCTCTTTCAAACAGTTTCAGAGTTGATGCAAGTTTAAAGAAGAAATTGCTAGCTAAGGTGGACTATGGAAGCAGATTGTCAAGTTAGTTGCAACACTGCAAGTCCTCAAGTTAGTTAGCCTAGAGTTTGTTAGAAGCCGATAATTCCATTCTATCGTCTAGTACATTCTACAATTTTGCTGCTCAATTCTCATCAGCCCAGGCAACACAACTATTTCCTCTATGGTGCCAAATTATTATGATGAGTCTCTAAGGAAATATGTCGTGCAAAATTAGAGTGATGAAGCTATATTGTTGCTAACTTCCCATTTGAAGACATTGTAGAAAGAGCTCCAAGGGTGGTATGATTAGGCAAACGAAAAGGTAATGCAGGTTACTTGAAGGCTTGGCAAGGACTAGGATGAGCTTAAAATGTTGAGGCAAGAAAAAAGAAGATGCTGAAAAAGTTCACAAGGAAACACGAATGCCAGAGGAAAACACCATGAAGAAGATCTCAGGGACAGAGAAAGTGCTGGTAAATACTTATTACATAATTGAGACAACTATTTCTAGTCTAACTAGCTTGGAGGGGGGGGGGGGTAATTTGTCCTGAAGAAGGGGATGGAGGCATTAAAAAGCTCTCTACAATGTGTATGCTACAAACACAGATAAAGCTTTAGCAAAGGAGCAGGAGGCAGTGAAGAAGTCTCAAGCAGGGGACATGGAGAAGCACACATTGTAGGAGGACTTATCTACAATCAACCAGAAAACAACTCATTTCTAACAGCAACAAGAGAAAGCCAACAGGCGTTTAGACATTCAATATCTGCTTGAAAAATGATCAAACAATCAGATAAAAACCAAATCCAATAGGAAAACCTCAAACAATCAGATGGAAATCTCAAATAAGCATATAGAATAGAATTAAAATTCTACCTCCATGCATCTATATATACATTAAAAAAAATGAACTTAGCCGGTGAGCACAACCAGTAATTGTATACAAAACTTTCCCATCAGAGATTCAATCTCCAGCGAAATCAATCTACTATGAAGATTGAGATGAGAAAATCCAATTACATGAGAGAAGAGGAAAAAATTACCTTGAAATGGTGAAAAAGTGGCGGAGGAGTCGCGGAGATGTGAAGATGAGTATCAGAGAAGCGAGGTGGAGTGACGGAAGAGTAGTGGAGAAGCGAGGAGGAGAGGCGGAGGAGTAGCGGAGAAGCGACGAAGAGTGGTGGAAGAATAGCGGAGAGTGAAAAAAATATTTTGTATTTTAAGATTATAATGACTTTTATTTTCTCTTTTCAATGGCAGCGGTTTCGAATCATGTTATTTACTCATATTTTCCGGCAATAATACAACCCCCGTTATTTAATGTAATTTTTGGGGGTTGTATTAAACCCACTCTATTAAAACTCCACCGTTTAAACCTTTTTTTGTAGTGGTAGAATAAACCATCAAAAGAAATAATGTATTTAAACTAACATCGATAGTCACAACACAATACAAAACGTAACAACCATCCAAACAAGGGCACACGTCATAAATGTGAAATGCCAGTAGCGTGGGTTTTATTTGTTTTTGAGTAAAAATACAGATAAGTTTCAATCGTATGATTGTTCGGTTACAAAATTCCATGTGTTTTTTGATGAAGTTTTCATTTCGATTTGTACTGGACACTTAACTCATCCCATTCTTCTCGTGCAACAAAGAAGAGTTTTCACTCTAAAGTAAATATTTCGGTTAAAAGCAATACAACTTTAGCAAAGCAAGTTCTGAGTGTTTGTCCTTCCTCATACATTGCACCTGCAATTGACAGCTCCAGCGTGCTCATGCAAGATAATGTAAATGAAAAGGATCCGAATTCATTAGCCTTGGAACCTAAGTTTAGCATAAATCCCCAAGACAACAGAACTATTTCTTCTGTGGTGCCAAATCATTATGTTGGTATCCCATATGATGAATCTTTAAGAAAATATGACCCCCAAAATGAGAGAGATAAAGCTATATTGTTGCGAACTTCCCATTGGAAGACACTGCAGAAAGGCCTCCAAATGTGATCTGATTGAGCAAACGAGAAGGTAACGCAAGCTACTTGGAGGCTTGGCTAGGACCAGGCTGAACTTAAAATGTTGAGGCAAGAAAATGAAGATGCTGAAAAAGTTCACAAGGAAATAAAAATGCTCGAAGAAAACACCGTGAAGAGGATTTCATAGACAAGGCAAGCATTGGTAAATACTTTTTTCATAATTGAGACAGTTATTTCAGGTCTTAACATCTTGGAGGGGGGAAATGTTTGATTATAGAAGGGGATGGAGGCCTTAAAGTTCTCTGTCACCATAGAAGAAATAGTTATGTTGTCTAGGGCTTTTTGCTAGGCTTATATGTAATATCTCGTAACTCGAAATATCTAGGATTAAACCAAGAAACTAAGAATATTTATTTTTGGAAAGAATAGAAAAAATCTGGAAAATTTTCTAAGTGTAAAAGTAATTTTTTGGTCATTTTCAAAAGGTCATAACTTCTAGCTCAGGAGGATTTAGGGGCAGATATTTATATGGATGGAAAGATCGTTCCAACGGCGCCAAGTTTGCTCATTTTCGATGTCGTATGAGGGAGATATGCCTTTCGACAGTTGGGTTGTTGGACTGAGGAAAGTCCAATCCGGATTTTAGTAAGGGTAAATGTCTTTGTCCTTTCACCATACTATTTCCTAATTTTTTTTAAGAGTTAAATTGGGGTAAAACCAAGTTTTAGTTCAAATTAGAAAATTACTTTTCACGCTTAGGGTTTGGGAGAAAAGAGAAGAGAAGAAGGAGAACAGAGAAAAAGCAAGATTTCACCAAGAACGCCAAGAGATTCTAGTGGAATTCGCTGGGGTGATTCCTAATCAGGTATGTGAGATCTTTCTGTATTGGGTTCGTTCACCAACACACCAACATGTTAAATTCAACGAATTTTGAATAGATTGGTTGATGAATATTGAAGTTCTCGATGAACGATTATTGATTTTTTGTTGGTTGAGTTGTAGTATGCCTTAATTATTTGATTCGTGTCTCCGGGCTGTTTTACGAGTCTAAACTATTGGGTATTGAGGTATTTAGTGATTCTAAGTGTTTGGAGAAAGATCCCTGGAAGCTTAGAAGGTTTAGAGTTGAAAATCGAAGAAAAAAAGTCGAAAATCCCGTCTGACAACCCCTGGGGCGCCGCGCCTGCCAGAGCACCTCAGAACAGGCTCTGTCTGACAGTCTCTGGCATGCCACGCCAGCCAGAGCACCTCAAACCAGAGTTTGTCTGTCAGGATCTGGCGCTCCGCTCCTCTAAAAGCGCCAAGGTCACCTGGAGACCCCAAAATTTCTTTATTTTTTCGTACGAGTTCCTAAGTGATGTACCTATAATTCCAAGTCGATTCCAATACTCTAAGGTACATATAAACGTGATGAAATCATCCATAAACATGAATCATGAACCTTTAATTCATAATCCAATTCATGGGAAGTTAGGTTCAAAGCCAAGGAAGTTAAGGAGTTAAATCTAAAGCTATAAAGTAAGTTAAAGTAAAGTTTCTTAAAGCTTGCAAGAGTCTTATTTAAACGTTTTAACTTCGTTTTAAGGCTCAAGTTTCGAGTTAAAGAAAGAGTAAAGAGTTGAGGTAAGTTCTCAAAAGTTATAGGAAAACTAAGTATTCCCTAAGAGTTAAGTTTCAAGCTAAGTAAAGAGTAAGAGTTGAGTTCATTTCTCAAAAGCTATAAGGGAACTAAGTGCTTCCTAAAAGTTTATAAATGTTTTCACATTTAAGTTAAGAGGAAACTAAGATTTCCCAACATAGTTTTGAACAAGAAAAGAGAACATTGATTCAAAGAGGGCTTTTTAAAGCTAAAAAGGGTTGAGCAAAGTATCTCAACCCAGAGGAAAGAGGTTATTTTAAAAGCATGAGCTAAAGTATAATTTGGGAGTAGTATTGAGCACCGATGTTGGGATGAGAGTTCATATTAACTGAAGTCTCCATGTAGTCATAATGGGTATTAACGGGTCATACTTTGTAGATGATCATTTAGCCAGTGGATCCACTAGGTTGAGGATGTTCTATGTGATGGCAAAGTATAGAATAGTTCTGGCAGCGTGGGAGAGACGTTGTATCACCACTTAGGCTCATAGTGGTGGTTGTCGGTTAGATAAACTCCCACATAAACTATATTACTTCCACATATAATTTCATATATAAGTAAAGATGAGTTTATTATTGCATTACCTTTAATGAACTAAGTGTTTACACTGTTTTACGAGCTTTAAATATATTGCATGTGTCTTTACTGCTTTATGTTGATTTATTTCCTCATGAGTTGAGCAAAGCTAAAGTAAGTTCATTATTTAAATCCTTTCAAGCTTGATAGATGTTGTTTAGCATTCACACTCGCATACTCGTACATTCAATGTACTGATACCAGTTGGCCTGCATCCTCTTATGATGCAGATACAGGTAATCAGGATCAGCATGTTGATCCAGTTTGAGCATCCAGAGTTAGTGGTGAGCCTTTTTACATTCGGAAGACTCTTTTATCGCTTTCCGTATTTTCTTTATATAAAATTGGGGGGTTTATCCCAACATTCATCTTCGTACTAGTAGAGGCTTCATAGACAGATAGATAGACAGGCAATCCAGCTTTTTAGTTTCTTTTTATCTTACATGACCGGTGTTTTACCTTTGAGACTTAAGTGTTATTTTGGACAACATAATTATTTGAAGTATTTATTTTATGAATGTTCTTATTTCTTAATTGAGTTAAGTTAAATCTTCCGCTGAGTTAAGTAAGTCAGGCCAAGGGTTTGCTCAATGCCAGCAATGGTCATTGGGTGCTGGCCACATCCAGGGTGTAGGCTCGGGGCGTGACATTATGTTTCAAGGTTAACGAATTTGAATCCTTTTTATTTACATTAGTTTGCATGGTTGCACACTAGCAGTGTCAGTTGTTGGTGCAAGGGATGAGGAAGGGCAAACTATGAGAAATTGTTTCACTAAAGGTGTATTGTTTTTAACCAAAGTATTTACTTTCGAGTAAGAGCTCTTCTTTGTTGAACGACAAGAATGTGATGAGGTCAGTGTCTTATCCAAAATTAAGATGAAATTTTAGACTTCATTCAAAACCACATGAAATTCTGTAACCGGACACATATATGGTTGCATTATATATGTCTTTTACATCAGCAACCAAATAAATATTTAGACTTCATTCAAAACATGTGCTGCCTACTGGTGGTGTATGACATTGTTTTGATGGTTCTTACCTCTTGTATTGTGTTACGACTATCGGTGTTAGTTTAAATTGATAGATTATCTTTCAAAAATTTTATATCTGACATTATGTATAATGAGAGATATTACAAATCTATCCAAATATTATATTCATCAAAGTAATACAATTAATACATCGTGAAAATTAAAATAATACGCAACCATCATCCAAACAAGCCAAGAAGGAAATACAAAACCGACTTAGAGAAGAGGAAAGAAAAGAAACCATTAATGATTAAACTAAGGAAAAACAGCAAAAAGGGTGCATTAAAAAGTATTTATAAGCAAAATGTAGATAAATCAACAATTTAAACATTTATGCTATTAGTATATAGTATACTATTTATTTCGAACTCCATTTGTCAAAAATTTATACTCCTATTATATATACAACATCAAAAAATCTTTTTTTATATATATTGTAGATGTTGAACTGATTTGATAAAGATATTATCTCTGCTATACTTTTATTAACACATATACTGATTTCATAGTCTGAATCAAAGTTACTAAGTTCAGATGAACCTATAACTTTGTATATGTGTTAATAAAAGAGGCGTAGTTCAAAATAAATTGTCAATTGAGTTCAACATTCACACTATATATAAAAAAAGAAATTTTTTAACATTGTATATCTAAAAGGAGTATGATTTTTCGACAATAAGGGTTCGCATTAATTAGTATAAAATATATAATAGAAAATTAACTTTTATAATGTTGTTTAACTTGCTAATTTATACAATATATTTTATTTTATTCCTCCTTCTCCTAGTCAGAGGCGGAGCCAGAATTTTCAATAAGGGGGTTCAAAAATCTATAGAAATAGGTAGCCGAAGGGGGTTCGACATCTACTATATATACATATAAACTTATTTTAACCATATATAAATAATATAGTTTTTCGCCGAAGGGGGTTCGAACCCCCTTCATTAAGGATAGCTCCGCCCCTGCTCCTAGTTGGATATGCTCTTCCAGGATTATGTTTATGGGACTTGTTCTCTGCAACTGGCACTCTTCAAATTCTATTCTTCTCTAACATTTGAGATAATCCAATATAGTCAAGTTTTATTTTTTTTCTTCTATAAATTGGTTTTGGGTGTAGGGGGTTTCTTGTTTTGTTTGGATGGTTGTTTCAAGATGTATTGTATTGTTTGATGAATATAATGTTCGTACAGATTGAATCATTTTATGTCGTCATATAATGTCAGATATAAATAATTTGAAGGATAAACTTATAAGACAAATAGAGTATACCGTAAACCTATCATAAAAAGATATAGTAAAAGAAAAAATGTTATTATATAATAAATAAAAACAAAATGAGAAAAAAAAGGAGAAGGTAACAGCAATAGGATCACACCGTATCGACCATTATATAAAATGAGACATTTCATCTTATACAATGATACATTTAACAATATGATACAATAAAGTTTAAGTAACTATCAAAATAAACTATATATATAGACTAACGTCCACTCTGTCGCAACACAATACAACAGGTAACAACCAATCAAACAAGGTGACGCATCATAAATGTGAAATGTAAATGAAGTTGCAAACTTGATAATGCAGGGCAATTTAGCAAAGAATACTTCACATTCTGGGTTGTAATATTGAAAAAAAAAAATTGGTGCTTTTGTTTTGGTTTCATCAAAGCAAAGTAAAGCAAAGTAGAGTGTAAGATTTACTTACCGTCAAAATTCAAAGTTCATCCATTTAGTGTAATAGAGCAAGAACTACATGGAATTGAAGCCATTGGCGCGATTGTTTTTTAATCAGCAACTCCGCTTGCAGTTCGATAACATACTGATCCAACAGAACTAGAATGATATTCTCTCAAAAAAGTGCTCTTTACCTCTATAATAGCATTGTCCAGAGTAGGCGAACTATATAGTATGCATCTACGATTTCCTGAGTAGGTGAATCCGCGTTTTGGTCGTCTGCACTTCATTCCAGTTGCTTCACTTGATTGGATCATCATTGGAGGCATAAAAGAGCAAATTAAGATGAGTTTTTGATTGATTGCCAATCTCTTCTCACATAAATGAAACAACAGTCAACAAGAATTACAAAGTGTAGAGGAAACATTATTTCAAATGCATACTCATGTAATAACAGATACATCAATTCTTTCCAATAGTCATTGCAGCAGAAACAACAATAGAACAAGTGAGATTTGGGGAAAGTAAAAAAAAAATTGCCTCAAGTGCAACAAATCCAACTATAAAAGAGAAGGAGACATTGCATCAGAAAGTCAAATCAATAAAGGCAAGAGCATAGTGATTGAACTGGATCGTTTAGTTGGGAACAAGTTATCCCAAAATAATTAATCACAAGATAAGATAACTTATGTCAAGAATGGTGAGATAAATAATATAGAGTATCAAATATCTTTAACCAAACCTCGATAAAATAATATCATGTGCACAACACTTATTTCAGCTAACAAGCAGAAAGAAAAATTGACTATTCGATTACAAAGAACACAATTCATATGAATCAACTAGCATAACACAATTTGATAAAGAAATAATGAACACTCACTCCAATTCAATCAACCGAAAAGTGGATAGCAAGTTGAAAGAATGTAATTTGCTGTTGGTTTTTCTAGTTTTCCTACTTTTTGATCTAGGTTTCAAGTGGAGAGGATAAAATCCCAAACAAGTCTATGTATCAGGGTCAACTCAATTATAAGATCACTAAAACAATCATTTGGGCCTCAATTTTTTTTAGGCCTCAATTCATTGCTAAAGCAATTCCTTGGGCCCCTAAATTTATTTAGGTCTCAATTCATTGTTGGATAAAATATCAATACCTATTAATTGTAAATCCACTATGATATTGGAAAATTTACTTGGATGGTTATCTATTAATAAATAATTACTGATTTTAGCGATGCTTTTTATTTATTATCATTTTTGACAATACTATGTTAAAACCGCAATATGTATTAAAAGTGAATTATGGATGCAATATATATGTATTATAACTGTTTTGTAAAATATATTATGCTTGTTTGGTAAGAAATTGACACATTGTATTATAGGTGTATAATAATTTGTTCTTTTTATATGTATTAAAACTGTATTATAAATGTATTAAAAGTGATTAAGTGAAAAAAATGTTATTGTTATATATGGTAAATATTTTCTTAGTATAGTATATTTATGTAAGTTTTCCGTATTTATAATTTATTAAGGGTGTTCAAGTATAAAAAAGAAACTATACTTGGGGCCAACTAGTCTACGGATCAGGGCCGACTCGATTATAAGGTCACTAAAAAGCAATCACTTAGCGCCTCAATTTATTTTAGGAAAAATTGTGTACAATAGAAAACTATTACTCCCTCCATTTCAAAAAGAATGTCCTTATTTCCTTTTTAGTTTGTTTCAAAAAGAATGACCCCTTTCCTTTTTTGGCAACACTTTAACTTTAACTTTCCACGTGGCATGTTTAAGACCACAAGATTAAAGGGCATTTTGATACATTTGACATAACTTTAATTTAGAACCACAAGTTTAGTCTTCTTTCTTTTTTTAAACTCCTTCCAAGTCAAACTAGGTCATCATTTTTTACCCGGAGGGAGTAATTCAAATTAAATGTTATAACCATAGTTTGATTTAATTGTATCACATAGCAAACTGTTGTTATTTCGCCTCTCTCATGCTAAATCTCGCGCGCCACTCTCAAACTCTCCCTCGCCTCTCTCACTTTTATACAAACGTAAATGTATAAAATGTGTTTGTGTTTGTATAAAGCGAGAGAAAATTATAAATAATCATATATTTTCGTTCCCCTCTCTCAGATCTCGCCTCTCTCACTATATACAGAAACGCAAATGTATAAAACGCGTTTGTGTTTGTATAAAGCGAGAGAAAATTGTATATATACATATTTTCCGTTCCCCTCTCGCATATCTCGCTCACCATTCAATTTGATAAGTGAAAAATTAATCAATCATGTTTAAATACATGTACCAAAGGAGGGATATTAACAGTTTAGTTAATTGATTATCTAGACTTTTATTTCGTAAATGAAGGTTTTATTCTTCATGTAATTTTCTTCACCATTTTTTATTCTCATATTTTTATGTAATTTTAAAAAATTTAAAATAATATATTAATTAATTATTAAATATGAAAAAGATAAATATACGAATAATATAAAAAAAATGAATAAATGAAATTCATAACTTAAATTTGATCTGTAATATTAGAGAATAGTAAAATGTATGAGAAAAAGAATAAAATGTAAACTAAAATGAATGGGACCCACATAATATTGTATTCATAAGTTAAGCAAGACCTGAGAAAGAAACAACAATATTGAATAGGAAAGGTGGGACCATTATAATTTTTAATTCAAAAATAATGCTTCACATGCTTGGACCTCTCCCATCATAAATATTTTCCACCTATACCCCTCCATTCTCACCTATACTCGTTCATTCACCTTTTTAATTAACTTATATCTTTACAATTAACAACTAAAATTTTTATTTATAATTATTTTTGAAAAAATTGTAATTTGTCATTTTTTTATTAGGTAATAAAAATCTCTTCTCTATTAATGTTTTTCCCACAATCTATTGCATTAAAAAAATATACCTCTTCAAGACCCCAAATTTTTTGAAGAAAAATCTAGTAATTCTTTTATGTACTCTGAATTTTTTTTATTTACACTAAAAGATCGTAGCGGTGGGGAAAATTTAAGTAGAAAAATGTGTGTAATGTATTTATGGATAAGATAATATATTGTTATGATTATGACATAATAAATTTGTTTATAATTATTAATCATATATATCATGTTTAGAATTTTGATATAATTAATTAAATATTAGCCGTTAATTTTTTCTTATGTCATGAGACTTCAATCTAAGTAAAAATTTGAGGAAATAGAGAGGAGATGGATCCAAAAATAAATAAATTATAAAAAACTATAATATTTTTTATATAAAAAAATTGGGGTCTTGAAGGGGTATATTGCTTTGGTTTGGATAAATAATGAGAAACAATATTGAGGTGGACTCTTTATACTATCCAACAGGAGAATGACACATAATAAATAATTTTTAAAAATAAAGAATAAAGAGAGAAATGTTAGTTTCAAGGGTATAAGTGAGCCAAAAAGGTGAATGAAAGGGTATTTTTAGACCAAAAAATTGATGAAGGGTATTTTTAAACCTCTTATTATAGTTTAGAGGGATAATGCACAAGTACTCCCTCAACCTATGCCCGAAAATCTCAGAGACACACTTATACTATACTAAGGTCCTATTACCCCCCTGAACTTATTTTATTAATAATTTTCTATCCTTTTTTGGCCTACGTGGCACTATCTTGTGGGCCCAATGTTGGTTGACTTTTTTTTTTAAGTTAGTGTCACGTAGGTCGAAAAGGGGTAGAAAATTACTTATAAAATAAGTTCAGGGGGGTAATAGGACCTTAGTATAGTATAAGTGTGTCTCTGGGATTGGGGGTAATAGAACCTTAGTATAGTATAAGTGTGTTTCTGAGATTTTGGGCATAAGTTGAGGGAGTACTTGTGCATTTTCCCTAGTTTAGGAGTATTATTGGCCCTTTTCCGTGTTTTGAAATATTGGAAGTACTAATTATATCATTTAGTTTAATTATTTAACATATTTCCGTAAAATTATGTGAAAATTGAAATAAATCAATATAAGTAATTAGATATTCGTAACATCAATCAAAAAACTAATGTGCTACAACAACATTGAAAAAATATGTTTATTTTGTCAAAGTAATCTTACTATAATTACTTTGATTTGAAATATTCAAGAAAGAGTCATTAGATTCTATGAATAATCGGATATACAATCTATTTCTTTGACTTAAATACAACTTATATGTCAAATATTTAAGGATTTTCACAATAACTATTTAATAAACAACCCCGAGAAAATGGAAAAGTGTTTTAAATTCCATTTAATGTATAGATGAGTTAGAGATTAAATACAATGTACCTAACTGTAATTACCATCATGTTTGTGACTCTATATAAGGAATCCAAATTTTAGTGTTTGGCACCACAAACAAAAGACTACGCATAGCTTTTGCTCAATGGAATTTACCCTTTCTTGATTTTGTCTTTTCAAACCCTTTGGTGAGTGACCATTTTGATTTTGGATTGATGTTTTGTTAAATCTAGTTTCATTCTTGATATATAAATGTGTGTGTGAAGAAACCATTTTTTTCACTTTTGGTACAACCCCTTTTTTAGGTTTCTTGATTTTATTTTATGGGATGAGTTTATTTGAGTTTCAAAAGATTGCTTTCTTTATTGGTTTCTTAATAGAATTTGAGCTTTGAGGTTTTTTGTGTTCTTCTGAAATTGATACATTGTTTTCTTTTTTGGCAATTCTGATGCTTGTCCCCACCTCCCCTCACCCCTCACCCGCCGATTCATTTGAGTGATTTTTTTTTTTTGCAGAATTAATTTATTTGAGTTACTTTTTTGCAGAAAAAAAACTTTTTTATTTGTTCAAGTGAATTGTTGAGAGCTCGTTTACTGTGACTCAAAGGTAATCTTTTTTTTTCTTTTATATCCATTTCATTTGGTAATTTGGGAGCTCGTTCACATTTCTGTTTAAATAATGGATATATGTTTTCCCTTTTGTTTTGGCAATTTTTAATTCCATGGTGCTATGTTTTATTTAATTTTAATCCCCGAATTACCTTTGAAGGATGTTACATTGAAGGATAGAGATTTGATTAACTGAAATATGGTAGAATTTGTAATCCTCATAGAACATTAAGTACTTCTTTGGAAGCTTCACCTGAATGATAATGTTGATGGTTTCTTGAGCTAATTGAAGTTGTTCTTATTGATGTCACCCAGTTCTTTGGGAGTTCCACATACACGATTTTTGCTTAATCATGCTCATGGGAGTTGTTCTTGTTGCTATCAGCTTGTCAATTTTTTTTATTTAGCTTATCAAATAAACATTGCAATGTGTATTTTTCCTTTTGTTTGGAGACTCTGATACTCTGTTGTTGTTGTTGTTATGTGTTTATCTTAACTTATAATCCCACACGTCCTTATAGTCACTTAAACGAATTTTTGTTGCAGGATCGGAAATTGTGTCTAGACACTTGATTGATCAAAGTACAACAATAATAACACTCATAAAAAACATAATAAACATGGTTGATGATAACATCAGTGATGATGCCAATGAAAAGTCGTTGGTGATTTCAGATAAGGAAAAAGAAAGCATCAACAAGACGAAGTTTGTATCTGAGCTTCCTCTAGGAATTGTAACTGATTCACCGGTGTCATGTCTAACGGAACTTCCAAAATATGAAGTATTAGAGGAAGCATCGAAAGGAGACATTATTTTTGAGATCGACCCATTGAAGGACGGGTGTCCTCAGCTTGATGCGGAACAAGAAGTGGAAATTCTACGAGATACAGATTGGGAGGATATGATAACTACTCAACTTCTGGAGCTTTTAACTCAAAATTTGTCCATAATTTTCCAGAGTGCAGTCAAGAGAATTGTCAAGTGTGGATATAGTGAGGAAATTGCGGAATTGGTTATCATGAGGAGTGGTATTTATCATGGAAGCAAAGACGTTGTCTCAAATATTGTCGATGGTACCTTGGCTTTATTGAGTGGGGAAAAGGTTTTTGATATTGGCATACCAGTTATATTTGAAGATTTACAGAGTTTGGTTAATTACACATTGCTAGACATGGTATGTGTGCTGAGGGAGGTTAAGCCAACTTTGCCAGTTGTAGAAGCATTGTGGTGGTTGTTAATATTGGACTTGAATCCGATACATGTATGTACAATGGAAGGTTATCAACTGGTTGAGTTATGCAGTCAAGAAAGCCTAGGCGATAACTCGTCTGATTTAAATCTTCCCCAATCAAACACTAAGGCTTTCGATAACACTCAGTCAAACCCGGATAAACAACAGTTGTCAAAAACTTTAACCCCAGTTGCTCAAACCTTGCAATCCAAAGTTCCTATTGGTAATGCAACCCCTCAAGAACCTGAGTTTGAAAATTCAAATGTTTGTCAAGCGGCAAAAGGAAAAGGAAGTTCCACATTTTCTCCAGAGGCTAAATCGAAAGGACCAATTTTAGAAGACAAATCGGAGGCTGGTAAAAATTCCCTAAATTCCAAGAAGGATTTGCGTAGGCGAAAGACATTTCAGTTTGAGAAGAACTGCAGAAGTCGTACGAGTAAGAACATTAAGGCAAACATGACTGCCTGGGAAAGTTTGGTTTTGGACAAGAATGTGAACTTATCTTTTACTGGTGTACCAAAGAAGAATTCACGCTCCAAATCAACAACTTGCAATTTACCTTTACCAAAAGCAAGTACTGATAGTCCATGCCATTCCTCATCCATTGCACCTGCAAGTGACACCTCCAAAGTTCCACATATGCAAGCTAATGTAAATGATAAGGACCCAGATTCGTTATCCATGGATCCCAAGTCCAGCAAAAAGGCCCTAGACAACACAACTATTTCTTCTGCAGTGCCAGATTATTATGTTGATATTCCATATGATAAGTGTCTAGGGAAATATGTCCCTCAAAATGAGAGAGATGAAAATATATTGCTGCGAACTTTCCGTTTAAAATCACTGCAGAAAGAGCTCCAAGGGTGGTCTGATTGGGCAAATGAGAAGGTAATGCAGGCTACCCATAGGCTTGCCAAGGACCAGGCTGAGCTTAAAATGTTGAGGCAAGAAAAAAAAGATGCTGAAAAGTTCACCGGGAAAAGGAAATGTTGGAGAAAGACACCATAGAGAGGATTATGGAGATGGAGCAAGCGCAGGTAAATAATAATTCCATGAGTGAGATAACTAATTCTCTTCTTAAAACTTTGGAGATGGATAATGTTAAACAAAAAAGGGATATAGAGGCTTTAATGCTCTCCACCAGTGAGAATCCTACGGATGTGAATAATGTTTTAGCAAAGGAGCAGGAGGCAATAAAGAAGTGTCAAGTAGCGGACATGGAGAAACACTCATTTGAGAAGGATTTATCTACTTTCAAGCAGGAAAAAACTTCTTTACAACAGAAGCAAGAGAAAGCCAACAAGGTTATGGACCAGTTTAAGGTATTTTTATTCTAATAATTAATTTTTTTGGTCTGGTTGATTAAAATGTTCTTTTACAAATGTAGTTAGTGTTTTAGAGTCTTCAGGTTGTTAACGTCTATTTATTTTTTTACTTATCGCCTCCGGTAATAGTGGTTCAAGCATTCACTTATGCAGTCGTACTGATAAAGATCTTGCTATTTGATATTCTTTCTAGTATAGAAATAAATTTGTAAATATTTATGAATCTCAGGTCCTATTGAAGCAGGAGGAACGGGTGAAACAAAGGTTTCTACAACAAGCTAATTCTCTAAAAGCTGAAAGAGAACAAATCCGTGTTCACGGAAAAGTGCAGCGAGATAATTTTAGAGAAAAGGTAGAGACAAACATGCAAAAGTATAAACAAGATATCCAAAAGTGTGAGAGTGAAATCTCTCAGTTGAGATTCCAATTTGAAAGATCAAAAATAGAGGCACTTAAACGAGGCATTCCACAAATGACAAAGGGTTTAGCAGCCTCTGCAGAAAGTTCTGGCTCTAATGTTTTAAATGTGGAGAGGGAGTGTGTTATGTGTATGAATGAGCAGATATCAGTGGTTTTTCTTCCTTGTGCACATCAAGTCCTTTGTGAAAATTGCAATGTGCATCACCAAAAGAAAGGAATGGACAAATGCCCTTCCTGTAGGACACCAATTAAGGAGCGGATTAGTGTCCACTTTCCTGATTCAGAATAGTTAGCAACTTCAAAATAGCAGCAGAAAAATGAAACTTGTGATTGTATGTTTTTTTTACAGATTAAATCTCTGTCCTTTCGTCAGGCCTTTCTTTCCTGCCGTAACTATAATAGTTGATAGGAAATAAAAAAATGTATAGAGATATGTAGAAAGTACATGTGAAAAGAGTTCGAAAGAGGGAGACGTGCTTAATGGTCGTTATAAATCCTCAAGTTTAATAGTTCAATACATAATGTTGGTTTGTGTGCTAAAACTTAATCTTCCGCAAGCATTTTGTATACTTTCTCAATCTCCCAAAGTATGATCTCAAGTGTTTTTCACTTACAACAAACTTTTCTGTTTTCAATTTAATCATTCATTACTTGAAAAGTAACATTTTGACAAAAAAAATTCAACCAAAGGGTAAATGTTCATCTAGATGATTCAAACTCGAGATATCTTATTCCTATTTTCCCTTATAGAACTTGCCAAAATAAAACAAAACTATTTCTTTGTTGCATTCTATTATATTACGTTGGTTTCCTAACCTTGTTTTCAGAGTTAACTCCATATACAAAAGAGTAGTTGGATCTTGATTGTCTACTAGCAAGAAGTGGAACATCTTTTAATGTTATATATGGACAAAGATGATATTAATAACTTAGAGCCGTTTCATTTTTGTTGATTTGGAAGTAAGTGATTCTGTTTCTACACACGTTAAATGTTTAGTGGAAATTCTTCCTTTGTTGAGATATATCTACTCAGTACTAGTCTTCACCTATTCACATTGGCTTTGAAATAGTTGCATGCATGTTATTGCATTATGTGGATGTAGTGTGATTATTTTCACTATATGTTCATCTGAATTAGGTAATTTTGATTCAGACTCTATATATGTGTAAATAAAAGTGGCGGAGCAAGAATTTTTATGTATAAAATTAAAAATCAACAATATATAAATAAATCATTTATGTTTTTAGAAAATAAAATATTCTGAATATATTTATGATATTTCTTTCCTTTTTTCATGGTATCTCGAATGATTATACATACGATATATTGTTGAAAACATGTACGACTTTACTTTTAAAATGCTATATTTGTACTCAATATATTTTATGGAAAAGAACCTTAACCTAAAAGTTCACATGTTTGTCAAGCAAGTTCCACACCTCTTCCAAAAGCAGCAGTTTCAGAGTTGATGCAAGTTTAAAGAAGAAGAAATTGTTAGCTAAAGTGGAAACTAGAAGTTGATGTGTCAATAGTTAGTTAGTTGCAACAATGCAAGTCCTCAAGTTAGTTAGCCTAGAGTATGTTAGAAGCCGATAATTCCATTCTATAGTCTAGTACATTCCTTACGATGTAGATTGTCTTGAACATTCATTCTGTTATGATAATAATACACACACTCTCTGTTCTTCTTCTTCTACAATTTTACTACTCAATTCTCATTAGCTTTGGAGCCTAAGTCTAGCATAAAGGCTCCAGGCAACACAACTATTTCCTCTGCGGTCCCAGATTATTATTATGAGTCTCTAAGGAAATATGTCTCTCAAAATGAGAGTGGTGAAGCTATATTATTGCTAACTTCCCATTTGAAGACATTGTAGAAAGAGCTCTAAGGGTGGTCTGATTAGGCGAACAAGAAGGTAATGCAGGTTATATGGAGGCTTGTCAAGGAATAGGCTGAGTTTAAAATATTGAGGCAAGAAAAAAGAAGATGTTGAAAAAGTTCACAAGGAAACACAAATTTCGGAGGAAAACATGCCATGAAGAGCATTTCAGAGACAGAGCAAGCGCTGGTGAATACTTGTTACATAATTGAGACAATTATTTCTAGTCTTACTAGGTTGGAGGAGGAAAATGTTGTACTGAAGAAGGGGATGGAGGCCTTAAAGCTCTCAGTGTGTATCCTGCAAACATGGATAAAGGTTTATCAAAAGAGCAGGAAGCACTGAAGAAGTGTCAAGCAGGGTTCATGGAGAAGCGCTCATTGTAGGAGGAGTTATCTACTATCAACCAAAAAACAACTCATTTCCAACAGCAACAAGAGAAAGCCAACAGGCGTTTTGACCAGTTGAGGTACTTTTATGGGGAAAATATGCGGTTAAGCAAACTTATACTATTTAATTACTTATCATAGCTATAGTTTGTTATAATTACCACTCACGACTAACATTATACATTAATTACGTGGGGTGACTTTGAATTTGTATAATTAGTCACGTTTGTATATGTATAGTTCGTCAAATATACAAAAACATATGTATAATATACAATTATATAACCGATATACCTATATAATTCACCTCTCTCCCACTCTCTACCCTCTCTCGCTCGCCTCTCTCCTCCCTCATCCAATCTCGCCCGCCTCTCACCTCTCTCATCCAATCTCGCTCGTCTTTCTCCTCTATCTCCCAATCTCTCTTGTCATATATACAAATGCATATGTATAATATACAATTATCTAACCGATATACATATATAATTCACCTCTCTCCCACTCCCTACCCTCTCTTGCTTGCCTCTCTCCTCCCTCTCTCAATCGTTTTTGCCTCTTTCCTCCCTCTCCCAATATCGCTCGCCTCTCTCCTCTCTCTCCCAATCTCGCTTGCCATATATAAAAACATATGTACAATATACAATTATCTAACCGATATACATATACAATTCACCTCTCTCTGCTTTTTTCCTCTCTCGCTCGCCTCTCTCCTCTCTCTCCCAGTCTCGCTCACCTCTCTCCTCCCTATAACTTGTAGCTACGAATTTTAATTATCAAACTATAGCTATGGAGAGTAATTAGGCTATTTTTGAGTGGTTTTATGTGAAATTTCCTCTATTTGTATTCTTTTAATGAAACTTTTTTGCCTACTTGATCAACATAAATATTTTTTTAATCAATATAGTTAGTGTTTTAGAGTCTTCAATCCACTCAATATCGATTATAATTTCATAATTTTTACTTATTCCCTCTGATAATAGTGGTACAAGCATTAACTTATGTAGTCCTTTTGATACGACACTTCCTATTTGATATCCTCTTTTAAATATTGAGAAAGGGACAAATATACCCTTGAACTATTATAAATGGTATGAAAATACCTTTTATCATACTTTTGGGACATTGTGCCCCTGTCATCCAAAAACTAGAGCGTATATGCCCTTCACTCTAATGAAAGACTAAATAAGGACACGTGGCACAATCTTATCCATCTATCCGATGTCGGGTCAGTGGATAAGATTATGACACATGTATTTTCGTAAGTATAAAAGATATTTATGATCTAGTTTTTGGACGGCAGGAGCATCAATGTCCCTAAAGTATGACGGACGGTATCTGCACACCATTTACGATAGTTAGGAGGTATATTTGTCCTTTTTCCCTTAAGTATTTATGAATGTCAGGTCTTACCGAAGCATGAGGCAAGAGTGAAACAAATGTTTCTTTAGCAAGTTGATTCCCTGAAAGCTGAAAGAGAACAACTTTGTGTTCAGGGACTAGTGCAACAAGATAATTTTGGAAAAAAAATTGAGAAAAACATGCAAAAGAATGAACAAGAAACCCAAAAGCATGAGACTGAAATCTCTCAATTGAGCTTGAAGTTCGAAAGATCAAATATAGAGGCACTTAAATGAAGCATACCTCAAATAACAAAGGGTTTAGCAGCCTATGCAAAAAGTCTTGGCTCTAAAGTTATAAATATGGAGAGAATGTGTGTTATGTATATGAATGAGCGTACTCATGTAGTAACTAGATCAATTTTTTCCTATAGTCATTGCACCAGAAACAACAACAAAACAACAACACCAGAAAGTCAAATCAATAAAGGCAAGACCACACTAATTGAACGGGTCATTTAGTTACGTTGGGAACAAGTTAATTATCTCAGGATAATTAATCATGAGATAAGTTATTTCATCAGTTATATGGAATAACTTATGTCATCACTCTACGTCTGGTGAAATAAATAATATTCTAATACCTTCCACCAAAGGTAGATAAAAGAATATGCACATCACTTATTTCAGCTAACAAGTAGAAAATAATTTGACCATACAATTACAAAGAACACAATTAATATAAATCAATTAGCATTGACAAGTCATAACACAATTTGATAAAGAATAATGAAGACTCACCCAAAGGGTAGAAAGTTCCTTACCCTTTTGGAATGGAGAGGCTAAAAGCACCCATGAGTTGGGGCTAGCTCGATTATAAGGTCACTAAAATAATTACTTGTGCCCCAATTGTTGTGGGCCTCAATTCATTGCTACATAAAATATCAATACATATTAATTGTAAATACACAATATAATATTAAATAAGCATATATTTGTACTAAAAATAAATACACACAACCTTAATTAGTAACGAAATAACAAGCAAGAAAAGGTGAAAAATTTACAGTACACAATTAAACACATTCAAAGTAAACAAGGTAGGTCTATTACTCCTTTGTTCAGTTTTACTTGTCTACTGCATTAATACTATCTATTTATTTTTACTTATTCAATTATTAGTAAGTCTTATTTTGTGGACTCACATATTAATATATTATACGTAGATATACTATCATCAAAGTTTTGGCCTTAAAATTAAATACCTATTAATATGAGTTTATTTTAGATAACTTAAAAACTCATGGACTTTAAGTATGCTGGAGACTTATTGAAAAGATATATTTTCAACTTGGCACCTCAAAATCTTTAAATAAGCATGGTCCTAAAATCAAAAGAAAGCAGTCTTATATAAGCCTTAATTATTTAATTGTACCTGCATGCACCATGAAAAGAATGTTATTTGGAGTACAAATACAAAAGCCTCTCTAGACATTTTATGTTTTTCATGTTGTGGCTTGGAAGTGTATTTACCTTGTGTGTCTGCTTCAATAATGAATCAACCATGGAGGTGTGTTGTTTATTTTTTACAAGTTGATGAAATTTTGTGAAACAAACTTCATTTTCTCTTCTATTTTTGGGAATGTTTTTAACTTTGAGCACCCTGAAAGAACGAGAATTTCAAGCTTTTCCAATCGAATTCTATTTGGTAGGGTTTTAAATTTATGTAGTTCTTCAGATTCAGCAAGACTAGCTTTTTGAGATCTCCAATAGAAAAATTTATTTATGCCAAACTTGTGCATTCTTCAAGAACCTTTCATGTGTTTTCTAACCTTTGAGCTAGCAGGCTGAATATGTTGCTTAGTTGGTATGCCGAAAACTCTTGTTTCATATATACTTTCTAACTTGTCTCTTCATGTGTTTGTTGGAGACATGAATATATTGTTAAATATTGTGTTGTCACAACTGTAACTTACAGTTTTAATCTATGCTTAAATGTACTATAAGTTGGCTAAAGAGTATAGCACATTTAGTTTAGCTAAAAGGTTTATGTATGTTTCGGCCAATTCCTTTCATTTTAATTTTATTCCCAATCTTTAACATTTCTCTTTACAGGAAAAATATGAAGAAATATTACGGGAGAAAATAACCTCTCAGTCTGATATTGATCGATGTGAAGCATATTATCAAGCTATCGGGGAAGAAAAGAAGAAAAGAATATACGGTCTTGGATCTGAAGTAAAAACATACTATAGGCACCTTCAGTTTCACAATTAACATCGACAGAAAATATGGATGTGTTTGTAAAGGAAATGAATCCTGCTCTTAATAATCATTTTCTTCCGATTATTATGGAGTGGGTACAACAAGTGGTTACTCCCATTGACAATCCATCACTTGCGACACTCATGGTGCCTTCTGCTACTACTAATGAGGAGGAGGTTGATCCCATAGTTTCAAGTGATGAGGGCGTCCCTTAATTAGTCTTCTGTAGCTTTAATTTTTTATGTTGACTGTCTTTTTGAAAAGTTTAAATTGTGCTATGACAATAGTTGATGAATGTAAGTTCTCTTAAGAATAGTTGATAGATTAATTTTGATGTTTTGCATCAAAAGTATGTGATTTGGAATTTGCTATCAACACCTTTTGAACCCTCTAATATTATTTTATATGAACATTTGTTATTTTAGAGGTATTTAGTAATATTTTAGCAACAAATTAAATGACAATTTGGTCGTCGCTATAAAAAAATATAGGTGACGGATTAGCAACGGAACATTTTAGTGGCAAATATGCTGGCTAATAATAACATAATATTTTGTGACGGGTTAGTGACGAAATTTCTGTAAATTCCGTCACTAGTTTATTTGAAGTAATGAAATTATTTATGAAATTAGCAACGAACTATATAAGTATAATGACGGACCAGTCCGTCACTAATTAATGGCGACAGATATCATTCGTCTCTAATACGTCACTAAATTGGCGACGGATCTATATTTTCGTCGCTAAGAGATTACTAACGAGCGAAATAGCAACAGCCAGCAATCCGTTGTAAATCCGTCGAAAATACTATTTAGCAACTAAATAACGTAGATTAGCGACGGAATTCGTCAGTCGCTAAATGCTATTTTTTTTTTGTAGTGTTACATATTCATATCTCTGTCTAACTTGATTGCAATAGAACAAGGTTAGTTCTCTTTTCATTCTTACATATTCATATCTCTGTGTACTGATTTAGTTGTGGTCTATGGTAGATTCTATAAAGTTTTCTAACATCGGTTTCTAATTTACCTTTATTATTAACTAAAGTCATTTTTCAATATAATTAAATTTAGGAAAAATTATGCGGATGAGCAAATCAATACTAGTTAATTAGATAAGATAGATATAGTTTGAATTAATTACGGCTCATAACATACTTTAAGTTGTAATTACGTCATTTATCTCCGCAGTCTCGCCTTTCTCCTCTTTTATACATATACAAATACAAATTAAACATATACATATACACTTATATGACATATATATATAAACAAAATTAGTCTCTCTCCTTTCTCTGTCCTCTCTCGCTGGTCTCCTCCTCCCTCTCTAGTCTCACTCTCCAGATATACAAATTCATATGTATACCAGTTACATATATACAATTATCTGACAGATATACATATACAATTTGTCTCTCTCCACTCTTTATCCTATCTCGCTCACCTCTCTCCTCCCTGTCTCATATCTCTTGCCTCTCTTCTCTATCTCCCAATATCGCTCGTCAGATATTCAAATAAATATGTATATATCAGTTACATATATATAATTATTTGACAGATATACATATACAATTCGACAGATATACGTATACAATTAGCCTCTCTCACCTCACTCACTAGCCTCTTTCCTCCCTCTCCCAACCCGTTCGTCTCTCTCCACTCTATAACATGTAGCTACAAATCGTAATTAGCAAACTATAGATATGGAGCATAATTAACTTATTTTTGAGTGGCTATAAGCGAAAGTTTCCCTTTAATTTATTATATTCAGAAAATAATATAGTAAAATAATTATTTTATTTATTATTTTTTTAGAAGCATGTCAAATCAATATAAAACAGGTAAAATGGACGGAAGAAGTATTCAATTATGTTGGGCTCTGATGCAGCATATATTTTGTCCCAATTAGGTTGAAGTCATTTGACTCAACGAAATTTAAACATAAATAAGATAAGACTTTTGAAATTTAACCATTTCTTTAAGATGGAATAATATAATTTGAAGCTTAATGTCAAACTGTTACTAAACTAGAGTATTATCATTACCTTTTAGATTGACGAAAAAAAAGAAACTTATACTACTTAATTATTCATTATAGCTATAGTTTGCTATAATTATTACTCGTGATTAATATTAATCATTAATTACGTGGGTTGACTTCGAGTTGTATGATTAGCCACATTTGTATAATTCGCAACTAACAATTCTTCGTCTGATTTGTACTTGTATACGATGATTTATATTTGTATGACAATTATTTCCTTTGATTTTTCAGTTTTGTCATCATATACATTCAATCTTTCTGTCTATAACTTTTTATAGTTTGTACAAACATGTAATTTTCAGATTTTGGATAATATAATTTATATAATGTAATTTGTATAATATATTTTATATAACTGTTTAAAGTTTATATGTTTATGTTTGTATCAATTCGTTATTTCAAATATTTGTATAATTCCAGACTTTATATTACTCAATTATACAAAAACACACGAATTATACAAATGAGATGCGAATTATACAAATTATTTTCCTCTCTCGCTCGCCTCTCTCCTCCCTCTTCTAGTATCGATCGTCTCCCTCCTCCCTCTCTAAATCTCACTTGCCATATATACAGATAAATATGTATAATATACAATTATCTAACCTATATATATATACACAATCCACCTCTCTCCCACTCTCTGCCCTCTCTCGCTCGCCTCTCTCATTTCTCTCTCAATATCGCTCGCCTTTCTCATCCTTATAACATGTAACTACGAATCCTAATTATCACACTATATCTATGAAGTGTAATTAGGCTACTTTTGAGTGGCACAAAATATCTCGAACTTGATAAAGTAAACATTTCTTTTTGAGGAAAGTGCTCCTTGCGCTTTATTTTGTTTGTATTACTTTTTTCTAATCCATTTTTTAAAAAAAAGATCTTTTCTTTTTAGACAAAATTTTAAATCTAACTCTCTACTCGACATAATATTTAAGACACAAAATTTAAAAATTTTCTTTACTTTTGAACTTTGAGTGTGTTTGTGTGAAAGAAAATGTCTTTCTAGGAAATGTTTTTCTTGAAAAATAAGTGAATATCTAACTTATTTTTCATGTTTGATTAGTAAGTATAAAAATTTTCTAGATTTTTAAAAATGTTTCGTTGGTGAATGAAAAATATTTTTTGTTTTTGGCTTGAGACTAGAAAATATTTTTTAAAAAAATAAATTCTGACCTGAAAACTAACCCCAATAATCGATCTAAGATTCAACCTTGACACCCGAACTAGGACACGACCCAGGCAACCATTCCAAAATTCAAACCTAAGATCTGACCCGGACTTCCAACCCTAAAATACTTTTCAAAAATAATAAAATTGTATGGTGCAGGGGGTGGCGTAAAAAATGATATTTGAAAATATTTTTCAAAAAATATTCTTTGTTTTCTAGAAATTGGCCAAACCCATAAATATCCTAGTAAAAACGATTAGCTTATATATAGTTTCAATAGGGATGAATGAACATATGTCGATATGTCCGAGTGGTTAAGGAGACAGACTTGAAATCTGTTGGGCTTCGCCCGCGCAGGTTCGAACCCTGCTGTCGACGTTTTCTTTCTCTCTTTTTTTGTTTGTTTTTACTTATATTAAATAGAGGAACTTTCACATATAGTCACTCAAAAATAGCCTAGTTATTCTCTATAACTATAGTTTGATAATTACAATTCGTATCTACATATAGGGAGGAGAGAGGGCAAAGAGTGGGGGAAAGGTAAATTGTATATGTATATCGGTTAGATAATTGTATATTATATATATGTATTTGTACATATGACAAGCGATATTGGGAGAGGGAGGAGAGAGGCGAGAGAGAGAGGACAGATAGTCCCTTAGAGAGGTGGATTTTATATGTATATCGATTAAATAATTATATAATATACATATGCATTTGTATATATGGTAAGAGAGATTGGGAGAGGGAGGAGAGAGGTGAGCGAGATTGGACAGAGTGGAAAGAGGTGAATTGTATATGCATATAAGTTAGATATTTGTATATTATATATAGGTTAGTCGCAATAACCTATATATTATAATTATAATTATCATTGGCGACTAACCTATATATTAGTCGCAAGTGATAATTATAACAAACTATAGTTATGATGAATAATTTAGTATAAATTTACTTAATCACGTAATTTTTCCTATTAAAATATTATATGAACAATACTATAAAATTCAACTCAAATATCAAATTAACAATAAGAAGAAGAAGAAGAAAGAAGAAAATGGTTAAAGTTCATCTAGTTTGAATTTTTTGATTTTAAAAAATTAAATTTTATATATATATTAAAATACTAATTAAAGATTATACTCTACCAGAAGAGTTATGAGAACCTGATTTACGTGCTGCTACTAAAGTACTCAGCAAGATCAAAGAAGCACAGGATTAATATTAATGCATAATGTAACAAATATTCTTTATCATTTTTTGTAGGCTAATCAATTGAATTTTTTTTTAATTTTTTTTTAAAAACAGGTTTTAATTAAGCACATTTGCAGAAGAAGTAGAACTTTTATTTAATTAGAACATATGATGGCGCTCAAAGTTTCTAATTATTTGTTGTGTTTATTTTTACTCATCTATTTTGAAATTTCTAATATTAAAAAATAATAATTAATATGAGTATTTAATCATATGCTCATATTAATTCATGTATAGTGGGGCTCATTAGGTTGGAAAATAATTATTCCGTGATTAAGTATCTTAAGATTGTTATCACACCCTTATGTGCGATAAAAATAAGAAAAAACTACATAAATAGATAATAAAATTCAAAATAATTACATGTTTATATTTCAATTCAAAGTAAGTCAAAAAATACCATTACAACTCATACCTTCATTCATTAAGGTTGATATTTTTTGTTTAACTGATATCAAATTAGTATCATTTATTGTATTGATATTATTAAGATTGATAATTTCATTTAACTAATACTAATCAATATATATCTATTGAATTAGTATCATTAATGTTTCTTGTTTATAAATTACTCATTAATCAATAATACTATAAGAGTATATATATATTATTGTGGTATCATATAAGTTTCTTATTCAGAAATTACTCATTAGACAATGATCCTATAAGAGTATATGTATATTGTCGTGATATCATTAAGGTGTCTTGTTCAGAAATTACTCATTAGTCAGTGATAATATAAGAGTATTTATATATTTTTACAGTATCATTAAGGTTTGAAATTACTCATTAGTCAATGATACTTGGGTAAAGAGACAAATATACCCTTGACTATCATAAATGGTATGCAAATACCCTCCATAATACTTTTGGATCATTGGTGTCCGGACCTTCTAAAAACTAATGCATATATACCTTTTATATTAACAGACATACACGTGTCATAATCTTCTCCACAAATTCGACATTTATTAAATATTTGATCGATTAATAAGATTGTGTCACATGTCTCTATTTAGTCTTTTGGTAGAATTAAGGGCATATATGCTCTAGTTTTTCAATGGTAGGGACACCAAATACCCAAAAGTATGATGGAGGGTATCTAATATCACTTACCATAGTTTGAGGGAAAAAAGATGTCCTTATATATACTCTTATATTATCATTGATTAATAAGTAATTTTTAAACAAGAAATCTTGATGATATCAATATTTTTTTTTTGTGTATATATATATATATATATATATATATATATTGATTTGGTATCAATTAGGAGAATCAATCTTAATGACACCAATACAGTATATGATACTGATTTAGTATCAATTAAGCGAAATTATCAACATTAATGCGTATATGTTTGTAATTATTTAGCGGGACATGAATATAAATAGATATATGATTGTAATTATTTTACTTTTATGAGATATTGCTTGGTTTCCCTAATAATAACACTATAATTTTGTGATTAATTGTCTCGCAATTTTATCAAATTAAAATGGGATAAGTTTATCATAAAATTAATTACAAAAATAGTTATCCCTTATCACTTGTCCTTTACATCAAACGAATTCTTTACGTTAAAAAAAATAATTTGAAAAATAAATAATTAATGTTAAAATTCAAATAATTTTTAATTATCATTTTGTAATATATCAAATAAAATTTAATTTAAAAATATTAGATAAATAAAAATAAACGAAAGGAGTAATTTATTTAATGGCTAGTAAGAACACCTAGTAAAAGCAATCTTCAAAGCATATTAATTAGAAGAATTAATGTTGCATGTGCCTTAATGCTTGAAAGGTACATCCTTGCCTTTATTTATTTTTTTGAACCATCACAAAAAAAAAAAAAAAAAAAAAATTGTCGAGATAAACTTATGATGAATAGTTTGTTAGGAGTAGATTTATGATTACTCTTTTTGTTTTTAAATAATTATTATGTTTAGTTTTTCAAAACTAATTTAATTAATTTTTAAAGTCAAATGAATTATTAAATAAAATAATTCATGTTTGTTCTCATTCTTATTTCTTAATCTCATTTTCTGTCACTCTAAAGTTCTAAATATATAAGAGTACCATTCCGCTAGAATATACCATAAAATGAAAAAATGTTACATAGATAAAAATAACGAAATAACAATAAATGTAGTGGTAATTGATAATTGGGAAAATTACGCGGCTAAGCAAACTTATACTATTTAATTACTCATCATAGCTATAGTTTGCTATAATTACCACTCCCGACTAACATTATACATTAATTACGTGGGCTGACTTCGAGTTTGTATAATTAGTCATGTTTGTATATGTATAATTCACCAAGATATACAAATACATATGTATAATATACAATTTTTTAACCTATATACATATACAATTCACCTCTCTCCCACTCTATGCCCTCTCTCGCTCGCCTCTCTCCTCCCTCTCTCAATCTCGCTCGCATCTCTCCTCCCTCTCCCAATCTTGCTTGCCATTTATACAAATGTATGTGTATAATATACAGTCATATACAATTATATACATATACAATTCACCTCTCTCTCTCGTCTCTCTCGATCTCGCTCGCCTCTCTCCTCTCTCTCCCAGTCTCGCTCGCCTCTCTCCTCCCTCTTTCAATCTCTCTTGCCATATATACAAATATATATGTATAATATACAATTATCTAACCAATATACATATACAATTCACCTTTCTCCCACTCTTTTTCCCCTCTCTCTCGCCTCTCTCCTCTCTCTCCCAGTCTCGCTCGCCTCTCTCCTCCATATAACATGTAGCTACAAATTGTAATTATCAAACTATAGCTATAGAGAGTAATTAATTATTTTTAAATGGTTATATTTGAAAGTTTTGATTATTTTAAGTTCAAGTTTTGAATTCGTCTTTTTTATTATTAGAGGAAATATGCTTGGGGCCGATGCCTTTATTATTATAACATATAGAAAGTTACCTTTCTAAGTTCACATGATTTATAATAATGATATATACTTTGAAAAGGAATTACATCCTTCAAAACATGAGCTGGAAAAATCTTAGTTAGTTAGACCTTGGTTTCCTCTTTAACACAATGTCTCTTTCTCTCTCTCTCTCAGTTATTAGTACTATATTAAAGGATACATCAATTTCAATCATAGTGTAGTGGTGAGATTGTTTCATCTTGATCAAAGGTTTTCAGTTTGAGTCTATACAAAATTTATTGGGAGTGTCACCCAAATGCAATCGGGGTTAGTATTTTTAATAAGAGAAATCAAAATTTGTAGAAATCGATACACGAACTAATCGAAGGGGATTCAACATCATCTACTATATATACATAAGAAATAATTTTAATCATGTATAACTAGTAATATTTTTTAATTTGCCGATGGGGACGAATGATTTCCCTAACAGTATGTTGGCTCCGCCCCTCCCTAAATGAGCCCATACAGTATGCGATCTGAATTTAATTGAAGCTTTAATGTGAACTCCAGACACCAAATAAAAAAACACTTATACTCCTATAATCTTTTGTTTTAAGAAATATTGATATACAAACTATTGATGTAAAATTCGATACTAAACAATGACTAGCTAAAATTCATAACCTTCAAATTTTGATTTTCAGTCATTATGTGTTATTTTAAGGCCCAACAAGAATCATTAGGGTTGGAAGATAGCTGTGATAAGCCTCTTTAGAGTGTGAAAGAATATCTTAGTTAAATGAAATGATTAATTAATTATTATATGTAATGAGTTGGGGAATCTTGAAAAGCCACAAGCATACAAAAGAGGCAGCCAGAATAAGAGTTGTCTCTCATTTTTCATAATCAGTGTATTATCTAGTTGTAAATTAAATTAAATTAAATGCATGCATATCAAAAATCCACTCTAAATCATTATAGTTGTTATGCAATAATGTAAATGGGGACCAATTTTTTTAACGCCTCTTGATATAAAAATATCGTTGATGTGCAAACGATATCACATATCGCGTGCGATCATCGTAAAGAATTCAGTGAACGTCTTGAAAATTAGTAACATAAGATAATTCACTGAATGATTGTTGGCTTTATCAGAGGAGTGTGAAATTAACAACGTGTAACTGCTGTCTGCTTGGCACCTACTTTTTACTAGAAGTCTAGTCTCTATCAGGTCCAGCTTCGATCTCTAACTAACTTACTTAATAGACCAGACAGACTGAAAGAGAGATTCAAAAAACTCGATTTCCCGTCTTAAGAACCTGACTCAAAAAAGAAAAGAAGATTTGTGGTTAGTGGAGAACAGCCATCAGTCTGGATTTGTAGTAAAATTGAGATTATTTCGTTTACTTCCTTATGAGAGAGGGGCCCACGGGGCAGACTGGTAAGGTCAACCATATAGGGGGCGAACCGAAAAAATTAGCTTAAAAAAATGTTATATATGTGTGAGAGATATATAATTGTAGAAGTGTTTATAGTTTGATTTCAGTCAATTTTAATAACAGTCAAAATTAAATTAATTTAATCAATTTTTAAATTATTACATTAAATAAAGTTAAATATAATATACATTTATCGATTGGATTAAAATTGAGTTTGGTTCATTATTGTTCATTTATATATTAATCATACATAAGAGAGAACTCTCTTTTGTCTACTATTATTTCTTGATATTACAGAAACAAGTGACAAAATTTTATTAGATAACATATTATATTACTTCAATAAAATATAGCAAGGGCGAAATTTTCTCTCCTTATATATATAAAAAATTATTCTTTTAGCAAAGTACATGAAATATGTATTTCTTTCCTCAGTAAACGCAAAGAGCAAAGTTAAAAATAATAATAATGATAATAAACCTTCATTGTGGATTTGTGGTGAAATAAAACAAAACCATAAGGGCGAGACAAATCAAATATACTCATGAGCCATGACGTATTATTTATCCAAATCTAAATACTCGTCCCATTTTGTTTGTTTGTTTGGGGAGTACCACTTAAACTTATAAATCTAATGTAAATTATGTGTATGTTTGCATTGATACAAAAATGTTTTTTAGTTTTTTTCATGTTCAATTTAAAAAATATTATTTATATGAAAACAAGTTTCTTGAAAATGAGAGAAAAACGACTCTAGTGACTATAGAGAAAACAAGTTCCACAAGAATGATATTTCACATGGATCATAAATTTGTTTTTCCCTGTCGTATCTCATCTTCACTCCACTCATCTATGATGTAGCTTCGGCCCAATCTTCATCAGTGGCAGAATCAGAAATTTTAATAAGAGGGTTCAAAATCTTAAGAAATAGACACACGAAGTAGCCGAAGGAGGTTCAATATTTACGGTATATATCTAACAAAATTTTTTTTAACCATATATAATATTATATTTTTCCACCGAAGAGGGTTCGGATGAACCCCCTAGCAATAAGGTGGCTCCGCCACTGATCGTCATACCACATACCCTTACTCCCAGAGGCGGACCTACATGGTAGGATTGGGGTGCACATGCGCCTGTTAACTGCGGAAAAGTGATGTATATATATGTATATCTATCTTGAGAAATTGAGAGAAACTAGAATATAATTATTAGTGCACCCACGAAAAGCATAAGTGACCTTGTATCGTTAGTACAAGCTAGAGGGTTCACCCATGAGATCATGTTTTGAATCCAAGTATAGAGCTTTTTGATTATTTTTATTCAAAATGTTTCGCTTAGATATCATATTTAATCATTTGGTGCACCCAAAGTCTTCTAATCTTAGATTTGCCTCTGCTTACTCCAAATTCCCACTTCTTATAGTATTTATCTAGATTATATATATAAATAGTTTAAATAAATTTTTTTTTACCCAGCCTACGTTATGATCTTGAATTTCTATTGAGATTACTTCTTCATTATTGTCTTTAGTGTTAAATTGGTCCTAAATTGCTTGTTGTCCTGCATTATTTTATTTATGTTTGTATTAATTTGTGTGGTAACGAATTTATAAAGGGTCTCGTCGTCTAACATTAATTACATTACTTGACGTATCCAGTAGTGGAAAATTTTCATTACTAATTAATGCCAATATATTCTTTGTTGTTTTATTATATAATAATAACATACCAATAATAGTGAATAGTATTATTTATGATGGATTCTGCATATGACCATTGGGTCCACTGATCAACTCGTATTAAATCAAAAAAAGATTGATTAATATTTTTTGCATGAAGACGACGTAACCATTCCTATAAATATATTAACAATTTTATAATTAATGGATCATAAAAGGGATAGCAAAATGCGAATTAAATTCTTCCTTTCTCTAATGGGAAGAGTCCCATTTCAATTAAAAAGATTGATTTTTACAGTCCACTCCATCATAGAATTGACAACAATTATATAATACTTTAAATTTCGAAAAGTCAAAAAAAAATTATTTTTATTCTTAAAATTCGAAAGATATCGCGAAAAATATTATTGATATTTTGTCTTTGCACTGGAGAGTAGTGCCCGCCGGGTTTTGGGTGACGTGGCTTTCCCAGCAAGAAAACATCTCCTCGCTGTTACATTATCATTTGTATTGACTATATATATATGTTTTGACTCACTTTACTAGTAATTATAATAATAAAGTATTTTACTGTAATTGTAAGTTAAATAATATCGACCTAATATCGATTAATCTTGACTCACTTTACTAGAAAATTTACATTGAGCCTCATAGAGATTTGAATCTAAATACACATATAAATATTAATATTTGTATTAACATCTAGATATTTTGATCTGGATATTTTGATCTGGTCTCTAAATCTGAACACATAAATAACTAATATTATTTGTTTTTAATATCTGAATGTGGAAGTGATATTGAACATGATATTAATAAAATATTATAAAAAATTTATTTCAACAAAATATATCATTTTGATTTTAATTTTTTTTTTTAATAATCATGATTGAGAATACTATTTTTTCATTCAAAAATCTTGATAAACAACAATACACCAAAAATATTATTGGAACCAGTGATACACATCAATACAACAAAATAAGGATTTATGAAAACTTACCATTTAGGAAAAAATGGTGTTTGATTGAGAAAAGTGAGAAAAAATTTTTTAGTTATGAGTTAAAAAGGCACGCCCAAAGCACAGAAACTATGATTTATTATTATTATTATTGGATAACTTATCAAATCAGTCTAAATATTGTGAAGAGTCTCTTATTTTTTTAAAAATAAAACAAATAAACTTAATGGATTGAATATGAATTATTCAGATTCAAAACCTAAAAATCAGACTTATTTAATAAGTTGAATCTGAATGAATAAAATTTAGACTTCTATTAAGTGCAAACAAATGAAGAATATATTTCATTATACGTACGTCTAGTACAGTTCTAAATAATTTTGTTCATCAAAAGTCACATAAACAGAACGATAATCTAATATTTTATAATTAGTGTATGTTAATAGTTAAATCATGTTTTCTTATAATATTAGTAGTTATTTCGTTAATAATATGTTAGTCGTATTCTGTTATACGTTTTCGATAAGGATAATTACCATATGTACATCAAAAAAAGACTAACATTGGCATTGAAATACACCAAATTTATTAAAAAATTATAGACATGACGAATGGATTAGGAGGGAGTAGTTGAGTTTTTTCAGACCTTTTTTCTAATCATTATTGTTTTTTTAATATTCATGATTTATTTAATATAAAGTCTAAAGAGACATATCTCTTCTGTCCAATAAACTCTCTGCCCTCCCACCCACCCACCCACGTATCATCTTGTGGGCAGTTAACCACCCCACCTCTCTCTCTTTAAACAAACATTGCCATTTATTAATACGAATTGTGATGTAATAATAAGGTAAAAATATCAAATTTAAGTTAAAAAAATACGGATAAGCCTTTGAAATATGGCCTACTACATAGAAAACCCAAAAAAATAAGAAATATTGCCATTTTTCTTTTCACAACTTGTTAACAGAAAATTTGATTTTCATCAAACAGAAATCCCCAAAAATAACTGCCACGTGTCACCTAACTATTCTCCATTAAGACTCCTTATAATCCTCCAACTCTATCGAACATTTTCGAAATTTATTAGTCCGGCTAATTTTAATATTGAATTAAGAGATCGTATACACCCCGCTATATCTATACGGGCCGATTCACAATACTTATATTTAATGTGCAAGTATATCGCTCTTCTTTTCAGTCGACCATTCTGTTAAATCCCATTTTTAAGTCATGCTAAGAGTCCTCAACGAAAAGCTGAAGAGCCTCTGTTTTAGTCTCCGGTGGCCAATACGCTGCCGTTCAAAGAGCAAAGTAAAAATTACTGTGAAAAAACTTGGGAAATCGAATTCAAGTTCTCATTCACAAATTGATCCATCAAATTCAAATGGGTCAGCAGCAATTCATCCAAATAATGGCGAATTGAATCGTTCTAAAACTGGACGAACAATACGAGTAGCTACATTTAATGCTGCGCTTTTCTCCATGGCGCCGGCACTTCCAAGGAGTACTTCTGATAGATCAGCTAGTTTTGATTTTGAAAATGATGAATTTTCAAATTCAAAAGCTAGTAAAATGAGTGATTACTATAATTTAAGAGTGAAATCAGCGAATGATCGACCTAAGAGTATACTCAAACAATCACCTCTTCATCCGACGAAAGAAACAGATACGCTTTTGTTGAAAAGACAAAATTTCTCGAAATCGAAGTTAAGGGTTTCGATTAATTTGCCAGATAATGAAATATCTCTGAAGAAAAGTGGTCAATTGAGTATTTTGGGATGTGATAGTGAGAGGTTTTCAGGGAGTGGGATATGTAGAGGAAAATCTCCGTTAAGGTCTACTGTGAGTATGCCTCGAATTGATTGTCAAAGCTATAGAATTACGAGAAGTGTTCTTGAAGTTTTGAGAGAATTGAATGCGGATATTTTGGCTTTGCAAGATGTTAAAGCAGAGGAAGAGAAAGGTATGAAACCATTATCGGATTTGGCTGATGCTTTGGGGATGAATTATGTATTTGCAGAGAGCTGGGCACCTGAATATGGTAATGCTATTATGTCAAAATGGCCAATCAAGTCGTGGAATATTCAAAAAATCTTTGATGACTCCGACTTCAGGTAATATTTGATTGTATAAATATTTTTTACATCGTCAATGCATACAAGTTGAATGATACAATTCAGTAAGTGTTGACAGATTTTCGATCCTATAAATTACAAATTTAACTAAACTGAAACTATGCAAACAGATTTTTCATGGCAGAGCATCTTGTGCTGCAAGAACTTTGTAATTAGTTACTATTTCATATTTAATTCACATAAGTACTTTATGTGTGATTCCATGTTGTACCTTACTGTATTTTCTATGTCATGACAAACTTGTGCCAACCTAAAGTGAAAAATTAATGAATTAATAAAGATACAGAAAGATTAGTCATCTAACTCAAAAGTTTTAGCAAAATATAGAACTAGTTTAGCGCGTACAGAGTATTTTATTACTTATAAAGTATAATAGCTCACTAAAGTGACAGAAAATCTGTATTTTTTTTTATTAGACACAATAACTTGCTAAGTTCAACTTGTATGGTCTTAAAACCTCTTATGGAATGTGTATTTCAAAGTTACTAGTTTGTTTTTTGGCGTAATACATAAACAAACACTCAAACTTGGCTATAGCTGACAAGTAAACATTCTAACTTTGAGAATGCACATCTAAATACCTCAACTTGGTCTCAACTGGCAACTAAACGATCCAACTTATCCTAGTTGCATCTCATGGTCACCTCATGCTGACGTGGAACATGTTTATAGTTGGAGTGTTCAATTGACACCGTAATGGAGATGAATTGAGGTGTCTTTATGTACATACTCAAAAAGTTGGAGTATTTAGTTACTAGTTGAGGCCAAGTTTGAGAGTATTTATGTATTATGCCTTGTTTTTCTGCAAGTAGTTGAATTTGACAGTTCATTTTGCGCGGATCTAAGGATAGTATTCATTTATTTGTCAACGTGTATATAAGCACTTGATTCAATTTTACAAGAGAAGCACAGTACTATAGCATGAAGTATAGAGAAATTATTGCATCTAAATGGAAGGATGTTAATCTTTTATGGCGAATGCAGAAATGTTCTGAAGGCAACGATTGATGTTCCTCGAGTTGGAGAATTAAATTTCTTCTGTACACACCTTGATCACTTGGATGAGAATTGGCGAATGAAGCAGATAAATGCAATAATCCAATCATCTGATAAGCCACACATTTTAGCCGGGGGTTTGAATTCTCTTGACGAAACAGATTACTCTGCAGAGAGATGGACAGAAATTGTAAAGGTAAAATACATCATAAATCCCAATTCGAAAAAAGAAAATCAAATCACATATTGCTTCTTTCCTCATTCTGTTTGAATTGTCGTTTTGCAGTATTATGAAGAGATGGGAAAGCCAATACCAAAATTCGAAGTAATGAAGTATTTGAAGAGTAAAGAATATACAGATGCTAAGGATTTCGCTGGGGAATGTGAGTCTGTTGTCATGATTGCCAAAGGACAGAGTAAGATATTTCTTCTGTTTCAATTCATATGATGATCGTTTTGTATCGTTGGCTCAAATCTCGTTAAAACTATTACAGGCGTGCAAGGAACGTGCAAGTATGGAACACGAGTGGATTACATACTTTCATCATCCGATTCACCATACAAGTTTGTTCCAGGATCATACTCGGTTTTCTCCTCGAAAGGAACATCTGATCACCACATAGTGAAAGTTGATTTGGTAAAAGTAGATACTGTTCCTCACGAATACGTCAACAAGAAAAGGCGGGATTCGAAACATAAAGTAGTCAGGATTACTCATTCAAATCCAAACAAGGGTGTATGGAAAATAGACACATGAAAATTAAACATAGGTAGATTGTTAATTATTGTGATTGATGTATGGCTTTATGCTTTCTTCTCTGTTCTTTGTAAAGAAAGATATCTTTTAGGGTGGGAAAAGTGTTGTTTCCACTTCATTACACCTTGCTTTAGAAAAGGAAGATGCAAAAGGAATAGATTTGTGGGGTTTTTAGGATAAGCTCGTCTCAGGTTGATTCAAGATTTGAAGTTTATAGGTTCTTATAACACCAATTATTACGGGTAGAAACTCAAATATTTATAATCATTTAGGGGTCATTTGGTAGAGTGTATAATAATAGCATTAAATATGAATTAGTAATGTTGGTAGTAGTTACACAATGTCAACACAACTTATACAGCTTATTCAACACTATCTTATACACTCTATCTGTTAACCCATAGATTACATTACCATTCTCAACTAATCATGACAGTGTCCTTATGGTGAAGAATTACCTAGTTTATGTTTGTTTACTTCCTAGTTATTCAAAGTATTAGTAACATTAGTTGCTGTGGTGTAGTGGTTATCACGTTAGTCTTACACACTAAAGGTCCCCAGTTCGATCCTGGGCAGCAACATTTGTTTCTCTTTTTTTTAATTCTTGATTAATTTTCATAAAACAAAAGTCCCAATTACTTTTCTTTTTTTAAAAAAATTGGGAAGTAGGCTTGACCCCTACCATGTTAATAAAGTGACATTCAAATATTCGAGAAGATAGTCACAAATCGTCAAAGACGAAACGACAAGACCTTGGGCATAAAAAACCCACATAAATAAAGTGAATAAATAACATCATACTATATATGCCAAAGAGTTTATTTTTCCATTAATTATATTTGATCTGTAAGCTAATGTTCATAACTCATAGTGGGTGATTGAGTTTAAGTGAATTAAAATGAGTTAAATAAATAAACAAACAGGTAGTTAAATAGGGAAACTTTCACATATAGCCATTAAAAAATAACCTATTTACTCTCTATAGCTACAATTTGATAATTACAATTTGGAGCTACATGTTATAGAGAGGAGAGAGGCGAGCGAGATTGGGAGAGAGAGCAAAAAATGAGAAAGAGGTGAATTGTATATGTATATTGGTTAGATAATTATACATTATACAAATCTATTTGTATATATGGCAAACGAGATTGGGAGAGAGAGGAGAGAGGCGAGCGAGAGTGGGGGAGAAGTGAATTGTATATGTATATTGGTTAGATAATTGTATATTATACAGATACATTTGTATAAAAAGCAAGCGATATTGAAAGAGAGAGGAGAGAGGGAGCGAAAGAGGGCAGAAAGGTGAATTTTATATGTATATTGATTAGATAATTAAATATTATACATATATATTTGTATATTCTGGCGAATTATACATATTTAAATGTGACTAATTATACAAACTCTAAGTCAGCCCACATAATTAATGTATAATATTAGTCGTAAGTGGTAATTATAGCAAACTATAGCTATGATGAGTAATTAAATAATATAAATTTGCTTGACCGCGTAATTTTTCCAATTAAATAACTTGTTCAAAAGTTTTTTTTTTTGGTTTGAAGTAAGCTAAAATGATTCATAACCTAATCACTCACTAGTTAAGTTCTAATTTCTTTAAATACCAAATAAAATTAATAAAAGATTTTCTTTTCTTTTATCAAAGAAAACTCTCCTATATCGCAATCAGAGGCGGAGCCAGAATTTTCGATAAGGGGGTTCAAAATCTGAAAAAATAGACATATGAAATAGGCGAAGGAGGTTCAACATCTACTATCTATACCTAAAAAATTATTTTAAGCATATAAAATAATATAATTTTCCGCCGAAAGGGGCCGAACCCCCTAAAAAATAATGTAATTTTCCGCCACTGATCGCAACTATCACTAACTAAACTGCTTTTAACCAATACGAGTTATGATGTAACAGTGAAACTGTTTCATTCGGGACTTCCCAAAATTTCAAACTCAATACATAATAAGTTCACAGTTGGGGCCCACAGAATGTAAAGTTTATAACTGAAACGGTAATAACGGTTAAAACGACTTAGCGCGCGCTTTTTGAATATAATTCTTTGAGCTTCTTAAATACTTGCAATTTCAATACTACTCGATCAACACTTCATTTTTTTTCGTCGTTTTTTTATTTCTATTAACATCGATCGATCCATCGGTTCTTCAATATGGAGAACGAAAACAACGACGAATTCGAATCTATCGAGTCATATCCCATTGATGATTATCATCGTAAGCCTCTGCTCAACATTTCCTTACATACAATTACAGAAAGCCTAGGGTTTGAGAGCTTCAACGAGAAATCAAAATGCAGTTTCGATGAATTATCTGAACGAAGATCAAGATCAAGATCAAATATAAAATGTACTAGTTCACCTTCACCAGCAGTTAGAGATTTCCCTCCAATTTTATCAAGTTTGAACGAGAACGGACGGCCAAGATTTGATCTACAAAAAGAGCGGGAAAATGGACGGTTGCAGATTTCAAGTGTGAAAAATAATCGCCCAGAGGTTATTGTGGAACGTACACCTCCAAGTGAAGAAAGTGATGGCCGAGTTCGAATAAAGTTTATCGATGGAAAAAAAGATTCTTCTTCTTCTTCTTCTTCTTCTTCTTCTTCTTCTTCTTCTTCTTCTTCTTCTTCTTCTTCTTCTTCTTCTTCGTCTTCTTCTTCTTCTTCTTCTTCTTCTTCTGGTAAAGAGGAATTATAATGATCATACAAGAATAGTAGAAGAAGATGAATCTTGAAATGGCAGTTATAGTGATAGATTGATAGTGAGGGTAGTTTAGTAAATTTTTTTCTATTACGTAGTATGGATTTTGCATGAAGAATTAATGAATAAATGTGTGTGTCATGCAAAAATAAAATTTTTGTGTTTGTGGTGATCTTGTTTCTTTTAGATGAATGATCTTATTGTGTTTATGTGGAAATATATTTGCTTTGGAATAAGTAATATAATGAGGTAAATAATAATATATAGTATGTTTTTTTTATATTTTATTTTGTGGATTTGTTTGATTGAATATGAAATTTGAAAAAAAAAATGAATTTTTGGAATTTGTGATTTTATGGTATGAGATTTTTTTTTCGATTTCCCACCCGTTATGAGATTTGAAATGGCTATAGAATAATGTTGGTCAAAGCAAAATGAAGTTGAATTTTTTTTTGACGCAGATTTCATCCTTTTTTCTTTTTTAATTTTACATGAATAAACGATTAACAAAAGATGATTTGGTATAAATATCGAATGTGATTACTTATTTTATGTCCCTTTTTCTTTTAATTTTCTTTGGTTACTTGATCCATTTAAGAATTTTATCCAACAGGCTAAAAGCTTTTGGGAAAATTCGTTTCATTTAGTTGTATATAGTTATGTGTAATTTTATTTTGATGCATAATGTGTGTTTTACTGAATTCATTAAGATCCCCATTGGTGTGCATGCCCAACTATCCCTAACCAAATAAATACATGCGTATTACTTTTTTAGTTTCAATTTAAGCGATATAGATATCTTTATTTAAACTATGAGAAATGGAACATATGATGAAGTAATAATATATTAGTAATTAATTATAAACTATTAACAAAAGATGATTTAATGTAAATATCGAATGACGATGGTAAGGTGCCTTGTATGGAGAATTTGCATTTGATCTCCCTTTCTCTTTAATTTTCGTTGTTTACTTGTTCCATTTAAGAATTTTACCCAATAGGCTAAAAGCTTTCGTTACATTTTGTTGTATATAGTAGTTAATTGTTATTTTATTTGATGCATAATGCGTGTCCTACTGAATAAGACTAAATTGATTAAGATCCGATCCCCCATTGATGTGCCCAACAGTTCCTAACAAAATAAATATTATTATATATTCATTCAGTCTCAATTTATGTGATATATATTTCTATTTTTTACTCGCAAGAATGTCACCTTTTTTTTTAAAAGTAACTTTTAACTTTAAAGTTCTCGGAGATAAATCAATGAGTACAAATGAAAATATGTGATCCCTCATCTTCCCACTATTTTCCTTCATGAGTTACAATGTTCATACCAAAAAAAAAAATGGAGAATGTGATTCATGATACAACAAACACTCAAATGTCTTAAATTTGAGAATGAGAATCAGAATGTAGTTTCAAATTCTGTCAACTCTCTCTGGTGAATAATTTCAGTACGAAAGATGAATCGATCGATGAATGCTAAGGTATTTTATGATGCATTAATATCAGCCTGGATTTGCTCCAAAGTTCTTCCTTTGGTTTCAGGTACTATCTTTATCACAAATAATATGGAAAGTGCATTCACTGCAGCATACAGAATGAAAGTACCTGAAAAATCAGAGAAAATTAACTAATGTGAGTTGAAATATCTCATCTTTAGAAATGATATGATATTTGTGAATGATGACTGCTTGATTACCAAAAGAATTCCAGGTCATGAGGAAGTTGAAAGTGTAGGAGCACGCCCATGCTCCAAACCAATTCACTAATGTTGCAAGGCTCCCAGCAGCACCTTTAATATTTATAGGATATATCTGTACGAAAAGGCGTTTCTTAGCCTTAAAAATGTTTGTTGGAGGATTCAGGATGGTATAGATTAACATACCTCTGACATTACTACCCACGGAACTGCTCCCATTCCTACTGAAAAGGAACCGATATAGACCTGGCGTTTGAGAACAAGCATTACATAAACTGAAATGAGGGAGCGTTGGGGTCGGGGACAATTTTAGAAAGAACAGTGATGGTACCAGTATGCCTGTTACAGCAAGTATCGGTGCTGCTTTTATTGCCATTTCATGTCCCTGCAGCTCCAATAATAATTTAACTTTTTCGTCAAAGTGTTTTCGAGATGTATAATAAGAATATTAAGCAGTTTTGGTTATAATGTTGACCTTAAGATAGAATGAGATTCCTGTTAGTATACAGCCTATGACAAGTCCTGTTCCTGAAACCTGCAAGGATAGCGCGATCATTATATTCCATGAATGTAACGTGTAATATCCTCAAGAAAATGGTTTTCTTTTCCGAGATATACCAATAGAAGAGGTTTTCTTCCAGCTCTGTCGATTAAGGCTGCACCCAACGCGGTGATGGGAACCTGATGAAGAAAATAAAGCAAAGTGAATTATCCGTTATAACACCAAACTTTAAGAGGGAGATATCTAACATCCATAGAGTTGAAACCTGTATAATTGCATAGATTATAGTTCCGATATCAGAGGGGAAACCTGGAAAAGAAAAACAATGAAAGAACAAATAGCAGATATAAATAGTTAGTGAGGTTTCAAATACTAAGCATTATTACAATATTGAATGTCCTGTGTTTCTTATCGCGAGTGTGAACTGATATTTGACAATGAGGGAATGCTACGTACCTGAGGACTCAAATATGCTACCGGTGTAGAAACAGATTCCATTGATTCCACCAAACTGTTGAAACACCATAAGTCCAACTCCCACCTATCCATAGATTTATCATAAGTATAAACTAACCAACAGTTTCAGCTACCAAAATATCGAAAAAAACTATGTTCAGGGAAGGAACTTTACTATGAGTGAGCTCGAGTATCTTCTTTGAAATAAATCAAACAAGTTGACTTTTGGAAGCTTTTCAAGTGTTTCTATATAATCCTGTCACAGACAGATCAGGAAGTCTTAGATGAACTCCGAAAACTGAAAGAAACTGAACTTTGAGTTTTCGAAAACAATGAACCTTGATCTCAGCTGCCTCCTCAGATATATCAGCATCTTTGCCTCGAAGTTTACGTAGTGCAAGTTCAAACTCCTTTTGATGTCCTATTTTTGCCTATTGCATATAATCAAAATTTTAATGTCATTTTCTTGATTTTACTGACAGGATGAAGTGTTAAATATTCGTTTTTGTAACTCACCAACCATCTAGGCGACTCTGGAATGATAAATAAACCGAAAAGCAGAATAGCACATGGAATTAATCCTGGAAAAAGAAAAACAAATTCTTATCGATCACTTGAATACATTGTTCGTTGTAGTTATTTCTCTGTATACAACTTGATGGTAAAAGAAACCTGTTAACGCCAACGTCCTCCATGTCATCATAGTTCCTATAATGAAGGAAACTGAGACTCCACAACATATCATCAGCTGGCGGTTTAGATGTAACAACACAGTCAACAATATGATAAACAAGAGCAACAACAACAATATCTACTCCATTTTAGCTTATCTTCATTTTATCGAAGACTGAAATAACCACATTGTTTTCAAGTTATCTCAGCTAAAGAAACAGTGATATAGACTACTTGATAAACGATAGATAAAATACAGATAGCAAGTTTAATTCTTTACCTGGTTTATGGTTGTCAAGGCTCCTCGTAAATCTTTAGGTGCAATTTCAGCTATAAATACCGGCACCTGATTTATTGTTGTCAAGGTAAATGACAGAACCAAGAAATTTGAACACATAACTATAGTTGGATATATTAATAAAACAACCGATTAACGTACCACATAAGAGAAAACTCCCATTCCATATCCTGTTGCTAATCTTCCAATGTCCAGAGCAAGTGCTCCCTTGAAGAAGTCAAAAAATAATTATATCAGTTCATAAGACCTAGGAAGCAATTCCTCTGTCACGAATATGATAAGAGAGCTTGTAATAAACCTGAGCGAAGTAAATGGCTAACCATCCAGCAACACAGAAACCACTTGACATTCTCATTGCCTGTTTGTGTGTTACATATACATACATCATTATCAGCCTGTATAAAGACGATATGTGAACGTGGATGATACTGGTGTAAGAATTTTCCTCTGCTTACCCCTTTACGACCAATATAATCAGCGATTGGACCACTTGTGATTGCTCCAATCATTGCACCAAATGTCAATATTGAACCAAAGAGCGAGAACTGTATTGCAAAAATGCTAAGCACATTCAACGTATAGTCCAATACAAAAGCACATTCGATATTCCATTAAGAAGAAGAATTCCAACCAATGTAGATTCTTGAGTACATCATGTTAGTGTTCCAATACCAGTACAAATACTTCATTCTAATACTAGTTCATTTATCGTTGATCAGCAGAAGTAGTTCATTTTCTAGTTAATCGAATCAAGAATACTCACCTAACCAAGTGAACGAGTGAAAGGATTTAACTTATATACACTGACACTATACGAATTCTTGCACTATATGTGTAGTTACCCTATTATAGCATATTACCTGCCTTATTTTCCTAGTTACTAAACTCACTTATTATGGATTCTTATAATTTGACACAAATCAATTTTATGGTCCTAAACTAAATATATGTAAAATGTACCAAAACATGACACATGAAAAATTAAAATTAAAAAATACCAAAAACGGAAAAAATACAATTTTTTTAAACGAACTAAAAAGGAAAGTAAAACAACCAAATTCAAACAGATAAAGTATATCTTTTCTCTAAATCTAACCTCTGGTATAGATAAGTTAAGATCCTCTCTGATGGCGGATTGTGTTGGTGATGAATATCCAGCCTGAAAAGGGGGAAAAATGAAGGATTTAAGTTATACACACTAATAACAATCAAATAAGACAGTTGATTTCTCAGATGATCAATCAACTAATAAAACAATATTTATCTAAGAAAAAACGTAACTATTAGTTAAGTAACCGTGTGATGAAGTAGTGAACTTACACAAGATCCAAATGAATATGAACCACAAACAGCCACAAATGTGCTAAGGTAAACCATGCACCTAGCTTGTTTCTTCTCATAACATCCATTTTCAACATTTTCTTCTTTTACTCTTTTATTTGTTTGAATTATAAGAGGAGTTGTTATTTCTTCATTTACTCTATTCTCACTTTGCTCTATATCTTCCTTCATAATTTTTTTCTTTCTTTTGCCTTAAAACTATAGAAAATTGAGTAAGAAGATATTTTTAGAGGCAATCAAGAAAAAAAGGGAGTTTATGGATGAGCATCATATGCGTAGTTTATATGCTTGCGGAAATTTTTACAAATGGTTCAATTTTGGTATTTAATATATTTAATTTTCTAAAGTTTAATTTAATTAGATCTACATCACAAATAATGTTGATAATAGTGACTTGGCAGAGACGTGTGAAACTGATTAATGTGACAAAACTAATGAGCAATTTACCTAAACAAGATAATTTGTAATTAGGAAATAGGGATAATTATCAAATGAAGATAAAATTGTACATTGTATTTACCTAATATAGCGAGAGCTTTAAAAAGTTACTAAAAATAGTGAGAATTTATGATATTCGCTATATATAATACAAATAATAGTTTTAGAAGTTTATTAATGTATCAATTATATATATAATTATTTTAGAAATTTGTACTATATCAGTGATATAATAATTTGATTTTGTATAATTGATATTGGGTAAATTTCAAAAATTCTCGCTATGTTTGATAATTAGGGCTCAAACTATTGCTATTTCTGCAAAATTTTCTTACTTTGTACGTGAAAGAAACAAGAAGTATGACTTAGATTGATTGTCCAATTTGTGAATTTACTCTTCAATTCAGAATTCATGAGTTGTAAATTTTAGATTCAAATTTGTCAACAAAAAGGTATTCTATCGTTTTATTTTATATGGCATTTTTCGAATTTCAAAATTTAAACGAATCTATCTTTGATTATAAATTTTTCATAAATCTTTTAAACATTTTGAATTATCAATTATTATTATTTATACTATTTACACAGTTTACAAATATATAAATTTTATTTTACAAAAAATGAAAATTTTATGTACAAATTTTTTATCAAACTTAAACAGTTCATCCAACAAAAAAAATTACTTTTTTCTTACTAATTTGGTCCACACTTGACTGTTTTCTGACAGTGACCTACTGTTAAATCCCCTTTCTTAATGATTTTTCTTTTTTTGGAGTCGTTGAAGATCCATTAAAAACAATTATGTCGTCAAATCTGATGTATAATATCCTATAAAATGAATTTGTCCTAGACCTAGAGCATAATAATAATATTATTATTCACTTATAACCAAAGTATATTCTTTGTCCATACAGCTCATTTGTCTTTTCATTTAATGCTGTGCTAAATATCTTAACAAAAAAACACTGGTAGCTGCTAGGATATATAGACACATCTTTAGTAGTGATCCAATCTTCAAAATGGACTTTTTTTAAATGCAAATTCTAATTAGCTTAGCTTGTAGACGAATACCAAATACCGAATCAAATTAGCTTAATTTTAAAATAAATATCAAATATTAAAAATTTAATTAGCTTAGCATCAAAATAAATAACGAACACCGAGTGAATAGAGAAAGAACCATATATAGGTAGGTAGAGAAAAGGACAAGATTAGCTGAGCAGTATGTTTTTGGGGCTATTCTGCATTTGACAATTTAATATGGAAATTTCCAACTCACCATACTTCAGCATGTATTCATTACTTCATCGATCCCTACTTACTCGTCCACTTTTGATTCAATACACTTATTAAAAAAATAGTTATTGATATAGTAAGTTTATTATTTTATCCCTGTTAATTATGAAGTAGATAAATTAATAACTTAATATTTTCAGGAAATTCTATCTTTTTTAAAGTAATAAATTGAAGGTATAATGGGTAAAAAAAAGTTGTTTTTTCTTGATTTGTCAAAATTGACAAGTAATTAGGGACAACTATAAAAGACAAAGTTGACAAGTAATTAGGGACAGAGGGAGTATAATGTAAACAACTTTTAGCAGCAATAAATATGCACTTAGTTAATTGTCATAAAATTTAATGTCATTCGCTATAGACTTTAGAAACACTTACTCTTAATTATCATTAAAAAATATTTTTAATAATAATTAAATTGTCATTGTCAATTAATTTCCACTAAAAAGTCATTTGATGTGGTGGACTAGGCATCTTAATTTTACAAAGTTCCAATACAGGAGAGGTCATTTGGTTGTCTTGACTCTTGATCCAATCTTTTTGGCATTTTAAGACATGATCTATGTGAAAAATTCTTCAATATTATACTTTATGGAGAAAAAAAAAAGACAACTTGCATTATGACATTGATACAGATCAAGATCAATTTTGATTAGCCAATTACTAGGTCCTTTTTTTTGAAATTTTGTTTGATTAGGACAGTTAGGTATCCGAGGGTACAAAGGGAATAATGTTATTTATATCAAATTAAGTGAATGTAGAATATGCGTATTTTATATTAGTATTTATGTTTACTTATAATAAAATGATAAGTTTACGCCCTTGTTTTTTAAAACATTGATATCGATCAACCAGTGGCGGATTCAGGATTTTTGTTCAGGAGGTTCGAAAAATAAAAATATTATTGATGGGATTCGAACTTGGGGCATGCAGCTTAATATTCAGGAATTTTACAATTGAACCATCTATTTTTAATTGTTAATGAGGGGTTCAAAATATATACATCTATAAAAATACAGAAAATTTATCTTATATATATCGTGTATTTTTTGTCGAGAGTGTTTGGGTGACTGGACCCAATGTGGGTCCGCCCCTGCGATCAACTACTCTATCATTGTCAATGAGTTGTCTTGCAAGTGGAAGTTGTTGTACACAAATATTCATCTGGTCTTATTTGAATATAAGAAGTTTGAAATGTTTATGTCAAATAAGGACAAATTATTAATTATTTGAATGAAATGAAACCCACATAAAACGTCCATACTCAGCTTTCACATGACCAGTACCAATTAGTTAGGAATTGACGTGCGATTATAAATTACGAGATAAAACTTTAAATTCCTCAAAAAACTTAACTTTGTAAATTTCATATCTTAATTTTACATTTTTCAAATATAAAAAATTTAATCACAAGTTATTATCTTGTAAAAATAACTCATCATTTTATATCTACCAACCACTTAAATAGTTGATGTTATTACTATTATCAACTTTTATACCATTTATATAGCAGATATAGCGGTTGCTCTCACCAACCAAATTTTTTATTACTTCATACACTATATATAACTCACGTTTAATTTTACTTTTTTATTGAACTAAAGTTCATTCAATAAATGTTGTATCTTTTTAAAATAGCTTTGTGATAGCATAATATACTTTTGTTTATTTGATAAGAAAAACGTATAAATAATTGAGACAATTTCGATAGTTTTCATAACTTATGAAATTATTATATTTATGAGAAAAAATACAACTTAAAAAGTTTATAACTTATGAAATTTTTATATTTATGAGAAAAAATACAACTTAAAAAGTTGAAACTTTAATTTCATTTCATATTATAATTTCATTTCACGTGACCAAACTACTTGTAATTAAAACTTTAGTATAAGCTCGTTCAATTATAAAAAGTTGTTTGGCAAAAAATTGCTAAAATAACTTCAAATAGATGAGCATATATTATGAAAAGTACTGTCCTATTGGATCGGCCTTCTTATAATAGCAATATAAAACATGTCGTTTGGGATTAGAATTTAGAACCCATTTGGCTCTGATAATTCTCTATTCAACATTATAAACATATGCTAAAACTAACATCTATATTCACTAATCCATAATTGTTTTGTTTTTTTAATAAAAAAAAACTTGGTAAGAATTTGGGTTATGACCCGCTTTTAAGACCAAATTCATTTTAGTCCAAATAATATTCCATATCCATAATGCAGTATCAACAGAATCATGGTTTATCACTACTATACATGTATTAACTTTAGGCATTGAGAGTGTAATTGTAAAAATTAGCAGCAATGTTACAATCAGTTAAGCTATATTATCAATGTATACGAGTTAAATACTATCACTAAATATCGTCGTGCCAAGCATCTTCTACACTGCTAGCCATAGACAAAGAAGATACACAACAGAACAGAACAATGCATTTTTATGTCAAATTCGATTGAAATAAGGAGCAAAAAGAACGTTAATGCAGCGAGGCAAACAAAAATCCTAAGCAAAAGATAACTTGTCCTCATAAGAAAGTGAAATGAATCATGCAATTCATCATTGAAGTTAGGTCATATGCTAGAAACTGGGGTGACACAGTTCTTACCATGAACTGAACTCCATCCATCATGATTACTGTAACAAGCGCGTAGCTACTTTTGATGAAGGGGTTCAACTCTCTGTTGATGAACGTTCCATATCCATTAAAATAACCACATTACAACCACCGGAATCATGTTCATAAATACTGGTTTAACTTTTATATACGGAGAGCGTAAAAGTTAGTAACATGTTATACTATGTTGAAACTACACTGGTAGTGTAGAAAGTCTAAGCATTGACAATGTAAATAAGTGAAACCTTACCACTAAACAAACTAGATCGTGTGGAAAGATCACTTGTCCTCGAGAGTGTGGAAGGGAGGATGCATTTTACCATTAGACGCATGCTAGCTATAGAGGTGATGTAGTTCTTACCATGAACATAGCTCCATCCATCATGATTGTTGTGGCTGAAGAAACAGAGTCGTGACCCGTTCCTTTTAGGACTTCAACCTAATATGGAGCAGAGTTGATGCTAATCGAACTGTCTTCTTTATGCCCTTGCGACCTCTGCTTCAATATCATGTAGAGTGACTCTTTGATATTTCACATGTTATTCCTAATATGGCCTTTGCAACCTGCTGTCACTCTATTGTTAGAAAGCAATAAATGAAACATATGTGATAGCAGGATCAGTGAGTTGACGGTAATCAAACGCATTACGTAAAACAAGGGACATTGAGAGAGCAAGTTGTGTACTAAACATCATGTCTTATTCATCCTAACTATTACAAGAATCAAAAGTCGAGTACACATACATAGTCACTGTACAATTTGTGTTAGTGTTCTGGTTCCTATATCAGAAACAAATTTGAGGCAAATAAACCAATGAATAAGCTATTCATCACAACTCATGGAATGTCAATCAAGGCAGGAAGATCAAAATGATACTGTAAAGTTCTATCGCGATCTGTGATCCAATGTTCTTGCCCTGACAGAATCACTATCTGCCAGAGGTGTCTCGCGCTCAAATATGTAAGGCTGATAGCCTGCTGCAGTGGACAGATTACCTGAGTTACCACCACTGCTAACAGACCTTTCAATGTCATCAAGATCAGCAATGAGAGAAATTGGTCTCTCCGGTATGGTTGGAACAGGTATCTCAGCGTCCAACATGTTCACAACCTGGTCCATTGTTGGCCTCGCGTACAATTGTGGATGGGAACAAAGAACAGCTACCAGTACATACTTCTCCATAACTTCTGGAGGGCCCAAATGCGGAATGCTGTCTTCAAGAACATCTAATGCTCTGCCTTCCCTAACCAATGACCAGGCCCAATCAGTCACAAGCGTCGGCTGCCCATCCTTAAACTCCATTATTGCTTTCTTTCCACTCAAAAGCTCAAGAAGCACAACTCCAAAGCTATAAACGTCGCTCCTTTCAGTCAATTGGCCATACAAAGCATACTCGGGTGCTACATACCCCATCGTCCCTGCTACACGAGTGCTCAAATGAGTCATCCCTTCAGGAGTGAACTTAGCCAATCCAAAATCCGCCACCTTAGGTTCAAAACTCTCATCTAGAAGTATATTACTAGCCTTAATATCCCTGTGAATAATACCCGGTTGTGCTCCATAATGCAGGTAAGCCAAACCTCTAGCAGTGCCAATTGCAACCTTCTGCCTAATACCCCAACTCAATTTTTCATGTCTCGTCCCAAACAAATGATCATGAAGACTCCCATTCTTCATCAAATCACAAACAATGATCCTCTGGTGACCCTCAAACGGGGTTGTCGCCGTGCAGTACCCTCTCAAAGCCACCAAATTCACATGCCTAACACTAGCAATAACCTCCAATTCATGAGTGAAATTCGCATCACCAGCAACCGAACAATTCTTGAACCTCTTCAAAGCTACTTCAATCCCACCAGGCAACACACCCTTATACACATTCCCATACCCTCCTGTCCCAACTATATTCACCCTCGAGAAATTCTTCGTAGCCGCCTTAATCTCATCAAAACTATACCTAATCAAAGTAGTACTCCCACTAATCGAATCCAAACGAGAACTCAAATTACTCTCCAATCTCTTAGTATTCCACTTTTTCGCCAACCCAATTTTCCTCTTCCTCCACAGAAACCAATAACCAAACACAACAACTGCAAAAACCACCACACAAACCACCACCACCACAATAACAACTACATTCTTCTTACCCTTCCCTGAGCTACCAACACTAACATCAAGAAGAAACAAACATTTTGCAGTACCCTTATCAGTAGGTCCAAACTGATTAGCAAAAGCAGCTGCATAAACCGAAGGATAAGCTGCACAATCGAACAAATTTCCAACAGAAGGACCAGGTAGAAACGAAGCAAGCCCAGATAAACTAGTAGTACAAGTAGCACAAGGGGAATTGTTCTCTAAAGACTGATTACACGAAGAAACAATATTAGTAATCGCAGCAGGAGATACCTTAGACTCGAACTCGAAACGGGTTGTGATATTCATACAACCCTGAGAGATCCAAGATGTTTGAAACCCACAAGAACTCCGAATATCAAAGTTTTGGACATAATCGTTGACCAGAGACTGATAAGAGTTCCAGCAAGAACCGGCGGAACTTAGGGGTGGGAAGAAAGAGTTGGTACGGCGGAGATACTCCGATTGAACTAGACGTAAACCCTGACGAATGTATTGACACTGTACGGTGGAATTCAAAGTGGGTTTTTTTGAATTTTGATCTATGATTTTGCGAAGTGAAGTGAAATCGAGAGGACATGAAGAAGAAGAATTGATGATTTGTCCATAACAACAATAAGAGAATGCAAGGCAAAGAAAAATGAAGAGATGAAGAAAAGGTAACATGGTGGTTAAGAGGTAAAGAAACAAGATTTAAGATATCACTACATGTAAGCAAGCACAAATTGTTGAGTTTGAGATGATTGATTATAGGATGAATCATCTACTATCTTCATCATTAGTATTATTTTAATGCAAATGAGTGAAGAATATTCATATCTGGCAGGCAGCCAAGATTTTGTAGTTTTTGGGTTCTAGAAATTGTGTGCTTCTGGGAAATGAGTTGAAAGGTTGAGATTTGAGATACTTATTTTTATGTAAACTGTCTAGTCAAAACTTTCAAAAGGGGATTAAGGAAGGCCGCCGAGGGCCGATCGAAAACAATCTTTTTTATCTCCTATTACATAAAGGTAGTCTTTTATCTCCTATTTCATAAAGGTAGGAATACGGCTAGCTATATTTTACCTTTTTCAAGTCTCAATAGTAATATTAGACTGAATCTGTTATTGTAATGGAAGTTTTAGTATTAGTAATAAGTAGTTGTGGTTGACAAATAAGGAGCGTGAAGAATGTTTTCCAATTTGGAACAAAAGTTATGAATTTTTTCAAATAACTTATTTTCCTCAAAATTAAGGAAAATGACTTTTCTTAAACAATTAAGGAAAACATTTTTTAAAACTCTCCTCCAATTTCAAATTATATTTTTTTGGGGGGAAAAACATTAATTTTAAAAAAATATTTTCAATTTCAAAATTTTATTTTTTCACCCGATCTCTGACCCCCCACCCCACCCCACCCCCACCCCAAAAAATTAATTTTGCTTTTTAAAAATATTTTCAACTTTAAATTTTTATTTTTGAACTCCTACCCCCCAGCCAGCCCCTACCCCCTACCCCCCACCTCACCCACTAACCCCCCACCCACCCCCTACCCCAAAAAAATTAATTTTGTTTTTTAAAAATACTATCAATTTTAAATTTTTATTTTTCCACTCCTAACCCCTCCCCCTGTCCCCATCCACTACCCCCCACACCACACCACCCCCACCACCCCCCAAAAAAATAATAATTTTGTTTTTTAAAAGTATTTTCAATTTTATAAATTACTTTTTACTCTAGTAAAAATAAATGACGTCTCTCAAAAAAAAAATCATTCGTAAATCAAACACTAAAATTGTTTCCGAAAAATATTTTCTACTTAACAACCAAATATAAAAAAATAAGTCCAAAATCTACTTGTTTTTCAGGAAAACATTTTCTAGAAAAATATTTTCCTCCATACCGAACACACCCAAGTTGTTTTGTTGGTAACATGGTTAGAAATGTTCTTAAGAATGACATATATGAAATGGAAAGGAAGTTAAAAGGTGTTTTGTTTTAGGACAAATATTTTGAGTATCATCCGAAAAAATAAATACTAAGGATAAAAATTAATTTACTTGTTATCGATTGTTTCATAATATATTGTATTATATTGTACTCTATTATACTGTATTGTATGATAGATACAATGTTTTGTCTAGACCGTATTGTTTGTTATTGTTTAATAACATTTAATTGTTTGGTTTGATTGTATAGTATTGTATTGTAATGTATAAATTTACTAAAATATCCTTAATTATTTCAGGATAGAAGGTTTGACAAGAATTAAATAATATAAGGTAAAGGATAAAATAGTATTTTGAAATATTATATAAAGATATAATTGAAAAAAGAAATTAAGTAACAATGTGAACACACGTTATTCCATAAAATAGGGATTTTCATTGTTAAGCAACAATGAAATTTAATAATACAATATAATATATTTTAAGTAATAATCAAAATAAACATGATAAGTATAATCACAATACAATACAATATAATAGATAACAATTATGCCATGGCCGAAATATGTAACCTGGCCCATAAATTAGCCCAAATGTGCAAATCATATTAAGTTAAATACAACAATATTTTACTGTACATCTCAAATCGAAATGATCATTCCAATATCTTGAATAATTTTTGTTTAGAATTACATAGATTCTGTGGTATTTATTAATTAGAGGAGGCAGATATTCATGAAATAAATTACGTATGCATAATAAGAAAAAAAAAGTCAAAAACACCAACTGATGCTACTATTAGTAGTTAGTACAAAATTATGAAAAGACGTAGAGCATGGATGAAACTGATCTTTTTGTTAATCAAAGATTTTAAAATTGAGCTCTAAATATGAAAAAAAAATTGATACAAAGCTCCTATCCCCAAATAAGATCTTACGAGATGTGAATCCACACTAATCAGATTTCAATAAAAATATCGAACCTTTAATGGAAAATCTAAAAAAAAAAAAATAGTTAGTAGAAAAACTGACTTAAGTCTTGTTAGGATTGGGCTAGCTATAGCTAATCCCTTTTTTGGAATTTTATAGTTGGACCTTCCTAATGATAGGGAAAGTCATAGTAGGTAATCATTTCTTATTTGAATGCTAATCTGCAAAATGTTTACTGTACAAATTACAATAATTTGAATTAATAGTGGGTTTATTAACTTTATGAAAATAATAATTACTAACTTAGAGTTAATGATTAACAAAACAACATCTAAACTATCGTAACGATAAAATGTCTGTTCGAATACAATTTTAAAATCTATGATCAAATAAGAGCTTAAGAACTGAAGTCATGTGGACATAATTCAAGGCAGTTTCCACAAATTTGGGGGTCTAAAGTCAAATTTCATAGCGAGGTCTTATTTATTAATAGTTGTCATACATAAATTGAATAGCTATCCTAATATATTCAATGTGATTTTACAAAGAAAGTCTCGAGAAGGTAGGATGTACATAGATCTTGTGAAATACAAATGCAAACAATGTAAATTCTTAGTAAATAATATAATATATAGTTATAATAGGAGTGGCAAACGAGCGAGTCGAGTCGAATATGAGTCGATCAAAAAATGACTTAAATAAAAATGAGTAAATTACCCGACTCGACTCATATTTTAAATGGATAAAATGGGTATACCCAATGGATAATATGGATAATCATATACCCATATTATATTAGATATTTTGTCAAAAACTTTAAAAACAAAACAAAAAAAATTATCACTTAACTCCGCTCGCCCCCCTCCCCCCCCCACACCTCCCAAAAAAATGTAAAAATAAATAAATAAAAAAATAATAACTTTTGTTGACACCCAATTTTGGCCTAACATTTAAAAAATTCGTAATTTTGAAGTTTTATTTATTTAATAGCTTAGAATAATTTTTTTATAGTTTTAAATAAATTTATCGATAACTATCTTTATATATCAAAATTTAGGATTTTGTTAGTTAATTTTAAAATTGCATCTTTACAAGTCATTAGTTACGTTCATTATATTATTTTAAAAATTTATTTTATTTGTTACATTTGTTAATATTTATATTGAATTTAGCACAATCTAAAATTTAGTCAAATACATAAAATAAAAAATAAAAAAAAATTATTACGAATTCTATTAAGATAATTTTGGCCACAAGGCTAAGCCCATAATTTGAGCCCTATTTGTGTTTTCTTATTAATGCCAACGCTAATCTCCCTTCCCCTCTCCTGGCAGCCCCCTCACTTCCTTTTTCCCTCTCTCCGCCTCCCTCTTCTCTTCTCTCTTCCCTCTCCTTGGCAGCCACCCAAACAATCTCAAATCACTCTCCATTTTCTTTCTTCTCCAGCCAACCCAAACCGCCTCTACCACCCTCTCTCTCTTCTCCTTTCTCTCCTCCCCTATCTCCAACCATTTTCTCACCAACGCCACCACCAAACGACCCAGAAAATCAGACCCAAATCTCACCAGAAACGATCCGAAAACCCATCCAAATACACCACGAAGATGCTGCCAACAGCTCCAAGCCAACACTCACTCTTCTCCAATCGAAGACACCACTAAATCACCATTTTCACCTCACCAGACCCACCATCAAATCGAGCCAACTCTTCCCCTTCCTCTTAACAATTTTGTTCATTTTTTAAGGTGTTTTCAATCAAGCTTCGACTAGCGAGCAACAACCAGCCCATCACCGGCAAACCACAAGCAGATCCGACCGACAAACAACCTCCGGTATCACCTATGTATCGTTATTCCTCCTTCTAAGTTTTGTTTCTTCTCTATTACGTGATTGCAAAGTATTTGATGTTTCTTCCAGGTAGAGTAATTATCCTAGTTAGCTTTTTCCTTTTTGATTTGTTAGCTATATTTTATTATTTTTGGGTTTGTTGTTTCGTATAAAACTGTTCAAAATTAATTTTAGTGCTTTCTTAGAATGTTTCCAATACTTTGAAATTATATAAAGACTTTGTGCTTGATTTTATTTTAATAGTTTATAATACTGTCTGGCTTTCTTTCTTCTTCTTATTGTTGTTTATATCATTTTACTTTTAATTTTTGGATAGTTTGTTTACTTGATTTATTTTGTTCTTGCACTGATTTTGTTTTTTTCGATGATTATAATTTGCTGATATGCATTTTGTTTTATTTTACTTGTTAATTAATGATTTGTTATTATAGTTTTATTTTTTTGGATAATTACTATGACTAATTATGTTCTTAGCGTATTTTGGCTGGTTGGTTATTGTTAGTAGGTGTTGTTATAAACTATTTTTATTAACATTGTATTCTCTGTTAATTTAAGTGCTTCCTAATAAATTTACATTGACTATTATTACTTCATTATTGCTTGTGAAATTTCAAATGATATTTGTCTTTTTACATTTTTGTTAGTTCTATTTAAGTTGTAATTAAAATTGGCCAATGAAAAAATTCTCCGTCGGTTTTGGAGGCATACTCAATATTAAAAGACGGAATTTTTTAGTTTAAGTTCATATAAATTATTTGTTAAAATTGTTAAAATGGCCAATGAAAAATCTATCCGTCGGGTTTAGAGACTTTTCATTTTAAAAGACGGAAATCTAATTTAAGTTCATATATGTTTATTTGTTAAATTGGCCGATGAAGAAATTACCGTTGATTTCCAAGGCCTCCCATGTCAATAAGACGGATTTTTATTTTTAAATTATGATTTGATATATTCAATTTTATTCATATTTATTTGGTACTAACTCTTTTACTAAGTGTCTTTACAGGTACCCGGAGGTGCTTCTCCTTGAAATTATTTGAATGTGGTTCGAATCATACTTATTCATTATTTTGTATATATTGACGTTAAGAAAACTTTAGGTCATTTCTTATATTTTTTATTTTATTATTTGTGCATATTGGATGGTTATTATATTAGTATATTATTCCTCCTCAATTTGAAAAAATAAACTCAGTCGGGAACCACATTTGTGGATTCCGAAGGATGCCTAATCCCTTCCCTTCGGAATAATTTGAATCCCTTACCTAGAATCAAATTGGTTTCGTAGATCATTTAATGGTTTCCTAGTTTTTTCCTAAAATTAGGTGGCGACTCTTTTATAAAACTCGTTTATTCTTAAAACTCTTTTAAAATTGAAGCAATACATTATTTTTGAGTTGTTGCGATGTTTTGCCTTATTTGAATAGAGTGAGGATGTAAACAACTTTCACCCAACCTCTACCAGCCCCCCACCCCCTACCAGCCACCCCCTTCCCCACACCCCATCTCAAAAAAAATTAACAAAATTTTTAAAAAATTCATTAATTTTTTTTTAAAAAAAATTACCACGCCATTCCCCTACCAGCCCCCCACCCCCTACCCCTATCAGCCCCCACCCCGCACCCCCTACCCCTACCAGCCCCCCACCCCATCCAAAAAAAAACATTTAACTTTTTCTAAAAAAATTCATTAAATCTAAAAAAAATTACCCACCCCCCACCCCACCCCACACACACCTCCCAAAAAAATATAAAAAAATAAAATAAATAAATAAAACTTTCACCCAACCTCTACAAGCCCCCCACCCCCTAACAGCCACCCCCTTCCCCCCCACCCCAAAAAAAAAAATTAACAATTTTTTTAAAAAAATTCATTAATTTTTTTTAAAAAAATTACCACGCCATCCCCCTACCAGCCCCCCACCCCCCACCCCCGACATCCAAAAAAACATTAAATTTTTTAGAAAATTTAAAAAAAATTTACTCCCCTACCCGCCCCCCCCCCCCCCCACACACACACACACTCTCCATCCCCAAAAAAAATTAACAAAACTTTTAATTTTTTCATTAATATTTTTAATTTTTTTTTGAAAAAAAAATTATCACCCCCCTACCCCTTTACCACCCCTATCCCAAATTAAATGTAAAAAGAAATTATTTTTTGTATAGATTTTTTTTTTAAAGAAAAAACCTCTTACTAACTCTTTATCACCTTTTTTGTTTGTTTGCTTTTACTCATTTTATCCACTTAACTATCAATTTTTAAATGGGTAATATGGGTATTACTCATATTTTATCCATTTTCAAATGAGTTGGATACCCAATTCATTTAAGGGCAATTTTCACATATAGCAAATAAAAAATTCATATTTGTATGCTATAGCAAAGTTTGCATAATTGCGCTCCATAGCAAACATAGAAACTGTATAATTCGCTTAACATATACAATTGAAGCGAATTGTATAAAACGAAGTGTATAAAACGAGAAAGAGAAAGACACTTGGGCAGAGAATTGTATAAAAACGAAGTGTATAAAACGAATTGTATGATTATAAGTGTATAGAACGATTATATACAATTTGAATTTGTATAAAATGAGAAATAGAGAAAGACAAAAGAGACTTGGGCAGGGAATATACAATTGAATCGAATTGTATAAAACGATAAAGAGAGAAATTAGATACAATTTGAATTTGTATAAAACGAGAAAGGCAAAAGAAACTGGACAGGAGAGTATTTTTATTGTATAATTATAAGTGTATAGGACGAAAATATATGTACTTGCATGTGTATATACAATTTTCTCACGCTTTATACAAACAGAAATGCAATTATACATTTCGCTTCTGTTTGTATAAGTGAGAAAGACGAGGGTGGCGAGCGAGATTTGGGAGAGTGGCGAGCGAGATCTGGAAGAAAGGAGAGAGGGAACAAAAATATATGTATTTATACAATTTTCTCTACTTTATACAAATAGAAACAATTTTTATACACTTGTGTTTGTATAAAAAGTGAGGAAGCGAGCGAAAGAATGGAGAGTGGCGAGCGAGATTTTTGGGAGAGAGGGGACTGGCAAATTTTGGCAAACGTTTGCTATGGAGCACAATTAAATCAAACCCTAGCTACTCCATTTATTTTAGGTTATTAGTTTGCTATTATATATAATTATCCCTTCATTTAATATAGACAATATGAATGGATATCCATATTATTTACCCATTTTGCCACCCCTAAGTTAGAATAATAAAACATGACTCAAAATTTCTAAGAGTTTATATAATTAATTATATGGAAATAGTTGCGTAGAATTTGATAAGTTGATATAATGATATGAAAGAGTATTGATTTGTTGTAGTGCTTGAAAATAAGTAGCCACGTAAAAATGATTTTATAATTAACTAAACACTACTTCATTTTCTAATTACTACTACGAACTCCATATTTAATAAAGTAAGCTATTACTATTATATTCTATCAAGAAAATCTGTTAAGAATTTATCAATACTCAATATAAATATCTTTAAAAAAATAATTAAGGGCCTTCAAAAACTTTGAAGCTTCACCATCTTGACGTAACTTAGAGAATATCATAATTTGAAAATATTTTATTTATTTCAGTAGAATTTTTTAATTATTACGAGGAGATAAGTTAAAGACCAACCAAAATAAGCGCGCAGGTGCCTCTGCCTGCTTTCTTGTATTTGATGAAAGGACTTCTTTTCGAGCCCAAATCACTTTGCTCCATGCCATGTGCAATGGCTACAACTTTACTACCTTTTCACTTCAATAGCTTAATAATATTCAAACTTAAAACAAATTTTAGCTAGTAGAATCATTATTATTAATAATGTAAAGATTTGTTAGGTCGTTTTGAACAATATATTGTGAAAAGTAATTTATGTGTATATAGTTCTAATCAAAATATATACTTTTAATATATATTGGATATACACTGAGGATAACCGTAAACAGTTAAAATTAGATAAGTGAATTAATTTTCTAGTTGCCTCATCTTTAGATCCCCTTTACTTATTCTAATATAATTTGGATTAATCATTAATACAGTAATAAGTGAAGTCAACTATTCATCAAATGAAACGTATACACTAATCAGTTTTGGTGATGAATCTAATTAACGCAAATTTGTATAGTTGCTTACGCAAAATCCAATGTATATTTAGCTTAGAAGAACTCTTTTAAATATATTCTTGATAATTAATTATCCAAACAAGCTAACAGCCAGGAGTTGACAATAATCCAAGTGATATATATATAATTTTAAAAGCTAGTTACATATTTCTGACTATTTATAACCAAACAAATAATTTGTTTACATTAATACAAGTTGTATACAATATATATAGTGTTTAAAACGTGAGAAAAATAAAGTAATTATCTACGTACTTTATTTTTTTTAATTAGCTTCTAGTTTACCATCGACTTGGACGTGGTCAATTAGTTATATATAAAATTACATATTAGCAACTTGTAATTTATTCATTTAACTAGTACTAGTATTAGTGTAAATGGACAAAATGGTGGTCAAAATCAAAGGATTTTCCACTAATTGAGGCTAGCTAGCCACAATATATTGGTGAATTATATTTAATCATGAATTAAAACCTAATTAGATGGATTAGAATAACAACGCATGCATCATTTTACAATATCAATCAATTTTAAATAAAGAAACTAATCAATATGAGCGGGCCGGCCAAACTTATTTGTCACTATGTCCCATTTTATGTAACATATTTCATTTTTCGAGAGCCAAATAGTTTAAGTTAGATCAGAAATTTATGCTTGAAATTTTCAATTTTTTTAAAATTTAGATATTTGTATAGTATGTAAAAATTAATATAAGTCACAATAATTAATAGTCCAAAATATTTTTAAAATATATTAAAAATTTAGAATCAAAGATAGACTTGTTTAAATCTCAAAATCTAAAATACGTCACATAATTAGAACGAACAGAGTCGTTAATAAATCTGGAAAATACAAAATCTATATATTGATTGTGTGTATATATTTATATAGATAATACATACTTTACATGGCCTTTTGGCTTTTGTTACGACAATTCAAAGTAACGTAGCGCTAACATAAGCCAACAAAAAAACATATTTTCTAAATTATTAATGGTATACGATATAAATTTAATTGAATTTAAATTTCTATATATTAAAAAATATAATATATTTAAAAAATAATAAAGAACTTAATATTAAAATTTTAATTAATTTAAAGTTCTAATTTTTATAAAAAAAAATACAAAACAAAACAAGGACTATTCAACGCACGTAGTGTGGTCATTATGCATATAATCCGTAACTATGAAATTAGCATGAGAATTTTTTTGCTTAATTATCCATCATCGTCAATTCTTATTTTTCTTGTAGTGGAAAACCCTACATATATTATACACAAATTATATTATATTATATTATAGTAAGTTGAAGAATTAATGAGAAATAAAAAAGTAACACTGATATAACTTATACCAAAAGTATATAATCTTCATAGAAATCGATTGAAAGCAACGTAGATTCACTAAAAATCAATAATAACTAGGAAGTGTTGCAAAGTTTGCATTCCACGTTTTACCAATATATATATATGTATATTTGATTAATGTTGGAGTGCTATACATTATAATAATTCACAAATAATAATCTTATCATATTGTTGCATGCACGTAAGATTTTCTTATAAGAATTCAATAGGAAGTAACTCTGGAACGAAGAAGTATATTCGTTCTATGTAGCACTTTTTTTTAAACGTTTTTTAAAAAAAATGACATCTTTGTAATTATTTGTAACCAATATCAGTTAAGTTGTTCACTTTATTTCCATAAGCATATTTTTGTTGTAAAAAATATTAAAGAGACACTTGTATATAGTCTTTGACTGATTGCCATATTATTATTTTTCGATCCATAAAATATAACTTAAGTATTTATCTTAAATTCAATTTTATTTGAGAATCAAAAATCAAAACATAAGATAATCAATATGACATATTAAATTTTGTATCGAATCAAAATTCTAAATATAAATTAAAAAAGGGGATCGGATTAGAGTATATATTATTGTTGCAGTAAAATGTAGTGGAGATGATATGATGAGAAGTGAGAAGCAATACATAATAATAATATAGTGTAATATATAATTGCGTACGTGTGAAGAGGGATCAAGTAGGAATAATGATGGAACTCATTTTAGATTTGCAATTATCATATCACACGATGCTTTTCTCACAACCCAATACTTTTTCTTCCCTTTTTTTTTAATAAAAAAAAATGTAATCATTTGTCATTTTTTTAATGACATAATAAATAAATATGTTTTCTAATTTGGTTTTAGTTGATATTGATGTTATCTTACTTTAAATATGCATAAGTAAATACTGAATTTGTATAAAATTAAACAAGTAAATACACACGTCTTACATGGCATAATCCACATAAAATATTACATAGGACACAAGTGCGGATCTAGTAACACCTCAGTGGTGTCATGGGGCACGACTTCATGATCAGAAATTTTTGATATATATATATATATATATATATATATATATATATATATATATACACGCATTAAAAGGTGACACCGCTTGCAATAGATCTTATGTACGCCACTGATAGGACTCAAAATTACAGTGTATAAAATTGAACAAGTAAACACACATGTCTTACTACGATTGTGTATTGGTCGGTTCCGTTCAATTTGAAAGTTTATCGATTATCGATTTGTAGACATGTGATATCGTTAAGAACCAATAAGATATTGACTTATAAATTATCAATTATTGATGGTTATCGATTTTAACCATTAAGATTTGATAAAAAAAAAATGATTGAAAATTACTTAGAATCATGGTAACTAACATACACATGAGCTGATAGATTGTATCTTGCTCAAAAACAATACTAACACATTATTGAATAACCGAAAGGTTGATACTTCCAGAAATAAAAATATGAAATTAAATCATAAGTCAAGGACTTTATATGCCTAATGATCTGAACATAATTTATGAATTTACTATCGCATTATTGATTAATCGTTAAGAAAAAACTCAAATCATTAAAAATCGATAATATGATACTTAAAAAAAATTAAAACCATTAAATCAATGACCATTATCATAAATCAGTTTAAATTATCAATTTTAATTCGATTTTAAAGGTTCGATCTTACTTTGCTTATAAAAGCTTCCTTAGCTTTGCACGCTTGTGACTCTGTAGGTCCTTATAATTATGAACGTTAAATTATTTAGCCTTAAATTAGATTATATCTTAGGTCAAACAGTGAATAGATTTGAATGAGGTCACAGAACGTAATTAATCCAAATTCCAAAGTATATTAGTTCTCTAAATAATGTAAATAAAGTAGTGCCTAAACTCTAAATGATTGAAATAACGAATTGAATAATCAAAACTATATTATAAAAGAAAAAAATTCAGCTTAAGTGGGTCAACTGCCTTGAAATGAAAGAACATTACGTGTTTTTTTTAAAAATTACCCATTCAATGTAAACTTCAAATGGATTGGATTATTTAGTTATTTTCGTGATACGTTAATAAGTTAATTAATTTTATTATAAAAATGGTTTATTAGTGTTAATATAATAAAATAATTTTCTTAAATAATTATTTATAAAAATTGTACCGTGTCTACTCATTGCTTCCTCGAATCCCAAATAATAATTAATGATTTAGGCTTAGACAACTGCATTAAGAAATTTACTGGTATCTTCGGTAAAATATTCTTAATTATTACTCTTCCATTTTATAAAGAATCATCTGGTTTGACTTAGCACGAAGTTTAAGAATATAAGAAAGACTTTTAAATCTTGAGGTCTTAAATTAAAATTAGGTCAAATATACAAAATTGTCCTTTGGTCTTGTGGTTTTAAACATGCAACGTGCAAAACTGAAATTAAAATATTATCAAAGAAAAAGAAGTCAAATCTTTTGAAATAGATTAAAAAAGAAAAAAAAAATTCTTTTTTAAACGAAAGAAATATTTTATTTTATTTTAGATTGACATAAATGCCATAAAAATTAGGAATGTGTCAAAAATTGAATATCTTTTTGACTTGGTCATTGACACATCAATTTTTAGATGCTAAAATTTAATAATTTCGAACGGCAGTGAGCCATTCTTGAATTTTTTTAATTTTTTTTCTTTTAATTTTTGTTTTCATTTCGCGTTTAATACTTGTATTGAAGACTGACTATTTTAGATTTGCGTCAAGTAACACCACATTGAGATGGAAAAGCGCTCAGGTTTTCTCTTCTCATATTCATTCGATATTCGACATCCATACTAAAGTCTAACTATTTCAAATCCGCATCATGTATGACCCATCTGGAACAAGGAAAACTCTGCTAGGGTATATACTATTAATCATGTGTTTTGACATAGTATTCTAACAATTTCAAGATTAAACATCTGAGTGGGAGATTGTTAGGGTATATACTATTAACCATGCATTTAGATATAGTACATTATAACAATTGTGATGGTTAAAAGTCTAAGTGGGAGATTGTTGGGATATATACTATTAACCATGTGTTAACAAATAATATTTATTAGAGAATAAATATTTGCTCAATTTCAATAGATCATATATTCGTTTATGGTGTCTATTTACTTATATAGTAGATGATTTAGTGTGTAGAGTTTTAGCTTATACACAGAGGATTAAATCATCGGTTCTTATAAGTATAAAGTTTTGGTTCACAATCTAGGATGGAAATTGGACATGCCATCGGGTACGATTGTATCACAAGATTATATGTAATTTGTCCTAATTATGGGAACGGTATAGTTCCAACTTCTTGTGCTAGTACATTTTGTATGTATTGAACGGGACCGAGTAGAGATAGTTGTTTTAGACTGACTGACAAAAACATATTCTCTAAACTATTAAATGTACTTATATTCTTAATCCTGATATAACTATTATGATCTGTATATATTAATTGTCGTTTTGATTTATTAAAAGGTGAGATTCTGAGATGGGTCAATATGCCTGGTAAGTTGAATGATAATAATATATATTGGTGAAATAATAAGTTAGTTGATGGAATCCATGTCTCGTTATAGAGATTGATTGATATACTTTTTTGAGAAACTTATAAGTTTTCATTGTGTCAAATCTTGCAAGTGGATTTATGAATCCGACACATGAAATAAGTTAAGTAGTGCTCTAAAGGAAATTAATCATTAAGTTAAATTCGTCAGTAATTTAATTTATTGATTAGTATCTGAAATCTTAACATGGGGAATTACATAAGTGTTTAATGGGGAATTACGAAATAGAGGAGTGCAATTACGAATTTCTAGTGGAATGATTTGTAATTTATTATGGTAAGAATAATTCAAATTAATTATTTGGAATTATTTCCATAATAGGAAGCCTTGGTAATTAATTATGTGGTCCCTATAGTGCCCATATTTAACTAGAACTCAGAATCCTATTTCTATGCAAAAAGGAAGAATAATATGGGTTTTTCTAGTCTTCTAGAAAAACTAGGTTTTCTAGTCCTTTTTGGATTAGGAAGACATCTCTATAAATAGGGATTATCCTAACCTAGAAAAGTGATGATTAGTATTCTATTCGATACTTGCCCACCCAAGTATTGAGAGAGTTCGGATGTGACTTGGGATCACTGTGATTATCTTTGAAGCCATGGACCTTCAAAAATCAAAAGTGAATAGCATATTTTGTCTCCTTTACAGTACTATAGAATTATGATCTACAGTGATCACAAGTCACATTCTCAATACTTGGGTGGGCAAGTATGAATAGAATACTAATCATCATTTTTCTAGGTTAGGATAATCCCTATTTATAGAGATGTCTTCCTAATCCAAAAAGGACTAGAAAATCTAGTTTTTCTAGAAGACTAGAAAAACCCATATTATTCTTCCTTTTTGCATAGAAATAGGATTCTGAGTTCTAGTTAAATATGGACACTATAGGGACCACAGAATTAATTACCAAGGCTTCCTATTATGGAAATAATCCAAATAATTAATTTGAATTATTCTTACCATAATAAATTACAAATCATTCCACTAGAAATTCGTAATTGCACTCCTCTATTTCATAATTCCCCATTAAACACTTAAGTAATTCCCCATGTTAAGATTTCAGATACTAATCAATAAATTAAATTACTGACGAATTTAACTTAATGATTAATTTCTTTAAGCACTACTTAACTTATTTCATGTGTCGGATTCATAAATCCACTTGCAAGATTTGACACAATGAAAACTTATAAGTTTCTCAAAAAGGCATATCAATCAATCTATATAACGAGACATGGATTCCATCAACTAGCTTATTATTTCACCAATATATATTATTATCATCCAACTTACCAGGCATATTGACCCATCTCAGAATCTCACCTTTTAATAAATCAAAACGACAATTAATATATACAGATCATAATAGTTATATCAGGATTAAGAATATAAGTACATTTAATAGTTTAGAGAATATGTTTTTGTCAGTCAGTCTAAAACAACTATCTCTACTCGGTCCCGTTCAATACATACAAAATGTACTAGCACAAGAAGTTGGAACTATACCGTTCCCATAATAGGACAAATTACATATAATCTTGTGCTACAATCGTACCCGATGGCATGTCCAATTTCCATCCTAGATTGTGAACCAAAACTTTATACTTATAAGAACCGATGATTTAATCCTCTGTGTGTATGCTAAAACTCTACACACTAAATCATCTACTATATAAGTAAATAGACACCATAAACGAATATATGATCTATTGAAATTGAGCAAATATTTATTCTCTAATAAATATTATTTGTTAACACATGGTTAATAGTATATATCCCAACAATCTCCACTTAGACTTTTAACCATCACAATTGTTATAATGTACTATATCTAAATGCATGGTTAATAGTATATACCCTAACAATCTCCCACTCAGATGTTTAATCTTGAAATTGTTAGAATACTATGTCAAAACACATGATTAATAGTATATACCCTAGCAATCTCCCACTTAGACTCTTAACTATGCATTTACAACTTTCGCAGGCATTCCTTTATTTCTTATCGAAAGAAAATTACCAAGCTATTTTCTCATGCAATTTTGTCTAGTAGTGCTTCGTCGTAACAAATCGATTTTGTACTAGATCTTTAGAGACCTTATCATGAAACTCTCCAAGAGTGTACTTCTTTTCAGGAGCTCTATCATAAAAGTTCTCTCAAGCATACAAAACAACTCAATCTTCGTTATGATTCTCCCACTACGACTAAGTACTACTATTATAATCACACTTTCATGTTCTTAATATTTTCTTCAAAATCTTTCGATAATGAAACATTAACAACTTCTCATGAAGTGTTCTTTTAATTTGCTCAACATCACTCCAACTACTTGAGATAGTAGTTTTCTTATGTCTAGTAACGTTTCTCCCACTACTTAAGTGCAATGGGACGTCAATTCTGACATACCCATTAGATGTTCTTGAGCGTATGAATTTACAATTGACTTATTTGTTATTTTTTTGTTCAATTCCCGTAAAGATAATTTACTTCTAGGAACATGGTTACTAAAATTATCCTTTTCTAGAAATCAGAAAGTTGTGTTAACATTATTTTCTTTAGGACATTATAATAAACCTTGTTTCATTCTTTAGGATATCCAATTAACACACACATTCCGTTCTTAATTTCAATTTTTCTTATTCTCCCACTCAGCACATGTGCTGGACAATCCTATATCTGAACATGTCACAGATTAGACTTACGTCAAAAGCAACTAGTTCTATAGTTGCTCAAGGTACTAATATGAAAGAAACTGAATTCAGAATGTAATATGTAGTTATTAGAACCTATCCCAAAAGAAATAAAATAACTAATAATAAGTCAATAATTAATCTCATCATCTTCATAAGCGTCTAATTCTTTTCTCTTCTACACCAATCTATTATAGAGTGTCTAGTGTAGACAATTGAAAGACAATTATTCTATAAGATAAGTGACTTATGAGCTTAGAGGTTTACGTCACTACAATCAGATTGTAGTGACTTTATATATTTTTCATGATGATACTTTCATGTGTTTTAAATATCTTGAGTTTATCAAGACATTTAGACTTATAAAACATCAAAAAATATATTCATATCACGAGTAATTTTCTTGAAAACTCAAAAAACTCAAATTCACCTTTTACTCATGTGCTCATTTATTACACAAATCAGAATAGATTAATTATAACTTACCATCACTACCTCTTAAATCCTTTTTAAGAGGAAAACTAAGGTCTCTTAGTCATTTTTCCTTCTAAACAAAACGTACATGTTGTTAGTGACTTCACTTTCAATGAACAGTTTCGTCCATCCATTAACCAACCTCAAAATTCTATTCAGAATAAATGACTTAGACCCTAACGTACAGATAAGTCTCATTCAATTTAAAAGATATTTTCCCTTATGAGACAGATTAGTATAATTTAATTCTCTCATACTTATGAAATAATCATGCATCAATATACCACAAGAAATAAAATATTTATCAAACTCAATGGTAGAAGAGTTACAAAAATATATTATATACTCATCTCTTATCTGGTTAGAAACTGAAAAAATAATTTCTTCTAACATAAGGTACATACACAATGCATTCATTAAGTTAATATCTTATCTCTACCAAGAGAAAATCTTAAGTAGTACTAAGTGGGTGTGTAAAGTCTATTGAGAATATGAGACACAATACTTTAAATAGATCATAATATTTCGAATAATCCCGAATAATGAAATTCAGGGCTCATTTATACATATATATCCATGCATCTCGAATAGCCAATCGTTGGGATTGGAGAACTACTCATGCAATACACATGTACAATGACCGATTATTCACTCCATAAACTTATACAGACCTAATTCAGTTGGAGAATCTACTGTTAGTTTAAGTCAAGTGAAAATCCTCTAGCTACATTGATCCAATCTTATATTACTCAGTTTAGGAGAGTTCATATAGATTATCAAAACTAGACAATTAAATACATAGTGACTTGTATCAATTTCATCCGTTAGGGAGGAAGGTCTAAGCCAGCACATAAAACTAATACTTCACTACTATTTAATCAATTATGACCAAAAATCATATAACGATCCAAAAAAATTAATTTCTTACTAGATCGTTTTTATAAATCTACCAAATTTCAGATCAATCAGAGTTCTTTTTTTTTTTTTTTGAATTCCAAAACTATGATCAATTTGGTTGAAAACATTGTTTGGTCATAATAGAATTTAAGATTTTCCCGCTCAGTAATTCTTATCATATATCATCATTTTGTCAAATAGATAATGAATTAAGAATAAAGAACAAAATTCTAAAATTCCAAAAGGTAAGCATGTTTATGTATACATTGAATATTAAAATTCAAAACACGCCTTTTAGATATCTATGCATCTTGAACAATAAATTTTAATAAAAAAAATTGACTACTCATGCAACACATATATATGGTGTCAGATATTCACTTCAACAAATTTAGAACAAAAGCCAACTCAGATGGAGAGTATATGTTAGTTTAAGTCAAGTGAATATCATTATCCCTAGATCCATTGATCCAATCAAATATTACTCAGTTTAGTAGAGTCAATACAGATAATCAAAACTAGAGATTAAACTTTAATGACTTGTATTAATTTCATCCGTTATGGAGGAAGGTCTAAGCCAACACATGAACTTAATACTTCACTAAAATTTAGTCATCAAGACCATAGAGAACAAACTCTATCACCACTATATTATAGTCAAGTAATTTTTTGGTAAAATTAAGTTTTCAAGATACAAAAATTATCTAAAATCATCATCTAAACGATCTCAAATTACTAAATCACTACATGACAATGAGTATTTTAAATTTGATAATTTCTGATGAACCTACTGAATTTCTGATCAATTGGAGTTCAAAAATAATATTTATCTCCAAATCTATGATCAAATTCAGATTCAAACGATTTAAAAAAATGAATAGATCTACATCCTTATCATATATCAATTTATGTTAACTCATCATCTGTGATCATGTACCACATATAACATAAATAAAATCAATATAAAGGATGTCATTCATACTAAATCACATTTTAATTCCAAAGAACAACTTTAAAATCATTCTAACGACCTCAAAGAAAAATATAATCACATAGCAATGACTACTACTTACTAGGCCGTTACCAATGAACTTACCAAATTTCAGGTCAATTGAAGTCTATAAAACATTAATTTCCAAATCTATGACCAAATTCAAATTCAAGTGATTTAAGCATTTTTAGGAATTAAAACAATATGACTCACATTCTTATATCAATTCATGTTAAATAATCATCAAATTTAACATAAACATAATTGGTATAAAGAATGATCTTATCAAATATTCAAATTAAATTTTAATCTGACAAACTACCTAAACCCATCTAAACGATTTTTTATGGGACCATCAAATTTCAAGTCAATCAGAGATCATAAAATTCATGACCACCTAAACTATGATCAAATTTGAAAAAGTAATTATTTTAGGCATAGTTAAAGATTAAAATAACTTGATTCATATTTCTATTTTATTCTAATTATTTTCTCATGAGCATAAGGCCTACCATGTGTCTTTCCTTTACCTAAGACACACAACACCTCCTTATATCAAAATTATTCCTTCAATTAATACACTTGAGATTTCAAGATATTATGATTTCTCCCTTTTAGATCGGTGAAATCCTTTAATACCTCTTCTCATGAATTAATTAAGTGTTACTAGTATTTAATGGTAAATCTCCATTTAAGAAAATAAATATTCACCACTAGTATTCACTTAGGACAATTTATACATGATACATTGAGAATATTCTAATGACTCAAATAAATAATTATTTTCGTAGTCCTATTTATTAATCAAAATCTTTAATTCATGTATTTATATGAACCCACATGTATAAAACAAAAAAAATAGTGACTTCAAATAAATAATCACGGTTCATGATTACTATTTATTATATATTATACATGTAAGAAAAGTCATACCCATGAATTTAACTCACTGTTAGTACCTAGCAAAAGCTATTAATAGACTAACAACTATCTAACTCTTTATTTTAATCAGCCAATCAAAATAAGCCAAGGAGAAAAAAAACTTGAGCAATATCATTGTCATCAAAATTTCTTTCTTTCTTTTTATTTTTTATTTTTTATTCTTTTAAGTTGAAATCAAGTCAGCAAAGTTACTAGATCAATAAGAAGAAAAAAAATTACGAGTAGCCGTCTACACAGAGAACTGAATCACTGTATACTAAGACCTACTCTTTTCCCAATTAATTTTCTTTTTCCAATTAATATAATTAAATTTTGCTCAACCAAGTCAAACAAATATTTTAATTAATACAATAGCATAAAATCGTTGATGACAAAGACGAGACCAAAAATCAGCCAACAAGGCAGTTTTGCCAATAATCATGCACCGCCTGAAATTTTAGCTTTGCCACAATAAAATCAAACAAATAAGTTTTCACAAGATAGGTTTTCAACCAACGCCAACAAAAACTTATCGCCCCCGTAATGTATTCACAATTCGTGGAACTTAATTTGCAGGCACACTGATTATTTATTATAGATGTAAGCGCGGCTCTGATACCAATTGTTGAAAAACTATATATACACAGCGGAAGCATATCTTAGATCTTTACTACTTACATGAATAATAGACAACCAATATCGGTTATGCTAGAACACATTAATCATGCTAGAACACATAAACAAACTAAAAGTTAATTCGATAAATACCTCTTGAAGCGTGAGCGGATACCTTCAAGCGAATCTCCAAGTTAAACGGATCTTCAAGCGAATCTACAAGATAGCTATGGTCTTCTACAGTGATCCCAAGTCACATCCGAACTCTCTCAATACTTGGGTGGGCAAATATCGAATAGAATACTAATCATCACTTTTCTAGGTTAGGAGAATCCCTATTTATAGAGATGTCTTCCTAATCCAAAAAGGACTAGAAAACCTAGTTTTTCTAGAAGACTAGAAAAACCCATATTATTCTTCCTTTTTGCATAGAAATAGGATTCTGAGTTCTAGTTAAATATGGGCACTATAGGGACCACATAATTAATTAAGAGGCTTCCTATTATGGAAATAATTCCAAATAATTAATTTGAATTATTCTTACCATAATAAATTACAAATCATTCCACTAGAAATTCGTAATTGCACTCCTCTATTTCGTAATTCCCCATTAAACACTTATGTAATTCCCCATGTTAAGATTTCAGACAATTTAACAAATAAGAGCGTACTTAACTTTTTCATGTGTCGGATTCATAAAACTTGCAAATACTCTTGAACGCGTAAGCTATATATATAGATACCTACACCTTTTAAAAAGAATCTACAAGTTAAACGGATGTTTTCAAGGCGAATCCCCATTTACAAGATGTATGCTATTGGTCTTTATACAGAACCGATGATATGTTAATCCTCTCAATACTCTACACACTTTAAATCGTTCTATTATATAAGCAGACACCATTAATTGGTAAATAAAAGTTCATTAATTTATATTGAGATAAAGTGACCCAAATTCCAAAGTCAGAGCAATATCTCAAGTTTTTAGGAACTTTCTAAAACTCCAATTTCTTACTGCTTTTTTTTTTTTACCTTTTTCATGTTAAAGATTTTTTTGAGTCAAGTTAAATATGGTGTATAATAGAATGATACTTATATAAACCAAATTTAAATGATAAAAATTAATTTTAATCTGATTAAACTCTTTTTAAATTGGACTCTGTTTTTTTTCTTATTATTGATTTATTCTGATTTTTATTTAGGACAAATTCGCATTAATAAGATTCAATAATAGCTAGCCATAAAAAAATTTTCTTGCTTACCTGAGGAAAAATTTTCGAACAAAGTTATTATTTTATATGACGAAACTAATAGTTCTCTTCAAAAATTTCAAAGCAGAGAGAGATTACATTTATTCTATTTGGATAATCTTTTTATCTTTATTCTAATTATTTTCCCAAGGTTGGTCATCTGATAGTTTAATATAACTCAAAAGTTAAGTTTTAGTATTTTGCGGGTCGAGTATAGGGTGGAGGGGGTTAGTAGGTTGCCGAGCGTTTTTCTAGTTTCTTCCGGGCGTATTAGTTTCATTTTTATATGTTTGCTTAGTCGTAAATCTATAGTAATATCTGTATTGTTTCTTCCATTTCGTTTATCTTATTATCTTGCTATTGTTATAACTGCTTCCTTTTCATCTCTTTTTGAGCCAAGGGTCTATTAGAAACCGTTTTTCTACCCTAAAGGTAGGGGTAGGGAGGTCTGCGTATACTCTACCCTCCCCAGACCCCACTTATAGTTTGTTGTTGTTGTTTGCTAGGAGTCTTTTGCGTTTGTTAAAGATATACTAGTAGAAAATGTAGAGAACTTCTAGTGTTAGAGATTTGAATCTTATATTATTGGACTGAGACGGATTTAAAAAAGCGACGCAGATTCATATAGCTGATACCAGCTTGCTTCGGATTGAGGCCTATTGTTAGTAGTTATTGTTGTACGACTATCGTTAAATGAAAGAAGTTCCAATTTTGTAGTTTTTGATGGTGAAAACTTTGGCAATTCTTTACTGCAGAAAATTTGATAGGAAAGGGTGGTTATGCTGAAGTTCATAAAGGACGGTTACGAAATGGCCAGTTTATCGCGGTTAAGCGGCTGACAAGGGGACCACAAGATGAGAGAATAGGGGATTTCTTATCTGAGCTAGGTATAATGGCACATATCAATCATCCAAACACTGCTAAATTGATCGGTTATGCCGTTGATGGAGGACTCTTTCTTGTGCTTGAGCTATCTCCTTATGGAAGCTTGACCAATGTGTTGCATGGTTAGTACGCTTCAATAGATCTGATGTATAATGTCGATCTTTTCTTCTATTTCTCTAACTCTATTCTACGATATCTCACAGCATCGAAGCAAAAACTAGAATGGAAAATCCGGTATCAGGTAGCGATAGGGATAGCTAAAGGGATATTGTATCTTCATGAGGGTGGTCAAAGAAGGATTATCCATAGAGATATTAAGGCAGCAAATATATTGCTCACGAAGGACCTCGAACCGCAGGTATTCTAACTATTCGTAACATTTCCTCCTAATTGTTAAGTACTTTAATGAAACTACGAAAGTATACTCAAAGAAACAGAATCCCTTTTTTCTTACGTCCTACTTTTTAGGTATCGATTAAACCTGAAATACTTTCTGCTTTAAATTCAGATATGTGATTTTGGGCTAGCAAAATGGTTACCAGAGCGATGGACTCACCTCACTATAGGGAAATTTGAAGGAACATTCGGGTACGTACATGTTTGGCCTTCCCTTACTTTCTTGCTTGTGATATAATACTTCTAATTCTTGCGAGATTGTCTTTCTAAAATGTTGTCATAAAACCTTGTGACTGCAGCTACCTTGCTCCCGAGTTCTTGATGCATGGCATAGTGGATGAAAAAACTGATGTTTTTGCTTTTGGAGTGCTTCTTTTGGAACTTATTACTGGACGTCGAGCCCTTGATTACTCACAGCAAAGCCTCGTCATTTGGGTATCTGTCGTTTCTCCCGTCATTATTAGTACACCAACTGAGCAACCCTGCTACTACATGTTAATGTTAAAAAATGAAACTGCCAATTGTTAGTGCATATTAGTTATATCCGTTGTATGTTTGCCTCTTGCATAACTTATGCATCATTCTTATGTCGGGTAAACACACTGAACTGAACGCTCGTTTTTGTTTATTCTAGGCTAAACCCCTAGTGAAGAAGAACAGAATTAGAGAACTCGCTGATCCTTCACTTGATGATGACTACGACTTACTACAGATGAACCTCATGGTCTTAGCTGCTTCTTTATGTGTCCAGCAGTCTTCAATTAAACGACCCCGAATAAATCAGGCAAGTTCTTGAAATTGTTTTGATCAAATTTTAACTTTCAAGTAGACACTACATACATGTTTAATTGATTCTTGTCTTTTGACATTCTCCTACGTCCGCTCTTCCATCCGCCCTTACAATTGTGTCACTAGAATTAATCATAATTTTGGGTCGATCCAGATTCTTCAGCTTCTAAGAGGCAACAGCGAAAGCCGGGATATAATCATGAGAATTAGAAAACCATCACATTGGAAGAGGTATTATGAAGAACTCTTTATCGCAGAAGAAAACAAAACGACTAGAGCGTTGAGTGGTTTAAGTCTGCAGGAACAAATAGCATTGGAAGTCTCTTTAAGATAATGTGATGAATCGAGTTCGAGGCTCAAATGCTTGTTTTGTTTGTTAAAACTGACAAACATCTTCTTGATGAATTGGATTCAGTTGGTTTCTCCATCGTAATTATGGTACAATACGAAGTTGCACACTGGATCAATGATTATGTTGGTACGTGGAGGCGGATTTAGGACTGAAACCAAGTTGAACCTATCACTTTTGGATCGAACCATGTATATATATATATATCGATATAATAAGAATACATTCATTTTGAACTTAGTGACCTTTTTAAGTTTTGGATTCGTCTCTGTTGGTACCTACCTCGAGAAAAGAAGCTTATAGCAAGAAAAAAATGCGATGGATCTTTGTACAATGCATCAGTGTGGGGAGATCAAGCAAATGAAATCAATGAGATGCAGATTTTTTTTAGTTGTTATGACATGTAAATACTTACTATAATCAGAGATTTATAAAGTATATTGTATTGAAATTATATTTTAAATTTTGGTAGTTCTTTACTTCTTTTTACTGTATTTGTTTTCCCTTTAAGGGGGAGGTTTAAAATTCTTCTTAGAGATGAAAACTAACTTTGTATTTGTGCAATTCTTTACCTTGATTAAAATTTGGTCTATAATTATAGATGACCCAAAAGGGCCTTTGATTAGATGATACTATGTGAAGTTAGAAGTGAACCGGCCTAACAGTTAATAAAGTGGTTGAAAATTATGATTTCTCAAGTTCAAAACTCAATGGAGATAAAAAGAAAGAATTCTAAGTAATTTTTTTCATCTATTCCTAGCATTGGTGAACAAGGTTCTTTGTTGCTAGTGAAAGATGACAAGTTTCTGGTGGAATTAGTCAAGATATGCGACGCGAAAGACCGAGTCATATATAACGATTATAAAAAAAAAAAAAAAACTTGTGAAGTTAGAAGTTGGGTAGGTAAGTCCTAATAACAATCTTGGAGGGTGATTTCCATTTCCCTCCAACTGTCAGTAAAATTTTGTATCTTAAATTAAACTTCACCTAATTTAAGAGGAATTTTTCTATGTAGTCACTTAAAAATAACTTAATTATGCTCAATAGTTATAGTTTGTTAATTATGATTCGTAGCTATATCTTAGAGGAAGGATAGAGGTGAGCGAGATTGGAAAAGAGAGGAGAGAGGGTAGAAAGTGAAGAGAGGCGACTTGTATATGTATATATGTCAAATAATTGTATATATGTAACTGATATACATATGTATATGTATATCTGACGAGCGAGATTGGGAGAGGGAAGAGAGGCGAGCGAGATCGGGAGAGAGAGAGGTGAGCGATAGATGGCAAAGAATGAAGAGAGGCGAATTGTATATATATGTATGTCAAACAATTGTATATATGTAATTAATATACATATGTATTTATATATCTGACGAGCGAGTTTGGGAGAGGGAGGACAGAGACGAGAGAGAGAGTGGAGAGAGACTAATTGCATTTGTATATCTCTCATATAATTGTATTTGCACATGTATAAGTGACGTATTTATAGCTAAAATTAAGTTTATTGAAATAATTTTTCTTAACTTGTAAAAAAAATTATGTTTATATAGCAAAAAATACAATTTAAAATCGAAAAAGAATATAATTTCATAATTTTCATATGTGACGAAATTGGAAATTACGGAATCCAAGTTCAAATATCTGCCATACCCGCCTCTATATATCAAGGTCCTGTTCAATATTCATAACTCCAGAAATATTGAGTCACTAAAGTTGAAAAAATAGAGCCCACAATGGCAAATGTAGAGAAGTTAGAGTCAGATTACATCTGTTTCATGTCATCTCTCTTGGGTGATGTAAGTTTTTATCTTTATTCTTCAAGAAAAACAGAGTTACAAAAGAAACCATTTTTATCTTCTTCTTTTTTTTCATTTTTTTGGGTTACCCAGAAAACAAATTTCGAAAAGATTCAATCTTTATCTATCTTTAGTATCATGTTTCTGTTTGTTTTGCATGTATTTGATTTGGGTTTTTTTTTCTTCTTGTTGTTGAACACAAAAGTTCTTGGAAAGTAAGTTTCTTGAGTTGCAGAAACTGCAATATGAAAGCAGAGTTGAATTGGTGTCCCAATTCTTTAAAGAGGCTGAAAAACTTGTAGACAACCTCACCACGTCTCTGTAATTGAATCTTTAAAGAGTCGGTTTCTATTCTGATTCTGATTATTTATGCAGTCAGAAGGAGGTTGTGGATTTTAATCCAGTTGATATTGAAATTCTCCAGTTCAAGGATTGTTGTTCCAGGTATTTCACTTTTTCTTTATATTTTTGGGACCTTGAGCTAATACAAGTAAAAGTGGCTATTTCCATGGCATGTGGACAACTAAGAGAAGACCACAAGTGGATTCTGTTTTTGTCATTTGAATTTAGATAGGGATTTTGTATAATTTCGTTCATTGTTTGATTAGAAGCCCCTCTTTTGTTTTGCAGTATAGGTACACTAAGAGTAAAGGGTCTCCTGAATGCTTTCAGAGTTTCTTGTAGTTTGAAGAAGCTTGACGGGTGAGTCTTGCGTTATGCTCTTTAGTGTAACTCTTTCCTACAGATAGTTGGCATTTGTATCTAGTTACTACTTAGGTTCTATCACAAACGCTTGTTAGTGTTGTGGAAGCCGAATATAGAGAGAGTGATGGAATCACAACTACTATATCTAAAGGTAGCTAATAAATAGTAAATGAGACAACAATAAAAGGAACACCAGGAATTAACGAGGTTCGGCAAAATTTTATTTTCTTTTGCCTAGTCCTCGGACACAACCAACCAATATTTATTTCACTCCAAAAGATTACAAGTGAAATACTACAAGAGAGAAAGAAGAACAAATGCCTTAGGAGATGAGAAGGCAAGTGAGAGGTGTGTTACAAATGAATTAGGAGCTACCTATTTATAGGAGTGAATTCTTCCTATTGATGTCATTCATGACATCACAATATGTCAAAATGTCAAGATTTACCTTGTGAAACCAATTTATTGTTCACTTAAATTTCACCTACAAAAGGTGCTATCTTGACTTTTCTACCAATGAAGAATTATCCTCCTAACTACCATATCTTCTCATTAATCCATTTTTGAATCTTGTCAAATTTAACAAATCTCCACCTTGGCAAGATTCTCCATTTTCAACTTTCTCTCAACAACAATTTTGATTGTGTCTTCAACCATAATCTTCAATGTTCAACAATGTTGATCAAGTTCAAACAATGTTGAAACTTGACCGCAGTCACCACTTTTGTCAACATATCGGCAGGATTATCTGTAGTATGAATTTTCTGCATTATGACTCCACCATCTTCTATGATCTCTCGTATGAAATGATATCGGACGTCAATGTGCTTCGTCCTTGCATGATAAACTTGGTTCTTTGCTAATTGAATAGCACTCTGACTATCACAAAATATTGTGATTCCTTCTTGTCCAATACCAAGCTCTCTAAGCAATCCTTGAAGCCAAATTGCTTCCTTCGCAGCCTCTGTAATTGCCATGTACTCCGCCTCAGTGGTAGACAAAGCAACTGTTGACTGCAAAGTAGACTTCCAACTAACTGGTACATTTGCAATAGTGAAAACATAACCAGTAGTTGATCTTCGTTTGTCCAAATCACCTGCATAAAAATAGTGAAAACATAACCAGTAGTTGATCTTCGTTTGTCCAAAATCACCTGCATAATCTGAGTCACAATATCCAACAAGATATTGACTATCTTTCTGCTCGAAAACCAAACCAACATCTACAGTATTATGAATATACCGTAGAATCCATTTTACAGCCTGCCAATGATCCTTTCCAGGATTGTGCATGTACCTGCTTACAATTCCAACAGCGTGTGAAATATCTGGCCTTGTGCAAACCATTGCATACATCAAGCTACCAATAGCATTCGCGTATAGTACTCTTGACATATATTCTCGTTCAGCTACATTCTTAGGTGACATAGCATCACTAAGCTTAAAATGAGGAGCAAGCGGAGTGCTAAACGACTTTGTTTTTTCATTCATACCAAATCGGTTTAGTACTCTCTTCAAATATTCTTTCTAAGATAAATAGAGTTTCTTTGAATGTCTATCTCTTTTTATCTCCATGCCAAGAATCTTCTTTGCCTCACCCAAATCCTTCATCTCAAACTCCTTTCTTAGTTGAATCTTTAGCTTTTCAATTTCCTCTTGACTTTTAGAAGCTATCAACATATCATCAACATATAGGAAAAGATATATAAAGGAATTATCTTCAAGCTTGCGCAAATACACACAATGATCGTATTTGCTTCTTATGTACCTTTGCTGCAACATAAACTTGTCAAATCGTTTGTACCATTGTCTAGAAGATTGTTTCAATCCATACAACGATTTTTCAAGTTTGCACACCATATTTTCTTTTCCATCAACTTTGAATCCTTCTGGCTGAGTCATATAGATTTCCTCTTCCAAGTCTCCATGTAAAAAAGCAGTTTTTACATCCAACTGAACTAGTTCCAAATTCAACTGTGCTACCAAAGCCAACAAAACTATAATGAAGGAGTGTTTCACAACTGGACAAAATACCTCATTATAATCAATTCCCTCCTTTTGAGCATATCCTTTGGCCACCAATCTTGCTTTGTAGCGAACATCTTCTTGGTTAGGAAATCCCTTTTTCTTTGCAAATACCCATTTGCACCCAATTGCTTTCTTGCCCTCTGGGAGATTGGCCAATCTCCATGTATGATTCTGATGAAGAGATTGCATTTCTTCATCCATTGCATTCCTCCACTTATCTTCTTGTGAACTTTGGACTGCGTCTTTATAAGTGTTAGGAATGTCATCGGCTGCAATTGAGTTAGCACAAACCACCATATCTGTGAGTCGAGCAGGTTTTTTTATTGTCCTTTTTGGCTTGCTCGTTGCTATTGATTCAAGTTGTGGTTGAGGTTCTTGAGATGGAACCTCCTCTTCGACTGGCTCTCCTTCAAGAGGAAAATCTTCTGTTGTTTCCTCGTTTGATCGCTGTGTTGGGAAAATTATCTTTCCCTCAAACTTCACCTGCTTTGAAGCACCATCAATTTGTTTGGCTTCTTCAAGTGTTACCTTATTTGTCAAGGCAGATTCATCAAAGGTAACATCCATGCTGAAAATAACTTTTCTTGTCTCTGGACACCATAAACGGTATCCTTTGATTCCAGAAGTAATTCCCATAAATAAAGCTTTCTTTGATCTTGGGTTCAATTTTGACTCTCTTAGATGATAATATGCAATTGAGCTAAATACATATAAAGAACCATAATTTTCAGCAGGTTTTCCATACCATTTTTCAAATGGTGTCTTCCCACCAATAGCAGCAGATGGTAGACGATTAATGAGGTGGCACGCATATGTCATTGCCTCAGCCCAAAATTCTTTGCCCAAGCCAGCATTGGATAACATACACCGAACTTTCTCCAGCAAAGTTCGGTTCATGCGTTCTGCCACTCCATTCTGTTGTGGTGTATTTCTGACGGTGAAATGTCTGACGATACCATTTTCCTCACAAATATTTTGAAAAAGATCATTTTTGTATTCGCCACCATTGTCTGTGCGAAGACACTTGATCTTTCTGCCACTTTGAGTTTCTATCATCGCCTTCCATTTGAGAAAAATTCCCAAAACTTCATCTTTTGTTTTCATCGTATACACCCAAAATCTTTGAGAAAAATCATCAACAAAGGTTACAAAATAGTGTTTCCCACCTAATGAAGGTGTTTTGGAAGCACCCCAACCATCCGAATGAACATAATCCAAAATACTTTTAGTATTATGGATAGCTGTTCCAAATTTAACCCTTGTTTGCTTTCCCTTGATACAATGATCACAAAACTCCAAGTTGCAAGTTTTTACTCCTTTTAGCAATCCTTGATCCGATAAAGTTTTCAAGGATTTCCCTCCAGCATGTCCCAAGCGCATATGCCACAGCTTGGTCATTTCTGCCTCCTTCTCGTCATTGGATGTTGTTGCCGCTGTCCCAATAACTGTACTACCTTGATAGTGGTACATGTTATTTTTTCTTCGAATTGCCTTCATTACTACCAGTGCACCAGAGCATATTCTCATCACGTCATTATCTGCATTGACTTTGAACCCCTTTGATTCTAGGACTCCAACAGAAATAAGATTTTTCTTCAAATCTGGTACATATCGAACATCTGTTAATGTTCTACTTAATCCATCATGGTTCCTTAATCGGATTGAACCAACACCATATGCGGTAAGAGGATTATTGTTTGCAGTGTGAATAACTCCACATTCTCCTTCTTGTAAATCAATAAACCAGTCCCGATTGGGACACATATGATAACTACAAGTTGAGTCCATCAATCATACATCAGGTGATTTGGATGGATCTGTTGTAACTAGTGAGTAATCGGAGTCATCACAATCAGCCACATTTGAATCCATGACAGCCTTCCAATTATTTGGTTTGGCTTTGCTATTCAACTTTGGGCAATCTTTCTTCCAATGCCCTTTTTCTCGGCAAAAGGCACATTCATCTTTGCTGAGTCTCGATCTTGACTTGGATGTCCCTTTCTTCGTTCTCATATGATTTTGAGAACGACCTCTCGCAACCAGTGCTTCTGCTTCTCCGCCTTTTTGTTTTTCTCTCTTTCTTTGTTCATAACTATATAAGGCAGAACAAACTTCGTTGAGAGATACTTCATCATTCCCATGCAGTAGAGTCGTTTCAAGATGCTCGAACTCATCGGGAAGTGAACTTAACAACATTAAGGCCATATCTCCATCCGTAAAAGTCACGTCCATATTCCGCAAATCTGTCGCCAACTTATTAAAGCTGGTGATATGATCATTCATTGTGCTACCAGGAATATAAGTGAAGCGTAACAGTCTTCTTTTCATGTACAGTTTATTTTGACTGTTTTTCTTCAAGAATTTCTCCTCCAATGAATTCCATAATTTATTTGCTGATGTTTCCTTCGTGTATGGATACTTTTGTTCTCTTGCAAGGTAAGATCGAATGTGTCACATCCGGGTTTACCCCCCAGACGTAAACGGCGTCGTCGTCCTCTCGGAGGACTAACACAAGCCTCTTAACTTCGTCATAGCATTCATCGAATAAAAATCAGAAAGAATTAAAAACTTTTTATCTAAAACTACTCGGAGGTTTACATAGACCTCTACATACACATCATTATATATATCAAGTATACATAGACTTGTTCATATACGAAGATTACTTAGTCTTCTACTTTTATTTCATACACTTATATATTTAGAAAATAATAGTCATAAAACCATCTCATCTCATAAACCATCTATCGATTACAATAAGTCTTGGGCATAGCCCTACATCAAATGAAAGAAGCCGCATATAGGCTGTCTACTACATCGTCTCAAGAGAATAACAGAGTCAACATAGAATCATAGTAACTACACATCATAAAAGAGAGATGTCGGCCACGTCCTCGAGAGAGTGAGGACCTACCACTTGGATGGAAAAATACCCAAGTCTTCCTTCCTAGCAATTTGGATCAAGATCAACGACCCGAACCTAAAATGTTTGGGAAAAGGGAAAGAAAAGGGATTAGTACTCCACATGTACTAAGTATGGAATCTCATATACAATTACCAATCAAATATATTTAAAAAGGGACATTTATGAAAACATAATAGACTACATATGCAATTAAACCATAACAAAACAAAGCATACTAATGATAACCTTCAATAAGTCACAAGTGCAATGATCAAGTAAAATTACCATGTCTCCTACTCAATCAAGTAACCTACCAAGACTACAATTAGCAATTTACTTACCAACATACTCTTCATGTCATGATACATCCTTCTTCAAGCAAAGACAACAACATTATATTCATAAGCATGTTACTCAACATACAAACCATTTACATCATACCATCGCTTTACATGTATAATATTGACCTCTCAAAGTTCCTATCAAGGCAAACTAGTGCAAGGCGTAGGTAGAGTCCCATACCCCTACCTAAGCTATAGCCAACCTCTCAAGTTACTTTGATTAGCCTATATCTTATTCATTCATTTTAGTTTAGGGAACATTTGCCTTAACCGACATAGACCACATAATCGAATGTGGAATCCGGTGTCATGAAACCTTACACCGATGGAAGGTGGTCTACCGGCCAAGGTAGAACCTAACGTGAACATAGCTATCTAGGTGGATCCACTAGCTAGTATCCTATGGTGGCAACATAGTTCAAGAACTAAGAGGTAGATATCCCTATTTATACCATTTGGTAATATGGGCCGCTCCTCATGGGAATCCCTTAAAGTGACACATCCCTCATACATGGGAGTTATCGTCACATGGGCAACTTCTAGGATGAATCTTTCCTTTTTAGGGACAAGTCATCACCTCCCATTGTCAAGTTCGCTCGGTGCTAAGCTAAGTCCCCATTTAGAGAAATCTTTAATCTTTATTAATCTTCTCAATTTAGTTAGATAGAAGGGTCAATCCCTCGTATAATCATCATTATAGCTCAATAAGAATTGTATGAGAATTAGTCCTTTCATTAACAATCCATATAGGTGAAGTCAACCCTCGTACATCTCATCATAATAGGGCACATCGTACAACTTCCCTATGTTACATTACACCTAGCAACCTCACAACCAACCTAAGCATATAAGTTCATGTATCATATCAACTTATCACATCAATCAAAGCATACTTCAACATAACATTATCACTTGATGACAATTAACCATAATTTGAAGTAAAGGCTAGGATCATCAAGACTTACCAATACTCCTCCCTAGTCCATCAATAAAGGACCTTACCATCAACCCATAGATCAACCAATCTTAGATCATCGCATCAATGTAATTCAATAATAAATCACAAGAACTAATCAAGGAGAAGCACTATACTATGAAGCAATACTACATCAAAGCTTAGTAACATGATCTCAAGTGTATCTTCTTAACTTAGATTCAATATTCAAGAACATAGGTGTGAAGAACTTCAATTCATCATATTAGATCCATAATCAATGCAATAACAATCATTAAAGACCATTTAACTAATTATGAGATCAATTCTATCAAACTCAACCTAATCCATATCAATTCTACATTTAGGGTTAAGGGTTAGGGGTCATCACCGACAATCTAGATCAACTACATCAATTCACCATAATCAAGTTACAATTCATGATAATCTATTCATTCTAACCCAAGAAATACCTAATTAACTCAATTCACATGATCAAATTCGGATTTGGATGAAACCCATAAGAAATTCAACTTTTTGGAAAAAGCTTTGAAGAAACCCTTTGAGGAAAGAATCTCAAAGGTGAATTAGATCCCATACCTTAAGTTTTGATGACGTATTGATGGTGAATTTCGTGATAAATCAACCCCCAATGATCTCTCCAAGTTGATCTCCAATGGTGTCTTCCAATAGAGAGAGAAAGTAGAGAGAAGGAAGAGAGTTTTGTTTTTGAGAGAATGATTAGGCTAATGAGGGTTGGGATATTTATAGTAGGGTCTTAAGTCACTTAATTAGTCTCTTTTAAACCCCTAATTACCCCTAAGACACTTAATTAATTAACTAACTAAAAACTAACTTTTCCGAAATTGCCACAGACCTTCCACGACGGATCCCCGATGACGGTCCGTCGTGGGCGTGACGGACTGACATCCCTCTGTCCTGCACATCCGTCACGTTGGTCAGAGACTTGTGCAGGCGGAGGCTTTCTCCCCAAGCGCACGACGGTTACACGACGACGGACCGTCGTGGCCATGACGGACTGGATTCCCTCCGTCCTGCACATCCGTCACGCTGGTCAGAGACTTGTGCAGGCGGAGGCTTTCTCCCCAAGCGCTAAGGCTGGCATGACGGAGGCCTCGACGCCCCGTCCCGCCTGTGACGCCTCGCCATGGGGTCCGTCATGCCCTGCTGCTTCAAGGGTATTCCTCGAGGGTCCTTGCTTGGTCCTTGGGGAGTCGTACCCTGACTTTTCCAGCATGATACCATCCCACACAATATTTTACACCTATGGTTACAACCGTTTACCAAATTCCAACTCTTTAACTTGGTTAAATCAAAAGGACACTCTAGCCCTCTTATGAATCAATTTGCCGGACGTTTAAGAGTTTCGGTTCCAACACCACTTCAAAGACTCTAAATATGCCTAATTGGCTAGGAACACTGGTTTAGATCCTAAGGAGCTCATTTAAGTCTTATCATATGATCTCGATATTTCAAAATGTTACAGAATGGTACCGCAAGCAACACGGTTGATAATCTTCCAATCTTCTTCTCCTACACCGTCTGGTTTCTTTTCTTCAATGGCAATATCTAGCCCTTGTTGAAAAAGAACATCAAGGACCTCGCCTTGCCACATTCCGAAATGTCCTGACTCGTCAAAAATTTCAGCTGCAAATTTCGCATTTGACACAATTCTTGTCATAAGCGAAGATGTCAATGATGATGTATTATTGACACTTGATGTGGACTCATCATTTTTCTTGTCTCCCATTTTACTACAAATACTATTTACTAGCTAACAATGCAAGAACCAAAGCAAATCTTTTTCTGATGTGGAAGTTCAGACTATGCTGCAACCACAGAGCATACTCAGATAATACCTTGGCTCTGATACCAATTGTTGCGGAAGCCGAATATAGAGAGAGTGATGGAATCACAACTACTATATCTAAAGGTAGCTAATAAATAGTAAATGAGACAACAATAAAAGGAACACCAGGAATTAACGAGGTTCGGCAAAATTTTGTTTTCTTTTGCCTAGTCCTCGGACACAACCAACCAATATTTATTTCACTCCAAAAGAGTACAAGTGAAATACTACAAGAGAGAAAGAAGAACAAATGCCTTAGGAGATGAGAAGGCAAGTGAGAGGTGTGTTACAAATGAATTAGGAGCTACCTATTTATAGGAGTGAATTCTTCCTATTAATGTCATTCATGACATCACAATATGTCAAAATGTCAAGATTTACCTTGTGAAACCAATTTATTGTTCACTTAAATTTCACCTATAAAAGGTGCTATCTTGACTTTTCTACCAATGAAGAATTATCCTCCTAACTACCATATCTTCTCATTAATCCATTTTTGAATCTTGTCAAATTTAACAGTTAGCTTGTAGTATGTTCACTGTTAATTTACAGTTTCATAGAGTATAATGCTTGTGCTTTTGTTATGACTTATGACTCCTTATTTTCTGGCTAAGTTCATTGTATTCATTAATGAAATGGTGCCATTTTAAATCTTCATTTACATTAATGTTCTTTTCTTTTTTCTATTTTATGGTGCAGGTGTATGGAGTTTTTGCAGTCTGTAAAGGATGGATATCTTGTTGTTAAAAATAAACTCGAAACTTTGTTAAAGGTACGTAATCTATTAAGAATGCAAAGGGTTTCCAGATCAAGCATCATTTCATTGAAAATAAGTTGTATCTAGATAGTGATAAGAATACTAGAATCATCGAAAGTTTGCAAGTATTCAATCTGATCTGTCTTGTTTGATAATGCAGTCGGAGCAGGAAATACTGGCTGCTGGTGGTAGCATTCCTATCATATCTTAGGTGTTAAAATAACATGAAAAATGAAGTAGGGGTTTTGCTGCTCATGAGCTAGGTCTAGAATTTCATGTGAATAAGTCTTCTTTGCAATCTATCATGTGAATAAGGCTTGCTTTACAAACTCAATTTTGATGTAGCTAGAGTGTGGATACTTCAAGCTGTTAAAATCTTGGAATTCTGAGGACGACTATTTCCAAGAACATGATATTGTACTTGTAATATACTGCTCAATGGTATAGTTTAATTTTTCTTCAATGAATCAATGAATGATGCAAGTAATGTTGGAAAAATAGTTAGAGTATCTCGAAAATAGGCAAGGTGATGTGGTACCTCTGTATGAAAACTTATGGTATTCCTTCATTATTTCGTATATAAATTCATATTTTTGGTTTTATGAGATTCTGTCCAAAGTTACCCTTTATTTTCACCATAGTAGTATATTCATGCTTTTATTTGTCTTGAAAAAGAAGAAGGCTCTTGAATAGTGATAGGCTTTTGAAGTAGATATTGACAAGAAATTAGATATATAATCATGTATTGATTTATTTTCCCTTCTATTTTTTAATGATATGTGTATTGTACTTTTTCTTTTTTTCTTTCTTTATTTTTCCTCTGTTTTAATTCGTATATATCTCTATTTATATGAATGATTACTTTTGAATAGTGATAGATTTGTGAAGTGAATATCAACAATAGTGATGCCCCTCTACCTTTGTTTAACTTGAAAAAGAAGAAGAAAGCTTTGAATATTGATAGGCTTGTGAAGTGGATATAACAAGATGTTAGACAATTATGTGTTGATTTTGTTTTTCTTTTTAATTTTAATGATTAAAGTCGCAATGAGTATTATATTATGTTTTGCTTTCTATCATTTTTTTATTTCCTGTGTATCATTATGATGCTCTTAAGTATAATTTTTATACCAACTTAAAATTTAGTTCGAAGTAGGGATGTGCACTATTTGAATTTTATCGACTAACAAAATCAAATCGAATCGAATTTTTATTTGGATTGGTTGTTTGATTTTTCGAATCGGTTACTTTGTTTGTTTTTTTTGGTTTGGTTTCGAATTTAAGAAAATAAAAACTGAAAGAAATGAATTATCTCTCTCTCAATATATATAGAGAGAGAGAGATTACGTTTATATTTTATGCTTGAATATGTATACTTATAAGTATTGTGTTTTGAGTTTCTTATGATTTAATTAGAAAGTATATTTGATGGATTCAATATTATTACTTTGGTTATGTTATTAATTATTGACATAATCGAAAACTGAAAAAAATCGAACCGAATAACCAAACAGAAAAAAATCGAACCGAATAGATAAAAATCATATCAAACAAAATTTATTTTGGATCGAATTATATTACACTATTACAAAATCAAAAACCAAAAAAGTCCAAATCGAATAATGCAAAACCAAATTGAAAAACCAAATGCACACTCCTAATTCGAAGTACGAGTAATTAAATTTTAGAAATATGAGAGTTATTTGCTGTATAATTTCTATCTATATAATTTGGTCTCTTATTTTTCCTCATAAAAATGTCAACAATAAAAAAAGTAATAAAATAAAAGATATGGTAATATTATAACCAAACAAGACGAAATAATTTTTATATAGAGAGAGAAAGGGGGGAGAGAGAGATAATTAAATTACAATTATTAAATGAAAGACTTTTGCTACTCTTATTTTCTTGGAAATAAATATTACCTTCTGTTCTTCAATCGACAATTTTTTTAGAATTTTGTTGTAATACATCTATGAAAAGGTGTATAATTCTTTTACTCATATTTAACTTTTCATAACTGTTTTTATATCGAAATATTGGTATTATAATATTTTTATTTCTTTATCCTCATTATACTATTTTTATTATATATAGTTATGAAATTACAATTTTTACTATAACATATTTATGAGGAGGAGAATAGGTTTTATTGAGTAACATACATCAATACTTAACATTTTAATAAGTAACAGATTTGTTTCATTTCTTTCATTGTTAAAAATAGTTATTAACAAACATAAATGTAATGAAGTTGAATTACTATTACTTTGTAGTTTGTATAGTACAATTATTTTACCTCTCTCTGTGTGAGGAGATTAGTTTTTATTGAATAATAGACATCAATACTTAACATTTAAATCAGTAACATATTTTCTGCAATTCAATAGTTGTTTTAGTTTCTATTTAATTTTCAATTCATTTTTAATTCATTTACTAACAATTATAGAAAATATATTTTAACTTTTATTTAGATTAAAAGAAATTTAAAGGGTCAATTGACGATAAATATATGTATGTATTTGTAATAATTTACTACGAAATATTCGCTATGTATAATAGAAATGAAATTAATTAAAGAATATATATATTATAGCTTATTGCCTAAGAATAAATTCTCTTTTATTCTATATTAATTGTTAAGTTTAAAATAAAAAAAATTATGTTGATATTTATCTAGATAAAATAATATAATTAGAACAACTAATAATGTAATTTTTTATTTTAATTTTTTTTAACCATTCTTTAAAATCATTTAAAATATAACTCAATTATAACTTGACAATTTTTCCCCTTCTTTGTATTAATTTCTTCATATTATGGCATACTATTAAAAGCACGACTTATTTAAATAAAGTTATGCTCTCTCTCTCTCTCTCTCTATCTATCTATCTATCTATCTATCTATCTATCTATCTATATATATATATATATATATATATATATATATATATATATATATATATATTCTTTTTTACCAAACAAAAAGATTCACACTTTTTTGTATTGATTTATTTTTAAAACTTTCATTATATAAGTCATCTTTTAAAATACTGTGAATTAATATAAAGAAATTAATACAAAAGGACAAAGTTGTCAAATTATAATTAATTTAAATTTATTTAAAATAAATTTAGAAAATGACTAAAAAAACTAAAATAAGAAAAGTATACGTAATATTGTAAATCATATAGCACTTGAATTTTGTAAAATTATCCCTTAAAAATTTAATTACAGCGCGAAGCGCGAAATAATTCCCTAGTATAAATATTCATCTTCAATATTCTCTAATTTATTCAACCTTTATGAGAATTATTGGGCATCGATATCCATTCATTAAATAGCATTGTTTGACCAATTTACATTTTTGGTATTGCTTTTAATTTGGACATTTTTATTCATGATTTGCAATTACTCTCCTTTATTTCCATTATTGATTTCCTTGAATTCCAATCCTTTAGACGTTGGAGCTATCAACCATTATTATAATGTTAATCCTTTTTCTATATATATTCATTATGATTTTTCCACTGAAAAGAACAAAGTCTTCCTTGGATGTAGAACAAGAAAATTGTTCCTTCCTATTGTTTGAGTTGCTTGGGTTTTCACCAATTTAATATTTTTGTCAGATTCTGGCTTCTAATTTTAATACTAGAAAAGCTTGTTGAAACCTGAAGGAACGTTAACCAGTTAAATATCCTTAAGGATAATGTCATAGGCACATCTCAAGCGATGAGATTTCCGTGATTTTCAATAGTTTTCTAACAATCTTAAGAATATTTCAATTATCGCAGTTCATGAAAACGATTCACCTAATGCTATTGTTATCGATAATAACACCATTGTTGCTCAAACATCTCATAGTGTTGTCCCTATTGTGTCTTCGCACAACTTTACCAAATACTTCCATGATGTTTCAAAAGTAAAAGCTTTTGGTGGACAAATTTTAAGAGATGGCATGAATAAATTTTCTCTGCTCTTGACATATATGCATGGAGTGACGTCTGCGCTAATAGAATCAAAATCGGATGAATATGCCTTTAAGCAACTAAATCAATGAATTTATGCAAATAAGGTATGTAAGCACACAATATTAAATATTCTCTCTAATGAATTGTTTGATGTGTATTGTTCTGATAAGGAAGCAAAGGAGATTTGAAAATTGCTACTTGCTAAATATACTACTGAAAATGCTACCAAACAAAAGTTTGGTATTGATAATTTTTACATTAGGAGATGACCGAGAAGAAAAATGTGACGATACAAATCAGGATCTTAATTAGTCAGAGAAAATTATTTTACCAAAACAGTATATGATTGGTATATTGATCGAAAGACTACCAGAATCTTGAAATGACTACAAACAAAATTTGAAGCACAAATAAAAATTATTCTCTCTTGAAGATTTGTTGAAACACATCATTATTGAGGATACCAAACGAAAGCAATCATATTTTGTCAAAGCAAAAAAAATCGTTACATAAGTTAATCTTGTGAAAGACAATAAGTCTCGCAATAAAGATAACAGCTATGAAAAAGAACTTGATTATAAACTCAGGGTCAACAATCAAAATTTCAAGAAAAAACGGTAATTGTTTGTGCGTGACAAACCAGGCCACCATGCAGTTCAATGTAGAAACAAAGCTGGGGAAAATGACAACGTGTTAAGCCAAAAGTAAAATCTGGCTGAAGCAGATGATATCATAGTGGCGGTGATTTTCCAAATGAACCTTCTGGCCAATGTAAGTGACTGGGTGATAGATTCAGGTGCTACTAGGCATATTTGTGACAATAAAACAAATTTTGTGTCTTATACCTAAGTCAACGAAGGAGAAGAAGTTGTATATCTTGGTGATTCTTCAACCACTCAAGTCTTGAAAAAGGAAAAAGTTCTTCTCAAATTCACACCTGAAAAAACTTTGGGTTTATTGATAAATACTCATTAGGAAATTTTTGAGGAAATTGGGTGGAAATTTGGTTATGGGCGGTTTATTAATTTATGGGTTAAAAGTAATGGTCAAACGGGTAGTTACTTAGGATTTAGACACATGTACAAAATGAGGGGACCGTTAGTGAGAGAGGATGTGTGTATCAATAATTGACGGCAGAGACTGATATGAACGAAAAATAACGAATGGTATAGACATATCATTTATCAAAATTCTTAGGTATATTTGTTCATCTTCCCTTAAAAGAATGGTATGAATAAGGACATAAATGTGTATCTTTTTAAAATTAAATAACATATTTCAAATTATTTCAAAAAATAAAATAATAATTGTATTCAACTTTGATTGTCTCTTCATTTAGAGAACTATGAATATAAAAGAGAGAATAGGGTTAGAATGCATAAAGAGTGACTACAGTTGATAAAAGAGAGCCTCAAAATCAAATCATGGCAATTTTAGTGAAGATGTACACAGATTACATCAGTCTCATGTCATCTCTCTTGCGTGATGTGAGTTTTTATCCTTTTTATTTTATTCTTCAAGAAAAGGGTAACCCAGAAAAACAGAGTTCGAAAAGATTTTAATTTTTATCTCTATCTCTCTCTGACTTGTTTTCGATGTATTATTTTCTTGTTGTTGAACACAAAAGAGATTCTTGAAAAGGCGGTTTCTTGATTTGCAAAATCTGCAATATAAGACCAGAGTTGAATTGCTGTCCCTTTTCTTTAAGGAGGCTGAAAAACAATTAAACAAACTCACCATGTCTCTGTGAGTAGTACTAATGTAGCTTTATGTTTGTTTAATTGAATACAGTTTCTGATTCTGATTATTTATACAGGCAGCAGCAGATTGTGGATTTTAAGCAACTTAATATTGAAATCCACGAGTTCAGGAGTTTCAGTTCCATGTATTTCACTTTCCTTTATATTAATGGGACCTGCTAAGATTTTGACACCTTCTAATAGAAGTAAAAGGAAAAGGAAGGGTTATTTCCATGGAATGTGGACAACTAAGAGAGAACTGAATTTTCTTGTTTCAATCAAGAATTGACCTAGGGTTCTGCTTTTGTTATTTGAATGTAGATATGATTTTGTATAATTTTGTTCATGATCGTTAGTGTATTCGAGTTCATTGATTGATTAGAAGCCCCTCTTTTGTTCTGCAGTATAGGTGCACGTAGAGTAAAGGATGCCATGACTGCTTTCATAAATGTTTGTCTAGTAAAGAAGCTTGACGGGTGAGCCTTGCATTATGCTCTTTAGTGCAACTCTTTTCTACAGATAGTTGACAATTGTAATTATGCACATCTAGTGCAGGTGTATGGAATGTCTGCAGCTTGCGAAGGATGAATATTTTCTTGTGAAGAATAAAATTGAAACTTCGTTTAGGGTAAGTATTTCACAATGCCAAAGGGTTTCCAGATCAAGCACCATTTCATTGAAAATACATTCTATCTAGATAGTAATAAGAATACTAGAACAGCATCGTGTCTTAACTGTTTATGTAATATTAGCTTCTCATATGTTGTTGTCTCTTTCACAAATGAGATCTTTGTGTCATAGTTGACGACTTGATGCAACATTTTCTATAAATTTTGAATCTTATAAACAAATATGGAACCTCTCTCACCTTTTTGTTCCCTTATTCAACCTTTTACTTCCAAGGATTAGAATGCATAATGAGGGATCTGTTAAACTTCTAGCTTACAACCAATTTGGAGAAGTTAGCTCTTCTTGTCACCTTCATTAATTATTGAATACTCCCCTCCGTTTCAATTTGTGTGTTTTACTTTTCTTTTTAGTCGTCCGTTTATAAAAGAATGTCTCTTCCCTTTTTTAACAACTCTTTAATTCTAACTACAAGATTATAGGTCATTTTGATACATTCTACCTATCTTTATTTTAAGACCATAAGATTCAGTCTTTTCACATTCTTTAGTAGATTTCTGGCATCAAAATTTCTTATATTGAGAATACAGTTCATATTCTAAGTTTGCAAAATTAGTTCAAGAATTCAATCTGATCTGTCTTGTTTGATAATGCAGTTGGAGCAACAAATTGTGGCTACTGGTGGTAGAATTCCTATCATACCATAGGTGTTAATAACATGAAAAATGAAGTAGGAATTTGCTGCTGCAGAGGAGTTTGAAGATTTTTCATGAACTGCTTGATTGCTAGGTTGGAAGGTCTAAAGAATTTCATGTGAATAAGTTTTTTTCGCAATCTATGGTATGTTCGGCCTGTTATTTGCTCAAAATTTTGATGTGGAGTGAGTGTTTCAGTCAGTATTAGGCATTTGTTGAATTTGAGATGATAACCAACCTTGATGACCAAATTGATGTTTTTTTGTTATTTGATGACTAAATCTTTGAATTCTAATGACTTCTTTTTTCAAGAACGCGATATTGTTTATTCTTCTGAGTGAGTGATGTAGTTCTATTTTTCATTTTTTGAATGAGGTTAACTCACCATATGTGATGGTTTTGGACAGGGAATGGTAACTTCCTATTTGACGTATAATGGAAAAAATGTGCCTTTTATTCATATGAGATTTAATTATTTTTAAGTTTCGAGGTAGGTGTCTGATCTTGTTCTGAAATCATGAAATGAAGTTTAAGTTTTTGGACGTTCAAATGCAAGTTGTTCTTTGATTTTACATACACAAGTTTCATCTTTATAATACCATGACAACAATTTAAAAAGTCTGGTTGACATGGTTTCAAATCATTATCATGATTTAAATTTGAAATTTTATTTGAAAAATCTACAATTTGTGTTCTTTTCAATCAAATACATATGCAGTAGTTGAACTACTTAATAATTGCCATAGGTCAGTTCAAGCTTTACTATGACTTTTTCATTTGTTTGAATCTTGAAATTTAAAATGTGTCACGAAAAGATAAAGAAATTTATGTAAACACCAACTGCTTCTCTAGGCATGGCCCTCAACAATGACAGTGTTAAAAGAACCATATTAACTTGAATATTCTTAGTTTTATTCATATACATATTTATTACGGTTAAAAGTTATCTGGCCTTGACAATATTATGTAAAAGAAGTGATCAACCATGTGTGTATTGCTCAAGTCTATGTATGTAGTAAATTAAGTAGAGAAAAAGGAGGGTTGGGTACTAACTACAGTGGGAAATATTGGCCTAATTTTGAGTAAATGAGAGTTATAATTAAGCATCACTAATAGTTGTATGAAAAAGACATGATACTTAAGTTTTATAAATATTGAGACATCCCCATTTTCCCTTCTTTTTCACTCTTTTCTTGGTACAAATAACTAGTCTGTACTCAGTACTAATGTAGGTTCACTCATTATCGTATCTCAAATTGTAAAATAACTTAATGGTCCATACATATTCTTAATTATATACTGCAAATTATTAAAGGATGATGATATAATTAATGATGCCCTATTGGTTGTTGGGGTGGTGCCTATCTATATTTTAATTTTGGGTTCTAAGGTGGTGCCTATCTATAAATGCATTTACTCACTCAGTTATGTTCCTAATTATAATGCTACATGTACAAATTAGTATAATTAATTATACAAAACAAATATTACTCTCTCCGTCCATCCTTACTGATTTTTACAATACTATTTTAAAATGTATAATAATATTTATTCGGTTTAATTTATAAAATTAAAGAATAATTTATCATATTATGTATTTTTTACCCTTGAAAGTGGCGAAAAATAGCTACAGTTTGCTACAGGATGTAATTGAATCAAAGTATATTTATAGCATTTAATTTGAATTAATAGTTTGCTATTATATACAATTATACAGTAAAAATACTCAACTGTCTAGTTTCTTTTATGTTTCTCTCTTTCTTGTTTTATACAAATTCAAATTATATATAATTTTTCTCTTTCTCGTTTTGTAAAATTCGATTCAATTGTATATTCTCTGCCCAAGTCTCTTTTGCCTTTCTCTCTTTCTCATTTTATACAAATTCAAATTGTATATAATCGTCCTATACACTTATTTACAAATATTTCCCTACCCAAGTCTCTTTTGCCTTTCTCTCTTTCTCATTTTATACAAATTCAAATTGTATATAATTTCTCTCTTTCTCGTTTTATACAATTCGCCTCAATTGTATATGTATAGTGAATTATACATATAAATATTCGCTATGGAGCGCAATTATGCAAACTTTGCTATAACATACAAATATGAATTTTGTGTTTGCTATATGTGAAAGTTACCCAAAGGGATAATTGTATAGAATGACAAACTAATAATGTAAAATAAATACAGTAGCTACCATTTGATTTATTTGTGTTCCATAGCAAATTGTTTGTTAGTCCCTCTCTCCCTCATATTCTCGCTCGCCACTCTCCCTTTCTCGCTCGCTTCTCTCGCTTTATACAATAGAATTGCATAAATTATTTTCCGCTTTCTATAAAGCGAGAGAAAATTGTATATACACATGCAAATACATATGTCTCTGTCCTATACATATAATTATACAATAAAAATATTTTCCTGCCCTAGTCTCTTTTGCCATTCTATCATTCTCGTTTTATACAAATTCAATTGTATATACTTTCTCTCTTTCTCGTTTTATACAATTCAATTCAATTCTATATTCCCTGCCCAAGTCTCTTTTGCCATTCTCTCTTTCTCGTTTTATACAAATTCAAATTGTATATAATTTCTCTTTTTCTCGTTTTATACAATTTGATTCAATTGTATACAAATTCAAATTTTATACAGATATACAAACTCATACAATTGAAGGGGCTAACAATGATTTATACAAATGAGAAGCTAATAACAATTTATACAAATGACCTGTCAACGAAATTATACAAATTTGAAGAGGAACCAACGAATTATACAATTGCTTCTTTGTATATATGTATAGCGAAATAGGCATAGCTTTCAGTTGTATATGTATAGCGAATTATACATATATATGTTTGTTATGGAGAGCAATTATGCAAACTTTGCTATAGCATACAAATTTGAATTTTGCGTTTGTTATATGAAAGTTGCCCTTCATTTTTCAATGTTTAGATATATGGTTCATATTTAATAAGGATGATTTAATAAAATTGCTGCTTCTTAATTCTTACGTTAAGTCAATAGTGAATAACTATTGTTGGACAGAGGGAGTAGTCTATATAAAGATGTTTATGTTCATCTAATGAATGAGGAGTGTACTTACTGCTTTTGACTTGACTATTTTTTACGTATTACGATCAATCGAATTTTAATTAATATACACCATATATATCTTAATTGAGCATGCACAACTCATCATAAAGTAATTAAGAATATGAGTGTTACTTGTACTTAAATCATATAATAAAGGTAAAATTCTGAAATCGCCTCTACATGTATAAGACTATAGAAAGAATTCATAAAGAGTTGAATAATGTTTTTTTTTATATATATATATATATATATATATATATATATATTATTATTTTATTTTATTTTATTTTTGCAAAAGTTCATATAGTAGTTGTGCTTATAGAAAGTTACCATCATCTTCCTTTTTCTGTTGGGAAAGATCCGACACATGCAATAGTACACAACTATTGAATATACCAAAATAAAATGTATATATTCAGTGAAGTATATATATATACATTAATACATATAGGATTATTTATCGACAAAAGGTTGTGTTGGAGTGATAAATACTTCTTAATTTCTAACTAGACATTTCGAATTTCAGTCCCTCTAAATATGAAGTGGTCTATATATATATATAATAAGGAACGCTTTACCCCAAAATATTTTGTTTATCAAACATTTTTTTAATGTAATTTTTGTTCTAGATCTTCTCTTTTGCCTCAGTGGTGTTAGATGAGGATATTAATATTCATGGTATATTGTCTTATAATACAAGCTATACGTAAATAAATAAAGTCGATTTTTATCTAGTAGTCATGAACAAACTCCCTACATAAAATGCCAACCACTTTCACCAACTGTCCTATATAACTTTAATTTTAAAATAAAATAAGTATGTCATATCTACCAAAGGCGCTATAGGTCATCGTAAATATTTACTCGCATAAATTATTTATTTCAAATCAATAAATAAAAAACATATATATAGTATCAATTGATTTAACTGGAATCATTAAGATAAAGAAAGATCTCAATAACGATTGAATTATAATATAACATGAGGGAGACGTTGAAATTATTCAAACAAATAAAGTTATGATGTATTTTATTACGTTAATTTTTAACTGCTTAAGTTAATAGAAAAATAAAAAATCTCTTGGTTTGGTGGCTTATTATATTTAAAAAAATATATATATTTAGCCATTCCTCCTTTTTAACTTTGCAGTTGACACTATCAAATAATTGAAGCACACACAAAATAGTATTATATATTATTTAGAAAAAGAGGGGGGAAAAAAGAGCTGTGCAAGGAATAATTGAATAGGACATTGTTGCACTTTGGGAAACATATTATATGATAAATTAATTCTTCCATATCTTTGTTAATTTATGAACGCAAAAGCTTAATGTCTGATACTCTATTAAATTCATGACTATTAAGACAGGATGACCAATTTCTATTTGAAAAAGTTATATATCATTACTCTATAATAGTATATGTCAAATGTGACATAAAAGTGATTATTTAGTCGTACCAAAACATAAGAATTTATCTTCAAATTTGTGATTTTAGTTAAAAATAAAAATAAAAAAATAATAATAATAAGATACTATAACAAAAATAACTTTTAGCAGCAATAAATAGACACATTAATAAAGGGTGTTAAAGTTTTTATCGGCATTAGTTAAGTGTCATTAGATTCAATATCGCTAAAGCCTTTAGGAATATATACAAAAAGTGTTAACTGCCGTTAAAAATATATATTTAACGATAATTGTTAATTAATTATCACTAAAGCAGATTTTAGACATAGTGAAAGAGTTATTTAAATGTGTTGAAATGCAATATTTTTCCCTTTCTGTTTTTTTATTAAATATATATGATGACTTGAGTCCCAAGACATTGACCAACATGTCAGTGTATGCAACTACTTTGAACTGTAAAAGTTTAACAATTTTAGTTTAAAATTTTTAAAAAAATGAAAGAGGGAATTTGCAGAGACCAAAAAGGGGCAAGAGAAAGAAGTTGATAGAAGCATCTCCAGCTAAGCTTGTATGTACTACAATAATAACATACAAATAAAGTTCGAAAAATATGTATATAGTATTATTTTTATTTCGTAAATCGTAAAGTTTGTTCCCCATAAATTATTTACTTCTATTCACATCTTATTACTGTATTCTTACCATAATTTTCTCCATCTTGGTTGTATCAACTTGAAATATAACTTCTTTTTTATAGTGTATTTACAGAAAATTTCATAAGTTGTCATTTAACTTAATTTCATAATAGAATAAGTATGCATAATTAATTATTTAAATTTGTATATATTACGTGAGATATGTTTAAATTTAAAATAATCCTGTATTATGTCACATAGGATACATATATACCATATCGATGTGTGTGGCCGGCTCTATGCCTATTTGAAGAAGGCATTGGACTTAGTCCCCCAATTTTAGGGGGCCTCAATTTTTTACCAATAATAAATTATGTAATAATTTATTTAGAAAAAAATAAGTATATATGATAAAATATATATATATATATATATTAAAAAATTATTATGTTGTTCTCTTTAATCCCATTTAAATAGAAGAAATCAAAAAGAATTATTTTATTTTTCACTGTCTATATGCTAATATTCACATTATTTTATTCTTTTAACCCCTTTTACTCTTTTTTCTTTAAATTTTTGATAAGTTAGAGTAATACTCTATTAAAATTATGAATCAATAGTCGAAAAGTGTTGAGTGGAAAGAATTATAAATTTTTTTCTATTTCTTCTTAGATTTTCAATCATTACAGTAAAATATGGGGTATATAAAATTATCAACTTCTTGAATCATATTCTATGTTAACAATTCATATAATAATTGTACGAGTAAGCAAATGATTTTCGACGTTAAATTGATAAAATCTTATCTAAAGTTAATAATTGAAAAAGAAATCAAATAAATCATTTATAAAAAAATATTAAGTATACTTTGCATTCAAACATGCAAATTTTTTTTTTTTTAAAGAAGTAATGATATGAAGTTTATTTAGATTTTAGACCTTTAGTTAAAATTTCGCTTTAAGCCTTCAATTAGGTTGGGCCGCCTCTGCTATTTAATCAACCTTATACGAATTAAATTGTCTAATAATACGCACCAAAAATTAAAAAATATATTAAAATCAGACCCCGACACATTTTTGTATTATGTCAATTTATTACTCATAATTTATGTGGTTACAAAAAAGAACTGCCACGTGTGGTCCTTGTTGGAATATCCTTTTAGAAATCCTGATGATCTGTCACTCCGAACTTGAGGCTCGGACAATGGTTTGGCCTTCCAAACCAGGACCTTAATAAAAACAAACCAAAAACCCAAACTATAATTATAGTCTCTCCGCTTTCACAAAGAATGATCTGATTTGATTTGACACAAAATTTAGGAATATAAAGAAGACTTTTGAATATTGTGGTCATAAATTACAGTTAGGTCAAATGTACAAAATTGTCCTTTGATCTTGTGACCTTAAAATGCTACGTGGAAAGCTGAAATTAAAATGTTACCAAAAAAATAAAACAACCATTTTCTTTAAACAAAATAAAAAGAAAAAGAGATATTTCTTTTTTAAACAGAGAGAGTAATTAAAATCAACCACACAAAAAATGAAAAACGAAATTCAAACCACACACACAAAAAAAGATTTTACTCTATTGATATTCTATTCTTCTATCTGTTTTAATATATATGACATTATCATTTTATCAATACGGCTAAATTGGGGATAACATAATTTTGTTCATCTTAAAATATTCATTTTATTCTTAACTTAGTGTCTCTAGCAGCTTAAATTTTGATCTTGTCTTGTCTCCCTTAAATCAATTCACTAATTAACCCCATTTTGTCATTTCACAAATTGTTGGATAATTCAGAGAAACTTATAAAAATGATCCCTTATATTTTGAGGTAGATTCAAAATATAGTCCCTTAAGCATCAATTAAGCAGTATTAGTTTTTAATTTCATGTACTAATAACCATAATGTTGAAGGTTGAAGAATTATTTGATAAATTAGGAGTTGAGTATTGATATAATATGGTTATATTTTTACAACTTAATTAGTTGCTCTTTCTTACTAGCTAGTTGACTTTAAGATGTATTGAAAAATTATTAAGTTCATAAATTGGTCAATGGCCAAAACCGACCTACAATAACTACTTTATCTTTCAACAATGACAAGGCTATAGAAGATCATGTGACATTCATTTACTACTCCACCTCCCCAAAACAAATAAGGGGCTGTCTGTATGGGATCGGAGCTAATAGTTTGTATGTGAATTTTATTTGATGAAATAAATTTTTTTTAATAATACTTGTGTTACAAAATTTTAGAATTTAAGTACTATCAGTAATTATCATTATAAAATTTAAAATTTATACATTTAAAATTTTAATTTTACACAAATAGAATTCAATGCCTTCAATCAAGCAAGTGAGCAACATTTTGTTTGAATAAGGTGTTGTCTTTATTAATTACAACAATAAAAGAAATTTCCAAAACTAACCCCTCTGTTATTTTAAATGATAGAGAAGAGAATTTATGTAATTTGAGATTCTATTACAAACTCATTTGATTTTACTTGATTTAATGAATTTTTATGTCTTTTCAACATATACAAAATTCGATTTAAAGTTATTGATTCATCTCTTTGTATATATTCATAAGGCATTTTATTTTTATTTAATTAGGAAAAAGGATGAAAAAATCCTTTGGATGGTTCAAATAGGCGTCCTTCGTATGTTAGCCTTCGTCGTTAGGAAATTAGTTATAAAATAACCTTCAATTAATTAAATAATTTAAAAATGTTCTTACCAATAATTGTTTCATAATAAAAGAAAATGAGATAAGTTTTTCGTAGTTATTACAATTTTATTTTAGTGGTGGGAGTGGGGGTTGAATTTGTGATAATAACTAGTATACTAATAACATGAGAAAATAAGTACGATAAAGACTTCCATTTTAGTAATAAAAATTGATGATATATAATTTATTTTTGTTTCTGGTAATTCCTGAGGCATTAGGTATGAATTTATTATTTCTGAATATGACATCATAGATTTTTTCTTATATAACTATTTTTAAACTTAATAATTATGTACTGTATTTATTTTTCTAACGCTAGGAATAACATAACGAATGGTAAAATTTATCTTAATTATTTGGAATAGTTACTTTTTGCCCTTTTTACTTCTTTCTATAGTATATTCATTAGTGTTTTGATGAAAGACAAGAATTAAAGGTGTGAAAAGGATGTTAGAGTAGTTCTTTTTAGTGAATAGGGAATTGCATGCAATGGTGAAAGTGATGTAAGAAATGGGAAATATATATACATTGGAATAACAAAATGAAGTTTTGTAGTGTTTTGAGGAAGATAGAGAGAGTACCTAAAATGACGAGAAGGAGAAGAAGCCGCTCACATATAGAGAGCGCCTCGATGATATTTTGTTTCAATTTATATGATATAGTTTGATTAATTAATTAAAATGAAGTTAGAATAAGTAATTGAAACTTGTACGTAATTTAAAATAAGTCATAGATGTTTGTTCTGTGACTAGAAAGTATTTGGTTAAGGATTAAATAAGTATTTTAAAGTTACATTGTTACTAGGTATACAAGATTGTCGGTGTCCTCTGAAGAATTCATGATTTGTATATGTTTCAGACCTGTGTGAGAGAGAGTGAAATAACAATTGATTTCACTATATTCATCGTACGTAGCCGACACCATCAACCTATTGTCAGAGGTCAATCGTTTCCTTATCGAGTCGAGAAAGAATAGTAGTGGCCAGAGAATCGGGCAACGGTCCTCTTTGATTCGATAGGATCAGGATTAGGTAAGTTAGTATTGTCTGATGAAGAAAAGAGAATTTAATTGATAAAAACGTTAGATCAGAAGAAATATATCATTCTTTTTAGACTGATTAGATAAATAGTGTGTATCATGGGACATGTGCATTGCTCAGATCTCTATGAAGCACAAAAAAAAAAAAAAGAAAAGAAAGAAAGAGGATATGCATGGCACTCATGACTCAATGACCAATATATTGGCCTAACTTTGAGTAAAGTTAGTAAGAGGAAGCATCACTTGTCTATATATATAATAAATATAGCTGGATGATAGAGACATGATACCTAAGTTCAAATTGAGTATAATTCAGGCTCATCATGCTTATTGCATTCTATCCAAATTTGTTAGTCCCAATAATCATGGTGGTCCACACCCTAGCTCCTTCATATTAGATGATGCCCAGGTTGTTGGGCTTGGGTGTGGTCTCCCTCTCTACATAAATATATGGACCATGAAAACAATTGGATCATGCATGGTTAATACACTTTTGTAAAAGTGATAGATGAGGTTAAGATACGTGTCTTAATTTAATTCGTTTAAATTTGAATTTTAGCTGTTATAATATGTTCGATGAGGAATTAAGTGAAACTAAATAAAATGTGTAAAGATAATCGTAGGAAACAATTAAGATTTGATGATATGTGTTTGCACTGGATCTAGAGATGGGATAAAGATCCGGTCAAGTATAATTAGATCAAGTAATGTTCAATGGTCTTATTAGATTCATGTCATGTGTACTATATAATAATTTATGATTGAGATCTATTTGAATTATATACTCATCTTAATAATAAAAACAACAAATTCGTCAATTATTTTTATTTTTTAAAACTATCAAATAAAATAATTAAATGTATCCTACCTAATATTTTCAAGAAAAAAAATAAAACTGGCGGGAATAAGCGGACTTCCCGACTTTTTTACCTGTCAAACCTCGTACTTGTAATTTTTAAAATTATACTAATTTTAAAGAATCCAACACTTTTGAAGAATCTGATTAAATATATTTTTATAATTATTTGAAACCTCTAAATAAGTTTTTTTAAAAAAATATTGTATTATCATGTTCTGTAATTGAATTTTTATTTAGAACTCAATGGTGTTTTTAAGTTTGATCTATTCTTGAAGATTGCTTCAGAATTTGGAGAAAACATGTATGAAATTACTCACGAAGAAGTTTGGTGAGTAAAAAGTCAGGAAGTTCGCTTATTCCCGTCAATTTTAAATTTTTTTTCTTGAAAATATTAGCTTGGGTACACTTGATTACTTTATTTGATTTTAAAAAATAAAAAAATTGACAGCTTTGTTGTTTTTATTATTATAATGAATATATAATTTAAATGAATCTAAACGATAAATTAGTCTATAGTACACATGACACGAATCAATAAGACCATTTAAATATTACTTGACCTAATTATATTTGACCGAATCTTTATCGCAAAAGTGTTTAAGATGTCGTTACGTTGATATGGGATTTGAACACGTTTATATATAGTATAATCGTTGAGAGCTAAGACTTTGTATAATATAGAAAAATTGGATAAAAGATATCAGTATATCGATTTTTATTTTATTTTTAGAATTTAACCCTTCACAAATTACAAATTGTTGGGTTATCTCACGTCGGAAGTGGAAGCGGCTGGTGGTCAATTTATAAGTGTGAGAGAAAGCCTCAACCTTTGAGCTAGCTTTTGGGTTGAGAAGGCCCAAGACAACCCAACATTGGTATCAGAGCTCAGGTTGTCAACAAGTCTCAGCCTACCGGGAGAAACTGGGTTGTCGCTCTCTCTAGCCCAAGGCCCGATGTGTGAAGGGGGAGATTGTTGGGTTATCCCACATCGGAAGTGGAAGGGGCTGGTGGTCAATTTATAAGTGTGAGGGAATGCCTCAACCTTTGAGCTAGCTTTTGGGTTGAGAAGGCCCAAGACCACCCAACACAAATATGTTAATTAACCATTAGACATTAGTTTTCAGTTAGTATTTATTTAGGCAGAATATGGTACGAATTTATCAACTTGATTTTATGTAACAATCAATGTCAATATATGGTTATTTAAAACCTCATATACTATAATACACATACATAATTCTTACACAATTGTGCAAAATAGTAGTGGATGCGTATTCGTACAACGCTGACTTATAAATTATAATATTAGATCACCTCTACATTAGTGGAACAATTAATAATTTGAATAACATAAATAACGTTTTCGACGAGCCAATTTTTATCAATAATTTGCCATTATAGGAGTAGTAAATTATGCAAAATGAGTATTAACATGTTTGTTTTGCTCTGTAATGGTTTAATTTAACCTGGTCGATATACAAGAATTTTACATACCTACATCAATAAATTATACGTAAATATGAGACAAGTCATTTTACTTGACAGACAATGATATATAATTATTAATAACTGAGATGTGGAGTTGTCTTTATTTTTTTACTAATATTTCTCTAACTCATCAGTGCTTGTAGATGAGGATATTATTGTGTCTTTGGGTATTGTCTTCTGACACAAGCTATGTAATAATTATAATAAAAGTTGATTTGTTATACTATATAGTATAAACAAGATTTGATTATACGCAAGGCCCAACCACTGCCCAATCATCAACTTGGTCATACAAAAAAATTTATTCACAAATAAAGAAAATGTCCTATATCTCAATATAGTATTCAAATTAAACAAAAAAAGTATATAAATATTATTGTACCTTTGGAGGGAATAAAAAAAAGAGTCTATATGAAGAATAAACGAATAAGACATTGTTGCACTTTAGGACACATAAATAGTACTAAATCATTAATAAAAGGAATTAAAGGGAAGATAATCGGAAATTAAATATCATATCATACTAAAATTCAGTAGAGATTAAAAAAAATCTACTCTTTATTTTCATTCGTCCTGACTTTGATGAACACAATTATCTGATACATGTTGATGAGAAGTGACAGTTATCCCATAAATTAATTGAAATTCGTAAAAATTGATTCGTACAGCATAATCATATAAAAAAAATAATCACATCAAGACTATTAAAATATTAGCAATTTTATTGATTCTGCAGGTCTTCCTCCATAACTTTATACTATGCATGAAAAGGTCAATGTTCTCTAAAGTCATTATTATAAATGAAATGAACGACTAATTTCTATATGTGAAAAGTAGTCATCACTACTCTATAATATAAATGTTCGAGGCATTATTATTATTATTATTACTATTGTTGTTAATATTATTAGTCATAAGAATCAATGTGATGTGACCTTCAATTTTATCATTGGTTATTTATTTAATAATTCTTGAATTATGACTTTCAACAAACCCCTTAATTTTGCAGTGAGATCTTTTTACTTTTTCCTATCTCATCAATTTACATTAATTAGGCATAATAAATTAAGAAAAGAATATTTGACGTAGCAAATATGCTATGTATTTACCTAAAACAGTAAGAGTATAAAAACATTACGTTACTCTTAATTTAGTCTTGTACTAAACAATAATTAGACTTTTTTTTATAATTATATTTTTATTATCACGCTCTAGCATTTATTAAAATATATATATATATATATATATATATAAAATGTTGTATAATATGTTCCCATAACATTATTTCTCTATACAAACTAAATAATCACTATTTTTCTATTAAAAGTTTCAATAAAAAATGTACTATTGTTATTTCTAGTATTCCGATAAAAATCTATTAATTTTTCACTAAACATTTTTCGACTGATCTGCTTCACTAACTTATATTTTATGAGACCAAAAATAATATTTATAGCACAACTTGTTTTTTTGGTTGAAGGGGCCCATAAATCTTACCGGAAAAGACCAAATGTAGATTCGGGTTACTTAACGTGAAGGGCACGTGGAAATCCCAACACTTTTTTACTTTCAGTTATTTCAACGACTTGACTCTCAAGACTTTTGACTCTATTATTTATATTATTCATTTATCGGAAAAAGGCATAAAATATCTTTCAACTATGCGAATTGATACAAAATTATCCTCTTCTATCTTTCGAGCCTGAAATGTCCTTGACATCAACTTTTTGGTTCTATTTTGCCCTCATCTTTAACAACCCCAATACATTAATGACGTGTCACTATTTTATTGGCTGCCAAAATAATTAATTTAAAGATGAGGGCACAATAGAGCCAAAAGGTTGATGTCAAGGCATTTTAGGCCCGAAAGGTAGAAGAAGGGTAATTTTATACCAATTCGTATAGTTAAAAGGTATTTTAGGCTCTTTTTCGTTCATTTATTTACTACTCTAAACGATGAGTTATTTAATTTTGAGGTGACCAAAAAGGACAATAGCAAGAAATTGAATTGTTATACTTACCTTGTAAGCTTTTAAATTAGTCATATTATGGAGGTCTAGCTAATTCCTATTTAACAAAAATAGAGAATATGAATGTAATAAATTTTGCTTCAGTATAATAGCCTATAAATCATACTACATAAGTTCATGTGATAAGATCGGTTGAGCACCAGCTATTATGTCTAGTTGTCTATTTTTTCATATTTGAAACTTTTTCTTTTAGAATATATGTATATATTATAATTTTCATATTTGAAAATTTTTCTTTCAGAGTGTATGTATATATTATAAAGGAAGAAAACTAGTAGCTACAATTGCAGTGGCGGAGTCAAAACTTCGACTAAAAAGAATCAAAATATAAAGAAGTAAAATCGCATAGATTTAAGAACTGTCAATATGTAATATATATACATAAAAAATATTTTTGTTGTAACTACACAGTATAATTTTTCAACAAAAGGCTACGAGTTTTAGTATTTTACATTAAGAGTGTGTTTGGTATGAAGGAAAATTTCCAATTTTCCCATGTTTGGTTGGGACAAAAGTTTTGGAAAATGTTTTCCAAATCAACTCATTTTTCTCAAAATTAAGAAAAATGACTTCTCTTCAAAAATTAAGGAAAAAACTCTCTTCCAATTTCAAATTACATTTTTTTGGGAAAAACATCAATTTTAAAAAAATATTTTCAATTTCAAAATTTTATTTTTTCACCCGATCACTGACCCCACCCACCCACCCACCCACGACCGGCCAACCCCCCCAAACCCCAGCCCCTCCCCATAAAATTAATTTTATTTTATTAAAATATTTTCAACTTAAAATTTTTATTTTTAAACTCCTCCTAACCCCCCCCCCCCCCAAAATAAAAATAATTTTGTTTTTAATTTTATAAATTACTTTTTACTCTACTAAAAATAAAAGATTTCTCTCAAAAAAAAAATCATTCATAAATCAAACACTAAAAATCATTTTCGAAAAATATTTTCTACTCACCAATCAAACATGAGAAAATAAGTCTAAAATCTACTTATTTTTCAGAAAAATATTTTTAAAAAAACATTTTTAAGAAAACATTTTCCTCCATATCAAACACACCCTAAAATGTTACTGAATTAACAAACATAATATAAATAGTGAAAAATGTACTCTCTCTGTCTGATATAAAAGAACAAGCACAAAAGGTCACGTGGTACTCGTCCAAATCACCGTAAAATAAACCCGAACCTAATGATCTGTCACTCCAAACTTAAGCTCGGACAATACACATAGGCTCGGATTACAGCTTGCTCATCCATACCACATAACTAAACAAAAACAAAACAAACAAAAATTTTACTACCTTATAATTTATAAGAAAAAAAATAATAAATTCACATTAACCATAACATAAATTAACCACAAAAAATTTAAATAATCTAAAACACATAAAATATTTTATTACTAATTTTTTTAATTATTTTCCCTCCCCAATTAAATTAAAATTCGCGTTGAAAACTTCTATATATTTTCTAAAAAATGTGATCATATATTAGAGGACATCGAAAACTTTTACCTATTTTTAAAAAAATAAAATCATATATTAAAAGAGTACTTATCCGTCCATCACACTTTTTTCTCAATGTAACAGAAAAACATTACCCTGATTCCCTGACTGGTAGCTCTGCTCATTGCTCTGTTTTCTTCCTCCCAAAAACCCTATAGAGTGTATTCTCTAACAAGATTCATATCAGAAAATTAAAACTTTATTTTTCCATTTGTTAGCAGTTGCTTTTCTCAGAAGCCACTCATTTTCTCCTTATATCATCTTCTTCTTTTTCATGCTGTAGCCATTAAAGCTTCCACCTATTTCCACACGAGAACTCGTTTGCTTCTCACGGAAAAGCAATACCCAAAAGTCTCTACTTTTTCCCCCTTATATAAACCCCTCTCTTAATTTCACTCTCTCTTCACCTCTGCAAAAATTTATTAATCATGAAGTTTTTGTTGTTGATGTACCTGTTTCATGTTATTGTTATTCAACAATGTGGGGCAATGCTTCACCCCATTGATTTCTTGGCTTTACAAGCGATTCGTAAAACCCTCAACGATTTACCCGGTTCTAGTTTTTTCTCTTCTTGGGATTTTACTTCAGATCCATGTAGCTTCGCCGGAGTTTATTGCGCTGGTGATAAAGTGATCGCATTGAATCTGGGTGACCCGAGAGCTGGGTCGCCGGGTTTAATCGGAAGGTTAAACCCGGCTATTGGGAAACTCTCTGCTTTAGCTGAGTTTACTGTCGTCCCCGGGAAGATATTCGGCGCATTGCCGGAAAGTTTTTCACAGTTGAACAACTTAAGGTTTCTCGGAGTTAGTCGGAATTTTCTATCTGGACGGATTCCGGCGGGTTTAGGTAAACTCCGGCGACTTCAAACTCTTGATCTTAGTTTCAATCAACTCACCGGAAACATCCCATGGGCTATCGGAACCCTCCCGGCGCTCAACAATGTCATTCTCTGTCACAACCATTTATCCGGTTCAGTACCGCCGTTCGTATCCCTTAAATTAACCCGGCTCGATCTTAAACACAATGCTCTTTCCGGTTCACTATTGCCAATGTCACTTCCTTCTTCACTTCAATACCTCTCATTGTCATCGAACCAGTTAACCGGTCCGGTCGACCATTTATTAACTCGGTTAAACCGGTTAAACTATCTCGACCTTAGTTTAAACCGGTTCACCGGTTGTATCCCGGGTAACTTATTTAGATTTCCAATAACAAATCTTCAACTACAAAGAAATCAATTCACCGGTCGAATTTACCCGGTCGGTTTAGTAACAATTCCGGTTGTAGACCTTAGCTTCAACCGGTTTTACGGCGAAATATCGCCATTATTCTCCGGTGTACAGATTTTATATATGAATAACAACCGGTTCATGGGTCAAGTTCCGGGGATCATGGTAGACCGGTTGTTATCGGCTAATATACATGTTTTATATTTGCAACATAATTTTCTAACCGGAATAGCTATTAACCCGGCGGCTGAAATTCCGGTTCGGAGTTCATTGTGTTTACAGTATAATTGCATGGTTTTACCGGTTCAGACCCCTTGTCCGTTAAAAGCCGGGAAGCAGAAATCCCGGCCCACGGCTCAGTGTGGACAATGGAAGGGGTAAAATAGACAAATCACAAGTTTTTTTTTTTTTTGGAGGATTTATTGATTAATTTTGAAATTAAAGGGTTAAAAAAATGTGGATAAAAAAGAAAAAATTAGAGTAAAAAAGGGTTCAGAGTTTTAAGTTTAGTTATTTGTATGGTTTTTTTCTTTTTTGGTATTTCTTGTAATTATAGACATATATACTGATTTACCTTATTAAATATGTTGCAAATTTTTATTTTATTTTTTTTGTTCTTATTTTATAAAATGTTGCTTTATGTGTTTTCTTCTTTTTTATTCCTGTTTACAACAGCCTTATTGTTCTGATGAAAGTGAAGTTTTTAGGGGAATATAGAGTGTTATCTTTTTCCTGTTTTTAGGAGATTTTTTTTGTTTGATGAGACAATGAAATGGCAAAGACAAATTATATGTGATATACACAGATTGTATACAGCCAAAATACAGCTGCACCAGCATATCTCTGTTCTTTGTGGTACTAAACTTAGGGACAATTTTGTATTTTTCTTTCTCTAAAATATATACTCTTTCGGTTTCGTTTCCTATCTTAGTACTTTTAGAATTTGTGATTTTAAATATGTTGTATGTTTGTAATTAAGAGCATGTTAGTAACTAGTAAGGTTAAAAAAAGAAAAATTATGAAAAATTTAAAGTTGAGAAACTTCTAATGGAGTATATAAGAAGGGTGTATTGAGGTATGTTAACATTAAAAAAAAAGAAAAAAGAGGAAGTAGTTTTATTTTATTTCATGGGATAATTGGAGATGATGTGTACAAAATCCTATTCTTTTATCATTTATCATATAATAAAGTTTGAAGTTTTTCTTTTTTTTATGTTCTTGGTTTAAGTAAGACATAATAAAATCAAGTAGATAAAGGAAAATATAATAGTGAAGTAGTAGTCATATTGAATATAATAAAGAAGAGAATAGTAATAACAACACATAATACAAAAATCAAAGTATGAAAACAGTGAATAAAATTCATTCTGATCAATTTATGTGATGTAGTTTGATTGAATACAAAATTCAAGAAATACACAAAGACTTAGTAATGTTTCGAAACTATTTGTGAATATTTTTTCCAAAATAGCTAAAATGTGTTATTCTTCTTTAAATTGACTAAAAAATGTATTTTATAAATTGAGACAAAGAAAATAATAGAATCGAAGAAGAAGATAATTTATGAGTCTCTAGTAATTGATTCTATTATTTCAAGTAGAACAAGAAAACCCAAAACCAGTTCTTATTTAGCTTAAAACTAAATGCAAATGCACGTACTTATGGTCCAAATGGCAAAACTAATTTTCAAGTGTTGACAGAGGGAATAGTATTAGTTTCAATGTGTACTTTGTGCAACTCTGGCAAGGGCAGCTACAACTACCTTATTAAGCAAAAGAAATGAATGTTGGTCCAAGGGCGGAGCTAGTAGTCCGTATAGATGTTCGCCTCAATCTGATCACTCTCGTTCATATAATATATTTGTAACAATAAATTCATTAAATATGCACAAATAATCAACTTATAACCTAATAATTATCACTTAAAATTGTCATTACAAAACCCATAAAATTAAAATCCCCCTAATATGGCCGACACAAATGCTCATATTATAGAACCCTATAGTTAATGTAATCTAGACATGAACTCATATTTGACAACATATCTATATGAAAATCATGTGGAGTTCACCAATAGATGCATATTATATGCAATACATGAAAATTATCACAATTGAGTGAATTGAAGTGCCCAATCCCCTAAGTAGAAATGATGAGTATACATGTGATACTTAAACATTACTATAAGTCCTCAAAATTCTATGTAGCTTTGCAGATGTGATCTTGATAATACAAAAAGCTCTCTAGTCTAGGAAAAATACACAAGTATATATGTTCTTCTAAGCTTTTTCCTCTTTTGTATGGACATGCCAGTGACAATGTATTGGGTAATTGTTATTTATTTAACTTATATATACATTCACATTGTGAATGTAAATTCATAATTAAGGTGCCAGCTAATGATGAAGGAGTAGTTTAGCTTAATGGGCTCCACTTTACTTAGAAACCATAGGGCATCATTAGATAACATATAGAATAGACAAGCCGAATTTTTGAGATCGAGTTAGGCTCAAGATTCATTTTAAAGTATACATTTTGATTTTTTGTAACGTAATATTGAGTCTCCAAAATTATTAAAAATTATCCACGCTGTAGATATTCAAACTTAGGCATGAGGGATGAGGGTTTTGAAGTGTCCAATGAAGAGTTTAATGGAATGGATGATTGATTTATATGGCTTAGGCAATTTTCAGCTCCTAAGTCATAATAACATTTTTGAAATTGAGTCAAAGTCTAAGAGTGTGTTTGGTACGAAGTTAAACATTTTTTGGAAAATATTTTTCAATTTTTCCATGTTTGGTTGGAACAAAGTTTTGGAAAATGTTTTTCTAAATTAACTAATTTTCCTCAAAACTAAGGAAAATGACTTCCCAAAACATTTTCCAAAACTCTCCTCCAATTTCAAATTACATTTTTTTTTTGGAAAAACATCAATTTTAAAAAAATATTTTCAATTTCAAAATTTTATTTTTTCACCCGAACCCTAACACCTAACCCCCTCAAACCCCATGCCCTCCCCAAAAAAATGATTTTACTTTATTAAAATATTTTCAACTTCACATTTTTATTTTTAAACTCCTACCCTCCCCCCACCCCCGGCCAGCCCCCCACCCAACCCCAACCCCCAATAGAATTAATTTTGTTTTTTAAAAATACTATCAATTTCAAATTTTTATTTTTTCACTCCTACCCCCTCTCCCCACCCACTACCCCCACCCCACCACCACCCCAAGAAAATAATAATTCTGTTTTTAAAAAATATTTTCAATTTCATAAATTATTTTTTACTCTAATAAAAATAAAAGATGTCTCTCAAAACATTTTTCATTCATAAATCAAACACTAAAAATCATTTTCGGAAAATATTTTCTACTCACCAACCAAACATGATAAAATAAGTCCAAAATCTACTTGTTTTCCACGGAAAACATTTTCCTCCCTACCAAACACACCCTAAAATTTATTTCTTTTAACACTGCCCATTTAGGTTATAGAGCATGTCTCTCTCCTCCATTTTTCTCTCGCTTTTATTCCATCTCCTTTAATTTTTCGTCCATCCTTCAAAGTTTTACGATAACAAAATATAAACTAACTCACTTCAAAAAAAAAAATTATTACGAGGGACATACATTAAAGAGTAAATTATGTAATATGTCAGTCCATAAATTTAATTTATCATCTTTTTAGCCTAATTTATAAAATTTGCAAAAAAAAATGGTCATTAGGCCATTTTTTCCACGTATGTCCTTCTATTTCTAATTATCATCAGCGTTCTTCTTCTTTAAAATTTGTCCTACTGCAATTGTGAATCACTTTAAGTGAATTATATTCCAAAAGCTTCGAAATATCGAGAGGATTTATATCTAAAATTTAAGACCTATTAGAGGAGATTTTGAGTTCATCGATATTGAGAATTAAAACTAAACTTAATTATCTAGCTTAATTACAATAGTTAGTTAGTTAGTCATGATAAACTAGTTTGTTAATATGTCAGTTAATTAGTTAGAACTTACTGCATAGTTAGATTACTCTAGAATATTCTTAGTCACATGTATATAATGTAACAGTGATCATTTAAACAGTTACAATTCTTCATTTATCAAAAACATGTTTCTTCACAGTTCTCTTCTTCTCTCTTTCAATTGCCATTCATGGCTTGCTTGTTATTGTTGATTGCTCACCATTGCTGTGAGTTTTGATATGGTATCAGAGCAGCATCGATTCCTCTCGTCTTCAGTGTTTTAGATCTAGTTTCTGTTTTCAGATTCAATCAAATTTCTACTTCGTTTTTCCAAATTATTTTTTTTTTCATCATGACAGAGGTAACAAATCAAGCAACTGTTGTTGGGATTGATACAAGCAGTGTTTTCTATGTTCATACTTCAGACAATCCAGGGATGTCACTTGTTCCAGCTCAATTTGATGGAGTTGGATACAGATCCTGGAGAAGAGGTGTTTTACGAGCTTTGTCTGTGAAGAACAAGTTAGTTTTCATTGATGGAAGCTGTGTGAAGCCAGCTGAAAATTCTCCACAATCTCGCCAATGGCAGAGATGTGATGATATGGTAACATCGTGGATATTAAATTCCCTTACCAAAGAAATCGCAGATAGTGTTGAATACGTCAACAACTCTACTGAACTTTGGAAGGAACTAGAAGATAGATATGATCAGACCAATGGTGCGAAATTGTACCAAATTCAGAAGGAAATTGATGATTTAACACAGGGTGTTCTAGACATCACTGTCTATTACACAAGGTTGAAGAAGCTGTGGGAAGAATTGAGTACCTTGAATGCAAAGAGTATATGCACTTGCACATGCACTTGTGGTGCCAAGGATAGCATGCATAAATCTGAACAGGACAGAAGATTGATACAATTTCTCATGGGACTCAACGAAGTCTACACTGTGATCAGAGGTAATATACTCATGATGAATCCTCTTCCCTCTACTGCACAGGCTTTTTCTTTGTTGATTCAAGAGGAGAAACAAAGAGAATTTAGGCCCCCTAGTCGTACGCCTATGGAGTCGACTTCATTGAATGTGAATGCTAGTAGAGGATCAACAGGTGGTAGAGGTTACAGAACAAACTTCTCGAGTAACAATGATTCAGGCAATAATAATAATAGGAATGTCATAATCTGTGATTTTTGTAAGAAACAAGGTCATATTAAGGAGAAGTGCTATAAGCTGCATGGATATCCCCCAGGGAATAATACTCTTAACAACATAACAAACAATCACAATAATGGACAACAGTTCAGGCAGAACAATAATCAAAACTTCAGAGGAAGGAGGATTGTGGCCAATGCACATGGCTCAGTACCTGATACACTTGCATCACATGGGGAAAAATGCTTACAAGGAAGTAATAATTCAAATGTTGTTATCACACAAGAACAATATGGTCAGATTATGAGTTTGTTGCAGAAGTTCCAGATTGATGGTTCCAGAGAGGATTCTAAGAGTAATGCTGAGCCTAACAACTTTGCAGGTACAATACTATGCACTTCTTCTATTGATTTTGGTACTGCTTCATGCAAATGTTTTAGATCAAGTATTGATTTATGGATCATTGACTCAGGCGCTTCAAACCATATGACCTATAATAAATCCTCACTAACGAACATTCAAACATTACCTTACCCTATACTTGTCTCACTCTAATGGATACAAGGTCAAAGTGACAGAGTATGGTGATGCACATATTACATCTAAAATTGTCTTAAACAAAGTATTACATGTTCCCTCTTTCAAGTATAATCTCATTTCAGTTCAATCCTTGGTTTCTTCAATGAAGTGCATGATCTTATTCACTGATACAACTTGTCTATTACAGGCCCCTTTAGTGAAGAGGCCTCAGGCAATTGGTAGTAGCAAAGATGGCATTTACTACATGTGTGGGAGATGTTTGAAAGATAATACTGATGCCAATAATCTTGTATGTAGTTGTCTGTCTCATGGATGTAGGTGTACTTCTTTTCCAGTTTTAGTTTGTAATGAATCATGTGTTACAAAATGTGTTGAACACTCTAGAAAACTTCCTGATGTCTCTGTTTGTTCTTCTACTTTCAATAATACAAATGTATTGAATAATATTGCATCTCTTGAATCTCTTAAAGATAATGTGGATTTGCTGTGGCATAATAGACTTGGCCATGTACCCTTTGTGAAAATGAGAAATATACCTACTATCCCAGTCAAGTTTTCTACCAAACAACCCTTTATGTGCACCCTATGTCCTATGGCAAGACAAGTCAGGTTGCCATTCACCCACAGCACAACTCATTCTAAGACTGCTTTTGATCTTTTACATATTGACTTATGGGGTCCTTATCATGTTCCTACACATGATAATTACAAATATTTCATTACCCTTGTGGATGATTACAGTAGGGCCACCTGGACATATTTGTTGAGTACCAAAAGTAATGCCATACAAGTTCTTCAAACATTTGTAAATATAATAGAAAATCAGTTCCAAACAACCATAAAATGCATCAGGTCTGATAATGGACTAGAGTTCAACAACACTGAAACACAAAAATTCCTTCAAGCCAAAGGCATCACTCATCAGAAGAGTTGCCCCTACACACCACAACAAAACAGCATAGTAGAAAGAAAGCACAAATACTTGCTGGAAACAGCCAGAGCTCTCATTTTTCAGTCCAAATTACCTGTCAAGTACTGGGGTGATTGTATTCTTACAGCCACATATCTTATCAACAGACTTCCTTTCACATTTCTCCAAAACAAATGTCCAAATTCCAGGAAATCTGTAAGTGGATATTTGGTTTTGCTTGGAAACAGCCCTATTAGTTGGAAGTCTAAGAAGCAAGAAACAATATCTTTGTCATCTGCAGAGGCTGAATACAGATCACTTAGGAAAGTGGTAGGTGAATTGGTTTGGCTGCGTAGGTTAATCACTGAGTTAACCATACCTCATTCTTCTCCAATTGTTGTGTACTGTGATAGTCAAGCTGCTATACACATAGCTCACAATCCTGTCTTTCATGAGAGAACTAAACACATTGAAGTTGATTGCCATTTTGTGCGTAATAAGCTGCAGGAGGGGCTAATTTCCATTCAACATGTGACTACCAATGAACAACTGGCAGACATTCTCACTAAATCTCTTACTGGTATTAAACATACTGCAGTTTTGAACAAGTTGGCTGTGCGATCATCACCACCAACTTGAGGAGGGGTATTAAGAATTAAAACTAAACTTAATTATCTAGCTTAATTACAATAGTTAGTTAGTTAGTCTAAACTAGTTTGTTAATATGTCAGTTAATTATTTAGAACTTACTACATAGTTAGATTACTCTAGAATATTCTTAGTCACATGTATATAATGTAACAGTGATCATTGAAACAGTTACAATTCTTCATTCATCAAAAACACGTTTCTTCACAGTTCTCTTCTTCTCTCTTTCAATTGCCATTCATGGCTTGCTTGTTATTGTTGATTGCTCACCATTGCTGTGAGTTTTGATAATCGAGATTGAATTATCAATGTATATTTCATGCATAGTTAAAGTATATTTAGCTTTTTAAGTGTATCAAAATGTATAGTCAGTGTATAACTCATGTATGAATAAGTTATTTATATTGTTAGTGTATATTTTCTATGACTTTTGACTAACTATATTGCATAATCAATGTATAATTTCTGTGAATTTTGACTATTTTATTATAATTAAACATGATTATAATTATTGTAAGCTAATTACTTTACCGTATATATTTAAACTAGCCTAATTAAAAAAGCAGCAAATATTGGGCCAAAAGTGCAAATGACTCCTAAAAGAAACTGAAAGAAAGCCCAAAGAACTGGCATCCATCTGTTTTTGTTAGACGGCCCAAATATGGACTGATAATAAAATGAAAAATATTAATGAAGTAATTAGCAAATGTTTTTTGGTAATTTTTCAAATGTAGTTTTCCTTAGGTACTAATCTAATTTTATCTCTACCTAATCCTAATCTTATCACGGAATCATTATAAAATTTAGTATTAAATGACATGAATATAGATCAGTTATTGGTTGTGGTGACACTCATTTGATATTTTGTATTTCGTGGTGATTGCTGGAACAATTAATGGAATCAAAATTTTCGTTAAAGGTTTATAATAAAAAGAAATAAGCATATGAAGAATTAAGTCAATTAAAATTTAATATTTATTATGTATATAGATACATAAAGATAATTTAACTTTAAATCAGTATATTTTTTTATCAAATGAACCCTATCCACTATGGCTAGTTAACATTTTTATTTGTCATGTCTTATACATTTAGACACAAAAACAAAAACAAATTAAATACACACACATTTAATTAATGTCTTTTTTTTGGGGGGTTGGGGTTGGGGGGGGGGGGGATGGGGTTCATCCCATCAATAATTTATTTTCATTTATAACTTAGCAACAAACTTTCTTGTTTCATTAACATAAATGGTAAATTTGGGTTCCATAACACATGCTTTTACCTAATTCTTCATAATGACGGATGTATTATTAAGTTGCTATGTATATAGCTAACTAAATTGCGATTAGGATAATATCAATTATTATAGTCCGTTTGACCAAGTTTTTGAGGGGTTAAAATTAGGGGTGCATATTGGAAACTAAAAAATTAAACTAAATCAAACTAATTGTTCAGTTTTGATTCTTTGATTTTTAGGTTTAGTATCTGTGTTTTTTCAAAAGTTTGGTTCCTCTATTAGGTATTTGATGTAAAAGTTTTTGAAACTTCGATGCATCAAGAAATTGAAATTTATTATGGCCATTTCCTTAACCAATAAACAAAAGGCAACTAAATCATTTATAAATAAATCAAAGTAGCAACAGATTTATAATTTAGATAGTTAACTTCAAATATTAATTTTCAAAAAAAATCCAAACGTATTTTTTGCCGATGTACGCCATGTAAAGGAACTCATCTTTGTCCTAGTTTTCCTCTATTACTAGTTGAAAATACAATGTCCTTGACAAAAACAAATATAATTTTTTAAGCAGATAAGCAGTCTATGGTAATATGCATCATCATTTAACATGATTTTAAATTTTTCTAAGTGGTTTATACTTATATTTGTTCTCATTTTATTTTGATTCTTAGAAACACCAAACTAAATTAAATCAAAGTTGAAAAGGCCGAATCAAATTAAATTAATTTAATTCTTTCAAAATCGTAAATCAATAAGTCGAATTAAAATTTGATAAAATCAAATCGAATAACTGAATGTTCATCCCTCATTAAAAGTGTTTTTTTACCATTAAAAATTACTCCCCGTTCAGTTTTACTCGTCACTTTCTACTTGATATATTCATTAAGAAAATAATTATTGATATATATATATTTTACTACATTATCTGTACTAACTAATGTTTAGTTTTGAGTCTCGGAAATGATAGTATATAGAATAATATTTAATGCTAGGAGTAATTTTTAATATGTCAAAAATGACAAATAAAAATAAAAATATATTTTAATAATCGTAACACATAAAATTGAACGGAGAGAATATTTATTTTTAAAAATGGATAGAATTCTTTAAAGAGTTTGTGAAATAAGAAAGAGCCAAGGGGTGTGAAAGAAGACATAGCCGCATATGACCGACCAGAATAGATAAATTCGAAAACAATATATAAATAATAAATAGAGAGAGAAAATTGTTAACAACAAAAATATTATTTTTTTAAATGACAAATTGATATTAATTTATTTATAATGATAATAATTTGATGACAACGACTACATGTTGTCTCCCTAATCCACGTTTTTATTCAACAATTCTTTTTAGTATACAGCTGTTAATAACCCTTAATAAAACGACAAAATTCATAATTAAACATTTTTTAGTACATATAATAATAAGTACCCCCAACGAGTGGTCCTTTTAGCTATAAGCCAAAAAATATTATTAAAAAATAAAAAAAATCCAATTATTTTTAAACGACGATATGTATGTCCATTTATTATCAATTTTTTTGTTGTCAAATCAAAATTGGTGTTGGGTGGTTTTGAAGTTGGATCTGTGTGCCGACGTTAAGCAGTGACAGATTTAGAATTTTTAAAATAAATATATAAATTGATTTATACTACTCTAATTAGATAATTCAATTTTTATTTGTATCATTTAATTTTATTGTAGTATAAATACCAATAAAATCAGCATGAATTATTATTTTCATAAAAGTATTTTTTTACACCTTCGATCTTACAACATAAGTGAAATATATCTTTAAATTCTCTAAAATTTAGAATTAATTTCAAAACTTCTCTCACCTTTTTACCAAGAAAAGAACTTCATGCTCCAATAAAAAATTGAAAATACTAGCTATGTCGTGTGATAGATCAATTGTATATATCTAAATTTAATTAATCAAATAAAAAATATATTTAAAATTATTAATAATTTAAAAATAAAACTGATAACTTACGTTATTTCTAAATTCACCATTGGTTATTAGGTGTAACTTGTAAGCAAATCGAAGACAATTTGTCTTTTGCTATTATTACTCCTACAAGTCTTTTTTGATTTCACGTTTTAAAGGCTTATTTTCTTCTTGAAAGCAATAATTTTCCAAATTACGTGAACTATTGTCAAGGGTTACATCAATGTTGCTTTAGATATTTTGTTGAGGTTTATAGTATTACAAGAGTTTACATATTTTATATTAATATTTTGAAAAAATTGCGTATGATTTAGAAATTTCTGAACAGTAACTTTTTTCAATTATAGAAATTTTAAATGGCTCTTTATGAATTTTATCCAATGAAATAACTAGTATTATTCTTTTGTCTCAATTTATTGACACATTTTCATTTTTTTGATTTATTCCAAAAAAAAAAAAATAACATTTCTATAATTAAAATAGCCTAACATAGAAAAAATTCTTTTAAAAACTTTACAAAATTCTTTCTATCTTCATGTAAACAATAATCAAACAAATAGTTAAAGAATCTCTTAACCATAAATTTCAAAAGACTTTCTTACCCTTAAATTTTATGTCAAGTTAAACGTTTACATAAACCGAAATGGCTTTCTATCGTTTACTTTAACTTGTCCATTATATTAAAAATAAATTTTTATTTTTACTTGTCACTTTTAGCATATTAAGGTTAAAAAAGTCATGCTTTACCCCAACATTAATTACTTATTTCTTAAAATATTCATCAAAACCTAAAAAATTATACATTAATTAATATAAATATAATTGACATGCAAAGTCGAGAGTGAACAAATAAAAACAAGGAGTGAGTATTATTTATTGTGAAGGTGTGAAACTGTTCCATCCTTATTTAGAAATTTCGAATTAAAAGCGTTACCTTCGAGTGAACTCCGTAAGTCTTTCTTGTCTTGAATATAGAGCCAGGCCTCCTCAACCCAAGGAGAAAAAAATGTATATAGTTGTATGAAGTCAAATTTAACACATTTAATTTTTAGACAAATACAGAACAGTACTCAGTTTTATTTTATTTTAATACATATCATGGTCCCCTTATTGGTATTGGTACAAACAAGTGCTAAATCCAAAATTCCCAACCAATGGTTGATAAGATAAGCTCTACCCTCTTCAAGTTTCTCTAATATACAAGAAAAAAAGAAAAGACAAAATAATAAATTTACAAATATATATATTGTATATCCAAAAATATCCCAAATTTTTTTTCCCCAAAAGACCCATATAGAAGAAGAAATAGGTGAACAAAAAATGAATAAAAATCAACTTCAAGAAAAGAGGGATAGAAAGCATTGAATCAATGTCCAATCATGGAACTATGTATAATGTACCCTTCATTTCACTTTGGATGGACAGGGTTTTGTTTTGGCTTTGTCTTTGGCCTTTTGGTTCAAAGGGGGGAATTCCTTTATGGTCCACACAAACCCCACTTTCTATGTACTACAAAATTTGCAACTATACCTACTTCATCACCTCCAATTTTAGCATATGACTTTTAGCAAACCAACCAATTTACAATAGTATAGGTTACGGTTCGACAGAATTCAGTAATTTAGAGATAGTTGTTTGAGTTGTTAATGTATCGTATTATATTGTACTGTGATGTGTTTTACAATGTCATACTATATTGTTTTGATAAATACATTGTTTGGAGAGATTGTATCATTCTTCGCAACTAAATAATATCAATAAATTCATAATTTGAATGATAAATCAAAAAGAAAAGCAAAGTTCGAGACACAACTATTATGAAAAAGTAGGAAAAAAAGATGAAATATGATTAGCAAATAATAAATAAAGACAAATGAGAAGATGATATTAAGGTAACGGTGCGATCAGACCGAACTGGTCATCATATAAAATGAGTTTTTTTCATTGTTATCTAATGATAACTTTAAACGATACGATATAATAGAATTTAAGTGACAATTAAAATAAATATTGTATTTAAAGTAATAATACAATACAACAACTATCCAAACAAGGTACAAGTCTCAAATCTTGAATGTGAATTCCCTAAAGTTGCAAGATAACCAACTCATTTACATTAAAGTAATGACATACATAGGAACCTTCCCATTACCACACCTCTTTTGTATTTAAATACTAATGTATTGACTAGGTATAATAAGTTTTCATATATTTTTACATAAAATAATATATATTCTGATGCAAAGATAAATACCAAAAAAGCCAAGTGCTACATTAATTTATGTATCATGACACTTAACCACATAAACTTTAACTTATTATAACATAATCACTTACAAGCTTTTTCACATCTTGTTTGTCATTTTGCTACTATTCTTTCTCCTTTATTTTTATACCTAAGTTTGAATCTATCGAAAACGACTTATTTACGTTCACTAAGTAGTAGTATGACTATATACACATCGTCCTTCCCAGATCCCACTAACATGGGATTAGAGTTTGTTGTTGTAGTAGTACTTGTCCACTTGTTCAAATCCCAAAGGAACTCAACACTTTGAAATATAAGCACAAATAGTTCAATGTTTGGGACAAAATTAACAAACAAAAACTTGTATATATTTTCTAAATCACAACTATAACATACAAAGTAAGATCACAACATCATGAATTATCCAATCCATGTTCTTAAAATTAGTTCTTTTTAGTAGTAACAACTGAGACACCACTCTTCTATTGATTCAACAAGTTACACTTCTCAGGCCAACACCCTGTCAGCTAACGCCTTAATCGTCTTCAAATGCTGATCAATCACACCAACACTCTTATCAACAATGTAGTCTGTTGATGACAAGTCATACTGAGAAGCAATGCTACACAAATCATATAGTAACTAATACACACCATTTCATATTCACTACAGAGGAGGAAAAAAATAACCCGATCGAGTGAGATGTCAAGCTTCTGTTATATATTTGATCTGCCTGTAGTTGTAGTTAAGTATGTCTACGAATGGTTAGGATGTATAAAGCTTGTTATCTCCTCCATTAAGCAACGAAAATGATCGTTATTAGGCAAGAAATAGAACCCTATGGTTGCTTGCTTTAGATATAACAGATTCACCTCGTGCCCCGATTTCTGTAACCCTTCCACATAATTCAGTTGCCAATCTTGAACAAGATCTAACCCTGCTACAACCACTAAACTCTTTGGAAAGTTAAGTCCTTGGAGAGTTTTACCTCTGGGGCCAAATATATTACAAGCTGGATGATCTCTATCTTCCCCTACTGGTAAATAAGCTCTCCAATACCAATCCCTATCTTGAACTGTCACAAAGTATTTCCCATCCAATCGACTCTCTGATTCCGTTCGATTTTGTCCACCAAACATGGGATGCAAAAGAATATTTCCTAAAACCTCGACCCCTGATTCAGCAGCCTCAACAGCAACATGATGAGCTATATTACCACCAGAACTATCACCAGTCATATATACATGAACTTTTAAATCCTCTCCACTTTGAAGCCATGCTCTAGATTTTACCCATTGAAGAGCAGACCATCCATCATCATAAGCACAAGGATATCGATTCTCAGGAGATCTTCGATAATTCACAGATACAACCACAGACTTACATATACTAACAAGACGACGACAAAATGTGTCGTAAATAGCACTATTAGCGGATGAATGAGTGAAGCTTCCACCATGGAAGAAAATAATAACAGGTACAATCTCACTAGTGCTGAGAGGCGTATCAAGATCAATTTTACCCCAATCAGCCTCATTTTTCGGGGCAGGTTTATAAACACGGTTAAGTAAACTGGTAGAGCGATCAACAACATCAAATGAATAAACACCATCAACTGGAATGGAGTTAGCAGCAACTTTTCTTTCTAAAAACTCAGCTAAATCACGGTTAAATGTTCCATCAGATCGTCTTAGCATGTTGTAAGCTAACTTGAAATTGGATATAAGTATCCATGTATTAAGTGGAACCACCCTCTGCATATTCATAAAAAATTGATCAATCCACAAATAGAGCACAACACATAAAGAAAAACTTGAGTGAAATTTGTATGTATAGCCAGAAAGAGAAAGTAAAACAAATGTTAAAAAGAATCAAAAACCCCAAAAGGTGATTTTGTAAAATAGGTAGAGACAAGTCAAAGAAACAAACCTATAAAGATCCATTCTTTAAACTGAAAACACAAAAGGGTGAAACCCCAAAATTAGAGAAAATTAAAACAGAACAAAAGGGGTTACCTTAGATTCATTAGTGTTGATCTCTTTAGTGTCCACCATGACTTAAAAGTGATTAAAGATTGAAACTTTGGATAAGAAAGTTAAAAGGGTGTAGTAATCTTGAAGAATACAAGGTTCATAATGAGTGGTCCAAAGATGGAAATTTTTTTGATTCCTTAACAAAAACAACAAGGAGAGACACAATAACAGTGTCCCAAAGAAAAGAACAGAGCAGAAATGTGGAGAAGGGTAAAGAGAAAGAGAAAGACTATTTATCCCCAAAATTAGAAGTTTAAAGCGTGGAGAATTCACAAACACACACACGCAGAAGCAGAGAGTGAAATAGGTGAAAGACAGAAAAGGAGGAAATAAAAAGACAAGAATAGTGAACAAATAGATGGATGAGAGAGAAAACAGAGTCCACGGTAGAGCTGTTTGTTTACTGTTAATGCTGTTTTTGCCCCCCAAAAAAAGAAAACTAACAAAGAAATTAAGGAAGATGATAAAGTAGTTATCTTTAATTAAAAGTCTTGAGTATGAGATTTTTGAGTATAAATTCGTTTTTGCTAAGATGTTTTTTATCTAAGGTGTGAATTTACATTTAATTAAGCTTCAAAGGAAATATAAAATATAAATTAAAAGAAAATCACCAAAGATCCAAAAGATTATAAACTCGGTTGAAACGTCGCATAAGACAAATATAAAGACACGACTAATTTAGAGTTTTTGTCACATATTCAACAATAAAGTGTTTTTAGTTATAGATCAAGGACTCGAATTTGAATTTTGAGTTTTTCTAATTATGAATGAATAAAGAAATAGATATCATTTCATCACGATCTCTCTCTGATAGTATTAAAACTACCATTATTATTTGATATTTTGTATAAATATATCACTCTTGTTTCCCGAAAAATAAAAAGCAAAAATGAAAGAATTCGGTGTACAACAAGAGTTGCACCTTCAAATTGTTTATTTGAAAATTTTACTAATTATAGGTTCATTTCTCAATTGGGCAGTAGAATTGTTATGCTACATATAATTAAAGTTATTTTTTAATAAATATTGAAAAATTACTTTAAACTTATTATTTTTTATCGAAGAGAAGCAAAAGAAAAATTTTGATAACATTTTTAACGGAATGGAAAATGAATTTAACATTGTGTAAATATCAAATTATAAGAAAGTTAATTATCCAGAATTTTTTATTTAAAAAAGAAGATAAAGAATTAGGTTTTTAATATAATTTTAAATAGTTTACATGATTAATTAATTACTAGTACATGAAAGTATTCAAGTATATTAAAAGTACATAGAGTATAATATATGAAAGTATTTGCTAATTTATTTATTTATTTTTCAAAATAATGTCACTATCTTATAAAATGAAAGTAGAAAGAAAGAATATAGTAAATGTTGGTTTTTATTGTTTTATGATAATATGACAAAGAAAGGTGTGAAAGAAAAAATAAAAAGAAGCGTGCAGTCAAACGCAAACAAACGGCGTTGCTCCACACAAACGACAAACTAGACGGCTAAATAATAATAATAGCACCCATTATTATTAAGTACTACTTATTTTTCTATCATAAAAAAATAAAACAATAAATCATCTCTATTTCTTATTACTATCCATATATTTTTATTTTTTTTCTATCTCTATTAAAATTTAATTAATTTAATTTACATCATATTTAGAGGGATAAAAAAATTTTATAAAGACTTTTTTTCATATTTAACACTCGAATTCGAAATATTTTTTAAAAAATCATATCTGTTGATGGTACATACGTATTTAGAGAGAAGTATAGAAAACACTTATAAACTAGCCAGAAATAAATTATTAGTTTCATCTTTGAACTATTAGATAAGTGTCAAAAACACACTTAAACTACTCACTTTTTTGGAGTTTCATACCTAAACTATTGAGAGTGTGAGTTTCATACATAAACTATCACTTTTAGTTTGAGAAACACACCTCAGTGGTGTGTGTAATGCATTCTCTTTTATTTGAAAAAACATTTATACATGACATTTCACATAGATAAAAAATTTACCTAGATATAAATTAAATAATAAAATATTAATATTAATTAAAAATTAAAAATTAAAGTTTTACTATTCATGTAAAAAATTAAATTATTTTTCTTAACCCACTCCATCACCTCCTCCACGTACCCCCTCCAAACCCCTCCCCGACAATCCCATCCTTTTTTTTAAAAAAGTCATTTATAAAATATTTTTAAAATTTTCATACTTCATCCTCCCCTCCCCCTAAAAAAAAAAAACCATTCATCGCCCCCCTCCCCCCCCCCCTCCCCCATAAAAATTGATATTATTTTATTTTTAGAAAATAAAAATCTATTCATCCTATTTAATTCCCCGCACCTAATTTTTATTTTTTTTACGTTTTCTCATTTTGTGCACGTATTATATTTTTAGAAATTTTTTTTACTAGTGTACCGAATATAATATAAATAACTAAAAAAATTTAAAAAGTCTTGTGGCGGCAATTAAAAATATTTTCGATATGTATATTAAACACTAAACAAAAAAAATTAAAAGCAGAGGGTTAAGTGAGAGATGGGTAGAATTATTTTTTTAAGAAAATAAAATAATACATAAATTAGTATTTGAGAAGGGAGTGGAGATGAAGTAAAAAAAAACAAAATACTTTTATAAAAGAAATTTAAACAAAATAAAAAACTTAAAAAAATGATGGGGGTGGGGTGGGGGTTTTTTGGGGTGAGAGAAAGTGATGGCGTGGGGTAAGAAAAATATTTTACATTTTATTTTATAAAGAAAATATTATTTTTTATAATAATTTTTTAATTTTTAGTAACTAATACTAATAATTTACAAAATTATTTTTTGTCAAGATTAAATGTTTGATCTATGTGGAGTGTGAAATGGAAATTCTTTAAAATAAAAGAGAGAGTGTATCACACATATCATGATGAGAGTGGTATAAAAGAGAGAGGTATGTTTATCAAACTAAAAAGTAATAGTGTAGGTATGAAACTCAAACTTTCAATAGTTTAGATATGAAACTCAAAAAAAAGGTATAGTTTAGGTGTGTTTTTGATACTTATCTCTTGAACTATTGATACTCTTAAAAACACCATTCTACTTCACTAGCTAAATTTAGATTCAGACTCATCTGTTTATATGACATAGTGAATAATTTCAAACTCTTGTAGAAGCATAAAAAAATTTAGAAATGTTGAAAACTGTAAATTTGACAAAAATTTATAAAGTATTTCACTCATATCACAATACAAAACTAAAATTAATATATTTACACAAAATTTAAAGATGTTTTTAATATTTTTGTCAATCTATTTGTTGTGGCGTAACACGCTTTATATTTTTATACTACAAAGTTGGCTTATATTTTTTGTTGAAATTAATGAAAAGTTAAATAAAGTTAATGAGAAACTTGACTTTATTAGAGAGCTAAAAGTCTGGTACAGTACACAAAAGCACTCCATTTTGTTCCCACGCCACAACTTTCCAAAGGGTTAATACACATCCACGCCGACTACCCTAATCATCACTTAACCCTTTCTTTTAGACTTGAGCCTATTTTATATTTTTAAGTGGTCCGATCTAGAGATGACAATGAAGTAGAGCAGATATGAAAAAGAATGAACTTGAGGCTACATAGAATCGGACGGATTTAAGGTTACTAATGTAGAGTGAAAGAAATGAAGGGAGTTAAAATGATTATTTCAATGAAATTTCAGTGAGTTGATTCGATGAAAATAAGAAAAAGTCTTAATTTAATTGATGATAAGTGTATTAAAATATAAATAATAATAAATAAAGTGTATTGAAAATAGTATCCCATATAATTAATTATTATGTCATTGCTTACCATTTTTATATTATAATAATAAGTATATACGTACCAAATGCGGTATTATACGTAAATTGGAAACACTATCAAATGAAAAATTCAATAGTATCAAAATCAATTCATGTATTATTTGTTTTTAATACCTCCTCACAAGGATTTCTTAATTTTTAAGTTGTTTTTAGTTACATAAATAAGAAAAAATGATACTCCACCTATGTAAATTCTAGCATAAGTTTACACAATATTTAGTTGTCTTTACTCTTTCCACACAAAATATAGCATTATGAATACAATAATTAGTTGTATATTTTTCCTACAATAAATACATATATCAACATTTCGTATCTAAAGTAAAATAATGAATATATAAATAATTTTTAATAATGAGATTTAAAATATAAAAAGTAAATACATGAAAAGGTCAAATAAAATTTAATATTTAAGATACACGCAAAAAAATTTATTTTAATTATATGAACAATATAAATTTCATACGATGCGACTCGAATGATTTGCTAACTCCTCCCTACTCGATTCCGTTATGCTTTAAATACTAGCGGCACCTAAATATATTTATGAACTCATCTATTGATTATTTTTCATTTTTTTTTTTGTTAAATTCATCATTTGGAATTATTGAACTTTAAGTAAATAACAATATACTAAAGGGAGAAAAAGAAAGTGGAAAAATTAATTTTCTTCACCGACGTATATTATTAAATCACGTTTATGTCAGCATAAAGATCACGTAAAATTACTTTTAGTATTTTACTTTATTTATGTTCCCATATTACTCCCGCCTTTCCTGTTGCTTTTTCTTTCTAGGGTTTATTATTTATAGTAAATTTAAATATATTTTATATATTATTAATTAATGTGATTTTTAGCAACTAGAATATAAGTTTTATTTTAATTTTATATCTCAATTCACATCAAACATTAGTCGATTTGACTATCGTAATTTGAAACAGATTAAAATAACAGAGAGTGTATATGAATTTTAATGTGATTGAATAGAAATAAATTATCAGACTAATGCAACTCTTAATATATAACTCACGAAAAAAGAATTATCAAAATATAATATAAACCCAGCACCATCTTATTCCCTCAAAAGTTCTCAACTAGTGCGAAACATAGACTATAAATTATAATCTTATTAAATTAGTATTAGTTGTCAAGATGTCATCTAATAATAGAGTTTTATATTACCACAACATCATGTATAACCGCACTAAATACCCTATAGTCCTTAGCAATAATTTTAGTTTAAAATAATATTATACTCTTTTCTTAGAATTTATAACCACATAAATACTTATATATAATTTATGCTCATTTATTTTAAAAATAAAAACCTATTTTTATCACTAACTTAATCTCTACCAAAATACTTTAAAGTAAATTGGGATGGAAAAAAAATGTATTTATTTGCTTAACCATAAATATCAATATTTATACCAATGTAATCATATAAAATAAGAAGTAAGCTAATAAAAGCAACTATACGAGAGGATATGGTATAATTGATATCAAATTTCTTCGTCCTTAATTAAAAATTTTAAATTTTAATTTTGATTAATATTTTTAATAAATAATATTCTCCAGAAAAATGATATTTTATTAAATATAATTTATTAAATTTTAATATAAATATCAAATATCGAACGTGTACTTTGTGAAAGCATCAAACAAAAAAGGCAAAGGGAAAAAACCAATTACAAACATTAACACCACGACGAAACACACTGTAAAAGCCTCTACTTTAATTTTCCATGCGTGCGGTCCACGCCAAGCCACGTGCCTACTAAATTTAATCCTTAATTTTAAATTGGTTGACTAATCTACCCTTTCTCTCTATTAAGAACTACAAATACACCATTTGATAGTGACACGTGTTCTGTGCTAAAGCGCGTGATCGCATGTATTTTGTCATTTTGTGGTGGGGGCTTCCAATTTTGTCCTTCTTCCTTATGTTCACTTTAATTATTTTGTTTTGACGTGCTATCAAGTTTATCGAAAATTTTAAAGTGAATTATTATTTTATTTTTCAATTATTAATAATGTCTATTGTATGTGACTAATGTAATTTAAATACATTCTTAATTTTACCGCATAGATGAACTATACCTTTAAACTTTTATCAAGTTTATAATTGTTTCAACATTATTTTTGAATTTTTATTAATAGTTGCACGTTCCTACAAAAATTCGATAGTATTAAATTATGATTTTAAATTATATATATATATATTTTATAATTTTAAATATATTTTAGAAAACTAAAATTAGAGAATTAAAAAAAGATACGCATTTATTGAAAAATAATATTAGGGGAAATTGTTTGATATATGCTTGAATTTGTCATTTAGAGACGGATATTCCTCAATATGACAGTGGCTAATATATATTTTTATTTTTATACAAATGACTTAAATATACTTTTTTTCATTTAACAGAAGTGAAAGAAATGATTTTATTTTAATTTTTAAAATTATTTTTTTGAAGAAAATATAATCTATATGAGATTATTTGATCCTCTTCACACATTTTTTAACTTTTTTGTTTCAACAACTAATTCAAAGTTATTATTTGATGGTTCAAATTTATTTATTTTTTACTATTTTTTTTGTAAAATTTATCATAAATGCCTTTTTTTTTTTACAAAATACAAAAAGCACACACACCGTAGCTGAAAAAAAGTTAATTTTCATTTTTTTCTTACGCTAAAGAATGAAATAAGAACACAAATAATGATAATCAAAGAATTTAAAAAGAAAATTGAATTTTTCACTCCATTAAAATAAAAGATATATATAAATTCATTTAATAATAATAATAATATATAAATAAATCACTTTTATAACAAAAGTCGTCTATTTTATATTTGACACGTTTCGATCACTTTTATAGAGGTGGGTGGGTCTAGTAAGGTTATAGATAGTCACGTGTTTGGGTTTGCGATGATTGATTAGATTTTTCATGGTATACTATATGCTAAAACAAACTATATCATCATCAAATAGGACCATTCATTAATTAGGGGAGTTTGACTAATGGTTAGATAGTTTCTCACTTCATTTCAGAATGATCTGATTTAACTTAAAACGAAGTTTAAGCGTAAAAAAAAAATTTTATATTTTATAATTCTAAAGTAAAGTTAGGTTAAATATATAAATTACTCTTTGATCTTGTGGCCTTAAACATGCCACGTGGAAAGCTGATTTTAAAATATTACCAAAAAAAGAAAGAGATCATTCTTTTTTAAACAGACTAAAAAAAAAAATGAGATTAATCTTTTTAAAACGAAAAAAGTATAAAAATTTAATTATTTCATTTTTATCTTCTATAAATAATTCATAGATTTTCTCACAAGTCATATTTTTTAATTTTTTGATAAATTTATATAACTTTTTTTTTTTTAATATTTTGATAAATTTATATAATTTTTTTAGTCTTAAAAATAATGATATATTTTTGTATATGGTAATAATTATCTTTAAAATATCTTTTTTTTAATCATTAATAGCACAATTTACAGCTACATAAATATTTTAACTTATTTAAAATAGTAAATCTTCATTTCTTAAATTTTAAGTTAAGTAGACTAACATATAAATTAAGACGTGGGAAATAGTATATACTAATTATATCAGATTAAACTCGTACCCAAATATCGTATTTATTGTGCTAAATTATATATATAATTTTTAAAAAAACTTATACTAATTTAAATACATGATTTGTTTTGTGATGAATTTTTCGTATGTAGTGATTTAATAGCAAAATGATTTTTAAATTTATTTTGCTTGATATTTTTAATTATATTTAAATCATCACGTTAATAATTAATTTATTTTTATTCATATATGTATAATATTGATTGAATTTTTGAATATGTCATTTTAATTTAATAAAAATAAAATTTAATTAAAAATTTATAATAGACATTTAAGATAATTTTAATATTAAAAATTTAGATAGATATTTTTTTTCGTAATTTAACTTTCAACTATACTTTTTAAAAAATTAGCCTAAATACAATTCGATTATCAAAAACGTTTATTAAGTGAATCAATCAAATACAAATAATTTTTTTTCAAAAGTTTCAAAGAAATTACTTTTTTAAGAATGCCTCCAAATAATAATTTTTACACGCAAACTAAACAGGCATGAAGAGAATAAAATATGGGTAGACATTGTCTTTGTTTAGTATAGGTAAAGAGGCGCGCAATTTACTATTATGTGCATTATGAATTTGAATTTCATAATTAAAATTATAAAAACATAGTATAAAAAGTAACAATTTGACTTCAAACATAATAATACTTTGTCCCATAAAATTCAAATAGAATAAGGTGTTTCTTTTAAATTATAAAAATGTGAGCCAAAAAAGAAATAGAAATCGAAAGATAAATCAATTTTTAAAAAGAATAAAAGATGAAAAAACAAAGCTCATCAATTATGGAGAAATTCATATTAAATCTATCATTTTTTTTTCCTCGACGAAGAAATTCTTTATATTAAATCCAAGAACCATTTAATTGCAATTTAATGAATTTATCTTCTATTGTAGTGTAAGGGCAAACAAAAAAAATTACTTTATAAAATGTTTGAGAAGAAAATTCAGGTTGGAGACAAACTACTGAGAATAATTATAAATTAATATAATTGCATGTTTCTTGTTGGAACGACATCTTGTTTTATTTTATTCTCTTACAATTCTTTTTTAATATTTTATCTATATTTTAATTTTTGCAAGTGTTTGATTTTGAAAAAGCTGTTTTTGGTTTGCCAAAAAAAAAATATCATTTTGTTTTTTTCTGCAAAATCTGTTTCTGGGAACAAAATATATTCGAACAAAAGAATAACAATTAAGCTACTGTTTTAAAAAATATATATTTATATTTTTTTTAAAAAACTTTTATATCCAAGATTCGAATTGTAGCAATGATTAATGAAGTTCTTTTCACTATTTACTAAGTTGGTATATTGAATCGCTTCAATTAACAATAAAAAGTAATCATATAAAAATTGAAAAAGAGAATTTGAATTTTGAAAAATATGTTTGAGAATTTGTTTTTTTTGTGAGTGTTGTCTGAGGAATATTTTTGATGTTTTCACTTAAATGAAATTTATGTTCAATTTCAATTTTTAAATATCCTTTTTAATTTCAACATTACATAATTTTCTTTTTCAAATATTCAACCAAATTATGTTCAAAAATCAAATATGAATTAATAGAATTAAATACATTTTAGAGTCTACTTTCTATAACAACAATAATAATATATCCAATACAGTTATATAATAGAGTTTGAAGGGAATGTGATGTATGTATATCTTATTTTTATTTTTACGGGATAGAAAGACAATTCCTGATAGGTTTTTAGCTAAAAAAAAAAGAGAGATAATCAAAGCAGATTTAAAAGGAAAGTAACAACATCAAAATATGAAGAGATACAAAGTAGACGAAGCAACATGTAATACTGAAATTGGAGAATAAATATGTGACAATTGACATATATATTACTAAATAGGAAGAAGAGGAGATTGACTCTCCTACGTAAAAGTGTGACAACACCCGATTGCCTATTACTTTTCTACGTTAATTCTTGACCTTCATGCCTAATTATTTAGGGTCATGTCCTCAAATGTATGAAGATGTGTGAGGTCTTGTGTAATTACCCCCTTGCAATTCTATTTTGGCCTAATTCTACCTCCTTTAAATGTTTCTATAGTCAACCTTTGACACCTCTTAATTAACTGGTATACAGATGCATATCTCATCTTCATATGTCTGAATTATCTCAATCTCGTTTTCTTTATCTTGTCAGCCAAAAAGGTCACGCTTATCCTGTCTTGTATAACTTTGTTTTTATTCTTATCTCCAGTGATATGACTACACATCCTTATGAACATCTTCATTTCCGCGACATTCATGTTCTAATATTAAGCTCTAACTAGCCATCACTTTGCCACATGCAACAATGTGAGTCTAATAACTATCATTTTATAGAACTTTTATAAGTCTTTGGTGTATCACATAATACCCTAGACGTGAGCCTCAATTTCACCCCCTTCCCTTCCCCCGCTCCCATACGACCTGTGGCATTATCGTTAATTTTGTCATTTTCTTCGAGAATCAAACAAAGATACTTGGAACTTCTTTTCTTGAGAATGACTTATGTAAGAAATCTTCATTTCTATCTCTTTCATATGTTACATCACTAAACTTCCATTCGAGATACTCTATTTTAGTCTTGATTAATCTGAAATCTTTAGATTTTAGGGCTAGCATCCAAACTTTCAACCTATCATTAATTCTATTGAATCTACTTTCTTTAATTAAATTTTGAATTATGTTACTAACGCTCCTAAAGATTTTAAAATTGACAACTTTCTAAATATGATGTACATATGACATCTTAAACGAATATTGAAAGATAAAGCTATACAAACTTAAATCCAAATTAAATAATATATATCATGAATTTAAAGCGTAACGATGACATAAGTTATTAAGTACTACTAGAAATTTCAGAAATCCAATCTAAAGTATTAAATTGGTAATGGGTATTGGTTTACAGCATATACTTTGACAAAAATCAGTACTGCACAAAAGGATAATAAAGAAAGAGACAAATAAATAGAGAATTAGATATTACTATTATTATTTTTTTGGCTCATTCTTTGTCGTTAGTGAAGGTGGCTAACCATGTGCCACACACATACCCAAATGCCCATATTTTAATTTTTATTATTCTAAAATAGAAATAAAAGAAACCAACCCCTTTTTTCTCCAATTTTTTTTGTCTTCTATACATTTTATACTATTTTTTTTGCACATATTCCAACTCTTTTAAATACATTTTTTAAAAGAAAAAAAAAGGGTTAGTACTTGAAATAATTGGTCCTACATATAATTTTGGCCTTTTGTGCGTTAGGTCAACAACTATGAAGAGCGTTTGGCTTTTATTATGCAAAACTTTTTTTTTGGGTCAAGTGGAAAAACAAGAAAAAGTCCTATTTTTGTTCTTTTATGACCCTACATTATTAAATTCATATAGTTTGAAATAAATGATGGATTATTTAAGAGTACACAGAAGAAACTCATTTATTTTTGTAGTACTTGTATTTAGACTATACTTTTTTTAATTTTGTTTTTTTTTATCGTTATTAGGATTGCACAAAGTTCAAACAGAAAGAAATTTCATTTGTGTATGTTCATATTTGAGAATTGACCTATTCAATTATAATAGTGATATATTCAGTATAATAATATCGTAAGTAAAATTTATATATTTTTTAAAAAAATTTCAAATAATATTTTGTTTTAAAACAATAAGTTATTCTTAAGATCCAAATTTAAAAAAAAAAAAAAACACTACCACTATACTAAAGGCATTTTAAAAAGAATATTGGTTTAGTTTAACCAATGCTATATAGGGGGTTAGTTATTTTTACATATCAACTTATTTAAAATTACTAACATATTACAACAATTAACTTATATTATTGTCTTTTATAATCTCGCTTATCATAAGCGGTATTTATAATTATTTTCTGAATGACTCGATAATACAAAAATTCCAATAGACTATTCATATACAAAAATTAAAAGGGGTAATATATATAACTTAATTTATACTATATAGTTATTAATTCTTTTGGAAGATGTTTATTTTCCAAGGAGAGAAGTATTTGAATCATTAATATCATTTCTGAACTATTTTCAGTTTTAAACACATAGTTACTTCACTATCTGAATTTAAATATATTCTTAATTTTTTCAATTATAAACGAAATACAATCCTAAATTTTCACCAGGTTTAGAGTGTTTTCAACACTTCTTTTGATTTTTCAGTCTCATGCTCCTACACAAGTTTGACCCCACTTATTATGTCATGTGGCAGATTGGAAGTAGGGATGGAGCTACCTTGTGCGAAGGGGGTTCTTCGGCGAAAAATTATATTACTTATATATGGTTAAAAAGTTTATATATATATATATATATATATATATATATATTAGATGTCGAACCCTCTTCGACTATCTATTTCTACACATTTTGAACCCTCTTATTGAAAATCCTGGCTCTATCTCTAATTGGAAGTATAATTAAGTTTAGTTAATTAAATAAAAAGATATCTTTATGATAGTTAATACAAAACTAATAATCTATACAAAATTTAGAAATATTTTCGATATTTCTCGAAGCCAAACAAGTGTCCCACTATCCCTTTTCGTTATTTTGTCGTATTGGAAGTTGTTTCTTTCATTTTCCTAACTTTTGGTTTTTTTGGTAGCACCTTCTTATTCACTCTTACGTCTATTTCACTCATATTTGATTATTTTGGTAATGTCCAATGGATTTTTCATTCTAGCAATTTGGGCTAAAAATTAAAGGACTAACAGGTCATATTTTTAACTTTATAGTAGACTGAACTTTCTTCGTATTAATTGATATGATTTTTTTTTTTTATAATACTCACAAAATATATAATATGTTTAATATCGTAATAAAACCTTAACTATAACGACATATTATTTATAGCTTATTTTAAATTAAATTTTAAAAATATTTTTCTTATTCTTATATAAAAAAAGCCTTCACATCAATTAGGACAAAAAATAATAATTTAAGGGATAATGATGCACGCTAAAGACAAACTCTTATTTGGACATATATAATTCCGTGATTTAGAAGCTTGATTTGAATTTTTGAGCCAACTTTGGTAGAGACACTTTTGTTGACATGTCGCATTTTAACCTTTTTTTTTTCTTTTTATCAGAATTTCAATTAAATTTGAATAAAATATTATTGAATGACAAAATTTATATGAAGATGATACTTATTATGATATAACATTTTTTATACGTGATATTTAAACTTAAAATTTTTAATTAAAAATAAGTCGTACAAAAAATATACTACTCCCTCCGTCCATAATTATTTATTATGTTAAAGTCATCCACACCCTTCAAGGAAAATTTAATACAAGATGTAATTTGATTAATATAACCCTACTATATCAAGAATATTAAAAGTCTACATAACTTTTCAATTGAACTACACTATCATTAAGGGCAAATTTGGAAAAAGGTGAGCAATTATTTCTTAATTATTTAAATTGACAATTAATCTTGGACATCTATTTTTAATATATCTAACAAATAATTATAGACGGAGCGAGTATAGGGAAAACTTTTCTTTTCTCTCTCTCTTTTTTTCTTCCCTTTTGTATTCTCTTTAGATATCCTTTTTAAAATTATTTTTCTTTACCCTCTTTTGGTAAAGCAAAGAAGCATCTTTTAAGAAGGTACTTTCTTAATTCTATATTATTCATCCACACTATTAAAAGTATTTTTCGTTAATTATTTAGTCAATTTATAAAATTAAAATAAAATTAATGATTTATTTGTTATTTAAACAATTCTTTTTAAAATGAATAAATATTGTAATTTTTTAAACACTTCAACCATTATTAATTGATATTGATGGGGGCAAATTACAAAAATCACATATTTTTAAAATAAAATTACAATTTATCTCTTAAAAGTTTATAATTACAGAAATTCTTCACATGGATACAACAATATAAATATTGATACATTAAAAAGAAGGTCTCATACATTAATGGCAAAAAAATCTAAACGTTAGTAAAAAAAAATAAAGAGTAAAGAGTGGGGGTTCGATGGTGGAATGGAGAAGGAGTTGCGGTTGCGTTTTTTGGATGGATTAGAGATAACAATAAACTTGAAATGTCACTTGTAAAACTTATTTTTTTCCTACCTTCACTTAAAAAGAAAAGAAAATCTTAATTTTAAGAAACTAATTTTCTTAGAGAAAATATTTTTTCAAAACATAACTAAAAATAAAAATACTGAAAAAATAGGCTAAATATGAAATTCCAGAATTAATTTTATTTTAAAAAAAATTCTGATCTCTCAAATCAATTAATTATAAGTATTTGTCTTATTTTATTAAAATAAATTAAAAATTAAAAATTTAAATTTGTAAATATTAAAAAGGAATTGCTTTTTGGCAATTGGCATAAACTTTTCTAGCGGCAGCCTCCGTATTCCATGAATTTGTAAAAGTTAACGTAACGAAATATCAGCCTTATCGAATACTTTATTTTATAATAGTTAGTTTCCGTCCTAAAATAATTGTTATAATTTTTATTTGATATTTAATAATTTAATTAATTTTATAGTTAAATTATAAAATTCCATTAAAAAAAGTATAATAACTATATATTGTAATTCTCTTTATATCAATATGATAAATATACAAAAAATTTATATTATTATACATAAACTGTCAAATCCCTTTAAAGTAACAGAAAAAATCTAGTACAATGACAAAGAAGGTTCAAATCTTGTTCTCAAATAAAAAAAATTAACTTTTTTTTTCAAATTTATTAAAATAAATAAATATTATATGATGAAAGACAGTGATAACAAATAAGTTCAAAGAACTTCCAAAATAAATGTAATCCAATACTAGATTCGTTGTACCTTGTCTTACATCAAGAAACAAATAGTCAAAAAGCCAAATTACCCAATTATTGTTTTAATTAATCTCATAATGTTAGTACTAATAATAATTAAGTGATTAATAAGTGGATTATATTCTTGGCTTTTGATTGAATGAATCTAACCTCCCTACAAGACAAATTAACTAATTGATTGATTTATTTTTTGACATTTGATAATTATGTTTTAGAACAAAATTCTCTGTATGTGAACAATGAGAATCTCTCAATTGCCTTTTGTTTAAAGTAACATACAAAGTATAAAACAAATTATTCCATTCCATGCTTAATTAGGCAGTACTTAGTCATGGATGGATTAGTAGATGAAATTGTTCCTTCCTTGATTAGAGATCTCAAAAATCGAGCCGTCGATATATAGAATAGTCTTGAGTATTTTCCTCCGAATGAGGCAGTATGTAACACAAATTCAAATATATAAAGAAGAATCGATAAACTTCCGTCAATTTTCTATGAGATAGAGAACTAGTTGCGAAATATATTATTTAATTTAAAAATTTTAAGTCAAAGTTTAATACGAGTGGGTTCACAAAATTTAATTAGTTCTAAGGTAAACAGAACATATAACTCAGAAAAACATCATTGTTGAAAACTGATAAAAAATAATAAATAATATATTCGATAAGTGTATATGATTTTTTTTTTGACAATTATTCGAGATATCATTTTGATATGTGGTTATATAGTAAATTATTTGGCAATTAGTTGAGATAGTTTTTTGATGATTTCTAAAATTTGTTCGAACAAAAAATGTATAGGATAATATCGATTTGAACGTGAAAAAAAATAAAGTTTCATCATAAATTAGGAAAGAAGATTTCAGCTATAAATTAAAAAAGCTAATTTTCATATGTATTGAATGATTTGGTTCCACTATTTTCTTAAGAAATCTATTGATATGAATTATAAACAAAAATCTTTTGTTATGTTTTGTAATTATGAATTTTATTTTGAATAATATATAATATAATTTGGGCAAAAGACAGAAATCACATACTTTTAAGACAAAATTATCATTTGTCCCTTATAAGTTTATAATGACAAAAATTCCTCAAATGATACAATAATATAAGCGCCGATACATTAATCTGATGCGCGAGTTACATTAATTGTTAAGTAAGATCGATTATATTTTATACGTGATACACTTATTTGATGTACATTTTATACATCATACATCAATTTGATGCACGAGATACATTAATTTGATGTGCGAGATACATTAATTTGATGCGCCGATACATTAATTTGATGTGTGAAAATAAGGGATTTTGAGAATTTATAAAACTAATAGGGGATAATGATAATAAGAGAACTTAAAGGTGGAATTTCTGTCATTTATCCATATAATTTCCTACATACTTTTTGGTTTGTTATTTATATTTAGTTGTCATTAAAGTGTGATGATCTGGGCTATCCTAGCCAAGCAGCCCACATAAATGAGGCCTTTAAACATGGGCTGGAAGTGCGTTTGTATTAGGTAAATATTTGCTCTAAATAACAAAATTGGAGGATATATTGCCCCTTCCCTTTATATATTATGACTCAATATTATTAATTTTTTGGAATTTTTTTAAGAGTCACATAGTTTTAATATGAAATTATAATTTATTCCTCTTTACTTTGTAATTAAATTAAAGAGTATTCCTGATACATTATAACATAAACCGGATACATAATATGTAGCTCGGATACATAAAAAACTAGCTTGAATACATAATATGTAGCAGATACATTAAAAACTAGCCCGGATACATTAAAACTAGCTCAGATATATTATAAAATATACCGAATATATAATATATAGCTTGGATACATAAATATTGGCTCGGATACATCAATATGTAGCTTAGATACAATAAAGAAATAAGGAATTTTAGAAGTTTTTAGAAATATAAGGGGATGTTGAAAATAAGAAAAATATAAGACGTGTATTTCAGTAATATTTTTTAAATTTAGTTACCCACAATTACTTTTTCTAAAGGGAAACTTTCACATATAGCCATTTAAAAACAATTAATTACTCTCCATAGCTATATTTTGATCATTACAATTTGCAGCTACATGTTATATGGAGGAAAGAGGTGATCGATACTAGGAGAGAGAGAAGAGAGAGGCGAGAGAGAGTGGGAAAAGAGTGGGAGAAAGGTGAATTGTATATGTTTATTGGTTAGATAATTGTATATTATACATATGTATTTGTATATATGGCAAGCGAGATTAGGAGAGGGAGGAGAGAGGAGAGCGAGACTGGGTGAGGGAGGAGAGAGGTGAGAGAGATCGAAAGAGGGAGGAGAGAGGAGAGAGAGAGAGGGCAGAGAGTAGAGAGAGGTGAATTGTATATGTATATAATTGTATATTATACATATGCATTTGTATAAATGGCAAGAGAGATTGGGAGAGGGAGGAGAGAGGCGACCGAGAGAGGGCAGAGAGTGGGAGAGAGGTGAATTGTATATGTATTGTAGGTTAAATAGTTGTATATTATACACATTTATTTGTATATTCTGGCGAATTATACATATACAAACGTGACTAATTATACAAACTTGAAGTCAGTCCACGTAATTAATGTATAATGTTAGTAGCGAGTGGTAATTATAACAAACTATAAATATAATGAGTAATTTAATAGTATAAGTTTATTTTGTTAAGTAATTTTCCCTTTTCTACATAAACCTATTTTGGGCTCAATTGACTCCCAAATTTGGTTATATTTTGAAGAAAGTGAGACTGTAATGAACCCATGTTGCATTGAAATGGATAATTGAAATAACGTGTACGCTTATATGAGTTCTATCTTTCTATTTATTTCAAACTAGTAAAAATCCTTCCTAGGGAAGAAGTAGAAATAAAAAGGAAGAATAGAGGGAAGTTCCAAATTAATCCAAGTAACTAAGAAATAAGAGACAATTTCTTAGCTTAAATCCTAATTGATTATTTCTCTCTTCTATATATAGTTATCTTTTCAAAATCTCAAAGGCCTAACCCATTGGTGGCCCCTTAAACTTGGCACAAACTTTCACTTAGACACCTCAACTAGGCGATATTCATTTTAGACACCTCATGTAGAGTTACGTTGTGTTATTTTGACACTTTTCGCTGACTCAGCGTAGCATATGTGTTACACGAATTTAATGCGCGTGAAACACTTTTTTTTATTGAAAAATATTTTTGCTCTCTTCTTCTTCCTCACTTTCTCTTCCTGTAGCTTCCCTACCTTCCATCACCCAAAATCACCACACAATTTTTCAAAAAAATTCTACAAAACTTTGTTGGGTTATATTAGAATCCAATTTCTTCAACAAAAGAGTCAATTTCTTTAGCAACCTCACCAAAAAAAAATTAAGATCATCATCATTCTCTAAGAATTTGTGACTCTTTTTTTTTTTAAAAATCAAATCACATAAAGTTTAACCTTTTCTACATTAATATTGTCTGCTATTACAACTAAGAAACTTCCGCCCCCAATAATAGTGAAAAGTTCTCTTGATTTTCAGTTTTCTTACTGAAAATTATGCTAATTTTCTGTGTCTGTAACAACGAAAATTGAAGGAACAAGCTGTTATACCGTCTGCATCTTCAATATTTAAATAACTGAATCCCCAACATTTTCCCATAGCATTCATTACAAAATCCCCAAATTTTTCCTCCATATGCATCTTCACCATTTATATAATATTGTTATTTTTGTTTCAAGATGAAATTTTAATTTTTTAAGAAAAAAAGAAATTAAAAAAGAGGAATCAAGAAATGTAACACATGAAATCACAATTTTGTACAGCACAAGAAGAACACGTGGGGGCTGAAGAAGAATTTTAATGAATTGAAAGAACAAAGAGAAGAACATTATGCATAGAAGAAGAAGCTGAAGATGTGGGGGCTAAGGACTAAGGTTATATAATTTGAAGAAAAAAAAAGAAAGTAAAAGTGAGTTTTTTTAAAAATAAAAATAAAATTCCACATGTCACATGTTCATTCACTTATTTATCCACGTAGGAGGCGTTTGGATACACACGCTTAAGCTAGTTCTGATAATATAAAAAAAGTGTCAAAATGACACATCGAAACCCTACCTGAGGTGTCTAAAATGAACATCACCTAATTGAAGTGTCTAAGTGAAAATTGCTGCCAAATTTAGGGGGCCACCGATGACTTCTGCCAATCTCAAATATAACTTGATATCTTATCACATGGGTCCTCCATCTTAGTTATACTTATGACATTTTCTCTACATGAGTTTGGGAAAATTCAATTTATACACTAAACTATGTCAACTTATCAATGATTAAATAATCAATTGTGATTAGAATACATATCATTTAGTCACGATAAAATGAGAAATCATATATATAGTGACACATATCATTTATTCATTGATTTGATGATCCACTTTTTTTAGGTTGGATAAGTATTTTGTGGATGGAACTTACATTTATATGTTCAAGGCATGGATCAACTAGTTTATTATCTATAATACAAATTTAGAAATTGCGTTTATTAATATTTTCTTACATATCTTAAAAGATAACGACTGTCATATAGTTTCAATTTTTTCATTTTATACTTGGGACATTATAATTTGGAAATAGTGTTCACTGAATTGGCTACTTTTTAAATACAGAAGCTTAAAGTGACTATATTTCAATTTGGGGAACTTTCGCATTTGCCACTCAATAATAGTTTAATTATTTTTCATAACTATAGTTTACTAATTACAATTGTAACTACATGTTATAGGGAGGAGAGTGGTGAGCTAGATTAGGAGAGGGAGGAGAGAGGGCAGAGAATAGGAGAAAGGTGAATTGTATATGTATATCAGTTAGATAATTGTATATATGTAACTAATATACATATGTATTTGTACATCTAGCGAGCGAAATTGGGAGAGGGAGAACAGAGGCGAGCGAAATTGGGAGAGGGAGGAGAGAGGTCAGAGAGGGAGGAGAGAGGTGAAAGAGGGAGGAGAGAGACGAGCGAGAGAGGACAATAATTTGTATAATTTGCATATCGTTTGTATAATCCGCTGTTTTCTTGTATAATTGAGTTACAAAGTCTGAAATTATACAAATATGATAAAACTCGAAATGACGAATTGATACAAACATAAACATATAAACTTCAAACAGTTGTACAAATTATATTATATTATATAAATTATATAGTATACAAAATTCGAAAACTACACGTTTATACAAACTTTATAAAGTTATGCAAAAAAGATTGAATGTATATGATGAAACTGAAAAATCAAAGGTAATCATCGTCATATACAAATATAAATTATCGTACACAAATACAAATCAAACGAATTTTTTTAGTCGTGAATCATACAAATGTGACGAATTATACAAGCGTGATTAATTATACAAACTCAAAGTCAGCCACTTAATTAATGATTAATGTTAGTCGTAAGTCATAATTATAGTAAACTATAGCTATAATGGTTAATTAAATAGTATAAATCTACTTAATGACGTAATTTTTTCAATATGAAAACTAATTACTACAAACTCAATAGGAAAGTAAGTTCTTGAGCTAGGGATGGAAATGAAATCCCCTAATTTCCCCTGAATATTTATAATAATTAGATTTTTTTAAATAGTTTCTTTTGCTATGAAGATTGCAATTTGTATATTTTGCTCGTTTCGTTTGAATAATTCGCTTGCGAATATATAAATATGGTAAGTATATAGAAATTTTGTATATATATGTTTAAGTTTTTTTTTTGTTTCAGAATTCCATTTGTATATTTTGTTCGCGAATATACAAACAGGGAAAATTAATAATGAATTCTTCGTAAATCGTTTACAAATAGCTAGTGTAAGTATGTACAAATTCTGAATTTATACAATTAAGAACCGAATTATAAAAAATTTAAATTAGTATAATCGGGGACCGAATTATACAAATTTTGAATTCGCGTTAATAGACGAATAACAGAGTTAAATATATTAGTCATAGTTAGACCATAAATGGGCGAATTGTCCTTTTTGATGTATGTTTTTATAGAAAATCCCTTTTTGATGTCTAAAATTTAAAGTGTTCATTTAGATATCAGGCTCCCTCTAATTTGCATATAAAAAAAAACAAGGATATATATTATCATACCAAAACACTAACTTAGTGCAATATAATGATTCCCACAGGAAGTTTCATGGAAGCCTCTTAACTTACTCGTTTTTCTTTTCATAATAAGCAAAAGATGAATTCAAAATTTGACTATTATAGGGTCAAATATAAAATTCCATCACACCTAATTTCAATTTATTAAATTGGAAATTTATTATTTATTTAGTGAATTTTTATACTCATAAGACACGAATGATTTTTTAATTTTATTTTTAACATTAACTATTCAGTTCCAAAGTCATTTCTCAAGTTCATGAATACTAGTATACACTAATTATTATGAATATTATCGAAAAAATTATTTCTTAAAAAGATTGCAATGCCTTCAAATAAAGCTTCAATACTCAAATGAATATCTTAAAATTAAATTGCGGAAAAGGTAAAAGGGAAAAGGAGACTAAATCAATGATCAAACAATAGTAAGGTGGAAAATAGTCAAAACTAATAAGTCATGTGAATATTCCAACTTAGGTCAATACTAAATTATGTATGTATTTTCAAGTCATGTCAAGCCTAGAAAATGTACCCAAACAAAAGAAAATGGTTGCATTGGTTCATATGATCACTCGACTAAGAGTTTTTTTCTTAAATAATATATTAAATGACCACTCAATTCTTAATTGAGTAACTTAGAGATCCACACACCTTTAATTGTAAATTATACTGGTAACAAAACTTGCAAATTAGAGAAAGTGAAACTTTCACATATAACCACTTAAAAAAATTAATTACTCTCCATAACAATAGTTTGATAATTACAATTTGTAGCTACATGTTATATGGAGGAGAGAGGCGAGCGAGAATGGGAGAGAGAGGCGAGAGGAAAGAGAGAGGGAGAAAAGAGTGTGAGAAAGGTGAATTATATATGTATATTGGTTAGATAATTGTATATTATACATATGTAATTGTATATATGGCAAGAGAGATTGGGAGAGGGAGGAGAGATGCGAGCGAGACTAGGAGAGAGAGGAGAGAGGAGAGCGATATCGAGAGAGGGAGGATAGAGGCGAGAGAGAGAGGGCAGAGAGTGGGAGAGAGATGAATTGTATATGTATATAGGCTAAAAAATTGTATATTATACATATTTATTTGTATATACTGGCGAATTATACATATACAAATATGACTAATTATACAAACTCGAAATCAACCCACGTAATTAATGTATAATGTTAGTCGCGAGTGGTAATTATAGCTATGATGAGTAATTAAATAGTATAAGTTTGCTTATCCGCATAATTTTTCTTAAAAGAATAAAAAACTTGATACTTCACATGAAACCTTTTCATCATATGATTTTTCCAAAACGTTAAGTTCATCTGAATTCAATATTTTTACAAAATCACTTAACTTTATTTGTACAAATTCAATATGTTCAATATTAAAAAATTTAGAGATAGTTTAAATCTTTGATTCGTCAACGAATATGTAATGTTAATAACGTGTATTCTTCGATGTTGAGGTTGGTCTTGGTCAATGAAAAACAAATTAATGGAGTTGTTACATCAATCAAAAACTTAAAAAGAAAAATTGCTAATAATCCAATTTGTAGATGACGCAGCCCTAAAAAGTTGTCAATATTTTACACCTAAATATTGAAAATTATATTCTCATTCTTCTTGTCCCTATTTACAAAGTGACTGTGACACCATCCTCCTTTCCACATTAATCACCTAAAATATACTCAAAATTCTAATCTAGCCGTATATTATACGTCTTATAACATTATATAGTTTCATTTTAGTCTTGTTTCAAAAAGAATATTTTTTTTTATTTTGATAACTCTTTAATCTTAATTTTTCATATAACATATTTAAGATAACAAGATTAAAAATCTTCTTTTAAAAAACTTTTTTTCAACATAGCATCACATACCAACATCGGTTTTGATAGTGGCGGAGATAGTATTTTTAATTAGGGGTTCAAAATATAAAAAAATAAACACATGAACTAACTAAAACAGGTTCAATATTCACTATATATACATAAAAAATAATTTTAACCATGTATAATTATTTTCCACTGAGGGTCTGAATGAACCCTAACTTTAACCAGAGGTCTCGATTTAGAGCTTGAGTATATGGAGAAAATTCTATTGGGAGTACCATCACCAAATAGACTTTGTAGTATGCGATTCAAATTTATTCGAGCTCGAGTGACATTTTAAAATGTAATTGTATCATTCGGATGAGAACAATGTAACATATAATATTCAAATACTACTAAAAAAAATAAATTAGCATTACATCACTATCAATCCTCTTGGCATTCATCTTTTTCTAAACAAATTATCATATCATTTACATTATTAATGAAATTATATCAAACCATTCTTCTAAGTTTGTCAAAATTCTTTGAAAAATAAATCATGGACAGACTTGTAAAGCCTGATTTGGATGAACTCAAACTCTGTTTCATCAAAGGCCAAAAATGTTGTGCAACTTTCAAATTAACCAATCTTATGCACACCATGTCTGTTGCTGTTGCTCTTTCTACTACCAACCCTTCTCTTTTCTCATTCTCACATTCATTTACTATTATTCCTCCTCTATCAACAGCTTCCTTCACTCTTTTCTTGACTAATTCTTGTGATCAACCTCCTGTTTATACGCATTTAGATATCGTTATGGTTAAGTCATCTATGCTTCCTACTGGTAAAGCAAGTGAGGATGATCTTCACCGCCTTTTCTCAAGAAGTGGACGACATATTTTCAAAGACGCCAAGATTCCTATTTCCCTTGTTGGTCCACAAGTTGTGGAGTTTCTTCTTTCATCCAAGAACTTATTGGATGTTAGTTTACTTCTTCCAATAGCCTTGTCTTCATGTCATAACTGTCAGCTTCATTCATTGCTTAAGTCTGCTGCCAAGAATGGGAATTCACATTGTATTTCAGCTCTGATTGAGGCTGGTGCTGATGTTAATAGAAGAGACTCGGAGGGAGAATCCGTTATGTCATTGGCTGTGAAATATGGAGATGTTGATTCTGTTCATGTGCTGATTGAGTTTGGTTATACTATTGATAACTCTGTTGATAGGTTTCTGCATTATGTAGCTGCCACGGACCGTGTGGACTTGATGGAGATTCTATGTTTGGGATATGCTGATATGGATTTGAATTCAATTGATTCACAAGGTAGAACTCCTCTTCATATAGCAGCGATTCACGGGCATGTTGAAGTGATTCAGTTTCTTGTTTCAGTAGGGAGTGATACAGATAGGTTAGATACTCAAGGATGGACTCCCTTGCATTTTGCTGCTTATCAAGGCCATGTTGAAGCTGTTGGTGTGTTACTAAATCATGCCAGTTTTGCTAAATATGTTGTAACGAAACAAGGGAAGACTGCGTATGAGCTTGCTATCGATAAGGGTTATTCTAAATTGTATGATGTTTTACAATTGGGAGACTTTTTGCATAAGGCTGCAAGAAAAGGAGAGGTTGCTGATATCAAGAAATGTATCGCTGAAGGGGCGAATGTGAATGGGAAGGATCAGAATGGCTGGACTCCTTTGCATAGAGCAGCTTTTAAGGGTAGAGTTGAAGTGGCGAAGGTGTTGGTAAACAACGGAGCTAAGCTTGATGTTGTTGATTATGTTGGATATACGCCGCTTCATCTTGCTATTGAGGCTGGACAAAAGGATGTGGCGATGTATTTGATTGCTCAAGGTGCTAAGGCTAATTTGAAGAGCTTCAAAGCTAAAGAAGTGGTTTCTTGTGATTTCGGACATTTACTTTCTTATAACTTTGTATAGTGAAGAGCAAAGTAGACTTAACTCAATTTGGAGATCGCTCTTGTATATTTTTAGCTATTGCGGAAGTTTTTGTAGACGTCTTTTGCTTACATCTATAATTTGTATAATCCGAATAAACTTGAACAGTTCGGAGGCAATTATGTTCTGTTGTTGTAAAATTCAGAAAACAGTTTTTTTTTTCAACCTTTGGAACTCGAAAATCTTGAGTTCTTCTGAATTGGAACTAGTGAATTTAGTATTTTTGATCAAATGAAAGTATAATTTCTGCTAGGTCCTAATATTTCAAGGCATTTTAGATTATACAAATTGCAGAGAAAACATAAGAGGGGTTTACAAAGCCTTTACATAAGTCTAAAAGAATATATTAACAACTTCAAGCTGTTTCATGCTTTACATGATACAAATTTGCAGTGTGTAGATGTGAAGGATGGTTCTTGAAATTCTCGAAATCGCATGGATTCTGTCCTATAGTTTTGAAGCTCTTCAAAATAGCCTTAGCACCTTGTGTAATTAAATACATAGCCACATCTTTTTGTCCAGCCTCAATAGCAAGATGAAGTGGCGTGTGTCCACAATCATCAACGACATCAAGTTTAGCTTCGTGCTTTATCAATACCTTTACCCCTTCGATTCCACCCTTAAAAGCTGTTCTATGCAAAGGAGTCCAACCATTCTGATCCTTTCCATTCACATTCGCCCCTTCAGCGATACATTTCTTGATATTAGCAACATCCCCTTTTCTTGCAGCCCTATGCAAAGTGTCTCCTAGTTGTAAAACATCATACAATTTAGAATGGCCTTCATCGGTAGCAACCTCATACGAAGTCTTCCCTTGTTTCGTGACAGCATACTTTGCAAAAGTGGAATGATTTAGTAAGAAACCAACTGCTTCAACATGGCCTTGTTGAGCAGCAAAGTGCAAAGGACTCCATCCTTGAGAATCTAACATATCTGGATCACTCCCTACTGATACAAGAAACTGAATCACTTCAACATGCCCGTGATACGCTGCTATATGAAGGGGAGTTCTACCTTGTGAATCAATCGAATTCAAATCTATATCAGCATAACCCAAACAAAGAATCTCCATCAAGTCCACGCGGTCCGTGGCAGCTGCATAATGCAGAAACCTATCAACAGAGTTGTCAATAATATAACCACACTCAATCAGCACCTGAACAGAATCAAGATTTCCATATTTCACAGCCAGTGACATAACGGAGTCCCCATCCGAGTCCCTTATATTAACATCAGCACCAGCCTCAATCAGAGCTGAAATACAATGTGAATCCCCATTCATAGCAGCAGACTTAAGCAATGAATCAAGCTGACAACCATCACACAAAGACAAGGCTTTTGGGAGAAGTAAACTAACATCCAATAAATTCTTCGATGAAAGAAGAAACTCCACAACTTCTGGACCAACAAGGGAAATAGGAATCTTGGCATCTTTAAAAATATGTCGTCCACTTCTTGAGAAAAGGCGGCGAAGATCATCCTCACTTGCTTTACCAGTAGGAAGCATAGACGACTTAACCATAACGGTCTCTAAAGGCGTATAAACAGGAGGTTGATCACAAGAATTAGTCAAGAAAAGAGTGAAGGAAGCTGTTGATAGAGGAGGAATAATAGTAAATGGATGTGAGAATGAGAAAAGAGAAGGGCTGGGAGTAGAAAGAGCAACAGCAACAGACATGGTGTGCATAAGATTGGTTAATTTGAAAGCTGCACAACACTTTTGGCCTTTGATGAAACAGAGTTTGAGTTCATCCAAATCAGGCTTAACAAGTCTGTCCATGATTGAGCTGAAAGAATTATAACAAACTGATTAATAATGATTGATTAGAGTAATATATGAAGATACCAAAATGACTGATGGCAACATTTGAGTATTTTATATAACATTGTTTGCATCTGAATATATTTTTAAGGTGATTGTTGTGGAGAGTAGGAAGGTGTCATTGTCACTTTGGAATCAGAGAGAGGAAAAATTAGAATATTGACAACTTGTTGGCCTTGCATAATCTCAAGATAAGTTTCAAGCTTTATTGATGGATCAACTACTCCATTTTTATACATTTTTGACCAGGCACAACCTTTTTATTATTTGGCGGGGAGACGATGAACTTGGAATGTCATATATGAAACTTGCTTTTTTCTCCGAAGAGACAGGATCTCTTGCATAACACATAAAACCGTATTATTTAACTTGACTTTAACGGACATCCATGTCTCCAACTTTAGGTGATGTATAAAATTAGATGAATAGACAAGATATTCTACGTGATGTCTTATATGAATTACCATATAAGACGTATGTCTACTTGTGCACATCCAATTGGGAATCTAGGAAGGCATATATCATGGACTGATACTACAAATTTGGTGGGACTAAAAGACAAAAAATACTTTTTGATGACCAATTATTTAATTTCATTAAAAATTAAGTAATTGGTCAACTACTACTATGCAGATTGAAACAGCTTGATTCTTAACATCTCAACTAATAGCTGTTATTAATTTGATCCTTTATTTATTGCTCTTTATTTATAACCAAAAAAAATATGTAACCCAAATCAAAATCGTCACTGAAAACCTTATTTTTATTTTTTTTGTTTCTCACTTAGTGTTCAGAGGCCATATTGGAGCTCCGATTAAATTTAAATCACGCTCTGCAAATCTCATTCGGAAATGACGCTCGCAAGATTTTCTCCATACACACAGCACTGAAAACCTTATTACTAATTGTTATTCATGATTAAAGTAACGAGTTCTATTCAAACAGATTTTTTTTTAAATGGGTGGTTCACAATTTGATATGTGAAAAATATTATTGAGACTTGAAAGTAAGTCAAATGATATTATTTGAGAATATAGTGAGGGTTAAAATGATTGAATATCCTTATATAAATAGCTAGACTATCCAAATTTATATTTTTACGTTTATTTGTCTCAGTGTCTTAGTTGAATACTCTTATAGGTTAGAACTATAAAGCTTTTATTATTTTAATTTTTCATTTTTTAAAATTCAATTTTGGGAATTTTAAAACTTTTATACTTAATTACAACTTATACGTCTTATTTTGTATGAAGTAAAACGCTTTACCTTACGCTACACTTTTTAGAATATTGATTAAAATATTGCATGTGAAACTTTTGTTTAGATTTTGGAGGGTGTGCTATGTTAGTGTAAAATAATTCTATTAATTATTGGTATTTGGTAACAACAACAACATATTTAGTGGACAAGTGGAATCTGGAAATATTAGAGTATATGCAGATTTATCACTATCTCATAGAACTAGAGAAGTTGTTTCCGGAAGACCCTCAACTCAAGGATTGTAGCTAGAGCTGTCAAAATGGGTTGGTACAACCCAACCCAACCCAACCCTAACGCGCTAGAAAGTTAAATGAATTGGGGCGGGCTGTCCCTTTTAATTATGGGCGAATGAAAAAACTCACATACTTTTAAGGCAAAATTACCATTTGTCCCTTATAAGTTTATAATAACAGAAATCTCTCAAATTGATACAATAATATAAGCGTTGATACATTAATCTAATGCGCGAGATAAAGTAATCGTTAAGTAAGATACATTACATTTTATACATGATACACTAATCTGATGCACTAGATACATCAATATGATGCGCCATATGTATTAATTTGATGTGCTGATACATTAACTAATCTAATGCGTGAAAATGAGAGATTTTGGGGATTTGTAAAACTAATAGGGGGTAATGGTAATAAGAGAACTTAGAGGTGGGATTTCTGTCATTTTTCCTTTAATTAAAAGGCCTATAAAATAGCAGCCCAACCCAGCCCTAAGCGGGCCACCAGTTGGGACGGGTTGACCCTTCAACAAAAAAATAAACAATATTACTCTCTTAGAAAGAGTATCAAACATTGACGTCTATGAACACGACATCAATTCATACAAAAATTTATTTATAAATCACACACTTCGGTGAATATTTACAAAAATACATAATGACCAACGTAAGATTTAGCGGGTAAATATTGATCATTCCACCATTTCTCCCACAAAAAACTAGCTAATTTAAAAGATTTTCAATAACACAAGGCAACATAAATACTTAACAAATCTAATTTGTTAAATATTACATGACTCATTAATTAAAGCTTTACGACACCGCTTCTCCTTCCGCTTCCTCTTCCACCATCGATCAGATTTGAATCAACATGTGATATTGTTTCCTTAAGAAGTTCATCTTTATCTACAATTCACCATACAAGATGATATTGCAAAAAACTTGATATTTTTTTTTTCAAAATATTTATTGATAAAATCTTGACAAATAAAACACTATTAAAAATATATAAAAATATTTTAAAAAATTAATAACCCACGGGCTGGCCTCTGAGGATTGCGGGCTGGGCCTACGAGGCCAACGGGCCTAATGGGGGCGGGCTAAAAAGTCACATTCCTAAATGGGCCAAAAAATTAAGCCCAACCCCACTTATTTCAAGGGTTGGGTTGGGATGGCCTTACGGGTCAAGCCAATTTTGACGGCTCTAATTATAGCAAATCCAATTACAAAACAAATCCTGCAAGAAAAAGAACAAAAACAACAAAATAATGTGGACAATCAAAACACAATAAACAATCGACTATAATATTACAGCTAGTGCGATGACAAACACCTAAGTCCTCAAAAAGCAAGACAACACGTCACTGCCTGCTAACCTCTGCCCTAATATACATCCTCCTATCTAAGGTCGTGTCAACCTTATATATGTTGAACCATGTCTTGTCTCATCACCTCTCCCATTACTTCTTCGGTCTAACATCACCTCTTCTTTTTCTACTATAACCAACCAATCTTCACACCTCATCCCTGGGGCATCTTCGCGTCTCCTCTTAACATATCTAAACCATCTCAATCTCGCTTCTCTCATTTTATTCACTAAAGAGGTCACTCCCACCTTATACCGAATATTATAATTTCTAATTTTATCACTCATTGTATGCCCACACATCCACCTCAATATCATTATTTTCACGACATGCATCTTTTGAACATAAAAGTTCTTCATTGGCCAGTACTGCGCCCAAACAACAAAGTTGGTCCAAACATTACTCCATAAAATTTACCTTAAAGTTTCAGTGATACCTTTTTATCACACAATACTATAAATGCAAGTCTCAACTTCATCTATGCCGCACCACTAGTGGTATTTGGTAATTAATTGATATAATTAAAAGTGTTTTAAAGGAAATTACGGCACCTCGATATGAAATACTCTCTCCGAATTAATTTATTCATCACATTTTATATATACACTGCCCGTAAAAAAGTAAGCATATTTTGACTATCATATTCTTAATTATTATCTTTACTAATTTAAAATGTCAATATCTTTTCGATAAACATTATTTCTTTAATCTCTCTTTGATAAATAAAAATGAGTTCAATCTCAGCAATCAAAATATTAGAGTATATGCTCTTTATTTAGATTTTCTATGCGAATAATCAATATTTATTACTTACAAGAATAATTATTATTAGAAGCAAAATGAAAAGAGTATTCAATTATATAACAAATGCATCTCCTATCTAATACATTAATGTATCTATTATTTTCGCTTCAATATGCCAGGTCTCTATTTATTTGACAAGAAATATTGATACTTTAGGACAATCAAAGTTTGGACTATTTACTTTTAATTAAGACAACAAAAAAAGCGATTCGGAGAGAGTATTTTCTCTGTCTTAAAATACTTGTCATTTTTTACTTTACTCTTTTTAAATATAATATTACTAATTAAAAAAAAATATTTAGTTATTATATCCTTATTTATGTATCATAATTAAGGTGATTGTAATATTCAAGAATAACTACTATTTAGCGTCAAATAAAAAGAAAAAAAATAGCTTTATCAATAATTACAAAAATTAATAAATATTTTGAGACAAAGAAAGTATATATCACGATTTAAGGTTAGTGGAAAATAATAATGGAAAAGTAGATTTGATTATAATCTATTAATTAAAAGAAAAAATTAATCAAAGTTAGAAAAGATGCCAAGTTGGCAATCCGGGTAAAACTAATCAACCAATCATATTTCAGCATGAAAATTAACAAAAAAAGCAAAAAAGAAATGCCACGTTGGCGATCCTTGTGAAGCTCAACGAACCAATCAAACAACTCAAATTCAGTCTATATAAACCCAAAGAAAAATCAAATTGAAAAATATCTACCGGCAAAGCAAATTCAAATTCTTAAACAGAAAGAAAACTTCTCTTCTTCCTTTGAATCAATCAATATGCCTTCAACAACTGCAGTTAAATCTGTTGCCGGTCGAGGAAAGACCCAAAAAGCTTCAAAATCTACTTCCAGATCTCAAAAAGCGGGTCTCCAATTCCCTGTTGGTAGAGTTGCTCGGTATTTGAAGAAGGGTCGTTATGCTCAGCGAGTTGGTTCCGGTTCACCGGTGTATCTGTCAGCTGTTCTTGAATATCTAACTGCTGAGTTATTGGAACTTGCTGGGAATGCTGCGAGAGATAACAAGAAGAACAGGATTGTGCCGAGGCATATACAGCTTGCTGTGAGGAATGATGATGAATTGAGCAAGTTGTTGGGATCTGCTACTATTGCTAATGGTGGAGTTTTGCCTAATATTCATCAGAACTTGCTTCCTAAGAAGATTGTTAAAGGGAAAGGTGAAATTAACTCTGTTTCACAGGAGTTTTAGATGTTTAGGTGTTGAAGTAGAAGGAATTGGGTTGTGAATTTTGATTTTTAGGGTTAATCAGTTGGGGGATTTTTCTATGTGAATTTGCAAGTTTGTTTCTTCATTTTCTTATGATGGATTATGTAGAATTTTACGAAAGATTAATAGATTTCTTATAATTTTTAGTTTATGTTGCTTCGACTTTTATATCTCCTCGCTAAAGCAAATCTTGAAGTCTCTAACAATGCCATAAAATTGAAATACATTCTTCTGCAATTGAATAGAAAAAAAGTTATAGATTTATTGATTTATCGATTCAAAACTGAACTGAATCAATTGATATTTCAAATGAATTATGCTACAAGCAAAATGACTGAACTATTTGATGTGGTATTGATTTATTGATAATGATGTAGGTATTCAAATGAATTATGCTACAAGCAAAAATGACTGAACATTTTTATGCAATCGAATAGAAAAAAGTTATTGATTTATTGATAATAAAATATTAATTTATCAATTCAAAATTAAACTGAACCATTGATTTTTCAAATGAATTATGCTACAAGCAAAATGACTGAACTATTTGATGTAGGTAGTAAAGTTTACTCTTTTAACAGAAAGGGGATGTAGCTCAAATGGTAGAGCGCTCGCTTTGCATGCGAGAGGTACAGGGTTCGATCCCCTGCTTCTCCATTTTTAATTTTTCCCCTCTTTTAGTATTTCTTTTTCCTTATCTCGTCTTTTTGCTCCCTCGCTTTATTCTGCAAATTCAATGAGTTTCTTCTGTGCAGTCATTAATGGCGTTTGAAGTTCCTCTATTCAACCTTGCTCCAGATTTGACCGTCTCCAGACTCTGTTTAGGTTAAACTTTGTTTAATTCCGGTGTATTTCTTTGTAACATCCAGAAAATGCAGTCTCTTTAACGGCCTTGAGTTTATTGTCATTCTCACAGGAACCATGACTTTCGGTGAGCAGAACACCTTGGCTGAATCATTTCAACTTCTCGACAAAGCTTTCAACTCCGGAATTAACTTTTTTGATTCTGCTGAAATGTAATCGTCTTACTCCTCTTAACGATACTAAATTAGTCAAATTATAATTGTGAAGTAGATTTGATGCAGAAGTTTTATAGAATATTTTGTTGATTTGTTCTTTTATAAAATCAATGAAAAACAGGTATCCAGTACCCCAACGAGCAGAAACTCATGGCAGAAGTGAGGAGTATTTTGGGCGTTGGATTAGAGAAAGAAAAGTCCCTCGCGATAGTGTCGTTTTCGCCACTAAGGTTCTCTATTCATTAGCTCTGATCAGCAATTCTGTGTTACTATTCCTGAAGGTCGAATTTGGGTTTGAGCCTCAGCATGTTTGAATATGATGTGTAGGACTAGTTTGGATAATTTAGCTGAATAGGCTAGATCTTCCAGAATATGTCTGGCAATTTATGGTACTATAATGTGACAAAGGAGTTGATTATGCAAGAAATTAGCACTTATCTATGCCTAGCCGTCTATGAGGCACGATTGAATACTTTGAAATCAGTAGCATTATGAGACACATTCTTGCTTTTCCGGAGTTATAAGGAGTAAAATTTATATTGTTAGCTGTGAAAGTTTCTTTCTAACATGTAGTTATAAGTATATTTCCTTTTCTTCGTTTTTCTTGTTTGGAGCTGGGATCTTATTCCAACTGCACTAGCATTTTGATATCTTCCACAACTATGTTGTTATAGGTCAGTGGACCATCTGGACAAATGTCTTGGATTCGAAATGGACCAGAAAGCTTGGATGCTCAGAACATAACTGAGGCTATTGATAATAGGTTTGAGTAAATTCTTGTTTTTGGTTTTTGTTACCTTTACATTGCCCATTCAGTTTCTGTGAAGATGGTCTCTATCTGCTATGGTTTATATTTTTGTACTACTTCTGATGAGGTACCTTATTGAATTGATGCAGCCTGTTGCGTGTAAAGACGGACTACATTGACTTGTATCAAGTTCACTGGCCTGATCGGTTTGTAGATAAATCCTACATTTTGTGGCATTGTTTTCTCACAGATGTAAACACTTGAAAAAAATTCATTTATTAAGATTTAAACAGATATTAAGACGTTTTCTTCTTCAACTGTCAACGTCAATTCTGAGGTTCACCATTTTAAACTTTCTGGCAGCTATGTTCCTATGTTTGGAGAAACTGACTATGATCCCCTACAACATTATACGCCAGTAGGTTTCGAGGAACAACTTGATGCGCTAAAAAGAGCTGTTGATGCTGGTAAGGTCAGTCATGACAGCAAAGATGTTAGCTTCACTAATTACTTTTCCTCATGAAGGCTGAGATGTTAACTTCATAAATTTGGTGGCTATTTCCTATTGGCTGTTCAAATTATAGATCAGATACATTGGCCTTAGTAACGAAACACCATATGGCATTATGAAGTTCCAACAAGTTGCCAAAAGTACAACAGGGAATCTTCAGATAGTGTCTGTTCAGGTGTTTTTATGTTGAGAATTTTTTGTCTTAGCCTCCTTCAAATATTGTTTCTTCACTAATATAAACGCTTGATTCGGCTTCTTTCTTTTCAGAATGCGTACAACTTGTTATGTCGAAATTTTGATTCAGCTATGGCTGAATGCTGTCACAATGAGAGGTAATCCTTGGATTGTCTGGACAACTTTGGGATAGGCATTTTATTTGGGTATGCGGTGTTGCTTACTGTACTATAACATCCAATTTGTGCAAATGAAGAGGGTGAATTGTGAACCTTCTTGGATATTGTTTGGAAAGCATGGACGACTCTAATAAACGGATACTGGTCCTAAATTTGCTGACAAGATTATAGGAAACTGAAAGGAACGTGTCAGAAAAGCACAATGTTAATCTGTTGATCCCCAACAATCTCTTTTTAAAAATCGGACTGTTCAACAATCATCTAGTAACTCCTATACTATGCTTCAACTGTATTAGGACTGTTCAACATTCTCTATAGCTACAGCGATAGCTTTCTATTTTTAGTGAAACTGGTATGTCATTGCGTCTGGTTGTTTTTCCTGCAAAGGCAACATTAGTTTGAAGTTTGAACTATATGATTACTGTCCCTGGAGCTCACTTGACTTGTTTCAGTTACCTTGACCATGATTCTTTTGCTACTTTTCATCTTTGTTTGATCTTAGCTTATCTATAGTGATTTTCATGTACCCTTTCGAGAATCAATCAAAGAAGAAAAAAAAACATGTTTATAGGATTTGAACCTATCGGTTTTCTAGGGGAATGACAAAGGGATATAACTAATAAGATTTCTCTTCAATGTGGCTGCTTTCTGCAAGAACAACCTGCCTGTTGTCAAATTAATGAGAAAAAAACTGTTGTGAACTTAGCTCATCTGTTAAGTTGAAATATTTGTGGAATTGACTGCTGGTAGTGACCTCTTTTCTTTTTTTTTTCTGAATGTCTCTAGGATAAGCTTGTTGGCGTACAGCCCTCTGGCCATGGGCATACTTTCTGGGAAGTACTTTGCCGAGGATGGTGGTCCATCTAATGCTCGTTTAAATCTGTTTAAAGGTCAGACTGGTTGCCAGTTTCATTGGAATATTTAACTAATGCCTGTAAATTTTTTCTCACTATACTAATCTCTAACTTCTGGTAGGGAGATATAAGGAAGGGGAGTCCAGATATGACCTGTCAAAATCTAATGTTTTATATGCTGCCAAAGTAAGGAAATTCTTCTTCCTAAAGCTGTCTTACCATTTAGCTTAACTCAAGTATATAGAGGTCTGGATTACATAACTTATTTTTGCAGAGAATGAACCGTGCTTATTTATACAAAAAATGATGCAATACTTAACATGTGCTGTGTGCATGTGATGCAATATCTTTTTGTTCATTTTATGCTTGACATGTAAAACTCAAACTTCTTGGAATACTTGGGGGAAAAAACACTTCTGGAAGAAACAGATTTTCTCATGGGTGTGATAACAGTTTCTTTTACTATTTAAGTTGAATACTTTTTCTCTTTAAGACTGTAAAATATGTCCTCTAATGTTTGTTCTTGTAATTAGCTACTTTCTTCGCTAAATTATTTAGTCTTATGAGTTATGACATACAATTGACATTTACCTTTGTAATCATGAATTTCACTCATTTTTGCAGTCATACGTAGAGATTGCTAGCCGATATGGCATTCATCCAGTTTCTCTTGCAATTGGTACGATCAATATTCTTCTGAAGTCCTATTCTAGTTCCGATCCACTATTGATCATAGATTATCCTTTCTAGTTATTTTCCTAATGAACTAAAACTGAAACATGATAGTCTTTTGATTGAGTTTGTGACATGCTCGTTTGTGTTGCTGAGCTTAAGTACAGATTTTAATCTATACTACATATATCTTGACTTTGAATTGTTTGGCCAGCCTTCATTATGAGACACCCTCTCGTGGCTAGTGTTGTTTTTGGAGCCACAAAAGTTTGGCAGCTTGAAGAGGTTCTTGCTGCATGTAAGGTCAACCTCAGTCCTGATATAATTACCGAGATCAACAAGGTCCACTCGAGGTTTCCAAGCCCTTGTCCATAATCATATCAAAGTCCCTGCTCGTAAAGAGGCAAATAAAATCGTACTACTGCTGCAGATTATGATTTCTGGATAGAAACATTAGAACTTGATCATTGATAACTGATGGAGATATATTAATCTTCCATCAAACAAAGATCTAGGATTTTAACTTGATTTTTTCAACATTTTGAGGTCCTTTAACATTTACCATTGAATTATGAATTCGGAATTTAATATTTTATCAATAGATTGGTGATTTTCAGCTGCATTCCTTGTCAAAAATGATGGATTCAATTGAATTGAACCTATCAAATGTATGATCTATTCATCTACACTGCAATAATGTGTGAAAAGGACAATCACATGTGAAAACAACGTAGATTTTGGCCCCCCACTGATTGATGCTTTGTATCTATAGTGACAAAAATAGAATCAGGGACTATTAACTGTTTCACAATTGTATATTTCAACACGGCAATCCAATGATGTTAGAGTTAAAAGAAATGATGAAAAGAAAAAAAAAAGATTTTTTTTCCATATGTTTTAGAAGTATAAAAATAATATTCCCATTGTCCTAAAGAACGGGTATTCAGACTCAATTTGTCTAGGATAAAGCCATTCCTACAATAATTAGCATTTTTGCGTGGAAGCTCTTATTTGACTTTGTATGCGGGTGATGATCAACGGAAAGCATGGGATCAAAAAAGGCAGAATTTACGCAATTTCTTTAATCGTCTTAGTTTGATTGATACAGTAATAAAGAATGATTGTAGTTACTTAAATTTTTTTGGAATTGGAAAACTTACGCAACATAGAAAGAGATATTGTTGTGAACCAAGTCCAGCCCAATATGGATATCAGGGTCACGAAAGTAGTTATTGGATCGACAAGAGCTATTGGATCGAGAACAAGCAATAGGGTCAAGTTAATTTGGATCCCGGTTGAGAAGTGGGCGTGGGACAGTTCCATCAAAAAGGATAGTGATATGTGATTTGAAAATTATGCAAATTGTTGAGTAGAAGGTCTGATTCTCTCATCTTCATTCTTAATCAGCTTCTCATCCCCTTTTATCTGTCTCTATATTTTCCGATCTTCTTCCTTTTGTGTTGGTAACTTGAGTTGTTACAAATACTTTTTGGGAGACACATAATAAAAAAAAAAAGAAGTAAAAACATAATAACCGTAAAACTCTACAAAATCAACCTACTTAATATTAAGTGGTCACTTAGACAGGTAGCCGAATGTTCCTTATTTTAGCAACAGTATATGTGTTATTATATGTGCAATGACTTTTCTCAAAGGACAAAACATGAAAATGACAAATGCCTCGATAGAGTCATAATTATTATTTTTTAATCGTAATTTTATTCAATGTAGAGTAACTTTTTTTTTTTTTTTGAAGTGACTGTGTATTTATGAAAACTCGAATTTAATATCTCTAACTAAAAATAAAAAAATATTTATCACTCTATCATAACCTTTGTTGGTCGATATGAATTATGGAATAATTGTCTTGGTTGTTTTATTCATCTTAAGGGGGCGTTTGGTAGGCTGTATTAAAAGAAATAATCCATGTATTAGATGTGGTATAATTTAATACTGTGTTTGGTAGGAATGTGAGCCTATGTATAACTAATCCATGGATTAGTTAATACATCCTATATGGTATTATGTGATGTATTACTAATACCTTCCATTTGGAGGTATTAGTAATACATAGGATATAATACCATGGGATAAGTACATAAAGTCAAAAATATCCCTCAAATCTTTTTAATTTTTATTTTAATTTCTTGATTTTATGTTTTATATTTTGTACTAGTAAAATTATTTAAATAAATTAGTTAACAAATTATTTAGAGAAACTTATTTGTAACTAAATATATCTAATTCAAATCAATACAAATTTAAAATGTGAGTTATTCAACATTTACTAATTAAAAGATAAATATATCACTAATTATTTGTATTTTGAACAATTTAAAAAACTTACATATATATTAAAATTATAACTTGCAATTCTTTTATGTGTGAATGTACATGGTTTATTCAATTTTTCAATTGTTGACCGTCTTTATAATTTAAAAGTAGTTGGATTATCTTTTTTAAATTTAAAATTGACATTTTTATTAGTGATGTATTTATTAAGATGAAAATTATTTATCCTCAAATAATTCAAGTAGAAAATTGAAAACATGACAACAAAATTATTCTTCTCATAGCTAGTTAGAAATTCATAAAAGAAATATTTTTCGATAATTATCTACCTTGACCCAATTACATAATAATATAAGGGTATAATTAGAAAAGAGATTTTTAAAGAATTTGATTTCAAATACAAGTTGGGATTGGAAACAATGAACCAAACACTTGATAAAAATAAACCATACATTACTAATCCATACATTATAAATCCATGCATTACTAATCTATGCATTATTTATTTTTTACCAAACGACCCCTAAGTGTTGTAGAATACTACACATTAGTTACTGCCTTTAGGGAACAACCGGAAACTAAGGAGCCGTTTGTCTACTCTTTTTTTTTTTTCTTTTTTTTCAAATACCATTTGATTATGTATATAGATTCACATTGTAAGGCGTATACTAGGTATTTTAACAAATAATTCAAATCGAAAATAAAGTTAATTTTATTAGAGAATATTTTATATATCAAGTGATACTTTCATCGTAAACGCTAACTCAGCTAGATACTTCAAAATAAGTTTTACTTGATAATAAACTAATTAAAATAAAATCGTATTCGTTTAAATGTCATTAGTTCCTAACCAATTTTAAAAATAGCTCTTGGTGACTAGTTCCTGACCAAATAAAAGAAAAACAAAATGGCTCTTGGTTTAATTAATTAAAGTTGGGTTGCTTACGTTCCAAATAAAGGACCAACTTTTGCCATAAATATAAAATATAAACTCACCATGTTACAAATTATTTTTTTTAAAAAAAAGCTATTTTTTTGGATTAAAAAGTAGCTTGATTAGTTATAGGGCGGTTGTTAGAAGTGTACAATTTTCCTATACATGTAAAATAAAAAGGGAACACATATCTATTTGAAGAGATTGATGAAAACACATTTAAATAATTATTTTTGGTAATTTTATATCTTAATTATTCGTTATATTTATTTATTTATTTATTTCAACTATCATTATATGCGTATTAAAATCTTTTCTTTATAATATTATAGATTTTTTTCAATTTTTAAAATGGCGTCAACCTCTTTTATTCATATTTGATATATTTGAATAAATTAATTACGTTACTATATATATAATACATTCTTTTTTTTATTTTAAAAAAATGCCACGTGACACTCCATAAGATAAAATAGAATATTAGAAAAAAGGGAACTAAATCTGGTAAAAAAGAAGAAATAAGGAAGAAAATTTGATTATAAAGAAAAGAAATGAAGAAAAAGAATTGAGAAATGAGGGGAGGGGGTAGGGATTTAAATGAATTTAGGGTGTGTTTGGTACGAAGAGAAATATTTTTGAAGGATAATTTATTTTTTGAAATATAAGTGGGTTTCTTATTTATATTCGGGTGTTTAATTTGTACGAAGATAATATTGTTCCAACAATATTTAGATTAACATGGGAAATATTATGATATCAAATCTAAAAGTATATCGTAAATTCAATATAAATGAATTGTCGGGGTGTGACATACTCTTAAGAAAGATATTTAAACACATTAATCAAAAGATAATTTGTATATTACCCCTTTTGATTCTTTCCGAACTCTTTTTTAAAATAGAGATAATCATTATTTAGGATTTAAACATGCTTGAAAACACCATTAAAGAAGTGTAATTATGGGGAAAAACAATTAATACATTCTTAAAGTTTGAAAAATGCATTTATTTTGAATACTAAAAAACTGGCAACAATTCATTTATATTAGACCAGAGGGAGTATTATATTTTGGGATTTTTTTTTTACTATAATCGGAGTTGAACTTTGAATTGAAATGTTATCGAGAGTTGGGTTCGAACGTGGGAGGTCAGTCAGGAGTCGAATTCGTAACAATGTTGAAAGTCAGGGTCGGATCCCCTTCGAGATCAAGGTTGAAATGAGGGTCGAAACCTGAATTAAGATCAGAAGTCGAGTTACAAATCAGGATCAAGAGCCAAGGTTGAAGTTCAATAGTGGGGAGTCTGATCTCGTGCTCCAGGTTGAAGTTGGGTCTTGTGTTTAGGATATTGATTGAGTGTCAGGTCCCAAATCAAATTAAAATGAACATGAAAATTGAGGTCAAATTTGAAGTCACATATCAAGTTGACTGAAAAGGTAGATCCCCGACTCTAACTTTAGACCTAAGAGCCTACTTTTCACCTAGTAGTGGAAACTTTTGCTTTTCGACCGTAATTCCGTGCTTTACAATTACATTCAATGGATTTCATCATGAACCGGGAGCTGGCGAAGACATGCAACTTCCATTTTAGGATATACAATCACGTCTTGAGCATCTGTATTTCACTCCCTTTCGTCATAAGACGTAGTCTGACTCTAAGAGAAGAAATTTCTATATTCATGTATTTACTTGTCAAAATTCGTAAAGCTATGCATAATACTCTTTGAAGATTTTTCAAAAAAATTTAGAAAAAAAAGAAAATAAAAAATAATATCCATACTTCGATTTCAAAATTCTTTTAAATAAAAAATATTCTTTGTCATACCAAATACCCCATAATTTGAGACGGAATGAGTATGTCTTTACATAAGATTCATCCCTTAAAACCATAGTACTATTTTGTTCATTTTATCTCAATTTATCACTTAACCCTTATAATTTAACATAATATGGTGGCACTAATGAAATTTGTAAAACTTTCTAAGAGTTTATGTTATTTTATTTGATGATTTGATTTTGGCAATCTAGAAAGAGATTAACCCTTATAATTTAACATAATATGGTGGCACTAATGAAATTTGTAAAACTTTCTAAGAGTTTATGTTATTTTATTTGATGATTTGATTTTGGCAATCTAGAAAGAGGGAAATATAATTCAGAATTTTAAGGTAAAAAAATTTCAGAGCTTTCAATTGTAGACTTCCAAGTCTAAAATTTGACCAGGTAGGCAGCCATTTTACACAGCAATGAGAATTGAGATGTTCTTGTTGACTAATCTTCTTAGAGATTAAAACTTTATGATTCAACATCATCTTCATCACCACTTTTTTTAATCTTTAATGGAAATTTCTTCACTTTTCTCAACAAAAAATATTTTTTTTTTAACAAATTAACTCTATTCTCATGCCCATCTTTGGAAAGTGAGTAACCCCAGTTGCTCTTGCTACCCTGTATTACTTATTTTTTTAGTCATTCCTTTTTTTTTTGTGGCCTATAATTTCAAGATTCATCTTCACCAATTTTCTATTTTGTTGTGTTCTCTGAAAGCCTAAAACTTGGATCCAAATTTGTTGTACAGTGGTGAAGTTTGTAACTTTTGAGTGATGGGTTCAAAGCCATGGCTGCATCCGGCTCCAACATATCGTTTATTGGAGACGTTTTGGGATACTGATGATGATGCCCCAGGACCACGTTGTGGTCATACTCTTACTGCTGTAGCTGCTACCAAGACTCATGGTCCGCGGCTGATTTTGTTTGGTGGAGCTACTGCTATTGAGGGAGGCAATGGGGCTGCACCTGGCATAAGTAATTCTTTTCTTTTGTCCCTGTTTTGTGACCCAATTATCTGTTTTTTGTGTAAAGATTCAAACTTTGTTGATTCTTGGACTGACATTTAGGTTAATTGGGTTTTGATTGATTTTAGGGCTGGCTGGTGTAACCAATTGTATTCACTCATATGATGTTCTTACCCGAAAATGGACCAGGTATGTGTTGTACTTCTGTAATTCTTATAGGATCTGCTTCTATATACCTATACATATTTATTTTTTTGGGATGTTAGGTTTTAGGGGAGTTTTGGAAACGAAATGATTAGTTTGTTATGGTGGTGATATTGATTTTGTGCTCTTTGAATTACCTATTTACTCAGACTTAGACCTGCCGGTGAGCCACCTTCACCAAGAGCTGCACATGCTGCTGCGGCTGTTGGAACAATGGTTGTATTTCAGGTGATCAGAAAGAGAAATTGAAGTGTATCATTTTTAATTTTTAGCGTTAAAATGACCGTTAGAAACAATAACTACTAATATATATTGTTGTTTTGTTATTAGGGTGGGATAGGACCGGCTGGGCATTCAACTGATGATCTTTATGTGCTTGACATGACAAATGACAAGTTCAAGTGGCACAGGTTAGCTTCTGGATGGGCAGTTGCATTTCATCTCCCTTTTTCAATTATTTATATAGCTCTTGGTCCATGACTAATTACCTTGTTTGTTTCTAGAGTTGTTGTTCAAGGTCAGGGTCCTGGACCGCGGTATGGTCACGTAATGGACTTGGTTGCACAAAGATATCTGGTAACTGTCAGCGGCAATGATGGTGAGTACAATATTCCTATGAGTTACTGATCAAGGGAATGTGCTTTTTTCTTACTACCACATCAGAAGATCGAGTTTGTGTTCTTTCATTTGCTATATAGTTCACTGCAGGTTATATCCACTATGACTGTGAACAGTTGGAATTCTAAGCACTCTAGAAAATTAGGGTTTTAGGGCAAATCAAAGTAAGACAAAATATATGCACTGGCTACTTTAACCCATCCCCAAAAGAAGGATGGAGATGTAAGAGCAAATAATACCCAAAGTAAAATGCTGATTTTGCAGATCATTTATCAGATCAACAATGTTATGCGTGAGTGAAGCTTGGCCTCTTACGCCGAACATAGTCATAAGATGAATGTCCTAGAAAGGCAAATGTTAAGATTGATATGAAGCAATATAAGATTAGAAATAATCAAGTCTGACGGATGGTGCAAGCGGCACATATGAAGATGTTGTCCTACATTGGTTGAGGGTAGGAATTGTTGTCTTCTTATATCATGTTGGGTAACCCTCACCTCATGAGTTACTTTTAGGGTTGAATTAGGCCCAAGGTCCATTTTCTTTTAGGCCCAAGGTCTATTTTCTTAAGTTTTAACATGGTATGAAGAGTAAGAACCATCCCTATTTTTGGTTTACCAAAATTTTGCCCTATGTTATGGTGTCCTTGCTCCTAATGTTTAATCCTGGATGTGTGTGTTGTGGGGGTGGGGGGGTTATTGGATCCCTACTGTGGTTGAGGATATGGGTTGTTTGTCTCCTGATATGGTTTTAGGCAATCCTCACTTCATAAGCTCACTTTTTTGGGTATTTTGAGCCAAGGTCAATGTTCTTTACATAAGATAAATGAAGAAAAAATTGCATGGAATAGTTTTTTCATGTCTTACGCAGGCCTCCAGATGCTCCATTCTGTATGAAATGGGAGATAAAGGCAACAAAAGGAGATGATGTATGAGTAAAATCACTTGAATGAGAGTTGTCTCAGAAGACCTAAAGTCTCTATGAATCTATACAGATTTAGCAAGGATCAGAACACAATGGAAACCTAGTAGAAGCATGATGCAAACAAAGTATCCGTTAGGTGATGCCAACTAGTTGGGATTAAACTGATCATTCATGTAGAGATAATTGTGAGATTTAGAGAACCTCTAATCAGGGTCGGATCTAGGTGGACGGGGGGAGGTTCAGCCAAAACCCCTAGATTAAAAATTACACCGTATATATAAGGTTAAATTTATTATTTATGATTATATATACTGAATAAACCCCCTCGACGCAACTAGGAAGCGTAGCTCAGTGGTTAGGGGGGTTCAGAATCTCTCCAAGGTTGCGAGTTCGACTCTTGCTGCTGCAGTTGCGCCTTCATTAATTTTTAGCTTAAATTTTGTCCTTCTTCACATCCACAGGCCACGGCTTTCAGCTATAGTTTTAATCTCACAGCCCAAGCCCACAAGTTAACTTTCAAGGGGTTGTTTGATTTGGATTTTACAAAAATTAATACCCATATTAAAATTACTAAAGCTTATATATAATTGAGTTAAAGTTTGATGAAAATTAATAAAAGTTGGTATTAATTAACACAACGTTTGATTTTTTTTCATAAATAATATTTATATAAACCATGTGAAAATTTCTATTTCATTTTACGGAGGATATAATATAAAATAAGAATAGGCTCCTAGTAAAAAATATGTTTAAAACGTTAAAATAGCATAACTAATAGCGAGATCGCCAAATTTATAAAACTTGTTGTTATGGTAAGTACTTTTCGGAAAAATATATTTTGTAGATTAACATTCCGTATTTGGCTAATCAATTTGAATGTTTTTTCCTGTCAATATTAGAGATCTAATTTGTGCTTGGCCAAAATTTTTGAAAGTGCTTTTGGAGAAATTTATGTTTTCAACTTTTGAAAATAAAGTTTTTGCTACAACTCAAAAATAACTACGGTATTTTTTTTCCTAAAAGCACAATAATTTTAAAAAGGCTCGATGAAGCAGGACATAAGTAGGAAAAAATATTAAATGGAACATCACAAAATGAGTTAATATTTAGTGGGTTAAGATTAATCTTTGCCTTTCGCCGCTCCGTTCCTTTTACTCATCCTTTTCGCATATTTACTTTCTATATTCAAACCCCCTGAATGAAAATCATGCGTCACCACTGCCTCTAATTTTCCTAAGCTGAACTATTAAGCATTCGATGAAATGGACCTAAATAGACCACAATTAATAGAGTTGGCCGGCCCCAATTGATTTGAGATTGAAGCATAGGTCATTGATTGACTGTTTACTGACTGACTAGTCATAAATAATATTACATAATTTGGAATGATATCATGGATAGTTATGTCTTGATCTAGCTAAGTTTTCCACAATTTTACTTCAATGGCGTCATAGCATTATCTGACCACATCTATTTTTCCTAACGTCTGAGTAACAATGTGATGTATCCATAATAATCTGAATTTTGAAGATTAGAATGCATGTTTATTCACAGTTGTTGGGCATACAACATACTTTAGGAGCAGCAAAAAGAAATATGCAGCTGTAGCGTATCACTTTATCATCTCATAGTCAAAAGGATTAACTAGTAGATATTTTTACCTTTACAACTGGCTGTAGCGTGACTGATAAAAGATAATTCGAAAACCTCTTTTCCTTGCTTTCCTAACTCCTAACATACATCCATTTCCATAATTTTGGAACAAGTTGGATATTGAATGCGATAACTCATTTGTGCAAAGTCTAGCTACTGCAGTTTACCTTTCAAATGCATTAAGAGTTCTATGCTGAACATTTATATGCTGCATGGCGTTTTCAGTTCTCTTTCACTTAACCCTCCTTTTATATATTCTTATATGTTTAATTTCACTGATTTCCAGGGAAAAGAGTTCTTTCTGATGCTTGGGCCCTGGATACTGCTCAGAAACCTTATGCATGGCAGAGGCTGAATCCAGAAGGCGATAGACCGTCAGCTAGAATGTGAGTCTAAATGGTTTACTCTCATTTGCAAGAAATCTTAGTACCTTTGAGAGTCTTCCTGATGTGTTTTTGTTGATTTTTATTGTTATTAAATGTACTATCCTTACTTATTTTAATTCATGAATTTCAGACAATTAGATCTTCTATATCCATTTGTAATACTACCCTATTTTCATGCTTATAGCTGTTCTGGGTTGACAATAGAAGCGTTTCTCAGAAACTAGGTGTCAAATGATAGACTGGGGTAACAAAAATAGTTACTCTTGAGATTTTGACATACTTATTCATCTATGAGCTTATGCAACAATCCCTATGTTCAGAATCCTTTGATTCTCAGCAAGTGCTCGAGTTGCTTGACCTATTTAAGACATTTCCTCCTTAATATTTCTTGTCAGATCACTCATGTGTCTTCTATTCATATCTCGCCAATGTCTCTGTTGAGCATAACCTTCTACTTTGCAACTTGTGGTGTTATTTCAATTCTTTTTATTTGCAGAAGTACATATCCCCTTCTATATATTTCTCTTCCCCTTAGTTGCTATGAAAATATGTTTTTGTCCTTGAAATTGTCAATTCTGAAAACTGTCTGTTACTGCTATCGCCTCCCAGTATCATTTATTCATGGCATACCCTCTCTGAAGTAGTTGACACTGAAATGTTTTTGACTTGATTGCTCTATGCAGATGCTGCTTCTAACATAATTTTCTCCTTCAATCTTCCCACACTAGACTTCTTTTTATCTTGCCTTTTTAATATATGGCTGCCTCTCTCTCTATCTCGTTCTTTTTACCTATTATTTTTTCTCAGTAGCGTACATATTTATGGTGTGGTTTTCTTACTCTTAATGGTACTGTATTTTCCTCTAGATACTATCTTTCTGAAATTTATATTCTTTTAGGTATGCAACAGCTAGTGCTCGGACTGATGGCATGTTTTTGCTTTGTGGGGGGAGAGATGCTTCAGGCACAGTAAGTAAATTTTCATATAGTCATCAAGGTTTTTACCGATAAACTATTCCTGCTTTGAGATAGCTAGTTCTTTTTAGCTAATGCACACAGTTTGTTAGTTTTTTTAACTTTATTTTGTATAGTATTTTAAAATGTTAGTCAAGTTGTGATATATTCTGGCATGCATAGGAAATTAAAGTAGCTGGTTTTAGGTATCCATAAGCTCAATCTTCTTGGATATGTAATCATTCTTTCAGCAGTATATTGATGTTGAAGCAACTAATAGTGAGGACCTTTGATACTGTGGGTTACGACCTGGATATTGTGCATTTGATATGTAGTCTTCTAAATGATGTGGTTGCTGATTCCTGGAGTGCTTCCGTTTGCAGCCCTTAGCAGATGCTTATGGGCTGCTTATGCATAGGAATGGGCAGTGGGAGTGGACTCTTGCACCAGGAGTGGCACCATCATCAAGGTATCAACATGCTGCGGTAAGTACTATTTCCTGCATTCCATGTTGTGTCATAGTGTTTGATGGAGCTTGGTATTTAAGAAATTAAAGAAGATATTTACATGTAAGCTAAATATATGTGAAGTACCAAATTATCCTTTTAAATGAATGGTAGTGAGATTTCAACATGTCTTTTCATCTTTTCTCTACTTCCAAAAGATTGGACTTCTACATAAGATTAAATAGCTTCGTAAAAGAGAAAGATTACATTCTTTTTGGGGACAAACTAAAAGAATTTGTGTCGGAGTTTGATATTTCTGCTGTTTGGGTCATGTCTATCCTGTTTGTTCCCCCAGGACCTCACTTTTCTAATAGTTTCTGAATTACATATTTGCCGGTGATTAGGTATTTGTTGGTGCAAGATTACACGTTACAGGGGGTGCTCTTAGAGGTGGACGTGGAGTAGAAGGTGAAGCAGCTATTGCAGGTATATGTCGGATTTTATCCTTAATGCATATTTTGATTGCTTATATATTATCAATGGATATCATTAAATCTTTTCAATTTTATTGCTTTAAAAAGTGTTGGACACTGCTGCTGGAGTTTGGTTAGATAGACACGGGCTGGTAACTGCTTCACGTGGTAGCAAGGGCCACAATGAACAAGATCCTTCTTTGGAGCTTATGCGTCGCTGTCGCCATGCAGCTGCATCTGTTGGTGTTCGGATATATATCTATGGTGGTCTTAGAGGAGGTAATGAATGCCACTGGCATATGCAGATTTTAGACTGTTCGAATGATGTCTATTCTTCTCCTTTTCAGAACCCCCTTCAACTGGTTAATCTCTGTACTTATCCTGTAGAATGTTTGATCTAGTGTTAAGTGTACTTACATGAGTTAAGGTATTAGAAGGTTAAGGATTTAAAGGGCTGTCTAAGAAAATATACTCTTAACAACCCATCTACAAAAGGATTGTCAAATGCCCTAAGTTGATTCACTTTCATCGACAGATCACAGATGTAAAAGGACATTTTCTTATTTTTAGCACTTGTGCTTACCGATGAGCAATCGAAATTTAGACAGATTTTACAAATAATAATAGTCCAGCATTAGATAAACATTGAAGAGAATAATGAACAATGAATTGAGAAATGTAAGCTAATTTTATGGTCATATGTCCTTTTTTTAATAATAAACAACCTAGTGAGCTCTTGATGGTATAGATGTCTCTTCTGAGGGTCTATTTTTTATGCCTCCCTTTGGTACCACTATTGATGACCATGTCATTTGCTTTCTGTTGTATAATGCTAGTATTCCCCATTTTGTGTTTATTTTTCTTAATCAGAATAAGCTTGATTATGGAATATTCTTTAAGTAACAGCAAATCAGTTAAAACAGATTTGCATGTGCTGTCAGAACCATTGCGATCGTTGGTTTTGAATTCATAAAATCTTCTCTTTTTTATAAAAATTCATATTACCATTGAGATCTTTGATTGTGAATTCATAATTTCTTTCTAGGAGCCTGTTTGGATTGCTTATTTTAGGTGCTTTTAGCCTTTTAGGCCAAATTAGCTTTTAAGCAATTTTGTTGTGTTTGGGTAAAATAAAAGATGTGCTTTTAAGCACTTATTTTAAGTCAAATAATAAATAAAAAAAGCCAAAATCCACAAGTTAGAAATCCTAACCTATAACTTTTGGCTTACAAGTCATAAGCTCATTCAAACGGAAAAAAAAAAAAGGGAGAAACAGAAAGTCCATTCAGACGGGCTCTAAGAGTGAGAGCAGATTGATGCCGTACCTAAGAGATGAAATTTGCAAGTCAAATGCGTGGATGGTGTATGTTGGTGAAGTAGCATTTTATACTCTTGTTGTCCCATTTATATGGCACAATTTGATTTTAGGACGTTCCAAAATATTTAGGGTGATTTTTCAATAACAATATTTACAAAAATACAAATTCACAGAAACGTATCACATTTAAACAATGATCATTTGTTTTACTTATCAACTAGTTCTAGTGGTGGATGGATAGTATTATTACTGGGTTCAACTTAGCCGGTTAGCCCAACATTGTCGATATAGAGTATGCATATATGTGTAAAAAATATTAAATTTTTGATAGATATTATATTCTGAACCCATAATTTTGAAAGTGTAAGGGGTTCAATAATAACATAAAGATTGAACACATATAATTTGAATTATGAATCCGCCTCTGCTAGTACTTGCATATTTTCTCCTCTTATCAGTGCTGACTTTCCTTGTAATACTCCATTCCCAATACTAACTGCATCGCATAATATGCGATGGAGAGAGTACTTGTTTGCTGTAGCAATACTAGTTTTGCAATGAATGGTATTGTGAGAAGGGCCTTCATATGGAACCGAAAGAACTTCATAATTATGATGTTATATGCTTTTACTAGTTGCAAAGATACTCCCGGGGTCAAGTGGTTTGACAGTGTTCTTAAATCATATTACTTTTGCTGCAGATACACTTTTGGATGAATGTCTGGTTGCAGAAAATTCTCCATTGCATTCTGACATCAATTCCCCAGTCTTAGCGTCTGAGAGAGCAATTGGCATCCCAATGTCAAACAATTCAAATTTATTTATAGATCCTGATGGAAAACCTGAGATCCACCCATCTGGTGGGTTGAGGTAATATTTTGCTTTATCTTTAGTTCTTGATATCATTTTTCATTCAGCTCATCCTCATAATTTGAAACATCACATTTTAACAGCATGGATAAAGATTCTATGGAAAAATTGACCAAGGATTTTGCTGCTGAAGCTGAGGCTGCTAATGCTGTCTGGCAATTAGCACAGGCTGCATCTGCCATTCCTGAAGTAACTTCAGTCTCAGAAGAGAGCTCTCAAGTTCCAGACACCGCTTCTGAGGGAAGCGACAATGAGTCAGCTGTCCGCCTCCATCCTAGAGCTGTATGTACTCTGCTCTCTCGTCTAGTGCTTGTTTATTTGGCAGATGGTAAAATCATTTTCCAAACTGCAGGTTGTAGTTGCAAAAGAAACTGTTGGGAACCTGGGGGGAATGGTGAGGCAATTGTCATTGGATCAATTTGAAAATGAGAGTAGACGAATGGTTCCCTCATATAACGATATTTCAAATCCAACAAAAAAGTTCGCAAGGCAGAAATCACCTCAAGGATTGCATAAAAAGGTAACCCCAGCAAGCTGCAACGGATTTTTTTCCTCAAACCTTAATGGGTTAACAGAAGTATTCTCTATTTGTTAAGGTGTGTTATATTCCTTTTGCTGGTCTTTATTTGTCGGGATATGTAATCTTCTATTGCTGTATCGCAGATCATATCCACTTTGCTTAGGCCGCGAAATTGGAAAGCACCTGTTAATAGAAAGTTCTTTCTTGATTCATATGAAGTGGGTGAGCTTTGTTATGCAGCTGAGCAGATCTTCATGCATGAGCCTACGGTTCTTCAATTGAAAGCTCCTGTCAAAGTGTTTGGTGATCTTCATGGACAGTTCGGTGATCTGATGCGGCTGTTTGATGAATATGGATTTCCTTCCACTGCTGGAGACATGACGTAAGTTTGATCAAAGCTTGACCATTAATTTTTTTTCATTTGCAGTAGCTTGACTGCTCTGAATAGTTTCAACTTAAGCTCGTGTTTTAAGTTTTAGCATGCTTACCAAATCTTATTATCTCAAACTCTGAATACAGATGAGTAAAAGAAGAAATTATGTTAAATTTGATATAAGTTGAAAGGAATCTGCAATTTAATCTATTAGGAAAGTTAAAACATAATAAAAGAATGTTTCCTAGCACCCGCGGTCAGCTATACACTTGTAGATTACAGGTAACCCTGCTAAGAAAGATTACTTTGCTTAGCATATGATAGCTTGAATAATTGGGATAATTCCTCCCCAGCTTAAAGCTTTAGTTACATGTGGAATAGCTTCGATTTGACTCTAAACCAAATTGGTGAGTTCTCCCTGATAACATCAAGGGAATTCATTGCCGAAAACTTAAAAAATGAGTAATTTCATCTAGCTCCCAGTCATTAAATTCTCTTCTGCATTGTATCAGCCATCCTGTGTTTGTAAATCAATTTGCCACCATGACTTCATTGTTCAAGCACATGTTTTAATAAGCTAGAAAGATATTCATCAGACTTCCATTGTCATGCCATTTATCTGTCCAATAGTTAGTGCTTCTCCATTTCCTGGCTTAAGTGTGACGTTCTGTTGACAGTCACCCAAGTCTACAAATATTTTTCCATGTAGCAGTGTTATTAGGTGTTATCATTGGTATGGGGGCCCTGTGGGCCTTCACCCCATATTTAGTGATGATATTTTTCCTTCCAACAATCATCTACGGTTGTTTAATTGATCTCCACAGCCATTTACCTATAAGCCATTCGTTGTGAAGTCTGAGAGTTTTGATCACCATTTCTTCTTTTTTTGCTCATCTTACGGAGTTCCAATTTACAAGATGAAAGCTTTTGGCATCAGATCGCCCTCCCTAAAATAACTGTTTCTCATCCTAGGCACGCCTATTGCTGGTTGAAAAGTATTTCCAAACCTATTGATCTTCTTTTCCACTTCAGTAGGGATGGGAATGAGAGACATGTGGGAAGTGGTAACCTATCTAGTTCACTGCTTACTAGCGTAAGTCTTTCTCCCATAGATAAGTACTGTTTCTTCCAAGGGGATAATTTGTTCACATTTATCAATCACTACCTGCCAAAATCTTTTTATCATTCTGCTTAGCACCAAGGGGAAGCCCCAAATATACTGTGGGTAGATTCTCAACCTTGCAACCCAAAATTTCAGCTAACTCATGTATGCATTCTTCACTATTTACAGCATATATGGCTCTTTGCCAGGCTTTAATTTTAAAGCTGAAACTGCTTCAAATGCCAATCAAATAGCCTTGAGATGTAAAAACTTCCCTCTGTCAGATTCACATAGAATGTCAGCATATATAACTCTAAGAGGGGTGGAGCCTATCCAAGAATTCTGTCAAAATTTTGTTCTGTCATTCTCCCCTTTGATTTCCATGTGTGTTCCAATGTTTGTCCATAGACGTTAATGTATTATCAAAGTCACGAACCATGTGAGTTGATTGGATTAGTACACTATTTCAGTTATATATATATATATATATATATATATTCACACACACACACACACACACTGCTGGCCAATATGCTGCAGACTGTTTATTATCCTATTAAATACTGTTTTTTGTGCTTGAAAGATCAATGTCTTGATCCCTGAGGTTTGCCACTATTTGCAAGATTGTTTCTGCTCTAATTTCATCGTGTATAAACTAAATGTTTGATGTTTCTCTTTCTGAGGCTAGAAGATGTCAAAAGTTTGTAACAAAGAAGAAAATGTTAGCAGTTTGAAGCTTTTTAACTATTAAATGTAATATTTACTTTTGTACTCAAATCTCTTCTTATCAACATCTCGTGTCTGATGACCTTTCTTTATGTGGTTTTCAGCTATATTGACTATTTGTTTCTGGGTGATTACGTTGATCGAGGACAACACAGCTTGGAGACAATCACTTTACTCCTAGCTCTAAAGGTAATCCTTGCCGTTGTCTAACGCGGTACTTCCCTTTCATGTATTGACATCTCTTTATCTAACCAAATAACTCGCTTGTTCTGAATTTCAGATTGAATATCCAGACAATGTTCATTTGATAAGGGGGAATCATGAAGCTGCTGATATTAATGCACTTTTTGGCTTCCGTATTGAATGCATTGAGAGAATGGTAAGTTAGAATGTCAAAGTATATGTAGTACTGTCTACATTCGTCAAATTCCGAGTTTTGAAGGTAGAAGTTATATATATATATATATATATATATATACACGTGTGTGTGTGTGCGCGCGTGTCCTTCAAATGTATCAGGCAATTCTGATGGAAGACACCCATGTAGGGAGAAAGTGATGGAATCTGGGCTTGGACACGTTTCAATCAACTTTTTAACTATCTTCCACTGGCTGCTCTCATCGAAAAGAAAATCATCTGCATGCATGGTGGCATAGGGAGGTCAATAAATTCAGTTGAGCAGATAGAGAAGATAGAGAGGCCAATAACAATGGATGCTGGTTCGATAATCCTAATGGATTTGCTATGGTATGTTGCTTTTTTTTCAAAACCATCTCGCAGGACAATTTAGAGAAGATTTTTATGTTATTGATTTTATTTGCAGGTCTGATCCCACAGAAAATGACAGTGTAGAAGGATTAAGACCTAATGCCAGAGGACCTGGTCTTGTAACATTTGGGGTATGTCCTGCTTTTCTTCATAGAAGTTCACCAGTTCAACTTGGTAATTGATAGTAAAAGTTTCAGACGATAAGGGAATCATTTTTGAATGCCAAATTTCTTATTTTGTGTTCGAATCTTTATGCTCAACTGAATATTTTCTTATTTCAAGCTCAATTTTTTTTCATTATCGTGATTTGATCCACTATACTGTGGATTCCTATAAGGATGCACATGTCTACCTTCATATGGAAGCTTTTATATTTTTCATGTCAAGATTCACATACAAATTACAATGTGGTCTTACAATTATTGTGGACTTTGCAGCCTGATCGTGTAACCGAATTTTGTAAGAGAAACAAACTACAGCTGATTATTAGAGCACACGAGTGTGTCATGGATGGATTTGAAAGATTCGCTCAGGGGCAGCTGATCACTCTTTTTTCTGCCACCAACTATTGTGGTATGCATCAAATATTTAAGTTTTTACTTTCCCTTGTATGAGAGTATGCATTCTAATAATTTCTAACCAAGAAAATACATTCAGGAACTGCCAACAATGCTGGTGCTATACTAGTAGTAGGCAGAGGGTTGGTTGTTATTCCAAAGTTGATCCATCCTTTGCCGCCTCCTCTTCTATCCCCTGAAACGTCTCCAGAACGTGTCATGGATGACACTTGGATGCAGGTAACTAGGATGCTTTCTTTTTTCCTATTCGAGCTTACAGTTGTCACATTATATCATACTAAGGTGTGTTCATTGTACTTAGGAACTCAACATTCAAAGACCACCTACTCCTACTAGGGGCCGTCCACAACCAGATCATGACCGGAGCTCACTTGCCTATATTTAATGCTCGGTCATATACCATTGCTGATGCATTCATAAATTGATTGAAAATGCAGCAGATATTGTCCATGTATATCTCCATAGTCTTCAAAAACCCTGGAGTATTCTACAGATACCATTCAGAAGGCATCCAACATTGTAAAATAGCTGGAGAGATAGAGGTTTAGCTGTTAAAAGAGTGAAAAGTTGATTATAGATTAGTATTGATGCTGCTTAAACAAGGTTATTTATAGTGAAAGTGAAGTATTGTTAGCAGGGTGCTAGGTGTTGTGATGTAAAAAACTAGAGATGTCTTATTCTTAAACTTGATCATTAGAGTGTGGTTTCTCTATATATGATAATGTCTTCAAATAATTTTTGGTGATGTTTGAGAAGTCGTCTACATTGATGTGTCATGTAGCAGGCCTTTAAGGTTGAAATATTTGGGTTCCAATCAGTAAAAAAGTACCCAACAGCCTGAAGAGTACAGTGGTTGGTACGACGATGAGCAATTCAAACTAGAGTAAAAGAAACAAATAAACACCGTTTCGTAAGGTCGAATTATGTGACTAAATCATACAGTTTTTCTAATTTACCATATTATGTTATACAAGATGTTGCATGAGAACAGTAAATAGTAATCTTGTACATCCTAAGCCTCCACAATGTACAGGTAGCAAATGACTTAGACTAGTCTTTCAGAATCTGGGTCTTGTACATCCTAAACATCAAGGTTTGCATCATGCACGGTAGGATGGGGACTATCCCGAGAAATCTAACGGCCCCAACAAGACACACCAGGATAGTAACACCTTTTAGTTAGGATTGGATAGTTTTCCAGATCAAGAGCATCAGATATAATGGCCTGCACAGTGACAGCATGGGGAAGATATAATTGCAAGACCCTCCACAATCTTCATAGGCCCGCCCAACTTGTAAACCTCGAATCTTCCTCAGGAACTATCAATCTGTAATGATACAGAAAGGCTTTACCAGCTGAAGAATGATATAGACAATTAAAACAAAATCTAGAAAAAAAACACTCCCAGCTTTCTTTTTTTTGAAGTACCTGGAACATGAACCTAGTAGGTAAACATTGTAATGGGTGTTCGCTTTAGTAATCTATACACAATCAAACAAGTTTGGCAAGAAGTTTCAAAAGGCAACAGAGAAAGAGTTGAGTAATTCTTACACAGAACTGAGGTACTTTTTATTCACCGAGCAGGCAACACAAGTAGTTTGCTGGACTGCCACAAGACTCGCATGAAACCAAATTTTCTTTCAGCCTGATCAAATGATGTTCCAGTTAATTCTGATGGGTAAGGAAGCTTAGCAGACCTCTCAACCTTGAGATCAATAACATCCACGACACAGGTCCCTAGCTCCTCCAGGTCCCTTTGATACCACTTGCCACTGACTTGACATACCTTTCCTCTTCCTATCTCTTCTGCTTTCTCGTTTACAAGCACAACATAATCCCCTGCCACACACACTGCCGGTTCTGATGAAGCTGCAGGCACAGCGGTTGTGTTTTCTGTAAGACAAGTGCTGCTCGGTGCCAGGCCAGTTAGCCTCGGTGCATTTTCTCTAGCAGCAGAGAGGATACCAACATCCTCGACAGGACTTCCAGGTGAGTCACAAGGAAGCAGAGTGAGCAACTCACCTTGTTTGTCAAGACTATCCCCTTCAGACAACATACGCCCATCCTTCGCAGCACGAGCTAACCTTGCTTTCCGATTGTTTAGCCTGTGTGTTCAAAATGGAAATGATTCTTCAGCGTGAAGACAAGATAAGAGACATACCTCATTAAATCAGATTGAAACCTATTTGTATGTCTTCTTTTCTTTTGTTCTCTCTCGGAGAATAAGTGACTTATTTGTGCATTTTCTCAATAGACGGCACACTTATTAGATAGGAGTACATGCAGCAAAACAAAGTTGCAGTTCGATACACCAGTAGAACTCTGATAGGCTCTTAGATAATTTTGTCGACTCAGCATGCCATTGGACTGACATCTATCTTTCACAAGGTAATAGGAGGTGTAACAGTAACTTGGGTATTCATGGATGCTGACACTCATAACGGGAAAGCAGTACACAGGTGTAAAAACTAAAAAGAATAAATCATTTAGCCTCGTAATAAACATATTTAGACCCACACCCTTCTGACAGTAGAATAGATCTAGATAAACTATTTAAAGGTGTTAAGAAAATAGAAGAAATATCACCCTTACCAATTCTTGAGCTGTGATTTTGTAACCTCTGATCCCTGGAAACAAAGCAGGAACATATTAGGGAGGAAAGACTAATTAGTTGACAGAAAAGAGCAGAAACAAAAACAAAGTGCATGGGGCTTGTGACATACATGATCACTTAATTTTACAGCCCACTTTTCTAATAAGTTTTTATTTCGCTGCATATCAGGCTCCCCCATAAGGGCCTTCTCGACAAGTGATATCTGCTTATCATTCATTATGGTCCGCTTCCGTTTCCTTTGTTGCTTCTCTTCATGCTGAACTTCAACTGTTTCGTCCTCTCTAACCTCTCCAGGACCATTGCAATTTATTTGCTCAACTTTCCCAACTTGATCTATTGGGTGCCTACTTCGCGTGGAGCTGGAATCGGACCCACTCGTTTCCACATTCTGAGTCTCAATATCCTTCATCTCTATAGATGTAGCTATAAATCTTTCGTGTTCTGTCATTTCACCTTTTGTCCCAGCCTCACCTGATTGACCTGCGTCATGGGTCCTGGAATTGAGTTGGTTCAATCTTTGCAGAGATGAATTATCCAGTATGTCCTCTCTAGAGTTTGCACTTCTGTTGTTAAGATCCAGGGATACTTCCCTGAGTTGAGGGGGCAAGTATCCCCCCAGGTTCTGAGCCTCCTGGAGAAAAAGAAAATATTAATTCGTTCCTATAAATCAAATTTAAGCCAATTAAAGAATGAAAACAAAAGCCCACTAGAATAAATTGGTAAAATAAACTTCAAGCCATCATTATGTCCAATTTAACAGTATCCTTCAGTTGATTGAGTCACTTGCCAGCAAAATATCTATTTCTGCTAACAAAGTGGTCACATTATGCAGGAACAATCATGTTTGGTTCACAAGAAATTCATATTCATTATTTTATTTTGTTTTGAGAACTAAAATTCATATTCATTATTTTCTCCCCAAGAGAATTCCAGATTATTGAGGAGACCTGCATGATTGCATAGACAACTTCTTATCTCTTTGCCAGACGGTAAACTTTATGCGCATATATATGACCATATCACCCAAAGTAGACAACCACTGCTCTCCTCCTCTCACCGAAACTAATGTGCATACGGCCATTTCCCAAAGAATAAACAACAATACTTCCCCCTCCTCGGGCCAACTGCTCTTCTCCCTCAGCATGTGTGTCTGGTTCCAATTTTGTCACAATGTTACTGTATGATAAACAACGACTCCAAGTTGACAGCGACACAACCCTCTAGAAAAGAAGGATCACAAAGATTTAAAATGTCCAACTAGGTGCTCTCTAACAGTTCTGCCAGATAGAGTTGCAAAGCAGAAATAGTCAGGATCCCATGTTGTCGTTATTCTCTTCGTCTAGCCAAAACTAGCAAGCTTTCAAGGATAAAGAGTAAGGAGCAGCAGAGGTTCCCTAGAACTATTTAAAGAAGTGAACCCATATCCTTGAACCACAATTTATGTATGTTAGAACCTAGAAATATTTTTAAAGAAGTGAAAGTGTGAAACAGTACCCTGGAAATGCATTTTACTTGTGATAAGTCCTTGAAATGCTGTGTCTCAAAGAGGGAGTTTCTCCCTACCAATTTTGCCACAAAACAGTCTAGGTGCACATCATGTCACCAAACGAAGACCAACTTTGTATAACATTTTTTGATAAAGGTAACGTTTTGTATATCAATCATCAGCTCAGAGCTGGTAACCAAAACATTACAGCATATCCTATATCACAGGAGTGTGCCTATCAAACAAAAACATAAAGAAAAAGCAAAACTATCACTAGATCCTCCTCCATCTTATAAGGATCCTAGGATGTCTACAATAGCCACAGGATCACCTATATACTCTGAACTACACCAATAGCAAAAAGTGATAATGCACTTCATATTAATCTTGTGCAATGGACTTTCTTTCATTATGGTCCACCAAATAACTGCTGGGACAATTCTCAATCTGCTCTTGTCTATGCTTCCATTGCCCTCCAAATTCCAACTTTCTAGAGCTTGTCCTGTTCTTTCAGGAACAGTCCAGCTTATACCTCTGAAACTGGTAGGAACAGTAGCGGACTCAAGATTGTTATTAAGCAGTGTCAATGGTTGTAGTAACAAGTATAATTATGAGGCTAGAATGACTAGAACCCATGATTTCAAGAGGTGTCAATGCTTACATATGTATTTACTAAACCAAAATTGAAGTAATTTTCCGACGAAGGGATGTCGCTTGACACCCCTCTCGGCCAAAGGTGGGTATGCCACTGGGTAGGAAGTAATGGCTAATTGTCTCAGCAAACTGCTCACAAAAGCAACATCTTCGGCACAACTCTATTCCCCTCTTCATAATCTCCCAACTTTGTAAAACACAATAATCTCCCAACTTATTGATTATTTGTTTAGAACTTAATCTCCGAACTTAATGATTATTTTGTTTAAACCTTAAGCTCCTAACTTGTTAGTTATTTGTTTAAAACTTTATCTCCCAACTTATATATTATTTGTTTATAATATATTTGATTTAAAAGAATACTACTCTATGTAGCCTACAAGATTATAGCTAATTAGTCATCTTTATGCACGCCACTTTCTAGTGACAGAATTGATCAAATATTGCACTACTTAATTAAGAATTAATGTGACATTTGCTCAATTATAAAATGAGTCACATTTAATCCAAAGAATACAATAAATTCAACAAGAAATACAGATGGCAGGTGAAAAGTCATTGGATTACACCAATTGAAAATCCAGAATACACCTAATAATCTTCTAAGACTAGGTTTTAACAGCTTGTTACAAGACAAGGATTCCTCAAACATGCTTCCCTAAATTTTATCCAGAAGCTTAGCTCAATATCACATTGAATTAGGACAAAATGACAATATCAACAAGATTACTAAGAAGGGCCGGTGAATGCTCCACGGCAAGAGTCCAGTAAATAAGTAATGCAGTGATATAAATAAGGGAAAAAAGGATTTTGTTGTGGATGCGTTTGTGGGCAAGACATATGTTCATCATCAGACTCAATCATTCTCTAAAAGTTTTAACAGATTTACCAAAAGAGAAAAAAATAAAGAGTTTTAGAGGATTTACCTGAACTCGGTTTTCTGTGAACGGAGTAACCAGAGATTCTAACTGTGTGATGAACACCCTTCAGAAAAAATGTGGCAACATTAGTATTAATATATTAGAAAAGAAAATGATCCAATTGTGTTTCTTGCATAATCTTTTTACAAGATGCAGAGCCTTCTATAGAAGATGCCGTCGTTGTCTAATGGATCAAGCAACACATGGTACCATAGTGAGCATGATGTTGCAGTTACGGAACACGACAACCACAAAGAAAATCATACAAGATGGAAACTTTAAGGTTCAAATGTGAGAATAAGAAGGAAGCCAGATTCTTAGTCACCTTAAAAGCTGCACGTCCTCCTCATTCAGAAAAGTAGGTATCAGGGACTCTGCGTGACTTAACAAGGAACCTACCAGGCACAAGTAAGTCAATGGTAAAGCACATAACTTAAACTGGAAGACATGCTTCAAAATAGCGATGCTTACCAAGGTTTCGGCTAACGTTAGCTGCTTTTTGAGGATCAGAAATTGATATAAAACCTTCTGAGGTATTAGAAACTTCTGTTCTCAAACACTGAACAAACTTGTTAAGAAAAAGATCCTTCTCCTCTGCAATCAGAACTAGTATGATTTAGCAAATAACCAGGTAGCAGTACTATATATCAAGAGAGTCAAGAATTTATACCTTTGCAGATATCAGGAACAAAACAGTGGAGATTAGCTAATACTTTGACCAACAACGATGTTCTTTGATGTGGATACGACAGTCTAGGTACATTGGAAGGAACAAAAGTTGACTCTGTACTCATTGCATTTAACTGATCAGAAAATGGAAACAAATCCAATACCCATCCAGCTGCTGCAAAAGGGTCATATTCCAAAGTAGCATCTTCTTCACGTATTGGAAGGTCAGATGAGCACCAAGTAGAAAGGAACTCTCCATGCGTGACAGAAAAGATTCCCGTCAAAATTTCAGTCTGAAGGAATGCATAACAAGGTAAATATGAAAATTGGATCTCTTGGGAGATAAGAATAGCCATGGACATTAAAAAAAATTAAAAAAAATATATTATATATATATAAAGGAAAAAAAAAGAGAGAGATAACTTCGTTCTTGAACAGAAAACACAATTATTTTTTGAAACTGGTAACATTTGTATTTCAATAGTACTTAGGTAGTACTGAAAAAACAATATTTACAAAAGCAGAAAGGAAGTATAATCTATCCAAAAAACTGGACCAAATCTAAATGGATCCTAAAACATCTATGATTGACTCAGTTTCATTGGAGTAGACATTTGTACACCAAAAGCAGAACACAAAATACACTTAAGCTTAACTTCGTGCAGGTTGTTGTTCCTATTCTCAAAACATCTCTCGTTTCTCTCCTTCCATATGGTCGACCAAATACTAGCAGGGATCCTCCTCCAACAGAAAACACAATTATAGACAGAAGTCAAGAGATGTTCTAAGGCACAGGTTTTGAGGTCCTTTTTTGAAGTTCCTTCTGCACTTTGAAATTTCTTTTCCGATGGACTTCCTCCACCAGAGATCTCCATTCTCTTTTTTTTTTTCCTTTCACTTAAGACTCTCTTCCTTCAGTTTCTATGGAAAACAGAATTTATTTTCGAGCAGGGGGGAAAGCCTACGACATCACGGAGGCAAGATCCAGAGGATAAACATGGTACGACTAGGTAGAAAATGCTAGGTACCATTTGAGATGGATGGTACTGAGTACAGGGGCACTCAGTTGGATCTGCAAAAGGCTCAGTAAATCTTCAGGTTTCAGGGGAAAGAACCAGAAAGCTTGGAGATGCAGGGATTATTCTACAAATATTTTTCTATCCCTAAAGTTTGATCAATATGGGAGATTATTTCACTGAATACGATCAAAGGTGTGAGAAATATAGCAAAATAATATTATTGAATTGTTGTTGTATCTACATTATTACATGAGACCCTATTTATAGACCATATAATACAATCCTTTACAAATAGGATATTATTTAGTAGTCATATTCCTATTCTAATAGGATTATATAAACCTATTCCTATTTTAATAGTATTGTATAAACTATTCCTATTCTAATAGGATTGTATAATCCTATTCATATTCTAACACTCCCCCTCAAGCTAGTGCGTACAATTCATGCATCTAGCTTGTTACAAATGTAATTAACACGGGGACCAATGAGGGGCTTGGTGAGATATTTGCAGACTTCACAAAATTGACGGTCAATCTTAATGTGCTTGTCTTCTCATTAAATACTGGATTTGATGGATTTGATGCATAATGCCAGTAAATCTCAATGTGCTTAACCTTCGCATGATATACTGAATTTGATTCATAATGTTGGTGTTGAACTTCTCAACCCAAGCTTGAGAAAAATTATTCTAGACCATAGAGTGATCTGCACAATCGATGACACAACACAATCGACATACAAGGCTACTAAATTCCCCCGAGCAACGAAGTGCTCAAATCTAATATAAAGTATATGGATCACGTTGGCATCAATGGATGAGTTAATATTAAATAAGAAAGTCACCAAAAAATTATTGGAACATGCTCATATGCCGTAGTTTTAGATTTGATGGCTAAAAATGGTCGCAATCTAAGAAATAAAATTATATAGGTAGGGTCGGAATGATGTCACGACCCAACTAGAAAATAGAAATTATATAGGATAGTTCAAATTGATGGAACGAGACCATTGACAAAAAAAAAAGAGAAATAATATGGGTAGGGTCGGAATGATGGCACGACCCTAATGAAAAAGAGAAATTATATAGGTAGGATTGGAATGATGGCACAACCCTACGCAAATCAGATTTGAGGAGTCACCGAAAAAGACGAATGGAACTATGCAAATCAAATCTAAGTTACTGAAAAGACACATGATGTTATGCAACTCAGATATGAGAAAATAGTTCGGAAAAATTCCACGGTACTACACAAATTCAATATGAAAAGTAGTACGGGAGATGTACGGTGCTATGCAAATCAGATATGCAAAAAAAGGTAGTCACCGAAAAGATGGGACGGTGATACAAAATTAAATATGAAAAAGTAGTCACCGGAATGATGGTACAGTGCTACACAAATTTAATATGAAAAAGTAGTCACCGGAATGATGGGACGGTGCTACAAAATTAAATATAAGAAAGTGGTCTCCGCAAATATACACGGTGACCCAACTTTTGACAATATTAGCAATCAAGATCCCAACTGTGATGACCAATTGGAAGAGAACATTGAATGTACCCTGTACTTGTAGGGAGCAATCTCAGATAAATAAATAGGAACTGATTGATTAGCAAATCCGACTCCAACTCTAAGAAGGATACGACCCAAGATGAGCATGCTAATGTGGACAACAGCAGCATTAAGAAGGGCACCAAGCAAGAAGAAGAGACCTTCAAGGAACATTGTCACTTTTCTGCTATGTTTCTTAACAAAAGAAGCGACAAAGGGAAAAGAGTTTAAGAAAAGGATCCATAGAAGTAACTCCCCCTGAAATTCCAATGTCGTAACCAAAGATCAGGTCGGGGTTTGGTCGCCTGAGCCTCCCGAGCCTCGTGACGGTGTTGTCTTTTGCACAACACCTTTAGAACGAAAGATGACGCAAATCAGTCCCAACGTTGCCACCGGAATTTGACACCGGTGACTTGAAGTTCTCAAGTGACCTAGCTTTTGCTAACATAATCATTAGCCGGACGGGCGGCATATATGAGTAATAGCCGCCCGCCGACAGCGGAAGCTCTTTGATTGTTTACCAAGATCGTAGTGGCTCTGATACCATGTGAGAAATATAGCAAAATAATATTATTGAATTGTTGTTGTATCTACATTATTACATGAGACCCTATTTATAGACCATATAATACAATCCTTTACAAATAGGATATTATTTAGTAGTCATATTCCTATTCTAATAGGATTATATAAACCTATTCCTATTTTAATAGTATTGTATAAACTATTCCTATTCTAATAGGATTGTATAATCCTATTCATATTCTAACAGGAAGGACAGAGCAGTTCTCATAGTGGCAAGGTCTGCGTACACTCTACCATCCCTAGCCCCCACTTGTGGGATTTCACTGGGTATGTTGTTGTAGTCATGGACATGATGCAGAATTTCCAAAAAAGGCAATTGTGTTACAGGAAAATCCTTTAGCAACTATTATAGGGAAAAAGTATCTTCTTACAAAGTGAGTGGTGATAAATGACCGAAAATTTGAGTCGTCAGAGAAGATGTCAGCTAGCCGCATTGCATTGAGTTGTAACTGTCCTTTTGGATAAATTTTGTCTGATGGAGCGACAGATTGCTGGACATCCATTCCGAACATTTTCTTCAGTAAATTAAGAACCTAGACTAACAAAATTGCATCAAACGAGCTGTCTGCTTTGATAAATTCAAATTTCCAACTACAAAGATAAGTAGCAGTATAGACTGATACACTAGCATGCAGTTCGAGACTTATTTACATCTTAACAAGCATCCAGCAGGATATAACATATAGTATCTGAATTGAGTTATAAGCAGCTATTTTTTGTTATTGGTGGGAACTGTTGAGCTTTCAAAGTGATTTCCATAAGTTGTCTTTCCATCACAAGCAGGGGCAGTGCCCACCTCATGCCATTTAACAATGAGTAATTATTTATCCTATATGTAAATACCCTTTCCTATATAATGTCATCCCCAATCAGTTATCTACTTTGTAACCCCCCTTATGCTAGATTTTCTTTAAGATAGAGTGCACATGATTCATCAACAAAAAATCAACCCATATTTATAAAATCAAAAAAATTTAGGTATCCTGGAGTTTCCACGACATGATCACCTCTTCACATTAAGGAGGATTGGGAACTTTTATTGCTCCAAAGGGCCATTGACTTATAGTTTATCTTTACCGGTATGTTATTTATAAAATGTTTAGTCTCTCTAGTTTTCTTGACTTATCAATGACTTTCGTCAATCCGGTCTTGCACAAGTTAAGGTTATAACTAACATAAGAACAGGTATTGTCAAAACAAATATGGAAAGCATTAAGTAGTGTCCATGCCAACAAGATAAACTGAAAATGAATGAGGTTGAGTTTCTACAGCAATATCAGTTAGTGTGTTTTATTGTCTACTTTGGTGTCTGCATACATGATATAAAAATTAATTTAACAATCACATCTTGGTTTTATCACACTGGCCAGTTGATAGCCACAAGGACAATACAAGTCAGTGCGACGAGTTTTGATTAGGGGAAGAGAAGATAAATCTGTCTTTCTTCTATAAAGCAAGAATAGTTAGTCAATAACGGGCCATGCGAGAACCAAAAGATCCACTGGTCACACCCAATAGTGAATCATCAAAAAGAAAAATTGTCTGTCTCACACTAAATTATTCACCCCCCCGGGTAGCAACTTGAAAAGAGAGAAAAAAATAGTGTCTAGAGACAGACCTCGAGAGCAATAGATTTTGCTAAATCAAGGCTTGCAGGAGTGCTGGCAACTTCATCCAAGTAAGATAGACTATCTGCTTCACAAAGATTCAACAACTGCAGAAAATGGTGCATTAAAATTCATTCCTACAAAAAAAAAGCTTATACTAACTGTTCTCAGAAAATTCACAAAGCCTCGAGCAATAAGAACAGTCGAAGATCCCACTACCAGTTGGACTTACAATAGTTAATACTTTAGATTTCAATCTTGATACAGCAGCAACAATCGAGGAGGATACTGTAACTAACGGAGATACATCTAAGCGCAAGACAACTTGTGCCAACAGAAGAACTCTGCCTTTGCTGCTCAACTCCTGCCATTGATTAAGAACACTCAATTCACTAAGAAGAAAACACACAAAGTTAAAATAAGAAATCTTTTTAATCACATAAGACAGTTAATAAACACATTGAAGACTTCAAATGCTTGCACGAATTATGAACAGAACTCATCACAATAAATGCTAAGAAAATCAGTTTTCAGCAACTACTACTACCAGACCTCAATCAGTTTTATAAACTGGTAAATAGCTTCATAGTGCTGTAAAAGCAAAAAAGGAACGGAAAATATTCGGACAACTTAAGTGAGATAACACAGCAAACACATAACATAAATGTTGAAGTATGAGTTGGGACCAAGACAGCAAGAGGAAGTTGAAGATAGGTAATCCAGTATACTCTCTTGAACTTGCAGTAGTTACATTTAGTCAAATTTATTCTGTTTTTATATCATATCGTTCTCATGAGATAGGAAACTTTGATCCATAATCCACTATATCATAAAGCATGTAAAGGGACAAGGATGCTCAGTAAAGAAAGCAGGTTCATTGCACCAAGGGTGTGGCATGGTGGTCAATGAAGTGGTTGAGAACCCTGAGGTCTCAAGTTCAAAACTCAGCGGAGACAAAACAAAACAATAGGTGATTCTTCCATCTGTCCTAGCCTTGGTGGACAGAGTTACCTAGTACTTGTTGCTGGTGGGAGGTATCCCGTGGAATTAGTCGAGGTACGCGAAAGCTAGCCCGGACACCACGTCATCAGGAAAAAAAGACAGGTTCATTTGTGCATCATGTTTGTCTCTATTAGACAATTGTAGATTCACCCTACTTAGGCTAAACCTGAACAATAAAAAGCCATTCTTTTTCCAAGTTTCCAGCAGTCATTTTCGTTTCAGGTATAATATCCATATAATTCTGGGGAAAAACCTTATTCTTAACAAGTCGCTCCCGAAATAATTTCTGCTGACATAGTGACTGAAGAAACTGTAGAGAAGCCTCACACTGCTGGCAGAGATGGTTTAAAGTTTCTTCAGCTTTAAGACCATATGCCTGCCTGGAATGAGCATGATCAGCTGATAAATTCCTCTGCAGAATTTTGATATCAGTAGTAACAGCAGCAAAGGCAGAATCCATGAGTACATCTACCTGCCAAAGAGAGAGGATGCTCCTCAGTCTCAGAACAATCTTTCAAATACAAAAGTGATGCATACACGTAGCACACTCTTGTTTTAATTCGACGTGACAGACTTTCATTATTCATACACAAAGAAATTAACCTTGTTATATGCAAGCAAAACTTGAGCAAGCTCAAGCCATTGTGAAGATATACAGACAGTCAATAAGTAGAGACTGGAAGCAACCAATGTAGAATGCAAGAGAACCATATCATTTGAAACCTGAAAATACGAGATAGTGTTAAATAGTCCTCATCACAGATAACATAGAAATACAAATATTGAAAATCTAGGTGAGGGGAAAACAACCTTTCTGTAAGTACAGAGAACAACTAGAGAATAGAAGACTAGATCAAGCAGCTGTTCTGATACTTTCACATCATCAAGCAATATCTGAAACAAGTAAAGACAGATTTCAGTAAGATCTTTTTTTTGTCACAACATACAGTAGGAAATTGTTCATGACCTGCTCACATTTTCACCAACATGAAGAAAAATGCAAATATACAAGTATAAGTGCACTCACAACTATTCAGCTTTGAAGAATTGTATGTGTATATATTTTATAGGAAATTTAAGTTATGTTTCTTAATTATATAGCTGTAGAATGTCAAAAGTGCAACCTTTTGAGAAGAGAAATAAATTCGCAGGTCACAAGATCAGCAACTCGAGACAACTAACACTCAAAACAGCAACACATAACAAACATATCCATGACAGCTGCAAAACCATGCTCAAATAGACTCTTTTCATCCCAAATAAAATAATGAGTTCAGAATACAAGGCGTGAGGTATCTACATTTGGTGCAACTCCAAACATCGATTCCTTAAATTTACATGATATAGATGTTATATATTTAACACAACATTGTTCAATACATTTGTGAATGTAAAGATAATTGCAGTCAACAAAGAAAAACTGTAACTCCCCAACTAGTAATAGTGTCAGTAAAATGAGCAACAAAAACTACTAATTGTTTATGATTTCTTTATTATTATCTTGCTTGACAACCTTCCCCTTTTTTTTTCTCCTTTTCTTATCCCAATACATTAATGTTATAGAGAAACACGAACACTCCATTTTCCCACAAAGAGAACGGGAGGAACAACAGAATAGAATATAACAACCATCAAATCGGCTCTTGTATTACCTAACAGTCATGTAAAACAAAACAGTGTAGCTGATGACATAAGTAGACAAACAAATAATAAGGTGTCACCTGTTCTATTTTTGGATGGCGTGATGCTAGATCACCCAAGGAGTGCAACAGTTGAAAACCAGATAGCAAGTATTTGAGTAAGCCTGCATTTCCTTCCGATCCCAAAATCACCGCAATAAGGTGCAAAGCAAGATATCTTGCAAGTCTTTCTACATCAATCTACAAACATAAGAATGTGTCAGCAAGCCTAAAAGACTAAAAAACATAATTTAACCATAATGGAATAAGAAAGAAGATAACACAGTGCCATGGCCATTAAGAGTTCCAACCTGTATGTTTAACCCATTTTCAGGTATGTATTGAAGCATATTATTTTCAGCTTCTCTTATAAGCCTGCTCAGCTCCTGAGAGCTGAGACCATGTAGTCCTTTCACAGCTGAAATTAGGTCAAGTGCCTATTATCAAAAGAATTATATGAGATAAACATGCACGATACTAGTTGATAAGTGGTCATATGAATCGCAATCCCAAACTAGTTGGGGTTGGCAATGTGAATCCTCCATATCCATTCTGATTTTTATATGTTCATTTCATTCCAAATTTCCAATGCAGATTCCATCTTACTTCTACTTATCCAAAACCCATTACACAATCAATTTGATGGCGCACGACATATATAAGCACCAGAAACTCAGACATTTATTTCGTTGGATTCAATGCCGGTACATTAACTATTTTTAAGCATGCAACAGATGTTTTCCTCTTTCTAATTCCATTAAACTGGTAAAACCTTTCAAAACAGTAAACACACACGTGCGCGCGCACAAAAAAAAACATACATACATACATACAAAATAGAAACTGTTCCTTTAGGAATATTAACTTCTCTCTTCTTATTTTTTGCAATTAAATTTTTCCCATCTTCCACCCTATTAAATATCACGCATGCACACTCCTTAGTCTTTACAGACCAATATCAGTGAGTGCCCCTTTAGAAACACCAAAACAATTAGCTGCTACTGCATCAAAAATTAAGTTAAAGTGTTTGACTGTGGCAATTTTTTTCTTTTTTCGGGCGTTCAACTCCGGAAAAATGTCCAAATTACTCACAAAAACTCAACACCAACTCCAATATGTATTCATGGCGAAACACAAAACAAAAAAACTACTACTTTTTTCAATTACTCGCAATTTTCATGGCCAAATAATTTACTTTTTTTTGCTTCAACTTACAGGATCAATGGGTTCTGCAGTAGAGCTTAATAGCTCAGTGCTGCATGATATTCCTTCTTCATTCAAAATCCTCATAGTTGAAATCCCCCAAACTCAAGAAACCAGAATGCTCCAACCCAACTGCAAAAGGGTACACAATAGGGTTAAAATCTTCCCAAAACTCTCAAATTCAACTAAATAACACCAAAATTGTACCAAATCAAAAGGGTTAAACAACCCCAAATGCCTAACAAGTATAAATATCTTAAACTCAAAAATATATAAAAAAAAAAAATATCATACCCAAAATCAGAAAAATTAAAAAGCAACGAAACCTGAGCTTCGCGAATTGCACAATGAAATAGCTGGTGTCTGTGGAGGAAGAAAATGGAGTTCACACTAATGACTACTTCTTCTAATTACTGTATGTAAGATTTATGCTCTTCGATTTATATATTATCTTAGTTGACTGTTAAATCAATATATTGTTGTTGATTTTTTCGAATTCGATTAATTTAAATGCACGTCACATTAAAATTTTATCAGTATTAATTATAGATTTAAATCCAAATATTTTATTTATTACATTGCATCATTTAATATAATAACATAAGATTTATTATTTCTATAGACAGATCCAAAATTATTATTTTACGAGTTTCATTATTTAAGAATTATTTCGGATCCAAAATAATTATTTTACAAGTTTCATTATTTAAATTCTTATAAGAAATTCATATTTTGACGTTCATGCATTATTTACTATTTTGGTAAGTAATAATATTATAGTATCTTCCTCATTATATTAACATTTAGATAATCTGAAAATAATACTCTATATTTATGTTAATATAATTGAGTTTTACTCTTAACCATTACAACGTTTATTATGTATATTAGATAATTATATGTGTTTTTAAAACATTTCTTTTATTTGTTATTCTTGCCTATTCTGATATTCATAAACCATTAATAAAGAATCATATCAATTTTTCATATGATAAAGCAAGCTTGAAAAAATTGTGAATCGTCTACGTAGAAATTAAATAGATTGTTTACTTCTCGTAGTAAATTATTTACAACTTTGACCACAAAAAAAATAATATACAGTTGAAATATATAGCTATTATGCATAATTGAAATTAGTGGTGGACAAGAAAAATCAACAAACTATCTCAAATCAGTTGAGTCAATGAAAAAAAAATTATTTAGCGGTTTGAGTTTATTTAATTTGGTGTTGAAAAAATTTATCAGAATTGATTTAGTTTGATTTTAATAATATTTGTATTAAGATTTTACCAGAAAGTCCGAAAGTTCAAAAAATTAAAAAATTAAAAAATTAAAATTAGAGAAAGTTTAAAAGAAGAATGAGATTGAAAAACTCGACTTTCATTAGTTTAATTTAATTTATAAATTTAATAATTTAATAGGACGGATATAAATAATTTGATTTGATACTTAAAAGATCGAATTAATTTGGTCCATATACATAACTATGACTAGATGAAACTTCATAATTATGGCTAGAACATATTGTTTGACTAAAAACTACCAAGATTTGGCCAGACTATTTACGTGAAAATAAATTAACAATTAAAATTTTATTAATTTGTCGAAAAAATATTTGATTAAAAATAATAAAGTTATTTTATATGTTCAATTTGGGGAAAAATAATATATAATTGAATGAAAATTATATATATATATATATATATATATATATATATATATATATATATATATATATATATATATATATATATATATATAACTTTCTTGTATAGATTTAACTCAAAAAGAAAAAATATAGAGTTAGAATAAATAAATGTTCCTCTAAAGAATAAATTAAAATGTAAAGTTGACATAAGATTAATAGAGTGCAAGCGCAGAATGAGAAAAGACAGATGAATAATTTGTCATAAGGTCATACCTTAAGAAGCACTAATTTGTCTCAGCAAAATCTTGTATGTGTCGTGAATTCAAGATATGAATAGAAAGAAAAATGATTTTGAAATTTGAGATAAACAAATAAGAGTCTGCTGTCATATATGCTAGGATGTTCTTATAAAGAAAAAAAAAATTAAAAAAAATGTAGAGTTGATATAAGATCAATACTGCGCAGAAGCAAAATGAAAATGACAGATAGAGAAACAACTCAACAAAAGGTCATACCTCGAGGAGCACCAATCTCTTTCGGTGAAATCTTATTTGTGTCATGAGTTAAATCTATAAGTAGAAAGAAGGTGGTTTTGGAGTTTGAGATAAACAAATGGGAGCACATGATTATACAACCTACGTTTTCAATAATAATAGTATATGTGTGTGTGCGAGCACGCATGTGTGCTTCAAGCGTGCGTGTGTGTAAATTAATTTAATTTTTAATTCAATGTATGAATAAAAAGAAAGATGATTTAGGGATTTGAGATAAACAAATGGGAGCACGTGGCCATATAACCTATCATATTTCTTAAAAAGAAATTAAGAAAATGTAGAATTGACATGAGATTAATATAGTACAAGCGTAAAATGAAAAATAACAGATGAAGAAACAACTCATCAAAAGGTCATACCTCAAGCAGTAACAATCTCTTTCAGCAAAAGCTTATTTGTTTCGCGAATCCAACCTATGAATAGAAAGAAAAATAATTTCAAGGTTTGAGATGATGAAATGAGAGCAGGCTTCCATAGAACCTAGAATTTTCAATAGTCATAGTGTGTATATATATAATAAAAAATATTTTATTGAATGTTCTTCAATTTATTGTAACATTGATGAATAATCGATTTAAAATTAATATAATCTTACAAAAATAAACAACAACGAATATAAAATATTAGCGTCAACAAACTAATATATAACATATTTACATTACAAGAAAATCAAAATATTATATAAATTGTTTATATCTTCATTTAATATTTGAGTTGGACGCATTTTTGACTTTATCAACATAGGATGTGTTTGGTATGAAAGAAAATATTTTTCGAACAAGCCCCCATCCCCCATCCCCCATCCCCCATCCCTCTACCAAATAAAAAAAATTAAGGTATTCAAAAATTATTTTTTAAAAAATACTTCAAATTTTAAAAGTTTCAACTTTTTACCCCCACCCTACCACTGATCACCCCTACCACGTACCACCACCACCCTCACAATTTTTTTCTTAAATGTTTATTGTAAAAAAATATTTCCAATTTTAGAATTTTTATTTTTGTGTGTGCGTGTGTCGTGCGTAAATTAATTTAAATTTTAATTCAATATATGAAAAAAGAAATAGAAGATGATTTAGGAATTTGAGATAAATAAATGAGAGCACGTGACCATATAACTTATGATGTTCCTCTAAAAAAGAGGTTAGAAAATGTAAAATTGACATAAGATTAATACAGTGCAGACGTGAAATGAAAATAATAGATGAAGAAACCACTCATCAAAAGGTCATACCTCACGGAGTAACAATCTCTTTCAGCAAAAACTTATTTGCTTCCCGAATCCAATCTATGAATAGAAAGAAAAATAATTTCAAGGTTTGAGATGATGAAATGGGAGCACGCGGCCATAGAATCTAGAATTTTCAATTTTGATAGTATATATGTATATAATAAAATATATTTTATTGAATGTTCTTCAATTTATTGTGACATTTATGAGTAACCGATTCAAAATTAATATGATCTTAGAAAAATAAACAATAATGAATATAAAATATTAGCGTAAACAAAATAATAAATATTGTATTCACATTTCAAGAAAATCAAAATATTATAATAAATTATTTGTATCTTCATTTAATATTTGAGTTAGATGTGTTTTTGACTTATCAACATTGAGGATGTGTTTGGTATTAAGGAAAACATTTTGCAAACAAGCCCAGACCCCATCTCCCCCCCCCCCCCCCCAAACCAAAAAAATTAAAATATTGAAATTTATTTTGTTAAAAAATACTTCAAATTTTAAAAGTTTCAATTTTTTCCCCCACTACGCTTGATCACCCCTACCACGTACCACCACCACCATCACAATTTTTTTCTTAAAGATTTATTTTTTAAAAATATTTTCAATTTTAGAATTTCATTTTTGTGCGTACGTGCGTGCGTCGTGTGTAAATTAATTTAAATTGTAATCCAATGTATGAATAAAAAGAAGGCAAAAGTATTCATTATCCCTAGAGCTTGAAGCTTTTTATCCGGTGTACACTTAAACTATATTCCATTTTAATTATCCCCCGAACTTGTTTATTCTTCCATCACGTATACTTTTTTTGTCCACTTGTTCTTATTGTGACTACACGCACGCGATAACTGGCAAAAGTGGTGATGTGAATTTCTAGCTGGATAAATAATAGCCACTTAGATAAATTAATATGGCAAAAAATAAATATCAAACCTTCTCACCTTCTCGCCTAAGCTTCTCACCTTAAACTTTCAGACTAAGCTTCTCACTAAAGCTTCTGGACTAAACTTCTCCCTTAGCTCTAAGAATTGTCATCGACGACGTGAAATTCTTGTAGATTTTAAAGCTTTTGAATCTCTAAGACTTGAAGTTGATCGATTTTGCGGAGTAAAGGGCTGATTTCGCGAAACTCCTTATGGATTTGAGTCTCTCTAGATGTGAAGTTGGTCGATTAAATTTTAAATTTGTCTGAAATTCTTACCAAGTAAGTGTTAACCTTTGTTTCCTTTACTTTTTATTTACATTTTTTCCTATTTTTTGTTTAAAGTACGCCAAAGATTAAAGAAAAATGGAGATTTTACTTTTTTTTTTCCGTTGTAGCTCTATGATGTGGCAAAAAATCACTCTCACGCGCCTAGTAAAGTGTATTGTCAATTTCTACGTCAAGTGGACAATAAAGGTGTACGTGATGGAGGAATAAATAAGTTCGGGGGTAATTAAAACGGAATATAGTTTAAGTGTACACCGAATAAAAAGCTTCAAGTACATGGGGTAATGAATACTTTTGCCTAAAAAAAAATATGATTAAGGGATTTGAGATAAACAAATGGGGCACATGACCATATAACCTATGATGTTCCACTAAAAATATGAAGAAAATGTAAAATTGACATAAGATTAATACAATGCAGACGTGTAATGAAAATAACGGATGAAGAAACAACTCATCAAAAGGTCATACCTCAAAGAGAAACCATCTCTTTCAGCAAAAACTTATTTCATTCCCGAATTCATTCTATGAATAGAAAGAAAAATAATTTCAAGGTTTGAAATGATGAAATGGGAGCACGCGGCCATAGAACCTAGAATTTTCAATAGTGATAGTGTGTATATATATAATAAAACATATATTTTTGAATGCTCTTCAATTTATTGCGACATTGATGAGTAATTGATTCAAAACTAATATAATCTTAAAAAAATAAACAATAATGAATATAAAATATTAGCGTCAACAAAATAATAAATACCGTATTTACATTTCAAGAAAATCAAAATATTACAATAAATTGTTTGTATCTTCATTTAATATTTGAGTTGGACGTTTTTTTTTTTAACTTTATCAACATTAAGGATGTGTTTGGTATGATGGAAAACATTTTCCAAACAAGCCCAGACCCCATCGCCCCACCAAACCAAAAAGATTAAAATATTCAAAAAAAAATAAATAAAAATACTTCAAATTTTAAAAGTTTCAATTTTTTACCCCCACCCTTACCACGACCATCACCACCCTCGCAATTTTTTTCCTAAATGTTTATTTTTGAAAAATATTTTCAATTTTAGAATTTTTATTTTTGTGCGTGTGTCGTGCGTTCGTGTGTGTAAATTAATTTAAATTTTAATCTGAAAATAATACTCTATATTTATGTTAATATAATTGTGTTTTACTCTTAACCATTACAACATTTATTATGTATATTAGATAATTATATGAGTTTTTAAAACCTTTCTTTTATTTGTTATTCTTGCCTATTCTGATATTCATAAACCATTAGTAAAGAATCATATCAATTTTTCATATGATAAAGCAAACTTGAAAAAATTGTGAATCGTCTACGTAGAAACCAAATAGATTGTTTACTTCTCGTAGTAAATTATTTACAACTTTGACATAAAAAAGAATATACAGTTGAAATATATAGCTATAATGCATAGTTGAAATAACAAACTATCTCAAATCAATTGAGTCAATGAAAAAAAAAAAAATTAGCAATTTGAGTTTATTTAATTTGGTATTGAAAAAATTTATCAGAATTGATTTAGTTTGATTTTAATAATATTTGTATTAAGATTTTACCAGAAAGTCCAAAGTTTGAAAAATTAAAAAATTAAAAATTAGAGAAAGTTTAAAAGAAGAATGAGATTGAAAAACTCGACTTTTATTAGTTTAATTTAATTTATAAATTTAGTAATTTGATAGAACCGATATAAATAATTTAATTTGATACTTAAAAGATCGAATTAATTTGGTCCATATACATAACTATGACTAGATGAAACTTCATAATTATGGCTAGAACATATTGTTTGACTAAAAACTACCAAGATTTGGTCAGACTATTTACGTGAAAATAAATTAACAATTAAAATTTTATTAATTTGTTGAAAAAATATTTGAATAATAAAGTTATTTATATGTTCAATTTGGGAAAAAATAATATATAATTGAAATGAAAATTGAATATATATATATATATATATATATATATATATATATATATATATATATATATAAAAATAAATATATATATATATATATATATATATATATATATGGAATGGAGTTTCATATAACTTTCTTGTATAGATTTAACTCAAAAAGAAAAAATATAGAGTTAGAATAAATAAATGTTCCTCTAAAGAATAAATTAAAATGTAAAGTTGACATAAGATTAATAAAGTGCAAGCGCAGAATGAGAAAAGACAGATGAATAAACAACTCATCATAAGGTCATACCTTAAGAAGCACTAATTTGTCTCAGCAAAATCTTGTACGTGTCGTGAATTCGAGATATGAATAGAAAGAAAAATAATTTTGGAATTTGAGATAAACAAATAAGAGCCTGTTGTCATATATGCTAGGATGTTCTTATAAAGAAAGAAGAAATTAAAAAAATATAAAGTTGATATAAGATCAATACTGCGCAAACGCAAAATGAAAATGACAGATAGAGAAACAACTCAACACAAGGTCATACCTCGAGGAGCACGAGTCTCTTTCAATGAATCTTATTTGTGTCATGAATTAAATCTACAAATAGAAAGAAGGTGGTTTGGGAGTTTGAGATAAACAAATGGGAGCACATGATTATACAACCTACGTTTTCAATAATAATAGTATATGTGTGTGTGCGAGCGTGCATGTGTGCTTCGTGCGTGTGTGTCTGTAAATTAATTTAAATTTTAATTCAATGTATGAATAAAAAGAAAGATGATTTAGAGATTTGAGAGAAACAAATGGGAGCACGTGACCATATAATTTGTGATGTTTCTTAAAAAGAAATTAATAAAATGTAGAATTGACATGAGATTAATACAGTACAAGCGTGAAATGAAAAATAACAGATGAAGAAACAACTCATCAAAAGATCATACCTTAAGCAAAAGCTTATTTGTTTCGCGAATCCAACCTATGAATAGAAAGAAAAATAATTTCAAGGTTTGAGATGATGAAATGGGAGCACGCTTCCATAGAACCTAGAATTTTCAATAGTGATAGTGTGTACATATATAATAAAAAATATTTTATTGAATGTTCTTCAAATTATTGTAACATTGATGAATAACCGATTCAAAATTAATATAATCTTACAAAAATAAACAATAATGAATATAAAATATTAGCGTCAACAAACTAATATATAACATATTTACGTTACAAGAAAATCAAAATATTATAATAAATTGTTTGTATCTTCATTGAATATTTGAGTTGGACGCATTTTTGACTTTATCAACATTAAGGATATGTTTGGTATGAAAGAAAATATTTTTCGAACAAGCCCCATCCCCCATCCCCCATCCCTCCACTAAATAAAAAAAATTAAGATATTCAAATTATTTTTAAAAAAATACTTCAAATTTTAAAAGTTTCAAGTTTTTACCCCCACCCTACCACTGATCACCCCTACCACGTACCACCACCACCCTCACAATTTTTTTCTTAAATGTTTATTTTTAAAATAATATTTCAATTTTAGAATTTTCATTTTTGTGTGTGCGTGTGTCGTGCGTAAATTAATTTAAATTTTAATTCAATATATGAAAAAAGAAATAGAAGATGATTTAGGGATTTGAGATAAATAAATGAGAGCACGTGATCATATAACTTATGATGTTCCTCTAAAAAAGAGGTTAAGAGAATGTAAAATTGACATAAGATTAATACAGTGCAGACGTGAAATGAAAATAATAGATGAAGAAACCACTCATCAAAAGGTCATACCTCACGGAGTAACAATCTCTTTCAGCAAAAGCTTATTTGCTTCCCGAATCCAATCTATGAATAGAAAGAAAAATAATTTCAAGGTTTGAGATGATGAAATGGGAGCACGCGGCCATAGAACCTAGAATTTTCAATTTTTATGTATATAATAAAATATATTTTATTGAATGTTCTTCAATTTATTGTGACATTGATGATTAACCGATTCAAAATTAATATAATCTTAGAAAAATAAACAATAATGAATATAAAATATTAGCGTAAACAAAATAATAAAATTGTAGTCACATTTTAAGAAAATCAAAATATTATAATAAATTGTTTGTATCTTCATTTAATATTTGAGTTAGATGTGTTTTTGACTTATCAACATTAAGGATGTGTTTGGTATGAAGAAAAACATTTTCCAACAAGCCCAGACCCCATCTCCCCCCCACCCCCCCCAAACCAAAAAAATTAAAATATTCAATTTGTTAAAAAATACTTCAAATTTTAAAAGTTTCAATTTTTTACCCCACTACGCTTGATCACCCCTACCACGTATCATCACCACCCTCACAATTTTTTTCTTAAATATTTATTTTTTAAAAATATTTTTAATCTTAGAATTTTCATTTTTGTGCGTACGTGCGTGCGTCGTGTGTAAATTAATTTAAATTTTAATCCAATGTATGAATAAAAAGAAGGCAAAAGTATTCATTATCCCTAGAGCTTGAAGCTTTTTATCCGGTGTACACTTAAACTATATTCCATTTTAATTATCCCCCGAACTTGTTTATTCTTCCATCACATATACTTTTTTTGTCCACTTGTTCTTATTGTGACTACACGCACGCGATAACTGGCAAAAGTGGTGATGTGAATTTTCAGCTGGATAAATAATAGTCACTTAGATAAATTAATATGGCAAAAAATAAATATCAAACCTTCTCACCTTCTCACCTAAGCTTCTCACCTTAAACTTTCAGACTAAGCTTCTCACTAAAGCTTCTGGACTAAACTTCTCCCTTAGCTCTAAGAATTGTCATTGACGACGTGAAATTCTTGTAGATTTTGAAGCTTTTGAATCTCTAAGACTTGAAGCTGATCGATTTTGTGGAGTAAAGGGCTGATTTCGCTAAACTCCTTATGGATTTGAGTCTCTCTAGATGTGAAGTTGGTCGATTAAATTTCAAATTTGTCTGAAATTCTTACCAAGTAAGTGTTAACCTTTGTTTCCTTTACTTTTTATTTACATTTTTTCCTATTTTTTGTTTAAAGTATGCCAAATATTAAAGAAAAATGGAGATTTCGTATTTTTTTTTACCGTTGTAGCTCTATGATGTGGCAAAAAATCACTTTCTCACGCGCCTAGTAAAGTGTATTGTCAATTTCTACGTCAGGTGGACAATAAAGGTGTACGTGATGGAGGAATAAATAAGTTCGGGGGTAATTAAAACGGAATATAGTTTAAGTGTACACCGAATAAAAAGCTTCAAGTACATGGGGTAATGAATACTTTTGCCTAAAAAGAAATATGATTTAGGGATTTGAGATAAACAAATGGGGCACATGACCATATAACCTATGATGTTCCACTAAAAAAATGAAGAAAATGTAAAATTGACATAAGATTAATACAGTGTAGGCGTGTAATGAAAATAACGGATGAAGAAACAACTCATCAAAAGGTCATACCTCAAAGAGAAACCATCTCATTCAGCAAAAACTTATTTCATTCCCGAATCCATTCTATGAATAGAAAGAAAAATAATTTCAAGGTTTGAAATGATGAAATGGGAGCACGCGGCCATAGAACCTAGAATTTTCAATAGTGATAGTGTGTATATATATAATAAAACATATATTTTTGAATGCTGTTCAATTTATTGCGACATTGATAAGTAACCGATTCAAAATTAATATAATCTTAAAAGAATAAACAATAATGAATATAGAATATTAGCGTCAACAAAATAATAAGTACCGTATTTACATTTCAAGAAAATCAAAATATTATAATAAATTGTTTGTATCTTCATTTAATATTTGAGTTGGACTTTTTTTTTTACTTTATCAACATTAAGGATGTGTTTGGTATGAAGGAAAATATTTTCCAGACAAGCCCAGACCCCATCGCCCCACCAAACCAAAAAGATTAAAATATTCAAAATTTATTTTGTTTAAAAATACTTCAAATTTTAAAAGTTTCATTTTTTTATTTCCACCCTACCCCTAATCACCCCTACCACCACCATCACCATCCTCGCAATTTTTTTCTTAAATATTTATTTTTAAAAAATATTTTCAATTTTAGAATTTTTATTTTTGTGTGTGCGTCGTGCGTTCGTGTGCGTAAATTAATTTAAATTTTAATCCAATGTATGAATAAAAAGAAAGATGACTTTGGGATTTGAGATAAATAAATGGGAGCACGTGACCATATATATAACCTATGATGTTCTCTAAAAAAGAAATTAAGAAAATATGGAATTGACATAAGATTAATACAGTTTAGGCGTGAAATGAAAATAACAGAAGAAGAAACAACTCATCAAAAGGTCATATCCCAAGGTGTAACAATCTCTTTCAGCAAAATAAGCTTATTTGCTTCCCAAATCAAATCTATGAATAAAAATTAAAATAATTTCAAGTTTTAAGATGATGAAATGGGAGAATGCATCTATAAAACTTAGAATTTTTAAAAGTGATAGTGTGTATATATAATAATAAAAAAAGATTTTATTGAATGTTCTTAAATATATTGTGACATTGATGAGTAATCAAACTTAATATAATCTTAGAAAAATAAACAACAATGAATATAAGATATTAGCGTCAACAAAATAATAAATACCGTATTTACATTTCAAGAAAATTAAAATATTATAATAAATTAAGAGGTATTCAATCCCCGAGCTTCCGGGCCTTGAGAACCGACTTCGAATTTGCCCCTTAGATAGTGAGTAGCAAAAAAGGGTACGGTTTTCACTTTCACATCCCAACTCGTCGAAGCTACCGCCTATCGATTGAAATTTCCCTCCTCAGCCGGAGGCGGTACCGTTTGTATCTTCTTTTAATATTTGAGTTGGACACGTCTTTAACTTTATCAACAGTAAGAATGTGTTTGGTATGAAGGAAAATATTTTTCGTACAAGCCCCCAGACCTTATCCACCACCACCACCACCAAACCAAAAAAATTAAAATATTTAAAAATTATTTGTAAAAGAATACTTCAAATTTTAAAAGTTTCAATTTTTTACCCCACCCTACCCGTGATCACCCCTACCCCTACCACCACCACCCTCACAATTTTTTTTCTTAAATGTTTATTTTTAAAAAATATTTCAAATTTTAAAATTTTTATTTTTGTGTGTGCGTGCGTGCGTGCGTGCGTGTGTATAAATTATTTAAATTTTAATCCAATGTATGAATAAAAGGAAAGATGATTTAGGAGTTTGAGATAAACAAATGGGGCCACGTGACCATATAACCTTTGATGTTCCTCTAAAAAAGAAATTAAGAAAATATAAAATTGACATAAGATTAATACAATGCAGGCGTGAAATAAAAATAACAGATGAAAGAAACAACTCATCAAAATGTCATACTTGAAGGAATAACAATCTCTTTCAGCAAAAGCTTAATTGCTTACGAATACAATCTATGAATAGAAATAAAAATAATTTCAAGGTTTGAGATGATGAAATGGGAGCACGCCACCATAAAACCTAGGATTTTCAATAGTGATAGTATGTATATATATAATAAAAAAGATTTTATTGAATGTTCTTCAATTTATTGTGAGATTGATGAGTAACACATTCAAAATTAATATAATCATAGAAAAATAAATAATAATGAATATAAAATATTAGCGTCAACAAAATAATTTTCAAGAAAATCAAAATATTATAATGAATTGTTTGTATCTTCATTTAATATTTGAGTTGGACATATCTTTGACTCTATCAACATTAAGGATGTGTTTGGTATAAAGGAAAACATTTTTCGAACAAGCCCCCAGAACCCATCCCTCCACCAGATAAAAAAAATTAAATATTCAATTTTTTTTTTTAAATACTTCAAATTTTTAAAGTTTCAAATTTTTACCCCCACGCTACCCCTGATCACCCCTACTACTACCATCACCCTCACAATTTTTTTTTCTTCAATGTTTATTTTTGAAAAATATTTCAAATTTTAATATTTTCATTTTTTTTTACTCCTACACCTACCCCGAGCACATTACCCCCCCCCCCCCCTTCTTCCCCAATTTTTAATTTTAAAAAGCTTATTTTTTAAAAAATATTGCAAGATTCTAGGTATATCCCTATCCTAAATCATCATAATGTTACAAGTCTTTAGATCTAATAATTGTATTGTGATCTAAAGACTCGTAACATTATGATGATTTAAAAAATATTTAAAAATTAAATAAAACTTAGACGATTTGTCAACCCTCAAAACCTCGATATATTATATTATTATTTTTTTGGTTCATATAATACTTCTAACTTTATAAAATTTGTTACTTCTATTTTAAAATTGTCACGAGTGCACTATTATATTCTTAATAAACGCTTAAACATAATTTTTATTATTAAATAAAAGTAATTTGCATGCATATGTCATAAGAGACCTAGCACTAAGTCGAGTTTGAAGCTTACGTACCGATTAATTTTTCATAAGATTATATAAGAGTTAACTTCAAACGATCATATTTTCTCGAATATGAAGAAAGGTGATCTATTACCTATCAAATTAAAGGTTTATGAATCTTTTTTCCAACACCGTCAAGTTTGCGACAATTGAAGTTTAGAGTAAAAGGTTATGACCATTCTACCGGAGACACTTCAATAGAGATTTCACGGCCTGAGCTTTACGAGTCCAAACTACGACCGTGAATGCATCTATGGGTCGTAGATTGGGCTCGTGAAATAGGTTCAAAGAGTTGAATTTTTCCCCTTAATTCCTCGGATTCAATCCATGTGTCGTGGATCATTTTACGGGTCGTAAAAGGATTAAAGGACCATGTATATCATGTGTATATCATATATAACATCTCTATATCATAATTCCTAAATTTCATTAAAACACTATTTTGAATTTCTTTTCTCACTTTTCACCCCTTCGTCAACCCCAACAACCTCCAAAATCTCTTTTCAACCCTACTAAGTCTTGGTAAGTATTTTTATGATCTTATAACATAATTTTTAAAATTTCTACAAGATTCCAACATCAAATCATCTTTATATTTCTAGTTAAATTAATAATTCAATTCTACGGTTCAAGACTCTTGATTTTTGAGCTAATCCATCAAGAATTTTTCCTTCTAAATCAAGTTAAACATATTCTGATGATTTCCTAGTAATTCTGACATATAATTATGTGTCCTAAGAAAGAATCTACCATTAAAGCATAGGATTTTCAAGAAATGAATTCAAAAATTTCAAGAAAGAGTTTCTTCTCGTTCTTCATCAATTTAGGATTATTCTTCAAGATTCATGGAGATTTTAAGGTATGTAAGACAATCATAGTGAGAATTTTAGCTCTTCATTATGCCCTACACCTGCCATTTCAGTTAGTAAGATCAGAGTTAAGGTTTTTATCTCAAATTATATGATTACGAATTCCTTTTATCTCTTATAGTTAATTCTTGATATTACTATAAAAAATATGATACTTCATATCATTAATGATCATTGATTATGGTTCGTGTTTATTATAATACATGGATCCTTTTTTGCAACTTAAATTGGTGGATTGAGTTGAAATTGGAGATATGAAAATGAGCTAAAATAGAAATTGAGTTGGGTCATATGACCCGCCTAAGTTTACTTTGGACTCAAATGGGCTAAAAATGATTTGAGCTATGACCTACCCAACTTGATCCGTTTAATCTCAATAATTTTAATATATTGTTAATTAACTTTAACCACAATTTGAATTTCAACTCAATTTTTTTTAAAAAAATAATAATTATAAATGAAAAGATAAATCCTACAAGATATAAAATAAAAAATAATTCATATCTTCAATATAGGAATATACATTACATCAATGTAAAGAGTCTTAAAACAGGTTGAAATTTGAGATTAAATTGACTCAATTGAAGATTCTTTTGAAATGTGTTAAGACTGAATTTGTTGAGAGTGAAACCAATTTAAATCATCTGGAGTCCAACTAATAAAATTTTGGTCGAGTTACCTAAATTTGGGCTCATTTTTGACACCCCTAGTATTTCATATGCATTGTTTTCATGAAAGAAAGAAGTTCAAGATTCTCAAAATATATTTTAAGAAAGTATTGTTTATCTTTATTTTCAAGTGCATTATTTCACCAAATTTCGCCTCTGGTACATAATATGTTTGAAAGAAAGTACAGTTAATCTTCATAAAATTGATCTTGTGGTCTCAGACCAGACAAGAACATACATAAAAGTCTAGTTTTATTATATTCAGGGCTAGAAGCAGATATATTAGTATTTTTATAAATAGTCTCTTAAATATGCAATTCATGGTTAGTATGACGGTTGGGTATGTCATCAATGTTGAAGCAATATGACATCAAAATATATCATCAATGTGTATGCAATACAACTTTTCGATTTGTTATCATTGATCAAATCACAAAATATCAGCATGTTTCAGATAGTTATGAGCATAATCTTATCAAGCAGTACAATTTTATAGATTTGAGCAAAAAATCATAGTATGATTCTAGTTATAATTTTTCGTGATATAGAATAAGCATATATGGATTGTTTGGGAGGATTATTTAGCACCGAGAATACACAAATTTAAAAAATTTAAGTTTTATAACTACTTGTCACTGCAGGATTTAAATATAGCACTAGTCGATTAACTCCTTTAGTCCTTTTAGACTCGGCTAGTGGATTCACATTAGACAAACATATTCTATACCTAGAAAAGGTATAGGGAATCCCTCTCAACTAGGTTAACTATTGGACTCCATGTTGCTCACATGGTTTATTTCAATTGTAAGAAAGTTCCCAAGAAAAAGTAAAATTATATTATTTTTATTTTTTAATATTATTTCATATATTCATTTTTAAAGTTTTGTCGTTAAAGCATATGCAAGTTTACTATTTAGTTGACCTTTTTTTAGTCCATATTTAGAGTACTCATTTTAGTTAAGTATGTTCAATTTTAGACAGGTTTCACTAAGTTGTTTTACATACCGTACATTTCATATACTGATGTCATTTAGTCCTGCATTAGTTTATGTAAATTCATGTACTTATAACACCAGACACATCTTCAGGACTACTTTCATATAACTTTCATGAGACCTTACTTTTAGAGGGCTTTAATTTATCTTAATTATTAATAGTTGGTATATATTGTTTGTAGAGTATACAGGGTAGCCCGTGATTTTGTTCTGGTAGCCTATAGTCAGTATATTAGAGGCTTCATAAATGAGTCAGTCGAGTTATAACTTTCAGTATTATTTTACAAACATACATATATATATATATATATATATATATATATATTTCAGATTTTCAGATCTTTAAATAAAGTATTGAGTTTATCTCTAAAAATTAATGCAAGTTCATCTTTTAAAAGCTTCCGCATATTTATTATAGCCTTCACTCTTTAGTATAGTAGTAAGCTAGATCAAGGATTAGCCTGAGACTTATAGTAGTTCTGAGTGCCAGCCATGTCCGGATCGTAGGCTCGAAACGTGACATTGAGTTATATAATTGACGGTACAAATTAAGTTGCTATAAACAAATAAAAAATTAAACCAATATGTTGGCTGATAATATCAAGGACAATTGAACTTTAGAAAAAAATTAAATTATAATTGAGGTAACTTCTTATCTAAATGTGTGAAGTTTAAACGGTTAAAACCAAGACTTCAGTATTGGATCTGAATTTAAATTCCTTTCAACTTCAGTTTGATGTTAGGCTTCGATAAAGTAGGACTTCATATCAATGGTAAAAAAAATAATTAAACTTTATAATCTCCGACAATTTTAAATATAAATGCTCTAAATTCGATTATTTGCTCACTACCTCACATAAGAGCGAAAGAATGCGTTGACAAGACTTAAAATATATATTATCTTAACTCGCATTTAAACAGAGAAATTACTCGTCAAACTATCAGAAATTTCTAAAATTACCTTCTAATTCACTTTTTGGTCATTGATATATATATATATATCATTAACAAATAATTTTATATTTATTTTTAACAACAATAAAGCTCTTGCACGGATTGTCGTACTTTGAATCAATACTCAAAAATTAAAATCTTGACCCATGGAATTTTACATACTTACTTTGAAGAACTATCTATATTTACCTTCATATATTTTTTTCATAAAATATATTATCCTCTACTATATTTATCCATATTTACCTTTATATTTTCTTGTAAAATGTCTTAAGATTATCCTCTACTACATTATAATTAAAAGAAAAAATATTTTGAAAACTTTTTTGAATGTATTTTTATTTTAAGACAAGACACAAGAGTATCAATAATCTATGAAGTTCACACGACCTTGTTTTGATCAAGGCTAAGGTTGGATCCAAATGCACTAATTAAAGTGTATGGTAATGACTAATAGGTATAATATATATATATATATATATATATATATATATATATATATATATATATTTACACATTTGGACTTTCTATATACCAGATGAAATTTCCGTCTGTTGCTATATATTAGGCTTAAGTGTCACAATTCTATAAGATTGTATATTGATTTATTTTAAATGTTTTTATGTTAAACTAATGTTGTAAATATTTACGAATGTTCATGCAAGATAAAAAAAAAATATTACTTTAGATACTTAGTTAAGTTAAATAACAAAAAATAAGCCATAAAGTACAAGTCCATTAAAACATACTCGTAATCTTTATTTAGTTCTCCCTCTATTATCTTATTTACGTTTTCATACTAATTAATACTACTCTCTTTATTATTATGGTATTAATTTTCTACGTTTATTAAGTAACAATAAAAATAGAAATAAATAATTAATTATATCTTAATTTTTCAAGAAGTCAACTATTTTTAATAAGTACAATAATAAAAATAAATTATCAATCTCAAATTATCGTAACTTAAAAAATAGCTTTCTCAAATTATTGAATACACAACGGGAAAAAGGGAAAGTCAAATGAGTGCACAGGTCTCGGTGCCTCACGTAACTTTTGTTAGTATAATACTTAATTTAGAGTCGATTTCACGTTACTCCTTAAGTAATATTTAAGGGTTCAAAAAGTAATAACTCATCACATGTGGAATGGAAATTGTAACCTTCAAATTTAATAATTTTTAGTCAAATTTATTTTTTAACAATTTTCTGTTGAAAATTAAAACATAAAAATATCTAACTTATTTATTAGATGTAATGTATAATAATATACTAGATATAAGAGTAGTGCAAGCTAAAAATTGGTTTAAATTTTAGGTTTAGTAAACATAAAAAATATATTTGTATATTGTAGTTATATTTTGCATAAATGGACTCCATAACGAATTATATATTTGCTTTATATGGAGCATTAGATTTGTACAAATCGCAAAAAGACATTCATTTGTATAAAAGCACATCGATTGTATATGTATATCGGTTAGATAATTGTATATATGTAACTACTACGTATATGTACCAATGATTGTGTTTGTATATCTGCATTACATTTGAATTTATATACAATTGAGTCGAAATAAAACATTTGTACATCAAATCTCTCTTTCTCTCTCACTTTATATAACACAAATTATCCATTGTAATTTGTAATTTGTGTTTGTATAAAACGAGAAAGAGCGAAAGGCAAAAGAGAACTGGTAGGAGAAGATCTGTAGTTATATAATTATAAATGTATAGAACGAATATGTATGTATTTGTATTTGTATATACAGTTTTCTTTCGCTTATACAAATACAAACACAATTTATACATTTGTGTTTGTATAAAGTGAGAGAGACGAGCGAGATTCTTTGGGAAGAGAGGCCAATGACAAGTGTTTGAAGAATTACAATTAAATGAATATGTGATTATAACATTTAACTTGAATTAATAGTTTGTTATTTTATACAATTTTGTCTTTTGTCTATCTCAATTTTTGTGGCACAGATAGAATTAAAAGAGTTAATCACATTTTTATATATTTCTTAAATATTTTAAGTTGTTAATTATTGTGATTTACCATACTTTTAATGTAATTTTACTCACTTTGTCCCAATTTACATGGGAAGCTTTGAGCGTCAAACAAAATTTTAATATATTTTTAAAAATATTTTAAGTTGTTTATTATTATGATTTATAATATTTTTATATAATTAATATAATTTTCAAATAATATATTACTTTTTGTCTCTGTTACAATTTATGTAACACATGTGAATTTTTGAGAATTAATCAACTTTTAAATTGATAATTAGTGTGATTTATAGTACTCTTATTCCTTTAACACAATTTTCAACTAATATAATGTTATTCCCTCTGTATTATCAGAGTTGATCAAAATTTTAATATATTTTTTATAAATATTTTGTTTTGTTAATTATTATACTTTATAATAAAATTATTTAATAATTTACAAGTATGTAACATATTAAAAAAATACGCTAACTAAATTAAAATAGAGAAATTATTATTAAATATAAATAAAGGAGAAGGATAAAGTGATCAATTGACCGATCGATTCTAAGCTTATCTATTCACCTCTATGTTATATAGTAAAATATATTGCGCATAACAATATGTAAATACTCAAATAAAATATCAATTAATTTCATGAACTCAAAGTATTCTCAATTGGATATTTTCAAAACAATTTTCAGATAATAATTTCTAGCATGACCTCGTTATTCATAAGTATTCAAATATTTTTTAATGATAAGTTCAATATTATTATTTCTCAACTCTTAAATGTTGAGGGATCAAAATAGACTCTATACTTTTGAGTATAAAATATAACTATAGGAATTACTCCCTCTACTTTAATATTAAAAGAGGGAGGGTCATTTTATTTAAAGAAAAAATTGGTTAAAATTCACACATTTATGTTCTTATATGTTTGAGGTAAAACTCAAATTCTTTTTAGTTAAACTTTCAATTGTGTAAGCAAAGAAAATAACTCTATCAATGACAAAATTATTCTCTAAACTAAAAATTTCAGATTCAATTCTCTTTATAGGTCTCTAAATAAAATTTATCATATTTTTTATGTTTGCAAGTAGTTACGTTAACTTATGTACACTCAAAAATAGCAATAACATACTCTTGTTAAGTAAAATAAACAAATAAATACGTGATGAAATTGACACTCATATACAAGTACTTCAATAAATATTTGCCTGAAAAAATGTCCTCATCAATCAAGGGTATATTTAAGACCCACGTGAACGTTACAATTTTTTAAATTTATGAAAGTGAATGAATTAAATATCTAAATTTTTCAAAAAGTTTTACTCTCTTCGTCTATTTTTATTTGTCATATTATACTTTTTAAAAGTCAATTTAACTAATTTTCAAAGCTAAATTTAGATTATATTAATTTGATATTTTAAGCAAAAAATTTAAATATTCAAGACTACACCAATAATACTATAAATTACAATTTTTTGCACATCAATATGGTGAAAAATGCATCATAAAATATTAGTCAAAGTTTTTATAATTTGAGAAAACTATGACAATTAAAATGGACGGAGATAATATCTTTTTTAAGTAACTAATTATGGATATTATTCTTTTTTGATTTATCAAAATGAATAAATAATTAAAGATGATTAAAAAATAAAAAGCAAACAAATAATTAAAAATAGTAGTAAAAATTAATGAAGATTTATAAGACAGACATAAATTAGAGTTAATTGAGTAAGAGAAAGAAAAAGCAACAATTACAGACTCAAATTTGTAACGCTGCAATTGGATTGTCTAGTAAAGTTTAGTTCTTCAACTATTATATTCTCACTCCGTTTAAAAAAGAATGACCTCCTTTCCTTTTTAGTATGTTTAAAAAAGAATGACCTTTTTTTTTAGTAACAACTTTTCACGTGGCATGTTTAAGACCACAAGATCACAGGGCAATTTTGTACATTTGAGGTAAATTTTAATTTAGGACCACAAGATTCAAAAGTCTTCTTTATATTCTTAAACTCCGTGCCAAGTCAAACTAGGTCATTCTTTGTGAAACGGAGGGAGTATATATATATATATATCCACTCTTAATATTTAGTTCAAAAAATCAACAAACAATTAATTACACAATTTTTAAAATATTAAATTTTGTTATAATTTAAAAAATGTCACTTGTATCCAAGTGTGCAACCTGGTGGTCAATGATGGTCAATGGAGTGATTGAAAATCTTAATATCTCAGATTCAAAACTCAATGAAAACAAAGAACGCAAGATAATTCCTCCCATCTCCATTGCCCCATAAACAATGATCATAAAAAAAAAAGTATATTATTACGTGTGTCTCAACAGTTCTCTCTATCACCATCACAAGATAATAATAAGGTTTGCGTATATTTTATCAAGTCATACAACACAGATCGTATTTCAAACACCCATAATGAGATTTTACTGATATGAAATGTTATTGTTATTGTGTCAACAATGAACTATCCGAAACACCACGTGAAATATTACTGATATATTATTGTTATTATTGTGTCAATAATGAAGTTAATACTTAACACAAGTGAAAATAACGAAAGAAAGAATAATTAATTCAAAGTGTCCATATAATAAATATGTATTATTAAAAACCATTAATTGATGAGTTGACATAATCCAAATAAAGATAAAATTGAGCAGTTGAGTTTTAGTTAGAACAAAGTGGACTTTATTCTTATTTATTGTAATTATTATTACTAATATTAATAAATATTAGTGATGATTGGTAAACACCTTACCTGAAAAGCACAAAATTTCTGTAGAAGAAAATGGTATAACTGGAATTTATTCTTGTACATATGTAAGGGCATTCTGGTCAGAAAAAAAAATATTTGAAACCCAGTGGCCGTTTGAAACCCCCGAAGAAACCTCGAAACAATCTTCAATGCAACCAATTCAACATTTCCAAACACGGCCTAAAGAAACAGAGACTCAAAGGGGATTTTGTTGCCCCGCCGGCGGGGGTTGTTTCCGGCGAAAGAAATTACCGGAGGAGATAATGACGGAGGCAGAGAGAAACCGGGAGCATCAGTTGTGTTTGTTAGATTTCTTGTTAGCGGCTTTGAGGAAATCTATGGTGTACTGTCGTTTTGATGGAAAGGAGGAGGTAAAATCTACAGTTCATGCTATGGAAATTGGATGGCCTACGAATGTTCAGCATCTTACTCATGTTACTTTCGATCGGTTTCATGGGTTTTTGGGTCTTCCTGTTGAGTTTGAAGTTGATATCCCTTGTAAAGCACCCAGTGCCAGGTTTGTTTAAAAATCTTTGCTTTATTGTGTTTTTGGCCTTTTGGGTGCTTTTAAATTTCAAATTATTGATCTGGGTAGACTTTGGTTTCATAATTCTTTTTGTCTTTTATGTTGTTTGCATATGATTGTAAAGAAAAGCATAAAACTGAGATAAAGATAGACTTTTTACTTTTTCAGCTTAGTAGCTTGTTTGATACTTATTCTTCAATCAACTACAACTCAAATTCCAAACTAATTAGGATTGATTATGTGAATTTTCACTAATGCTCAGAGGATTTGTTATAGTTGGCTCTCTTTGTACTGACAGTCAATTTACGAGTAAAGGTTCTACTTTATATGAGCTTTAGACAGACATTCGTCGTAAAGCTCACTTTCTCAAATACTCTCTCCGTTTTGATTTTTTTGATTACTTTCCTTTGTTGTCCGTTTTAGAAAGAATGTTCTTCCATTTTTTGACAACTCTTTAGTTACAATTGAAACGGAGGGTAAATATGTTTTAGTACGATGATCTGTCAACAGACTGTGCAATACAACAAGTTTAGGAGTAGTTCATGTAAACTTTGAAAAATAGTGATGTTTTTATACGTGCAGTAAATGCAACAGAGTTACTGTGTATTACTTTAATCCTATTAGATTTTAGGTCAAGACATATTGTTCATTGGGAATTGAAGAGGGGAGAACGCGATTAATTTTGATTTTTTGTTATCGTGTTAATTGGGAATTGAAGAGGGGATAAAAAGAATACATCGGACGGTTAATTTCCATTTCTTGTTATCGTGGAATTTGTTATCAAGATGGATATCCCTTGTGCTTTCAACGAACACATACTAATGCAAGCTAATTGAGGATGAAGATAGCACTAGTATGCTCTAATACCGTGCAACAGTCAATACTTTTATTACAGGCCTGCTTAGGAAGAATGGAATTATGTCACTATCCTACTTTGTAATTTAATAGTTCTGAATTTTGATATGCCTATTCAATGGTCCCCTATCCTTTTGGAAACATGATCATAATAGACCAGTTTATTTCATGCCTCACCAACTTTGGTTTTCAATTACTCCCTTCGTCCCAATCAAGGTGGCACAATTGAAATTCAAGAGTCAACCAAGTTTCTCTTTGACTAGAATTTCTTTATATGTCTATTAGATATTTCTAAGTTGTTTGTGATTTATATTAATTTTGACGTAAATTTCTAATATATAAATTTTATTTCAAAAAACTTAAAGCTTCTATATCTGAATTCACGGTCAAAGTTGAGAAGTTTGAATCTCGAAATTCTAACTGTGCCACATAAATTGGACAGAGGGAGTAATTGTTACGCAAGTCTCCTTGTAACCAACTGGAGCATGTTCATGATTCATCACCTTGCGTAAGTTGGTTTGCACCTTAAGTGATTATCTAAGGTTCTGTCTGCATCTACAATCACCTTTCTCAGAATTGTCATTTTTTAGAAGTTTTGTTACCAATTAAAAGTGGCTCTTATAGAATTGTAGTACGTCAAGACAGCTGCTGTTAATTACCATCTGCCAAACTTGCAACTCGAGTGGTAACTTTGGAATAAATTAGTAGTTCTGTGACTAAATGGTCAAAGTAACCTTTTATTTACCAGCTAGTTCTGTGGACAATATGCAAAGGTGGGTTCATGTTCCTGTACTGCGTTTGATTCTTGTGGTGTCTCCTGTTAAAATGTAACACAGAAGATTCTGAGATAACTCCTTGGATATATCCACCATATTGGCTTTTGGTTTTCTATTCATTTCACATGAGTATGCTTGTGCCAAATTAAAGCATGTTTATAACCTTGTTGAAGTTGATTACACCACAAGTGTTTTTTAAAGTTGTGTCAGTATCTAGACCCAATTTTCCATATTGGTTTTTGGTTTTCTATTCATTTCACATGAGTGTGCTTGTGCCAAATTAAAGCATGTTATAACCTTGTTGAAGTTGATTACACCACAAGTGTTTTTTAGAAGTTGTGTCTGTATCTAAACCCAATTTTTTTCGGAATTGTCATTTTAGTAATGTCAGAGTGGTTAGAGTCCCACATTGGTTGGGAATGGAGGACTAGTGGTGTGCTTATATGGACTTGAGAATCCTCCCCTCATAAGCTAGCTGGTGGGGTTGAGTTAGGCCCAAGTGTCATATTTTTATTTGGGGTTGAGTTAGGCCCAAAATGTCATATCCTTGCAAGTAAGTTTTGCTATCAACGGATCATCCTTGCAAGTAAGTTTTGCTATCAACGGATCTAATCATTAAGGGGGGTCAAAAAATAAAACTGTAGTGCTTGGTTACCGGTTGGTAGTTCCTCATCGTGCATTTGACTGACTCCTCATGGGGTTGAAAACAGCGCTCTGAAACCGGTGGGAAAGAAAAGCGCAATCCATTCCGGTGGGTAACAAACCTTAAGTGGGGTTTATTCGTCTCTAATGAAAGGAATCAATAGTAGGAAAGATACCCTACATTTGAGAGAGTTGAAATCTCACTCATAGATTTGGAAGAGTTGAATAGGACTGTGTGAGCTGCATCGAAGAAGTACTGAGCGAGTAAGGCATAGGGCCATGCCTTACGAAGCGAAGGCGCCCTCTATTGCTTTAAACTAAACAGTACGAACCTGCAGCTAAAGCGGCCCCTCAACGTGACTTTTGAAACCCCTACACCACTGAGCCAGCCTCCACTCCTTGTCTTCAAGGATTCAGAATATATACACATAATAATAAAAAAAGGTTACCTACATATACAATGTGATTTTTGGTCGAGGAGGTTTGAGTGAACACCCTCGCGGGTCCCTAGATCCGCCTGGAATTGTCAAGAGGGATGAAAGTAGTAGTTACTTGACCAAAATGTCAAATAACCTGTCATTATCCAGCAATTCCCATGCCAGTCTGCAAAGCTCAGATGCTATTCCTGCTCTGTTTTATCCCTGTGGTATTTCCCATAAAAAATGGTAACAAGGAAGATCTTGACATACTCTTCAAACATATCTAAACTACTATGTTTTATCCCCAGTTTATCTCACTGGTCGCAGAAGTTGCAAAGTTTGTGCTCTATTTTCATCTCTTTTGCTGAGGGCTAAACTCATTACTTTAAAACTAAGATGTGTCCATTGTTAAGGACTTCTAGTAGCTTCAACCTAAAAACAAATTTATAGGACAGCAATTATTGGAATTTAGCTATCCAACTAATTGCAAGGCATTGATGCTAAATAAAGACAATACAAGGAGGATGGTAGTATGCAGCTTCTATCATTCTTTATTTAATCCTTTAAAAGAAAAAAAGGGTAAACAAAAGAACTGGTTATAGTTGGTTCTAGATGTTAGAAGCTTGAGGTCCTTTTGAATGGTGGGGTAATTGCTATTGTTTCAATTGCCGATGATTCCACCATATCATACAGATGTTGAATTCTTTGCACTGTTCGTCACTATACTACGTTGTTCAGTTTCACTCCATTCTTTGAACTGTCTTCAGCTCTTCGTTTAATTTAAACTTTTCTAACAGCAAGTGTATGTTCATTCCTGTTTCTACTTCTGTATGTCATCACATTTATTATATAAGTGGTTGGCTCTTTATCCAAACAAAAAAAATACGATGAAGAAAAAGAAGAAGATGTAAGTGGTTGTCTGTGATTTGCTTCCAGACTTTATACAATGTTATCATGCTAAATTTGTACAATTGTTTTTGCAGTGTCAGTGTTTTTGGTATCTCCCCAGAGTCAATGCAGTGTTCTTATGATACAAGAGGCAACAGTGTCCCGACTATTCTCTTGTTAATGCAGGAACGTTTATACTCACAAGATGGTCTAAAGGTATCACATTTTTTCTATCATTTCTGATTCATGAGGAAGTCTCCCCCGTAATTATATTCAATGTCAAAATAGTTGTCTAAGTATTGCTTGATGAACCTTTAGGCTGAAGGAATTTTCCGAATAAACCCAGAGAATAGCCATGAAGAGCATGTAAGGGACCAGCTCAACAGAGGCATTGTGCCTGACGATATTAATGTCCATTGTTTGGCTGGACTCATCAAAGCTTGGTTCCGGGAACTTCCAGCAGGTGTGCTTGATGGGCTTTCACCTGAACAAGTAATGCAATGCAACACCGAGGAGGAATTTATTGAGCTTGTGAATCAGCTTAAGCCAACTGAGACCGCCTTGCTCAAGTGGGCAATTGATCTTATGGCTGACGTTGTTGAGCAAGAGGAAACCAACAAGATGAATGCCAGAAACATTGCTATGGTTTTTGCCCCAAATATGACACAGGTAAACTGAATATACTTCAGCAGTTCAGGCATTAGAAAATCTTAAATTCTAGTTTCACTAATTGGTTGAAGCATATCACTATATTTCTTGTTTCTGGTATCAGATGTCTGATCCATTGACAGCACTCATGCATGCTGTTCAAGTGATGAACTTACTGAAGACCCTGATTGTGAAAACACTAAGAGAACGCGGAGAGACAGAAGGCGGAGGATATTCACCCATGTCATCTAGTTTCTCTGATAGACAAACTGAGAAGGATTTTGACGCCCAACAAGAGATGGAGAATAGATGTGAATCACCAGGGCCAGCATCAGATGATGATGAACAACCTCATTACAGCTACAACAGTGAAGACAGAGATGAAATCGAGTCGCTGAGTGAGATAGAAGGAAGCTTCCTACGACAAGTGGATGAGAACGATCATGCAAAAAATGACTTCCGGAAACAACTACAAGGAATTTTGTGTAGCGAACACAAACCCACGAGTGCCTCCACCATTAGTGGAGATCCATCTTAATCAACTTAATAATCAAAACAGGAGTTCTGCTTGAGCACTAGCAATAGTAAAGACTCAAGAGCAACTTCTGTTTCTGTGGGGTTAAAGGTGCAAGCAGATTAACTGGAGCATGTAGAAGCACAAATGATGTCAGTATGGTAAGTATGATGTGAACATGGTAGAGTCTGCTGTTTTATGTAGTTAGTTGGCTGTCTCATCCAAACTGGTGCAATTGAATCTATTCCAGTGATGCTTCTTTTAGGAGTCCTGAATCTCTATATCATCAGTGAATGGTTGTTTTATGTAAAAAGTTGCTATGCTTAGTCTAGACACAGAATGGTTTCCCTTTGTTTCATCAGCAAAGGATCTCTAACGAAAAGGCGACAGACGATTCATATAAAGAACACAGTCTTTTGGTTTAACAAGATTATGGGTTGTTCTTTCATTTTCCATGAATAATGTTTCCTCTTATCAAACAGTACTGACTTGTTTTAGAGAGTGGCCACACATCATTTAGGTCAACTAACTAATAGCCAGCTAAAAGCCTAAACAGTGAAAGGTGATTGTTCTAGTGGGAATTAGATGGAAGCAAAGTTCATTTGTGCTCCATTTCCATTTTGCTCTTAATCATGAATAATATGAATTGTTTTTTAATTGTAACAGTATTATCTTTGTATATTCTACATGGTGCGTTTTAGATTCAGCCACCATTAAGTTTTTCCTATGGTTTTCCCATTCTACAACTGTTCTCATAATATATTGTATTGTATTGATGACTAATCAGATATATTGTATCGCTTCGGACCTTCCACCGTTACATAATGTCATACATCAGGAGGATATTGGGTAGAATTGATATAAAAAATTAGGGTAAAAGATTAAAATATAAATATAATTATTAGATAATAAGTAAATAAAAAATGAGGGGAACAAAAAGGTAACAACGCGATGACATCAAATTGATTGTTATATATAATGAGAATTTTCATCGATACATAACAGTGAATTTTACTTTCTTTGATTTTTTCCCCCTATATTTTGTTGTGGAAAACATAGTGTTGGTACGAGGTTGTTAGACCTAGATAAATAGATCTGAGATAAATTGAAATATGCTACTTGCTAGACAAATACAAATAGTTCTAAAATGAGATGACGAATATAAGTAATTAGTAGAGATAAGTGGTTGAAACACACCTGAACTATACCTTTTTTTTGAGTTTCATACCCAAACTATCGAAAGTGTGAAAAACACACCCAAACTATTACACTTTAGTTTGAGAAACACACCTCAAGTAAAATGTGATAATGTGTGTATTACACTCTCTCAATTTATTTTTTTAAATGCCACATAGATTGCCACGTGGAAACAAATTCCACCATGGCAAAAGTTTAAAGTTTAACATTCAAACATGTAGAAGCATCCTCTCTATTTCTCAGCTGATCTTGATGTGTGAATATTTTGAGCAAAATTAGGGCTTTCACTATTAATTCACAAATTCATCATGGTTTGAAGGTTAGTTACTCAATTATCAAAAAATGTTAGGGTTCTTATTTTTGTCTCAAAATATTAACGATTTTGTATATTTTTTTAGGTTTTGATTCATACCATTTGAAAAGAGTTGAAAGGAGAAGAAACTGACTACATAAGGTACTCTTTCTTTACTCCTGAACTTAATTTTGATGGCGATTTTTAGCTACTGATTTCATGAACAATAGTTGGCTTATTAAACTTTGCATATTTCAATTTTCTAAGGTAATGGACACTAAGTACGTAAATTTGAGGTTTCACATCGGTGGTATACTTGTGAGTGAGGTAGGACCTGCTTATATTGGGGAAAAAAAAGAATATGCCTTCAATGTTGATATAGACCATTTGTCTATTCCGGAAGTAAATGACTATTGCAGGGATTTTGGGGTTACCAATATAGAAAAAATATATATTGGAGCTGCTCAAGTTGGCAATTTGGTAGAATTGGTTAAAGATAGGGATTTGTTGATCTTGGCCAATTTGTTGGTTGCTGGGGTACTATGGACATTTATATCTGCAGAAATCTCATCCCACTCAAGCAATGCAACAATCTCAGTCTTCTGAACCATTTCAAGCAATAGTGCAAAGTGGCAGTGGTAATAGAAAAGGTGCAAATGATGCATTTAAGAGGCTAAGAGTAGTGGGTCATGGAGTATTTGTGAGCAAAGATGGTTTTATTTGTGCCGAGGTAAAAACGAGAGTTAATAAGCTTTTATTCTTGATTACACTTCTTAAAAATAATTGAACGATTCTTTATTACTTTACAGCAAGGAAGATCTATTAGCAGGGTAATCAAGAGCGGAGCACAAGAGAAACTGATAAGTTAAGTTGTTGTCACCGGTGACCTTGGGTATGCACCAAGTAAAGGTCTTAAATGGAAGGGGAAAAGTGCTATCACGGGAAGTCAACTTCAACATAAAAGTGCTTTGCTTAGACAGAAGAACATCAAGTCACAAACTTCATCACAAGGTGCAGCAGGAACTGAAGGTGTTTAGGGATGATGTGGCTGAACTATTTTTAAGTCGCCTATTTTGGTTGTGAATAGGACGATATCAACTATTAGTTTTGAATTTTGATGTAACTAAACACGGTAACTGATTTGCAGCCCAAGTAGTTATTGTAAGCTACTAAACATGGTGACTGATTTTTTTCATGTGGTTCAAAATGTTCTTAAGTCGTGTATTTTGGTTGTGAATAGGTTGGTATTGATTTTGGTTGTGAATAGGATGCTATCAAATTTTGGTTGTGTATTTTGATGTTACTAAACACGGTTACACATTTGCAGCCCAAGTAGTTTAATATCGTTGTAGGTTGCTCTGCAAATTGAAGAATTACTTGATTTCAGTGCTTCTATACTATACAAATTAGAGCCAATCAATTTTCTACTTTGAGCTACTAAAAATGCTTTGTTGACTTCTGTCCTTAGCAACTCATAGTTGTTTAAATAGTTACTTGAGCAAGCTTAAGCAACTTGAACTCCTTGTATGGCATCGTGGATTCCTTGTATGACATCATTGATATACAAATATTAGTCACTTTTAAGCAAGCTTAAGCAACTAGTGTAATATATTTAAGGTGTGTTTCTCAAATTTATGAAAGATAGTTTAGGTGTGTTTCTCACCCTCCTAATAGTTTAGGTGGGAAAGTCAAACAATTATATAGTGTAGGTGTGTTTTTGATATTTTATTTTTTTAGAAAGAAGAAGCCATGTGGACGGAAAAAAAGGCTACACGCGCGTAAAAGAGTGTGTACACACACATTTGGTCCAGTCAGCACAGAGGTGTGTTTCTCAAACTAAAGTGTAATAGTTTAGGTGTGTTTCTCACACTTTTGATAGTTTGGGTATGAAACTCAAAAAAAAGGTATAGTTCAGGTGTGTTTCAACCACTTATCTCTAATTAGTATCACAATAAATTATTCACGTCATAGGGTGAAATAATAATGAGAATTTCTTATCTCGAGATAAAATAATAAAAATGATAAAAATAACCCCGAGGTCTCTCAAACTATTTTTTTTATAAACAAACAACTTGTTTTTGAAAATTATACGATTGTATGCTATTTTTAATAAAACAAATCAAACGATTACTAGAAAATAATACTCTACCTGAATAACTGCTTTCAAGATAACTGATCGTAATATAACTATTCTCAGTTTAACTTATCTTCAACCCAAACTTTATACTACCCTCATTTTAACCAAAAAAAAAAAAAAAAAACTTCAAGAAACGATCTCAATGATTTTAGTCATTTCATAAATTTACAATTACAAAGTTTTATCTTGTGAACAAACATATTTGTTCTCTTGTTGATATAAAGAATTAGCTAACCTATAACTTATAAGCAATTGCTAAAAGTGATTTTATAGTTTAACTAATTGCTAATTTTGATTGAGTCCAACTTCTCTAGAGTCAAGGTGAGACATTTTTGTTTCAATTATCTGTGTAGAAATAACTTGTAACAATATATAATTGTCTATAGCAAGCCTAAACTGGTAAATTTTTTGAATAAAACTTCTCAACAATGAATATAATTTTAATTTTACACATTCGACCCCCCCTCCAAAAAAAAAAAAAAAAGAGTTTAGTAATATATATGCTTATTTTGTGGTCCTTGGTACGAGATTGTAGGGATTTTATTATGTATCATCTTTATCATTATAAAAAAATATCTTAATATTGAGTGGCTAGCAAAATCATGACGTTATTCTACCCCACAATTTCATGACAATAATTTAAATAGATAAAGTGACAACATAAAAGAGAAAAGAAATACATATTAAAAGACATATATGTTATAATTTAAGAAATAAAAAGTAATTGAAACAGAGGGAGTACAAAAGAAAGAAACGATTTCCATTCCCAACTTTCTTTCTTTTCCTTTTTTATTTTCTTGCCGTTGCTGGTTTTAGAGTTTTGGTTGAAATTTTATCGAGTCTGAAGCTGAAAGGACAATAAAATTGGATAAAGATTTTAAAAGAGCAAATAAAAAATAAAATTGAAATTAAAAAGGATAATATTTAGACGAAAGAGTGACGGTGTGAATTTTTGTGCATGGAGCCTGCTTTGTAAATGTTGTCCTTTTGATCTCAATCTTATTTTTTGTGGTCCTTTTAAAAATTTTGCTCAAAATTTATTGTTATTTTGGCTTTGGACTCTATTTTCATTCACAACTTGCTTTCTTTCCTTGTCATTGCTCATTTTAATACCTGATTACGATAAGTTTTGATTTTTATTAAGAGCAAATTCATTATCTTAACTAAAATTCGAGATTTTTGAAAAATAAAGTGATATTTATCACTTCATTATTATAACCTTTGATAGTGCATTTTCACTACTTTCATTTCTATATACACTTTTTGATACAAGTTTTGTAAACAAAAAAAAGAAATGGAAAATAAACAAGAAACAGATAATCAGAACTAGGAAGTTGTAGATTGGATAAAAATATGAACAAATCATAACTCACTAAAATTAAGAAGCCAAACAAGTTTCCCAAAAAAGCTTATCCTTGTCTTTTTGGCTCTTCAATTCAGAATCAACACCAACACTACAAACATTACTTTTTAATTTCAAATTATTCATCCAACCTTGTTCAACTACGCTCCCATCGTCCTCATCGTCATCGTCATCCTCGTCCTCTATATCGCTGTTCCAACGATCAAAAGATGTCGAATAAATATCCACATCAACATTATCATTATCATCGTTATTACCGTCGTTCTCAATTTTGATATCCAATTCCATATCTTCATAGCTACATGATTGTGCATCATCATCTTCAAGAAAACGTCGATGAGAAGAATTTAAAGTGATCAAAGAATCAATTGGATCATCACTTATCGTACTACTACAAAAATTTGAATCAAACTCAGAATCGCCTGTAGATTCATAAAGCAAAAATGAAGAGACATCAACAAGACTAGTACTACTAATAGTACTATTACTATTACATTCTTGATTCATCATTATTTCTTCTTAGGTACCAAAAACAAACATTCTTGGACAAAACCCCAAACCAAGAAAATGAATATATAAAGGAAAAAATAATATGATTTTTTTAATTATTTTTTTTTTGGAGGAGGAAAGTGTAAAGGAGAATACAAGGAAAATGAGAAAAGTGGGGTGATATAAAAATTGAAAGGGCATGTGATGATACCAAACTTCTAGAAGCCTCAATTACATATAAATATATATTCTATATGTTTTTGGTATAATATATAGTTGTAGCCATCAATATTTATTATAAAATATTCTAAAGAGTCAGCCCACTTCTTCTAGAAACTTTATACTATGTCTAATTCCAACTTTTTATCTCACTTTTTTCATTTATTTAGATAAAGAAGTATTCAAACATTTGAAGGTGGTTATTGTGTTTACTCCTTTAACATTTACTTTACTTTTTGAAAAAGAATTATATTTACTTTCTGGCATAAGAACCATAATTTTTAAGGAGTTTTAAAAGGTAAAATAATAAGATGTGTAACTTATAACTTGTAGTAGAAAGAATTCATGTTGATTTTTATTGTTGAAAGAAATTGCTTTAAATTTCTCTTTGAATCACAAGAAAATTAAGATTTTTCTTAGTGAATAGATTGATTTATGTTATAAACTTTTTTTTTTCTGATTCTTTATTGTTTTTGTCTTTCTGACGTTCTTTCCCTTTTTCTTTTTACGTTCTTTCATCAGAAAAAAAACTGCACTCGCTAAGAGCCTTTTAAGCAAAGGTTGAACAGTTTTTATCATGTAAAAAGGATTATTTTGTTTAGTTAATTAAATTAGATAGGCCAAAAATATATTGGATCGGACAAAATCGAATCGAGCTGGATTGGTCCACAGCTTCACATTAAAGAGGTAAATTTTTAACAAATTACATAAAATAAATGTTTTCTAAAAATTTAATAACATATTTAAGCATTTTTTCTATATAAAAATATTCATATTCAAAAAAAAAGCCTACAGTTTTTTTGTTACAACTTACAAAGCACCTTTTCTTCGACTTGAATCTACTTTGTCTTATTCATCCAATTTTGTTATCTATCAACAAGTTGGTTTGGTTTATATCCCATCAAATTCAAGTTGAGTTAGGGATTTTATTTTTTCAAAATTCTATTATTATTATTATTATTATTATTGTTGTTGTTGTTGTTATTTTGCTATGTCTCTTCTGTCTTTTTCTGATAGGAGAATGTCATATACGTACCACACAATTATTCATTATTCTACCATGCACGCCATTTAAAATAGAGATTAATTGAAGAGTATTTTTTTTTCTTTCTAATTTTTTAATATATTTTATAAAATTATACTAAATATATTATTATTTAAATTTAACACATAGATACATAGAATAACGTGACAGAAAAAAGAATTAGACAAAGAAAAAGATAAACCTACTTGTGGTTTTTACTTTCAAGTAGGGGTGTGCATTATTCGGGTTAAACCGAATAACCAAACTAAATCAAATCGAATTTTTATTTGGATTAATTTTTTTGTCTTTCGAATTGGTTTTGAATTAATAAATTACTTTATTTGTTTTTTTGGTTTAGTGTCGGATTTTAAAAAATAAAAATCAAAAAAATTGATTTCTCTCTCTCTATATGTGTGTGTGTCTTTAGATTTAGAATTAAGTTGGATTTAACTGTTAACCATTTTTGTTCCTTTTTTGTTATAGTCTTTCACAATGATTACTGTTATATTTTATGCTTGGACATCTATAATAAGTATATTTATAAGTATTGTGTTTTAAGTTTTTCTGATCTATATTAGAAAGTATATTTAAGGGATTCAATATTATTACTTTGATATGTTATTAATTATTGACATAACCGAATAATCAAACTAAAAAAGTCGAACCGAATGGAGAAAAACCAAGTCGAACCAAATTTATTTTGAATCGAATTAGGTTACACTTTACAAAATCAAAAATCGAAAAATCCAAACAGAATAGTGCAAAACCAAATCGAAAATCTAATGGACACCCCTACTTCCAAGTTAAGTTGGCCTTGTGAGCGTTTATTTGACAAAATGGAAAAATAAACTCAAATTCAAAGTTGGTAGGGATGTTAAGTTCCGAACATAGTAAAGGTGGTAAAATAAGATCATGAAATTATAATCTGTTAGAGTTTGAACAGATTATTGACTCGTTAATTTAAATCATTTTAGCCTATTGAAAGTTGAGCTCAAAATTTGATAATAATCTCATAACTGAACAAATTGAGTTTTGCCCATTTCAGACTTTCAACTCAAATAATTTTTGAGTTGATCAATAAATCATTCATTTACTGTCTCAATCTACTTTGACCCTTCCAAATTCAGACTATTTCGTCTATTTGACACCACTCTTAGGACAGATAAATTGGAAAAGTAAATAAATAAATAAATATTGGAATTTAATTTCTTTGGGCATAATGGTCCTCTAATGCTTGTTTAATTTGCACAATTTCTAGGAAGAAAATTGAAAATGCTTCCTAATGTTAGGATTGTATATTGAATTTATTATGCATATAGTCCTTGTTCAACACATGGAGTAAATGAATTTAGAACACTATAGACTAAATTATTTGTTGTAAGAGTGAACTTTAATTGACTTGACTTCTCCTTAATTAGTTGATTTTTAACTAAAGTTAAATAAATTAATTTAACTTAATATTTTAAATTTAACATTTGAAAAATACTATTATAAATTGTAATTGTTTTTTCTATTAATAAGACGAAAAATTATATTTTAAACTATTGGTCAATGTTTATATAATTTGACTCTAAAAGAATAAATTGTAGCAAGTAAAAGTGAACAAAATGAATACGGAACATAATTTAAGAGTTTTTGTTACTCCTAAAATATACACAAATATATGCGATCGCACAAGTAATAAATCATTTAGTCGAGATATTGTTTCCACAGAAACTTAATTATATGATTGAATGTCTAATTGGAATTTCATGTCAAGAGGTTTACAAACATGATAGTGTTCAATATTTCGTTAAATAATCAAACAATTACGATCAAGAATAAATAAATAACTTGACGATGGAAAATCAATAGATATTAATAATCTTCAAATGTCAATTTTCATGTCAATGTCAATACCTTAGAATTATGAAGTTTAGTTTCTTGTGTGTAAGGTGCATCTGACCATGTTTTCATACTTTCGTTATCTTTCTTTTATTTTCACATGAGCATTTAAATATCATCAAATTAAACATCAGACTCGATCTCAAATCATTTTCTTGAATTTATACTCAAATTCAAAGTCCCAAACTACTTGTTTTGATTTCACACATCTTCATCATCTAAATCATCATATTAAGCTCAATGTAATAAAATCAATATTAAAAAAATAAACGATTTAAAAATATTTAAATATGAAATAAGTGAAGAAATCCAATCCATGTAGAAATCTCATGTAGAGAAATCAAGGATTGTATTGATGTATTGACGATATTGATAGGTTGGTCAATATTGTTGTATTGATCATATTGTTAATGAATTGATATGTGATCAATTAGATGAATTGATGAATAATAATGTTAAGTACATACTTCTTATATAGGAGAGAATTGTAGAGTCCTAAGTTAACTATATTTAGAGTCCTACTACAATACCTATTGCTAATATTATAATAATAATAATAAAATCCTAATTGTACTATAATTCTTATAGTAATCTAATCCTAATCATAATATAATTCTAATCATAATTTAATTATAGTCGACTAATATAATCCTAACTAACATAGTTAGTCTAATCCTAGTTCGACTCTAATTCTTTAGCAGTGTTGTAACTCACCAGTCAGCTTCGTTGGACCTGTTCCTTCGACATGTTCCTATCCTCAGCTTTCTTCTTCTTCAACACTTGCTGTAGACAACGTTAGTTAGCTGCGTTGGACCTGTTCCTTTGACATGTTCCAATCGTCAGCTTACTTCTTCTTCAACACTTCCCCTCAAGCTAGTGAGTAGAGGAACGGTTACTCCTAGCTTGCTTTGAATATCCAGCAAAAAAAAAACTTTGAATACCTAGCAAAAACTTGTTTTGTCAATGCTTCGATATATTGATGTTGTTGTTGCCGAAATCCAGAAATTTTTTTTTAAATACCCAGCAAAAACTTATTTTGTCAATGCTTCGGTATGATGATGTTGTTGTTTCCTCTTCCCCTGCCTATTTTAGCAGATAATACCATGTCATGGTTTTGTTATGACACTTTTTTTCTCTTCCCTTATATCAAAGCTTGTGAGAGTATTAAATTGATTAGGGGTGGATATCGTGCCTTACCTAACTCTCTAGCAAACTTAATTGCTTTTGTATGTTTTTTTTTTATAAAGATTTTCCACATCTCCTTCGCAGTTGAGCAGCCCACAATTAGTTGTGTGCTTTCTTCGGTCAAGGTACTTGAGATCCAACTTCTTAGTAACACATCTCTCTCCTTCCAATCATCAATGATGTCACTATCTTTTGCATCCTTCTTAGCCGCTACAACTTCCCTAGCAGTTTGTCAAGTGGAACAACTACTTTTACTTGGTTCATTCTTTGTGATATGAATCAATTATTTGCTGGCTAAGTTTAATGGAGCAAGCGACAATTATTTGGTGAATTAAGGAGATTGACATATTTTTGGTAGAAGTGGTCATAGCAACATGTGGGGTTCTTTTCATTTATTTTTTTTTTATCAATACTCAGAGTGCGGAGAAGCTTTAAGCTCTGATACCATGAAGAAATCCATGTAGAAATCTCATGTAGAGAAATCAAGGATTGTATTGATGTATTGACGATATTGATAGGTTGATCAATATTGTTGTATTGATCATATTGTTAATGAATTGATATGATACCATGAAGAAATCCATGTAGAAATCTCATGTAGAGAAATCAAGGATTGTATTGATGTATTGACGATATTGATAGGTTGGTCAATATTGTTGTATTGATCATATTGTTAATGAATTGATATGTGATCAATTAGATGAATTGATGAATAATAATGTTAAGTACATACTTCTTATATAGGAGAGAATTGTAGAGTCATAAGTTAACTATATTTAGAGTCCTACTACAATACATATTGCTAATATAATAATAAAATCATAATTGTACTATAATTCTTATAGTAATCTAATCCTAGTCATAATATAATTCTAATCATAATTTAATTATAGTCGACTAATATAATCCTATAACTAACATAGTTAGTCTAATCCTAGTTCGACTCTAATTCTTCAGCAGTGTTGTAACTCACCAGTCAGCTTCGTTGGACCTGTTCCTTCGACATGTTCCTATCCTCAGCTTTCTTCTTCAACACTTGCTGTAGACAACGTTAGTTAGCTGCGTTGGACCTGTTCCTTTGACATGTTCCAATCGTCAGCTTACTTCTTCTTCAACAATAAGTAACGATTAAATATATGCATTTTGCTCGAACATCAACTTTCTTTATTATCGTGTGAGAAGAATTTTCATCGATTTATATATAAAACAAGAATCATATACTTTCATTTATATTTTGATTTTTGCTCAAATAATATTCAAATTTGGTACGACTTATATTGGTTCATGGCTCACTAGATGATCACTATACTTTTACTTTAAAAAGTATTTGGAATTATGAATAAGGATACACCAAAGACATTTAACTATTATTTTAACGAAAGGTCGTTCAATTTTGTTTAAAGTACTAACCCTGTTTTTGATATTTGTATTGGTATTCGATTAATTCAGATTCACGTATTATAAAGTCCATTTCGGAGATGGCACTTCTAATAAGACATTTTCCATTAAAATTAAGAACTCGAATTCAAAATGATAGAGATATATAAACCATCTCAACACAATCCAGATTGATAATAACATAAATTAATTTTTCAATATACTATCGATGAATATAAGTTAGACTTAGATGGAACAACTAGTATTATTTTTCAAAAGATGAATAATAAAGGTATGAAAATAGGAAAGTTAGTTGTTGAAGCCAAATGAGATTTAATTATTCTTTACCTAACCATTACAACCTTTAATTTGTTGTTCTAATTGTCTAAATTGAAGACTAATTAGTAAATTCAATGCGACAATTCTATTCTAAAGCCGTTTTTCCCGCTCTAAACAACATGAAAAATCAAAGAGATTAAGAAAATTGACTACTTAATCCTCAAGTAATAATAATTAAGTAATTTACCATCGACGAACGTGGTGCAGTAAATGAATTATTCTTCTCTTACCTAGAGGTTTCAGGTTCGAATCTTGACCTCTTGAATATGGAAAATCATTCCCCTAAATGAGACCTTATGCAGTATGAATTCAAAATTGTCGACTTTTAATATAAATAACGTGAAATGGAAATAAAAAATAATATAAGTATTTTTATTTAATTGACCCTATCAATTAGTCAAGAATTTTTCCATTTTTCGACATTACCACACCATCAGTAAAAAGAGCAAAAAGAATTTTCTGCTAATTGACGTGGATGTATTAATATTGGTCATTTTTATTGGTCTTATTTTAATCTATATATATTTCTTGATAGATAATGATTACTATGAGTATTATATTATAATATTCATACTGATTAATTTTTAATTAGTTTAAGGTTTTGAGTAATAGTTGAGAGGAAAAATAATTAATCTTAAAAGATAAAATTATGTTTTTCTCTTATTTGAAAATGATAAGTAAAATAAAAATATATATTTAATAAACAAGTAAAAGTGAACGAATGAGTAACTAATAAATTACATCCCAAAACTCTCCTTTTTTTCTACAATAATCCCCTTGAATTTGACTAATATAGTTTCTTTTGAATTAGTGCACTTTCCAACTAATTAACCTTGTTTTGTATAAAGTGTAAACACTTCTACGCAATTTGCTCATTTTTTAAAATATGATATTTGATATTCGATATTTATTTGATTTATTAATTTGTCTTTCATTTGAAGGATAAATACTCCTTATCAAGTGTTTGTTTGCTAGGATGAAAAATATTTACTTAAAGAATGAGTAAACTTTTTACTTTTTTTAATATTTGGTAAATGAATAAAATAATATTCTTATTAAAAAATTAAAAGTAATTTAGCAAAACATTATAAGGCGTGGACAGTAGGGGTGGTGGGGATATGGTCAAGGAATGGGGGTTGGGGTGTTTTGTGGGTGGGGAAAAGACCATACATTATTGAAAAACATATTTTCTATTTTATTAATAGTGTCTTTTTCTTGTTTTTAAGGAACATAATTTTTTTTTAAAAAAAAAACATATCTTCCTCCATTTCAATACACCTCAAACCTCTTATATTTTTTTTTTAGAAAAATAACCTAAATACATATCTTATTTTACAATAATCTCTAAAATTCTTTATCATTTAAAAGATTTCAAAAATTCATCACTCTCCTTTCGGTGATACATTTATATTCCCCTCTCAGATATATCACTTTCCTCTTTGATACATTTCTACTTATGTATATATATCTGTATGTCTGTTGCTGTATCCTGAAGTCCAATAATGTATTCGAAAGTGCAATGATGTATCCGAAATCGATAAATTTTGAGAGATTTATGTAATTTGACAAAAATAGAAAATATAATATAGAACTAATTAATTCTTAACACTATGAAATTTATATAAATTATACAAATTTTCTATTCTCACGACTTGAATCAAGACCATTGATTAAGACTATACAAACATTTTTCATAGTCGGCAAATAAAAATCAAACTCAAAAAAGCATATCTAACAGACCAAGTCAAAATCTTGAACTTCAAATTCACCTAATTAAAAATTAGTTCTATGACTGTTATCATTATTAATGCTAACCCTGGTTTACCACCACGTAATTAGGATCAACCAATTGACACATTTTGACTTTTTGAAATTTGGGGGTTTGCCGTCCAAAAAATTGTAGCAACATTTGAAAGGTCTTTTCAGATAAATAAAAACTATGGGCCACTCCAAATTGTTACGATTAAAACGTGCAACTCCATTAATAATACTCGCTCTGTCCCATTTATATTATCCCTTTTATATTTTGCGAGTCAAACAATTTAAATTTGATTAGAAATTTACACATAAATTTCTCAATTTTTTTGAAATGATATTTATATATTTGTAAACTAGGTAAAAAGTACAATGAATTGCAATAATTGATAATTTTAAATAATTATAAATAAAAAATTTATGATCAAAAATAAATTTGTATAACTTTTGAAATTTGGAAGGTTGACGTATAAAATGAGACGAATGTAGTACTTAGCTTCGTAAGGGACACTTCATACCACAGAATAAACTTTAGCCTTTATGAATAAGACAAATCTTTCTTCTAGAAAAACTAATGACATGGATGAAGATAAAGAAAGATACATCATTTTCCCAATATTTAATTTTTGTCTTTGCTGCTCATTATAGTGGAAATTTGTGAAGTAGCTTATTATGTGCTATTATTATATGAAAAATATAATTTTTTCGGATAACAACGATATTTTTAATGAATTATTTTTATTGAATGTGCAAAAGTTAAGAATCACCTATTTTAAATAAAAAAAAACATTAATACGTGCAAATGACCCTAATATGATTCCGTGACTCAACAGAGTTGACTAATTTAAGCAGCCAAACCTACAAATTTGACACGAATTACATATTTATATATACATTTTAAAAAAAAAGATAAGTATGTACTATACTTCATAAATTTGACAATTTTATTGCTACAAGAAAAGTAAGTTACTAAAGACAATATTTCTTTTTCGGGTTTCTCATCTAATGTCCAGTACCCATATTGAAACCCAACTAATTGAGATTTGCATCAGATAGAGCTTCTCGAACCATTAGATAGCGCTCCTTATCAAGGATTAACACATCTAAACAAGCTAAATGTGATGTTTTAAAGTAACAAAAGCATAGAAAAGTACACATCCAGAAACTGTTAAAGCAGTTAAAAGACTTTGAAATTCAAGTTACCTCTTTATTACTACAATTTGTCATTGTAAATCGTCTATTAGACCCATAGTTAGTATATCATCTAGTTGATGCAAAAAACACAACAATCACCATAACTCATAACTAAACTATGGAACTGGATAGCACAACAATCACACAGGCTAATCTACCATTCTAAATCCTTTTTCTAATAACGGAAAATACGCTTGGTTAGCTTCGGAAGTCAATTTATGATGGGCCAGCTGGGGACTGCTCTACCTTTGTCCACTTAAATACCAGATTTGGTATAACAAGGATTCAATTTCGTGGCGTATGCCTACCACACATACCATGTCATACTTACCTTTACTGAATATGCCATTCTAAATGTTACCTGTTTGGAGCAACGAACATCGAGTGTTGTATATAAGCAGTTCATTAGGATTAGAAGTACCTGCAATATACCAAATTCGAACAGATGAAAAATAGAATATACATGATGCATAGTTAAAAAAGAAGAAGCAGGAAAATGGTTAGTACGTTAAACCAAGTGAGCTAGGATGCAAAGAGGCTGACATAACATTCAGCATCAGCAAAGGAAGCAAAAAACTGATATGTTCAATTGTTCATAACAATTTTCAAACTGAAAAAACTGCCTTCAATCTTTTTCTTTCCAAAACCGTACCTCTGAAAAACAATAAAGAATACTGGCACAGTCATCATAGCATTCAATTGCAGCAACACACATTCAAGAAATAGCCGAAGAATTGGTCAGGACAAGATCAAGCAAAACAGACTACTTGACCACCAAATGCAGTTACCCTAGTTTAATTTTAGTAGAAAACAGCAATCATATTAAAGGGTTGTGCTGTACCTCATGAAGTCTCCACAGCAGAGGACAATCCAGCAAATAAGATAGTCAGGTATTGCAGGTTCTGCCAAAAATATTTGTAGAAATATAATACATACAAATTTCTAGAGAGTATTTTCTAAAGACGACCCATAGCCATCAGGAGGGAGACCCCGCCCATGCAGTAAAACAGGTAAATATGGATTAGGGGAGAAGATTATGAGTTATGACATCAACTGAAGCTGAAAACTATAAACCCTGTGTGCAGCGCTCTTCATAATTGCACCAATAGGATTAAAAGGTCCAAGTTAATAGAGAAAAGACTACCTTCTTCTGTACAGAACATGTCACGCCAGAAACCAGGTATGCACTATTCCCATTAGTCTGGACGGAAGAAAGTCTCTATCAAAGCAACCAGACAGGCAATGCAAATACTCTCCTTCAGACAAGTTAAAAAGCATCATGAAAGTATCACACCAACTTCCTGAAATGAACAAACAAGAGAAAAGGATGAGAATGGAAAGCTCTTGTCAATTAAACAACAATAATGCAACCAAATAACCATAGCAATTATTTGATCACAAAGCACCTGGTTTGAAGAATGGAAACAGAAAAGTCCTCCCATAGATGCAGTATTACAAAGATACACTTCAACTTTGTCTAACTTCGCAACATGACAACATCAATGCAGAGGCTATTAAAATGAGCAAACAAAGTAGGAAATAAATAAGTATAGAAGAAAAAAAAAAATACTCAGGTCCAGGGAATATATCATTCTGTTTTTACTCCGATAGAAACAAAAGGAAGACATAAGCAAAAAGTTATCTTTTTACCATAGAAACAGGACCGGAAAAAAAGGGGGGAAAAACAGGAGATTCATTCACTTAATGGCAATCATGTCAATTGAGAAGAATCAATAAAATAATCAATGTCTAAATGTTACTCCATGTTACAGAAATTACAAATTACAGTGGCAGAAGAACTAATCAAGAATTACAAGTTTCAGGGACTTCAACTCATAAGGGAACTACAATTAGCACTGAGTTTCCATGTAGCTGCTCAACTTTCAGATCTGCTCTGCAGTGGGTGCCAATGGAGTGATTCCCAAGTAGCTTGCGTGTGACAATTTCCTTCCATACCTCACCTTAGATATCAATAATGTTTATTCTGTTTGTTGTCCCTTTTAAGCTGAACCTTCAACTTCTTACTACCTAATTGGCAACCATTCATCATACTGATTGCGGTTTGTGCAGCTGCTGTAGAGTCATAACTTACAAATCCTGCAGAATGAAGTTCAGTTGATAAGCTAAATAGTGGAAATACTCATTTTGATTGACAGTAACTTTGCATTTCAAGGTCCCTACCAAAACATTTGCTAACACCAGTTGCTTTGTCAACGAAAACCTTGGCACTCAAAACCCTACCAAAAGGCTGAAATGCATTTGCAAGCTCTTGATCACCAAATTCTTGAGGAATATGGTAAATAAATAGATTAGCACCAGGCGGACCTGTAAACAACAAAATTGTTTTTGATAAGTAGAGGTTTAATTGCTACATGTTCAACTACCACTGCCAAGTACACTAGTTCAAGTGACATCTCCACCACTTAATTGCATAAAGCTTTACCAACACAAATATTACAAACTTGTGCAATGTTTAAGTTGAGTCCTGTCTATATAGTCCAGAATCTCCATATGCTGCTCATCTCACAAGGTTGGTTAAGCTTGAAATTCATCAATTAAAGCTCAAATCAACATGCTGTAAGACTATACTTGCTGTAACACTTAGGAATAGCTACATATCCTCTTCGATACTTGCTATGACACACATGTAGTAGATATCATTGGTCAGAGATCACATGCATTTATGAAATCCTATATAAAATAAGTAAATCCAAATATAATAGATTCTAGTGACACATGTATAAAATATCATTGATCAAAGATCACATGCATTTATGGAATCCTTTATAAATTAAGTAAAAACCAAATATAATAGATTATACTATCTTCTTCTTCTACCTCTATTCTCTATGACGAGGAACAATTTCCAGAAAACAATTAACCAAAATAAAGACAAGCAGCCTCATTCAGCAGAAAACCCTATCAGCCCCTAGGTTATGGGACTGTACCAGATTAGCTACAGAAGTTCTAGAGCTAAAAAGGTCACAAAATAAATGTTCAACAACCTTCAACCTGACCCCCTGTACTTGAACTGACACTTGAAGATGCTGCAGAATGACTGTTGGTTGTACTAGGGGGAATTGAACCAGGAGAACCACTTGGTGGTCTGGTATTCATAACACCTCCAGGATATGGCATTGAATACTGAATCCCTGGAACAGCAGGGTAAGCGGATCCATAACTTCCAGGTGACATGGCATAATTTCTTGGGCTAATTCCAGGTGAAAGATCAGGTGCACCTCCACGTAGAGCACTTGCTTGGTTTATCGGTGGGACTATATTCTGAAATGCAGACTGATTCTGCATTGATGGTAGGCGATACTGCATGAGTCCATATGCCCCAGGAGTCTGCAAAGTGAGCATATTAACTATGCACTGACCTTTAAATTGATAAGCGAAACCAGAATGGAAAAGAAAGGAATGATGAAATTAAGGCAAATGATCATCTCAGTTCACATTGAAAATTGTAATAATTGCTGGAATTTGCAGGAGAGAAGCATGTCAATTCAAATAGAACTTTTGTAATAAGAAAATGACATTCATTAAAGCTAAGTATCAAGAAGGTACTGAAAAAGTACAAAAAGGAGTATTCAGAGCAAAATACAAAGCAATAAACTTGATAACCAAATTTACTAGAGAATGCAAGTCAACGAACCTGATAGCCATAGCCATTGTATGGTGGCATGTAACCCATAGGTAGGGCTCCAAACAAAGAGGGATGCTGTCTAGAGTCGGAAGCATGAGATAGAGATTTCTGAGCCCTCCGGGCTTGCCTTTCCTTTTCAGTATCTGCCCACTTGACTACCAAAGGGACAGTAGCACCCTGGATAAAAAGTGTTTTGACTAATTTGATAACAATATTGCAGTAAATGGAAGTCATGAATAAGTGAAACTTGAAAGCCGCATAATGAGAAATATCACATCTACTTAAATAGCTTTGGCACCCGTTCACCAGTCTCATAGTAAGGTTATTGGAAAATTGCAACAGAAATGAATATAATGGATCCAGGTCATCACTTGCTCTCAACTCCAATAAACTTCTAGTGAAGTATTCAAATTTTAGAAACAGTCCAGCCAAGAGTGTACATGTACATCAAATTTTATAGCAGTAACAGCCTTACTCCAGCATCATAATGATGCATAAAATTACTAAATGGCGGAACACTACAATCCATTTATAAATATGCATTTCAAAAGTTAATAATTCACATAAATATCGAAATTAAATTTTCCACCAAATATTTATAGTATTAACTTTAGATGAGAACAACGCCTATTGACAAACTGCTGTGAATCAAAAATTCCCCTAAATGGATGAGCTTTCTGTAGGAATAAAGGCTGAATCTCATTACATGATAACTAAGGGTCTGTTCGGAAAGTCACAAGGTAACTAAAATTGGTGTAATTACTAGGGTGTAATGGTCAGTCTGGTAGTAATTACACGGACCTGTTTGTTTGCCACATTGTAATTACACATGTACTATTTGGATGAACAATGGCAATCATAAGATTATATTAGATACTAAAAATAAAGTTAATTATTTAAAATTTATATTAGACAAATGAGAAACTTTATAAATGATACAAAATTTAATATTTAAGATAAATATCATCTTTTGAAAATATACTAATTAATAAATATATGATCTTAACTAATACGTGAAAAAATAATCGATTTATATTTTTCAAATTAGTATATTTCACTGAATTAATCATAAAAACAAAAAGTACATCATATCGATGAATAAATGCATCTTTGACAAAAAAAAATTAATATTATAAATAAAAAATTTAAATATCATAAATTATTGAAATATTTGACAAAAAGATAACCAATCAACTCTAACTAAAAAATTAATGACTTGCAAATCAACATAACGTACACAAATATGACTTAAAAGATAATATTTCAACATAACGTACACAAATATGATTTATAAGAAAAGGAAAACGCAAGTCTATAACTTTACTCAACAATGAATTCTACTTTAATTTAAAAATTAGAATACTAACAAAACTATGCTAGTGAAAAAAAAGAAGTAAACATAGCATAAATAATAGATAATACGAAAAATTGAATGGAATCACATGAAGTAAAGGTTGAAAATGAGAAGGAAATGAAACATAAATAATAAAAAAACATTTAGAATAATAAAAATAAAAAAGAATTTAAAACAATAGAAATAAAAAATAAATTAAAACGAAAAATAAAAAGAAACATAAAAAGAAGAAATTAAAAAGTAGTCAACTTGTAATTACACCATTTAAATATTTCACAACCCCTCCCTGAGAATTGGAGAGTGTAATTACATAGCCAACCAAACACGCCACACAGTGTAATTACACTCAATTACACCAAATCCAATTACCAGGGTGGCTTTCCAAACAGGCCTTAAGTTTTCTTTTCCAGTAAATAATTCTTTCAACAAGTAAAATGATTTAATATTTTTCCCCGAGCATGAGATAAAATTGAATAGACCGTTGCAATCAAGCATCTCATTATTTCAGTCAAGAGCCTCAAGGCATAATGACTCCAAGCACGAATGCCATTTTGAAATGACCTAGAAAAAAAAATCACCGGATAATGTCTCCTCTGAACAGCGAATATCAGCAAATAGGCCATTGTGTTGGCCCTGCAATAACAGGGCAATAATAAGCCATTCACATAACAGACACATGCTGATTGACAAATGACCCCAATCCAAAGCCAACACATTTGGTGCTTTCATGATGACAGATGCTCTTCCTGCAAGGAGTACTTACACAAACATTGCAAAGACAGCAGGACAAATGTATTGAATTAGGTTATCCCCATCCTGAATGCTTAACAAGTTCTACAACAACAGAGGAAGGACTATCACCAGAACAACTGCTTAAAGAATACCCACACTAAAATCACTGCACTTATAAAATCCTACTCATTTTATGCACAAATGTTGGACAAATGGGCTATGGCCACTACACATACTGAAAAATCAATTTCAAGGGCCTCATATCAGCAGTCAACTTGCAGATTGAAACAAACCTCCATCTTATGCTTTCCATGGAGGGCATCTATTGCTGCAACTGCTTGTTCTTTTTTCTCATACTTCAGAAAAGCACATCCTTCAAGAAAGAAGATAATGTAGCAGATGAATTAATTTCTCCCACACAAAACCATAACTTAAGAGAGATGATACCAGATGTACCTTTACTGGTTTGCTGAGAACCTCTGAGAATCTGTAAATCTTTAATTACTCCATATTGAGAGAACAAGGCAGATACTTCAGGATCAGAGACATTCTTTGGAAGCATACCAACAAAAAGCTTGTGCTCTGGATTCAGGTAAGGATAAGAACAAGGAAAGAAAAAAGAAAACAAGAGACGAAAAGTTATTTATTATTCTATTTAGTATCACAAAAAGAATAACGATGACAATGGTAAGAGTAGAACTTTAGATTAAAAGAGGAGGTTAAATATGAAAAGGTCAGAACAAATATGATAACAAGAGAATTTAAATTATAGTACACCTAGTCTTTCCAACTCGCCATCAGCATACTTCACTTGCAACGGACTAGAAGCCTGAATTGGAAATAGAAACCAGCATACTTATTAACAAAAATACAGGTGAACATGTGATACGGATATAAAAGAACTGCAACACATGTAACCTTAACAAGTTTAATGGGTACAGATATCTACTCCCAGACAAAACAAGATGATGACTTAGATACATGAAATGCTTTTCTTTGATCAGCATTGAAACATTGAAATAGTGAAACTTAATCACTTGCAATATGCAAGAATTCAAATGCTTAGTTAGGAGATAAATATACTAGAGGCATGCATACAGTTTAATAGTCAGGTTAGTATGGGAAACCATAATCTAACGTGCATTAGAAGAAATCTGGTTCTTGACTATTCTATGATGACAAATACCTCTACTATCTCCACTATTCTTGGATTCTTTTGATCAGTATCTCTATGGTAGAGGCCTGTGATAACTGCTACTACAATGGGTTAATTCTCTGTTAATTCATTCAACCAACCATGAAACTTTGTAAGAAATAGATTACTCTAAAGAGAACTTCCAGTACTCATTCTTTCTTTTTGTTTTTTGGAAATCTTCTTGTTCTTCACAGTGAAGAAGATAAAAAGAAGCACCTTCCATACAACACCCCAGATGGTGATAGGTCAAGTAATGTCCAAATACTTCATCCTTTTCTCGGTTCAAATTTCTCCATGCAATTCTTATTTCTCTCCTGATATGTACTGCTAATAATTCTTACAGCTGCCACTGTACTCTCAGTAAGTCAGCAGCTTCATTCGGAGGCACTGTATTTTTTTTTTTTTGAAACTAGTAAGATTCTCAGGCGCTGTATTTATAACTAAACTGTGGAGAAGTTTTCCCCCATGCAGATTTTGTTGTACAAACATACTGAGTAAGTTATTTTAGTCAGTTAAGACTGATCACTCATCTTCTTTTCTAGTTTCCACTATTTGGAAATATCAAATGAAACCAAGTGAAGCTTGAACTCGGAATTCAAGTCTTGATGATGCCCACTCCCAACTGGGATTCTGGCAAAGCCTTTAACCTAAAAAAAACAATCTGCTTCCCTACTAAAGTTCAGGAGTTAAAGCAATTTGCACTAGATTCCAAAAACCCTTTTCTCATAGAACGTCCAATCAAGTCACAGTTTCTCAATGGAGAGTATTTTACATCCACGATGTTATGATTTTTGTTGTCCAATCACTTGTCATTTATTGAGCCATTACAGAACAGATGGTCCTACATTCTAATGCTGAAAGTTGAAAAACAGAAAATTCCATATGATTCCTCTGAAATATAGAGTCAAACAATTGAATTTCACAGCCATGATCAACCTCAAACTGTCAAATCAACAATTACAGGTCAGATATAATAAAAACTTCATGTCTCAGAATATCTGTACAAAAGACTTGAACAAGCACAAAATTAGTAATAATTTATACGACATGGAAAATGAGGTAATTAATTATCAAAATCAGAGAATTAGAGAACAGTGAAGAGATTCCATTGCATCACAAAAATCAGAGATCTTTTCTAATTACTCAAAAAAGGTCCTCAATTATCAAAAAAATCAGTTTTTTACGCAACAATGCAGAGATTACACCGCATATAAGTAACAAAAATCTTCTTTTTCTTTAACTAATTAAGGTACATTACTGTAATGCAAATCTACTTCAATTAATTAAGTAAAAACCGTAATGTATGTACTGAATAATTATAAAATAGAATAAAACTAACCCCGGGAAGAGTCTTTTTGTTGTGGCATGCATTAACTGCCTTATCCGCTTCTTCTCTAGACGGACAGATCACAAAACAACAGCCTGAAAACAGCAAAATTAGGGTTTGAGAAATGTAATCACGCATCTAGAGAGTACAAATCTCAAAGTAAGCTTGATAAAAAACATATTGCTGCAATTGCACATTTGTCGATCCAGAAATCAGGCGGAGAAGTAGAGATAGAGGAAGTGAGTGACATAAATTTGAGAACCTCGAGAAGCACGCGTAGTTTTGTCTTTGATGATGTTGACTTCATCAACAATAGCAAACTCTTGAAACATTTCGACAAGTTGTGATTCCGTCATGTGCTTCGGTACTTGACCTACAAACAACTTCACGCTCTCTTCGCTCTGCTGCTCCTCCTCCTGCCTCTCCTCCTCCTCCCTCTGCAACTCCGCCATTACTACAACAACCCCCCCACACACACACACACACTTTCCCCCCTCTCTCTCTCACTCAAAAAAACACTTTCTCTCTCTAAAAGTCTTCGACAACTGTGTCGATCTCTTCAATTTTTCTGTATATTTTCTTCTTCTTCTGCGCCGGGTCTTCGCTGATTTCGGAAAATTAGGGGATTTTTAGATGGCAAAATTGGATCTTCACCATTTTTAAATTCATATTATCTAATTGCTTACAATACCCTTCGTTCTCTATTTTATTACAACATTACCACTAACCCTTCTTCAATATATCATAAATTTCGAAATGGCAAAACGGGATCTTCACCATTTTTAAATTAATATTTTGAAGTCGTTAATACCCTATATATCACTAGTTTATTACAACAATGCCACTGTAGTATTTTTCTGCTACTTGGCATTGATCATTTTGACAGATCAGACACGTCCGCCGATGATTGTTTGTGATAAATTCGAGTATTTTTATGTCTTATTTTATGTGATATTCTTTTATTCGATATTAAAATATAAATTTTTAAAGAATTAATGGGCTAAAATTATTGTGTCGCTATTACTAAGGATATGAAGAAAAAAAATCTAAAATTAAATTATTATTAGTTATAGTAAGACGATATTCTTTTTTCGGAACGGATTAAAAAAAGAAATGAATTGTAATGAAGATGTGAAACAGCTTGCACTCGAATTTACGTTATTACCCTTGTTTTAAAAAATGTCAGCTGTTTGGTCCCACATTTCCAGTTGTTATTTTGCACATAATATGGGCCTACATTAACTATCATGCATTTGCTATGTATGGTAAAAAAAATTAATTGTTATTTTTTTAGAATGTTTTATTTTAATATTTGGTAAAAAAATATTGGTCTTAATTACTATAATAAATTTTTAGTTAGTCTTAAAAAGAATAATATATCTTTTTATTTAATAAAATATTTAATGACAATCATCAATATTTTACTTAAATTGGTTTCTACTTATTTGGCAAAAAAATCTATAAAAATGTACTTCTCTATTTAAAATTTTATTTACTTTAAAGGATAACAAAAGAAACTTTTAGTTTAAACGAAAATCTCATACACATAATTCATAACTGAGATTTAAGGCAGTTTTTATATGCACATCCCATACAAATTTTCATCTTTAATCATGTACATTTGAATTATTCCCAAAAAGGATAAATTTGTAAAAAGAATATAATAAATAAAATGAGCACAAGTTAAATGACAACCCCATATCAGGATACTTGAAGCTGTCATTTCATTTATATCAGATATTAATTTATTTATTTTGTAAGTTTATCCATTTTGAACCCAACTTCACACACATGTGTGATGTGACTAAAGTTTGAAAATTCACAGCTGACTTTAAACCTTTTTTATTAGAAATGTAGTTGTTTAAAAAAACAAATATGAGATATTTTCACCTGAAATTTGATACACTTATAACATTAGCCAAGGTAAATATATGACATTTATCAGATGTCGGAGTATATATGAACCATTTATTATACTACAAAGATATATATGCTTTCACCTTTTTTACGAAGAATATATTCGCTCTAAATTGTCAATACTCAAAACTAACCTTTGACATTGCTTAAAAAAACACTAAATTGACAGCTTTGACAAGAAAATGTGCAGACTGGAGTTATGGATAAGGGCATATATCCTGTCACCACTTCATCCTGGCCCCTTTACTTAAAATTTTCCCAAGCTGCCCAACTCCAACTGCTAATAATGTTCCATAACTCTCATAAGACTTTTGCTTATATATTCCTCAACAACTCTTTTCAATAAAAACACAAACAAGTTATAAGGCACTCTTTACTCCTTTAAGATCTTTTTAGCCTTGTCTAAAACTAAAATAAAATGATATAAAATAGACAACAAACAACACCATCATCAATAGATGTAAGAATAAATTCATTCATAAATTTACTGTAAAATTTGTAAGGAGATGTTTTGATATGATACATCTTGACTCTTGAGGTAAAATTGAGAGGTGGAAGCGAAAACGTTCCGTTCCTTCCACTTCAAAAGAATGGATTGTAATATCAGTCACTAGTGTTTAGGAACCTACAGCCTATAGTATAGCAAACAAAAGGTGGTACATATTCAACATCATTCCCCTCCCCCCCTTCCCCTTTTGGATCTTGCAGAGGAGGTGTTCAGTAACTCAAATGGTTGCGCCAATGAAATAAGATGGCCTAAGATTAAATGACCTTTAGTCCAGCCAGCCCCCGAAGCTTCTCGCAAAGTACAAAAGTAATCATGGTTTGTGGAGCCAATCTTGCAAATATTGCAAAGCCTCTGAAATTTTTTCAAATTCAAGAAACAGATAATTATTGACTTAATTAGTAACTTAACCTGCAGGAACAAAATTACTAACAGGAGATCAGGGATGTTTCGACTTACCCTTTGTAAAGACCAGAAGGACCTTCAGTGCGAAGTACCTGGAATCATAAGGTTTCATGAAACATTAGTTTAAGAGCATCTGAGTATTATAGGAGTATGATCACAAGCATCCTGAAAACTTCCCAAATGTTTTTCGTAACCCCTAGTGCTCTAATATCCCCTATCTTGTGTCCCTCGAACACCTAATGATGGTTTTGCAGTAGCTCATTCTCAATGAAATATCTTATCATTCAGTTCTTCCCCTCTATATTAAGTTTTTGTCAGTCTTTTGATGAAAAGATGGATGAAAGACGAAAATAATCTTACCCTGAATGCAAAGCTATACACCTAACGAATAAGGCTTGACTATGTTAAAAAGTACGCTTTGTTAAAAGTAAAAAACAATGGAATAACTTGCTAAACAGAATTGTGGATAAATAACCATAGGAAAGGGTGGAGTAAGAGGCTGCAAAGTAACAACCTGATATGCACAGTGCAATCCATTTCTGTACAGTCCGGCACAGTTTGATTCTCTCTGCAACATAAGACGGGTTTTAACCATGTCCATTGGTGCTGTCATAACTGTGCTTACTGACCCTGCGATGGTACTTGAGCTTCACAATATGCAAAAGAAGAGTTAGCATATATTGGGACTGCAAATGGCAAAATGTAGAAGCAACACATAAATAAAAGATGAAACATTTCTCAGAACATCAGCTCAGATAGGTGGAGTATGACATTGATCTCCACAAAATAAAGACAATTACTTTCTAGACAATGTAAGAGCTAACAAAACATAGTCAGCTTTTAGTTTCAGTGCATTCCAACAACACTCCATAGCTAGGAAAAGATTAGCAGTGTTATTCATAGTGTAATAATCTATAGTGTAATTATCTGAGGATGCATGCTTGTGAATCATTTAGATAAACTTTTCAAGAATCAGTTAATACCTAAATGAAAGATGTGGGACATAGAATTTAACTAGATGCAGGCCAACTCCTGGATCTCTATTTCATGCTAATTATATTTTCAGATGCGTAACTTATAACCATCTTTTAGTCAAAGTACTCAGTAGCCTTGCATCTAGAAAAGAAGGTGCATTACTTCAACTCAATCATACAGTCACATGTTCTCTAAAAATAGTGAGCACATTGGACTATATTTACAGTGATGGGAAGCGTGCCTACATGAGATGAAGGTGAAATCCCTCCTCCAGGGGAGTATACTTTATTAGTGCCTGCTTAGATTCATCATATGTGGCCAACTGAGATGCAGTCAAAGTGGCAGCTCTAGCCATAGCAGGCCCAACTCCCTTCCAAAGAGCTCTTAAACCTTCTTCTGAAGCAATTCTCCTCATTTCATGGATTGGTCCTAAGTTTGATCTTGTGTTCATTTGCATCCGTACCTGGAAACCAGCATAAACAAATGAGACTTGTTCAGGAGAAACCATAAAGCCTTCAGAAGAGAGTACCTTCAAGACTTCCACAGGATTGGTCAGTGCTGTGGCAACGGCCCCTGAGAATGCTCCAGATGCAATCTTAACCAAGATATTGGTGGACTCAAAAGCCAATTCACAGAGATATTTTGATGGTTCGTATAATCCTAAACGGAGACCACCATAAAGAACTGACCTCATCAATGAAGGTGCCAATCCCAGATACAAGGATTTCAGTCCTTCGCTTTCAACTACTTGAAGAGAAAGTCTCCCCTAACATCAATGCAACGGGAAAAATCACAAAAGCTGCAGCTATTAACCAAGATATATCTTTCTAAGCTATAATAAAAAGGGATATAAAAGGTAAAAGCCTATCCTGCCATACAATTCCGACCAAAGGGCCTCTCTGACCAACAAGTTGCATCTGCAGTCTAACTTTCAAAACATCTGCACACAATAAGCACAATCATGCATCTTTATTTAGTACAAGACCGCCTTTCACTGAAAACTAACTACAATCAGGGTGGAGAGAGGAGGAATTAGGTTATGCACCCATTCCTTCCATATCCTTGCAGTTTTTGCTCTTCCAATTAAAGTTACAAAGACTCCAGTACATGGAACAACATATGATAACGTTGGGCATTCATGTAGTTAGTTCACCAAAATTGAATGCTTGTCCCCTTTGCACATTCTTGAGTAGTGTAGTGATCACATAGAACTCATGAACATTAAATAGTTATATGAGAAAAATAAACAGTGATTGGGAACTCTCTTTCTCCTTCTTTAAAGGAGAGGTAATTACATTGAATGACAAACCACCCGAGTAAAATATAGGACTTTCAACTTAATACCCAAAATCTTTTTTTGAACTTCTCTCTCACCCTCTTGGGTGGCAATACATTATGCAACTTCGAAGTCACATCATCAATAGATCGGTACTATTTGATATTATCTGGTCTTGTCTAGTTGCAACAAAGGATTACTTTCTACCCTGAGCTTTAACTAAATTGGCCAAGCAAAATCAAAGTGATAGCTGATTCTAAGCAGATGCTTGGACATAAATTGAGTGATATTTATAAGAAAAGTAGTATTTACAACAACATACCTAGCGTCATCCTGCAAGTGGGGTATGCGGAGGGTAGGATGTACGCAAACCTTACCCCTACCTTTGAGGGATAGAGAGGTTGTTTCTCGTAAAACCTCAGCTCGAAACAAATGCAATAGAGCATGATAGAGAGGAAACAACCGGCAGCAAAATATCAAGATAAACATTGTTTGGTTATATAAGATAAAGAAAAGTAGTAGTATTTGAAGTTGAAGTCCTGTTTCAACAAGCATTTCACTTGAAAAAAAGTTCAAAATTTTACGAGTGGGTAGTTTTTCAAATTTGAGATCCTCATCTTCAAAAACTAACCAAAAATCATTTTCTCACCATCAATAAAATGCTAGGCAACATTTGCATGTAAAAAGTTTTCTCCTTTATACCACCCCTTTACTTTTAAGCTCAAAGCAACAAAATGACTTCCAAATTCAATAAATAAGCATAAAATTAAGTGAAGAAAGAACCTAAAGGATGAGTGATTGCAGTTGCAGCAGCAACAGACATTCCACTTGTACCAAAATGAGACACAACATCTGAGGCTGAAACACCCCATTTTCGTCTCTCCCTCACCTCCATGGATCCTGAGGAAACTAAGAATCCAAATCAGAATTCATAAAAAATAAAAAATAAAAAATAAAATATAAAAATTCCCCATACAACAAACTATGCTTATTCTGAACCAAAAATAAAAATAAAAATAAAATTTTGATGGATAACCCAACATATTAAATGGGTATATAGAAATGGGGTTCAATCACAAACCTGAAGGAAGAGTTTTCCCGATTGCCGGCGTCGATTCGCCGGCCATTCTTGATTATCCCGGAATGAGTCTGCTGCGTTTCTGTTTTTTTTTGTGTTTTTTTTTTTTGTGTGTTTTTTTGTTAATGATTGAATTGAATAACTGAATCTGGTAATGGTGCCCTTTCCAAAAAAGCGCTGCCCTTTTGGACCTTATTTCCGAAAAATGGCTCAACATGACATCGTATACTAATTCGCAATAAGCCTAATCCATCGGTGGCCCTTTAAACTTGGCATAAACTTTTACTTAGACATTTTAACTAAGCGATATTCATTATAGACACCTAATATAGAATCTGGCTGTGTCATTTTAATACCTTTTGCTTATATGGCATGATGAGTGTGGCACAATCATTGATAGGCGCGTGAAAGGGTTATTTAGTCAATTTTTAATTATTTTTTCATCTTCTTTCCCATTTTCAGCCACCACTTTGACCAAATTAAATTTCCCTTATTGTGAATGAAGATTTTCCAACAAAAATAACGAAAAATATTTTTAAAATTTAAGAATAAACTCATTCGTAAAATTCTTTCATAAAAAGTTTAATATTATGACAAAGTGAAATTTAAGAAAGATTAATAAAAGCTTATTTCAATAATTTAAAGGGAGTAAATTCAAAGAAACGTCGGCGTGGGCGGGGATAATTAAATGGAAAAGGAATTTGGAGAAAGCAAAGCAATGGAGCCAAAGGCTATTTTAATGACCCCAAAACATAATTTAAATGAGAAAGGGAATATTTTTGTTTTTTGATTTTAAAGAAGATTATCGCGGGTAGGATGGAAGTGTATTTGAAGAAGACGATCGGGGTTTGTGTTTGGAGAACACTATCCACTGTGGTGGGGGTGAGGGAGCTTTGGAGAAGATGATCGAGGGGAGGGGGGGGCTTTGGAGAAGACGGTCATGGGTGGGGTGGGAGGCTTCTTTTAGTTTGCTTAATTTTATTTAATTTTATTTGGGAAAAATATCACGTGTCATTAATTTATTGGTCAATTTTTATTTTTACTCAATGTCAATTATTTTAAAACTATTTTTGACACAAATGACAAATGTTGTCATTTGTCATTTGGGCACTTTACACGTCACCGGACACAAATGACAAATGTTGTCATTTAATTGGTCACTTTACACGTCATCGGCGAGTGTGATTCACACACATTATATGTTGTTGCTGATAATAAAAAAGGTGCCAAAATGACACAACGAAGTCTTACATGAGGTGTCTAAAATAAACATCGCTCAGTTAAGATGTCTAAGTGAAAATTTGTGCCAAGTTTAAGGGGCCACCGATGGGTTAGGCCTTCGCAATACATAGCCAAAAAAAAAATTAAAATCAAATTTTGCTATTAGTAGCTCACTTATTGGGATTTTTTTTTTTAATTAAATTAATAATTTTAAGAGGTGGTAGCATGATGTCCTTTATTATTGGAAAGTGATTTTTTTTCTCTTCTATGCCATACATACACGATTCTTCTAAATCATGTTTCTTTCTTGATTATCTTCTTCATTATACTTTGATTAAAAGATGATTTATTTTCTTGTTTATTAGTTTTACATATCGAATTCTATAAAAACATTCATTCATAGTTTATTTTTTCTCTTTTGCTTTTAAATTTTTGATGGTTTGTTGATATTTACCCATCAATTTCTCTAATTGTTAGTCTATGTTTGATCCCCTCTTGTATTGTCGTTCAATTTTTTGGAGATTTTAATTTGAAATTGAAGGTTATATCTAATTTTAGGTAAAAATTTAGGTAATAGTAATTAATTGTGGTATCAATTGTCATGTTTAAAAAAGTTATCCTAGGATTATTCATAAAATGGGGATTTTGTTTCTAAATTTGTGGATCCTCCATCCATAATTCTAAATTTTGTAGCCATGTAAGTTCTTCTCGTTATCCAATTCGACTTGTGTGTTTTCTATTGAGCATTTTATATTTCATGTGCAATCCTCATTTTCTGAAGGAAGAATCTGAGATGTATACAAATTTTGAGAGAATGAATACATGGATATGCATACATGAGATCTTCATGATTAAAAAAAATAATCAATGCAATGTATACATACTATGAGTGAATGAATACATAAAGTGTTTAATTTTTTAACATGTATACATTCGACGGGATAACATAGCCATACATGTATAGTAATACTAAGTGAATGAATACACCATTCTTCTATCTATCATCAAGTATACAATTAATTTTTTATTATCAAATAACAAACAAAAAATATATGAAAATACATAATTTACGTTTTTAGGCGGTTATGTATTGTAGATATAATTTTGTATGTCTCCGTTGTTTTTGTTGTTTAGTTATTTTGGTTATACGAGAAGAAAAAAACTATTAAAATGTCATTTATTAATTTGGGTCATTTTGTACTTATTTTTTAGAGAAAATTACGCGGATAAGCAAACTTATACTATTTAATAACTTATCACAGCTATAGTTTGCAATAATTACCACTCGCGACTAACATTATACATTAATTACGTGGGCTGACTTCGAGTTTGTATAATTAGTCATGTTTGTATATGTATAATTCGCCAGAATATACAAATAAATATGTATAATATACAATATTTTAGCCTATATACATATACAATTCATCTCTCTCCCACTCTCTTCCCTCTCTCACTCCCCTATCTCCTCCCTCTCTCAATCTCGCTCGCCTCTCTGCTCCCTCTCCCAATCTCGCTTGCCATTTATACAAATGTATATGTATAATATACAGTTATATACAATTATATACATATACAATTCACCTCTCTCCCACTCTGCCCTCTCTCGCTTGCCTCTCTCCTCCCTCTCTCAAACTCGCTCGCCTCTCTCCTCTCTCTCCCAGTCTTGCTCGCCTCTCTCCTCCCTCTCCCAATCTCTCTTGCCATATATACAATTACATATCTATAATATACAATTATCTAACCAATATACATATACAATTCACCTTTCTCCCACTCTTTTCCCCCTCTCTCTCGCCTCTCTCCTCTCTCTCCCAATCTCGCTCGCCTCTCTTCTCCAAATAACATGTAGCTACAAATTGTAATTATCAAACTATAGCTACGGAGAGTAATTAATTATTTTTAAGTAGTTATATGTGAAAGTTTCCCTATTTTTTATTTGTCTATTAAATGCTAATTAATTTTGGGCTATTTATTGCTAATTATAACTATAAGTTGTATATATATGTCATTTCCTCATTATTTCCCAATATTTTTATTTTATTTTCCACCTATGGTTAATATATCCAACTATTTCGAATTCACGCAAAAACATATTTGTTCACCTAGATAGTAATTGAACCACGTGGTCAAATATTTTTCTCTAGTGTTTATACATGTTGAAAGAAAAGAATGGCTTGTTGATGTACTTTGAAATACTTGGGGCACGCCATCCATTGACAAAACGTAATTAAATTCATCATTTGAATCATACTATATATACTACTACTATATATGATGGCTAAGTATACATTTTATAATACAATATTTTTTCAGCATGACTAAAAGGGGTTTCAATTCATTGTAAAAACAACTTCTGAGTTAGTTAAATTGAAATGGGTGAAATCATTTAGCTCCCCTCGAACATTACTTTAAAACCCCATTTGATGCTTTCACATACTCAGTTTGTAACTCAAATTGAAGCATTGAAAAAAAAAAGATAAACAAACGCACTCCTACAACATATATTAAGTGAAAAAACATGGATGTTAGTTCAGATTGTGACAATTAAAAGACAGGCATTTACATGAGTTAGGATGCTTCCTGAAGTAGAAGAAATAGAACTCCAATGCATACATATTCCAGCTCAGTTGCACACCCTTAAGCTCAAAAACAAGTCACAGATCAATACAACCTCATGCAACGGCCTACTCCGCTACGGAGTGTAATCCATAGTGATGACATATTGTGAATCTCAAGTATACATGGTATGTTCTACATCATCCTTAACACAATAATGACCCTAATACACATGAATAAACATCAGAATGCATGAAATAAATCAACAACATCAAGTTTCTCCTTTATGTCACAAATAACAAATATAAGAGACAACACGAAAGAGAAGGTGTCAAGATTCAGGTATTACGTTTCTCCCCTTGTACATGAAGGAAATGGGGAATACAGTGTATATTTTCAGTCCAGAGCCCATCAGAGAAGACGTGTATAGTTGACCTTATCTTTGCCCTCAGCACATCTGAGAAATGCAAGTTCCTTGTCGATGTTCTAGGCCTAAAGTTCATCAGTTTCATAAGCATCACTTTACCATAGCCATGGAAGATATTAGAGGGATGCAGATAGCAGAAGTTCAGCGACGAGGTGCAGATTGTTCCCCAAGGGAATAGCGAGGTGAGACTAAAGCTGGGTACCTAGGCTCATCCCTAACATGGTGATATTTCAAGCCGTAGTCTGGTGGTAATTGAGGAGCATATGGTGGATATGCTCTTTCATTTTCACTGTTTAATCTCCACGTTGGTGGATATGCTCTTTCACTTTCAGTGTGGAACCTCCCCGTTAGTGGATATGCTCTTTCATTTTCACTGCTGAATCTCTCCGTTCGTGAATATGCTCTTTCATTTTCGGTGTGGAATCTCCCCGTTGGCGGATATGCTCTTTCATTTTCATTGTTGAATCTCTCCGTTGGTGGATATGCTCTTTCATTTTCACTGCTGAATCTATCCGTTGGTAGATTTGCTCTTTCATTTTCAGTGTGGAATCTCCCCGTTGGTGGGTAAGCTCTTTCATTTTCAGTGTTGAATCTCTCCGTTGGTAGATATGCTCTTTCATTTTCAGTGTGGAATCTCCCCATTGGTGGGTATGCTCTTTCATTTTCAGTGTGGAGTCTTCCCGTTGGTGGATATGCTCTTTCATTTTCAGCGTGCAATCTTCCCGTTGGTGGATATGCTCTTTCATGATCAGCATGGAATCTTCCCGTTGGTGGATATGCTCTTTCATGATCAGCATGGAATCTTCCCGTTGGTGGATATGCTCCTTCATTTTCAGTGTGGAATTTTCCCGTATGGACTTTGATGCCAATTGCAGAATAGGGGTCACTTACAAAAGACTCCCTGCCTGTCGAAGAGTATGACACTACAGGTGTTACCACCGTCCGAGGCACAGAGAGATAACGGTTTACAAGTGAGGTAGTACTCTCGTCATAAGGACCATATTTATCCTTAACATGATTTCGTAAACCATGATTGGTAGGTGTGGCTGAAAGTCCTGTAGCACCACTTTCCACAGCAGGAGCAACAGTAGCAGGTATTTCACTGCGAAACTTGAGGCCATAAGTTCGATACTCCCTTTCGCTCGGAAACAAAGGTTCAGTAAGTAAAGTTTCTTTCTGTGCTAAAGCCGCATCACTAGTAATCCCAGTGGGATTTGTTCGGAGATGTTCCCTTCCTTGTTCAGATTCATAATGATCCAATGTGCGGTCAACTACTGCAGAAGTAAAGGCCTGCAGATGCTTTGCTGATTGAAGACCATAGCTTCTATATTCTTTCTCAGTGAGGAAACGAGGTTCACTGTCAACCTCTCTAGGCATGATAAGGCGGCCTGCATGCTGCTGCCTTTCCCTTTCATGACCATATGATGAAAAATTCTCACCTGCTTTGCTTCTTCCGTATTGCAATCCAACATGCTCCCTGGAAAGTTCCTTGCTAGGTAAAGGTGATGCTGATGGGGGCAGACTAACTGGATATGACACAGAATGTTTGGAAGTTGGATGTAGCCATGGTGCTGGCGTAAACAGCTTTTTCAACTGCCCTACCTGCTCAAAGGCGAAAACAGGGCCACAAAATTGAAATCAAATGCTAGGTAAATAACAAACTATCTCCAAGTAGAACTTGTCAATGAGAGAAGTGTGTTGTCACCTGCTTAAATGTCAACTCAGTCTTGAACTTGTGAGTTCTTTCATCATAATTCTCTTGAATTGCTCTCTTGAACAAATTCTCCGTCAATGGAAGGCAGTCCTTGTAAATCCTGAAGCGAACCTGTTGTATGACCAGTCATCAATAAATACACCTCAAGAGTTGTGGAACAAGATAAAATAATAATATTTTAAAATTAACGATAGAAGCACAATTGACCTGCGCTGGGAAGTCCCCACCAAATGCCGCTGGTTGAAGTTTCATTCCACCAGCAGATGAAGCCTCATAAATACCATACATGAGCTTAAGATCAACATCAAAGAGATAAAGCTTGACACCAGGCTTGATTCCCAAAATAATGTCTTTCTTCATAGCTGAGACACCCATCACATGATATTTAAAACAATCATCTTTGGTCTTTGCATTACACATGAAAATCACTCCACCGATACCCTTTTCAGCTTTTCCGTCCTCCACATCTACCCTCATTTCACTTGCACTTCCCTTTCCTTTGTTTCCACTTTTTATGTTTAGGGACTTGCTAGCATCTTTTTTATCAAAATTATTTCCTTTATTGGCATCTTTTAAGTTCTTCTCCTTGTTTCTGGATTGAGATCGTGGAGTGGCCTCAACATTCTTTCCTTGGTTTCCATCATTTATGTTCTTCTCCTTGTTTCTGGATTGAGATCGTGGAGTGGCCTCAACATTCTTTCCTTGGTTGTCATCTTTTATGTTCTTCCCCTTGTTTCTGGATTGAGATCGTGGAGTGGCCTCAACATTATCTCTTTGGTTGACATCTTGTATGTTCTTCTCCATGTTTCTGGATTGAGACTGTGGAGTGGCCTCAGCTTCTTTCATTTGTGCAGAGTTTAAGTTGTATTTTTTTGCAAGTATACCTTTAGCCTTTAGTTCCTTCGGGGTTTTATTGTCTTGAGGTACTCTTCCAGAACTAGATGCAGCCGCATTATTTCTCTTTCTCTTGTTTTTCTTGGCCATCTCATTCCTGCTAGTTATGTCACAAAAAGAAAAACTACAAGCATGAATGACAAATTTCTGAAAAAAAGATTTCACAATTACCAGTACATAGCTAGTTACAAGTTAGAACTGTTGGGGTAGAGTGACCAGGCATTGTAAAATTTCTATATTAAAAAAGAACGGATAAAAAAACAAAAAAAAAACAAGTCTATTATGAAAGATATTGAGGCCTACAAGGGCCTGAATGCTTCTGAATTTACTGGTGTAGATGCTTCAATTCTGCATTCCAATTTCCACAATCATCACTATCATTAGAATCTACCTGGAAATGACTCGTATAATTCCACATGATTGGGTCTTTTAAGTTGACACTTGCAGGATCTTGGTCTCTCTTTCTCTCGTGAAATAATGGTGATATCCGGCCAACTTCCACATACCTTGACATTTATTCTAGGTGCCGCATCATATCAAGTAGTACAGGTCGTTACGGAGAAGGGAGAAAATCAATTATGTGGATTTTCTTGCCTCTACTTGAACCGGAATCTTAGTCTCCATGACTTCTATTAAAACTTCATCAACCGCTACATCACTCTTGGGTGCAAAATTGTGTTTTTCTCTTGACTAACTCTAATAAAATCACCAAGTTCACAAAACATAACTAACCTACTCTTTCAAATGGATAAGGAAACAACCAGCTAAACACACTATCTCATATTATACCTTTGTTATTTATCTTTTTACATTATCCTGACAAGTAGAGTTCAATTAAATGTATACGTGCTTGTGTATTTCTTCAATTAAAAAGGAGTAACTGTGCATTATGTAGTTGATTGATTCACTTAACTGCACATTTCTGCAGTCGCTCTTCCAAAGGAATAATAACGTAAGGGCGTTTGGTCGGGGTTTAAGGAGATTTGATCTCCCATAAAATCCAACATTAGTTTATGAGCAAGCAGCCATCATAAAAAAAATTCATCAAAAACAAAATATAGCATGCATAATCAGTGGATAATAAATGTCTCTAAGTTTTCTCATCGTCACTCTAATTGGAAAGGTATTCGGACATTCTAGGATGATTTTGTACGGTTGAAATTCTTCAAGTTGGGTAATGGAAGACGGATTTGCTCTTGGCATGATTTCTATATTCTAGAAGATGGATTCACTAAAAGAAAGGAGAAAAAAATCCATCATGTGTGAATCGATCCTTGTACCTCCACGTAAACAATTTAGCTTTCGACCAAGTGCACCACAAAACCTTTTTGTAGCACGAGTACCGAAAGGTAATATAAGATCAATTCAAGAAAATCTATACATAAAATATTTAGTTTTGCGAAAAGACACCGGGTTCACATGCACCTTAAACTACCTACAAAATTTGCCCCTGCCAATACCCATCTCAAGTTGAATTTTCCAGTTCTCTTTACTCCTGCTGCCAACAAAAACTCAACTGTAGCATAAAACTTCTCAAAACTAGGCTAGAAGGAACCAATTAGATCGTATACACACTTTGGTTCAATTCAACAGCTTACGGCCAACTCCACAAGTTCAGACGACAAGGATAGATCTCTTGGAAGGGCAACAAAGATGGTTTATTCCTCACAATTATACTTCTTATCAATCAACGAATCAGTAAAAATTACGTATTAGCTACGAAAAAACGAAAATGAATCTTCATTATACAAACAGAGCTGTTATAAAATAGATTAAACAAAGTATATAGAATCATGGAATTAGGGTTTAAGGTGCCGGTCAATCTCACCGGAGAATGAGGGAGGCTTACCAGTAAAGTTTACCGGAGAAAGAGACGGCGAGGAACTGGTCGGAGAAGCTAACGCCGGAAAAACTCGTCGGAGAAGCAGTGAGGGTTGCACTCGAGTTGGGAGAGACCAAATTGAATTTTAGCGCTTTAGGGGAGGGAAAATGGTGGCTTATTGGGCCGAAGATAGTCGAATTAGGATCCGAATTTGGAATCTAACGTACAGTTTTCTAATTTTTCTTCCTTTTTTAATTTAACAATCTAATAAACTATCGATTATTTCGTACTCAATTAATTTTTAAGAAAAAAAAGGAAAAAGATAAAGTTTGTCATTACGAAAAGTTTTTTGAGCATCTATCTCATTATTAGATGGTATGAGAAATTTTAGAAAAGATTATGCTTAGTAATCTTGAAATAATCGTGTCTTATTTATAATTATTTTTTCAATAGGAACAATTATTATTGGTTAACAACAATTACCATTGGTAGAAAATTATACAAGACTTAAGATCAATTGGAGAAAAGAGGAATTGTATGAAGAAATGATCCTAAACTTACTGACCATCCTCCGTAATTTTCAACATCTCCCACTTAATTTGTATATACTAATCTCATTAATGAAATACTAATATATGAATCATGGTAATAGTCTTTTTAGGGAAGAGTATTATTAGTCATGTATCGCAATGCATAATGTCTCTGAAATTGTAACTCATATTACTTGAGAATAAAGTGAAAATTTTCACAAAGAGCCATTAAAAATAACCTGATTAGACTTTATAGCTATAGTTTGTTAATTACAATTCGTAACTACAAGTTAGAAGGAGAAGAGAGGTGAGTGAGATTGGGAGAGGGAGGCGAACGAGAGAGGTCAGAGAGTGGAGAGGGGTGAATTGTCTTTGTATATTAGTGGAATTGTACATGTATAGTGTCAGATAATTGTATATATGTAATTGGTATGCATATGTGTTTGTATATTTGGCAAGCGCGATTAGGAGAGAGAGGAGAGAGGCGAGCTAAAGAGGACGGAGAGTGGAGAGAGACAAATTGTATTTATATATCTGTCATATAATTGTATATGTATAATTTGTAGTAATATATGTATAAGAAAGGACAGAGGTGAAAGCACACATAACTATAGTTAAAAAGAGGTTGTGACTGGTAATTAATTTAAGGAAAAAGGGTCAAAAATACCCCTGAACTTTGATTTATTGTTTGAATTTACCCTCGCCGTTAAAATGAAGTTAATTTTACCCCTCCCGTCACCAATTTCACCAAAATTACTCCTCATTAGATGGAATCCCCAAAATTGACCCAAATTGATTTAAAACCCTATTTCCTATCTTTAACCCAATGCCCCGCCCCATTTAGAATAACCCGATTGATCCAATTAAGCCAATGCCTATTATCCATTATCTCAAATTTCCTTTACCCATTTACCCATTCTCTTTCTTGGCTTCATTGGCATGTCATTCTCAACATCAAGATCAAAATCTTCATCTTTATCCGATGCACAATCTTGAATAGAATGTGGAGCTATCAAGGGAAATTTTCGAGTTTCTACTTTCTACACAAAGACCCAAAAAAATGAAGAGAAGGTGCTCAATAGATTAAGAATGAATATACAGAGATATTGTCCTCAGCAATAATCAGATTAACGAGATTATTCAACAACCTCATCATCACTCCTCCTTTATCATGTCAAATTCCTAGACAGAAACACAAAATTACAGTTAAGAGATTTTGCTCAAAAAATAAGTGAAAGTTGTAATCAATTTACATAAAAAGGCAATATGAAATAACTCCATTTCAAGTACTAGTATTAAATGTTATTTATGCTAGCCAAAACAAATCTAAGTTAATTTAGTTTCAATATCGATATCAAACATCAAAATTAAAAAAAAAAATCCCTAGATTGCATTGTGTTGGGAAAAAAAAATTAAAGAAGACTAGATGCTCAGTGGATTAAGAATGGATAGAGAGATTTTTCTCAGTTATTATCAGATTAACGAGATTATTCAATAACCTCATTATGCACCTCTTTCTTAATCACACAAACAAAAAAAGCACTACTCAAGATTGTGCATCAGATGAAGATGAAGATTTTGGTCTTAGATGTTGAGGATGACATGCAATGGAAGTCAAGAGAGAGAATGGGTGAATAGGTAAAGGAAATTTGGGTTAATTGGGTTATTGAGTTATTCTAAATGGAGCGGGTCATTGGGTCAAAAATTTGGATCAATGGGGTTATTCTAAATGGGACGGGGCATTGGGTTAAAAATAAGGAATAGGGTTTTTAAAATAATTTGTGTCAATTTTGGGGATTTCATCTAATGAGGGATAATTCTGGTGAAATTGATAACGGGAGAGGTAAAATTAACTTCATTTTAACGGCGAAGGTAAAGTCAAACAATAGTTAAAAAGAGGTTGTGAGTGGTAATTAATTTAAACTATAGCAATGTTAGTTGATTAACTAGTATATGTTTGTTTATCCGCTTAATTACCACTCGAATAAATTCTATATTTATTATAGGGTCCATATTTTAGTGATGTTTCTCAAAATAAAATTGAATGTGTAGATCGTCATAAATACGAGAAATATTATATAAAATAGAGTTCCATAGACATTCATTGTTACAATGAAATTTTACATAGTGAAACTAAGTTCCTTTGTGATTGCAGGATCCTTAAATTTCTAAGGTGACATGTTTTAGTTAAAGGATCAACTAACATTAGTTCAGTGCTTAACATGTTTGATGATCATTCTCTTACCTTTAACACATTCTTTCATGACTAGATGTATACTTATATCAATATGCTTGCTTCGATTATCACTTTTTATTATTATTAATTACCATAAAGACGATCATATAAATTTCGCAATCTAATTAGAAATAGAGTCGACAATTCTAAGCTCGAATATAATATTCTTCAACTATATGTCATGTGAAGTTGCTTCAAAACAAGAAACGAACCAACCTCTATAGTGAAAGTAGTTTCAAGAATCTGGTTGACGCTTCTCTAGGACAAAATATTTAAAGTGTAAGTTCAATAACGTATAACTCAAATATGAGTATTTTTTTAAATTTAAAAGTTACGCTTTTATTGATAATTCCAAAATTTGAATTATAAAAAAAACATTTTGTATCATGAGTTATACATTATTGAGCTCATAATACATATATGAAAGTGAGGATTGATACATAAGTATATTAGGTCAATAATCCAAGAAAATGAGGAGATTATACATCGTATTGGAGTTAGGTGGATTATAGGCTTTCATTCGGTGTATTGTATGATAAAATGTACCACTAATCTATTCACCTTTAGAAGGTAAGGGTAAAGTTTATGTACACATTACTCCCCTCACAAGTAACAACCACCATAATATTGACTCATTATTAAATATTACGGGTGTGTTTGGTATGAAGAAAAATGTTTTTCATGAAAAATGTTTTCTTAGAAAATGTTTTCCTGGAAAACAAGTAGATTTGAACTTATTTTCTCATGTTTGGTTGGTGAGTAGAAAATATTTTCCGAAAATGATTTTTAGTGTTTAATTTATGAATGAAAAATGTTTTTGAGAGACATAGTTTATTTTTATTATAGTAGAAAATAATTTATGTAATTGAAAATATTTCTTAAAAACAATTTTTTTGGGTGGGGTGGGTGGGTGGGCGGGCAGGTAGGGGGTGGGGTGGTAGGGGGTAGGGGGCTGGCGGGGGTGGGGTGGGGTGTAGGAGTTTAAAAATAAAAATTTGAAGTTAAAAATATTTTTAAAAAGCAAAATTATTTTATTTGGGAGGGGGTAGGGTTTGGGAGGGGGGTGCTGGGGGTTGGGGGTCAGGGATCGGCTGAAAAAATAAAATTTTAAAATTGAAAATATTTTTTAAAATTGATGTTTTTCCAAAAAAATGTAATTTGATATTGGAGTAGAGTTTTGGAAAATGTTTTCCTTAATTTTTGAAGGGAAGTCATTTTTCTTAATTTTGAGGAAAATGAATTGATTTGAAAAACATTTTCCAAAATTTTTGTTCCAACCAAATAAGACTGGGCAACGGAACGGGACGTACCGGTACCGTTCCGGTTCGTTTCGGTTCGTCCCGTTTCGGTTGTCTACGGGACGGGCCGGGATAGTCTAAACCGGTACACGGAACGGGACGGAACCGTAGTTTCGTACCGGTTTACCGGTACCGGTTCATCCCGGTTCATTCCGGTTCCGGTCCGGTTTGGTCCGGTTTGGTCCGGTTCCGGTCCGGTTTATTTAATATATATTAATTTTTTTATATTTTATATTTTATATAATTTATATTTATATTTTTTATAAATTATATTTTAAAATTTAAATTTTTTCAAATTCCCCGCCCCTGCCCGCCCCTGCAGACTGCAGTCTGCATAAAGCAGCACTGCAGCTGCAGTGCAGGCAGCCCCCCCCTGCCCCAGCCCCCTACCCTTTTCCCGAGAACAGCTTTAAAGTTTAAACGGAAAAATTAAAACGGCTAGTTTTTTGTTGTATAAATTAGAGTTGTGTGTAAAAATTTTATAATTACAAGTTTACAACTTACAAATATAAGTATGAGTATTTGAGAGAATATATATTTCCAAATTACATTCATATTTATAACTTATATCATTTGGTCATTTGGTGTATTTCGGAGGAGGAATCTTCTTCAAATTTCAAGTTTCGACATCAATATTTTAATTTTCATTATAATCGTTTGTTTTTATACAAACGTTTGGTAACTTCGTTCCACTCTCTAATCTTATATTTATTTTTTGTATTTATTATTTAACTTGTAAGTTGTTCTTGTTATATTATTGTTCTTGTTAAGTTTCGTATTTTATAATTTATAATTTTATATCATGGAGTCTTCTAAAAAAAGTGGAAGTAAAAAAGGTCTAGTAGTAATAACTTATAAAATTACAAATTTTATTTATTTAATATTTACAAGATACAAGTTATAAATATAACTTATAAAATAAATATTAATGAATATAAGTAATAACTTATAAAGTATAAACTTCAAAAGATTTAAATTTTGAAAACTTTATTAGATTACTTGCAAACTTAACAATAATCAAAAAAATTAATAAAATATCTTTAAAATAAACTTAAGTTAAAAATTATAGTATAAATTTAAAAACTATTAATTTATACTTAAAACATAAAAAAAAAATTATATTTTCGTAATTTAAAAAATATCGTCCCGTTAATCCCGTCCCGTTCCATCCCGGTCCGTTCCGGTTCATTCCGGTTCCGTCCCGGTATATAGTGGAACGGGACGGAACCGATGAACCATCCCGGTAATTCCGGTCCGGTTCATCCCGGTACCGGTCAAAAATCCGGTCAACGGATTCCGGTCCGGTCCGGTACCGATTCATTCCGGTCCGGTGACCCGGTTCCGGTCCGGTGACCCGGTTCCGGTCCGTTGACCAGTCTTACAACCAAACATGAGAAAATTGGAAAACATATGTTTTCCTTCATACCAAACACACTCTACATGCTTGTTAATTTTCCAGTTAACATTAATACACTTTTTTTTAGTCAAATATTTAAATTATTTCATGACATTTTATTTTAAATTTTCCTTAAGATAGTGGATGACGAAGTGGTAAATTAACACAACAAGATGGGTATTTGGTCTAGTGGTATGATTCTCGCTTAGGGTGCGAGAGGTCCCGAGTTCAATTCTCGGAATGCCCCCTTTCTAATAACTTTTTTTTATTTTACCAAAATAATGTAAAGTTTCAATTTTTTTAAATATATATTACAAATATTAATATCGATTTGGATTATTTATTTTAAAGTTGGGAATTAAAAAATAAAAGTAAGTTATGGGGCGTTCCGAGAATCGAACTCGGGACCTCTCGCACCCAAAGCGAGAATCATACCACTAGACCAAACGCCCTTTTTATGTTATTATTATTCATATTGTTTGTCTCCTATAAAAAAAAGAATGATACCTTTTTTGTTTTTGATATTTAATCTTTGAAATATCTAATTTATCCTTATACATGACGTGTAAATTATATGTATTTTGTTATGAGATGACTGAACAAAGATGGATTGAAGGTCATAGATTTGAGTTTAAGTGGCACGACACCTTCGATCGACCATGAGAAAGCGTACCGTAAAAAGCTCCTTATCTTGCATTTCTTTGATTTGGAAGTTCCAGAATCTTGTCTGTCGATTACTTATATAGTATGTACTATTTACAAGTTTTGATCTCATCTCCTTATGACATTATTGGGACCAACTAGATAGTCATTATTGAAAATAAGGCAGATATCAATAAAGGAAAATAAAAGAGCAACTTTCACATATAGCAAACACAAAAATCATATTTATATGTTATAACTATAGTTTGCATAATTATGCTATAATAGCGCTCCATAGTTATGCCCTTTTTCTCTATACATATATACAAAAGAAGCTAGACTATTTCGCTATACATATCTATACAAAATAAGCAATTGTATAATTCGGCGACTCCTCTTCAGATTTGTATAATTTCGCTGGCAGGCCATTCGTATAAATTGTTATCAACAATCGTTGACAACATCGATCACAAGTCAATTTTATGTGTTTGTACATTGTATACAATTGAATCGATATAAAATATTTATATATCAAATATCCCACTCTCTAGCACATAAATTATACATTGTATTTTTATATAATCTGTTTGTATAAAGCGAGAAAGAAGAGGAAGGCAAAAGAGAACCGGGCAGGGCAATACTTGTATTGTATAATTATAAGTGTATAAGACGAAAATATATGTATTTACATGTGTATATACAATTTCTCTTGCCTTATACAAACATGACCGCAATTATACATTTATGTTTGTATAAAGTGAGAGACTGGCGAGTGGCGAACGAGAATTTCAGGAAGAAAGGCGACTTACAACCCTTTGCTATGGGGCACAATAAAATCAAACTGTGGTTATAATATTTAATTTAATTCAATAGTTTGTCATCCGAAATCCTAAAAATTATAGAGGTCGATCTATTAACTTAATAACAAACACAATTCCATATGATAGATAATTTTTCAAGTTAATTACAACTAAAACTTGTGTCTTCTTTTCCTATTACCAAATACCTAACAATTAACATAGGTGTAGTAAAAAAAATATTAATATAACACCTTAAACCTCGTAATATTGTTATTCTAGATTAGGATTGTAATTGATTCTAATGTTTTAAATGTCAAGACTTCTAATATCATTTAAATAAGGAAACAATTATGAAATAAAATTATAGTATATTTTAAAATACTCAACTTTAATGAATTTCAAAAGTATAAGAACGATACTTATTTAAGAAAAATACTTAATAAATAACAATTTTATCTATCGTAAAAGTTAACGAAGATAAGTGTATAACTAAAAGGGGAGACTATTTTGGTATAGTTATAAATTTGTATTGTAACAGAAAACAAATGCGTGGGTAAGGTTGTTGACAAACATATTTTATATAAATAAATAGTGGTTTTTCTGCTCATAATTTTGCATCTAAAGCTTCATTTTAACCTAACAATGGAAGAAGAAGAGTAAGTATTCAAGTTCCTTATTTTCTTGTTTTCATCTTCAGTGTTAAATAATGTTAAAAAGTCAATATTCTTGTTTTATTTATAATGTAATTTTATCGTAATTCTATTTATCATAGAATATCTATGTACTATTCTTACTTGTCTATGATATACCGTTTCAGTACACCAAAATATATAATTTTTGTCTGAATTCAATATATCCAATTTAAGCTTGTTATCTTAAACACATATTGTCACGTTCATCATTACTAATCAGTATTATCAAATGTTTATTTTCTATACCATAATTTTATCAAACAAATAACTAAAAAAAAAAATTTATTTTATTTTATTATTTCAATACACTTTTTAAATAAATATATTTATCAATATCACTAATGAGCTAATGTTGAATTAATACTAAACCATAAAGAATTACTATAAATCTTTAAGTTGCTATCTAAAGCTACTTCTTAAAGAAGGTACTTCTCCATTTTCTCTGTGAATGTTGAGTAGCTTTGGTTTAATATTGAATAGCTTTTGTTTATCAATTTACTTTACCGTCAAGTTTTTAATAAATATTTTATCAAATAAATATTTATTCAAATTTATTTCACATTCATCATGCATCTTTATTTTTATCTTTTTATTTATCAGACCCATTACATTTTCAAAATTAAATTTTAATATGTATTTTTGAATTTATACTATAAAACTTTAGCCTAACATGATTTTTAACCTTAATATTAAAATTTGAATTTATATAATAAAGTTTTTACATATTTCTATTTGAATTTGCTTATAATGGTTGTATTGTAGCCATTGGGTATATATCTATGCCATTCATAGATGTTCATAAATGTTTGTGTAATGTTCATATATGTTTGTGAAATGTTTTAGTATACATTCAAGATTAGCGCCTAATATTTATTCAAATTCGTCTGCAACTTACCAAATATACTTGTTGTAAATATTTGTCAAAAAAAAAAATAGTCTGTTATATTTATATATATCTAATACGTCCAAAATAGAATGTCAAAATAATTTCATACATTTTGTAGTACATGTTCTAGCTTTATACTTACACTATGGAACCTAATTTCTTCCAATTATATTTCCCTTTGCATATAATACAAAAAATTAAAAAATTAAATTTTATTGTTGTGAAGGTACATTAGAACAAGTATTTCATCAAGATGCATGGTGTGATCTACATCCAAAGCTTTTAAGTGAAATAGCAAACAGTTGGGATTAATTGTATTAGGTCAATAATCCAAGAAAACGAGGAAATTAAAATGATGTTACACATCGTATCGGAACAAGGGGGTTAGAGGTTCACATTCGATGTATTGTGATAAAATGTACCACTAATCTATCTACCTTTAAAAGGTACATTCATTGTGTTGTAGTAGCAGTAACAACAACAATATTCTAAAAACTTATATTTTCCAAAATTATGAGAAGTTTCAGTTTTTTTTTAATATATATAATAAAAATATTAATATCAACTAGGATTATTTATTTAAGTTGGAAATAAAAATATCAATTGGGTTATTTATTTATTTAAAGTTGGGAATTAAAAAAATAAAAGTAAATTGTGGGGCGTTCCGAGAATCGAACTCGGGACCTCTCGCACCCAAAGCGAGAATCATACCACTAGACCAAACGCCCTTTTTATGTTATTATTATTCATTCGTTTATTTATTATACAGAATAGAATGATACTTTTTGTTTTTGATATTTAATCTTTGATATATCTAATTTATTCTTAAACATGACGTGTAAATTATACGTATTTTATATGTATATATATGTTTTATCTAGTATGCACTATCATGGCTGACTCAATAAGATTGGGGGCCTCAAGCGAAACTTAAGAGAGGGGTTCTAATATTATTTTTTTCATCATATATACTCTTATTTATTTATAATTTATTTTTGTAACTTTTTTAGATGTGAAATCATTAGTTACTGTTTTAATAATTCTTTTTCAAATGATAATATAGCTAATTCACTCAATAAGATTTAATCAATTTTAGTTTCGAAAAACTTTTTTGGGCTGAGAATTGAGATAACGACAGTTACAAGAACTGTTAAAATATTATTCTATAAGCAATATATGTATTTAGAAGAGAATCAAATCTTTTTATTTCATTGAGTATTTTCATTATTATCTCCCACGTATATTATTTCTATGAACACTTTTAGTTTAAAAAATAAGTTCAAACCATCAAAATCAAAATAACTATTATGTGTTAAAAAAAGTTCAAACTTAAAGACAATATTTTTTTAAATTCTCATTATCTGGTGATCTCAATTTACCACAAAATAAAAAATCAAAAATATTTTCATATGCTTCAATTGGTTCAATACTATTTTGAAGTGAAAAAATAGCTTGATCTAATATATATTTTAAAGGGATTTTGTGATTTTATCATCAATATTTTTAGAGAAAATGGTCTAAAGCCCCTCCAATCTATACCCGAAATTCCAACTACACACTCATACTTCACGGGTGTCCTATCACCTCCCTGAACTGTTTAAAACAAGAATTATTACACCCCTAAAACGTTATAACCACATCTATGCTAATGGGTGAGACTCACTCTCTGCAAAAACTTTATTTAAAACTTTTTTTTAATTCTTTTTTCTTTTTGATTTATTATTTAAAAAATAATTTAATGTCAAAAAGTCAAAGTTTATGAATGTATTTTGGATCTTCAATTTAAAACATATTGTTGATAACATAGATGGTTGTTAATTATTTGAAATTGATTACATTGAGTTTGATTAAGTTTATGGCTGTGATTTTCAAATTAAAGAGACGCCCGGAATTTTATGGAAATCGACAAGCTTGAAACCTCCATTAAAATTGGTTTAAAAGCTTAAGCTAACAATTTGACTTGCCATAAATGAGCATCGTTTTGAGTGGATAATATATCAAAAGGTTGAAAACGTTGAGAGAAACTTATATCTAAAATTTAAGAAAATTTGGAGATGATTTAGGGTGGTTTTGTATCAAATTTCAAAGCAATGGAATGAAGAAGATGAAGAACATAAGCTAACTTTTCAGATGCGTAGGAAAAAGAAAAATTATTAAAATTAGTCGTGGATTTGTTGGATATTAAATATAAGATAAAAAATTGTCTTAATATTCAAAGTTTATTGAAGAAAATCATTTGGGTGTTCATGTATTAAGCTTATCCAAGCTTAATTTGCTTCGATTTTTTTAGAAAAAATTGGTGCATATATCAAAGATTTTTGATATACAGTTCTTGATTTTGGAGAGTAATGGATGAAATTGTTATAAATGATTTTGGTGTATCAATTAATGTAGTGATAGGAATGATTTCAAGATGGTGAAGAACTTTGGTGGTGCCATAGATTTGATTTATATTGTTGTAAAAAAAAAGAAAATTAATAACTAAAAATACACATTTATTATTTGTGTTGGTTCTCACTTTCTCTAAGAGAGTGAGATACATTCACTGTGCCACACAAGCGTCTAGGGAGTAAATTATTTTAGTTTTAAACAATTCAGGAGGTGATAGGACACCCGTGAAGTTGGAGTGTGTAGTTGAGATTTCGGGTATAGATTGGGGGCGTTTAGACCATTTTCTAATATTTTTATCAAACTGTTTTTTACAAAATTCAAGTTCTATATTCATTTCACATACAATTTCCTTAATAGAAATCATAGTACTCATAGTATATATTGTTGGGTATGTAGCAAGAATTGATGGGAAAGAGAGGGAAAGAGAGGAATTTGAAAAGTTGAGAACTTGAAGAGTTGGGAACTTGAAAAGTCCTCTTATGCTTTAATGAAAAAGCATTTGTCCTCATCGGTGGTGGAAAGAAAAATAGGAGAGTTTAAATACAGAAACACTCCTATTAATTGTTAAAAGGGTTGGAAAGAGGGACCGCCCTCGCGCCGTCGTCGTCGTCGTTCGTCTCGGCTACGGCTACGGCTTTTGATCGATCGAGAGATTATTTTTTGGACAAAAACGTTTTCTTTTAATTTTTAGTTGATTAACCCGACCCGACTCGGATCCGCGCGTGACCCGTTTTATTTGAACTTTTCCGGTTTTATTTAAATTTCCCTCCATGACTGTTCTGAAAGGTTGCAACTTTCAGGAACAGTCATTACCATTTGAAAGGTTGCAAACTTTCATCAATGGTCGTGTGGATTCTGAAAGGGTTGCAACCTTTCAGAACCTTTCTTCTTGCCTATAAATACCATTCATTCTTCAGATTATTCACTTACGAATTTTCTGATCTTCTTCTTCTTCTTCTGCACACATTTTTCTTCGTGTACTTTCCTGCTGTGGATTGGTTCGCTGACAGTAGAGTTTTTGGTATCTATACTCTGCTGATTAAGATCATTTTACCCTGGGAGGTTATATTCCAAATCAAACCTCGGATACTAGAGGGGAATAATTTCCTTAAGGGGACACTGTGAGTTCAGTGGACTTGATCTTTTTCTGATTTAAAAGATTTTTCCATATTCTGGGACGTTTTTACAGATTTTAGTTTTTGTAAATTAACTTTTTGTTCATCTCTCTTACTGGTTCTATAAATTTCAGTTACTTCGTGTTTCTGAAAAATTTATTAGAATCAGTAATTTCTGGTTTTATAACACAGATTGGCAACAATCTTAAGGAAATTAATTTTTATATATTTTTTTAAAAATCTGTGTTTTTGGTGGAGACAAAAATCTTCGTGATTTTATACTCCTTTAAGTCTGCAATAATAATTTATTGCTTACTAAGACTGTATCAATTTTTGTTTATCAGAAATGGCAAACAATGGTGTTACAATGGCTGTGGCTGCACCAACCCGAACTGTTGTACCACAAGCAGAGAAACCGGGTAAATTCACAGGTGTGAATTTCAAAGGTTGGCAGCAACGAGTATTTTTCTGGCTTACCACTCTTGGTCTGCAAAAATTTACAAGTGAAGATACTCCAGTGCCTGCTGATGATATGCCAGACCGGGAAAAATTCATGATTATTGAAGCATGGAAACAAGCAGACTTCCTATGTAAAGGCTACATTTTGAGTGCTTTAGAGGATGACTTATATAATGTCTATAGTGCAATAACAACTTCAAAAGAGTTGTGGGATGCACTTGAGAAGAAATATAAGACAGAAGATGCATGCTTGAAAAAGTTTGTAGTCGCAAAGTTTTTAGACTATAAAATGGTAGATAGTAAAACTGTTGGATCACAAGTGCAGGAACTTCAACTTATTCTCCATGATCTGATTGCTGAAGATATGGTAGTAAATGAAGCTTTTCAAGTGGCTGCAATGATCGAGAAGTTGCCTCCTTTGTGGAACGATTTCAAGAATTATCTAAAGCACAAGCGTAAAGAAATGAAGCTTGAAGATCTTGTAATTCGGCTCAAGATTGAGGAAGATAACAAAAATGCTGAAAATAAGTCGCGTAAGAGTTTAACAATCATTGGAGTTAATATTGTTGAAGAAGCTCATACCAAAGACAAAAAGAGAAAGAAGTCCAACGGGCAGAAGTCAGAACAGGCCAAGAAGAAATTCAAAGGCAACTGTTACAATTGTGGCAAGGCTGGTCATAGGTCTTCTGATTGTCGTGCTCCAAGAAAGAACAAAGACAAAGGCAAAGGCAAATGTCAAGCAAACATCGTGGAGAAGATGGAAGATGCAGATAACTTGTGTGCAATGATCTCGGAGTGCAACTTAGTTGGAAATCCCAAGGAGTGGTTTCTCGACTCAGGTGCCACTAGACATATTTGCTCTGCAAAAGAAGCATTTGCAACGTACACTCCTGCTGAGTACGATGAAGATTTGTTCATGGGAAACACAGCAACAACAAGGATTGCAGGAACTGGGAAAGTAATGTTGAAAATGACATCCGGCAAGGTGTTGACTTTGAACAATGTTCTGCATGTCCCTACTATTAGGAAGAATTTAGTTTCTGCTGCATTACTCGTTAAGAACGGGTTTAAGTGTGTCCTAGTTAGTGATAAAGCTGTAATAAGTAAGAATGAAATATTCATAGAAAAGGGCTACCTCAATGAGGGTCTTTTCAAACTGAATGTAATGGTTGTTGACAGTATTAATAAAAATTCTGCTTCTGTTTACTTATTGGAGTCAAACGATTTATGGCATGCCCGTTTGGGACATGTAAATTACAAAGCCTTGCGAAAATTGGTTAATCTAGAAGTATTGCCTGATTTTAAATGCGATAAATCGAAATGCGAAATTTGTGTGGAAAGTAAGTTTGTTAAACATCCTTATAAGTCTGTTGAAAGAAATTCCAAAACTTTAGACTTAATTCACACAGATATATGCGATATGAAGTCAACACCATCTCGTGGTGGAAAAAAGTATTTTATAACTTTTATTGATGACTGCACTCGATTTTATTATGTATATTTGCTTAATAGTAAGGATGAAGCAATTGATGCATTTAACAAATACAAAAATGAAGTGGAGAACCAATTGAATCTAAAGATAAAAATGATTCGGAGTGATAGGGGTGGAGAATATGAATCTCCTTTTGCAGAGATATATTTGGAATATGGTATTATTCATCAAACTACTGCACCTTATACACCACAGTCAAATGGTTTGGCAGAACGGAAGAACAGAACATTAAAGGAAATGATGAATGCCTTAATGATCAATTCTGGTTCACCACGAAACCTTTGGGGGGAAGCCATCCTTACAGCTAATAAAATACTCAATAGAGTACCCCATCGAAAAACACAATCAATTTCATATGAGATGTGGAAAGGAAGGAAATCCAACTTGAAATATTTCAAAGTGTGGGGGTGTTTAGCCAAGGTAGAGGTTCCTTTACCAAAGAGGGTTAAAATTGGACCCAAAACAGTAGACTGTGTGTTTATTGGATATGCTGTGAACAGTAAGGCCTGTCGATTTTTGGTTCACAAATCTGATAATCCTGAGATTCATGTTAATACGATAATTGAGTCAGATAACGCAGAATTTTTTGAAAATATTTATCCGTATAAAACTGAATGTGAGTCGACAAGTGAAAGAACTAAACGACCACGAGAAGAATCAACGGAAAATACACTAACTAGTGAAAATCTTAGGCGTAGTACTCGCCAACGAAAACCTGCTTCTTTCGGACCAGATTTTGTTGCACTATTGCTTGAAAATGAGCCTCAAACATTTAAAGCAGCTATGTCTTCATCTGAGTCAACTTATTGGAAAGAAGCAGTCAATAGTGAGATCAAATTAATTTTAAGTAATCACACTTGGGAATTGGCTGATCTTCCTCCAGGAAATAAACCTTTAAGATCAAAGTGGATCTTTAAAAGGAAAATTAAACCTGATGGGACTATTGAAAAATATAAGTCTAGACTGGTAGTCAAAGGGTACAGACAAAAGGAAGGTCTGGATTACTTTGACACATACTCTCCAGTAACAAGGATAACATCAATTAGGATGTTAATAGCACTAGCAGCAGTGCATGATCTTAAAATCCACCAAATGGATGTAAAGACAGCCTTCTTAAATGGAGAGTTGGAGGAAGAAATTTACATGGAACAACCTGAAGGGTTTATAGTTCCTGGTAAAGAAAAGAAAGTTTGCAGACTTGTGAAGTCACTTTATGGACTCAAGCAAGCACCCAAACAATGGCATGCTAAATTTGACCAAACAATGTTGGCAAATGGATTCAAGATTAACGAATGTGATAAATGTGTTTACATTAAAAATGTTATGAATCATGAAGTCATTGTTTGTTTGTATGTTGATGACATGTTAATAATGAGTAAATACATTGACGATATAAATGCTACTAAGCGCATGCTGTCCAGCAAGTTCGATATGAAGGACTTAGGAGTTGCTGATTTGATCTTAGGGGTCAGGATTATCAAAACTCCCCAGGGACTAGCATTATCTCAATCTCATTATATTGAAAAAGTATTGGATAAGTTCAAGTACTTGAATTTCAATGTTGTCAAAACTCCAATTGATTTAAGCTGTACATTTAAAAAGAATGAAGGTCAAAGTGACTCTCAATTGGAATATGCCAGAGTGTTGGGAAGTTTGATGTATATTATGAATTGTACGCGACTAGATATAGCATGTGCTATTAGTAAACTGAGTCGGTTCACTAGTAATCCGAATCAAACTCACTGGATGGCAATGAAACGTGTGTTGGGTTATCTAAAATATACACAACATTATATTTTGCATTATAATAAATATCCTGCTGTGATTGAAGGATATAGTGATGCAAATTGGATCACCGGGTCAAATGATGTAAAATCCACGAGTGGTTATGTGTTCATACTTGGTGGAGGAGCAGTCTCTTGGAAATCGTCCAAACAGACTTGTATTGCTCGCTCCACAATGGAATCTGAATTCATTGCTTTGGATAAGGCTGGTGAAGAAGCTGAATGGCTCCGGAATTTCCTAGAGAATATTCCATTCTGGCCCAAACCTGTTGGACCTATTTGCATACATTGCGATAGTCAAGCAGCAATAGGTAGGGCAGGGAGCGTTATGTACAACGGAAAGTCTCGTCATATACGACGGAGACATAACACCGTAAGACAACTACTCTCTAGTAGAATTATCATAATTGATTATGTAAAGTCAAGCGATAATGTGTCAGATCCACTAACGAAAGGCCTAGTGAGAGAGGCAGTTGAAAGATCATCTAAGGGAATGGGTTTACGGCTTAGGACAAGTCAGCATGATGGTAACTCTATCTAGCAGACTGGAGATCCTAAGATCTAGATTCAAGGAGAAAAGCAAAGTTGTGGCTGACGGTTTAACATTGTCAATTAACTCAATCCATTCTCATGATGAAGACAATGTTTAGGAACAAGGTTAAGACTTTAAGGCTTGTTAATGAGGTAATAAAGCTTAAAGTTTTTAATTATTTGCTAAGTTTGGTAGATTTGACCAAATAATATATCTACGAAATGACACGGTTAGAAATCACCTGTGTGAGTGTGAAGTGGAAGCCGCTTCAAAGAGAATTTTATGTCAAAAGCCTATTCTCTATACACTCATGAAACCAGGAGGTGTTCATGGCTGAAACGAACACAACCGTAAGAACCTTAAACAGTAAAGGGTTAATTGTGTGACATATGGTTGTCTAGGTATACACCAAAGCTCGACGGTTCAAAGATATCACATCTACCGATTGGCCAAGTATATCCGACATATATTCACTACGGAAAGTCCAATGGGAAACTTACTTATCCAGATGCAATTAATCCTTGCCTGTAAAGTACACAATTGTCCATACATTCCTATGTTATAACCATTCCCCATCAATGTGGGGGATTGTTGGGTATGTAGCAAGAACTGATGGAAAATAGAGGGAAAGAGAGGAATTTGAAAAGTTGAGAACTTGAAGAGTTGGGAACTTGAAAAGTCCTCTTATGCTTTAATGAAAAAGCATTTGTCCCTAATCGGTGGTGGAAAGAAAAATAGGAGAGTTTAAATACAGAAACACTCCTATTAATTGTTAAAAGGGTTGGAAGGAGGGACCCCCATCGCGCCGTCGTCGTCGCTCGCTCGTCTCCGCTTCGGCTCGGCTTCGGCTTCGGCAAATGATCGAGAGATTATTTTTTGGACAAAGTTTGTTTTAATTATTTATTTATTTAATTAAAATGTTTTCAATTAATTAGTTGATAACAGAAACGTTTTCAATTTTTTAGTTGATTAACCCGACCCGACTCGGATCCGCGCGCGACCCATTTTATTTGAACTTTCCGGTTTTATTTAAATTTTCCTCCATGACTGTTCTGAAAGGTTGCAACTTTCAGGAACAGTCATTACCATTTAAAAGGTTGCAAACTTTCATCAATGGTCGTGTGGATTCTGAAAGGGTTGCAACCTTTCAGAACCTTTCTTCTTGCCTATAAATACCATTCATTCTTCAGACTATTCACTTACGAATTTTCTGATCTTCTTCTTCTTCTGCACACATTTTTCTTCGTGTACTTTCCTGCTGTGGATTGGTTCGCTGACAGTAGAGTTTTTTGGTATCTACACTCTGCTGATTAAGATCATTTTACCCTGGGAGGTTATATTCCAAATCAAACCTCGGATACTAGAGGGGAATAATTTCCTTAAGGGGACACTGTGAGTTCAGTGGACTTGATCTTTTTCTGATTTAAAAGATTTTTCCAGATTCTGATACGTTTTTACAGATTTTAGTTTTTGTAAATTAACTTTCTGTTCATCTCTCTTACTGGTTCTATAAATTTTAGTTACTTCGTATTTCTAAAAAATTTATTAGAATCAGTAATTTCTGATTTTATAACACAGATTGGCAACATATATAATTTTTCTAAAAAATAATATTTATAAGTAAAAAAAAAAATGAGACCCCGGAAAAATATGCAATCCCAAGCGATGATTTTTGTGGCCAAATTTTGATCCCATCTCATTATGACATTTTTGGGACCAATCGAATGGTCATTATTGAAAAATAAGACAAGAACCATGATCCAAAATCAGCAAAAGAAAATAAAATAATTTGATGTCCCAAAGATAGAATAGACAAAACGAATAAATACTTCAAATATATCCTATCCATATGAAATCCAATAAATTATAGAGGTCTATTGTTTTATAATGTATTATATTCTATTGTACTCTATTGTACTGTATTGTATGGTAGATATTATGTTTAGCTAGATTGTATTGTTTGTTGTTGTTTAACAACATTTTAATTGTTTGGTTTGATTGTATCTTACTATATTGTAATTTATAAATTTACTTAAATATCCTTAATTATTCTAGGGTAGGAGGTTTGACTAGATTTAAATAATTAAGGTAAAGGGTAAAATAGTATTTTGAAATATTATGTAAAGATATAATTGGAAAAAGAAATTAAGTAACAATAGGAACACACCAAATTGGTTGTTCCATAAAATAGGGATTTTCATTGTTACATAACAACAAAATTTAACAATACAATACAACACATTTTATGTAACAACCAAAACAAATAACAAACACAATTACATATGATAGATAATTTTTCAGTTTAATTAAAACTAAAACTTGTGTCTTCTTTTCCAATTACTGAACACCTAACATAGGTGTAGCCAAAAAAGAAAAAAATAGTATAACACCTTAAACCTCTCGTAATATTGTTTTCTATATAAGGATTGAAATTGATTTTAATAATGCTTTAATTGTCAACACTTTTATTATCATTTAAATAAGGAAACAATTATGAAATAAAAATTATAGTAAATTTTAAAATACTAAATATTGAGAGCTGTTACCTCTTGTAATAAATAAAAATAAACAAAAGAGATTTAATAGTTATAACTTATAAATAATGAATTTCAAAAGTATTAGAACAATACTTATTCAAGAAAAATAATAAATAATAATTTTATCTATTGTAAAATTTAACGAAAATAAATTTATAACTAAAAGGGAGAATATTTTGGTATAGTCATGAATTTGTATTGTAACAGAAAACAAATGCGTGGGTAAGTAGGAGACCTAAAGATTAAATGCGTTTGGTTTGTTGACAAACATATTTTATATAAATAAATAGTGTTTTCTCTGTTCATAATTTTGCATCTAAAAGCTTTATTTTAACCTAACAATGGAAGAAGAAGAGTAAGTATTCAAGTTCTTTATTTTCTTGTTTTCATCTTCAATATTTATTTAGCGTTAAGAATGTTATTGCATTAGTCGATATTGCTCGTAATTTTATCGTAACAGATCTTATATATATTCATCATTGAATGTCTATTTACTATTCTTTACTTAATTTTGTTTCTATGATCTAATTTCAGTACACCAAAATATATAATTTTTGTTTGAATTCAATTCATTCAATTTAATTTTGTTTATCATAAATACTTATTCTCACATTCATAATTATATATAAATTGCTAATCACTATTCGAAATTGTATTATCAAATGTTTATTTTTCTATACAAATAATTTTATCAAACAAACCACTCAAATATTTTTTATTTTATTTAATTGCTTCAATACATTTTCTTATTCTTTTATTAATAAGCTTTAATTGTTTCAATACATTAATTGTTTCAATACATTTTCTTATATTAATAATTATCCATACATGTTTTAGTATACATTCAAGATTAGAGCCTAATATTTATTCAAATTATGTAAGATTAGCGCTTAATATATATTCAAACTGTAGAATGTCAAACAAGTTCATACATTTTGAATAGTTCATATCTATAGTACACATTTTCTAACTTTATACTTACACAAATGTAATTCTTCGTCCAAAAAATTACTAAATTTTATTGTTGTGAAGGTACATTAGAACAAGGATTTCATCAAGAACATGGTGTGATCTATATCCAGAGCTTTTAAGTGAAATAGCAGAGAGTTTAGGAATAATTGATCTTCTTGGCTTTCGCGGAGTTTGCAAAGATTGGCGTTCTGCTTCCTTCACAGCTTCAGCCTCCATTGAATCAACGTCTCGTAATAACTCAAAGCTCTATTTCCTTCTTCATAATGATCGCGATGAGAATACTATCTTGTTTAATCCAACCACCAACAAGAGTTATACCATCAATATCCCCGAGTTGAAAGAAGCAACTTGCCTTGCATCAACTCAAGGTTGGTTACTCATATCACAAAGAGGTAACCTTTTCTTCTTCTGCCCTTTCTCTCGCGTGAAAATTGACCTCCCACCTATTCAACGACTAGAAAACACTCCCGCGGTTGCTGCATTTACTTCACCTCCTTCCTCAATTGATTGTGTTACCGCTATCATTTACAAGAAAAATGATGATATTGTTGAGGTAAATGTGCTAGAACGCGGAGCTACCATGTGGATTAAGTATGAATATGATCTCAAGTTTTATCAAAAGAGTTTTGGTGATGCTAAATGTGCTACTTTTCAACAAGGATGTCTCTATTTGATGGATGGTTTTAGGAAGTTGTTGACATTCACATTGGAAGATAAAAGGTTTGAGATGTTCATAATAGTTGACCCTACTAATAAGGATCCAAATTTGGAAACCTTGACATTTAGGTACAAGGACAAACATTTTAGTAGAAGTAATTTGAAAAGACAGATGAATCTTGGTGATGATGTTACTATTACTACTTGTGGTGCTACTTATTTTGGAAGTGATGTAGAAGTTTTGATCCACAATGAAAACATTGAGGCAATGGAAGGAACAAATGCTCAACATTTCAAAGGAATTTGGATTCAGCCTAGATACTTTCAACTCCCTCCAAATTATAGTTGGTGAATTTGTGGTTTTCATCTAGTTAGTTATATCAATTTCTATTTCTTTTACTTTGTTTGGGTGTTGTGGACAGTTTACTTTTTGATTATTTCTATAAAAAAAATTGATGAAATTCTTCCCTAGCTCCTAACCATTTTCTATGAAGGGTGGAATTTTCTGTCAAACAAAACTAGATACAAGAAATGTAAAATAACATCATCACATACATGTCATTATATCATATATGAAACAAGATTCAAAGTTTTTGAATTATGTTTAATTCTTCTCCCCATTACACACCACCATGAAAACACCACCATGTGGAGTTTTCGACGATGACTGTGATCAGTTTAACCGAACCATCAATTAACTTGGAAAGCTTTCTTTGTAACAATTACTTCGAGGTCTTGTTAAAAAGGAATAATATACAATAAGGGTTGGGTTCTGGAGATTTTGTATGAAATTGTATGGTGAAATTCTTGAACCATAAACAAGGAGAGATAATTGAGTGATAAATATAGAGTGGAGTATTGGAATTGATTTGGAATGAAAGAATAAATTAAAGAGGTTATTAATTGATCCTAAATTTAAGGGATGTTGATATTTATTTGTATCTTCAATAATAAATGGTATAAAATTAAAAGTGGTAAGATATGTAACTCTTTGAAAGGAAAGATAATGTTAATATATACGGTTGTAGTATTGCCACGCCCCGAGGCTACCCTCTAAACGCAACACGAGACCTAGAATCACAAGTGACCCTAAGCTAACCCTGATTCTGACATACCACAAGCACACTGAAATACAACTAAGTAAGTGGAAGCATAAAGAACTTCAAGTGAAAATATAATCGAACGTTCTTTATACCCAGCTAACTCTAAAAATACTGAAAGATTGATAATAAGCTAACTAAACCAAAAGCATAAAGAAACCTCAGACTATGAGGACTCACCACTGAAATTTCTGAGTATGTGATGAAACTGTAAGCTGGCTGCGGAGCGCCTGAACCTACAATGATGTAGCACAATAATATGTGTCAGTACTTTGTACTGAGCATGTAGAATTAAGATACTAAGCTAAATAATATAAACTGAACAATATAGATATGTTATACTAAAGTATAACTAGAAACTGAAATTATAGAGATAACATGTTGAACTGAATACGCAAGTAATATTGATAACATGGTCGATGTACTAAGAGTATGACTGTGAGAGCTACTATTAACTCATATAAATCACATGAGCCGATGTATACTTCCCATCGAGATGATCCAATAGAGACATGTGGTGTGATCACAAACTGATGCCCAATAGAAGGGATTTCTGAACTTATGTTGGCCTGTAGTTCTGGGACTTTAAAGGTATGTTGAACACTATTCCAACTCCGTATTAATTTCACTCCCAACTGAATATATAGCTAAAATACTTAGTAGCTATGAGAATGCAACATAACTATATAGAAAGAGCTGGCATTCGAAGCATGATATTCTGACTGATCTACCTAGCAAGTATAATTAATGAAATACTGATAATTGATACTCCATCCATACCATATTAATTGAATTTTTGAGGTGTTTTACAACCTTTAAGAAAAGTATATTAAGACATAAATTGAACATAGTTTTTTTATATTTATCCTTATTAATTATCGCCAAATTTATTGAAGTCGTCACTTTAAAAATCCAAATGAAGGGTAAAATTAGTAGAATATATTTAAAATAGTCTTGAAGATTGAACAATTAAGTTAATTTGAAAAATGAAAAATGCCTCAAAAATTCAATTAATATGAAATGGGGGAGTAAAAGCTAGGGTTCTGGATTTTATACATGTACTATGCAAAATTTTCAAGAAACATGTTATTTAAATGGTGGGTGGAAACTATAGCAGCTAAAATCACAATGAATCCCCAAACCCTAGATCTGAACAATTTATGAGAAATTGAAGAACTGACTGGATTTTAGGGACCTTGTGGGTGGAGGAACCCGCTAGTGAAATTCCACATACCTAGTGACGAAAACTACATAGAAATTCTTTGGATTTGGGGATCGAGCTTGAAGAAAATCTCTACTTGTTCTAGGAAGAAGTTGTCCCTCATTCTAATATTTTCTTTCTAAGTTGGATGATTTTTAGGAGAGTGAGGATTCTAGGTAGTTTCTGACTAGATTGTTAGGCGTAGACCGAGTAAAACGACATACTTTAAGTACCAAATGTATAGGGAAAAAGACCAATATGACCCTGACTTAAAAGCTGAGGAAGTGACTTTAAGACAGGCTTCACGGGCCATCTAGAGCACCACGACCCGTCAAGTGGTTCATGAAGATGCTCTGCCCAACAGAGCTTTATTATTTCGGGCATAACTTTTTACTCCGAGTTTGGAATTAGGCAAACTTGATAGTGTTGGAAAGAGAATTCAGATATCTTTATTTGATAGGTCATGGGCCACCTAATTTATTTTTTCCTGAAAGATATAATCGTTTGAATTTGATCCTAAGTTCGAAGTCTGATAAATCTCCTTCACATACGACTTTACGGTCAGTGTGAAGCTTCATGGACCGTCTAAGCGTCTGTGGTCCTTACAGTGGCTTTGGGGGTGAAACCTCACTTAAAATTAACGAGGTGACCTTCAAGAGGGGATTGACGGGCCGTCTAATGCATGATGGCCCGTCTAGTAAGTCGTTATATTGCCCTGCCCAACAGGACTTAACTAAAAACGAGCATAACTTTTTACTTCGGGCTCAAAATTATGCAAACTTTGTGGTGTTGGAAAGAGGACTCAAAAACCTTTAATTTTATAGGTCTTGGGCGACCAAATTCATTTTTAACTAAAAGATATGATCGTTTAAGATTTCTCCAACACTCAAGACCTGACTTGGATGTAACCTTCTTGGGTGACTTGTACGGACCCCTAAACGGGCCGTCTAGGTGACCCCTCCCAGGACAGTCTTGGATGATCACTCCTGACATTCTTAACGAACTGTGATCCCCTACACGAACCGTCTAGGATGCCATGAAGGGTCCATGGTCCATTTTGGATTTGTGGATTTGCCCAAATTTCTTGTTTTAGCCCTTTCTAGAAATTTGAGGTGTTACAAATATTTAGCAATGTATGTCTAATAAAATAGTTTATCCTAATTAATACTAGCATTAATAAATCTATATTTCACATTATTCTTATACACTCCACCAAACTATCCTTAAGATGTCACTCTAAAAAATAATGTTACAAACCTATTAGAAAAGTAGGCAAATAGATAAAACTATTATAAAAAGGTGAGGTACAAAATATAAATTATTAAAGGATAAGCAAACACAAACGAGACCTTCAATATTTTAGCATTAAGGTCTATAGCCAGCCTCAATTCTCAAATATATTGAAAAGTTAATTATACTATAAATAGTTTTATGTACCGTGAAACATCAGAGATAAATATTGGAACTCCATTGAGTTTAGGAAAAGATAATTGGAAGCATAGAGGAAAATGATGATAACTCACTTACTAAACAAAACTCCCCCAATCCTTTTTTACTTGTCAAATTTTAACCTATTAAGAAAATATTTGATTACTATAGTGAATTTACCATTTTACCCTATTAATTCATAAAATTCCAAATATCTTTAGTCATTACAGTATATTTTTCAAAGACATAAAATTAAAAATGCTTGAGGTTCTCAATATGTATATTCCACACCCAGTTCTAAAGCCTAAAGCTAACACTTTGTTCCACACACAGTTCTAAAGCCTAACGCTAACATTTTCTGGAAGACTTCATAAAGGCTCGAAATGACTGTAAAATTACATTTTCTACATCGGAAAATGATGTGCATTGCTTTCTAATATCCGCTGTGAAGCTATGTTTACAGCAGCTTCTGTCCAGAGAGACGAACCAACTCCCATACCTTCACAGTCCCATCATCACTGGCCGAAGCAAGAAGCCTCCTATCCTGCATGATTGACAGAAGAACATAAACATACTGCAGAGCATTTATTTAACCAAAGAGAATCTTGTTTTCATACTGTGAGGGACATAGAAATGAAACTCAAATAGCCTCTACACGAAACAGTTAAGACTGAATATTTGAGAACACAACAGAAGACAAACATTTCATCTCCTTGAAAACCTTACAACAATCATTGCAGTGCCCAACATATTTGACGTACCCGACACAAATTGTCAGCTCTGACACATTATTTGCCACATTGGTCAACAGAAAGTAAAGAAAAACTGAGGTTAACAAATATTTATCAGGTCCGAAGTTAAATGCTTTTATGTGTTCCCAGTAATGCCAACATTTATAATGTGTAATACCATCTCACCGCACAATAACCCAAGGCTCCATTTAGAATTGTGGATTTGAAAGTCGAGATTCAAACGGAATATTGGTCAGACATCAAATTCATATATCACAAATGAAACATGATCTTAATAAGCTTTTCTCAATCTAACATGTCCGAATTTAGGTGCCACTCCTTTTATCAACAGTAAGACTGCTATACGAAACAAGCAAGGTTACTGCATCATCAAGCGCCAACACAAGATACGTTGGAAAGGTCAGACACTAGTAACACTTCAACGTGGCAATTAAACAAGGGATTGAATGGATAACAGATTATCAGCCCTAACACGCTGAAGAAATTTTCATGTGATCTTGGCTTCTACTAACAAATAAATCATCTTGCAGCAGAGACTAATACACAGTCAAAGCAACAACAGATGAACAAGTAAATGCAAAAATCTGATCACTCTGGAATCCCATTGACTTACCCCAGAGTTCCATTGCACAGAATTTACATCCATTTCATGAGCCTTCTCTTTCTTCAGAAGTAGTTTAAATGAAGGTCCCTCAACCTGCCATCAGACAGTAAATTTTTTATTGTTATTTGGATAAGGCAGACACAGCATAATTGTTATGCCAAAGAAGAGTTGGAAGAGGTGATAATAGAATACTTGCAGTAGTTGTATATCGATAACATCCACATGACTTTTTAGAATTATAATACAGTTAATGGAGGCAATTTTTTCTAATTTTTTCAGCTATCTCTAACGGATTTTCTACTCACCTGATTAAACATATTTTGCTTTCCTCACAATGTATCAAAATTTAACAAAGATATTCAAGTGGATAGATGATTGGGCCAGAAGAACCAAGTCAGGATCCAAGTACTGTCCTAAGCAGTTATCAGGATCCTTTACTATAATCTTCTCTTTTCTCCCAATTTATACTTATATACATGGCTGGAGTTTGTGGAAGCTTGCTGGCACCTCGACTACTATCAGGCAGCCTGTTCAGCATGCAAGCAAATGCTACCAAGGTAATCCAGCCCAGCAAGGCTGGAGTCAATGGGAGCAATCCTAGTGTTCTAGATGGGATCCGAACCTGATATCACCAGGTTGTTATTCCCATTTCCCATGAAACTGGGACACTGTCAGATGCTCATTAGCCTGAAAAACTTGAAAATTGTAGGGAAAAAAAGCGGTCCTCTGAGCTATTTAGTTTCTTCTTTTATGATAGAATACAGATCCACCTGAATTGTATTTACTAACTTAATGGTATTTAAACAGGGAGCCTGAGGTAACCAAATGAAAACTCACCTCAGTCGGTCTTTTCACAGAGACCCAACAGCTAGAAAAAGAATAAAAAGGAAGTCACTGTAGCTACCCACAAAGACTCAAGAAGTCAATATTTTTAGCATAGGAACCACATAGCAGAGGGTGAACCAATGACTTCCCTGAAGAACACCCCACCATCTAGCTCCCCCAAGAATTGGAGTGAATAGGAGAAGGGTTGGGGGAAGTCAGAACAGAGCAGGACAAAATTCACCACTGTGCTAGATATCAGTGTAGGAGACACATGTATTCGAGGGGTGTCAATTGACACCCTTTAGAGAAAATTACACCGAGTAGCTAGGTAAAAAAATATTTTTATGTGTATATACTATATATTGACTCCTCTTGGCTTCTTTCGTGGGTTTACTACAAATTTTGACATCCCTTAGTGAATTCTTGGATCTGCCACTAGTAGATATCATATCTGGAATACATGATTATTAAAAGAAAAAGGGACAATAAAGGTTTTTCAATACCTCATTGTCGTTATTCTCAACAAATAAACATATAGCGTCATCAGCTGCTCCACTAGCAATTATTCCTTCCCTGACATTTTAGCATATGAAGTATGTTAGCCTGTAGGATGACAGGGCAAATTATCACAACTACAAGGCCTTATTACTGAAAAATTCATATACTGTTTACAAATTGCCCCAGAGGCAACTAAGGTAATAACATGCATACCAGTCCTGATAAAAGTGATCAAACATAAAATCCAGACATCACTACCCCCCCCCCCCCCCCCCGCGAAAAAAAAAAACAAACACTAACAACACACTTTAAGAAAAAGGACAAACGGAAAACCTTATCAGAGAAAGGTAATATTAGGGGTTTCAAAAAGGGAAAGCATACAGCATGAGTATGATAAGAAAATAGATACAGAACCCGTTCTGATTGGCTGAATATAAGTAGCTTTTAAGCTTCACGTCCTGGAGTTAATTTATATTGGATAAAAATAATTATTTATGATAAAAAAGTTAACAGATTAATCAAAGCAAAAAAGTTGTTAAGCTGAAGTAACACAATTGCCAATTAATTGCTTTTGGCTTAAAAGCACTTAACTTAAAAGTTACAATGAATTTTGCTTAACACTCCAAAAAGCTGAAAAGAATTTAAATGAAGCTTTATGCCCATCCAAACAGGGTCATAGAGAAGCTACCTTGACCAATGAACTGAGAAAATTGTCCTATCATGATATCCAGATAGGGTGCAGACATGTTTCCTGAAAAGCACAAAAAGGAGATGGTTGCTAATCAGGAGTTGGCAAACATAGTAACTACCGAGAACTGTTGAAATAATAATTAAGTGAATAAAAGTATCCTCTCAATAAAAGTTTAAGCTTTTAACGAGATGGCCATACACTTTAACATGGTGTTCAAGTCTCACCGCCGACCATTATTTTTTTTAAAAGAGAGTGAATTTCCACACGCTTGGCCATGAAAAAGAATCAGGTCCGTGTATTAAGGACACAAGTAAGTAAATAAAAGTATGCTCTATCTAACAGCTTAAAAATTTAGATGAGACGATCACACACTTCAACAAGAACAACTAAATCAAACATAGTTCACCAATCGAATGAGGACCATTCTTGGCATGACCGCATGTAGAAAAATTTAAACAAACCAATAAATGTTGTCTTAGCTGAACAAAAATCATTGTCCACCTAATGCATTAACTGATATTCAAATTACACAAACCCTTTCTTTTGGAAACAAATTGGCATTATAATATTTATACAAAAGAAATTTACTGGAATCTACATGTCTAATTGGCGGCTAAATCGTGTAAAACTGAGCATGCTGTTGTTTAATTACATTGCCCAGAGACAAATAAGGATGGCTCATTAAGGCACCCTGCTACAGTACCTTATACGAAATAATATTTTTTAACGTTTTGGTTTAGGATATAAAAGTAAATACTTCTTAACTACATATTGGCACCTTGCTACAGTACCTTATACGAAAAAGTATCTTTTAACGTTTTGGTTTAGGATATAAAAGTAAATACTTCTTAACTACAAACACCAACAAACTAGAGGAAGGTAAAAGTCATGAAACAGAAGAGATCATACACCAGTTGTCAAACAAAAGCCATAAGGCTTTAATATCTTGCACACTTGATAACTAATAGGCGTTCGGCCATGCAATTTGGAGCTCAAATTCGAACTTTTGATTTGATATTAGCGTTTTTTACGACATTTAAACAAACTTAAACTTCAAATCATGATTTTAAATATCAAATTCTCCTAAGAGTAGGATTTCAATTCTAAGTTTGTGATTTCAATTTTTTTTTAAATTAAAACTTGATCCATAAGTTTATATTTTGCAAAAAAATAAGCATGATTTTAAATTAATAAGACTCATGCTCGATGTGAAGAGATTGTAGATACCATACATGAGGGGAGGACTATATTAAAGAATAGCTAGTTATTACTTTTGTCGATTTATTGGGCTAATGGATCTTTGTAAAACTGTGTGTATTTTAACATTTGTAATTGCAAGCATTTATCTTATTTATAAAAAGAAGACAAAGATATACGATCTATTAATGCGGTGCTCCCAATACTTTTTTTACTAAATATGGTTTGCTCATTTGGGAAGATTGTACAAGTGTTGGATAAGTTTTGATAATTTTCACAAATTGTGGGGTTATCATGTTTACGAGAAAAAGTACCACCTTTGAGATTCAAATTGTATGTCCAAGCAAAATTTGAACTTCAAATTAATCTGATTTCTAAACAAATCATGGACAAACGGCCCTTAGTTCACAAGGTGCAGTTTGATACCATCCTGCATTATGTCGTGCCACTCCTTACCTTATGGATGAATCAACTATATAGGATAACATTATGCTTAGAAAAGGGAGGATAATATCACACTTACCAAGGTGCATTTTGATCCCCTTCCTGCATTTTGCTAGTCCATACCTTAATGGTAAGGTCATCACTGCAAGTCACAGAATTCAATGTAAACTCTATTTAAGTAGTGACTGTAACAACTATCCTATTCAAGAGACTTCAGAGCATATATTTTAAAATGAATTCAGCAGAAAGAAAAACATACCTGCAAGAAACCATTTTGTCTCCACTAGCATCGAAAGAGAGAGACCAGACAGTAGATGTATGTCCACTGAAAGTTCAACCATGTAGTGACATAAGCTCCCAAAACATCTTAAAGCAGAGTTATTGATACCCTAAAACACTCATACTGCTTCTTATAGGCCATATACTGACATTTTAGGCCAATGAGGAAATATGATAAACCAGTAAAAGAGCAGTCAAGACGGCACAAATTGGAGAGCAGAACTTTTAAATGCCTGAATCATTCCATTGACATGGGTACATATGGACCCTTTTTCACTGTCAGTAGGATGAGTGCAAGAGCTTACACAAAAGGTTTTACAAGTGAATTCAGACACTGTAAAACAGCAATCTAACAGATGACTATTATATGAAGTTTCCAAATAATCGCATAATGAAAGGTTTGTCAGGAGAAAAGATATATTTAGACAGTATCTAGACACAAATATACCACCAAAAGGGAAAATAACTGAGGGATCACAAACATTTTTTATCCAATCAACTGGTGGTGGTCAGAAATACTGAAAATACTTCATCCATTTATCATACAACATTATCCTGTCATTTCCGAGCAAACTCGTAAGAGCAGCTCGAAAGAAGATATTTCAGCTTTTCAGTACCCATATAGTCTCCCCATCCATAAATAAATAAATTTCATGAGTTCAAGAATAAGTTAGTAAATGAATGTCACAGCTATCTCTTCCCGTGTTTCTTTACATCAAGAAAGGATTTGGCTTGTTGACACAGTTACTCTTCTTTAAATCTCATACATGCGAACTTCTAAAGGACAAACAAGGGTAAAACTTCACTCTAAGAAACTCAAAAAAAAAACGTAAACTTGGGCCTAAAAAAGTCCACTTGCTCTAATGCATGCAAGTATTCATCCATGTTAAGACACCTATCCAACTACTTCTCTGTCTCTTTCCCCCAAAAATTTAACTTCATATTGACTCTTATAGTGAGATCTTCTTGAATGATGATAAACTTATTTGTAAATTACCAAGCAAGATTTCCATCTGTTTATTCCTAAAAACATTTAAAACCTATGATCCCACATATTCTGCAAATGATCACTAGGAAGTTCTCATTCTCAAAACTTGTCAATTTCGAACAGAGGAGGTGTTAATAACCTACATTAAATTAGCTACACGTTACACACTAAGAAAGTCACCTCATTTCAATAAAATATGGCTAATCTACATAAAAGAGGGCTTACAACACTAAAAATATAATCACCACCTTGATGACATAGTTTAAGTGGTCAATTTTTTCTCCTCTAGCAAATACAATAAATTCAAGATTCAACATTTTTTATGACAGTGGTCTGAGCCGACTTGTGCACACCTCGAATAATCATCCGGCCCTTACCACCTCCCGCCAATACAGGTGCTAGGGAACTCTACTTACTAAGAGTTCGGCCGCTGGAGCAAATCTCTAGTGTTTTTTGAATGGGATTTGAATCAATACTGGGGTACAATAAATTTAAGATTCTGTTTTGCCCAATAACGACTCTTACCTATTAGATTCACCCAAAGTTTGAATACAATGCCAATCATCACTATCGCCATCCTCTACCCAAACCTGCAGTTTCAAGCATCACTAGAGATTAGATATTATAACTTAAATATGAAAGAAAAACAAGTTGACTACCAATTCTATACCTGTAATAGGGGTATGAAAAGCACGGAAGAATCTCTCTAAACAAAAACAGAGAGAGATGGGGGGCGGGATGAAAAGTTAAACCTTATACCTTAATGGTGTTATCATAACTACATGAGAACAAAGTATCCATAGATGGATTCCACTGAACCATCTTAACATCTTGTGTGTGTCCTTGTAACACTGAAACACAATCAAACTCATTTCCAGGCAACACTTCCCATATCCAAACCGACTTATCTCGTCCACATGTCGCAAGCAGTGAGCCTGATCTATTCCAAGAAATGCTTTTCACTTCATTGTCATGACCCTGAACATTATCCGTTAGAAAAAATAAGAAGACAGACAAGAGTTAAGTAGATTTGTTGCCCATTAAAGAAAATGAAAAAGGTCAAATATAAAAGTAAATGTAAATTAGGATCACAAAGTAATATCAGCCAAATTAAAGGATTAAGCACAATTACACAGGTAACAAATTCTCTTCTGAAGGTTATGTTGTGATATGCATAAGATATTAAAGGACAGAAGATATTAGTTTTGCCTACTTTGTGGAGGTTATTGTTAGAGCCGATGTAATAAAAATGAAAGAGAGACGGAAGCCAAAAGGTAACTGTACCTCCAAAGTGGAGACACACTCAAAGTCAACCCCAACATTTTCCCAAATAGCAGTGGTGGCATCAAAGCTAGCTGTTGCCAAAAATTTGCCCGACGGTGACCATGCACATGATCTAACAGTCCGTGTATGTGTTTCCTCCAAGACAGCCTGCAAAATTTCCTTCAAATAGTCACTACAGCTTGATTTTTATTCTTATAGGTTGAATAGTCATTATAGCTAGAGGATGAAGATGACTTTACTTCTTGAGCATGGAAAGACTACTAGAGGAAGAAGAAACAAGGAAAACGGAAAAAATGTACACCTTGCTTTGTGGCTGCGGCTGCACAGCCCCATGTGTGCTTTCCAATAAATTTAATTAATAACTATCATAAGTAAATAATAATTCATAAAAGGAGAAACTTACCAAATCTCAAAATAAAGATCAAAGAACTAAAGCAGAATCTAACACAACAGATCTGAAGCTGATACTCTCACAAGTAACTCCTTTGTCGATATAGTTCCAGTGCATAAACTTCTTCCATGTGAAGAACTAATTTCTACTACTTCATAATTTTTATTTTTTTTGGACTAAACTGATACTTCATAGTAAACAAGTTATTAACAAGTTTTAGATTACTAATTACTAGAAAAAAAATTGAATTTTTATTGCAGCTCTTTACTTAGTGATCCACTGATCGTAGAGCAAATTCCATTGTCAAACCAGAAAGTGATATTTTCATGCCAATAATGTTTTCTCTATTCCAACATATCTTTATTACCTACTCCAAGTATCAAAAATTCAAATTTAGCAAAAGCTTCAATTTTGAATATGACTAGACAAAAACCAAACCTGACACTGGAAAGAGCCTGTGGAGTCCTCTTCCCAGATTCGTACGGTTTTATCGCCGCTGCAGGAAGCAAATACAGCTGGAACACCATTGATTCCGGTAGCCGGTTTCCAAGCAACGCTCCAAACCTTATCGGTGTGGCCTTCAAGCCTCTGAATCTCTCTCAGTTCAAAATCCTCATCCTCAAAATTCATAGTAGAAACGGTGGAGGTGTGGTTGCAAACCTCTGTGTTGCCCAATTAAGTGGCGGAGTAGATAGGTCGATAGTTCAGGATAGTACACGCGCCGCCGTGATTGGTGGAGGGGTTTAGATGACTGCAGTCACCAGGGGCGGATGTATTATTTTCAGCTTCCTCTTTTGGTTGACGCGAAGAAGTGTTTCAGTTCTTTTTTTTTTAATTTATCATTAATTCTTCTTATAATTCTATTCTTTATTTATTAGAAACAATAAATAAATTCACAAATATTTTTCTTTTAATTAATTAAATTAATTCTTGATCTTTTTTGCTTTCACTTTATTAATATTAGAAGAAAATAAATTTAGTGTTTTGGATGGTAGGGTCGAAACTCGTTTTGGGGCGGGGCTCTGGTAAAACATCACGAGATTTATGTGTGAGCATAGTTATGTGAAATGTTTGATTGTATCAATATACGCGCTAAACACGCTCAACGATTAACACTCAGAGTTCGCCTAATAGATCTTATACAAATTATATATTAAGTTCTTTAGTTAACGATGTTGACCCTTATAATTCTTTAATATTCGTGTATATATCCTAATGGTACTTAATAGTTTTTTCATCTATATAATTAAGAAGATTAAGAGTAACTCAAATAACAAGTCATAGTATCACATATTTACTATTTACTAACATTGCAAAAGTGATTATTACTTAATATTTCTTTTTAAAATATATAGCTAAATTTTACATCTTTACTTATCATTGAGTTTCATATTTTTGTCATGTCTCAAAATTATCATATTTTATTATTTTGCTACTTGAAAGTTATTTAATTATTATTCACGATGGAGCGATGTCTTCATTATAATATTCATAAGTTTTATTGATTATTTTCTTTTAGGGATGTAAATTTTGCACAGTATCATAGCAATAATTTTTTAGAAATAATGATTCTTTTATTATTTGAAAATTAAGATAACAGAGTTGATTTGTGTCTCATAATAATTTTTATATAATTTTATTTTCTATTAGTTCTCTTAATCATATTTATAATTAATTTAAGCTATTGATGTATTTATTTAATATTGTGTTATTATATTATTTTAACATATCATAAAATAAATATTTAATGATACATAGAACTTACATCTCGCCTCAATATATTAAGTAAAATGTCTTGCCTCACATCCCTGCCCTTTAATACACTTAACATATAATGCATGCATTAGCTTATGTATTAGTAGAATCTTATTTGATACAATTTGCATTAATCATACACTCTATCCTAGCATGAGTTATACACTATATATATATAATGCATGTATTAACATGGTTAAAGACTCAATTGTCCCCTCAAAATCGTTTTTATATTTTTTCATCATATTTGAGGATGCTAATTTTGTAAATAAATATTTTTTTAAAAATTGTGCAATGTCATTTTTAATACACCAAATCAATGTTCTAAAAGTTGAAGGCGTGATGCGAGGCGTTTTGTACGGCATGGGACAAGGCGTAAGTCTCGATACACGGAGGCGTAAGTCTCATGGATCTACAGGGCGTACTCTTATGTACATTCAATTCTATAGTTTTATTACAATAAAATAAGCAAAAGTAAACATTTCAATGATATATGATTTTTATTTGAGATAAAAATTTAAAACGTTCGGGCGTACGTTTTTACCGCCAGGACTTACGTTTTTGTGTTCAGGGCTTACGCCTAAAATTTTAGGACTTACGGTTTATGGATCTACGTTTCTAATTTACGCCGCGCCCCAGAGGTTTTTAGTACGCCTTGCCCTAGGACTCGCCCCAAAAAAGTTTTTGAAAACACTGCTCTTTTTTAAAATGCCCTCAAACTATGTGAAAGGAATAAAAATGTCTTGACTAAAAAATGTCCTTGCCGACAATACTTCGATTCAAAAATGTCCCTATAGTTACTAAAATGAGTCAAAAATGCTCTTTTCAGAATAAGTATATTTTTTTTCTTTTTAACCAAATTTTCTTCTTAATTAAATTATTAAAGAACTATGCTCTTGTTTTCTTTCTTTTAAAATTACTTTAACAAATTAAAATGTAGGAAATATTTTTTCTTCCTAATCCTCCTTTTATCAATTAAAATAAAAATAACTTCATGTATCATCTCGACAGATAATATATGTTATATGTATAAGATCATGAATTTATATTTATATAGCGATAGAAAATAATATAATAAAATAAGAAATATTTTCATTATTTTTTGAATTGAAGATAAAAAAATTCTAATTATAAAAAATATTATTAAAAAAGAATGTGTTAAAAAGAAAATAAATAATATATTTATTTGAAAAAACAGATATTTTTTTGACCAAAATAACAATAAGGACATTTTGGATCAAAGTAAACGGACATTTTTGGACCAAAATACAAAGGATGGGATTTTTGTTCCTTTCGCATAGTTTAATGTCATTTTTGACCTTTTTCCCAAAAATAAACAATGCAAGTATAACTAATACAAACATTTGCTAATCCACTCTATTTAGTATCATTTTTATGCCCCTAGAAAAAATTAGAAATTATTAAAGTGTATACTATATAAAAATAATACTAAATAGAACGGATATGCAAATGTTTGCATTAGTGTATCTCTCTTTTTCAACATCAAACTCGATCCGGGCCAATAAAATAAAATCGAATAGGTTATACTTAAGACAATAATGTATAATCTCGTGTGATTTTATACTTGATGTGGCAACATTGTCAAAAGAAAATATTTGTAATATCTTAAGAATAGAGACAACTTTATAAAATTAGTTGTTTAAAGCTAAACTTTTTTATGAATTTATACAATAAAGTTTTTACATATTTTTTATTTAAGTTTTTTTATAATAGTATTATTGTATCCATTTGGTACATATCTATGCCATTCACGAATACGTATGTAATGTTTTAGTAAACATTCAAGGTTAATGTAGTATTTATTCAAATTTTCGTTGCCCATGAATTTCAATTTTTTGTCACTAAGGATCTGTTTGGTATGGTATTTTTCAAAAAAAATAATTTATGTTTGATTGGTTAAATTTTTAAAAAAGTATTTTTCACTATGAAAAAAAAGTTACTAAAAAAAAGATAATTATTCTAATGAAGATGGTTAAAACAAAGATAATTATTCTAATGAAGATGGAAAAAATAAGTTTGGGAGTGGCATTCCACTTAATTTGTTAAAGATATTACTAATCTTGATTTAAGAATAAATGTATACCTCAAATTTTAATTCCTTTTTGGATTAATTACATAAATCTCACATTTTAATTTATTTATTATCGTTATCCTCAATAAGTTTTACAAATTTCCAAAATCCCTCATTTTTCTCTTAAGTCAAAAATGTCATTAATGTATCCGATCCTCTTTTTAATGTATCAGCACTTTGAGTTTTTGGCCATTAGTGTATCTGGCCCTTTTTTAATATATAAGCGCATGTATCCGATTCTTTTTTTAATGTATCAGCGCTTTGATTTTTTTGCCATTAATGTATCCGAATCTCTTTTTAATGTATCAGCACTTAAATTATTGTATCCGTTTGAGAGATTTCTGTAATTATAAACTTTTGAGGAATAAATTGTAATTTCACCTTAAAAGTATGTACTCTGTAGTTTGTTCCTTTTTTTTTTCTTCTTATAAGTAATTCAAGAATTATAATTCTAAGACTATCGTATAACTTTATGTGTCTACGTACCCTTTATTGTCTAGTGATTTTGAACTTCAAATCGGGGAAAAAAATCTTGAACTTCAAAAATTATAATCTCAAGACTCTAATCTTGAAATAAGTTTGTCTACTTATTGCTTATGATCTAGCAATCTTAATTTTTAGATACAATATCATATTAATAAAAGGTGAAAGGTATATTTTTTTAACACTAGAGATACAATTCAAATAATAATTGTATGTTACTAATTTATTTTTTCTTACTATCATATTAGATTTGACATGGAGGGGTCGTTCGGTAGGCTGTATTAGAAGAAATAGTCAATAGATTATGTAAGGTATTATTTAGTACTATGTTTGATAGGAATTTGAGTCTATTTATAACTAATCCATGGATTAGTTATACCTCCAACATGATATTATAGGATGTATTACTAATACCTTCCATTTGGAGGTATTAGTAATACATAGGATATAATACCATGGGATAAACTATGTAATGATAAAAATATTCTCAAATCATTTTAATTATTTTGTGTATTTTTTTGATTTTATCATTTATATTTGTACTAGTAAGTTTATTTAAATAAATTAGCTTACAAATTATTCAGAGATAGTTGTTTGTTACTAATAAATCCAATACAAATCAATACAAATTTGATATGTGAGTTGTATATTTGTATATGAAGTTTGTGATCTAAATTGAATGTGTGTGTGTGTATATATATATATATATATATATATATATATATTTGCTTGGTTTTCTAATTATTTGTATTTAAACAATTGAAAAAATTTACATACATATAAACTTGCAATTTTATGTGTACATGTAGATGGTTTATTCAATTTTATCATTGTTGACCGTTTTTTCAATTTTAAAAGTAGATGGTTTATCCTTTTTTTAATTGAAAAATGTCCTTTTGTGAGTGATCACTTTATTAAGATGACAATTATTTATCTTCAAATAATTCAAGCGAAAAAAATAACAAACAAGACAACTAAGAATTGTTCTTCCCATAGCTTAGTTAAAAGGTTATAAAAGATAATATTGTCTAACAATTATCTACCTTGATCCAATTATATAATAATTCAATAGGTATAATTGGAAAGAAGTTTTTATAGAGCTATAATCCAAATACAAGATGAGGTGGGGGAAAATGAACTAAACACTTGATAAAAATAATCCCTGCATTACTAATCTCTACACTAGTTATCCTTGTATTACTAATCCCTGTATTACTAATCCATGCATTATGAGTTTTTGTACCAAACGACCCCTGAGAGTCGGGGAAAACAAGCATGGTATAACTAACGTATTAGAAATTTAAATGGCTCAACATTGGTATATATTCTAAAAAAATGAATTATAGATCATAATAATGATAACTAATATCCAAAAATTTTGTCGTATGCGTCTCTCCAACTTTCTCTCGCCTCTCTCTTTCGTATCTCTCCCACATATATTGAGAAACTAAAAATGCATACAATGTGTATATACTGTATACTTTATTAATTATATAGAAGAGACAAGTTAAGAACGACCAAGGGTAAAAAGGTAATTTTATACTAATAAAAATGTATTAATAAAGATATCAAGAGAAACAAATAATTCTAGAAACATGTCTTTGTATATGAAAGTGAATGGTGATCAAGGATAAAAATGTAATTTCATACTTTCAAAAATCCACCAAGAATAATAACAAGAAACTAAATAATTCTAGAAACATCTTTGATTAATGTTATTTGGGACCCATGTTATTTCTATCAACACATTTTGTTATCACTTCACATTTTTATGAGTTATTGTGATATCTATTCATTACTCTATTTAATTATTATTCTAATTAACTCATAATGTTTTTATATTCATTATGCTTACTAAAAGGCCTACTTTAACATAAAAATTCATTACTTAAAAATATAGTTAATTATTTTCACCTTTATTTTGACTCTAATTAATGTACCTAAAAAGAAACAAGTATGATAAAATTAATAATATATATTCGATTGAAATTATAGAATAAATCAAATTAATTTTAATATTTTTAAAAATATATATTTTAAAAGATGTTAAAAAGTAACTTTACAAATAAAATGAATAGGATGATATATTTGTATTTAAAGTAAACTAAAAATGTTTACTAGATTATAAAAGTGTAGTTCTTCATTAAAATATAAAATCAAATTTGTAGTTTCACTTGATTTCAAACATCTTAATCTAAATATGTGTTTGATTTTAAAAGTTGAGGACAATCTACGGTAATATGATCATATATATTTCATTTTAAAAACTATAAATTGTAATTTTAAACTTCATTAAAATATTTTTCAAGTGGTAAATTTACTCCACAAGTTACATGACTTTTCTAAAAGCTACAAATTATAAGATTTTTCTAAAACTAAGTCTATGACACAAATAAATAGACATTAACTCATTCTTCATTTCATTCACTCTTTAATTCTCTCCCCTCTCATGTCTTATATCAATATATTTTTCGTCCTTTATTTTATTTGCGTCCTAAATATTATACACTCTGGTAAAGATCTCTTATTAGAAAAATCAATAATGCAGTGTCTTTTTCACCATTAAGAACAACATTTCGATCAATTCTCTCTATAATGACTCAACTTTCAACAAAATTCAACTAATCCACACTTTTCAAACACCCTAATGAATAAGTTAACATGTTAAATTCAATATCAATCAAAATTACTTTTTTTAAAATGCTTAATTCAAAAGGAATGCAACCAGTGAGATAGCTCTTCAAGAACAAAATTTTCAACAATTTCATAAGCATGTTATTATGTCATTTCCTTTGGTTTTCTTTGGACTTTTCAATTTCATGGCATTTTTTTTTTTTGAATTGTAGAGATAATTTTTGAAGTATCTAATTAACTTGATTTCTCTTTTTATGTACAACCTCAAAACTTCACGTAACATATATGTCATTATATAATTTATTGAATAACATACATTTATTTATTACTATTATTTTATCATAGTTAAAATCATTTTAAGCAAGTTATATAAATTATTATATTAATTACCTCATGTTAAATTACTGCAGTATATATTATATAAACTGTTGCTAATATTTTTAAATCCTCTTTCTTTGATATAAAACATTAATCCATCATGTTTATTAATTACTTTGAAAAAATTCTTTCTTTATTATACAAAATTGTTCTCCTAATTTTAATAAATATTAAGACCAAAGTTATAACTTTTTTCATCCTTTTATTACTTTATAAAGAATGAGATGATTCATTATAATTTTCATCAGTAATTATTTTTAATAAATATTATGTTTTATTGTTATTTCCTATCATGTTTATTTGAAAATATCATAATAGTTTTTCTTTTAAAATTTAATCAAATTTCTATTATAAAATTGTAATATTGGGCCCATAAACAGGCCTTTCATTATCTAGTATAATACTAAATATAAAATGTGTTCATAAAAATATACTATACGAAAAATTGAATATGAAAGATCTATGGGTGGAAATATATAATGTGTATATATGTAGTATGAAACATAAATATAAAGTATGTATATCAATTTCTTTCACTTACTTTTGTTTGAATGTAGTGATCGTTAATATTGGGACAATTTACTTTTAATTATTTCTACAATTGGTTGATTTATTTCCTTGTACTCCTGAGCTTTTAAAAAAAATATGAGTACATAAGCAAAAATTCCAAGTTATTTCAAAGATACTTTCTATAGGGTGCTCTCACTTTTACCACCCATTTTCACTCCAAGAACACCTATAGCAACTTACAATATACATTAAAATTAATAAAATAGAAAAAATTCATCAAGAACAAGTATAATAATTATTGTTATCCGTTAGTAAGAGTGTCCAAATTCATAGGATTTACGTCTCATGAGTTACGTCTCACTTCAATATACTAAGTAAAAAGGCTTGTCTTACGCCTCCGCCTTTTAAAAAACTCGAGATATAATGAATCCATTAGCTTATATGTTACGTAGAATCTTATTTGATACAACTTGCATTAGTCGTATGCTCTATTGTGTATTATTGATACATGAAAATTGTAGCATGATTTATACACACTACATATTTAATGCATGCATTGACATAATTCAAGATTCAATTGCCCGTTAATTTTTTTAAAAAACATTTTTCATCATATTTGTGGAAGCTATTTTTGTTAATAAATATTTTTAAAAAATGTGCAATGATGTCATTTTTAATACATCAAATCAAACAGTACCTTAAAAATAATTAATGCAAGCATAACTAATACAAACATTTACTTAAAAAATAATTTATGCAAGCATAACTAATACAAACATTTACTTATCCACTCTGTTTAGTATCATTATTATATACCCTACAAAATGATTAAAGATCATTTGATAGGATATACTATATATATATAAAAAAAAAATACTAATAAAGTGGGTATGCAAATGTTTGCATTAATTTATCTTTCTTTTTCAATATCAAACTCGGTTTGTGCCAACATTGTCAAAAGAAGACATCTTTAATATTTCAAGAATAGAGACCGCTTTATAAAATTAGTTTTTTATAGTTAAACTTTTATGTGCATTTGAATTTATATAATAAAATTTATTTATCTTTTATTTGAATTTTTTTATAATAGTATTATTGTAGCCATTTGGGACTTATCTATGTCATTCACAAATGTGTGTGTAATGTTTTAGTAAACATTCAAGATTAATGTAGTATTTATTCAAATTCTCATTGCTTATGAATCTCAATTTTTTGTCACTCAGGATGGGTTCCGTAAGCTAGTTTTCAATTTTCTTATATTTGATTGATTAATGATTTTTAAAATTGTTTTCATTATGAAATAAGTTCCTTAAAAACGAAAATAAATTATTTTTTTACAATAAAAGTAGGAAAAATAATTTTTATAAGTGACTTTCTATTTTGTTAAAGATATAACTCATCTTGATTCCACAATGAATTTATACCTCAAATTTGATTTTGTTTTATCGCACCAGAAAAATACGATAAACTAATCTAAACATTATTATTACAAGACTATAATTATGAAATAACTTTTGTGTCTAGCCACCTAAAACTTCAAAATTATAATTTCTCGAAATAAATTTGTCTACCTATCCCTTGTTGACTAGCAACCTTACACTTCAGATACAATTTTTTATTAACAAAAGGTGAAAGATATTTTCTTACCCTATAAATACAATTTAAATAATTATCGTATCTTAGTACTTTATTTTTTTTGGGATATCATACTGGATTTGACATTGAAAGGAAAAAAGACAAAGGAGCATGTTAAATGTGTTACTTCTGTATTTATTTGTCAAATATTATTTAATTTAATATCATTTTTGCTGTTATAGTCTTTTCAATTTTTGCTATTCGTTTAATTTGTACAATTTAACTATAATTCACCTGATTGTATAATTTGGTTCATGATTGTACAAGTCCATAATTTATATATGTTTATCCTAGCTATTTGTGTATGATTTGTGAAAAATTTACATTAAATTACATTGTCTAACAAAATATATATACATAAAATCTAAAAAGCTCCTAAATGTATAAATATAAAATTTAAATATACTTACCTTGTTTGTATATTCGCAATCGAAATATACAAATTGCTACTTCCATATCAAACAAAACTATAGCTATGGAAGCACAATTATCGAAGCTATATTTATAAAGCCTTATTATATTTATTATATTTGTGATTGTTATTTATGAATTTTTCTCCTGTTATAATGTATTTTCACATAATATTAATAAAAAGGTATTATAAGGCAAGTTGGACTTTATATTAAATATATTGTTACACTCTTTTTAACACCATTGAAGCAATAAACATACACCATTGAAACAATCACCATATTTTTACTTGGCTTACTAATAGTAAAGACTTATTTCATTTCAATCACCATATTTCTACTTGGCTTACAAATAGTAAAGACTTATTTCACAATTTATATTTATCGTCATTATTTATCATGCTCTTCTTCAACACTATTGAAGCAACAAGCCTACGCCATTAAAGTAATATGAGAAAATCACAATACTAGTTATTTGGAAGTTATGCTACACGAGTAAAACGGTAACAATATTAGTCTCGTTAGATGAACTAATTGTTATTTTTTATTCTAAAAAACACGAAAGGTTAAAATATAAAGTGTAAGTTTTTCTATTTATATAGAGTTTGGAGTCCAAATATTTCTCTTTGTAAAACATAATTTTTTCTTTCACTTTATAAAATGTAATAAATAATTTCGTTATATATTAAAATATACACGTTATGAAACTAACGAAAAACGTTTAGAATACTGAATAAAGTAGAATTTTTTCTTCTACTAAGCCTATTTTAGTTACTTTCTAAAATAGTGATTTATTTTGGTTACTTTTAATTTTTGTGGCTTATCTAGGGAGTCCGAAGCCAATAAGGCAAAAAAAGTGTCAAAAGTTTCAAAAGGACACATCATATTTTTTTTAAATCAAAAGGATAAAATCGCTACTCCCAAAGCGATTTCTCTGACACATATAAATGCCGTTTACTTCGTTGAGAGAGCAGCGATTTTCTCGAAAAGTATTTTTTTCTTTTTGCTAATATCGCTGCAGTAGCAGCATTTTCACAGAGTTTTTTTTTAATTTTGTTTTTATGAAAATGGCTGCTTTGGCAGCTTTTTATTTTTTATGTTTTTGAAATCGCTATGGGGCAGCGTTTTACTTCAAATTTTCTTTCTAAAAAGACAGTGTTTTACTTTTTTTTTTAAATAGCGTGTACTATTTTTTTTTTAAAAATTGTTGCCTTGGTAGCATGTTTTCCTAGATTTTTTTTTTTAAAAAAAAAAAATCCTATTTTATTAGAAATAAAATAAAATCCCCCTCCAAATAAAAAAATAAATTTCAGACTGTCAAGGCAGTAATTTTTTTTTAAAAATAAATTAAGTAAAGCAAATGAAAAAAATAAAATAATTAAGTAAAACGCTGCTGAGCAGCGATTTCCTTTTTTTCTTTTTAATAAAAAGCTGCCAAAGCAGCAATAAAAGTTTTTAAAAAAATTCTACTAAAACGTTGTTATGACAGCGATACTAGGGAAAAAAAGAAAAAGAATTTGGAGAAAATCATTATTCGAGCAGCGATTTTTAATATTAACAGTGTTAATATGTGTCAGATGAAAATCGCTTTAATAGTAGCCATTTTGCTCTTTTAGTTTAAAAAAAATATATGATATGTCTTTTTAGAAATTTTGAGATTTTTTTTTTGTCCTTTTAACTTCTAAAATATAGGACATTTAACTTAGTCAAATCTGACCAATTATGGTTAGATGGATGGAGGAATAAAAACGACTAAATTTCACTAGTCAAATTCTTATAATTAACGAAAAAATGTTAAAAATATTTTTAAACTATTCGAAATAGCTCGTATTTACCCTTAAACTATATTTTAACTCAAAATTATCATTCTCGTCAAACTATTGTGTCAAAAGTACCATTGCTTATTAAGATAAAAAAGTTGGCATCAAATTTCACATAAAGAGAGTGGCGGACCTAGAATTTTTGTTGAGGAGGTTCGGAAATTAAAAGTATAAACATCTAAATAAAAAAAAAATAAAAAAAAATGTAAAAATAAAACGCCAATGCAGGGATTCAAACCCTAGACGTCGCGCATAACTTTGAGCTCAGCTACCGCTGGGCTATCTCATCCATTTGTGATTTAGGGTGTTTAAAATATATATATCAATACAAATCTAGAAAATTCACCTTAGGTACACAGTCTATTTTTTTATCGAGGGTGTTCGGGTGAACACCCTGGACAGAACGTGGGTCCGCCCCTGCATAGAGACATCAATTGTGCAATATTCACTTTTAACACCTCATGTAGGGTCCCGTTATATTCTTTTGACATTTTATTTATAATAAGAAAAAAGCTGAAGGAAAGTGTAATACACTCGTTGATGACGTGACAAACAACGCATTAAATAATTACATGTGTTATTTTAAGTTTATAATTATTTTAAAATCTAATTAGTAAATTTAATAATAATTATTCTAAAATATTATTATTTTACAATCGTCCTTTTTATACACTCTATATCTCTTTTGTGCTTTTTTTTCTTTCCTTTTAGTGTTGTTTTGTGGGAAAAGACAAAATGAGAGATCAAATATGAAATATGGGTATTGGTATTCATTGATCCGACAAAAAAAAGTAGAAGGAGGTGATGGTAAATTTAGAAACGTAATACAATGAAGAAGAAAAAAAATGACCTAAAAACGGATTTGAATAAAAAAGATTGACCTCCATTGAAGGAGTTTAAGCTTTGAAAAAATGGTGGGAGGTGGTGACTTGAAAATTGGAGAAGAAGAAGAGAAAATAAAATTTAAAATTAGCTAAATTAAGTCTTTCACGTGCTATTATATCACACGCACTTTGACATGTCAGCAAAAAGTGCCTAAATAACACAACTGGATCTTCATGAGGTGTCTAAAATGAACATCGTTCAGTTAAGATGTTTAAGTGAAATTTGGTGTCAATTTTAAGGGGTCCATCGGCTTATTAATGGAAGTTGTTAAATTGTCATGTGGATAACACATTACACGATATTTATCATATTTTACCATATTATCCCCTATTAAATGATTTGGAGAATTATATTTAATGCTAAGATTAAAATATAAAAAAAATAATTTTTTCTTGATATGTCAAATAACAAATAAAATCGAAAATCTATTTTAGAAAAAAATAACAAGTACAAATGAAAGAGAAAGTATTAAAATACTTTATAATATTTCTAAAAATAAACTAGTTGTGTAATTTTGTTACCCACTATCAATACTTCCTCAATTTCATATCAATTTAATTTTTGAGATATTTTCTATCATTCACTTAATTGTTCAGTTTCAAGACTATTTTTAAAGTGTTCTTTCAGTTTTATCCTTCATTAGTGAGTATTCGAATTACTAATTAATTAATATTTAGTTATTTTAATCATAAATTTTAACAATAACTAATAAGGATAAAAATGAAAAGCATATTCAATTTACGCCTTAATCTATTTTTTCTAAAGGATGTAAAATAAATTAATATAAAATAGAGAAAAACTCATTAACAATATTTCTAAAAATAAACTAACCATATAATTTTATTGTCCCACCTTCAATAAATACTAGTTAATCTCATTATTTAATACCCAATTGACTTGAGATACAGAGTGAGAGTAGTGAGAGTCAAATATTTCTAATCAGATTTCTCTGAAAACTACATCTAACTGAAGAAGAAGAAGAAGAACCCAACATGCTGAGATTAGCTTCAAGGTTAGTTCCCACTCTTCACTCTCATCAATCCTTCAAACAACATAGAAAATCTAAATTCGGAATAAGCATAATCTTATTATATGTATATAAAATCAATAATTCAGTTCAGCAATTTGCAGAATTCATTTTAAATCCGTCTCTAATTTGAAATCTGAATACAACTAGTTAGATGTGGAAAAAAAAAATATTTCGATTGATAATAATCGAATTAGTAGGCATTTAATCATAAATTTCAAGTATCATGATGTATTCAGTTTTATTTTTATTGTCTCTCGTGTTCTGCACCTTATCTTTACAACTCAGTTTTTTTTTGTTTTTTTCTGTTTAATTTTGAACCAATTAACAGGGGCGGCATCAAATCCAGGGCCATGTTTCAAACTTTCAATAAAGACTTCTCCACTCACGTTGAGAGGTGTGTTTTCTCTCTCTGTTTCGTTTTATGTAACACAATTCAAATTATGAGTGTTAAATTATTTAATTTATAATGTAAAATTTTGAAATGATCTAGCTAGCCAATGAGAACTAGACATCACGGCCCCGCGATCGCTAATTGTTGCATCTTTTTTATTTTTTGCTCTTTGATAAAAATATGAAATAATTTTATTAGAAGTTCGATTAAATTTTAATTTTATATCAAAAAATCGAAGTAAAATACTTTCTATTGAAAAAGAAGTAATAATACATCAAACTTGGCTATTTGAAAATAATATATTTTGAACTTATCTTATTATATATATAATAAAATTTAAAATATAAAGGATTATAATTAATTTTTCTTTGATGTTTTTAATAATAATTGTAACACATTTTGAGAGTGAAGTATTATTCTTAAATGTCATATTGCCGTCAAAAATGACAAGAGATCATTTTGTGTTTCTTGAGCACATGCATATCATTTTATTTATTCGCATAGACCACATTGCATATGTCAGGTATCATAATTTGAGTGGTAAAAGACAAAGGAGCACCATATATATACATTTTTTATCATATGCTTTAGGAATATAAAGTTTATAGCTTTCCATTTTCAATTAAGATGCGCATAACTTTTCATAAATATCTTTCTTATTTCAACTATTATCTCTTTATATTAATACAATTTAAAATTCGATTCTGAAAAATTCTGAAAAATTCGGGATGAGAGCGCTGCGTATTCAGTAGTGTTTCTTTTTTTGTTCCGTCATGGTCTTGAATTCAAGCCTCGAAATAAAAAAAGTCTTATTCAAAACTGTTTTTTCTTTTTAATCGTTCTTTCATGTCTCATAGTCAAATTAATCAAAATATTCAATATTGATATCGAAATTGAATTAATATTTTTTTTGGATGGACCAAAATTTTGGGCCTAAAACCTTCCTTTTAATGGCTTGATCCTCTGGCCGGCCCTGAGTACTCTGAATAAAAAGTTTGAAAGTAAGTTTATTTTGTGAATGCAAGGAAACTAGAAGGCAAGGTAGCGCTGATTACCGGAGCAGCAAGTGGAATCGGAAAAGAAACCGCCGCGAAATTCATCAACAACGGTGCCAAAGTTGTAATCGCAGATATACAAAATCAGCTCGGCCAAGAAACTGCCTCCGAGCTCGGGCCAAACGCCTCCTTTGTGATCTGCGATGTCACAAATGAATCCGACGTCTCCAATGCGGTTGATTTCACCGTCTCCAGCCACGGACAGCTCGACATTATGTACAACAATGCAGGTATTCAGAGGCGAATTCAACATACATAGTAACTCATACTATTCTTGTCTTGTACATACATAGAATTCAAATGAATTTTAAAATTTTGTAGGTATAGCATGTTGTACTCCACGGACCATAGCCGATCTTGACCTCGATGCATTTGATCGGGTCATGGCTATCAACGTCCGTGGGGTGATAGCAGGGATTAAACACGCAGCTCGGGTGATGATCCCACGTAAAACCGGTTCCATATTGTGCACAGCTAGTGTGACAGGGGTGATAGGAGGTCTAGCACAGCCTACATATTCGACAACCAAATCCTGTGTGATTGGAATCATGAGATCAGTTACAGCAGAACTAAGTCAGAACGGAATCAGAATCAATTGTGTATCGCCCTTTGCAATTCCAACTCCGTTCTATATGGATGAGATAAAATTGCACTTCCCGGAATTGGAACCTGAAGTTCTTGTTAAAATGTTGCATCGCACGAGTGAATTGAAAGGAGCCTACTGTGAGCCAATTGATGTGGCTAATGCTGCTCTGTTTTTGGCTAGTGATGATGCCAAGTATGTTAGTGGCCATAACTTGATGATAGATGGAGGTTTCACCTCTTATAAGAGTTTAAACTTCCCCATGCCTGATCAAGTATAGTATTCCTTAGTTTCAATTTGAATGATTTAATTTGACTGAACACTAATATTAAGAACCAAAAGAATATTTTTAAATTTTATGATTTTAAATTTAAAATGTGTGTAATTCTTTCAATTTTATGGTGTTAAAGTTGTTATATGAGATGTTGGAATTAAAAACCTTTGCTAAAAATATAAAAAATATTAGTACTCTTTATACATCAGTCATAGGTTTATCATTGGTTCTATTTAACTTTAGAATATTAGCTTACCAACCTTCAATTTATTTTTATTATATAATATAAAGAGGTACTCATGTTCAATATCACGTCAATGCATATACATAACATAGTATTAATAGAAATAGGAGATGATGGTGCATCTCATTTCAATCGAATACCGTACATGCCATATTCACCTCGTCCATCACAAATATATGAATTCAATAAAGAAATATGAACGCAAACAACATTCAAGTCAACAACTCGTCAGCTAAGGTTCATATGCTTTGGCATTTTAGGATTATAATAAATCATTTTACAATATTCAACTATCTCTTATAACACCATTACACCGATATTAAAAAAATGACAATCACATACGGGTTACGATTAGGAAAAATTACATAAATTAATACATTTTAATAAATAATTACTATTTTAGCAATACTTTTTGTTTATTACCATTTATAGCAGTACTATGTCAAATCTGTAATATGTATTAAAAGTGAATTATGTATGCAATATATACGAATTATAATTGTTTTTAAAAATATATTATGTTTGTTTGGTAAAAAATTGACACATTGTATTATAAGTGTATTAAAATGTGTGATAAATGAATTATCTATCATTAAAATTTGTATTATATGTGAATAAAAAATTATTCTTTGTAATATGAATTAAACTTGTATTATAAATGAATTAAAATGATCAAGTGAAAAAGAAATATTATTGCTATAAATGGTAAATATTTTTTTATTATAGTATATTTATGTAAGTTTCTCTTAGGATTATAATAAATTATTTTACAATATTCAACTTTCTCTCTTATAACATCATTAAACCGATATTAGAAAAATGACAATTACATACGGTTACAAGACCCCATTTTACCCTCATCCACAATAACCTAAGCGTTGCCACAATATTTTGGGCTTTTGTGGCGACTATTGTCGTCAAAGGTGTAGTTCTTTTGTAATAAATTCTAGTTGGCAACACTTAAGTGGAAGGATATTTATAGTCCATTAGAATAAGACAAGGTTATTTTTTGATTCCAAAATATATCGAACAATGTAAGAGACTTTAGTTTAGATAGAAAAATCACCCTTGAAATTAAATTCGAACCCACAATGTACAAAAAGTTTAATTTATCCATAAATAGCAAAAGGGTTGTGTATAATTACATTAGCATTTACTTTATTGCGGATAAGGAAACAGTCCATCTTCACTCTCTTCTCCAATACATAAATATGGCAGCTGCAGCTGCAACCTGCTGCTTCTCTGCCGGCTCCGGCACCGGCAATTCACTCTCCTTTCTAGCATCTCACCGCCCCTCAACCTCCCTAAGACCACCTCCTTCTTTATTTATTCCTAAAGCTGTACATCAAAAGTCATCGTCTTCTCCTCCTCATCCCCCTTCACAGGTAAATGACATCTCTCATTTTCTCTATTTCCAGTTAAGCATTGTCTTTATTACTTATTTCATTTCAATTTCGACTGTTCCCCAATCTCAGGTCTTTTTATTCCGTTTCTGATACTTCACTTTTTAGAAAAAGCACATATCTTGGTTTGTGAATTTGACATTACTCCTTTTGCTCTTTCCATTGAGTATGCGAGACTGCAATTCGTAGGAATTACTAATATTATAAGTCTCGAGGGCAAAAAATGAAAAATGAAGATAAGTTGATGATTTTGGGTTTCATATGAGTGCTAGTGTAGATAATTAGAAAAATCGGAATTCACAAATATTTTATCAGTCACTTCAATGAAAAAAGATATAACAGGTAATCTAGATACCCAATTGCTGTTGTTTGATGATTAATACAGCCTGAATTGTTCTTATGAGTCCGTGTTTTCCAATACTTGTGGCAGTGCTGCTTGTCACATTACTGTGTTCTAGGGAAAAAATATTTTTTTTGTTCATGAGTTAAGATTTTATCTAACAAGCAAATGATGGATTCAGAAAGCAGTTGGTAAACAGAACTTCATATGGAGATCAAAAGACGAAAGACATTTAGCAAATAAAGATGGAAGAAGCAGTAAAAATGAAACGGGAAGATCTAAATCAACTGCATTAAAATTTTCTGGTCTGCAGAGGAAAGGATCAGGAAAGGGGGCTCCATCTGAGTCAAAGGAGCTGCAGGTACGGTGACAGTCGTAATGCTTCTTCTGTTTGTGCACATGAGTCATTAATTTGCCTGGTTGGATGCCGTATGATTTTCTTCTACTTTTTTTGTCTGTGCGCCCTTAAAGGTATTTTTCTGTGCTAGAAAACTGCAGCAATATTTGATTTTTTCTAGTCATAGGGATGTTCTCATGGACAAGATCAAAGTTCACTTGGACATTGATACATCTACGTTTTTTCCATTTTTGCTTCCATTCACTTGTTTTTTAACCCTTAACAGTTGTATAATTGAATTATATTATTTTGGTGCTGGTAAGTCCTTTCCACTTTATCATGTCCCAAAAGGAAGTCACACATTGTCTTCAGTTGTTCTATACCACTTTATCTTAGTTGATGTCTTTTCCAGGTAGAAACTGGTATCATTGAAGATGCAACTTTTCTCAATGCAGTTGTGAAGGTAAATATGTGGTTAAATGACAATATTTTTGTTGTGCTCATTTCCTTTTGAGGCCTCTTCTTTGTAGCTCAATATTTCTTGTCCACTTTGCTAATTGTTTTACTGAAATTTATCTGTTTTTCCCCTTTCTACGATTATTATCTGTGGAGATTTGAACCTGTAACTCCTACCAAATATATCCTTTAGCTCCTAGTTTCCTACCCACATTCTATACTGACCCTTACTACTGAACCTCTAGCAAACTGTTGAGCCCAGCTCATCCTCGCTCAGTGAATCTCTTCATTGCTGTGTTTAAGAGTTGAGACTGAATTCCGGTTATCTGATGCTCAAGCTATAAATGGTTATGTACGCACAGAGAACAACATAATCTGATCTAAATATTGTATGCTAGTCTAAAAAAGAACTGTTGGTGGCTCCTATTTTGTATGTTTCGGTAGCTCTTGCAATCTTTGTAAGTTCAATATTTTGGCATTAAGGTCTAAAAGCCAGCCTTAACTTCTCAAATATTTAAAAAGTTAACTATACTATAGTTTTATGTACTGTGAAATATCAGAGATAGTGGAACTCCATAGAGTTTATGAACATATTGGAAGCATAGAGGAAAATGATTATAACTCACTTAACAATACTTCTATTCAATCTGTCAACGATTGCCAATTTAATGAAGAAAGTGAAGGACAGCCAGGATATATTGACATTATTGAAGACATAAAATGTAGATTATGATTCCTCTAGATCTACTGCTCTATCCTTCTTTTCACCTTAAACACTTATAAATGCTCGAGGTTCTCAACATGTGTTTCTTCACCTTGCTTGCATAGAAGTTTTGTTTGCTTTGGTCTAAAATATAAATAATATTCTATGATTTCTTCGATTAAATATGAAGCTATTTCATAGAGTCAAAAGAATTGATGTCCAAATCGTTATATTTGCATTGGATATGTTTAGGCTCTATCATTTAATATTGTTTAGGCCATGTTTTATTCTATTGAGTAGCTTCCTAAGATGATTTCTGTGAAATGATATTGAAGAAAAAATGTTTGGGGCTTAAAAGAGAGAATTAAAAGGACATGAACAAGGAGTTACGGATTAGATCATGTGAGGGGGGTGGGCTGGTCAATTTAATTAAAAATAGAAACTCAGCTATTTACAACTAAATGGTTTAGTTCAAATCTTTTTACAACTAAATGGTTTAGTGCTTCCAATTGGAAGATAATGTAAATGTACCATGTGAAACTAACTACTGACTTCTATATACTTCTGTTGTTATGTTGTGTAGAGTTCCTAGACCTCCATAAACAATAAATGTCCAATTTTTTTTTTTAGCATCAGAAGGTATATCAACAATATGAATAGTTATATTTTTTTGATGACAAGGGAAACCCGCAGCCGCTACCCTTTGGGTGCGCACAGGGTAAAACCCCGCTCCTATGCAATAGCTCGTAAACCACATATGAATAGTTATATCACATATATCAGCACGTGCAGTTGGATTTTGATAATTTTACAATGCAATGGACTCACTTTTTCCTTCTCCATCATGTTTATCTCTAGGTTTTCTGTACACACACTGCTCCAGATTATTCCCTCCCCTGGCAGAAGCAAAGGCAATTTGCAAGTACTGGAAGGCATGCAATTCCAGCTTCTCTCAACTTTAGTACTTCCTTTAAAAGTTGTGAGAAAAAAGTAAAATTTCTTGTAAAGAGTAGTTTTCGATTGGGCCTAAAGGCTTCGATTCCCATTATATTGCCAATTTATACATAGAAGAGAGAATTTTCTATGGGATTAGTGCATAGAAACATTGTGCCTATTGAAAAATCTACATATAAAGATTCACTACATATAAAATAGTATTGCAAGTGTAATGATGTCAAACATTTTAGGATGTCCCAAATTGGAAATGGTGTCATCTAAATTTGGGTGGAGGGATTATTGACTATTGAAGCACCAACTAATGTTTTTCTTAGCATATTGCATATATTATAATAGGATGACCTTTGAAACGAATTTCAGTAGAACTAATTTAATATGCCAGTAGAAAAAGTATATTTTGGTTATTCTATATCATATTTGTAGTTATAAGGGGTTGAAAATATTTCTGTATAGACAAGGTTTTTGGTGTCACTTTTACAAACAAAGTTAATTTTTGTACTGATGAGGAGAGCATTCATGTGCAATTCCTGCTATTTGTAAAAATAATTGGAATAGTTACGAGATATCAATTAGTGTAAAAGATTGGGTGCTCTTTGTAAGTAATGTTTTGTAAAGAAAAATGTTTTTGAATGATGATCTCTGCTTTTTGAATACAGTTTGTATGTTGAAATTATCTCCTTCATATTAATAAAATGCATTGGATGTATATTAATTAGAGTTCTGTTGCTACGTCTGACAATGCATGTGTTTCCCTGTGGTAATTAAGAATCTCAAGTAAGTTTCTTCAAGAAATTATTAACTATTGGCTATTAGAAATATTAACTATGGTTCTTGAGATTCTTGGTTCCTGTTAATTGCATCTGAAGAATTGCTGGTTTGTACAATTATTCACTGTTATGTGTGTATCTGTTACATCTTTTAGGAGAGGGAGTGGGACTGTCCACAATTCTGACTGTTGTTTTCTTTGTACAGTGCTTTCATGATTGGTGACGGGAAACTCCTGACGAATGCTCATTGTGTTGAACATGGTACCCAGGTAAAGTCTCGCCTTTGCTATGTAGACAATATTCCCATTAACTGGTTTCTATGTGCCTGTTTCTGTCTCCTCCTTTCTTCGTTGAATGGAAGAAATTCTGAAGTTTTCTCAATCTGCTTTTATTAGAATAACAATTTTTTATCATAATGGAAACTTATTCTCTAGAAAACTTTTTTCTTCATTATATAATGCAACACCCTTAAACTAAAGAAAATGGTGTCATGAGAATTGATTATCAGGACCACTAAATCATAATATTTTTCCTTTTTGATTACCAAGAAATCCTGAAGGGCTAATGGCGCAAGGTTTGGACTTGGATAACAGGCCAATCCTCTATCCTTCTCCAATTATATGCTAGGCTTTCGTTTGTGGTAGGGTTTGAATCTATGACGTGCGCCTGACCCATACATCATACGTGCTTTCACCACTAGACCGGGGAACTTTTTTGGTCATTCTCAAATACCAGGCTTCCGTTATTCTGTTTTGTTATGAGAACCATTCTTTTTCCGGGTCGAGAGCATATCTATGTTATCCAGAACCACGGTCTTCTGATCAAGCCTTACTTTAAGATTGGTACTGGATTTTGGGGAAAAATGATTCACTTTTATTCTTCTTTTTGTAAAAGGTGAATCCGTGAAGGATAACTTACATTTTTTAATTATATTTCTACAGATAAGTTGTTATAGAAAAGAAAAAGATTGGAAGATGTGGAAGAGAAAAAGTAACTTTGCAATCTGTCTTATTTACTCTTTAGGCTTTGCATGGTGCCTTCCTCAAAATATGAGATTGTACTTCTCTTCTAGGTTTTTGAACTTATTGTAGTTTTTCATCCCAGGCAACGTTTTTTTTCTGGCAAAAACTGCTGTTAAGGATATCTAAATGCATGGAAATAGTATGTATGGCAAAATGAAAATTTTGGTGCACTTTTTCTCTCTAATTACATGATAGGGGTGTTGGGACTACTCATGCAAAAGGAACTAGACATCAAAAGAAAGTTGAGGCATTTAACTAAGTCTAGAGAAATGTAAGTTGGCTTTAAAGAAACTTAAAGAGGTCACATTTGGGTTATCTAACCCAGAAAATATATCGCACCTAATCCACATCACCACGTCAAAATCCATCCTTTTGGATAATTTGGACAAATCATCATCCATTTTCAAGCCCTACTTTTATTATTCAGTGTTCTGTAAATGACATCTAACTTGCTAGTCATAAGTGGCGGAGACCTCTTGCAAGTTTTGAAGTTTTTTCTTGCCCACATCTTTATCAATTTCTTTTTCTTTATCAATTTTTCTTGCATCTTCTTGATGCCTTGAAATGAATCTACTTACTTCATCAAAAAAAAAATGTAGATTTAAAATGCACTTTTAGCTGAAGTGTCTTTTTGGTGGCAGGTTAAAGTGAAGAGAAGGGGAGATGACACTAAATATGTTGCCAAGGTATGCTTTTCATGTTAACTTGTGAATGCCTATATTACCTGGTAATCTTCTTCTATTTTAATTGGTAGAAGTCTTAAAGATGTAAACTTGGTGTGGTAGATAAAAATATACCCAGCTCAACCATTTGCTGATCTAAACCTAGAGATTCTATTTGGGGTGGTAAGGGGAAATGTGACCCAACCCAATTAACCTGTTTACCATGGGGCTCATTGGGAGAGTTTAGTTAGTTGATAATGAACATTTCCCGTCTGTTGGAACGTCAATTCGGAGCTCCCAGCTAATGTCTTCAAAATTGCATTTGGCATTATGATTTCATTTATAAGATGGATTTTTATGTTTATGGAAAGTGAGATATTGCTAAAGAATAAAACTTTCTATTTTCTCTTAAACTTGTGGAGCTTCAATTAAGCTCTTCGATCAAAAGAATCACTTTTTATCAATGCCTAGATGAAGTGGTGCAGTTCCAGAATTTGGTATAGTTATAATGTGAGAAAATAAAGCATATAGTTTTTATCTTTAATTAACATACTGGATGTGAAAATAGGTACCAAATGGTTTTCTTTACTATTTTCAATGTGGTTTAGTCACAAGCTAAAATTATATTATTTGAGTGTAAACACGATGGTGTGGTGAAGTTGTCTGCGTTAAGACTGTGCCTCCGCTTTAGGTGCTAACTACTGCTTAGAAGTTTATGTTTCAACTAGGTCTTGTGCTATTTTTTTAAAAAAGAACTACAGTCTTCTCGTTATCAGTGGGCCCATTCCTTATCCTTTGCATATTCAAAAATCATCCGCCTCTGGGAGCTCCTGAATGTTTTTTCTATTTTGAACAGTTATAGATTAATTAAATAGGTTCCTCCTAGTTATCAAAACTAAATAAATTCAATAGGTTGTTTCTTTTGTAAGGAAAACAATAAATTGAATTTGCAGTCTTGACAATCAGTATGTACTTTAAGACGATGCATTTACTGATGTATTCTAATTGTTAGATTATAAATGGAACAAAAAGATGGTATGAATATTCCATAGCAAGACTCTTTCATGATGTTGAGAATTGTAAAGATATGGCACCTGGACCAACTCAACCCCCAAACCTAGCTTATGAGGAAGGATTGCCCAAGTTCATATAAGTAAACCACCAGTCCATTCCCCAACCAATGTGGGACTTTGACCCACTATAACACCCTCTTCATGCCCAGGCCCAGCTGAAGCTTGGATGAGAGCCCAGATGAAAATGAACCTAGCTCTGGTACCATGTAAAAATATGACACCTGTGCCTAACTCAACCCCAAAAGCTAGCTCATGAGGGGAGGATTGCCCAAGTCCATATAAGTAGACCACCAGTCCATTTCCCAACCAATGTGGGACTTTGACCCTCTCTAACAAGAATCACTAGGTGAGTCTAGGCAGATAATTGGAAAATTAGTTTCTATAGATGAAAAGTTGGGTCTAACTTTATATAATGTAATCGGTTTTTGGTTCCAGGAGTATCTTTAACAAGATTTCTTTTATGATGTTGAAAACCGGAAGCTAAGTGAGAGATGACCACATAGGCCAGATCCATCGAGAAGATTAGTGTTGTTAGATGAAAGTCGTGTCAGAAGTGCTAAAATGTCATTGAGTTTTAGTGCTTAATTTCGGCATCTATTGAATGCAGGTTCTAGCTAGAGGAGTGGAGTGTGACATAGCCTTGTTATCTGTGGAAAGCAAGGACTTCTGGAAAGGAGCTGAACCCCTCTGCTTTGGACACTTGCCTCATCTGCAGGTGCGTCTCACATTCATCTGTACAGATCAGTTCTGGTGCCAAACTTATGCATGTATTTGGAAGATATTCTTTCTTGTTTATGTTAATTTTCTTACATGCAACTTTTACCAAACAAACTTAATTTTGGAGAAATATATAATGGATTTGCCAACGTCCTATCATCGGATTGAGATTTTTCCTGATATGAATGATTCTGTGTCTTATTATGCCAGCAGTTTTGTATTATGTTAGGCTTCAATTGAAGATTTAGTAGTTGACACTTCGTTTTTCCTTGAATGTAATTATTTGGTAACAAGTAAGAATAGTAAATCTACACGAAATTGTAGATCTACTTAATTTTTTTTCATAGTTACCCTTTTCTCAAAAAAAAAAGTAATTCTACATGAAATTTTGCAAATATTTGCTCGAAGAACTTGCTGAATTTTTAGGAAGAGTGTAAAAACCACTTAGTGCCATAGTTGTGTGTGTATAAATGTCATTTAAGTTTGCTGAACTACTATCTTCTTCTTAAATTGCTGTATTCAATTGAATCTTAGTTGAATTCTTGACTTCTTTTTTAGTACCCAAACTTAAATCTGTCCTGTTCTGTTGCAATCTATATAGGTGTCATTCTTAAGCTGGAAGTTACTTCTGACTTGCAGGATGCTGTAACTGTTGTAGGTTATCCACTTGGAGGAGATACCATTTCTGTGACAAAAGGGGTGGTATCAAGAGTAGAGGTTTGTGTTTGTATTGTTTGGTTTTCAGTTTATTGTTGCATAAATTTATTTGTAAAACCAGGCAGTGACTGAACCTTTTTATCTTCATTGGAAGTTTGTATTGCTCTACTCACTAGTGCTGCTCAGTTGTCATTTTCTGGGTACCATCTCTTTTTTTTTTTTTGAGGATAGTAACACTGGGTACACCATCTCGATAAGCATGTTATGATTGCTATTTCTCTTACCTCATCAATATTGAAGAGTAATGGTCAGCCAGAGTTTGAAGAACTGTGAAATCTTTACTCTGGAGCCTCCATAAATAGTAGACGGTTTTCACAAAATTTATTACATGGTATAGAAGCAATAAAGTGACCTATGCTCATCATTTGTTTGATGATGAGCATTTAGTGAATACAGTGACCTTTATCTCAAAAAATAAATAAAATAGAAGCAATAAAGAGATACCACATGAATTGTTCCATCTCCTTCCTAAAACTTGGAACATATACTTAAAGCAGTTCGTTGACCATAGATGAGGTTCCTCAGCAGTAACTAAAATGAGCAAAATCTTTTTATTTCATTACATAGTCAATGGGCAAAATGACATTTCATCAATAGCCTTCAGCAATTTAGCTTGTTGATCGAAGCTAGGCACGCAGGCAAATTCATTCTTCTTTGTGATAAGTACTTTTTGTTCCATTTTATTTTTCTTTTATGTTTTATTGTTTTGTTTATTATATTGCCCACTTTCTTATAAGTGCTAGCAGTTTCCTTGGAGTTGGTTTTGAGTTGATATGTATATAGAGGAAATTGTTTGAAAATAAGACAATCTTCCCTTTAACTGTTCTCGGAAATGTTGAATACTTGTGACAACTCATATATTGGTGTTCATCATTAGGTCACATCATATGCTCATGGATCATCTGAGCTTCTGGGCATTCAAATAGATGCAGCAATAAATCCTGGTAAGTATGGACATCTATGATAAGGCTAGTCCTATATAACACTAATCATGCCCCATTAATTTGCTCCTATTAATATGAGTTGTTTATACCTTACAAAAAAAATAAGGAAAAATAAATTCTTACTTGTTTAATAACTTCTTGCATGTGCTTGTATGAGGATTACGGGGCTGTGCTTTCTTACTTTACTGTAGTTTCTGCTACTAATAGCAACTGTTTTAGGTAATAGTGGTGGCCCTGCATTTAATGACGATGGAGAGTGCATAGGAGTGGCATTTCAGGTAGTTTCTTATCAGAATTTGATAATGCTCTTGTCATGTTAATAAATTCTGGCTTCTTTTTTGGATTTTACCATTTGGTCTGTAAAATATAACGTCTTTATCATAATTCGAGTGCATCTTTTGCTTTTCAAGTTTCCAATTGTTTATGTCTACTTAATTGCCTTAGTTCGTCATTCTACGCTACTGTTATAATCATTGGTTGTGAAAGACAATTTTTGAAGCTAGCTCGAAATCTTGCGCTCATTGGTAATACTTTCTTTTTACTTATTTGAATATTTTCTTGATACATGTTCTACTTTAGAAGTTCAAATTTTTCTTGTGCATTCCCTGCTGAAAAAGATTTTTATCATCGTGCTGCTTCTTCACAAACTGCTGAGTCTTCTCTGGATTCTATACTTTATATCAGGTTCTTTTGCAAGTTTGTGCTTTCTTTAGGGTATATGTTTTCACACGAAGAGTCCTTTAGGTTTACAGGTCAGATGACGTTGAGAATATTGGTTATGTTATCCCAACTACGGTAGTGTCTCATTTTCTGGAAGACTACGAAAGGAACGGGAAGTACAGTGGTGAGTCTCTCTCCTTTTTTGGAAAAATGTATTCTATGTTGGAAAATTACCTAAATGTCTATGATTCTGCAACTTTTTTCCAATTGCTTTTTCAATTTGGTATACAAGAATTTTGATTTTCCAAAATGACACCTATTGACCACTGGGTGAGTCACAGGGAAAGAACTTTCAATTCAACCTGCTTGGGTTTGAATCCTGTGATTAGTCTTTTAAATGCACCAACCTAAATATCTGAAATTCTATTGAAGTTTGGAAAGAAAACTGACCTATTCAGTACCTGCAAATGTTGACTATAATTAGTGTTTTTAACTTACTTTTTGTTAAGATTGTCCGACATTGATTGAGGAAATGGGTTATTGTATCCTTAAGGTTTTGAGCAATTGTTGCCTGTGAGTTAGCCTTTGGGGTTGATTTAGGCCCAAGGTCTATTTTCTTTACATTGTATTAAAGCCAGACCTACCCATATTCTTGGTTTACTCAATTGTTGTGGCCCTGTGTTAAATTGTTTACGCTCCCAATGTCTATCTGTAGGCATGGGGGAGGGGTGTTAGAGTGTCCCACATTGAGAGAATGTGATGTTGTCAGCCTGTCATAGAGGGTAGGTTGCAAATGAGGGACCTAAGCATTTCATTTCTGAGCCATGGACGTTTATCTTGATGCTTATTGGTTCTGCAATATAAGCAAGGGTGGCTTTATGAGGGATTTTTGCTAAAGAATTTCAAAAGTCGGTTTTCCATGTGCCCCTTTCTATACAACACTATCACAATTAGTCCAAGAAAACAGTTTTCATCTTTTACTAAGATGTTTTATTTCTTAAATACAAAAAATGATTTTGATTCATAATTCCTTTTTAAGTAGCAAGCTCTGATGCTTCTTGGTTCTACAAGATGAGCAAGGGTGGGTTTATGAGGGTTCTTTTGCTAAAAGATTTCAAAAGTCGGTACTCCATGTGCCCTTTCTATACAACACTATCACAATTAGAGCAAGCAAAGAGTTTTATCTTGTACTAAGACGTTTTATTTTCTTTAATATTTATAATATAAATGATTTTGATTCATAATTCCTTTCTATGTAGTTTCTTAGTATTTAACTTTTCATCTTAAAAGATAGAAGAGTTGTGTCTGAATGCACACCGATAATAAATGATTCGACCCTCTTTCTCCAAATGCCTTCGTTATTTCGATAGGATAAAGGGCCTCAGTTGAGATTCAATTTCTGAGAGAGAAGGGGTGGGAGGGCAGGAGGCGAGCTGGGCCATTATTTTTCCTCAACGCCTTATTATGAAAGATGACTTCGTTTATTATGTTTGCTGCTCTTAAATCTTAATTATTAATCACAAAAGTAAATCTTTCTATTATGTTGTGGTTTGTGACCCTTCAAAACAATATAGAAACTAGTGCTACTTTATTCTTGCTTGTTCTTATGGTCCCTGCCAATTGCATGGCTGTTTTATAATTATGTCAAACATAGGCTGAAGTTTTAACCTGTAACTTTCAAACTTCTAATTGGTAAAATTTTTTACTAGTTATTAATTTGTTGATTTTTTTATAGTTGACTGCAAACCATTTATTCATTTTTTAAAAAAATTTAAAAACCATTCACAATTCATTTATGTGGTGCCTATTTTTGTTCTTCACTATTTTGGAGTATATTCGTTTATAAACGACATTATTGAATAGTGAATTTGGCATTTAGTTGTTTTTGGAAGCCTGAAGATTATCTCCCAGCCAAATATCTAGTTAACCAAAAAAAAAAAGAAAAAGAAAAAGAAAAAGAAAAGAAAGAATCATCACTTGAGCCAATTTCAGCCACATCTTTACAGAATTGCCACAACAACTCCCTCGCTCCCGCAAAGCTTCTTTTGTTTCTTTTTTCTTTTGCTAAAGCTGCAGCACAGTACAATTATTTATCGAATTTGTTAGTCTCATCCTTATGCGTTAAAGAACTACCAGTGCATCATATGATTTGGAAGCTTCTTTGCTGTAGGTTTTCAATTGCTTATCTAACAGTATTGTGTTTTCAGGTTTTCCTTGCCTTGGGGTATTGTTGCAAAAATTGGAGAATCCAGCACTACGTGCCTGCTTGAGAGTCCCTTCGAATGAGGTCTGGATTTGTACCTAGATATATAAAGAAGTCCTCATTAGTTGCATAAGCTTTTTATAACAGATGTCTTTCTTTCTGGAGTTCCTTATCCTTTTCTCGGTAATTCTCTTTTGTGGAGGTAGGGGAAGAGAGGGAGGGTGGGAGGGGCATATTTGAAGCAAATGAGACCATTTTTCTTCTTTATTTAGCTGTTCGTTTGATCTTGTTTCCCAGTAGAACTCTATAATTCCTCAAACAACTTTGTTAATACTAGAGTTGAAATGGTTTCTGTAGCAACATGAATTGTGTGAGAGTGGAGGAAGGATCCAGTGGTTAAATTCCTACAAAGAGATAGAAGGGGGTTGTCATGGCTAGAATTCAGTAAATCTTTGCTTAAGGCCTTATACATGAGAGAAAAAAGTATATAATTGAATAAAAACATTCATCTTCAGTTACACAGCCAGTAGCAAAGTAATTTAAAGAAAATAGAATAAGTGTCATTAGGCTGTTAACTTGGGAAAATTGATTTCATGGTAGGGATTGAGCTGAGCAAAGGTAGCTCTTCTTGATGATGAATCCTCCGGGCTCCGGCAACATCTTTCTACACATAACTGAGCTGTCTTGAATGGAAAGATTGGAAATACCCTGTTTGAGTAACATCACTAATATCATCTTCTGCGACGTCTCCAGATCTCTTAAAGGAATCGTTGTGTCTACTCCTTCAAATTGGTCAATCATGGCAGTAGTTGATTTAATTACCTGTCAACTGAATCCATATCAGATTTTCTAATTTACGCCTCATTTGAAAGCAAACCTATTTTGCATTTGTCAACTGAAGATACCTTGGCAGATCATGTGTTTGAGAGTGTCAAAATAAAAATTCTATTGATAAATTTGTGGAGAGTTTGATCACTAATCTCTAGACGCCCTTGTTTAATACATGTTGTGTAATCGGTTTTGCAGGGCGTACTCGTACGGAAAATCGAGCCTACTTCCGATGTTAGCAATGTCGTGAAAGAGGTACCGTCCATATATTACTGTTCACTAGTCTTTTCTAACTTTCTAAATATTGCTGTATGTGTGATTCTGCTCTAAGACATTTCAGTGTACCATTTCATTCTGTTTTACTTATTAATGTCCTCAAAACTTATAACCATTAATGGATTGAAGGACCATGAGAAGAAATGATGTTTTGAATGGGAAGGGAGAGATTGATGTGTAGCTGAGAAGCGTAACATTGAATTTTTTTTCATGAGAAGCTCGCTGAAAGTAAATGCTTAAAATAGAAGTCTATCATTTTTGGCATAAAACTGTAGTATGATAGTTTCTAGGTTGTTTTGCTGCTTCTGCGTTCATGTCTGTCAATTAACTTAAGTATTACTCCCTCCGTCCCATTTTATGGAGATAGTTTGACTCGGCATGGAGTTTAAGAAAGAAATGAAGACTTTTAAAACTTGTGGTCCAAAATGAATGATAGAAATTTGTGTGGCTGTAAATCATTTCATTAAGGGTAAAATAGACATTTTGATGGAATTTTACTTTTGGTGTTTATGGACAGAGAGGAACAAAAGATGTTTTGATGAAATTTCAACTTCTAGAGATCTTTTGCGAGGCAGATGTCTAGTTAGCCTTTTTAGTTGGTCCAAACTTACCCCTGTAAATCATTTAGAACTCTTTTTGAATTTTGTTAGCTCTATAGCTAAGAAAGAGGCTACAAATCCTTTTTTTGTGAGCTTAACTGATCTATCCTTGTAAAGCTTGCATCTTCGTGATGCCTTGAAATGAATCTACTTACTTAATCAAAAAAATAAATTATGGTAAAATAGACATTTTATAGTTAAATTGTTACTTGATATAGAAATGTGTCATTCTTTTGGGACTGGCTAAAAAAAAAGTAAGTCAAATAAATTGGGACAGAGGGAATAACCGTTAAGTGCTTGTACTGTTTTTCTTACCGTATTTGGATTTTCTGTTTTCTTGGAGGAAGGATAAAACATTTACCATGATTGGTTTTTATATTGCCTAAAAGAAAATATTATATTTTCATATTTGGCTAATCCTTTTCTTGAAGAAAAAGGTTTAGCACCAAGTAATTAATGATCCTTCCTTCTCCCTTTACAACATCCACAGTATAGTCCTTAAGAAAGTTATGGATTAGGGCTCTAGTCGTACCATTTGTATTATGTTATTCAACATTGATAAACATGCGCTTGGATGTAATTTCTGCAATTCATAAGTAAGCTCTCATTTAAAAGTGAAGATGGATTCCACGAGAATGAGTGTACATGAGTATCCTTTTGGAGTTTGGGGAGCATGGTGCACTATAGATGTGTTTCTACTACTCATAAGTGATCTCCTCATGGAAAAGAGAAGATCACACTATGAGAATGCGAGAGGAGTATCCTTTTTGAGTTGGGGGATCATGTTGCAAATGGATATAGGTATTGTCCCAGGACCAGCTTAATAACTTGGAGATGAAGAGTATAGTGTATAATTGACCATTTTAGTTAGTACTTAGTCCTCCCTACTTCACATCTGTGTGTACCTGTCTCTTTGGAAGGTTTAGTTTTTCCATTATCATTAGGATGGTATTTTTGGTATTGTCACATAGTTTCATAATGCCTTGTTCATCTTTTCAGGGTGACGTGATTGTTAGCTTTGATGGTGTTCGTGTCGGGTGTGAAGGGACAGTGCCATTTCGATCAAGTGAACGCATTGCATTTCGCTATCTCATCAGTCAAAAGTAAAACTTGGTTACTTCTTAGATTTGTATTTAAGCACAATTCTATGTTGACAAAAATTATTCACTTCATTTTCAGTTTGAATGGCTAACTTTGGAACTGCTTGTTAAGTGGTATACCAATTTGTAAGACACTGCCTTGATGTTGCTCTGCTTTCTGCATCATTTGATTTTTCCTTGGCCAGTGGGATCATTGTCGTTGTCTATACAATCAGGGTTAAATTGGAATATCCTTGCTCTTATTATATTTTCGGTGACCTTGAACTGTATATTGGTCAATGCAAATAATCCACTGAATCCTTAGCATAATTTGAGTTTCCTCATGCTCCTAGCCCATATGACCCCCTCTTTGTTAAGTTTGCTCCTATTCCTGTTTATATGTTAACAAGGGCCTTGTCCTCTTCAGGTTCACTGGTGATGTAGCCGAACTTGGTATTATTAGAGCTGGGGAATTCCTGAAAGTTCAAGCAGTTTTGAAGCCACGCGTGCATTTGGTATGTCAGTGGACACTTAGTTTCTTTATTGGTGTCATCACTTGAATCACTGTATAATTGATTTAAATCTATTGCTATCATCTATAGGTTCCTTATCACATAGAAGGCGGTCAACCTTCATACCTAATAGTTGCTGGCTTGGTGTTTACACCTCTATCCGAACCCTTAATAGAGTAAGTTTTACTAGATATCCTTACATTTTCTTAATGATGGGGAAAGCATTCCGATATCGCTCGAATATATTCTGGTCTACCAATTCTCATCCCTTAAAGCAATTGTTTGTTCTTTGTTTTGTCAGGGAAGAATGTGAAGATACCATAGGGGTGAGTGTAACAAATGGGTGCTGCTCACAAGATTAACAAGCATTCCCCTTTGATTTAATTTAACTGGTTTCTTTGAATTCTTCAGCTAAAACTATTGATAAAGGCTCGATACTCTTTTGCAAAGTTCGAAGGGGAACAGATTGTCATACTATCACAGGTATATTAAGATAAAATTTCAGCTTTTGACAATCAATCTGCAGCTACTCTGTCAAGTAAAGAAAAACAGAAGTGAATCTGCCACCTGCTGTTTTGCATATATGACTTGAAACTTTGGTCACACCCAGCCCTGAGCCAGAGCTGGGAGAGGTGCTAGGGAAAATAAAGCTTAGGTAAAAATATGATGTCATGGAAGTGAAAAAACGGGTAAATAGGATTTAGCGTAGTTCACTAGTTTTCCCAATGCCACCTCCTTTGTGATGCTGACAGGTTAAATCTAAGTAAGGAATGATATGTTGTTAATCTTATTTTACTTACAGGTCTTGGCAAATGAAGTGAATATTGGGTATGAGGATTTAAGCAATGAGCAGGCAAGTTAATTTTTCCACTTTGATTTTATAATCGTATCTAGTTGCATCAAGAAGAAGAATTGGCGTGTACATCAAAAGTCCATTTCCAGTCATCTATATATCTTGAATGAAAACTCAAATAACAATTTCTTGGCAGGTCTTAAAGTTGAATGGGACTCGAATTAAGAACATTCACCATTTGGCTCATCTAGTGGATTGTAAGTGTTGGAATAGATAATCATTTGAGCTTTATTACTCTTAACTCCGTCATTAAAATGCTCATATTTTGTATATTCACGCAGCTTGCAAGGATAAATATCTAGTGTTTGAATTTGAAGACAACTTTCTGGTTGTTCTAGAAAGGGAGGCAGCCTCGTCTGCGTCATCTAGTATTCTTATAGACTATGGCATTCCGGCTGAAAGATCATCGGATCTCTTGGAGCCATATGTTGATTCCATCGGACCAGATGAAACAACCGATCAACATGAGTTTGGTGATAGTCCAGTTTCTAATTCAGAATTTGGATACGATGGGCTTCTTTGGGCTTGATCATGACATGTGAAGTTCAATCCAAGCTTCTCATTTGGAACTATTGTTCCTTCATACTACACAGGAAAAAGAACACAGATGATCAGGCAACATTGACCATGCAGAATCTGTATGGCAGGTGTTTTAGTTCGCTGTCTTTGTCAAAGCTGTTGCAAGATTGTCCTCGAACGTGGATAATGTTCTCTACAAATGAAGTGAACAACAAAAATGTCCCCAGGTACACACATTTTTTTCATGTGTAAGAAGGATGTTAGAGAAATTGACTTGTTGTAATCCATAGGATGTGTAACCCTTTAGCATGATTCATTTTATGTAAAACATCATTCCAAGGAGGAAAAAGAACTTTTAGAAACATTAGTTTCACATTTTAAAGTCTAGTTAGTTTATTTGACTGGACTTGGTTGGTAGAATTAGGGTCTTTTCACATTCTTATCTTAAAAAGTAAGGGACTACTCTCTTAATTGTGGTAGAATCAAAGCAAGGTTTGAACCTTTTGGTGAGCTAATCAGTCTTGCTTTGCCGCAAAATCTCTTCAATTTATTAACTTTTGGGGTAAGTATCTAGTTTCATATCTTCAAGTATGATTAAGGTTCAGGGAAGGTACATGCATTGGAGTCTGACTATTGTGAGGATTCATGCCTCGCAAGGCCTCATTCGGGGGGAAAGCACTTCCTATCGGTTATTCCAATAGTCAACACTGTTTTTTCAACTAGGCATTCATATGGTTTTCGGTTTAAGTTGTGGAACATGCTCAACCTGTTTTGGACAGTTTTCATGTGTGGACAATCCAATCGGATGGGGTTGCTAAGTGAATTTGGATTAGTCGGGTTTTGATGCAGATATCGAACTAACAATCACGTAGCGTTGAACAACCTCATGGTTAAGAAATAACTTTCATCACTTATAGATGAAGAGTTTTCCAATACATATACTCTCTCTATTCATATTACTTAATTCATGTTGACCTAATACGACATTACTAAAATTCCTTTTTGGTGATTTCATTAATTAAGAACCAAGACTCACGATCTACTAAGATTTATATTGATTCAAAGTCAATTGTGTCTGGCAGTAAACTTGACTACACAACGAGTAGCACACTCATGCTTTAAACATATACTTATTGGAGAAACTTTGATTAGAGGTGTATTTTACTTGGGTAAACATGAAGCACGGGACATATGTTATATGTATATAATAACCAAAGAAAAGAGTTGACAAAATTTTGACTCTTAACCAAAATAAGTCTATTATGTAAATTGTAAAGAGACAATAATCTTTATCCTCACATTACATAGAAACTAGATCTCATATTTTAATTTAACTAACCAACATTCACCTCCCTTCATGTCTAAGACTCTAAAAACTTTCACTCAACAAAAGCAATAAATAATTATTTATTTAGAGAGCATAGAGTTGATATGTGTTGCTATGTTTTGAGCATCAAATGCAATCCCATAAAGTCCTCTTCTTGATAACCCCACACAATACAGTCCATTCTTCCCCTTCCAATGCTGTGGAAATTCAGGCTTTGGTAGTCCATCTTCGTTCAATAGATAATCATCTCCCTACACAACAAACACATATAGTTAAGTGCAAATTCTGACTCCACCTCTGAACTCTGGGTGAAGTGATGTTCTTCATTGGAACAAAAATCGTCTACAACTTTATTGTTGTACCGAAAAAGTTCATTTTTATTATAATTTTAAGACTATACAAATATAGTGAGTAACATTTCGTGATCATATGTGTAATTATCTGACTTAAAATTTTGTAACTGCTTAGTTCATCTCCACTTATTGTCATTTTCTTCAAAAACAAAACTAGAAAACAGAGGAAAAAGACACAACAAAGAAGACAATTTATTATTATTATTATTATTAGAATGTAAAACAAAATAAGTTACTTACCTGAAGCCAGTTGTGAGTAGTTCTTTTGAAGCCAGTAGCAAAAACAATACCATCAAATTGATGAATTTTACCATTTTCCAACACAACATCGTTTCCTCTTATGCTTTTCATTGCAGGTAACACCTGTCACAATCATTTTTCTTTAATCACATGAACTAGTTACATTTCAAATTTTGAGAATCACACAGTTTATGTTACCTGAATTTCACCAGACTTGATCTTTCGATAAGTCCCCACATCAAAAACAGGGTACTTCCCATGCTTTATTTTACAAGCAAATGGTCCTTCTTCTGGCCTTTTCACACCATAATACTTGCTTATATCTCCATACATTAACTTGCTTAACATCACCATTATAGTGTCCACCACTCTAAGTGCAACTTTGTACTTCAACAGCATCAGCCCCAAATATCCCATTTCTCTTGATATCAAGTGCATCTGTAACATAGAGACGCACAGGATTAAAAATTTGGGATTCTAAATTTTAGGACAGAAAGAATAGAAAATAAAATTAATTGATTATATTACCGGGCTTCGAACAATGATTGAAGTATTAGCACCATTATTAGCAAGATCAAGTGCAATTTCCATGCCTGAATTTCCACAACCAACAACTAGGACATTTTTACCCTTAAACTTTTCAGCATTTTTGTATTGAGTAGAATGAATAGCATCTCCAGTGAAACTTGTCAATCCAGGAACATCAGGGATAAAAGGGTAACTAGCTTCACCAGTAGCTACAACAAGAAACTTACAAAAATACTCTTCCATTTCATCAGAATTACCATTTCTAACCTTAACATTCCATTTTTCAGCAAATTCATCAAATTTAGCAAATTCAACATTTCTTTTGTAAAAAGGGGTGATATTAAAATGAGTAACATAATCATCCAAGTATTGAATGAATTGTTTTTTTGGTACATAAGTTGGTGAAGAAGAAGGAAAAGGAATAAAAGGAAGTTGACAAAATTGTTTAGCCAAATGAAGATGAACTCTATCATATGAATATTTTTTCCACATAGGAGAGTAACAATCTTCTTTTTCAAGAATGAGATTTGGTATACATAATTTATTTAGACATGCAGATGTAGCAAGACCACCAGGCCCACCACCAACAATGATAACCATAGGTTGTTCTTCATTATTATCAAATGTTGTCATGACTAAAATTGACAAGAAAATTTGTTGGTGTTGAGAGAAAAAAAGAGATGAGGGATATGTATATATATACATGGAAATATACTAGAGGACAATTTGAGTCATTAGAATTTATTATTATTTTTTGACTATTTTGTGTTAATTTATGGTGACTTATTAATTTTTCTTTTCCTTTTTTTTTAATTTTGGTTTGATTTGGTAGATTGTGTTAAAGTTGACTTAGAACCTATTTGGATTGACTTAAAAAAGTACTAGCTTTTAAATAAAAAGTCAAATTGAAATAACTTTTAAGTCAAAAAAATAAAAAGTAGGGGGAGACCTACTTTTGGTTTCTGACTTATTTTAAATCATTTTTGACTTTGTCAAACACTTTGTAACTTATTCTAAGTTATTTTTGACTTATTTTTATGTTATTTTTTATATTTGTCAAACACTTCTAGAAGTTAAAAACTGACTTAAAAGTAGATTTGACCAACTTTTAAGCTAATCTAAATCGACTATTAAGTCAATCCAAACACTTTCAGAAATTAATTTTCATATTAGCAAGACACTTATTAAAATTAGTTAGCACTTCCTCCATTTACTTGTCCACTATAATATTTTGTATGTCTAATAATATTTATTGAGTTTATAAAATCAATGAAAAATAGTCATATTTATCTTTCGTTATATTTTTTTTGATATATTTACCCTTATCATTTGCTTTTGGACCATTAAATCTTGTATTTCCGCTTTTGTCTATCCTATGTGACGTCTACTTGGCATGCCAACATAGCTATTTATATTTATTCCACTTAAATTTTTATTTTTTTTAAATTTAATTATTTATTCATTGTTGCTTTCGCACTAGAAAATAGCAATTAGATCGACTTAGTTGAATAAGATTTGACTAAACCCAACGTCTAATTCTAACTACTTCTCAGTGCAAAATCGATTCGTGCACATGACTAATTCTTACTAGCACTCTAGTCTCTCCTCCCCCTAAAATTGCTATGATAAGTATCAAAATCAAATTGAATCGATCGATTAATTTATGCATATGAATAATTTTATTGCTCACATGCCTATTAACCCCCACATTTCCGTACCTTGGTCATATTTTTTTCCACTTAACAATTCTATTATTGATGTGACAAAATAACTATCATATTATTATCAGAAATCAGAATACATTTATTTTTCCTTTTACATAAATTGCAAAATCTTAAACATGTAGATGGTGGTTGTGGCTATGTAATGGTGGTTGTCTGGTTGATGGTAATAACTAATGATAGTAATTATACTATAATTGTTGATGGGCATAGTGGATAAAGACATGGTAATTGAGTGTTATGGTTGTCCAGTAAAGGTTAGTGTGTAGAATTAACAGTGCTAAAATATTTTTACTGAATCTCTATAAGTAAACATCTTGATTAATGATTTTGTATAAGAAAATTTAAATAATACAAAATTTATTAAGAATTAATAAGTTATTGTGAGAGGAAACAATATATTAAGATTTAAATTTAGGGAAAATTGTATAAAATAGCAAATGATTTATTTAAATTAAATGTTATAACTGCAATTTGATTTAATCGTAATCCGTAACAAACAGTTGTCATTCGCCTCTCTCCCCAACGAATCTCGCTTGCCACTCTCCAGATCTCGTCTGTCATCTCCCTCGTCTCTCTCACTTTATACAAATACAAATGTATAAATTGCGTTTGTGTTTGTATATAGCGAGAGAAAACTGTATATACAAACACAAATACAAATACATATATTTTCGTCCTATACACTTATAATTATTTATACAATACAGATCTTTCCCTACCAGTTCTCTTTTGCCTTTCTTTTTTTCTCGCTTTATAGAAACACAAATTATACAAATTACAATGTTTAACTTGTGTTGTATAAATCGAGAGAGATATTTCATATACAAATATTTTATTTCGATTCAATTGTATACATATTCAAATTTTATGCAAATATACAAACACATAAAATGGAATTGAGAGGTTGCCAGCTATTTATACAAATGAAAGGTTGCCAACGATTTATGCAAATGAGAGGCTACCAACGATTTATACAAATGAGAGGTTGCTAACGATTTATACAAATTTAATGCTTCATAGCAAATGTAAAATTTATAAAATGCAATTTTACAAACTATAATTATAACATACAAATAATATAATTTGTATGTTTATATAATTTATACCTTCTTTTAGTACAAACATATAAGATTTAAATAGCCTATATATGCAATTAATTTCCTAAAAAGAATACTAATAGATGTACACGATTTAGGTTTAATGTACCAAATTAGCCCAAACATATAAACTATACTTTTAACTCTACCCCTATTTTTAGTTATTAGTTATAATTAAGTATATGATCCTTGAAACATTTTAAAGTTATTTTCAAACACAATATTTATTGACATTCAATATACCGTACAAATTAATCAAAAGAGGACCATGCATAAAAAGGAATATGTATAATTATGAATATGTAATTTCAGCGACACACGCCTCACTTTATCCTAATGAATTTATTAGACCACATACATCTAACATTGACAAACTGATATTTCTCTGTCTCTATTTATGTGTTGTTGTTTGGAGTTTTATCAAACGTTAAATTTTAAAAAATAGTTTTTTTGTTTAACTGTCCACTATATTATCTCAGTCGTTCATTATACTATTTTGAAATGTATAATAATATTTGCCTATTTTATAAAATCAATAGATAATTTCACACTTATAAAATGTCTACTTTTTGTTCACGTAAAAATTTTATAAGTCTTTAATTTTTACGATAATTGTTTAGTAAATAATATTTTTATTTGTTTTGCAGTTTATTTTAATTTTTAAACTACAGTATAAAAATCTCTTTTGAGCAAATAAATATATTCTTTTTAATAATTTGATACTCTTCTAATTGTGCTGGACTTGATTAGATAGGAATACTTGCATGTGATCCAAACATTAAGAAAATGAAGAGAAAGACATTATTGATAATTTGTTATTATCACAAAATCAATGCAATCGACAAAATAAATTGATCCCATATAAATAATAAAAAACTAAATAAATACCACTAGCATAAATTGCAATGAATGGTAAATATTTCTTTTATCTTTAATCAGATATGTCGTAATTGAATCACCTTTATTAAACGGCACTCGTAAAACTACCCGAATAAGGACAAATTCACCTATTTTACCTTGTAAGTTCATTTTTCATGTGTGTGTTACTCCTTTTTCCTATTTTTCTTTTTTTTTTACAATTACCTATAGAAAACAATTTAATATTAAGATATGAAAAAGATCATATGTTCTAAATTAATGAGGGGACACTTTGCTTTTCATATATAATAAGAAAAAGGTCCCACAAAAATAATTGGAGAATAAAGAGTAATTTCCTTCTTTGTATGTATCTTTCTGCATATATAATTTAAAAAAGGCATGAGGTGCATGCAATGAAATAAAAAAAAAACCACAGTTGGTTATCAATTTTTATTAAAAAAAGACTTGGTCTAACTAATATTGAGACGCAATTGATTAAATATTTGTTTTTGATATGTACAAGTGTGAAATGGAAAATATTTCTTCATTTCAATAAAATATTTCGAATTTAAATTTCCTTAAATACAAATTCAGTTTTATTAAAAATGCAAAATTTATGAACCAAATTATTCCACGTTCTTTATGCATGTCATGAGATTTATAATATATGCATGATTAAATGGGAAATATGTATTATTTAACGATCAACTAGGGTAGGATTTGGTGGCTGCCAAGGAAGTAGCGTGACCCATCTTTAAACATGTGAAACTGTTTAAATCAATGTAAAATTATAGAATAAATATTTAATAATATTGTTATTAATTTTTTAGTATTAAAATGAATTTTTTTAGCATTATCATATTGATTATATTTTGATTTGAGCTTTAGTAAAATTATTAATGTTTATAGATTATGATTTTTATCGGACCATTCAATATTCTTTCTCATACTTAAAGTAATACGCTAAAATAAAAAAAATGAAAAAAGAATAAAAAATAATTATTAATTACATCACTATAACTACTTTTAAGTATCAAAGTTTTTTTAAAAATTGTATATTTCGAATTGACCTTTTTCTAAGTAGATACCAAATCAAACCACGATCAATTTTTTTTTAAAAAAAAGAAAATAATCAAATCACTAGTTAAAATTTTATTTGCGGTTTGATACAAAAAAGACCCGTAAACTTGCAAAATCACTCAATCCGTTTTAATAATTTTCTGCTAATTACTTTATTTCCTACATGTCAATTATTGTCTAAGAAAATTATTTTATTACTTGAATCAAGATTAATATTATACATCGTGTATTCGTGTTACTTCTTATTTTTTTTATTTTTTCTTCTAATATTTATAAATATATATTTATATTTATGAACGTTGGTCGGCCCTAATCAATTTTTGTTATTTTTAAAAAAAAAAGGAAAAGGATATGAAAAATATCTTAACTTTGGTCGAAATTGATATTATGGAGGACCTTTCACATCTGCACTATTTAATACCGTATTTTAAAGGTATACATATGTCACTTGGTCACATTACTATTTATAATGATGCAGTATTTATGATGTCCACATGATCACATGTATATCTTTTAAAATACATTATTAAATAGTTTAGGGGTCAAAGTTCGATTATATTTCAGACTTTTTTTTCTAAAAATAAATGGAAGTATATTGAAGATTTAAACATAATAACATTTCTTTAGTAATAATGATGATAATAATTATAACTATATCAACAATAATGATATCTAGCAATAAGAATGATAAGTAATCGACCAATAATATTTTTTACCATCTTATAAATGGCAATAACTTTTCGTCAATCTGGCTGCTCGGAACTTGGGTTCATGAGGAATTTATTGTAATTACAATGAATTGATATAATTTTATTGATTAAGAGCTGGGTTTGGATTGACTTAAAAAATAGTTTTTAATTAAAAATAAAAAATCAAACTTAAATAATTTTTAAGTTAAAAAATAAAAAGTAGGAGAAGCCTTCTTTTAGATTTTAACTATTTTAATCATTTTAAACCTACTTTAAATTATTTTTAACCTTGTCAAACACTTTCTAACTTATTATAAGTCATTTTGATTTAATTTTAATTATTTTTATTTTTGTCAAACACTTCTAACAATCAAACACAAACTTAAAATTAGATTTGATCAACTTTTTAATCAATCCAAACACTTAGCTCTAAGAATAAGATTTTATTGTAATTACAACTCAGATGGACTTTTTTAGTTAATACCAAATTAAACCCTTATTATTGGATTATTTTTTAAAAAAATTAAACTAAATCATTAATCAACTCTTGTTTCAATTTAACTTAATCTATCGATGCAATTTACGATTTGATTTTGAGCACCCCTACCTACACATTTAACCCTTAAGCCTGCCAATTCACTAATCAATCCATTTAATAGTTTTTTGCTCATTACTTCCTACATCTTAATAATCAACTTTCATTATCATATGATTTTTCTTTTTTGTTAAAATAAATGGAACAACAAGAATGATCAGTGCCAATCTCTCAATTAATATTTTTAAAAAATATATTTTACTATCTTATAAATGAAATCTCTCGATCAATATTTTTTTATAATCTTATAAATAATAATAAACAAGTAACTTTTCGTCACAATTTTCCAGCCAATATTTTTAATATTTTACTATCTTATAAATGACAAAAAGTAAGCAGTTTTTCGTCAACATGACTTGGGTTCATAAGAATTTTATTGTAATTACAATAAATTGATGTAATTTTATTGATTAAGAAAAGGATTTGATGTGGCTCTTTTCACTTTCAGGCTTCAACAAAAGTACAAAACTATTCTAATAATAGAGCTCTCATTACATGACTTTGTTTTTGGTAAAAGTGTCTTTTCAACAATATTTAGAATTATTTCATTCTACTTAATTCATATAACGAAAATAGATATTTCATTTTATTTGTTCATTTTAATATTGCAAATTTTTTATTTTTTTTATGTATATTACTTTTAGTATTAAGTAACTATATTATTTTTTCCGAAACCCACATACAACCTATAAAATTAAATCCACTTAATTCAATTTAGATAATTAAATTAAATCCACTTAATTACCATATCAATTTTAGTTGATAGTGAAATCAGCCACTTGATAACACCAAGTACATAAAGATTCCAAGAAGAAAAGGACATAATATAATAATAAGAAATGTCAAGACAATGATGTGATAGAATCAAAATTGAAAAGTCAATGAAAAATAAAAATAAAGACCTATGGAAATTCAAAGAATAAAAAACTCAAGAATATATCAAGAAAATAGTTAATTTGGATTTGGTAAGGAATTAAATACCTTTACTTAATAAACGAAATCAAAACTTAGGTTCTAATTTTGAACGCTTCATGAGTAACGTTAGTTAACCAATTAATATCTTGAACTAACCACCTTTTTAAAATATCAAAAAAGTAATTAAAAAAATATCAAACGAATAACTATCTTAGAGCTTATTTAAATTGACTTAAAAATTATTCAAATCTATTTTTAAGTTATTTTTAGTTTAATACCTTTAAACTAATCCAATGGAATAATACATAGTATCAAATGAAGAAGAACAAAAAGAATGTAGGGCTCCACACAATGTGGACATTCACATAATAATTCATGTCCACATGAAGGGTGAAAATGTTGACCTATGAAAATTATTTATGGTTAGATTATCTTCACACATATTTAGGACTATCTATATATTATATATATAATTGTAATTGAATTTGCCTCATGTGAGGCAATGCATAGGTTTTACGAATGCGATGTGGAGTGGATTGAAACAATGTTTAAAGAATAATAAACTTATCGTTAATGATGAATGAAATAATTTATAGGTATACAAACCTTGTTTTACATCATAAGTTTCAAAAAATAAAATATCTTTCCTAATTTTTGTGTTAATTAAGTTAAACACCACACGATAAACTAAAACAGAGATAGTACATAGGTAAAACTATGAAATGTTAGCAATTAGTCTATAATATCTAGTATCGTCTATCATCTCAAGATGGTAGTGTACTAATAAAAAATTTTGGTAAATGGTATTGTTGTATAAAATAAATGTAAAAATGAATATACAAACATGTGCTAATATACACACCATTGATCTTCACTAATTAATTAGCTTATACATATATAAAAATATTTATAAATTTTATTTTTAGTATCAAACACAATTTTAAAAAAATGAAAATGTTATGTGGAATAGGTTAAAGTCTTCACAAATATATAGAAGTTGATGTAAAAGCATGAAAATAGGAGATATATTGCTATTGTTGGGCCGTTAAAATGAAATAGCTAGTAATGTCATTGGGCTGTTCTTGGACCTCATAGAGAAATGAAGTTTTTGCACGGATTGCTCTTTGTTTGAGGTGATTTTTTAAGGGTAAATTACGTAATCACATATTTTTTTGGCAAATCCTTTAAAAGTTATAATTACAAAATTCCCTCAAAATGGATACAATAATATAAGTGTTGATATATTAATTTAATGCGCGAGATATATTAATTTGATGTGCGAGATACACTAATCTGATGCGCGAGATACACTAGCTTGATGTGCGAGGTACATTTTATACATGATACACTAATCTGATGTGCGAGTACATTTTATACATGATACACTAATATGATGCGAGTGATACATTAATTTAATGTGCGAGATACACTAATCTGATGCGCGAGGTACATTTTATACATGATACACTAATCTGATGTGCGAGTACATTTTATACATGATACACTAATATGATGCGAGTGATACATTAATTTAATGTGCGAGATACACTAATCTGATGCGCGAGATACACTAATATGATGTGCAAGGTACATTTGATACATGATACACTAATCTGATGCGCGAGATACATTAATGTGATACGCAAAAATGAGGGATTTTGGAAATTTGTAAAACTTATAGGGGATAATGGTAATAAGTAAACTAAAAGGTGGGATTTCCGTAATTAATCTTTTTTTTTAATTTGGAAAAATTACCTAACTACATATCATTTATTATCATATTTTTTTATTTTTTCCTATCATTTTAAAAAATGTCAAAAATCCTCTTTTTTTCTCTCATCATTTCTTTTTCCGATACATATATTTGAAATCTCCTACCCATGATTTTACTTTCTTTATTCGCTCCACAAATCTCTCCACAGTTACTTTCATGAATCTATTTTCGAATTTAAAATCTTTTCTCTTTCCAATAAATGATTTCAAGTTATTCAAGAGGCAGATTTCTTTCAATTGCTTCAATTTTTGATTTCTTTTATTGCTTCGTTAGGCATAAGTTTTATAGGGTTTAATTTAGCGTAAGTTATGTAGTATATTAATTCTGTGTCCTATTTTTTTTCTAAGCATAAATTCAGAGAACTTTTACCTTGCTCAACATATATAAGTTAAGTAGGAATTAAATTCTGTATTCTTTTATGATATAATATGTGGATTTTGAAACAAATTTTTTTTTTTTATTGATATAAGTTCCGTAGAAATTAAATTATGTTCGTTTGCAATTCGTGCAAGATAAACTTTACCAAGTTATTATATTTAAGGACCAATGGGAGAAAATGATAAAAGTGGTTATTTATGTTCGAGGGTGCATTGGAAATAGTTTTAAGTATGTATTGAACCGCTAGATCTTTCAAGTTGTCAAAAAGTTAATAACTTTAGTCTTTATCATATAGTATTTTTTATCAAATTTTGTTTGTTATGTACAATATTGTTGCATATTCTAGGATTCTATTGTACTTTTCTTTTATCCTTACTTATGGTTGACTTTTAAACAAAAATATTTTCGTCAAATTTAACAAATATAAGTAGTTACATATTTATCGAAGACTAAAAATGTTAATTTTTGACAAATTCAAAATTTAAAATTATTTGGTGCGTATTTGAGGGACTACTTTGAACTTACCTCAAAGTGAATCGACGTATGAGAATTATGCAGGTAACAGTTATGCGTATATTAATTATGTCAGTATTAATTATTAGGGTTTTATTTAATTATGTGAAAATTATAACAATACATGAATAATTAATTTTTAAATATTGAATTTAATAAAAATAGATATTATAAATATTAAATTCTCTAAAAAAAAAAAAGGAATTCTCTCTATACATAAGTGGGAGTTCTGTTTATTTTTTTCTCTCTATTATTTTTAAAAAAAATATTTAAAGCTTATAAATAGATATGGATTGACTATCAAAGTAGATCTATATATTGAATTGAGGCTTATAAAAAACACAATGATAATTAACAAGTAATAAAAACAAAATATTTATTATTGGTTATTAAAGATAATTGGGAGGACATGGTTTTTTGCAGTAGCATGTAGAGTCACTACACTCTCCAAATTGAAAGCCCTCACTTTGGCAGGCACTTGTACACTTTGCCTGTTCTACACATGGTCCCTGGAATGTTTTGCTTGGTTGTTGACAAATATTTGCCTCTGTTAAAATAAAATAAAATAAAGTATTAGTAAGAATTTTAATAAAATAAGAAAAGGAGGGCAATATACAAGTTTGACTAATATAGATTCGTGTTACATAAGATTTATACATATTCTCTATAGATTAGATTCAAGATCTTTAATTAAAGGTGAAGAGATCTCATATATCCATCACACCATATATATCCACTGAGGTTAAATTCAAAACTTCTCTCGATTAGTTTTGATTCGCAATATACCTTTTCTCAAGGCCCAAAGATGTTTATATCTAAATTGATGCTCAACTAAATCTGAATTGACGAGATCCAAAACACCCTTACCACAACTTATATCGGTGATTTGCGATATAGTATATTGATTGAATGATTATTCGAAATTAAAAAGGATATATAAATTTTAAAAACATAACAGTTTTTCTTATCTCTTACCATTCTTGATTGGTAAAAAAAACATAAAATAAAGAGAAGATATACCTGCATTGCCCATGAAAAATAGCACAAGAAGAAACACAATTTTAATCAAAGACAAAGAGGCTGCCATTTTTTTTTGTGTGTGTATGTTGAGATTTCTTCAAAATGTATTTTTGATAATGAAAATAATGAAGCACCATGCCTTTCTTATATAGTAATAAGAAATGATTTACTGGCTATTTTATAAAGAGATTGCCTTAAATTATTTGGATAGTAAATCTTTTTACATTAATAAGTTTCCATCCTTTTAATTATTTGGATAGTAAATCTTTCATATTTTTTTTTTTGAGGTTTTAAAATAATAAATAATAATAAAAACATATCTATATTTTTAGAAAATAATTCATGAATATATTTATACACTTTTATATATCATTACTAGATTTTGGAGTCGTATCAGCACGGACTCAATATTTTACTTATTTTATTTTAATTTATGTGACACATAAATGAAATTTGGGTAGTCAACTTTTTTTCTTTATATAATTTGTAAATATTGCAAAATTATTAATATTAAAATTTATATTACTTCTCACAGATTTTTTAGATAATATTATTCCTTATGTGGCGTAAAATTTTGAGAGTCAGTCAATTTTTTTTTTATGTCTTTTAAATTTATTTTGATTTATAATATTTTTTACATCATTTTCAAATAAGATTTATTACTTCTTTTGTCTCAATTTATGTGACATTGACAAATTTTGAGAGTGAACAACTTTTTTTTTTTTTTTTTAAATCTAAAGATGTTAATTATTGTAAATTTAGTATTTTTGTTCTCTTATATATATATATTACTTTCTTTGTCCAATTTATGTGGCATACGAATAAATCAATATTTTATATCTCTTTCAAATATTTAAATTATTTAATTATTGTGATTTGTACTATTTGTTCATTTAAATTTGTTTCTCTTACATTTTTTTTCGGTTGATTAGAAATTTTGGAATGCAATTTAAAGTCGAATCTCCAGAAACATTTGGAAGTTGTTTTCACTTTTTTCACTTCAATACTCACCAAAAATATAAAACAATTCTAATTTGTAATTATTAGCATATACAGCTTCTAATTTCAAATATCATTTTTTATTTTAAAAATACAAATTATTCTTTTTTAAAGACCAACTAATTTCACCTTTAATACTTTATCAATGAAATATTAAGAATACAATTATTAAAAATTTTAATAGATAATTTGCCGTGAAATCAACAAAGTGAAAAGAAACAACTGAGAGGCAGAGAAATGAAATTGTAATTCAAAAGTAAGAGATGCATATATGTATGTTAAATACATAAACAGGAGAAATAAAAATCAATTTAAAGAAAAGTGAAAAGTGAAAAAAAGGGATAAAGAAAACACACAAGCTGTTTTTTAAGTCAAAATATGAGAAATGCAATTTTTGAAGCAGTGAAGTATAATTTGTTTAGTAGTAATAAAATATCAAAATTATCCCCGATTGGAGAAACAGGCATGTTGACGAACAACTGTTTTCTTGTCCTCTTGTATATAGTACTAAGTAATATATGTTGATAGCCCTAATTTATGTGACACGAATAAAATTTGAAAGTTGATCAATTTTTTCTTAGATATTTATTAAATATTTTATGTTGTTGGTCATTCTGATTTATACTAGTAATTTACAATTACTATACTTCTCCCAATTTACGTGATATAAATGACATTTCGATATTCAACCAAATTCTTCATATATGTTTTAAAAATATTTTGAGTAATTAATTATTGCCATTTATAACAGTTTTTACATGTTTTTAAAAATATATACTAATACACTAATATTTTCGAAATTACTGTTTAAATTTTTTTATATCAAAGCTACTATTGTACTACTGCTATACCACAACCACTGACACATTATATGTATATATAATACAAAATATATAATATGAGAGTTAAATGTATGTGATATACATGATATATACAATGTGATACACACTCATCGCAATGGCGTTTCTTAGATCTTATTTTTTACATGAAACAAAAGTCATATTTTAAACAAAAGTCATAGCTCCCTATATTATCGTAGTATTAAGAGGAGGATAATCTTTAGAATCTCTTATTTATCTTAATTGGATTTTGTTGGATATGATTATAGAATACCAAAAAAAAATTAGCTTCAGCTTCAGGCCAATTTTTAAAAAATAATCAAAAAATTATTTTAAAAAATAACCAATTCTGATATGGAACACCAAGATAGTGTCATGAAATTCAATACACTATTATAAATTTTGAACTCAAGAAAATAAAATAAAATTCCATGTTAGTGTTCTAGATTTAGTCCAGAATACTCTTATAAAATTTGACTTTTTTTTAAAAAAAATTCACAATTCATGGCAATTTTATGGATGCCAAAAATTAGCTAGTAACTAAACTTTGAAATATATGACTACTTTTGGATTACAAATTTGAAGTTACTATTTTTAAAATTTTATCCAACTATATGTTATCACTTATGAAAGCTTCTCTAAAAGCAAGTTGAGAAGAAAATACAAGATACATCTCACGGATAATTGGGCGGGTTAAATCAAATTTGGATCGATCAATATGAGTTGAATTAATAAATAACATAACTTATAAATATGCATAAAAGTTGCTAGAGTTGAAATGCGGGTCATAACCTAATTAGTTTAATTATTTTTATTTATTTTTAATCATTTTAGTATCTAAATAAAACTATTTTTTTTAATCATGGATATATATAAAATATTAATTAATATATACACTATTTTTTTGACTAATCGTGATTGATGTGTAACTGAGTTCCATATGGAGGAAAATGAACATGTTTTCTAATTTCATGTTTGGTTAGTCAAGATTTTTTTATCGGAAAAAAATTCTTTATTTAAGTTTTTTAAAAATAAAGAGAATGACTTTTAAAAAGAAATAGAAAAAATAAGTTGTACAAATATATTTCACATGTACTCCTAACCTCGAAATTGTTCTAGCGTACGTAAGCCCATGTAAAGAATACTTTATTTGTCCTAATTTATGTGACACTTTTAGTTTTTAAGATTCAAACAATTTAAGTTTGATCGACAATATGCACATGAAATTTTTAAATTTTTTGAAATGAAATTTATATATTTATAAACGACGTAAAAAATACAACAAATCAACAACAATTAATAGTTCAAAATATTTAAAAAACTTACAAAAAACTTACCGTAAAAAAACAAACTTGCTTGAATCTCAAAATTTAAAAAATATCATGTAATACAAAACACAAAAGGAATTTAAAATTTTGGATAATTACATGGTACGCATTCCAAGGACTCCTGTCTTAATAAGCACCAATCACGGACTGAAGAGTCATATTACACATACATAATTGTATTAATAGGTATGATCATATAAAAAAATAAATACCGAGTCAATTTTTAATCTAGTCTTCAAGAAGTTCAAAACTTATATATATAAGTAAAAGTAAAACTTATATATGATATGTAATTTTTTGTTTAGAATGTTTGGTAAGCACTCTCTCCTTTTCTTAGATCCTATTCTTGAATGTATCAGTTAAATATAAACTTAACATATGAAGTTCAAATTATGTGATCGTCTCACCTATAGATTTAAAAAGCTGAAAAAAATAATACTTTTATTTAATTATATAAGCATTCATAACTACTTCTAAAACCAGATTCCATATAGTGACAATTTACAAAGTTTAGATCAACAAAAACATCCCAAGTATGATAAAATGAGTTAGTGAACTTCAATCCTCTATCGTATAAACTAATGAGTCGTTTGATGTAAGATATAATAATTCTAGTAATAAAATGTATGACTATTTTATCATGTGTTTGATTAGAAATATTAGACTGTCTCTGAATTATTTATTTCATCATTTATACTTTAGCAATGTAATAAATTATCTTATATACATAATAAAATAACTTATACCCAATCAAACAACATATTAAAAATCAAGCATAGTGGAAGTGGTATATAGAGTGGGGTGAGGGGTTCACATGTCAGATACAAGAATCTCACGGACGAACAATGGCTGGCTGGAAAAAGCCACAAGAAAAGGACATAAGCAACCTATACAACCTCATGTGTTTCTATACACAAATCCTTGTCCTTTCTATAACCCCACATGCACCCGTTCACCGAGTCAGATTTTTTATTTAAAAGATATATATAATTTAAGTAAATTTTATACGTTAAAAGTTAATTATATTATTTCGTAATTCTTTTTCAAATTATAAAAATTTCTTAAAATTTATGTATTTCAGATATATTACTAGACTTCCGCATATATTAACAGACAACCAGATACATAGTTGAGAGATGTATCTAAGAGGGGAGGGATGTATCAGTGAAGGAATAGGACATCCGAAGCAAACATCCGGATAGATAAATGAGGGATGTACCAGAGAGGGATAGAGATAGTATCAGCGAATAGGAAATTTTTTATATATTGAAAATATTCAAAAATACAAAAAACTAAATGAACGAAGAAATCAACGAGACTCAACATCTATTTTATACAATATAATTTTCCGTCCCCAACAAATTTCTGCCACCTATCATTCTCATCCCCACCCCCCTCACCTTCCAATTATCCTTCAATCATAACACCAACTCCCTCTCCTTCATTCCCAAATTATTACCAACATTAATGGCTTCCACTTCAATATCTACAAAATGTTTCTTGATTTGTGTTGTTATTAATTATGTTTCTTCATCACTAGCCTTACACAAATCACCATCTTTATCAAATTACCATCTTCTTCAATTTCAGCAGCCCCTGCATTATTACCAAATCCACCTGCTCTGTCTCCTGATATAAGTCCTCTTTTTCCTTCACCAGGTGGCTCTGAGCTTGCTCCTACTGATTCTTCATTACCCTTAATCCCTTCTACCCCTAGCCCTCCTAATCCTGATGCTATGATTGCTCCTGGACCTCTTTATATGCCGTTTTCGCCTACTCAGTCTTTACCGGTGTCCTCTGCTGATGCTCTGTTTTCATCTTTATGTACAATGGTGGTGTTGAGTTTCTTATCGACCTGGTTTACGCAGCTCCTTCGTGTGTGAAGGTTCAATGATGTTTGGTTGTGAGGTACTTTTGATGAAGTTTCATACTTATTTGTTTACTCTGTTATGATTTATTTATGTACTATACTTTTGGTAGTGTATAATTTGTTTGTTGTATTACATTTTCATTGTCAAATAACAAGGAAATAAGCACAATTTTGTTTAGTTTTATCATCTCAAGATCTGCATTTTGGTTCTTTTGTTGAATGAGTATAATGTATTCAGTATATGTAGTGGGAGAGCCACATGTACTCGAGGAGTGTTAACTGATCAAAAAATTATATTGTGTAGATAGGTATGAAGTGGTTTTTTCTTTTTGTTGTGTTTGAATGAATTGTAGTGTTGTTGAATTCTCTTGATTTTTAGGTATATCTACTTTGTTTATATTTGGACATTTCTTATTTAAATTTCTAGTTCTGTCACTACGTATATGAAGGGGTTGAAACCCGGGTAAAAACGGTGGGAGGAGGCTCGAAGCACTTTCCTATGGAGATGGGATTACACTAGGGGTCAACACTTGGTCCGTTTCTATGTGTCTTGGTGATGGATGTATTGATGTGCGACATTTAAAATGAAGGTGTTGTGGTATATGGTATTTGCGGATGGCATAGAACTTATTGATGAGACGTGCAGTGAAGTTAATGTTAAGTTAGATCATAGATGCGTAGAGACGAACTTTGGAGATAGACCAAAATAGAATATGTGGAGTGCAAATTCAGTGATGTGAAGCATGAGGTAGGCGTGGACGTGAAGCTTGACATACAAAATTATCCTTAAGAAAGATAGATTCAAGTATCTTGGTCTATAATTCAAAAGAGTGGGGACATTGATGATGATATCACACACCATATTGGTACGACATGGATGAAATGGAGGCTTGCCTCTTGAGTCTTGTGTAATAAGAAGGTACCGCCAAAGCTTAAAGATAAGATCTTTAAAGTGGTGGTTTGATCGATATTGTTGTATGACTGAATCTTGATTAGTTTAAAAATGCATATTGTAGAAATAGAGAATGTTGAGATCGAAGTGAGGTCATACTAGGAGTCATAAGACTATAAACAAGGATAACCAAAATAAGGTAAGAGTGATATTTGTTGTGGACAAAATGAGGGAAGTGAGAGATAGTTTGGACATGTGAAAGATGCATAGACGCACCAATGAGGAGGTGCGAGAGATTGGTTATGAGGGCATAAATAGGTCGAAGAAGTCCTGGAGAGGTGATAAAACATGATATGAAACAACTTCAGGTTACTGAGGATATGACTCTTGATATGAGGGCATGACTACATGTATTAAGGTAGAATATTTGTAGGTACTGTCGCCTTGTCTTGCTTATGGTGACTTGTGTTTGCGACAGTACTAGTTGTAGTATTGTAGTGCATCATTGATTATTATTTATTTTTTATCATCCATCCTAGTATATTGTTTATGGAGTTTCAATTATCACATGATTTAATTATTGTTTTGGTTCCTCTCTGGTAGACCTTTGCACTGTTACCTTTTTATTTGCTACATTTTTTTCATTGTCTCCATCTTTTTTATATTGAGATTTATTGCACTTTAGTGGAGGGTTTATAGAAACAGCTCTCTATCTTTATGAGGTAGTAGTAAGATCTACATATATTCTATCCTCTCCAGACATCACTTGTGGAATTGGACTAAATATGTGGTTTTGCCACTATGTAAACGGCTGCATCAAACGAATTTATTTGGGTTTGATATGGTTCACATTTTTTAAAAATCAATAAATCTGATTTGATTTTGTTAAGAAAATTGGAAAACTAATGTGAACTAAGCCGACAAATTGTATCCATATATTTTAGAATTATACATATATAATATTTTTTTTTTATGAACAATGGTAAATATCTTATATATGTTTTTCATCAATATTTATTTATGAAAGTAAAAATGTCCAAAACGAGAACATTTATCCTTTTGGTTTCTCATGTATATGAGTGTCTATGACAGTTATTGGTGGCAGTGGCGGAGCCACATACACTTGAGGGGTGTTGACTGACACCCTTTCGTCGAAAATTACATTATTTATTCCAATATAACTTTTTTCCGATGTATATATATATATCTATATCTATATATCTATATATCTATATATATATATATTGCATGTTGATACTCTTTAGCTTCTATGCAATTTGACATTTTTATATTTTGACACCCCTTGATCAAAATTCTACTCCATCACTGCTTGGTGGGATTAGAAATGTCTCTCTTTTTTGTCTTGGCCAAAATGATGAATTGTGAATCTTTATTTAATGTAAAATCAAAAGCTCTGTAATCAATAAACGATCCAAACTGATCCATAAACACACATACCTGGCTGCTTACTTATGCAATTGTAAATTGTGGTAGTATCCAAAATGAAAATGAACTTAGAACTGATTATTTAATACTTTATTACTACTCTATAATGCAACAAATTGGTCAGACCAATAATAACCAAAGAATAACTTAGATAAACTCCAATCCAATACTATTTCTTATATCAAATCTTACTTTGAGTTTGAAGTAAAATTTAGTGTTTTTGGATTCTAACTCAATATTATTTCTTACACCATTTTACAGGGTGATTAGTGCATTTTAAATAGCCAAAAGTCATTTTACACTATTTTTTACACCATCACAAAAATGAAAACTGCAAATATAATATATTGTTAATAAATAACGCAATGCATTTTAAAAAACCAAATAATAAACATTCATCAACAATATATTGTAAATTCACTTTATTTGTATTATCCATTCATATATATAATGTATAATATTTGTTAGCAATTTATATTATTTACAAATTATTATATAAAATTATTTTAATTAAATGATTACATAAAAAATAACAAATTATTATATAAAATTATTTTACATTAAATGATTACATAAAAAAGGATTATTAATCATATCGGGTGAATATGTGAAAAAAAGAAATAAACGATTTGCTTTATGAAATAAGAAAATATAAATACAATAAAAAATAATAATATTATATAAAAAAGAAAAAAATATTAAAAAAAAGAATATTCTTTTTGATAAAAAATTTAGTAAATGAGTTAAAGTTGTTTTACCCTTCATATTAGGGTTGTGTATTCATCGGTTCGGTGATTATTGGGACAAAATATTGATTATTGATTTAAAGACATGCTACATCGTTATAGGACCATTGAGATATTTACTTGTCGATTTATTGATTATTAATTATTATCAATTTGGATTGTTGATTTAACCGATAAGATTTGACACAGAAAATATTGAAAATCTCTCAAAAACAAAATGACAACCAAGTGAACCATGTACACGAATAATTGAATATGATAGTCAAACAAAGGGGGCTTCAAGACTTCCTTCTTCTTACTACTCGCTCCAAGTATTTCACTCGTTCGCAATTATCATGGACGCGCTCTACCACTGAGCTAATAGCTCGTTGTGCGAGCCTCCCACTGGGGGCCTCGCTATGCCAAAAGCTAGAGAAACCCCATCCCTCTCTTTCCTTTTTTCGGACCTGAACCTTCTTCCTCCGGTAAGAGCTATCTGACCTCTGTTGTCTTGCTATAACCTAGTCTTACTCGCTCTTACCTCCCTGCTTGTTTTCCTTTCTTTCTTTTTAGAGAATACCTGCCCTGCTGCCACTGCTCTTGTTCGGGCCTCGAGAATCCCTTGCTTTTGGCTAGGGTTTTTATTTACCTTTTTTCATCCCCCTCTTGGAAAGAGAACGCTAGGAATAAAAGCATGATACTTAACCTTAGGTCAAGACTTTATATATTGAACAATATAAATAATTTATTAACTTTCTATTAGGTTATGAATTAAACTGTTAAAAAATATATAATTTAATAATAAAAAAATTAATATGATTTTAAAAATTGCTAAACTAATTTATTATCAATAACTCAATAACTTTTTTCGATTTCGATTTAGTCTTGAAATACCTACTTTACACTAAAATAGTATCACTAGAATTTGGTGGATATGAGTATTTAGAATAGCAAATGAAATAAGAGTACTTATTAGTCCTCTTTTCTGCTTTTTGTTCCCCTACCAAAAGTCTCCAACAATGGCCGAGACCCCTTCAGTCCCTGCACCAACCGGGTCGGATCCTGATTACTGGTGCTACCAGTGTGAGACACGAGTTGCCGTCGAAACCCTACCCGATCTCCCCGCCGATGTCATTTGTAACAACTGTAAGAGTGGCTTCGTCGAGTCCATACCCTCACGTGTTGTATCTGTCTCACCGGTGACGGCGTCCACTGATCAGATCGATGACCCTGCTTTCGGCAATCAGTTCATCCAGGTTCTTCGCCTCATAGCTGAGGCGGCGCGTGACAACGACGCGCCCCCTCCCCCGCCTTCTGAGCACGCTGATCCTTCCGATGACGATTTCCTCCGTGTTGAGCTGGACGGTTGGGGAAACGACGAGGAGGAGGACGATGATGATGAAGAGGAGGAGGAGGAGGAGGATAATGGAATCGGGGTTAGAATTGGCGATGACGGAGAAAATCGCGGGAATCGAAGCCAATCTGAGGATGACGACGATGATGATGATGATGTTGATGAGGATGAAGAAGTTGAGAATAGGGATGATGATGAAGAGGATCTTCGGAGAAGGCGGAGGGATGTGCTACGTCTCCGGCTACGTGACTTCGCCGCCAGAGCTGCCAATCGGCGAAACCGGATTCTGGATTGGGCAGAGATTCTGATGGGACTGGAAGACCACTCTATTGAGCTCCGATTACAAGTTCCTGATGGCGATGGCTACATCGGGAACCCTGGAGACTATGTGGACGCAGCGGGTTATGAAGCTTTACTGCAAACCCTAGCCGAGAGTGATGGTGGCGGAAGACGAGGAGCTCCACCAGCTTCCAAGAGTGCAATTGAGGGTCTCAATACATTGGTGATCAAGGAAGAGCAGGAGGTAATGGCATGTGCCATTTGTAAAGATGTAGTGAATGTGGGCGAAATGGCTAAGAATTTACCCTGTGGTCATGGTTACCATGATGATTGTATAGTTCAATGGTTGGGTTCAAGGAATTCTTGTCCCGTCTGTAGGTTTGAATTGCCCACAGATGATCCTGAATATGAAGAGGAGCGCAAGAAGCGAGGAGCATGTGTTACTAGCAGTGGTTCTTCGAGCTCAAGTGAGGCGCCAGGTGCTGCCGCTGCTGCTGATGATAGTAGTCCTAGTTGCCTTTGATTGCTGCTTTGTGGTAAACTCAGCCATTGGCATTCTTTTTAGCTTTATCTCTTGCTTCTTTTTTGGTATTTGGTGATTGTTTTCCAGTGTAATTCCACCCTCTCTGCTTTTCTTGAATGTAATAATATATTTATCTTAATGCTGGTATGAATTCACCATTTGAGTACTTATGAATCCTATATATTATACAAACTAAATTACTTCTTTTAGACAACAAAAAGACTCAAATCTTTATAGAGGGGTTGTTCATATCTTGTATTGAGTATTTCTTCAGTTGATTACTCCTTGCGTTGACTCTATATATAGTTTAAGAAAGTGAAAAAGTTCTTAAATTTTGTTGTCTTAAACATATCACATGAAACTAAATTAAAGAGTTGCTAAACGGAGAAATAAGTCTGCGTTCTGGTTCGTTTGTTGTATGAGTGTAATGTAGTGGCAGAGCTACATGTATTCAAGGAATGTCAATATACTATGTTGTTGAACTCCCTTGATTCTTTGTATATTTACTTGTTCATATTTCGACACCCCCCTGTAAAAAGATCTTAGTTCTGCCAGTATGTTTACACCGGCATTGTTTAGGCATACATGGATGATGACTGATGTAATTGTGCTTGAATGTAGAACTGAAATTTACTAATACTTTATTACTATACTGCAACAAATTGGTCAGACCAATAACAACAAGAATGACTTAAGAGAGTACTAGAATATAGCAAATGAAATAAGAGTACTTATGAATCCTACATACTATAGTAACTAAATTAGTACTATAAAGAATGAAGCAATATTGCACAACTACAACATAGAATGATATCGAATTGCAGTCTCTGAATAAGGAGATCAATTGAAGAGCCTCTTCCAGAACCCATCCTTGAATGTCTTGAGCTCAATGACGCTTTCCTTCTTTGGAGATGATGATGTTTTCCGGAACCCCTCTTTTAGTGTCTTGAGCTCGAAGATGTTTTCCTTCTTTGGAGATGATTTTGGCGTAGCAACACTCTTCCTCAGCATAATGTTTTCCTCCCTCAGCAAATCCATAGCTAAACTGAGCTGCCTGATAACCTCTCTTTTCTCTTCATCTTTGTGCGATAGAAGCTCCTGTTGAACCCTGTTCTCTTCTTTCAGCTTCTCAATTTCCTCCATCAGCTTCACAACTTCATCATTGTTGACGCTAAAGCCACTTGATACTTCCATTGTTTCCTTCTCTGATTTGGGGGTTTGTATTTCTTCTTCTTCTTCTTCTTCTAGATCAGGATCCTCAACCTCAGACATATTATCTGATAACTCAGACTCAGGATCAAAGATTTCTGAATAGCTGTCATATGATATTTCAGTGGCGCCGCTCATCAGTGTCTTTTGGGGATGATACTTGGTGAAAGACAATGGAGACATCCACGGTTGTGTCATAAGGCGAGTACCGGATTCACTCTTGATTTGATCATACTTCTCAGCTAACAAGCGATGAGTCTTGTAGAAATCCTCAACCATGTTAATGAGCTGTGGACGCTTCTTGTAATACATTTCTGCTCTTTGGGCGAAGGAATCTGCATCTTGTTCAACTATCCTCAGCATGGACTCAGTCTTCTCATCTAGTTCTGCAACATTATCCAATTTAAACAACCTATCAAAAGCTGGTCCAGAAACATTTGCTAGTCCAAAATAACTAGCTACAGTGTTTTTAAAACATCAACTAACAATTTTACAACAAAAACATACCCCGTGTAGTCATTTAAACTGATGAGGTCTGAAAAGGTAGGATTTAAGTAGACCTTATTCCTACCACTCAAGGTGAATAAAGTATCAACACAATAAGAATTTTTTTTTCTTCTTTAATTTGTTGAAAGTGAACACCAAAATATACTCTCTTTTCATAAACGATTAAGTTTTTAAACCTTCAAAAATGCATAAAACGATAAAAGAAGCAAGCAAAAGACATGTGCATAAAGAAAACCTCTTCTGTATGTTTGAAAAAGGTCTCCAACGGTCACTTAAAGCAAGAACAACAGATTGATCAGGAAAAGTAGATCAAATATTTGAATTATGGTGCTGTAATCACTGACCAGACAGAGTTGATTGAAGCCATGGCGAACGATTTAGAGTTCCCTTCTTCTGACTGTCCAACCACCACCAGTGCGACGATAGCTTATCCTTTGCCTCAACCATTTTTCTTCTAACAGATCTATCTTTACAACAAAATTAAAGCTAGAACAAAAGGTGTTATGAAATCAGAATTAACAAAATCAATAATAACGAAAAAAACAAAGATAGATACAGAGATGTTGAGTCACCAGGAGAACTGCAAGTAGATCTAATCGGATTAGAAGTTTACATTTATATGATTAGAGAATGCAATTTACCTGATGAATTTAACTTCTAAGTAGCTCAAGTTTGAATAGAACTGAGATGAGAAACACACTCTCTCTCTCTCCTCACTCTCTCTCTCACCTACCCTACTGGGGTTATGAAAGAGATTAGAATAGTAGAAATTTAAATGTGCCATAACTCAACGGCCTCGGTTTTAGTACTTTCTCTTATCCCATGTCCAATTGGAGATTGACACGTGTTGATCGTGCATCAATGCCCCAGTTAATGGGCCTCGTGGATCCGGGTTTGTAGTTTTAACTGGGGGGAGCGGAGCGTCTACATGCTGATATGGAAAAAAAAGAAAAAAGTATATACAACGGTCGAAATTTGTCTAATCTTTTCAGTTTTTTTCCTTATAATTATACTAATGTTTTCAAGTGGAATTTTTTGGTAAGGTATTTGTGAGTAAAGTTGACCATATGTTTGATCATAGATATTTGACTTTTTTAATAAAAAATTGTTTTTTTTTAATTTGTTAAAATAAATAAGTAATTAGAAATAAAAGGAATATAATGAACGAGTAAAGATGGATGGATGAAGTATGATTCAGCCTCTTTTCAAGAGTTCTATTTTACTTTGGTGCTTTGGATCATACCTCCTATCTAGGGCGAAGCTACGATATTATGTAGAATTCAAACAAATTTAGTAATATATATATATAGATTTTATTTTCAAATAACAAAGAGGCTACCAAAACGTTCAGTTTTTCCTTTTTGCTATATGTAGATTTTATTTTCAAATAACAAACATAAAATTAACAAATGAAAAAAAAGGAAGCAAAAAAGCACTTTTTCTTTTACTGTTTCACAAACACAAACCCAGTATCCCTTTTTTTCAAATAAAAAATAATATGGGTTCACTACTTTTTGAATATATATATATATATTAAATATTGGTACTCATTCTTTAGTTTATCCATTATTATATATTAATTTGAGATCATTATTCTAAATTCAAAATTCATAAATTTCAAATCATGTATCTGTTTGTGCTCAGTGATGGTTCTTGTTTTGATGGAAACCATTGAGGATGGAAAATAATAAAAAATTGTGAATACAAACTCATCATGACCTATTCTATTCTTCTAGAGCAAAGAACAAGCAATGAAGCTGAGGCAAAATGCTTTCTTATTTAGCCTCAACTGGTGTTTAGACAATGACTACAATATGATTAGGGATGTCAATAGGACGGTGCGGTATGGGTTGAGCTTAACTCGCTAAATTTTTAATTTGCCTTGCCTCCCTTCGTAGAACAATATTTTTCATTTTAAACTCGCCCACTTCGCCCCGCATAGATTTGTCCGCATAATTTTTTTTAATATTTTCTTTTTTTGGTTTAGTTAAGTTTGATACTAAAAATATAATTCATAATAATAAATTCATTTAATCATTAAGTTGTATTAATTTAATAGGATAGTGACTTAAAATTTTATTTTTTAGAGGTCAATTGGAAAATATGTAAGAAATTGTATTATTTTTTATTGAACCATTTCATTTACTATCTTGGATATTTTAGTAGCTTTAAAGAAATTTAATAAATAATATTTTATTACACTTATAACATACAAAAAAAAATTAAAAATAAGTTTGAACCCACATAAAATCACATATACTCGCAATATGCCCCTCCCCACATTAGCTTTAACTTAAAAAAATCCACTTCAAACCGCTCCGCACAACCTTAAACCTCCCTGCCCCGCATAGCCTTAAGCCTACTCCGCTCCGCATCCGCACCCCCGCCCCATTGCCATCCCTTAGCATAATGTTTAAATAACAATTAAGATACTCCTTGGATTATCAAAGAAAAATTGTAGTTGGACATTGTTTTAGATAAGCTAATCAAGTTGTGAATAAGCTAGCTTTCTTAGTCAATGGCTAATGCCCAATGAATCTACAAACCAAAGTATTTGACCCAACAAAGGTGCAAAGACCATATATTGGAATTACACATGTGGTTGATAAGAGTACCACATTGTAATTTGAGTGAGTAAGTGAAAAGTTGGAAGTAGTATATAAATAGCTCATGCTTATCAATTTATAATTACGCAGCCACGCAGTGGGCACATAGCGAACTATTCTTTCGCCTTTTACTAAAGAATACCGTGTGCGCATTGCAATTTAGTGGTATACGCTAATTTTTTTGAGGGATTTTCTTAGCTGAAGATCCCAACAATTCTACTTTAAAAAAAGTTTGTTGGTTGTTTAGAATACATTTTTTTATATTTCTTTAGTCTTTTAAGTTAGATTGCAAATTTGGGCATGAAATTTATTTATAAATTACGTAAAATATAAGGAAAAGGGTTAAAAATATCCTTCAACTCTATATTAATTGATTATACTCTACTGTTAAAACAAAGTTATATATACCCTCGCTATTATTAATTTTTCACCATTTATACTCTTTAATTGGATGGGAATCCCGAAATCAATTAAAATGACCAATTTTACTTAAGTTACTTAATTTTAACTCGATCCGCCTAATAATATAATCTAAATCAAGAAAAAATATCATTTTTCAAGAAAAAGAATGTGGTTGAAATGGGCTATTAAATGCCAATTAAGTTTATAGATTGTCACAACATGCTATTTTTCAATTATTATACTGAATCTGTTATTGTTATTACATAGAAATGTCAATGGAATGACTGCCGTGAAAATTAAGCTTTTTAACCCACAAAATTTTTAAGCGGCATAACACCTTTTTGTGTGTTTTAAGCCTCGCGGCTTTAAGTTTTCGTTCATTTTGTTACGTTGCCAATATAGATTCAGTTTCATTATTTTGCTGGTATTCATTGCCAAAGGAAAAAAACTAAAGTAATAAAGGAAAAACTAATGCAAGTATTTGGTTTTAAACCATCCACTTATTTTTATAATTATTTACACAAAAATTATAGGATTCCTTCAATATAAGTAGCTCCGCCCGTGGATAGGTGGTTTGATTAAAAGTAAAAGAGAACTCTTAAAAAGAGGCTTCATATATATAATCTACTAACATCTTCCCAATTGCTTCTAATTTTCACTTTCTTCAAGTGTATGCTCCAAAGCTCCCAAATAAGAAGAAATGTAAATATTAGAGAACAATATATAACAACATAAATCAATCTTGTATGATCAGTCAATAGTTATTCCTATCTCCTTAATACAAACAACCACCATCTCATCACTACCCAATACAAAATATTTTACACGTTATAAACTAAAAATTAACCAAAAAGTAAATTACATAGAAGAGATAGGCGGAGAATCTAAAACTCAAAAGAAATGGTGGTAGCTAATTAATATCATCATGCATATGGTGGTCAGTGAGGAAGAAAAGAAATGAAAGATATTTTGAAGATAGATTTAATATTAATTTTATTCACAAAAGTAAAATGAAATTGTTTAGAATCTTTATTTTTTTGGTATAATCAACTTAGAATAGAAGATGTAGATCACATGGAGCTTGCAACTTTGATCTACATCCTTCTATGCAAAGTTGTTTATATCAAAAAAGAAAAGATCGATACTAAACTATTTCATTTTACTTAGCAAATGAGACTAGATCTATCTTCGAAACATCAACTATTTCTTTCCACCATACTAACCATCATATGTATAATGGTATTAGATTCCACTACTTCTTTTGAATCTTAGATCCCTCTCTCTTTGGTGTAATTTTCTTTTGCACTAGTTATTAATTTATAATCTGTGAGATCTTTTCAGTTAAGCAGTGGAGAGAGGTAGTTGCTGGATTAAGAAAATACGAACATGATAAAGTTTTTTTTTTGCTGGTATATATAATGAAGTGTTTTGGGTACATTTTGTGGTTTGGATCTTTATTTCAGATTTTCTATATATGAATTTCATTTCTCTTATAAATTAGAGACTAAAAGACTAATTATCTCTGAATATATTCACAATAGACTTTATAGCGCTTGTTTGTGGATGAGAACTTTTAGGAGAAATACAGAAAGAAGTAAAAGGAAGTTGAAGATTTGAGCAAGAGAAATAGGGGTTTTAGTGTTTTAGAAGAAGACAACTTGTGGGTGGGTGGGTGGTGGGTGGTAGGTATATTAATAAATATATTTTACAATTTCATTTATTTGTGGGGCCATAATTACATGGCATAAAATATACTATTTTATTTTGCCATGTCATATTTATTTGGTGATAAGTATAGTATAATGATTTTAGAAGATAAAAATGTTAAGTTGAGTGATTTTAACGATACAAAATAAAGTTTAGTGACTTTACAAGATAATTTCTCCGAGTTCAATGACCTTTTAAGATATTAACTCGTTTTCTGTATATATTCATACATTGTACTAAGCTTAATGCCTAGTATATTGCTCAGCTGAAGCTTGCTCGGAACGTGATTTTAGATAAGAAATTAAGGAGGTTACAAACTAAGGTAGAATGTTAATAGATAGTTAACTTGTATAACTTAACCTTTCACACACTGATAGTGGTAGGTACTATCAGTGTAAGAATGTTTGTCATATTTCATATTTGAATGTTCGTCATTTTTTTTATTATGGCTTCTCTTCACCCCCTACCCCACCCTCTTCTTTGTTGATATGCTTTGTCTTGATCCAATTGTGTATAAAAGAGAGTTGAAAATATTATAATTTCTTTTGCTAATAAATTATAAATGGAGAGAGAAAAAAAGGAGCAACAAAAGCAAATGTACTATTCTATTTTAATTTATGTGACTTATTTCTATATTACGTAACAATTTAAGTATAAAATATCTATTTTATTCTTAATAAAATGATTTACAGCCACAAAAATTTCAATCATTCTTTTTGAACCACAAATTTTAGATGTCTTCCTTTCTTTCTTAAATCCGTGTCGAGTCAAATTATCTCAGATAAAATCCGTGCCGAGTCAAACTACCTCATATAAAATAAAACGGAGGGAGTAGAAAATAGAGAGAGAATCAGGAAAAAAAATCATTTTCAAGATAAAGAATGTGGCGGTTCAATGTCAACTAACTAACTAAATAAAATATTTTATTGCTAAAAAAATTAAAATGGGATACTTAATACCAATTAAATCTAAAGTTTGTCATAATATGCCAAATTTTCAGATATTATACTAAATATGTTATTTTTATTGGATAGGAATGAAAATAGAACTGTTGCAAATGCAAATTAAGCTTTTAAATAACTCACAAAAATATTAAGCCGGATAACACTTTTTTTTTTTTTTTAAGCCGCGCGGCTTTAAGTTTCTGTTCATTTTGTTACTTTGTTAATGTAGATTCATTTTCTTTACTTTGCTAGCATTCATTACCACTGAAACTTAGTAATTCTCAGTTATTTGAAAATAAAATCTATATATAGCAAAAAGGTTAAAAACGAAAGCGATAAAGGAAAAATTTATGCAAGTATATGGTTTTCATTCAAAAAGAGAATCAGACATTTATTTATCAATAAACCATCCACTTATTTTTGTAATTATTTACACAAAAATTATAGGATTCCTTCGATATAAGTAGCTCCGTCCCTGGATAGGAGGTTTGATCGAAAGTAAAAGAGAACTCCTAAAAAGAGGCTTTGAAAGAAACTCGATTTCAATACAAACACTAATATATAATATTCACTGAATACGAGTTTCAATGTAGAATACATACAACAAAGTAATAATACACGAACTAAAGAGAAATTAACTGAGCAAGAAGTAACCAGAAAGGGATGAGATATAATTAAGACTATAGAAAGGAGATGAGAGGATCAGAAAGCCTAAACTTTGGCATAATGTTTTTTCATAACCGTTCTTCTAACTCCTACTAATTTTTAATAAATGGTAATTGGGCCTAGATACCAAATACAAGTCTATAATAATTCATAGGCCCTTACGGACTCAGCTTGGTTCACCACAGCTTCATAAATATAATCTGCTAACATCTTCCCAATTACTTCCAATTTTCACTTTTTTCAAGTGTATGCTCCAAAGCTCCCAAATAAGAAAAAATGTAAATGTTAGAGAATAATCTATAACAACATAAATCAATCTTGCATGATCAGTCAATAGTTATTCCTATCTCCTTAATACAAACAGCCACCGTCTCACCACTGCTCAACACAAAAGATTTCACACGTTATAAACTAAAAATTAGCGAGAAAGTAAATTACACAGAAGAGATAGACGGGGAATCTAAAACTCAAAAGAAATGGTAGAAGCTAATAAATATCATCATGCATAGGTGGTCAGTGTGGAAGAAAAGAAATGAAAGATATTTTGAAGATAAATTTAATGTTAATTTTATTCACAAAAGTAAAACGAAATTGTTTAGAATCTTTATTTTTTGGTATAATCAACTTAGAATAGAAGATATAGATCACAGGGAGTTTGCAACTTTGATCTACATCCTTCTATGCAAAGTTGTTTATATCAAAAAAGAAAAGATACTAAACTATTCTATTTTACTTAGCAAATGAGACTAGATCTATCTTCGAAACATCAACTATTTCTTTCCATCCATACTAACCCTCATATGTATAATGGTATTAGATTCCACTTCTTCTAATTAATCTTAGATCCCTCTCTCTTGTGTAGTTTTCTTTTGCACTAGTTATTAATTTATAATGCGTGGGATCTTTTCAGTTAAGCAGTGGAGAGAGGTAGTTGCTGGATTAAGAAAATAAGAACATGACAAAGTTTTTTTATTCTATTCCATTATTTGAAACACAAAATTGATGTGAGTGAGAAATTTAAAATGTAAACGAACTAAAAGTTCGAAAGTGAATTGTCTTAAAAGAATTTTGTTCTACATACACTGTAATACTAATAGTTTATAAAAATCAAGACTCGAACCTGCTTCAAGGAGATAGGAAACGCCAATACACGAAATCATATTTTTTCTCGGACGCCTTAATCCCCAGCAGTACCTCTCAATAGCTCAGGAGGCATATTACTCCAACAGATTGCTATTCTTGCTTGTCAATTTACAAATGGTTGCCCTCTATTTATACTACTAATTTAGGGTTAATATATAAATAATAATTGTTATGTGAGTCCTACAAATTTACAAATAAGTCTACATTCTAGAATACTCTATACAACTAGGACATTCTAAGGGTTTTCATGTAGATTTATGGAATTTTAAGATTTTTCAATGATTTGTCCATATATTTCTAGAATATTCCACTAAGAACTGTTTTCTTTCCATGTAAGTCTTCCATGTGGACAATATATAAATAATAATTGTAATATGAGTCTCTACATATTTACAAATAAGTATCAATTCTAGAATATTCTACACAACTCGAATATTCTAAGGCCTTTTCATGCAAATTGATGGAATTTTAAGATCTTTCAAAGATTTCTCCATATATTTCTAGAATATTCCATTAAGAACTGTTTTTCTTTTCATATAAGTCTTTCAATAATAAATAATAATTGTTATATGAGTCCCTACATATTTACAAACATGTCTCTATTCTATATAGTACTCTACACAACTAGAATATTCTAAGGCCTTTTCATGTAAATAGATGGAATTCAAAGATCTTTCAAAGATTTCTCCATATATTTTTAGGATATATTCCACTAAAGACTATTCTTCTTTCAATGTAAGTTTTTCATATGGTATATACATAAATAATAATTTTTATATGAGTTCCTACATATTTACAAATAAGTCTTCATTCTAGAATACTCTACACAACTAAAATTTCTAATTAAGATTATTTTTTGTAAATCCATGAAATTCTAAGATCTTTCAAAGATTTCTCCATATATTTCTAGAATATTCTGTTAAGGCTTATGATGGACAAATTTATGCCATGCAACGCCTAACTGGTATGATGACATGAAGAATCATGACATTAGAGTTGATAGTTCTGTTGAAAAGTAAGAAAAATCTTCTTTAGTGTTTGGGCTTTATAATGGCATAGTGTTGGTATGTGTTGTGGCCTTTTGTCTCACATAACTATTGGACCATCTTTGACATCTACTAGATATAACAATATCTTAATACGTAAACCATCATAACTATACCAAATTTGGTCTTAACAATACAAAAGACACTTTCATAGAAGAAAATAAAAATAAAAATAAAGTTCATTAGAATTTGGACATATCTCATTTTCTAGAAACTAAATTGGCATAAGTAGGTTCTGATAGTAACAATGTTATTATTTTGTGAGGTACTTTTATATTCCTTAATAGGAAAACACTTAATAACAGTCCACTTCTATACAATAGAAGGAGAAATGGAAGAAAAAGAATGGTACAATCAAGAAAATTACAAAGATATATGAAGTCAACATTAGACAAATATGATTATTATGACACCAGACGGAGTTTCATGATGACGCTTGAATAGAGGATTGATCTATAGTTAGAGAGATTGTAAGATATGGATTAGAGTGAGCTGATAAGAAGAGATAAGATATGAGCCTGGAATTAAAGAATATCTATATTTTCTAAATTGGTATAGTTGAAAAGTGTGATTAAACTATGTTATTTATTAAAAATATTTTTAAAACTGATGCTTTGAAATTATATTTCCTCATATGATATGAAAATATCTCATTTGCTTCTTCTCCTTCGGGAGCCTCCTTATCGACACACATATCGTATGAGATCAGTTTTGATAAGGAGGTATTTTATCTTTCCTAGTCTCCATCTATTTTCACCTCAATTCTGAAATGTGTTGCTTAGTCAGAATATTCACAACTGATTATGAAAATATTTTAAATATTGTTCTTTCTTTTTTATGAACCCCTTGCCCAATTGCAAACCTAATGGTTTACGACTTTTTACTTTTAGACTATTAAGTACATGACTTCATTGAACTTGATTATAATTTTTTTATCTAGTTAAAGGTATAACTTTTGAGTGTCTTTTTCAAAAAAGTAGCTCCGCCAATATTTGTAATTTCTCTAATGACATCATTTTCTGAATTACGAGTGTTTTTTTAAAAGATGTAAAATAAAATTCCCTTATAAGGTTGGCAAACAAGTTGTTAATTGAAGAAAAAATATTTTGGCTCTTCAAATTATAGAAGATTAAGACGACAACGGATTCAAAATTTAAAGCTTCATTAATTTATTTTGTGTGTTCTTATCATCAAAGTCATTGTAATATTAAATTTATATGTTTGGACTTTCACGAAACTTTTACTTAATACCCTAATTGTTAACTTGTTTTTTTGGACTTGAACTCTAATTTTCTTTTTTGTACAAAATACATAATCATCGTGGGTTCAAGTGAAGTCATGCACTCTAAAAGTTAGAATCCATGCCACCATTTGGATTGCAGTTGGATTGGGGGTTCGTCAAAAAGAAAAAACAATAATTAAAATATTTTCATAATCAGTTTGAATATTCTAACTGAACAGCACGTTTCAGAATTGAGGTGAAAGATGAAGATCAGGGAGGATAAAATACTCTTTATTAGAACTAATCTTGTTCGATGCATGTCGATAAGGAAACTACAAAAGGAGAAGAAGCAAATGAGAGATTTTCATATCATATGATGAAATATGATTTTGAAGTATCAGTTTAAAGATATTTTTAACTAATAACCTAGTATAATCACACTTATCAAAATATAGCAATTTAAGAAAATATAGATAATTTCATAGTTTTCGGCTCATATCTAATCTCTTCTTATTAGTTAACTTTGATCCCTATCTTACAAGCACTCTAATCATAGATCTATCCCCCTTTTCAAGCGTCATCATGAAACTCCACCTGGTGTCATAATAATCATATTTATCTTATGTTGACTTCATCTATCTATGTAATTTTTGTTGATAGTACCATTCATTTTCTTCCGTTTCTCCTTTTATTGTATCGAAGTGAATTGTGATTAATATTTTTACTTTTAAGGAATATGAAAGTACCTCACAAAATAATGACATTGTTACTACCAAATCTTAATTACTTACACGGATTTATTTGCTAGAAAAGAAGACATGTCCACATTCTAATAATGAACTTTCTTTTTTTCTTCTATGAAAGTGATTTTTGTATTATTATGACCAAATGTGTAGTGGTTATGATGATTTACGGTAATGGTTATAATTATATTTGAAGGTGAAAATAATTGATTGTGTAGTGTAACTCACTATAAATATGTTTAAGTATATTTGACATATATTTTATGTATGCCGAGTGTATGATATTGTATATACAGTATTATACACATGACATATAACTGTATATATCATTTGTGTACTAGATAAATTTGTCTAATTCAAAAAAACTCTCGAGATATTATATGTTTTTCTTGGTAGAGAATTTTTTGTTAATAAAACAGAAAATTATTCATCTCAACGACGAAGATATATAAAAACACGAAATACTTTCTCAAAATCTTCTGTAAATAAAAGTTACTTTATGCATCAACCCTCAAAGCATTCATTATTATTATATTTCTTCTCATCTCAGAGTGGAGAAATATCTATCAATTTACAGGGTAACTATATACAACTTTAAATCCTCCAGTGTATAATTTAGATATTATTATATCTAGTAGATGTCAGAGATGATCCATGCCTATGTGAGACAAAAGGTCACACCACATACCAAAATGACAAAATTGTTGTCACTATAAAGCCCAAAAACTAAAGTATTTTCTTACTTTTCAATAAAACCTATCAATCCTATTTTGCATTTTCTATATTTTGAGAGTAAAATAGAGTATGTGCACTCCAATTCCGTTTATATTACTCTCTATTCTTCATATTTAGAGAGCTGAATAGTGGTTTTCCATATTCGGAAAACTATTATTCACACTTTCTATTTCACCTTTTTCAATATTTTATTATTATTTCTATTATTATCTAATCAACATATTATTTTGCATATAATGTCATTAATTAAATATCTAATATTTATAATTCTTTTTAAATGTAAATGAGTATAATATTTTTTAAAAATATATTACTTAACATATACTACTTTCATTCAAATTAATAGTATTTTTTTTCTTATGTTCATCAACAATATAATTTGATTTTATTATTAATTTTCACTATAAAGAATATACAAAATTAAAATAATAAGGTGAAAAATTTAATTTAAAAATACAATATATCATGATAATTTAAATGCAAGACAACAATACATAATAATATAAATAAAAGATAAATTACAATACATAACATAATATTTAATTAATAACAAGAATTATTTAGTTATCCGATTGGTCGTTTTCTGATTTAGCACTATTGGGGAAAGAAAAATAGGATATGATCCAGAGCATTGTTGCGATTGAGCTGTGATTGCGGTTGTGATTGTCGATAGACGAATGGAATTAGGGTATGATGCAAAGAATTGTTGTCGATTGTGGTTATGTTATTTAGAAATTTAGAATAAAATATAATTTTATATTAAATAAAAAAATTGAAATAATAAAATTTATATCACATGAAAATTATATAAAATAATTATTTGGGAAAAAGAAAGAAAGATTTATATTATGAAATAAGAAAATAAGAACGAAATAAAAATAATAATATAATATTGAGGAGAGAAAAAAAAAGTTCTTTTTAAAGAGTAAAATAGAGAATAAGATTGAAATTGATTATCTGAAAAAATAGAAAATTATATATTTGGAGAGTAAAATAGACTTTAAGATTGCAGATGCTCTTAGTAGAATATTCTAGAAATATATGGAGAAATTTTTGAAAGACCTTAAAAATTTCATAAATTTACATGGAAAGTCATTAGATCATTCTAGTTGTATAGATTATTCTAGAATGGGACTTATTTGTAAATATATAAGGACTCACATAATAATTATTATTTATAAATTAGCCCTAAAATAATTATATAAATAGAGAGACAATCATTTGTAAAGAATCAAAGCCATCTTTCACAAAAGCCTCATAAACTCTTTGGCTTACTTTAGCTTACACTAACCCTATAATTCTTCCTCCCAAATCCTCTAATCCCAGATGATGTTCATACATTTCTAGATCATGGATCAGTACTCCTTTTTCAAATCTTCAATTAAAGATCGGCGTTTGCATATCCTTGAAGCAGGTTTGACTCTTGATTTTTATAAACTATTAGTGTCTCAGTTTATGCCTTTGGTTCATCTGTATTTGCTATGCATTAGTTTGACCAAATTTTATCTGCATATATTGGGGATGAACCATATATATGGTTGATGTTTATATCTACTACTGCTATTGTTTATGAAATGAAAGTGGAATGAATATCTTGTGTTAGTTTGACTGAAGATATTTTTCAATCTCTCTTGATTTGCTATTCTATGTCCCCTTATTTTGTTGTATGTCTTGTGTCCTTACCGTGACCTTCTAGAAGAGTAAAGCAAGACTAGGCCGGTTTAGGCATGTACAGAGGAAGTGTGTTGACGCCCATGAGAAAGTGCAATAGGTTGGTTGTAAAGGATACGCGAAGGGGTAAGGTAGGTTGAAAAAGTATTAAGGAGATGATTAGACATGACATAATACAACTTTATGTTGTCAAGTACATGACTCTAGATAAGGAGTGGGGGTCGTGTATTTGGGTAGAAGGTTAGTAGGGGTGAAGTGTTATCTTGCCTTGCGAAGGTTTAGGCTTGTTAGGGTCTGTTGTCGGTACTTGTTATCCTTATAATTCTTGTCATATGTTTATTGTGTTTTAGTTATTGCATTATTTATTGTTCTTGTAATTCTTTCTTGTAAACTTTACACTACTTTCTTATTCACTGTTATGTTTCCTTTATTGTTTTTTTTCCTTTTACTTTGATTTGATGCGCTACAGTCGAAAATCTTTTGAAAACAGTCTTTCTGCCTCCATGAGGTAATGGTAAGATTTGGTACATTATACTCTCTCAGGCCCCGCTTATGGAATTCCACTGGGTATGTTGTTGATATATAAGATATTGAAAGAATGCAATTATGTATGAAAAGAAATTACAACAACAATAAAAATAGTGAAATTCCACGAGAAGGGTCTTGAAAGGATAGAGTGTATGTAAACCTTATCACTACCTCGTGTAGGTAGAGAGATTGTTTTCGAAAGATTCTCGGCTCAAGTGCAACGAATTCTAGTACAAAGAATTAATAAAACAGTATAAAGAACACAACAACTAACAAGGAAAGTGGTGGAAAGCCTACAAGAACAACAAAATAATGTTATAAACTAAAACGCTAGTAAAAACAGACGACAATTGATATCAAAAGCAAGAACTACAATAATATAGCTAGTATAAGAACAAGCCTAAACTCGTGAAAAGCAAGACAACACTCCACTACCATCTACCCTAGTACCTATCCTCTAGACTCTTTTATCTAAGGACAAGTGCTCGACAACTTGAAGTCGTGTCGTGTCTTGTCTAATCACTCATCCTCTACACTTCTTTGACCTACCTCTGCACATACCTCCTGTTATCAACCTCTCGCACCTCCTTAGTAACCATCAACACATCTCTTCACATGTCCAAACCATCTCAATCATACTTCCCTCATCAAAGAAAGATACAAAGAGCAAAATAACACAAAACCATACTTTCTTTTGGAAGTGGTGGTCACTCCAGTTGAAATAACAAAGCAAATAGCTATTTCGAGCAACCATAAATTAGTTTGAAGTTTGAACCATATACTGAACCTGTGTAGTTGGTAGATGTGTACTCACAACATAGGGGGTGGGGAGATTCAAGACTCAAAAGAAGTGGTGGAAGTTAATATCATTTTGCATATGATGGTCAATGCAGAAGAAAAGAAATGCTTGATGTTTTGAAGATGATCTAGACTCACAACGTAAAATAATTAAATCAAATTATAAAAGTTATAGGGAGCTTGCAATTTTGGTTAGAGTTGTAAATTTTTAAAGGTGACCAACATGTCCTTAATGCTAAAACATACAACTTTACCAATGTTTCAGCATTAAGAACATGCTTATGTCCACCTTCAAAAATTTAGACCCTATTGAAATTGCAAGCTCTCTAACTTCTATAATGTTATCTACATGTTCCATTCAAAGTTGTTTACACCAAAAGAGTAAGAATACTAAACTATTTCATGTTACTTTGTGAATAAAATTAGATCTATCTTTAAAATATGTTTCATTTCTTTCCTTCCACACTGACCACCATATACATGATGATATTAGCTTAATTCGACCACTTCTTTTGATTACGGAATATATATATATATATATATATATATATATATATATATATATATATATATATATATATATATATTGTTATATATATATATTGCTCTCTAACATTTACATTTCTTCTTATTTGGGAGCTTTGGAGCATACACTTGAAGAAAGTGAAAATTGGAATCAATTGAGAAGATGTCAGCAGATTATATATATGAAGCCTCTTTTCAAGAGTTCTCTTTTACTTTGGTACTTTCGATCAAACCTCCTATCCAGGAACGGAACTACAATGTTATGTGTGGGAGGTCGAACGAATCCAATAATTGTAGTTTAAATTTTATATTTATATTAGAAAACATTGTAACTATACATATATATAATACTTTACAAATGTGAACCGAACAATTTTTTCTCCTTTTTTATCTACGTCTTGTTCTCTTTTTAAAAGAAAACATATACTTCTTTCTTTTTGCTACATGTAGAATTCTTTTTTTAAATAACAAACATAAACTTAACAAATGAAAAAATAGCAAAAAGCACTTCGTTCTCTAAAACAAAAAGGAGACCGTGATTTCTTTCTGATTAGATGCATGCCCTTCGTTTATACTTTGGTCCATTTTATGGCAGACCCCACAACATCCCATAAAAAGAAAGACTGAAATGCAAATAAATGTGTCCTCCAGAATGCAAAGAGGTTCACCACTGACTTCGAGTGCTTAGTTGGATCAACGAGGCTCATGATGATGTTGATCCTGGTTACTTACATCTACATCATGATACGATGCAGGCCAACTAGCATTAGTACATTGAATGTACGAGTATGCGAGTTGGAATACTAACAACAACTTAAGCTTGAAAAAGAGTAAGAAGGAACACTTACCTTGGCTCTGCTCAATTAATGAATAAATTGATTTAATATAAATCAATAAGACATATGGAATATATAAAAGCTTATAAAACAATGAAAACACTTTGTTCGTTAAAGAAAAATGCAATAACAAATTCAACTTTACGTATATATGAAGTAATATAGTTTCTGTGGGAGATTCTCTAACCGACAATCACCACTATGAGCCTAAGTGGTGATACATCATCTTGCTCACGCTGCCAGAAATGTCCTATACTTTGCCGTCTCATAGAACTACTTAACTTAGTGGATCCACTAGCTTAACTTACGTGATCATCTAAAAAGTATGACCCGTTAAGACCCATGATGGCTACATGATTTTCATGCCCAGAAAATCTCCGAATTTTCTCCTTCATTTTTCATCTCTAAACCCTCTAAACTTCAATGGATCTTTCCCACGAACACTTAGGATCATTAGTACTCTTATCCAATAGATTGGACTCGAAATATAACCAAAAATACGGATCAAATCAACTCTAGGCATGCAACAACTCAACCAACAAGAATTCAACAATAATCTTCAAGAACTTCACTTTTTATCATTCAACCAACTCAAAATCGGTGAATTTAAACAAGTTGGTGTGCGGTTTAACTAACTCAACACGAAAAAATCTCACATACCTTCATAGGACTCACCCCCGATGAATTCAACTCGCAAACATTGGCATCCTTGGTGAATTTTTGACTTTTCTCCCTTTTCTTATATTTTTCTCCTTTCTCAAAGCCCTAAGCGTGAATTTCATTTTCTAAAAATGAACTAACCTTATTTTTTACCCCAATAAACCCGTAAAATGAAATAGGAAATTAATTTGTGAAAAGACTAGTTTATTCTTCCTTAATGCATGCATGTTTTTTCTTCATTATGATACTTTTATGTATATGAATGTCGGAATATTGATCATGTTATTGTAACATAGATAGATGAATAATATAGCCATGAAATCATGATGTACATGTGTGATCTTGATGAGGTACTGGTGATTGTGATTATGGTGTGTGAATGAGGATTAGATTGTTATATTTCGGCAAGCTAACTTGGATCGAATTGCCACGTTCCGTCAAAACTATGGGATTGGATTGCCACATTCAGATAAGCTAATTGGGATTGGGTACCACATCGGTGCACTAACAGTTTGAGTTTGGGTTCCATGAGAGTACCAATGATGCGTTAAGCATGTGAAATGTGTTGTCTAATTGTCATGTTGATAATGTTGTTTATGTTGATATGTATGCATATGATTAGAATGTTTGTTCGACTTATTTATATTGCACTAGTGGGATAGTCGTGTGATCCTACCAGTGCACGGTGATTGTGTACTGATTCTGCACTTGCTCTTATTTTTGTTGAGTACAGGACATCTTCAAGCGGCTATTGACATACCTCGGTTAGGAGATTAGATATTATCGTATCGACTTCAAAGGTGAGTTGCATCTTCCGGATTACCATGGAGTTCTTTTTAGTCTATGTCCACCATTTTTGGATTTACACTATTGTTTAGATGAATAGTTCATTAGTGTCTTCTTATTTAAACTTGGTTATCCTTAGTAGTTTTGGTACATTGACTCTCAGATACTAGGTTTAAATTTCGTAATATTTTAGTTAGATCTTTTATTTAGTAATGAACTTCTCTTTTAGTTATTTAACTTGCTTCTGTAACTTAAATGCTTTAATTCTAGAATAATTTCTTTAGTTGGATAGTAGTAGTGTTTCTCCTACAGGCTTGTAAGTGTGGGAACTAATCACGACGGTTTGGATCGTGACAAGTTGGTATCAGAACCCATGTTCATTGATCTTGATGTACCAAAATGAGTCTAATAGAGTCTCGCAGAACGGTACGAGGACGCCTTTACTTTTCTACGAGAGGTTATAGGACTTAAGAAAATCTCCATTTTTCTCTTGTCTCTGTTACGACCCAAAAATGGGTGTTATGGCACTCGTCTTATCCCACCAAGACAAGTCAGCCTAAAATCCAATGTCTAACAAAGTGCGGAAGTAAATAACAATCCAACAACAATTTCTATTATGAAAACAAGTCATCGTTAATTCAATCCCCAAAACCAGGTTGTCACGTGTACAAGCCTTTAATGTAAATATTAGAATTGAAATAAAAATACGAGTCTAATATGAAGTTGTCTTTCAAGTAAAAACAAAGTCATAAACTGGAGTAGGAAAGTTCGCCGAGATGACAAGCAGCTACCTCACAATCCTCCACAAGATGCCTCTGAAACGAAGAGAATGGAAGGTATCACGAAGATCCAGGCTCGTAACCTACAAAAATTTGTAGAAGCAAGGGGTGAGTACCAAACAATGCGGTACCCAACAAGCAAACCTCTAAACATAAGTTAAGTGAACAAAATACGGGTACTCCTTACACCATGTCTGAACCTCCACGCTACAGCCTAACAGTTCACAGTTTGCCACACACACAACACAATAATTACACTCTATCAGCTTACATATTCTCAATAACAGTTCAATATTCAACAGTCACAAGTTTCACAGAGAAACACTCACAAGATTAGCAAAACACGTGTTCAAGTTCATCAATAATAAAAATGTGTAATGTCATGAGATGCAATGTCAAGTATAGTGATGCATGTCTTCCCTAATGATTCACACCCGCTGTCTCTCAGTCTGGGACCCATGGGGGACATATTTGTCCAAGCATCTGTCGCGGCGCACGATACGACCCTCGATAATAGTAACCGTCGCAGCGCGCGATACGTCCTTCGAAATATAACATCTATCGCGGCGCACGATATGACCCTCGAAATGGTACATCCTCTTATCACATCACTCTTATCACAACCATGTTTCAGATGCAATGCAAATGACATGCTCAAATAAAAATGAGGAGAAGTCATTTTGATAACAAAGTACAATTTGCAACAAGGAATACAACACCAACAAATAAGCAACAAGTCTCCAAATCATTCTCAACACCACACAAGGAAATAGACGAATTTCATACGCTTAACAAGAGTTTAGAAATCCACTTGCCTTAACCAATTAAATTATCACTCCGGGACTTGAGCCTTCCCTTTCCGTTGAGCTTTCGAATCAATGGGATCTATTCAAGTATATATATTTACAATAAGGTTTCGGAACTAACAACATCCACATTGTTTTATCGAAAATTTAACCTTTTGTAAGAGTTTTCGGTTTTTTAGAGTCGCCATTTAATTTTTGAAGAAAAATCAAGAAAACTATTGCTTTCAAATAACTTAACAGAGAAAATTGCTTGGAAACATTTAAAGGGTTCGGGGATTCAAATTAATGTTTTAGGAAGGTGTTAGACACCTAAAACATCCGTCTAAAACGGTTTTCCAGCAACTAACAAATTTGGCTAAAACTTTGCTTTATCTTGACTTGAATAAAATATTTAGAAGTAGAGAGTTGAAATACTAACTTATTTTAGGTCATTTCATTTTGCAAAATTATTTTAATTTTGAGTTGATAAAAATATTTACGACATTCGCGGGGATTCGAATTTTTCTTACTTTTAAAATTAACGACAAGTATGCAAACAAATAAGCAAATAAAGTAAAAGAGAGAAATAAAGAGAGAGAGGGAAAAAAGCAAAATCGCTGCAACACCAGCGATTTGCTAAATTCAAATGAAATCGCTGCCATAAGATTTTTTTTACCATTTTTTTTTTTAAAAAAAATAATTATTTATTAGAAATTTTAAAATATATATATATATATATATATATATATATAAAGCAAATCGCTGCCTGGGCAGCGATTTGTGTAACAACTTTCTTTTTAATTATTTATTTAACTTAAAAGTCAAATTGTGGTGGGGTGAAATAGTCGTGACTACGGGACGATTGAGTGGGGTGGTGTTTGTTGGGGGTCTAAAGTGTGTTACACGCTTGCCGTTGGGGCCGAAGCCCCGCGATAAACGATGTTGTAAAAAAAAAATTTTGAAAAGCGCTGGCATAGGAGCGTTTTTGACTTTTGTTTTAAAATTTCAATTAAATCACTGTCATAACTTTTTGTTTTTTTTAAAAATTCTTTTTAAAATTGTTAAAAAAAATAATCCTACGTATTTTTGTGTAGTAAAATTTGTTTGTATAGTAAATTTGTGCAATTTTTTTTTTTCGATTTTCTTCAAATTGCACAAATTTTACTACACAAAAGTACGGAGGATTATTTTTTTAACAATTTTTAAAAAGAATTAAAATAAATAAATAATTATGACAGCAATTTAATTGAAATTGAAAAAAAAAAGTAAAAATCGTTGCCTATGCAGCGATTTACAATTTTTTTTTTTAAAAAAATAGTTTATCGTTTAACAATTTAAAAAAAAAAAAACAACTAAATCGCTACAGTAGCAGCGACTTATTTTTAAAAAAAATTTTTTGACTTAAATCGCTGCCAAAGAAAGTTAAATAAATAATTAAAAAGAAAGTTGTTACACAAATCGCTGCCTGGGCAGCGATTTGCTTTATATATATATATATATATTTTAAAATTTCTAATAAATAATTTTTTTTAAAAAAAAGATTAAGATAAATCGCTGCCTATTTATTACAAAATGGTAAAAAAAATCTTATACTATAAATTGCTGCTAAATGGCAGCGATTTCATTTAAATTTTTTTTTTTAAAAAAAAATCATTAAATTTAGCAAATCGCTGGTGTTGCAGCGATTTTTGCTTTTTCCGGCGAGCAAAATCGCTGCTCCACCAGCGATTTTGCCGTTTTGGTTAAATTTAATATTTGTATACCATTTTGGAATTTTTGTTAATATTTTATACCTATTAGGCTTCGGACTCTATATAATGAAGTGTTTTGGGTACATTTTGTGGTTTGGATCTTTATTTCAGATTTTCTATATATGAATTTCATTTCTCTTATAAATAAGAGACGATAAGACTAATTATCTCTGAATATATTCACTATAGACTTTATAGAGCCTATTTGTAGATGAGAACTTTTAGGAGAAATACAGAAAGAAGAAAAAGGAAGTTGAAGATTTGAGCAAGAGAAATAGGGGTATTAGTATTTTAGAAGAAGACAACTTGTGGGTGGGTGGTGGTGGGTGGTAGGTGTATTAATAAATATATTTTATAATTTCATTTATTTGTGGGGCCATAATTACATGGCATAAAATATACTATTTTATTTTTCCATGTCATATTTATTTGGTGATAGCTATAGTATAATGATTTTAGAAGATAAAAGTGTTAAGTTGAGTGATTTTAATGATACAAATAAAGTTTAGTAATTTTACAAGATAATTTCTCCGAGTTCAATGACCTTTTAAGATATTAACTCATTTTCTGTATATATTCATACAATGTACTAAGCTTAATGCCTAGTATATTGCTCAGAACGTGATTTTAGATAAGAAATTAAGGAGGTTACAACTTACAAACTAAGATAGAATGTTAATAGATAGTTGACTTATATAACTTAACCTTTCACACACTGATAGTGGTAGGTACTACTTATTGTTTCTTGTATCCCGATTGTTGTTGTAGTTACTAGTCCTTTTAAGAATGTTTGTCATATTTCATTTTTGACATTTTTTTTTATTATGGCTTCTCTTCACCCCCACCCAACCCCAACCCCTTCTTTGTTGATATGCTGTCTTGATCCAATTGTGTATAAAAGAGAGTTGAAAATACGAAATGATTTACAGTCACAAAATTTTCAATAATTCTTTTTTAAATACAAAGTTTATATGTCTTCATTTCTTTTTTAAATCCGTGTCGAGTCAAATTATCTCATATAAAATTCGTGCCGAGTCAAACTACCTCATATAAAATAGGACCGATGGAGTAGAATATAGAGAGAGAATCAGGAAAAAAAATCATTTTCAAGATAAAGAATGTGGCGGTTCAATGTCAACTAACTAACTAAATAAAATATTTTATTGCTAAAAAAATTAAAATGGGATACTTAATACCAATTAAATCTAAAGTTTGTCATAATATGCCAAATTTTCAAATATTATACTAAATATGTTATTTTTATTGGATAGGAATGAAAATGGAACTGTTGCAAATGCAAATTAAGCTTTTAAATAACTCACAAAAATTTTAAGCCGGATAACACTTTTTTTTTGTTTTTTTAAGCCGCGCGGCTTTAAGTTTCTGTTCATTTTGTTACTTTGCTAATGTAGATTCATTTTCTTTACTTTGCTAGCATTCATTACCACTGAAACTTAGTAATTCTCAGTTATTTGAAAATAAAATCTACATATAGCAAAAAGGTTAAAAACGAAAGCGATAAAGGAAAAATTTATGCAAGTATATGGTTTTCATTCAAAAAGAGAATCAGACACTTATTTATTTATCAATAAACCATCCACTTATTTTTGTAATTATCAACACAAAAATTATAGGATTCCTTCGATATAATTAAGTAGCTTCACCCCTGGATAGGAGGTTTGATCGAAAGTAAAAGAGAACTCTTAAAAAGAGGCTTTGAAAGAAACTCGATTCCAATACAAACACTAATATATAATACTCACTGAATACGAGTTACAATGTAGAATACGCACAATAAAGTAATAATACATGAACTAAAGAGAAATTAACTGAGAAAGAAGTAACCAGAAAGGGATGAGATATAATTAAGACTATAGAAAGGAGATGAGAGGATCAGAAAGCCTAAACTTTGGCATAATGTTTTTTCATAACCGTTCTTCTAACTCCTACTAATTTTTAATAAATGGTAATTGAGCCTAGATACCAAATACAAGTCTATAATAGCTCATAGGCCCTTACAGACTCAGCTTGGTTCACCACAGCTTCATAAATATAATCTGCTAACATCTTCCCAATTACTTCCAATTTTCACTTTTTTCAAGTGTATGCTCCAAAGCTCCCAAATAAGAAAAAATGTAAATGTTAGAGAATAATCTATAACAACATAAATCAATCTTGCATGATCAGTCAATAGTTATTCCTATCTCCTTAATACAAACAGCCACCGTCTCACCACTGCTCAACACAAAAGATTTCACACGTTATAAACTAAAAATTAGCGAGAAAGTAAATTACATAGAAGAGATAGACGGGGAATCTAAAACTCAAAAGAAATGGTGGAAGCTAATAAATATCATCATGCATAGGTGGTCAGTGTGGAAGAAAAGAAATGAAAGATATTTTGAAGATAAATTTAATGTTAATTTTATTCACAAAAGTAAAACGAAATTGTTTAGAATCTTTATTTTTTGGTATAATCAACTTAGAATAGAAGATATAGATCACAGGGAGTTTGCAACTTTGATCTACATCCTTCTATGCAAAGTTGTTTATATCAAAAAAGAAAAGATACTAAACTATTCTATTTTACTTAGCAAATGAGACTAGATCTATCTTCGAAACATCAACTATTTCTTTCCATCCATACTAACCCTCATATGTATAATGGTATTAGATTCCACTTCTTCTAATTAATCTTAGATCCCTCTCTCTTGTGTAGTTTTCTTTTGCACTAGTTATTAATTTATAATGCGTGGGATCTTTTCAGTTAAGCAGTGGAGAGAGGTAGTTGCTGGATTAAGAAAATAAGAACATGACAAAGTTTTTTTATTCTATTCCATTATTTGAAACACAAAATTGATGTGAGTGAGAAATTTAAAATGTAAACGAACTAAAAGTTCGAAAGTGAATTGTCTTAAAAGAATTTTGTTCTACATACACTGTAATACTAATAGTTTATAAAAATCAAGACTCGAACCTGCTTCAAGGAGATAGGAAACGCCAATACACGAAATCATATTTTTTCTCGGACGCCTTAATCCCCAGCAGTACCTCTCAATAGCTCAGGAGGCATATTACTCCAACAGATTGCTATTCTTGCTTGTCAATTTACAAATGGTTGCCCTCTATTTATACTACTAATTTAGGGTTAATATATAAATAATAATTGTTATGTGAGTCCTACAAATTTACAAATAAGTCTACATTCTAGAATACTCTATACAACTAGGATATTCTAAGGGTTTTCATGTAGATTTATGGAATTTTAAGATTTTTCAATGATTTGTCCATATATTTCTAGAATATTCCACTAAGAACTGTTTTCTTTCCATGTAAGTCTTCCATGTGGACAATATATAAATAATAATTGTAATATGAGTCTCTACATATTTACAAATAAGTATCAATTCTAGAATATTCTACACAACTCGAATATTCTAAGGCCTTTTCATGCAAATTGATGGAATTTTAAGATCTTTCAAAGATTTCTCCATATATTTCTAGAATATTCCATTAAGAACTGTTTTTCTTTTCATATAAGTCTTTCAATAATAAATAATAATTGTTATATGAGTCCCTACATATTTACAAACATGTCTCTATTCTATATAGTACTCTACACAACTAGAATATTCTAAGGCCTTTTCATGTAAATAGATGGAATTCAAAGATCTTTCAAAGATTTCTCCATATATTTTTAGGATATATTCCACTAAAGACTATTCTTCTTTCAATGTAAGTTTTTCATATGGTATATACATAAATAATAATTTTTATATGAGTTCCTACATATTTACAAATAAGTCTTCATTCTAGAATACTCTACACAACTAAAATTTCTAATTAAGATTATTTTTTGTAAATCCATGAAATTCTAAGATCTTTCAAAGATTTCTCCATATATTTCTAGAATATTCTGTTAAGGCTTATGATGGACAAATTTATGCCATGCAACGCCTAACTGGTATGATGACATGAAGAATCATGACATTAGAGTTGATAGTTCTGTTGAAAAGTAAGAAAAATCTTCTTTAGTGTTTGGGCTTTATAATGGCATAGTGTTGGTATGTGTTGTGGCCTTTTGTCTCACATAACTATTGGACCATCTTTGACATCTACTAGATATAACAATATCTTAATACGTAAACCATCATAACTATACCAAATTTGGTCTTAACAATACAAAAGACACTTTCATAGAAGAAAATAAAAATAAAAATAAAGTTCATTAGAATTTGGACATATCTCATTTTCTAGAAACTAAATTGGCATAAGTAGGTTCTGATAGTAACAATGTTATTATTTTGTGAGGTACTTTTATATTCCTTAATAGGAAAACACTTAATAACAGTCCACTTCTATACAATAGAAGGAGAAATGGAAGAAAAAGAATGGTACAATCAAGAAAATTACAAAGATATATGAAGTCAACATTAGACAAATATGATTATTATGACACCAGACGGAGTTTCATGATGACGCTTGAATAGAGGATTGATCTATAGTTAGAGAGATTGTAAGATATGGATTAGAGTGAGCTGATAAGAAGAGATAAGATATGAGCCTGGAATTAAAGAATATCTATATTTTCTAAATTGGTATAGTTGAAAAGTGTGATTAAACTATGTTATTTATTAAAAATATTTTTAAAACTGATGCTTTGAAATTATATTTCCTCATATGATATGAAAATATCTCATTTGCTTCTTCTCCTTCGGGAGCCTCCTTATCGACACACATATCGTATGAGATCAGTTTTGATAAGGAGGTATTTTATCTTTCCTAGTCTCCATCTATTTTCACCTCAATTCTGAAATGTGTTGCTTAGTCAGAATATTCACAACTGATTATGAAAATATTTTAAATATTGTTCTTTCTTTTTTATGAACCCCTTGCCCAATTGCAAACCTAATGGTTTACGACTTTTTACTTTTAGACTATTAAGTACATGACTTCATTGAACTTGATTATAATTTTTTTATCTAGTTAAAGGTATAACTTTTGAGTGTCTTTTTCAAAAAAGTAGCTCCGCCAATATTTGTAATTTCTCTAATGACATCATTTTCTGAATTACGAGTGTTTTTTTAAAAGATGTAAAATAAAATTCCCTTATAAGGTTGGCAAACAAGTTGTTAATTGAAGAAAAAATATTTTGGCTCTTCAAATTATAGAAGATTAAGACGACAACGGATTCAAAATTTAAAGCTTCATTAATTTATTTTGTGTGTTCTTATCATCAAAGTCATTGTAATATTAAATTTATATGTTTGGACTTTCACGAAACTTTTACTTAATACCCTAATTGTTAACTTGTTTTTTTGGACTTGAACTCTAATTTTCTTTTTTGTACAAAATACATAATCATCGTGGGTTCAAGTGAAGTCATGCACTCTAAAAGTTAGAATCCATGCCACCATTTGGATTGCAGTTGGATTGGGGGTTCGTCAAAAAGAAAAAACAATAATTAAAATATTTTCATAATCAGTTTGAATATTCTAACTGAACAGCACGTTTCAGAATTGAGGTGAAAGATGAAGATCAGGGAGGATAAAATACTCTTTATTAGAACTAATCTTGTTCGATGCATGTCGATAAGGAAACTACAAAAGGAGAAGAAGCAAATGAGAGATTTTCATATCATATGATGAAATATGATTTTGAAGTATCAGTTTAAAGATATTTTTAACTAATAACCTAGTATAATCACACTTATCAAAATATAGCAATTTAAGAAAATATAGATAATTTCATAGTTTTCGGCTCATATCTAATCTCTTCTTATTAGTTAACTTTGATCCCTATCTTACAAGCACTCTAATCATAGATCTATCCCCCTTTTCAAGCGTCATCATGAAACTCCACCTGGTGTCATAATAATCATATTTATCTTATGTTGACTTCATCTATCTATGTAATTTTTGTTGATAGTACCATTCATTTTCTTCCGTTTCTCCTTTTATTGTATCGAAGTGAATTGTGATTAATATTTTTACTTTTAAGGAATATGAAAGTACCTCACAAAATAATGACATTGTTACTACCAAATCTTAATTACTTACACGGATTTATTTGCTAGAAAAGAAGACATGTCCACATTCTAATAATGAACTTTCTTTTTTTCTTCTATGAAAGTGATTTTTGTATTATTATGACCAAATGTGTAGTGGTTATGATGATTTACGGTAATGGTTATAATTATATTTGAAGGTGAAAATAATTGATTGTGTAGTGTAACTCACTATAAATATGTTTAAGTATATTTGACATATATTTTATGTATGCCGAGTGTATGATATTGTATATACAGTATTATACACATGACATATAACTGTATATATCATTTGTGTACTAGATAAATTTGTCTAATTCAAAAAAACTCTCGAGATATTATATGTTTTTCTTGGTAGAGAATTTTTTGTTAATAAAACAGAAAATTATTCATCTCAACGACGAAGATATATAAAAACACGAAATACTTTCTCAAAATCTTCTGTAAATAAAAGTTACTTTATGCATCAACCCTCAAAGCATTCATTATTATTATATTTCTTCTCATCTCAGAGTGGAGAAATATCTATCAATTTACAGGGTAACTATATACAACTTTAAATCCTCCAGTGTATAATTTAGATATTATTATATCTAGTAGATGTCAGAGATGATCCATGCCTATGTGAGACAAAAGGTCACACCACATACCAAAATGACAAAATTGTTGTCACTATAAAGCCCAAAAACTAAAGTATTTTCTTACTTTTCAATAAAACCTATCAATCCTATTTTGCATTTTCTATATTTTGAGAGTAAAATAGAGTATGTGCACTCCAATTCCGTTTATATTACTCTCTATTCTTCATATTTAGAGAGCTGAATAGTGGTTTTCCATATTCGGAAAACTATTATTCACACTTTCTATTTCACCTTTTTCAATATTTTATTATTATTTCTATTATTATCTAATCAACATATTATTTTGCATATAATGTCATTAATTAAATATCTAATATTTATAATTCTTTTTAAATGTAAATGAGTATAATATTTTTTAAAAATATATTACTTAACATATACTACTTTCATTCAAATTAATAGTATTTTTTTTCTTATGTTCATCAACAATATAATTTGATTTTATTATTAATTTTCACTATAAAGAATATACAAAATTAAAATAATAAGGTGAAAAATTTAATTTAAAAATACAATATATCATGATAATTTAAATGCAAGACAACAATACATAATAATATAAATAAAAGATAAATTACAATACATAACATAATATTTAATTAATAACAAGAATTATTTAGTTATCCGATTGGTCGTTTTCTGATTTAGCACTATTGGGGAAAGAAAAATAGGATATGATCCAGAGCATTGTTGCGATTGAGCTGTGATTGCGGTTGTGATTGTCGATAGACGAATGGAATTAGGGTATGATGCAAAGAATTGTTGTCGATTGTGGTTATGTTATTTAGAAATTTAGAATAAAATATAATTTTATATTAAATAAAAAAATTGAAATAATAAAATTTATATCACATGAAAATTATATAAAATAATTATTTGGGAAAAAGAAAGAAAGATTTATATTATGAAATAAGAAAATAAGAACGAAATAAAAATAATAATATAATATTGAGGAGAGAAAAAAAAAGTTCTTTTTAAAGAGTAAAATAGAGAATAAGATTGAAATTGATTATCTGAAAAAATAGAAAATTATATATTTGGAGAGTAAAATAGACTTTAAGATTGCAGATGCTCTTAGTAGAATATTCTAGAAATATATGGAGAAATTTTTGAAAGACCTTAAAAATTTCATAAATTTACATGGAAAGTCATTAGATCATTCTAGTTGTATAGATTATTCTAGAATGGGACTTATTTGTAAATATATAAGGACTCACATAATAATTATTATTTATAAATTAGCCCTAAAATAATTATATAAATAGAGAGACAATCATTTGTAAAGAATCAAAGCCATCTTTCACAAAAGCCTCATAAACTCTTTGGCTTACTTTAGCTTACACTAACCCTATAATTCTTCCTCCCAAATCCTCTAATCCCAGATGATGTTCATACATTTCTAGATCATGGATCAGTACTCCTTTTTCAAATCTTCAATTAAAGATCGGCGTTTGCATATCCTTGAAGCAGGTTTGACTCTTGATTTTTATAAACTATTAGTGTCTCAGTTTATGCCTTTGGTTCATCTGTATTTGCTATGCATTAGTTTGACCAAATTTTATCTGCATATATTGGGGATGAACCATATATATGGTTGATGTTTATATCTACTACTGCTATTGTTTATGAAATGAAAGTGGAATGAATATCTTGTGTTAGTTTGACTGAAGATATTTTTCAATCTCTCTTGATTTGCTATTCTATGTCCCCTTATTTTGTTGTATGTCTTGTGTCCTTACCGTGACCTTCTAGAAGAGTAAAGCAAGACTAGGCCGGTTTAGGCATGTACAGAGGAAGTGTGTTGACGCCCATGAGAAAGTGCAATAGGTTGGTTGTAAAGGATACGCGAAGGGGTAAGGTAGGTTGAAAAAGTATTAAGGAGATGATTAGACATGACATAATACAACTTTATGTTGTCAAGTACATGACTCTAGATAAGGAGTGGGGGTCGTGTATTTGGGTAGAAGGTTAGTAGGGGTGAAGTGTTATCTTGCCTTGCGAAGGTTTAGGCTTGTTAGGGTCTGTTGTCGGTACTTGTTATCCTTATAATTCTTGTCATATGTTTATTGTGTTTTAGTTATTGCATTATTTATTGTTCTTGTAATTCTTTCTTGTAAACTTTACACTACTTTCTTATTCACTGTTATGTTTCCTTTATTGTTTTTTTTCCTTTTACTTTGATTTGATGCGCTACAGTCGAAAATCTTTTGAAAACAGTCTTTCTGCCTCCATGAGGTAATGGTAAGATTTGGTACATTATACTCTCTCAGGCCCCGCTTATGGAATTCCACTGGGTATGTTGTTGATATATAAGATATTGAAAGAATGCAATTATGTATGAAAAGAAATTACAACAACAATAAAAATAGTGAAATTCCACGAGAAGGGTCTTGAAAGGATAGAGTGTATGTAAACCTTATCACTACCTCGTGTAGGTAGAGAGATTGTTTTCGAAAGATTCTCGGCTCAAGTGCAACGAATTCTAGTACAAAGAATTAATAAAACAGTATAAAGAACACAACAACTAACAAGGAAAGTGGTGGAAAGCCTACAAGAACAACAAAATAATGTTATAAACTAAAACGCTAGTAAAAACAGACGACAATTGATATCAAAAGCAAGAACTACAATAATATAGCTAGTATAAGAACAAGCCTAAACTCGTGAAAAGCAAGACAACACTCCACTACCATCTACCCTAGTACCTATCCTCTAGACTCTTTTATCTAAGGACAAGTGCTCGACAACTTGAAGTCGTGTCGTGTCTTGTCTAATCACTCATCCTCTACACTTCTTTGACCTACCTCTGCACATACCTCCTGTTATCAACCTCTCGCACCTCCTTAGTAACCATCAACACATCTCTTCACATGTCCAAACCATCTCAATCATACTTCCCTCATCAAAGAAAGATACAAAGAGCAAAATAACACAAAACCATACTTTCTTTTGGAAGTGGTGGTCACTCCAGTTGAAATAACAAAGCAAATAGCTATTTCGAGCAACCATAAATTAGTTTGAAGTTTGAACCATATACTGAACCTGTGTAGTTGGTAGATGTGTACTCACAACATAGGGGGTGGGGAGATTCAAGACTCAAAAGAAGTGGTGGAAGTTAATATCATTTTGCATATGATGGTCAATGCAGAAGAAAAGAAATGCTTGATGTTTTGAAGATGATCTAGACTCACAACGTAAAATAATTAAATCAAATTATAAAAGTTATAGGGAGCTTGCAATTTTGGTTAGAGTTGTAAATTTTTAAAGGTGACCAACATGTCCTTAATGCTAAAACATACAACTTTACCAATGTTTCAGCATTAAGAACATGCTTATGTCCACCTTCAAAAATTTAGACCCTATTGAAATTGCAAGCTCTCTAACTTCTATAATGTTATCTACATGTTCCATTCAAAGTTGTTTACACCAAAAGAGTAAGAATACTAAACTATTTCATGTTACTTTGTGAATAAAATTAGATCTATCTTTAAAATATGTTTCATTTCTTTCCTTCCACACTGACCACCATATACATGATGATATTAGCTTAATTCGACCACTTCTTTTGATTACGGAATATATATATATATATATATATATATATATATATATATATATATATATATATATATATATATATTGTTATATATATATATTGCTCTCTAACATTTACATTTCTTCTTATTTGGGAGCTTTGGAGCATACACTTGAAGAAAGTGAAAATTGGAATCAATTGAGAAGATGTCAGCAGATTATATATATGAAGCCTCTTTTCAAGAGTTCTCTTTTACTTTGGTACTTTCGATCAAACCTCCTATCCAGGAACGGAACTACAATGTTATGTGTGGGAGGTCGAACGAATCCAATAATTGTAGTTTAAATTTTATATTTATATTAGAAAACATTGTAACTATACATATATATAATACTTTACAAATGTGAACCGAACAATTTTTTCTCCTTTTTTATCTACGTCTTGTTCTCTTTTTAAAAGAAAACATATACTTCTTTCTTTTTGCTACATGTAGAATTCTTTTTTTAAATAACAAACATAAACTTAACAAATGAAAAAATAGCAAAAAGCACTTCGTTCTCTAAAACAAAAAGGAGACCGTGATTTCTTTCTGATTAGATGCATGCCCTTCGTTTATACTTTGGTCCATTTTATGGCAGACCCCACAACATCCCATAAAAAGAAAGACTGAAATGCAAATAAATGTGTCCTCCAGAATGCAAAGAGGTTCACCACTGACTTCGAGTGCTTAGTTGGATCAACGAGGCTCATGATGATGTTGATCCTGGTTACTTACATCTACATCATGATACGATGCAGGCCAACTAGCATTAGTACATTGAATGTACGAGTATGCGAGTTGGAATACTAACAACAACTTAAGCTTGAAAAAGAGTAAGAAGGAACACTTACCTTGGCTCTGCTCAATTAATGAATAAATTGATTTAATATAAATCAATAAGACATATGGAATATATAAAAGCTTATAAAACAATGAAAACACTTTGTTCGTTAAAGAAAAATGCAATAACAAATTCAACTTTACGTATATATGAAGTAATATAGTTTCTGTGGGAGATTCTCTAACCGACAATCACCACTATGAGCCTAAGTGGTGATACATCATCTTGCTCACGCTGCCAGAAATGTCCTATACTTTGCCGTCTCATAGAACTACTTAACTTAGTGGATCCACTAGCTTAACTTACGTGATCATCTAAAAAGTATGACCCGTTAAGACCCATGATGGCTACATGATTTTCATGCCCAGAAAATCTCCGAATTTTCTCCTTCATTTTTCATCTCTAAACCCTCTAAACTTCAATGGATCTTTCCCACGAACACTTAGGATCATTAGTACTCTTATCCAATAGATTGGACTCGAAATATAACCAAAAATACGGATCAAATCAACTCTAGGCATGCAACAACTCAACCAACAAGAATTCAACAATAATCTTCAAGAACTTCACTTTTTATCATTCAACCAACTCAAAATCGGTGAATTTAAACAAGTTGGTGTGCGGTTTAACTAACTCAACACGAAAAAATCTCACATACCTTCATAGGACTCACCCCCGATGAATTCAACTCGCAAACATTGGCATCCTTGGTGAATTTTTGACTTTTCTCCCTTTTCTTATATTTTTCTCCTTTCTCAAAGCCCTAAGCGTGAATTTCATTTTCTAAAAATGAACTAACCTTATTTTTTACCCCAATAAACCCGTAAAATGAAATAGGAAATTAATTTGTGAAAAGACTAGTTTATTCTTCCTTAATGCATGCATGTTTTTTCTTCATTATGATACTTTTATGTATATGAATGTCGGAATATTGATCATGTTATTGTAACATAGATAGATGAATAATATAGCCATGAAATCATGATGTACATGTGTGATCTTGATGAGGTACTGGTGATTGTGATTATGGTGTGTGAATGAGGATTAGATTGTTATATTTCGGCAAGCTAACTTGGATCGAATTGCCACGTTCCGTCAAAACTATGGGATTGGATTGCCACATTCAGATAAGCTAATTGGGATTGGGTACCACATCGGTGCACTAACAGTTTGAGTTTGGGTTCCATGAGAGTACCAATGATGCGTTAAGCATGTGAAATGTGTTGTCTAATTGTCATGTTGATAATGTTGTTTATGTTGATATGTATGCATATGATTAGAATGTTTGTTCGACTTATTTATATTGCACTAGTGGGATAGTCGTGTGATCCTACCAGTGCACGGTGATTGTGTACTGATTCTGCACTTGCTCTTATTTTTGTTGAGTACAGGACATCTTCAAGCGGCTATTGACATACCTCGGTTAGGAGATTAGATATTATCGTATCGACTTCAAAGGTGAGTTGCATCTTCCGGATTACCATGGAGTTCTTTTTAGTCTATGTCCACCATTTTTGGATTTACACTATTGTTTAGATGAATAGTTCATTAGTGTCTTCTTATTTAAACTTGGTTATCCTTAGTAGTTTTGGTACATTGACTCTCAGATACTAGGTTTAAATTTCGTAATATTTTAGTTAGATCTTTTATTTAGTAATGAACTTCTCTTTTAGTTATTTAACTTGCTTCTGTAACTTAAATGCTTTAATTCTAGAATAATTTCTTTAGTTGGATAGTAGTAGTGTTTCTCCTACAGGCTTGTAAGTGTGGGAACTAATCACGACGGTTTGGATCGTGACAAGTTGGTATCAGAACCCATGTTCATTGATCTTGATGTACCAAAATGAGTCTAATAGAGTCTCGCAGAACGGTACGAGGACGCCTTTACTTTTCTACGAGAGGTTATAGGACTTAAGAAAATCTCCATTTTTCTCTTGTCTCTGTTACGACCCAAAAATGGGTGTTATGGCACTCGTCTTATCCCACCAAGACAAGTCAGCCTAAAATCCAATGTCTAACAAAGTGCGGAAGTAAATAACAATCCAACAACAATTTCTATTATGAAAACAAGTCATCGTTAATTCAATCCCCAAAACCAGGTTGTCACGTGTACAAGCCTTTAATGTAAATATTAGAATTGAAATAAAAATACGAGTCTAATATGAAGTTGTCTTTCAAGTAAAAACAAAGTCATAAACTGGAGTAGGAAAGTTCGCCGAGATGACAAGCAGCTACCTCACAATCCTCCACAAGATGCCTCTGAAACGAAGAGAATGGAAGGTATCACGAAGATCCAGGCTCGTAACCTACAAAAATTTGTAGAAGCAAGGGGTGAGTACCAAACAATGCGGTACCCAACAAGCAAACCTCTAAACATAAGTTAAGTGAACAAAATACGGGTACTCCTTACACCATGTCTGAACCTCCACGCTACAGCCTAACAGTTCACAGTTTGCCACACACACAACACAATAATTACACTCTATCAGCTTACATATTCTCAATAACAGTTCAATATTCAACAGTCACAAGTTTCACAGAGAAACACTCACAAGATTAGCAAAACACGTGTTCAAGTTCATCAATAATAAAAATGTGTAATGTCATGAGATGCAATGTCAAGTATAGTGATGCATGTCTTCCCTAATGATTCACACCCGCTGTCTCTCAGTCTGGGACCCATGGGGGACATATTTGTCCAAGCATCTGTCGCGGCGCACGATACGACCCTCGATAATAGTAACCGTCGCAGCGCGCGATACGTCCTTCGAAATATAACATCTATCGCGGCGCACGATATGACCCTCGAAATGGTACATCCTCTTATCACATCACTCTTATCACAACCATGTTTCAGATGCAATGCAAATGACATGCTCAAATAAAAATGAGGAGAAGTCATTTTGATAACAAAGTACAATTTGCAACAAGGAATACAACACCAACAAATAAGCAACAAGTCTCCAAATCATTCTCAACACCACACAAGGAAATAGACGAATTTCATACGCTTAACAAGAGTTTAGAAATCCACTTGCCTTAACCAATTAAATTATCACTCCGGGACTTGAGCCTTCCCTTTCCGTTGAGCTTTCGAATCAATGGGATCTATTCAAGTATATATATTTACAATAAGGTTTCGGAACTAACAACATCCACATTGTTTTATCGAAAATTTAACCTTTTGTAAGAGTTTTCGGTTTTTTAGAGTCGCCATTTAATTTTTGAAGAAAAATCAAGAAAACTATTGCTTTCAAATAACTTAACAGAGAAAATTGCTTGGAAACATTTAAAGGGTTCGGGGATTCAAATTAATGTTTTAGGAAGGTGTTAGACACCTAAAACATCCGTCTAAAACGGTTTTCCAGCAACTAACAAATTTGGCTAAAACTTTGCTTTATCTTGACTTGAATAAAATATTTAGAAGTAGAGAGTTGAAATACTAACTTATTTTAGGTCATTTCATTTTGCAAAATTATTTTAATTTTGAGTTGATAAAAATATTTACGACATTCGCGGGGATTCGAATTTTTCTTACTTTTAAAATTAACGACAAGTATGCAAACAAATAAGCAAATAAAGTAAAAGAGAGAAATAAAGAGAGAGAGGGAAAAAAGCAAAATCGCTGCAACACCAGCGATTTGCTAAATTCAAATGAAATCGCTGCCATAAGATTTTTTTTACCATTTTTTTTTTTAAAAAAAATAATTATTTATTAGAAATTTTAAAATATATATATATATATATATATATATATATAAAGCAAATCGCTGCCTGGGCAGCGATTTGTGTAACAACTTTCTTTTTAATTATTTATTTAACTTAAAAGTCAAATTTTTTTTTTTAAATAAGTCGCTGCTACTGTAGCGATTTAGTTTTTTTTTTTTTTTTTTATAAATTTTGTTAAACGCTGCCTAGCCAGCGATAAACTATTTTTTAAAAAAAAAATTTGTAAATCGCTGCATAGGCAGCGTTTTTTACTTTTTTTTTAAAATTTCAATTAAATCACTGTCATAACTTTTTGTTTTTTTTAAAAATTCTTTTTAAAATTGTTAAAAAAAATAATCCTACGTATTTTTGTGTAGTAAAATTTGTTTGTATAGTAAATTTGTGCAATTTTTTTTTTTCGATTTTCTTCAAATTGCACAAATTTTACTACACAAAAGTACGGAGGATTATTTTTTTAACAATTTTTAAAAAGAATTAAAATAAATAAATAATTATGACAGCAATTTAATTGAAATTGAAAAAAAAAAGTAAAAATCGTTGCCTATGCAGCGATTTACAATTTTTTTTTTTAAAAAAATAGTTTATCGTTTAACAATTTAAAAAAAAAAAAACAACTAAATCGCTACAGTAGCAGCGACTTATTTTTAAAAAAAATTTTTTGACTTAAATCGCTGCCAAAGAAAGTTAAATAAATAATTAAAAAGAAAGTTGTTACACAAATCGCTGCCTGGGCAGCGATTTGCTTTATATATATATATATATTTTAAAATTTCTAATAAATAATTTTTTTTAAAAAAAAGATTAAGATAAATCGCTGCCTATTTATTACAAAATGGTAAAAAAAATCTTATACTATAAATTGCTGCTAAATGGCAGCGATTTCATTTAAATTTTTTTTTTTAAAAAAAAATCATTAAATTTAGCAAATCGCTGGTGTTGCAGCGATTTTTGCTTTTTCCGGCGAGCAAAATCGCTGCTCCACCAGCGATTTTGCCGTTTTGGTTAAATTTAATATTTGTATACCATTTTGGAATTTTTGTTAATATTTTATACCTATTAGGCTTCGGACTCTATATAATGAAGTGTTTTGGGTACATTTTGTGGTTTGGATCTTTATTTCAGATTTTCTATATATGAATTTCATTTCTCTTATAAATAAGAGACGATAAGACTAATTATCTCTGAATATATTCACTATAGACTTTATAGAGCCTATTTGTAGATGAGAACTTTTAGGAGAAATACAGAAAGAAGAAAAAGGAAGTTGAAGATTTGAGCAAGAGAAATAGGGGTATTAGTATTTTAGAAGAAGACAACTTGTGGGTGGGTGGTGGTGGGTGGTAGGTGTATTAATAAATATATTTTATAATTTCATTTATTTGTGGGGCCATAATTACATGGCATAAAATATACTATTTTATTTTTCCATGTCATATTTATTTGGTGATAGCTATAGTATAATGATTTTAGAAGATAAAAGTGTTAAGTTGAGTGATTTTAATGATACAAATAAAGTTTAGTAATTTTACAAGATAATTTCTCCGAGTTCAATGACCTTTTAAGATATTAACTCATTTTCTGTATATATTCATACAATGTACTAAGCTTAATGCCTAGTATATTGCTCAGAACGTGATTTTAGATAAGAAATTAAGGAGGTTACAACTTACAAACTAAGATAGAATGTTAATAGATAGTTGACTTATATAACTTAACCTTTCACACACTGATAGTGGTAGGTACTACTTATTGTTTCTTGTATCCCGATTGTTGTTGTAGTTACTAGTCCTTTTAAGAATGTTTGTCATATTTCATTTTTGACATTTTTTTTTATTATGGCTTCTCTTCACCCCCACCCAACCCCAACCCCTTCTTTGTTGATATGCTGTCTTGATCCAATTGTGTATAAAAGAGAGTTGAAAATACGAAATGATTTACAGTCACAAAATTTTCAATAATTCTTTTTTAAATACAAAGTTTATATGTCTTCATTTCTTTTTTAAATCCGTGTCGAGTCAAATTATCTCATATAAAATTCGTGCCGAGTCAAACTACCTCATATAAAATAGGACCGATGGAGTAGAATATAGAGAGAGAATCAGGAAAAAAAATCATTTTCAAGATAAAGAATGTGGCGGTTCAATGTCAACTAACTAACTAAATAAAATATTTTATTGCTAAAAAAATTAAAATGGGATACTTAATACCAATTAAATCTAAAGTTTGTCATAATATGCCAAATTTTCAAATATTATACTAAATATGTTATTTTTATTGGATAGGAATGAAAATGGAACTGTTGCAAATGCAAATTAAGCTTTTAAATAACTCACAAAAATTTTAAGCCGGATAACACTTTTTTTTTGTTTTTTTAAGCCGCGCGGCTTTAAGTTTCTGTTCATTTTGTTACTTTGCTAATGTAGATTCATTTTCTTTACTTTGCTAGCATTCATTACCACTGAAACTTAGTAATTCTCAGTTATTTGAAAATAAAATCTACATATAGCAAAAAGGTTAAAAACGAAAGCGATAAAGGAAAAATTTATGCAAGTATATGGTTTTCATTCAAAAAGAGAATCAGACACTTATTTATTTATCAATAAACCATCCACTTATTTTTGTAATTATCAACACAAAAATTATAGGATTCCTTCGATATAATTAAGTAGCTTCACCCCTGGATAGGAGGTTTGATCGAAAGTAAAAGAGAACTCTTAAAAAGAGGCTTTGAAAGAAACTCGATTCCAATACAAACACTAATATATAATACTCACTGAATACGAGTTACAATGTAGAATACGCACAATAAAGTAATAATACATGAACTAAAGAGAAATTAACTGAGAAAGAAGTAACCAGAAAGGGATGAGATATAATTAAGACTATAGAAAGGAGATGAGAGGATCAGAAAGCCTAAACTTTGGCATAATGTTTTTTCATAACCGTTCTTCTAACTCCTACTAATTTTTAATAAATGGTAATTGAGCCTAGATACCAAATACAAGTCTATAATAGCTCATAGGCCCTTACAGACTCAGCTTGGTTCACCACAGCTTCATAAATATAATCTGCTAACATCTTCCCAATTACTTCCAATTTTCACTTTTTTCAAGTGTATGCTCCAAAGCTCCCAAATAAGAAAAAATGTAAATATTAGAGAATAATCTATAACAACATAAATCAATCTTGCATGATCAGTCAATAGTTATTCCTATCTCCTTAATACAAACAGCCACCGTCTCACCACTGCTCAACACAAAAGATTTCACACGTTATAAACTAAAAATTAGCGAGAAAGTAAATTACATAGAAGAGATAGACGGGGAATCTAAAACTCAAAAGAAATGGTGGAAGCTAATAAATATCATCATGCATAGGTGGTCAGTGTGGAAGAAAAGAAATGAAAGATATTTTGAAGATAAATTTAATGTTAATTTTATTCACAAAAGTAAAACGAAATTGTTTAGAATCTTTATTTTTTGGTATAATCAACTTAGAATAGAAGATATAGATCACAGGGAGTTTGCAACTTTGATCTACATCCTTCTATGCAAAGTTGTTTATATCAAAAAAGAAAAGATACTAAACTATTCTATTTTACTTAGCAAATGAGACTAGATCTATCTTCGAAACATCAACTATTTCTTTCCATCCATACTAACCCTCATATGTATAATGGTATTAGATTCCACTTCTTCTAATTAATCTTAGATCCCTCTCTCTTGTGTAGTTTTCTTTTGCACTAGTTATTAATTTATAATGCGTGGGATCTTTTCAGTTAAGCAGTGGAGAGAGGTAGTTGCTGGATTAAGAAAATAAGAACATGACAAAGTTTTTTTATTCTATTCCATTATTTGAAACACAAAATTGATGTGAGTGAGAAATTTAAAATGTAAACGAACTAAAAGTTCGAAAGTGAATTGTCTTAAAAGAATTTTGTTCTACATACACTGTAATACTAATAGTTTATAAAAATCAAGACTCGAACCTGCTTCAAGGAGATAGGAAACGCCAATACACGAAATCATATTTTTTCTCGGACGCCTTAATCCCCAGCAGTACCTCTCAATAGCTCAGGAGGCATATTACTCCAACAGATTGCTATTCTTGCTTGTCAATTTACAAATGGTTGCCCTCTATTTATACTACTAATTTAGGGTTAATATATAAATAATAATTGTTATGTGAGTCCTACAAATTTACAAATAAGTCTACATTCTAGAATACTCTATACAACTAGGATATTCTAAGGGTTTTCATGTAGATTTATGGAATTTTAAGATTTTTCAATGATTTGTCCATATATTTCTAGAATATTCCACTAAGAACTGTTTTCTTTCCATGTAAGTCTTCCATGTGGACAATATATAAATAATAATTGTAATATGAGTCTCTACATATTTACAAATAAGTATCAATTCTAGAATATTCTACACAACTCGAATATTCTAAGGCCTTTTCATGCAAATTGATGGAATTTTAAGATCTTTCAAAGATTTCTCCATATATTTCTAGAATATTCCATTAAGAACTGTTTTTCTTTTCATATAAGTCTTTCAATAATAAATAATAATTGTTATATGAGTCCCTACATATTTACAAACATGTCTCTATTCTATATAGTACTCTACACAACTAGAATATTCTAAGGCCTTTTCATGTAAATAGATGGAATTCAAAGATCTTTCAAAGATTTCTCCATATATTTTTAGGATATATTCCACTAAAGACTATTCTTCTTTCAATGTAAGTTTTTCATATGGTATATACATAAATAATAATTTTTATATGAGTTCCTACATATTTACAAATAAGTCTTCATTCTAGAATACTCTACACAACTAAAATTTCTAATTAAGATTATTTTTTGTAAATCCATGAAATTCTAAGATCTTTCAAAGATTTCTCCATATATTTCTAGAATATTCTGTTAAGGCTTATGATGGACAAATTTATGCCATGCAACGCCTAACTGGTATGATGACATGAAGAATCATGACATTAGAGTTGATAGTTCTGTTGAAAAGTAAGAAAAATCTTCTTTAGTGTTTGGGCTTTATAATGGCATAGTGTTGGTATGTGTTGTGGCCTTTTGTCTCACATAACTATTGGACCATCTTTGACATCTACTAGATATAACAATATCTTAATACGTAAACCATCATAACTATACCAAATTTGGTCTTAACAATACAAAAGACACTTTCATAGAAGAAAATAAAAATAAAAATAAAGTTCATTAGAATTTGGACATATCTCATTTTCTAGAAACTAAATTGGCATAAGTAGGTTCTGATAGTAACAATGTTATTATTTTGTGAGGTACTTTTATATTCCTTAATAGGAAAACACTTAATAACAGTCCACTTCTATACAATAGAAGGAGAAATGGAAGAAAAAGAATGGTACAATCAAGAAAATTACAAAGATATATGAAGTCAACATTAGACAAATATGATTATTATGACACCAGACGGAGTTTCATGATGACGCTTGAATAGAGGATTGATCTATAGTTAGAGAGATTGTAAGATATGGATTAGAGTGAGCTGATAAGAAGAGATAAGATATGAGCCTGGAATTAAAGAATATCTATATTTTCTAAATTGGTATAGTTGAAAAGTGTGATTAAACTATGTTATTTATTAAAAATATTTTTAAAACTGATGCTTTGAAATTATATTTCCTCATATGATATGAAAATATCTCATTTGCTTCTTCTCCTTCGGGAGCCTCCTTATCGACACACATATCGTATGAGATCAGTTTTGATAAGGAGGTATTTTATCTTTCCTAGTCTCCATCTATTTTCACCTCAATTCTGAAATGTGTTGCTTAGTCAGAATATTCACAACTGATTATGAAAATATTTTAAATATTGTTCTTTCTTTTTTATGAACCCCTTGCCCAATTGCAAACCTAATGGTTTACGACTTTTTACTTTTAGACTATTAAGTACATGACTTCATTGAACTTGATTATAATTTTTTTATCTAGTTAAAGGTATAACTTTTGAGTGTCTTTTTCAAAAAAGTAGCTCCGCCAATATTTGTAATTTCTCTAATGACATCATTTTCTGAATTACGAGTGTTTTTTTAAAAGATGTAAAATAAAATTCCCTTATAAGGTTGGCAAACAAGTTGTTAATTGAAGAAAAAATATTTTGGCTCTTCAAATTATAGAAGATTAAGACGACAACGGATTCAAAATTTAAAGCTTCATTAATTTATTTTGTGTGTTCTTATCATCAAAGTCATTGTAATATTAAATTTATATGTTTGGACTTTCACGAAACTTTTACTTAATACCCTAATTGTTAACTTGTTTTTTTGGACTTGAACTCTAATTTTCTTTTTTGTACAAAATACATAATCATCGTGGGTTCAAGTGAAGTCATGCACTCTAAAAGTTAGAATCCATGCCACCATTTGGATTGCAGTTGGATTGGGGGTTCGTCAAAAAGAAAAAACAATAATTAAAATATTTTCATAATCAGTTTGAATATTCTAACTGAACAGCACGTTTCAGAATTGAGGTGAAAGATGAAGATCAGGGAGGATAAAATACTCTTTATTAGAACTAATCTTGTTCGATGCATGTCGATAAGGAAACTACAAAAGGAGAAGAAGCAAATGAGAGATTTTCATATCATATGATGAAATATGATTTTGAAGTATCAGTTTAAAGATATTTTTAACTAATAACCTAGTATAATCACACTTATCAAAATATAGCAATTTAAGAAAATATAGATAATTTCATAGTTTTCGGCTCATATCTAATCTCTTCTTATTAGTTAACTTTGATCCCTATCTTACAAGCACTCTAATCATAGATCTATCCCCCTTTTCAAGCGTCATCATGAAACTCCACCTGGTGTCATAATAATCATATTTATCTTATGTTGACTTCATCTATCTATGTAATTTTTGTTGATAGTACCATTCATTTTCTTCCGTTTCTCCTTTTATTGTATCGAAGTGAATTGTGATTAATATTTTTACTTTTAAGGAATATGAAAGTACCTCACAAAATAATGACATTGTTACTACCAAATCTTAATTACTTACACGGATTTATTTGCTAGAAAAGAAGACATGTCCACATTCTAATAATGAACTTTCTTTTTTTCTTCTATGAAAGTGATTTTTGTATTATTATGACCAAATGTGTAGTGGTTATGATGATTTACGGTAATGGTTATAATTATATTTGAAGGTGAAAATAATTGATTGTGTAGTGTAACTCACTATAAATATGTTTAAGTATATTTGACATATATTTTATGTATGCCGAGTGTATGATATTGTATATACAGTATTATACACATGACATATAACTGTATATATCATTTGTGTACTAGATAAATTTGTCTAATTCAAAAAAACTCTCGAGATATTATATGTTTTTCTTGGTAGAGAATTTTTTGTTAATAAAACAGAAAATTATTCATCTCAACGACGAAGATATATAAAAACACGAAATACTTTCTCAAAATCTTCTGTAAATAAAAGTTACTTTATGCATCAACCCTCAAAGCATTCATTATTATTATATTTCTTCTCATCTCAGAGTGGAGAAATATCTATCAATTTACAGGGTAACTATATACAACTTTAAATCCTCCAGTGTATAATTTAGATATTATTATATCTAGTAGATGTCAGAGATGATCCATGCCTATGTGAGACAAAAGGTCACACCACATACCAAAATGACAAAATTGTTGTCACTATAAAGCCCAAAAACTAAAGTATTTTCTTACTTTTCAATAAAACCTATCAATCCTATTTTGCATTTTCTATATTTTGAGAGTAAAATAGAGTATGTGCACTCCAATTTCGTTTATATTACTCTCTATTCTTCATATTTAGAGAGCTGAATAGTGGTTTTTCAAATTCGGAAAACTATTATTCACACTTTCTATTTAACCTTTTTCAATATTTTATTATTATTTCTATTATTATCTAATCAACATATTATTTTGCATATAATGTCATTAATTAAATATCTAATATTTATAATTCTTTTTAAATGTAAATGAGTATAATATTTTTTAAAAATATATTACTTAACATATACTACTTTCATTCAAATTAATAGTATTTTTTTTTTCTTATGTTCATCAACAATATAATTTGATTTTATTATTAATTTTCACTATAAAGAATATACAAAATTAAAATAATAAGGTGAAAAATTTAATTTAAAAATACAATATATCATGATAATTTAAATGCAAGATAACAATACATAATAATATAAATAAAAGATAAATTACAATACATAACATAATATTTAATTAATAACAAGAATTATTTAGTTATCCGATAGGTCGTTTTCTGATTTAGCACTATTGGGGAAAGAAAAATAGGATATGATCCAGAGAATTGTTGCGATTGAGCTGTGATTGCGGTTGTGATTGTCGATAGACGAATGGAATTAGGGTATGATGCAAAGAATTGTTGTCGATTGTGGTTATGTTATTTAGAAATTTAGAATAAAATATAATTTTATATTAAATAAAAAAATTGAAATAATAAAATTTATATCACATGAAAATTATATAAAATAATTATTTGGGAAAAAAAAAGAAGGATTTATATTATGAAATAAGAAAATAAGGACGAAATAAAAATAATAATATAATATTGAGGAGAGAAAAAAAAATCTTTTTAAAGAGTAAAATAGAGAATTAGATTGAAATTGGTTATCTGAAAAAATAGAAAATTATATATTTGGAGAGTAAAATAGACTTTAAGATTGCAGATGCTCTTAGTAGAATATTCTAGAAATATATGGAGAAATTTTTGAAAGACCTTAAAAATTTCATAAATTTACATGGAAAGTCATTAGAGCATTCTAATTGTGTAGAGTATTCTAGAATGGGACTTATTTGTAAATATATAAGGACTCACATAATAATTATTATTTATAAATTAGCCCTAAAATAGTTATATAAATAGAGAGACAATCATTTGTAAATTAACACAAGAATCAAAGCGATCTTTCACAAAAGCCTCATAAACTCTTTGGCTTACTTTAGCTTACACTAACCCTATAATTCTTCCTCCCAAATCCTCTAATCCCAGATGATGTTCATACATTTCTAGATCATGGATCAGTACTCCTTTTTCAAATCTTCAATTAAAGATCGGCGTTTGCATATCCTTGAAGCAGGTTTGACTCTTGATTTTTATAAACTATTAGTGTTTCAGTTTATGCCTTTGTGTTCATCTTTATTTTCTATGCATTAGTTTGACCGGATTTTATCTGCATATATTGGGGATGAACCATATATATGGTTGATGTTTATATCTACTACTGCTATTGTTTATGAAATGAAAGTGGAATGAATATCTTGTGTTAGTTTGACTGAAGGTATTTTTCAATCTCTCTTGATTTGCTATTCTATGTCCCTTATTGTGTTGTATGTCTTGTGTCCTTACCGTGAACTTCTAGAAGAGTAAAGCAAGACTAGGCCGGTTTAGGCATGTACAGAGGAAGTGTGTTGACGCCCATGAGAAAGTGCAATAGGTTAGTTGTAAGGGATACGCGAAGGGGTAAGGTAGGTTGAAAAAGTATTAAGGAGATGATTAGACATGACATAATACAACTTTATGTTGTCAAGTACATGACTCTAGATAAGGAGTGGGGGTGGTGTATTTGGGTAGAAGGTTAGTAGGGGTGAAGTGTTATCTTGCCTTGCGAAGGTTTAGGCTTGTTAGGGTCTGTTGTCGTAGTACTTGTTATCCTTATAATTCTTGTCATATGTTGTTTATTGTGTTTTAGTTATTGCATTATTTATTGTTCTTGTAATTCTTTCTTGTAAACTTTACACTACTTTCTTATTCACTGTTATGTTTCCTTTATTGTCTTTTTTTTCTTTTACTTTGATTTGATGCGCTACAGTTGAAAATCTTTTGAAAATAGTCTTTCTGCCTCCATGAGATAATGGTAAGATTTGGTACATTATACTCTCTCAGGCCCCGCTTAATGGAATTTCACTGGGTATGTTGTCGATGTATAAGATATTGAAAGAATGCAATTATGAAAGAAAAGAAATTACAACAACAATATAAATAGTAAAATTCCACGAGAAGGGTCTTGAAAGGGTAGAGTGTATGTAGACCTTACCACTACCTCGTGTAGGTAGAGAGATTGTTTTCAAAAGACTCTCGGCTCAAGTGTAACGAATTCTAGTACAAAGAATTAATAAAACAGTATAAAGAACACAACAACTAACAAGGAAAGTGGTGGAAGCCTACAAGAACAACAAAATAATGTTATAACTAAAACGCTAGTAAAAACAGACGACAATTGATATCAAAAGCAAGAATTACAATAATACGGCTAGTATAAGAACAAGTCTAAACTCGTGAAAAGCAAGACAACACTCCACTACCATCTACCGTAGTACCTATCCTCTAGACTCTTTTATCTAAGGACAAGTGCTCGACAACTTGAAGTTGTGTCGTGTCTTGTCTAATCACTCATCCTATACACTTCTTTGACCTACCTCTGCACATACCTCCTATTATCAATCTCTCGCACCTCCTTAGTAACCATCAGCACATCTCTTCACATGTCCAAACTATCTCAATCAGACTTCCCTCATCAAAGAAAGATACAAAGAGCAAAATAACACAAAACCGTACTTTTTTTTTGGAAGTGGCGGTTACTCCAGCTGAAATAACAAAGCAAATAGCTATTTCGAGCAACCATAAATTAGTTTGAAGTTTGAACCATATAGTGAACCTGTGTAGTTGGTAGATGTGTACTCACAGCAGAGGGGGTGGGGGGATTCAAGACTCAAAAGAAGTGGTGGAAGTTAATATCATTTTGCATATGATAGCCAATGCAGAAGAAAAGAAATGCTTGATGTTTTGAAGATGATCTAGAATTCACAACGTAAAATAATTAGATCAAATTGTTATTGTTATATATATATATATTGCTCTCTAACATTTACATTTCTTTCTTATTTGGGAGCTTTGGAGCATACACTTGAAGAAAGTGAAAATTGGAATCAATTGAGAAGATGTCAGCAGATCTTTTCAAGATTTCTCTTTTACTTTGGTACTTTCGATCAAACCTCCTATCCAGGAACGGAACTACAATGTTATGTGTGGGAGGTTGAACGAATCCAATAATTGTAGTTTAAATTTTATATTTATATTAGAAAACATTGTAACTATATATATATATATATAATACTTTACAAATGTGAACCCATTGAACAATTTTTTCTCCTTTTTTATCTACGTCTTGTTCTCTTTTTAAAAGAAAACATATACTTGTTTCTTTTTGCTACATGTAGAACTCTTTATTTAAATAACAAACATAAACTTAACAAATGAAAAAATAGCAAAAAGCACTTCGTTCTCTAAAACAAAAAGGAGACTGTGATTTCTTTCTGATTAGATGCATGCCCTTCGTTTATACTTTGGTCCATTTTATATCATCATATATCTGAGTTGAATCATTATGCACAATATTTCGTGGCCAATCAAAGCGTGCATGTCTAGGAGAGCAGACATTTTCTAGAAAACGCAACATGAAAATACAAAAAATTAGAAAGAAAAAACGTAGCACTAAATTATCAAATAATGCTTGATATTATTTAGAAAATATAATTCTTAGATTATATTTTTTTTCCACATATCCAACACAAGAAAATGAACAAACTTACTTATTATTTCAAATATAATTGTTTTAAGAAAACATTTTACAATTAAAACATATTCCATCGTACTGAGCCCAACCTATCTAGGTATTTCATGATTCTATTTTAATCTCAGTATATTAGTCTAATAATTTATTTATAATATCATAGTAAATTTGTTTACTTCGGTATTTAAAATGTCATTATTGTTGAGGTCACTTTATTTCTTTTTATAAGTATATCTAACGTATATACATGAATTATAAACTAAGGGATGCTAAAGTAATTCTTTAATAATATTTTAAGCCAAAAGAATGAATCTTTAAAATCTAATTTTTATGTAATAACTTTATTAAACAAATATTATTTTTAATTACCCGTTCTTATCTAATCTATATTATCATCACTCTCATCTAATTTCCTCTTTATATTAAAAAAACATTTTTTTATCTCTCAATTAAATAAAAAGTTACCGACCAACTCCAAAAGTTATACTATCAAATTCAAAAAATAAAAATACTCAATTCAAATACAAAAAAAAGTTTATTGAGATAAAATGTACAAGTAATTCTAGTGATACGTAACGACCATGTTCCGTCGTTATAGAAAAGCCAACGAGGGAAAAATTGGAGCCGGATTTTTTTTTTCCATAGTGTTGGAATTTTTCCAATCTTGTCTAGAGATTTGGAGAAAAATCAGAGTTATCAAGGTGTAGGAAAATCTAGCAGTAATCGTGTATAGTAATATGAATTTGATTACATAATAGTTAGATAACTCGTTAAGGAATCCGTACGACTTTACGGAATTGAATTTGGATAAGTAGATCTTCGAAAATCGATCTTAGCGTTAAGGGTATTTTCTGAGCATAATGGTAAAGAGTGTTTTGTAAAAAGGGAGAAATTGAATTTCTCTAAAAAAAAAGGTTCTCTATCACTTTTGGCCGCTGTAGCAGGATTGGGTGCCGCTGTAGCGGACGCGACGGGGATTGAAATTATAGATTTTTGGGATTTTTCAAGTGAGAGCTCACTAGTTTAAAAGTTTTGTCGTTGCAGCGGGATGGGTAATGTTGTAGCGGTATAGTCGCAAATATAATCGTAAATAAAACCCCTAAACGATCTTATTTGGTATTTTTTTACTTTTATAGTTAAAGAATGACCCATGGGCTTGTCACGCCCCGAGACTACACCCTGGACGTGGCCGACACTCAATGACCATTCCTGCCTTGAGCGGACCCTTGGCCTGACTTACTTAACTCAGCGAAAGACTTAACTCAATAAAAGAAGACAATCTCATAATACTCCCTCCATCCCATTTTATGTGACAACATTTGACGGGCATGGAGTTTAAGAAATAAATGAGGACTTTGAAATGTTTACCAAATTGCCCTTAAAAAAATTCAAAAGTAGACTCACTTTTCTCTCTCCTCATAAATGTATTGGAATACTATCTTTAAAATTAAGTGAGACCACAAGGGTAAAAGAGGAGTTGTACGTTTAAATGCTTACCATATAAGAAAAAATGACATTCTTTTTTTGACTGACCAAAAAGGAAATGGTGCCACATAAAATGGGACAAAGGGAGTATAACTTGAAGCAAATAACTTGGTCAAAATGACACTTAAGTCTCATAGTAAAATATCTGCAATACAAAGAATAGACTCAAAACTATATAATACTAAGATGGATGTTGGGACAGACCCCACAACATCCCATAAAAAGAAAGCTGAAATGCAAATAAATGTATCCTCCAGAATGCAAAGAGGTTCGCCACTGAGTTCGAGTGCTTAGTTGGATCAACGAGGCTCATGATGATGTTGATCCTGGTTACTTACGTCTACATCATGATACGATGCAGGCCAACTGACATCAATACATTGAATGTACGAGTATGCGAGTTGGAATACTAGCAACTTAAGCTTGAAAAAGAGTAAGAAGGAACACTTACCTCGGCTCTTCTCAATTCATGAATAACTTGACTTAATATAAATCAATAAGACATATGGAATATATAAAAGCTTGTAAAACAATGAAAACACTTAGTTCGTTAAAGAAAATGCAATAACAAACTCAACTTTACGTATATATGAAGTAATATAGTTTATGTGGGAGATTCTCTAACCGACAATCACCACTATGAGCCTAAGTGGTGATACATCATCTTGCTCACGCTGCCAGAAATGTCCTATACTTTGCCGTCGCATAGAACTACTTAACTTAGTGGATCCACTAGCTTAACTTACGTGATCATCTAAAAAGTATGACCCGTTATTACCCATGATGGCTATATGATTCTTATGGAGACTTGAGTTAATATGAACTCTCATCCCAACATCGGTGATCAATACTACTCCCAAAATATACTTTAGCTCATGCTTTTAAAAAAATAACTTCCTTCTTTGGGTTGAGATGCTTTAGAAAGCTCTCTTGGAATCAATGTTCCCTTTTCTTACTCAAAACTCTTTTGGAAATCTTAGTTTCCTCTTATCTTAAATGTGAAAAAATTTATAAGCCCTTAGGAATACTTAGTTCCCTTATAACTTTTTAGAAATGAACTCAACTCTTTACTCTTTACTTAGCTTTAAACTTGAGTCTTAAACAAAGTTAAAACGTTTAGTAAAGACTCTTGAAACTTTAAGAAACTTTGCTTCGACTTACTTCTTAACTCTTAACTTCTTTGACTTTGATCTTAACTTTCCTTAAATTGGACTATGGATTCAAGTTCATGATCTCATGTTTATGGACGATTTCATGATTTTTAAATGTAACTTAGAGTGTTAGAATTAATTAGGAATCGTAGGTATATCAATTAGAAATTAGTACTAAAAGGTGGGGGAAGAATGGAGCGAACTGGCATCCCTGGTGCTCTGAGAGGCGCGGGGCGCCAACCCTCAAAGTTTAGAGAACTTTCTGTGGCGCGACGCGCCAGAGGCCAAAGTTCAAAAGAACTTTCGTGGCGCTCTGGCAGGCGCGGCGCCCCAGCCTTTGCCCAGAAAATCTCTGACTTTTCTCCTTCATTTTTCATCTCTAAACCCTCTAAACTTCAATGGTTCTTTCCCCCGAACACTTAGGATCATTAGTACCCTCAATATCCAATAGATTGGACTCGAAAAACAACCAAAAACACGGATCAAATCAACTCTAGGCATGCAACAACTCAACCAACAAGAATTCAACAATAATCTTCAAGAACTTCACTTTTTATCATTCAACCAACTCAAAATCGCTGAATTTAAACAAGTTGGTGTGTGGTTTAACTAACTCAACATGAGAAGATCTCACATACCTTCATAGGGCTCACCCCCGATGAATTCAACTCGCAAACATTGGCATCCTTGGTGAATTCTTGACTTTTCTCCCTTTTCTTATATTTTTCTCTTTTCTCAAAGCCCTAAGCGTGAATTTGATTTTCTAAAAATGAACTAACCTTATTTTTGACCCCAATAAACCCGTAATGAAATAGGAAATTAATTGGTGAAAAGACTAGTTTGTTCTTCCTTAATGCATGCATGTTTTTTCTTCATTATGATACTTTTATGTATATGAATGTCGGAATATTGATCATGTTATTGTAACATAGATAGATGAATACTATAGCCATGAAATCATTATGTACATGTGTGATCTTGATGAGGTACTGGTGATTGTGATTATGGTGTGTGAATGAGGATTAGATTGTCACATTTCGGCATGCTAACTTGGATCGAATTGCCGCGTTCCGTCAAAACTATGGGATTGGATTGCCACATTCCGATAAGCTAACTGGGATTGGGTACCACGCCGGTGCACTAACAGTTTGAGTTTGGGTTCCATGAGAGGACCAATGATGTGATAAGCATGTGAAATGTGTTGTCTAATTGTCATGTTGATAATGTTGTTTATGTTGATATATATGCATATGATTAGAATGTTTGTTCGACTTGTTTATATTGCACTAGTGGGATAGTCGTGTGATCCTACCAGTGCACGGTGATTGTGTACTGATTCTGCACTTGCTCTTATTTTTGTTGAGTACAGGGCATCTTCAAACGGCTATTGACAGACCTCACCTAGGAGATTAGATATAATCGTATCGACTTCAAAGGTGAGTTGCATCTTCTGGATTACCATGGAGTTCTTTTTAGTCTATGTCCACCATTTTCGAATTTACACTATTGTTTTAGTTAGTTGAATAGTTCATTAGTATTTTCTTATTTAAACTTGGTTATCGTTAGTAGTTTTGGTACATTGACTCTCAGATACTAAGTTTAAATTCCGTAATATTTTAGTTGTTAGATCTTTTGTTTAGTAATGAACTTCTCTTTTAGTTATTTAACTTGCTTCTGTAACTTAAATGCTTTAATTCTATAATAATTTCTTTAGTTGGATAGTAGTAGTGTTTCTCCCACAGGCTTGTAAGTGTGGGAACTAATCACGACAGTTTGGGTCGTGACAAGTTGGTATCAGAACCCATGTTCATTAATCTCGATGTTCCAAAATGAGTCTAATAGAGTCTCGCAGAATGGTGCGAGGACGCCTTTACTTTTCTACGAGAGGTTATAGGACTTAAAAAAATCTCAATTTTTCTCTTGTCTCCTTCTTGCTATGACTTGATTCCAATTGGTATCTGTCAATTCAAATTGGTATCTAGTTTATCTCATTTTTATGTCTGCAGATGGTTAATACTAGGTATAACAGTGTTAGGCCCATAGCTCCCATCAATGCCCCAGCTGAGGAACCTGCAGTGAGAGGTCGTGATTGAAGCAGAGGTAGAGGAAGATCTAGGGGTAGAGGTCGTAGGAGAGTGGCGCATGTTGTGAATGAGGTGTCGATTGACAATGTACTGGTGAATGAGAAACCTAGCACACAATGAAAAGATATAAGAGGAAGTTGAGATTGAGGATGTTGAGGAGATTGAATGAGAGGGAGGAGTGTAGGGTGAAGCAACAAGGATCCCTCTCATCGATCCGGTGTAATCTCAACAGATCATGTCATTCTTGAAAGGGTTGGCTAGTCTGGGAATGCTTCCACCCACTCAAGCCCCTACTAACCCTCTTGTAGCTAGAATTGCGCTGCAGACAAGTGAAGTGGGAGGTAACGATGCTTTCTTCCGTCTTTTTTGGGTTTTGTGATGTTCGGTAATGCACATAATATGTTGGCCAAGTTTCTGAAGCTTAAGCCTCCGGTATTTCTTGGTTATGAGACTGAAGATGCTTATGAGTTCATCTTGGATTGTATGAGAGGATGCATAAGTTGAGTATTGTTCACCAACATGGGGTGGAGTTCGTGTCCTTTCAAGTTCAAGTTGAGTCCAAGCATGGTGGAGAGCTTACATAGAATGCAGATCTTGCACCTTACTCCCCCTTACTTGGACCTAATTACATGCCTTGTTTCTGGAGAAGTATGCACCTAGGACCTTGAGATATTAGACCAATGTGGTATGTATGTGGTTGCTTATGAGGTCAAGTTTCATGTTTTATCCAAATATGCTACACAATTGGTTAATACTGAAGAGGAGAGGATCCGATTATTTGTTAGAAATTTGAATTCTGAGTTGAAAGTTTTGTCTGTTCACATGACTTCTGCAGGGAAGAGTTTCAATGAGGTAACAAATTATGTTTAGAAAGTGGAGGGCGTAAGGAAAGACGGTCAATCCAAGGCATTGGCTAAGAGGGCCAAGAATTCTGGAAATTTTCAGGGCTCCTATGCTAGAGGATTCGGTCGATCAACGCCGCGGTCAAGCCAATTAAGTCTGCCATGCTCACCTCTACTGGTAATTATTCGGGAACACCGTACAATAATTTTTAGGATAGTCAGAGTATTGTGCATGTGACGGGCAACAAACCATCCGTCGACCGCATTTGTTTTTAATTGTGGAAAATTTAGACATATGAGGAGAGATTATCCATACACGCGTGTGTTCGAGGTACCCGCAGGAAATGGTAATAATGGTAGAGGGCATCCACAAGGTGGGCGAGGAGGCAACTAGTGAGGACGTGGAGGTAGAGGAATGGGTAACAGAGGTAGAGATAATGTGCAACCAGAAAAGCAGGTAGCTCGTGTTGATGATAAAGCTCAGTATTATGTTTTTCCAAGCAAAAATGAGGCGGGGGTATCTGATGCGGTGATCACATGTACTATTCTTGCTTGTGATTGGATGGCCAATGTGTTATTTGATCCGAGTTCCACTTATTCTTATGTGTGTGTGAGATTTGCCTCTGAATTTGAGACGTTGTGTGATGTCCTTGATGCCCCTACTCGTGTTTCTACCCCCGTTGGAGAGTCAACTATAGTCACCCACGTAATCAATCTTAACCATCCACACAATTTGCTAGGATGTTTTCTGCATATATTCATATAATTTACTTAGCTTAATGCCTAGTATATTGCACAACTGAAGCTTGATGAGGACATGATCTTATTTAAGAAATTAAAGAGGTTACAAATTGAGGTAGAATATTAATAGATAGTTGATTGTTGTATAACATAACCTTTCACACACTAATAGTAGTAGATACTATTTATTATTTCTTGTATCTTGATTGTTGTTCTATTTTGTTGTAGTTACTAGTCCTTTTAAGAATGTTTGTCATTTTTCATTTTGAATGTTCATCATTTTATTTTATCATGACTTCCCTCCATACCACACCACACCCTCCCCTCCCCCCTCCCCCTCCCCCACCCTTCTTTGTTGATATGCTTTTTCTTGATCAATTGTCTATAAAAGATAGTTGAAAATACGACAATATCTTTTGCCTATATATTATAAGGAGAGTGAAAAAAGAAATAATAAAAGCAAAAGTACTACTCTCTCTATTCCAATTTATTGACTTACTTTTCTTTTTAGTCAGTCTTCAAAATAATAACACAATTTTATATTAGGTAATAATTTAACTATAAAATATTTATTTTACTCATAATAAAATGATTTACATCCACATAAATTTCTATTATTCATTTTGGATCACAAGTTTTAAAAATCTTCATTTCTTTCTTAAAATTCGTGCCGAGTCAAACAACCTCAAGTAAAATGGGACCGAGGGATAGTAAATAGAGAGAGAATCAAGAAAAAAAATGTGGCAGTTTACTATCAAATAAATAAAAAATTTTATAGCTAAAAAATTTAAAATGGGCTATTAAATGCCAATTAAGTCTATAATTTGTCATAAAATACCATTTTTTCAATTATTATATTGAATATATTATTGTTATTAAATAGGATTAATGACAACGGAACAACTACCTAAGAATTAAGCTTTTTAATAACCCACAAAAATTTTAAGCCGCATAACACTTTTTAGTGTTTTGAAGTAGCGTTGCTTTAAGTTTTCGTTCATTTTGTTACTTTGCTAATATAGATTATTCAGTTTCATTACTTTGCATTCATTACAACTGAAACTTAGTAATTTTCTGTTATTTGAAAATAAAATCTACATATAGCAAAAAGGAAAAAAAAAAAAACCAAAGTAATAAAGGAAAAACTTATGCAAGTATATGGTTTTCTTTCAAAAAGAGAATCAGACATGTATTTATTTACCAATAAACCATCCACTTTTTATTATTATATAGAAGAGTGAAGTGGGAGGACGATCAAGGGTAAAAATATAATTTCATTTTAACAAAAATCTATCAAGAATAAATAATTCTAGAAACATCTTTCTATATATAAAGTGAATGATGATCAAAGGTAAAAAAAAATGTAACTTCATGCAAATAAAAATCTACCAAGAATGATAACAAGAAAACTAAATACTTCTAGAAACATCTTTAGTTATTATTATTAGTATTACCTCATTTTTGTTATTTCTCCATTTTTTATGAAATATTGCAATATCTATTTATTATATAAAAGTAAATAAATTATTATTACGATTAGCTCTTAATAATTATATATCAAGTAAAATATTAGGTGGAATCAAACAAAAATAAAATTAAAATGTATATGTATATTTAAATTTGTGTATTAAAATATTTTTAGTTTTTGTGATCTTAAATATGCTATATAAAAAAATTTAAAATTCCGAAGTTATTTTCTTTTTGAGATGAAATAAAAAAATAAGTTCATATAAATCGAAAAGGAGGAATCATATATTAAAAATGAAATATATATGTGTTATTTTAAAATGAGCTTTCATATATTTTTTTAAAAAAATTCTTTTGGTTTCCTTCTGTTAATTTGTGCATATATATGGAGTTTTAAAGATTTGAATATTTTAATATGAAAATTTAATGGATTTGAAAATTTTAATTCTTCGTTTTAATTTCTAATTTGGTACATATTTAAAAATTACATTAAAAAAACTTAAAATCTCAATGTAACAATTCAAGATATTTTTAGAAAAACATAGTTAAAAATCATGATAAAATTTGGTTGATTCCCTTATTTTTATCGAAACAAAAGAAAATTGCATATATCATTTGAAAATGACGTAAGAACTAAAATGTACTATGAATCACAGTAAAATGACAACTAAAAATATGTGAGAATCATATAAGAAATTCCGTTTGACTTTTCTAAAATCACTTGTATCATATAAAATGAAACAGATGGAGTAACATATATTATTTGAAAATTGACATAAAAGGTACATAAATTAACAATTCAAAATATTTTTAAAAAAAACACATATAACAAATTTAGTTCACTTTTTCAAATTTCATATGTGTCACATAATTTTTTTAAAAAAAACTAACATATGTTGGGCCTGCATTGGCGCGGGCACCTAATATCTAGTATTGTTATAAGTATTTACACAAAAAATTATAATTCGAAGTAAGTAGCTCCGCCCCTGGATAGGAGATTTGATCGAAAGTAAAGAGAGCTCTTAAAAAGAGGCTTCATATATATAATCTGCTAACATCTTCCCAATTGCTTCCAATTTTCACTGTCTTCAAGTGTATGCTCCAAAGCTCCCAAATAAGAAGAAATGTAAATGTTAGAGAACAGTATATAACAACATAAATAAATATTGCATAATTTGTCAATAGTTGTTCCTGTTCCTTAATACAAACAGCCACCGCTCACCACTGCCCAACACAAAAGATTTCACACGTTATAAACTAAAAATTAGCCAGAAAATAAATTACACATAAGAGATAGGTGGGGAATCTAAAACTCAAAAGAAATGGTGGAGGCTAATTAATATTATCATGTATATGGTGGTGAGTGTGGAAGAAAAGAAATGAAAGATATTTTGAAGATAGATTTCGTATCAGTTTTGTTCACAAAAAATATTGAATTGTTTTGAATCTTTATCTTTTTGGTGTAATCAACTTAGAATAGAAAATGTAGATCATAGGTAGCTTGAAATTTTGACCTACATCTTCTAGGCAGAGTTGTTTATATCAAAAAAGAAAAGATACTAAACTGTTCTACTTTACTTAGCAAATGAGGCTCGATCTATCTTCGAAACATCAAATTTTTTTTTTCCATCTATACTAACCATCATATGTATAATGGTATTAGATTCCACTACTTCTATTGAACCTTGGATCCCTCTCTCTTTTGGGTAATTTTCTTTTGCACTAGTTATTAATTTATAATGCGTGAGATCTTTTCAGTTAAGCAGTGGGGAGAGGTAGTTGCAGGGTTAAGGAAATAAGAACATGAAAAAGTTCTATTTTTTTTTATTCCATTATTTGGAACACAAAATTGATGTGAGTGAGAAATTTAAAATATAAAGAAACTGAAAATTTGAAAGTGAATTGTTTTAAAAGAATTTTGGTCTGCATACACTACAATACTAATAGTTTATAAAAATCAAGACTCGAACCTGCTTCAAGGAGATAGCTAACGCCAGTAAAAGCAGCCATATTTTTTTCTCTGACGCCTTAATCCTCATTAGTACCTCTCAATAGCTCAGGAGGCAAATTACCCCAACAGATTGCTATTCTTGCTTGTCAATTTACAAATGGTTGCAATCTGTTTATACTACTAACTTAGGGTTAATATATAAATAATAATTGTTATGTAAGTCCTTACATATTTACAAAAAGTCTACATTCTAGAATACTCTATACAACTAGGATATTCTAAGGGATTTTCATGTAAACCCATGAAACTCTGAGATCTTCCAAAGATTTCTTTATATATTTCTAGAATATTCTATTAAGGACTATTCTTCTTTCCATGTAAGTCTTCCATATAGACAATATATAAATAATAATTGTTACATGAGTCCCTACATATTTACAAATAAGTCTCCATTCTAGATACTTTACACAACTAGAATATTCTAAGGTCTTTTCATGTAAATCCATGAAATTTTAAGATATTTCAAAGATTTCTCCATATATTTCTAGAATATTCCACTAAGGACTATTCTTCTTTCCATGTAAGTCTTTCATATGGTCAATATATAAATAATAATTTTTATATGAGTCCCTACATATTTACAAATAAGTCTTCATTCTAGAATACTCTAAACAACTAGGTTTTTTCTTGTAAATCCATGAAATCCTAAGATCTTCTAAATATTTCTCCAGATATTTCTAGAATATTCCTCTAAGGACTATTCTCATTTCCATGTAAGTCTTCCATATGGTCAATACATAAATAATAATTGTTATATGAGTCCCTACATATTTCCAAATAAGTCTTTATTCTAGAATACTCTACACATAGGGTTTTTCTTGTAAATCCATGAATTCTAAGATCTTCAAAAATATTCTCCATATATTTCTAAAATATTCCATTAAGACTTATAATGGACAAATTTATGCCACATACCGCCTAACTGGTAAGATGACATGACAAATCATGACACTAGGGTTGATAGGTTTTGTTGAAAAGTAAGAAAAATCTTCTTTAGTTTTTGGGCTTTATAGTGACAACAAGTGTTGGTATGTGTTGTCGCCTTTTGTCTCACATAAGACAAAATCATTGGATCATCTCTGACATCTACTAGATATAATCCTCTAATATCTTAATTATCGTAAACCATCATAACTATACCACATTTGGTCATAACAATACAAAAAACACTTTCAAAGAAGAAAAAAAAGAAAAAGAAAGTTCATTAGAATTTGGACGTATCTCATTTTTTAGTAATTGAATTGCGTAAGTAAGTTCTGGAAATAAAAATGTGAGGTATTTTTATATTCCTTGAAAGGAATAACAGTGCACTTCGATACAATAGAAGGAGAAATGGAAGAAAAAGAATGGTACTATCAACAAAATTACAAAGATACATGAAGTCAACATAACATGACACCAAACGGAGTTTCATGATGACGCTTAAATAGGGGATTTATCTATGGCTAGAGAGATTGTATGATAGGGATTAGAGTAAGCTGATAAGAAGAGATTAGATATGAGCCAAAAATTAAAAAAATATCTATATTTTCTTAAATTGCTATATTTTGATAAGTGTAATTATACAATGATATCAATTAAAAATATCTTTAAAACTGATACTTCAAAATTATATTTCCTCATATGAGATGAAAATCTCTCATTTGCTTCTTCTCCTTTGAGAGCCTCCTCATCGACATGCATCGAATGAGATCAGTCCTGATAAGCAGGTACTTTATCTTCCCTAGTCCCCATCTACTTTCACCTCAATTCTAGAATGTGTTGCTTAGTCAGAATATTCACAAATGATTATGAAAATATTTTAATTATTGTTCTTTCTTTTTTATGAACCCCTTGCCCAATCGCAAACCTAGTGGTGCATGATTTATTACTTTTAGAGTGCATGACTTCATTGAACTCAATTATAATATTTTACCTAGTTACACGGTATAACTTCTGAGTGTTGTTTTTAAAAAAATGTGGCTCTGCCAATATTCATAATTCTTCTAATGACATCATTTTCTGAATTACGAGTTTTTTTTCTTTAAGATGTAAAATAAAATTCCCTTTATAAGGTTGGCAAACAAGTTGTTAATCAAAGAAAAAATGTGTTGTCTCTTCAAATTATAGAAGATTAAGACGATAACGGATCCAAAATTTAAAGCTTCATTAATTTATTTTGTGTGTTCTTACCGAAGTCATTATAATCTTAAAATTATATATTTGGACTTTCACGAAACTTTTACTTAGTACCCTAATTGTTAACTTGTTTTTTGGACCTTGAGCTCTAATTTTTTTAGTACAAAAAACAAAATCATCTTGGATTCAAGTGAAGTCATGCACTCTAAAAGTAAAACGTCATGCGCCATTGAATTTGCGGTTGGATGGGGGTTCTTCAAAAAGAAAGAACAATAATTAAAATATTTTCATAATCAGTTGTGAATATTCTAACTGAGCAGCACGATCTAGAATCGAGGTGAAAGATGGAGACTACGGAGGACAAAATACCTCTTTATGAGAATTAATCTCGTTCGATGCATGTCGATAAGGAGACATCAAAAGGAGAAGAAGCAAATGAGAGATTTTCATATCATATGATGAAATATGATTTTGAAGTATCAGCTTAAAGATATTTTTAATTAATACCTGAATAATCACACTTCTCAAAATATAGCAATTTCAGAAAATATAGATATTTCATAATTTTCGGCTCATATCTAATCTATTCTTATCAGTTAACTCTGATCCGTATCTTACAAGAACTCTAACCATAGACCTATCCCCTTTTCAAGCGTCATCATGAAACTCCGTCTGGTGTCATAATAATCATACTTATCATATGTTGATTTTATCTATTTTTGTAATTTTTGTTCATATTACCATTTTTTTCTTCCATTTCTGCTCTATTATTGTATCGAAGTGAACTGTTATTAATATTTTTCCTTTTAAGGATTATGAAAACACCTCACAAAATAATGACATTGTTACTGCCAGATCTTACTGACGCCGATTCATTTGCTAGAAAAGAAGATATGTCCACATCATAATAATGAACTTTCTTTTTTTTCTTCTATGAAAGTGTTTTTTGTATAATTATGACCAAATGTGTTGTAGTTATGATGGTTTACGGCAATAGTTATAATGATATTTGAAGATAAAAATAGTTGCTTGTGTAGTGTATCTCTCTATAGATATGTTTAAGAATATTTGACATATATTTTATCTATGTCGAGTGTATGATAATGTATATACAATATTATACACATGTCATACAAGTATATATATCATTTGTGTACTACAAAAATTTGTCTAATTCAAAAAAACTCTCGAGATATTATATATTTTTCTTGATAGAGAATGTTCTTTTAATAAAACAGAAAGGAAATTCATCTTTAAAGATAAATATATATAAAAACACAAAGTACTTTCTCAAAATCTTCTGTAAATACAAGTTACTTTATGCATCAAACCTCAAAGCATTTATTTATTATATTATATTCCTTCTCATTTCAGAGTGTATAAATATCTATCAATTAACACAGTAACTATATACAACTTTAAGTCCTCTACAATGTTAATTTAGATATTATTATATCTAGTAGATGTCAGAGATGGTCCAATACTTATGTGAGACAAAAGGTCACACCACATACCAACACTTGTTATCACTGTAAAGCCCAAAAACTAAAGTATTTTCTTACTTTTCAACAAAACCTATCAATCCTAATATCATTACATGTCATATCACCATGTCACTTAGGCGTCATGTGGCATAGAATTGTGCATGTGAAAGGCTTACATTGAAAGAGCAATAGTTCTAATTAGAGTTTCTCCAATTCACCTCTATTTTACTCTCCATTTTCTATATTTGGAAAGTAAATAAATAACGGGCACTTCAATCCCCCTTTATATCACTCTCTATTCTTCATATTTAGATAGCTGAATAGTGGTTCTCCAAATTTGGAGAACTATTATTCACACTTTCTATTTCACTTTTAAATATTTTATTATTATTTCTACTTTATCTAATTAAAATATTATTTTACGTACATAATTCTTTTTAAATGTAAATGAGTATAATATTTTTTAAAAATATATTATTTAACATATACTACTTTCATCCGAATTAATAGGATTTTTTTCTTATGTTCGTTAACAATATAATTTGATTTTATTATTAATTTTCACTATAAAGAATATACAAAATTAAAATGATAAGGTGAAAATTTTAATTTAAAAATATAATACATCATGATAATTTAAATACAAGATAACAATACAATACATAACTTAATAATTTAAATACAAGATAAAATACAATACATAACATAATAATTAATTAATCACAAGAATTATTTAGTAATCCGATAGGTCATTTTCAGATTTAGCACTATTCGAAAAAAAATCGGATATGATCCAGAGAATTGTTGCGATTGTGGTTGTGATTGCAGTTGTGATTGTCGATTTTTTGTTTTTATGTAATCAGATGCAACAATAAAATACTAATGGAATTAGGGTATGATGCAAAGAATTGTTGTCGATTGTGGTTATGTTATTTAGAAATTAGGATAAAATATAATTTTATATTAAATAACAATTAAAATAATAAAATTTATATCACATGAAAATTATATATAATAATTATTTGGGGAAAAGAAAGAAGGATTTATATTATGAAATAAGAAAATAAGAACGAAATAAAAATAATAATATAATTATATTGAGGAGAGAAAAATATTTTTCTTTTTAAAGAGTAAAAAATAGAGAATTGGATTGGAGTTGTGCTGTCTCGAAAAAAAAATAAAAAACTATTTATTTGAAGAGTAAAATAGATTTTAAGATTGGAGATGCCCTAGTAGAATATTCTAGAAATATATGAAGAATTTTTTTATTATCACAAATTTACATGGAATGTCCTTAGAACATTTTAGTTGTGTAGAGTATTCTAGAATGAAGACTTATTTATAAATATATAAGGACTCAAATAACAATTATTATTTATAAATTAGCCCTAAATTAGTTGCATAAATAGAGAGACAATCATTTGTAAATTAACCGGACAAGAATCAAAGCCATCTTCACAAAGCCTCATAGACTCTCTGGCTTACTTTAGCTTACAGTAACCCTATAATCCCTCTATGTATTCCTACTCCTGCCTTCCTCCCAAATCCTCTATTTATGGTTGCTGATCATGTATCAGTACTACTTTTTCAAATCTTCAATTGAATGGTGTAGATTGATTCAATTAAAGATTGGCGTTTGCATATTCTTGAAGCAGGTTCGACTCTTGATTTTTATAAACTATTAGTGTTTCAGTTTATGCCTTTGCATTCATCTTTATTTTCTATGCATTAGTTTGACAGAATTTTATCTGCATATATTGGTGATGAACCATATAGTTGATGTTTATATCTACTACTACTATTGTTTATGAAATGAAAGTGGAATGAATATCTTGTGTTAGTTTGATTGAAGGTATTTTTCAATCTCTCTTGATTTGCAATTCTCTGTCCCCTTATTTTTTTTGGCATATCTTGTTTCCTTCCCGTGACTTCTAGAAGAGTAAAGCAAGACTACGCCGGTTTAGGCATGTACAAAGGAAGTGTGTTGACGGCCATGAGAAAGTGCAATAGGTTGGTTGTAAGGGTTACGCGAAGGGATAAATGTAGGTTGAAAAAGTATTAAGGAGATGATTAGACATGACATAATACAACTTTATGTTGTCAAGTACATGACTCTAGATAAGGAGTGGGGGTCGTGTATTTGGGTAGAAGGTTAGAAGGGGTGAAGTGTTATCTTGCCTTGCGAAGGTTTAAGCTTGTTAGGTTATGTCGTAGTACTTGCTACCCTTATAATTTTTGTCATTTGTTGCTTATTGTGTTTTAGTTATTGCATTATTTTATTGTTCTTGTAATTCTTTCTCGTAAACTTTACACTACTTTCCTATTTACTGTTATGTTTCTTTATTGTTTTTTTTTCTTTTACTTTGATTTGATGCACTACAGTCGAGAATCTTTTGAAAACAGTCTTTCTACCTCCATGAGGTAATGGTAAGATTTGGTACATTATACTGTCTCAGGCCCCGCTTAGTGAAATTTCACTGGGTATATTGTTGATGTATAAGATATTGAAATGCAATTATGAAAGAAAAGAAATTACAACAACAATATAAATAGTGAAATTCCACGAGAAGGGTCTTGAAAGGGTAGAGTGTATGTAGACCTTACCACTACCTCGTGTAGGTAGAGAGGTTGTTTTCGAAAGAGTCTCGCCTCAAGTGCAACGAATTCTAGTACAAAGAATTAATAAAACAGTATAAAGAACATAACAACTAACAAGGGAAGTGGTGGAAAGCCTACAAGAACAACAAAATAATGTTATAACTAAAACGCTAGTAAAAATAGACGACAATTGATATCAAAAGCAAGAACTACAATACGGCTAGTATAAGAACAAGCCTAAACTCGTGAAAAGCAAGACAACACTCCACTACCATCTACCCTAGTACCTATCCTCCAGACTCTTTTGTCTAAGGACAAGTCCTCGTCAACTTGAAGTTGTGTCGTGTCCTATCTAATCACTCATCCTCAACACTTCTTTGGCCTACCTCTCCACATACCTCCTATAACCAAACTCTCGCACCTCCTTAGTAAACATCAGCACATCTCTTCACATGTCCAAACCATCTCAATCAGACTTCCTTCATCAAAGAAAGATACAAGAGCAAAATAACACAAAACCATACTTTTTTTGGAAGTGGTGGTTACTCCAGTTGAAATATCAAAGCAAATAGCTATTTCGAGCTAGCATAAGTTAGCTTGAAGTTTGAACCATATAGTGAACCTGTGTAGTTGGTAGATGTTTATTCACAGCAGCAAGAGATGGGAGATAACTTTGTTTGAACCATATAGCAAACCTCATAAATCCAAGTGTCTAAGTATTTATAGTGATAGTTTTAAAAAAATTACCAAACATAGCTATACTTTGGATTTTATAGTGAATCCCTAAAAATATACCTTATTGTATCCCCTGACTCTTCCCTCGTTCTTTCCTCGTTCTTCCACACTGACTACCATATACATGATGATATTAGCTTAATTCCACCACTTCTTTTGATTACGGAATATGCACTCGAAAGGGGGGAGGATAGGAGGGAGATAGAGAAAAATGGCTGTTATATATCAACTTATAATCTAAGCTTTATTTTACTTGCTCAAGCCACTTTGAACTGATTGAACAAAATCAATTGCTGCACAAGATTGATTTATGTTGTTATATATATTGCTATCTAACATTTACACTTTGAAGCAATTGGGAAGATGTTAGCAGATTATATATAGATGAAGCCTCTTTACAAGAATTTTCTTTTACTTTCTATCAGACCTCTTATTCTACAATGTTATGTGTGGGAGATTCGAACAAATCCAACAAATGACTAACATTTTATAATTAACATGAAATAACATTACTATATTAAATATTAAGATACTAACTCTTTGCTTTTAAAACTATAAATTATAAATTGTACATAAATATAAAATGACTTTATAATAAAAACAAAATTTTGGAAGTATTTGATTCTTGGGTCCTAAAAGATCCCCTCCAGTAGACTAATGTCTAGTAGATGTCAATATCGTGTTTATTTTTGCCACGTTTTAGGTAAAAATTGATGATTGATATAATAAAAAAAGGTAATTAATTTTAATCAAAATAAAAATAAAAAATTACGGTAGCCTCCACAAAAAACTTTCTACTACTTGATTTATTTGTAAAACTGCATTTTACAGCATAATATATTCTGTCATCATTAAAATAAAAGGTTAAATACAAAAATAGAAAACCTAATTTATTTAATATTTTTCTCTTTTTAATAATGTGGAGAATTGAACCATTACCAACAAGATGGGAGTTCAAATAGTCAACCAAATAAGATATTAAAATTTATCTAATTATAAAATTACTTATATCTTGAAAGTATAATATTTTGGGGGTTAAGGAGCGTAAAATTTTTAAGATAATTATGTGTTTTGATATATCTTTTTAAAATACCATGATATTTTTCAAACATAAAAACCACTTCATTTGATGTTAGTATAAATTACTGTTGTGCTAATAATTTTGTCTTGAAATTATGTAGCTTTACAAATAAATCAAGTAACACAACATTTTTGTGGTTGATGCCATAATTGATTTTTATTTTGATTAAAATTGCTTACCTTTTAAATTCATTGTTATCAAATAAAAATGAACCATCAACTTTTAGATAGATACATGGAAAGAAACAAGCACTATATTGACATCTACTCGATGATATTCTACTGAAAGGATATGTTCTCTTATCCTTGAGTGACCCATGAATTAACCAAAAGTGTACTGAATAACAAAATTGAATAATTATGTAGCATGAAAAGTTGTCTAATTATATACGAAAAAATTATTAAATTAATATTCAATTAATTAATAATCTTTGTAAGATAATAGTTCTCTTCGACTTCGACTCAGGCCAATGGAAAAAATCACTCATTTTGATAAGATAATATGTTTTCATAATACCCTATATAAATATATGATATCATTAATATTATAAATCAAGAATGTTTTTTAAAAATATAAATATATCTAAGAATATCTAGTGAAATATGATTCTATTATGTTCTGTTTTATGTTATATTCAAATCTAATTGAAGTTCATTTCCAACTTTTCTTAGCATCCAAAAGTTCGATATTGTTTTTTCAATAGTTATTTTGTTTTTTCTTAAAACAAATGTATTGTTGTTTCCCTTATTTTTCTCTAAACACGTTTGATTGCTCTTTTTTTTTCTTGAAAATGTTAAGTATTTTTCTTCTCCTTATTTTTCTCTAAACACGTTTGATTGTTCTTTTTTTTCTTAAAAATGTAAAATTTATTTTTTTATTCTTCTTCTTTTATCTGTCCGTTTTGTTTGTTAATCATTTTATAATAGACCTCTTCTCTTTTTTATCTACTTTATTTTCTTGAATTCTTTTAATACGTATATTTGTTTCCCTCCCAAAATTTTTATTCTTCTTTTTAATTCACTTTGTTTATAAAATCAAATATAACAATATGTTTATTAATGCATACTTCTAATAATAATCTTTTATATATAATTTTGTTCTTGTCCAATTAATTGTTGAATTTCATGATTTGTGAAATTAAAGTTTTTTTAATTTTATTTTTGCGAAAATTTATGTTATTAATCCTTTCTTTTTTCATCCTAAAATCTATATTTATTACTTTTCTATTTTTTTTACCCTCCTTAATTTACTTTGTTTATGATCAGATGTATGTTTATCCATTGATCCTCCCAAAACCTTCTTTTAATATATAATTATGTACTGTTTATTTTCACTTAATTTTGAAATTTCTTGATTTGTGAAATTAAAAAAATTTAAACATTTTTGAGCCAAAATTCAGGTTATAGTATTTGGAACTTTTGTTTTTGATTTCATGGGTAATAAACGTTCTCATAAGATCCTCGTAAAAAATTAGAATGTGATTTTGTTGAATACAAACCAAATATACCAATAAATGTCAATCTCAATTTGAATAAATGTATACAAATTTATTAGGTGAATACAAACCAACAAATACATAGATAAACACGAATCAATGCATACATAGTGCAGTTACCGTATACATAACAACAATCACTATACAATTTATCAATAAAAAATAATTTCCATAGTTATCATATTAACTTCATTCTTGTATTCATTATAGTTATAACCTATAATTGTTGGTAACATTCTTATGCATACATTACAAGTTTATGTATACATGCTACAGTTATTGTACACATCAATAAAATTTACACGCCTATTTTTATGAATTATTTTTTGTGTATACATATAGATTATTTTATGTATATATTATGTAATTGCGACTTAAATTAATGTATAACTTTTGCATACATGTTATTACAGTTTCTAATAAAAAACATTGTCTCTTATATTATTTGATTAATTAATATCAATTATTTGATAATTAATACACGTTAATTGAGCACTAATAATATTTTTTTACCTTAAAAGTAGTCGCCGTCTTTTGACAAGTTAATTAAAGAATTAAATAAATCCTTCCTTAAAAGTTAATATAACCATTTTTAATGGGTTGATTAATAATATATAGTTTTTTCATTTCTTAAAAGTAGGTAACCGTTTTTAAATAAACTAATTACTATCTCAACTTTGAGCTACGTTTTTGAGTACTAATCTCAAATCACAAAAGAATTATATTTTTTAAATAAAGAGCTAATATAATATATTATTTTTGAGAGTATTATTGAGCATTGATATGGGGAAGAGTTCAAACAACTATCAGCCCCCATAAACCATGTATGTAGTCATCATGGGTAGAAAAGGGGTCATACTTTTTAGATGAATCATTTTCACATAGACTAGTGGATCCACTTAGTAGTTCAGTTCCTATACCTTTTACCGGTTATAGGATGCTCTGGCAGCGTGAGGTAGATCGATGTATCATCACTATAACTCTTAAGTGATGGTTGTCGGTTAGAGAAACTCCCACAACAGTAATTGCATGGTTCCTCAAGGAGTTTTGCTTAGTATGAATGCGGGTATGGGGCTTTATTCATTTCTTGCACAAGTAGAATTTCATAAGGAGCATGTTTGTCTTTTATGATATTATGACTATGAGTTGACTTCATGTTTTAAACAATTTTCTTGTTTCTTTATATTGCACTTGTTTTAAACATCTTTATAATGAAATAAGTTCAGTTAAATATTCATGAGTTGAGAAGAGTCAAGGTAACAGTTTCTTTTAGAATCTTTTTGAGCCTATGTTGTATTTAGCATTCCAACTCACATATTCGTACACTCTATGTATTGATATCAGTTGGCATGTATTGTCTTATGATGCAGACACAGGTAACTAGCATCGATATTTCAGCGCACTATTGATCCATTGAGCAATTTAGAGTCAGACGGTGAGCCTTCTTGCATTCCAAAGGATCTATTTTCATTGCTTTCTAGTTAGTAGGATGTTGTGGAGTTTGTCCCAACATCAATCTCAATTGTTTTAGAGGCTTCATAGACAGTCATATGTTAGTCATTTGAGTCTTTTCATTATCATTTCTTATTGTTAAGACTTGTATTGCCACTTTTGCCAAGTTAAATGTTTAACTTTTAAACATTCTCGTTTATTTTAGTATTCACTTCAGTTAAGTTCTATTGATCTTTATTAATATGCATATTATCTTCCGTTGAGTTAAGTAAGTAAGGCAAGGGTTCGCTTAGGATCAACAAAGGCCTTCGAGTACAAGTCCCGCCTAAGGTGTAGGCTCGGGGCTTGACATTATGCATGTTAGTTCGAATGGGTAATTTTATAGGCATTTTTAAGTTCAAAGGAGGTATGGACCATGAAATAGAGTTTTTCTATACCCGAAACTAACTTATAAAGTCATAATTGTAAACATTCAAAGTTTCTCTTATTTACACTAGTCTCTGGTAAAAGAGACATAATGCTTTATATTAAATATTAAATGATACAAAATAGGTGGCATTAGAAATAAAACTCATTGACCTACAAAATATTTTGTGGGTGTTTGTGATGATTTAATAAATTATGTGTGTTAGTTTGAATTGGTAATTATAGGTATTTACAAGTTCAAATGAGGTATGAACCGTGAAACAGAATTTTTATATACCCAAAACTAACATCTAAAGCCAAAATTATGAATGTTCGAAATTTCTCTTATTTATAACTACACTAGTCTCTGATAAAATGATCATAATGCTTTTCTTGAAACATTAAATGATACAAAATTGGTGGCATTTGAAAGAAAACTCATGGACCTACAATTTTCATATGTCATGGCTCACCTAATCCATTACGAACTAAAAGATATGATAGTATACATTGTTTGCCTTCAAAAGAAGCACACATTGAATGCATGTAGTTTTTGACAAAAAAAAATTGGGTTTTTGTGATGATTTAATAAATTATGTGTGTTAGTTCGAATAGGTAATTATGGGTATTTATAAGTTCAAATGAGGGGACCGTGAAATAGAGTTTTATACGTGAAACAAACATCTAAAGCCAAGATTATGAAACTTCAAACTTTCTTTTATTTACAACTACACTCGTCTCTTGTAAAATTGTAATAATGTTTTACTTTAAACGTTAAATTATACAAAATTTGTGGCATTTGTAAAAAAAAAACTCATTGAACTACTATTTTCATATGTCATGGCTCACCTAATTCATTATGTACTAATAGATGTAGTAGTATACATTATTTGTCTTCAAGATAGGCACACATTGATTGCATATAGTTTTTGACAAAAAATATTTGTGGGTGTTTGTGATGATTTAATAAATCATATGTTTTAGCTCGAATGGATAATTATAGGTATTTATAAGTTCAAATGACGTATGAAACTTGAAATAGAGTTTTTCTATACCTGAAAGTAACATCTAAAGCCAAAATATAATTATGAACGTTCGAAGTTTCTCTTATTTACAATTATACTAGTTTCTCATAAAATAGTCATGATGCTTTACTTTAAACTTTAAATGAACAAAATTGGTGGGATTTGAAAGAAAACTCATTGACCTATAATTTTCATATGTAATGGCTCACCTAATTCATTACATATCAAAAGATATGGTAGCACTACAAAAGAAACCTCAATTACCAACAAAAATATGAGACATGGCCCTGATATTTCCGTTGATAAATTTACCAACTAATATTTGATTAGTATACCGTTGGTACCTTTACTAACGAATTGAAAAGGAGTTAGTAAATTTTTTCTTCATTATTCGATTCATACATTGGTAATTGATTTGTAATTTCAGTAAAAAAAAACTGTTGGTAATTTACCAATAAATTTTAAATACTTTTTTTAATTTTTTTTTTGTTTCCATCCGGTGTTCGATACCCACATTGGAGCCCGACTAAATCCAGATTCACGCCGGAAAATTCCACATTGGGTAGTAAAGCGCTCCCTAACAAAGATGATTATGTACCCAACGGGAATCAAACCTGAGATCTCTTGGTTAAGGATGCAGGAGTACTTACCACTACATCACAACCCTTGTTGGTAATAAATTTTAAATAGTTAGTATAATTATTTATTTTTCTAATAAATTTACTAATTGATTTTTAGTTTATTGGTAATATATCATTCAAATTCATTGTTAGCTTAGTAATTGATTGAAAATATGTTCAAAATATTATTAACTGAATGATTATTCAATAGTAAAATAATTATTAATTTATTGCATTTAAAAATCTAAGAACACGAATATAAATCCAAAAACATTAATCAATTTTATAAATCATATTTGAATGAAAGAATGAAAAATCTATGATAACAAGTTAAATTAATCTCAATATGACACATATCATTATATCAAAAAAATTAATTTGAGCACGTTTACCAAAAATATTGACCAAATCAAAAATTTGACCAAACTTAAAAGTTAAAACGCCTTACAACACAAATTGAAAATGAAAGTCTCAAAACCTGAAACAACCATTTTATTAGATATAAAAATGACCTTCCAAATCTAATCATGTTGACAGAATTTTCATCAGAGCACGTTTACAAAAAATACTAAGCAAAATCAAATTTTGGTCAATAGTTATAAGTTAAATCGCCTAACGGTAAAAATTGAATGTGAAAACCTCAAAATCCAAACCAACCATCCTATAAAGAAAAAAATGACCTTGTAGAGCTAACTGCGCTGACGAAATTCAAATTTGAGCAAGTTTTCCAAAAAAATTGACCTAATTCAAATTTTAATCAAAAGTTAAAAGTTAAAACGCTCACTACACCATTTTAGGCCTAAGGTTACACTAAATCTGGACAACACTTGGAAAGTGTTGCCTAAAATATTTTTGGCTACGCTTTTAAAGTGTAGCCTTAATTTTTAGTTTTTGGCTACGATAACATTAGCAACACTTTTAAAGCGTGCTCTTTAGTGGTATAGGCTACACTTATAAGTGTTGTCATATCATGATATAATTGGTAATACTTATTTACACATATGACTACACTTTTAAAGTGTGCTACTTTTATAATTCTAAAAACAACACTTTAGAAGTGTATCATTATAGTTTTTCCTAAATTATCAATAAAATGTTGTATTCACTCCAATATATTTTACACTCCCTCCAATTTGTTACTGGCCAAAATATTCATAAAAAAAAAAAACTCACTGTACGTTTTGCCCCAAATTAAAATCAGACTGCTAAACCCTATTTCCCTCTCCTTCACATTTTCACCCATAAATTGCAACTTTGTGGGGATTAAAATTACAATTGTGAAAAAAATCCATACTCAAAAAAGATATCTTCAGATTCTTCAAGTTGAAGACATTGAAATGGCTAACAGAGACGCAGTTCCAATAAATTTACCGAAAGGTGAGGAAAAAGATCCTCTTTTTCGACACCCCAAATTCCCAATTACTAGTTGTTTGTTGTTGGTTTTTCATTTTCTTTGATTAGTATATAAAGAATTTATTTGGGGTTTATGTTAATGTAGTTAATCTTGATTGACCATGGTGAGTATCAATCTTTCTTGGGTGTTTTTCATTAGTTTAATACATGTTCATATGAACTGATTGTTTAGATCTTGATCACTGCTAATGAAATTCCAGAGAGCTTTTAAAACTGTATTTCTCCCTTCTTTCTATAGATCTTGTTGTTACTGTACGTTTCTCTCTTCTTTAAATGACGGATGGTGATTTCCCTACTTCTACTAGGCTTTCATTTGGAAAATTGGAGAAACAGTTCAAAAAATTCCGACATCGTTTGGAGAAGTTGGGGAGTCTATAGAAGCGGATATGGATTGTGGTGAAACATTTATCTGAAAGCTTGTAAAAATCTTTAAAATTGCCTATTAATGTTTCTGGTGAGGTGAGCAGATGACATTTCAAAGATTGAAAATATCACACAACTTTAACAACTTTTAACTCAAAACCATTTGAAAGGGTAAGATAAAATTTCATGAAAATGGTGTGCTTAATCCTCAAAGGGATGTTTCCTTTGCAATCTCTTGAAATAGCTCTAGAAAGTTTGAGTTACATTGAATTTTAAGTTCATTTACTTCGGAAGTCCTCGTTTGAATCCATGGAACTCATTGATGGTGGAATCGTCTCCAGCAACTTGAGTTCAAGTCCGCTTCCCAAAAGGAGGTAAGATACTTTTAACTTTACTTCGTTTAATTTCCGTTAGTTCTTAGTTTGACATTCTTCATCAACTTAATGGTTATTATGTGTTAAGATTGTGTGGTTTGGTAGCAAAGTTTGCATTTATCTTGTGGGAAGTTTAGTCTACATGAAAGAGCTCTTGATTCTTTGCTTGAGTGCTAGTTGATCATCTTTCCTCAATTCTGCTTCCAATGCCTACATTCATATGTCCGCATCTCGTATTTAAGTTATAGGAATATTTATCTCATTGAATGTCACTGTTTTACCTTTGAGATGATCTTATGTTTTAGAGTCTTTTAATGGATATTGTATTGCCTTGCTTCAAGCAGTTGGTTGGAAAGTTGAGTTGATCGGTGCTATAGTTCTTGTTCATGTTGTTGTTGTTTTGAGTTATATAAAACTGTTTGTTTTTGCTGTAAATTTGTAAAGAATAGAGCTCATATTTTTAGATATATTTGTTTTGTTAGTTTGACGTTCGCATCCGGATTATAGGTGTGTTTGATGCTTATTTTCATATTTCTTTCTAAGATGTTTGGTTCGAAATAGGGTGTGAAGCTACTTCTTCCTTAAAAGCTTATATTTATTATTCATCTCAGTGGGTTGTTACATTGTTTCTCTACTTTCCTTTATTTGCATGTCTCAATTCATGGCTGTCCGAGATCCTATATTATTCTAAGGTTTGATTTTCCTGCTAAATGATTCCATCTTGGTTCATCTAAAATGTCGTCTTGTTCCGGGTTCAAGCATGCCTATCTATTGTTTGTTTGAATACTTCAGTTGGCTTACAGGTCACCCTATCCATGAAGATATATATTTCAAATTGAAGATAGTAGAAATGAGTCAATTCTGTGATGGAAAGTTGGAATTATAGTATAAATAATCTTCACATTGTTATCAAATTATCATTATGTGTTGTAGCAGGTATGATATTTTATTTTCAGTATATTAAGAAAACTTAAGATATGGGATCTTGCAACATGTTGTGATTCTTTTCTTTTGCTAAAAAAAGAACTTTCAAAGTTGTTTTGCATGTCATTTTCATTGTAGGCTACTTGAATTCATTTGCTCTGTTTGCAAGAGATGATTCAACATTGACCTTACACCCTAAAAGTTGATGGTTGTAGTTTTGGCATTGTTATGTGAGAATTTTTAACAACTATCTATGCTTTTGTTCCAGAAAATAACGGTTGTGCAGGCAGCTTTTGTTGTAGCCAGCAAAGGTGTTCGTCGAGCAAACCTCAATGATTGTTTGCTTGTTCTGAGTGAAATCATGACCTGCTGCTGGGATGAAAACCCTTATAATCGACCACCATTCTCTCAGGTGGTCAGAATGCTCGAAGTTGCAGAAATAAAGATCATGAAAACTATCAGAAATGCCCGTTTAAGGTGCTGCATGAGCCAACCTATGACTACTTATTAATGTAGGAAGCGGAAACTGAAAGTAGTAAAAGCAGGGGTAAAAAATTTGGGAAGCCAAAAAAATAGTTGATTTTAACTCCTGTGGAGCTTTCATATTACATGCTGGTAATATATTTTGTTCCTTCAACTTCTAATGCATGATTCAGGATCCTATATTGGTTTCTGAATCTGTGAGAATATATATCTCTATTCTGAATGTGTTAGATACATCTTTATAGTTTCATATCATATACTTGTATATCCTTATTGATTAATGTTTCCTAGAAACTGATGTTATTTATTGGAAGGTTGATGAAAAGAATCAAGCAAATGATGGTGATAACGTATTGTGGAGTGAAAATTAGAAGTCGAGCAAGCCTGAAAAATCAACTTTCTTCACTTATTTGAGGTCCGTTTATCATTAATTTCATCCCTTTTATTCTATTTTCATAGCACTCATGTGCTCTTACTGCCTGCAGTGTTTATTTTGTAGTTTACATTCTTCTTCTCACTTTTTGATGAACTACATTCTCCTTTACACTTTTCTCTCATCATATCTCCAGTCCTTATTCACAAATTATTTGCATATGTTCTTGACTTGCTGCTAGAAAATACATGTTTTAATAGCAACTACTAGTCTTAGGTTTTTTGTCCACTCTCCATTATAGTTGTTGACTCCGTCACTACTAGTCTTAGGTTTTTTGGTTTATTCAAGTTTATCCATCGTTTATCAGTGTTAATTGTTGACTCCGTCACTTTTATCAATCAATGAAGGAAGGCTTAGGTTTTTTGTCCACTCTCCATTATAGTATACATTGCAGGTTGTGCATAGCATTTCTATTAAATATTTCTCACTTTTCATTATTGCTTACAACATTTATGTGCAGCGTGTTGTCATTACCCAGGAGAACTCATATACTTTTGATTCTTTGAGCACGACTTATAAACTACTGCCTCTTCAATAAATGTTGCAATATGGAACTTCTTGCCTCTTCTATAACCGTCGCAATCTGATTTGTGTAGGGACATGGAGGTGAACAAATTTAAAGTGGATGATGAAGAGTTTTTGAACTATTGTAAAAGTTTGAATACATTATATTTTGTGAAATGTATTCATTGGTGGAATATATTGAACTATTGTAAGTGTACTTTTTGAACTATTGTGTACACATTTAGAATATTTCTTTATGTACACAACACATATTATGTTTTGAAGTTTATGGAATATCTATAAATTTGAATTACTTATTAGCTAATTTAATGCTTGAGATTATTTATTGCAAAACAATATTGGTGTATTTAATTAGAAAGTGGCATATAAATTGTGTCTGCATATGGGCAAAGCCTACACTTCAAAGTGTTGTCATATATTAGATATAAAAGGCAACACTTCATAATTGTGGGCAATATGATAGCAAAAGCCACGCTTAAAAGTGTAGCTGGTAGCTGATAAGGCAACACTTTTAAGCGTAGCTGCAAAAGCGTGGCCTTTTTGCCTTTTGGCAACGCTTTTAAGCGCAGCTGCTAAGGCAACACTTTAAACTCTATGGTTACGGGGCTTTCAGCCACCCCTCAAAAAGTGTGGCTTAAAGTCAAAAAGTGTGGCCTTTTATCAAAGGCCACACTTTTTCATAGTTTAGGCCACACTATTTTAGGGTGGTTGTAGACATAAAATGTTGTAGTGGCTTAACGACACAAACTGAATATAAAAGTCTCAAAACCGAACCAACCATCTGATGAAATCAAAACTAAACTTATATGGCTAATTGTGGTGACAAAATTTCAACTCGAACATGATTACCAAAAATCTGACTATAGTAAAATTTTGGCCAAATCTTAAAAACTAAAATGCATAACGACATACACTAAAAACGGAAATCTCAAAACCCGAATCCTTTATCTTATTACATCAAAAATTACCTTTCGCATCTAACTCCACTGACAAAGTTTTTATCTGGGCACGTTATCAAATATATTGACCAAAGTTGAATTTTTGCCTAAATTTATTTGTTAAAACACCTAACGGCACACAGTAAAAATGAACGTCTCAAAATCAAAACCAATCATCCTACTAGATAAAAAATGAGCTTTGGAGTTAATTACACTGACGAAATTCTCATCTGAGCACGTTCACAAATATATTGACCAAAGTAAAATTTTGGCCTAAATAAAATTTAAAACACCTAACGACACAAACAAAAAATGAAAGCCTCAAAACTTAAACAAATCTTCCCGTTAGATTAAAAAAATGACCTTTCGAAACTAATGACACTGATAGAGTTTTAATCTGAGCACGTTAACCAAAAATATTGAACAAAGTCAAGTTTTGGTTAAGATTTAAAAGTTAAAACGCCTAAGGACACAAACTTAATATGAAAGTCGAGAAAATGGTCAACAGCCCAATCAACCTATAGTCGAATTTTCAACTACACATATACTTCACAAGTATCCTATTACCCCCTTAAACTATTTTTAATTAGAATTAATGTCACCCTATATGATGAGGTGGCAAAGAAATTGTATTCACTCTCTTTGAGAGAGTGAGAGACAATTGTTTTTTATTAAAACTTTAACTTTGCAAATAATTTGTCCTTTTCATATTAAGTTTCTCATTTATTTTTTAAAAAATATGTTATCTTTTACTTTTATTACCTTTTATTTTTATTTTTATTTTCATCTTCTCTCTTTTTCTCTTCAACCTTTCTTCACATTTAAATCACCGGAAAATTCCATGAACTCACTTCACTGTTCAGCTGTCACTAATGCTATCATGTTCTTCTTTCTTTCTTTCTTTCTTTTCAAGATAAATTGACTCTCCTTTCTTTTAATCATAAACTTTAATTTTTCATTCCGACACCACCAATTTTACCGCTGTCATATCGCTATTTCTATCTTTCCTTTTCAGATCTAAAAACCCTCCGACTATCATAGTTCATGTTGTTATTGAATTTTGAGTAATAGTAGATTAAGAAGTATTTAAAAGTGAGACAAATGGATTAATTTCTTCTAAAACAACAAAATATATCTTTCGTATATAGAATAATGACAACGGAATTAAAAATAGCAAATACTTCAAATCACAAATTCACTTTGAATTTTCCTATCATCTTCAACTCCAATATGCCATCCACTTTTCGAAAACTAAATGACTATCCGAATTTATTCTGTCATCTAATTCTTCGGTTGGCAACTTAACTTCGATTAAACGAGATTATCAAACTTTACCAAATTTATAAAAAATAAAATAAAATAAAAAATAAAACATAAAGAAAGAATATACACAAGAAGAAGGCAACGTAATTGTGAATTTCATATCAATGGAGAAAAAAGTCAAAGAAAAGTCAAAAGGGATTAAAAACAAAAGAAAAAAAGAGAATCGAAAATATACAATAAAAATAAAGAATAATAACTTTTTTACTTAAAAAATAATATTATATTATGTGGCAGGCGAGTGTATCTCACTTCTTAACATAAATTTGGGTATGACTTTTTAAGGGGTATATATTTCATTTTTAAAATGTTTAGGGGGGTAATAGGACACCCGTGAAGTTGGAGTGTATAGTTGAGATTTCAGGTATAGATTGGAGGGGTTTTAGACCATTTTCTCTATGAAAGTCTCAACACTAGACGTTGATTTACAAAAAAAATTAACTTCAATTGGTAAATTTACCAACTTTTAAAATATAAGTTAGTAATTAATAATTTACCAATAAATTTAATCAGAGTTGGTAATAATTATTATTCAACTAAACATTCATATGTAATATTACCACCTAATAATTAATATGTTGGAAAATTTTACCAATGGATTAATGATTGGTTGGTATATTTCCAACTAATGTAATGATGTTAGTACTTACTAACGACAATCTTTATTCGTCGGCAAAATTTTCAACTAATTTGATATTGGTTTGCAAGTTTACCAACAGATTACTTTTCGTTACTAATTTACCAACACATTTATATTTGGTTGGTAAATTTAGCAACGGAATCTTGTCATTGACAAATGTTTGGTTAGTAATTCATTGGCAATATGTTAATAAATTATATAAATAATGTTTTTGTCATATTTACCAATTGATATATACTTCGTTAGTAATATTACCAACAAAAGGTGTGCGTTAGTAATATTTCTATTGGTAATCCATTAATAGAATGTAGCTAAATTTGGCGCCATTTTTTCCCGCCGTATTTGCCAACTAAAATACTTAGTTAGTAAGATTTATGTTGGTAATCTGTTAGAATTTCTCTGTTAAGTTTTAAAATATAATTCAGTTAGAAATATGTTGATAATTTGTTAGTAGAATACTAACCAACTTAAGTTAGTAAATCTGTTGGCAATTTGGATTTTTTTGTAGTGTAGTATAGATTGTTTTCTCTAAACACGTTGTTTTTTTACCAAATTTTTTATTGAGATTTGTAATGATTTATTAAATTATTTGTGTTCGTTCAAATGGGTAATTATAGGTTTCTATGCCCGTGAAATAGATATTTTCTATGCCCTAAACTAACTTATAAAATCAAAATTATGAACATTCGAAGTTTCTCTTATTTACACTAGTCTTTGGTAAAATGGTTATAATGTTTTATTTAAAATATTAAATGAGACAAAATAGGTGGCATTTGAAAAAAAAACTCAGTGACCTACAATTTTTATAAGTCATGGCTCACAAAATTCATTACGTACTAAAAGATATGGTAGTATACATTGTTTTCCTTCAAGAGAGGCACACATTGATTGCTAGTAGTTTTTTGACCAAAATTTTTTGTAGTTGTCTGTGATGATTTATAAATTATTTGTGTTAGTTTGAATGAGTAATTATAAATATTTATAAGTTCAAAAGAGGTATGAACCGTGAAATAGAGTTTTTATATACCCGAAACTAACACCTAAAGCCAAAATTATTGGTGACATTTTTGAGAAAACTCATTGAACTACTATCTTCATATGTCATGGCTCACATAATTCATTACGTACTAAAAGATTTGGTAGTATATACTTTTTGCCTTCATGAGAGGCACACATTGATTGCATGTAGTTGTTAACAAAAATATTTTTGGGTGTTTGTGATTATTTAATAAATAATGTGTGTTAGCTTGAATGGATAATTATAGGTATTTATAAGTTTAAATGAGGTATGTAACATGAAATAGAGTTTTCTATACCGAAAAGTAACATTTAAAGCCAAAATTATGAATGTTCGAAGTTTTTCTTATTTACAACTACACTAGTATTTGATAAAATGGTCATGATGTTTTACTTTAAAGTAATCATTCTCATCAGTCATCTGTATAGTCTGAGAGCCTTAACATTAGCAGAGATGTATCCGAGGAAGACGCCCAACAGGCGCTGCTGAAGATGCTTGAAGGAATTGTGAGCAGTTATTGCAAACCGTTTCTTCTTTTCATTTCAATTGCCTCGTGTTTACAAATTCATATATGTAGTTCTTTGACTTCAAATGTGTTCTCTTTTGAAGCATTTTTCGGAGATCAATAATCTCACTTGCTGAGTTTAGTTTTATTTCTTCTTCAGATTGTAAGTGTACCAGAAAATAGAGCATAGTTTTATGGAATTTGTGGGGAGATCCCTGTGACTTGAGCATAGTTTTGTTTTCCGGATTACTATTTTGTGAATCTAGTGATTTTATGACTTTATTTTTGTGAAATTATAAAAATGGAATATATTATAATAATTTTAGAGACTTCTCTTAATTAAGAACTAGAATTCGTCATATATATATATATATATATATATATATATATATATATATATATATATATATATATATATATATATATATATATATATAAGAAATAATTTCAGAGACCCCTCTTAAACATTGGACTCGTACCCGTGTAGAGTACCTTACATCACATGCATAAGACGATAACATAGCAAAAAACATAAAGAGTACTTCTAGATCTCTACCATCGCATAGAAACTTGACCTCAATAATTTTGGGTTCCTTTGACTACTTGTGAACGGTTATAGTGAGAACTCCATGTTGAGAAATGACGAAATGGAGAGTAATGCTATTTATAGGATGCAAATTTATTATTATTGATCCATATTAGATTAGGAGAGTATTGTTTGTATTTAACTAAGACTATTTAAGATTCTGACACATGAAATAAGTTAAATTGTGTTATAAAGGAAATTAATCATTAAATTAAATTTGTAAATAACTTAATTTATTGATTAGTATCTGCAATTTTAACATTAGAATTATATAAGTGTTTAATGAGAAACTTCGAAATATAAGTAGAAGAGTGCAATTATGAATTTCTAGTGGAATGATTTGTAATTTATTATGTTAAAACTAATTCAAATTAATTATGTGAATTTTTTTTCATAATAGGAAGTATCGGTAATTAATTTTACGGTCCTTACAGTGCTCATATTTAACTAGAGCTCAAAATCTAATTTCTATGGGAAAAGGATGAATACAATGGGGGTTTCTGATTTTCTAGAAAAACTAGATTTTCTAGTCCTTTTTGGATTAGGAAGAAATCTCTATAATTAGGGATTCTCCTAACCTAGAAAATAGACGAATTATTTTTCTGTTCGATATTTGTCCACCCAAGTACTGAGAGAGTTTGAATGTGAATTTGGGATCTCGTAGAAGTTCATATCGTGAAATTCACTTGAAGGTCTGTCTAACTTGTGAATTCGCCTGAAGCTTTCTGCCCACGCTTTAAGAGATAATTCTTAAATTAAATTTTAGCAAGTTTATGTGTTCTAGCATATGATTATGTGTGTTAGAGCATAAATGGTTTGGTTATCTATTATTCATGTAAGCAGTATAAAATTTCGATATGCTTCCATTGTGCATATAGATATCCAACAATGATAACATGGAAAATCATGACATTAGGGTTGATAGGATTGTTGGTATATGTTGTGGCCTTTTGTCTCAGATAACCATTGGATAATCTCTGACATCTACTAGATATAATAATATCTTAGTTATGATAAACCATCATAACTATAACACATTTGGTCATAACAATACAAAAACACTTTCATAAATATAAAGTTTAGTAGAATTTGGACATATCTCCTATTCTAGCAAATGAGTTGGCGTAAGTAAGATCTCACAGTAAGAATGTCATTATTTTGTGAGGTACTTTCATATTCCTTAAAAGGGGAAAGTTAATAACAGTTCACTTCGATACAATAGAATGAGAAATGGAAGAAAAATAACCGTATTATCAAAAAAATTACAAAGATACATGAAGTCAACTTAGGATAGATGTAATTATTATGACACCAGATGGAGTTTCATGATGACGCTTGAAATAGGGTATTGGTCTATGGTTAGAGTGTTTGTAAGATAGGGATTAGATAGAATAGAATAGGAATAGAGAATTGAGTTGAAGTTGATTGTCTGAAATAAGAAAATAAGAATAAAATAGAAAAAATAGTAATAATATAGAGAATCGAGTTGAACTGAAAAAATAGAAAACTCTAGATTTGAAAAATAAAATAGAGTTCAAGGTTAAAAGATACCCTTAGTAGAATATTCTAGAAATGTGTGAAGAAATCTTTGAAAGACATTAAAATTTCATAGATTTACATGAAAGTCCTTAGAACATTCTAGTGATGTAGAGTATTCTAGAATAGGGACTTATTAGTAAATATATAAGGACTCACATAACAATTATGATTTATACATTAGCCCTAATTAGTTGTATAAATAGAGAGACAGACATTTGTAAATCAAACAACCAAATATCAAGCCATCTCCACAAAGCCCTTATAAACTCTCTATCTACTCCTACTCCTGCCTTCCTCCCAAATCCTTTAACCCCAGATGATGTTCATCCATGAAACTCTAGCTTCTTGTTTTTTATCAACATATGATATAACTCATCAGAGATTTCCAGATCTGTATAGTTGCTGATCATGGACCAGTCCATTTTCAGATCTTTAATTGAATGGTGTAGATTGATTCAATTAAAGATTGATGTTCGCATCTCCTCGAAGCAGGTTCGAATCTTGATTTTTATAAACTATTAGTGTTTCAGTTTATGCCTTTGCTTTCATCTTTATCTGCATATACTGAGGATGAACCATATAGTTGATGTTTATATCTACTAGTATTGTTTATGAAATGAAAGTGGAATTAATGTCTTGTGTTAGTTTGACTGGAGGCAGTTTCCAATCTCTCTTGATTTGCTATTTTATGTCCCCTTATTTTTTGCATATCTTGTTTCCTTGCTGTGAACTTCTAGACGAGTGAAGCAACGCTAAGATGGTTTAGTCATGTGTACAGGAAGCGCATAGACATCCGATAAGAAAGTGCAATTGGTTGATAGCAAGGGTACGTGAAGGGGTAGAGGTAAACCAAAAAAGTATTAAGGAAGTGATTAGACCTGACATAATACAACTTTATTTTGTCAAGTACATGACTCTAGATAAAGAGTGAGGGTGAGTATTTGGGTATAAGGTTAGTAGAGTGAAGTGTTATCTTGCATTGCGAAGGTTTAGGCTTGTTAGGGTATGTCATAGTACTTGTTAACCTTGTGATTGTTGTCATATGTTGTTTATTGTGTTTTCATTATCGCATTATTTTATTGTTCTCATAGTTTTTTTCTTGTAAACTCTACACTACTTTCTTTTTAATTGTTATGTTTTCTTCATTGTTTTTTTCTTTTACTTTGATTTGATGCGTTACAGCCGAGAATTCTTCGAAAATAGTCTTTCTAGCTCCTTGAGGTAGTAGTAAGTTCTGCGTACACTATACACTCTCAGGCCCCACTTAATGGAATTCCACTGTGAATGTTGTTGTTGTATAGGATGTTGAATGAATGCAATTATGAAAGAAAAGAAAGTTACAACAACAATATATATAGTGAAATTCCACAAGAAGGGTCTTGGAAGGGTAGAGTGTATGTAGACTTTACCACTACCTCGTGGAGGTAGAGATGTTTTCCAAAAGAGTCTCGGCTCTAGTGCAACAAATTCTAGTACAAGAATTAAATAAAACAATATAATAAATCATAACAATTAACTAGGGGAAGTGGTGGAAAGCCTACAAGAATAACAAAATAATGTGATAATTAAAACTCTAGTAAAAACATATGACGATAGATATCAAAAGCAAGAAGTACAATAATAAGGCTAGTACAACGACAAACATAAACTCGTGAAAAGCAAGAGAACACTCCACTACCATCTACCTAGTATCTATCCTCCAGACTCTCTTATCTAAGGTCATGTACTCGACAACTTGAAGGTGTGTCATGTCATGTCTAATCACCTATATCCAACACTTCTATGGCCTACCTCTCCCCATACCTACTATAACCAACCTTTCGCACCTCCTTAGTAAACGTTGGCACATCTCTTCACATTTCCAAACCATCTCAATCAGACTTCCCTCGTCAAAGAAAGTTACAAAGTGCAAAATAACACAAAACCATACTCCTTTTTTTTTGGAAGGGGTGGTTACTCCATATCAAAGCAAATAGTTATTTCGAACAACCATAAATTAGTTTGAAGTTTGAACCATATAGTGAACCTGTGTAGTTTGTAGATGTTTATTCACAGCAGCAAGAGATGGGAGATAACTTAGTTTGAACCATATAGCAAACCTCATAAATCCAAGTGTCTAAGTATTTATGGTGATAGTTTTAAAAATTACCAAACATAGCTATACTTTGGATTTTATAGTAAATCCCTAACAACTATTGACTGATTATGGCTGGTATATCAACTTATAATCTAAGCTTTATTTTACTTGTATTTGTTGCTCAAGCCACCTTTAGCTGATTGAACAAAAACAATTGCTGCACAAGATTGATTTATGTTGTTATATATATTGTTCTCTAACATTTGCATTGCTTCTTATTTGGGATCATCATACTCTTGAAGAAAGTGAAAATTGGAAGCAATTGAGAAGATGTTAGCAGATTATATCTATGAAGTCTCCTTTCAAGAGTTCTCTTTTACTTTCGATCGAACCTCCTATCCAAGGGCGGGGCTACAGAAGGGGCGTATCTACGTGTAATCTAAGGAGTTCGGATTGTCGAAAAATTACACTATATATGTAAGGTCAAATTCTGGTTCTATGAGTATATTAATTAAAATGAACCACCTAAGTATTAAACAGAAGGATGGCGTAATGGATAAGGGGTTCAAGTTCAGCTTGGAATGGCCGAGTCATTGGTTCAATTTGTTATTTTCTTATTATTCTGGTTGTATTTATTTTCTTATTATTTTCTTTATTCAATTTGTCTTTGTTTAAATTATTAGTCACATTCTTTGTAATTTTTCTTTTATTCTTTTATTTTATGGTTTTCAATTTGTTTCTACACAGTGCTCTTTCTATGTATATATATATATATATATATATATATATATATATATATATATATATATATATATATATATATATATATATATAAGTTGGAAGAAATGATGAATTTCACTTAAATTTTAAATTGAGTTTAAAAAGTATTTATATAAAATAAAGTAAATTAAATTTAACCAAACGAAGAAATATAAATTTATGAATATTTTTAACAAAGTCTATTTAATTAAGTTTTCTTTCTTTAATTTCATTGTACCATTTCAATTTTATTCTAAGGAGATGAAAATTAAACTAATCTTATTTGATTTATTGATTATTTGTTTTTGCTTTTTTTACAAATGACTAACCTAATAAATTGAATTAAATGAACTAGAAAAATATTGATGCCATTTATTTATTTCTTGAATATGTTTACTCCTTTTAGAAGAACTTGGTGATTTTTATAGTAACGTATGATTGAGAGGCTACTAATTTAGTATTTTTTTTAATTAAAATGTAAAATAAAATAAAATAAAACATTGCGAAACTTAAAGAAAAAAAAGCACAAGAATTTGAAGGGGAAAAAAAGACTTGATGGAGCAGGGTAAAAATTAAGAACATAAATGTGTTATAACAAGTCAAGTTAAATTTAGCGAGTTAAAATTAATATTTTTCTTTTCCATCTCACATGCTTATTACTTTATAAGTCGAACCCGAATTTTTGGCTAAAATCATCCCTCAACTATGACTCAAACCTAATTTACATCCTTATATTATCTACGTGAGCAAAAAACATCCTTATACTATCCAAAAAATAACAAGAATCATCCTTTAGCCTATTTTTATTAAGAAACTCATTGAATCAATAAAGAAAATATTTTTTTAAAATTAGGTTACGCCTTGGCCAAGACGAAAAGATCAAAGTTACCTAAAAAGAATAAGGATATGGATAGGAAACAAATCTTGAATTTAAATTTCGTGTGTTGTTAGTTTATAGAGTATGTTTTTTTGCATCATCAAGTAAATTGACTTGCACCAATACATAAGTCTTGAAATATTCATACAGTACATTCCGAAGGGTAGAAAGATTAAAAGAATCATTTCAAATATATTACATCCAACTATTTAGAGATTTTCTTTAGTAAAATATTTAGGGGTATATAAAATATATATACAATGTTCACATTTTATACAATGTTCAGAGATGCTGGAAATTTAGTGAAATCACGTAGGTGCTTAGTTATTAAAATAAAAAAACAATTACTTTATTTGAAATTTTTGAAGTTGGAGTAGTATTTATTTTTTCCAAAGAATATTTAGAATTTGAATATATTTTGTCTAAATAAAATTTAAACCCTCAATTTTGAAAAATTAAAAAAAAATCACTTAACTTGATTAGCTTAACCATGTGTATATATATTCATTCGATTTGACACATTTTTTGTTGGGGCGTGAGTTTCTTAAAAAAAAATAGACAAAAGGATGAATTTTGCAATTTTTTGAATAGTTTAGGGATGTTTTTTGTTCACTTATATAACATAAGGATGTACTTTAGGTTTTGGTCATACTCTAGGGATGATTTTAGCTAAAAACTCGTGAACCCCCTTGGAGAATATCCTGACTTCGCCACTAGGCTACAGTGTTATGAGGGGGAAGAGTTTGGACGAATTCAATTAATTTTGTGTAACTTCTATATTTATATTAGAAAATCCAAATAACTAAACAGAATATTTTACATAAGTTGATGATTCATTGTTAAGTAAGAGGCTTCCACATTGGTCAATTTTTTCTCCTTTTCAGCAATATCTTATTCTCTTTTTTTAAAATAAAACACATATGTGAAATCACATGTGTGCTTACTGTCTAGATGAACTAATTTGTCATCCTCATCCTAGCCTTGAATAAAAACCCAATTTCATTTTTCTTCCATTTCGGTAACGTTCGTGAGTTTATCTTTTGAGAGAGAGAGAGAATAGTTAAAGGAGAATGGGTAATACAGCCGGTGCATTGGGTTCAATTTGGAAATTTCCGTATATTGAGGGATACAAATGATGAAATTAGTGAGGACAGGGGTAAGAATGACTTCGTTTAACGATAGAGATATAGTTAATAATAAACTAAAGTTGATGGGTAAATTTTGACAATTTTCCCTTCGAGATAATTTGTACAAGTAATTCTAGAGATAATAGTATATGTTTCGTTAAAAGGTAGTAGAACTTTGTTTGATATTTTAAAACTTTTGGACAAATCTAAATAAGTTTTATTATCTATTAATATATTTTTGAAAATAAGAACAAACATACTGTATTGCAACAAATGACTAATATTTCATTAATTTGAAGAACATTTTACATATTATATAATAAGATACTATTTTTTCGAATGAGCTTTATAATAAAAAGCAGAATTTTGGGAGTATTTGGTTCTTGGGTCCTAAAGTAATTCCTTCATGTAAACTAGTGTCTAGTAGATTTCAACATCGTGCTTATTTTTTTATGATTGAAATTTATCAATTTTTAGCTAGATACAGTCACTCATGAATTAATCAAAAGTGTAATGAATAACAAAATTGAATAATTATATAGCATGCATAAAAAAATGTCAATTTTATGTATACATATAATTGAGCCATTATCTTCCTTTTTTTCCAATTGGTAAGAAACTTTGAGTGATTAAGCAAAATATTCATTAATAGTAAGGATTTCGTCCATTATACACTTATAGTAAATGAAATAGGCCCAGAATATCCTCAAGTGAAATGAAAACAAATGAAAAATACTTTAGCACTGATCTGAAGGGAATTTATGCACGCATATTAGCGAATAGTGTGGATGGTATTGCAAATTTAGCAATTCTAGAAACTTGTTCATATACTAAAACAACCTTTAAATTTTGAACTGTGATCACTTCTTGCTATAATAACAAGGTGTATGTAGCATGCATGACTTTCCTCCCTCCAAACACGCTAAGCATAAAAACCAGGGGTGGGCCCACATGGGGCTGCACGGGTGCTCGAGCATCCATTAAGCTCGTATCAAACTATGTATATTTATATCAAAATTAAGGTAATATAGTATAAAATAAAAGTCGAGCACCTAATAAACAAATGTATTAGTTGGCATGGTGGTTGGAAATAGTTCTCAAGGTCTTATATTGCTAAAAAAAATGTCTAGGTTCAATTCCCTGTAATTACATTCTTTTTATTTTAAAATCAACTCTTTTCTTTCTACCTTTTCTTTATCCCCCTTTCACGAATTGTCCTATTTCTAATTTTTCTAAAACAAAATTCTTTTTTGAAGATTATTTTTCTTTTTGATTTTTTTGGCTATCTTATATAAATATAATTATTTTTCTTTTGACAAGTATTAAATTTATACATTTATATTTATGATCGATAGCTTAAAAAGTAACGTCGATCTTAAAATCTTGAATCGCTTACTTCCCATGTCTATTATGTAACTTAATCTCCAAAAAAATATAAACAGTCATGATCTTCCATTACTATTAACTTTTTCTTCTCATCAGTCTAATTAGGAAAAATAAAAGGGAAGGAAAAAAATGTGTTCTAGCACCTTTATTTCAATTTTCCAATTTAAAAGCGAAAGAGTCTTCCTTCCGTTGGTTTGCCTTTTTGGTAACTACAATTGTATGCGGAAGTATATTGTTTCTCCTCCTTTTTTTCTTGAACCAATCCAAATATTTCGATTGTCTATTGCATTGAAAAAATAACACCTATGTTGACGAATTTTAATTAGCTCGCAATTACGCTCTTTGATTGATATAAGTTGAAAATAGTGAGCACCCATAGTTATAAATTTCTAGATCCGGCACTGATAAAAACATCATCAAACTCTCAAGAAATACTGAATGGTTTGGGCACATCTTTTCATAACATTGTCAAGCTGCTTTTTTCGGAAAACATCACTTTCTTAAGAATTCATGATGTTGATCAAATGTTGTGATTGAGGTAACAACTACCTTATGAGAGGCTTTGTTAGCAACCCAAACACCACTCACGTACTGAAGAGGACAATTGCTATAGATGGTGTTGGTGATTGTAAGTGCATTTTCGGACATTTGTATAAGGCCAAATTTTGTTAATTGCAGGCAAGAATTAGGCTTCGATTAGTAATATTTTTCGATTAAGAAATAACAATATCTAATTATTCCATCTGAGAAATCAGACATCAAGTATTAAGTTTGGGATTGATTAATATACTTTGGTTTGGTCGATGATAAATTTCATAATTAATAGTAGGATATCCCAATTTATTTAACATTCATTAACAATACAATATAATATTTTTTTCATTTGAAAACGAATGGTTCTTTCCTTCTTATTTTTGGTAAGTGGCAACTCTCTTATTTCAAATTCAACATTTCATATGACAAGTAAGAATTAAAACTACAATATCAAAAGAATATCTTGATACATTTACTCAAAAGTCTCTTTTTTCACTTTATTAAATTTTGTGTCAAGTTAAAATAAGACAAAAGCGACGAAAGTAAATACTTTACCTTTAAACGACAAAGCAACAGTATCATAGGTTTCAATTTTTGTGAATGCCACAAAAAAAAAATAGAAGCTTTAGAAAAAAACATTTTTTTGTGAGTGGATTTACAAGTTATTATTGTTCCATATTGGATTTACTAGTTAAGGAAACAAACTTATTATTATTCCATATAAGATTAGGAGAGTTTTTGTTTTTGTTTAATTAGTAGTTTTAATATTGCTAATTTTAACCATTTCTCTCGCTTCCTGTCATTAGGAGTGGATATGATATTGTAGATATCGAATATTGTATTAATTTAAAATTATAAAAGTTATATGACAATTTCATTATGATATTGGTATATTTATTTAAAATATAGCAATGTCAGAAAATATTGATATTTCTTAATATTTCAAGCTTGTGTGCTAATTATTACTCTTCTATCAGCTAATTCTAATATTGATTCTACCTTTTTTTTCTAAATAACAAAATATTTTTTAAAAAAAAACAGAATTCGTTTTAAAAGGTTGGTCAAACAAGTTGTTAATCAAAAAAATATATATTTTGGCTCTTCAAATGATAGAAGATTAAGACTCAACAAATTCAGAATTTAAAGTTACCTTAATTTTATTTTGTGTATTCTTATCAATAAGTTATTGAATTCTTAAAATTACAAAAACTTCAAACGTCGAAAAAATATTACCTTATCCTCTATTTCAAGTGTTATCATAAAACTTCGATTATCATCATAAAAGCCATATCTAATTTATGTTGACTTCATATATCCTTGTAATTTCGTTGATAGTATCATTCTCTTTTTCTTCTCCTTTCTCCTTCTACCGTATCAAAGTGAATTGTTAATAATTTGTGTCTTCTATAAACAAGAAAGTACCTCACAAAATAATGGTGTTGTTACTATTAGATCTTACTGATACCGATTCATTTGCTCGGAAAGGAGATATATTCATATCCTAATGTTTTGTGTTTCTATTTCCTTCTATGAAAGTAATTTTTGTATTTTTCTGATCAAATGTGTTGTAGTTATGATGGTTTACGGTAATAGTTTAAAGGTTTGAAGGTGAAAATTAATTATTTCTCAGGGGTGGCTCGACAGTGTTAAAAAAAAGACATGTGTCTTAGGCCCCAAATTTAAGGGGCCTCATTTTTAATAATAATAATAGGTTATAAGTTATTATTTTTTAAGAAATATTGAATAATATTTGTAGAAAAAATAAATTTTTAATAAAAAATTAAGAAATTATTAGAAGAAATTTGACATATTTAGAGTACTATATCTCATGAAAAATAATTTACAATAACAATGGTTATATTATCAATTGAAAAGTAGAAGAAATCAGTTATATAAAAGTTATTAACAATTCAAGTTTAATGCCCCGTTTGATTTTCGCTTTAGGTCATTAATATGTTTAAGCCGCTCCTGTTGTTTCTATGGTGCTTTTTACTAAATTATATATATATGTCGAAGTATTTTTGGCACATATTTAGTATATGTCAGGTGTATAGCATTGTAAATACAATATTATACACATGACATACAAGTACATACATCAATATACAAGTGTATATATCATTTACATACTAGATAAACCTGTCTAATTTAAGAAATCTTGAGATATTATATGTTCTCTTGATAGAGAAATTTTTCTAATAAGATCATGTCATACAGGACATCTTCATCTTAACCGACGAGCATATAAAAAAAATGAAATTACATAAATATACTATAAATAAAAACATAATCATCATTTGTAGCAATAACAGTTATAATACATATATATTGCATACTTAATTCACTTTTAATACACATTACAAATTTAACATAGTATTGCTATAAATGGTAATAAATAAAAAGTATCGCTAAAATCAACAATTATTTATTAAAAGACACTCAGTCAAGTAATTTTTCAAAAAAAAAAAAACAGAAAGTGCATCCTCGAAATACTGTGTAAATGCAAGATATTTCATGCATCAACCATTTAAGCATTTATCGATTACGACATTCTTTCTCATCTCTGAACGTTTCAATATCTATCAATTTACTTTGCAAGTATATACAGCTCAAACCATATATAGTTTTGTCGTAAAAATCCAACCATCGATGTAATAGTCAAATCTATCATATGTGGACTTCGTGCATCTTTATAATCAATGATCGAATCAGCATTTTGATTAAAGGTTGTTAAAGTATAAAGCAGTAGAATCATATATATATACGAATATTTCATTGACATTGTTCTTAAAATTATGAATATTTGTCTTAAAAGATCTGAAATAAAAGTCCCTTTTATAAGTTGTCAAACAAGTTGTTAATAAAAAAACAAATATTTTGAGTCTTCAAATTATAAAGATTAAGACGACAACGAATTCAAAATTTAAAGCTTCATTAATTTATTTTATGTGTTGTTATCCCCCAAGTCATTATGTATATTCTTAAAATTACATATATAATTTGGACTTTAAAGATACTTTTAGTTAATAACAATAATTGTTAATTCGTTTTTTGGACTTTGAACCCTAATTCTTTTAGTCCAGAAAAAAACCTTTTGGTTCAAGTGAAGTCATGCACCTATTTTGCATCAGATTGTACGAATTAATATATTTTATGACAACCATTAGGTTTGGGGTGGCGGTTCATTAGAAAGAAAGTACAATAATTAAAATATTTTCATAATCAGTTGTCAATATTCTAGTTAAGCATCATATTTCAAAATAATGGTGAAGGTAGATCGAGATGCATGTCGACGAGGAGAATCCAAAAGGAAAAGAGGCAAATGAGAGATTTTCATATCATATGAGGAAATACAATTTCTATGTATCAGTTTCAAAGATATTTTCAATTAGTAACCCAATATAATCATACTTTCATAAAAATATGAATTTAAGAAAATATAGATATTTCTTAATTTTAGGTCATATCTAATATCTTCTTATTATCTATCTCTGATCCTTATCTTACAAGCACTCTAACCGTAGACAAATCCCTTATTTATAATTGTCGTCATAAAACTTCAATCGTTGTCATAATAGCCACATTTATCTTAAGTTGATTTCATACATCTTTTTAATTTTTTTTATAGTATCATCCTTTTTTTTCCTTTCTCTCTCTACTGTATCAAAGCAAATTGTTGTAATTTTTTTCCTTCAAAAGAACTTAAAAGTACCTCATAAAATAATAGCGTTGTGACTATCAAATTTTACTGATTCATTTGCTATAAAAAGAGATATATCCAAATTCTAATGAACTTTATTTTTCTTTCTTTTTTTCGACGAAAATGATTTGTGTATTGCTATAACCAAGTGTGTTGTAGCTGTGATGGTTTACAGTAATGATTATAATGATTTGAAGGTGAAAATAATTATTTGTGTGGTGAATTTCACTATATGAACATCAGAGTATATTTGGAAAAAAAATTAGTATACGTCAGGTGTATACGATTATATATACAATATTATACAGATGACATTCAAGTACATTCATCGATATACAAGTGTGTGTATATATATACTAAATACTTGTGTAATTAAAAAAAAACTCGTGATATTATACATTTTTTTGGTAGAGAATTTTTCTATTAATAAAGTCAAGATCTTAAACGACAAGCATACATTAAAAAACCTAAAATACTTCTTCAGAATCTTGTATAAATATAAGATAATATACAAGTATATATATCATATATGTACTAAATAAAACTTATGTAATTAAAAAAAAAGAACTCGTAATATTATACATTTTTTTGGTAGAGAATTTTTCTATTAATAAAGTTAAGATCTTAAACGACAAGTATATATATAAAAAAAGACCTAAAATACTTCTCGAGAATTCTACAAAAATATAAGATACTTTATGCATCAATCCTAAAAAGTATTTCTAAAATTACTATATTTTTTCTTATCTATTATGTCTAAATATCTATCAATTTATTACGTCTAAATATCTATCAATTTATTACGTCTAAATATCTATCAATTTACACTGTAAGTATATATAACTTGAATCTTCTAGAGTGATATAGACATTTCTAGTAGTATATGTGTCCTACCCAAAGAGGACTCCATGCCTATATGAGACAAAAGGCCACAGCACATAATACCAACAACACTTGCTGTCACTATGAAGCCCAAATACTAAAGAAAAATTTGCTTTTTTTTCATCAAAACCTACCAACCCCAACCCCTAAATTCTCTCCATCTACTCCTATACATGCCTTCCTGCCAAAGTACTCTATTCCCAAATGATGTTCAGACATGAAACTCTAGGACCCATTTCAGCTGTATGTTTCTATGTACACTCAATGTATCTCATCACAGGTTTCTAGATCTGTATAGCTGCTGATCATGGATCAGTCCTTTTTTCAAATCTTGAATTGATGGTGTAGATTGAGTTTTTGTAGATCTGTAGATGTAGAATTGCAGCTTGGGTGTGTTTAATTTCATCATTTGGAAGGACATTTTGGTGGGTTTCTCTTATCTTGTTTGTTGTTTGGTGTATGACTGCTAGGGTTTCTCTATTTTATTCAAGATTGTAGCTTTTTTTTATCAAAGATTTGATTTTTATTATTAAAGATTGGATCTTTAGCTTTCGCAGATGGCTGGTTATCAACAGAGAACTGACTTTATTTCTGGGGTTTATCAAGAAACGGGATCTGGGTACTAGGTGCTAGAGGATTTTGGGTTTGGTACAAAATTCCCATAAAAAATTGGTTCTTGAAAAGGTGAATTAGGTTGCATTGGGTGTTCACTGTTGAGGAATTTTTTGAAACCAGTGTTGTATAGTTTATTATCTGTTGAGGTTTAGGTGGTAGCATGTCCTTTAAGAGTATGATTCAGGACATGAAGGATGAGTTTGGGAGCATTTCTCGGAAAGGATTTCGCTCCAGGTCACATAGGGTGGTTCAGGATTGTACCATGACTGTCGATGCGTTGAGGCAAAGTTGTTGGGCCAACATGCCGCCTGAGCTATTGAGAGATGTGCTGATGAGGATTGAGGAGTCCGACTCTGATTGGCGTCCAAGGAAAAATGTTGTGGCGTGTGCTGGTGTTTGCAGGAGTTGGAGGGAAATTATGAAAGAGATTGTCAAAACACCTGAAGTTAGCGGAATATTGACATTCCCAATCTCATTGAAGCAGGTTCATCTCTTGTTTTTTATAATCTATTAGTGTTGTGGTGTATGTATGCCTTTACATTCTTGTCGGGGATGAACCTTGTAGTTGATGTTATATCTACTATTGTTGTTAGATAAGCATTTGTTTTTCTAATAAACAAACTACTGTTGTTTATTGAATACCAAACATTTTGTCTAATAAACGTTAACCCTCTAATTACCATTTATGGTGATAGTTTTAAAATGCCATTTATAGTGATAGTTTAAAAAAATACCAAACATAGTCGTACTTTGGATTTTGTAGCAAATACCTAATACCCCCCCCCCCCCCCAAAGAGTCTTCTCTTTTTCCCTTCCATTCCCATGTTCTTCTTTGTTGATGTCCATTGATTTAGACCCCCCGACTCCTCTTTATTCTTTATTCTCATTACCTTTTTTCTTTCAATTGATTTTCAAGGTTGTAGCTAGAAATGATGTGTTGTATCTGGGATGTTTCTGGGCATGTGCATAGGAGGTACATTGACGCCCTAATGAGAAGGTGCAGGAGGCTGGTGGTAGGGGGCACGTAGAAGATTATAGGTAGGTTGAAAAGGTATTGGGTAGAGATGATTAGATAGGATATGGTGCATCTTCATATTACCGAGTACGTGACTCTATATAAGGAGGAGTTTAGGGTAGAAGGTTAGTTGGGGTTAAATGTTGTCTTTTCATGCAAAGGTTTAGACTTGCTATGGTCTGTTGTGGTACTTGTCGTACCCTTGTAGTTTTTGTCAATGTTGTTTATTGTGTTTCAATTATCACTCTTTTTTGGTTATTATTGTATTTGTCTTATTGACTTTACATTGTTTTCTTATTAACAATTATGTTTTCTTCATTGGTTTCTTCTTCTTTTACATGGATTTGATATATTTGAGCAGATGATCTTTCGGATAGCCTCTCCACCTCCATAACGTAGTGGAAAGGTGTGTGTACTCTCTACTCTCCTCAGACCCCACTTAGTGAAATTTCATTGAGTATGTTGTTGTTGTAAAGCATACTGAATTAATGCAAGTACAAAAGTTACAACAACAACATACTTATTGAAATACCACAAAAAGGGGTCTAAGAAGGGTAGAGGTTGTTTCCAAAAGACTCTCGGCTCAAGTGTAGCAAATTCAAGTACAAAGAAGAAGAAAACAATGTAAAAAACATAACAACTAACAAGGAAAGCGGTGGAAAGCCTACAAGAACAAAATAATGTGATAATTGAAACACAGTTATAACCGACGACGATAGATATCAAAAGCAAAAACTACAATAATACGACTAGTACAACAACAAATACCAACAAGCCTAAACCCGCGAAAAAACAAAAGACAACACTCCACTTCTTATCTTTTACCCTAGTATGCGTCTTCCGCATCATCCTATTTAACGTTATGTCCTCGGTAACCTGAAGTTGTATCATGCTCAGTCTAATCACCTCTCCCCAATACTTTTTTGGCCTACCTCTCCTCGTACCTACTATAATCAACCTCTTGCACCTCCTTAGTGGGGCGTAGCTCGATCATACTTCCCTCAGGCCTCATCAAAGAAAGTTACAAAGAGCAAAACTATACTCTTCTTTTTAGAAGGGGTGGGTACTCTAGTTGAAATGTCAAAGCAAATAGCTATTTCGAGCAACCATAACTTAGTTTGAACCATATAGCAAACCTCATAAATTCTCAGTAGTTAGTACACCTTCAGATCTTTATTCACAGCAAGAGATGGGAGATAACTTAGTTTGAACCATATAACAAACCTCAGTAGTACCTTTATTACATTCTCATTAAGTTTAATATTCATGTTCCCATTAGATTACTCTGTAGCACATTCAAGGTATTATTATGGTATGCTTCACTCATGATAAATGTTTGCGACATGTTTTATGACCATAAACAACTATAGACCTGCAACCTACTGCATTCTTATGCACTTGAGTGAAGATTCTGCTGAAATAGTGTTGAAGACATTCTCAACTTAAGGCAGGGTGGTTGTTTAATTTGTGCGAGAGTAACTCCAACTGGAACTTTAGCGGCATTTGGAAAGGTCCTGTGTTCTACAACATTTAACTTTGGTAAATAATAACTATTGACTGAATATGCATTCAATGCACTCGAAAGTGGGGAAGGTACTAGGGAGATAGAGAACAAACAGACAGAACAATTATTGCAACAGTCATGAAGAGAGATGATTATAGCTTATGAATACAATATGCTCAGTATATGCTTTATATATACCAAGGACTGAAAAATTCTGTCAACCTACAATAAACCTTTTGGAATGCTATTTTGCTAAGACTGCTAGCAACTGTCTGTTGGAATTACTACTGAACAGTTGTACTTTTTCAAGCTGTTATAGAGTTATCATCTAAGCTATATTTTACGTGTATTTGTTGCTCATACCACTTTGAGCTGATGGAACAAAACCAGTTGCTGCACACGATTAATTTATGCTGTTATATATTGTTCTCTAACACTTGCATTCCTGTGTACCTATTTCCCTTTCCCAGTTAAAGTATGCAAACTAGAACAATCTTTATCTGCTTGCAAATCACAGTGAATGATCTCTTTCTCCTCTTCCTGCAGCCTGGTCCAAGAGACAAACTTGTTCAATGTTTCATCAGAAGGAACCGCAGCTCACAGACATATCACCTCTTCCTTAATTTAAATGAAGGTGAATTAGCATTTCTTTCATTTTCACTTTTTCTTTCTAGGTGTATTAAGCACCCTTCTTGTATTCCTTTTCAGTGCATCATTTGGTACAATCAGATCATTGGAGGCTTCCTTTTCTATACCTGCACTTATATAGGATTTCTTTGCTTATATGATTCATGCTAAATGATATTGCACTTACCTTCACTACTTGGCTTTTCATACAGTTGCTAACGATGACGGTAAGTTCCTTCTTGCTGCTCGGAAGTGTAAAAGGCCAACATACACAGATTACATCATTTCTTTAAATGCCGAAGTTGCTTCCAAGGGTAGCAGCACCTACATTGGGAAGCTGAGGTTTGTCGCCCTAGTATGTTACTTGTTACTTTATAGTCATCTTGCTGACTGCTTTCTCCTTGCTGAACTTTGTAACAGATCCAACTTCTTGGGGACCAAGTTCACTGTCTATGATGCACAACCATCTAATGCAGGAGCTAAAGTCGGTAAATGTCGCTCTACTAGGTTTGTTGGGATGAAACAAGTCTCTCCAAGAATACCCACTGGCAACTATCCTATAGCTCACATCTCATATGAGTTGAATGTCCTGGGGGCTAGGTAAGAGATAGTTCCTTTTGTGTGCTTTTATCTACAGGAATGTCCAATAAAGGAAATACTCCCTGCATGCCTAACTGGCTGGCATCGCTCATTCTTCAGTTGTCCATAAAATCCAATTCACTCTTCTTAAAAGAATGTAAAAGTTAGCGTCAGTTCATACCAAAAAGTAAATGTCAGGATTAATTTAATAAGTTTTTGGTGTCATAAGAATATTACACTTTTAGAGGTTGAAAACATAATGGCTACTTTTCTTACTGATTGAAGAAAGGGTGATTGTTTACCTTTCTTTTACTTGCCAATTGAAATAAATTGTTTTTTTTTGTGTGTGTCAGGGGACCCAGGAGGATGTTGTGTATCATGGACGCAATTCCGGCTTCTTCTATTGAACCTGGGGGTTTAGCCCCTACTCAAACAGAATTTGTTCCGGTGAATGTAGATTCCTTCCCCTCCCTCCACTTTTTTAGATCAAAATCAACTCGCGTGGATAATTTCTCATCCGGGCCTTTACCAAGTCCAAAAGATGAAGTTCTAACTTTGAAGAACAAAGCTCCTAGGTGGCACGAGCAACTCCAATGCTGGTGTCTTAACTTCAATGGCCGGGTGACAGTCGCTTCTGTAAAAAACTTTCAGTTAGTTGCTTCTCTCGGGGATGGAGCTGGACAGGAAAATGAGAATGTTATTCTCCAATTTGGGAAAGTGGGAGAGGATTTGTTCACCATGGACTATCAGTATCCTATCTCTGCATTTCAGGCATTCGCTATCTGCCTCAGTAGCTTTGACACCAAAATCGCCTGCGAATGATGAGATAACAGGTGCTTCAGCTGTAACCTTCTTCTCGAAAAAACCATCATTTTATATTATGTGCTCACTTTGATATGATTCTAATGGAACAATAAATGTCCTTTATAACCTTAATTGATGTGTTGTACCATTTGGTAATTAATTAACTGATAAAACGACTGTCCGAGACTTATTAAGTTGTGTTGTCTGTAATGTATATACAATCTCTCATTTCTATAATGATCGGTAGTCTGAATCGTGCAGGTTCTGCAAGAAGTACTGAGGTGTTTGGATTGGGAGATTGCACTAACCCTATTTACGTTGGTTACTGAACTAACGCTCAGTTAAATTGCAGTAGGTATGTTTGTTGTTGAGGATTAATCACCCGTTCTTCATGCTCTCGGACCTTCCGTTTCTTGTTTTTTTGTAAATAGACAAGGATGTTTTCACAGTTTGGTTCATCCAACTTAGCTATTTCTATTAGCACAATGTTGAACTGTAATACATATTGCCCCTATCTCCTGTGTGAGATGTACTTTCATTTCTGAATTTTTATGTTCTTTCTCATATAGTTCAGAACTGTATTGTCTCATTTTGTTTTTATAACCAATGTTAGCCAAACAGGCTAGACGTTTTGGCCATCTTCTCCTTTTAGAGTGGGTCTGAGTTTCGTGTAGTTTGGGAATCGACTGGTGATCGATCTCCTTATATGAATTTGGTTAAATCTTCTCTCATTAGCTAGTTATTTGAATTGAGTTAACGTTCAAATATCATATCTTTACATGGCTAGATACGCGTAACGTCCTTGTCTGGGCTCCCATATTATATTGCCATGCTCGACAGGTTGAGTATGCAGTTGGGCGTGCAATGGGATTTTAGAGTTTATAGTCTCACATTTTTGGGAACAGATGGATGGTCTTCTTAAATGAACTTGGGGACAAACCTTTCCTAATAAATTAGCTTCTTTTTTTTTTATTAAGTTAGATCCAAATGTTATATCTTTTACCGCATTAAGTTCTGTTATTAGTACAAAAACTAGTAAAGTCCAATTTGATATACATTATTTTATATAGCTACCGACAGACAAGTGGAAGATAAATTGAAATGGGTCTGGTGAACAAAACCAATTAATAGGAAATGGAAGTGGGTCTCTGTGGAGCACTGTTCTAAAATCAAGAGACCAAACTGCAAATTCACCAGATACAACTTTGTGGTTCAACAATTTGCTGTCAGTATTGTATCACCTTGTAACATCATTGATCATATACATCGTCAATATTAAAAAAAATAGTTCATATTATAACAATTAAGAATAAGGTAAAGGACAGAAATCACATACTTTTATGGTAAAATTTCATTTGTCCCTTAAAAGTTTATAATTACAGAAATTCTTCAAACTGATACAATAATATTAGTGTTGATACATTAATCTGATGCGCGAGATACATTAATCATTAAATAAGATACATTATATTTTATACATGATATACTAATTTGATGTACATTTTATACCTAATAAAATAATCTAATGTGCAAGATACATTAACACGATTCGCAAAAATGTGAGATTTTAGAAATTTATAAAACTAATAAGGGATAATGATAATAAGATAACTTAAATGTGAGAATTCTGTCTTTTTTCCTTAAGGATAGGCTATATATGACGAAGTTAAGTTTTTGGTTCAATTAGTGGGAGGTAATATAAAGCATTTTTTGATCGTGATGGAGTTGCATTAGATCAATCCATAGCCCGTTGTTATTTGTTTTAGTGATTGCCAAAGTATGTGCAGCATAGTATTGATTACCGTAGGTAGAATTGAAACTTGAAAGTTGAAAGTTTGAAGACATGCCCTAGAGATTAAGGGTTTCAAATTAAGCAAAAGTATAACTGAGTATCTAGAGTGTAAATTTAGCTATGTAAAGTAAAGATGGAAATGAAGATTAATGCACACGTCATAGAGAAAAAGTTTTAAGTATCCTGAATAAATAATCTAGAGAGATAAAAAAATTGATGACGATGTCACAAATAATATTAGTATAGAGTGGGTGAAATCAAGGCAAGCCTTCAAGTGTCGTGTGATAAGAATTGTTATCTGATCCAATCATAATATTATTCAATTAAAAACCACTCGCTCACAATTAGAAGATAAATTTAACGGAGATAAGAATACCAAAACGAATGTATGAATAATATAAGAGACACTCAAATCTTTAGTTTGTATCAATAAATTTACTCAACTATTGCTCTAAAACTCATTATCACCGGAAAATTTGTTGCTTGATGGGATATATAAGAAATTTTTAATATACACATCAGTTATGCATGCTATTCAATATTATAGTGTGTAATTAATACATAGCTAAACATATGCACTTAATACTCTAATATAACAAATCAAACACAACATAAAATTTCATCGTAATTTATTTCAATAATACTGATACATCATAATTAGTGGTGTCGAATGGACGGATTGGATCAAATATGGGCGGGCTAAAAAATGGATAAACATAAAATTAGTGATAATTTAACCCGCCCACATTTGATATTGACAAAAATTGATTAAATAATAAATGAGTTAAGTAAAATATTAATTTATTCATATTTTCATGAATGAATAGTACTTTACTTAAAAATTTAATATGGAAAAGATATTTTAATCTTTTTTTAAATGAAAAATGTTGAACATACTTATTTAGTTATTTTCTTTTTTAATTTTGTTGTCTTGTGTTATTATGTGTTTTCTTTTTTCATTCTAGAATTGGGTTCTGCCCATTTGAAATAGAGAGGACCTGTATCATAAAAATAAAAAGAAATTCTATAATTTTTCAATATAAAATAAATTTATATAATTACAAGATGAAGATATTTTTAATTTCAAAGTAAATAAATATTTGTATTTTAGGACTAAAACAAGTTGTACATTTATTTGAATTATAAATTTTTTTGGAGAGTCAAAAGACTTCACATTTTCAATTATAGAGAAAATAGTTAGTTCTATAGAATAACATAAAAAGGAAGAGAAGTTACACTATTTTTAGGGATATAATAAATTTTGAGCGAATAAAAATTAGAAACTTAACCTGTTTGACTAATTCATATTTTACCTATATTTTATGGGTCAAATATAAATATCAATCCATATTTAACCCATGTAAAAAATTACTCATCCAACACTAAAATAGGGATGAATTGGATAGGTGACAAAAATAAGAATTCATTTCACCAGCACTACTTTTATAATCAATAGTCAATACAATGTAACAACATAATTAGTTATCTCACTTATAGATGAAAAGACTCATTTCATATATACAACAATTCAAGCAACAACTTACTATAAGTTGTAGCACAAATATAGGCCTCAAATTAACTCAGAAGAAATAAACCAAATGGGCAAATGACTTTGTGAGCACAAAATTAACAGCAATAACGCAACATCACAAATTTCACATTTCTAACACAAGTACAGCCACAGACTACAACATATCAACTGGAATGGACGAATATATAATCTATACATAGACTTTATTACGAGACAAATAGATAGAGATACTATTTTCGATAAATTTTCAAATAGCAATTCACTCGATACACATCGAAAAATAAGAAACTATTTTGGCCTCAGATTAGCATATTGGCACATTTATCATAGCAACAACAACTGCGCAAAAAAAAGGATGTTGTTGTTGCCGCTCGTGCAAATACTTTTGTCATCACCGGCCATATTTCTCCAAAAAATGAAAAAATTAAGCAAGCAAATAAAAATATTTTACGAATATAAAACTCGATTACCAAAATGATAGATTATGATTAGACTGTTAAATAACTCATGAATTTATAAATCAATGAACTGTGGATTGCAGCAAAAAAGCGGCGAAAGCTTCAATTTTAGAATTAGGGCTAAGGGTTTCAGTAAGAGGAGGAAGAAGAAGATATAGGTGCTCCAAAATTGGAAGCCTATTAGGCCCAAATGCTTGTTTGGCCCGTTTTTTAAAGTAACTTTTACCTAGAATTTATTTTTTATTTTTTTTTTTTGGAAAAACTACATAATTTCACAAATATTTCTGTCATATAAAATAATTATATATTATTTTACTAATTAATAACTTCATATTATATTTAAAAGTCAGATGCACCAATCTTTCAGATTTTAAGTTTGATACATGTATCAAAAGTAGCATATACATTCTGAAAATACATATACATAGGGAGATAGCAAGTGAGAGAGTCAACGTGTCATACATACATGCAAATCACACTAGATAAATATATCTGAAATAAAAGAGACATTTCAGAAAGATTTTTAAACACATATACACAGGGAGAGATGCAAGCGAGAGATTAGTATATTTCAGATACATGTAAACCACGTTTGATACGATGTATCTAGAACAAATTATACCTAATATGACTTGCATGTATTCAGTGAAGTAAATTTGGTACATAAGGAAATTTTAAAGGGAAATTAGCAAATTAGTCAAAAAAAACTATCTTAATTAGTAAAAACCTCCATACTTAATAAATATTAATAAAACTCCATACTTAATAAATATTAATAAAAATGTCAAAATGTCATTATTTTAGAAAAGATTATGTATTCTAATTTACTTCCTATTTTATCTCACCTTAATTACACATTTTTCAATTCATTTTATATCATATGTTTAAAATAAAGGGAATATCTTCTCTCTCTCATATTTTCATCCTCTTCATTTGTTTCTTTTTTTTTCAATATATTTTGATCTTTCAATTCTTCTCCATTTCAAAACTCACCTCTCTCCTTTCTTTTTTTTTTTTTTTTTCTAGAAATTGAAAAGTATATTTTATAAAGATAATCACACAGTCCCTTATATTAAGGTATGCATCATTATCCTTTTTTAAGATTTATTTTATGATTTTATTTTTGTTTAAATCGTTTAAAATTGTTGTTTGTAGTTGAAATCACGATTTGGGTTTGATAAACTCTAAATCACTCTCCAATGGCAGATTCTAAGAGAATTACTAAAGGTATCCAACTTAATCAACAGCTTTCTATTTTTCAATATCACAATTTTCTACTTAGCACACAAATGACTAGAATTTTGTATTTTAATTTGTTTGTTTTGTATTTTAATATCACTTTATATACAAACAATTTTTATTTTTTTTATTTTGTATGTATTATAATGGTATACCAACAAAGTCATATTTGTATTTCAATTGAAATGAGTGTATTTATTGTTCTCATTTTGTATTTCAATCTCAATTTTCAATGACAACAAGCCTGTGTTTATTTTGTATTATGTGTTTCATCATAATTGTATATCACCAATTTTTATATCTTATGTGATCACTTTACCATTCAAATTAAAATTGAATATCATATAATGTTGCGTGTTTTACTGTGTCATTTTGTATTTAACTCTCACATTGTATTCAAAAAAGTTTGTATTTTTTTTTTGTGTTCATCATTATGACATACCAACAAAGTTAATTTTGTATTTCAATTGATGTGAGTATTTATTGTGTTCATTTCGAATTTCAATCTCAATTTCAATGGCAACAAGTCTGTATTTCTCTTATTATGTATTAATCATAATTGTATATCAACATTTTTTGTATTTTATATGTTCACTTTACCATTCAAATTAAAATTGATATTTTACTTTCATAGTAAAAACTAAAAATTGTATCACAATGATCAAAATTGTATTACACAACTGCCAAATATATTTTTCTTTTATGCGTATTACAAAAATATTACTCATTGTATCACAATATAATCTAATAATTACATATGAATACGATTAAAGAGAGATACAAGATTCTGAAAAAAAGAATAGCATACATAATGAAAATAATACAACATGTTGAGAAATGGTACAATATTCTAAAAAAATACAGATCGACTGTGAAAGAAATATGATACATCTATGTTTAAGAAATACAAATCAATTTGGCATACCTACTAGAATGACTATAAACTAAAAAAAAATACAATGTTCTTAATAAAAATATAAATGTTGAGTAAAAGAAAAACAATTGACAAACAAAAAATAATATGAATACAATTTTTGCAACATTCTTCTCCATTCTCTCTTTCTTTGCAACCTTCTTCTCCGATTTTCTCTGATCCATTGAAGCCATGGTTGGATATAAAAGAAATGTGATTTAATCAAATTCATTTCAACAGAAATTGAGTAATATAAATGAAAATTTAAAAATCGACATTATAAATTTGATGAACAAGTGGGATGAGTTCTCTTTGTTTTTTGAATTTGTATTTAGTTTTGAATTTTGTAACTGATGAGACTTTTTAAGCAATTGTTTTTTTTAAAAAAAATTCTCTCCTCTAAATTTCTCCCTTTCTGTTAGTTAACAATTGTATTATTTAAATTAAAACAACTAATAAAAACTTAAATAAGATACATAATAAATTAAAATTTTAACATTTATATTAAATACTGAAAGTGTTGACAATGACTCCTATTAAATATTAAAATATTGGCATTTTGAAAAAAAATTTATTTAAACTAAATGCCCGTAATTAGGTCCAAACTAGTAGGATTATTGTTGTTTGCTTAAATTATTTTTAAAAAAATAATAATAAAAGTAAATAGGGGCTCAATTACAGAGTTTGGTGAGAAAATATATAAAAAAAAATTAAAGTAACAATAGCTTCTTTTTCGAAAAATGTACAATCCAGTAGAAATAAGTATGTAGTTGGCATATACAATATATACAATTACATTATTGTATGTTTTTTGTATGTATTTGTCTTGTACTGGAACATTGAACAGACATCTAACATTAAAATATACACAATTTATGAGTATTATTATTCCTCTTTGATTTTCAATTTCAAATTTCAATAATAGTCAACTATAATCATCACCAAATTACTTCAAAAAATTGACATATATTCAATAGATATTCTCAATCTTTGCAACAAAACCAAATCTAAGGTAATAACAATTTTAAGCTTCAAGGATCTAACAAGTGTTAAATTCACTTTTCTAGTGACATTATAGATCAATCTCATCAAAGCTCTGAATGATTTCATATCTTATCTTATTTGTCATTGATTAATTATTTGCTTGTTGTTATCTTTCAAGCAAGTTAGTTATAATTTCGTTATTTGGTGAATGCACATATTTAATCCCGCATCATATATCATTTTAAGAGCAAACAATATTCGGCGTAGTTATCATTAAACTACTCATAAATCATACCAAATTGTTACAATTATTTATACAAAATCATGGAATGCACAAACTTATATTATAAGGTCAAATATATCATTTATTTAACTCGTTAAATAAACTATGCTTATTTTTATCAAATACAAAAAAATAATAACAATCTCACTGGTACAACCAAGCAATTTTCTTGAAAAAAATTGGATAAAAAAAAAGGTATGGGTCTCCAAGAGGATCAATATGGACCCAATGATATATTGAAATATGTGATGCTAAATATTTTGACAAAAAGATCTTTTGAAAATTTTTTCTAAAAATGTAGGTTAACCTTTTTTTCAAAAACAATTTCTGTGGTTAAATAATTTATAATGGTAAGGATATACTTTTTGGAAGTAGTCACAAATTTTCTCAATCATAGTTACGTACTCCAAATAAATTATATTGAATTAGACTAAAAATAGCTTAATATAAAATTATCTTGTTCACTACCTATAAAACTTGATCGGATTGAACTGACCGTCAACAAGTCATATTTAACATCACTAGGCAAAACACAACACAATATATCTTGTATTTATGTAAGATTATAAAATATACTATATTCATATAAATCTCCCTTTTTCAAAAAAATAAATAACTAAAAGTCGATTCATATTAACTTTAAAAAAATTGGTCAATTCACAATAACTACATAATAAATTAACGTGTTAGAATATAAGTCGATTTTTTTTAGAATTTGTGTTATTAAATTACATGTTTGGATATTGCTATGTATCTCCTTCATGAATCCTCTTCCAATGATTTTTTTTTTCCTTTCTTGTCCAATCATTATTATGTGCTTATCATGTCTAAAAATGATATATCGTGTTATATCAAACTTGTCAAAGTATGCTCAATAATATGAATACAATTGCAATAAAAAATAATAATTGAAATTGGTATAGAAAAAGAATATGCAATGTAGCCATCACTAACATATTTTCATGCTATAGATTGGCTCATGAATGCCTTGATTTCATTGGTTAATTTGGTATAACATTGCCTCACGTCACTAGAGAGAATTAAATTCTCTAACTTCAAACCAAAAATGGTCATATTTATTCCTCTATGTTCAAAATTATATTTACTCCTTTATGCTTAGCTAGAAATTTCAGTGATTTGAATATGGACGTCACATAAATTATATATATATTTTTGTTAGTGTATTATAGTTCGTTATTGATTGTAAGAGTGTTCTATTAGTAAGATTGACCTATATAGTGTAATGTTTTGATCGGCACAATAGCCCGCCGCTGATACTCCTTGTTATATTATTATATTCTAACCACATATTTATCTTTGTATTGTAAATAATTCTCATGTTTTTTTTTTGTTATTTTATGTAGAGTTTGATGTGAGTATATTATATTTTTTTATCTCAATTAAAAATTCTTTTTCGATATAATTTTCTATTCAACTAATTAATACGGGTTTGTTGTGTTAGTTGGGTTAGGTAGTGATATTGAATTAAGTAGAAGAATTATATTGGTGGAAAAATTTAATTGGGATAAAAATATATCCATGTAAAAGTGACGTAAGATACTAATAAAGATGGAGATATAGAAATTTATCTGTTTATACGTAAAATATATTACGTCTAAATTTGAATGATAAAAATGAATTCATCAAAATAATGCAACAAGACTACATAAAAAATATTCTTGAAAGTATATGAACAAATAAGGTTTTATTCTAAGTTTAAATATATTTAAAGCAAAATATGTGAAATAAAGTTGGAGAAGAAGACTAGTCAATCGTAAAAGTGGAAAGACGTATCGACTAGCAAATTTGCAAAAAAGAAGAAAAATGTGACTGAAGTGACGTGGGGACATAGTGTCATTTTTGACTATCACAAAAATATATATATATATTAGGAGTTCATTTGGTTTATGAATTAAGTAGAATATTTCATGATAAAGTTTGTGATTGTTTAGAATTTAAATTATTTTCAACTGAATAAACTATAGATTCAATTCTAAATTTTTATCTCAATTTAACTTCATGAGATATTTTTCATTTTTCACTAGTAATAGATATCAGAAAGCTTTATTTATCAAACTTAAAACAAATGAGAAGAATCATTTAGTATCTTTTGTCTTCGTTTAATTTTGAATGTGAGATCTCATGATTCTCAACCACTTCATTGACCACTAAATCACACGTTGAGTGCAATTATCTTATTTCAATATCATTTTGCCAATTTCAAATTTATAATCCTAGAATAAAGTAATCCACAAACCAACGCCCCACTAAAGGACTAAGGGGTTGTTTGGTTGCTTAGGCAAACATTCGAAAGACAAAAAAATAATTATACAACAATTAGTCATACGAAATTTAGTTATTACATTTTACACCCTACATAAATTACTTATAATTTAGACATATTTAATTTACGTGCGAGATTGTAAGATAATATCCATTATCCAAAGACCAAAAGTACTAATAGAGTATTATATTAAACTATGTTATTTTTAATACATGAATAATTTCTTGTAAACGAGCAACCAAACAACCCCCAACTAAATTATTGGAGTTTGGTTGGAAGGGAAGTTAGTTATCCTAAAATTAACAATTGATATTAGTAATTACCTATGGATTAATATGGTGACTAATGGACAAAAGTAGTAGCTAATCAAAAAACAAATGACGGCTATAATGACTTTTACGTATGATTAGGTGAAAGGACCTGACAAAATCTCTTATATGATTTGATTTCATTGAATTTGAAATAAAATAATTTTGTAAATGAAAAATTATTTGTTTATCAAAAGTAATCCATTATTTCAACTTCAAATATGATAAGGAGTTTTACTTAATTAATTACTATAATTTTTATCATATGGCGAATAATGATTGTCATATATAATTTCATAAATGTCACAATAATAATAAAAAAACATTATAATGATTTAATTTTAAATCAACATTTGATTGATTGAAAATTAATTATGTTATGGATTTTTATAATTTCACATCAAACTTTATATAACTTAAGGTGGGAACACCAATCTTTTCTTGGAATTTTTGGGAGATTTGTCTTTAAAAAGTTAATTATCCGGTTATTAGTAATCCACATCTCTATAATGGATGGACAAAGGAGCCGTATACCAACAAGGTTTAAAATACGCGATATCGTAGATGAAATTATTTTTCTTAATAGTTAGAGATTTTGAACTTTGAATATAGAAAATAAATTAATTAGGTTTTACTGCAGTACTAGACATTGGATAAAAAAAGTACCTCCTCTATTTTTTTATTTATTTATGTGGCACCATTCATTTTTCGAGAGTCAAATTGTTTAAACTTGACAGAAATTTTGCGAATGAAATCTTAAATTTTTCAATAAAATTCATATATTTATAAACTACGTGAAAAGAAATCTGAAAAATTTACAGTCAATCCAAAAAAATGCTTAAATAAATTGAGACTTAGGGAGTATTGAAAACACTTATAAACTTGACGTAAATTATTAGTTTCACCTTCAAACTATTAATAGTTTTAAAAAACATCCATCTACTTGATTAACTAAACTTACCTACATCACTCGTCTGTCACAAGCCCAAGTGAGATAGAAAATGGACCCTAACTCTTGTAGAAGTATGTGACTGTCAATAAAAAATCGAGAGAAGCGTTAAAAACATCTCTAAATTTAGCAAAAATCTAGGAGTATATTGACTCATGTTATCACATCAGGGTTGTATTTAAGTTCGAATAATTAAGTTACTTTTTATGATTGTCACTAATTTTAAGATAAAATTAATAGTTTTTCCTAAATTTAATAGTGTTTTCAATAATTCTCTAAAATTAGAACAAAATCGTAGCAGACTTTCCGAGTTATATCAAATACAAAGTTATATCATTATTTTTTATATAAATTTAAATTTAATCGAATTTTGAGGTTACTTTTTATGATTGTCACTAGTTTAAGATAAAATTAATAGTTTTTTCTAAATTTAAGAGTCTTTTTAATAATTTTCTAAAAGTAGAATAAAATCGTAGCAGACTTTTCGAGTTATATCAAATACAAAGTTATATCATTATTCTTGATATAAATTTAAATTTAATCGAATTTAGAGGTTACTTTTTATGATTGTCACTAATTTGAAGATAAAATCAATAGTTTTCTTTAAATTTAAGAGTGTTTTCAATAATTCTCTAGAAATAAAACAAATGCGTAGCAAACTTTCCGAGTACTACCAAATACAAAGTTATATCATTATTCTCGATATAAATTTAAATTTAATCGAATTTCAAATATTTCAGGGACATGATGAGGGGGGTGTAGAGTACACGTAGGGAGGACCAATCCCATGATAACTCCTTATCATTCATAAGAGTGTGATATATAATTGGTCCCCAATGAACACAGATATAGCTAGCCCTGCAATCAGAATCATGAGATTCTCTTACATTACCATTTTCACCACTTACTATAATTATTATAAATCATATTTCTAAAGAAATTATACTATTTACTATACCTTTTTAAAAATCATTCCTCCTCTTTTTTTTTTTTTTTATTAAAAAAAAAGAACTTGTATTGTATATTATGGTTTCTAAAATTAATCTATAATTTTTCATTGTCATAGCAAGTTTAAAATTACTATTCCTTTTTAAAAAATCACATTAAAAGAGATAATAGAAGTACAGTTTAATTAGTTATAACAGATTATTATTCCTTTATCATGCTAATTTATTAGTCTTCAAGAGAGGATCTAATTTATTTATATGGATTGAGGTAAATTTTGTGATTTTTGAGAAAATTACGTGGTTTAATTAATTAAAATTATACTAATATCTATAAATGTTTAATCGTGAATTTAGATACTATTATTATTTATTTGATATTGTTATAAAAATAGGAATACGTCACAAGTATTTCTGGACTATGACAGAAAACTCCAGAGACACTTAATCAAAATAAGGTCCTATTACTCCCTCTCCCCCACCCCTCTCCCAGAATACGCTTATGGGGTATTCAAGCATTTCTCACGCTTATGGGGTATTCAAGCATTTCTCACGCGCCCCAACTATGTGGAGTCACGGACAGTGTCACTAAGCGAAAAGTTGTATAAAATTACTAAGCAAATGAGTTCGAGGAGATAATAAGACATTATTTTAGTTAATGTGTGTCTCTAAAATTTCTCATATAGTCTAGGGGTAATAGGTACTTAATTTAGTTTACATGTGTCTTTTGAAGGTGTTGTGATATGATACTGTAATGTAATGGTGTAAGAAAATTATATATTGTCAATACAACAAATTTACGTTATATTTACATATTTTTATTCTCTTATTTTATATATGACGTGATGACAATACTCAACTAAATACATATCCTAAAATACTTGTTTGATTTATATTTTATACCTGAAAGAGAATATTATTGTAAATATCAAATATGAACACTACTTTTTTTTAAAACTAATTTAAATTCCTAAAAACTACAAAATATATTGCTTACATATTTTTATTCTCTTATTCTATACATGACGTGATGACGATACTTAACTAAATACATACCTCAAAATGCTTGTTTGATTCATATTTTATGAAAGAGAATATCATTGTAAATATGAAATATGAACACTACTTTTTTTTCAAGTATATAACTAAGTTAAATTCCTAAAATCTACAAAATATATCTATGTATGTAAAAAGTAAAATGATTTTAAGTACTTTGGAACTTTTAAAAAAGAAAAAGAAAGTTACTATAAAGTAAAAAAACTAAGTTTTGTGCGGCTGCAAAAAAATAAAAATAATTTTTAAAAACGCCCACTAGAAGGAAGAAGTTAAAAACCGAAAAGGACGGTTCACGAATTATACAGTGGGTAAAAAAGCCTTGTGCTATTCTCTAGTCTTTTTCATTTCTCAAGGTCCCCCACCCACCCCCCTACTTATATTTTTCATGCTTACACTTTTTCTAAGAAAAAATATTTCATGCTTTAATTATTTTTTTTAACGTTTAAATTTATTTATCTGATTTTCATTTGATATGAATTATCGAGAATTGTTTTTGCAAAAATAATAAAAAAAAGTAAGATAAATAAATTGAAATAAACTCTTTAATTAATTACTTCGTTACATATAAGACATCGGTTCAGCATCGGTCATTTGAGCACATAATAAATTTTACTAAATGAGCAAATTTAGTTTAAAAATAAGATACTGGAATATATGAAGGCGCCATATTAATAATTACATATTTTTATATGTTGGGTACTTGAGTTATACATAAATGTTTGTAAAAATTTATTAGTTAGCAATAGTAATAACTAGTTATTTTTAATATAATACTTTCATATAGTAAAAATAGTGTCACTAAACCAAGTATGATCAGTCTTGTTTCTTCTTTTAGTTTTTAATAATTTTTTAAATGCTAACTTATATTTTAAAAAAAAAATTAAAATCACGATTAGAAAAGATATTCCTTTCAAATCATGCTCGTTGGAGAATTTGAGATTCGAATCTGATTTCAAATTGTATGTTTACATACTTATTTAAACTCACAATTTCATATTATATATCTAATTATTCTCTTAAATTAAGAGTTTTGATCTTCAGGTACATCAATGATTCGATTATCGTATCATATTCTCTTCGATATTGACATGATTCTGTTATTTTTTTACGCTATTTGAAATGCCATGTAAGAAACCTCACAAGCCTAAGTCAAAACAGATGATATTCCATAGGAAATTGATAAAAACTCTCCCGATCATTTTTGTGTTTAAAACGTGGTGAATTAAGAAATATAAATCATAATCATAAAGATTCATCTAATTGTTTTATTGTAAGTCTAAATACAATAAAAAAAAAGTCTAAAAACAAAAAATTTATTAAACGAGTGGAAAAAATTATCCAAGATAAGACCAAAAAATTACTAAGATTAAATATTCAATAAAAGCAATTTAAATCATAAAAAAATATATATTCTTAACATCTTGTAACTTGCTACTTAAGACATTGAAATACCATATATTCTACTATTAAAAAAATTAGATCTAGTTTAATGTCAATAAAAGTAGCTTAACAAGTTTAGGACTTGGACTTTGATTGTCCATTACCTATTGTCTTGTGTCATTTTCATCCCCCAATGCTCAAAGTGAAAATTGTAATATATTATTATTTCCAAATTAAAATATAAAATAAATTTATTTGGTATGATTAAATATTTTTTCAATTTATTTTCACAAAATGAAAAATCTATCCGAATCTATTTTATGTTTATAATTTTATATAAGAAACTATGTGTTTATTTTAAAAAAATAACAACCCAATACTCGATACAAAAGGACGTAGTTCAATCGATTACTTCTTCATCTTTAATTAGAACTTTTGGGTTTAAGTTCTTCTGAATACGAATTTAGATTTTGTTAAAAAACATTTTACTTTCAATGTGAGACTTTTTGGTACAAATTCAGATTTAATCAGACTTTAATATGAATATCGAACATCAAATATCAAATGAAAAATTAAATTATTATTTTTTATAATGAGATTATCATTTCTAAGATTTTATTATATAGTGTGTTTAAAGTTTTACATAATTAATATTTATAAAGGACAGACCAAATGATAAGAAAGACATTTAAACATCAGTTTTCACTATATTTGCATTGTTGTGCAATTGAATTTTGACACTCCATTAAGAGTTCATTATTCAAATACTCATAATAATAATAGTATAATGATTTTGTATTATTGTTCAATTACCTTTTCATCATATAATAAAACATATTATTTCAATAAATAGCTCAATTATCAAAAACTCATAAATCACCATGTAATATACGAATTCAAATTCATAATTACTATCGTTAGCAAGCGTTTGATCATATTATTTCAAATTAAATTTAAATTTAATGTTTATTTTTTTAAAAAAAAGTTTTTTTTTTTTTGCAGTAAAGTTTGAATACTAAACTCTGGTTAAATTTTGACCACCCCCACCCCACCCCCCTACGCCAATTCCAACATCATCACATAATAAAACCTTATCTTCTCTGTAGTACACTCACATACACACTCTCTCTCCTCTTTCTCTCTCTAAACACAGCAAATCTAAGCTCCTTAATGTCGATTCAGATCTGAGAGAAGAAGAAGAAGAACGAAGAAGGAAGATAAAGGAACTACTGTAAATCTCTCAACTCACTGTGAAATTACACTTTTGCCCTTCCCACCTTCATTACCGTACAACAATGGCGTACTCATTCCCTGAGGAAGTACTAGAACACGTATTCTCCTTCCTCACCACCGACAAGGACCGTAACGCAGTATCTGTAGTCTGCAAATCATGGTACGAGATCGAACGGTGGTGTAGGAGGAGAATATTCGTCGGAAATTGCTATGCTGTTAGCCCTAGGATCATGATCCGACGGTTTCCGGAAGTCAGATCTGTTGAGCTTAAAGGGAAGCCTCATTTTGCTGATTTCAATCTTGTACCGGAAGGTTGGGGAGCTTATGTGTATCCTTGGATTTTGGCTATGTCTAGGTCTTATCCATGGCTAGAAGAAATTAAGCTTAAGAGGATGGTAATTACTGATGAGTCGTTGGAGTTGATTTCTAAGTCGTTTAAGAACTTTAAAGTGTTGGTTTTGTCTTCATGTGATGGGTTTACTACTGATGGACTTGCTGCTATTGCTGCTAACTGCAGGTGAAATTTATTGTCTTCACATTTCTCTCTTGTTTTGCTTACTGTTACTCTTAAAGTGTTTAGAGAAGTCATAATCTGTAAAGAAAGTAGATCTAATTTCGGATATTTATTTGGACAATGACTCGTATTGTTGTTAAATCTCAAGCTTTTGGATGAATGCCGTAAGCATTTTGGGGGTTTGTTATAATCCTAAGGAAGAACTTTTCTTGCAGGTGTTTGTTCGGTTTATAGGACATGTAATGTATTAGTGGAAATGAAGTATGTACTTTAGATGAATTCATAGTTTGTGAAGTGAAGAATTAACATTTCGTCAAGTGATTATGGTATTATTGAATACGGCTTGCTGCTACATTGCATCAGTCTGGTTCATCTGACTTTAATACTTCAAAGATTAAAGCTTTTTTTTGGGTGAACTTCTGGGAATTAATTTTCGGATTTTGATCGAATGAGCAGATGTCAATAATTTTTTGTAGTTCCTTCCCCAGAATTCTGCATTTGCATTCTATCTTTATAGATCTCTAAAGGCCTTAATAGTAGAAAATGCTAACTTGTGGGTTTTCTTAATTGTTATAGGATTTAAACAGTTGGACTTCCTTTTAGTATTAATTTCTTGTGGTATATACTGTGTAAACATGCCCTTTAGCTTTGCTATGTCTTGAAGTTCTCAGAGATTTGAATGTTATCTTAATTATCTGGTGATTTCCATATGTTTGTTTCTTGGTTCTCTGGTGGGATTCATTTGTTTTATCAGGAAGGAGTTTTGTAATGGAGTATAGTTGTAGTTCAATGTTAAAATGGTTAAGTGAGTTAGGAATAGGAAATGGTGATTTATTGAAATTCCAATTGGAAGATGTGTCGCTCTAAGGCAAACGTGATTCTAAATCTATCTTATTTATCTTGTTCATGTCGTCTGTCATTTATTATATTTTGTTGTTTTCTGTTGCGTCTGTTGGTTTGCTATAATTTATCGCAGAATAATTGTGTGGATGGGTATTGTCATCTAACTCCCGTTTTGCTGCAGGAATCTGAGAAAACTAGACTTGGGGGAGAGTGAAGTGGAGGACCTTAGTGGGCATTGGCTAAGCCATTTCCCTGATAACTGCACGTCACTTGTTTCACTTAACATAGCCTGTTTGGCTTCTGAGGTCAGTCTGTTAGCTTTGGAGCGTCTGGTTACTCGCTCTCCTAATTTGGCAACTCTAAAGATAAATCGTGCTGTGCCCCTTGAGAGGCTTCCAAACCTGCTCCGCCGCACTTCCCAGTTGGTCGAATTTGGTACAGGTGTTTTCTCTGCTGATGTGCGGTCTGATTTTTTCTCGAACCTGACAGAAGCTTTTTCAAGCTGCAAGCAACTTAAATGCCTGTCTGGATTTTGGGATGTTGTACCAGCTTACCTTCCAGCTTTATATCCAGTGTGCTCAAGACTCACCTCCTTGAATTTAAGCTATGCTACTTGTCAGAACCCTGACCTTGGCAAGCTCATAAGTCAGTGTCACAATTTGCAGCGTTTGTGGGTATGTTCTAAATGTTTTGAAGACTTAATTAATGTTCTTGACATTGCAACTGCAAACATGTTTTTTTTTTTTTTTTTTGATTTAGAAGAAGAGGCAATGAGATTGTAACATCAGACTTGCTGTGATGAAATTTAGTTGATATTCTCTGTGAAGAACAAGAAAAGAACTTGTTCGTAGTTGTGCCAATTCCTAACTGCTATAGATCAACCAATCAACCATGACTTAATCCCGTATTAGTTGTTCTCTATGGGTCCTCTTAAACCATTTTGCTATATTCAGGTCATTTTTGTTCCGATGCTAAGGTATTTGTCTCTACGCAATAATTGCCATGGACAGTCAGAAATTAATTCATTCTGTAGATAAACTTCACCTATGCTGGTTAGGAAGTTTCGTATTTGATATTGTATTGCTAAGAAGCTCACTTTCCTTGGAAGTTGAAGCCAAGTGTTACATGCTTGATATTGTGATCTGGATGAATGGGTTTCAGTTTTTTAATACTTGTGCCTACCCAATGCACATGAAGTCCATCTAATTGAGATGGTTCTATGATAATAAATTGTATCTATTCTTCTCTAGTGGCTTCCCCAAACTGGTTCTGTAATATAAACTCCCGGATCATGTTTAAGTGCTGAATTACTTTTCTTGCAATATATGTGACTGCAGGTGCTAGACTACATTGAAGATTCTGGTCTTGAGGAACTTGCTGCCAATTGTAAGGACCTTCAAGAACTGAGAGTGTTTCCTTCTGACCCATTTGCTGCAGAACCAAATACAACCTTGACGGAGCAAGGCCTTGTAGCTGTCTCACATGGCTGCCCAAAGCTCCAGTCTGTTTTATACTTCTGTCGCCAAATGACTAATGCAGCTTTAGTTACTATTGCTAGGAATCGACCTAACATGATTCGTTTTCGCTTGTGTATCATTGAGCCTCGAACTCCTGATTATTTAACCCTTGGTTCATTTGATGCTGGTTTTGGGGCCATAGTGGAGAACTGTAAAGAATTGCGGCGACTTTCACTTTCTGGCCTCCTTACCGATCGCGTCTTCGAACACATTGGTGCTCATGCTAAAAAGTTAGAGATGCTTTCCATAGCTTTTGCTGGTGATAGCGATCTGGGACTCCACCATGTGCTCTCTGGTTGTGATAGCCTTCGGAAGTTGGAGATCAGAGATTGTCCGTTTGGAGACAAGGCTCTCTTGGCTAATGCTGCAAAGCTCGAGACAATGCGATCCCTTTGGATGTCTTCTTGTTCAGTAAGTTTTGAAGCATGTAAGATGCTAGCTCAGAAGATGCCTAGGCTTAATGTGGAAGTCATAGATGAGAGGGGTCCTCCAGATACAAGGCCAGAAAGCTGTCCTGTGGAGAAACTTTACATATATCGAACAGTGGCTGGACGAAGATTTGACACACCTGGTTATGTTTGGACAATGGATGAAGATGCAGCTGTAAGGTTGACCTGAGCCATACATCAAATGGGAAATTCCAGCAAGACTTCACATGGAAAGATGGGCAGGTATTAGCGCTATGTTTATCCTCCTGCATTTGTTTGTCACGCCTTGTGTAGTTGCAGTGCCAGTCGAGGGTTGGAACTTCACCGCTATGAAGTAGAGGCTCCCGAGCTCATACGCCATCAATTTTATTCATGGCTGAGAGCTACTTTACAGCAGGTAGTTTTTAATAAAGAGTTTGAACTCTGAGTTTCTGTGTATCTTCTTTGGGTGGGATTTTGCTTGGGGGGTGTTTGGGGGCATATTTTTGCCATGTATGTGCTATTTCCAGACTTTGCTTCATTATTTGTAGTTCCCTTTATTTCTTCTATTGACTTATTCTCTATGAAATGGAGTGCTTTCAAAATGTTAGTTTAGCTCTTTTCAGTAAATCAAGTACATTGCTGCAAGCGAGTGGCGAGCCTTGATATCGTTATGGTTTAATACTTCATCGATCTGGTATAGTTGGAGCTTAGTGCACGAGGCTGTCTGGGTATCAGCCTTTATCTTGACAAACTCTAAATTACTAAATCTGTAGGCTTTTGCTTACTTAAACAGATACTAAGAAATCACTTGGTTTTTATTGGAACTCACGAATATTATGCCTTCCATAGTTTTTCATGTATAGGAAGCAACATGCATGTCCACACTACCCATAACCTATGTTTATGGATGAAACATGGTAATTTTTGCTAGTTGGAGGTTACGAATATCCCGTTGAATTAATCGAAAAAGCGAAACATGGTGATATATAGTCATTTTTTGTTGAAATAGTGGAGCATGTGAAAGATTCATAACATTATTTTGTGTTCACAACTTTTTGAGCATTACTCTCTCCTTTCCACTATCACTTGATAGATGACTAGTCAAAACAATCCAAAAAAACAAAAAGATGATAACCAGAACATGTTAAAAATATCTATAGGATAATCATACAATTATTATAGCCACACATTTAATGAAAATAAGATCTGAATGTTTTTTTTTTTCTGTATTATGCATTTGAATAGTACCAAATAAAGACAGAAACAGTGAGACAGTGACAATAATATAAGAGACACCTCATTTGGCAGAAAAGGCTGAATCTCCATCAACCTCCCCACATAGAAAAAATAAAAATAAAAGTAGTGGTATACTAATATACACTACAGATATTCCAGAGTAAAAAGAAAGCAAAAGCTGGAATCTCTGTCTCTGCTATTTCTGTCTTTTTCTTTATTTTATCACCCTCATTAGCTCGTTTATATTATCGGTCTCAAATTCAAAACTATCATAACATTACAATGAGTATACTCGTTTATATTGTTGGTCTCAAATTCGAAACTATCATCAGATTACAATGATTATACTCGTTTATATTGTTGGTCTCAAATTCGAAACTATCATCAGATTACAATGAGTATACTCGTTTATATTATTGGTCTCAAATTCGAAACTATCATCAGATTACAATGAGTATACTCGTTTATATTGTTGGTCTCAAATTCGAAATTATCATCAGATTACAATGAGTATACTTTAGAAGATTTTTTCTAATTGACTTATGATGCTTGTATGTTTACATTTTTTGGTGTATTGATTTATGACTATCATTATATTCATAATTGCTTATTATTATTATCATTACAGTTTTATTTTTCAACCTTTGGCTTTGGATTCTTGCATAATAATGACAATGATTAAAATCTTGCTACTTGAGTTTTGCATTTTCAGTGGCTTAAAATCATTTCTCATTTCAGTTTATTACGAGTACTATTTTTTTTTTCATAATTATTTTTGAAAAATAAAATAAAATATCTCTTTCATCACTAACTACTCAATTATTTTTCTTACAATATAAGTTGACTGTTGGCAGTATCTATTCCAAGTGGATTCTGACGTGTTTGGGTGTTGCTTTTGACTCATTTTGAATTTTCTCGTCAAATATCTCCTAAAAAAAAAGAAATTCGAATTCGAGTTTTAAAGAAGAAAGAAAAAAATATTCTGATTGAATCTTTAATGAATCTTGTGTTGTATAAATTTGAATTACTCGAATCTCAAAATGAATATTGGATATTAACAAGTTACCTTTTGATTCTTTTTGGCTTCGATTTGTTACGCTCTGAAGCTCCAACAAGTTCTAAAGAATTTTGTCTAAAATTTTGTTAAAGAAGTGTTGCTTTGCGTTTGGTATTATGTACTTATATAATATAATGCTATACGTTCACTACTTTTGAATTTCACAAAAAAGAGAATGTAATTTTTCTTTTTCACTTTCTCTCTTATTCATGGAGCGAAAAAAGTCTTAAAATGAAATTAGTATTATTTACCAATTTCATGTGGTTGTTGAATTTTTACTCATTGTAATGATGATTGTAAATATAGTTTAATTACCTTAAATAATTGAAATATGTGTGAAATTTAAGAAAGTAAAAACATTTAGAAAATATACAAATGAAACGCAAAAACGAAAAAAAGGGTAAAAAAAGGACTATAATATAAGAGTTTAAGTTTTTATATAATTATTCCAGTCATCCCTTTTGTTTAATTTGTTTTATTTAACAAGCTAAGTTAAGTAAAAGGGCATAAGTCTTTTATTTTTAACCAAAGAAAAAGAACTTTCATATAGTTTTTCAATTTTCATTTTTTCTTAATAATCTATTTTTTTAGTAATTCTTTTGCAAATGATATTGTAATCAATTCATCAAATCTTTCTTAGACATTATTTAAAGAAGTGATCTTTTAGATTTTAGTGAAGGTTCAACTCTTAATTCTCTTTTTCCTTTATGAGTAACGTGATTTATGTTTCTATAGTTGACATATTTGAATCCTAATATACCAAGAAATTCACTTTTAGAAATAAATGATTTTTTTCAATTTTTTTCACCGTGAATACTAAGAAATTTATGATATAGAATTTTGATCGTCTCACAAGAGCGTCTCAAACATATTAGTTATCAAAAGTCAAACATGAATTCAGGGGCGGCTAACTCTTGAAACATAGTTAGTTCTTCTAGTTTTTAAGATGCAAAGTTGTCAATATATTATAGCTAAAAAAATAAGGTTAAACAACATAAATATCACTAGTTTAGGGTCTAATTACATATCTTTCCGTAGGTTGGCGAAACTGCCATTCGTGCCTGATTTTGGTCCTTAGATACATGTATCTGGCACATCCAAATACATGTATCTGGCAGATCCAGATACATGTATCTCACACACCATGAGTCGAAATTAGATGTAATTTGTTCTAGATATACTATATTCAAATGGATTCACATGTATTTTACTTTAGCTCGCCTCTCTCGTGTCGCTCGTCTCTCTCACCTGTCTTTCTTCCTATGTATTTGTATTTTAGAATGTATATGATATCCTCGATACATGTAATTTTACTTTAGCTCGCCTCTCTCGTGTCGCTCGCCTCACTCACCTGTCTTTCTTCCTATGTATTTGTATTTTAGAATGTAATTAACATGCATATATCTGAGATACACAAGCTCTCTCACTTGCATCCCTCCTATTAGGCTCGCGTCTCCCTCTGAATACCTGTATCTAAATGTATCTAATTTGAAATATAATATGAAATTATTAATTAGTGATACAATAATTAATTATTTCATATTATTAGAAAAAAAATATGATAAAAATATTTTTGTAATTAGATATTTATTTTTTTCAAAAAATAAAGCATGCCTTATTTTTCAAGGCCTAGAGCCGGCCTGTTTATAGCACTCTATTTTCTACAACGAAAAGAAAAATATATGTCGACAAGTCAACAATATATAATGTACATCCTAGTATTAAGTCTTGTTCATGCAAAGTCAACTTTAGTCCTAATTAAAAGCCACCTTAAATGAAAATTATGGGGCCACTTAATATTCATATACTAGTTATTATTATTATTAGGTCTAATATTTTAAATTATTTTTTCATCCTATATCATTGATGATGCCTATATACCCTTGAAATTTGTTTAAGAAAATGATTGATTTTAATTTGTAAAGGAGGAGGAAACAAATTGTTAGGGATTATTAAAAAACCTAAACTTATTCAGACTTATTAAGAGATTAATAGCCATATAAAGTGAAGGGTGATCAATTGAACACCCTTCATAAAAAATCATATTATATAAATAGAAAATTATTCGAAGTTAATTTTGCGTATCACAAATTACTTTTTGTGAGTATATATTACTTTGATGTATTCTTAACGAAATTTTCTGACTTCACTACTACAATGATGGACAAGTAAATTTGAAAAATTTCAATATACAATTATCATTTATGTTTAATACCTAACCCAATCGTTACTCAAGGGGGATAATACTAAGAAGAGGCTAGGAAAAAAAATGAAAGGGAAAGGCAAGAAATGGACAAAGACTTTGAAATTGTCATAAGTCTACCCAAAAAGTTTTAAAATTAATAAGGTGACCAATTGAGAACTTTCATGTCGACTACAAATGTTCAAACTTAACTAACATATAACACGTCTTATGAAGATTGTTAATGGCTATAATTAGCCTCATTTCACCTTCTAACCATCAGTTGTTGAATTATATTTGCATCGTTAACGAATTTTGGTACGTACCTAAATTCGATCGAAAAATGGGAAAACTTGTATGCGCGGAGATGGATGGAGGCAATTTTTTTGATGTGAGTCCACTCTTCATAGCTATTGTTATTGCTATCCTCTTCTTATTCATTTCATGTATGAGTCCACCGCCTCGTCGCAGATTTATTGCAGTCCATCGATTTCATTGAACGATTATTAAAAGTTATATTGTTTGAATTCGAAGCCTCTAAAAACGTACACTAGCAATTTTGAAGGGTTGAAACAACATATATCATCAAGTTAAAGCTTCATGACGTGTCTTTTTTCTTCTACTACTTAATTATTATATAGTTCTTTTTTGGGATTTGAGTTATTATTTTATTTCTGTAAACGAATTAGGGTTACAAATAATGAATTATAATCTTTGTGGATTAGATTCTCTTATGTATATTTTTTTATTAATGTTTACTTCATCTGATTCAATTTGTTTGGCTTGATTTGAAGTATAAGAATATACTAACTAATGTCAATGTATATTCGATATAAAATCTTTATTTTTTTTTGAATGAAATTTTCTACATAAAAATAGTATCAGTCACCATAGTTAATAATTATGAATATTCAAAAAGTATTTGAAAAATCATGATCAAAGAAAATTTCCTTTGACTATAAAAGTATAAAGTATCTTTTGCAGATTTAGCCATTTCAAAATAAAGTTCGGACTCATGGGTTGGAAATTTCAAGGATTTCTATAATCTTTTGCAGATTTAACCATTTCAAAATAAAGTTCGAACTCATGGGTTGAAAATTTCAAGGATTTCAATTTACAAGTATGAAATTCGGCTTGTCAAAACCTAAATGTAATTTTTTTTTTATCATTTATACCTAACTGAAGGTCCAATGTATAATAGTTGGGAGTGTTTGATCGCTAGGGGTTCCTTCGATCAATCATAGGGCCTATTCTAACTTAACCGAATTCATTCTATTGAAACGTAATGTAAAAAAGTCCTTCTCAATCTTACATTTCTATGGTATGAATATTCGAAAATCTTGTCTACCATTATTGAAATAAAAATAAGTTGGACACTTGGACTATAGCGGTGCAAAGTGTTTTGTTGGGCTCTGAAACTGAGCCCAATGTATTTTAATAGGCCCAAAAGGTCGTTCAAACTTCAGACTCATTGTCAAGTATAGTAAAAGGAAAAATTACCGAAATATACGTATTATATTTTTCTTATTTTTAATATCCTCTTCTATTTCTAAAAACCTCTAAAATTCCTTATTTCTTTAATATATTCAAGCTACATATTAATGTATCCGAGCCAGTATTTGATGTATCAGAGCTAATTATGATGTATCCGGTTTATTTTACAATGTATCCGCGCTACATATTATGTATCCGAGATAGTTTTTAATGTATCTGAACTACTTTTTATGTAATAGATTTATGTTATAATGTATCCAAGATACACTTTAATGTATCTGAGCTACATATTAATGTATTCGATTTGTGTTACTTTTTAAGGGATAAATGTAATTACAAACTAAAGAAGGATAGATTGTAATTTCATATTAAAACTATGTGATTTGTGTTAAATCACAGTAAAATGCTATTTCTCAGAACTCCAGTCCACTTTTATTAAGTGTTATTTATTTGTTTGAGTCTTTAATATAGCTCAATATGGCCATATATGATGTTTAAAATGCATCCAACAAAATTCCATATATAATACTTCTCATAATTATACAATTAAACTTAGAATGTCAAAACTTATGTACCAAATAGCAGATTTCAATAACATAATTTTTAGAAATTAGGATCATATCTCTTATAAAAAGGTTGAAAAATATTATTTTTAATTAAATTCTAACCAATTATTTTGAACGACTACAAGAGTGCCAAGTTGGAAAAGCAAAATATACGTTTCACAATAAAAAGGTCACCAAACGGAACGATATAAAGTTCAATATATGTCATTTTAATTTGTATGTATACATAAAGTTTTATTAACTATATTCATTTAATTTGTACATATATATAAAGTTTCGACTCGTAACATTGAATTTTATCGAACCTATAAACTCATAATTAAATCCGTCATATATTTTTTGTTTTATTTTGCATTGTCAAACCACTAGAGTTAAATTTTTTTTTTTGAATAAAATTTTGAGACAAATAGAAAAGAAAAGATTTGGAAGGGATAATGAAAGAGACATAATTAAGTAGTGGCAATTGAGTGTTTTCCATTAAGAGAATTGGGTCATGTAATATAATTGCAACAATAAACGTAGAAGAAACATAAACAAAACAATTATAACTTGTTGTTTTTTTGTTTGTTGAATCCATGAATTTTGCAATTAATAGTTTTATAATGTGTTGGATGGGATTTGGACGAGTTAAAATAAATTTGTTGAAAGAGGTTAAAAAGAGGGTCATAACTGAAGGTAGAATTGTTGTTTTCGATGGACTTTTAATTCAAGTAAAGCATATAAAAAGTCAAATATGTAAAGCGAATACAATAATGAAAAAGTCATACTGAAAAGCAATAGAGAAGAGAATAGTAGCAACAACAAATAATATATTAACCGATGCAAAAAAGCAACAAGCAATTCTAAAATAGAAGAATAACCAGTATGACGGTAATAATAACAATATTGAGAAGGAACTAGACAATGTTTGACTATGTATACTAAGTTTCTATCATAATCCTTAACCTCCACGTCTTTTTATCTAGGGTCATATCCTCGTTAAGGTGCAAGTATGTCATGTCGTGATCTCTTCCCAATACTTCTTCAACATACCTCTACCTTCTCCTGATCATACCCACCATGCATATCCAACCTCTCAAACCTCCTCACCGGCATCTATGCATGCATCCTTTTTTCACATGTACGAATCATCTCAGCCTTGTTTTCATCCTCTTGTTCGCCATAGAGACTAGTCTCACCTTATCTTGGATATCTTCGTTCCTAATTCTATCTCTCCCAGAATATCCATACATTCATCTCAATATCCTTGTTTCCACCACTTTCATCTTCTGTGTGAGTTCTTGACGACCAACCGCTCCATACAACATGGTTGTTACCAGTACATCGTCCACAATTTTATAAAACATATCTTTAAGGCTCGGTGACACATTCTTATGATACAAAACACTGGATACGAGCCTCCATTTTATCCACTCCGCTCCAATCTGATGTGTAATATTCTCATCAATCTCTTTATTTTTTTGGATTGTTGATCCTGAATACTCGAAATTTCCTCTCTTGATGATGACTTGTGCATCAATCCTTATTTCCGCACCTGCCACATGAATTATGCACGTCACTGAACTTCCACTCCAAGTATTATGTCTTAGTCCTACCTAAGGTGAGCACTTTTGAATTCAGAGTCTGCCTCCGAACCTCCAACCTATCACTAATTTCTTATGCAACCCTATTTTGACTAAGAAATGCTACTAGTTCGCTTTCACTATATCGTGTCTTGACTTCACCGTTCGTATCTTTAATCACCCTAATGCAATTAACTTATAAATCTCCAAACATTTCCATAGAACTCCGTAGGAACTTTAATATGTCTTATATGCTTTTATTAGGTCAATGTACACCATATGTAAGTCTTTGTATAGAACTCCGTAGTCTTTAAGTGTATGACTTATGTAGTCGAACACTCCTACATGAATCCAAAATTACACACTCCTTCTCATCCTCATTTCCACCACTTTCTCTCAAAAAATTTATAATGTTCTTAGCATCTATCAACTCTTATATGAGATACCAAATATATATATTTTTTAAATTTTAAAAGATTTATTAAGGATCAAGTAAAATTACATATTAATTTATTCAATTTTCAGATGAGCTTCATTAATTTTTTTTTAAACGAGTTGGATGATACAATTTCATATATTAAAGGCAAGCAATGTGCCAATGTCTAAAGGACAAAGCGTCAAAGCCAATGGGGAGTTAGGTCATCAATAAAATAAATTAGTAAATAGAGTAATATAAGACAAACATTTTCCATAAGAATAAAATTGCCTGAGAATATTGAGCTAAACAAAACCCATATTTAGGTTGTTGCTTTTCACTTTTCCTTATCCTATCATTACATTTACCACAATTTTTGCTTTAGTTTGTTATAAGAAGTTAGAACAAACCTTCAAGCATTTACTTGCTAAATTATACCATATAATAAGTCATGAGTACTTTTTTTTTTTTTTTTTGCAATTTTATATTTATGTAGAAGTTCGATAAAATATAAAATTTATATGTAATACGCCTTATTTCTAAGAATAATACTCTCAATGGAATTGAGAGTTGATTTAGTGTTTGAGCACTTCTACAAGTAATCGATAGATTGAAAGTTTGAGTTCTACTGGAGAATAAATGAAAATGCTATTGATCCTCATGATTGGTTGGTTGAAGTGGGTTAAGCAATATAATGATAACCTATCTAGTTCAAATGTTAATCTTATATATGACTTAATTATGTAATTAAGAAAGAGTTTTCGCATAAGATATATATAGAAGTTGAACGATCTTTCTATTGATATTTGTGTCACACACACTATTTTTATACATTTTCTGTCAATAGCAATAGCATTTTATAACTTATAACTTATAATCGTCACACACCTATATATTGGACTAGATACCTTTTTAAAGTAAAAACATTTTTGACAATTATCTTTTTGATAGTTATTTAGTAAATAGTTATTTTTTAAAAGAACTTTAATTGCAATTTATGAATATTTTAAATTATGATCTAAAGATTCTTTGTTGGGAAATAAAATTGAATATCTTATGAAAAAAATATTAGATTATTATTTAAAATTTTAGAAGTTATTGCAATTGTTAGATGACAGACTAATGCTTCGTCTATATGATTGAGAATGGTAGGAGAAACGATTTAACCCAATATTTTTTTTCCAATAATTATATTTGCATAACCACTAAAAATATGAATAAAATCTAAATGGTAATTAACTTAATTTAGGAATATTTGTCAAACAAACCTTTTAAACATGCCGTGAATATATTTGCACACTATTAGAGCTTGACATCCTGTGATTCCTAGCGCACGATTTTTTAAGCGGTATCACTTTTTAAAATGAGAAAATATATAAATAATATAATTCATATATTAATTTTAAAAAATACAAATAAAACACATTTCATGTATATTGTTATAATTTTTTTTTAAAAAATAAAATAAAAAACACATTATAATATTTTTCATGAGTTTTTTTTTAATGAAATGTATTCAAATTAATTTCCTTGATTATATTATACTAAATTTTTGTTTATACAAACAAATACCAAATAATTACTAAACAAAGAAGGCCAAAAAAAAAAAAACATAAAAAGGTGACTATGTAGGATTGAACATGCAACCTAACCTAATAAATTTCAAGAGAAAATTACCTAAGCTACTCGGTTCTATTGTTCAAGCAATGTCACTTTTATTATATAGACCTTTCATGTTTGCTTTTGTTTCATAACCATATATACGAGTTAGTCATTTTTTCCGGCGTAGCAGTGTCACGTGCACCTCTTCCCTCTTCCTAAATCCGCCCTATTGAAAGGGAAGAGTGCCGGTAGAAACGCAAACATAAATATATGATGCATAACTGTCATCAACTCACGTTGTAAGGTATTGAATTAAGTTCAACAACGAGTGCAATTCTCGTGTTTAATTGTCGTTGTTGAGTTTGAAATCCTCAACAACATTTCTCAATATTGAATTTGAATTCAACACTTGTTTTAATTACTCTCAGTTTGTGACGATGTAAATTTATTCCTGCAACTCATGAATTAAGAATAACTAAACAACTACAGTAGAAAGAACGAAAAGCCACAAGTCAAAGTGCATAGCATTTTTTCAAGAATGAAGGTTGTCGTCAAACCATGTGGTAAGGTATTGAGTTTAGTCTCACAACAAGTGCAATCCTCATGTTTGATTGTTATTGTTAAATTTGAAATTTTCAACATTCTCAATATTAAATCTGAATCCAACACTTGTTTTAGTTAGTCTCAGTTTGTGATGATATAAATTTCTCCCTACCACTCATGAATTAAGAATAGCTAAATAACTACGGCAGAAAGAACGAGAAAAGCCACAAGTCAAAGTGTATAGCAGTCTTTTAATTTCAAGAACAAAGGTTGGCATCAACTTATGTCCTAAGGTATTGAGTTAAGTCTCACAACGCGTGCAATCTTTGTGTTTAATTGTAATTATCGGCTCATGTTGTAAGGTATTGAGTTAAGTCTGACTACAACACATGTGTTCCTTATGTTTAATTGTCATTGTTGAATTTGAAATTCTCAACTTTCTCAATATTGAATTTTGAATTCAACACTTGTTTTAAGTAGTTCAATTTATGAAAAAATAATTTCGTCCTTCAACTCATGAATTAAGAATAACTTAACAACTGCAGCTGAAAGAACGAAAAGCCATAACTCAAAGTGCATAGAAGTTTTTTCAAGAATGAAGGTTGTCGTCTGTTCGTGCCATAAGGTATTGAGTTAAGTCTCACAAATGCGTGCAATCATCATGTTTAATTGTCATTGTTGAGCTTGAAATCCTCAATATCCTCAATATTTAGCTTGAATTCAACAATTGTTTTAATTAGTCTAGTTTGTGATGATATAAATTTCTCCCATCAATTCTTGAAGTAGGAATGACTAAACTATAGAAGAAAGAACCAAAAAAACACTAGTCAAAGTGCATATCAATTTTTTCAAGAATGAAGGTTATCATCATCTCATGCCGTAAGGTATTAGTTAAGTCTCACAATGCGTGCAATAATTGTATTTAATTGTCATTGTTGAGTTCGAAGTTCTTAACATTCTTAATATTGAATTTGAATTCAACACCTTTTTTAATTAGTCCATTTTGAGATGATATAAATTTCTCCATATTACTCATGAATTAAGAATGACTAAACAACCGCAACATAAAGAACAAAAAGTCACAAGTCAAAATGCATAACAATCCATTCAAGAACGACGATTGTCGTCAGCTAATGTCCTAAGTTATTGAGTTAAGTCTCACTACGGTGCAATCCTCGTGTTTAATTGTCATTGTTGAGTTTGAAATTCTCAACATTTTCAATATTGAATTTGGATCCAACACTTGTTTTAATTAGTCTTAATTTGCAATGATATAATTAATTTCTTCATACAACTCATGAATTAAGAATAGTTAAACAACTGCAGAAGAAGAAGGAACGAAAAATCATTAGTCAAAGTGCATATCATTTTTTTTCAGGAATTAAGGAGGATGTACAAACTGTTGAGTAATGTCAACATCCTGCCTATTGTAAGTCCGACTTTAACATCTGTAACTCGAAATAGTTAAGAAACTAAAAATATTCATTTTCGGAAAGAAAGGGGAAAATCTGGAAAAAAATTTCTAAGTTAAGAAAGTGACTTTTGGTCATTTTCAAACGGCCATAACTTCTAGCTCAGGATGAGTTAGGGGTAGTTCTTGATATGTTTGGAAATCCCTTGGAGATAACTTTCCAACGCCGTCGAGTTTGCACATTTTTGATTCTTATGATGGAGATATGCCTATCAAAAGTTGGGCCGTTGAATTGAGTAAAGTCTCAATCCGAATTTAAGGAAAGACAAACTAGTCTTTTCACCAATTAATTTTCTATTTCGTTTTAAGGATTTATTTGGGGTAAATACAAGTTTAGTTCAGTTTTAGAAAATCAAAATCACGCTTAGGGCTTGGAGAAGAGAGAAAAGAAGAGGAAAGGGAGAAAAGTCAACAATTCGTCAAGAACTCCAAGGTTTGTGAGTAGAATTCGTCGGGGGTGATCTCTATTAAGGTATGTGAGATCTTTTCGTGTTGGGTTAGCTCAGCCACACACCAACTTGTTTTAATTTAGCGATTTTGAGTTGGTTGAATGATAAAAAGTGAAGTTCTTGAAGAACATTTTTGAATTCTTGTTGGTTGAATTGTTGCATGCCTAGTGTTGAATTGATTCGTGTTTCCAAGTTGTTTTTCGAGTCAAATCTATTGGGTATTGAGGGTACTAATGATCCTATGAGTTTGGGAAAGAACCATGGAAATTTAGAGTTTAGAGATGAAAAATGAAGAAGAAAAGTCAAAGATTTTCTGGGCAAGGGCTGGGGCGTCGCGCCTGCCAGAGCGCCACAAAAGTTCTTCTGAAATTTGGCCTCTGGCGCAATGCGCCATCCAGAGTGCAACAGAAAGTTCTCTGAACTTTGAGGATTGTCGCCCCACGTCTCTCAGAGCGCCAGAGACGCCAGTTCTCCCCATTCTTCCCCCATCTTTTCATACTAATTCCCAAGTGATGTACCTTCGTTTCCTAATCGATTCTAGCAGTCTAAGATACATCTAAGCATCATGAAATTATCCATATACATTAGATCATGAACCTTGAATCCATAATCCAATTCAAGGAAAGTTAAGATCAAAGTCAAAGAAGTTAAGAGTTAAGTCTAGAATTTAAGAAGTAAGTTTAAACAAGGTTTCTTAAAGTTTCAAGAGTCCTTAATAAAAGTTTTAACTTCGTTTTAAGACTCAAGTTTCAAGTTAAGTAACAAGTAAAGAGTTAAGTTCATTTCTAAAAAGTTATAAGGGAACTAAGTATTCCCTAAGAGTTATTTTAAAACTCAAGTTTCAAGTTAAGTAAAGAGTGAAGAGTTGAGTTCACTTCTAAAAATTTATAAGGGAACTAAGTAATCCCTAAGAGTCTACAAAAGTTTTCACATTTAAGGTAAGAGGAAACAAAGATTTACAAAAGAGTTTTGAGCAAGAAAAAGGAAGATTGATTCCAAGAGAGCTTTTTAAAGCTAAGTGTTGAGAAATTATCTCAACCCAAAGAAGGAAGTTATTTTAAAAACACATGAGCTAAGGTACATTTTGGGAGTAGTATTGAGCACCGATGTGGGGATGATAGTTCATATTAACTCAAATTTCCATGAAAACCATGTAGCCATGATGGGTATTAACGGGTCATACTTTTTAGATGATCACGTAAGTTAAGCTAGTGGATCCACTAAGTTAAGTAAGGTCTTACACCGATGACAAGGTATAAGATGGTCCTTAGCAGCGTGAGGTAAAACGTCGTACCATCTCTTAGAATCATAGTGATGGTTATCAGTTAGAGAATCTCCACATAAGTTATATTAATTTAAATGAGTAAAGTTAAGTTTGAATGAACTAAGATTGTTTCCAGTTGCTTTAAAGTTTATATATATATATCGCATGTGTTTTAGTGCTTTATATTGAGTTGAGTATCTATGAGTTGAGCAGAGCCAAGGTAAGTGTTCCTTCTTAATCCTTTCCAAGCTTAAGTTGTTGTTTAGCATTCCAACTCGCATACTCGTACATTCAATGTATTGATGCCAGTTGGCCTACATCGTACCATGATGCAGACGCAGTAACCAGGATCAGCATCATCCAACGCCTCGTCGATCCAGCTAAGCACTCGGAGTCAGTGGTGAGTCTCCTTGCATTCTAGAGGACACATATTTATTGCTTTCTAGTATTTCTTTTATAAGATGTTGTGGGGTCCGTCCCAACATCCGTCTTAGTTTTACAGAGGCTTCTTAGACAGTCAGACAATTTAGTTTTGAGTCTCTTCCTTGTATTACAGATGTTTTGCTATGAGACTTAAGTGCCACTTTGGCCAAGTTATTTGATTCAAGTTATTTTATGAGAATACTTTCTTGTATTGAGTTATGTCTTCCGCTGAGTTAAGTAAGTCAGGCCAACTACTGGCCAAGGGTCCGCTCAAGGCCAGCAATGGTCATTGAGTGTCATGTCCAGGGTGTAGCTCGGGGCATGACACCTACAAGGGACTGGGTGGCCCGAGTCAGAGTCATGATCGAATATGATGCTTGCTTGGTGGAATTAGTTAAGAAATAAAGTTGTGCCTTTGCTATCAACTATAACTTTTGGCATGATTGTAAGCGCTTAATTCATGATTCTAACAAGTGATATCAGAGCAACATTCTGTATGAGACAGGTGTTGGGAGGAGTCATGATCGAACATGGCGCTTGCTAGGTGGACTTACTTAAGAAATAAAATTGCGCCTTTACTATCAAATTTTGACATGATGGTAAGCGCTTGATCGTCCTAACACAAATTTCATCATTCAATATATTTATTGTCAGTCCAACCATGCACGTGTTGACAACAATTGAAATTGCAATATATTCCATATGTAGATAAATAGATAAATTCGATGGTCTATATTTGATGAGTTGAGATAAAATGAGACATTTAAAAGACGTAATAATGAAAAATATGTTAAATAATTGATCAAAACAAAATTGATTACTATCATGATTGTGATTTTTTTTTTTTTATTATTCGAAGATCACACATGATGTGTTCTTAATTTAATTCAAACTTAGGTTAATCTCTGGATGTTACAGCACCATCCACCTATTACAATTTCTATAATTAATGAAATATAAAATTGCTGCTTGAATTGAAATTTAGGACAATTTTGCATATTTTATTTTATAATATAGAGGAGATGAACTTGGAAAAGCAACTAAACATATTATAAATTGCAGAGATATTCAAAACTCCACGTTAATTTAATCCATTAATTAGGGAATGAGAAAACGTGTATCATATATAATTTGCTAAAAATATAGTTTATAAAACCTTAATTGAGAAAACATCAAAAAGCAATAATAGAGTTTACTCATTTTCTAACATATCAATATAAATTCCATTTTTGCAAATGATTAGTTTGTACAAATGTATTCAGTCTAAGACCAAACAAATAATATAATAATATGGACAAATTGTAAATCCAACTACTTATATTCTATAGTTTGATGTAACTTAATATTAAAGTCCACTCATCACTTTCTTTTTTAAGTAATTAAGTCCATTCATGAGGAAAGGTATAGGAAAAAGTTGGGAAAAAAAAAATAAACAGTGACAGATTCAAAATTTATATTTAATTTATATATCTCTTACATATCATCTAGCTTATTGAGCTTAAAATCTATTAGTTGTACTAATTTTGTGGATTTTTAACACATAGATATGATCCAAGTCAAAAGGTATCGAGTTCAATTGAACAAATAACTTTTTAATGGATTCATTTATTTGTTTCAGACTACATCAAATCATATAAAATTAATTATGATTTAATAAAAAAATTAAATTAACTATATTAGTTAACCATTATGTTGAATTGAATGGAAGAATAATATTATATCAATATTAATTTAGTTTAATTTGCAATAGAATGGTATTATTCAACGTAAAATAAATATCGCGTATGAATAAGTATTTTCGAGTAATATCATTTGTATCCTAAAAAACACCTTGGGAATCGAAACTGTGAGTACATGAACTATATACTAAACATTTCACTTGGGAAGAAAAAAACAAATATGTTATAATATATAGTTTTTAAATGAGAACAAATTGTGGAAAAAAACAAAAAAAGAAACAATTTGTTAAGATTTGGACCTCACACATATTTACTAGTTCCAACTTCCAATATTAATACGATTCAATTTTTTTTTTGTCACAAGTGGAATATCTCTACTAACAGACTTTATCATATTATAATAATATAATACTATTATATAATAATATATTTTCTCCTCATCAAATTAATTAGGCAGTTGTTATAAAAATAATATAACATATTTAAAATTATATGTTATATCGTGATATTTATTCTAAAATCATTCGATTTATAATTTTTTTAATATATTATAATATTGAGTCTAATTAAACTAAAACATATAGAAAAATATTATTTATAGAAATATGAGTAACAATATCGATGATTCGAGAGAAACAAAAGTAGATACATTGTATGGAAAAAAGCTCGTCAAAAGGAAGAAGAAAAGGAAATCCGAGGTGGTGCCACCTATAGTATATAAAAAGATTTTTTTTTAAAAGGTTAGCTAATAGATTCGATATTTTGAAAATGAAATATATTACTTGCTAGAAGAGATGAAAATGACTTTATTACATATATTATTTAAAAAAGACGTAACGGAAAGAAGAAAAAAAGGTCACGTGCAAACTACAACACCTTATATTATGTTTGCATAACCCTCGCCGTTCCTTCTCTCTTTTGATTTCCTTCACGTAACTTATCTCATCTTACGTACGTACTTTGTCTCAACACTAATTTGTTTCCTTTTGTTTCTGTTTTGCTTTTTTAGAGGCTTCTCGACAATAAATTATAACTTTGGAGTTATAAATAAACATATTTATATAGACATTAATAACGTTGGTTTTATAATGTGTTCAAAAACTTCAAACTTAGAATCATCTATTATTAGGACTACATTCTAATTATTACGAGCGAGAAGTTTTTGAAAATATTCTTGAATTTGATATATATTATTAATTTTGTTTATATTTATTACGAGCGAAGTAATAAAAATATTCTTGAATTTGACAATTATTATTAATTTTATTTATATATTTATTATGAGTAAAGTAATCAAAATATTATTGAATTTAACGGATATTATTAATTTTGTTTTTGAACAATTATCAGTTTTATTTGACTAACTGAACTTATATATATATATATATATATATATATATATATATATATATATATATATATATATATATATATATATATATATATATATCATTGATCTGTCACATGATATAGCAAGTGCTCTTAAATTCTTATAGAAGGATGATGCTCTTAATAAAATGTCGAAAGTGTTGAAAATGTTTTTAAACCTGAAAAGAATTTAAGGGTGTATTTTCACGTGTATTGCAAGAGTGATGGTGTATTTTAAGTCTGTCAATAGTTCGAGAATGAAACTGATAATTCGTGCTGAGTTTAGGGATATTCTTAATACTCCTTTTTTATATTTGTTGAGGAAGAGTCTAAAGATCTTACGATGAGAGCAGTGGTGGAGCTAGTGGACCGCATGTGAATTCAATAGAGTATAATAGAGTTTTGTTTATATAGTGTATTTATGTTATTAAATTTATTGAATATGTATAACTAGTAAATTTCAAACGTAGTTATTATCACTTTAAAGTCATTATTATAAATTTCAGAATTTATAAAATTGAAATTCTAGATTTGTCTGAATTTATGTGAGGTTGTAAAATTTAAATTCATTTTGTTTTATTTTATGTGAATACTTGATTAAACATATGAGTAAATAATTTTAGAGAAAATTGAAACGTCTTATTTATTATAATATTTATAATCTTAAACATGCATGTTATTTTGCGTGATTATAAAATCATGTCCTCCCTCTACATGCTTTAAACCATATTAGCCCCTCCTCAACGTGGAGCTAATATATAACGTATATAACGTATGAATTTGATTGAATTTAATATTTTCTTTTACATTTTGTATATGTAATCATTAAATATGTTCTAATAAGATATTTTTATTATTAGATTTTTTTTTTAATCTCATAAAGGTAGAGATAAGATTTACGTATATTTTTATTATTTTCAGATCTTACCCATAGGATTACACTTCATATGATATAATTGTATGCATAAATTATTAATTTAGAATTAAATAACTTTTAAAAATTAATATTTTAAATCGTAAATTTTAAATCTTAGCTTTGCCTCGTATCTCTCATTTAGCTTTTTGACAGAAGAAAATATAATTGGTTATATAAAATAAATCAGTATTTTCCGTGTTATTAATTAAAGAATTAAGAATTTAAACAAAACATCCCAAATATTCATGAAAGTACTTCTCTTAAATTAATCCAAATTAATAATTTTACACTTCAAAGTTTCTTTAAGATGAACAACAAGTAAAGAAAATTGACATGAAATGTATATTTTTTGTTTTTATAATACTCTTTTTTGAAATTCTATTTCAAATTGTTTTTTCCAATTTCAACCAAATATTATCCAAACAATTCCCGTTTCAACGGACCACATAAATGGTTTAATTTATACTATCTATCTAACACCTAAATAACAAACTATATAGATTGGTGATAAAAAGATATATCGTACAACATTATCATTCAACAAAAATTGTGATATTCAAGAAAATTAACTACCTACCTTTAATTAGCCCTATGGAATATATTTGAATTATACTTTCTTTCATTTCAAAATACTTATCGTTTTTATTAACAATATTTATTTAGAATTTCAAAATCAAATTACGTTTTTTTTTTTACTTAATTACCTACGTCAATCGTATTAAGCATTCAGTTCTGCACATATCGTAGGTGACCGACGCCACTATTTTGTTCTTGAAGACTACAAATATCTCAATTATAATACAGAAATAAAGAAAATGTTCAATGAAGATAAATAATCATAATAAAGACATACGTAAGGATAAAATAGTTAAATATCGTTCCCTCCTAATTATATTACACCATTCGTTCCAAAATTAAGTGGTGATTTTAGATCACCCCTTAAAGAAACTAATTAACGATTCTTGGTTATGTAAACAAAGACAATTTTGATTAAAAAACACTAATTAACGACTCTTGGTTATGTAAATAAGGACAATTTTGACATTATACGATCAATTCCTTCTTTAAATGCTAAAACATCACTTATTTTGAATTAAGATTAAAAAGGCTAAAACATCACTTATTTTGATATAAAAAAATATTTTATTAAGAGTCGTGTAAATGAAAAACACAGCAAGTATTTCGAGACAAAAAGAATTAGAAGTATTATATTGTTCACATTTAAAACCACTTCGATTATAACACATGATTTTTAGGACAACTCAAAGCCAAAGGTATTGTGAAAGTATTTTCAAGTAACAAGCAATCTTTTTCAGCAATATCTCACTTTATTATTCCTATATAAACATTGCCAAAACAATTTATTTTATTCCCCTCTCATACTTTGAGTTATTTTTCTCTCTTTGTATCACTTTTCAACAATTACAAGTACACTCAAGAATGCCTCTCTTTACTACTCTTCAATTAGCCTTTGCTTTTGGCATTCTTGGTACTTAACAATTCATTTCTTTCTATCTTTTCATTTCCTCTATTTTTCTCGATTATAATTAACTATCATGTATTTTTTTCCCCGCAGGAAATGGGGTGTCGTTCTTGGTGTACTTGTCCCCACTGTAAGAATTATCATCATTATCATCATTCTTCTTATTATACGTTCTTATTTACAAATATTCTTAATTTACAGGCCGACTTTCTATAGGATATTTAAAAGAAAATCGACCGAAGGATTTCAATCGATACCTTATTCGGTTTCGCTTTTCAGTGCGATGCTATATTTATACTATGCTTATCTCAAAAAAAATGAGATTTTGCTTATCACTATTAACAGCTTTGGAACTGGAATACAATTGATATATCTCACTATTTTCATGATATACGCCACCAAATCGGCTAAGGTATATATTTTTATCGCGAAATTTTATAAGATTTTGAAATTATGAATTCAGAACGAAATGTCTTAAGTATTTAATTATTTTTTTATCGATTTTGTAGATATTTGCTACGAAGCTGTTGATTGGATTTAACATAGTGGCATTTGGCGCAATTGTTGGGTTGACATATATTTTTGCTAAAGAAAATGATTTACGAATCAGTATCGTTGGATGGATTTGTGCGGTATTTTCTGTTAGCGTTTTCGCTGCTCCTTTAAGCATTATGGTACGTATCATGATTTAAAAATTAAATCAAATCGAGTATCATTTCAATAATATATCGTGTCATGATACACACTTTTTTTTTTTTTGCAGAGACGCGTTATTCAAACAAAGAGCGTTGAGTTCATGCCATTCCCTCTATCTTTTTTCCTTACAATTTGTGCTGTCATGTGGTTTTTCTATGGTCTATTGAAAAAAGACATGTACATTGCGGTAAGTCATGTGTTAAAAGTTACAAAACATTGTTATTTCCAATTTGATCCATTAACTTATATACATTTGACAGTATATGCTTATATTTAACTTTGATTTGTGATTGTATGAACAGATGCCAAACATTCTAGGGTTTTCATTTGGAATTGCACAAATGATATTGTACGCGATCTACAGAAATAAAAAGCAACAAGTTCTACCGGACCTAAGTCTGATGGACCTGAAAGAAATCGCGATTGACATGAAAGCGGTGGTGGTGGAGATAATTCAAGAAAATGTTGATGATGAGAATAAGAATAAGATCAATAAGCAAGAAGAAGTTGATAGTGTTGATGAAAAAAAGGATGATAATAATAAGCAAGATGTTGCATTAACAACTTCTAATGTATGAGAAAAATTAATTAATGCACCAAAAATTAAGCTACAAAAGATAGATATATATATATATTTGCCCCCTAATAGCCAAAGGCAAAGAAGGGTTAAAAATGCAAAAGGGGAATTTTATATATAATGTATCAGATGAAATTCATGCTAATTAATGTGTTAATTACTTTTGTTATTTTATTTACTGTTTTTTACTAATTAAAGGATGCAATTATTTCCTTGTTTTGTATCTTCATTTTTACGTATAAAAGCAAGTTGAATATATTAATATCCTGATTTTGCTCTCTTTAATTACTTGTTCAGTTTGTATTTTGAACATTTCTTAAAACGATATTGCTTAAGGAATATGTTATTAAAGACTTCTATTTTCCTTGGCGTATGTTATTTTTTGATACAAAAAGGATTAAAATTGAATTTTTAAGATAGAGTAGTAAAAAGAAAAAAAATTATTTTTATTATATATATATATGCTATTGGTGAATTTTCTTGAAAGGTGAAAAATGTTTTAAATCACAATCACATAAGACGTATTGCACGAAACTTCTTTAAAAAAAAAAGATGAAGAAGAAAGAAAATGACAAGAAACTACATTGACATCCATTTCATAGAAAGCAAATTTTCAACTTTATGTGATCTAGTAATTACTTGATGAATTATTTTTTTAAGAAAAATTATTAATAATTGTGACTTAAAATATTTTTATAGTTTGTGATCATAAAACTTTGATTTTATTTTTTTAAATATATATTCAGATAAAATAATTTCATTCGAATAAATTAAATATAACATCGCATAAAATTAAATGGAGAAATTAGTGGAGTGACAATTTTGTATCATTCCTATTGCCCCTTTAGCAGGAAATGAGATACTAGAGTAGTTATACATCTTTCAGTAGAAATTGAATGAATTTTCTCTAAACCCCTTATAAAGTTTTTTCAAGCACAACATTCATATCACCAGAAATACCTTATCGTTTATTGAGAGAATGTATATATATATACTAGTTTTTGAAAACGTATACTACTACCAAACAATGTAAATGTTTAGTTACATTTCCTTTCTACTTTTCTTTTTTGAGATAATTTTATAACTTGTGAGATTTGTATTTTTGGGGGACAAAAAGTAGCCAAATATCGCACAATTTATAAAATTACCTAAAAAAAAGAGGAGGTAAATGTAACTAAACACTTACAATATAAGATGTGTTTGTTTGTTTGATTTTGGTAGGGTTCCAAGTCAAACCCAAATCATTTGGGCTTTACAAATAGTTTTTAAATGGAAAGACATTTGGCATATATATACAATTTTAGAATTGGAAAAACTACCTAGTCACACATACATCACTACCAATCTACCATATATACTATAGAAAATTTACTTCTACGAGTGCCTTTTAATAAATAATTATTAATTTTAGCAATATTTTTTATTTATTATCATTTATAGCAATATTATATTAAATCTGCAATATATATTAAAAGTAGATTAAGTATGCAATATATATGTATTATAACTGTTTTTAGAAATATATTAGACTTGTTTGTTAGAAATTACGTCAAGTTGTAAGTAACATAACAGATACACCATTAGATATGCAACAATGTTTGATACAGATCATGTGTACATGTATCTATTTAAGAGTTCATGTATCTGACTTAAGTATATGTATCTATGAGAAAAAAATTCAGATGCTAAAAAAGGGGAGAATTTTGAAAAAATTTACTCGTTTTTTTGGATTAATGATAAACAGATACTTTACCATCGTAATTTTTCTTGAATTTGTGTGTTTCAGTTACATTTCATATTTAGATACACATAATTATAAGTATATGCTTATTATGTATTCGGAATACGTGATTTTGAATATAATGTATGAATCTAAAACTTAATACATCAAATTAATACTAGATACATAAAATTAAAATTAGATCACTTAAATAGATATATGAAATCAATACTAGATACATATAACAAATACATTAAATAAATCTAAATACTTCTATGATACATATGGATGTACATGTATGATGCTCACGTATCTAAGTGTTTAGTTGGTTGGATACATCATATATTGATATTTGATAATACATACATCAAATAAATGAATTTATTATTTTAAGAGTGATAATATGAAATTAATCAAATTAAACGACTAATACATACATGTGTTTTTTAATCTTTTATTAATAATATTAATGAATTTATTATAATAATAAAATAAAATTAATTAAACATACCTTGATTTCCGTCTTATATTAATGGATTTGATTAATTTAAAATTTCAAAAATAATTGTCCATGTATTCTGAAAAATCCTTAATTACTTCTATAATTAAGGAAATCAGTCACAATCAATTAATTTAAACAAATAAAATATTTATTTAAAATTTAAAATTTGACAGAAACATGTATCTTACGAATTCCAACTCGTATATCCTAAGCATAAAATATAATAGAGCAAGTAATATTTGAAACTATTGAAAATGTTAGCAATTAAGATCTAAACTAGTGTAATTTATATAGTTTGCCCTTTAGAATTATATTTGTAGCCATTGGGCTAACAGTTGGTATTGGTATTTGAAGCCCATTCAGCAACATGTAACTCTTACACTTTATTTGACGGTTGTTACGTATTGTTTTATAATGTATCATATTATATTAAATTGTATCATATTATATTGTTTTAAAGAATACAATATTCAGATAAATTATATTATTTTTCATCATTATATAGTGTCACACATCTATAATTTGAATGATAGCCTACGAGAAAAATAAGAAACGGGATGGAGCTTACTAAAAAAAAAAAAAAGGTAGGCTAAAAGATGTGTTTGTTTGTTTGATTTTGGTAGGGTGCCAAATCAAACCCAAATCATTTGGGCTTTACAAGTAGTTTTTAAAAGGAAAGACATTTGGCATATATATACAGCTTTTAGAATTATCTTTGTAGCCATTGGGCTAACAGTTGGTATTGGTATTTGTAGTCCATTTAGCAACATGTAAATCTTAAGCTTTATTTAGACGGTTGTTACGTATTATTTTATAATGAGCCGTATTATATTAGATTGTATCATATTATATTGTCTTAAAGAATATAATGTTCAGATAGATTGTATAATTCTTCGTCGTTACATAATGTCACACATCTATAATTTGAATGATAACCTACAAGAAAAGTAGGGTACGAGATGGAGCTTACTACGAAAAAGTAGGATAAAAGATGAATATAATTATTAATAATAAATCAAGACAAAATGAGAGGAAAAATCTTAAGGTAACAACATGATCATATAAATCAATCGATACATAAAATGAGTCTTTCGTCGTTATCTAACAATGGATTTAAACCATACAATACAATAGAATTTAACTAACAATCGAAATAAATATTATATTTAAACTAACAATACAATACCATACAATAAGTAACAACCATCCAAACAAGTGAGAAATTTAGGAAAGAGAATGAATTGATTTGGAGTGACTGTATAATTATGAAGAGAATTAAGTTGATATATAATTAAGAGATCTATTTTAAGCTAATTTACAAAATGATATATCTTGATGTATCCAATTTAAAATACGATACAATTTTTTTAATTAAAGATGCATAATTATTTAAAAGTATAAATACAATTAATATATATGATATGAATATATATCTGATAAGATAATTTTTCCTAATACGACAAAATATAAATTAAAATAAATTTCTCTTTCAAAAAAGATCTTCATATTTCAGTATTTTTTATTATTATTAGAAAATATTATATGGGATTGATCGTTAGCAATGATTGAGATAGTGGCCACTGATTTATTTCTAGGAATGGTGACTGAAGTTCACATAATGTACAGACTTAAGAGCACCATACAAAAAAAAAAAAAATCCTCAATTTCGAGAAAATAACTTTGTGGTCCACTTTATGATAACGAAATATTAAAGTTTTCGTATTCGATTGTTTATATCAAATCAGATAATTTCGTAAATCACTATTATAAAGTGAGCGTGACTCAATTATGGTTAGTTGTGATAAAGTTTATGCACATATGTAGTTATAGTGTAACTACTTTTTACATCATTAGGATCATATTTTCGTATCGTAAAGATCACTTAAAAGTATAGTCATGTTTTGTTTGCATAAAAAATAGTAAAAAATCATAGGAAATATACTGTGATAATAGAATATAGCTTGTCAAAAGTTATTGGAAAGTATACATTGATTATACAATATAACTTACCTATATATAAGATATACAATGAGTATACATTATGATACACTCAAAATGCTGGCTATAGTTTAACTATACATAAAATATACACTTAATATATATGAAGTGTATATCGACTATACAATCTCAATCAACTCAAAATCACCTCCAAACAGTCTCAATTCTAGATATGAAATCCTCTCGTGATGTTTCGAGTCTTTTATATATAATTCGCTCGAAATGATTCACATTTGCGGTACATTAAATTTTTTTAAAAGATGAAGAAAAAAGTGGAAAAGAGACAAGAAGAAGAAGAACCGAAAGAAGAAACTGCCACGACGATGACAACAAAGGTGGAAAATTGACAATTTTTTTTGAGAATCAACTTGTCCTAAATGTCATTTAATCTAATTAACCCTATTTTATTTTTAATTTTTCAAATTTCATATTTTTAGGAGTTTTATTTATAAATATTCTTTGAATGTTTGCTGTAGCAAAATAATATTTGATCCATGAAGACTGAAACTTTCAATCCACTAAATCGTCCATTTATTAGCTCGACTCATAATGATTCACCCATTCAGATCTTCTAAAATCTAAACTGATATGTAGTTCAAACTAGCTAATAAAAACTCATTATTTTAAAAAAAATAGTTTTCTTGTTTTGTTTGATATGTATTTTTGGTAGGTGCTTAAATCAACTACAAATAAATAAATTAATTAAAATTAAATAAAGTTTAAACGAATTTGAGTTATGATTCATTTTGTAATCTATTTCAGTCCAAGTTACCTATAATTCTGTTTACATATAATGCATCAATTATTTTAGTGTAAATATAAAATAGTATAATAAGTCATCCATTAATGTGGTAGCTAGCTTTGGTCTATGGAGAATTGAATACAATGAACTACCGGCAGAAGATAACGTACATTATTGTCCTTGTTTTATTTTGTCTTTAATATATATATATATTGATGTTTCATTTAATGCAAACTATCAATAAACGTGTCTACTATTACAAAATTTAAATAAAGAAAGGCAAATTATGTTAGCGTTTGGTCATAAATTTTCAAATATTTTTAGCAAATATTATTTGAGTGAAATTACGCCATATGTTTGATCATAATATTTCAGAAATCATATTTTACTTCTTTGTGTTTTAAAAAAAATGTGATTTATACCCATAAGTTTTAAAAACTATCAAAATAAACTATAAATTTAGATTATAAGTCAATTGAATCTTCGTTACAAAAATTACTAGTGTCCATGACACTGGAGCAATGTGGTAGTGTGGAATGAGTGCAACACGCATCATTCCATACATATTGAAGTTAACAAAGCACATGACTTTGTTACCGTGAGACGATTGTTCATCGACAACCATATCATCACTTTTATATTCACTGAACATTTCATCACTACTTTGGCGTTCATGTAAAAATTATGCAATACAACGCGAACAACTATAATAGAGGGTGTTTCTGTAAAGATAAAAATTTGGTGTAGAATTTAATTTTTGAAAGATCCCAAATAATGAAGTTTGACCCAAACTATCTTTTTCCTAGTATTTGAGAATTTGTATTATTTTCCAAAAATCTTTGCCAAATAGTGACAAATTGTATGGACAAACACTATTTGTCAACCCCCCCCCCCCCCCACACACACAATGTAACGTTCCGGAAAATCATATGTCTAATGAAGAGCCCAGTATGCCCTTAGGATATCCTATTAGGGGTACATAGGCACCCCAATACCCAATATTGAGCATAGTATAGAAAAATTGGCTAAGGGATATTATCCAATTTTCTATATACGAATAAGAAATATACTTTTTGGGTTGTCATACCCCAATCCAAGATTGATGTTCAATAAATGTACCTGCAATGAAGACCCTAAGCTAAATTAAATGACATCTCAACAAAACATATGAAGTACTAGGCATAAGTGTCAAGCCTAGCACCATAGCACATGACCATTTAAAATGATCATGTAAATTAAGCAGTGCCCAAGGACATGGTGAGGGTCCTTGGGACAATAAGTAAACATTCCCAAATGAACCATAAATAATAGTTAGTTAGAAAAGTACAACCAACCCATGTGCAAGCACATGTGCAAGACATGTGAAGAAGTGGCCAAGGAGGGGACCACCCTAACCGAATTCGGTTAGGGTAGTTAGGGGGGAAAACGTGCACAAGGGACCCCTCCATGTGGGGACTAACGTCCTAACTAATTCTAGACTCTAACCTACTGCCCTAAATAGCGAACTAACCTAGGACCAAACGAAATAAACTAATTAGTGCACCCGACAACCTAGGACCAAAATCGGGTTGACACTAACCGAGTACTAGTTAAAGAGACAACCTAGTACCTAACCTAGGATGGTCCAAAAGGTTAGTTATGGTCCTAACAACTTAGGGGTACTTTAGTAATTCCCCTAGGTTACCTAATTAATTAATTTGGCAAATTAATTAATTAATTTAAAAGGGCTAAAACCGAAACTAAAAAGGAAATTTTCAGATTTCGATTAAGACAAGAAAGGGACAACCTAGTACCTAACCTAGGATGGTCCAAAGAGTTAGTTAAGATCCTAACGACTTAAGGGTACTTTATTAATTACCCTAGGCTACTTAATTAATTAATTTAGCAACTTAATTAATTAATTTAAAGGGGCAAAACCGAAATCACAAAGCAATTTCCAGATTTTGGTTAAAACAAGAAAAAGACAACCTAGTACCTAACCTAGGATGGTTCAAAGGATTGGTTATGGTCCTAACGACTTAAGGGTACTTTAGTAATTACCTTAGGTCACCTAATTAATTAAATTAGCAATTTAATTAACTAGTTTAAATGATCAAAACGAAATTCTTACACTAACCTAGTACAACTCAAGAAACATCCTAGTACAACCTAGGATGGTCCAAAAGGGTTAATTTTGGTTCCAATGACTTAGGGGTACTTTAGTACTTACACTAGGTCCCTAAATTAATTAAATTAAGGATTTAATTAATTAATATAAAGTCAAAATGTTGACCAAAACCATAGTCAATACCAATTTCAAGATTTGACTAGGTGTTATGTTCTCCTATGTTTAGTCAACTTAGGAGGGGCGTTTTGGTAATTGGTTAATTAGTTCATTAAATTAACTTATTAAACCTAAGTTTTATAATTCAAGATCAGTTCTTAAACATAAAAATCACGTTCAAACTCATAGAAAAGGCGACACAAAAACAGCAAGCAACAAACGAAAGAAAAACAGAATATTTATCGATTTCTCTAGGGCGATTTCAAGGTTTCTTCAAGGTTTCCTTCAAGGTGGTCTTCGTAGATTAAGTTCTACATAAGGTATGGGTTTCTCTCCTGGAATTATTTCTCCAAGAGTATTTTCCTTCGAATGATTCACAAGATCTTGAAAACTAGGGTTGTTCCCGTCGTTCTCGTCGAACTTCCCTTCCCTAGTATCCTTTTTTATTTCAATGTTGAATAGGTTAGAGATCATGTTGTTGGTATGTGGTGCTGGCTGTTCTTAACATGTATTGTTCTTGAATGATGAGTATTGAATGGACTTATTAACTTGTAATTGCGTAAAGTTAATCTTATCATGATAATTAAGGATCGATAATATACTAAGATAAGTCCGTAATGTGTTAAGTGAATTATGTGCCTTTGGATGAATGTTGACTTGCTGTTGTTATGATGTTATGAAGATGCTAAAGCCATCAAATGTTAATATGATGCTGTCCAATATGTTCTTAAAACGTGACACTAAAAGCCATAAACTAAGAATTGGCTCAAAGACATCTATGAAATCATATCTTGAATAAATTGGCTATCTGATTCCAATAAAGTTGGCTAACTCTATTTGGTCAAGATGAATATATGCTAATGGCTAGGAACTTATGTAAATGATTAAAAGATTGGTTAATGGTTCATACATATGGCAATTTAAATATGAACATACGTAAAAATTGGCTTATGCCAAAAAGATTGAATTGGTTAGTCTAACATACCCTATCCACACGAATTGTGAACGTAAAAACATTGAATTGTTCTTGTAAGTTAATCAAAGGTTAAAAGTTCAAGTGTAGTGAAAGTTTGGCTTATGCCAATAAATTGGCCTACAATATTATCTCCAAAAATATATAACAGAGTTGGCTAATGATTCCATGAAATTATATTTGAATGAAAGTTTGGCTTATGCCAATAAATTGGCCTACAATATTATCTCCAAAAATATGTAATAGAATTGGCTAATGATTCCATGAAATTATATTTGAATGAATGTTTGGCTTGTGCCAATAAATTGACTATGAAGTTATTTTCAAATTTTCTAGGCCAATACTAATCATATGCCAATCTTGTGTAGCCAAAACAATGAAATGACAACTCAAGTACTTCTAAGCTAATTCAATGAATCCATAACCAAGGGCATTCCATTCATTGGGACAACTCCCAACATGCTCTACAAGAATGAACTATGAACACATGAAACTCATTGAATGAAGTGCTCATCGTCCATAAACGGTGATGAAGCTACTACACTAAAGTAAGTAAGTAACGTGAGTTATAACATAATTAAAGGGGTCTAAATTAAGTAAGTGACCAGAATAGGGTGTTAAAGGAAGTGAGACAAGTCTTACTTACACCAAAGCTAATTTGTTAAAAGAATACTCACGAATGAAGGTGTTAGAATGTGTGAGACTAGTCTCATTAACACCTAAGGATGATATGTAAGGACAATTCACATTCATAAATGTAAAGTAAGGATGATATGTAAGGACAATTCACATTCATCAATGTAAAGTAAGGATGATATGTAAGGACAATTCACATTCATCAATGTAAAGTAAAGATGATATGTAAGGACAATTCACATTTCATCAATGTAAAGTAAGGATGACAAGTCATCAAAAGAGTAAATAAGTCTCAATCATACTCTATATGTAAGTGTAAGGACAGTTCACACTTAATACTAATGATGAGATGAGAAATAATCTAATGAGCTATGATGTCCTCATGCTAGAAGCTAGCTTCCATGATGTATGAGTTGAATGTAATGGAACTTTATACTGAGCACCGATAGGCTAGCTATGAGCGGTGATGCCTTCCTTCGGGAAGGGCGGAGGTTCACGTAACTCTCATGAGATGAAACTGTCCGGCATGCCGGGTATGGGTCTCCTTATATCTCCTAGTCTTTGAACCTATACTGCCAATATAGGGACCTAGCAGGGTTCAATTCCCTATATACGCTAGCATGTTTTGGTTTCACCTTGGCCAGTGACTCCACCTCTTTTCGGTGTGGGGAAGACACCGGATTTCATGAGCTCACATGATCTATGTCGGTTAAAGTTGAAGTTCCTCAAAGTATGAAAGATAAAGAAATGAACGATACCGAAGGTGTTTGTGCAAGACAATCAGGAGGTGAAATCAGATTCAAGTAATGGCATTAGGTCATTCTTGGTCATTGCACTTCATGATCCCGATGAGAGTCTTAAACTTCATCCTAGGTATGGCTGGTGTTTACATCAGCATACGAATTAATGAAATGAATAATGTGAAGTACGAATGAACGAATGAAGTAGACTCTGTGTTTGATAAAGAAGGCCCTCGGGTTGAGGTCCCATATGTTGGGCCCTCACTTGAGATGTCTTAATGCTATATCAACGATTCCAAGGTCTCGTGTATATGAAATATATAATTATAAAACATGGAAGTAATGAAATCAATGGCATAATCAATAGAGAATGGCTTATGAAATGTAATGAATACTTGATGTAATGAATAACTTGTTGTAAGGATAGTCAAATCGTGTCCAATAAAGTTTACAATAAGTAAAGGGCATAGCCAATAATGAATTCTCATGTTATGAAAATGATAAAGCCAAATAAATTGGCTTATGATGACTTTATATAATTGACAAAAGATGTTAGCCAAATAAAATTGGCTGATAATGACTTCTTTTATTATGAAAATGATCATAGCCAATAATGAATTCAAATATACTTATCCAAATTGATCAACTAATGTATTTAGCCAATAAAAATTGGCTTATAAAGAATTCATGCCCAAAGTAAGCAAGAATATAAGTTTTAGTGATATGCCCCAAGAACTATGCACATTATGCAATCAACTAAAGAATGAGTATAGTCAATAAGTATTGACTTATAAATATATTCATGCCCCAAATTGTAGTTAAGTCACATTTCTTAATCTCTTGAATTACTTACTTGATTCATTGTGGGTATGGGACTACAATGAATCATTGCACTTGTAAGTAAAACATAGGACTAAAGGAGTTATAGAACTACACAACAACAAGAAGAAAAAGACTGAAAAATAATCTAAGTGTACAAAGAGGAGCTCTCGGCCTAAGAGGATCAAAATCTCAAATCTTCGCTCGAGTTGTTCTAAAATTATGTTGATGATACTAATGTCTTGTAATCATATAGAAAATGAATTGTGTGCTTTGAATGCATTAAAATACATCATATTCATACCACAATTCACAACTAACGAATTAGGAAAGTCTAATGACTAGACTTTCCAGAAATGGCATGTTGCTTAGGAAGAGCTTTCCTTGATCATGCATAGCTTTATGTGTATGTGTGCATACACCCATACTTAGTACAAGTGGTGTACTAACCCCCTACTATTTACTATTTTTATAGGTGCAGGTCTGAGGACAGATTGACGACACTTGCAGCGGTTTGGACTTCAGCGTTTCTCCAAACCAATTGGTAGGTCCTCATGATTTCGAGGATGCTACAGATTTAGTCTAGCCTTAGTTTTAGACATAGCTAGTTGATGTTGTCCCTAGCGTTTCTTTCGTACCTTCATTTTGAAGCTTTGTAATAAGGCCGTGTTTGGCAAACTATTTATGATATATTCATCTTCAGTTTCGAATTGATTCTTTATGTTAGATGGTTGTTTTCTTATGTTGAGCTTAGTATATGATGTATCTAGTTAATAATTATATGAAGTCTATGTATACTTCATACATATAAAAAGTTTTAAATTTTCCGCAAATTTAACTAGATGAATGTGATGAATGCAAGATGAGGCTTGTCTGCGACCTCTGAGAGGTGAACGACGCCGGTTGCGATCCGAATTCCAGAATCCGAGTCGTGACACACAAATTTTACTTGGGAAATCTATGATCATACGGGTCCTATGTATTGACACTCATGTAAAAATACTCAATCCTTTTCACTACATAATTAGACATACTTCACTATTATACATACTATTATTATCTAGGTCAAATACATAAACAGATCTCTAAACTTGTTGGGTTTTTCCCCTTATGTACCTCAACTATGCCATTTTCCAATTGAATCATTGAACCGCCCATAATTTGTTCCTTTTAAACCAACACCGTTGGCTGATGTGGAATCAAATTTTTGAGGGGTACTGATAGAGGATACATATGTTGTTCCAGAACTCATTAGTCCAATTGATAGTGAAAATGTTCGAAAATAATTATGTTTTACTTCAAGTCATTTGAACACAGTAGAAAACAAATGAGACTAACACAATTTGTTTTCATTCTTTAATAAAAAAACATTACAATACGAACACAATCGAAGGCATTTACAATAGAAAAGCCGATCAAAATCAACTAGCGATGTTTACAAGGAACAAATTATGGGTGGTTCAATGATTTAATAGGAAAATGACGTAGTTGAGGTACCTTAGGGGAAAAACCCAACAAGTTTAGGGATTTGTTTATGAGTTCGGCCTACTATCTATGTTTGAAAATATCACATATATTACCACTAATTAAGAGTTTCCTACATATCTTACACTTAGATACATGTATTTTTGCTACGATACACGACAATAAGAAGAGAGGCGAGCAAGATTGAAAAAAAAGGCAAGCGAGATTCGTATGTGTACCTGATAAATGTGAATCATACTAAATACACACTAGACACATGCATATGTATATATATGAAGTGATTCACGTATATCTAGGATACCACATACGCGAGAAAGTGGTGAGCGAGATGGGAGAGGTGAGGGAGGGCAGCGAGATTTTCATGTATCACAGATATATGCTAATCTACTTAAATACAATGTATATAAAAAATTACACCTAAATTTGATCCCACCTATCCGAAATACATGTATCTGAAAGTATCAAAATCTGGTAAGATATGTAATATTGCAAACTAGAGTGTATCTAAGTAATACTTTAGCTCCAAAATAAATTATTTCACGATTTTATTCCAAACATAGGATAAACTCATTTAAAAAATTAATTCAAAAATAGTTATTCATTATCCTTCGTACTAAATACGCCTTTAATATACAATAACAATAACATATCTAGTACGGAGTAAAATTTTACTAAGTAAGATACGAAAATGATAATATGTACACATTCCTTATCACTACTTGATCAGGCATAGTAAATGAGCCTTTAGTATATGCAAAAAAAATTACAAAAAAATGTGAAGTTTGGAAATATCTTTTGTAGGAAAGGATGACCAATTTATAGTCTTAGTCAAACACAATATTAATCAATGTCTCATCTTTCATTACCCTCCAAATATTATTTTATTTCAAGTTGAACAAGTTAATTATCTCTTTTACATTCCCATCATGCGCAACTTGTCTTTTCTTCTTTTCTCTTCCCAAATCACTAAATTAGAGTAACATCAATTAATCATGAATTAAATGCAACATACCCTCCAACCAACGCAATAGAGCAAGTAGACAACCACCACATTAATCCATCATATAATAATAATTCATGTATATGTTGTACTCTCTATTTATAATTCCAAATTCACAAAAACATTATATTCACACAACAATATTATATACATATCTTTGTTATGTACTTTAGTCTTTATAATTTGTCTTCAATATAACCATCCAGTATTCGAAATTCACGTTCAACCATATAGTAGTAACCTTTATGAAGACATTGGAGACAAGCAATGGGGCAAGTGGTTCTAATGAGGGTAAAAAGAGATGTGATGAAGAATTGAATAATTGTAGAAAATATGATATGATTTTGAGAATTATGGGGCTAATTTTTACTTTAGTAGCTGCAATTGTGGCTGGTTCTAATAAGGATACTGAATCAGTTGCAATATCTCTTGTAGATGGATTGCCTCCTTTGCACCTTACTCTAACTGCAAAATGGAGTTATATGTCTTCCACTGTGTAAGTTAATTCTAACATATACTATATATAAACTCGATCGCCTATTGTCTTATTTTTCAGGTTACTAATTCAGTTATTATAAACGGTTATATACAGTTTTACTTTCTCCGTTTTACAAAGAATGATCTGATCTGACTTGACACGGAATTTAAGAGTATAAAGAAGACTTTGTATCTTATGGTCCTAAATTAAAGTTAGGTTAAATATACAAAATTGTTCTTTGATCTTGTGGCCTTAAACATTCCACGCGAAAAGCTAAAATTAAAATGTTATAAAAAAAAAAAGAGAAAGAAATCATTATTTTTGAAACAGACTAAAAAGGAAAGAAGATCATTCTTTTTGAAACGGAGGAAGTTCATCCACTATCTTATTTTCAAATTACTTTTAATTCATTTATTATAGACGATTACATGTAGTTATTTTTGAATTAATTTCTAGATAACTAGCTTTGCCTTATTTTTCAAATTACTAATTTCACTTATTACGAATGTTGGTTACATGTGGTTATCTTTTTAACTAGTTTTACACTACTATAACTTGTTATTTGAAAAATTAGTAATTTCATTTGCTATAGATACATACACGTAGTTATTTATTATTTATTTCACGTGTTTCTTTTAAGCATGTTCAACTCCCAAAATTCTTGAATCCCCCCTATAAAATTATTGTAATATTGTAATAAAAACATGAATAGTAAATAATTGTTTTGTTATTGTACAAAACAATTAGTTTATGCTATATTCAATTAATTGAGTAGAGAGGCTATTAAATCAAATCATCAATTGTAACTCTTGCTTGGAGGAAGAAGTCAACTTCATAACATAATCACATACACTTATTAATTCCGTCAGTGTATACAAGTTAAATCTTTCGTTGTTCAACAAATGATAGGTACTTTGTGGCTATAAATGCGATAGCATGTGCTTATGCAGCGATATCTATGGCGTTTATTGCTCTAACAGGAGGAAGTAGAAGAAGAAATTGGAAAGGCTCTATCCTTGTTGTTGCTCTAGACTTGGCTATGGTGGCATTACTTTTTTCAGCCAACGGGGCGTCGGCTTCAATTGGACTCATTGCTTTAAATGGAAACACACACACTCAATGGCACAAAGTTTGTTATGCTTTTAAGAGATATTGTATCCAAGGGGGGGCCGCTCTTGTTATATCTATGTTTGGTTCATTCTTCTTTATTTGTATTGTGTTACTATTCACTTATAATCTTCATAGAACTACTTTAAATTATTAAAGGGTCTATGTCGAAATATAAAAAAATTATGATGACTCTCGAATGAAATTAGATGAAATTTGTACTCATATTTATTATTTGTGAGCTATATTTGTAGCCCTTACATTACAATGAGCTACACTAATAATACACCTACTATTTATATGGAATTAACTCCAAGTGTATGTCTTAAAATCGTTTCATATTAGTTGTCTTTTAAAATTTTTACACATATCTTTAATAAGGACGACATGTAATATCTTTAACCACAAGAAAATTATTAAAAACAATATATTAATATCAAGTCTGCATTTATAGTCAAAAAGGGAATAATAAATATAGTGAGATGGATCTTGGTGCTTAGACTTATTGTTGTTGAATAGGAACAGGCTGCACCCTAACTCATCAACCTAAGCCTCAATATGAGAACTGACGCGTTTCAACTCTATATGAGGAGCTTACCCCTACTTCAATAAAAGTCCGTCCCTAGTTTCTTTCATTTTTAAACTTCTAATCGTTTGTAAGTGTTCTGGTGATTCTTGGGTGATTGTTTCACCTTATGGCTTTGTGTTGTACTAAGGTCAGACTTAGCCCTCCTCTGCTTCTTTTTTGTTAATACAACACGATTCAGAGATAATTTAGATAATTTAGTAATAAATTTAATAAAATAGAGAAGTCGCTCAACCAAAAAAAAATTGTATTTCATATTATAGCAAGGATTCAACCCAAGATCACATAACTGAAAAACAACAACACTAAGGGTGTGTTCAGTAGAAAAGAAAATGTCTTTCGTGAAAAAATGTTTTTGGAAAATTAAATGTGTGTTTTACTTTCTTTTTTTGTGTTCGATACATAAATAAAAAATATTATTCTAAAAGAATTTATCTATAATCTAGACAACAACGGAGGTGGAAGTTAATGTAAGGTGCGTGGGGCTGAAGACATAGATGACACATGTTGAAGGGTGAGAAGTATATAATCAATGTGATACATCACTTATGTAGTAATTTGTATTCCCTACTTGTACTAGTAGATCATTTTTCTAAAGAAAATATTTTAAATAAAATTTTAACTCAGAAAAATTGAAAGAACCTTTACTATAAATAGGGGCAAACAAAAGCAAAGGAGAAACAAAAAAAAAGGTAATTAACAATGTGTATTTAAAAGTCAAAATTAATAAGGGAGCAAGAAAATATTATTTTAAAAGAATTTATCTATAATCTAGACAATAACCGAGGTGGGAGTTCATGTAAGGTGGGTGGGATTGAGGGCAAAGATGGACATATTGAAGGGTGAGAAGTATATAATCAATGTGATACGTCAGTTGTGTAATTTGTACTCTATACTTGTACTAGTGAATCATTTTTCTAATTTTTAAAAAACTTCATAAAGAAAATAGTTTTAAAAAATTTTGACCAAGAAAAATATTTTTCGAAACTTTTTCCGAAGAACCTTTATTACTTTAAATAGGAGCAAACAAAAGCAAAGGAGAAAAAACCAAAAAGGTACTGAACAATGTGTATTTAAAAGTCAAAATTTATGTGGGAGCAAGAAAACTTCAAACCTATTATGATATGGTTCACATGACATGGTTGCTGATTTATGGAAAGTCACATGGCCATGTGGGAGCAATTCGAACCCGAAATATTACAAACGTAATTATTTTTTTATTCATATAGAGTAAATGTTGATATTTTTTTAACTTTCTTGGTATTTTGAATCTTGTTAATAAAATTTGTAGCTCTATAACTGTCATGGAACTTCGGAGTTCATATAATCGAAATTCCATCACATGTATGAATAAACTTGACAAGAACTAGGAAAAGAGGAAAAAATGAAGCATAAGCTATTCACACAGAACTACAAAAGTTCACTAATTTGACAAACATTTGAATGAATGTATATATAAGCTGAACTGCAAAAGCCTACATACACAACAAGCTACACAAAACAACTATACTAAAAATCTCATTGTTTTTTTTACCCCTTTTCTATGCTACATGTTTTTATCAACTTCTTTTAGCTTTGCAAATTACTATAGTCTATAAATACATGCTGAAAAATAAAATAGACACCCTAATTGCCTCTATAGATCCTGCGATCGAGCTGATAAAAGATTTGCAGTCCACACGACAGAATTGAGAAAACGTTTCAGTACAGTATACTGATGATCTTCAAGCAGAATGTCCTGGATTCGGAAAAAAACAACAACGTTTGACATTACTGATGCACGGAGGAATCCCTGTAATCCATCTTGGCAAAACGTCCCTTGATTCGTGTTCTAGTTTCTGCACGAGCCTTCCTTGACTCGTACCTAATATGCTTCTCATATCTGATGAAAACATAACAACAGAATAGAATACGGATTCAGCTCTAATACCAAGCAAAACGCGACTTAAAAGACAGAATGAAAAGGCAAAGTGTTGTTACGTACCTCCTTGTTTTCTTCTTCTCCTTGTACCGTGACACAGCAGTTTCTCTTTCTTGGCTGTTTAACTCACGATGAACGACTTTAGGTACCATTTGAAATGTTTCAGTAGTGGGAGGATGATGATCTTCATTTCCTCCACCAGAAGCATCACAAACATCTGAATCTCTGTCGGGAAGTAAGCACTTTGTCTCAATGAAGCAATCCGTTAAAGAAGAAGAAAAGCCTTGATCTACGAATTCACCAGTATCACCGTGCCAATGAAAGGCACTCCCCTGCAGGCAAGAACCATGATCGATCGAGTCATGTTGTTCAACACAGCAAATGCTAATCTTCCTCTTTTGAAGATCATTTTCTATGTGAAAGTTAAATCCTTTTGTGTTAGCTCGTTCACATTGCTGATCTCAAGCTCGGATAAAGGAGGAGGGGTTACCGAGGGTCAATCAAAAACAACCTCTTTATCCCACAAAAGTAGGGGTAGGGGTAAGGATCATACATCTTATACCCCATACCCCGCTTGTGGGATTACACTGAGTTTATTATTGTTTTTGTTTTCTAAGTGAAGGTTGAGTGTAACTAATTGTAGTTCACAAAACTAATATTAAGTGTTTATAAGTCGGATTGTTCACACCTCCAAGGTTCATTTAACGCTCTAACAACTTAAGTTTTTAGACAAATGTAACACAAATCAAACATTTAACAACTATAAGAGTAGCAACAAAGAATGAAATGATCTTTACCTCAGATGAAGGAACTACATGTTGATCTGAATTCTGCATAAATCCCGAACCTTTAAATCTCAACGGACAATTTTGGACAGGTTCCATAGATTGAAATCCTATAGTTGGTACAGTTTCATCTTGATCATCACCAGAATTTGGTTCCAACTTCAATAATTCGCGAACCTGACTAAGTATTTCTTCTTTGTGTTTTCCACAAGCAGCATTTCGATTCTGATTACAAAAATACATTAGGAAATAACAATTATGACATGTGTATAACTATTAGTATAAAAGGTATATATTTTCTAGTTCAGCAATGTCCCAAAAGTACGACAAAGTTCCCTAAAATCTTATGGGATTTTGAAATTTCATCTTCAAAATATATTACAGTTCCCAAAAACTAGCACATAAAGAAATTTCAGTCCCACTCACAAAACATCAGAAACTCAATTTTTTTCATGTTTCAATTGCAAAATCTATGGCCAAACAAGAGCTTCAAAATACGAGATCTAAGATGAAAAATGAATAAAAAGAAATAACCTTAGGTAGAGGAGGAACCCCAATAGCTTGAAAATTATGTCCAGAATCATTATTAGCAATCAAATCATCAATACTAACAACAGACGGAGTATCCCAAATAACCCAATCAGAGAAACCATAATCTCCATCACCGCCACACAAAAGTTCCTTTTTCCCCAAATCTTCGAATCCAAGAATGGACAACAGCTCAGAAACAGAAGGACAACCGCTAAACCCCTCGAGTGGTCTTCTTTCATGTAGAGACAATTGTTTATTATGAGATTCCCAATCACAATTTTGACACAAAACAGAGCTCTCTGTACAACAGAGTATAGAAGCTGGAGAAGAATCACAAAGATTACAGAGTAACCAACGAGTATGTTTAGTGAAAAGCTGATTAGTTGAATGAACTTCACGGTCACAAGTAAAACAGAGCTTAGCTGAATCTGCTCTGCAATACAAAAGTGCTGTGTTGCTTCCACAAAAATCACAAAGATGCTGACTTTGTGGATCTTGATGATGATTTTCTTGATCTTTTTTTAGTTCACTCATGTTGATTGGTACCCTTTTTTAGTTTAAAAATGGAGTTTTGGTAGAGTTTCTTGGAGAGTTTTTTTTTGGTCAGCATTGGCTGTGGGAAAGCTGCAAATGCAGAGTGTTTTGTTAGGCACAAGAATCTTATCACTTTTGAAAAGGGGATTGGGGGTCCAGGAAGAGTGGAGATATTAATATCTCTCTTATTTACTTTTTCATTGTTTGTATCTCCCAATACGTGTGAGTGATCACGGGGATATTGGGGGTGGGGTGGGGTGGGGGTGGGGGATTAAAAGGTTCAGGTTGAGCTGGACGAAGGTCAATGATGATATCGTTACATTGTATTGATGTGGCGTAGATGAGGTAAAGACTTAATTCTGAAATTTGATAGAAAGTTACTATCAAAATGAGAGTGGTTGTTAGAATGATACTGTTGAATAAGGGCAGAGTGTTGATCTGTCAAAAGCTCATATGTTTAGAACATTCGTGTTGCATAGATAAGGATGTTGAGGTGAATGTGTAGTTATACTAAGAGAGATATGATTAGAAATGAAGGTATTCCGTGGTATACAATGTGAAGACAAGAAGTGTAGATGCACTAGTAAGGAGGTGCGTGAGATTGATTATAGAGGATAAAAAGAGAGCTCGAAAAAATATTAGAGAGCGATGATAAGATAGGTTATGACGCAACTTCATGTTACTGAGTATACATGATCTTAAATAAGAGGGTGTGGATAATATGGATTAGGGTAGAAGGTTAATTGGTAGAGTAATGTTGTCTTGCTTAGATTTTGCTTGGTGTCATTTTACTAATTATATTATTGTAGTTCTTGTTTTTGATATTTTTTATTGTTTATTAATTATTTTAAATAATCGATTCTAAGCATTCTTTATCGTGTTTCGATTGCCACAATATTTTAATGTTGTTTTTGCTCCCTTCCTGTAGACATAATCTACTTTCTTTACTATTTCCTTCTTCTTTGTACCTTAATTTATCGCACTTTAGGTGAGGAATAGTCTCTCCATCTTCACAAGGTAATGGTAAAATCTGCGCACAGTCTATCTTCTTAGTAGAATTTCACTAATACATTGTTATTGGGAAATATGCACCAGATAATATGGAAAGCCGCACATCAATTACAAAAATTCAATAACAATAATAAAATAATATGATAATCGAAACACAATAAATAGTAACAAATATCAAGACACTATATAAATAAACAAAAGGAAACCCTTCATACAAGTCACCGACTCTTCCAACCCTCAAAAACAACAGTTCAACCAATGACTAAAAATTACAAATTAGTATTAATTAATTATAATATATATTATTTATCACAATTTATAACTAATACATATACATAAATGAACATAATTAATTTACGTAAAAAATAGGTGTGAAGTAGGTATTTTCCTTGAATGTTTGTTATAACTTATAATTACTTTATTTTATTTTTAAAATAAAGTAAAAAGAAAAAGGTTTCTTCAAGTGCCTCGATACTTTCTCTTTTAACACTTTTTCTTAACGTTCAATACAAGATGAAGGGAAAAGTTCGACATCTTTTTACCTTCAACAAGTTTGACTTTTCTCAAAGAAAGAAAAAGAAGGATTTCGACAAGCTGACTCAATTAATTAGTAGTGGGTCTAAAAATTTTATTTACGAAGTTTAAAAAATAAAACAAAATATTTGAGATTTAAATTTGAAATCACAATCGTTAAGTTAATCTCTATTTTTATGCTCATGAGATTTAAAATCATCATAAATATGTAAAAAGAAATCGTATAATTATATATCAAATTAATTTTTAATCTCTGTATAAAATGAAATTTTCCAACGCACGGTGTCGCTCGACATCCCTTGAGTAAGGGTGGGTCCGCCCATCTATATATATACTAGATATTTGGTGTTCTTGTCAACACATCCCAATATATGTTAATCCCAATTACCGACCCAATATATGTTATTCCCTTTTTTTTTCTATTTATGTAATATAAATAAAATTTGAAAAATCAATTAATATTTTATATTTTATTTTAAAAAAAAATATGTCTGAAGTTATTAATTAGTTGTGATTTATAGTACGTTTTACGTAATCTTAAATAACATATGTTACTCCTATTCCAATTCACGTGATAATTATAAATATGTTAAGTTGTTAATTTGTGAATTCTAGAACTTTTAATGTCATTTTCAAATAATATAGATTACCTTTCTATTCAATTAGTCAAGAAAAATTATTATATGATTTAACAATATTTTGAGTTGCTATGATCTATAATATCTTCTACGTAATTTTTAATGTAATACATATTACTCCCTATGTCCTATTTCACCTTTTTACTTTGTATTTGTATTAAGAACTGATATAACTTTACCCTTCTACCCTTATTTAATGTTTTCTTAAGTCAATTATGATAAATGATTAAACATTTTCAAGATTAATTAACTACTCTATCAACGTATAATAGGCAAAATATGATAATTTATGCATAAATTTTATAAAATGACAAACATTGTGGTTCAACTATTTATAAAAAAGAATGACATATTAAATGAGATAGAGGGAGTATTATACATTTTCAAATTCATATGACAATAATAAATTTTCAAGAATCAATTAAATCTTTCTCAAAAAATTTAATTTTTTAAAAGTTGAATCTCTAATATGTTTTGTAGCTACTTCCTTCATCAATTGTTTGTCAGGATAAGGTCATGCACTTTTCTCAAGAAAAAATTAATATAAGGTGTAATTTGACTAATATAATTCTACTATATCAAGAATATCAAAAATTTATTAACCTTTCAATTGAACAGAATGGAGCAATTATCAAGGGCAAAATTAAAAAAAATGACTAATTACTTTTTTTGATTGTTTAAACTGATAATTAATTAATATTTATTTTTAGTATATCTATCAAATAATTACAAATTGAGAGAGTAAAACATAAGTTAAGTAGTTAAATTTCGAAAAGTTAATTGCCACAAAAGAAACAAAGAAAAAAAATTAAAGGAGAAATTGTGAGGAACAAATTAAAAAAAATTAAATGGGAATAGTTGAAGTGGGGTCTATATGTTAAAAGACAGTTGGATAGTAAAAAGAAAAATTGGAAAAATGTGGAATAGGCAAAAAAAATAGAGGGCCCATATTTTTCGGCTGAAGTAAAGAAATATTGGTGGACTTTTATATCCAATAAATAAGAAAGTGCAACATAAGTACAAATTTTTACATAAGATTTAGTTGAGATTAAGTTAGTCCAGGATAGATTATTATGACTAGGAAAATATAGGTGTATATTTATTTTGAGAAATTGATGAAATTAGAATATAATTAACTATGCATCCATGAAGAGTATATATTTGCTATTGTGCTGTTAGTTTATGAGACTTAGGCCTTATTTGTTTTCATTAAAATTAAGAGGTCTAAATCTGAATATTAAAATTTATATTAAGATTTGAGTGTTTTGATCTGAATACACATCTAAATATTAAGAGGTGGTCTCTAAATATGTTGTTTGTTTTCAATATCTGAATGTAGAAGTAAAATTAAAAATCATATTAATAAATATTATAAAATTTTCATTTCAACAAAATATATAACTCTTGATTTTAAAAAATGGTTTTAAAAATTTTAATAATCATGATTTGGAGTGTTATTTTTTCATTCAAAAACCTTGATAAAGAACAATACACCAAAATATTATTGCAACCAGTGTTCTTGACACACACCAATACAAGAAATTATTAATATAAAAAATTACTTGAAAGGATTTATGAAAAACTTATCAATTGGGAAAAAATGGTGTTTGATTGAGAAAAGTGAGAAAGAGAGTTTTTAGTTATGAGATAAAAAGGCACATCTAAAATAGAGAGGTTATGATTTATTATTTGATAACCTATCAAATGAGTCTGAATGTTGTTAAAAGTCTTCTACAGATCTGATTCATTCGGACCTCTTCAGACCCATTAAGAGATTTTTAAAAAATAAAATAAATGAACTTAATGGGATGAATCTGAATGATTCAGATTCAGACCTAAAAATCAAACGTACTTAATGGGCTAATATGAATGATTAAGATTCAGACATCCATTAAGTACAAACAAATGAGGCCTTAGTTCGAATCTAACAACAACACTATTTTATTATTTTTATTTCTTAAGTTTATGTTAAAATTCATATTTAGGCTAAGATACTATTGATGCGCCTAAAGTATTTAAATCCTGATTTTGCCTTGCCCCTCCCTCCACACCTATAACCCCCTCATACCAATCCAAATAGTGTCTGCATAAAATATACGGAAAAGGGCCAAAAATACCCCTGAACTACAAGAAAAGGTCTAAAAATATCTTTCATTCATCTTTTGATCTAAAAATACCCTTCTACTTATCTTTTTGGTCATTATTCTTCGATCTACTTTTTTGCTCACTTATATCCTTCCAACTAACAATCCTCTCTTTTTTTTTAAAAATATTTATCATTGTCATTTTCTTATTGGATAAAATAAAAAACCACCTCTATTATCCCCCACCCCCCAAATATTATCCAAATCAAAACAATATATCTTTTCAAGATTCAAAAAATATTTTTTTTAAATCTAGTAATTTCTATTTTCTATAGCTTTTTCCCAAAATAAAAATTGTTTTAGATAATGATTTTTTTTTAAAAATATTAATCATGCCACAATTACCGGGACATAATATAAATCCTAAAATTGACTAATTTTTTTTTTTAAAAAATTAATTATCTAAAACAATTTTTTTTTTTAAAAAAGAAATTACTAGATTTAAAAAAATATATTTTTTGGATATTGAAAAGATATATTATTTTGATTTGGATAATTATGGGGAAAAAATAATAGAGGTGATTTATTTCATTTAATAAGAAAATGACACATAATAACAATTTTTATTTAAAAAGAGAGGGTTGTTAGTTGCAAGGATATAAGTGAGCAAAAAGGTGGATGAAAGGGTAATTTTAGACCAAAAAGATGAATAGAATGATATTTTTAGACCAAAAGATGAATGGAGGATATTTGTAGACATTTTCTTGTAATTCGAGGATATTTTTGGTCCTTTTTCGTAAAATATATAATAAAATATTTTTGAAATAATAACTTTTATCAAATATAAAAAAAATAAGTAAAAATAATAATGACTTATAGAAAGATACTCTCTAAAAAACTTTTTCCTACCAAAACACACCCAATTTATTTGCACTTGTTTTTTTTCACAAACTCATTAATACGGAGATTTTGCCTAACCTCTTTCCTTTCCATTTAATAATATATAGAAAGTACTATTGATTTATTATGTAGATGATAATAAAATATAATTTCCGCTTCCAAGAAAAGAGAAAATAAGTATTTGAGAGTTAATGGTCCAATTTATTTTTTAATTTCCTATTTGGTGATGTCTAATATCTGTATTGAAGCCCCATTACGTCTGTATTTATAATGGGAAGTCTTATATTGAGAGGTAATGCATGCTCTGTCTCCTCAAGACTTATGATTAAGAATGAATGAATACTTATCACTCTATGAGAGTCCTCACTAATATTAATGGTCCAAATCGTTATACGTCGCCCAAGTTAAGCTTCATTTTCAATAAGTTCAAATGTGCAAAGAACAGGTTTGGCAAGACAAGGTGGTTGGGGTCCCAATAGGAAATTTATTAAATATCTCTAATGAATAAATGTGTGAAGTCATTACTTTTTGAAAGTGAAATATCACCACCTTTTATTCATAGAGATGTAGGGTATTATTATTTGTGTAATGACTATGACTTCCACCTTTTGGCACTATGTACTAATTAGAGAACACTCTACACAAATCACAATAGATCAATACACATGCATATGACTAAGACTTCACTTTTGGTATACTTGGGGAACACTTCTACATAAGAAAAAGACACACAACATATATCATCCTATGCGTCATTCATATTGACAAATGACAAGTTTTGTAAAGTAGGTATATAGGACATGATTCAGTTAATTTATCGAGGACATAATCTTAAATAGAAGGTTACATTATGAGGGATACATATTAGGGTAAATGGTTAGTTAGGTAGTTGATATTTTCGCCGTTTATTTTTACTTATCACAGTTTGACTTGACACACCTATTAAGAAAATAATTAATGATATATGTATTTTACCAAACCGTGAGTTATTAAATAATGTCTTAGAAAATGATTTGAAAAAATAAGTATTTAATGTTAAGAGTAAAACATGTAAAAAAATTTATTCTCTTTTATTGACATGTCAAAAATAACGAATAAAAATTAAAATCTATTTTAGAAATGAATGTCAGGTAATGAACGGAGTAGTTAATTTTTTCACTAATTCCTTCATATTAGTTAGTTATCGTTGGATTATACTCTTAGAGTTGCTTGTTATTTATTTCTATAACTATTGTTGGGATATGAGGTGTGAATGGAAAATGAGAAAAAATAATTTTAGAATTAAACCAAAAAGACACCTTTTGGATGAAACTTTCTCCATATCTTCTTCTCATTGTTTATAAAATTAAGAGGTTTTGCCTTTCGATTTTATATACTGAAATATAAAAAAGTTTGAAAATTTTCTCTTTATAATTGTGCCTTCAGATTTTATATACTATCCTTCCACACTTCTAAAATTATATTAAATATATTATTGTTAAAAATGATGAAGAGACACAAAGAAGTCTTAATTGGTCGGATTAGAGGTTTAAGACTTGGAGAATCAACATTATCCTTCGCGATGACCCACGTATACTTGAAGGACGTCAATAGAAATCTCTTCGTTTAAATTTTACTTCTTTATATTTAGACATCTCCGTTAAGTCTTAATTTTTTTTTTTAATTTACTCCCAAAAATTTAACTATATTTTTATACCACGACTTCAATTTTCAAATTCTTCTTTAAACTTAAATTAGTAAATTTTTAAAATATATTATACCAAATAATGAAGAGACACTTATTTCTAGACAACTCTCTTAAATGACAATATAAACTTCTAGACAACTCTCTTAAATGACAATATTACAATATAAATAATGTCAATAAGTGAAGTAGACGTACGTACTACAGTTGAAAAATATTACAAAAAGCATTTAGTACTTCAATATTTAATTGGGTGGATTTTTGTAATTACATTATTGGAATCATTAAACGGGAAATAGTATAATAAGTGAGATTACTCGTGACCTAGAAATTTATCACAACAAAATAATTAAAATAGGCTAATGGTCTAAATAATAAAATTTCACCAATAAATATATGTAATTTTAATTCCTTTAACAATTATTTGGCCATGAATAGTTTTATCTTTCTCATAATATTATTCTGGAAAATTATTTAAACATAGAATTGTTACAATTCAAATTCAATAAAACTAATTTTCACTCCAAACCACTCACAAAAAATTCAAAAATAACTCCAATTCATATTAGTATCCAATTAGAGAACTCCAAATTTCATGATTCTTACGTCCAAACGCCAACATAATATCAATCTGTACTCATTCGACGGAAAATTACACTTCATGTGAGCCAAACAAAATTGTTACCATCAATTTTGGCCCAAGTATCTCATATACACACACACATAATTAGACAAGTGAAAAAACAATAAGTTTCTTCTTAACAATTCCACAACCATGTAGTGGTACCATTGCATCAACACCACTAAAATAAATTAGTGCTTGAGTCACCAAATTTGTAGTAAACTCGTCATTATACATGCCATATATATCACATATATTTGTGTATCACATGTATAACATGTATATCTGTGATACCCTTGAAAATATGTGTGTAATATACAACGATATATTACTTTAGCAATGATATTGATCATAGCTGGTTTCTTAGGAGGAAAATTGCACTTGAGTGCACATGTGACTATTATGAATTTACTTCTTGATTATTTTGTTGAAGAACCTAATTCTTTAGTACATAGATGAAAAACTAAAATAACATAACCTTTTAGCTAGAAATATTAAAGTCGTTTAAATGGTTTTGGATTACAATACCCATCGCCTTACCTTACTAAAAAATCACTATTTTTCTATTAAGAAAACTATCCATGGATTGTTCCTATAGATATATTCATTTTATCGACAAACAAAAAAATATTTGGTGGCTATAAGCTATTTCCAGTATATTAGTGGGAATTTGTTTTCTATCGTATGTTTTTTTTCTCTCCAAGTAAACCGATTCAATGGGAATAGAACGGAAATATTATATTTTATAACATAATTTTTTCATTGATTCACGCTTTGTAGGAATGACAATGGGGCGGGGCGGATGCTGGGTGGGGCGGGATTAGGCCTATGCGGGCGAGGCGAGTTTAGGGCTGTGCAAGATGGATTTAAGGTTGTGTGGGACGGGTGGATTCGGAGCGCGTTGAAGTGGGTTTTTATAAAACTAATGAGGGGCGAGGCGGCCGGGTATATGTGATTTTATGTGGATTTAAGTTTACTTTAATTTTTTTTACATGTTATAAGAGTGATAGAACATTATTTATTTAGACAATTTCTTTAAAACTATTAAAATATTCAAGATAGTAAATGAAAATGGTTCAATAAAAAATTCCTTATACGTTTTCCAATTGACCTCTAAATAATAAAATTTAAAGTCACTGTCCTATTAAATTAATACAACTTAATAAAAAAAATGAATTTCTTTATGAATTTTATTTTTAATATCAAACTTAACTAGAAAAAGAAAATATTAAAAAATTATGCGAAACTGATTCATGCGAGGCGAGATGAGACGGATTGAAATGAAAAATGTTATGCGGGACAAAGCGGAGTAAATTAAAATTTTTGTGAATTAAGCTCAACCCGCCCACACCGCTCCATTGTCATCCCTCTAACGGTGAGAAAAAACTTCCATTTTTCCATCAACATCTTTAATTGAATGCTTAGATTCTTTTGCACATATGACAATTTTTTGTTGTTGTTGAAATTCCCCTTGTTTACTTTTGCTACGTTGGTGTAAAAAGCAATTTACTTTGACAGTATAGTAATGAGAACAACTTGTCAAAAAGTGGAGAATTTTATTTTCCTTTCCCAACTTTAAGCAAATGGAGCAAGAATGTAATATATCATGAAGAGTATAGTATTTTTTGACTCCTTTAATTTCTAATATGTGAAAAGTATCTATACTACATGGTAGTGCAAATTTTGGAATAAGTTCTCAAAATTGAAATTTTGATTGGTGGACTAATTTTTTTCTTTCTTCTAGGTATTGAACCTTTGAAAATTAAGCTTTAAAAATAAGATGGAATGTGAATGGAAAATAAAGGGAGGGAAATTTGAAGCTAAAGTTTATTTAGATAGAAACTTTTTTTCCTCCAATCGCCGTTGTCGTCGCTTGCTTGATTTTTAGTAAATGATGTAATTGATAGATTGATTGATCTTCGAACATATACTTCCTTCCACTAGACACCAAACTGTTCTGAACAGGTGAGTTTACACCTTAAATAATGAGGGTTTATTACCCTTTGTTTTTGCATTGAAATTACATCTTTTGCATACATTTTACAAACAAATATCGAGTTTTTGTGTAATTGTGTTGTCAACTTTTGAGTTCGACGAAGTTACTGATGATGCGCGAGTGAGGTACCGCTATACCAATAACACACATATATATATATATATATATATATTTATTTTGGAAGGAAGAAATTCATAATCCCGGATATACTAAGAAGATTAAATTTGGCCAAAGTTACTCGATTCTGAGAACTTGTGACCTATACATCACAATTATTTGACTGTGAGGAAAAACATTTTTAATGAAAATATTTTGTAGAAAAATAAGTGGGTATATTATTAATATTTTTGTGTGTTTGATATGTATGCAAAAAATAATAGTACCACATTATTTATATATAATCTATATAATTACTATGAGAGGTGGGGGTTGGGTGGAGGATGGGATGGAGGGTGGGGGGTTCGAGAGTAGTACTGGAGGTGAACATGAGGAGTGTTGGAGGACCAAGAAGACACAATCATCACTTGTAGAGCTTGTTTCCATACTTTCATTACGAAAATAATTTTCCTTTTTAAAGCAAACTTATTTAATTTTCAAAAAAATATTTTTTAAAACGCTTGAGTCTTGACCAAACAAATATTAGAAAATCGAAAAATATTTTTCTCCCCACAAAACACCCTACATCATCCTCCGTAGACAAGAGAATACATTAGTTGACTTCTTGGCCAAGTTTGTCCATGACCATTCATTTTGGTGGACAATGAGATTTGACCTCATAATATCTCTTACTCTACTTTAATACTATACTGAATAATGTAACCTTCACATCTAAACATTAAAATTGTTAGAGGGAACAAAATTTCGATTACTCATACATAATTTTGTTGTATTGTCTTTTTGACACAATATTTTATTTCTGGCGAATGAGATTTCTTAGCGATTTTTAGATTTCTTATATATAAAAATGAATTACTCTTTTATATATATACAGGGGCGGCTCTATGCTTTAGGAAATAAGGCATTTGTCTTAGCCCCCAAATTATGGGGGTCCCAAATTTTTGTCGAGATTAAATTACGTGTTAAAATTTTTATAGAAAAATTATTTATTTATGATCAAATATATAATTTCTCTAAAAATAAATTATTTTATTCACTTTAACATCTTTTTTACTTTGTTAAAAATAAGAATTAATAGTGAAAAGTGTTGAACAAAGTGAATTACAAATTCTTTTTTATTTTTTTTTAAATTTTAGTTTCAAACATTACTATATGTATATTAAAATGAGGTATACCAAGTCATCAACTTTTTGAGTCAAATTCTATGGTTCTAATTCTTATCTTTATTTAATATTTATCGATTTATTACTTGTTGCATTATGTCAACTATACATATAATAATTGTCTCACTTGAAGGATGTTTTTCAGTGTTGAGTTGATAAAATCTTATCAAAAACTAGTAACTGAAAAAACAATATTAAGTACTAATAATTTCCATCTAAATAGTGTAAAGAAAATAAATTTTGAATAAATACGTATATAGAGTGTATTTATATTTTAGGCCGCGAATTGAAATTTCGCTTTAGGCCCTCAATTACGTTGAGCCGCCCCTGTATATATATATATATCAATATTTTGTTTCATGTTTCCACACAATATATATTAAGTGAAGAATTCTCCACACATGTTGTTGATTCTCCATAGAAGGAATAATAAAACAAACTAAAGTAATAATAGTAACTTCAATTAAATGAGAAACAAATGAGAATACATTCTTTAATATGAACTAGGCCACACACATCTTCACAACAATTACATAACATTTTCATACTACAACTTCTTCAACTCAACAATTTATTTATTTGTTCCTAGTAGTACTACTAGTACTAATTAATATTAATGTCAAACTTCTCTTGAAATAGCGGTGAGGTGGGGGTGTCCTCTTGGAATCATAGGAAAAATCTACTGAAATGGACGCATCGATAGATCAATCAGAACTAGAACCAGGACATGTGCCGCCTGCTATTCAAGTAGCTCCCGAGTGGAGGGTCTTAATTACTTTTTAAAACAGATATGTAAGGCTTGATAAGTTTAATAAGTGAGCCTTGGAGATGAAGTGACATGACTTCATTAGTAGAACCAACCAATAACCCCCCAATAAAAACAGCAGGAAACAAGAATGAACTATTGACACCCATCCTTATTAGGGCCTTTTCCATTTCTTTTCCATCAGACTCGTGATCAATTTGACAAACATATGGAATTACACCAAGATCTTGAAATAATATACTCACTGCATAACTCAAACAACATGTACTCTTGCTAAAAATCACCACTCCATGTTCTCTAGCCATTCTTTGTACCTTGTCCATATTTCTTTTTTTTTTTTTGACAAAAATTAGATGAAGCAACTAGCCAAAAAAAAAGAGCTAGAGAAATAAAAGGATTTTTATTTCACAAGCTCAAAGATAGATATATAGGCTAGGTTGCTTGAAAATAGGGGTGGGCATGGTGAGTCTATTTATAGTTATAAATAAATGAATAAATAAAAGAACCTTTCATAAGATTTGTGAGCTTTATTTAGATGCTTTGAAAAAAAAGATCCTACTACTACTATTTTTGTTCCACATATAAAGGGCAAGTTGGAAGAACATATATTCCATGTGGTCATGCATGCATGTTTTTAATGGAATTTAAGTGATATACATATCCATGTAAAAAAAATACTTATACATTTTATATTTATTTATTGTAGCAGGTGATAACACCATTTTGGACTATAAATTAGTTTTCATTGATGAGCCCACTTTGGTTTGTAGAAGTGACATTTTTTTTTCTCATATTCTATTCGTGTTGAGTTTTGTTCTTAAGAGTCTTTTTTGATTTGTGTGCTCTTATTAAGTACATTTTTCTTTTGTTCATTTCAAGGCCTTTTAAATCTTTCACTAGCTACTCAAGTCTAATCCACAGTTCTTAGGTTCTATTTTAGTTCTTTTAGAAATAGAAATTTGAACTTCGTCTAGTAGGCACTTCACAGTTGGAAATATTTCATGTTGAATTTTCTTTATTTCTATTTCTCATATGGAATAGATTGTGTACAAACAACCTACAAAAGAAACCTCAATTACCAACAAAAAAATTCGTTGGTAAATTGATCAAATCGATAGGCAAATTTAGTTACCAACCAAATGCCAACTTATATTAATCCGTTGCTAAAAAGCTCGTCGGTAAATATTACCAACCGATTCTAATTTGTTGGTAAACTTACCAACCAAAAATTAGTTGGTAAACACCCAAAGATGTTGTTACAGAATTTTGAAATATGACCCTGAAATTTTCGTTGGTAAATTTATCAACTAATTTTTTGTTTGTATATTGTTAATACCTTTACTAACGAATTGTTAGTAAATTTTGTTCTTCATTTTTTGACTCATACATTGGTAATTGGTTGGTAATTTAGTAACAAAAAATTTGTGTTGGTAATTTGCCAATAAATTTTAAATACTTTTATTTTATTTTGGTTTCCCATCATCCTGTGTTCGGTATATCCACATTGGAGCCCGACTATATATGGATTTACAGCGGAAAGTTCCACATTGGGTGGTTCCTAACAAATATGATTATGTATCCAACGGGAATCGAACCTCAGACCTCTTGGTTAAGAATGCAGGAGTAGTTACCACTACACCACAACCCTTGTTGGTAATAAATTTTAAATACGTTAGTATGATTATTTATTTTTCTAATAAATTTACTAATTGATTGTTACTTTATTGGTAATATATTATTCAAGTTCAATGTTAGGTTAGTAATTGATTAACAATATGTTCAAAATGTTATTAACTGAATGATTATACAATAGTAAAATATTTCTTTAATTTATTGCATTTAAATATCTAAGAACACGAATATAAATTCAAAAATATTAATCAATTTTATAAATCATATTTGAATGAAACAATGCAAAATCTATGATAACAAGTTAAATCAATCTCAATATGACACATCATTATATTAAAAAATTTCATTTGAGCACGTTTATAAAAAATATTGACCAAATCTAAATTTTGGACAAAACTTAAAAGTTAAAACGCCTAACACAAACTGAAAATGGAAGCCTCAAAACCTGAAACAACTATCTTGTTAGATATAAAAATGACCTTTCGAAAGTAATCGCACTTATAGAATTTTCATCAGAGCACGTTTATAAAAAATACTAAGCAAAATCAATTTTTTGCCAAAAGTTAAAAGTTCAATCGCCTAACGGTACAAACTGAATATGAAAACCTCAAAATCCAAACCAACCATCTTATAAAGCGAAAAATGACCTTCCATAGCTAACCGCGCTGACGAAATTCAAATTTGAGCATGTTTCCCAAAAAAAATTTGACCTAATTCGAATTTTAGCCAAAAGTTAAAAGTTAAAATGCTTAACGACACAAATTGAAAATAAAAGTCTCAAATCCTGAACCAACCATCCTATGAGATCAAAACTGAAGTTATATGGCTAACTACGGTGACAAAATTTTAATTCGAGCACGATTACCAAAAATATTGAGTAAAGTGAAATTTTGGTCAAACTTAAAAGCTAAAATGCCTAACGACATAAACTAAAAACGGAAGCCTCAAAACTCGAACCCTCTATCTTATTACATCAAAAATGACTTTTCGCATCTAATTGCACTGACGAAATTCCTATCTGGGAATGTTATTAAATATATTGACCAAAGTTAAATTTTTGCCAAAATTTACATGTTAAAACACCTAATGACACAGTAAAAATGAAAGCCTCAAAATCCAAATCAACCATCCTACTAGATAAAAAATGACCTTTGGAGTTAATTACCCTAACGAAATTCTCATCTGAGCACGTTCACAAAAAAATTGATCAAAATCAAATTTTGGCCTACACATAAAATTTAAAACACCTAACGGTGCAAAACAAAAAATGAAAGCCTCAAAACATGAACTAACCTTCCCATTAGATAAAAAATGACCTTTCGAAGCTAATGACACTGACAGAGTTTTAATCTGAGCACGTTTACAAAAATATTGAACAAGTCAAGTTTTGGTTAAAATTTAAAAATTAAAACACATAATGACACAAACTAAATATGAAAGCCTCAATACTAGACGATGATTTACCAAAAAATAAACTTCAATTGGTAAACTTACCAACTATTAAAATATAAGTTAGTAATTAATAATTTACCAATAAATTTTATCAGAGTTGGTAATAGTTACTATTCAACTAAACATTCATATGTAATGTTACCAACTAATAATTAATATGTTGGTAAATTTTATCAATGGATTAGTGATCGATTGGTATATTACCAACTATTTTAATGATGTTAGTAATTTACTAACTACAATCTTTATTCGTCAGTAAAACTTCCAACTAATTTGATATTAGTTTGCAAGTTTACCAACAAATTACATTTCATTACTAATTTACCAACACATTTATATTTGATTGGTAAATTTAGCAACACAATCTTGTCGTTAGTAAATGTTTAGTTAGTAATTCATTGGTAATATGTTAATAAATTGTATAAATAATTTTTTTGTCATATTTACCAATCGATATATACTTCGTTGGTAATATTACAAACAAAAGGTGTGCGTTAGTAATACTTCTATTGGTAATCCATTGATAGAAGGTTGCTAAATTTTGCGCCATTTTTTTCCGCCATATTTACCAACTAAAATACTTAGTTAGTAAGATTTATGTTGGTAATCTGTTATAATTTCGTTGTTACGTTTTAAAATATTATTCAGTTAGAAATATGTTGGTAATTTGTTAGTAGAATACTAACCAACTTAAGTTGTTAGTAAAATCTGTTGGCAATTTGAGATTTTCTTGTTGTGAACAATGTTTTCTTTCTGAAAAGACAAAACTTTTTATTGTTTTCTTTTGCAGTAACGATAGTTCCTCCACAGAAGTTTTATGGTAAACCTGAATTTATAAGTAATGCATCCATTATTTCTTTAAACTTTCTGTTTTCCATTAAATTGAGGTGAATACGACAACAACTTGATGGATGATTCCACTTTTCAAACATATTGCTGCAAAATGAGATTTATATTCTTCATCCCTAGCACTTTTTATCTTTTTTCCAACTGATTTTCAACTTCAAAATTATATTGTCTTGACGCTTTTATTGCTTCATACTTACCATTCAGCATATAGACATAGTCGTTTCTTATGCAATTATTAATGAAAGTTATGATATACTTTTTCCACCACGAGATGGTGTTGACTTCATATCACAAATAAGGGATTAGAACTCCTGTCAATAGACTTATAAGAATGTTCAAAATACTTAGATTCACACAAACTTGATATTTTCATTCATTGCACTCAAAGTTAGAAAAAACTTCTAAGTTGATCAGTTTCCCTTACAAAATTTTATAATTGACATGTCCCAAGTGTTTATGTCGCAAACAGTTTGACTCAAGCAAGTAAGAACAAATAAAAATATTGAGTTTGAAAAGCTCTCTGCGAGGTAGCTTTTCTCACAAATATTTGTTTCTATTTCTTACAATTTTGTGTGATACAAACATTGTTTAGAGTCATTACCTTGTACAATGTCCTTTTCAGAAGGACCTTTCCATAACTTCCGATTTGATTGTTATTGAGCTACCATGAACAAATTTTTATCAGATCCAAAAAATGCAATAAAATTCAAATGCTTCTTTTACAAAACATGACAAATGACCATTCACCAATATTATGTATATACAAATAGTTATATCTAATAGACATATCTTTTCATGAAAAATCATAATATTTTAAGTGAAACTTTTTCATAAAAGAACAAATCATTTTGAACTAGTAAACATATAATTTGGTAGTTTCATACTAGTCATACCATATATACTAGTAAAAGAGAAACTCAAACACCACAATAACAAATATACTCCAAGAATTTTGTGGGTCTAACATAATAAAAGAGTATCATCGAATTTTATATCTTGTGCTCCAAATTTAAATCAGGCACTAAATCTAAATTTATCTTTTTCATAAGCAAAGAACCCCCCACATTTTAAATATGATCTCAAAAATATTTTCAAATAGTTGAAAATAATTTTTTCACATATTTTTCCAGACTATCAAATTTCCATTGGCAATATAAAACCTCTTTTGGAAATATTATTCTACGAAAGAATTATAGTGCTTCAAATCTCTTTGACAATCTTTACATATTGTCAAAGTTCATATATTACATAGAGACACCTGTTGCTGGCACAAAATCACACACTTTAAGTCACTGGTCTTTTTTTTCATATCACGGTTAGACTTACCACTTAGTATTTAGAATACTTATAATAAAGGCAAAAAAAAATTGTACAATAGATTATGTACAATTTGTTTCTATTTAACAATGAAGTTTGTAGAAAACCTAAACAACATTGACTTATTAATTGAAGTTTTGATATTTTTCAAATAAATTGCATAGTCTAGTTTATCTAGAGTAGAAAACTACAAAAGTTTTTAATCTACAACAATCAGACAATCAAATTTCACACGGAGTAAAAAATTACAAAAGTTTTTTTCTCCTAACAAAATAAAACATATTCCAAAATTATCACATAAAAATATTTTTCTTTTCAAATAGTCTTCCAACTACAACATTTTGACATACTTTTTTATTAAACAAAAATGTGCATCTCTCTGCAAACTAAAGAATTTTAAAGGCAACAATATTTGCTAAGTAAAATTTATTCCAAAACATGTGGTTTGCAGATCTTTTTTCAAAGATACACATGATAATATCGAAAGAAATAACTTTTGGGAACTATTTTCCTCCTTAGATAAATAATAATAAGGTTATTTATAATTTTTAACCGGACTACCACAATTTTTCTGCTACATTCTCAATTCGATCTTGCTAAACAAGGCATCAAATTCTGAAGAAGTAGTGCATTAATTTTCTATTTCCGTGATCTGTTTCTCTCAATCAGTAGAATACAAGAAATACCAACAATATAAGAATTTCGTTAAGATTGTTGTTCATCTTGTATTCTCAAGATACTTTGAAGAACTTGATAAGAAACAATAAAGTTTAAAGACCATTTTAAAAACTAGTAAATTAAAATCACTGGATCGGAGAAAGTATACTCAGGAACATATTAAAAACAATATGCAAAATATTTTTCTTAAAGAAGAAAATCGAGCCACTAAATACACATTGTCCCCTTAAGAAAATTGTTCCCCTCAAGTACCAAGGTTAATTGAATATATATTCTCCCAGGATAGAACAATCTTACTCACCGGTGTATTGATACTTCAAACCACGGTGTCAGCTAACCACTCAACGATAGTAAAGTATACTTAATAGTAGTAGTAGAAGAAGTCCAAAAAATCGTGAAAACAAAGGGCAGTGTGAAAAAGGTTCTTATTGGGCCTTACTGGAAAGGTCACAACCCTTTGAAAAAATCGTATTCTTTCGGAAAGGTCACAATCTTTCATAAAAGTCAAAACTTTTCATAAAAACCAACACCTACAAAATCAATTCTCTCGATATTTTGTTTCATGTTTTCCCCATTAGTAAAGTGAAGAATTCTCCAAACATGTTGTTGATCCACAACAGAAGGGGAAAAAGAACAAATTAACGTAAGTAATAAAGCTAACTTCCGTTAATTGTGATATAAATGAGAATACATTTTTTAATAATTTGAACTAGAGCACACATATCTTCACAACAATTACATAACATTTTCATACTACAACTTCTTCAACTCAACAATTTATTTATTGTTCCTAGTAGTACTACTAGTACTAATTAATATTAATGTCAATCTTTTCTTGGAATAGGGGTGAGGTGAGGGTATCCTCTTGGAATCATGGGAATAATCTATGGAAACGGATACACCGGCAGAAGAACAATATATATACCGCCTGCTATTCAAGTAGCCCTCGGGTGGGGGTCTTAATTACTTTTTAAAACAGATATGTAAGGCTTGATAAGTTTAATAAGTGAGCCTTGAAGATGAAGTGACATAACTTCATTAGTAGAACCAACCAATAACCCCCCAATAAAAACACCAGGAAACATGAATGAACTATTGTCACCCATCCTTATTAGGGCCTTTTCCATTTCCTTTCCATCAGACTCATGATCAATTTGACAAACATATGGAATTACACCAAGATCTTGAAATAATATACTCACTGCATAACTCAAACAACATGTACTCTTGCTAAAGATCACCACTCCATGTTCTCTAGCCATTCTTTGTACCTTGTCCATATTTTGTTTTTGACAAAAATTAGATGAAGCAACTAGCCAAAAAAAGAGAGCTAGAGAAATAAAAGGATTTTTATTTCACAAGCTCAAAGATAGATATATAGGCTAGGTTGCTTGAAAATAGGGGTGGGCATGGTGAGTCTATTTATAGTTATAAATAAATGAATAAAGAAGAGAACCTTTCAAAAGATTTGTGAGCTTTATTTAGATGCTTTGAAAAAAAAAAGATCCTACTACTACTATTTTGTTCCACATATAAAGGGCAAGTAATTGGAAGAACATATATTCTATGTTGTCATGCATGCATGTTTTTAATAGAATTTAAGTTATATATATTTTCGATAAAAAAAAAACTTATACATTGTATATTTATTCGTTGTAGCAGGTGATAACACCATTTTTTTGGACTATAGATTATGTTTTTGATCCATTCATGAGCCCACTAATTTGGTTTGTAGTGTTGAGTTTTGTTCAATAAAGTCTTTCTTGATTTGTGTGCTCCTAATTTAATATTTAGAAAAATTTATTGATTTTTGAGGGAATATCTCATTAAGGACAATATCGTAGATATGTTTTAAGCTTTCGAAATTGTTCGATAATTTTCAATATCATATATTTTTCTCTAATATTTCCAATAAGGATAGCATAAAAAGTGTTTCATTCTCTTTTTTTGCGATTAAATTATATGGTCAGTGAAATACGTTATATAGAATATTATCTCAAATTTAATCTTGAATATTTCCCTTTACTAAAATGATTCAAGATTTAATTGTCAATTAACTAGGAATGATTCCACTAATCTACAACTAAGTAATACACAATATATTACTCACTACATGAATTAGTATAAAGGACAACACAAACAATAGCATGTAAAAAGATAGGAGGCGGTAATTACTAATTCTTTCTCATAAACAAAGAAATGACTCATGTTGTTTCTCAGAGAACATAAAATAAACAAAACATTGCTAAACAAAATTTGAAACTAAAAAGTTTGTGATTGATAAAAAACTAATAAAAACAAGAAAATGTAACATGATGATAATGGAAAAATGAATAGTGTCTCGATCATACATGAATAATATTAAGTAAGTAATCTTGGAGAGATCAAGCTTTCTGCGTAAGTGAACCCATTCAGAAAATCACCTCGAGGCAATAATGTAAAGGGTCCTCTTTGTGTCCTAAATCTAATGTCCTTACCTATTAAATGTGCGCACCAGAATAAAATTTCACCATTTGCAAACTTATATTTTGGTGTGGCTGTAAGAAGATAACGATCTTCTATAGATAATATTGCATTCCAAGATTTCTTGAGATTATAAGCTCTCATTACCCATACTTTAAAAGGACGGATCACCTGATCATACGTCTTACAATAAGTACAAAGCATTCCTTCTAATATAGAAATTCCAGTACTACCGGTCAACGAACATATTTCCTCTGGCAATGATATCTCTCCATACACTTCATGAGAAATATTAAAAGAAACCACAAAGTATTTTTTTGAATAAACTCCAATCCAATGAAATGTCCCATGTATAAATGCCATATAATCCATACCAGACACCTTATTGCGAGTGACACGAGGATGTTCACCAATGTTTCGCCAAGAACCATTTTTTAGTGTTAATATTTCACCAGGCACTTTGTGGTCATCAAATTTATTCTCCTCAATTTTTAGAATCTTATAGTCACCAGTACTTGACTCAAGACCCAATCCCAAACAAGAAGATAATCCCACTGAAAATTCTGGAATGGAAAGTACCATTGATTCTCTCGTTGAGGGATTCCATAACAAAAGTATGTTGTGCTCAACAAGATTTTCAAGAACTTTAATAATAAACAAGCCATTACAACCATCATAGATTGTGCAAAACCGTGGTTCAATATTCAGAGGAAAATTCAGTTTATGTGTATCCTTAACCAACTGAACCGGCGATAAAGAACAAGAGTATATGGGAAAGTCATCTTTTTCAATGATTTGTTTGTAAAAAAGAAAGTTTTGAGAATTCTGGTCATTCTTTGCATGGTTGAAATGTTTCATCCTAAAATACGGTTCATCAATTAATGTGTTCCAAAATTTTGAAACACATTTAAATCGAAGAATAGACTTCACAGGTAATCTGCTGCTGATGTCACTAAGTATGCCCTCTTCAAAGTAAATGTACATGGCCTAAATAGGCAAAAAAAAAAGTGATATTAAACACTTAGATTACTCTTAAAAATTTCAAATATTAATACCATTTCAATCAAGATATAAAAAAGATAAACCTAAAATTTTCTTCATTTTTTCTATTTACTATTAACAACCAAACAGAGTAATAAAATTTAGAAAAAGTTCTTACTTTTTTTCGTTCTTTAGTAGGTATGTAAATAATGTTAAACCAAAAAGCATCTACGCATACATATAAAGCAGGGAATGAAAAAAAAAGATGTCACATCTTTTATAGATGAATATTAGTATTTTTCAAGCAAATTAACCAAACACAACAAAACTTTAAAACATTTTTGACGATTGAAAAAAATTAAATTGGGAAAAAAACATTTTTCTGGAATAGCAACAAAACGCACATTGAATCTAAGTCAAATTAATAACAAATTCCAGTAAATGAACTCAATTGATGTATCATGAACTCACCTGATCTAGAATTTCCATTGGATTTGCTTTCTTCGAAGGCTCCAAAACTATTTGTCATGCATTTAAAATTGAAAAAAATTAGCTCGAACACGATTATTATTAAAGAAAATTAGAACTCACACAACATAAATAAACATATAATACCTTTAGGAGTTTGATTGGAAATTTTTAATTTCTTTTTCCATTGGCGATTCACCATCTTTTGAGCTTTGATTTGAATGTCACAATATTTTTTAAAACTATTTTTTATGTGTTGATAGAATTTGATTGTTTGGTGGCCTTATTTATAGGCCAATTTTATTTATTTTTTGGAAAAAATATAAATATCCTACCAAAAAGAGAAATTTTTATAATCTGTCCAAATTAGTAGTTTCCAACAAAAAGTACCATATATTATTTTCCTTTAATATCCATCTTCCATATTTAAAATCATAATATTTAATTTAAATGTACCATATATTATTTTCCTTTAATATCCATCTTCCATATTTAAAATCATAATATTTAATTTAAAAATTTAATGCTTATATTGAAACTACAATATTCAATTAAAGATTACAATATCCAACTTGTTATAAAAGAACTAACTAAAATTAATTCACTAAAAGAAGGACAATTGAGAGAGTAATGTATTTCAAAATACGTATATATTTCTTTGTAAATGCAACGGCTATTTATAGCCAAAAGATGACTTACAAATGTATAACTTGGCCATATTTATTGGTCAAGTGATGGTGGACCTCCAATGGGTTAGCACCACATGGCATGAGCCTTGGCTTTACATTATTTCTAGTGATGTAACTCCACAAATTATTGGAGGCCACATGACATCCATATATACTTTACAACACTCCCCCTTGAATGTCCATGTGAAGAAAAAAGAAAATATTCACAGACATACATAATACCCATTGCTTGTTGCCTCATTAAAAACCTTTCTACGATAATCCAGTGGGACAAAACCTAGACTAAGGGAAAAATAAGTATAGTTACTCCCCCTGATAAAAACCATGATTCAGATGGTTAAGTCTTCACATTCAAATTTTGTGAACCATCTTCTCAAGAGTTGATGCTGGTAAATATTTGGTAAATAAATCTGCTGGATTCTCCCTTGAACGGATTTGTTGCACATCAATATCACCATTCTTTTGAGATTATGTGTGTAGAATAATTTTGGTGAAATGTATTTCGTTCTATCTCCTTTTATGAAGACTCCTCTTAGTTGAGCTATGCAAGCAACATTGTCTTCAAACAGTACTCTGTGTCTCTTGACATCACACTTCAAACCACATATTTCTTTGATGAAATGTATCACTGATCTTAATCATACACATTCTCTACTTGCTTCATGAACGACTATCATCTCAGCATGATTTGAAGAAGTAGCGACAATAGACTGCTCCGTAGATCGCCATTATATAGCAGTACCTCCGTATGTAAACAAATAGACTATTTGAGATCGAGCTTTATGTGGGTCAGATAAATAACCTGTATCTGCATGACCAACGAGATCTGCACTATCTTTGTTAGTATATAACATACCCATATCACTTGTCAGGCCCCGAGCCTACACCCTGGACGGAATTGATACTCGATGACCATTAATAGCCTTGAGCTAACCCTTGGCCTGGCTTACTTAACTCAGCGGAAGAATTAACTTAACTTAATATGCACAGTTAGAACATTCTCAAGGAAAAATACTCATAATGAAATAATCTAGCCTAAATAGCACTTGAGTCTCAAAGTTAAAACATATGTAATGCAAGATAAAAGAGACATCAACTGAACAATCTAACTGACTATCTGTCTATGAAGCCTCTAATAACTGAGATGGATGTTGGGTCAGACCCCGAAACATTCTAATGAACTACACTAGAAAACAATAAAATAGATCCTCCAAAAAGCAAGGAGGCTCACTAACTGACTGTGGAGTGCTCAACTGGATCAACGATGCGCTGGATGTCGATCCTCGTTACCTGCGTCTGCATCATAATACGATGCATGCCAACTACATTGAATGTACGAGTATGCGAGTTGGAAAGCTAAACAACACTTTAAGCTTGAAAAGGAGTAAGAAGAACACTTACCTTGGCTCTACTTAATTCATGATCTACTAACTCTTATTCAATATACGCAGTTTAAAAGTAATTGCAATATAAAGAAATATTGACTGAAAACATGTTGTAAATTCTGAATGTATACAAGTATACAAATAATATCTGAGATGTATATGGAAATACAAATAACTGATGTATATTGAAAATATAATACTTCTATAGGAGCTTCTCTAACCGACAATCATCACTTAAGAGTTATAGTGATGATACAACGTTACTCGACCCACGCTGCCCGACCATCCTAACCTTGCCAGAGTATAGGACCTAAACTTCCTAATGGATCCACTAGTATACTATGAAAAGGGTTCATATAAAAAGTATGACCCTCTTCTACCCATGATGGCCACATGATTTACATGGAGACTTGAGTTAATATGAACTCGCATCCCTACATCGGTGCTCAATACTACTCCCAATAATATATACTAGCTCTTATGTTTTTAAAACATACTGTTTCTGTGATTTTAGATTAGTGCTCAAAACTTAAATTTAAAAGCTCTCTTATTATAGTTTCCTCTTTCTTTTACTGAAACTAGCCATAGGCTCTGCGGAAGTCTAGCTTCCTTTCTTCCTCCATCATTCCATATACTCTAACTTTCTGAATTGAAACAAATTGGGTCTGCATGAAAGGACCCAACACCGGATGATTCACATACCTCGATAGGGATCACCCTCGGACGAAATCTACGCAACGATATTAACGTTCTTGGACGATTCTTGATGTTCCTCTTCTTTTCTCTTTTCTCCCAAGTCCTAAGATTTCTTAGTTTTTCTAAAACTGATTTGGGCTTGGTTTTTACCCCTAATATAACCTTAAAACGAATTAGGAAATACTAGGGTGAAATAACAAATTTACCCTTACTAAAATCCGAATTGGATTTTCCTCAGCTCAACAACCCAACTTCCGAAAGACATATCTCCCTCATACGACATAGTATTTTTACAAACTCGGCAGATTTGGAAATATCTTCCCAAGTGCTTTCCAACCATATAAAGAACTCATCGAAACTCCTACTGAGCTGGAAGTTGTGGCCATTTAAAAATGACCAAAACTCTCGTTTGAAAGTTGGAAATTTTCCAGATTTCCCTACTTATTCTCAAAATTGATTATTCTTGATTTCTTAACTTATTCTTAGTTAAGTTACGAGATGTTACAAAACTCATATATGCGAATCTTCTCATTCTCTTACTTATTTCATCAATACTTAGTTCAAATGAATAGTTGATCTCAAAGGAATTACAATTGCACTCAAAGGCTCTCTTGAACTTTACTCTTAACTCTCTCTAGAATGGTTCATGATATGAAGGATCTATGTGATATTGTAGACTCGAGAATACATTGTCTTCACTATCATGCTCACTTATTTGAGTCTTGAAATAAGTTACTAGAAGTTGTCGAAGGCTCCTCAAAAATACTCAAAAGGACTCTCTCAAAAGGTTCGAAAGAACTCCCAAAAAATAATCTTTACTTTACCTTGAATTTAAATTATTAATTCAAGGTTATGATTGATGTTATGAATGATTTATAAGTGTTCAGAAGTAGTTTAAAGTCTTTAGAATCAAAAAGAGCTCAAACGGGACAACCGATAGAAAATGAGTGCGGGGCAAGCGACCTTGGCGCGGGACACCAGCCCATAACTTTAGACACACTATATGGGCGCACTGAAGGGGTGTCACCAAAGCCCCTTGGGCAAATCTTGGGGGCGCCCCCGTCAGATTTTCCTCAGGCAGAGTTTGACAAATTTCGCCTCTCGTTTTTTATCCTAAATCACTTTTAGTCGATTTTTTTCTGAAGTTTTCCTTATAATCAATACCCAACTTAAATATACACAAATATACTCAAAACAACACTCAAAACAATCGCTTTCATCTCAAGAAATCATCACAAACCCAACAAAACAAGATTTTGAATGAACTTCAAGAACACTTCTCAAGAACTTAAATCCTTCAATCTTTTAGAATAAAATCACACTGAAAATAACATGTTTGGCGTATGGGTGAAAAAACACAATACTATGGAAGCTTAAATACCTCTTAGGGATTAAATCCATGGTGAAATTCCGCAACAAGACGCAAAAATCTCGACGAACACTTGATCCTCTCCTCTTTTCTCTTCTTTTCTTTTGTTGAACTCTTAACTAAAATTCTAGGCGTATATTAGGATTATAAAACTGAAATTAGTAGTTTTAGACCCCTAAAATATTACAAAAAAATGAATTAAATCTGAATGGATAAGGAAAAGACCAAAATATCCCTCACTAATTTTGGCTAACTTTCCTTAACTGGACAGTCTAACTTCAAAAGGTCATCATATCTCACTCATACGAACACGAGACTTAGAAAACTCGGTGGCGTGGGAAATATAAATCAAATTGATTTCATAAGGTATCTTGTAGCACACCTAAATCATTATGTGCTGAGAGTTATGGTCGTTTGAAGTTGACCCAAAACTCATACTCAAGCATAACTTGCAAAATTTTAGATTTCGCTATTTCCAATTTAAATTTTAGAATTCAAAGTGCTACATTTGTTACCGGAACTTAATACTAAGGAAATTTTTAATTCCTTGGCAAAAGTTTCACTCACTACGAAGAACAGTTTGAGACTTAATTCGAAAAAATTTCTAAGGTGTTACATATCAAATCCAAATATTTCATATATATATATATATTACCTTAAAAACATGAACTCCTAATTAGAATGCTAAATTACTATAATATTCGTAACTTAGGTTGTGACTTTTTCAATAAGTTGTGACTTTTTCGATAAGTTGTGATTTTTTTTCAAGGGTTATGAATTTTCCAAAGAGTTGTGAATTTTTCCAAACGTTGTGACTTCTCTAAAAGGTTGTGACTTTTTTTAAAAGGTTGTGACTTTTTTTAAAAGGTTGTGACTTTTCCAAAGAGTTGTGACTTTTTCAATAAGTTGTGACTTTTCCAAAGTGTTGGAACTTCTCGGAAAGTTCATGACTTTTCAGATAATAAGACACAAAAAAAGCGTGTTCATACTACCCTTTGTTGACTATATATATAGGGGTTTCCCCTCATTCTCCGACCACAATTTTTTTTAATCTTCTATTCTTCTTCTTCTTGCATTTAAATTTTTTGTGTGTGATTTATCGTCGTTCAATGAGTTCGAAGTTTAGCGGAATATGAGGTACCACTATTTTGATGAAGTAAATCATTTTATTCTAAGAGGTTATATTCCATAACCTTGAGTACTTGAGGAAAATAATTTTGATGATAAATAGTTATTTATTTGCTTAATATATGCATTAGTATGTAATGTTCTAATATATGAAGTTAACATGATGTAGTCTAAATTCATTTGTTTTTGTGAACAATTTTTCTTGTGATATATGCTTATGAATATGTTTTTTCTAAATTTAGAGAATTGTCACGGTTTATATTTTAATGCTCAAGACAAAAGAATAACTTTATTATCAATGATACTTAGTATGTGATTTAGATTATCAGAAAATTTGCTGCAAAATAGATATTACTATATAAGCATTGTCCTTTTGTTTTACTTATTTACTATTTCTTAATATTTCAGTATTTTAGATGAAGAAAAGTTCATATGACTTGTAGTGACACCAGTTGAAGTTTTTATTAGTATGATTTTTATTATTTATTTAATATAGCTAACTTTTATGAAAAAATAGTTTCATTAATGCAAATCTATATTTATAGTTGGATAGGTATTTGTATTTAAATTAAAATATTCTATATGTCATGAATGTATTATCAAGTAAACATGATTTTCTATCATCAACAAGATCCTCTAAAAAAAATCACCACATATGTGTAAATATGTGAATATATATGAACATTAATTAAAAGTCCTATTTATTTATGTAAATATAAAATTTAGAAATTAAAAATTGACCATTAATTCTTTAGTTATAACATTATAAATTTTCTTAGTTATTACTAATTATTGCAAACGTTATTCACAGTCTTTTATATTCTTTGTTATAATATTATGAATTATATAATTATATTACATTAATTATTTCTATCTTTCATATTTCCTTATATTAACCTTTGACCAATAGTTTTTCATATAATTATACTGTCCCTATATATATGATAACACGGTGTTGTTATTTTTTTTATACGAATCATGCTTAGTTGAATAAATTGAAAATTGTTTACAAGTATAAGGACTATATCTTTGTTTGGTAAGATGAGCAAGTGATTACATATATAATTTCAGAGATAGAACATATATTTAAATTTAAATTTTTAGTTTTTTGGTTAAGAAAAAGAAAATATTTCTCAGTTAACTATGAAAAGTAAGATAACTAACTTTGATTTATGTACAGAGACAATTGAGAAATCAAATATGAGAGCCAACAACAAGAACATCATCTATTATGTTATAACTTATAAATATAAATTAATATAAAAAAAATAGTTTTGAAAGATAAAAATTTAGTTGTTCTCTTGACATGGTCATATGACATCTAAAAAGTTCAACGTGAAATACACGTGCAAAGCACATGCGGTTAGATGACAAGAAAAACACACAACAAATGTCGTCTATATGATAATATTATTGAGATATGACAAATTACATGATTGAACCTCATAAATTTGAAATAAATATATTATATGACGATCTATTCACAAAAGAATATGCAGTATTATTTTATGCAAAGCTTATTATTCAAATCTTTGCTTAAATTTTCTAAATTGTTAATCACGTGCAACACACGTGTCGAAAATCTAGTGTCTCTCTCTCTCTCTCTCTCTCTCTCTCTCTATATATATATATATATATATATATATATATATAGAGAGAGAGAGAGAGAGAGAGAAGAGAAGAGCCAAGTTAAGGACGAACAAGGTCAAATTCTTTCTATGTTATGATATCAAAAAAGTTGTAATAGATTTGTAATGACAAAATAACCATAGATATTTTCCTAAGTGCCATGTGTATCCTAATAATGTGACATTTAATATGGACTCACATTTTCAAGCATACTTTTTTTCTTAATATAGACTAATTTTAATTAGCCTATTCTAATGAGATATTACACTTCGTACATATTTACTTTTATACAGTGTAAATTTTTTTATCAAACCAAAAATATCTATTAAATAAATGTAGGTTAAATTTTATTTTTACAACATACTAATGATTTTATAGGTCTAAAGGTAATTCTAAATTAATGATTTGTTAACACCTGGAAAATTGATTTACATGATGTTTTTCTAAAAACAATCATATGAATATATATAGTACAACTAATATGATTAATTGACGTGATAACTTATTTTAAGTAATATTCCTCTATATTATAAAGTAAAAAACTTCTATATGAGGACATATAAAAATATTTATACCAATTTTTCATAAAACATCAATTTTGTAATTTTTCATAATAAAATAAATTACATATTAATATGAGTAAATAAATTTATAGTGTGAAAATTATTTAGACTTATATGCATATGACATAAACATATTAAAATATATAACTTGTACTCCTTTTTTCATAAATAATTTCAACTATAAATAAATTATATTAATAATTTTCATATTTTTACATTATGACAATTAACATATGACATATATATATCTAATGAGTGACATTAACTCATAACGATCTTTATATAATAGTGAGTTGCACTTTTTGGTCTTGATTTTCTACTTCTTACAATCTTGAATTATAATAAACTAGTGTCATTCATCGAGAGTAAGGAGCATATTAAATATTAGATTATGAATGTTTTACAACTCAAAATAAATGTTTCCACAATTGATATTAATACTTGAATTTCAAATAAGTTACTTTATTACAGTTTGAATTATTATTGGCAGAATATTGATAAACATATACGATTAAAAATAAGAGTGAAAAAGCTTTAGTATTTTCATTTTTAATATTGTTAAAAGGCAAAATAGTTATAAAAACTTAAATTTCATAAATATAAAATGGATCTAAAGTTCCTACTCACTCCATTTCGATTATGTAATGTTTAATTGACTTAATATTTTAAAAAATGACACTTTTAAAACTCGTAGTCTAATACACACCATATGTCACGACCCAAATCGAGTCGTGAGTGGCACCCACACTTAACTTCCTAGGTGGGAGAACCAAAGAATTCAACCTTAACTTATATTTATTGTTCAACTTGCAGAATACAAACAACAATGCGAAAACTTAAATCTTATTAATGTATGACACACAAATCTACTAAAGTCTATTAACTATTGTTTCACAAAACCTGAAAGTCATCACATCAAGGACATCTTATCTTCAAATACTAAATCTAAGAATATTACAGACACCAAAATAAATGAATAAAATAGTATATGCCCGAAAACTAAGGACATCAGGTCATGACCGGGAAAATCCAACCCAAGTTTGAATGAATAGCTTACCCTTGAATCTGATATACTGAGACTGGCTAGAGCTGAGAACGATTCAAAGTCGATGGTACCCTCGCTGCACGCCATAAAAGGAAAAGGAAAACACAAGTAGGGCTCAGTACGGGGCAACATGTACTGAGTAGGTATCATAGGTCAACCCAAAATAGAAACTAATATACAATAAATAATAGTATGAAATCAACTATGACACCTAACCGGTAACAAGCAACAAACAACATGAACAAGTGTCAACAACATTAAAGTAAGTACGTAATAAGTCAGCGATATCAAGATCACACATGAGGACTCATGCCTCCAAACCAAACCATTTGGGGAGTTGAGTTCTTTGAGATTGAGTACCTTCCGTTAATTCAACATATTTTTTCTTTAATATTACCGTGTTGGAATGTGACACTTCGATCTAAGAATACCGTGTCGGAATGTGACACTCCGATCCAAGAATATCATTAGTTTGTCATTTAATATCACCACTTTTCCATTCGTTAAAAATATTTCATCGAGCCTTCTTTATTCAAGGCATCACTTCGATAAAGAGCGTTCAAGATTATAAGTTTCACAGTCTCAGAATTTTAGACCAATCACAAACCACACAACCAAGCCACACAACCAAGCCACACAACCACACAATCAAGTACACAGAAAACTTCACAATATCATTGAATGCATATCAATCTCTATAAGAGTTTACAATCAAATAGTATAAACCATAACCTACCTCAACCGAAGAACCAAAATCAAGCAAGCTAAGCCACAATGATTTTCCTTTCCTCAATGTCTCGAAACGTTCCAATCTATCAAGTATACAACTTGTAAGTTAAAGGGTTTATAAACACTCATATTATTTTATGTCTAGCCTAGACCCAAAAACTCACCTAATTCTAGAATCAATTTCTTAAAGTTTCAAACCTTTGAATAAGTCTAAATTCCTCTAATTAGCATAACTTTAGTTCTAACAATATTATACACCTTATATGTAATGATATATTTCAACATATCAAATATAGTTATAATCTGATGACAAATAAAAAGAAATCAAAAAGCAACCCACCCTATACGAAGCAGTACTCCACCTGCACACCAAGACCAAGCAGAACCTAATTATAGCTTTAGCAAATCCTTCCCATCTAATATATTCCCATTAATTATTCATTATTGACTATCAAAGTATAAAATTCACAAGCTCAAAATTGTCCCTTTTTAAGACCCTCTACAACATACTATCCAATTTAAATGTTAATTATTTTTCTTCCACCAATATAAGAATGACCCCACACAGTTCTTCCTAATTATTTCACATTATAATAATGTTAAAATCAATCAACCAATGTAGTTAAAGTTTCTAGCATTTGATGAATATTATATACATATGTTTTGTTGACAAAAGTTTCTACAAAATCCAATTAAATTACATTACAGAAGAGGACACACGTGATACTTTTTAATAGCACCCACCATTTCATTCACCAGAAATCGCTTCTTCAATTTGCTTTGGTGAATGACGGCTCCTTCCTATTTTTCTTTTCTTTCTCCTGATTATTTACTATCCTAATTGTATACTTTAAAATTATAAAATGGTAAAAGTGATCCATTACTAATTTTAATATTATCTTCTTTAACCACTAACTCTATAAATTATTAAAATTATCCCACTAATTTCATATTATAATTACGAATAGTCCAAAATATCCCTTTAGAACCTATGGGGAAATATTTTATGCAAAAACAAGTTCTAGTACTCAAAACGACCAAAAGGGTCGTTACACCATAGATGTTCATATGATTATAAATCATCTTACTAAGAATAAAATAAATATTTTGAAGTCAAAATGTTATTAAATATATTAATATAACATTCTTTAGAAATTGACTACAGAGAAAAATATGTCACATAAATTAAATAAAAATTAGGGATAATGAACAAGTACCCCCTCAATCTATTGCCGAAATCTCAGAGACACACTTATACTATATTAAGGTCTTATTACCCCGCTGAACTTATTTTATAAATAATTTTCTACCCCTTTTCGACCTACGTGACACTATCTTGTACGTGGGCCCATTGTGTGTTGACATATATATATATATATATATATATATATATATATATATATATAAACAGTTTGATTTTGATCAGAATTTTGCGTGTGAGATCTTCAAATTTTTTAAAATAAAATTTATATAGTTATAAATTACGTAAAAAGTATTATTAGGATAAATGAGTGTTATTAGTAGCAGGATCTGCATCAGAAAAGATATAATAAGTATCGAGTGAGTACAAAATCACTAGTACTCAGTAAGCATCATTGAGTAATCGATCTTTAGTAGTAATTCTATTGCGTAAAGATCCTACTACTACTATTTTGTTCCACATACACTACAAAAAAAGATCATTTTGTGGAGGATTTTTATCGATTTGTGAGAGTTTTTGACCCACACAAAATTAATTAAGACTTTAGAAACTACCACAATTACTTATGCCATTTGTGACGGTTTAATAGAACCTCCATTATGTCCGCCGCAAAATGAATTTGCAATTTGTGGTGATTTTTAAAATTAATTTATGATAATTTGTAACCCCTTAAATATGATTTTGGAACTTTAATAACAATATATAGTTTCGATATCTTATTTAATTCTTTTGAAAGAGTTTTTATCATTTTTTATTTTTATTACCCTCCCCCTATAGGAGCTCCCACCCCTTTTGCTCCCTTGGTGACTCGAACTCACAACCCAACTTCTACCCCTTTTGCTCCCTTGGTGACTCAAACTCGCAACCTTTGGGTTGAAAGTGAGGGGTGCTTACCATTCAATCAACTCCCTCTCGTCATTAATAAAGTTGAGTTCTGTCATTTATAACATAGACTACATTTAAAATATTCAAGTTACAAAAAAACATAAATCTTAATTCATGACAAATTGACACAATTAGTGACTATGTTTGATAACTTTAAGTTTAAAACTTTAGCAATTGATTTCACATCAAACAAATGTAAAAAAGGTAATATAGTAATTTGATTACAGTGATTTGAGTTTATTAGTTTTATTACATATTTTTTTTCATCACAACAACACCATATGTTCTTATAACATAATAATATTTTGTTGATATAGTATTAGATAAATTTCAAATTTTAAGAAATTTATATTCATTAAGTTTTAGATAAAATTAAATTTATATATTCATATGTAAAAATAATCTTAACTATATAGTAATTGGGTCTTAATAGAACATCCTAATATTTAAATCCTGTATTTAAAGTCAAATATTAAAATTTAAATGCACAAACTTAATTATATTCAGATTTTGACATCTTAATCTTATTAAAAATAAATGATACCTAAATCATCTCAAATGATTTCTCATTTTAAAGTCAAAATGTGCTACTAGTAACCAGGGCCGTCTTAACCCCTAGGCCACTAAAGCCATCGCTTGGGGCCCCATATTTTTTGGTGCCCCCATTTAAAAAAAATAATAACGTATATATGTTGTTTTTCTTTTAAAAAAATTATATGTACTATGAGTGTTATGATTCTACTAAAGAAATTGCATATGACATGAATATAAATATGATTTTGGTAAGAAACAATTTGATGAAAATACGGATAACAAAATCACTACGTCCCTTGAAGAATTTTTAGAGCTGATTACTTTGACGATTAGATCAAATTATTTTATCACTTTGAACTAGATTTGAACCAATTGAAGCATGTAAAAGTATTTTATTTTGATTTCTTATTTAGTGGTAAAATATTGAGATTACTAGATGATGATTTTTTTTAAGGAAAAAAAAAGTTGTCTTAACCTTGAACTTTCTTTAACACATAATAGCTATTCTGATATTGATGGTTTATATTTATTTTTTGAATTAAAAGTGTTAAAGAGAAATAATACAAGGAGAAGATAATGATGTAATGAAATATTCAATCAAATAAAAAGACTTGATTCTTTTCCAATTACGCATATTTTTATTATTTATAGGATAGTGTTAACAAGGACTCTAACCGTTGCCTCAACAATTTTTTTTTTAAAAAAAAAATTAAAAATGATTAGATCTTCTTTAAAATCAACAATGTCTCAAAGAAAGATTGAGTGAATTAGCTATATTATCATTTGAAAAGGAATTATCAAAACAAATTGATAATAAAACAGTACTTAATGTTTGCATCTAAATAACTAGAAAAGTATATTTTAAAAATAAAAGTACATATGATGAAAAAAAGATAAATTAGGGCCCCTCTTATAAGTTTCGCTTTAGGCCTCCAATGTTATTGAGTCGACCCTGCTAGTACCTTATGGTAAAGGTTGTTATTTATTAATATTACCTAATCTTGTATGACTGCACATCCAACATCCACTTCTTTGAAATATTCATCTTATATATACATATATATATATTCATGACAATTATATGATAATAAACACTAGGTCGATAAATATATCACATAAGACCTCAATAAATTTTTTATTTGAACCGTTCAATTACATATATAGGACTAACATTTTCATCTATTATTTCATTCTCTTGAAAGAATGAACCTAAATATCTAAATTGTTTGTACTTTGATATAGCAATTCAATTTACAACTTAATTTGCTCTTCTCATGCTAATTAAACTTGCAATGCATATAATCAGTTGTATTTCTACTTTCCATGATTACCTTGTTTTCTAAAAAGAATTCTATATTTCAATTTTTTTTTTATTTATTTCCTATTTTGTACAAGTGTAACAAATTGAAATGAATTGGACATTGACAGAGCTTCACAATTTGATGTAATTTGCAGAGTTTATCACAAACCTCCACAATAAAACTGATACAAATTATAATAAATTGCGGCGTTCATAAAACCTCACAAATTGGTGCAATTTGCGGAGATTATCATAGGCTTCCACAATAAAACCGTCACAAAATAAATTATATCGCAGGGTTAAAATAAACGCTACAAGATGATTTTATAGTGGAGTTTTTTAAAAACTCTACAAATAAATCTCTGCAAATTAGCCTGTTTTTTATATTGATTACGAGGAAGTTGGACGAATATATATTCTATGTCCTCTTTCAAGTGAATTCTTATGGCCTAGATAGGTCACAAAAAGTGCTATTAGATACTTGGATTATGTTTTATAGTATTCAATTCACTAGTAAAAACAAAACGGATTTAATAATGGACAAATTCTATAGCTAAACAGTAAATTTGTCCCCACAAATTTTTGTTAGCTATGAGTAATTTAAAGACTTTCAATTTTTCATAGCGACTTTCAATTTTTCGGATGTTGCTCATCCGACACGATCGTACGAGATCACAATTCACCCAACACGATCATCAGGGGTGAACAAAAATTGGGAATCGGATGCGGGCGAAATTCCCGCTAATGGCTGCGATGTTCAGTCGACTCCCTCCCCCTTTGTGGGGGTCCCGACCCCTACGAGTGAGTAGAAAAAGGAGGAGGAAAGAGGCCCTCCTGAACTACTTTCAATTTTTTTTTAGTGAATGTTAATACAATTTGAATCAAGAGTTTAAAAAGATAAATTCAAAAATTTCTTGATTGTTGTAAATAACAATTTGTGAATGTCCATTATACCCCTCTTATGCCTATAAAAGGCATTGTAATCTCTATGGAAAATACACCAAAAATAAGGAAGATTCAAGTTTCCTATTTTATCTCTCTACTACATTCTTCTCTCTTTAATTGCTATTAGTTTAATTTCAGTACTTAGTCTTTATTTTATAACACGTTATCAGCACGAGACTCTGTCATATCAAAATTTGAAGACTAAATTTGAAAGCTAAGGTATTATTATTTTTCTTCTTTTTATTATGGTTAATCTTACTAAACTTGAGTTCGTTGTCCTTCAAAGTTCGGGCAAGAACTACCTTTCATGGGTATTGGATGCTGAAATCCATTTGGATGCTATGGGTCTTGGAGACACCATTAAAATTGAAAATAAAGTATCAAAACAAGACTGTGCTAAAGCAATGATAATCTTACGTCATCATATTGACGAAATTTTGAAAATTGAATATCTCACAGTCAAAGATCCACTCGTTCTGTGGAATAATCTAAAAGAAAGGTATGACCATTTGAAGATGGTCATTCATCCAAAAGCACGATATGATTGGATGAATTTAAGACTACAAGACTTTAAGTCTATTCATGAGTACAATTCTGCCATGTTCAGAATTACTTCTCAATTGAAACTATGTGGAGATACAGTTAATGATGTTGATATGCTGGAAAAAACGTTCTCCACATTTCATGCCTCGAATGTGCTTTTACAGCAACAATATCGAGAAAAGGGTTTCAAGAAGTATTCTGAACTAATTTCTCATTTTCTCGTGGCTGAACAAAATAATGATTTGTTAATGAAAAATCACGAGAATCGTCCCACTGGATCTACACCACTTCCTGAAGTGAATGAGGTGTACGCCCACCACGCTAGGCGTGGAAGAGGCCGTGGTCGTAATTACGAGCAAGAGCGAAATCCTTTTCCCGGTGTTAATCATTCACCAAAGAAAAATAGTCATCAAAGGGGAAAAGGAAAAGATGAGAAACGTGAAACAATTAAAATAAATTGTTTCCGATGTGGTGGAAAGGGTCATTATGCACGTGATTGTCGTACTCCTAAACACTTGGTTGAGCTTTATCAAGCATCGCTAAAAAGGAAGAATAAAAATCCCGAAACTAATTTTATCACTGATCATGTTGACATTACACACTTGGATGTGTCAGATTTCTTCACACACCCTGAAGGAAAAATATATCACTTAATTCGTGACGGTTCTGTGGATATGGAAGAATAATCATGGTTGATATTTACTAATGTTATTAATATTTGTTGTTTTGTATTGATCATAATTGGAAAATAAATAGTTAAAATGCTCATATTTGTCCATGCATATTCGTTGAGTCCATTCTTTTAGAAACACCAATGGAAAGTGAGTTGGAATGTTATGATTTGAAAAGAATTGAAAAATATTAAAATTATACTTTTCTTTAACTTTTGTGGCCATAAAAGGAAAATGTATACGTAAAACCACTACCTAAATTGGTTAGTGGAAAACACCTTTTCCTTTTTGTCACTCAAATGTCATTTCGAGATAATAAATTATATTAATACTTATTTTAAACATACTAAACTATATCAAATTTAGTGTTAAAGATTTGAATGATAAAAATCTTATGCATTATTAATGATTCAAATATCATTTTAACATTTACATTATTTCTTAAATATTTATCAAAAGATAATTAATCATTTAATATAAATTTATTTTTTTACTTTTGAAGATATGGATAATTCTCCAAGCAAATTATCAAATTATGAAGACATTTGCTTGATTGATTCTGGTACAACACACACGATATTCAAAAATAAAAAATATTTTTCTTATTTGAGTATGTGCAATATGAATATTACTACGATATCTGGTAGTACTAATTTGATTAAGGGCTCCGGAAGAGCCATTATAATTTTGCCCAAGGGAACTAAATTCATAATAAATAATGTCATTTTGCTCCTCAATCTCGGAGAAACTTATTGAGTTTCAAGGATATTCGTGAAAATGGTTATCATATCAAGACAATTGATGAAATGAATCTTGAATATCTTGGTATAACGAAAAATGTCTCCGGGCAGACATATGTTGTAGAAAAATTCACGGCTTTATCTTCTGGATTGTATTGGACAAAAATTAGTTTAATTGAGGCACATTCTATAGTAAACCGGGGGTTTACTGATTCCAATACTTTCATACTTTGGCATGATCGTCTGGGACATCCTGGGTCTATAATGATGAGACGAATTATAGAAAATTCAAATGGGCATCCATTAAAGAAGTTGAAAATTCTTTTAAATAGTGAATTTTCTTGTGATGCGTGTTATCAAGGCAAGTTAATTGTGAGACCATCACCAACAAAGGTCAAAATTGAGTCCCCTGCGTTTTTGGAACGTATACATGGGGACATTTGTGGGCCAATTCACCCACCGAGTGGGCCATTTAGATATTTTATGGTCCTGATATCTAAATGGTCTCACGTATGCCTATTGTCATCTCGCAATTTGGCATTTATAAAATTGTTGGCACAAATAATACGATTACGGGCACATTTTCCTGATAATCAGATTAAGTCTATTCGCCTTGATAACGCTGCAGAGTTTTCATCCCAAACATTCAATGATTATTGTCTATCGATTGGGATAAGAGTTGAACATCATGTAGCTCATGTTCACACTCAAAATGGTCTGTCTAAGTCATTAATTAAACGACTGCAGTTGATTGCAAGACCATTACTTAAGAAAACTAAGTTGCCCACTTCTGTGTGGGGTCATGCAATTTTGCATGCTGAAGCACTTATTCGTCTCAGGCCGACAAATTATCATAATTTTTCTCCATTACAATTGGTTTTGGGTCAACAACCCAATATATCTCATCTGAGAATTTTTGGATGCGCTGTTTATGTGCCGGTCACCACCACAGCGCACTAAGATGGGTCCCCAAAGAAGGTTAGGAATATATATATGTTGGGTTTGAATCGCCCTCTATTATTCGCTACCTTGAGCCATTAACTGGAGATATGTTCACAGCTAGATTCGCAGATTGTCGGTTTGATGAGACACTTTTCCCAAAATTAGGGGGACAAAATAGTGAAATTAAAGGAGAAATTTTGTGGAAAAATCCATCATTGTCTCATCTTGATCCTCGTACTTCCATTTGTGAGCTAGAAGTACAAAAGATCATTCATTTGCAGAAAATCGCAAATCAAATACCAGATGCATTTACAGATTTGAAAAGGATTACTAAATCACATATTCCTGCAAAGAATGCCCCAATTTGAATTGATGTCCCCGTAGGACCATCAACTAGTGTCATAGCTAATGAGTCAAAAGCACGCCTGAAGCGTGGTAGACCATTAGGATCAAATGATCAAAATCCTAGAAAAAGAAAATTAAAAGATCAAAATGACACGATGAAAAAACCTCACATAGAAAGTCAAGATGTGAGTAATTCTGATATCCTTGGAGGAACCAATGAGCTTGAGACTCAAGGAAATAATGAACTATCCATAAAATCAAGTGATCATGAAACAAATCTGAATCGCTCAGAAATAGCGGTGGATTATGTTTTTGCATACAATGTTCCATAAAAAATTATGCAAAATTTTGAGGATCTTGAACCTCAATCTGTTGAAGAATGTCGACAGAGAAATGACTGGCAAAAATGGCAAGAAGCAATTCAATCAGAATTGGATTCACTTGTCAAGCGCGAAGTTTTGGGGTTTATAGTACAAACACCTAATGGTGTTAAATCTGTTGGCTATAAATGGGTTTTTATGCGGAAAAGAAATAAGAAAAATAAAATACAAAGGTACAAAACACGTCTTGTTGCACAAGGATTTTCTCAAAGGCCCGGCGTCGATTATGAAGAGACATACTCACCCGTTATGGATGCAATAACATTGTGTTATCTCATTAGTTTAACGATCCATGAAAAACTTGAAATGTATTTGATGGATGTGGCTACAGCCTACTTTTATGGATCACTCGATAATGAGATATACATGAAAATTTCTGAAGGATTCAAAATGCCCAAAGCATACAGTTCAAAGCCTCGAGAAATGTACTCAATTAGATTGCAAAGATCATTGTATGGTTTGAAGTAATCTGGACGCATGTGGTATAACCGTCTTAGTGAGTATTTATCTAAGGAATGTTATATAAATGATGCGATTTGCCCATGTGTGTTTATAAAGAAAACAATATCAGGGTTTGTTATACTTGCTATTTATGTCGATGACATAAACCTTATTGGATCTCCAATGGAACTTCACAGGGCAATCGATTATTTAAAGAATGAATTTGAGATGAAGGATCTCGGAAAGACAAAATTATGTCTTGGTTTGCAAATAGAGCATTTGACAAACGGTATTTTTGTTCATCAATCTGCATACACAGAAAAGGTGTTGAAAAGATTTTATATGGATGAAGCACATCCATTAAGTACTCCAATGTTTGTCCGATCACTTGATGTAAATAAAGATCCATTTCGACCTCAAGAAAAGGATGAGATTATTCTCGATCCTGAATTACCATATCTCAGTGCAATTGGTGCACTAATGTACCTTGCTAACACTACAAGGCCTGATATAACCTTTTCGGTTAATTTGTTGGCAAGATATAGTTCTGCTCCTACTAAGAGACATTGGAATGGAATCAAACACATATTGCGGTATTTAAAAGGGACTATTGATATGGGTTTATTCTACTCTGACGATTGTAGTCCAAATCTTGTTGGCTATGCTGATGCAGGATATTTATCTGACCCACACAAAGCTAGATCTCAAACAGGTTATGTATTCACATGTGGGGGTACTGCTATATCTTGGAGATCTACGAAACAGTCCATCGTGGCCACTTCATCAAATCATGCTGAGATAATAGCTATTCATGAGGCAAGCCGAGAATGTGTGTGGTTAAGGTCCATTATACACCTTATTCGAGAAAAATGTGGTTTGAAATGCGACAAAGTACCCACAACCCTATATGAAGATAATGCAGCATGCATAGCACAACTCAGGGGAGGATTCATAAAAGGCGATAGAACGAAACACATTTCAATTAAGTTTTTCTACACACATGAGCTCCAGAAGAATGGTGATATCAACGTACATCAAATTCGTTCGAGTGATAATGTGGCTGATTTATTCACCAAGTCTTTGCCAACCGCAACTTTCGAGAAGATGGTATACAAGATTGGAATGAGAAAACTTAGGTAGCTAAATCATGGTTTTCATCAGGGGGAGTAAAATATGTGTTGTACTCTTTTTTCCTTAATCAAGGTTTTATCCCACTGGGTTTTCCTTATAAGGTTTTTAATGAGGCAGCAAGTAATGCATATTAGGATCAACTATTTACATTTGTTACTTTACTAAGAATTTATTTTAAATGGACATTCAAGGAGGCGTGTTGTAAATAACAATTTGTGAATGTCCATTATACCCCTCTTATGCCTATAAAAGGCATTGTAATCTCTATGGAAAATACACCAAAAATAAGGAAGATTCAAGTTTCCTATTTTATCTCTCTACTACATTCTTCTCTCCTTAATTGTTATTAGTTTAATTTCAGTACTTAGTCTTTATTTTATAACATTGATTTCTTTATATAAAAATATTTGTTTTGATAGAATCCATCCATCCAGACATTCACTCCCATGATGGTGAGGGATTAGCCCGAACCCTATCTTGTGTATTATTTAAGCAAAAAAGAATCCAAGAGGGATCAAAATTTGTCCAATTGTTTCATGAAAGGAAGTTGTTTTTTATGGAAAATTTTGTTTGGATCAATGTTTTAATAAATAATTACTGATTTTAGCGATATTTTTTATTTATTACCATTTGTAATAATACTATGTTAAATTTGCAATATGTATTAAAAGTGAATTAAGTAAGTAATATATATGTATTATAACTATTTTTAAAAATATATTATGCTTGTTTAGTAAGAAGTTGACACATTGTATTATAAGTGTATTAAAATGTGTGATAAATGTATGATCCATCATAAAACTTGTATTATATGTGAATAATACAAGTTTAAACTTGTAATATGAATTAAAAGTGTATTATAAATGTATTAAAAGTGATAAAGTGAATAAAAAAATGTTATTGCTATAAATGATAAATATTTTAAATTTATAGTGTATTTATGTAAGTTTCGCTTTTTTATTTGATATAATAATATAATTGCTAATAAAAATATATTAAGTAATTATAAAGTTAAAAGAAAAAAATAAATTAATTAAAATTTAGTACGAGTTTGTGGCTTTGGGAACTAAACCCATTATTTAACTTATTTTAATCCATTCAAATTTAATTTAATTCATTCCTTTATTTAACACCTTTGATCTACGTTACGTTCTATATATTAGTAACTTTTGTATTTTGACAATACAAAATACTTAGATTACTTATAAACTCAATTACTATAAGCTTATACACCAAAATGAGTTGGTGACCTGGTAAATAGTTTACTTCAAGTCAGTAACCCCACACTCAAAAGTGTAAAAATAAACAAATTACATATAAGGGAATTGTGTACATATTTATTTTTAAAAAAATATAAATACAACGTGGACAACTATGCGTGAAATATTTAATTAATTAATGTATGAAATATAAAAGTGGTCTGGTCAAATTATACATGCATAGATCCTATATACCCCAATATCTATTGATTTTATTCTGAAATGGAAAAGGTGTTTGATTATATTCTTCTATCTTGTTGTCCCCACACCACCAATTTTACCGAAGTTTTTTTAAAATATAAATGTTTGATTTCTCTTGACGTTAAAAAAATAAATACAAAACAAATTAATAGTAGCAAAGGTAATAAACAAACTCAAAATATATTTATGGATAAATTTAGGGACATATTGCAATGATCGGGTTTTTGTCGTTATAGAAATGTCAATGGAGAAAAATCAGGGCCGAAAAAACTTTTTCGTAGTATTAGGATTTTTCCAGACTTGTTCAGATTTGGAGAAAATTGAAGTCATCAGGGTGTAGGAAAATCTGATAGCAATCGGGTGGAGTAAATGTGGATTTGATAACATGAATGGATAGATACCTCGTTAAGGAATTCGTACCACTTTACGGAATAAAATTTAGATAAGTAGATCATAGGGAATCGATTTTGGCCGTAAGGGCACTTTCTGAGCGTAGTGGGTTAAGAGGGTGTTGTAAAAAGGGAGAAGTGGAATTCCCTTAAGGAGCTCATTGCCTCGCTTAGTGCCGCTGCAGCGGGATAGGTGCCGCTGTAGCGGGCGAGGCGGAGACAAAATTAAAGGATTTTGAGATTTTTCGAGACGGAGCTCACTGGTTTGCTTTGTGCCGCTGCAGTGACACCTCTACACCGGGATGGGTGCCGCTGTAGCGGGATGGAGGTCTGTAAAATCGTAAATAAGATCCTTAGACGACCTTATTTTATATTTTTTGACTTTTTGGATTAAGAGAAGACCCCTGGGCTATTCCAACTCGTTTTCCACCATTCTTGAAGCTAGAGGTAAGCTTTTCACTTCCTAATTTCATTTTTCGATCCGTGAAACGTTTTAGAATGAGTCAATATATATGGGGAAGGATTTCTTGAAGAATCCTATGATGGAATTAACCCTAAATTGACTAGTTTTGTTATGGGTTTAGAACTAGGTTCATAGTTTGTTAGTTTTCAGGAAATTTAGTGTTTCTTTATTGATTCCCGTATATAAATTGTTATTTGTAGACCACGAACAAGCGGAACGAATACAGAAAGGGAAGGATCAAGTTTTCTAGGGTTTCAAGCTTGTTTTGAGGTAGGTGATGATTGTGATTCTAAAACTTAAATGTCTTAGTTTTTAGATTTCTTGCTTTAGTTGGTTGCTAGTAGTGGTTCTCCCACCGAGTTGTAGTGTGGGTGTCAATCACGACGGTCTGAATCGTGACACATATTGAGTCTTTATACCCTATTAAAATTAAAAATTAAAATCAAATATGAATTTTGAGTTTACCATTCTAAATGAGATATTGTTCAAAGTGTTCTAGTTCAGGCTGAAGAGCAGATTTTGCTTTGGCAATGATTTGGACACATTTTTCCTAGAAAAAATCTCCTCTTCTTCTTTTTGGTGATGGTGATAGTGGATAATTGTATGTCAGGAATGACGAATGTAAATTATTCATATATGTTATTCGTATAACTATACATACATAATTAACATGGCCGTGAAATAAATAATATATATATATATATATATATATATATATATATATATATATATATGTATGTATTTTGTGCGTATGCATCTTATATCTAGCACATGTATATATGTATGTTGCGTATATGTTTGATGGTTAGAGTATGCATGCCAATTAGTAAAATGTATGTATGTAGAGACAGATTTAGAACCTCTATAATATGGATGCACAATTAAATATATATAAAAAGAGAGGAGAGAAACGTTTCAAGTAAGAATTGATCTCTATTCATTTAATTAAAATAACAATATTTAATAAATTGCACCATTCAGTGTTTTTGAGCGCATGGATGCCATCATACTAATATTAAATCATTAAGTTTATTGGCAACATAATTTATGCAATGAATCAGTTCTTGTATATATGATAACTAGGGACATTAATAGCACTATCTATAAAGAGAAAATTTCATAAATAGCAAAGAGATAAAATTTAATTACACGTAATAGCTACTGTTTGTTTAATTATGCTCCATAGCTATAGTTTCGTTTACTATGTATATTTTTATTTGAATATTTCTCTTGTTAATATACAAACAGAGTAAGTATATAGAAATTGTGTATTTATACATTTAAGAATATTTATGGACTCTATTTGTATATTTCGCTTGTCAATATACAAACAAAGTAAATTATTCTGATTTTTTATAAGTTATATGCAAATAAAATGTACCGACAAATATTATAGAAATAGCTAGGGTAAGTAAGTACCAATTCTAATTTATACTATCAGAAACCAAATTGTAAAAATTCTGGATTCATACAATTAAAAAATCGAATAACAAAATTTAAGTATTTTAACAGCGAATTATAAATATTTGAAACTGTATCTAAACTAAATTATATAATACAAATGTTTGCCATTTTGTGTCATTTTATCATTTATAAATATTTCTTTCTTGTAAATCACCATATTGCAGCCTAGGCTAGCTTCTCAAGGCCCAATCCATTTCATTTCCTCTTGTAATTGGTCCAGTTAAAGAACTACATGGGCTTGCTCCAAGTCTCTTGTTCTATCCATTGTCTTAATGAGATAAAATTGATCAAATGGTCTAAAATGATGGACAACTTTCACATATAACAAATAAAAAAAATTATATTTGTATGCTATAGCAAAGTTTGCATAATTACGCTCCACAGCAAACATATAATTGTATAATTCACTATACATATACAATTGTATAATTCGCTGGCATAAATTGTATAATTCGCTGGCCTAAATTGTATATTTCTCTGGCCTATTTCGCTGCAATTGTATAATTCGCTGGCCTATTTCACTGCAATTGTATAATTCACTGCCTATTTCGCTGCAATATCTGTATAAAATTTGCTTTGCATACAATTGAATCGAAGTAAAATGTTTGTATATTGTATAATTATAAGTGTATAGGAAGAAGATATATGTTTTTCTCTCGCTTTATACAAAAATAGAAACACAATTTATACACTTCTGTTGTATAAAGCGAGAGAAAATTGTATTTCACTGCAATTGTATAATTCGCAATCGTATAATTCGTTGGCGTTGTTCGCTGCAATATTTGTATAAAATTTGCATTTTGTCTACAATTGAATCAAAGTAAAATATTTGTAAATTGTATAATTAAGTGTATAGCACGAAGATATATGTTTTTGCATGTGTATATACAATTTTCTCTCGCTTTATACAAAACAGAAACACAATTTATGCACTTCTGTATATAAAGCGAGAGAGGCGAGCAGAGGGAGAGTGGCGAGCGAGAATGGAAGAGTGGCGAGCGAGATTTTTGGGAGAGAGGCGACTGGCAAACTTTGGCAAACGTGTACTATGAAGCACAATTAAATCAAAACGTAGCTACTCCATTTATTTTAGGTTATTAGTTTTTTTTTATATACAATTATCCCCATAATTGATTGCTATTATAACACGGTGCGGCAGTCAAATCTCGATATAACAATTATTAATTATGATAATATTTCACTATAACAATTAAAAAATATTATTAATTTATTATGCAACAAAGGTATAGTTTCATAAGGAGGGCATAAAAAGTGTTCATTCTCTTTTTTGAGATTAAATTTATACGGTCAGTCAATTACATTATATGTAATATTATATCAAATTTAATCTTGAATATTTCACACTTACCAAAATGATTCAAGATTTAATTGTCAATCAACTAGGAATTATTTCACTAATCTACAAGCTAAGTAATAAACAATATATTACTCCTACACGAATTAATAAAAAAGACTACACAAACAATAGCAGGTAAAAAGTTGGGAAGGTGGGGGTGGCGGTAATCACCAATTATTTCTCAGACAAAGAATTGACCCTAAGAGAACATAAAATAAACAAAACTTTGATAAACAAAATTTGAAACTTAAAAGTTTGTGATTGATAATAAACTAATAAAAATAAGAAAATGTAACATGATAATGGAAAAATGAAAAGTGTCTCGATTATACATGAATAAATACTAAGTAAGTAATCTTGGAGAGATTAAGCTTTCTGTGTAAGTGAATCCATTCATAAATTTACCTCGAGGCAATAATGTAAAGGGTCCTCTTTGTGTCCTAAATTTAATGTCCCTACCATGTAAATGTGCGCACAAGAATAATATTTCACCATTTGCAAACCTATATTTTGGCGTGGCTTTAAGAAGATAACGATCTTCTATAGATAATATTGCATTCCAAGATTCCTTGAGATTATAATCTCTCATTACCCATACCTTAAAAGTACGCATCCCCTGATCATGCGTATTAGAATAAGCACAAAGCATTCCTTCCAATATAGAAATGTCAATCTTACTTGTGTTCAACGAGCCTATTTCCTCTGGCAATGATATCTCTCCAAACACTTCATGAGAAATATTAAATGAAACCACAAAGTAAGTTTTTGAATAAAAACCTATCCAATGAAATGCACCATGTATAAATGCCAAAGAATCCACAGCAGACACCTTATTGCGAATGACACGAGGATGTTTACCAATTTTTCGCCAAGAATTATTTTTCAGTGTGAAAATTTCACCAGGCACTTTCTGATCACCAAATTCATTCCCCTCGATTTTTAGAATCTTATAGTCACCACTTGAATCAAGACTCAATCCCAAACATGAAGATAATCCAACTGAAAATTCTGGAACGGGAAGTACCATTGATTCTCTCGTTGAGGGATTCCATAATAAAAGTATGTCGTGCTTAACAGTATTTTCGAAAACATTAATAATAAACAAGCCATCACAACCATTGCAGATCGTAAAATACTCTGGTTCAATGTTTAGAGGAAAATTTAGTTTATGTGTATGCTTAACCAACTTAGTCGGCGATAAAGAACAAGAGTATATGGGATGGTCAAATCCCCCAAGGCATTGTTGGTAAAATAGAAAATTTTTAGAATTCTGATCATTCTTTGCATGGTTGAGATGTCTCATCTTAAAATATGGCTCATCAATTAATATTTTCCAAAATTTTGAAACACATTTAAATCGAAGAACAGACTGCACAGGTAACCTGCTGATGATGTCAATAAGTACGCCCTCTTCAAAGTAAACTTTCATGGCTTAAACAGGACAAAAAAATTATGTTAAAGACACTTAGCTTACTTTTAAATTTTTCAAAGATTAATACGATTTCAATCATGATATAAAAAAGATGAACCTAATTTTTTTTCCCTATTAACTATTAACAAACAAATGGAGTAATAAAATTTAGAAAAATTTCTTACTTCTTTTCTTTGTTTAGTAGGTATGTAAATAATGTTAAACCAAAAAACATCTACACATACATATAAATCATGGGATGAAAAAACAGATCTGACATGTTTTATATATGAAGATTAGTGTTTTTCAAGCAAATTAAACATTTTTCTTTCCAACCAAAAGACAACCAAAGTTTAAAATAAAATATATTTTTGACAATTGAAATAAATTAAATTGGGGGGGGGGGGGGAATCTTTTTGTAATAGCATCAAAACTCACATAGAATCTAAGTCAAATTAATAACAAATTTCAATAAATGAACTCAATTGATGTATTGTGAACTCACCTGATCTAGAATATCCATTGGAATTGTTTTCTTTGAAGGCTCCAAAACTATTTATCATGCATTTAAAATTGAAAAAAATTAGCTCGAACAAGATTATTATTAAAGAAAATTAAAACACATACAACAGAAATAATCATATACCTCTAGGAGTTTGATTGGAAAATTTTAATTTCTTTTTCCGTTGGCGATTCACCATCTTTAGAGCTTTGATTTGAATGTTAATGTGTTGATAGGATTTGTATGTTTGGTGCCCTTATTTATAAGGCCAATTCTATCTGTTTATGGAAAAAATATAAATATGCTACCAAAAAGTGAATTTTATAATCTATCCAAATTTGTACTATCCAACAAAGACTAACATTATATTATTTTCCTTTAATATCCTCTTCCATATTTAAAATTATGATATTTAATTTAAAATGTAATGTTTATTTTGAAACTATAATATTCAATTAAAGAATACAATATCCGATTCAAAAATACAATAAACAATACTGACGCAAGCAAACTCTTAAGGAAAAAAAATTAAAACCATTGTCATTTTTCATATGATAATAATAATTTTTATATGGTATGTGACAATAATAAAAATAATAAAATATCTGATGAAATTTCAAATAATAAAATTGTCATATTCAAAATTGGATCATAATGATATCTATCATTGTTGGGATATATACTATTAAATGAATCATGAGTTAAGAAATAATATTTATTAGAGAATAAATATTGCTCAATTTTAATAGATTATATATTCATTTATTGTATATATTTACTTATATAGTAAATGATTTAGTGTGTAGAGTTTTAACTTATACACAAAGGATTAACTCATCGGTTCTTATAAGTGTAAATTTTTTTTGTTCACAATCTAAGATGAAAATTGGACATGCCATCGGATAGGATTGTAGCATAAGATGATATGTAATTTATCCTGATTATGGGAACGGTATATATAGTTCCAACTTCTTGTGCTAGTACATATATATGTATTGAACGGGACCGAGTAGAGATAGTTGTTTTAGACTGACTGACAAAAACATATTCTCTAAACTATTAAATGTACTTATATTCTTAATCCTGATATAACTTTTATGATCTGTATATATTAATTATCGTTTTAATTTATTTAAAGGTGAGATTCTAAGATGGGTCAATATGTCAGGTAAGTTGGATGAAAATAATAAATATTGGTGAAATAATAAGTTAGTTGATGGAATCCATGTCTTGTTACAGAGATTGATTGACATGTCTTTTTGAGAAACTTATAAGTTTTCATCGTGTCAAACTTTGTAAGTGGATTTATGAATCCGACACATGAATTAAGTTAAGTGGTGCTCTAAAGAAAATTAATCATTAAGTTAAATTCGTCAGTAGTTTAATTTATTGATTAGTATCTAAAATCTTAATATGGAGAATTACATAAGTGTTTAATGGGAAATTACGAAAGATAAATAGAGGAGTGCAATTACGAATTTTTAGGAGAATGATTTGTAATTTATTATGGTAAGAATAATTCAAATTAATTATTTCAAATTATTTCCATAATAGAAAGTCTCGGTAATTAATTATGTGGTCCCTATAGTGTCCATAATTATCTAGAACTCAGAATCCTAATTCTAAAGGAAAAAGGGAAGAGGCGTTAGTTTTCTTATAATAAGAAAACCAGCGTGTGTTTTTCGAGAGAAGAAAAATAATGTGAATTTTATTCTCCTCTTTGGATTGGGAAGAAATTTCTATAATTAGGGATTCTTCTAACCTAAAAAGAGGAATTAGTTTTTTATTTGATACTTGCCCACTCAAGTATTGAGAGAGTCAGATGTGAACTTGTGTCACGATCCAAAAAGAGTCGTGAGTGGCACCCACACTTAACCTCCTAGGTGGGAGAACCAACAAATTTAACCCAACTTACAACCTACAAGCATAATGCGGAAACTCAAAATCTTACTAAATATTGTTTCCCAAAACCTGCAAGTCATCACATCAAGAACATCTAATCTCCAATACTAAGTCTAAGAATATCAAATACACCAAAATAAAAGAATAAAATGGTATTATCTGAAAACATAGGACATTATGTCATGACGAGAGAATCCAACACGAGCTTGAATGAATAGCTCACCCTGAACCTGATAAGATGGAGACTGGCTAGAGCTGAGGCAATTCGAAGTCATTGGTACACTTGTTGCACTCCATAAAAAGGAAAACAAAGAAAAACACAAGTAGGGCTCAGTACGGGGCAACATGTACTGAGTAGGTATCATCGGCCAACCAAAATAGAAACTAATATACAATGAATAATAGTATGACTCAACTATAGCACTTAACAGGTGATAAGCAACAAACAATATGAACCAGTGTCGACTACACCAAAATAAGTATGTAATAAGTCAACAATATCAAGATCATCCATGAGGACTCATGCCTCCAAACCAAACCATTTTGGGAGTTGAGTTCTTTGAGATTGAGTACCTTCCGTTAATTCAACATGTTTTTCCTTTAATATTACCGTGTCGGAACGTGACACTCCGATCCAAGAATATCGTGTCGAAACGTGACACTCCGATCCAAGAATATCGTGTCGGAACGTGACACTCCGATCCAAGAATACCGTGTCGAAACGTGACACTCCGATCCAAGAATATCGTGTCGGAATGTGACACTCCGATCCAATTATACCGTGTCGGAACGGGACACTCCGATTCAATTATAATATTAATTTATCATTTATTATCACCACTTTCAATTCATTGATAATATTTCATTAAGCCTTCTTTATTCAAGGCATCACTTCGATAAAGAGGGTTCAAGAATTTAAATTCCACGGTCTCATAATTTCAGACCAATCACAAAACACACAACCAAGCCACACAACCACACAATCAAGTACATAGAAAACTTCACAGTATCGTTCAATGCATATCAATCACTATTAAGAGTTTACTATCAGATAGCATAAACCATAACCTACCTCCACCGAAGAATCGAAGTCAAGCAAACTACTTCTCCAGTACTTTTCCTTTCCTCAACGCATCCGAACCTTTCCAATCTATCAAGTATATATGCATAATTTGTAAGTTAACGAGTTTATAAACATTTATATTATTCTATAAGCCTAGACCCCAAAGCTCACCTAATCTTATAATCAATTTCCTAAAGTTCAAACCTAAGAATACGTCTTAATTCATCCAATTAGCATAACCTTAAGGGAGTTTAAATAATTCAATACACCTAATATTTAATTACCTCTCTCAATATATCAAAACTTACCTTATATTATGATAATAAAATAATATTAATTAAAATGGAAGCTAACTGGTGATGAACTAGTGGCGAGAACCATGCAAACTCTTTAACACCTATGCAATAAGTAATAACCTGATCTATTCAATTGTATAAACTACACTTCACTATAGTATGTTGTCAACTTCAATCTATTTTCAACTATAGTACTAGTTAGCACACTGAAACCATTAATTAAACATTTACCCCCATTTGTTCAAGGACTCATCCTTCCAAACCAACGAATAATGATAATAATAGTAATGTGATTCGTAATAATCACACCTCTAACCCAAGACCACAATTTAATGCTTGGTCTTATTTTTCCAATCAAACTCACATAGTAAAGTATCTTATAACTAATTAAGCTTCCACCCATTATTAATTAATAGAATAGTCTAATTTGAGTTGAGATTTGAAAATAATATAATAATGCATATTTGTATAAGCAACAATTGCAATCTTGATTTGCAATAGTAAGTTCTCTAACCTAAATTATTTCCCCTAATTCAATTGTGAATCAAATTGCTGAATTTTATTAATTTTATTTCTATCTATGGGTCAAACCACATATGGTATTCCTTCAATAAATTTAAAACTTGGCCCGTAATTAATAGTTAATTATTTAATAAATATCCAAAAACTAATTTTATTATTAAATTTATATCCATTAATTATATAACGGTTTTTACAAATAGTTCTAAAATACCTATTTAAAATCTATCAAAATATATTTTATCAAATAAAAAGCTCTAGTACTCAAAACGATCAAATTAGTCGTTACAACTTCGGATCGCTGTAGAAGACCATAATTATTGTCTATCTTCTAGATTCGCTTGAAGGTATGTCTGTCTTGGGGATTCCGCTTGAAGGCATCTGTTCACGCTTTAAGAGGTAATTCTTGAATTAAATTTCAGTATGTTTATGTGTTCTAGCATGTTATATGTTTTAGCATAAATGGTATTGGTTATCTATTATTCATATAAGAAGTAAAAATCTTAATATGCTTCCGCTATGCATATATGTTTTCCAACAATTATATCTCATGATTGATAAGTCTATCCCCTTTCATGATATATTATATACTCCCTCTTTTTCTAAAAGGATGACCTAGTTTGATTTGGAATGGAGTTTAAGAAAATAAAGAAGACTATTTAATTTTGTGATTATGTCAAATGTACCAAAAAATCCTTTGATTTTGTAGTCTTAAACATATCACGTGGAAAGTAAAGTTAACGTGTTGTCAAAAAAAATGGGTCATTCTTTTTTAAACAGACTAAAAAGAAAATAAGGTCATTTTTTTTAAACGAAGGAAGTATATAAAAGCTCATAAAATAAATTCAATCGTACATTGAACAATAATGCAACTAGTATCAAATCCTGATATTTCATATATATATATATATATATATATATATATATATATATATATATATATATATATAAGGCAAAATAATAATCATAACCATCTTAATTAAGAGTTTGTGTATCACGTGTACAAGAGTTTACTATTCCCTCTTTCCCAATTGTGTGACATATTTCAGTTTTCGAGAGTCAAACAATTTGAGTTTGATTAAAATTTTACATGTGAGATCTTCAAATAATTATAAATTACGTAAAAAGCATTATTAGGATCAACACGTGTTATTAGTATCAGGATCTGCATCAAAAAAGATATAACAAGTATCTAGTGAGTACAAAATCACTAATACTCAGTAAGCATTATAGACTAATCGAGCTTAATTAGTAGTAATTATATCGCTTAAATATCCTACTACTACTATTTTCTTCCACATATTACGGGTAAGTTGGACGAACATACACTCTATGTCCTCTTTAAAGTGAATTCTCATGGCCTAGATAGGTCAAAAAAGTGCTATTAGATACTTAGCTTTTTTTTTTTATAGTATTCAACTTACTATTAATTAAAACACATCAGATTTAATAATGGACAAACTTTATAGCTAAACAGTAAAATTCGTAGCTTATGTTTTATAGTATTTAACTCACTATTAATTAAAACAATCAAATTTAATAATGGACAAACTTTATAGCTAAACAGTAAAATTCATCGCTATAAATATTTGTTAGGTATGAGTAAATCAAAGACAGACCATCAACGATGCTCATAGCTAATTCCAATTTTTAGTAGTGAATGTTAATACAATTTCAATCGAAGTGTTTAAAAAGATAAATTCAAAAATTTCTTCATTTCTTTACAAAAAAGAAATATTGTGTTTTGATAGAATCCATCCATACAAACTCTCTCTTATTATCTAAAAGATGGATTAATATATATATATACATAGCCCAATTGTTTCATGAAAAGGACTTTGTTTTATTTGATATAATAATATAATAGCTGATAAAAAAAAATATTAAGTAATTATAAAGTTAAAAGAAAAAAAATTAATTAATTAATTAAATTTGGTATGAGTTTGGGGCTTTGGGAACTAAACTCATTATTTAGTTTATTTTGATCTATTCAAATTTAATCTAATTCATTCCTTTATTTAACACCTTTGATCTACATACGTTCTATATAATAGTAACTATTGTATTTTGTCAATACAAAATAATAAATTTACTTATAAACTCAATTACTATAAGTTTATACACCAAAATGGGTTGGTGACCTAGTAAATAGTTTACTCAAGTCCAAGTGTAAAAAAAATTACATTAGAAGGGAATTGTGTACATATTTATTTTTAAAAAAAATACAACGTGGACAAACTATAAGTGAAATATTTAATTAATTAATTAATTAATGAAATATAAAAGTGGTCTGGTCAAATTATATATGCATAGATCTTATACCCCAATATCTATGATGATTTTATTCTGAAATGGAAAAGGTGTTTTGATTATATTCTTCTATCTTATTGCCCCCACACAACCAATTTTTACAAAAGTTTTTTCAAATATAAATGTTGAATTCTTTTGACGCACAAAATAAATTAATAATAGAAAAGGTATGAACAGTCTCAAAATATATTTATGAATACATTTAGGGACATATTTTATCTTTTTACCCTATTAAAATCAAATATAAATTTCGAATTTACCATTTTAGATGAGATATTGTTCTAAGTGTTTTAGTTTCGGGCTAAAGAGCAGATCTTGCTTTGGCAATGTTTTGGCCTAGCAAAACTCTCTTCTTCTTTTTTTGGTGATGGTAATAGTGAAATAATTGCATGTCAGTTATGACGAATGTAAATTATTATATGTTATTCGCATGACATATTTAATATGCATCTTATATCTAGCGCGTGTATATACGTGAATATATATATATATATATATATATCTGTTGTGCATACGTTTGATGGTTTGAGTATGCATGAAAATTAGTAAAATGTATGTATGTAGAGACAAATCAAGAATTTCTATAATATGGATGGTCAATTAAAAAAAAGATAGGAAGGAAAAGTTTAAGTAAGAATTGATCTCTATTCATTTAATTAAAATAACAATATTTAATAAAGTGCACCATTCAGGTTTTTTGTGTGCATGCATGCCAGCATACTAATATTAAATCATTGAGTTTATAGGCATCATAATTTATGCAATGAAGCAGTTCTTGTATGATTAATAACTAGGGACATTAATAGCGCTATCTATAAATAGAAAATTCATAAATAGCAATGAGATTAAATTTAATTACGCTTAATAGCTATAGTTTGCCTAATTACGTTCTATAGCTATAGTTTCGTTTACTATGTGTATTTTTATTTGTATATTTCTCTTGTCAATATATAAATAGAGTAAGTATATAAAAATTGTGTATTTATACATTTAAGAATATTTCAGAACTCACCATTTATATATTTCGTTTGCCAGTAAACAAACTAAGTAATTTATTGTGATTTTGAAAAAAAGTTATACAAATCAAATGTATTGACAAATCGTATACAAATAACTAGGGTGAGTAAATACGAATTTTAAATTTATACTATCAGGAATCGAATTGTACAAATTCTGAATTCGTACAATTAGAAACCAAATAATAAAATTTAAGAACATGTAACAATAAATTATAAATATTTGAAATTGTATCTAAATTAAATAATATACTATAAATGTTTGCCATTTTGCGTAATTTTTCTATTTATAAAATATTTCCTTCTTGTAAATCACCATATTGTTGCCTAGGCTAGCTTCTCAAGGCCCAATCCATTTCATTTCCTCTTGTAATTGGTCCAGTTAAAGAATTACATGGGCTTGCTCCAAGTCTCTTGTTCTATTCATTGTCTAAATAAATGAATTTTGCACTCAAATTTCGATATAACAATCATTTGTTATGATAATATTTTATTATAGCAATCTAATTTTTCTGAAACAGATTTTTCACGATATATTTTACTCATTTATATTAATATCCTATCTATAACATTAGTGAATTCATTATAACAACACACTCATCGTAAAATTATCTCTCTATAACAATCATAATCAAATATCATGTAAGAATATATTATGTATAAAAATAAATATTCAAATATTCATGGTAATTATCATTATTGTCATGCATAGTAAATTTCAAATATGAGTATCTAAGAGGAAAAAATATATATTTAAATGTTGCTTGTCACTTATAGTCTTCACATTGCCTAATTGCCATAAAAATCACTAGGCCAAAAAAAATTAAGTAGATATGGCTTGACAACGAACATAATATTTCTCTTTGATACTTAGGCAAAATCAAAATTCTTTTTATAATATTTTTTATACTTTTTATGATAATTAAATTTAGTTAAGTTATAACTTTCTTGTTATGAAGAATAACATTCTAACTTTTTTTCGATGAATTAAAAGTTGAGAGACATATAGGTAAACCCATTTTCAAAGGATTGATCATAATCTAATTAATAAAAGTTTAATATTCTTAATTATTTGAGGTTAATTTAGTAAATTAAACAAAAAAAATGCCTATAAAATTTTAGTATTGTTTGTATAAAAATATCATTATATAAACTATCATACAAGTCAAGTGGATCAAACAGCTTTTCTAAGCCTTAAACCCACAATGATGAAAATCAAGCGTCAATATGGGATAGAAGGAATAATCAAATACAAGCATGGAAGAACTATTTTTGGTCTATTGTCACGGACTTATACTCCAATTAAGCCCTTTGTGTGAGACTTGACAACTTACTCATAAATTTTTTACGATCTTGTAAGTTTAAGTAAGCTTTTTTTCATGAATTTCTAAGAATTTTATATTGCTTGTAAGATTACTTGTTTTTCCTTGATGCCATTAAAAATAAAAGTTGTTCTATTTATACTACTCACTAAGGACTAATTTACAAATATTAATTATGTACAAGTCCCTATTCTATAACTCTCTACATAATTAGAAGATTTCGAGGACATTATATGCAAATCAATGAAATTCTAAAAAATTTCAAAAAATTTACCTTATATTTCTAAAATATTCCACTAGGACTATTGTTCTTTCAATGTAAGCAGCACATAAACAACCTTATACCACGTGACACCTAAATGACATGATAACATGACGAATCATCACACTATGCTATGAAACTGGACAAGGTATGCAACAATAAGAGAAAAGTTGTTGCATTCCTTTTGGAATTAGAATAGTGCACAACCAAAGCACAAAGACCACAAAATAGACCCATGGTATCTTTTTACATATCAACAAACAATAAATGCAAGTCACACGTTCAATCAACGCTTCCTGAATTCGAGTCGGAGTTCGATTGTGAGAAAATTAAATATCATTTTGTCTGAGAATACTCATAATTACATTGTTTCAATAAATATAGAAAATGAATATTTGAAAATTTTAAAACAAATTGTGAGTGATAATTTTTTTAATAAGAATATACATTTGGCATATCAACAAAACTCCAAACTCCTTTTCCCAGAACAAACAACTTTTTAAAAGTTGAGACACATATATATAGTTTACCAACTATTATTTTGTTGGTACATAAATATATAAACTAATGATTTTTAAAATGCAATATTTCATGTGACTTGGGTTGAAAATTTGAAAACTATTTCCATTTGCAAACAAGTAGGACAACAAACGTGTGTATTCATGAAATATAATATTGGTAACCTAAGTCATCCAAATGTTGGATCAACCCTAAACACTTTTAAATTTTCATCAATATAATATTTTGCTTTATCATAAGCTAGCATTTAATAATTATTTAGAGAAATAAATAATTATTAATGGATTTATTAATACGAAATAAAGAAAAATAAATTTATCGGATGAATTCATCAAATTGATTGAGTGTGTTATTGAGATTCAAAGGTGCAAGAGTCAAAAGTTTTCAAAAATATTATTCTTATTAAATAACTAGTTATTCATAAGTATTTATAGTTTATAGTTTGTATGCAAAATTCAGTATCTAAGTATATAATTTGGAAATTTTTTAAAATTAATAAAATATTAGCCATTTATTGCAATATAATGACTTGATTCTTATTCTCAAAAATCTTATTTGTAACTGACAAGTTATAAGTAGTTTAATTCAATATTCTAAATTACCAAACAAAGTTCTACTAGTATTATTTATCTAAAACTTAAAATTTTGAATAAGAACTTTACTACATTACTAATAATATCATGACTTTTTTAGGAAATAATGAACTTTTCTAAATTTTGATTGTAATACATATCGTAGTACTTTTTTTATAGTGGTTATAAGAAAACTCGTTGCCGAAAATTAACAATTATTTATAATTTGTGATATTGAAATAAATACTTGATTATATGAAAATAAGATTTAATACATTCATATTTCATGACTACACAAGAAACTTATAAATTTTTATATCAAAAAGACTTGAAAATGATATTTAACTCCCTAAAATATATATTTCTTTGTAATAATCATAAATAAAGGTTTCATTTTCTAAAAATATTTTTAATTAGATTGAGTTGCTCAAATAGGTGAGCAAATTAAGTTAAATTTATCTCTCATTAAATTAAAATAACTTAATCCGTTGGTTCTTATTTTTTCTTATTCTAGTTTTTTTTTTTTTATGATTATTTTGTATATTATTTTAAATTCAAAATTTTAAAATCAATCATTTTATTTTTTTATGAAATATAATGTTGTCAATACTTAATAGGCTATCTCATTTTGTTTTAACTTCAGACCACTAATTATATTGCGGCACACCAATATTGATGAAAATGAATAGAGAGAAAACTATAGTTTCCATCATCAACAATTTTCGTAATAATAATAATAATAAAAACATGGCTTTCTTTAGAGTCCAACAAGACAAGAAAGAAAATTAGTTTTCTTTGTTTCCCATCCGGATCCGGTGTCTGGTACCCACATTAAAGTTTGACTAAATTCAAATTCGCAACGAAAAGTCCCACATCTGAAGATGAAGCGCTCTCTAACCTTTGGTTAAGAATGAATGAGTACTTACCACTCCAGCACAACCCCGTGAAAGTAAACTAGTTTAATTAGCTACAACCATATAGCTTTGGCATTAATAAGCATTTGTTTAAGAGAACCATTAACATGAAGAGAAATAACATCTTTTGTTGATCCAATAAAGTGTCCACCAATAAAAATAGCAGGAACACATGGATTACAACCTAAACTTCTCAATGCCAATGCCATTTCATTGCCTCTTGAATCTTGATCAAGTTCATGTATTGCTGGACTTGCTCCTAGTTCATAAAATAGTGCTTTGATACTATGACACATACAACATGAACTCTTTGTGAATATTACTGCTGCCCTCTTTGATGACAAATCTCTAATCTTATCCATATTAAGTTTTATATATATATATATATATATATATATATATATATATATATATATATATATATATATATATATATATATATATATATATATATATATATATATATATATATATATAAGATGAGCTCAACAAGAACAGAAAAAAATCTCGTGTGGAACAGAAGGGAGTAGTATGATGATGTTAGTGTTGTAAGGTTTAGTTATGTTTGAGGTTATTTATAAGGGATTCTTGATACGTACTCCCTCTGTTCCTTTTTAGTTGTCATGTTGCGCTTTTCAAAAGTTAATTTGACTGATTTTTAAAGTTGAGTTATATTACATTAATTTAACATTTTAAACTAAAAATTTAGATATCCAAAAATTATGAACGAAAAATACTATAATTTTTTTGTAAATGTTAATTAAAGTTTTTATTATTTGATTCTAAAAAAAATCATGACAACTACTACGGGACGAATGAATGGAGTATATGGATTGCATTGTTTATAGTTATTAGAAAAAGGCAAAATATCCGGAGACCAAAAATACCAAAGTTTGCTAAAAATGAAAAAGAGGAAATTCCTTAAAGATATTTATTCTTAAAATTAGAGGAATCAAATAATTATAAAGAACTTAATTATAAAAAAGAAAATATTTTATTTTATTTTAAAAAAAAAGTGTTAGCACTTTGATTATGTTCTTGATTTTGCCCACTTGTGATTACCGACCATAACGATAATACTTGACCCTTTCAATGTCCGTACAAACTAATTAAAACAATGTTTAGAAGATTTTATTCCTTTAATTATTTACTTGATAAATTAATTCTTATAATTAATTAGTAGGAAACTTTTGGTGATAAACTACGACTAGTGGGGATGTTTGGTACGTGGGACGGAATAAATAAAAATATCTCATGAAATTAATTATTTTCGCTTTCTATATGGAATAGTGATCATAATTCATACTATATTATACTTCAAACTGGGGCACATATAATTAACTACTAAAAATGTGTGTTCTGTCTAATAACTTGAGCTTTTTGATAAGATGGTCACACATTTCAATATGATACCAAAGCAGACAAAGGTCTTGGGATAGTCTCGCTGTCACTCATATGAAAAAAGAATTTTAACGTACTTGTTCATAAAAAAGAATCAGTCACGTAGAGGGCAGGTATATAGAAGAATAATGTCGAATAAAATATGCTCTATAATTATTTAATGCATGCATACGAGAATATATAAAACTTATTTGTGAAGATTTTTGAGCAGTGTCAGCTGATAACAACTTAACAAGTTCATTCATTAGATTCAAATTAAAATAAAATAAAAAAGTTGTAATATTCCTCTAAAATATAAAATTTTAAACGTATGATTATGAAATTCTATGGAATCAAAGTAGCTAATAATTGAAAATATAGATTCCTTACGTCTTCCAAGTTGAGATTTTTCATGTTACAAAGTTAAAATAAATTGTTTGAAGGATCTAATAAATATATATAGCTGATGTGTAAAAGATGAGAGCTTATCCAATTTGTTTTCATAAATATTCTTTAAAATTTATTCACTTTTGGACCCATGCAAGTTGTTTGTGTCACAATGTCACACAATGTTCGATCTAAAAGTTCATTTCTATCGTAATGAATGATTATGGGCGGGGCTTTATTCAATGAAAAGGTCTATATAATAATCCAGGTTCGATCGAAAAATCATATTGTATAGTTATTAACAATTTTTTGTAGGTCACAAAATCAAATTTGCAGATATAACAGCGATCTATATTCTACCTCCGTGGAAGTAGAGTTACATAAGGATGCACTATATTCTCTTCAGACTCTACTTGTGTGATTACACTAAATATGTTGTTGTGTTATTATGTAGAGACAAAAACTTATTATCAGCATCTGGTGTATACGCCAAATCACATATATTAGCATGGTTATGTAATGAATAATTAATTAATTGAGAATGTGTTATTATTGAAGAGTCTCACATCGAATGAAAAAAAAAGTGATCGGTCCCTTTAGTATGGTTTAAGAAACTCTTCCTATCATGAGCTAGTTTTTGAGGTTGAGATAGACTCTATATTGTATATTTTCTGTGTATATATTTGAATATATAAGTATATATTCATTGATTTAGTGTAAATATCGAGTACACAAATACTCTTGTGACATTATTAGTTATCTTAGGTGTGAAGAAAAGATGGGAATCAAAGTAACAAGGCCAAAAAGAAGAAAACATGAAGAATCTAAGCTAGTAACTTGGTGGATATATATGCATCTTTGCTTGCCCTTTTTATTTGTGGAAAAAGAGATGCTACTTGTTTGCATGCCCAAAAAGATTCTTTAGAGAAAAAACTCTTCAAAAGATTATTAAGCCAACAATATTATTGCATGCAGCATGCAGGAAAATTGACCTATTATATATAATGTAAGATGTATCTAGAGTAATTATTGATCTTTTTTTAAGTTAATTAAGTTCTCTGTGACTAATTTGGTATTAAGTTAAGTAAAATAGGTACGAATTTATGTTTTTAAATGAACTAGTTGTTAATTTTTGGAAGGTTCTTTGTATAGTTTGAAATGATTACATTTATCGCATTATTTAATAATTTCTAATTAAATTTCAAGTCAGTTACATGTGAATCACACTATATACATGTATATGGTGTGATTTACGTGTATATGGGACACCTAATACGCAGGCAAGATAGGAGGGAGGCGAGTGAGATTTGTCTAGGTCTCCCAGTTACATTTGAATAACACTGGATACACAGTATATACATGTATCCGGTGTGATTCGCATGTATCCAGATACTATCTAGATACGTGAGTGAGATATGCAAGATGGGATGGAGGGAGGCGAGTGGGGTTTGTCTATGTATCTCATATACATGTGAATCCACTTGGATGGTGTATCTAAAACAAGTTACATCTCATATATCTCGAGATTCATATATCTACACATATTTCGACACACCAAAATCTGATAAGATACACAAGTATTGTAAATGTGTGTATCTAAGCAATTAACTCTTAAACAGGTAATTAGGTTTTTGTAGGTTACCAATAAAAATTCGAGGCCCATGTTGAAGAAATGTCGAGAGCCTGAAACCTGATCCAGTCAAAGCCCAATATGCAATAGAGTGGTAACTTTCTCTTTTTGGACACTTCTCTTAATTTTGTTCAATTTCTTTTTATGGAATATAGCTCAAAGGTATATATTTCTTAATTTGTATTCACTTCATATATATTTAACAGTTCACCCTTTCTTTTTTATAAATATAAATAAACTTCGACTTCAAAGCATTTGTTTACCAAACTCGACAATTCATTGTTGGATCTAGGGTTGTTGAACAACAGTTGGGTTGAATTTGAACGGATCAAAATGATTGGATTGATTATTTGGACCCAAATGGATTGAATCACAGATCGCTATATTTCAGCACCTTTTTCATCAATAGACAATGTACATTGTTGTATAGATATACAAAAATATACATGACAGAGATACATTGATATACAATAATTGGAACTTGACACTTGTTTTTAAGAAGAAGGTGGTGAAATTTTGGAAGGTTTTTTAGTTAAAATGGCGTGTTAAGTGTTGATGTATTCGAAAGTCCATTAATGTAATTGAAATTTATAAATTTTAAGGAATAGTTATAATACGAAAAAGAATAAAAAAGATAATGTAATTAGCTCTTAACACTAAGATTTATATAAATTACCGTAAATTTAAAAGTTAGATACCATATGGTTAATACATGTGAGATATATCATGTTCTTTATTATATCAATGCATGCATCAACTCTAAAAATATTGAATCCAATTAATATGTGATTGGTGACATAAAGTGTCTTTTATATGGAGAATCCAATTTAAACATGAAGCATTCCCTTTTTTCCAATTGAAATTGTCACCAGAGAAAGAGGATGCATCAATACCCCAATAGTAGATGTGTATTCCTGACATACAGAAGTTGACTTTTACCTCTTCTTAATTTATTTATTCTTCACTTAAATATATTAGATCGGGATCAGATCTGATCGCTCCTCTCCTTTTCATCTTATGAATAATCTTTTTAGCCTATATCCTTATAATACTATTTTATTCAAAAATTTACGAAAGTAAATTTTTTATCGTAAGCTAATAGTGCCTTTTTTATTAATGTTTTTATCTTCTGTGTGGCACGTCAAATTATATAAAGATATTGAAAAAAGTCGAAAGTGATTATGTGGAACAAATTAAAAACCTAAAACCTTAAATTTTAATCTTGATGTGACATAGCTAAGATCAATTAAATCCTATCTAATTATGGACCTATCAAATACAAATAAAGTTAGAAAGGGCTACCATCACCAATCACCATCGTGATGAAATTCAAGAAGTTCAGAATCAAGCTACGTCTCAAGAGAGTAAACCACTTATTTTTTTCAAAAAGAAATATTCGAATCACCCAATTAGGAGTACAACATAGTGAGCTTCAAGAAGATTAGTTTGTCATTCCATGAATTCATAATTTAATAAAATTTCTACATGAATTTTAGTGATATTAAAGTCCTAAGTTTAAATTCTGACCAGCGTAGAAGGGGTTCTTCTGAATTCAAAATATATATAAATGGAAACTAAATGAGAGTGACTAAAAGTCTAATAACATTATAATATACATATAATTTATTATTACAATGTTTGAAGAAACCTTAAGGACTCTTGTTTGACAAAACAGAGTTTTCATTGAGCATGTTACATAAAAGATGCTCAATTCCACAAACATTGAGAAAACCAAACTTACTAGGTGTTAATATGCACTTTCTACAAGGTGGAGTGTAGTTTCACCAGCATATTCGACGTGAGTCTGAACTAGTCATGCCAATAAATTTCGTATACAAGATATCTAAAGTAAGGGGAAAAAAAGTACATATATACACTATAGCCAAAGAGCTTTAGCTTTCATGAGGAGAGGAACAAGATTTCCCTCTAGATGAAGACTCATAATCTCATTTGCCCCACCAATTAATTCTTGTCCAATGAACACTGCTGGCACGCTAGGCCTTAGGCCTAGCATCAGCAGTGCTCGCTCCACTTGTAGCCCATTGGGAAGCTCATCCAATTCATATACAGTTAAATTAGCACCAAAACTTGATATAAGTGTCTTTATTGTGTGACACATACAACACTTGCTTTTGCTAAACATAACTACTGGCTTTTCAGCTACCATTTTCTTCACTGACTCCATTTTTTAATTATTGGGAAGAAAAAAAAAAGATTAAATGTAATATAAGAGGAAAATGATAAGTTGTTGAAGTGATGATGAATTTGAAATCCCCTTTGAAGCTATTTATATACTAACTAAAATAGTGATATTGTCAAGATTCAATATGCTTCCTTTATACCCCCACCACCAACACACACCAATAAATTAAAAAGAAAGAATAATTTTAGATAAGGAGTTGAAACTGTTAGGTTCTTGATATTACCTGTCTTTAAAGTGTCCCAAAAAAAAATTATCAAAAAATCCACCATAAAGTATGGAGGTTAGTATGTGAACTTTGTTACATGCTCTTTTCCAATAAGTTATATGGCAAAGAGAGTTAAGTTCTATGTACCTAGGCTAGAGCTTACGCTACAACAAATAAAGGATTTTGTTGCAATTATTTAGTGATAATAATATAATATAAATATATTATAACCACTCTAGTGACTCGGGATGCAATATCATTAACTTAAGTATTGCTAAATATTTTTGCAGTAAGATGAAAGGAAATATTTATTAACACTAAATGTCTTTTTTGTTACGGTGTTAATAAATCGGACAGGAGAGCTAAAAAGATATGGAAAGGTGTTTAATTGAATTATATCTTTAACTCGGAAATCACAATATACAAGTAGGGAAAATAGTTTGTTTGTTTTTATTTGGTGTTCGAAGTTCACATTGGAGCTCCGATCAAATCTGGATCGTTTTGTATATATAAGCTATTTAATCTCCATAGCATAGAAACACAACATTTTAATTTATATTTTTGGAATTTCGTTATTAAGATCTTTGGCTTGCTACTAAGTAATAGTCAAATTGTCATTTTCACACTTATGTTCATAACAAAAAAAATTCAGTCAAATAATGTTGATAACCTCTTCATGAACTTTTAAATGTTTGGTAAAAAAAACATGGGTTTTGCAATGGAAAAAACTTATTTTTTTGTAAAAAAAAAAAAAAGTATTATAAGGATATTAATGGAATTGATGTTGTTTGTGACAAATCCATGTTGGTATAATTAGCAATGAGGAAAAAGATATTTGATTTTATCCACTAATGATATTCTTGGAAATGATTTAAAAAGGTTATTTACCCTTTTTAAGGAAAATAATGGTTGGTACTCGTTAAACAAGGTGAATTATCTATTTTTGCCGTTTTATTTTATTTAACTTTTGTTCAAAAATAGATATTTCATTATATTTAAGAGATCCACATTTCTGTAGAAAGACATCACAATTTCTTGTGAAAAAACATGATTTGCTAAGGCGGAATTTAATTTAACAAATCAAGAAAATAAGTTTAGCTTAATAAAAATAGTTTAAAAAATTTAATAGATATATTAAATTAACAGTGAACGACGAAGTGACAAGTAATATGAAAAGGATGGAGCATTTTGCCCAACACATGTTGCACTAAATGCTGGTCTATGAGATATTCTCCACTAATTCACAATCATAGGAGAATTAAGATATTAATAATTCACAATGAATAGTATTATATTGTTCCTAATTATCATCATGTGATTCTACTGATCGTTTTATAAGATGCTTAATTAATTAGGTCGGTTATTTTATCGACAGAAAAAGATGTCCAGTCTTTTCATATTAATTACTCAATTAATTATTATATTTAATTATTGATAGTTGCAAGATCAAAGATTCTTTAATTAACTCATTTACAAAGATTATGACTTTATGAGATAGAGACTTGAGATTTATTTTTTTGGAGCTCATTGTTTTGCATTTTAGCATATGAAAAAAGCTAATAAAAATTGTAAGATGTTATTATGTTTGATAATTAAGGACATATTTAATATTAGAAGAAAGTTGGTTTTACAATACTCCTCATCGATTTGTATAATTAGTATAAATTATAGAATATTGTTATGTTTGATAAATTGTTAAAAGTATTTGTAAGAGAGATAATTAAGGGTGTGTTCGGCAGAAAGAAAAATAAGTGAATTTCTAGCTTATTTTCTTGTGTATGATGTAAATGCAAAAACTACAACATATTTTTATTGTATAACACTCATGGATATACACAAATATACATGATATGTAGATGATACACTAATATACACACAAAAAAATATGCACGAAAAATATATACGCAATGGGAAATATGGCATGTACCCGAAAACAATCCATTTTCGTCATATTTTTCATCAATACACAATGTATATGTATCATATACACTACTATATTTCATATATTTTTTAATTTAACACACATATATATGTCAGCTATACATTAATACACAAAAATAGGTTTATCAGAAATGAATTCTAGTTTGTGAGAAGAAACTGGGGAAAGTTTGAAACGTAAACAATAAAATGGTACGATTATGGTGTAAGCACTCCATTTAAATCCAAACCTTATAATTCGATTTCGACCTAGAAATTTTATGAGGCATGAAGGATCTTTTTTTGATTGTATACTAATTTTGTATAACAACCGATTTGAAGATAGTAAGGCACGAGATAGCCCTTGTGAAAGTTTTTCTAATACAAAATCAATGACATGGAGTTTGACTGTTTCTAATAATGGATTATAACTATTTCAATTCTTAATTATGATCATTTAATAACACACACAAATCAAATACTTATGGAAAAATATAAAGTAATTTAGTTAATTGTTCCAAATGCACCCAAAAAAATAAGGGGTGATGAATTTAAAAGTTAGATACTGTTAGGTTAATTATATGTAATTTGGAGCAGATTGTTCATTAGATGTATCAAACCTAAATATATCCTAAAAATTTACAATAATAATAACAACAGACATTAAAATAGAGTATTTTATGTGTAGTAAATATAAAAATTTAAATTTTAAACGATGACAAACTTTTCAAAATTGCATTTCGTAGCAAAATTGTAGTTTGCTACGGATGTGTTGTTCTGTATAATTTATATTAAATTAAAAAAGGGCATTAATTTCGGTTAGATAAATAAGGAAAAAAATCCCAAAATTCACGAGGACTCTGTTTCAGTAGAATTTTAGTTTTTCTTCGTCTCCTTCAACCGAAAAAACATCATTGTAGTCAGTTCAAAAAATCGATTTGTGATCTGAGATTCGTTGATTTCACAGTAAATTTTTGTGCTTGGAATTGTATATGTGATCTGAGATTCGCTGATTTAAAGTATGAAACTATTATGCTTTCGTTTTATACAATACATCTTCATCCTGTTTTTGGACAGTTGAGTTTTATACAAATGCAAAAATGTGTATTGTGTGAAAGTAACACTAAAACTGCACTTTGTGAAATTTTCTCAAATGTAAAATTGTGTATAAAGTAGTAATTTGTATATATGATCTTTTATATAATTGTATATACATAATATGTATAAGTATATGAAGACGTTGAGTGTTTATATGGACTTGTAAGTTATATACATATACCTATTTAGTGTTTTTGGTGAATTGTATAAGTATATGAAGATGTCGAGTGCTAATTTATATGAATTTATAAGTTATATACATATACCTATTTGGTGTTTTTGGTGAATTGTATAAGTATATGAAGATGTCAAGTGTTTATACGAATTTGTATATTTATACAGTGCAGATTATCATGTGTATTTATTTGTAATAAGTATATGTATGTGTAAATTATTTAGGTTTGTAAATTGTATATTTGTATAAAGCTTCAATTTGTGTATATAAAGGTTTATATGAGTATATAATTTGAAAATGTGTATAAGTGAAAAACTGAAGTTGCTAGAATTTGTATGAATATATGTTCTTTTTGTTGTTGAAATTCTTAAGCTTCTAAATGTATATGTATATAATTTAATTAACAAAAATTAATAGAATAAGATGAGTTTTTGGCGGTACCTGAAATTTTGAAGTAGTTTTGAAACAGGAGGATTTTGAATTTGAAATTGAATTTGTGGATAAGAGATTAAGGAGGAATTGAAGGAATGAGGAGAAGAAATTGTATAAAGTAAAGAGAAAAGAGAAAACACCCGTTTTAATTTTTTAATAATTTATACAAATCAGTGGGACCCTATAATAGCAAAGTGATCGAATATTTGCTTATTAATGGAAATAACTGAAAAGATAGTTATTGCATTTACTTTTATTTATTTGTTTGTCATTCTCTACAATTATCCCATTAAAATATTCATTGACATTTCATAAATGGAATTTAGTAAATATAATATTTATGCAAATTCTATCTCTGTCTTGAGAAATAGTAGGTTGGTTTCGATAGATTCTCAACTCAAACTATCTTTAAAATTTATAGTATAACTTCATAAATGACGTCTAAAAGAAAAATATCTACTTGAATTTTATTTCTACCTTTAAAAGATATCGAAATATTTCCGATAAACCTTTAATTGAAAATATCCTAAAAAATTAATTTAGAGAAAACCTAGATTTTGATTGATGTCATAAAGTGTGTTGAGGATATTTAAACATGAAATTATTCCCCTTTTCTAATTGAAATTATCACCAAAGAATTTATTTTATTTTATTTTATTTTAAAAAAAGGTTGCATCAATACTTGAAGATACGATAACTGACATACAGCTCTACATGCATCTACCTAAAAATAAGTTGACTTTTCAGTATGTATTCAATTCCCCTTTAAGATGCCAATTCCTGACATATTATGAGCTATCTAGAAGAATTTAAGAAAAGTTGACTTCTATCATCTACTATAATTTTTCTATCGACAAAAATTTTGATGGGGCGATAAATATTCATTTATTATTAATAAAAGATTTTAGATTTGAGTGTTGCTAAATACAAAGTCATCTTCATTAGAAAGCGTTTTACCTTTAATACGAAACTTTCGAACTCGATCGACTCAAGTTTAGTCAGGCTTCAAAAGTGTCAAACACTGTGTAAAAATTTTAAAAACAATATCATTATTAGGGTTGTACAAAGAAAATTAATAAATCACATCAACTCTATAATTTTTCATGTCTAAAGCTCGAATTTGAGACCTCTAATTAAGAGTGAAATATTTTGATCGATGCATGTTAGTTCACCCCATCTAATTATACAAGGTTAACACTTGTTATTGATGTATGTAAAGTAGTATATTGATTGACATGAAAGTGCATGAATAAAAGGTTACAAATTAAAGATGAAACATTCCTAAGTTCCATCTTTTTTTATTCATCAAGTTGATTGGTGGTCACATAAAGTTTGAAAGTTATCATCAAAGACAAAAAGATATGATGCATCAATACCCTCATGAGATGCCAATTGCTGACACAGCTCTTTTAAGGCTAACAAAAATAAAAGATTTTTTTTGTTTTATTTTCTTCCTTAATTATCAACACACCAACCATCATCTTCATCTTATAACTATCGCTATCATCAATCGTCTTAATTAGTCATTATCACCACAAGCGTCGATGTTTATATTCATCAATATGAACTAGCATTTTAACAATAATTACATCATCAACCCTTGCTACGTGTTACTTCACTAGTTATTGCTATTACTGTTATATATCACTATCTTTCATCATAATTATTACTCGTAACTAGATGTCACCATCAACCACCACTTTTAATATCTATTCCCAGTCATCATTGCCACTAGTTATGTACTTACAACGGCCACCACTTCCGACCAAGGCAGTCTAGATTACATTCACAACCACTCGTGTTAGCCATTATCAACTGTCATATAATTTTTATAAAAAAATATTTTATGTTGTAGTATTTGATTAATTAATATCATAACTTAATGTATTTAAATGTTTAGAAAATAGATAAGTTAATGATTTAGTATCAATATCTTAATATTTGAATATGCATTTAGATTTACACGTCTAAAAATATGCATAAATCTCTCATATAGAAAATTATAAAATGTATAGGTTTTCAAAAACCAACTCGAATTTATGTTATGATGATCAACTACAGAATTCATTCATCTTGTAAGGAGAGAAAACTTACAAATGGTGTTAATAGTTGTGAAATGAACATATTAGGAGAAATAAGTTTAAGAATTAGGGTATACGAAACAAAGTTGGAATAGCCTCCATGGTGGACAAGTTGAATGATGCATACTGTGGTGATTTGAACATGTTAAAAGGAGATGTGCAGATGCCCCAATGAGGAGGTGTAATAGGTTAGATATAAGAGGTACAATAAGGTGTAGAGGTAAGCAAAATAATATTCGGGAGAGTTGATTAGACTGGGCATGACGCAACTTCAGTTTACCAAGGACATGATCTTAGATGTATTGCTTTTCATATTTGTTGTCATTTGGTATTTTTTGTGCTTCGGTTACTCCACTATTTTGATGTATTGTTGTTATTCCTCTTTTGAATGTTTTGTACTCCTTTCCTTATTGGTTGTCATATTTTCTTTACTATCCTTTTTCTTTTTTATAATTACTTTAATTTGGTGCACTTGAATTGAGGGTACACCGAAAACAATCTATCTTCTTCCATAGAAGGTAAAGATATGTTTTCTGTATATATATCAATTGTTGAATTTTCTAAGCCAAATTTAATAAAAAATTTATGACATTTTTATGCCCGACAATCATCATTATATATTACTAGTCATTTATCTTCCAAGGAGACTAGTAGAGAAATAGAGGAATAGATAAAATTAGACTTACATATGAAGTTAGTTGACCCAGAAATGACTTACGATATAGTCCCAAGAGAAGTCCTATGGAGATGCTTGTAGGTTGAAGATGTTTGGAGGCTAGAGATATATATGTAGCTTAATTACATTAGAGCGGTGAAGGATATGTATAATAAGTCAAATCGGATAAGAACATTCTGAGAAGACTCGAAATACTTTCCTATCGAGATGGGATTGCACTATGGACCAATATTTAACTCGTTTCTATTTTCCTTAATGATCAATAAATTAGTGTGACATATTTAAACTGAGGTGTCATGGTAGATACTATCGTAGATGACATAGTACGGATTGATGAGACACGCGACAGTATTAAAACTAGGTTGGATGTATGAAGATAACTCTAGAGTCTAAGACTTAGCAAGACCAAAAGAAAATATTTGAGTGTAAATTCAGTGATGCAATGTATGAGATAGACGTGGAGGTGAGCATAATCCACATGTTATCCCCTAGAGAGAAAATTTGAAGTATCTTGATTTCTTAATCCAAGAAAATGGAGAGATCCATGATGTGTCACATATCATATTGGTGCAACGTGGATGAAATGGAGACAAGTTTGCATGATAAAAAGATAGCACCAAAACTTAAAGGTAATTTTTATATAGGGTGATGGTTAGATCAATTTTATTATATAGGTCAACGTGTTAGCCAATCAAAAACATTCATTTCAAAAAGTTGTGAAAATGAGTATGTTGTTATGTATATATGGACACACTATGAGAAAATAATTTTAGAAATGAGAATATTCGAAATAGGGCAGGAGTGACCTCCATGTGAACAAGTTGAGTAATACAAAAGCGAGGATGAAATGGTTTGAGTATGTGAAAAGGAGATGTGTAGAATGTCCAAGTGACTAGGTGTAAGAGATTAGATATTGTGGTACGAGAAGTGGTGGTAGAGGTAGGTCAAAAAAGTATAAGAGAGATAATTAGATAGGACATGATACAACTTCAGCTCACAGACATAACCTTAGACAAGAGGGTATGAAGGTCGTGATTATTATTATTATTATTATTATTATTATTATTATTATTATTATTAAGATATACATTAGCAGCTATACTATATCAAAATTTTCAACTGCACCTAAAGCTGCAGGACTAGAATCTTAATCATCCTCCACATAAACAAGTACAACCTTTTCTTTTTGGTTGACTTATCCATGAGGGGAATTTTAATTAACTTTATTCATATGCTAAAAGCAAAAAAAGAAATTTCAAAGTCTCTATCTCATAATAAGTCATAATCTCTTGATTAGGAAAAGAATCTTCAATCTTTGCAACTATTAATTACTCTTAAAATATTATTTAATTAAGTGGAGTTTTGGTCACCACCACTTAATTATTAGTAATATGAAGTTTTTATAATCAAAAGTATGGACAACTTTTCTAGACAAAATAACCGACCTAATGAAATGCCTAAGTTAGCATCTTAAAACGATCAAAAGAATCACATGACGATAAGAACAAATATAATACTGTTAATTAGGGGTCAGTTGGTCGATAAGTGGCGACGTAATCAGAATTTTTATTAAAAAAATTGAAAATCTAAAGTAGTAAATACACGATTTATAATTAGTTTATTCCTGTCATAGGTTATAATAAGATTATTTAGTTATATTAGAACTAGTTATTTTGATATATATATATATTAATTGATTGTTTGATTTGTTATATTAAAAATATGTCTGCGACATGTAATTTTTAAGAAAATTTATTCTTTACAAAAAATCACTCCCCCAATTTAATTTTTTTTTAAAAAGGTTTCAAAGACCTAATTACAATAGTTTTATCATTTTAATTATATTAGTCTGAAATAACTAATCCTCATATTATTATTCTACCTTTTGGTAGGCAAAAATAACTTATTCTGATAATAATAATTAGTACTAATTTTGATAAAACTTTCATTGAATTAGTAATAAACATGAGGTAAAAGAAAAAACTATATTTTTAATTTTATCTCAAGATAGATACTTGTCTAAGCATATCAAACCACCTCTTAATTCATTGTATTATTTATTGTGAATTATTGTAATTCTTCTATGATTCTGAAATAGACTTAGTGGAGAATATGTCATAGGCCAACATTTGGTGCAACGTGTTACTATATGGATAATTTTTTGACCTAATAATTAATTTCCTCTTTTCTAACGAATAACGACCATTATTTGCTTTAAAGGGGTAAACCAAATTTTTTTATCATTTCCAAAAAAAAGAAAAATGAGATTGTATATAAGAATATCATTAGTAGATAAAATTAAACACCTTTCTCCTCACAACATCATCAATTCCATTAGTATCCTTATCAATAATCAAAGATCACGATAATTAATTAACGACAATTATTTCATTGCCGCTAAATATATATTTTTAGTGATAATTAGCATTTTATGTATATGTTTCTTTAGCCTTTAGCAACATTGGATCTAATAACACTTAACTAATGTCGATAAAAACTTTAACACTCTTTATTAATATATCTATTTACTGCCATTAAAAGCTGTTTTTGGATTAGTGTATATACATTTGTTTTTACCAAAAAAGAGAAAATTTATTGATTGTAAAACCCATGTATTTAATTAGAACAAGAATTTACATTGGAACTTAATTGGAAAAACATTATGTAGATATGTAACAAAGTTCACTTACTAGCCTCCATACTTTATGGTGGATTTTTTATTTTTATTTTTTTGGTACACTTTTGAGACAGTATCAAGAACTTCTAATGCTATCTAACAGTATCAACTCCTTATCTAAAAAATTATTCTTTCCTTTAATTTATTTGTGGGGGGAGGGGGGGGGGGATTAATTGAATCTTCACAAGTCACTATTAGTATATAAATAGCTTCAATGGGAGTTTCAAATTCATCATCAACTGAACAACTTATCAATTCTCTTATATTACATCAATCCTTTTTTTTTTCATTAATTAAAAATGGAGTCATTGAAAAAAATAGTAGCTGAAAAGCCAGTGGTTATGTTTAGCAAAAGCAAGTGTTGTATGTGTCACACTATAAAGACACTTATATCAAGTTTTGGTGCTAATTTAACTGTATATGAATTGGATGAACTTCCCAATGGGCTACAAGTGGAGCGAGCTCTGTTGATGCTAGGCCGTAGGCCTAGCGTGCCAGCAGTGTTCATTGGACAAGAATTAATTGGCGGTGCCAATGAGATTATGAGTCTTCATCTAGAGGGAAATCTTGTTCCTCTACTCATGAAAGCTAAAGCTCTTTGGCTATAGTGTGTATATATATATATACACTTTTTTTTTCTTGCTTTAGATATCTAATATACAAAATTTACTGGCATGATTAGTTCAGACTCACGCTACGCTAGTAAAACTACAATTTATCATGTAGAAAATGTATATTAGCACCTAGTAAGTTTGGTTTTCTTAATGTTTGTGGAATTGAGCATCTTTTATGTAACATGCTCAATGAAAACTTTGTTTTCTCAAACTAGTGTCTTTTAATGTATCTTTAAGCATTGTAATAATAAATTATATACAATGCCATACTTCAACATGACTTGTCATTCTCTTTTAATATTTTTTTCTTACATGCTTTACTTGAGTATGAACTTATGTCTCCTATCGAGACGTGAATCCAGAATTTAAAATTTGTATTTTCGAAATTTATTCAAAAAAGTAAAATATGTGATATTTGTGTAATGATCCTGCCTTGTGAATTGAAAGCAAGACAGATTTAAAAAGGGTTAAAAGAACAACTTGGCTCTCTTTTACCTGCCACAAAAAGAATATAAATTACATTAACCTCCAGTTCAACCATTCAAAAAACAAGTGATTATGTGGGGGAAAAAACAACTCCATCTGTAGCATGAGGTTAAACTCATCAAAGATAGGGATAATATAGTCTTGGTGGGCTGAGTTACGAGTTATCTCATTCCATAAAATTAGTTTAAATATACGTAAGCTGACTTAAACATCATGGTAATTATTAAAAAAGGAAAATATAGAGACGAGGAGTGTGTTGCGTTGCGAGTACTAACTCATTCTTTTGCCATCCAACCCCTAAGGAGTATGATTGTATTTATAGGTGGCAATGAGCGGGTAGGACTGAATTTGTGCGGGTTAAAATGAGCTGAGTTAATAAATTGACAGGTTATTGATCCGCCCAAAAGTTACTTGGACTGAAATAGACTAAAATGCGGGTCATAACTCAACATGTCCAACTCTTCTATAATCTTTTAGTACCTTAAAAATGTATATAAATTCTCTTTAAAGTTAAGAGTACAAAAGTCAAAAATAAAAATTATTGATATTTCACAAATATAGACAAAAAAGCAAACAAAATGTTTAGTTATTTCCTCAACCACACAGAAAGACAAGGTGATGAGAAAGCCCCTCCCTCTAAGACTACTCAAATCAGACACACAACAAATTTCCAATTCCATGGCCTCAGCAACAGCTCCACCAGCTCCATTCACCTTCCTTACAAGGAACCAAACCAATAATGAGCACAGAACAGATACCAGATGGTTGACAACAAAACAAAGAAGACGCCGTGTTGGCTTACAAGTTTATGCAACAGAAGAAGGGGCTACTGGGCGACAACGTGCTCCTCCTGGTGTTGACACAAGAATTCACTGGGAAAACGATGATGAAGGATGGGTAGGAGAGAGTAAGTCACGGTCCACACAAGAACGAATCAAAACAGACGAAAAGAATCTCTTTGATGAAAAATTCTCAGACCTCCTCAACAGTTCAGCTAATTCTCACTACCAGTTAGTCTTCATTTTCTAGTTTGATATCATCTTCTCTCTTAATGTGTGGCTCACAGTTAACATGTATACATAATTCTAATGTTTCAAATTCAGGTTCTTGGGAGTATCTGCAACAGCTGATCTGGAGGATATTAAAGCTGCATATAGGAGGTTATCAAAGGAGTATCATCCAGACACAACTAATCTTCCTATAAGAGCAGCATCAGAGAAATTCATGAAACTAAGAGAAATTTATGATGTCTTAAGTGATGAGGAGCAACGTCGATTCTATGATTGGACACTAGCTCAAGAGACAGCAAGTAGAGAAGCAGAGAAGATGAAAATGAGGCTGCAAGATCCACGCATGCTAGACGTAGAAAACTGGGAATCTGTTCCAGACATGGTGGATCGACTTGGTGGAAGGAACATGGAGCTGAGTAATCAGGCAAAAACTGCCCTCACATTTGATATCTTGATTATCATCTTTTCGTTTTGCTGCATTATATATGCAGTAGTCTTCAAGGAACAATATTAACAGGAACAACTATGTGCATTATACAACAACAATATGCTATACTGTCAATACGCAGTTCATACACTGCAATGACAATGGATTTGGAAACAGAACGACTAGAGCTTTAGTCATAAGCATAACTATAGTTTATTTCTATTGAGCTTACAAATTTACACTATTGTCTTTTCATGAGATTTTTGATAGCAAATGAAGAAACAATTCTCTCATACATCGATAAAATCTTTCATGATGGGGCTATGTTTCTCAATGTTAGCCTGCCTACGCCAATTACTCACTGCCTGCTTAACGGTGTCACTGGCTTTCTGTATTTCCTCAGCAGAAAATTTGTGTTCCACAATGCCTAGTGGACCAGGTTGTAGTACTTTAACTACAGTTTCCATATCCAGCTCCAGTTGCCTGTTAAAACAAACACCAAAATAATGCTGAGGTCATAGAAACTCGTATACACAATTTGATCTTTGTGTCTCATTCTGGTCTAAAAGAGAATATAATGACAAATCCAATTGAAGAGTGTTTTGAAGCGTGTACTCCTATCAATCTGCATTTAGATACCTACTCTCCAATCAATAAATAATAACAAAGAACAAGAAAAACACCAAAGGTCATGCTAATTGCTAAATAGAAACAAGAGTTTATCGTTTCTTGATAACACAACTCCGTAATTCTCAAGAGTTTGATAAGTTCTAAAATTTCACTTACTCTTCAAATATCAAATGAATTAACTAAATGTAATCCTACCACAGAAGTTGGCACCTCTTCTCAACCAAAAATGAAAAGAATACTTCTCTGTTATAATAGTATTAAACTGCCATATACATTGGTTTCTGTAAGATATAGAACTCCAAAAGTTGGACCTTTTTCCTCATAATTGTGGTGTCTGGGCCAAGCTTGTGCCATATCAACTAACTCCACTGGGTACCTGCTACTTCTCACCAGTGCAGGTACCAGATAACTCTGTCCAAGCACATGATACAAGTTATGCGTTGGAATGAAAGACAACTCCAAATCTGCTTGGTCTACGAACAAGAAAGCTATAAGTAATGCAACTATGGATCTTCTCGTGTAAAGTTGAATCCTGGACACCGAATATTTTTGTCTCCCTTGGGAATTGAACTTGAGACTTCATGGTTCTCAACCCACTTCATTGACCAACTAGGTCACACGCTTGGATACTAACACTTTACATTTACCAGGCTATGTATTGGAGAATTAGCTCTAAAGATGTTCTATCTTCGTTGTTTAGTTGCTTACACGTTATCATATAGGAGCTAATGTGTTAGAGACACCGTGGGGAGGGCTCAAAGTCAAGGCGCACAATGTATAAGGATCAAAATTTAAAATCAGATGCTCATAGCAAATGTAATATCAATCAATCAACTATGCCTCCTAATGCATTTTTTTAAAATTAGATGAAGCTCATAGCTCTGAACTATGTTGCTTTTTTTCTTTTCATTCATGCGTCAAAGTCCTACAAATTGAGCATATGAATTGGCTGAATATACTTCAGAGTATCTGAGAACAATACAACCAAATACAGCTAAAAATGCAGTACAACCATCAAATACAATTACCTGATCAGCAAATCCAGTACAATACGACCAGAATATCACGGAGAGAAAATACTTGCATATAGCTTCAAAATGTGATTATCTTTTTTCCAATCTCACCAAAATACGAACATACAGTTCGTATAGAAATAAAGCCAAAAATACAATAAGAGATGCTCTCTGGGGAAAAAATAACGATAGAAACTTTGGTTCCAAGCTCTGAAGAGAAAATCAAAGACATCCCCTGTAAACAGTGGTCACCGAACTAACAATCGAAAAACAGTGGTCAAGGAAATTTCTAATTATAGACTCATCACAAAAAAAAAATGATAAGATCACAAAACCTATATATCAATCTAGTATCAAAATTAGTTGGATTTTATCAACTCTATTCAGGTTCATTTCTTTCAAATGCTAAAAATTTCAATATTCAAAAGATTCATAAATTTCAAACCGCACAAAATCAATAATACGAACAATCAAATACAACAGTGTAATTTCGATATAATTAACATTTCATATCATCCCAGTCACAAATTAGCTATGCGAATAAGGAATAAGATGTAGAATTACCTGAAGAGTCTGGAGAAGGGTAACACATTGCGGAGTTTCGACAGTGATACAGTCATCTTCCTTCTGCCTATTCCTATCAATTTCCCCTAAAACTGTGTTAAACTTCAACAAATTACTATCTGATTAGGGTTTCAGCTACAGGGAGAGGGGAGGGGAGGGGAGTTGTGGCTGTTGTGGGTAATCACTCGGTTTCGGGTCGGAAAGGATCCGACTCCCCAGATTCGTCAAGGGGCTTATTTTCCTCTCGTTTATTTTTTAAAGAAAATTAATAGAAATTCCAATTTTAGGGGATAACTATATCATATCTCGGAAGTTTTCTTAATTACAAAAATTTTATATTTTATTGATTACGATACATTTTATGAATGTCAGATATATTGTAAATGATACATTACTTAATAGAAGGATATATATGATGTATGAAGAGGGGAAGAACGTGTTTTCGAGAGATGATAAGGACATATCCAAAAAATTTAGAGATTATAATAATTGATATCTTAGTTTAGTATTTAATATGTATGTAATTTTCTTTTTTTAAAAAAAAATCTCCAAACTCTGCATATTATTTTGTTTGATTATTATTTTTTTAAAATATAATTTTAATTGCTTTATTCTTGAAATATTATGATTAATTTTTTTGGTAAGAAAATGTTATGATTTATTAGTATTTTTTATGTAGTTTCAATTAGGGATGTTCGTATTTGGTTTGGATTGATTTTTAACTAAAATCAAAACGAAACAAATTTAGTTATTTTTTAAATATTAAAACTAAATCCAATATAATGCATATTTATTGGTTTGATTGTAATCAATTTCATATTATTTTTAAAAAATCTAACGATATTTTCCTACTACAAGATTGGATTTTTATTTTTCATTCTTTATCAACTTATGAGTAATTCTTTACTTCCTTTTTATTATGAGTTATGAAAGAAAACTTTGGTTACATGATATTAATCCACATTTTAGTTGTGTGCTTATGGTATGCAAATATATGAGAAGCTTATAACTAATAAATAATATAGTTATATATTTTAGTATTTGGTTTTAGAAAGAAAAATATCTTTATTTATAGAAGAAAAGTGTCGCCAAAAAATATTGCATAACAAAGTGGGGAAATTACGTGAATTGACAAATATATACTAGTTAATTAGCTAACATAGTTATATTATAATTAATTATCACTTGAAGCCTCTTTTTAGCTATAATATGTGCATCTCTCTCCTCTCTTCCTCTCTCTTGCCTCTCTCCTCTCTTATACATATACATATACATATACAGTTATATGACATATATGCAAATACAATTCGTCTCTCTCTACTATATGCCCTCTCTCGATCGCCTCTCTCCTCCCTCTTCCAATCTCACTTGCTAGATATGCAAATAGATATGTATACCAGTTACATATTTACAATTATCTGATAGATATACATATACAATTCGATAAATATGCAAATACAGTTCACCTCCCTTCATTCTCTGTCTCTCTCGCTCAACTCTCTCCTCTCTCTAACATGTAGCTATGGATCATAAATAACAAATTATAATTATGAAGCAAGTTATTTTTAATGGCTATTCGTGAAATTTCGTCCAAGGGGTTTAAGTGTAATTGATTCATTATTATATGGTTACCTAAAGTATTTATTTTTGAAATATATCCATGACAATGTTAGTTTTTTTAATAAAAAATTTTCATGGGACATGTAGACTTGAGTTATAAAATGATGTGGTGATGACATAATTTTTCAGCTCAAAATTTAACTTTTCAGCGATTTGTATTTTTAGGCAACTAACAAATAGCTTTATGACTATATTGTTACGATTAAATAATTAATTTAGTTATTTTATCATCATAAAAAAGAAACTTTAGTGTAATTAGCCCATAAAATACCCCTTAAATGACATTAATTCTCATCAACAAAACATTTAATTTAATTCACAAGAAAAGATAATTAAAACTCAATGCTCTAGAAGGGGGCAATAATGTCAAAAAAGAATAATGAAGGAATTGATTAGAAAAAATAAAATGTATTTTGGTGAAGGGCCCAAAGGGTCGTGCCACAACATTAATTATTGGGAAACTTTCACATATAGCCACTTAAAAATAATTAGTTATTCTCCATAGCTATAGTTTGATAATTACAATTTATAGCTACATGTGATATGGAGGAGAGAGGCGAGCGAGACTGGAAAAGAGGCAAGAGGCGAGCGAGAATGGGAGAGAGAGGAGAGAGGAGAGAGAGGAGGAAAAGAGTCACTACAAGACAATGGATTTATAGCTACAGAATTTAAGCTATGAATTTGAAAAATCGTAGCTATTATCTAGTAATTGTCACAAAAATTTGAATTTTGTGGCTATATAAGAATTTGTCAAATTTCTTAGCCACGAAAATCAAATTGACAAAGCTAAATCCTATTTTTTGTTATAATTGCTAACAATTGTAGCAATAAGTACCTAAATAGCTACTCCCTCCGTTTCAAAAAGAATGTCCCCATTTTCTTTTTAGTTTGTTTAAAAAAAAATGACCCATTTTCTTTTTTGGCAACATTTTAACTTTAACTTTCCACGTGGCATGTTTAAGACCACAAGATTAAAGGGCATTTTGGTACATTACATAACTTTAATTTAGAACCACAAGATTAAAAAGTCTTCTTTCTTTTCTTAAATTCCGTTCCAAGTTAAATAGGCCATCTTTTTTTAAACGGAGGGAGTATAATTTTTCTGCTACGGTGTAACTTTGTAGCTAATTATAAGTTTTTGCCACGCGATAAAATTAACTCTAGCAATAGTAATCTTTTAGCTACAATATATAATTTCAAACAAATATTGTAGCTAAATAAATAATTTTACTTCAAGTAATAAAAGATTGTGGCAAAAGTTTAATGAAATAGCCATAAATTATTTTGCTTTCATAATATTCCATAATTAATTATTATCTTTTGCCACAAGTTAAAATTTATCAAACTAATAATAACTTTTAGCCACAATAAATTATTGTTGAAGCAAATATCTGGCTAAACAATAGCTTTTCTAGAAGTTATGGAAATTGTGTCAATATTAGATAATATAGTCATGATTTTTTTGCTACATCAAAATTGCATAGATAATTATTCAATTTTGCCATGATCTGGTTAATTTTTCTGAACAATAACGTTTTAGCCACAAGAAATGATTTAAAATAAATTATTATAGCAAAATAAATTTAAAAAATTGAGTACTAAATAATCGTGGCAACAGTTGACATAAAAAGTATAATTAATTACTTGTCATTATAAAATAATATAACCATAAAACTATTATTTTGATAAATATTTCATAGTTAATAATTATTTTCAATCACAAATTAAAGTTTGTAGTACATACTAATGTTTTATCTATATTAAATATATTCTAGGATTGACAATAATGATCATAATAGATTAACAATAATATTTTTGGTATTCAATGAGAGTCACAAAATATGAAGAGTCACAATTTGAAGAGAATAATTTTTTTTCATAGAAAAATAATAAATGTTGACAATTTGTTTCAAAAAAATAACTCTACAAGCTAATAGTATTTAGTGTATGATTTAACCCAAAAAAAAATCACATTGCAACTGAAGGCTTTCACAAAAAACATCCTGTAGATAATAATAATAATAATAATAATAGTCGAACTCAATACAATTGATATTATCAACGCAACACTACTGAATATTGGTTTGTATCCAATAAAAGTAACTCAATAAAATAAAGATCATCACTCAAAAATAAGTCAATAAAATTACTAACCTTAATTGAATATAATCAATATGAAAATAAGAGTAATATCTATAATAAAAAATCTTCATTATCAGTTTCTGATTCTGATTCACTGACTTCATAATATCATCAACCAAGGTAACATCAATACGGATAACATCAAGATCATTTCTTTAATTTTCCAATTCATAATGTCTTCATCATCCTCACGCAATAACTCATTACAAGCATCTTATTGAAAAGTATCTTAATCAATAGAACCTCCAGTAAAATAGGTAGAATGACCATTCAATACAATTGACCAACTAGGATGAAGATGGTACTTGACATAAAAAACTTGTTCTGCTTGAGATGCAAGCACAAATGATTCATCTGTTACTAGTGGGAGAAAGGTGAATTATATTTGTATATTGGTTAGATAATTGTATATTATACATATGTATTTATATATATGGAAAGAGAGATTGGGAGAGGGTGGAGAGAGGCGAGCGAGACTGGGAGAGAGAGGAGAGAGACAAGCGAGATCGAGAGAGGGAGGAGAGAGGCAAGCGAGATTGAGAGAGGGAGGAGAGAGGTGAGTGGGAGAGGGCAGAGAATGGGAGAGAGAGGTGAATTGTATATGTATATATGTTACAAAATTGTATATTATACATATGTATTTATATATCCTGGCGAATCATACATATACAAATATGACTAATTATACAAACTAAAAGTCAGCCCACGTAACTAATGTATAATGTTAGTCGCGAGCGATAATTATAGCAAACTATATCTATGATAAGTAATTAAATAATATAAGTTTGCTTAGCCGTGTAATTTTTCCATAATTATTTGGGGGATTTTTTCCTATTCCATGTCAAATATTAGTATTGAAGTCTGAATAAATTCATATTCTCATTAAAGGGTCCATTTTTTAGAGTGGCACTCCCAAAGATGATAGGATCAAGATATTTCAATCATGTCATAGCATCACAGTCCATGTTGATAATTATTATTATTTGTTTCTCACTCAATGTTCGATATTTATATTAGAGTCTGATTAATTTATATTTTAGGGTAGCGCTCTAAAAAAAAAAAAAGATAATTATTTGGTTAATGTAATTGGTTAGATCTCCTTTGTTTTATTTTTTTGTTTCTTATTTGAATATGTCTTGTGTGGGGTTGTATGTTTTGTGTACGCGATGATTATAGCCACCAACATTTCATCCTAGAAGCTTGTTGTTCCAATTATACAAATTTTTTGTGGACCTAATAATTAAACATTATTTGATAACAATATCCCTTTTGGCTGCTCTTGCATGCTCTTCATTCTTTGTTTCTTCAACAAACCCTCACAAATTAAACAACAACAAACTAGTTAGGTTCAATCATTTTTTTCCCCTTTATAAGTAGCTACATTTGTGAAATATTAATATTCCCTCCAATCGATATTATCTACCTTTTTTATTATTTTTGTACATTTTTAAAAAAAGATATAACTCGTACTTTCTCATATTTATTTCATTTATCTTGTTTGCGCTTTATATGTTATTACAAAGAACATTAACTAAAATGATAATTTGACTAAATTGCTTGTATTTATTTTACTAAATTAATATCTCTCTACATTAATTAACAAAAAATAATTTGGAAAAGATTATTATTCATGTGTATATGGACATTGTTATAATGTAGTGCATCCACTTTAATCTCATAATATTACAAAGTAAATTATATGTATATGTAATGATTCATAAAAGCTGCTACAATATTATTATAATTATTATTATTTATTTCCAATGTAACTTGAGGAATAATATAATCTTGATTTGCTTCCTTGTTTGAAGAAAGCCTACAATGTGGTCCTGGACAACCTTAAATTCATTTTTGTTTTTATAGTAAAAAAAAAAAAGGATATATACTATACAATTCCCTAAAACCAAGATTAATAATTTAATTTGCTAATCTGATCATTATATCCCAACCTGTTAACTACAGCCTTTGACAGCACTAACAAATACTCCATTTCTAATCAAAATAATTATACACCATCTTTCTATAAGAACTAACTTTTATAAAAATATTTTATTACAACGATAGTTTTCCTGGAAAAGATAGTTTTTCATGTTATATTATATTATATATATATATATATATATATATATATATATATATATATATATATATATTTTTTTTTTAATAATATTTTAATATAACAATTATAAATAAACAAGACGGTTATAGAGAAATCTGGTATACATAACTAAGTAATAACGAATATTATTAATTTTTTAACTTTGTTACGATAGATAATTACCATTTTCTCTATATTATATAATTAAGAATATACGGTTATATATATCTATCTTTTAAGTCATGATCTTATCATACACACATATTCTTTATTGTAAGTATAGAGTTTTGCCGTTTAATTCATGCGATTATAAGGTGAATATTTTTGGGATAAAGTTTGAATTTAAATACATACTTAAATTGGTTGAAAGTATAACCAATTCCTATGTAAATTTATAACTTAAAATTGGTGCTGTTTTACCCTATATAGGAGATGAGATAAATTAATTTAAAGATAATAATTTCAGCACAGTAATCTCGAGATAACTTTTTTTGGGAGAGAATTTTGGTTTTGATGGGGTCATAATATATCATTGCTCCCATAGCATTTTAATTTTGGAGCAAACACACAAATGGGCCATGCCATGATTGATCCCAACAATGCATTTCCACTAAATATTACCCTTTAATCTCAACTAGAATATAATGATGAATTGTGGAACGTACAAATTAAAATATCTAATTTCTTGTATGAACCTGGACCAGGGTATTTAATATAATAATAATTAAACTAGAATTTACAAATTTTAAAATTCACATGAAAAATGCTTAATTCAACAAAAATGATTATTTTATTATTATTTATAAAAAAAGAAAAGAGAAATCCCTAATGCAATTATTAACTAAGGAGAATAATTCTTGCTTCACTATTTTTAAGGCGTGCACGGATCCAATGGCCCAAGTAGCCAGCTAGGAATAATAAAAAACTTTTTTTTTGTTCAATTGTTATTTAATGGTGATAATTAAATAATATTTTATTCATATCCCAAAATGGATGATTATTACAATTGTTTAAAATGCATTATAATATTTATGTTGTAAAACTCGCAAATTCCATTAGGGAAGATGATATAAGATCAGGAGAATTACGCTTCAAAAGCTAGTTATTAAAATTATATAAGCCTTATATCAATTTTTTGATGTGGAGACTCGAATCTCATACTATTTTCAATAATTATGTGTGCATATGAAACCGTTTTTAATTTCGTGCTAACAATGAAATATCGATGTTATCATTTAAAGCATGACGACTCGACGAGCACGTATGATAATGGGCACTCTAATATTTTAATACAATTAAGGAAAAATTATACCCCAAAAGCTAGCTATTGATACAGAAAAAGTCGAGACTATATAAATCTCATATCAGTTCTTATTAAATTGATACGAAACTCAAATCTCTCGTACCTTATAACAAAATTCTAATAAAGGAATTAAAAAAATTTATAACTACATGCATCTAATTAAGGATGTAACCTACTGATCAATGAAGTGGTTGAGAATCCTGAAGTCTCAAATTCAAAATTCAGCAAAACAAAAAAAAATTAGGTAATTCTTCCCATCTATCTTAATCTTGATGGACAGAGTACGAAAGTTAATCAAAATCCGAACCCGAATCCATAATTATAAATAAAAACCTTCAACTACATAATTACCCCAGCTTACTGTGGTTGTGGACATAAAAAAGGACAAATTAATCCAACTAATAATGTTTGCTTTTTTAATCTACTTTAATGACTTTAGACATGATTAATTAAATTTGATGTTTAAAAAGACTAATAGGTTTTCACTAGGTATGATTACAAACCCTAAAAGCATTGCAACACCTTTCACCGAAAAGTAGCAACAAATCCTTGACTTTTTACAACAAAAAAATATTTTTTAAAAATTAAATCACTATTTTCAACTCTTTTATGTTTTTTTTAGAGTTTAAATATTGTGCACTAACTTTTTATAAATTTTTACACTATATTATTTTAAATTGATCTATAACTATTGTAATAATATTTTTTAATTTTTTTTCAGAACAAGAGGGATATAATAATTGAGAAATAAAATATTATCTACCATTGAAAGCGAATTCAAGATTTAACTTTGATGGTTTCAATCTTTGATTCTTACAATCAAATCTATTAACGGTCTGTTAATTATATACGTTATAAATTTAAAACATCTTTTTTTTTTACCCACATATATCTATTTTTCGTGTCAAAAATATGGTATTGAATTTAATTTGTAGATTATATTGATCCATTCATCATTGCCTATAATTAGAAGTGAAACTAGAATTTTAATAACAAGTTCAACAAAAATTTTGTAGCTCTAGTTAAAATTATGTATTTGTGTTAAGAAAACTATTGACTGATATATAAATAATTTATTCAGAACACAGAAAATAACAACAATATGCCTTTTCTAGAATTTAGAACGTAATAAACTCAAAATTTTGTATCCGCTCTTTACTACTATAAATAAAAGGTTAAGGTTATAGTACAAAAACGTTTATATATTTATAGGGAAAATGCATAAGTACCTCTCAACCTATGCTCAAAATTCCAGAGACACACTTATACTATACTAAAGTCCTATTATCCCTGAACTTATTTTATAAATAATTTTCTACCCCTTTTCGGCCTACGTGACACTATATTGGAAAAAAATGTCAACACGCATCGGGCCCACAAGATAGTGCCACGTAGGCCGAAAAAAAGTAGAAAATTATTTATAAATAAATTCATGGGGTAATAGGGCCTTGTATATCTCTGAGATTTCAAGGATAGATTGTGCGTTTTCCATTTTTATAACTTCATGTTTTTTTTTCCTTTTTAACTCTTCCCTCTTGCATGGTTTCATGTGACTTTTTTCTTGTAACTCTACCTTTCTGCCTTTCTACTCTCCTTTCACAGTGACACAACATGCCAGCAAATAAAGTTTTTAGCTTAATTTAGGATTATAATTAGCTTTAATAGGTCCTTTAAATCAATTACAAATTGCTATTAAAAGCATAGTGATTTTGTTTAGAGAGTGATTAATGGTTTTGTGAAGTTAATTTTTTGTAAATTAAGAAGATGGGAGTTGTCACTGTTGCTGAACTCAAGCCAAGCATATCTGGGAAGAGATCTTTTCGTCCAAGTTCTAGTGCAAGACATATTAATGAATGGTAATATATATATATATATATACACCCAATTCTGTCTTTTATACCGGATTATATACACTAACAGTGTAAAGAATAACTATTACGATGTTCAATGTAGTTTAATCTAGTGTGTGACATGTTGATTGTTAGTTTTTGGGTATATATCAATTAATTCTTCATAGAACACTACAAGACGATTGTGAATTACATGGGATTTTTCAGGGAATTAGTATGAAAAATTGAGGAAAATAAGTTTCCTGCGAATTTCTCATACTAATCACCAGGAAAATTCCCATGTAATTCACAGTTTTCTTGTAGTGGAATACCTAACACATTGACACAAGTAGGAGATAGGGGACGTAAAGGGATCCATCTGAACCTCTTTCGTTGGAATATTATGTTGTATATATGAAGTGGAAATTTTGTTTTTATGTGTTTATTTTTTTTATGTTTTGAATTTCTTTAGTAAAAATCCTGGTTCGGCGAATTATTGGTGATGATAGCATGAATTGTTGTGAGGAAGAAGTTAAGTAGTACAAGAGAATTACCACCACCAAAATATCTAAAATAATTAAATGTATTTATGACAAGGCCATGTTCAAGTGCTGACTATAGTGAAAATGGAAAATAATTTTAATTAGTTTATTTGAAATTGATTGTGATGCAACTTACCTTAAAATCTAAGATCGTAGAGTTTCTATCATATCATTAAGTTGAATATCAAATGATCTGGATAATGACTATAGATGAACAATTTCTAAGGCTGCAAATTGCAATCATTGAAAATGGCAAAATTATTGTGTTCAATTTTCTTGTTTTAAGATGTGGTGTGAACGGTGTACAACAAATGGGGTCTGAGGAGGGTAGTAAGTACGTAGGTACAAAGACTGATTCCAATTGATCTTCGGGTCGTTGATGTGAACAGTGCACGACAACACACTCAATGTAATCTCACAAGTGGGGTTTGACGAGAGTGAGTAAGAAAGAAGAGAGACTGTTTCCAATAGACCCTCGGGTCGTTGGTGTGAACAGTGTAGTACAACATAATCAGTGGGATCTGGAGAGAGGGGTGAGTACACAGAGAGACTGTTTCTGATAGATGCTCGCTCGGTCGGCTCATTGGTGTGAAATGGTTGTGTGTATACAATAATAATGATTTTCCTAGTTTCCAACATGTGTATCTTATGAGGGGCCTCTAGCTATAGTACAGATGAGTCCTGCAATTAGCTGTTGGATTACTCCACACCACAAGATAAATCACAAGCAGCAACAAATTCGAAAAACACCAGAAGATGTTAAGTCACTTGCTAAATTGGATCCAAAAACAGAACACCCAGAGTACTGTAAACTTTGTTTTTAACATTTGTATCCATTCAAGATTGTGTTTTATGCTATTTTTGGTCCTAAACTATGATCATACGTACAAGCGCAAGATCAGGCTGACATATGTTTGATTTTAGATAGCTTCAAGACTCGATATATCCAGCATTGTATTCTTGAAATGTAAGTTGCGCCTGTGTGAAACCTTAGGCTAAAAATATAAACAGATAGGTTGTTTTATAGCTTATCTTGAAACTTCCCTAGTTTCCAGCTTTTGATCAATGATCATATCTTATATTGCAGGCCAATATCTGATGTTTCTAGTGATCTTACTATAGAAGTCGGATCAGCCAGTTTTGCTCTTCACAAGGTACAAAAATTGAAGTATTCGTTCTTTCTTCTTCTCGTGCAATTTGAAAATGAAAAACAGAAGTTATGCAAAGAAATGTCTAGTCCAAAGTAGCTTTAAAATGATTTCTGAAGTACTAGCTCTTATTGAGTAGTTAACGATATCAATGCAGTCGTGACCATACAGAATCAATATAATTCATGGTGTCGAAATAGTGAGGAAAATGAAAAGTAAATAGGCAGAAACAGTACCTCGGAGACATTTCTAATGTGATTGGTAATTTGACATTGTTTGCAGTTTCCTCTGGTGTCTCGAAGTGGAAGAATTAGAAAGCTGTTGCTGGACGCGAAGGATACAAAGATTTCAAGACTCAATCTTACCGGTCTTCCTGGTGGATCTGATGCATTTGAACTTGCTGCAAAGTTTTGCTATGGAGTGAACGTTGAGATAACCATATTAAACGTGGCGTTACTAAGATGTGCAGCCAAGTTCATGGAAATGACAGAAGACATCTCCGAGAAAAACCTGGAAACTCGTACGGAGGTATTCCTTAAGGATATTGTATTCCCAAACATATCCAACTCGATATCTGTTCTTCATCGCTGTGAAACATTACTACCAGTATCTGAAGAAGTCAATCTTGTTAGTCGTTTAATTAACGCAATTGCAAGCAATGCAAGTAAAGAGCAGCTGACATCTGGTCTGTCAAAGCTGGAGTATAACTTCCCACCCAAACCTGTTCAATGCCTTGATTCCGAGACGCCATCAGACTGGTGGGGAAAATCACTCGCCGTGCTAAATCTTGATTTCTTTCAGAGAGTTCTGTCTGCAGTAAAAACAAAAGGTCTTAAACAAGACATCATAAGCAGAATTTTGATAAACTATGCCCAAAATTCTCTTCAGGGGATCTTCATTAAGGATCCTCAGTTGGTTAAAGGAAGTTTCTTGGATTTAGATTTGCAAAAAAGACAAAGGATCATCGTTGAAACAATAGCTAGCTTACTACCAACACAATCCAGGAAAAGCACAGTGCCAATGGCTTTTCTTTCAAGTTTGTTAAAATCTGCAATAGCAGCATCAGCTTCTACTTCATGCAGATCTGATCTAGAGAGGCGCATCGGTCTGCAGCTAGATCAGGCAATTCTTGAAGATATTCTCATACCTGCAAATCCACATGGAAACAATCACAGCCCTCTCTATGACATTGATTCAATCTTGAGGATCTTTTCCTTTTTCTTGAACTTGGATGAGGATGATGACGAGGACAATCAACTAAGAGATGAGAGTGAAATGGTTTACGACTTTGATAGTCCTGGATCTCCCAAACATAGCTCAATAGTTAAGGTGTCAAAATTATTGGACAACTATCTGGCAGAAGTTGCACTAGATTCGAACCTAACACCATCAAAGTATATAGCACTTGCAGAGTTACTCCCAGACCACGCACGTCTAGTTTATGATGGATTATATCGAGCTGTAGATATTTTCCTCAAGGTAAGCTACTTAATCTCATCAACATATTCCCACTCACCTGTTCATTATTGTTCTCAAACAAGAAGTTTAACAGAAGTGTAGCCTTGGCGTAACTGGTAAAGTTTAACAGTCTATATTTGCATTATAGACTGTTTTAACATCATGCATAACATTCTCATGGCAGGTTCATCCAAACATTAAGGACTCTGAACGTTATAGACTCTGTAAATCTATTGACTGTCAGAAACTCTCGCAAGAAGCTTGCAGTCACGCAGCTCAAAATGAACGGTTACCTGTGCAAATGGCGGTCCAAGTGCTATACTTTGAACAAATCAGACTGAGAAACGCGATGAATGGAGGGCATAACCAGTTCTTTGGGATGAATAATCAGTTCCCTCAGCGTTCAGGCAGTGGAGCAGGAAGTGGATGTATCTCTCCAAGAGATAACTACGCATCAGTCAGGAGAGAAAACAGAGAACTGAAGCTCGAGGTTGCAAGAATGAGAATGAGGCTGACAGATTTAGAGAAAGATCATGTATCCATGAAACAAGAGCTAGTAAAGTCACATCCTGCTAACAAGTTATTCAAGTCATTCACCAAGAAACTAAGCAAGCTCAATGCACTATTCAGAATAAGAGATTTAAAGCCAATAGGGGGAAAAGCTAACTCAGAAAGTCGATTACTTTTTCAGAAGAGAAGGCGTCGTTCAGTGTCTTGATGTTGTACTCTAGTGTGAATAAGAAAAAGAGTATATAGTGATTTCATAGTGTTGAGTTTGATGGATGTTGATGTGTTGAGTGAAGTTCTTTCTTGCATTGTCTTTTGATTGTAACCTTGAAAGAAGATACTCACTCAAACTTTATACTTTTTAAAGGTATATATAAAAACAAGTGTGAGCTTTTTTTAGCTTCATGTAGAGATTGAGCTTATATTCTTAAGCCTCTTGTTGAACAATGTCAAAATAGAATCACAATGTCTTTCTTTTGGAGGTTATCTCGAAATAAAGTTTATGAGTTCCTACAAGAACCTCGAGTTATTGGGTTCACATGAACCTATATGTTATATTGTAGATCCACCCCTGGTTATCACTCAGATGGCTTCAATTGGACTTCTTCATCCTAATTTACGTAGAAGTTTAGTGTGCACAAAAGCTTCATAAGCCATAGCTATGTGGAAGCCTTTTATTTCTTTGGATTAGAGTAGGGGTCACGAGAGAGCAGAACATAACGACTGTTGTTATAGTCAACAAGGGTGAAACTCAAAAGAATAAAGACTAAAAAATCGATGGGGGAGAGGGGGGGGGGGGGTCCTAGCAAACACAATCATTGCAGTCTCGTAATGATAAAAAATTTCAAAGAGAAGTATGTCTTATTACTTCACAACACAGATTTTCGTCTTCTCAACCAATGTAATCTTCATGTCAAGCAGTGGGATAACAAAAAGACATCTTCAACTCCGGAGTTTTGAGTAACATTATAGTATAACAGACAAAGTAGCAGGGGAGAATAATACATAGTGCTCCGAGTTTACTTCAAATTCATGGTGAACTTCCCTTTACTTGACAACTGCATATTGGAGATCGAAAGTCCAGACGAAGGAAGTATCAGGTTAACTGTACCAATTGTACTTTCATTGAAGAAGGTGCTCTAGATAAAGAGACGTCCACTTTTGACCCTGTAACAAATCCAGCCTGTAACTCTGGCAGCAACATGGGAGCCAACGTGAAGGAAGATCGCAGCATGTAGGGAGCAACTTGTAAGTCAGGAAGAGAAGAAGCTGATGAACTATATTGTACTGTTCCCATAGGATGATCAAATTTACACGCGCTGCCAAACTTGCAGAATCCTTTCAGTAGATAAAAGGAGCAAGGCTGCACCCCCTGCTTTAAAAATGTACATCAGTGGAACGCTCAAACACGAAGACTTACAGGAAGCAATACTTACAAACAGCATCATTTTCCAGACAAGCACGAAACTATACGTTCAAACCATTACAGTACTTTTTACATGGGTAAAGACAAAGTAGCATTCAACCGACTCCCTCTCCTTGAAACATGCAAAATGTTGACATCATGAAAACTCAACTGTTGCAGTTGAGCATGAGCAATTCCATGTGTGTGATTATAATGATGGTAGTTGAGAACACAAGCTGCTAAATCTCTCCCAGTTCAATAAATAGTTCAAAAAATGACTAGGAAAAGCATGCTATGAAGAACGGAATAAATAGATCATTACCTTCCGTACTTTAGCTATTATTACCTAATGTGCACAAAATAAATTGCTCAAATAAACAAAGCATTCACGCTGTAGGTCTTAATAGCAGCATATTTATAGAAGCAACCATCACAGGAGGTAACGACGTACATGCATCTTTGCAGTGGCAACAAAATGCTTAGATTCATCATTTTCTTTAAGACCAAATAGAGGTGAACATCCATCACTCTAATTGTAGAAAGAGCTTGGTAAATGTAAGTCCAAATGCACATAGTTCAGTCCATTAAATTTAACTCAATAAAAGAAAAAACCATCATTGACCAACTTAGAATTCCTTCATGGATTTAAGTTTGTAACTATTAGGTCAATTTTTTCTTTGTTTAAATCCGGGGAGGCTAGGAAAGAACTGAACTCACAGAGCGTGTGCTGCCAGCTGCTAAAAGTAAAAACCAATAACACAACAAACCTACAATTCCCTGGTTGATGCAGAGCATATTACAAATCCATTGATTTTCTTTGTGTTGAATAGAGACATTTTTGTATGACATCATACAATAAAACAAGAAAGGGTCATGAATAAACATGACAATCTCATGGCAAACCCTGGTTAACTCATATCGTAATGGGGTAATACGAACACTTCACTTAAGTTAAAGGAAGTCTAGAGAACTGCATGGGACGACTTTTAAACAGTTATAAGGAACTAGACTAGGAGATCCTCCTCTTCAAAGACGCCATTACCTCAGCAATTTATAAGGAGAGAATGTTATAGCAATTCAACAAATATACAAAAATCCAAACACTAATTCATGCTATAGAGTTTTAACAATGAAGATATATAATCTTAAACAAGCAATAATTATAATGACGGCAGGAGACAGCTAATGCAACTTTGTGTGATGTATGGGTTAGGTGCACGTCACAAGTTCAAACTATGTTGCAGAAAAAAGCCTGGCATTTAAGTTGAGATGTCTAGAGAGGTAGGTCCATTATCCACCAAGTTCCAAAACATACTCCATTGGACCCTTAAAAATTTTCTCGGTTATCAGAAAAGGAAAAGGAGACAGCTAATGCAGCTTCATAAAACACAAATTTATAACAAGTCAGCACCAAATTAAGCAAGACAGAAATCATAAAACAATCATCTTCAAGTACATGTCTGCCCTCTTTCTTGTATCATCGACTTCTGGTCAGATCCATGAGTAATGAACCTCAAAGTCCAGCATATGTTACTAATTAATGACACATTAGCATGCAATTGACAAAAATCCTCAAAAGGAAAACCACAACATAAAGATCAATACTATGAAGCGTCAGAACTGAATGTAGACAAAATATTCCAGACACAAAAATCTAGTGGCAACTCAAGAGCACAATGATACCAGGACATGAAAACTTAGCAATAACAGTGTACAAGTTTTTACCCAGATTAGATAATAAATCGTCATGTCAAATCAAACAAAAATGGAGAAAGAAGAAACATTATCATACCGGACGCAAAGGAAGGCCAATGGGGCTGATAGCACAGTTCGTCTTTGATGCAATCCAGTCAGGTGGATGGTGAAACTTACAAGATGATCCAAATTTACAGTCCCCAGTTTTCACGTAGTATTGACATATGGATTGACCAGGTCTCTCTGGAAAACTCTTTTCCTTCTGTGTTTTGCTTGAAGGGCTAGCAGCAGGGGGTAATAGCGAATAAGGCCCTGCAAAGGCATGTGGAGAAGATGCTAGCTGTGACATCCCATAGACAGATGTCAGTCCAGCAGAGGGATGAACACCGGGAGATAGTGCAGGACTTACTGGTCCCTGCAAAAGTAAATTAATCACCGCATAGAAAAAGAGATTACACATCATTGTAGAAGGTTGATAGAGAGAAAATCTTTATATTACTGAGTAAGGACTCCAGTTCTGAATGGTAACGACTCCTGGATGAAGCAACACTGGACCATAAGCACTAGGTACATATGAACCAGGTAAAATTGGAGGCCTTGCTACTCTAAGACCAGATAATGCACTGTTACATTCCTCAGGAGGAGCAGGAAGAGACTGCACTGTCGGATAAAATGGACGTGCAGGTGCTGGCACTGACATACCAGCAGGTTGAGGGTGATGGAATTTACATGTTATACCAAATTTGCAATGCCCCGTTTTCAAATAATAGGTGCATTCAATTTCCCCCTGTTATAGTTGTTGAAAATTAGATGGCCAACTCAGAAAGTTAACACAAGTGCACACACATAAAACCATGAGACAATTACCGTGCGTAATGGATATCCATAAGTATTTAGTGGTATATTGCTCAAGGTTCCACCAAAGTTCCTAGGGTGGTGAAACTTGCAGGATACACCAAATTTACAGGTACCTGTTCTTAAAAAGTACTGCACATGAACATTGTGAAGTCAGCGATCAAATCAAAACTATTAAAAATAATATACCACATTCAGGAAAACAGAAAACCTTAACACTTTGAAGTTTGAGTGTTGGCAGAACTAACAAGAATCACACTTCAACACTGAAAACTCAGTACCTGGCAGATCGGCTCTCCCATTCTTTCTGGGAACTCAACTCCTCCCAACTGCATCTTACCACCCTGAAAATAAAATCACTCAGCCACATTAGGAATGTAGGCATTCATATTTTTCCCTCTCAAGAAAAATATAGCATATTCAGAAGATTGAGAAAGTAAATGCAGGGACAGAACTTGAGCTATGCCTACAGGTTCGGTAGAACCTGTAGCTTTGGCTCAGATTCTCTATTGTATTTAAAACTCCACTTTATATGTATAAATAGTTTATCAAGAACCACAAAAGAAGCGTGTTTTAGAATCCAGAACCCATAAACTCAAAATATTAGGTCCGCCTCTGAGTAAATGAAAGTAGTTCAGTTCTACACAATCCATGGGAATGTTGGGTGCCTTATACTCCACATAAACTAACTAAACCTTTGGATGTACCTCATGTGTGAGAAAACATCCACTCTCAACTATTACTCCCAAGTAAGAAATTCAGCAAACGTAGAAACCTACATTCACCTTGATGACATAGACACCAAATATATATTTAAAAAAGGAGAGCAATTAGCTTAACATGAACCACCAAACCCCTAATAGTGTGCTTTCTATTGCGTGAATCCAAATTAGTCAGGCTAGTGTAAGAAGGAATTAGCTTAACATGAACCACCAAACCCCTAATAGGGAATTTCTTTACCAAGTGAATCCAAATTAGTCACGCCAGTGTAAAAAAAGTAATGAGCTTAACATGAACCACCAAACCCCTGGCAGTGGACATTTCTACTACGTGAATCCAAATTAGTCAGGCCAGTGTAAAACGGCATTACATTAACATGAACCACCAAACCCCTCATAGTGTACTTTCCAAAGCATGAATCCAAATTAGTCAGGACGTATAAAAAAGGAACTTGCTTAACATGAACCACCAAACCCTCAGTAGTGCACTTTCCATAGCGTGAATCCAAATTAGTCACGCCAGTATAAAAACAAATTAGCTCAACATGAAGCACCAAAACCCTCATAGTGTACTTTCTACCACATGAATCTAAATTAGTCGAACCACTAAAAAAAATAAAAAATTAGCTTAACATGAACCACCAAACCCCTCATACTATACTTCTTCCAATGTAAAAAAGCAATTACCTTAACATAAAACCCAACTAAAACAAGATAAACAACTTACAGAGCGCCGATCACGATCACTCGGATGGTTAAACCGGCAATTAGGTCCATACCCACATGACCCATTTCGCAAATAATACGAACAATCAGGAACACCAGGCCTTTCTGGGTAAACCTCCCTTCCAAATAACCCCAACTTCTGCATTGATCCTACATTACAAAAAAAAAAAAAAAAAACATCAAAAACCCTAGAAAAAAAAATCAAAACAACCCAAAATTCAAAATTTATTAAAAAACAAAAAATAACACCATCCAGACCCGTTTCTTGCTCCACTGAAACCCATTCCGACTGATGATCAGATTGTGATCCGTTACTCCCTGTAGACGGCCCATACAGCTCCATCTGTGTGTGTTTTTAGGTCTTCTTCTTCACAATATACAGAGGATCAAAACCAACAAAAAGAAAACAATATCTGAGAAAAAAAATTGATTATATATATGTAGAGAAGAAGACATTAATGGTGTTTTAGTGACTTACAGTATGCAATAAGATGGGAGAAAAAGTATACGACACACCAAGGAGAAATTGCCAACTGTGGAAAAACGAAATAGAGAGAAACAGTCTTTTGGTGTCACTAAGGTTTCGTTTTCTTTTTTTTTCTTTTTTTTTCACTCTGTTCGTACAGTGTGCATGCTTCGGATTTTCCGGTTTTTGTTCAATAATATTTACTTATTAATTTAAGTATTACTTTTATCACTCCCTCGAACTATCATAAATGGTATGCGTCTACTATAGGAACATTAGTGTCCCTGTCGTTCATAAACTAGAAAAAAAATGTACTTCATTCTAACGGAAGACAAAAATAGAGACACGTGGCGCAATCTTATCCGTCGATAAATGTCAGATCGGTGTATAAGATTATGACATGTGTATGTCCGTTAGTATAAAGCGTATATATATTCTATTTTTTGGACGGCAGGAGCATTAATGCTCCAAAAGTATGACGGATTATATTTACATACCACTTATAATAGTTCAGCATATATCTGTCTTTTTTTCCTATTTTATTTGTCTCTATCTCTTGATTAATAGCTCAGTTGATTGAATCTCTGTTGGTCTGAACTTCCACCAACTTAGTTGGTGTCTCCATAGCATAATTACATATTAATTTGATGGAAAATATAAGAAAATAAATATATTTTTATTACTATTAATTATATATATAGTTAGTTTTAATGTATTTTTTAAGTGTTTTGAATTTATAATGTTTTATGGGAGATATATTAACAATATGTTAAGTTAATACTACGTAACAAGTGAAAATTGACGGAATAATAATAAATTTTAATTTGATACTTCAATCGAAAATCTGATTTTTGAGTAATTGCGTTAATAGAATATTTTACTACTCCTACATTTTTGCTTAGAAGAGAATATTTAAATGGAAAAATTAGAAGGATTGTGAGTGAAGATTGTTCCTTATTTTAATTAATTAACGATGCTTTAATAATTACTCATCAACAAAATATGCAATTAAACCAACAGAGTTCGATTCTACACATTGACATATCGTAAATGCATATAAATAATTATTATAATAATATTCTTTTCTTAAATAATTCATGAAAATAAACTAAATAGCAACCGACACTTGTTTCTCTTGGGATTCGAAATTACTGTCATGTCCTTCACATTCTTGTCGTTTTACTATTCTTTGTTTGTTTAAATTTTGAAAATGGTACATGTTTTAAACAATTTTATTTTACCTAATTAAGCAACAAAATTAAATAATACTACTACTTAAATGAAGCTAGTAAATTAATGTCCTGCAAGGCTACAACTAGTTGTCTAATACAGGTTAATTAATAATTAATCATACTTTAGCCTGTAGAAGTTTCTTTGATCTAATATAAAGGAGTTAGACACGTTCACAAATTGCTACAACAATAATATAATCAGTAAAAATTTAAAAAAAAAAAATTATAAAACGGAGTGATAATTGAGGTGTAAAATTTAAGGAACTTAATAATTTTTATGTATTTTTTTTTACCATCATCTCCTTTTCAAAAAGAAATTAAATTTCTAAAAAAAATAGGACTTACCTATTTTTTCGTCTTTAAAGAGTAATCGTAGTAGAGAGGTTAGCTTCGCTATAGACCTGCAGCTTAATGAAATTGTAATCAAAGTCAATGTTATAAATAATCACTAAGTATAAATTTTGTGTGTTTTAAAAGTGCACGTAATTAAGTGAGAAGAGGTTAAAAAAAACATTATATTCAACAATTCAACTAGCCAATGGACTATTATTTTAATTCAATTAGAAAATTATCAAATTATTCATATTTTTTTTAATTAAGTGACTATACTCCGACTCATATATGCTTAATTACCAAAATCTCACAAAAAAAAGAGCATTTATTCTCTTGCATAAATTTCAACCTTTTGAATAAAAGAATGAAATTCGTGGGATAAAAAGTCTAACTTTTAATTTGATAAGTACAATTAATTCAAATTTTCATAATATAAAAATTTAGTCGAACAAAAATGTTCCTTATTCAAAAAAATATTCATATTTAAATTTAAAACTTCTGATTTTTTTAAAAAAAAAATATAATCGCCTAATGTACTATATCATCTAATAATAATGAATGTTCTATTTCGTTTATATTAGAAAATAGAATGGTACTAATCACTCCATTACATCATAACAAAACTATGGAACAAATATAATTCACATGCGATCAAAATTATACTCTCTCTGTTTCAAAAAGAATGTCCCCATTTCCTTTTTAGTTTGTTTCAAAAAGAATGTCCCCTTTCTTTTTTTGGCAACACATTAACTTTAACTTTCCACGTGGCATGTTTAAGACCACAAGATTAAAGGGCATTTGGTACATTTGACATAACTTTAATTTTGAACCACAAGATTAAAAAATCTTCTTCCTTTTCTTAAACTCCGTTCCAAGTTAAACTAGACCAATCTTTTTTAAACAGAGAGAATATATAACAATCATCTTGTAATCACATCTTACTATAAAAACGAAGTTTTGTTTGAATCATCTTACTGTATTTTTACATTTATTAGCTAAAAGAGTGATACATAAGTTTTAACAAAATTAGGTGACATTTATTTTTTATTAATGTGACTTTTTCATTCAAGCATCATAGAATATTTTTTTTATTTTTCTTTTTGCTTTTTAAACATTAACAAAAGTTATTTTTTGTATAATGATGTTTAGTTGAAATTATTATTTTAAACAAAAAGTACTAAACCATTTGGTGAAGCCTTTTTTGTTCTAAACAAATCTATATGAAACACATCATCCATGCTAACTTGCTGGTCAAGAAAAGTCCAACTTTAATTGCTAGTGGCATAATCGATATTACGAAGTAACATTAGGGGTGTTTTAATAAATTATCTGCAGAGAAAAGACAGAGTACTACTGCTACAACCAATTATAGACGACACGTGTCATCCCTTTGTAGGTAGTTTCCAATATCCAATTAACAACACGCCTCCTAAGTTTTGCTTTCATATATTTTAAATTCGAAATCTGTCTCTAGACAATCCAAGAGTATTATTATTGAATTGGAATTTTTTTCTATTGTAATGAATTTGAATTGTTTTAAAAAGAATAAAATATTGACGTCTCAACAATAATAACATTATAAAAGAAATCTCACTGAGTGGGCTCTGATGAGAATAGTGTATATATAGGCTTTATTACTATTTTATGAAGATAGAGTCTCTTTTCGAAAGACGTCAGGCTCAAAGGCATTATAATATTCATGTCTCATGAAAAATGTTTATATTTATTTTTTTTATTTTTGTATTTTTTCCCAACATTTTTCATATTGATGTGATAAAAATATACTAAAAAAGTTGACTTAAATTATCCATTTCTATAAAATAATAAAATGATGACACTGATTATCGTCCATTACAAAATCTTGACTTTCATCAAAGTTGAAATATTGTCTAGCTTATTTGACATTCAAACAAAAATATAGATATTCAACTTGATATTGTATTTAAGATTATAAGATATCAGATAAATAAATTAAATCAAAATAAATATAAAAATAAAAGGCTACCATTTAATTAAAGTATTACAGTAAAATTTATTTTTTACTTTTTTTGAGAAAATAAATTTTGAGGTCAACATCAGACTCCTTGACTAGAAAAACACCTTTTTCCCTTAAAATTTACTTTTCTCATAAATGTTTACTATTTAGAGAAGACTTTCCTGTTTGGACAATATTTTAGTAGAAGTTGAATCACATAACATTTGAATTTAATATTGAATATTAGTGCGCCATTTGACCATAATAAACAAATATTTTTTATTTTATTCGAAATTTTGAATTTGTGGCTGGTTGTGTATTTTATTTTCCGAAGAATAATTAGAATTTGATTTTATCTTTCTCTAGATATGTGTTTTATATTTCTAATTTTTAAAAAGAGGTAAAATCATTTCATTTTGGAAAATTACTGATATACACGTTTTATATTTTTGTTTATTTCTAATATTCCCGTCTATTTCTAAAAACCTCTAAAATTCTTTACTTCTTTAATGTATTCGAGCTACATATTAATGTATATTTATAATTCAAGCTAGTATTTAATGTATTTGAGATACATATTATATATTTGATTTATTTATAATGTATTTGAGCTAGTTTTTAATGATTTCGAGCTACATATTATGTATTTGAACTAGTTTTAATATATCTGAGCTACATATTATTTATCCAGTTTTATGTTATAATGATTTGAAATACTATTTAATGTAACCGATGTATATTATGTATTTGAACTAGTTTTAATGTATCTGAGCTACATATTATTTATTCAATTTATGTTATAATGATTTGAAATACTCTTTAATGTAACCGAGCTACATATTATGTATTTGAACTAGTTTTAATGTATCTGAGTTACATATTATTTATTCAGTTTATGTTATAATGATCTGAAATACTCTTTAATGTATCCGAGCTACATATTAATATATTCTGTTTGTGTTACTTTTTAAAGAAGTAGTGAATTACAAACCAAAAAGTGATAGATTATAATTTCATATTAAAATTATGTGATTCCTAAAAATTATCCTTCTATTTAGTAACTAATTATTGTTGTAAAACATACTATAAACATTTTTAAAAGAAGAATATCTTAAATAGATAATCACATGGTATCATAAATTAGATCACATATACGAGTTACTACATACTAGGTACTACTCATCTCAATGTCTTCATTTTGATTATTATTGTCAGGGGCAGGGCCACTTTCGGCAGAAAATTATTCTATTTTCACATGATTAAACTATTTTTTTTTATGTATATATAGTATATGTCGACTCTCCATTGGCTTATTCATATGTCTACTTAAAATTTTAAACCCCCTTGATCAAAATCTTGACTTACATGTCCTATTCTGTCATGCTAGCACATTTCGCTGTCGACAAATGAGGTGAGGAGTTTAATCTAAATTATCGTCACCTTATCTTCCATGACATGATTGGTAAATTGTGAGAAATTGTTAATCATGATTCATGAGTCTAACTAGGATCGTCGGAAGTTGAATAAGATGATACTTGCTGGTAAGTCATCCATTTATTTGCTAAAAAGAGTGAAAGAACTTGATTAGAGAATAATGATGAATTACGAGAAATATGTAACTAGTAGGAAGAGCTAATTGAAAAGGCCGATCGGAGAGAACTGTTTTATATATTTTTTAATCTCTTTCGTGTAAAAATAAAATAATTATTATAAAAAGACATAAAAATTAAAAATATATTTGTTATATAGTATATTTTGTCTAGATAATTTGACGTGCCACATCCACATAAATCGAGCCCATCCATGTTTGGGCCGTGGGCTACTGGGCTTTCTACTATGAGTCTCTACGGGTCCAACCCATTTCCATTTCCGGGTCGCTTCAATTCCCGGTTCTTCTCGCTCGTAAATACACAACCTGTTATCCATTCAAGTTTACAGAGCTGCAAAGTACCACGTCGGAGTAAAAAAACACCATGAATACTCTAGCTAACTCCGGCTTCACAACTGCCGGAATCTCCACCGCTTGTTCCATTCAGTTGCCAGTACGACGTCCTTGCTCTGGACTTTCCGGTGGAGGATTAGCTTTTATTCGAGCTCCGCCGAACCGTAGTCCTTCTAGAAGAATAATCTGCATGGCGGTACGTATAATATTTAGGAACATCTTCCTCTTTTTAGCTTAGAAGAGTTAGAATGAGTAAAAATAAGGAATATTTCCTAAATTTTCGCTAATCAGTGTAAATTTAGGAATTCATTTTTTAGTGAGTTTTTAAGCTTTTTTCTGATAGTATTCATTTCTAATGTTGGTTGTGGTATATTGCAGGAACCTTATCTAATTAAAAAACTTGACTCAGCTGAGAAAACGTGGAAAGACTTATCGGTATGCCTCTTTCTGAATTTCAATGCTTATTGAAGTTCAAATAGTTTATCGTCTTCATTTTGAATTTCCAGTTTTATTTACTCTCCTTTCTGGATTCGCAAAATGTAAATTTGAGTGAAAATTACTTCTACTTGGAAGAGGATTGTGATAGGTTGATGGGAAGAATCTAATATTTGTTTAGATAAAAAAAAATCATACATGGACATAACTATTAGTCTTTGAAATCAAATATTCGGTCTGAATTGAGCTAAAAGGCTATAGAGGATTCGTGTTAGTCTGGTTTTGAGGCACAGTTTCTTGATATATTTACTTGTATATTGATGGTGAGGCTTGGATAGAGAGGTTATGGGAAGGGTAGGAAGGATGGAGAGACGGTTTTTGATTGACCCTCTGCTCGAAACTAAACAGAAGAATTTGAAGCATGGTAGCACAAAAATATGACAACAAATAACAAGATACATGGCAAATGAAGCAACAAATTTTATGATTTGGATACAGATGTTAATTTATTCAAACAGTTATAACAGAAAGATAAGGTGAATTAGTTTTCGCAACATATAATTCGTGACAGGTTCATGTTTGGCTGGTTCAAAGTCTAAGCGTATATGAAGTGTTGCAAATTTCTCGATATTTTCTTTATAATGTGGAATGTTGACGAATTACATTTAAAACTACTGAAACATTTCCAGGTTAAGCTTGCTGATCCAGATGTGGTCTCAAATCCAAGTGAATATCAGAAGTTGGCGCAGTCAATGTCAGAGCTAGATGAAGTACCTCACTAAACTGTCATTTTATCTCCTTTTCTATTGTTGACAAGATACACTATAATTTTATTCACTTTTGTTGCCTTTTTTGAGCTAGGTCGTATTAACATACAGGAAATACAAGGATTGTGAGAAGCAATTGGAAGAAGCAAAAGGTTATCATCCACTTTTGTGGTAGTCCTAACATTTTCCTGAAAAGATTTTTTATGGCCACATTCTAGCTCTCCCTCCATGATCTCATTATAATGTTTCTGTTTGTAGAAGTTTATTCATACATATATGTGACAACCTCTTCTATTTTTGGCAGCTTTAGCTAAAGAAGCGGGCACTGACGAGGACATGGCTGAGATGGTTGCTTCTGAAATTCAATCCTTGACAGAGCAAATCAAAGAGCTAGAGGAGAAGTTTAAGGTTATTACAGTGCTTCAATTAAAGTATTTTATTTTACTTCTCTTATTTTGGTTTCTAGATAGTTTTCATATTTAATGTTTTCTATGCATCTTTGTGGGATTATGTTGATATTCCTCATGATGGCAGTTAATGCTCCTTCCAAGTGACCCTCTTGATGCCAGGAATATAATGCTTGAAGGTATATTATTATCTCACTTTGCCTTATTCTCTTGATTTGTTTGTAGAATTTTCTGCTCTGCATCTTAGTTTCAGATTCATTAACTCCAAGCAATAATTAAGTTATCCAGATAATAATAAAGTAGAATATTCATCAGAAAAAAAAACACGAGGCTTTTCTTGAGATATTTCGAAGTGAAACAAAAGCTAAGGTTATAGACTCTGTTACTCCATCTCACTAAAATTAATTGACCTTGACTGGTTTTGAATGAGGTTAAGAGCAAAGTATTTCAAATCTGAGAAAGTGGCAAAGTTAATGAAAAGATTCACATCAAAGTTGAGTTGATATAAGTTAATACTATTTTATTTTCTTAAATTGTTGGAAGAAAAAACTTCTCCAATATAGGAGATTGCTCATATTTTTGGTACGGGATAAAATGGGAAGTAAGTCAATTGAAACATGACTGGGTACCACATGCTTCATTGAGTATCCCTTAAAATGGCACATTTAGTTTTTTTTCTTTTTTTTTTTTTTTTTTTTTTTTTTTTTTTTTAGAAAGATGACATAATGGCCACATTTAGTTTTACATTTATATTATTGCTATTTTGATGAAATCAAGAACAACATACTAATTGTTTTGCAAGTCCTCTAGAAGTTGTCCAGCTTATAAATCTTTGGGTGTGGCATGATTACCACTAGCACATCAGTAGCTACAAATATTGGAACTTAAGGGTTAGCCAGCATGTGATGCGTGTCTGCTTGATTTTGATTTCTGTCACTCCTAATTATTAAGATATCTTTTTCACAAAAGCTTTAATTCTGGGTATAGGTGTCTTGACTTTTTTGTCTTGCAGTCAGGGCAGGTGCTGGTGGGGATGAGGCTGGAATTTGGGCTGGTGATCTTGTAGGTACATGTTCCCTTAGTCCTTCTGGATTCTTCTATATAGATCTGATACTTTCTCAGATACTGGAAAAAGAAAAGTTTAATCTCTGCTCATTCAACTCTTGGTACTTTTAACAGTGGCATGAGTTAGACAGTACTATGTTGCCTTATAACACATATCCTTTATGGGTCCAAAGTGCAATACCTTACAGCTAACTGCGAAGAAATAAATAAATGTGACTTTAAATACCTGGTCACCATTACATTCCACCAACCAAAATAGAGTCCTTAAAGTGTTATTTCATCTGCTGAGCTATAACAGAAGTGGTTATTGCTTCCAATTTCGTGAAATGAAGAACTAAGATCTCATTGCTTGGTACACTTATTTCTTCTTTGCTTTGACATCATTTAGGTGCGTATGTATGAGAAATATAGTGAACGGAACTCTTGGAAGTTTGCTCCAATCTCTTGCTCTGAGGTAAATATGAGCTAAATTCTAATTGACATCTACTTCTTCATTTTCTAAAAAGAAATAATTTCTTCCTCTAACCTATTAAACATCATTTTTGTTCAAGGCTGAAAAAGGAGGATTTAAAACATATGTAATGGAGATCAAAGGCAACCGAGTCTATAGTAAATTGAAATATGAATCTGGTGTTCATCGAGTTCAACGTGTACCACTAACAGAAACTCAAGGCCGTGTTCACACTTCTACTGCAACAGTTGCTATCATGCCAGAGGTCAGTTATCCACATGTTCACTCAAAATTATCTCCTATTTAGTCTAGCTTAATATGACCATCTTTTTTAGTGAGAAGTATTGAAAACAGCCTTGAAATTGGCGCAAATTATTAGTTTCGTCCCTGAACACTTCCAATTTTACCTACAGTTTCCATCATGTTCTTTTAATTGTTTTTCGCAAGTATGCCTAGGTCTTTTCAGTTCCCTGTTGTTCTGCAGCTGTTACTTCTTTTGGTTTCATTCTTGATATATTATATGGTTTCAGGCTGATGAAGTTGATGTGGAAATTGACCCGAAGGATATAGAACTAACTACAGCACGTTCTGGTGGTGCTGGAGGTATATGATGATTCAACTTTCATGTTCCACTACATTTCCCTATGCATGAACTTCTTGTGCTTATGGACATGCATATATTAATGCATGATTATGCTATGCAGGGCAGAATGTTAACAAGGTGGAGACTGCAGTTGATCTTTACCATAAACCAACAGGAATTAGAATCTTTTGTACTGAAGAAAGGAGTCAGCTTAAAAACAAGAATCGTGCTTTTCAACTGTTGAGAGCAAAATTGTAAGGGACATTGATTCATATATAAATTTTTTGCTTAATGGAGTTGCTGAACTTTATCGTATAGAAATAAAAGATTAAAAACAGAATTGCTCAACTTAGATATGAATGAAATTAGTCCTATAGATTAGGTGAGAAGCCCTTGCTTGTAAGTTGACCTCTTCTGAGAGCAACTAGATAGGTTTACTTGAGAAAATGATATACTTAGTGATGCAAACCTGAAGTACTGCTTTCTAGATCCTATAAAGAAAGTTTCTGGTGTTTGAACTGTCCACTATGTCTGGTCACTGAAACGGATCCAGAAATTAAATTTAAGGGGTTCAGCTTTTAAGATTTCCACATTGAACTCATTACAGTTAAACTTATGGGTTCAAGCCTAATTTTTGTTGAGATTTTAGTAGGTTATGTATGCTCCGTGTTGAAAGTTACGGGTTCAGGTGAACCTGTTGCCAAAAGGTTACATCTGCCCGTGTATGGATCTTTACTTCAATTCTGCAGATAGTTTTGTTTGCATGTCAAAAAACTTCACTGCTTAGAACACCTTCATTTGCTAGTTTAAGGGTGGAACAAACTTAAGTGATTGCCCATGTGTCAGATATGCTTTTCATTATGCATGTGGTATGTGTTCTTCATATCTAGATAACCTTGCCATATATAATATGTGAACTAAAGAAACCTATGTGATTAAGGAAGAATTTGTTAGTATTTGGCTATGTTCTATGACAATGATAAGCCCATAGTCTAACTTTCAAGTTTCCAATGCATCAAACAATAAAGGTCTATCGTGTTACCTGATTCAAATAAAACAATAAAGGTTTATTATTGCTAGCCCCTTATATCCTTTAGGCATGGTGATGGTTTGACACTTCATTTGCTTTTATGGAAGTCCACAAGGCTATGTGATTTGGGGTTGTCAAAATTTTGGTCACTGGCTGATAGAGCCCGTGATCGATCAATCAAGACTATCACTGGAAGGAAACTTTTCCAAGAGCTGATGACCCCTCTGTGTCATCCCTTTTCTTGTTGATCTTCACCATTTGACAATTTCTATGATGGTCATATGCATATATGAATCTCTACATAATTTTTACTTGCAATGAAATATGTCTGTAGTTTCAGACTACACTATCTGCTAGCGAACTAGAACCAAAATTTTATGGGTCCTAAAATTCACCGGCGCTGAAGAGCCATGGACTGTCTACATAGTTCCATGTATGTATCATCTTTATACATTGGTACATTCATGTTTTCACTACTATGTATGCATTTTCTTTGTACTAACACAAGGTGATATTTATGTAAATATTTACTATGTCCATAACTTCTGGAATTACTATTACCTGTGCACGGATATGACTTGTGGCGTTCTTCCAGGTATGAGATTAAGGTGAGGGAGCAGCAAGAGTCAATAAGAAATCAGAGAAAATTACAGGTAAGATGACTAAACCTTCATATCGTTGAACTAGCCTACTCTAAATGCAGTAGGAAGGAGACACTCATATCAACATGCTTGGCACCATATTTTTTATGTTTTCTTTTAAATGTCCTAATCTAAAATGATATCCATATGGAACATATAGGTTCAAGTAGCTTACATATATCTACCTGCTAATAATCTAAATTCTAATATATACCATCACTACTGCAAACCTTTCATATTGATATAGTGTCTGTGACAGTCACAGATAAGTAAATGTTGAGGAAATGGGTTAACACAGCCTTTTACAATTTGAATGGAAGAAAATGACCCTGCAAAGATCTCTTACGTGTAAATATAGGTAGATTTGGCATAAAACTGAATTGTAATAAGCCACAAAACCAATTGACCCGTATATGTTATAATTGTTTTCTGGGTTTATATAATATGACCAAGTTAATACAAACATTTTTTGTATGGTCAATTTTAAGCCTTGTGATCTCTTAAATTTTCGTATTAGATTAAATAGCACGATGACAAGATATCTTGTTAATGTTTCTTATTAGACTCTTTATATTTACAATGACAGGTAGGTACTGGTGCTCGGTCAGAAAAAATTCGGACATACAACTACAAGGTAATTAAGCCATAATGCCTTGAACTGAAAAGTATGTTATTCCCCAAAAGAAACTTTTGGCATCCAATTAATGATTGTGATGGTTTAATATCCTACCACAATCTCAAACTGCAGTTTTGGTTCATAGAAACAAGTACTTTCACTGAATATGGAAAACTTTGAACGTTGTGTTTTTCCTGATTTAAAAAATGATGGTATAGTGAAGCATACTCATGGTTCTGCATTATTTTGAAAGATGGGGATCTTTTCATCATTCTGATTTATTTTCTCTGATGTTTACAGGACAATAGGGTCACTGATCATCGGCTAAAAATGAACTTTCCGCTTATGACGTTTCTTGAGGGTAATATCGAGACGGCTGTTCAGGTATGTTACTTTGCTATAAGTAGCTATTTGGAACCCCTCAGGGGAGGGAAGGGGATGGTAAGAATTCTCATTAAGACTGTCAAGCTAATTTCGTCTTTGCGCAGTCTTGTGCTACTTTGGAGCAACAAGAGCTGCTGCAAGAACTTGCTGAATCTGCCAGCGCACCTGCTTGATAATTTGATACCTCTGTTTTCGCAAGAAGTTCTATTTCTTCGTTGGTGGAACACTTCTCGCACAAATCCCGATGAGTCCTCGGATCAGCATTGTTTAAATGGACAGTAAGGATATCATTCTTGTTAGAATTATTGTCAATATGGGATTAGTACAAAAGAATGAGGAGATCTACTGCTGAACAGGAGCTCTGTCAGATCCAATTTTTGGAACTCATAACACTTCAACAAGAAGTTCATTATTGAAAATCAATGTATTTCTCGTGTATATTTCCTTCATCAATCTAAAAACCATTATATTGCTTGTGCATATTTCCCTCACTTTTGTTTCTTGGTTTCTTCTTCTTTGCCTTGACACGAGATCGATGCTTGCTTAATTTTATCATCATACTTAAAAGAATGCACTTTGAAATCAAACATGCCCAAGTTGAATTGGCTAATAGTTGACAAACATTTGAAAGCAAATAAATTTACCTTATACCTTTGATATTCGGTAATGAGACAAATGATGAAAAAGATGATATGAATGCTCTCGTAATTTTTTTATCATGACAAAGTTAATGATACTGGATTAATGTAAATTTAATATGTAATCAATCCTTAAACTTATTAGGAATATTTCATTACACGCTTGAACTAAACTTTATTTTAATTAATTAAATACTTCAACTTTTAATAAAGTGTTTTAGTTAGATTACATACTCAACTTTCAAATTACTCTTTTCGTTGTAATTATGTGTTACCTTTTAGATTTTAAAATTCAAATATTATCTTTGATTATAATTTTTTTTTAAAAAATTTGAATTAACAGTGTTTTAATTAGATTACATACTCAACTTTTAAATTATCTCTTCTGTTTCCATTTATCTGATACCTTTTAGATTTTAATATTCAAATATATTTATCTTTAATTATAATTTTTTTAAAAAAATTTAAAGATTGCATTCTGATAGAACTTAAGTTGTTGTATTCTCGAAAAAACAAAAAAGTAATACATAAATTGAACATATTCTTAATCAAACTTAAATCCATAGTCTCTCGAAAAATAAAATTTTAATTAAACTAAAGTTGTTTAACTTTCAAAAAAATAAAAAATATCACATAAATTAAATAAATTTTTAATATAATTTAAATTTTTTAACTTTCGAAAAATAAAAAATATGACGCGAGATCGAGCACCAGTGGCACCGTTTAGCCGCAGTTTTGTTCAGTAGCTGCAACGTGTCGAACTTGCTAGTCAATCATCATCACCAGTGAATCCAACAATCCTCCAAATGGCATGGAGGTTCGCACCATTTCTTCAAATAAACCCCCAATTTTCCACCATTTTTGCTTCTGCAAAATCATCTTCTATGCTCAATAAACTCCTAATGTCTTCATCATCTTCCTCATTTCGGTACTTGTGTAAATCCACTAAGCCCTTTTGTCGTGTTCTTCCCATGGCTGAACAACAATCATCATCATTAAGTACTTCTTCCCATACCCATAAACATACCAATCGTCTCGCTTCTGAACATAGTCCTTACCTTCTTCAGCACGCTCATAATCCGGTACTAATTCGATTATTTTGAACAAAAATAGTTCAAATTGAAATTTTATGCACTGATTTTTACTTTGTTTCGTTATGGGAAGGTTGATTGGTATCCATGGGGTGAGGAAGCGTTTGCTGAAGCTCGTAAAAGAGATGTCCCAATCTTCTTATCAAGTCAGTGACTTTTTGTGTTTCGTTACATTAATATTGAATTTATTTCAGTAATATTGACATATTTTATCTTCCATGTTGTGTTTTGGTTTGAAGTTGGTTACAGTACATGTCATTGGTGAGTTTTTCGAATTTTTTACTTGGAAAGGTGCAAGAAAGTAGTTTTAGTGGAAGACTAATGCTTTATTTATTGATGATAAGGTGTCATGTTATGGAAGTTGAATCTTTTGAAGATGAAGAGGTAGCCAAATTGCTAAATGATTGGTTCGTTAGCATTAAGGTGAATCTGAAAGTTCTGTTCATGCTAATTATATCTTGAGCTACATATATTTGGATAATGATAGACTTTTTGTTACCTTTACTTGTATGTGGACAGGTTGATAGAGAGGAGCGTCCAGATGTTGATAAGGTAGAATTTTTTACTGAATTATGCTTGAATCGTATTTATAATTGATTCTCTTTTGAACTTGTTTCTTGGGTTAAGTCAAACTTATTCCAGTTGAACTTGCATTGATATTATATCTTCATGTAGGATAGCTTTCTAAACTATTTTGTATTCCCAGAATTTTTCATCTCTTTTCTTTTTTCTGTTTCTTTGGATTCACTTATTTAGATGTTATTTCGAGTTTTGGCTAATCTTCTCTTTTGTTTAAGTTGTTGAAAGCTAGATCCTTATGAGGTGTATAATGCATAGCTAATAATAACAATGAGTAAACAAATAAAATCCCTTTAGTGGCCAAAGAAGGGTTACTTTGAATCTTTTTTATGCACCCACACAAGTAGCTAAGACCCCCCAGGTACTAAGTGTCCTCTTACTACTAACTAGTAGACATCAACTTGCTGGGTCTTTCCGGTATCAAGAACGAGGAAGAAACAGACAAATGGAAACAATAACTATATATGGCTCTTGGCCCTATATTACATGTGTGTTATTGGGTTATACTCAGTTTAGCTCTTGGTTATTTTCGGTAATCCTCATTGATAGTAACATGCTCTTTGGAAGAAATAACTTTCTGCAATCACTTTCTTGGTTATCTGATGTGCAAACCGTGAAAGCATGAGTCTTTGCGACGTGATTAGATTGACATTTTATTGACTAAGCTTGATTCCTCAGTGATTATTAGATTTTCAATTTGCAAATAGTGATGCTATCTGTGTTGAGTAGCTCAATTTTGATTCTCTCAGGTGTACATGACATATGTGCAAGCCTTGTATGGTGGTGGTGGTTGGCCACTAAGTGCCTTCCTTTCACCTGATTTGAAGCCCTTGATGGGTGGGACTTATTTTCCTCCAGAAGACAAATTTGGAAGGCCGGGATTTAAAACTTTACTTAGGTGTGTTCATTCTGTACTTTCAGATTAAGTGGTTCAACATAAACTTCTGCTCAACTATAAGTAAAAATGGCATTTTTCTTAAACTCAATTGCTGTCGAGCAGCATCAATGTTCAATTCAAACTTCTGAGAATATTCCTGTGTACTTCATCATCATGCTTAGGAAAGTGAAGGAAGCGTGGAATAGCAAGAGAGATACACTTATCCAGAGTGGGGCGTTTGCAATAGAACAATTATCAGAAGCCTTGGCGGCAACTTCAACATCAAATAAGCTCTCAGATGAGGTTCCGCAAACCGCTCTGCGTAAATGTGCTGATCATGTAAGATTTTCTGAAAATCTATTGTTGAGTTTTCTTTGCGTGTGGTGGCAAACTGGTTATTTGGAGTTAATAGCATGTTTGGATTGGTTTATTTTAAGTGCTTCAAGTCTAAAAAGCGTTTTAAGCACTTTCGGAGTGTTTGGATAAATTAAAAAGGTGCTTATAAGCACTTGATAAGTTGATTTTAAGCTAAAATGATAAAAATAAGCCAAAAGCTAAAAGTCAATCCAGGCAGGCTCTTGGTTACGAGAAGAACCACATATGATGCTTGAGAGAGACCTTTTACCTTCTCCTATCTCTTCTCTATTACTGCTATCCCTATCATTTAAACTACTTCAGAATTCTTCAGATTACTCGCGATAAATATTGCCCCTCTTCTCTGTGGTAGTCAATCCTCAGTGTGGTAAGTCTCTCTCTGACTTGATCATATGACATCTTTGCATGTTCTTGAAATTTGACCATCTGAATGCTAGTCTTAAGGATTTAATTATCTCAGCTCTCAATATATGTGTTGTTGTTAATGATGATGGTCTTAACTTCCACATGTCATCAACATGTGCTACAGCTAGCGGAAAGCTATGATTCAAAATATGGTGGTTTTGGTTCTGCACCCAAATTTCCCAGGCCAGTTGAGATGCAGCTGATGCTTTATAACTCAAAGAGGTCTGGAGAGACTGGAAACTCAGGTGAAGCCAAGAATGCTCTAAAAATGGTCTTATTCACTTTAGAATGCATGGCGAGGGGCGGTATCCATGATCATGTTGGTGGTGGTTTTCACAGATACAGTGTAGATGAATGCTGGCATGGTGAGCTAATTCTTTATCTATGTGTTCTGATATTAATTAAATCCAATTTTGTTGTTCAATTCATGAGTGTTCCTTTCCTGCTTCTTGCAGTTCCACATTTCGAGAAAATGCTGTATGATCAAGGTCAACTTGTTAATGTCTATCTGGATGCCTTTTGTATTACAAAGGATGTGTATTATTCAAGTTTGTCTCGTGATATACTTGACTACCTGAGAAGGGATATGATTGGTCCAAGTGGTGAAATATTTTCGGCTGAAGATGCTGATAGTTATGAATCTGAAGATGCCTCACTGAAAAAGGAGGGTGCTTTCTATGTATGGACTAGTACTGAGGTACTTATAACTTAACTGTTTTTACCGTCAATTTTTTGAGAAGTAGTATCCTTTCTTGATTTGTTGTTTAAATTTCGGGTATTCGCACATGTATAAATCATTGGTGGCTGATCATCTTCTTGATCTTGACTATATATATGGAATAGTTGACCTCCAGCTTATATTGTGTCATATACTAACTAGCTCCATATGTTGCAAATCTTTATAGTTTGGAGAAAGCTCTGATATGGTTTTGGAAAATGACAATATGGTATAGCAATTTAGTAGTCATCTTGACTCATGAAACTGGAATGTTAAATTGTGAACTTAGAATCTGATTGTCCAACGTATTTGATTATTCTATAGAAATTTATACGCATCGATCTATAGTAGATTATCCGTGGGAAGTGTCTAAAATAAATGGCATGGAAGATCATCAACCCAGCCTACTTGTAAGTTGGACACTGGGCACATCCAATTTTGATGCAAGGTCAGCTATATCTACATTTGCAGCGATCCTTTTTTTTGAATCGGATTACAAATTATGTAATCCTACCAAGTAGCTCTTCTCGCCAAATAGGTTGCATAAATCCTGTTCATTCTCAACTGCTGTCATGGAAGGTGTCATTACTTCAAAAAGAGTCCAGTCGTCAGACATGCTAAAACAGTTGGATCAATGCTTAGCCCAATCTACATATAGGAAGACAGTTTTTAACAGAAATATAGTCTTGTAGGACATGGTTCCTTGCAGTTTAAAAAGTAAAATAAGGAAACGGAAGACCTACCAAGAGAACTATGTGTGCCACAATTTTCTGCCAATGTTGAGCTTGGGTACTTACGTTGACTTGGTTCCATCTTACTGAAGGTTGACAACATAGTAGGCGAGCATACAACACTCGTCAAGAATCACTACTATATAAAACCCTCAGGTAATTGTGATCTTTCAAGAAAGAGTGATCCACATAATGAATTCAAGGACAAAAACGTGCTAATAGAAAGAAGTAGTACCTCTGCAATGGCATCAAAACATGCTTTGCCTGTTGAGGAGTATCTTGATATCCTAGGGAATGCTCGCCGAAAACTTTTTGATGTGAGGTCGAAACGTCCCCGACCGCATCTGGATGATAAGGTATATTATTTTTAAACAAGTGTAAATTTTATTTTCATTATGTTTAGTGTGATGAGTGATCTATTCTTGTAGGTTATTGTATCATGGAATGGACTAGTGATTTCATCTCTGGCCAGGGCGTCAAAAATCCTGAAGGGAGAACCAGAGGGAACAAGATTCTACTTTCCAGTGACTGGCACCAATGTAAGATTTCAGAGCCACCTTTAAGTTTAAGAGATACGTTAGTCTGATAAATCCATGACACACTTGTTAGTCTCAGCAGATGTGGAAAATTGTAGACTGGTGGTGGTAATTTTTTGTTAAAAGCTCTTAATTTCGGTATGTTCAATGGAAATACGAATCCTCATTGTCCTCCAATTGTGTGCATCTTAAACCAAAATCTGTGTCACTGGATTTGTCTATGTCCATTAGTGAACTTTTTTTGGTAACAAAGTCTCATTATTACAAAGTATCTTGTCTAGACGTTTAGTCAACTGGACGTCCTAGATTAAGTACTGTTGGTTGCAGTTACTTTTCTGTTGTTTGCTTAATTATTTTTCTTGTTATGTTCAGCCCAAGGAGTACATGGATGTCGCTGAGAAAGCAACATATTTTATTAGGAAACACCTTTATAATGAACAGACGCGCAGGCTGCAGCATAGCTTCAGGAATGGTCCCTCCAAAGCACCTGGATTTCTAGATGATTATGCATTTTTGATAGCAGGTCTACTGGATCTTTATGAATTCGGCGGTTCGGTCTTCTGGTTGGGTTGGGCACTAGAACTTCAGGAGATACAGGTAAGGAAAATTTAGGATCTTCTGGTGAATGGGACAAGTTCTTATTACTGTTGAACTATTCCTTGCAGGACGAGTTATTTCTCGACAAAATCGGAGGAGGTTACTTTAACACAACTGGTGAAGATCCTTCTGTTCTTCTACGTGTGAAAGAAGATCATGATGGGGCTGAGCCTTCAGGGAATTCCGTTTCTGTGATTAATCTAGTGAGATTGGCCTCTATGGTTGCTGGTGAAAAATCGAAACTTTACAGAGAGACCGCGGAACATGTCCTGGTATTTCTGCATCTTACATTGACTATATAATCCATGTATTGTTCCCAATAGATTTTTAACCTTTGCGCTTAATAGGCGGTTTTTGAGAAGAGGTTGAAAGAAACAGCTGTTGCTGTGCCACTGATGTGCTGTGCAGCAGATATGCTGGGTATTCCGTCCAGAAAGCAAGTAGTTATAGTCGGAGTGAAGTCTTCTGAGGAGTTTGAAAGCATGGTTACCGCTGCTCATGCAGCATATGATCCTAACAAGACGGTAAGTACTTTGCTTGCAGTAGCTAAACCGTTCATATCACATTGTACAGCTATGGATTTCGCTTCTGACTAGTACTGATTCTGAATAGGTGATCCATATCGATCCCACGGATGCAGAAGATGTAGCATTTTGGGAAGAAACTAATGGAAATATTGCTCTGATGGCGAAAAACAATGCTGCTGCGGACAAAGTGATAGCCCTTGTTTGTCAAAACTTCACATGTAGTCCTCCAGTCAGTGACCCGAAAGCTCTTGAATCGTTGCTCTCGCAGTAGATAAACTTCTAAAAGCAGTTCAAGACTGTGTACATAAAGTGGCGAAAAACTGGAGAGACGGGGTTCAGTCTTGAATCGTTGCTCTCACAGTAGATAACTTCTAAAAGCAGTGCAAGAGTGTGTACATAAAGTGGCGAAAAACTGGAGAGACAGAGACCCGTCGTTGGTTATGTGTTGCAATAAGGCTCTGTATGGTGGTTCTGAGTTCTTGTGGATCAACTGATCATTATACTGCAGTTCATTAGTTTCAAAGGAATGTGGATGAAAGCTAGAAATCAAGTTCACGTTTGAGTTTAATGAATGTTTACACTTATATAGTTAGGTCAATCCTGGTGTTGGAGAATATTAAGTTTATTAATTAACATTAACAGTTGGAATAAATGCAAAAGGTTGTGTAAATTTAGTAGTTTCCCTTCGTCCAAGGGGGTTGCTTAGCGGGTAAGTTATTGATGTATTATATTAAATTTTTGTATAAATTATCTCATGTTTTGTAATGTATAAGATAAATTCGATGTTTGGTTTGTAATTTAGGAATTTAAATAATTAATTAACTAATAACATGAATCGTTAGGAGTCGATTTATCTTTATTTTATACCCGATAAAAGATAGAGTAACTAATTTATGAATAAATAGTTGATGTGTAATTAATTTTTATTTGATATAAAATAATTAATAGATATTTTCAACTGAATATTTTTCTATTTTTATTTACTTGTTCATATTTTGTTTTCGTTATTCTTATTTACTTGTCAATTTTGATAAATCAAGAAAGAACAATTTTTTTTTTCTATTCTATCTTTATTTAAATTTTTTGAAGATTTTCAAGTTTTAATTTATCCTTTTTAAAATTATAATTAATAAGGATAAAATTATTAACTTTACTATGTTAATTATTGTTATCTTAATATGTATGTTATTTTTAAAGTAAACTAATAGAGACGAAAAGAGTATTATTGATTTACTTTTATAATATTGCAGCTTATGTACAGTACAATAATTTGTTATAATTTTGTCTTCTTACCATTTTTGGGTCCTTCAATGTTATTTACTGTTTGGCATATAGACAGAATTTATCAAACACATAACTCATGTGTTTTAGATTCTCTTTCATACTATCTATAAGCTACTTTTTGCTTCGTCCTCACTTTAAAACATTATCCAATGGGTTCCATTCTTATTTCTTTCGTTTATTTTTATTCGTTTACTATATAATAACAATAATAATATATTTAATATAACACAGTAAAGTTTAATAAATATTACTTTATTATTTTAATTTATGTGATAATATTTAATTTGACATTTTTTCTAAAAAAAGAAGATTTTAAGATGTGTTGTTCAAGACACTTCTTGATCATTTGATTGATCATAAGTCGTTTCATTAAGAACAAAAACATAATCTTTAATTATAATAATATGTTATTTTTTTTGTAAATGACTAAAAATCAAAATATATCATGTAGGATAAAAAGTATATTAATTTTCTAACATTTAGATGACTTATAATATTTAAAGATGATAGATATAACAACATTAACATTATATTTATTGTTTTTAAAAGGTATATCTAGTCAAACATGAATATAGATATGGACCTGGAAAGTACTTCATTTGCTACTTTTACTTTTAAAATATATTTGAAATATTGTGTTATTTTACAAATTTTAGAAAAATTAATTATTATTATTAATATATCCTAACTATTCAGAATATGAATAGTCAGACTTAAATTTCAAAATATCACAAAATAAATATTTATTACATAATATTATTTTTAAGTAGAAATTACTTTAAGTACAAAGGAACTTTTTTTTTAAAAAAAAAAAGTACAATTGAACTGCCTAGAAGTTACCAATCAAACATAAGTTAAAAAACATTTGCATAACAAACACAAAAAAAAAAAAAAAAAAAAAATTATCGTATACTAGTAAATACTCATCAAATCTTTATTAGAGATTCAAAATCATTTTTACAAGAAGCACTATATACTAAAAGAAGCACTATATACTAAAGTGGTACTTTAAAAATGATTTGGACGTAGAGGCGGAGTCAAAATTAAGAGTTTGAAATTTTAAATTTTAGGACAGAAGATTGATGGTAGAGTTTGAACCCGCATCACTAATGTGAAAGGGTATTTCCACCGCTCTTTCCTTATCGCTGAGTTGTCAATCAATTTTGTTTTGGGTTCACAAGTTAATATACACATATATATTTATTTAACGGAAAAGGGCCTAAAATACCCTTGAAGTATTAACAATGGTACAAAATTACCCTCCATCCACCTATTGGCTTCAAAATGCCCTTTTCATCCACCTATTGGCTCCAAAATACCCTTGTCATCCACCTTTGGGTTCAAAATTGACCACTTTTTTAATTATTTTAAAATTAAACTCTTTAAATATTTTTTAAAATACTTGGCGTTCAACTATTGGTTATAATTTAATTTATTAATATAATTTATAAATCAACCCACTACCCACTCATTACTAACTAAACCCCACCCAATTAATAATCCAATTATAATATCAAAATTGTCATAAACACTACTAAAACACGATGAAATTATAGATTCCTGAAAATGACATTCAAAATTATTTGAGTCCGAATCGAAGCCCCAATGAAATATAGGTTGAGCCGCTTATTTAGGAGGACACTTTCAATATGATTCTCTTTCAAGATTGAATTAAAAATTTATGATTAAAGGTAAAGAAGTAATACATTTCGAATTAATTCATGCACTTTTTTAAAATATAATTTTATAAATATTTATGATTTGTTTTAAAACCTTTAATATATTATTTTGAAAAAAAGTTAACTATGAAGTAACATCACATAATTGAGACGTAAGTCAGACTTTTAAGTTTATCGGTAATTTTTATTTAGACACTTAACATATGATAATTTACTTCTATAGATATTTTCGCCTTAAATTTTTAAAAACACTCAATTGGCAGTAGCTTTTTTCTTGTTGCATTAATAATGTGACGGGTGTATTAATTTGGAGGGGTTTAATTAGTAATGGGTGGGTAGTGGATTGATTTATAAATTATACTAATAAGTTAAATTATAACATATAGTTGCGTGTCACGTATTTAAAAAAATATTTAAATAGTTTAAATATAAAACCGTTAAATAAGTGGTCAATTTTGAACCAAAAGGTGGATGACAAGGGTATTTTGGACCCAATAGGTGGGTGAGAAGGGTATTTTGGAGCCAATAGGTGGATGGAGGGTAATTTTATACCATTTTCAATACTTTAAGGGTATTTTAGGCCCTTTTCCGTTTATTTAATTTTCCAGAGTCTACAGAAAAAACTAGTGGGTCCTTCAAAACTCACGAACCCCCACCTAGTTCCGCCTTTGTTTGCATAGTGAATATTTTCTTTTATTTTTCATTCGGCATATGAAGTCCGCATTGTATAGTTTATTTTAAGGTGCCGCTCCCAATAAAATAAATTCATATTCAAAACTCAAATTCAAGATGTTTAATTAAAAATAAAACAACGTAACTCTACTAATAAATTACGAATCACAACTCATGTTGATCAGAATCGATATTGATATTGTTATAGCGGCTGCCAAATTTCAGCATATACTTCCAATTACTATAAGATGAAATAGAGAGAAGCACGTGAGCAATGTCTATTCCAGATGTGTCCATCGTGTTAACATTATGGTCCCAAACATATATTTAAGTATTTTCAATTATTATCCAACGACATTGTCGAATATCAAAATTTTAAATGTATCATAATATTTTTCGATTGCTCTTTCTTTCACCAGTCGATCAAGAATGTAACTTGATTTTGCGTGTGTGTGTTTGATAGCTTAAATTCACTATTAATATTCACTAGTCAAACTAATAAGTGATAGAAATTCACATAACTAACATATGTCACGAATTTAATAATAATATTTAAACATTAAACATAAAAATAAATAATCTACATTTCCTCTCTTAGTTACCAAAAAGGGAAACATAACACTTGTAAATTGTAATGTGTGTTAAAAGGTATATTCTTAGTTTAGTCCTTATTTTATTTAATTTAGCATTATATTCTTAGTTTAGTCCTTATTTATTTAATTTAGCATTATTGACTTTCAATTATACTATCTGAGTGAATTTTTTATTTTCTTAAAAAAAATATTTAAATTGAAAAAAGCAAGAATTATTTTAAAGAAAATTTGAAAAATATTTTAATCAACTATATATATATATATATATATATATATATATACACATAACACATCCTTTTAACTTTAGTATTGTCTTTGATAATTAGTTGTAGTTGACCATCAAGTCTCATTCTCAAACTTCCAAAAAAATTACTATTTCGAGTCCCGAAATACTAATAAGTCAATTAAAAAATAAAGTATTCTTCAAAAAATGTAATACATATCATATATAAAAATAAATAAAAAGTTTTAAATAATAATTATATTAAATCTGACATCATAATATTTTAAAAATAAAAGTAATCTCATAAATGATTTCTGAATATACTTACTAGGCACTAGCCATCGCTTTTGACTAGTACTAACATAAATTTTTGTAATATATTAGAAAATTATAATTAACTATCTTTTATTTTAAGAAAATATATGGATAAAAAATATATAACTTTTTTTCAAAATAAATTTGTTTTAATTTTGACGAATTTGAACTATACTCTTATCTTCATAGTGGATAATTCTTAATCAAATTCTATTATTGTCCTACTTTTAATAATGGTAGTTATGATTATTCAAGTACTAAATTAATAAATGCATAAAGTGCAACTATTTCGAGAATGAAAATTATTGGCAATAATTGTAACATGAACTATATATTAAGATGAATTTTGCAAAAAATATTTAATTTTTGCTGTATCTAATTTTTCATTGTTTCTTTCTCAATTATTTAATTTTGTTAATTAGACTTTCTATTAATTCTAACTTTGATTCTTAACCTCAAATAGATCATTTCTTTTCAGACGAATAATTCTGAATATATGTTATTGTTATTCTTTTCCTAATTCATATCTCTCTGTCGAGCAAGTCTTGAATATGGTGATCGAGTTCTAATGTGTGCATTCGTTAAAAAGTGAGCAGATAGAAGATAACAACAATATATCCATGTATATTGATTTTGGATTACTTGTACTTAACCTATTTCGTTATCCAGTCATGATTCCCAGTTGATGTTTTGATGAGTTGACAAACTTCGGGATGATGAAACTCCAGTTACGCTAAGAGTTCTTGTTGATAAGGGAAACTGGTGAATAAGTTTGTTATCATCAAAAAGGGAGAAAATGTTAGTTTGAAGCTGATATTAAGTTTTGATGATTTAACAAACTTAAACATCTAATAAGGAACTAGATCCTTGTTATTGGGACTTCTGGCAATGAAATGAATGATAAACTCAGTGTGAGTTATATTTGTGTGTTATCATCAAAAAGGGGGAAAATGTTATATTCTAGGTGTTTTGATGATCCTCACAAATAAAAGGACCTGGTCCCTGTCTGAGTTCGCTCGTCCAGATTTATAATGGGATACAGCTGTAAAGCTGTCGCGTCAGAGGTTGGTGGGGCATCAGCGTACTACACCAATCAGAATGGACGAGGGTGTTTGTCCAACGGATAATAACTCTTTTGATATTTTTAGCATGACAAACATCATATTAAATACATTCATTCAAAGAAGAAAGTCATCCAGCAAGCCTTTCAAGAAGTCATAAAGAAGTTTGCAAGGGACCTGGTCCCTGCAAGACTGCGTATGTGAAAGGACGACAAGACAACTGCCAGAAAGCTGTCACTTCTGATGTGGTAGGTGCACGTCCTTCCAGAAAGGCAGGCTTTCAGCCAATGGGCGGTCCCAAGGAGTTTGTGTGTATTTCATATAGTCTTCTCACCAAAACACAAACTCAAGATTTGACAAACTAAATTTGGATTTTCTTCTCTCTGAAAATTCATGAACTTACAAAGCGAAAGCCATCTTCAAGGAAGAACTCTGCTCAACTCAACAAAAGGACTTGATAGAGTGAAGGAGAGTTCATTGGCCATATGAATAATGCTTACTCTTTATGGCCACATGAATGAATGATTGTACACTCACGTGAGGAGTTATGCAGGTTGTATGTCTTCATCAAAACGGTGGAAATTGATAAGTGTTTATGCTCTTAGATGTTTTGATGATCTTCTCACAAGTGTAGGGAACTGGTCCTCTGCAGAGTATGAAATTCGTCAAGGCTTCAAAATGCTGGACAGCTGTAAAAGTTGTCTGCGTCATGAAAGTTGGTGAAGCAGCAGAGTACTTCACCAATAAGGGACGACCAGGTTGTTTGTTTGATGGGAAATAACGTTTCTTATTATATATCAAACAAACAACAACAAAATTCATTCATTCATTCATAGAGAGAATTTTCAAGCTTCAAGGAACAACAAAGGAACTGATCGAAGTGCATTTATTGCTTTCTGTATTTGTTGTATTCTACTTGCTTGTAATCGTTCTTAAATTGTAGGATTCATTTCAACTGTGATAGAAACGTTTCAACCTTGGGTGAATCATTGTAAGGGCTTGGGTTACGGATAACTTAGGCTTTTACTCTTGAGAGCAGTGTTGTATCTGCTCAGGCTCAGCTAAGTGATATGGAGTATTACTTAGTGGGGAGCTTAGCAGGCTAATCTCTTGTTGTAACCGACTTTTACTTTTGCTTGAGAGAAGATTAGTAAAAGTGGTTGTTGAAAAGTCTTGTTGAGAACAGGTCGTGGTTTTTCCTCCCTTGAGCAAGGAGGTTTCCACGTAAAATTGTTTGTCAATCTTTACGTTTCTGTATTTGTTCTTTACTTTCTGACTTTACTGTATCGAGGACCTGGTCCCATAAAAATCTGTGGACGCATACATTCCAACAATTCTCATAACCCTATAATTGCGATGCTTAGTTGCTCATGATTGTAAGAACGCTAACAATGTAGAACTCATATTAAAGATACTTACGATAATCAAACAGCCAACTGAGAATTAATGAAAAAGAAGTGCTTGATTATGAAAAAGATGTAAATTAAAGGTCTCTCAGTTTGTCTCGACAATATTTTTAATTAATAATTAAAAAAACGATACTTAAACAAACCCTACTTTAAACTATTTATAGTCATATCGATTTAAATATACTTAAAAACTTGCAATAATCTTTTATTTTGAGAATCAATAGTACCATAAATTCACGACACATTAATGTTACAGATTACATTAATGAAATCTATCTTTCTTATTTCGTAATTTTAATTATTTTAGAAAAAAATTTAATCAACTAAAATTTTAAAAAAAAATAGTAGTTTTTTGGTGCCTTTGAATAGGTCACAGTTGACCACCAAAGCCCAATTATTAACTCTCCAAAAATTACTGTTTGACTTTTAAAATACTAAAATCCAGTCAAAAAGATGCTCCTCAGAGTGGATAATTTCAAAACCAACCATTATTTTTGACTATTTTGACTAGTACTAACATAATTTTTGTAATAATTATTCCAATTAAAAAATATTTCAAAATTGATTCATGAAATTTTAAATAAGATCAATAACGTTTCAGAAAAAACTAAACTATATTAATAATTTAAAATATATACTATCATAATAGAATATGAAGATGGTTCAAAATATTTATTAAACTTTAATCAAATTGTCGTAACAATTTCAAACTTTGAGTAGGACTTATTATCCACCTGCACTATTTAATAGTGCATTTTAAAGGTATATATATGTGGCCACTTGGACGCATTTCTATATATAACATGTAATATTTATGATGTTCACATTGACACATATATACCTTTAAAATAAACTATTAAATAATATAATGGTAAAATATCCTTTTCAAAGTTCGATATCGCTACAATAATTTCGATCAACGTTTAAATATGTTTTAGACCGTTTTCCCTAATTAATTTTCATTTTAAGTGGTGTATGAATAAATATCAAATAAAATATATCTCTTTTTACTAAAAAGTTGTTTTTAATTTTCGATTGGGATTATATTTTTTAGGGCCGTCCCTATTATAAAGAACTTGAGCTATATTTTTATCTTAAATCAAGTATTATCACTCATATTAGGTAAAATAATTAAGGAGTTTAAAGCTTTATTAGATATTATATTATCAAAATATAATTACTATTTTTTGTTTTAAGAAGTGTATGATTAAATACCAAACGGAATATGATTTTTTACTAAAATAGTAATTTTTGTCTTGGATCATTTTTTATAGTTGAACTTTACTTTATCTTCACGGTGGATAAGTCAAAATAAAAAAGATCTTATCATTCCCTTATATTAGGTAAAATAATTAAGGAGTTTAAAGTTAGATTCTTATTATATTATAAAAATATAATTAATTATTTTTTATTTTAAGAAGTGTATGAATAAATACCAAGTGAAATATATATAAAATAATTATTAGAAAAGTTCTTTTTAATTTCGACGTGGATTAATTTTTTTTAGAACCATCTCTATATAAAGAGCTTGATCTATATTTTATTTTCATAGTGGATATATATATATATATATATAATCTTTCTATTTTTTTACTTTTCAACTTGAATATATATATATATGAATAAATGTTAAATGAAATATATAATCTTTCTATTTTTTTACTTTTCAACTTGAATAATTTGCCTTTTGGACATATCTATTTATAAAGAGCTTAAATGATTATTTTATCTTTATCATTGATTAGTCTAAATCAAATACCACCACTCATATTAGGTAAAATATTAAGGAATTTAAAGCTAAATTCTTATAGGTTATGTGATAATTTTAATGTCATAGGAATCTTACCATACAATAAGAATAGGGAGATAAAAGCTATTTTACTATAAATATAAAATTATTTGTATAGTAATTTTTTCTCTGGTGTATTTTATTCTAATAAATTAGTGTGTACTTTTTTGTTGGTCAAACATAGGTAATTATAGTAATTTAGCAAATAGTGTCTATATTGTTCCCAATTCAAATTTAGAATTTTTTTAATTAAAAGTAGTAACATTTATTAGGTATCTATTTTAAACTTAATGATATAATTTAAATTGAATCTTCTATTAAGGATTCAATCCAATTTCAAGCGTACTCAAATTGAATCTTCAATTTTTTATGTCACCGAGATAGATCCCTAAAATGCTTAGAGCCGGTTTGGATTAACTTTTAAAAAATATCTGTTAAGTCAATAAAATAACTTTTAAGTCAAAAAATAAAAAGTAAAAGAAGATTTACTTTTGATTTCTGACTTATTTTAAGTCAAGTTTGACTTATTTTAAGTCAATTTTTACTTTGTCAAACACTTTGTAACTTATTTTAAATCATGTCTGACTTATTTTTAGTTATTTTTATATATTTGTCAAACACTTCTAGAAGTCAAAAATTGATTTAAAAGTAGATTTGATCGACTTTTAAGTCAATCCAAACGGGTTCTTAGTACTTTGAGGTGGGAAAATCAATCCTCCCTATTCGTTTTAGGTCTTTTTTTCACCTTATTTCATTCACGGCTAATAATGTGTATTTAGTACTAAACAATACTATTTAGATTAAGCTAAAATTTCGATTAAAAAAAAGTCCTTATTAGTTAAATTTTGATTCCATTTGCAACAGGTTATACATCGAATACAAATGATAAAATGTTATATTATTACGAATATTATAAAAGCAACATCTCCTAGACAATACATGCATTTTACTCGGTCGTAAAATTTATTTAGGATTTCTAAAGCAATGATTCAATTTGGAACAATAGTAAAATGTCATTTTATAATAAATGTTAGTTAAAGCGGTGTCTTCTAGGTAATATAATTATTTTATTCGCTTCTTAAATTTATTCAAAAATTGTAAACCCTAAAATCAATTTGCAACAGATCATACCTCGAATACGAATATTAAAACACTATCTTATATAAGTTTTAATTTAAACATTATTTTTTAAGCTATACGATTATCTTACTCACTCATTATTTATTCAAGATTTCTATATTTTAAGATTCGATTTGCAACAAATTACACATCAACTACGAATAATTAAAACACTATATTATTATCATTAATGTTTGCAATATCTTTTAGACAATACGATCATTTACTCACTCATAAAATTTATTCAGAATTTTTAAAAACCTAAATTCAATATGCAACAAATTAATTTAACATCAAATACAAATAACAAAACACTATCTTATTATAATCAAATATTATCCACGCGAAAAATACACTCGTTTTACTCGCTTATTCAATTCATTCAAAAAAATTTACAACCTAAATTTAATTTATTTATAATCAACATAAAACACTTATTATTTAATATAAAATATGATACCATCATTTTAATTAATTTTTTTTAAAAAAAATCAATTTTCATAAAATTTTGGTAAGTCTAGCTGTTAGGTTATGGGTGTGCCTTCTATCTGTCAAGTAATATAAATACTACTAAATTAATTAACTCTTACAAAGAGAGAAAAAAGCCAAAAGAAAAAAATAACACAAAATAAACGCGGCTGGTAATACACCAAAACCAGAGTCTCTTTTCTCTTTCTTCATTTTTATTTTCTCTCTCTTTGCTCATAGTTTTGAGCTTTAGTAGGGGGGATCCAAGCTTTTACAATCCAGAATAATCTGAATTATCATTTTTTTGAATCTGTATCAGTTTTTTTTGATTGATTTAATCATTTTTGTGGTTTGATTTTGATTAATTTAATCTAATTTTTGTTGATAAAGGTCAGCTGGTGTTGGTGAATTAGTGCTGTTTTTCTGCGATCTCGATTGGTGAAGTTGAGAAAATTTGGAACATTGGTGAATGGGTGGGGAATTTATGTGAAGTTTTATAGAGGTTTTTGGGGGTGTGAAAAGTGAAAAATCTTTGAATTTTTAGTTTTTTTTTTGGTTGGATTGGAGTATTTATTTGAATGATTTCTGGTTGGAGTAGAGATGGAAGGAGGGGGATAGGTTTAGGGTTTGATGGTGGAGTAGAAATGATGGAGGAAACTGAGCTTGAAGAAGGAGAGGCTTACAGTTATGATAACCATACGAAGAATGATTCAACCATTGACCCTGATGTTTCTCTATCTTACCTTGTGAGTTTTCTTATTTATTTATTTTCTGTTTAGTTGTGTTCATTATCACTGTTATGGATTTACAATTGAGATTGAACCATTTTTTTTTAGTTCAATTGCAATTGGTTCATTTTGTGTATTTTTTGATTTTCTAGTTTGCTAGCATGTAGCTTATGTGTTTGATCAATCTATGTAGTATTTGTTGTGTATGTCTCCGGTTGCTTGATATAATTGACTGTGTAAAACCAAATCTTAATAAGAGGCCTTATCATGTCGAGAGAAACTTGATAACGGAAGGGAAAGAAGGAATGTTATTAAACTAGTGTTGGTCAATATTTGACTGTCTATAAACCAAATGTTAGTAAGATGCCCTTATCATGTCTAAGAAAAACTTGATAACGAAATGGAAAAAAATGAATGTTATTAAACCTCATGAATAAGTGAACAAAATATTTCTAAGAGAAATCACGGTAAGTAATTAGTTTTTTTGAGAAATAGAATTACCTTAATTGCTTCAAGTCCTCAATGGCACAACCTAGTAGTTAAATTTTAGAACCTTGTGAATATATAATTCGTGGCAGGCAGGCAAAACATAGTTGAAAAGAATCGACATGGTGTTAATAATAAATATTTCCGCTTCTCCATATGGGTTCTATTTAATATGATGCTCTTTTCATTTTACTCTTGTTCCATCTAAAATGACAACTTTCTATATTTTGAAAATGTTAAACTTTAAACTTCCTATCTTAACTTTAAATGCCATGGCATGTATTTAAGAGGTCAAGTTTGTAGTGTACTTTAGGTATGTGTTCTTAAACTCCGTGTCCAGTCCAACACTACAATATAAGATGAATTTAAGGGAGTAATGATTAGAGTATTAGTATATGATAACTATATCTCATGTAGTTATTTGGGACTAATGAAATTTCTCGCCATAAAGCAAGGGCTTTGGTGGCTAATGTATCAATCAACTATGACTCAACCCAAACTAGTTGGGATCGGGGGTTTGTATCTGTACAAGGCCCATTTATTGCTATACTATTTTTTTTTAAATCTCTTAAGGCAAAGGGGTTCTCTGAATCTGGAGTTTTTTTAAAAGAGTCTCAGCTTATCCCTACATCGATATGTATCTAGCTAAGACTAAAAGCTACTGAAGAATGTGGAAGGATTAAGTTTGTAATTCTATTACGTGTGGAGAGAAGTGATTAATTTTTCATCTTCATCAAAAAAAGAGAAACTGATTACATTCTTTCCAACATTGATATAAAATTGTTAGAGCTTCTCTCCGATTGGAAATTCTTCTTGCTGGTACGCCTATGATGTGATTTATCATAATTTTAAGCAAGAATGCATTGAGTCTCTGTCCAAGTATACTGTGATGTTAGAGAAACCCTGCGTTTGCTCATTCTAGTTTTTGCTGATAACTTCTCTATCTAGAGTTGGTTTAGGGGCTAGTTAGTGAGTCGGTGGAAGTATGTTGTGTATTAGTGTTTATAACTGCATCACGCACCTCTGATAGCAACTCTCTTCCAGTTTCTCATATATCTATTCTCTTACTCTGTCAAGGATGAGAAACTTTACAATGTTTTGGGACATTTTCAAAGCGATTTTGAAGGTGAAGTTTCAGCTGAGAATCTGGGTATGTAATACTGGAAATAGGGTATTCCCAGAAGCACAAGTTTAACAGTGACAAGGCTTATGCCATGAGCTGATGATTGTTGACTTTGCATATATTGACAGGGTCGAGATTTGGCGGGTATGGTTCATTTTTACCTACTTATCAGATTTCTCCTTCTTGGTCTCATCCGAGGACTCCACAAGAGGCCAACAAAAATAGCAGACAAGTTTCACCAAACAATCTGCTCCCTGAGGTACGTAACCTTTGAATGACTCCTTATGATTTCTTTTATGATAGTTTACTGCAGCAAAGAAGTAATATGATTTTACATTGATATTCTACTTTTACCTAGCAATATGCATCTTCCAATTATACAGGGTGGTCGACAAACCACGTTAGGATCTTCAAGCACTTCTCTGTCAGGAAGGTTTGCAGCATCTTCTGCCCGTTCAGCAGCAGTATCTGCACTTAAGGCTCCACAATTTAAGGGGGGAACAAATTCTGCCCAACCAACTACTCGAGCTGAAGATTTCAATTCAAAAGGTCAAAAAGTGAAGAAACAAAGAAATGCCTCGGACCCAAAATCGCTTAAGCTGCGTATCAAAGTTGGCCCTCAAAATTTGTCGACCCAAAAGAATGCGGAAATCTACAGTGGGCTTGGACTGGATGTCTCTCCATCATCGTCGCTGGATGGTAGCCCCATCGATAGTGAAGGGGTATCCCGTGACCTTCAGGTTTCCCCAGATGAGTCCCCTACTAGTATACTTCAGGTGAATCTTCCCTCAAGCTTTATTTTTGCTTTATTTTCCTTCTTTTTGGTTTAATCTAACCTTGGCATCTGCAATTTTCTTAATCAACCCATTGGAACAGATTATGACCTCACATCCAATGCATGATACCTTATTGTTATCCCCCCTCTCAGACGAGTTGATTAGCTTGACCGAAAATGAAAAGCATTGGGGAAAATGTGGATATGAAGGGAACAAAAAGGCAAGCCTTGAATCTTTGCCGTTAGCGAATGGTACTCATTATGCCAATGGAGAAGTTTCAGAGGCGAGGAAATTGGGAACTTCTGACAAAAAATCCTTGGCAAAGGGCAAAGGCTGTGCTAATGAAAATGATAGTTCCTTATTATCAAAGAAGGAGATTGATATTGATGGTCTGGCCTGTGAAGAACTTGTTTCAAAGGCCTTGAAACTCCCTCTTTTATCTAATCCATACCCTAATGCTGCCGATCCTCCAAAAGATACAGAGAAGACAGTTGACAGTTCAAAAACGGCTAAGGGTAAGAGAAAAGAAGCATCCTCTGAGCGGACATCCAAGAAATCTTTGCTTCCTGTCACTGCAATAGACACAAACTCCAAGAAATCTTTGCTTCCTGTCACTGCAATAGACACAAATTCTGTTGAATGGTCTGGTGGAAAGGTTTCCTCATCTAGGAGAACTATGGAAATTAAAGGGACAGATTGTAATGATCATAGCTCAGGATACTTGAAGAAAGAAGGCCAAAACGAAGAGGAAAAAGCTGATGCTTCATCCAACAATGGACAGTCTAAAGACATGAATGTGCGAAACGTAGATGCAGTTAGTCCCCTCAAGCAGTCATCTCGTCAGAAAAGCTCCTCCAACAATGAGGATGGAATGAAACTGGCTCCTGAAAAGGAACTTTTTGCATCTAGAGACGCAATGAAACCCAAAGGAAATCAATGTCATCATGCCCAAAGTACTGAGGCAATAAAGGAAGGTTCTGTTCCTGATTCATTTATAGCATCTAAGGGTAAGAAAACCTCTTCTAGCAACATCCTCCTATCTAAAAGTGAACCAGAAGACATGAAAAAGAACCTAACCAGGGATAAATACAAAGAATTCTTCGGTGACGTAGAACTCGAACTAGAAGATGCTGAAACTGGTTTGGAGCAAATTCATTCAAAGGAAATGCTCAAGGGTTCTGATGTAATCAGTAAGAAGAGACTTGAACGTGATAGCTCAATGAAGGAAAAAGTTAATGGTAGGAAAACTGAGAAGCCATTTGCTTCCGCGGAGTACCCTAGGTTGGCTTCAGATGGGGCTCCTCATACAGTCACTGAATCCAATCCTTCTGCACCTCCAGGAGCTGGGGCTCCGGTAGTTAAAGAAGATTGGGTATGTTGTGACAAGTGTCAGACTTGGCGTATACTGCCACTTGGCACTGATCCGGATAGTCTCCCCAAGAAGTGGGTTTGTAAATTGCAGACCTGGCTGTAAGTTTTCTCCAACTTTTCTTTCATCCTTTCATCATGATTATCTGTCTTGTTATAAGTAATTTTCTCTATTCTGGAGAAGTCATATTTGTAAGGTGAAGACGTATAAGGATGTTAGGTTGAAGGATTATCATATTTATACTTAAACATTACAACAGAAAACAATTTCTAATATTTAAGATTTTTTTGAATGCTAATTAATTATTTTCATCTTCTAGGCCTGGACTGAATCGCTGTGGTGTCAGTGAAGAGGAAACAACGATGGTTCTAAGAGCTCTTTACCAGGCGCCGATGAGTGGTGTTACCGCCCCTGCTGCTGACAAACAATATAGTGAGCATGAATATCCTGGTGGGGCACTCTCAGGACCAACTTCTATTGACACTTCGCATGCCAGCCTAGAACCCCAAAAAGCAGGTATACAGACTGTTGATGCAGGTGGGAAGAAAAGTTATGGATTAAAAGGTGTGTCAAGTGCCATCAAACAGGAAGGTTTACTGTCATCAAATGGTGTCAAAAGAAACCATCAGGGAACCCCAAATAGCAGAAGCTCGAATGGTACTACCAAATCTCCAACTGATGAAAATGGCCATCAACTGGTGGGCCTACCAAGTAGCTCAATCGTAGAGAAGCAGAGACCTAAACAAAAAGAGAAGAGAAGATCACTTGAGAATCATCCTGATGGGGGTATATCTTAAACCGTCATATTTTGAACTTGATGAAATCCTTGAATTTCTGGAACTTCTCTTTATACTCTATGCGACATGTTTTGCAGGTATAAAAAATTCAAAGATGAGGAACACAAGTGAGACAGATTTGGATGGTTCTACAGCTAAAAAGTTCCGGAGAGATGATGTACATAATGATTACGATCCTATTGAGGCAAAACCGGGACAGAGCTCAAGCACTGGTTTGTCTGGATCGGAGAAGGTTAGAGATAAATATAAATACAAGCAGCCAAAGGTTGATTCACTGAAAAATTTGACTGTAGCAAAAAATCCAGAAAGCCATTCTTTGGATGGTTCAATCCAAAAATGTGACATTAAAGACTCCCTTAAGAGGAAATGGAATGAATGCCAGAATCCTGAGACACAGCCTCCCCCAGATATTATAGAAGAGACTTGTGATAACGACCGTAAGAAAGATAAGAAAGCAAAGGTCTCCAAGTCTGTGGGAAAAGACTCCACCAGAAGCGGAGCTAGTGAAGAGACTGATGTAAAAGGCAGAGGTAATAAGGGAGAGCGCGTAGGACAAGATCCTTATAGCACTGTGTCTCAGCGTAGTGCAGATGCTGAAGATTCTCCAAAAAGGGATTTGTCTGCTTTGCAGCCTTCTGTTGCAACCACTTCGAGCTCTTCTAAAGTGTCTGGTTCACATAAGAACAGAACTAGTCTTCAGGAACCGAAGAGTTCACCAGTAGAATCAGTATCTTCATCTCCTTTGAGGATTTCAAAAATGGATTTATGCTCAGCAACTAAAAGGAACCCCAAGAGAAAAGACGAACACAAAAATGCTAATTCCATTCCCAGTTCTACACCAAGGTGGTCTTCTTATGGTGAAAATGATAGGTGCAGCAATCGTTCTGGGATGATGAAGAAAGAAGAATCTTCCAATGGCAAGCATCATGGAATGGAGTCCGCTGAACTTGATTACCTGGAGAAAGATGTCCATGATGTATCAGGTGGTACAATTAAAGAAAAGATGAAAGGTTCTGATTTTGCTACTCATCGGCACACTGATGTAAATGCTGATCCATTAGGTCAAGCTAATCAATATGCTTTCAGGACAGAGAACTCGGACCAAAGCCTAAATAATGAACGAAGAAACAACAGTCAGTTTCATAATAATGGGTCTATCTCCAAGGATGAGAAGGTTTTGTTTTCTCAGCATAAAGAAAAGAATCGTACCATCAGATCTGATTCTGGCAAATGTAAGACTAAGGATCGTGATTCAAATGAATATTCAGATCAAAGAATAGATGAGGGGAAATTGACATCCGGAAGAAACAAGGTTGAGGATAAATCTGGTGCCAGTTCTGACAGATTACAACAAGGTTCCAAGAGAGAATCGTTTGGAGAATTGTTGAATGAGAATGTTAAAGGTGTTACTCAATCGAAATCTGTTGATGGTGCTGAAGTTAAATTGGATGTTATATCCGGCCTGGATAAAAGGCAGGCTACTCTAACTGATCGAGATGATGGGAGATCGTCTAGGAAGCTTGCATCTGAAAAAACTCAGCAAATTGAAGTACTTGAGAAAGGGAAGTCACACTTAACATCTCCTTCAATAAGAGGTCAGAATGAGACAGTTCAATCTTCACAACCAGTTCCTGCATTCAAGAGGGAGGGTGTGGCTAACTTGTTGGCAGTAGATGCATTTGAAGGAGAGATGTTGAACGCTTCAAGACAGGGTAAAAAATCTGAAAGCCACCCTGGAAACAAACCTAATAGTTTGCGACAATCTACTCCTCCTGCAAATAAGGCCCGTGCTCTAGGCGCTCGCAGCCCTATTCGGAAGGATTCTGCAAGTCAAGCCGCTGCGAATGCCATTAAAGAAGCCACAAACCTTAAACATCTTGCAGATCGCCTCAAGGTTTACATAATTTTCCTTCTTATCCAAAGATAAGAGGGGGCTGATGATATGCTTTATCATTTGCTCTCTTCTGTTTATTTATTTTCTCATTTGTGTTGGCATAACTTGACTTCTTGTTCCAGAACTCTGTGTCAAGTGAAAGCACGAGTCTCTATTTTCAAGCAACCCTAAAGTTTCTCCATGGAGCATCCTTGTTAGAATCATGCAACGACAGCGCCAAACACAGTGAAATGAATCAGTCAAGGCAAATTTATAGCAGCACTGCAAAACTGTGCGAGTGAGTTGTCTAGTTGCTGCATCTTTTCATTCAAAGTGACCCTAATTGCACAAATTTGCTAGTAGAATTTACTTCCGTACTATGCGGAAGTGCAGGGCTAAGATATTCAAGCTGTATTCTTCAATGAACTAGTTATGAAAATATGCTCTGGCTAAATGATTCAGTTAAGGGGAGGATAAAGTTGTTCATTTTGAGAAAACAAAAACCTCTTGCTAGAATGAAATCTGAATTTTTGACTCGCTATTCTTTTACAGTTATCAAGAACTTTAGAGAACCCTACTCAATATTTTCTGTTATGCGGTAGTAGCATTTATCAAGTATTTGGCCATTTTATAATGTCTGGAGAATTTTGTTGCTATCCAGTTTGTATTGTACCAACAGATCTATAAGTTGTAAAAATAACCTTATTATATGTGCATGAACTTGATAGGATACTGTCCATGTTGGTAAACAGACCATCAGTTTTAACAGCAGCAGATATAACTGTATAATTTGGTGCTATTAATGGTCTAATCTGAAATGATGCCATTTAGTGTTATATTAGCTCATAAAAAATAAAAATCATTGGAAACAGGTTCCTCACCATGCCATGCATTTTTGAAATCTTTGTTGACCTAGACTATTTTCCTGACATACTGTTCTGTGATTACTTGGAGCTTTTACTTTTCAACTCTCAAAGAGAGGTATGCAAGTTAGAATTACATAATACTACTTTGTGATATGTAAGAAAAACCTATTTCGGTGATGCCTTTTCACACATCTTAGTTATATTCTATTCTTGTAATGTGTAATACTTAGTGTGTCTTGTTCTGGAGGAATTAGTAGTTATAATGCCAAAGAGATCCTGAAGTACTATAGAAATTCTAAATACTGAGTAATGCTGATTCCAGGATTTATTCTTGTTTTATTTATAGGTTTGTCGCCCATGAATACGAGAGATTGAAAGACATGGCTGCTGTTTCACTAGCCTATAAATGCATGGAGGTTGCGTACCTGCGAGTAATTTATTCCTCTAATTTCAATGCAAACAGATATAGAAATGAACTACAAACAGCCCTGCAAATTTTTCCTCCAGGTAATTTGCTAAAGATTCACCTGAAAAATATACATCTTACATCACGATACCAATTTTATTTTAGACACCTCCAATTGGAATGTCGCACCCCTCTAAGACGTCTAGTTTGACCTTGATGTTACTGAAGTGGTGTGGTTTTCCTGTATATTGATATTGGTTGATAGGATGGTCTCAACATTTTATATGTACTATGCCAAACCATTTCTGTGTATTCATAGGCTTATGCTTTGCTATACCTCTGATTTGTCAAAGATGAAAGATGAGATAATCAGGGATAGATAACTCTGGAATTATTCTCAGGAGATTGAAAAATATTGTATTTTTGCTTATAAATAATTGATTATAGCCAAAAAGCAACATTGTAGACTACAAAATTATTCCTGAATCGACATGACAATTCACATAAATAATGTTTATCTCTGATGATCAATGCTTCGAAGGGATTTCTTCGAGGATGATCAGTTATTAGGTATTAGTTGTATATGTTTTCACAGTTGTACAAAAATTGATTCCTTGAATATTTTTTATTATAAAAATTAATCAAGTTTTGGAACATTGATTGAAGATGAAAGAGTAGACTGGAAATTTATACTCTGTTTTTTATGAAAATGATAGCTAGGAGGACCATAGCATTATTATGAATTGAGCACCAAAAGTAGTTTAATTAGTGATCAACTCTTTCTTATCAGGAATAAAGGTTCAACAAGTGCAAATAACTGTTTGATTCTTTTTCTTTAATCAAAACAGCTGTATCTGATTAGTAATATTGATGAAGTGTCTTTGACTATCTTATTGTTGGACTGGACTTCTTTTTAAGGGTTACACTTAATGGATTTATTATCATCATACACCAGGTGAATCCCCTTCCTCTTCTGCCTCAGATGTTGACAATTTGATCAATCCAACTATTGTAGACAAGGTTACCATGGCGAAAGGTGTTGCTTCTCCCCAGGTTGGCGGAACTCATGCTGTCTCAGCGAGAAACCGTGCTAGCTTCACGCGGCTATTTAACTTTGTAAGTAGTCATATAATTCAGTTCCATTATGAGTTGGTCTAATGAGTGAATGAGATAAAAATTATTTGATGTTGTCGAATTCTGTTATCCATCTGGTCTAATTGAGTGAATGGTAGCACCAGACCAACTATTTTGAAGTCAACTCTGTTACTCACCTGGACAATTGCCTGAGGCTGGGAATATTACCATATTGGCATATTCTATCAGCAATTTTCCCAACAGAACTGGAGTTGAATTTGCATCAATTCTCTCTGAGGGATAAGTTCTAATTTTTCTATTCCCTTAATCGTCACCCGCCAGGTTATTTGGGTAAAGGGCGTAATTACAAAAATGCTTATCTGTAAATAAGTCCAATCCTTTTCCATGTATCCTTTTACTTGAGAACTCATGCTCTGAATCTAATTTTTGATCTGGCCATGTACCTTTTTCTAGTATCTTAGTTTTGATTAATTTGCAGGCACAGGAAGTTTATTTAGCAATGGACGCCTCCAGGAAATCACGTGTTGCTTTTGCAGCTGCTTATCCTGGACACAGTGATACACAGTGTAAAGTGCCTGCATTATCCGTAAAGAAGGCCCTTGATTTCTGCTTCCATGATGTCGACAACTTCTTACGTTTAGTCCGGATTGCCATGGAAGCTATTAGCCGTTGAAATTTAAGTTATGGCTAAAACCATGTGAATCCATGAGACAGACTCTTGAACCTGTTCCTCCATTTGTTGTCAATTGAGGAGATGTCAGAAAGAGAACTTCTGGTCGAAATATGATATATAACCTATCAAGTTATGAGTTCTACTCATAATGCCCTTGTAAATATGTACATAGCTGAAAAACTATAGTTGGTAAGATATTTTCAATACAGCCATGGTCCCAATCTTACAGAAATAGGGGGCTTCACTGTTTGGTAGTCGGAAAAGCTTGTTTGACACAAGTTATGAAGAAACCGGGAGGATTATAGTATCAGATAACTTTGTGGGGAAACAGATGAGATACATACTCATCTTTTGTTGCATTGTATACATTGCACAGTTATGGAATGTATTTTTTACTCTCACAGACTGCAAATCTGCTGAGTTGTGCTGGATAAGAAGAGGTGGAAGCAAGAGTCAGAAGAGATGGCGGAAAATCATTCCTCATTGCATCAAGGGGACTATGTGGAGAGAGAGAGAGAGAGAGAGAGAGAAAGAGAAATAGTAGATGTTTTGAAGATAGGTCCAATTCCATCCATCGATTTCGATGGAATTGTATTGTATCTTTCTCTTTTTGGTGTAAACAAGCAGAGATAGAGGAATTAGAGCTTGTAGATACTTTAGGCTCTCTGTAATTAGTAATCTTCCTTTATTCTCTTCTTTTGAAGGTCTCCAACATATCCTTGAATGTTGAGGAATACAACATTACCAGTTTCAAAAAAAAAATAACAAAAATAAGGAACTTGGTGGTTCTTTCATTAATTCATTACATTGCAATGCTTGTTGTTATTGATCCAGCTGACTTGCCTCTCCCAGATGAAAGGTAAAATTGCCTTCTGTATCGCGTTTCCCCTTATCTAAATTAGTTTATTTAGAGTTGTTGTGAGTTATTATTTTTCCTTGATTCGTACTACAGATACATTTGCAATCGAGATGGTTTATTGTTAGTTTTTAACTTATAGAAGGAAAAATTCAAAGAGATAAACTTCCACAACAGCACAGAAGAGTAGTGTGAACTGTATTATATGGTTTGAGTTGTTGACATTGACGAGACTCTGCATGTACCAACTCTTCCTGTAAGTTGAAAAGATTATATTTATTTATTATGTGCAAAATGAATAATTAAATAAATTATCGTCATCTTTAAAAATCGAATTTTGTGTTGCAGGTCAGGTTAAGGGGATTGAATTATAAGATGAGAGATGCAGTTGTTGCAACTTGCAAGTAGTTCTTCATTTTTTAACTTCTTCTTGATAGAAATAAGCCCAGGTAGCCAATTGCTATTCTTTACTAAGTTATCTAACGTACAAAAGTATTGCTTATCATAAGATGTCCTTGTAAATTGTACAGTACCTTATAAGCAACTTGACCGTGTAAGTGAAATTTACACCGGGCCTCGAGGGTGAGGTTGCTGAACTTGTGTTTTCATGTTATAAGTTTGAGCCCTGCGCCAAACGAACCAAGTCCAATATGTAACAGGGGCGGGCTCATGATCGCGGAGTTTACAACTTAGTTGGCCCAGAAAGCCACAATGTTCATACAGAAATTTACTTTTTTGATGAGATACTAGCTGTTATATTCTGCTTTAGTAGATCATGGTCTTAATGTGTAAAAGATAAACTCTTTTTTCGGTTGTTAAAGAAAGTTGGGAGTTCTAGTAGATTGTTTTGTAGAACGAATTATCAACTTTTCCCGCTTCACCTGTTTTTGTTAGGAGATACATTTGGTATCATGTGATTTCGCATGTATGGTTTGGAGAAGGTGGTGTATATGTTGATCTTATATTTACCTCGTGAAGAGTAGAGCATTTTCTAAAAAGAAAAAAGCAAAATAATGTAGACAGCTTCGGTATACATAGCAAAATGTAACGTAGTAGGTGGAATCTCAAAGAAACATAGTAACTTTATACCATTAAAGAAATTCACCTGGGCGAAGTGCGGGCACTTTACCTAGTATTAATTTTATACCATTTTTTATTTGCAAATAGAATAAAAGTTATTCATGCAAGTATTAATTTTATACAATGTTGTGTTTCTAAATGGAGTATAAAAATTATTATGCATTAATTTTATACAATGTTTGGTTGTATTTTTGTAATTTTACATAACTAATTCTCACATAATTTATAAGGTAATCTTGTATAGTTTTATGTTTGAGTAAAAGGTGGAATAAATTATGAAGATATTAGTTATAAATGGATTAAAAATAATAAATTATCCCTTTACCCCAATCAATTTACTTTTAATTCTTTCAAACTCAATATAATGGTGAAAAATCTGTTACCAAGACCTCTGAAAATAGATGTATACTGATATCATTGAAGATCCATAAATCCTATTAGCAAGATTAGGAAAGATGAATTAAACACCATTCCGGGTCTCTAAGAAGCAACATCATTAAACCCATTGTGTCTCCATATCTTCCCTTAGCACACAACATTCCAACAACTACATTATTACATTAATTATTGTCTCTGATGCTATCACACACAATCTGCAACCAACTTAGCTTTAAATGAGATTTTATATAGAATTGATAGTAGCTTTTCTACTAAATATTCATTAGCCATACATGATTGGATTATATCAATTTAGTATACAAAAAACTCCCCTTCAGCTAGCCAAATTATTCGAGAGCTGATTTTTGTATTGATGATGTGCATTTTGCAGGAGGTGGCATATGCTTGTGTTTATTCAAATATAGGGGTGATGAAAAATATCTCAACAATTCAATTAATTGAATTGGAGGAAAACAGCAAAGCTTCTGCCAACTTCTTGACAAAAAATAAAGGTGGTGTGATATCCAATAACTAGCATAGTTCCCTACTACTAGGCAAAAGTAAGAAAAATTATCTGTGCTATAATATCCCTATTAAGTGACATGAAGAAGCCAGTTGTATTCAATGTGATGTGCAGAGAACCAAAAATAAATCTCAGCCGAGCACCCAGATTATTGCTTCAGGCTAAATACTTGAACAAATTCGGGTTCTCTTTGTCTCTCTCCAAGTAATCTCTAGTGATGAGATCTTCAATTCGCTTTTTGATTGCTTTGAAGTCGGGCTGCACAAATACACAAAATGAATCATATTAATACAAAATCAATAACTAGAACCAATAACTATCTTCATGATAAAGCAAAGTTCAAGTTTTGCAGTCGACACTTCAAAGGAAATAGAGCCCATAAATAATTTGATTAAATGGCACAGCAAGATCATTAGTAGGGTAGTTTATAGCTTTTCGAGAATATGATCCTCAAGGTCACGAACTAGACTAAATCACACAACTCCAAACTTGATTCCCGCAAGTTATACCATTTCTTTTAGGACAAACATAGCTTTATCATTGAGGAAGTTGAAACATGGATGAAGAAACTACAGACAAAAAGTGGTTTGCCTCCTCCCATTCATCTCTTGTGTTACATCAGTTAGAAAGAAAACGAAAATGATAAATGATAGAGAAGCAAATGGAGAAGAAGAGAATGAACTATCTAGACAAACTGCTGAGCAATTCACATAATGAAATTGGAAGTGGAAGATTGTCACCAAATAGTATATTTAGAGGTTTGGAAATTACTGAAAGAGATCTCTACTTAAAGATTCTTTGTATCAACAATAAATGTCAAAAAAGTCTAGGTTAAGAAATCCCAAATGAGTTCTGGTCTCAATAAGCAAAACTATGGAACAAATTGTGATGGAGGCAATTAGAAGATTGAAGGAAAAGGTAAAATTGGTGTTTCTGTCATTCTGTCAAGTTATATTCGTTGGGAAAGAAAACCACTAATTTCACTCAAGTCAAATAAGACTATGTTTTAAAGTATAATAGGATAAATAAAGTACAACTAAATGCAACCCCTCCAACTATTTTACCAAACACTATTCCGATAATTAAATCTTCAAGATTACTTTCAACACCAAGAACCCCAAAGACCGTGATCCTGAAAGAAAGTTGTCGAGTAATGAGGCGATACCGCAATAGTGTAATCCAAGTTGTTAACAATTTGTCAAAACAAGGAAAAAAAATTGCTACATTATCTGTCATTATGAGCCCAGAAGATGATATCCTTCAATTTGTTTACTGGCAAGCTGGAAAACGCCCCAACACAGTGTCATAAATAGCCCTCCAGTATCAAATTGAATGTCATGTTTATAGAGCGTGGAAATCATATCAACCTTCCAAAAGTGATCTATTTTATTAAAGAAAATTCATAAATAGAAGGTGCATACCTTAAACATTCGGCTCAACTGCTCAACACACTCCAACACTAGTTGTTGATGAGGAAGAACTTTCCGACTCTTCATAATGCGCACGATACAGGCATCAATTGCATAACGTCTATCTTTGTCTACATCCTCGACCACCTTTTTCCTTTCATCCACAGGAGGTAATGGGACCTGGATAGTACAAAGAAAACATGCTATTAGGAATAGGTGTCTATAATGTGTTCATGCAGCATCACTAAAAAATATAGAATTCTTTATATATACCCTAATCCGCCTCATCCTGTCAGTGAACTTGGAGTTGAACTCAAAATGATCAGAAGAAGAAACAGTTCTATTGCTAGGCTCCTTGATCAGAATTTTATACTTGGCACATGAAAGGGACTGAAGCAATCTGATCAAGTCATCATCAGCCAAATTTAACTGACTCTTGATATCTGAGTAACGCAATCTATCTGAAGAATTAAACAATAACAGAACAGCTGCCTGAAAAAGCAGACATAATAAATCCGTAAGTGTATTGTAACCAGCAGGGATAGTTAATGGAATCAGTAGACAGAGTAGTCACCTGATAAGTTCCCAGAATCAGTTCAATGGTTTTTGAATCAAACTTCCCGTTGATGTTACACGTACCCAATGAATAAATCCATGTCAATTTCCTGTGTTTCGTTTTTGTCTGATAGAATTCCTTGAAGACTTCTACACACTTCACCTGAGGCAAATAACACAACAGAGGTTATGTCATTCATTAATTCAGAAGAAAAAACTCATATCAGCAAAACAGATTTTCAAATTATCAAGAAAAGCTCCTCTTACCATTTCCACAGGGAGACACAAATCAGAAGATTTATAACTAGGCCAGAACCCAGTTGTAAGAACTGTGACAGTTAAATCAATTCCAGGACTTGCGGCAGGGTTGTTGCTGAGATATTCTTGAAAATGGTTCTGATTTTCCCTAGCCAAAGTCAAGTCTGTCACCTGTTTTTGAGTTGCCATCCACAAGTTTTAATAGAACATTTTAATGGGAATGGATAAACTATGGAAAGATATTATGTTTCCTCACCATTCCCTCCATCTTTGATGTGAACTGCCCACCACACTGTTGCTTTAGCTTTGTTAAGATAAGCCTTTCGTGGTCATCATTGGCACTTTTATCGAAGAGCAGTCTACGAGAAAGCTTCTTCCTATCACACCAAGACAATTGACATTCCAAACGGTAAATGAAGATTCAACCTAACTAAGGTAACTATATCAAAAAACTGTTGGACTATCTATCCCACCTGTAGAACTCCGCAAAAAGGTCTTTGTCACTAATGTAAGCGAGAAGCTTGACCACCTACAAAAATTCAAACCATTATTTTGACAACATCACTCGGCCGAAAGATGGACTTCCAGGAGAGGAGTGATTTAAAGTGCATGCTATACCTTATCCAAGGTCTCCTCAATATCATCATCATTGAGTTTTTCACTCCCACCTTTCTTAAGAATATTATCACAAAAAGAAGCAAGGAGCTCTGCACTTGAACAACCAGATACAATTTTGTTGCAGAAGACCTCAAATGCCTCCTTGAGAGCCTGTATATGTCAAACTTTAGACATCAGAAACACCGACAAATAACTTTGAAGTAAAAGAGATCAGCATACAATTGTTAACAACGGAATATACCTTATGAAAGAGAGAGTTATTAGCAAAACAGTTCGTAACATAAGCCATATACTTATCGTGAAGCTCAATCAACTTTCTAACAAAGACCTGCGGAAGGGATGGAATCCATGGTAAATATATTTACATTACATAAAAGTGAAATCAGAATAAAGGAATATGCTTTTACCTGCTGCTCTCCTGAGCCTGAACTTTCGGCCTGTACAAAAAACACAAACACTTCAAATAGGAACACCAGTAGAATTACCAGGAACAAAAATTTCTTGAACCCACGAGAACAGCAAGGCTGCAAAGGAACTTCATACATACATACACACACACACACACACACACACACACACACACACACACACACATATATATATATATATATATATATATATATATATATATATATATATACTTATTTCTACATTAATCCTTTCAATTCCGCTAAAAAGTTTTGTCATCTAAATGGTGTATCATGCATCCCCCCCTCCCCCTGCTGATTTCTCCTATTCACAATTTAAAAGGACTTTATACTTCACATGTAATTAGTAGATAATCATGTTCTAAGTGAAACCATTAGAAATATGAAACAAGAACATGGACAATTCACCTTGCTATTTGTCGTATCTTCAGCTTGTTGCACCAAGACCATGCCTTCAGCAACGACATGCTGCAGCAGATGTTTTGGCGAGCTTAGGAAACTAAATGAATAATTGGTTTGCTGCTCAGTGACTGGCATTAAGTGATAAGAGAATAAAAATACCTGCTTAAACATATTTGAAACAGGTTCCAATCCCTTGGGGACTCTATGGAATAGCCTATACATTCGAGATAAATCCTCTACCTGAGTGTACAAAAGAGAGTCGGCAGTAAGGGCTAAAGAGAAAAACATTGAATAACATGTAAAATACATTGAAACTTCCCAAAAATGATGAAAAGCAACACAAGAATTCAATACCTTATCATCTCTAAGCAATACTCGGCATCCAGAATGCTCCTTCTCAAGTAACTGATTGGTATATACAACCAACAATTCATTTTGCACTTTCTGCAGGCACAAATTTGGTCTCAACATTGAAAACAAATCCAACTAAAGGAATATTGTCAACATGTAAAAAGTCTGAATTTCCAGCATTCAAACTCAAGTACATATCGGGAGAATACTTTAAAGCAATGAAATGAATGATAAGTGCATAGTAGAAAAATGAAATTGCCAACTTAACTTTTCATGATTTATTTCCCTGAACAAATTGAAAAGACCACTGTTTATTCGGTACGTTTTCGCTCGAACAGAGAAACACTTAAGAATCGTGCACTTCGTGGATTTTATTTTATAACTCAAAACACATTATATATATGATCCTTAGAATTGTGCACTCATGGTTATGGGGTACACGTGCAAACCACATACTCATAGAGTACTATCACATAAACAAAAAGGCAACATCTGCCCTGGCAAGGAGTGGGATATATTTGCAACTTCGACTCTAAACCAAAAAGGAAAACAGGTAGTCAATCGAAGTGTTGGGCATTAATAACTCTTCCCCTTTGAAGAGAAATAAACTGTAAACAACCTTTTTGACAAGTTGAATAATTTATTAGAAGAGAGCAAACAATCGAATTGCAACCGGCATAAAATGAAGATACGGCCAACCAAAAAATAGAAATGCATAAAACCTTGGGAGGTAATCCTTTTAAGCTTGCCTTCTAAAGGTTTTAGAAAAAATATTAGAACTTAAAAGGCATCCATTACACAGACATGTAACAACTAAATCACATTTTTTAATATATAATTGTGGTGTCCGAGCAGGCTTGTGCTGGCCCCAACTAATTCCACGGGGCATCTGTGCTACCTCCCCCAGCATAACACCAAATCACATAGTATTATCTATGCTCAAATTTTTTAAAAAAAAAAAGGTTCTTCAAAAGTTAAAGATTTCAAGTTGCTAAAGCAAAATTCAGATGCTGACCTCTAGAAGTTTTGTCTCACTAAGAACATGGAGATAATGAGACACTCTATCTTTCTCTTTCTTCAAGCACTCCTCTGCCTGAGTTAAAAAAGCACGGTTATCACAATTTGCTGTGGCAATTTAAGGCAATAACCAAACAATTTACGAACTCACAGCAATTATAAAAATGAATTGTACCTTCAACATATAATCTGGACAAGAATCTTCCACAATCCAACTTGAAGCTTTCCGAGAATAATAAGCTGCAGTATCTTTAAGCATCGCATCTTCAAAATCATTCTCATAATACTCCATTTCCCCCATACCAATTCCAACAAATATATCGAGCACATTCTTCAGTAGACCCCTGTCAATCTGCTCACCCTCACGTTCTTGTTCAATCTAATACAAAGGACTCTTAATCAGACCCTCATAACTAAAATATATTGTAAGAGTTGGGATCAACTGGCAGTAGGAAGAACAAAAAACCAAAAAAAAAAAAAGAGGATATGATACTTGCCAACACAATAACGGCATCTCTAGCTTTACCGTTCAACTCCTGATAAATCTATTGTCAACAAAAACAGAAATAAATTACCAACAAAACAAAGACATGAAGAAAGCAAAAAGAAAAGAGATTATTACGTTCTCAATAATTATATAAGAGATGCAAGAAACAAACCAGATCACGGAAGCACATCAGACCAACTTCATGAAGTCCAGGTAGCGACCTTCGGGCAATAAAATAACGGTCGAGATAATGGAAGAACCGTGAGAGCCACCTAGCCATAAGTTTGTGATTCGCCCATCGTTTCACAAACTCCCTCAACATAAACTCATCGTGCCTCTCTCGTAAAGCAGGCAGAACCTAATAAAGAAAAATACAAATTGCAAAATTGAACAGCAACAACAAAGCAAGTAGAGTAAATTTAATGAGAAAGAAAGTCAATGCTTCTTACCGTAGAACTGATATATTCTACAAATGCTTCCCTGTACTTCTCATACAACTGTTGTGAGTAATCATTTGGCGGCTTCTGTGTGCACATGTTATATATAGTTCTACATTTCAATTAAGGAAAAAATTCCTTCCATGTTAAGTGTAGTTCACTAATAACCAAGAAGTTAGTTGTTTAAGACGCCATGAGAGCAAAGCGGTTGTAGGCAGGGTTTACCATATCTTAAAGATTGAAAATAAAACTATGTACATACATATATATTAAAGAACAAATATTTTATATATAAAGACAAACTTCAAGCACACGAAACCCTAAGGATACGTGTAGAGCATCATGTACTCTTCAGAGCTGAAAGAATGTTGTTGTCCTTCTAAAATTTTCTTCAATTTAGTGATTCCCCTCTGCATAAATTCCCATCCTTCCTCCAACTCAATAATCTTCAGCTGGCTCAGTGCCATCTTAGAAGCACGTATTTTACGTCCACCTATATGACCAATTGAAAATCACATATAATCACAACGCTACACCATATAAAAAGCACCATACGGAAAAAGCTAATCACAACCCAACTAATAGTCATTAACAAAAACAATGCCGATTAAGAAGAAAAAGATATCCTCAATGTACACCGGGACAGCAACAAGAAGCAACTTCTCAATTAATAATCAATTAAAAATACAATGCCAACTCCGCTTTCAAGCTCCAATGATAAAAAAGTTGTTTATAATCAATGTATTCAGGTGACAACAAAAACCAGCAACTTTTACAGTCAGCTTAATGCAGGTTCGCAGAAATTTATCAGCACTCTAGCATTTTAAGGTAGAAATTTTTCTAACACAGTTTGCATTAATAGAGCTCCAAAATCATAAGCTCTCATGTTATTTCTGTTTCCCACTATGTCCTTATTATTTCTTCATTTAGTTTACACTATTTTACTATTAAACTCCATCACATACCCTAGTAGACATCTCCAATTCAGATTTCTGGTTTACTTTCCGCTACCTTTTTGTTCCCATCCCTCTTATCTTCTCCATCTAAGTATTAATTAATGCCAAAGTTCTATTTTCTGATTTTGATTGAGCTTTTTTGGTTAATTTCATTAGGATTTGCATGAATTTAAATCAAACGCATAATTATTATGAGAATATAAAGTAATTAAACCATAATTCTATACTAAAACACAGTCAAATTATCAACAAAAACGCTAATAAACCACAACGAGTGATCCTATCTATTCAAACACACGATTACACGATGAGAAGATGAGTAACGACTATACAAAACAAGCTGTTAGCACGATCTTAAACCCTAGAAAAGTTAAACCGCAAAAATCAGCAAAACAAAGATAAATCATAATCTCCTAATCGCTTACCGGAGAAATGGATCGATCACCGGAGAACTGAATCACAATCGCCCTCTCGCCCTCCCGTTGATGAATGGATTCTGTTTTTTCGAAACTCTTCAACAATGCGGTGAATGAGAAGAGACAAAACTCCAAAACCTTTGGAATCAATGTATTTATAGAGAAAAGGGTAGAGACTGAGGCGGTTGAATTTCAACCAAATTACACTTCCAGAGTCCAGATTTCACTTGGTTTTGTATTTGGAGATTTCCTTTCTATTATTTAAACGGAAAAGGGTCAAAATTGCTTCTGAACTATGTGAAATAGATCACTTATACCCTTCATTACATTTTGGATCAAAAATACCCCCGCTGTTATCCTAAGAGACCACAAATACCCTCAAGAGTTAACACCCCAATTTTTTAGTGACGTGGCATGCCACATAGGACTAATCCCTCCACCTAAGCGTTGCCAACTAGGATTCATTCAAAAGAACTAGACCTTTAGCGGCGACAATAGTTGCCACAAAAGCCCAAATATCGTCACTAAAAGTTTTTAACATTAAATTCTAATTTTGTATTTTTTTCTTCACTAAAGGTTATGAGTGATTTTTAGTGACGACTAATAGTAAAATCTATTTTTTCAACAAAATAATATGATAATTAATTTTCGATCGCAACCTAATTTTCTAAAATAAATAACTTGCAATATTAATATTAAAAACACCGAATATTATCACAAAAAATCATGAAAATTACTTCTCGATTCACATCTCCTACTATATAATGCATCATTGTACATTTTATACATTTTCATACAGCATAAAAATAAATCAGTGTCTTCAAACTCCTACTTAATCGATATCATTTGCATTTTTTTAAAAAAAAATAATGAAGAAAAAAATACAAAATTATAATTTAATGTTAAAAACTTTTAGTGACGATATTTTGGGCTTTTGTGGCAACTATTGTCGCCGCTAAAGGTCTAGTTCTTTTGAATGAATCCTAGTTGGCAACGCTTAGGTGGAGGGATTAGTCCTATGTGGCATACCACGTCACTAAAAATTGGGGTGTTAACTCTTGAGGGTATTTGTGGTCTCTTAGGATAACAGCGGGGGTATTTTTGATCCCAAAATGTAACGAAGGGTATAAGTGATCTATTTCACATAGTTCAGAGACAATTTTGACCCTTTTCTGTTATTTAAAAGGTGAGTTTTTTTTAGGAATACCATTAATTAGTAATTAGTATTACAGACAAAAACAATAGTCATAAATAGAAAACTAATTAAATTAAAAAATAATCATAAATGTTAATTATGTACGATTGATTATGACTAATTATTTAGTCATAAACGAAAAATTATATTTAAAATAATCATATATGGTAATTATGTACAATTGATTATAACTCAACTATTTCAAGATCTCTTTAAACTTATCTCTTATCTTACAAAAACATATACACAACGATTTTATGATGACGCTAAAATTTTGTATTAAGTTACCTAACATAATTAAAGAGATTGATTTTCTAGTGTTTATGCTCTCATGTTCAATAATTCATGGTCTTTTTTTTAAACCTAAACTTGAAGCACTTATTTGAACCATAAGTTTTTATATTTATAATACTGGTCACAGGAGTAGTTTACCACGCCCAAATTTTACGCTAGCGGTTATCCTATTGTGCAGCAGTCAAGTCCCTTGCATGACTCAGCCTGTTTGCAGTCAAGTCTGTCCACCAGTTAACGATGCCTAAAATTTTGTCTTAAAATTATTTTCGATGTCAACACATGGAAAACTCAATATTTATATCATATCAAATCAATACAAAGGTCCCTCACTCGTTATAACAACAATTATGTCATAACTTCGACTTCAACTTCGACTAAGGCACAATCATAAGTTGATTATTGCCTTGACACTGTTGATAATCTTATGTAGAAATATTAACATGACATTAAAATTATCCACATGTTCATTCGTGCTTGCTAAAATAGCTCATTTGGAGACATATTTTATTACAACAATAATTTTTGTAGACTTGAAAATATCTTTTTTATTATGGATTCTTCGGAATTTTATCTCTACAATGCTTGACAGTCAACTGTTCAGAAAAAATGATTGAATTGTCTTTTATTGGTTCATCTCTGTTATCCACTCAAAGTAAGAATTCACTGAATGCTGGATTTGTTCTTGCTCTCATTTTCTAATAAATTGAATCTTATTCATCAAAAAATCAGAGATATGATTACAAAAAGTTTGCACTAACAATTTCTGCTCTAGTTGATTTTAAAACTACTTATAATAGTTCTCGAAAATCTACTCCATAAATTATGATTTTTTCACCAGACGGTTTATCGATGTCCACTATCTCTAAAGCTCTTGTCGGCTGTTCCTATCGTTTGTCGCTTGATCATTGACACTTCATCTCATATAATCACTTTTCTTTTTCTAATCAATTTAGCAACGTCACTTTGCTTTAACATATTTGTCATTGACTCAAAGATTTGCATTCATATATCATCTTTGAATATTTGGTTGTTCCATAAAAGACGATAAAAGTATTGTTCTCTGTCCAATTCTATCTCCCGTGCATGCTCCTACCCTGACGCTATCAACGACGCCTTGATAAACCGCTCCAAAATTAGAATGCTCCTTTTTAAAATATTGTAGCCTTTTTATTGTCATTTTTGTGTACATGTTAATCATGAATTATTGTAGCAATCTTCTACATAGTAGTAATACTTAGGGCTGCATATCGGTCGGTTCGGTTCGGTTTTGAACATTATCGGTTTTGCTTATCGGTTATCGGTTTGTAGACTAGCTAAACCATTAAAGAACCATTAAGTTATCGGTTTATCGGTTATCGGTTAATCGGTTATCGACTCTTATCGGTTTGGTTATCGGGTTAACCATTAACATATCATACAATTTTTTAAAATAAAAATCACATGAAAATTTGAAGATAATCCCACGCACTTTGCAAATTAAGTCTACAGAATTGCAAATTGCAATTTGCACTTTGCACTGCAATTTGGGCAGAAAGTGAAAACCCATTTAGTGCACTGCAATTTCAAGTTTCACCAAAAGGAAATGCAAAAATTGCAACAACAACATCAACTCATTGCAACAACAACATCAACTCATCAAGTTTCACCTTTGTCTTTCTCCTGCAGTCCTGCTCCTCCTTGTTCAACACAACATCAACTCATCAAGGATCACAATATGTACATAATATTATTGGTATCGGGTAGAAAATTAGGAATGAATTGTAAAATTAGAAAATTAGGAATAAAAAATATTAATATTAATATGGGTCTTATCGGGGTATCGGGTAGCCCGAGATTTTGGCTTCCCAACCCGACCCCCGAACCGATTACCCAATACAATATTTTTCTAAACCGAGCTCCGAACCGTTAGCCCAATAACTCGAACCGTTAGCCCAATAACCCGAAAATCGGTTCGGGTTAACAGTTTGACCCGATTTTTGCACAGGCCTAGTAATACTGGCCTCTCTGCTAGTTTATAATAATAGTACTCTTTTCAAGCAACACATTTCTTTGTCTCACGACGGACATTTACAAGTGTTATAAATTATATTAATATTATTTAAATTATATTTTATGTACGATATTGTTATAAATGTAAATGTACTGTATAATAATCTTGAGGGTATATCCTATCTTTGATGTCCTTTTTAGTGTGTTATGGGTATTATGTATTTGGAATGACTTTAATGTATAATAGTGTTTAATAGGAGAATTTGTTTTTAAATATTTGTATCTTCTACATTGTTGATGGTAGTATTTGAATACATAAAAATAGGGCATAAAATATTTTAAAAGCGCCTCAAAAAATGTCATTCTAGCATTTTTATTTTAATGTAATAACTAATAAGTAAGTGTTACATGTACTTAAAAATGACATAAATTTAAGTAGATGGTGTACACGTAAGATTGGTTTACTAAAAGTACATAGATGAGAAGAGAAAGTAATTAATATTTAGTGCTATTTAAGTTAATTTTAGTTAGTGCTATTTTTTATGCCATAACTCATGATCTTAAAACGTTGTTGGTGCTTATATTTATTGGTAAAAGGCTTTTATCATTCATCATTATGAAGATCTTTTATTTGAATTTTTAGAATAATATAAGTAAATTTTTACTATAATAGGACAGAGGTGTGCTAGTGGATCTGAATATTGAAATATCATTTGTTAGAATTTGAGTGTTATCACTTCTTATATGATATTGTATTTTGTTGTGTATTCTTATACCTCGATTCCATCCTCCTTCACCTCTTGGGAAGAAAAAAAGATATTGCAGTGGGTCAAAATAGTGTTTGACTCTATGCTTGTATCTTGAATATTTGTAAACGATATTCTCTTGCTCAAAAAATAGATTTGAATTGTTTTCATCAATCCAAATTGGTTGAACTTGATTTGGTAAGGGAGTGTTGTATACTCGTTGATCCAAAAATATTTGCAACAATTCGAGTTAGAAATTTTGAAAAATGAATTAGTCTTTTAATTGGCGAAAAATTTGTGCATGTGAGTTTTCTTTCATTACCTGTTTGATTTTATTTTATTTTAGCGACAATATCTGACATAATTTCTTTCTTTGACTCTGGATATCCTATTGGTTAACTCAATGTTTGTATCAACGAAGTATAATAAATAGTAACAGAAATTGTTATCATCCAATATTTACGATAGTAAACCATAATAAGTTTGACCTTGTACTCTGAATATATAAATTACTCATTTTGTTCTAAATGTTATTTTCTTATTCGGGTTAATATAAAAAATTGTATTAAAAGCTATGCAGATACAAAGTTTAAGTGTTTTTTCTTGTGAATAATAAAATATCATATACTTGATAAATAAGGAAAATATTTATAAAAGGCTAAAAAAATATTTATAACTGAACTCTGGAAAATACTTTGCGTAGATTTTGTCTAAGTAAAGACTCATATCTATACGCTGCTTGTATTGAATTGCACAATAGTTGATTTTTTTAAAATTCTTTCAAGGTAATTGAAATTTTAAACTAGTCTTTATCGGCCGCGAGCTCATCCCACTATCAAAATACTAGAGCTTAGATAATTCATCAGTAAGACACTATATAACTTTGCCACACAACGGTAGAGTCCATAAACAAGGTCGCTCCTATCGCTCACGTTTAAATATCATATTCGATGTTATTTTTATTGTCGTATTCAACTTGTTGTTGACACCCAATTTTGACCCTCCCCAATATAAATTAATCATATTGAGCTTCCTAAATTCCAAACGATTTAAAATAATTAGTTTTATAAAATTTTAAGAAAAACATAAAATTATATATATATATATATATATATATATATATATAATATTTTTGTAAGTTACAATTTTAAATAGTTTTGTCACATTTTTGTAATTTTTAGATGATATATATGTTTTAAATAATTATGTATATGATTAGTTTATTTTATAAATATTTGAAAATCGTCTCAACAAATTTTTTTGTTTTAATTAAATAGTTGGTTAATTAGTCTAGTTATTCAGTGGTATATATAGGTTAACTAGTTTATAATTAAGTCGATTATTTTATTTCGTTAAGATTAGGAAGCTCTTTAATTAATTTATATTAATTCATTACCCAAATCCTTAAACTCATTTAAAGGACCAAATTTTGGCCCTTTTCCAACTTAGCCCAACACCCTTTCTTTCGGCTAATTCAAATGACCCAAATTTAGGCCCATTTACCCACATTTCCAGCAGCCCACTTCCATTTCCTTTCAATTCCAAGTCCAACAGCAATTCACCAATTTTAAAAAATAAAAAAATAAAACAACAACAAAAAGCCCCACCAACACTTTACTTTCCCAGTAATACAAAGTTGACCCATACTGTTCTTCTTCTTCTCCAAGAATCCAGAACGAACGGAACTTAGAAAACCAAAGCAACCCAACCCGCGTCTCCTCTCTCTTTGTCCTCCCGTACCAAGAGTCGTTGTCAAACTTTCCAGGTGTCAAGATCTTACACCTCCTTCGTCCTTGCTCTTCGAATCGGACGTCTTCCCTCTAGTTTTCGTTGAAAATTGTATGAGTTTGGTACAAACTCCAGCTGGTTGAGACTTATCTCTGGAGAATTCGAATTTTGAATTTGAAATTTTTCATCAATTTTCCCCTCTCGATTTCCCCCTTTTTCAATTTCAATTTTTCCCCTCTTATAAATACCCATATCTTTTACTATAGAAGGGGACTTTTTTGAGGGGTTAGCAATTTTAGTTAGAGAGAGTTACAGAGAATTGAATATATATATATATACATAAGAAGTAGGGAGGAAAGAGTGAGAGGGTTACGAAAAATGAGAAAAAATAGGTCGGCTTTAGATAGGAAAACATTAGAAAAATATTGGGAGAATTACAGAGAGTTGAGGAAAACATAGGAAGAAAGATTAGGCTGTCTTTAGAGAGAAACACAAGGAGAACAAAGTTTTCGAAAGAAATATAAATATAAGAATACATACTTAAAAAGAAAATCAGTACGTAGCTACACTCAAGCAAGAATCAATAGGAGATTTTCTTTTGTTCTCGTCGCTTGCAAAGCTCGTCGGAATGTCGTTGTGGTAGTGAAGTTGCTGCTTTTTCTAGCTCTTAGTCCCGGTTTGCTGCCCGAAAAAGGTATCGTCATCTTCTTCTTTTTCATTTTTCTGGGCATATTTTCAGTTTAGCATAAATGCTTTAAATTCTCTTTTCTAACTTGTCAAATTCTAACACACATAAGTATTTGTTGCTCTTAATTTCATAAGCTTGTTGGTTGTTAATTTTAGGTGTAATGGTTGGTTTTTGTTGCATTTGGTTTTTGAAGTGCCTTAGTAACTCCTATTTTAATTAAGTCTTGTTTTAATTGTTTCCCTTATCTCAAGTGTTAATTTATTTATTATTTTTTTGTTGCATGATCCGCTTTGAGTCCATGACAGACTTATCTCCCTCACATTTCCGAGTCGTCCAGCCCCTGGAAAATATGATATGCAGGTCGAAAGCAGTAAAGTCATTGCTGAAAATTAATTTTCCAGCCCCCCCCAAAAGTTGAAGAACAGGTCGATATACCGGCTGTATACAATGATATACAGTCGGAAAATACAATACACAGATGCAAAAAATATTAAAATGCAGAAAGGAAATACAAGGGGCACGTTTCAGCGAAAATACAGAATTGGCAGGCCCAAAAATGAATCATATACATTTGATATACACTGATATACGACAAGTGTATACAAAAATGGAAATTGGGTTAAAATCTCAAATTTCCAGCAAAATTGGCCCAAAAGGGGGCCCAAATTCATTTGCTCCTTTACTCCTTTATTATTTAATTGTTATTATTATGGTCTTTTTTTATTAACTCTAAATTTAGAATTATTAAATAACTTAATTAATTCCCCAAGAGATGAACTATATTCTTTATGTTAGTATGCTTAAATAAATTTTATTTTTATCAATACTTGGTTTTTGTTTCTTTGAAAACTTTTACTTAACCTTCAATTAACTTAAAATAGTCTCTATGCTTTAATTGATCAATTTGGTTTGAGTTATCATCTTTCAAAAAAAAATAATAATAATCTACTTTTGTTAAATTCTATTCAATTATATTTCAAAAATCATAATTAAGGTTCCATTTTTAAAAATAAAATTAAAAATTAATATTTGTTTAAATATTTTCTTAAAGTTAATCGAATATTGTTAATTATTATATTATATTGAATCATGTTCCTAAGAATAGTAAAAAAAAAAAATAATAATTAACCTAAGTCATAGGATAACCGCATGTTAGCGGGCGCTTCAAATGCCTTAAAAACCTTCTTGAAGCGTAAATAAGAACCTCTTACCCATTTTCTCTAAATTTATTAAGATTTGATCTGTTAAAATCTTTTTAAATTAAGTTTTCTTAATTTCTTTGAAAAATTAAGTGGCGATTCTTTTCTAAGTATTTTTCTCAAATTGTTTTATACTTAAAAAATTTCAAAAAAAGTGATTTTTCTAAAGACAGTAAAATTTCGACATAACACTTGTCACACTTGCACTGATTCTTTTTCGATTTATCATCTATTTTATTTGAAGTTTACCTTATTGACATAATCACCTTGTTTTTTTTATCATTTATTGATCTAAGATTAAGGAGTGAAATAATTTTATCAACTTATGACGAAAGTAAATGAAAAAGACTTCTAAAAATACTCAAGTAATGTGCGTCCTCTCATATTAAATGCTCTAGATATTTGTTAATAACACTCAATTAGATCAAAGTAGGCACCAATTAGTAAGGCAATGATAAATTTATTTTTTCTGAAACTCATATATATCCTTCAACTATTTTCAATTTCTTATTCATCCTCATTTTTCATTTCGAACTTATAGGCTTCTCTTCTGCAAGTTATTTTTCTTCGTCGTCGATTATTTTTGCGATCCTTTGTAAGTTATATTTTTTTTCTTTATTTATTGTATTAAACTTTCATGAAAAGATTGAATTGCTTTTTTTTCCTTTTTTTGATAAAAAACTTTTAAAGTTTTTTCCTGTAATTGTTAAGTACTTCGTATTCATTTAAATTGTGAACTCAATCCATTATTTTGTAATGTAATTGAAGAAAAATATAATAAGAACTTTTAAATATGAAATAAAATCGCATTTTACTGGACATTTATTTTCGCCCTTGCGTTAAAAAAAGTGGACATGCATAAGAGAATTATTATCCTTGTTCGAATCAAGACAAAAAAGTTTACTGGTAAAAAATAACAATTAAGATAAACTAGAATATTCTACCTTTGTATCATATATATTTTCGCCTCACATAAGTAGACATAGTTGATTAATTTTAAATCGAAGGGTAAAGAAGTTCAATATTATTATTCTCAACCAACTTGAAGACAAAGAAACATATGGTTAAAAAAAAACATGATATTTAAAAATAATTTTCTAATATAATTTAATTTAAGATAAACGCTTGAATTATGTTATTAAAAAAATTTCTTAACAAATAATGATTTTTCTTGCAGTGGATATGAGTTATTTGTATTGTGAATATTATATTTTTTTTGGGGTGGGAGGGTGGGGGGATTACACAAATTGACCTATTAGGCAAAATAGTTTCACCCAAATTGAATCTACCCAATATATTAATCCTTTGGACCCATAATCCAAAATACTTATCTGACTGTCTCCTTGAGTATACATATACTCTGTCTTTTTATTTTCTTGGATAATTATTTTTTTCACCCCTTGCGTTGACATGTATAAGAGAACTATTATACATATACTAGTAAAAAACAACAATTAAGATAAAATATAATATATGGCTTTGAATTATATATATTTTCGCCTTACATAAGTAAATAAATTTGATTATTTTTTTTCGACCAACTTGAAGACGAAAAAAAATACATGATTCAAAAAAAATTCATGATTTTAAATACAATTTTCTAATAGTATTTAATTTAAGATAAATGTTTGAATTATGTTATGAAAAAAACTTTCTAAAAGATAGTGATTTTTCTTGCGGTAGATATCAGTTATTTGTATTGTATATATTTTTTGGGGGAGGGGGTGGGGGTGGGTTGGGAGGGAGGGATTACACAAATTGGACCTATTAGGCAAAATATTTATTTAAATTGAACAAAACTCAATATATTTATCCTGATTGGATCCACAATCCAAACTATTTACCCGACTGTCCCCTTGTTCTAATCACTAAACCATTACTATGTCTATTATTTGAAACGTTGTCTCTTCCTCCTTAATGTCATCAGAGTATATATATATATTTTGATAGTATCTACAGTGAACACAAATTGATCGTCAAGTTATTGTTTTATTATATTTTGACCCTCGTGTTATATGACTTAAATTATCTAATTTTTAATTAATTAAAATATATTATTTTAGTCCCTGAAGTTAGTAGATTTGAGAAATATTAACTGAAGTGACATATATATTTATTTTCAGGTGGCCTCTTACTTCACACCTAATTGTTATCTTATTTTAGGATAAGTATCTAATACACTATCAAAATCTTTTTTTTGATGATTGACGAAACCCTAATGAACGTACCTTTTTTATTTTTTGGTTTCGATATATCTGACATCTTCATTGCGATAATATATTACTTTATTTAATGGTGTTAATGTCTAAAAATTCTATGTGATTCACAATTGGTTGTGTATTCATCGTTAACTCATACTTCACCATCAAAAGTTGAAAAGATCTATTCACAATTGATTGTGTATTTATCGTTAACTCATACTTCACCATCAAAGGTTGAAAGAATCTATACACACACTTCTATTTACACCTCTATTTAACAAATCACAATATGATATTACATTTTTTGCCTCTAACTACTTCTTATGTAGAGTATTATATAATCTGTGTTCTTGATATTTTTTTAAACATTCGTTAGCTTTAAAAATCAAAATAACATATTTCAATTATAAAAGGTCAAATATGTTAACTCATACAATACAAGGACAAAAATCACAATAAAATAATAATTCTAGAACCAAAATTATTAGTTTCTTAATTTATTTTGTCTTATAGCTTTTAAAAATAAATTATAAGCATCATAAAATTCACAGAATTCAATTATATCTCTTTTGTTGTAAAAGTTATCTAATCTTTTTTGTTTTATATAAGGAAAACAAAATTTCAACCATCTTTAGCTTTTGATTGTTTTAGCTTTACACATAATATTACATCCACATTTAAATCCTCAACACTCCATTATTAAAATATATTCAACTTACTCTAATATATTTCACCAAAATGATATTAATTTTTACTTCATAAAAATTGACATGTGGTTGTTTATTAACCTAAAAAGAAATATTTATATATAATTAATATTAATAACAATTTAACTAAATCAAACCAAAATAAAATTATCATGTAATCATTTATTAACATAAAAAAAAGTATTTATATGTAATTAATATTAATAACAATTGAAATAAATCAAACCAAAATAGATAACAATCGAGTTCCAACCCCATCTAAAGTTGGACATCTGCACCCAACTTGCCCCAAAGCGCTGGCGGAGCCCCTGTTTTTTTTGTACTTCATCAGTTTACATATACATACACTTCCTTTTTTTCTTCTCTCAATTTCTCAATTTGCCCGTCCCCTTATCGGACCTATTTCATCTCCGGCGACGTTCCTCTTTGCCTTTTCATCAAACAGTCGGGGGACAAGGCAATCCTCCGCTTCTTCTTCTTCTTCTTCTCCATTTACATAATTGCTGTGGAAACCCTAGGATTAATCCTATGGAATTGAGCTTTGTTGCTCTTCTTCAATTGGTTTTTGAATCTGATGCGTGAATTTGTTCGATCTATTTCTTCGAGGTCGGTTGGAATTTTGGATTAGCGGAGTGTACAATGGAAAATCAATTACAATTGGCCTTGACCAGTCCTACGACGCCTTTCTCGAGCTTATTCGACTCGCAGAAGGAAAGCCTCAATAGCCAGATTTATCAGCTCCAGAACATAGTTGTGCAACAATGTAACCTCACTGGCGTCAATCCCCTCTCTCAAGAGATGGTTCGTTTTCTTAATCTTTGTTTTTTTTTCTGAATTTGCCTCTTGCACTTTGTTGGTAGTGACTGTTTTAGGAAATGTAGGAACTAGCATTGGTTAAGTTGACAGTTCATTATGTTTTATGGTTAACTAGATTGACCTTTAACAGTACAGAATTGGTAATGGATTTATGTATTTGTAAGTCATAAGTGTAACATAATTGTTCAATTGAAGGATTAATAAATAACTTGAGATGAGCAGTGTGTATCCATTTTTTTGAGTTGAGGACTAGCATGTCTTATAGTTTCTGTTTATCCAGAAGGATAGTAAAAACAATAGCTACCTTTTGGCATATTTTACATTCAGAAAATTTAAAATCTCCGGTGTGGTTTGTGTGGCAGAATTTATTTCACAGAAAAGAATTCCTTAAGTTTCCAGTTCAATTTTTTAATGGAAGAACTCCTTGACTGCATTCCTTTCCCAATCTTTAATGACCCTCCTAAAACTTGTACTAATACCCCTAAAGGTCTTTAAGTAATCAGTTACCAGAGTATCTTTCTCTTTACTAATCTATTTACATGTGTATATGCATTCTCTACGGCTATCCCTTCAGACTATACATCCTTCCCAAACCTAACACTAGAGCCATCATTCATCGTAGAGCCAATACATCTATCCACTCAGTCCCTCACCAGAAATCATTCAACGAGTGCTATTCCATTTTTAGTGGATATGAAATTACCCGATACCTATATAGACTTAGTACCTGTGTTTGTGGGAGCTAGCAAGTACTAAGCTCCCCAAACACCAGTGTCATTAAAAATTTAGAGCTTGAATGGGTTAACGGATTGCAAAGTAGCCGATAAGCATTGAGTGCTGAAATTGATTTTATAAATAAGTAGTAATGTATCATATCTTTCTTCTCCCTAAAAAAAGTACTTACGTGTTCGTGTAGAAGTGCCAAAATTGATAATAAGCAGTTGAAATGTTTGGTAAAGAAGTGTTGATAAACAATTTTTCCATTAAAATGACTAATATATCCTTAAAGTTATTTTCAAGAATTATATATTAGAAGTATGTACCAAGGAGAAGAACAAACAACAAAATGTAATGGAAGTGAGAAAAGAGTCCTGTTTTGGGAGGACTATTTTGAACATTTAGATAGTTTTAGGCAAATTAGAAGTGCTTGTTTGCCGAAAGAGATAAGTTGGGGTGACAACTTGTGTCTTATGTTGATTTTGGCTTATAAGCAATTTATGTGTTTACCAAACATGTAGTTAGTGGATATAATATCTTTCGATGACACATTCTCCTCTTGAGATTAATTTCATAATGATCTTCTTAAAAGTGCTATATTGAAGATGAATTATCTCTTTTCTCTTTTGATACAGAGAAATCCATCTGGAGCCAACTCTTAGGACCAACCACAACCTTCGAAACTCGGGGATAATGAGCCCACACCCCTATCTCCTGATTCCTAACCTCTCTCTGTTTCCTCTCTTCCAAATTTCCCTTCCTTTCTTCCCTAGAAAATTTCTGATCAATTTCTCCAGTTTGTTTGCTCGTAATACTACCATAATACATGATTTATAAGTTGGTCACAAACATGAGATTCCTCTGCTGAATTAATTTTTCTATTCTTAGATTCGTACATACAGAGGCTACAGTTATCAAACCTCATCTCTTTACATTGGGTGATTTGGGAACTTATTTTTGCTGGTGGCTCATTCATTTTTCTTCCGTTGTGCAGGCTGCTGGAGCTCTTTCAATAAAAATTGGTATGTCTCCTTGGCCTAAATTAAAATCATTATGCTTGTGTAGTCGAGTAAAAAATTAGTTGACTTGGATCCCTTCTGAGAATGAAAAGACAGTAGGTCATATTGACATGTTCATTTGTTACTCTTATGTCATTTTTTGCACATTGATTAAACTATGTGAAGCATGTTACTTTTGTTCGGTGGTTCTTTCATTTTATTCTGTTTTATTTGCTTTTTACTTGTCATTTTGTTTTTAATTTTATTTTCTTTTTGCGTATCATTTTTAAAAAAAACTTATTTGCGTCAGTAGTAGTTCTTTTTGTTGCCAAGTACAAAATTGCTTTTATGTACCAGAATTACTTGTCTTGTTGTTTAAGGTGAAGTTGCTTTAAGATCTAAGTTGCTACTGTCATCTTTTTCTTATCAAGGTGATGCTTTGATCCAAATTATATGTAATGCATCTTTTTTGTTATTAGCGTAAATGATGCTCTTGACTTCTTCAATTTTTGTGCAAGCTACTTTGATTCCATTTGTATTCTGTTAGTTTAACATCATCTGTTGCAGGCAAAAGGCCAAGGGATCTCCTAAACCCCAAGGCAATCAAGTATATGCAATCTATTTTCTCTATCAAAGATGCAATCAACAAGAAGGAAACACGTGAAATTAGTGCTCTTTTTGGTGTGACAGTCACACAGGTGTGTCCCTTTTTCACAGTTTTTAGTAATCCTTTCTCCATTCTACCTGGTTGTAATTTTGTTTAAAACTTTTCTACATTAGTGAATGTCGATTATTTTAAATGTGATTGGATTCCTTGTCTAGAAATTGAGTTAGGATCATAGATCAATAAGAGTAATGGTTTGACTTGTAAATCTCAGTATCTCTCATTTGTTTCATGAGCAATGGTTTGGCTTGTAAATTTCAGTATCTTACACTTGTTTCATGCTATGATGTGCAATAATCCTAATGGTCATGATTTGTCATTGTTCAAAAGATTTGTATTTATCCGTGGAACGTCACTCTTAAAAACTATGAAAGGAGCTTATGTTGGTGGCATTTGCATGCTAGTTGCACCATCTTTCTTTAGTTCAGTTTTGCTATTTTGGATATTAGGAGCACAATAGTGCTTTTGAGAGCAGGCTATTTCGGAATTATGCACCTCTTTGTGTATGACGATGTAGCTCTTTAGTCCTTAGAAATACATTCCCTTTTCTCCTTCGCTTTTTGGGCGGTTTAGGTATGGACAGATACCTTAATCCCTTCTGTATAGACATTCAGTAGCTCTCCCTGGTGCAATTTAAGCTGGAAGATGATATAAGATCTGTGCATTCTCCATTTCATCTTCTCTGACAATTTTCACGTTGTTTGTTTGAATACCATCTTTGCATTTGCAGGTTCGAGACTTCTTTACAGCTCAGCGCACAAGAGTTAGAAAGTTCCTGAGGTTATCTAGAGAGAAGCCTATCACAACCAATTTATCTATTGAAGGCCCGATCCCATTGAGTTCTGATCCTAGTTCACAAACAGAACCAGTTCCCCTAGACAGTGCGGTTCCAATCTCTACAGAGGAGGGACCATCTTGTTCGACACAAGATGAGGTCCTAACTGCCATGGATGAGAGGGATAGACATTTTGTTGATAATATTCTTACTTTAATGTGTAAGGAAGAAACCTTTTCTGGGAGGGTTAAGCTGATGGACTGGATCTTGGAAGTACAAAACCCCTCTGTGCTATATTGGTACGTGAGAGTTATGGTCGTTGAATTTAAATTGTATTATAGTTTACTCCGTTCCTAATATAATTTTTTTTCTTAATACATATTTATAGGTTTTTAACTAAAGGGGGTGTCATGATTTTATCTGCATGGTTGAGTGAAGCAGCTGGAGAAGAGCAAACCAGCGTTCTTCATCTCATCCTGAAGGTCCATATTGATCCTTTAATTTTAGATCATTGCCCATAATGTCATTTTTTCTGCCAGAATATTGTTGTTCTAATGGTTGCTTGGTTCGCAGGTACTATGCCATCTTCCCTTACACAAAGCATTTCCTGGACATATGTCTGCTATACTGCAGAGTGTTAACAGTCTGCGATTTTATCGGACTCCAGGTGTGTTGTCCTCACATTCCGCAGCTCCTTATTTTATCTTTAGGTATCTTTGTGCTAAAATAACATTAAAAAACTTAAAACTGCTCATCTCCATGGCTTATACATTTCTGGTAACTTGTCTGAAGCTAGAGTCTAATTGATATTGTGCCACATTACATAATTTCCTGAAACTTAGTTGGTTATTAAGGAAACATGTCAATCAAAGTCAGCACAGCTTTTTATACTAGCAGTGGCATCTCTACTGAACTAATTACTCAGTGAAGTACACATTACATAGTGCCGCTCTGTAGAATTATGCGTATATGGTATGTCATATTAGGACATTACTTTCAGAAATCACTGTGCTGGCAATGTAATCATTTTCAATGTTTCGTTATCTCAGACATCTGTTGTGTTTTTGCTGTCAAATAAGGACAGATTCTTGGAAACTATTGCACTGGCAATACATTCAACTATATCTTTCTTTACTTCAGATGAACTTTTGGACTTCCGATGTGAATTTTTTTTAATGATCCTGATTTGATACTTTAACTGATCATATTCTGAGTGACAATGGAAAGCTTCACCGAATAAATATTTTTGTTTCTAGATTGCATCAGTAATATAAAATTTGTTAGATAAGAAGAAACTACTAATATTGATGTGGTTGCATTTGCTTTTATTTGTAGTTGCCAGTCAGAGTAATTTGCTATTTTGGTGGGGTTTATACTGTATTTTCATGATAGCTGGCTTCTGTTCTGCACTATACTTAACATTTTTTGGGAAGGGGAGGGGGGTGGATGGGTAGTTGAAAGAGAGAAATCCTTCTTTAGCTCCATCAGTATTTTGGATCTCATTCATCTGATTTGAAGATCAGATATCTCAAACAGGGCAAGAATTTTGCTTGCAAGATGGAGCAAGATATTTGCAAAGAGCCAGGCTTTGAAGAAACGTAATGGGATTAAATCTGCTAGTGATATGCATGATGAGTTGTTATTGCAGCAGAGGTAAGCTTAGGTCGTGCCTCAAAAACACCTGATCGACTTTTCTCATTTATCAACACACTTGTTGCTATTTGCAGCATTAGCGAAGTTGTGGGCGACGAAATATGGAACTCAAAAATTGAGGACGTTGTAAGTTTATTGCGTACTTAAAATGTATTTGGTTTAGAAGATGCTATTTATTTGAATAAAAAAGAAGAGCGGATTTTCTATTCTTACTATATCAATTTCCTTCTGTTTGGTATTTTAGGAAGAAGCTCATGCAAACCTCTGTGGGACTTCAGAGAATTCAAGGTCTGTTGTGTTCTTACTACCTTGCGTTTTGTAATTGTTGATGAATTTCTAAGCACACGCCTCTCTTTCAGGAAGTTGGATTCTCCACAGCCAGTTAAATTGCTTATGGCATCTTCAGATGACTCTAATAAGAGGCTTAAAGGAGCTTTGGTGACTAGTATCCTTATATTCCCCTATAGTTAATTCAATTTGTCAATAACTTTCAGTGTAAGGTCTTCGATTGAATGATGGCTCCTCGTTCCGTGGACAATAAACTGTCGTTGGAAGAGATTTTGATCTCTCATTTATTTCTATGCTTTGAAATTATTGGTATTCAGAAGTTTCCATATGACATACTCATCAAATAGATTTGTGCATGGTAGGGAAAAGAGCTATGGTTTTTCCTCTCCTTTTCTGATTTCTTATACTAGCATAGAATCCCTTAACTACTTCAGAAACTCGAGAGCGCAGAAAAGTTCAGCTAATGGAACAACCAAGCCAAAGAACAACGGGAAGGAGCCTAGGAAGACCAGCACCTGCAACTCAAGGCCGCCCACTCTCAGCAGATGATATCCAAAAAGCAAAAATGCGTGCACAGTTTATGCAGAGTAAATATGGGAAAACTAATAATGATGACAGTTCTCGGGTGAAGCCTCAAGCTCCAAATGGAATTACCTCTTCACCAAATGGTATCTTGCTTGGAGCTCCAAAATTTCAAGACCGGCCTAAAGTTGAGGAATGTGAAAAGCTCAATAGTGTTGCCTCTAAAGAGCCCAATCAGCTGGAAAATCATCTCAAGTTGAGTTTTGACGTAGAGGAACCTCCACCTAAAAGGTGCAAGAAAATGCAGATCCCTTGGCGGAAACCACCAGGTAAATTTGCTGTTGTTGTTGCTGAAAGACCGTTCTTGTTAATCTGTAGATTTCAGAAAATGAGGAAAATTAGTTTTTTTAATCGGTTGAAAAGGCAATCTCACCTATCTTGTCTAATATTATTGCTCAAATTTTTTCTCCACAATTCCCTTCATTATTATTTTGCTTTCTCTGGCCCAACTTTCCCTCTTAGTCTGTTTAAAAAAGAATGTCACCTTTCTATAATTAGAAACAATTTAACTTCAAAATTTCTCTTTTACCCTTTTGATATGATTTATAGCCACACAAATGGTCACGGTCTAGACCACACATTTCAGAAGTTCCGTTTCTTTCTTTAAATTTGTGCCAAGTGAAATGGTGCCACACTAATTGGGACGGAGTGAGTATTACACAAAATTCAACTGTGAGAATCGTCTCTAGTAAAGTAGTTCGCAACTCAACCTTCGTCTCTAAGTTGCCATACAATATGGTTAGCATGGTCTTGAACTTGTCAGATAAAAGAAACGAAAAGAAAAATGTTTTTTCTTGAGCTTTGCTCTCTAATTATATTTTCATGGTAGTCGAGCTAAAGACGATCAGGTTTCTGTTGTCTTCCATAAATTCATTATTCTAGGAACTATTTACTGGGGAAATATAGATGTGGCTTAGTAAAACTACTTGCTCAACTCTAGAAGTATCTCCGGAGCGAACTGTTAGTTTTCATTGTTAAACTATAAATTGGGCATCTTAGGAGTGAGGTCTTGATCTTTTCATCACAATAAGCAACTGTTCCCATTTGGTTTTTATTGTTGTATTTCGTAAATCTCTTGGAAGTTATGGGTTTTCTGTGGAGCAGTTGATTGCCAAATGTGCCTTCTCATTGTGAAGGAAATCCTACTTGCAAGTAAAGGGAAACTTTTTGCCTGACACGGATGAAAATGTTCCTCATTATGCTTAAAATCAATCAGACAGAACTAATCCGAAAAAGAAGTACTGAAGTAAAGGTTATGGGAGGACCTGTCTTGGGAAGATATGAATCTATCTTTTGGGAAGATATCAATCTATTTTTTGAGTCAACTGCTTATAGTGTGCTTTCATATATGATCAGTATGAGAGGCCAGAACACGATAAATTGTTTTCTCTGTTTGTGGTCTTTGGTTGTTTTAAAATTTGTGGACAATGGTTTACACTAAAGGGGTCGTTCGTACAAAAATTAATAACGTAGGGATTAGTAGTGCAGAAATCAGTAGTGTAGGGTTTATTTTTATCTAAGTGGTTGGTTCATTGTTTCCAACCTCATCTTGTGTTTGGATGAGAACTCTTTAAAAATCTTCTTTCCAATTATACCCTTGAACTACTATGTAATTGGATGAAGGTAGATTATTTCCGGACAATATTATTTTAAATAGCCTTCTAATTAAGCTTGAGAAGAACAATTTTGTTATCACGTTTTTTATTTTTTCACTTGAATTATTTGAGGATAAATAATTGTCGTCTTAATATATTGGTCACTAATCTCTCACACAAGTCTATTTTCAATTTAAAAAAGATTAACCATCTACTTTTAAAATTGAAAAAAGGGTCAACAATGGTAAAATTGAATAAATCATCTACATTTACACATAAAAATTGCAAGTTATGGTTTTAATATGTATGCAATATTTTAAATTGTTCATAATACATTAAATTAAGATCGCAAACGTCATGTAGTGATATATTTGCCTTTTTAATTAGTAAATGTTAAATAACTCACATTTCAAATTTGTATTGGAGTTATTTAGTAACAAACAACTCTCTCTAAATAATTTGTAAGCTAATTTATTTTAATAAATTTACTGGTACAAATATAAAATATATAATCAAGAAAATATACAAAATAATTAAAATGATTTTGAGGGATATTTTTGTCTTTACATTAGACTTATCCAATTGTATTATATCTTATGTATTACTAATACCCCAAATGGAAGGTATTAGTAATACATCCTATCATATCATGTAGGATGTATAGCTAATCCATGGATTAGTTATACATAGGCTCTAATTCCTACCAAACATAGTACTAAATAATACCATACATAATACATGGACTATTTCTTTTAATGCGGCTTATTAAACGACCCCCAAATTTTTTGTGGACAATGGTTTACAGAAAGGGTTAAAAGCAAGTCATTTTCTGCTGTGATACCCTTTCTATCTTTAGAATTTACTCTGTTCTAGTTTTACATCTACACACTATTATCAGCCATTACCATAACTACCCCCATTATCCTGCAAAATTTTTAGGGATCGTTTGTGTTAGTTATGTTGGGATTAGTTATGCCTCTATTAGTTATCCTGGTATAATTTCTTATTGACTGTTCAATTTTTTTGTATTGTAAATAACATGGATTGCATAATTTTTAAGTTGATTGTCTACAAAAATACCCTTCAACTTATTTAGTGGAAAAAGGGTTTGAAGGACCTCATGGGTACCTTAGTCATTTTCATTGTTTATCTCGGAATAACTGATTCTGGTACTATTCCACTCTCCAGTAGGGATAATCTATTCCGGTACTAATTACCAATTTCGGCATAACTTATCCCAAGATTAGTATCCAAACAAGGAATAAGACACTACTAAATTTTATCTCTGGGCTATCTATGCTTGTTCAATAGACTAGGCGATCCTCAGAGAATGTAATATTATTACAGGGTGTTATTATCAATCAGAATTTTTGTTTGGTCAAACACTAAAGCTAGTTTGGCACGACATGTTAATGAAGCCAAATGTATGTCCTTATTTTTCCATTGTTTGGGGTTTGGATTTTTTCTTTTTGATTAAAATGGCTAAGATATTGATGTGTTTGGCATTGATGGGAAAGATATTCGCAAAAAATGTTTAAGTCAAGGTAAATATTTTGTAGTGCTTAATTGCATTCAATCGTGGAAAATATCTTATGCCTGTTTATTTTTCTTTACAAATATTCTACCATTCAATCAACACTAAGGGTAGTTTGGTAGTTGGTTTGGAGGTGAGTTATGCACGTATAATTCTGTATCAGTAATACTATGTCTCAGCAATTACTAATACACCATATTGATACTTTTCTTATACTTAATCAAACGATTTGTCAGCTATTATTTCAGTATCTAATTCTAAAAGATATCGTCAAAACACTAAGAGAATACCTTGCAGTCTTGCACATTGCATGATTACTACGACTATCTATTCTTATATTGGAGATGATCTAAAAAATGGTGATCTGACTTAAAGATGTTTTTCACAGAAAGTATTTTCATCTAAAGACGTTTTTCTCTGTACAAAGAGCACCTTAGAAAAGAAAATGTCTTCTTTAAAGGCGCGGACAAGTAATTGCCTGCTCTTCCTATAGCTGCCTTAGTGTCATCAATGACTGTTCAATTTCATCAGCTCCTGCCGTTGAACTCTTCCTCACCTTCACCCAATCACAGTTGGCATGAAGGAAAATTTTGGGATGATGAAAATTTTATGTAATTTATTGATAAGTTTCTTACCTTGTCTATCAAAAACAACTTTACCCTCCTTAGCTTTCATTTGTGGGATTACGTTGGATTTGTTGGGTTTGTTGTTGTACTTGTTATTTACTGGGTAGATATCAAAAGATCATATTAGAGATTGGTGTGGGGGTGGGTGGGTTCTTTGTCCAAAAAGAAAATTTGAACTGCAGAGAATGACTGACCCCAACAACATTCCCTTGTGGGGTGGCATTCATCAGACTTACAACATCGGTTGCGGCAGATTATGAGATCTTTCTTATGGGTCTAAATTGTAAAAATAGGATATTTGCAGTGTCAGTTCCTTATCTTCCCCCCCTCCCTCACCCCGCGCACACCCCACAAACAACGTCAACACATTATCGCAAAGAAAAGGTGTAAATAAACTCATGAAAGCAACATGTAGGTGTTGCCTGTAGATGTACGTTTCTTAAGGCCAAATGCAATCCATCTTCTGCATATGTAGGCAGCAATGCTAACATTCGACAAACTTTTTCCATGCACATATGATTCCAAGAAGCCAACTCCTAATTTGAAGCTTAACAAAAATGTAGTTTGATGTTGGATTGGTTGTTTCTTGTTAAGCTCCAAAACTGTGGACAGGGAAAACAAGCAAGTGTTTCAAATGTTAATGGTAGTACGGACATGGTTATCCTTTGATGTCGTGTGATTTTTTTGTTTTATTATCTTGGCGGAGACAAAAATAGGGTTGACAAACAGCGGCTCTTTTATGTAGCTCAGGGTCTTGACCAGTTTACCGTGTGTTATTGCGTCCGATTATTCAACGTTGATACTCATATAATTCCGGCCCTTCTACCCTCCCCTCCTCCTTTCAGTTCCCGGCTCGATGTGTAGAAAATCCAGGATGGAAAATTGTAGACTCATCATTTTCATGTTGAGGATAAAAATAGCTGTGTAATCACCAGTTTTGTTACTTTTCAGTATGTCTTACTGTGTCTGAAGTTGCAAATAACTTTTTAAAACAACACTTCTAAGTGGTAATTTTTGCCTTGTGGTTTAACAATTTGAATCGTCCACAGCTGCTAGTATCTTGTTGGTTGATAATGCACGCATGCAAAAGTTTGAACTCGTGTCTGTTAATGGTCATCGTTATTCACCCTTTTCTGTTTGATGCAGAAATGCAGCCCAGCGATGCATGGAAGGTTTGTGCTGGGGGTGAGAGTAAAGAAGTCGATGTTCAGAATAAGAGAATCCGTCGAGAGAGGGAAATTATTTACAGGACAGTTCAGGAAATTCCATTGAATCCTAAGGAACCTTGGGACCGTGAAATGGACCCTGATGACACATTGACCACAGAACTCCCGCTTGAGCAATTACCAGATGCAGAAGGTGAAGCAGGTGTTTTGCCGCAGGAGGACAGAGAAACTGAAGCTGCTGCATTAGCCAGTACATCAAATGGCATTGCAACTACAGCAGAACCTGATGTAGAGTTGCTTGCTATACTGCTAAAACATCCAGAGCTGGTTTATGCTTTGACGTCTGGCCAAGGTGGAAACTTGTCCAGTGAGCAAATTGTAATGCTGCTTGATTCGATCAAAGCCGATGGGAGGAATTCACTGAGCAGTCAAACAAATTTAGCCAGAGACGCTGAGAAGAAAGTTGAAGTTTCTCTTCCATCCCCCACTCCTTCCAGTGATCCTGGAACGGTGCGTTATTTAGTCACATTTTGTACAGATTTCAACTATTATGGAATTTGGGCGGGCTTTCGTTTCCTCAGTTCTCTCCTCTCTCTTTCCCTTTTTTTCTCCACTTCTTCTCGTTTAGTTTTTCCAGATAAATAGACGAGAAAGACATAAACAAATAAATAAAATAATCATAAAGCAAATGAAGCCTGCACTCTGAGAATCTCCACTTACTTCGAGGTGTCCCCATAACACAAACAAGGATGTTTCACATATTCATGAAAAGTAAAATAAAATACTTAAACTAATATCGTGGGTTAATTGTTGTGCTATATTATCTTGAGATCTCAGTACTTTTCTGAAACGGGTTCTAATTTTTTTCAACTTTTTTTTGGTCTTTCATGCAGAGTGGATTGTCGATGCAGAACTTTGCTAAAAACCCTTTCTCGCAGAGAAGTTCAATGGTGGTTCCAGAAGCAAATGGTGTACATCAAAACACTGCGTTGGTCCAGGCGCAGGAAATGCTTCAAGCTAGCAGTTTGGTGCATCAGCAGGTCACCCTTGCGCCACAATTGGCACAACAGTTGGCACTGCTTCAAGCAGCTGCAGGGTCTTATGGAAATGATCATCGACCATCTCCACTAAATCCTAGTATAAATCAGACAGTCCTTACGCATTCACAATTATCCGCTGCCTCAGAACCAGCAGTAAATAGAAATAATTACTCTCCCTTTGGATTGACGGAATACAATCAACAGAGTGCCACTGCAGCAGCAGCAGCAAGAATCCAAGGTGAAACATATGGTAATATTCGATCTTCGCAAATGCCTATAGCTAATGTACAACAAAGAACTATTAGCCTACATGCACCTCAAATGACACCACAAAGGCCACAACTACAAACACAGGCACATCCTGGATATGCACCTGAACATATGTGGGGTACTATACCAGGATATGCTTTAAATCGGGGTTATCAAGAAAATGCCATTCCTAACCATTACAATACACATGTTGCCGGGCATGTAGAACCAGGATTACAACAGGCTGCATGGAGAGGAAACAACAACTATGCCGAGGGAGCTGGGTTTGAATCTTGGAGTCCTGATGATAGTCCTGTTAGGCGTCAGGAACAGGTTGCAAGATGGAATTACACACAACCTCAGATGAATATGAGAGACAGCTATAGACCTGATTGGTCTGCATCGCGTAATCCTGGGCATTATTCTGGTTATCGTGGTCCTGACGATGGTGGTAATAGGAGGTGGGGTGACGGGAGAAGATAACCGTCAAACGGCTGGCCATTTGATTCTTTTGACGAGAGATTCTTTAGTGTTTACATTAGAGTAGAAAGTTCTCAGAGGGGGTTGCGCTTTTGCAACGTGAAATGGTTGTAAACTTGTAATGTCAGCATGTCACATCACTTCATTTTGTTTCCCAATTGATACCTGTCAACAGAAAAATAGAAAATAGAAATTCAGTTCACTTGGGATCATGCCAAGAATCTTAGAAAAAAAGAAGAAATTTACCCTAGTCAAGGGATTGCTATGTCTTGATTGTGTCCCTCTTGAAATGCGGGGGACAAGTTATTTCGAAATTATTTATTTTGAGATAAGTTATTCCATTATATATATTGGATAACCTAATATAAGTAGTGAGATAAATATTTCCAGGTTTGCCTAATATCTCTAATCAAATGCTGGATATTTGTTGGGATTATTATATGTTATCTCGTAAAATCATAATTTCTAAAAAAAATAATGTTCTTTTGAAACACGCTAACAAAGAAGGTATGTCAAACGAATTTAAAATGGAGGCTAGAAGTATTAATACACTATTACACTAGTATTAATACTCGTTCAAATCCAATTTATGTAGCAAATTTATATTTTATTATTGGCGGAAGAAAATGAAGTTAATGATTTGTTTTTTAGTTCTAACTTCTTTTTGAATAAATTTTATGTAACTTATTAGTTACAGCTCCTAGTATCTTCTATAGGCTAACTGGTTTCAACGGCGAAAATCGGTACTACTCCTAGCCGGCGTTTCACATAATTTCTTCATCGGAAAACTTCAAACAGTAGTCGGAGCAACTCTCCTATTTGATCCAGCCGAAGAATCTCTAAATATCGAATACGAAAAACCTACTCAATATCAACAACCATCAGTAGGCACAATTACGGTTTCACTCTCGTGTCTCCGAATTTCTAATCCGGTGATGAAGATTCAGCTAAACGTGTTGTGAATCCGAGTTTCATGCTTTACAATAGATGGCATACGGGCGATTCACACTCTCATCATCATGTCCATCACGACGTCCGCTCCGGTATGACAGAGAGAGGATTTTTGGCTTGGACTTGCTGCTAATATTGGCCTTGCCGCCAGAAAAGCTTTTACAGGTCAAGTATGTGGAAGCACCGCCGTTATTGCTGATGCGGCTCATTCTATCTCCGATGTGGTATGTGTGACGTATCTATTGATGTTTATCGTTTATCCAACTTTAATCTATAAAAATGAACTCCAGCTTTAATCTCTTGGCCATTTGACAAATGGAGGTTGTGAGTTTCCAGAAAATGAACAACATAAAATCTGGTTTTACTTTCTATTAAACAAGTCGAACATAAGTTTGATAGAACTTGATAAACCAGCAAAAAAGTTATTGATGAAAGCAAACTGGATACTTCAGTGTAAATTCCAGATTAATTAATAGAGTTCACAATCTTAACTAAAAAAAAGAAAAACTCCTAAGAAATAGGGATAAAACTGCTACACGGATTACAGCGAATTTAGACTGTTGCAGTTTTTATGCATTTTTGTAACACTTTGCTTTAAGACCTGCAAACTCCAAGGTTTTGCATGAGAAGTTAAATTTGTTGCCTTGTAAAGGCTTGGTGAAGATACAAGCCTGCTGCTCCTCATTTTTGCAATAGAGAAAACTCACATCACCATTTTTTTGCATTTCTCTTATGAAGAAAAGCTTGATATTGAAGTGTTTAGGTTTACCATGAAATACAGGATTGTGAGCCACAATGAGCTACTAAATGATTATCATGAAAAAAATTCCTCAACCACAACACTTGATTCACTGCTGCTATTGCAGACACAAATTCTGCCTCTGTAGAGCTGAGCCACTATGAACCTACTACTAGTGCTTTTTTATGGCCTTTGAATGTTCTGTGTGGTGTGTTATTGCTGTCCTTTCAAGCTGCAAGGATTTCCAAAGACAAAGAACATCCATATGGTCACTCTTAATTTGTATCTACACTTCAACTCTTTTGATCTTACATCACTTTCTGTACATAGCTTTATCTTTTAATTTTGTGCTTGTGTTTACTTGTGTAATTGGTGGATGTAATAGCTGCCAACCTAATTAGATTTAGTTAACTGAGGACTGTTCATTTCGATAAAATCAACCAATATATGATATTGTAATAGAGCTGATATGATGTGAATGTTATGTCATATCTTCTATATTTATCAATGAATACGAATCTTATCAACTTTACGTCTTAGTGGAAGGCAGACAGCCCTAGAAACATGTACTCTTTCCGTTTATATTTTGTTTGTCACATTTGATTGGGGGCTAGGAGTTTAAAATATTGACTTGTATAATATATTAGTTGTAGTAGAAGAAAACATCAAAGTGATGGTTCATAAGTTAGTTTCATAGATAAATCATTACAGCAAAGTTTATATCTATAGTAAATAAATTTCAATATTTTAAAGTTGTATAATATAATACACTTGTTAGTAAAATAGAGTGAAACAGTTTGAATTAGAAAGAATATCATATACGTTGAAAGGATGGAGTATTAATTGACGCACGAACTTCTTACATGACTTAGTGGATCTTGCTTGAGTTAAAGACAGTCAATGTAACATTCATATCATACCAGCTCTATGATATATAAATCATAATAGCAAAGTTTATATCTCTGTTTTCGTTACTCCTTTACCTGTGTGTTTCTTCCAAATCTAATTGCCTAGTCCTATTGTAGCTTTGGTACCAACATTTAGATTACTTATTAAACCAGTATGTTTTCTGATCAAATCATAATTCTGGTTTTGCATCTGACTTTACTTTTATATGAACAGGACATGGTAAATTTGAGACTCTTGGAGATCTTGGAATTTCTGGTGTGCTGTTGGCTACTGCTAGGATGGCATGCTTTTGATGTTTTGCTGGTATGTATCTATAGCTAGTATTCATTATGTCTAGGAGTCTATATTCCCATTTTTTGAGATTTTTTGAGACATTTTTTGCAAGGATTGTGGCTGCAGCTTCTGAAAGTGTTAATCAGTCAATGACTCCTCTGCACGTGCATGAGCAACATCACCATGGAATTGATATGGATCACCCTATCCTTGCTTTGAGTGTGACAATACTCTCTATAGCTGTCAAAGAAGGGTAAGATTCATTTCCACCTTCAATTTGAAAATTAAAGGAATTTGTTCCCTTTTCTTTATGTATCCATATACATATTACCTTCAAGCAATTTTATGTTTATGAAAGAGAGTTTCTTTGTATTTATTTATTTTTTATGAAATATTAGTTTATTTGTACACCATCAACGAATTTCCATGACCATATTCCAGACACCATCAACTGTATTTTATGTTATGAAATGCAGTTGCTTTATATTGATTACAAAAGCAAATAATGAAGCTGTTATACTTTCTCTCAGATGCGTGGTAGTATAGCAGCTTCATTAATGAAGCAAATACTCAATCTGTGAGTTTGTTCCTAGATATATGTTCAATTTTTTCTTGTAGATTTATACTGGATAACAAAAGAGAGGGAGAAAGGGTTGGCAGTGGGTTAATTGAAGCCAATGCCTGGCATCATCGTGCCGATGCAGTATCCTCCTTTGTTGGTCTCATAGGGGATGGTTGTTCAATATTGTTTGAGACAACGGACACAATTTGACAACTTGAATTTTATTATACCAAAGTAAGTACTCGCTTCAGTCTTACAATCTTGATCACACTTGTTGCTTGCTTTAGCAACACTCTTTACTTGAGCACATACTTGTTTGCTCTCTTGCTTTCTTACTTACTTGCTTGCTTATTTGGTTTGATACTTACTTAGTTACAACTAAAATGGACCACCTCTATTTATAGGAGGTGATAGAAGAATCTAGAGATATACATACTACTCTATTCTAGAATATTTCTAGCTATTTTTTCCTAGAACAATCTTTAGAACATTTTTAGCCTATTCCGTCTAGAATACTCATTTTAGAGATCTTCCTTCAATTCTCTACAACTCCGGAATATTCTAGATATTTCTTGATTTATCTTAAGTAAATAATTAAGTTGGTGATGAATTCTTAATACTCTCCCTAAACACCAACTTAATTTTATCTTTGCGTTTGTTGTGAGTGTTACTCCCGCAAGTGTATGTGGTCGCTCAAGTAATATAGATTCTTTTAAGAAACGAGTTATTGTGTGTATTTGACACTTAACTCAAAGTAACCGTTTTCAAGATTGTGATGATTGTGAACTACTACTAGTTATGCAACAAATAGAAGTAACTAATTGTGAACGACTTAAGATGATGTTTTAAGCAAGTAAAAGTGAATTCCAGGGTTGCAGCATGCAATGAATCTCATGTATCATATTATCGGCTTAGAACTAATTTTAGTTGTCAAGTTACTGGTTTGTAGGGCTAATTGTATGAGTTGGGCTATGCATCTCTCGTCGCCTACTCCAATTAGCTATCTAACTACATCGTTGAGCGGGAATAAATAAATTAACTAACGAGCATTTATATTTCATTCTATTTCGTAACCAAGCAAGTTGTTCGTCCGGAATCACTCTTGAACACTAATCACCTCAATAAAATGGGTCGACTGAGCTCTCTGGTCTATCTAACTCCTTCTTTCTCGATTTTAGGATTAGACAATGACACAATGTATTTATCTCTAGATGGCCAGTCAAGAAATACTAAAGCAAGAATATAGAAATAACTTATAATGACAACCAAGAATTAATTCTAAAAGCTATAAATAATTCCTTTTTGACGACAAGGGAGGTTGTGCACTGGGTAAAACCCCTGCTCCTATGCAATAGCTCGCAAATTACTTAGGAGAGGTAATCTGCACTAGGCAAGCCTGATGCGACGAGCTCGACCCAGAAGACAAACCCTTTGCTAAGGGGTTTGAACTTGAGACCTCCAATATGGAAGTCCCAAGCTCAAACCACTGGGCCATCCCGAAGGGTAAAAAAAGGCCTTACATAATCAACATTCAATTCGTAGCTACAATCCCAAAACTAAGGCGTTTACCACAAAATACAATTGTTCATGCGATTTCGAAAAATAGAAGATTAGAAGATTGAAACCTATTACAAACTTGATACTTGCTCTTGCGCACCAAAATAATGTCGAACCTTAACTATGGAGCCCTAAGGGTATATTTATAAGAGTTGGAAAACTTAGAGACAAAACCTACTCCAATTAGGAATCTTATTTAATACTTTTTATGCTGGAAAAGTCGGGATAGCACTGACTTGTCGCTTCTCCCATCGCGTTTGGAAATCAAATTTGAACTATCCACCTTGGCGCAGTGCGCCTAGCAGAGCGCTAGGCAAGCGCCTCAGAATCTCAGTATGCCTGAGAGAGGGCTTTGAATGTTGGCCTTGGTGCCTCACGCCTAGCAATGCGCCTGGCGCCCTGGGGCCTTCATCCTTAGCCGTTTTTCATACTTCCTTGCATCTCTTTTGTTCAATTTGACTCCAATTTCCTTGAGAATTCCTGAAACCTCTAATTATATGTATTAGTGCATAATCATCACAAGTATAACAAAATCAAGTTAATAACTAAGGATCATTCTATAATTCAATAAATTCATGGGCAAATATTGTCAACTTAGGCATATAAATATGCCTAAGAGCAATGAGTGATTCCTAAAACCTTACAAGCATCATGACGTCCATGCCTTTGAGGATCTCCACTTCCGTTGAATTATTATGGTCCCTACTCTATGAAGAAGCTTCAAAGTTAGTAGCCTCTTTGATAATAACCACCTTAGTTAATGTTGCATCTATGTACTTGGTGTTTGGACGCTTCAGTCGTGTAGACCTCCTCAATTGCGATTGTGATCCTTTTTGGACTTCTTCTTCTTGCAACTTGTCCGGTGTTTCACAAGCTCCAGTTTTCAGAAGTTTTTTTTGTTTTTGTGGAGATACCTCCTGGTTGGCTGGTTAGTTTCTATCTTGTTCCCTTGTTTAACTTCGTTGAGCTTATCTTGCAACTTTTGCTCAAGAGCTATCAAGTCTGGCAGGGGACTTCTTTGGACCGCCAAGATGACGTTTTGTCAAATACCACATTTCTTGACACATATGTCCTATTTGTGGCAGGGTCACAACACTTCCATTCTTCTATTTGTTCATCCTATCCAACAAAGATGCACAAAACAACTTTCTTATCAAACTTGTTGCGGAGATGATTTGGCACGAAAGCATAACACACAACCAAAAACTCGAAAGTGACTTACAAAAGGGATCATTTTTGTAAGTTTTTCAAATGGTGAGATGAATCTCAATCTTTTCTGCGGCAGCCTATTGGAGACGTGGACAATAAGTTTCATGCATTTTGTAGGTTTTGGTACATCCATACTATGCAACATACTTTTGCATATCTCTTCCAAATGTCTGTTTTTTCATTTAGCCACTCCATTTTGTTGTGGCGTAGTCAGGCAAGTTAACTATCGTCTTATCATCTTCACTTTAAGATAATCATTGAACTCTCGTGACGTGTATTCTCCTCCATTGTCTGTACGGAGTCATTTGATTTTTCTCCCAATATCATTCTCCACATATATTGGAACTCTTTAAACTTATCAAATACTTATCATTTCTCTTTTAATTAGTAAATCTATACGTACCTTGAGAAGTCATCAATGAATGTTACCATGAAACAGTAACCACTAATAGAGGACTGCTTGATAGGTCCAAACACGTTTGAATGTACTAGCCCCAATGGCTCCTTCACTTGATACTTCGATTCTTCATAAGGAAGTTGACGTCAAGGGCGGAGCTACAACCTAGTAAGGTTGGTCTGGTGAACACCCTTCGTTGGAAAATTACACGTCATGTAAGTAAAATACTGTCTAATATATGTATACTTAATAAATTGAACACTCTTATGCACAACATAGGTTGGTAGTCTAGCGGTAAGCGCGCAAGTGTGTGGCTCTGAGTTCTGTAGTTCAATCCCCATAAGCTGTGTTGTTTTAACACAATATTTCCTGAGCTAATTTAGGTCTTTGAGGTGGTGGTTAGATCCTCATTAGCTGCGTTTTTTACGCAGTATTTCTTAAATAGAAATAACACCTAATTATCAACCTTAAATTTTGAATAACCTAATAATTAAGATTTTATTGTTTTCTTTATACTTTCGATCTATATTAAGTGAATTATTACGTATAACACACTCTAAAGAAATTATTTTTTGAAGATAAAATTAAAGATCACTATCCACTATTATATATTTTTTTATTATTTATAAACTATTCTTTTTGAAAATGTAAAGTAGTTATAATGTTATTATGGGAAAAAAAGTTTCAACAGTTCTCTTAAACTTTGAAACATTCAGTTATTTTGAATCATGAAAAAAGTCTCAACAATTCACTTAATATGAACTAGAGGGGGTATATTCAGTAGCTAAATTGTTTTTGTTGACCTTTCTCCATTAGTTTTGATTTATACAATTGATAGTTTTATAATTTTAAGTTTCCATATAAAAAAGAAGTTTCTGTATAATTTAGTAATTTTATGATATGTATTTTAATTTTTTAATTTGGGTGCACCTACTCATCCGTAAAAACAAATATTTTGTGCACCTACTCTGCTAAATTTTTTTATCAACTCGTTTATAGTTTGAACACCCTTGGCTAAATTTCTGGCTCAGCCACGGTTGATGTGCTTTCCCATATTGACATCCAACACATATAGTGTTTTCTATAATCTCAAGTTTGGGAAGGCCTTTTAATTTTGCATCAAACACATATAGTGTTTCCTATAATCTCAAGTTTGGGAAGGTCTTTTAATTTTGACTGATGCATCATGATTTTTAGTTTGTCGTAGCTCACATGCCCAAGACGTGCATGCCATAGATTAGCTATACTTCAGATTTTCTCAACATAAGTTGTCTCAACTTACATGACATAGATTGACTCTGACCTCTTCCTTCCATGATTGATGTGCTTGTAACTTTTAAGTGTCAATACACTTTTATGTCAGTTGGCCCAAACAAAGACATAATTACCAAATTTGTTAGTTGCGATACAAATAATTAGTTCTTCTTCATAGCTATAATATGGTAGATATTTTGAAGTTCCACTTGTCTCGAGCTATGATGAGACACAAACACCGTCTTGCCAATATGAGTTATTGACATTTTTGAATTATTTGCAGTTACCACTACTCGACCGTCTTTGTATTCACTCATGTTAATGAGCTTTTTCTCATCACCAGTTATGTGATTGGATTATTCTGAATCAACGATCCAATCATGTTCATCATCGACCAAATTCTCATTTACAGTTGCAAGTGCAATCTCCTCTTCTTTGTTAGGGTGACATATGATAAGATCCTCTTGTTAATTAGTTTCTTCACACATAAGAGGTCTCGAAATCCCGAACTTCTTCATCTTTCTTGTTTTGAGTAGAAGTATCTACATTACCTTCAGCTTTCTTGTACCAACAATCTCTAGCATAGTGTCCTTTCTTTCCACAATTGTAGCATTTCTCCATTTTTCGGCTGTTGAAGCCTTTCGCCTGCTTGTTTTGTCGTTGAGTTCTTTGATGTTGATTTTTATTCTCCCTGGCCGTGAGCTTCTCTTCGCTTCTCCTTTTTCATAGTCTTGCCTTTTGTTGAATAGCGCCTTATCTTCGTCTTTTATAGTGAAACTTGATAATGGCTTCTTCGAATCTTCTTCATTTGCCAACAGATTTTCCAACTCAGATAAACTTGGTTCTGTGGCCCATCCTTGTGTGACTATAATTATACCTTCGTATTTCGGCCTTAGACCATGAACAATGATTTCCTCATTCTTGTCTCCGATTTTACCTTTGAGAAGTATAGACTGATCGTCATATTTCGTTGAAAGATCGACAAAAGCTCATTTTCAAGTCTTTGTAATCTCACATCATTCTTCTTTGTAAAAATTGTTGTCAACGTTTCCCAATCTTCTTGGGGTGTCTTGGCATTCTTAATCCGTTGTAGGAACTCATCCTCGGTGGTTACAATGAGAGCATACATGACCTTTCCTGCTTTGACTTTCTACCTTTTTGTTGCTTCAACATTTGTTGGTGGTGTGGTTTTTAAACCACTGAAAGTAATATTACATTCTCATGCTCCATGATCTGTAGTTGCTTGCGTTGAACTTCTCAATGTTATTTTGAGTGCTTGCGAAATCTGCCATTGATAAGTGTCTCGTGACTTGTAGCTTCTGACAATAGCTTGTAAGATTTCTTTACTACCTCTCTCTTATCCACCAGGCTCTAATACCACTTGTTGTATATTGTTTGAGACGACAGACACTATTGACTTCTCAGAACTTGAATTTTATTATATCAAAGTAAGGACCCGCTTCAGTCTTACAATCTTGATCACACTTTGTTTGCTTCAGCAACACTCTTTACTTGAGCACACATTTGTTTGCTCTCTTGCTTTCATACTTACTTGCTTACTTGGTTTGTTATTTAGTTACAACTCAAATGGAACACCTCTATGTATAGGAGGTGATAGGAGAATCGATAGAGATACATACTCTAATATTTCTAGCTATCTTTTTCTAGAATTACCTTCTGTAGAACAGTTTTAGACTGTTCTCTCTAGAAAGTATTCTAGAGATCTTCCTTCAATTCTCAATAACTCCGGAGTATTCTAGATTTTCTTGATTTATGTTAAGTAAATAATTAAGTTGGTGATGAATTCTTGACAATGGTAATGATCTTTATACTCAAATTTGACCTAATGATGTATCTTTTCTTTTAGCGAACGAGTTTTCACCATTGATTTGTGTAATTGTATCATTGGGAACTAATCAAAATGTGTGTATAGGTTTTACTTTAAGCATGAAATACTAATATTTACTCTGGAGTGTTGCTATTAATTTTGTCTAGAATAGTTTATGATTTTTATGTTCACAATATTTTTTTTTTAATAAAGTACATTTATCTATGTAATGTCTACAACAATAACAACATATCCAGTGTAGTCGCACAAGTGGGGTCTGGGTAGGGTAGGATGTACGCGGATCTTACTTGTATCTTTGCGGGGTAGAGAGGTTTTTTTTCAATACATCCTCGGCTCAAACGAGAAGGTAATCAAAGCAAGGTTGCAAGGAAATATGACAACAAAAATATCAGGATAGAAAGTAAGCAAATGAAGCAATAGATTGTAGAACACCTTGGAGCATAGGATACTACGTGATTACTAGATACTACTACTATTAAGGCTATTTGTGGGGGTGGGGGATGTGACTAGCGTTTGTCTCTCCCATCTAAAAATAAGGAACAACACTTGGCTATATACAAACATTCTACCCAAATCGTCGACTTCCACACCTTTTCTATTTATGTCCTAAGTAATTTCTGTCTAATCACCTCCCGCATCGTAGTTTTTCTTCAGCCTACCTCTACCTCTTTTCTTTTCTCTATTTCTCAATTTGCCCGTCCCCTTGTCAAATCTTTTTCATCTTCGGACGTCACGTCCCTCTTTGCCTTTTCATCAAACAGTTGCGGGAGAAGTCAATCCTTCGCTGCTTCTTCTTCTCCATTTATACAGCTGCCGTGCAAAACCCTAGAATTAATCTGATCTGTTGAATCCGATGTGTGTTCGATCTGTTGCGGGGAAGAGTCTCAATTGAATAGAAAGTGAAGCCCGGTAAGCCTATCGATTCAAGAAAGTCCGACTAGTTTAGGCGCCGCTTTCCGGACTTCTAAAAGCGGGTGGTTTTAAGTCCAGAGCCCTATTCTGGTGCTTCGAAGTCTGTTGGAATTTTCGATTGGCGGAGTCCAATATGAAAAATCAGTTACAACTAGCCCTGACCAGTCCTACGACGCTGTTCGCGAGCTTGTTTGACTCGCAAAAGGAAATCCTCAATAGCCAGATTGATCAACTCCATAACATTGTTGTACAACAATGTAACCTCACTGGCATCAATCCCCTCTCTCAAGAGATGGTTCGTTTTCTAAATCTTTGTTTTTTTCTGAAGTTTTTTTCTATTTGAGTACTTGTTTCTTTGAAAATTCTGAATATATGTCTTGTACTATGTTGGTAATGATAGTTTTAGGAAATGTAGGAACTAACATTGGTTAAGTTGATAGTTCATTAAGTTTTATGGTTAACTAGATTTACCGTTTACAGTACAAAAATGGTAATGAATTCATGTTTATGTAAGTCATAAGTGTAACATACTATATGTGGTTGTATAATTGAAGGATTAATAAATAACTTAAGATTAGCTGTGTGTATATCTTTTGATGACACATTATCCTCTTGATATTATCCCCATAATCATCTTCTTAGAAGTGCTGTATTGAAGGTGAATTATCTCTTTTCTCTTTTGATACAGAGAAATCCGTGTGGATCCAACTCTTAGGACCAACCACAACCTTCGATACTAAGTGATAATGAGCCCATTCCTCTATCTACTGATTCCTAACCTCTCTCTATATCCTCTCTACCAAATTTCCCTTCCTTTCTTCCCCTGAAAATTTCTGATCAATTTCTCCAGTTTGTTTGCTCGTAAATACTACCTTAATACATGATTTATAAGTTGGTCACAAAAATGAGATTCCTCTGCTGAATTAATTTTTCTATTCTTGGATTTCTACATACATGGGATACTGTTCTCAAACCTCTTCTCATTACATTGGGTGATTTGGGAACTTATTTCTGCTGATGGCTCATTCATTTTTCTTCCGCTGTGCAGGCTGCTGGAGCTCTTTCAATAAAAATTGGTATGACTCCTTGGCCTAAACTAAAATCATGATGCTTGTGTAGTCGAGTAAAAAATTTAGTTGACTTGGATCCCTTCTGAGAATAAACACACAGGAGGTCATATTGACATATTCATTTGTTACTCTTCTTTTATTTTTGGCAGATTGATTATACTACATGAAGCATGTTGCTTTTGTTGGGTGGTTCTTTCATTTTATTCTGTTTTATGTGCTTTTTACTTGTATATTTGTTTTTTATGTTATTTGCTTTTTGCGTATCATCTTTTTGTTAAGATTATTTGCTTTAGTAGTAGTTTTTTTTGTTGCCAAGTACAACATTGCTTTTATGTACAAGAATTACTTGTCTTGATGTTTAAGGTGAACTTGCTTAACGATCTAAGTTGCTACTGTCATCTTATTTTTACAAGCTGATGCTTTGATCTAAATTATATGTAATGCTTCTCTTTAGTTATAAGCGTAAATTATGCTCTTGACTTCTTCAATTTTTGTGCGAGCTACTCTGGTTCCATTTGTATTTCTGTTAGTTTAACATCATCTGTTGCAGGCAAAAGGCCAAGGGATCTACTAAACCCCAAGGCAATCAAGTATATGCAATCTATTTTCTCTGTCAAAGATGCAATCAGCAAGAAGGAAGCACGTGAAATTAGTGCTCTTTTTGGTGTCACAGTCACACAGGTGTTTTGCTTTTTCACAGTTTTTAATGGAATAATCATTTTCCATTCTGCCTGGCTGGAATTTTGTTTAGAACTTTTCTACATTAGTGAATGTCAATTATTTTAAATGATATTGGATTCCTTGTCTAGAAATTGAATTCGGATCATAGATCAATAAGAGCAATTGTTTAACTTGTAAATCTCAGTATTTCTCATTTATTTCATGAGCAATGGTTTGACTTGTAAATTTCAGTATCTCATATTTGTTTGATGCTATGATATGCAATAATCATATTCTCATGAGTCGTCATTGTTATAAAGATTTATACTTTTCCATGGAATGTCACTCTTAAAAACTATGAAAGGAGCATATGTTGGTGGCATTTGCATGCTAATTGCACCATTTTTTTTTTAGTTCAGTTTTGCTATTTTGGATATTAGAAGCACACTAGTGCTTTCGAGAACAGGCTATTATGGAATTTTGCACCTTTTGGTGTTTGATGATGTAGCTCCTTTGTCCTTAGAAATACATTCCCCTTTTCTCCTTCGTTTTTTGGGTGGTTTAGGTATGGAAAGATTCCTTAATCCTTTCTGCATAGACATTCAGTAGCTTTCCCTAGTGCAATTTAAGCTGGAAGATGATATAAGATCTCTTACAATTTTCACGTTGTTTGTTTGAATATCGTCTTTGCATTTGCAGGTTCGGGACTTCTTTACAGCTCAGCGCACAAGAGTTAGAAAGTTCCTGAGGTTGTCTATAGAGAAGCCTATCATAACCAATATATCTACTGAAGGGCCTTGTCCGATCCCATTGAGTTCTGATCCTAGTTCACAAACAGAACCAGTTCCCCTAGACAGTGCGGTTCCAACCTGTACAGAGGAGGGGCCATCTTATTTGACACAAGATGAGGACCTAACTGCCATAGATGAGAGGGATAGACATTTTGTTGATAATATCCTTACTTTAATGTGTAAGGAAGAAACCTTTTCTGGGAGGGTTGAGCTGATGGACTGGATCTTGGAAGTACAAAACCCCTCTGTGCTATATTGGTACGTAAGAGTTGTGGTCGTTGAATTTTAATTGTATTCTAGTTTACTCCTTTTCGAATATAATTTGTTTTCTTAATAACATATTTGTAGGTTTTTAACTAAAGGGGGTGTAGTGATCTTATCTGCCTGGTTAAGTGAAGCAGCTGGAGAAGAGCAAACCAGCGTTCTTCATCTCATCCTGAAGGTCCATATTGATCCTTTAAGTTTAGATCATTGGCCCATAATGTCATTTTTTCTGCTAGAATATTGTTTGTTCTAATTGTTACATGGTTATCAGGTACTCTGCCATCTTCCTTTACACAAAGCATTTCCTGGACATATGTCTGCTATACTACAGAGTGTTAACAGCCTGCAATTTTATCGGACTCCAGGTGTGTTGCCCTCGCATTCAACAACTCCTTATTGTATCTTTAGGTATCTTTGTGTTAAAAAGACATTAGAAAACTTAATCTGCTCATCTCCATGGCTTATACATCTCTGGTAGCTTGTCTGAAGCTTGAGTATTATTGATATTATGCTGCATTACAGAATTTCCTGAAACTTGGTTGGATATTTAGGAAACATGTCAATCAAAGTCAGCACAGCCTTTTATACTAGCAGTGGCATCTCTACTGTGAACTATTTACTCAGTGAATCACACATTACATAGTGCTGCTCTTATGAATTATGCGTATATGGCATGTCATATTAGGACATTACTTTCAGAAATCACTGAACTGGCAATGTAATCATTTTCAGTATTTCGTTATCTCAGACGATCTGTTGTGTTTGTGCTGTCAAATAGGACAGTGTTCTTGGAAACTATTTCACTGGCCATACATTCAATTATATCTTTCTTAACCTCAGATGAATTTTTAGACTTTCAATCTGTAAAATTTGATACTTCAACTGATCATATTCTGAGAGACAATGGAAAGCATCATCGAATAAATATGTTTATTTCTAGAATGCATCAGTAATATAAAATTTGTTAGATAAGAAGACACTACTAAAATAGATGTGGTTGCATTTTCTTTTATTTGTATCATCCGGTCAGAGTAATTTGCTATTTCGGTGGGGTTTATACTGTATTTTCATGATAGCTGGCTTCTGTACTGCAGTATATTTGTATTTTTTGGGATGGGGAAGGGGGTGATGTGTGGTTGAGAGAGAGAAACCCTTCTTCAGCTCCATCAGTATTTTGGATCTCTCATTCATCTCATTTGAAGATCAGATATCTCAGACAGGGCAAGAATTTTGCTTGAAAGATGGAGCAACATATTTGCAATGAGCCAGGCTATGACGAAACATAATGGGGTTAAATCTGCTAGTGATATGCATGATGAGTTGTTATTGCAGCAGAGGTAAGCTTAGGTCGTGCCTCAAAAATACCTTTATGGCTTTTCTCAGTTATCAACACATTTGTTGCTGTTTGCAGCATTAGCGAAGTTGTGGATGACGAAGTATGGAACTCAAAAATTGAGGACATTGTAAGTTTATTGCGAACTTAAATGTATTTGGTTGAGAAGATACTGGTTTTTTTGAATAAAAAAGAAGAGAGGATTTCTATTCTTACTTGATCATTTTCCTTCTATTTGGTATTTTAGGAAGAAGCTCATGCAAACCTCTGTGGGACTTCAGAGAATTCAAGGTCTGGTGTGTTCTTACTACCTTGCTTCTTGTAATTTTTGATGAATTTCTAAGCACCCACCTCTCTTTTAGGAATTTGGATTCTCCACAGCCAGTTAAATTGCTAATGGCATCTTCAGATGACTCTAACAAGATGCTTAAAGGAGCTTTGGTGACTAGTATCCTTGTATTCCCCTATGGTTAATTCAATTTGTCAATAACTTGCAGTGTAAGGTCTTCATTTATCTCGATTGAATGATGGCTCCTCGTTCCTTGGACAATAAACTGTCTTTGGAAGAAATTTTGATCTCCCATTTATTTCTATGCTTTGAAATCATTGGTATTCAGAAGTTTCCATATGACATACTCATCAAATAGATTTGAGCATGATAGGGAAAATAGCTATGGTTTTTCCTCTCCTTTTCTGAGCATAGAATCCCTTAACTACTTCAGAAACTCGAGAGCGCAGGAAAGTTCAGCTAATGGAACAACCAAGCCAAAGAACAACGAGAAGGAGCTTAGGAAGACCAGCACCTGCAACTCAAGGCCGCCCACTCTCAGCAGATGATATCCAAAAAGCAAAAATGCGTGCACAGTTTATGCAGAGTAAATATGGGAAAACTAATAATGATGACAGTTCTCGGGTGAAGCCTCAAGCTCCAAATGGAATTACCTCTTCACCAAATGGTATCTTGCTTGGAGCTCCAAAATTTCAAGATCGGCCTAAAGTTGAGGAATGTGAAAAGCTCAATAGTGTTGCCTCTCAAGAGCCCAATCAGCTGGAAAATCATCTCAAGTTGAGTTTTGACGTAGAGAAACCTCCACCTAAAAGGTGCAAGAAAATGCAGATCCCTTGGCGGAAACCACCAGGTAAATTTGATGTTGTTGTTGCTGAAAGACCGTTCTTGTTAATCTGTAGATTTAAGAAAAGGAGGAACATTAGTTTTTTTAATCGGTTGAAAAGGCAATGCCACCTCTCGTCTAATATTATTGCTCCATTTTTTCTCCACAATTCCTTTCATTATTCTTTTTGGTTTCTCCGACCCAATTTATGTGACACACTTTCCTTTTTATCCGTTTAAAAAGAGAATGTCACCTTTCTATAATTAGAAAAAATTCAACTTTAAAATTTCACAACACAAATGGTCAAGGTTTAGACCACACGTTTCAGAAGTTTTCGTTTCTTTATTAAATTTGTGCCAAGTGAATGGTGCCACCTAAATTGGGACTGGAGTGAGTAATACACACGATTCAACTGTGAGAATCGTCTCTAGTAAAGTAGTTAGCAACTCAACCTTGGTCTCTAACTTGCCATAAAATATGGTTAGCATGGTCTTCAATTTGTCACAGAAAAGAAAAGAAAAGGAAAATGGTCTTTTTGAGCTTTCCCCTCTAATTTTATTTTCATGGTAGTCGAGTTAAAGACGATCAGGTTTCTGTTGTCCTCCATAACTTCATTATTCTAGGAACTATTTACTGGGGAAATAGAGATGTTGCTTAGTAAAACTACTAGCTCAACTCTCAAAATATCTCTGAAGCAAACAGTTAGTTTTCATTGTTAAACTATCAATTGGGCATGTTAGGAGTGAGGTCTTGATCTTTTAATCAAAATAATTAACTGTTTCCATTTGGTTTTTAATGTTGTATTTCAAAAATCTTTTGGAAATTATGGGTTTTCTGTGGAGCAGTTGATTGCCAAGTGTGCCTTCTCATTGTGAAGGAAATCCTACTTGCAAGTAAAGGGAAATTTTTTGCCTCACTTGGATGAAAACGTCTACATTTTGCCTAAAATCGATCAGACAGGAATAATCAGAAAAAGAAGCAGTGAAGTAAAGGTCAATATGCCTGTCTTGGGACGATATCAATCTATCTTTTGGGAAGATATCAATCTATATTTTAAGTTAACTGCTTATAGTGTGCTTTCATAGATGATCAGTATGAGACTCCAGAACACGATAAATTAGGTGGGAATATACTGTACCTCTTAGTTTTTTTATACTTTTGACTCTTCGTAGCCATATGCTTTTTACGAAAGGAGTTCAGTAATTATTCAACAGTATGGAGTTCAGTAATTTTTTGTTTTCGCTGTTTGTGTTCTTTGGTTGTTTTTAAATTTGTGGACAATGGTTTACACTAAAAGGATAAACCAAGTCATTTTCTGCTGTGATGGTACTCTTTCTATCTTAAGAATTTTACTCTCTTCTAGTTTCACATCTACACACTATTATCATCCCTTACTACAGCTACCAGTTGTCCTGCAAAATTTTTAGGGGTCGTTTGTGTTATTTACATTGGGGTTAGTTATGCCTCTATTAGTTATCCTGGTATAATTTCTTATTGACTGTTCAATTTTCTTGTATTAAATATTATAACATGCATTGCATGATTGCATAATTTTTAAGTTAATTTTTACAAAAATACCCTTCGACTTATTTAGTTGAAAAAGGGTTCGAGGGACCTCATGGGTATTTTTCTCATTTTCATTGTTTATCCCGGTATAACTAATTCCAGGACTATTCCACCCTCCAGTAGGGATAATCTATTTTGGTACTAATTACTAATTTTTGCATAACTTATCGCTCTGGACTATCTATGCTTGTTCAGTAGACTAGGCGATCCTTAGAGAATGTAATATTATTACAGGGTGTTATCATCTAGCAGATTTTTGGTTTGGTCAAACACTGAAGCTTCGTTTGAGACATGTTGATGAAGCCAAATGTATGTTCCTATTTTTGCATTGTGTGATGTTTGGATTTTATTTTTGTTTTTGACAAAAATGGCTAAGATAAAGGTGTGTTTGGTACTGATGGGAAAGATATTCGCAAAAAATGTTTTAGTCATATTCAGTACTTTTCTAATACTTAACCAAACGATACCTCAGATAATATTTCAGTATCTAATTCTAAAAGATATCGTCAAAACACTAATAGCATACCTTGCAATCTTGCACATAGCACGTATATATTTTTAACCCACAAAATTTGGAGATGATATAAAAAATGGTGACCTGACCTGACTTAAAGATGTTCTTCACAAAAAGTATTTTCATTTAAAACGTTTTTATCTGTACAAAGAGCACCTTAGAAAAGAAAATGTCTTCTTTAAATGCGTGAACCAGTAATTGCCTGCTCTTCCTATAGCTGCCTTACTGTCATCAAGGACTGTTCACTTTCATCAGCTCTTGCTATTGAACTCTTCTCACCCCCACTCCCACCGCCACCCAATCGCTAAAATGTCATGTAATTCATTGATAGGCTTCTTACCTTGTCTATCAAAAACAACTTTACCCTCCTTAGCTTTCATTTGTGCGATCACACTCGGTTTGTTGTTTGTACTTTTATTTTACTTGTTAGATATCAAAAGATCCTTGTGTTCTTTGTCCAAAAAGAAATCTGAAAAACAGGATATAGAAATTTGTTGAACTACAGAGAATGACCAACCCCAACCCACTTTGCCCCGTGGGGTGGCATTCATCAGACTAAACAAGAGGAAACAAAGGTTGCGGCAGATCATAAGATCTTTCTTATGGGCATAAATTGAAACGATAGGATATTTGCAGTGTCAGTTCCTTATCCCCCTCCCCCTTTTCTTCCCTGCGCGCACCCCACGAAGCAACATGTAGTGCTGCCTGTAGATGCACCTTTCTGAAGGCCAAATGCAAGCTGTCTTCTGCATATGTAGGCAGCAATACCAACATTTAGCAAGTGTTTTCCGTGCACATGATTCCAAGAGGCCAACTCCAAATTTTAAGTTTAACAAACAAACAAGTTGGTCAATTTGTAGTTTGATATTTGATATTGGATTGGTTGATTCTTGTTGAGCTCCAACTCTGTGGACAGGGAAAACAAGCAAGTGTTTCAAATGTTAATGGTGGTACAGACATGATTATCCTTTTGATGTTGGACTGTCATGTGATTATTTTGTTTTATTCTCTTGGTGGAGACGAAAGTAGGGGTGACAAACAGCACTTTTTTTATGTAGCTCAAGGTCTTGATCTGTTTACGTGTGTCGTTCGATCCAATTATTCAATTTTGAAACTTGTATAATTCTGGCCCTTCTACCCTCCCCCTCCTTCACGGCTCGATGTATAGAAAATCCAGGATGGGGAAGTTGTAGACTTATCCTCTTCATATCAAGATCGAAAAATAGCTCCGATTCCGATCACCAGGTTGTTACTTTTCAGTCCGTCTTACTGTGTCCGAAGTTGCATATAACTTTTTAAAACAACATTTCTAAGTGGTATACATTGACTTCTGGTTTAACAAATTTGAATCATCCACAGCTGGTAGTATCTAATTGGGAGATAATGTACGCATGCAAAACTTGGAACTCTTGTCTGTTAATGGTCATCCTTATTATGCAGTTATCCTTTTTTAACCTCTCCTGTTTGATGCAGGGTTGCAGCTCCGCTATGCATCAGAGTTTTGTGAAGGGGGTGAGAGTAAAGAAGTTGACGTTCAGAATAAGAGAGTCCGTCGAGAGACGGAAGCCATTTACAGGACAGTCCAGGAAATCCCATTGAATCCCAAGGAACCTTGGGATCCTGAAATGGAGCCTGATGACACATTAACCACCGAAGTCCCGCTTGAGCAATTACCAGGTGAGGAACATGCTGAAACAGGTGTTTTGCCGCAGGAGGACAGAGAAACTGAAGCTGCTGCATTAGCTAGTACTTCAAATGGCATTGCAACTACAGCAAAACCTGTTTTAGAGTTGCTTGCTACACTGTCAAATGGCATTGCAACTACAGCAAAACCTGATTTAGAGTTGCTTGATATACTGCTAAAACATCCAGGGCTGGTTTATGCTTTGACGTCTGGCCAAGGTGGAAACTTGCCCAGTGAGCAAATTGTAAAGCTGCTTGATTCGATCAAAGCCAATGAGAGGAATTCACTGAGCATTCAAACGAATTTAGCCAGAGACGCTGAGAAGAAAGTTGAAGTTTCTCTTCCATCCCTCACTCCTTCCAGTGATCCTGGAACGGTGCGTTATTTAGTCACATTTTGTACAGATTTTAACTATTATGGAATTTGGGTGGGGCTTTCTTTTCCTCAGTTCTCTTCTCTCCTCTTCTCCATTTTTTTCTCCACTTCTTGTTTAGTTTTTCCAGACAAGTAAATTAGAAACAAATAAACAAATAAATAAAATGATCATAAACCAAATGAAGCCTGCACTCTGAATCACGTTGGTTAATACAAGTTGTCTTCCTAGTTATCACTGTACTTTGAGAATCTCCGCTTAGTTCGAGGTCCTAATTCAAACAAGGATGTTTCACTTATTCATGAAAAATAAAACAAAATACTTGACTAATATCCTGGGTTAATTGTTGTGCTATACTATCTTCTTGACATCTTAGTACTTTTCTGAAATGGGCTCTAATTCTTTTTTAACCTTTTTTTTTGTCTTTCATGCAGAGTGGATTGTCAATGCAGAACTCTATTAAAAATCCTTTCTCACAGAGAAGTTCAATGGTGGTTCCAGAAGCAAATGATGTGCCCCAACACGCGGCATTGGTCCATTCACAGGAAACTCATCAAGCTAGCAGTTTGGTGCATCAGCAGACGCCCCTTGTGCAACAATTGGCCCAACAGTTGGCACTGCTTCAAGCAGCTGCAGAGTCTTATGGTGTGCCCCAACACGCCCCGTTGGTCCATCCACAGGAAATTTATCAAGCTAGCAGTTTGGTGCATCAGCAGACGCCGCTTGTGCCACAATTGGCCCAACAGTTGGCACTGCCTCAAGCAGCTGCAGGGTCTTATGGTGTGCCCCAACACGCCCCGTTGGTCCATTCACAGGAAATTCATCAAGCTAGCAGTTTGGTGCATCAGCAGACGCCGCTTGTGCCACAATTGGCCCAACAGTTGGCACTGCCTCAAGCAGCTGCAGGGTCTTATGGTGTGCCCCAACACGCCCCGTTGGTCCATTCACAGGAAATTCATCAAGTTAGCAGTTTTGTGCATCAGCAGATGCCCCTTGCGCCACAATTGGCCCAACAGTCTGCACTGCTTCAGGAAGCTGCAGGGTCTTATGGAAATGATCATCAACCATCTCTGCTAAATCCTAGTATAAACCAGACGGTCCTTGCAAATCCTATGCATTCACAATCATCTGCCGCCTCAGAACCAGCAGTAAATAGAAATAATTACTCTTTCTCTGGATTGACGGAATACAATCAACAGAGTGCCACTGCAGCAGCAAGAATCCAAGGTGTAACATATGGTAATATTCGATCTTCGCAAATGCCTATAGCTAATGTACAACAAAGAACTATTAGCCTACATGCACCTCAGATGTCACTACAAAGGCCACAACTACAAACGCAGAGGCAACCTGGATATGCACCTGAACATATGTGGGGGACTATAGCGGGATCTGCTTTCAATCGGGGTCATCAAGAAAATGACATTCCTAACCATTACAATCCACATGTTGCCGGGCATGTAGAACCTGGATTACAACAGGCTGCCTGGAGAGGAAACAACAACTATGCCGATGGAGCTGGGTTTGAATCTTGGAGGCCTGATAACAGACCTGTTAGGCGTCAGGAACAGGTAGCAAGATGGAACTACGCAGAACCTCAGATGAATATGAGAGACTGCTACAGACCTGATTGGTCTGCATCGCGTAATCCTGGGCATTATTCTGGTTATCGTGGTCGTGCCGATGGTGTGAATGAGAGGCAGGGTGACGGACCTGATTGGTCTGCATCGCGTAATCCTGGGCATTATTCTGGTTATCGTGGTCGTGCTGATGGTGTGAATGCGAGGCGGGGTGACGGGAGAAGGAGAAGCTAACCATCAAACGCCAGGCCATTTGATTCTTTTGACTAGAGAGTCGTTAGTGTTTTCATCAGAGTAGAACGTTCTCAGAGTGGGTTGCATTTTGCAACATGAAATGGTTGTAAACTTGTATTGTCAGCTTGTCACATTACTTTATTTTGTTTCTGAATTGATACCTGTCAACAGCAAATTAGATACTGGGAACTCAGTTCTCTTGGGATCATGCCAAGAATCTTTTAGAAAAAAAAAAGATTTTTATCCTAGTAAAGGGTATACTATGTCTTTGATTGAGTACCTACTTGATATGTTGTGTATCTTTCATTAGAATTTGTCATTTGGTTGGGAATAAGTTATTTCGAGATTATTTATCTCGAAATAAATTATCCCATATACATGATAAAATAATTTATCCCAAGATAATTTATTTTCTTATTAAGGTATATATTCCTGGGACTGTCTAATACCTCCAATCAAACGCAGGATAAAATAATCTTTTATTTTATTTGTGGGATTAAAATGTTATATCTCCTTTCAAATGACTACTTAAAGCTAATCAGTTACGTTCATGTTTAAATTTATTTGACCTATTTTAATTTGACATGGAGTTTTAAAAATAAAGAAGATTTTTGTATTTTTATATTAAATATATGTCAAATGTATCAAAATAATATTAATCTTGTGATCTTATTAAACACTTTATGTAAAAAATTGAAATTAAGCTAAAAAATAAAAGTCATTCTTTTATAAATGTACGCACCAAAACAAAAAATATGTCAAACAAATTTATATAGAGGGTGGAGGGGGTATACACTAGCATTAATACTTTTTATGTACCAATTTGTATGACGAATTTGAAATTTGAAATGTCAAATTTTAATATAAAAGTTGGGACAGACAAAGTAGCTATTGGCAGAAGTAGATGAAGTTGATCTTAGGACCTCTTTGGATTGATTTTTGACTTATGACTTATAAGTTAAAAATTATAAATTATAATTTATAATTTATAATTTTTGACTTATTTTTGTTATTTTGACTAAGTTCATGATCTTACGGCTTGTTTGGATTGACTTTTGGCTTATGATTTATAAGCCAAAAGCCATAAGTTAGGATTTTAATTTATGACTTTTGACTTATTTTTATTATTTTGACTTTAAAATAAGTGCTTATAAGCCACTTTTAACTTCACCCAAAGATTTCAAATCTGCTTAAAAAATATTCTGACTTAAAAATACCTAAAATAAGTCAATCCAAACAAACACGACTTAAATCCATTTGAATTAGCTGAATTTAACTCTCTCCGTCCCAAGTTACTTAGTGACATAAATTGGGATAGAGGGTGTAATTTTTAAGCTCAAAGTGCAGAAAAGTAATCCCTCCGTTTAAAAAGACTGACCTTCTTTTCTTTTTTGTCTATTTAAAAAAAATAACCTTTTTTTTTTTTTATCTAAGTAACAATTTTCCACGTGACACGTTTAAGGTCACAAGATTAAAAGACAATTTTATACATTTAACATAACTTTAATTTAAAATCACAAAATCAAATTTTTTTTATTTTCTTAAACTCCTTATCAAATCAAACTAACTCATTATTTGACGGAGGGAGTAGTAAATTTTCAAGCGCCAAAGCTTAATATATATATTGAATAAAGTTTCTAAAACTTATTAGTTACAGATTCTAGTACCTTTTATTTATAGGCGAGCTGGCGAAGTACTTGATTCTCTCTTGCACATGCTAACGACTAATTTTCAACGGCGAAAATCGGTACTGAACCAATTACAATTCCTCGCCGGCGTTTCACATCATTTCGTCATCGGAAAACTTCAACAGTAGTCGGAGGGACTCTCCAATTTGATCTCTAACATGGTAGCTAGATTCATCACAAGCAATCTCAATCGAATACGAAAAACCTACTCAGTATCAACAACTTTTAGTAGGCACAACTACGATTTCACTTCTCTATATTCTTCTCCGTATTTGCAATTGGATGATGACGATTCAGCTAGACGTGTTGTGAATCCGAGTTTCATGCTGCAGAAGAGATGGCATACGGGCGATTCACATTCTCATCATCATGATCATCACGATCTCCGCTCCGGTAAAGGCGGCGAGAGGATTTTTCGGCTTGGACTTGCTGCTGACATTGGTCTCGCCGCTAGTAAAGCTTTTACAGGTTATGTATGTGGAAGCACCGCAATTATTGCTGATGCGGCTCATTCTATATCTGATGTGGTATGTGTCATGTGTGATGTATCTAGTCATGTATATTGTTTAGCTAGATTTATTCCATAAAATGACGCTCAGTTTGTTCTGCTTGTATCTATTGACCATTTGACAATAGAGATTGTGAGTTTCCCGAAAATGAAGAACATAAAATCTGGTTTTACTTGCTATTAAACAAGCCGAACATAAGTTTGATAGAACTTGTTAAACGAGCAAAAAAGCTATTGATGAAAGCAAACTGCATAATTCATTATAAATTGCAGACTTATTTAAAGAGTTCACAATCTCAACTGAAATGAAAAGAGAACTCCTAAGAATTAGGGATAAAACTGCTACACAGATTACATCGAACTTAGACTGTTGCAGTTTTTATGCATTTTTGGAACACTCCTTGCTTTAAGTGCTGCGAACTCCAAGTTTTTGCCCAAGAAGCTGAAATTTATTGCTTGGTAAAGGCTTGGTGAAGATATCAGCTATATGCTCCTCAGTCAGATCACCTTTTTTTTTGCATTTCTCTCAGGAACAAAAGCTTGATATTTAAGTGTTTAGTTTTACCATGAAATACAGGATCGTGAGAAATTGCTATCACAAATTGGTTGTCCACGAATACTTCAGTTTGTTTTGTTTGATTCATATGCATATCAACAATATTTTCCTCAACCACAACGCTTGATTCATTGTTGCTATTGCAGTCACAAATTCTGCAAGCCACAATGAACTACTTTTAATGCTTTGTTATGGCCTTTGCAGGTTCTGAGTGGTGTATCATTGCTGTCCTTTCAAGCTGCAAGGGTTCCCAAGGACAAAGAACATCCTTATGGTCACTCTTGATTTGTATTTACACTTTTATCTCTTTTGATTTTACATCACTTTGTCTACATGGCTTTACCTTTTGATTTTGTGCTTGTGCTTACTTGTGTAATAGGTGGACGTAATAGCTACCAACCTAATTATATTTAGTTAACTGAGGATTGTTGATTTGATAAAATTAACCAATATATGATATTGTAAAAGAGCTGACATGATATGAAACTTATATCATATCTTCTATATTTATTAATGAATATAAATCTTATCACTGTCGGATCCTTGAACTTTACAACTTAGTGGAAGGTAGTCAGCCCTAGAGACATGTACTATATTTTGTTTGACACAGTTGATTGGGGGAATGGAGTTTGAAATGTTGACTTGTATATTATATTAGTTGTAGTAGAAAAAAAACATCAAAGTTATGGTTCATAGGTTAGTTTGATAGATAAATCATTATAGGAAAGTTTATATCAATAGGTAATAAATTTGAATATTTTAAAGTTGTATAATATAATATACTTGTTAGTAAAATAGAGTCTAACACTTTGAACACTCCCACACCCCCAAAATAGAAAGAAGACATAGTGGATCTTGCTTGAGACAATGACAGTCCAATGTAACATTTCTGCAGATATACTGTTCAGATGCCTCTTCTACTCTACCCTGTTGATTCTCTGTTTTCCTTACTCCTTTACCTGTGTGTCTCTTCCAAATATAATTGCCAGTGCTGTCCTATCGTAGCTTTGGTACCAATATCTAGATTACTTATTAAAACCACTATGTTGTCTTATCAAATCATGATTCTTGTTTTGCATCTGATTTTACTTTTTACATGAACAGGACATGGTAAATTTGAGACTCTTGGAGCTCTTGGAATTTCTGGTGTGCTATTGGCTACTGCTGGTGGCATAGGATGGCATGCTTTAGATGTTCTGCTGGTATGTATCTATCGCTGGTATTCATTATATCAAGGAGTCTATGTTCCCTATTGTTTGAAACATTTCTTGTAGGGATTGTGGTCTGCAGCGCCTGAAGTTTTTAATCAGTCAATGACTCATCAGCACGTGCATGAGCAACATCACCATGGAATTGATATGGATCACCCTATCCTTGCTTTGAGTGGGACGATACTCTCTATAGGTGTTAAAGAAGGGTAAGTCATTTTCACCTTCAATCAGAAAATAGAAGAATTTGTTACCTTTTCTATATGTATCCATATACATATTACCTTCAAGCCCGTTTTATTTTTAAGAAAGACAGTTTCTTTGTATTGATTTTACTTTTATGAAAGATAGTTTCATTGTATTGATTTTATTGTTATGAAATACAGTTGCTTTATATTGATTACAAAAGCAAACAATGAAGCTGTTATACTTTCTGTCAGATGTGCATGTAGTATAGCAGCTTCATAATGAAGCCAATAATGAAAGCTGTGAGTTTGTTCCTATATTTATGTCCAACTTTTTTCTTGTAGATTATACTGGATAACAAAACGAGAGGGAGAAAGGGTTGGCAGTGGGCTAATGAAAGCCAATGCCTGGCATCATCGTGCTGATGCAGTATCTTCTTTTGTTGCTCTCATAGGGGTTGGTAATGATCTTTATACTCAAATTTGACCTAAATATGTCTCTTTTGTTTTAGCAAACGAGAATTCACCATTGATTTGTCTAATTGTATCATTGAGAACTAAACAAAATGTGTGCACTGGTTTTACTTTAAGCATGAAATGCTAATATGTACTATGGAGTATTACTATTAATTTGGTCTAGAATAGTTTATGATGTTTTATATTCACAATATCATTTTTCTAATAAAGTACATTTATGTATGTAATATCTACAATAGTAACAACATACCCAGTATAGTCCCACAAGTGGGGAATAGGGAGGTTAGGATGTACGCATACCTTATCCTCGGCTCGAACGAGAAGGTAATCGAAGCAGGGTTGCAAGGAAATATGACAATAAAAATATCAAGATAGAAAGAAAGCAAATGAAGCAATAGATTGTAGAACACCTTGGAGTATAGGAAATTACGTGATTACTAGATACTACTACTAATAAGGCTGGGGGGGGGGGGGGGGGGCAGGGATGTGGCTAGCTCCTGTCTCTCCCATCAAATGAGTGACAACCCTTGGCTATGTCCTACCCTAATCCGCGATCTCCACACCTTTCTATCTATGGTCATGTCCTCACTAATTCAGAGTTATGTCATATCCTATCTAATCACCTCTCCCATCCCAAATCTTCTCCGGCCTCCCTCTACTTCCCCTAAATCCTGATATAGCTAATATCTCACACTTCCTTACTGGCGCATCTGCGTACCTTTTCTTCATATGGTCGAACCATCTCAATTTCGCTTCTCTCATCTTGTCAGCTTCAGGAGCCACTCCCACCTTGCCCCTATAACTTCTTTCTTAATCACTTCTCTCTTTCTAGTATGCTCACGCATCCATCTAAGGATTTGCATCTCTACTACACTCATCTTTTAAATGTGGGCATTCTTGATGGGCCAACACTCCACCCCATACAACAAGGTTGGTCTAACCATCACTCTTTGGAACTTTCCCTTAAGCATTGGCAACATATTCTTACGCATAGTACTTCGTATGTGAGCCTTTATCTCATCCACTTTGCTCCAATAAGATGAGTGACATCATCAATCTCCCACTCTTCTTTGAATTATAGACTCAAAATAGTTGAAGCTTCTTCTTTTATTTTGGGTATGACTTGTGCATCAATATCTTTAGACTCAAAGTAGGGGTGTCAAAAATGAACTCAAACATAGGTAATCTGCCCAGAATTTTGAGGGTTGTGAATTGGGTTCAATCTCAACCCGTTCAAGCCTAACCCATTTTAAGAGAATCCTCCCAATTCAATCTCCAATTTCAATCCATTTTAAAGCTCTTTACGAAGATATGTTCCTATATTAAAGGTTTGAATTATTATCTATTTAACATCTTTTAGGGTTTATCAATCAATTTGTTACTTTGAAAAAAAAAATCTTGAGCTGAAATTCGAATTGTGATTATAAAGTTAAATATCACTATGTTAAATTATTAGATTAATCGGGGTCAAATTGGATGGTTAAGACCCAACCCGATTTCTATTTCAATCCATTTTAATATCTCCAATTTCAACTCAACTCGCCCATTTGACACCCCTAAACTCAAGGGTCAGCCTCCAAACTTCCAACCTACCGTTAACTCCACCGCGCGTCTCGTCATCAACACTATGTCATGTGAAAATAACATACACAACAGTACCTCCCCTTGAATATGTCGTGTGAATTTATCCATCACTAAGACAATCATGAATGGGCTGAAGGTTGAGCAATGGTGCAACCCCATCATGATAGGAAAGTGTTTCGATTCACCTCTCACTATTTTTAGGGTCTTGGCTCCATCGTACATGTCCGTAATTGCCTTAATGTAAACATAGACACACCTCTAGCCTCCTAACACCTCCAGATGGCCTCCCTAGACACTTCATCATGAGCCTTCGATGTTTGAGATGTCTATCTTTAGTTGTAAGGCCATAAATATTATTTTCCTATCGTACCTTTGAAATGCAATAATATAATATCCTTCAGACTAAAAAGTATGTATAGTGATTACTATTATTTTTGTTAATCTAGAACAGATTATACTTTCATTGCTAGTATGATTGACAGGTTGAACTTTAAGCTGGTGGTAAATTTTTCCCTTTTGTTCGGTGCCATTATGTTCATTTGTAGGAGGAATCTAGATCATGAACTTGGTCTACCGATTCATCTCATTAACCTTGTTGGCATTTTTTGGCCTTGTTAGTTCTTAATCTAAAAGCTTTGGTCTTGGGAAGGAGTGCAATGCTATTTTAAACTCTAAAAATGGTACTTGTACCCAAATGTCAAGATATTGTATGTACGGTGTTGCTAGGCCTAGTTATCTTGATGAGATGTACTTGTGGGCTGTGGACAGGCGTCCAGTTGATTAGTCAAAGTACGGGCAAGCTTACCGTGCACCACCCATATTTAAAAATAATAAGAGATTATTATGTCCTCTGGATTTTACAAGGATCTAGTATGAATAAAAATTAGAGGATCATGATAGATGTCCTTTGTTTTATACATTTAGTAATCCAGAGCTTCATATAATACCAACATATCTCTCTAGATTCTGCTTACTTAAGGTGCTGACTGAGAAGATCACAAAAGGGGGGTTAAGAGCAAACTAACAAGTGTACATAACCTGTGTCATTCGTCCTCAATTTCAGAGATATATGTCGAGACCTCTGTAGTTTACATACTAATCTAGAGAGAGTTCTGAGATCTTTCCAGAGCTCTCTTATAAGCGAACCAAGTACCTGTGTCTTACCCTTTCAAGGAAGGGGGAAAATGACATTATATATATATCATATTTAAATAGAACATAAAACGATAAAGGATCTCTCAGGACAAAAGGGATAAAAGAAGCTTTAATGTTCAGTCTATGCCTGAAAAGGGAAGAGAAGACCTCCACAACCTAAAGCTCAAGTGTAGTCAATAATATTTTATGAGCAGTTGAGTATGATATTTCTTAATATCGAATCCAAGTCAGTTGTTCAAAGTCAATTTATCTAAAAGTTCGTAGAAGTCAAACAAGCCTTTTAATTGAAATAAGTCGGTATTAGCTTGTCAACTCAATGAACTTTGGATGTTGTTGATTAGAAGATGTATCACTTCTTAAGTTGAATTCTTCATGAAATTAGGTGGTTCTATCCTTGGAGTGAGGATCCTGGATCCACTCGCTGGGCTTGCTGTTGCAGGCATGATCATGAAGGCTGGACTTGAAACTGGATATCAGAGGCATGTCTTCCAATTGCTTAGCTATTTTTAATTTGTCTTCCTGGTCATCATCTTCTTTTGATAAACTTGTATAGAACTTAGCCTATGTTTGGGGATGGAAATGGATGATAAACTGAATCCTTCGTCTCCTCATTGTTGTTTGGGAACTTGAACAAAGAAGAATAAATCATTCATTCTTTATCCCTTTTGTTGGAGTAATCTAAGGCTAAGGGTGGTTGTTGGGTGAGTGTGTGTAATGTGTCTAGTCTCTGGATCTGCTCTCAGTGAAAGCATGTGTTTTCTTGAAAGAAAGTAGGATCAATCTCCCCTTGCACTTCAGTGGGCACTAAATTGTGGAAGTGGTTGTCCTTGAGTCGAGGATAAATTTGCACGTCATATTGATTTTAGATGTCCCAGACCCCACTTGTGAGGCTACACTGGGTACGTTATTGTTGTAATTGATATTCTAGATTTACTAGTTGTTTATATTTTGATCAGCTGGTCTTAATTTATTATGTACTAGACACTCTAGAAAGATTTTCAACTCGCCATTTGCAAGTTTATGGATATCCTTAGTAAGTGGTCGATTGGTTGCCAATTGGTAAAATACTGTTTTAAAGATTAATGTTATCCCATCTGCTTTATTTGAAGGTTACTGGTCTTTTAACTTGACCATTGTCTCATTCCTTTTTTCATATTTTACTCATTTCTAAATTATAGTGTCTTGGAATTGGTTGATGCTGCTATTCCTTCGCATATCCTGGAGCCTTTCAAGCTCACAATTCTACAAGTTGACGGAGTTGAGGCAAGTTATTCTTCCTGCTAGGAAATCGATGTTATTTCTGTTCCTCGACTTCCATTCATGTAATACTTTATCAACTTAGTTTTGTGTCTTTTGATGTTGATACTGCTGTCAGCAATTCCTTTCTTGCATCTATTTGTCATCCTGTGCTACTTATTTACCCCTTAGTTGTTTCTACCTCAATTATGGCATTCCGGTGCACAATAGAGTTTTCAGGGTCAAATCAACCAATATAAGATTAATGAAGTCCTTATCAAAGTGCACCAAATTGTGTATTCCTAGTAGAAAAAAAAACACTGTTCGTAACTTCTTTTGTGATCAAGCAACATTTTACCTGATTGATACTTGTATCAATTTACATTGTTATTAGAAAGAAGCAATATTTGAGTACAAGAACCTAATCATGTGTGCTTATGAGATATTTTAGAAATATTTGTTGAAGGTTTAGTTAGAGTACTCCGCTTCAATCCTTCACACACTGTTTCACATTATGCGATTGACTAAATTTGTCATCTCCTCTATCACAATATTTCATGTGATTTTCTTGTACTCTATTAACATTTGGAAAACTTAATATTCAACACAACATCTATTGTTTTTGTGGACTATGCACATGTTCCTCCGGCATATTTCTTTGTTGGTCGATGTTTCTGTATATCTGAGAATGGTATCAATGAATAAACATATTGTTTGACCTCTGCAGGGTTGTAGTCACCTTAGAGGAAGGAGAGCTGGTTCATATCTCTATCTTGATGTCATAGTTGAGGTAGTCTGCATGTCATGTTAAGTAGTTCATCATAGGGATATTTCCCTGTCAAGTTTTTTTGTTCGTGAGGATGTCAGGAGATTTAAATGCACCTCCTATATGCAGGTTGACCCCTTTTCTAGTGTAAGTGCTGCGCATGAGATCGGGGAAAACGTCAGCCGCGAAATCCAGCGATTACATCCCGAAATAGCTGAAGTCTTCATTCACATCGGTACTGTTGAGTCTACTCACATCTGCAAATGTTAATGTAGGCTTAGAATTGCTTATAGTAGTGTCACGAAATGCTAAACAATGAAAGCCTTAAAATAGAAAACAGAAAACGTTATGAAAACCTGGAACGCTGAACATGGTTATTCCACTTCTTCTGGATGTTCAATGGGGTAGTTGAAGGACCTGAAGATCAAGTTGTCAGCGTAGTTTACCATCATATCGTGATCCACGGGCATATGCAATCTTGTCGTTATGAAAAGATATTGACAGCAATTTCCAGGGTTAACTTTTTCTTTATTGTTGATGCTTTCCTTGCTAGCTAACATTGTTCATTCCTACTTGTAGAACCATCAACTATACACATTCCACCCGCTGTTGTGTCTCAACAGAGAAGTGCTAACACAATGGATGCAGACATTGAAAAGATAGTTTGCAACATTTTATCGACAAACTTTTCTCAGGTATCTATCTCTTTATAGATTTTCCTTTTGTTTCTTTTCCCAAATAGAAGGTTTAGCATTTTCAATTTTGATAATTTAGTGTGCACGTAGTTTCTCTTGGATCCCTTGATGCACTTCAGTTGTCGTAAGTCACCTTCTTTTGTTACATATACAGTTTAGTGAGTTTCCATTCCGTCCTGCTTGTTGACATGAGATACTTTTTATTGGTCTTTAGAAGATGATTGTTGAGCGTGTGACTCCACATCTACTGCAAGGACAGGTTTTACTTCAAGTGGAAGTTTCTATGCCTCCCGATCTCTTGACTAGGTAGAACCACTCAAAGCCTAAGTTGCTCGGACTCTCCAAAAATGTTACCGTACCCGTGTCGGATCCTGACACACCCGTCGACATTTTTGAAGAGTCCGAGCAACATAACTCAAACGCTTACGATTAAGTATCAGATGTCTCTTGTATTTGTCTCATTGATTTTACTTGGGCTACTTGTTAATTTTCTAGGGATGCGATAAAAGTTGCAGAAGAAGCAGAAAAATTAATCATAGAGGCAGCACCAAATATTGTTCATGTGTGTATCCAGCTGCGCCTAGGGCGATCCATGCCAGAGTCTTACCACAAATTGGTGAAGAGCACAAGTCAGGGACTTGTATACACTTAAAATGTGCATGTATACATCCACATCCTGTATAATTAATAAAGAACTTCCGACTAAAAAATAAATCAAAGTTACACGGAGTGTCCATTCTCTATTTTACTTTCCAAATATAGAAAATGAAGAGTAAAATAGTGGTGGAAGATAACGATTTTAAGTATTAATGAAATAATATACTTATAAAATATGGTGTGGATGTCTGCCATACTAAAAAAGTTATTCTCACTAATTATCTTCATTACTTGTAGATAACATCCATCTTTAAGATCATATTTCTTGTAACATTACACCTCCATAATCTCCTTCTATATTCATGGTTAGTGTTATGTTATGTTAAACCTTTTGTTATGCCTCTATGTAACACCTATAAATAGAGGCATACGACTTCATGTTTGATATACTTGAATACTTGGAAGAATAAGAAAGTGTAAATTTTGTATATAGCATAATATGTAGTCTTATTATCAAGTTATGACATTAGAGTTTCAATTTCATTTTGTAGCATTTAATATCTCACTCTATAGCATTTAATTAGTAATTATATTGTTGATTATAATTTATTAAAAGGATTTGTTATTAAAAATTAATTAAAAATTAAGTGGATAAAGTGATAATGAGTAATTAATATTAATGACTAAGAATTCTGACAACATAAATTAAGTGCTTTTGTCAGTGATAATTACTGCATTAATTGAATATGCACGCCTGAGAATTTGAAGAGTTTAACTTTTTATTGAGTTAAATTAAAGGTAGATAAATGATTAGCATTATAATTATTCTTCATTCTAAAATTTGTCTATTATTTTCAAATTTCTTTCAACATTATAATTCATTTTTTCCCTCAAGAATTGAAGATTATTTTCATAGCTACATATTTCATTTCTGATGGATAACTTTGTGTCAATTTTAATTAAACATGGTGGAAAGTGGAATTATTCGGGTTAGTTTTTAGTTTTGATTTGTTTATTTTAATTATGAATTGTTGGTTTGTTGCTTTTTACATTTAAAACAGTGTTAACTTTTTTTTGTAACTGTATTATATGTAATACAGTTTGTATAAAAAAATTTTTGAAAAGAAACAGTATGTTCTGTATAGCGTACATGAAGTATGATGCGAGAGTACATGGGATATACCAAGTTATATTTCAGAGCCTAAAATGCTGCCACCAGATCCAAATAGAACAGCGGGTAGACCAAAACTTGAAGGATGGAAGGGGTTCGCTGACGTGAAATTCAAAAGGACGAAGATGACTTACAGTAGATGCTGTCATGTTGGACACAATAAAAAAACATGTTCAAATTATCCTGTGCAAAAACAATGATTTCGTAATGTTAAATTTGTTATTATGTTGTTTTGAATGTTAGAAACACGTTTTGTTTTATTTATGCAGTAGTTATAACTGACATTTATGGTATTCATACAGTTTTCATACAATTTTTCATATATGTATCATTTGTTTCTGTTACATATGTCAAAGTACAATATGACATTCATAATTCATACAATATTTATACATAATAAATATAAATTGAACTATACTACCATTCATATGATCTTCAGGTTGTATTAATACAATGTTCATACAGTATTCATACAATGTTCATATATATCATTTGTTTCTTTTGCATATAACAAAGTTCAATATGGCATTCATAATTTATACAATATTTATATATAATAAATATACATTGAACTATACTGTCATTCAAATAATCTTCAGGTTGTATTCATACAATATTCATAGAATATTCATACAATGTTCATATATGTAACATTTGTTTCTGTTACATATATCCAAGTTCAATATGGGATTCATAATTCATACAATATTTATACATAATAAATATACATTGAACTATACTGCCATTCAAATAATCTTCAGGTTGTATTCATACAATATTCATACAGTATTCATACAATGTTCATATATATCATTTGTTTCTGTTGCATATGTCAAAGTTCAATATGTCATTCATAATTCATACAATTTTTATACATTATAAATTTAAATTGTACTGTCCTGACATTCATAAAGTGTTCTATATGTTATTCATATAATGTTCATACAATATTCATACAATGTTTATATATATATCATTGATTTCTGTTACATCTATCAAAATCAATATGGCATTCATAATTCATACAATGTTTATACATTTAAAATATACATTGAAATATATTGAAAATAATAAGCTAATATGACTTGTTATATTATAAAAAACATTAAAAATAACATAAATTGTTATAATGTTTAAAACATTGAAAATAACAGAAATTAATAATTATAAAAAACATTAAAAATAACAGAAATTGTTATATTGTTAAAATAACAACTATTTCAATAAGAATTCAAAACGTGCATTTAAATTTTTTCATTTCCTATTCCGTGTTCTTGGAGTGGAATTATTGATGGTGTCCATAACTTGTTCTTTTTGCGTGATAAATCCACAATACTTGCTTGCAACTGTACCCGTAACTTCACTATCACTTATTGCTCCCTCTTCATTCTTTGCTTTTGCATAGTGTCATGAAGCAGACCAGTTTGAACGACACTCTACTTCCTTTTCAATCTCAGCTTTTTGATTTTGTCACTCTTTTTTCACATACCTTAGCTTCTTTATTCCATTTCTTGGGTTGTGTGAATCTACACGTTCCCTTCACTAGTCTGCCATACACATATGCACACGCTTGCTCCTTTAGTTTTTTTTTTCCAAAAAAAAAACAATTATTACATACATCAACATCTAAAATAAGTTGGAATCGGTTATATGAAAATTATACTAATAAAAGTTTTGATACGAAATTAAAATCTATTCACAACTAGTAACTTATACTTATATGGATTTTTACGTCCATTGTATCTTATATTTAGTTAAGTCGGTATTGATATCAAGTATGTCAAGATCTTTGAAAAAATAAAATAATACTCAATTGATATATAAATCATACAATTCATAATAATAAAATACATATTCGATTTTACAAAAAAAATCTGTGACTTTTGAAAAAATAAAATAATACTCAATTAATATATAAATCATACAAAATTCATGTAGTACACTATTGACAAATAATATAAAAAAAATAAAGACACTAAAACAACACATTGTAAATTGAATTTTGAAATAAACTTTTTACTAACCTTATCAACTTTTTTTGTTTTATTTTTTTGTTGAATCTCTGCATCTTTTTTGGAAGACTTCGTTGTTGAACGACCAATTTCAACTCCTTATGATTTTTTCGATTTTGTCTTTTCAACAAAGTCAGAATCGAATTCTGACGATGTTACAATTTCTTTTCCTTTCCTCTTCTTGCCTCTTTCCTTTGCCTCTTTCCTTTGCCTCTTTGGTTTTTTTTCCCTTCGATTTCTGAGTTTGAGATTGTGACAATATATCGACTGAAGGAGCATGAAAGTCGTCTTCCTCATCGACCAATCTTTTACTTTTCCTTAGATTTTGACTATCTTTCTTCGACAATGTCTATAAAATTAATGGGGAACGGATCTGAGATTTTAGTTTGTGTTTTAGGATGAACTGATATGAGAGATTTTGGGGAAGATGCAGATTTGAAAAAGATGGCAAAGTTGCTGCGTTTTTTGTTTGAATTGATGATTGAGGCGCAATTTTTGGGGAATATGCAATAAATTCAGGCGTGGGGAGAGGTTGAGTGTATTGGGGAAAAATAAAAGAGTATTGGTTGATATGGGGGTGGGTTGTTTTTGGGTAATTAAATATTAATCAATTATTTAAAATAAAATCCCTAATTTCTAGATTTTGTTTTTTAAAGGTAACTATATAATATGAAGTTTAATTAATATTTAATAAATAATAATTTATAAATTATATTATAAACATTAAAAGGTAATTGATTAATATTTAATAATTTATTATTTATATTAAAAAATTTAAAAGGTAATTAATTAATATTTAATAATTTATTATTTATATTAAAAAGTTTAATAGGTAATTGATTAATAAATAATAATTTGTTGATAAAAGGTAAGTGAATAAATGAAACTAATTATTTAAACATAATAATTATTAGTTAAATAATAAAATAATTTTTTTTAATTAATATATTATTAGTTAATATGCTATAACTTGATAATAATATGCTATAAATAGTTTACATAAAAATATATTATTAATTGATATGCTATAAGATGATAATAATATGCTATAAGTAGTTTATTTTTAAAAAGTATGATTACAACTTGATATTTATCCTCTTAAATGTGTGTGGGATGTTAATTTTCCTTTTTTTTGGTAATATACTACTCTAAAAAGTTGAATTTGATTTTATTTCTCCTCCCGAAAGGTAAAGGTAAGGTATGTAATTTCTCTAAGTTAATTGCTTATTTGAACAAGATAAGTTATTGAGTTATATGGTATATACATACTGATTTTATCATCATTATTGGTTACTTTTGTACCTCTTTATTTTTCATTATCTAAACATAAACTTGTTGAGATATTAATACTCCGTATATTATTTGTACTGACAAAGCTTGTGTTGTAGTTATTTTAAAATTATTAGTAAATTATGTTAATCTTCGTAACAATATTGAGAAGGGTTGTTAAAAGATTTTAATTTATTTTAACTTGTGACTTCTATATGGTTTCAACATGTTGTTCTAATTAATCAATTTTGTTCATTTTTCTTATGGTTTAAGTTACGTTCAAATTATATACATGATTTTTTATACTTATTTTTTTAGTAATACATTTGATTTATTTAAACATTGATTGAGGGTGAAACGGTGAAATCAAATTTCACCGCACCAAGTGAATAAGATGTCGAGTAAAGTTTCAGAGCGCTATGATAATAATATATATGTTGGGTTTAAGTCTCATTGACTTGTGCGTTAAGGCTTCTTTATATGAATAAGACGTTGAGTCTAAGTCCTAATGCGTCATAGTGATCATATGACGATGATTAATGCAAAATCATATATTTTTTACTAAAAGTCTTGAAATATGCCCATTTAATTTGCTCCATTCTCTCGTGTGAATGTGGTAGCACGTCATAATACGTCTGAAAATGATAAGTGATTGCATATATGAATATTAATGTGGTAAAATGTTAATGGTCATCATCGCGGTAATAAAAGGAATAATATTACGAATTCTTAATATGGTCTTTCAAATGTGAAGGTAATTTTTTATTATTAAAATGATATGAAAGGTTATTGGGCACATTATTGTTGGTGCAATTCGATTTGAAAAGTTTTATATATCTTTCGTCAAAATAAAAGAATACAAAGTGCTAGAACATTTAGTACATTTGACCTTTTAAAATGATGTTGAGGTGGGTCACATAAATTTGATATTGTCAAAGCATGACAATTAGTTTCTAATAAAAATTTATGGAGCGTGTACAAACAGATATATTCAATTTCTTGAAGAAAATATGACCCTTTGCAGAAGGTTTGAGAGGCTGAAAAGAAATATTTTTAACACATGATCATTTGATCATATATTTGATGACTACACAAATATAGTGATATGTTTGATTATAAACTATTGAAGAACAAGAATTATTTTCTGTAAATTTATGGGGATTGTCAGAATGAATATTATTGTGTGTTAACACGAGTTTGTCATTATTATCAAAAAATAAATTTTACATGTTATAATTTTAACTATAGAAACAACAATAATTTCTAGTTGAAGGAGATGATCACCGTAAGAATAGTGTTATGAATTTTGTAATAGTACAAAAAAATAGTTGAGAGTTTTGTAAGGACTAAATGAAAATAATTTAAATTTTGGTTTGTTATCATCCAAATGAATGAAATTGTTTCATAATACTGGGATTGTACTAAATTTAAAAAAAAATAATTTAAATTTTGGAGGAATTGAAAAAATTTATTATATTGAGATCACAAATTATATGAAGATTTAATATCTTCATATCAATACTATCATAGTAGGTTATAAATATGTATAAGATTACCCAATTTCCCCTTGTTTGTTATATACAAATAATGAATATGACGATGGAATCACAAGCAAAAGTAAATTAGAAGTGTTAGAATAAATACCAGTTGACGTAATTGGTTGGTCATTTCAAGTGATGTGAAAGAATTGAAAATTATGTAGATAGATGTTGAAGAAATAAAAAAAAATCTCTTTGTATTGCTTGTTTTCATTATAAAATGATTATTGTACCAATTAAGATTTGAATTGTATCTAAAATTATTTGGAACATACCAGCTATGTGGATCAATTACTATTAAGATTTAAGTATATGGTATAAATCCAATTATAGCTAGATCATTGTTTATGAAAAAGACCTCTCAACTAAAATTTGGTATGAGTTAAATTTATTTAACACACACCAAGCTAATAAGATTATCATAGCACAATAGATTTAGGGTTAGGAACCAAATGATTTCCTTCTAAAAATTTGATATGTGCATATATGATTTCATTGTTCTATACACAAAGATGGATCTCCAAATGAGGTGAGGGTTAAACGTTAGTTTTCTTAACTTTAGAGGAGATATAATTAGCCTAAAAATTGTGTGGGTGAATCATCTAGATAATAGATTTTTGTTAAGAAAATATAATATTTATTTATAAAATGATAAATAATAATACGCTAGATGTATTTATTTATCAAATATTTTAATTAAACTAAAAATATTTCAAGCAATGTGTAGAAGCCCAACCAACACTAATTGTAAGATCCTCCATTGATTTATTGACACTTAGATAATGTGTCTACTTCTTTCTTTTTACCATTTCTCTTCTACTCACACGTATAATTTATTTCTTATTTTCTACTCTTAATAGATATTTTTTAACTTTATTTTTTCAGATGTTGATATATTGAATTTAAGAATTAATAAATATTTATTGTATCACAATAACTAAAAACGTCTTAAAATTTGAGTACTTAAAAATTCTCATATCAGTCAATATTTTTAACAACATCAAATCAACTCAAAAATATTTAATGTTTTCTCAATTACTAGCACCTTTAAAAACAAATTAATTCAAAATTTAATTTCTCATATATTTGTAGTATTGTTATTTGAATTTTATTTTAGCTCATATATTCATAGTGATTCTCTTAATAAATAGTATTCATTATTAAATTTAATATAAAAATATGTATGAATGTGGGCTATTTTGGGTATGAATACATTCCTCTTGGTATTCTTTCCTTTCATAGTACCTTCTCTCATCTCTCTCTTTTATATTTGAATAAAAAATTTAAAAAAATGACGAAATTGATTTCGACTATAATTGCTTTCAGCTTAAAATTTGAATTATAAAATTTTATCAACATTTTAATTTTCTTAATGCCTGATGTCCATTTTCTAATATCAAAATTGCAAAATTGTTTTCAATTTTTATAGTTCTCAAACTATTAATATTGATTAGCAAAGACTTTGAACAAAAAAACTTTTGGTTTTTCACATTCCTATAATTTAACTTGTATCTGCAAGTTGTTTGGTATGTACTTTCATTTTCATTCTAAATTTGTTGCATATCCATGGTATAAAGAGCAAAAATGCAGTAAAAATCAATATTATAATTTTCATAAAAATCATAATAAAAGAAGCAATCAAAGTTATTAAAAAAAAAGGTGAATCATTAATCAGATAATTGTAGTCTGAATGATTTTTGGGTCGACATATAAACTTTCCTGAATCGGATATCATCACTTCAATGATTCATAACATAAACAACAAATTTTAACAGAAATATTCAAACATTGTTTAACTTAAATTAGTCCTTTAACAGAAGTAAAAAAATAAGAAAATTTCTATCAAAATCTTAGATCTAAAACATGTAAATTAACCGAAAAAATAGAAAAAAAATGAAGTAAACCATTGATCAGATAATTGTAGTCTGAATGATTTTTTAGGTCGACATATAAGCTTTCCTGAATCGGATTTCGTCACTTCAATGGTTCAGAACAATCCAACCTTTTTTTTTAAAAAAAAAATAGAAATCGATAGAAAAAACACACAAAAATTTCGAAAAATATGAGTAGGCTCAGAAGGATCCATTGGTTAAATGTATAATCACAGAAGGAGAAATCTCCTTTCAGCAAATAGGTAGATTTTGAGCATCATAGCCTACTCATTTATATATTTCATATCAAAACATAAAATAAATAAAAAAAATCAGAAGAATTTAGAGAAGAAATCAACCAGAAATCACAGATACCTCCGCATAAACGCACACAATTGGAAAAGAGAATGAAGATGATGAACTGATTGAGTTATTGAATGGTATATATAGGTGTTTGCCTCAACAATTAGGGTTAGGGTTTAAGGCTCTGTTCCTAATTTGCTAAAGCCCTCTGGGCTTAGGGTAGTAGAAACGGCTTGTTTTTTGTTAGATAGTGGGCCTAAGATGATTAGGCCTATCTAGGGTTTGGGCCACTTTTCTCTTTAATTAAGAAGCCCAAATGATAAGCAATTTTAAGTTTGGATTAAAATTAGGGCAACTTTCACATATAGCAAAACACAAAATTTATATTTGTATACTATAACAAAGTTTGCATAATTGTGCTCCATACCAAACAAATATATGTATAATTCGCTATACATATACAATTGTATAAAACGAATTGTATAAAACGAGAAGAGAGAAATTATATACGATTTGAATTTGTATAAAACGAGAAAGAGAGAAAGGCAAAAGAGACTCGGGCAGAGAAATATTTGTATTGTATAATTATAAGTGTATCAGGACGATTATATACAATTTGAATTTGTATAAAATGAGAAAGAGAGAAAGGCAAAAGAAAACTGGGCAGGGAATATACAATTGAATCGACTTGTATAAAACGAGAAAGAGAGAAATTATATACAATTAGAATTTGTATAAAACGAGAAAGAGAGAGGCAAAAGAGGCTGGCAGGGGAGTATTTTTATTGTATAATTATAAGTGTATATGACGAAAATATATGTATTTGCATGTGTATGCACAATTTTCTCTCGCTTTATACAAACGTTAACGCAGTTTATACATTTTGTTTCTGTTTGTATAAGCGAGAGAGACGAGAGTGGCGAGCGAGATTAGGGAGAGTGGCGAGTGAGATCTGGGAGAGGGGAGAGAAGGGAACGAAAATACGTGTATTTATATAATTTTCTCTCGCTTTATACAAACACAAACACATTTTATACATTTGTGTTTGTATAAAAAGCGAGAGAGGCGAGCGAGACTGCCACCAAACGAGAGTGGCGAGCGAGATTCCACCAAGGAGAGTGGCGAAAATAGCTATAGTTTGTTATAGAGTACAATTAAATCAAAGTATATTTATAACATTTAATTTGAATTAATAGTTTGCTATTATGTACAATTCTCCCTTGAAATTATGAGATTTTCGTAAATAGCCACTACAACTAAACTTAATTATGATATAGTTATAGTTTCCATATTTACATGTTGGAGCAACAATTTAAGTTGTTTCATTTGTATAATACGCAGGTTTGTATAATTTGTGGGTTTGTACAATTCGGGGGTGAGTATGTATAATTCACAAGTATATTTGTATAATTGAGTTGTTTTTGTATAAATTCAAAATGATGAATTTATATAACACAAACAACTGAACATTAAACAGTTATACGAATTATATTATACAAATTTTGAATTATTTATATTCGAAACCTCAGCCCGCATAATTATCACTAAATGTTCATTACAAATGATAATTAACTAAAACTTTAGTTATAATAACTAATTAACTAGTATATATTTGATCAGGTAATTTCCTCCTATTTAATCCTTTTAACTTTGCTTGGACTCTCAGAAGTCATATTCCTGATATCTGACAGTTATATTTCAAAGGTTTATTTGCTAAGATTCTCACCTAAGAATTGTTATCATGAGAAATCACTATATTGAGGAGTAGGGTTGGATATAAAATATCAAAACTTAAATTATCGAATTAAACTGAAATTTTTAATAATTTGATGGTAATTCGATATTAAATATTTTATTCGAGAGTAAAATTTTAAAATTATGGTATTTAGGTTTGAATGAAATATTAGAATCATTTGGTATTTAATATTTTTTTAATATCGAATTATTTACTTAATGAAAGTCATATATAGACATGTTCATAACTAACTAGTATAAGTTCAAAGAGAAAATTAAATAATAAACATTAACAACCTAAATACATATGTTTTTTTAGTCATGCCGGTTTAATTTTCTTAATGTCTTCTTAGTTTTTTATCTTCTATTTATATCATGCATCTACATAGAAAAATAAAAAATAATTGGAGCAATAATATTAATTTTATAATAAAATCGGCTACAAATTTAATACGATATAACTAAATATCATACCAAATTAAAATTTAATTCACCAATTATTGAATTATCAAACTAAAATTTAAAAAAGTAATATTTAATATCTACTTTTAAATTATTGAATTACTAAATTTAAAATTTAGAAATCTCGAACCAAATATCAGAGGCCCACCCCTAAGCATGAGGGTTAAGTCAATTGTTTTGGTCCATAATGGTTGTTTTTTAAGGTTGTATTGTCACACCTTAATATCATTTTGTTACTCTTTTTAAGGAAATATATATACTATTTTTGAGTGGGGCATATTGTTATGTTTTAAAGTAATATATTGTATGATATAAATTGCTACTAAGGCGAGGAGAAATAAATTCATGTGCATCAATCAACGAAATCGATAGGATTGTCGGTTGAAATTTGCACCGTTGGAAAATTTAGATCGGATCAAATCGAACTAATTTAGTTTTTTGATATTTTTAGTTCTGTTTTGATATTATTTTTTTAAAAAAAGTTTAATTTTTTTATTTGGTGTTTAGTGTAAGGGTTTTGAAATTTCGGTGCATCGAATAATAAATTTTTTATTGTTCGATGATGAGATACATCATCACTTAATATGATTTTATGTTTTTAAGCGTTTTATATTTAGATTTTGTCCTCAATTTTATTTTATTTTTGCTTATAAACAGTTTTAAAAACACCACACCAAACCGAATAAATGTTGAACAAACCAAACTAAATCAAACCGAATTAGTTTTATTTCGATATTCCGTGTACACATTTTCTAAATTAAAAATCGAAAAAACTGAACGTCGACCTTTACACGAGGGTGTAGTCTACTAGTCATAGATTTATTTCTAACAAATAGACTTGTTTTAAAAGAGAATTAAGCAACTTTTAGAGTTCACTACGAAACAATTATTTTTTTATTGAAAACAAAATTAGATTATAATTTTAATTATATTATCCACCATACACAATATAAACGGTACGTGGTAGGGGTCAATGTCAAACCCTCCGCCACTTAGAGAGCTTATATCCTGGGTGATGAGAGCTAGTTGGAAAAAAAAATACAGGATTATAAACTATAAGGCGAATGTATTAAATAAAAATATAACATTAATTAGATTTGATTACATCAAATATCAATCAAAATATTGTTTAGTTGCCAATAAATGACGGATTTGGTTCTCCTCCATTATCCTTTCGCCCTATTTCGTCAAGTACATATCTAAATAAGAGATGTGTTTTAAAATTTTTAAATCAAAATTATATCATATTAACAAATATCATAAACACACTTAAATCAAAATTTTAGAAATTTAACCTTCCCTATAAATTTTGATATTCATTAATATAATTAATTTCATGTGCAAATGAAGAAAGAAATTGCAATTAGGGAAGGAATTTGTGCTAATTAACCTCCATGAGAGTCTCTAATTAGTATTGAAGTAACTTAATTATAATTGTTCAACCCTCAACCAAAAACCATGCCAATCTAGCCAAATGTGAACATAAATAGATGAATCACAAGGTTAATTATTCAAAACCATATTCCACAAATTAAACTTATAAATTATTAGATGACTCGATACAATTATCACTAGTAAGAAAACACAATTTTTTTTTTGTAAAATAAAAACAAGAGTAAAAAAGAATTTGAAAATCAAGTATTATGTATAGAGGTGGACCTAGTTCGAGCCAACCTGAATCCAAATCGAAATTCAAACTTTTTGGATATATCTGATTTGAATTTTTGAATTATGAATTGAACTGCTCCAACTGTCACCCCTGCTTGATAGTTATCCTTTATGCTCTGCACTCTCTTAAGGACCATAAAATCTTCCAATGAGACTTTCTTCATTCTTGTTCCCAATATCAACCTTATTTTGGTTAGCTTTTTCACCTTCTAACTCTCTATACCTATGCAAATACCTCTTCAATGGCTCAACATAATCATCAAACCCTAAATTCCCCATAGCCCAACAAATATCATCTCCGTTCAACGTCTTCCTCTTCTCCTTGTGACATTTCTCCGATGCTTCACTAGTAACAAAGCTTATGAACTCAGACACACATTCTTGCATTGTTTCTTTCCCCTCTTTTGAAATCTTCGCGTTTTGAGGAAGAATATGCTTCATGATTCGTCCCACGTTAGCTATTGGCAAAAACTTATCATGCTCCTTAGACCCTCCTTCTTCACTCGAGTCAAATGACCCTAATATATTGTTGGTATCAACCATCTTGGGAAACCTAAAAACTCGATCCTGATGATCTCTCAACCATTATTTGCATCCTCTTTATTATAAGCAGAAGTTCGTCTGTATTACGCTAACTTATAATTAATCAAGTGTTAATATTCTATCTTAATATCGTCAGAGATTCTACAATATATAAAAGTATTCAGTATTAGTGTGGTGACATAATGTCAAACAAATTTTGTATATAGATAGTACAAAGTTAGGTCATATTTTATTAAAAGCACTTTGCTTTAATGAATTATGGATCAAATGGTCCCCTTCCTTCTCCCTTGCTACTTGTTAATGTTTAATCCTTTCCACAAGCTTTAGTTACCACATACCACATGTCTTAAACAATGTTTCATTTGCTCTTTATAATTATGGACTATATATTACTAGTACAACCAAGTGTAATCAATTGTTGAGGGAATAAAAAGATCATCCAACTAGTGTGATATTATATTAAACAAATATGTCTTAGACAATGCTTGAAAGTTGAAATATTGAAATTTGTGGACCAACTATATATCTATATATAATGTACCTGTTTTTTTGTTGTTGTTTTTTTACCATAAAGTTTACTACAAGACAACGCCTAAAAAGAGCCGTTTGAACATAAATATGAGTCCTACTTGTTGGAGATAATGTTAATCCAATCTTTAGTTCGACGTTTAATATAATAAAATTATCATTCTATTTATTGCTCGTAAAATAATACTGAACAAGTAAAAATAGACGAACAAAGTTGTACATATTATAGGTAACTTCATAGTTGCTTAATTGTTGAAATCATATTATACATTTATGTCTTCTTTGTCCCTTTTAGAAGTAAAAGGGTATCTCATATATATCCAATTTTCTATTTCCTTGATGAATCTAGCTCAAAAAATGCGCAATGACCGACCATCAAGTCCGACATTAAAATGGATATTTTTTAAATTCTAAACACCAAAATAGATCCTCTTTAAAAACACACATCGAAACGGACAGTTCGTCCATTTATGTGCAAACTATAATTAACAACACTTAACCTCACTTTCCCCGTTAACTCTCAATTCATCCAAAATAATATTATACCAACTTTAAATGTAATTCGCTCATAAACAATTCCTTTTATTTCTTTCCCGTGTGAATTTATTCTCTTTCTTCTTCACGTGAACTATATCTCTTTCTTCCTCACGTGAACTATATCTCTTTCTTCCTGACTTAAATCATTTATCTTTCTTTCTCATGTGAACTATATCTCTTTCTTTAACAATAAATATGAGTTATTTACACCCTAAACCTCATATGATTTCACATAAAAAATGATCTTTAGTGACAATTGATTAACGTTAATAACTTAATTGCTGCTAAATATATATTTTTAGCGGCAATTAGCACTCTTTGTATATGTCCTAAAATCTTTAGCTACACTAAATCTAATAACACTAAATTAATGCTGATAAAAACTTTAGTACTCTTTATTTAATGTATTTATCTATTGTCGTTAAAAATTATTCTGTTATTGTGTTTGGAAAATGAATAGTGATAATGCTACATATGTTTTGGTGGGATAACTGGTCTAGCCTTGTCCCTCTAGTCCTATTATATTAGATTTTTGCCTATGATAATATTTAAATTAAATCAAATCGAAACAAATAACAACAAAATCGATAAATCAATACAAGTATAAATTATAATCCAATGTGGGTTGATGTTTTTTTCTTGGAAAAAGTAGTCAATCAAGAACCATGACCAATTAACCAAAAGGTAAAACCAATGTACAATTCACAATGAGGGTAGTCCACGAGACACACTAATTTAATGTGATTCCTTACCTGTAATGAACTTAAATGTGAACCAATAATTTGTGTCTTATTTTCATTAATTTATACAATCTTTGCCTGCCACATACATCAACTTTGTCGTACATTTATCTTCCACTAAATTTATTTATTCATATTTTTGTTAGCTGCCTAAAATAAAGCAAGATTCATATCCTCGTATGTTGTGTCCCAGAGTTTGTGGAGTATTGGACTACGACAATCCTGCGCTAAAAAATAGTTTCATGTTTAATTTAGGGAAAAAAGTCTGAGTTATATTCGGATTTTGATCGAAATTATTGTAACAATTTCAAATTTTATGCAAGACCTATTTAACTAGTGTATTTTAAAGAGATATAAGTGCTCAACTTGATAAGTTACTATTTATAATAATATAATAATTATGATGTCCACGTGTATACCTATATATATTTAAAATACACTGTTAAATAGTGCAAGGATGATAGATCCTGCACAGAATTGTTATAGCAAATTTCGATTAAAGTTCGAATATATTTTCAACCATTTTCCTTTAATTTATGAAATAGTACTTTTATTTATATAACAAAAAAGGGACCTAGCTAGTTTTGTACCACCTATACAAATTTGCATATCTATCTGTATCTATCTATCTATATCTATCTATATATCTATATATATATATACGGAAAAGGTCAAAATTGCCCCTGAACTATGTGAAATAGATCACTTATACCCTTCTTTACATTTTGGGATCAAAAATACCCCCGCTGTTATCCTAAGAGACCAAAAATACCCTCAAGAGTTAACACCCCAATTTTTTAGTGACGTGGCATGCCACATAGGACTAATCCCTCCACCTAAGCGTTGCCAACTAGGATTATTACAAAAGAACTAGACCTTTAGTGGCGACAATAGTTGCCGCAAAAGCCTAAAAAATCGCCACTAAAAATTTTTAATATTAAATTCTAATTTTTTTTTTCTTCATTATTTTTTTTAAAAAACGCAAATGATATCGATTAAGTAGGAGTTTGAAGACACTGTTTTATTTTTATGTTATATGAAAATGTATAAAATGTACAATGATGCATTATATAGTAGGAGATGTGAATCGAGAAGTAATTTTCATGATTTTTCGTGATAATATGGGGTGTTTTTAATATTAATATTGTAAGTTATTTATTTTAGAAAATTAGGTTGCAATCGAAAATTAATTATCATATTTTTTTTGTTGAAAAAATAGGTTTTACTATTAGTCGTCACTAAAAATCACTCATAATCTTTAGTGGCAATTTTTGGGGCTTTTGCGGCAACTATTGTCGCCACTAAAGGTCTAGTTCTTTTGTAATAATCCTAGTTGGCAACGCTTAGGTGGAGGGATTAGTCCTATGTGGCATGCCACATCACTAAAAAATTGGGGTGTTAACTCTTGAGGGTGTTTTTGGTCTCTTAGGATAACAGCGGGGGTATTTTTGATCCCAAAATGTAACGAAGGGTATAAGTGATCTATTTCACATAGTTCAGGGGCAATTTTGACCCTTTTCCGATATATATATATCATAGAATTTTATTGATATCACACTATAGTATGATGAACTTGCGAGGAAAGGCTCAAAATAGTCCCTCATCTTTGGGTTAAGACTCAAAGTGATCCTTACATTTTCACACGGAGCATTAATAGTCCCTCATATTTGCGATATTGATGCACTTTTGGTCCTCTCCTAAAATTTTGCCTATTTTTTAACATTAATTTTGTACGATTTCTACTAAGCAAAACAAAATGTTTTTCTTCTCACATACTTTGATATAGAGTTGTTATTTTTACTAAATATATAAAATGACGATTGAACATCCATACATAGGTTATGGATAAAATCAATGCAAAAAAATAGGTAAAATTTTGGAGAAGGACCAAAAGTGTACCATATTTCAAACAAGAAGGACTATTAATGCTGCATGTGAAAACTTAAGGATCACTTTGAGCCTTAGATCAAAGAAGAGGGACTATTTTGATCCTACCTCATGAACTTGCATTGTAATTATCATAAGTTAGTGTAATACATACAAATTTGTGTTTATTAAGGATCAAGATAGTGATTAGTTGATCCTTATCCAACAATTTAAGGTTTCAACTTTCAACTCATGGATTGTTATTTTCCAATTCAACTTTTAACTAATTGTGGATAGGATTAAACATTAACAAGTAGGAAGGGTTCATCCAAAAAAAAATAAGTAGGAAGGGAGAGGGGGAGGGGACCATTTGATCCATAATTCATTAAAGCAAAGTACTTTAAATAAAGGCTAATATATACTTCTATAAAACAAAAAAAATATGACCTAACTTTGTACGATCAATAAAAGTTTGCCTAATGACATTAGGTCTCCACACTAATACAAAATACTTTATATTACTAAGACTGGTCAACGGACCGGAATGAACCGGTACCGGACCGGACCGGAACCCGTTGACCGGTATCGGGATGAACCGGACCGGAATTACCGGGATGATTCATCGGTTCAGTCCCGTTCCACTATATACCGGGATGGAACCAAAATGAACCGGAACGGACCGGGATGGAACGGGACGGGATTAACGGGACGATATTTTTTGGAATTACGAAAATATAATTATTTTTTTTATTTTTTAAGTATAAATTAATAGTTTTTAAATTTATATTTTATACTATAATTTTTTACTTAAGTTTATTTTAAAGATATTTTATTATTTTTTTTGTTGTTGTTAAGTTTGCAAGTAAAGTCTAATAAAGTTTTCAAAATTTAAATATTTTGAAGTTTATACTTTATAAGTTATTACTTATATTCATTAATATTTATTTTATACGTTATATTTATAACTTGTATCTTGTAAATATTAAATAAATAAAATTTGTGATTTTAAAAAAATTAAATTAAAATAAGGATAAAACAATTACAAAAATTAAAAAATATCAATTTAATTTATTTAAATTTGTAACAAATTACAATTTCAATTTACAACTATTAGTAGAGTACATAGCTTACGCAGCCACCTTCTAGGAAGGGTTCTGTTTCAACTATGTCTCGAATGTAATACTAATAATTGTATAGTCCCGTAAATCCTCTTTCTAACTCAGCTATGGATTGATTGTGATCAACTTCTGGTCTTGGTAAAGCTCGTTGACGATCTTGAATTTCGATGCCATCATCACTACCACATCCAATAGCTGAATCTATGAAAAGTTCAAATTGACTATCTAACTTTGGAAGTCCTTGATTTCTACGCTCAGCATTTATCCAGTCTCTAAATAACACTGATATCTCCAAGCTGTCTTCTGCTAACGAATATCTGTGGTCTCCAATTTGAAATCTTGCCACGCTGAAAGCTGCCTCCGAAGCTACTGATGATCCTTGAATTGCAAGCACATCCTTCACCATCCTACTAAGTTTTGGAAATTGAGCTCCACGATTCCTCCACCAGTTCAATAGTTCTGGTATACCATCATCGTTTGTAATATCATCCGTACCCTGTTCAAGATATTTAACAAATTCACATTTATTAGAAGAGTCAAGACCAAGTTTATGTTTCACTCGTCCATGAGCACCTACTTGATTCATAGACGTTTGAGGATTTTCAACATTATCTAAGAATGAATATTTATCATACATTTCTTTTGCAAAGAATTTTATACTATTTTGACATGTTACCAAATCAGGTTCTTCTTCAGGTTGAATATCTAAATTCTGATAAATGCATTCAATTAAAGCTTTTGCACCATATTCTTTATATTCGGGGTTGAAAAGAATTGCAGTTAAATAAATTTGAGGAATAGGAAAAAAATGTTTCTTAAATTTTGTAATCATAACTTCAATAGCAGAGGTAAATAAAGTATTTGTTTTATAATCAGAAAAAATAGATGAAATCTCACATATGTGTATTAAAATTTCAGAAATAGTAGGATAATATATTCCCGAAAATTTTTTAGTAGCATCATAAAATGATTTCAAAAATATTCTAAGTTCATTTACTTCATCCCAATCACTATCATTAATTTTTAATTCAGGATAAGCATTATGATTATTAAATAGCGTAGTAATAGGTTGCCTATATGCATAAGCAACTTCAAGCATATCATAAAAGGAATTCCATCTAGTTTTTACATGCTTCGGAACTTTTCTAAACGGAAGTTTAAATGCATTACAAAGTTCTTTAAATTGATTAATTCTACTACTACTATTCATATGGAAAATGTAAAAACAAGCATTATCAATTTTATCACAACTATTTTCAAATAATTTCACACCGTCACTAACAACCAAATTTAATATATGCGCGGCACATCTAACATGAAAAGCATATTTACTAATAGGACAAAGTCTAGGTTCTAGCATATTAATAACATTTAAATTAGCAGAAGCATTATCTAAAGTAATACTAACGACTTTATCACAAAGACCGAAAAAATCTAAAATTTCCAACACAGTAGTAGCAATATAAATTCCGGTTTTTTTCTTTTGACAAATTTTATAACCAATAATTCTTTTTTGTAAATTCCAATTATAATCGATCCAATGCGCAGTAACAGTTAAATAATCAAAACCATTAGGACTACGACCCATATCAGTAGTAATAGCAACTCTACAATCCATTAGTTCAAAATAGGCACGTAAATATTGACAATGTTTTTCTTGAAATTCAAAAATATCTCTTTTTACCATGCTTCTTGATAAACCTTTAAAACTAGGATTATATGTTTCACGAATATATGCAATAAAACCCGGATGTTCTCCAAAACTAAAAGGTAAACCACAAACAACAACCATTTTAGCAAAGTTTTCACGATCACGATCCTTGTTATAGGTTCGATGTGTAAGAGGACCACTTGGGTTCGAAGTATTTAATTCACTTTGAACCATATTTGATCCTCTAACCGATTCTTCAACATTACAATTTTCAACAACTTCAAGAGAAGACATATATGCAAACCACTCTTTACTATGCTTGTTAATCAAATGTTTTTTTAATCCCCCCGTTGAACCTCCAGTCCCACCAGATGTATATTTAAAATGTTGTTTACAAAGATTACATATACTAAAAGTTTTTTCTTCATTCAAATAACAAAATTTCCACACATGTGATTTTAAAGAACGTTGTACCTTGGTCTTACCTCTAGTTGGAATAATAGGGGGACGAGTAGTTCCAACCGGGTGGAGCTTCAACACCTATACTATTTAGGTCGGGGCTAGTCGGTGTATCATCTAAATCTACTTCTTCATCTAAATTTAATTGTTCATCCATTTCCACTTCTTCATTTTCTTGATTAATACCATAATGTCTTTCATAGAGTTCATGGAGAATCATAGGAGTATCCGAATTAATATTTATAGGACCGGGATGGGAAAAACTAGTTTCATTCACATGCGTAAATTCATCAGTATTCATTCTAACAAGAGGAATTTTAGATTTAGAAGAACTAGCACCTTTATTAGTTTTTTTAACTAATTTTTTTACTGATTCTACTAGACCTTTTTTACTTTCACTTTTTTTAGAAGACTCCATGATATAAAATTATAAATTACAAAATACGAAACTTAACAAGAACAATAATATAACAAGAACAACTTACAAGTTACAAATAATAAATACAAAAAATAAATATAAGATTAGAGAGTGGAACGAAGTTACCAAACGTTTGTGTAAGAACAAACGATTATAATGAAAATTAAAATATTGATGTCGAAACTTGAAATTTGAAGAAGATTCCTCCTCCGAAATACACCAAATGACCAAATGACCAAATGATATAAAGAATTTAGAACTGAATTGAATATTGAAAATTTGAAATTTTAGAATTTATAATCCGTAATTGCTAAATCTTATAAGTTATAAATATGAATGGAAATATATATTCTCTCAAAGACTCAAACTTATGTTTGTAAGTTGTAACTTTGTATATAAAATTTTTAGAAATCAACTCTAATTTATAAAACAAAAAAACTAGCCGTTTTAATTTTTTCCGTTTAAAATGACCGTTGGTCCGGGAAAAGGGTAGGGGGCGGGGGGCCGGTCTGCAGCTGCAGACAGCACTGCAGCTTTATCGAAAGCAGCAGAGTGCAGACTGCAGACTGCAGGAAAGCATTGGCGGGCAGGGGCTCGTGCCAAGTGTCAAAATATAAAATATAATTTATAAAAAATATAAATATAAATTATATAAAATATAAAATATAAAAAAATTAATATATATTAAATAAACCGGACCGGAACCGGAATGAACCAGAACCGGAATGAACCGGTACCGGTACACCGGTACGAAATCACGGTTCCGTCCCGTTCCGTGTACCGGTTCAGACTATCCCGTCCCGTCCCGTAGGCAACCGAAACGGGACGAATCGGAACGGTACCGGTACGTCCCGTTCCGTTGACCAGTCTTAATATATATCGTAGAATCTCTGACGATATATCAAAATATAATATTAACACTTGTTTAATTATAAGAAATATAGACGAACTTGTGCTTATAATAAAAAAGCAAATAATTGTTAAAATATTAGGTTCGAGTTTTTAGGATTTCTCAAAATGATTTGATCATAATAACATCAACATATTAGATAGAGAAGGCCCTAACTCAAATGAAGAAATGGAGAAAGATGAACTCCCAAAATTAGTTCAACAATAATTTTCCAGCTTGGTACATACTTGATTAATTAATAAGCTTGGATTTTCATCGACTTCTTTTAATTTTTAAGAAAAAGTTCTTCTTTAATTTGCTAATTGTTGTAAATAATAACAATTTGTGAATGTCCATTATACCCCTCTTATGCCTATAAAAGGCATTGTAATCTCTATGAAAAATACACCAAAATAAGGAAGATTCAAGTTTCCTATTTTATCTCTCTAATACATTCTTCTCTCCTTAGTTGCTATTAAGTTTAATTTTAGCACTTAGTCTTTATTTTATAACACGTTATCAGCACGAGACTCTGTCATATCAAAGTTTGAAGACTAAATTTGAAGGCTAAGGTATTATTATTTTTCTTCTTTTTATTATGGCTAATCTTACCAAACTTGAGTTCGTTGCCCTTCAAAGTTCGGGCAAGAACTACCTTTCATGGGTATTGGATGCTGAAATCCATTTGGATGCTATGGGTCTTGGAGACACCATTCAAATTGAAAATAAAGCATCAAAACAAGACTGTGCTAAAGCAATGATATTCTTACGTCATCATATTGACGAAATTTTGAAAATTGAATATCTCACAGTCAAAGATCCACTCGTTTTGTGGAATAATCTAAAAGAAAGGTATGACCATTTGAAAATGGTCATTCATCCAAAGGCACGATATGATTGGATGAATTTAAGACTACAAGACTTTAAGTCTATTCATGAGTACAATTCTGCTATGTTCAGAATTACTTCTCAATTGAAACTATGTGGAGATACAGTTAATGATGTTGATATGCTGGAAAAAACGTTCTCCACATTTCATGCCTCGAATGTGCTTTTACAGCAACAATATCGAGAAAAGGGTTTCAAGAAGTATTCTGAATTGATTTCTCATCTTCTCATGGCTGAACAAAATAATGATTTGTTAATGAAAAATCACGAGAATCGTCCCACTGGATCTACACCACTTCCTGAAGTGAATGAGGTGTACGCCCACCACGCTAGGTGTGAAAGAGGCCGTGACCGTGGCCGTGGCCGTGGTCGTAATTACGACCAAGAGCGAAATCCTTTTCCGGGTGTTAATCATTCACCAAAGAAAAATAGTCATCAAAGGGGAAAAGGAAAAGATGAGAAACGTGAAACAATTAAAATAAATTGTTTCCGATGTGGTGGAAAGGGTCATTATGCACGTGATTGCCGTACTCCTAAACACTTGGTTGAGCTTTATCAAGCATCACTAAAAAGAAAGGATAAAAATCTCGAAACTAATTTTATCACTGATCATATTGACATCACACACTTGGATGTGGCGGATTTCTTCACACACCCTGAAGGAAAAATAGATCACTTAATTTGTGACGATTTTGTGAATATGGAAGAATAATAATGGTTGATATTTACTAATGTTATTAATATTTGTTGTTTTGTATTGATCATAATTGAGTCCATTCTTTTAGAAACATCAATGGAAAGTGAGTTGGAATGTTATGATTTGAAAAGGAATTGAAAAATATTAAAATTATTCTTTCCTTTAACTTTTGTGGCCATAAATGAAAAATGTATAAGTAAGACCCCTACCTAAATTGGTTAGTGGAAAACACCTTTTCCTTTTTGTCACTCAAATGTCATTTCAAAATAATAAATTATATAAATACTTATTTTAAACATACTAAACTAAATCAAATTTAGTGTTAAAGATTTGAGTGATAAAAATCTTATGCATTATTAATGATTCAAATATCATTTTAACATTTACATTATTTCTTAAATATTTAACAAAAGGTAATTAATCATTTAATATAAATTTATTTCATTACTTTTGAAGATATGGATAATTCTCCAAGCAAATTATTAAATTATGAAGACATTTGCTTGATTGATTCTGGTACAACACACACGATATTCAAAAATGAGAAATATTTTTCTCATTTGAGTATGGGCAATATGAATGTTACTACAATATCTGGTAGTACTAATTTGATTAAGGGCTCCGGAAGAGCCATTATAATTTTGCCCAAGGGAACTAAACTCATAATAAATAATGTTATGTTTTCTCCTCAATCTCGGAGAAACTTATTGAGTTTCAAAGATATCCGTGAAAATGGTTATCATATCAAGACAATTGATGAAATGAATCTTGAATATCTTGGTATAACCAAAAATGTCTCCGGGCAGACATATGTTGTAGAAAAATTCACGACCTTATCTTCTGGATTGTATTGGACAAAAAATAGTGCAATTGAGGCACATTCTATAGTAAACCGGGGGTTTACTGATTCCAATACTTTCGTACTTTGGCATGATCGTCTGGGACATCCAGGATCTATAATGATGAGACGAATTATAGAAAATTCAAATGGGCATCTATTAAAGAAGTTGAAAGTTCTTTTAAATGGTGAATTTTCTTGTGATGCGTGTTATCAAGGCAAGTTAATTGTGAGACCATCACCAACAAAGGTCAAAATTGAGTCCCCTGCGTTTTTGGAACGTATACATGGGGACATTTGTGGGCTAATTCACCCACCGAGTGGGCCATTTAGATATTTTATGATCTTGATAGATGCTTCCTCTAAATGGTCTCACGTATGCCTATTGTCATCTCGCAATTTGGCATTTACAAAATTGTTGGCACAAATAATACGATTAAGGGCACAGTTCCCTGATAATCAGATTAAGTCTATTAGCCTTGATAACGCTGCAGAGTTTTCATCCCAAACATTCAATGATTATTGTCTATCGATTGGGATAAGAGTTGAACATCCTGTAGCTCATGTTCACACTCAAAATGGTCTGGCTGAGTCATTAATTAAACGACTGCAGTTGATTGCAAGACCATTACTTATGAAAACTAAGTTGCCCACTTCTATGTGGGGTCATGCAATTTTGCATGCTGCAGCACTTATTCGTCTCAGGCCGATAAATTATCATAATTTTTCTCCATTACAATTGGCTTTGGGTCAACAACCCAATATATCTCATCTGAGAATTTTTGGATGCGCTGTTTATGTGCCGGTTGGACCACCACAGCGCACTAAGATGGGTCCCCAAAGAAGGTTAGGAATATATATTGGATTTGAATCGCCCTCTATTATTCGCTACCTTGAGCCATTAACTGGAGATATGTTCACTGCTTGATTCGCAGATTGTCGGTTTGATGAGACACTTTTCCCAAAATTAGGGGGAGAAAATACTGAAATTAAAGGAGAAATTTTGTGGAAAAATCCATCATTGTCTCATCTTGATCCTCGTACTTCCATTTGTGAGCTAGAAGTACAAAAGATCATTCATTTGCAGAAAATCGCAAATCAAATGCCAGATGCATTTACAGATTTGAAAAGGATTACTAAATCACATGTTCCTGCAAAGAATGTCCCAATTCGAATTGATGTCCCCGTAGGACCATCAACTAGTGTCATAGCTAATGAGTCAAAAGCACGCCTGAAGCGTGGTAGACCATTAGGATCAAAGGATCAAAATCCTAGAAAAAGAAAATTAAAAGATCAAAATGACACTATGAAAAAACCTCACATAGAAAGTCAAGATGTGAGTAATTCTGATATCCTTGGAGGAATCAATGAGCTTGAGACGCAAGGAAATAATGAACTATCCATAAAATCAAGTGACCATGAAACAAATCTAAATTGCTCAGAAATAGCGGTGGATTACGTTTTTGCATACAATGTTGCATCAAAAATTATGCAAAATTGTGAGGATCTTGAACCTCAATCTGTTGAAGAATTTCGACAGAGAAATGACTGGCAAAAATGGCAAGAAGCAATTCAATCAGAATTGGATTCACTTGTCAAGCGCGAAGTTTTGGGGTCTATAGTACAAACACCTAATGGTGTTAAACCTGTTGGCTATAAATGGGTTTTTATTCGGAAAAGAAATGAGAAAAATAAAATACAAAGGTACAAAGCACGTCTTGTTGCACAAGGATTTTCTCAAAGGCCCGGCGTCGATTATGAAGAGACATACTCACCCGTTATGGATGCAATAACATTGCGTTATCTCATTAGTTTGACGATCCATGAGAAACTTGAAATGTATTTGATGGATGTGGTTACAACCTACCTTTATGTATCACTCGATAATGAGATATACATGAAAATTCCTGAAGGATTCAAAATGCCCAAAGCATACAATTCAAAGCCTCGGGAAATGTACTCAATTAGATTGCAAAGCTCATTGTATGGTTTGAAGCAATCTGGACGCATGTGGTATAACCGTCTTAGTGAGTATTTATCTAAGGAAGGTTATATAAATGATGCGATTTGCCCATGTGTGTTTATAAAGAAAACAATATCAGGGTTTGTTATACTTGCTATTTATGTCGATGACATAAACCTTATCGGAACTCCAATGGAACTTCACAGGTCAATCGATTATTTAAAGAATGAATTTGAGATGAAAGATCTCGGAAAGACAAAATTATGTCTTGGTTTGCAAATAGAGCATTTGACAAACGGTATTTTTGTTCATCAATCTGCATACACAAAAAAGGTGTTGAAAAGATTTTATATGGATGAAGCACATCCATTAAGTACTCCAATGGTTGTCATATCACTTGATGTAAATAAAGATCCATTTCGACCTCAAGAAAAGGATGAGAAAATTCTCGGTCCTGAAGTACCATATCTCAGTGCAATTGGTGCACTAATGTACCTTGCTAACACTACAAGGCCTGATATAACCTTTTCGATTAATTTGTTGGCAAGATATAGTTGTGCTCCTACTAAGAGACATTGGAATGGAATCAAACACATATTGCGGTATTTAAAAGGGACTATTGATATGGGTTTATTCTACTCTGACGATTGTAGTCCAAATCTTGTTGGCTATGCTGATGCAGGATATTTATCTGACCCACACAAAGCTAGATCTCAAACAGGTTATGTATTCACATGTGGGGGTACTGCTATATCTTGGAGATCTACGAAACAGTCCATCGTGGCCACTTCATCAAATCATGCTGAGATAATAGCTATTCATGAGGCAAGCCGAGAATGTGTGTGGTTAAGGTCCATTATACACCTTATTCGAGAAAAATGTGGTTTGAAATGCGACAAAGTACCCACAACCTTATATGAAGATAATGCAGCATGCATAGCACAATTCAGGGGAGGATTCATAAAAGGCGATAGAACGAAATACATTTCACCAAAGTTTTTCTACACACATGAGCTTCAGAAGAATGGTGATATCAACGTACATCAGATTCGTTCGAGTGATAATGTGGCTGATTTATTCACCAAGTCTTTGCCAACCGCAACTTTCGAGAAGATGGTATACAAGATTGGAATGAGAAAACTTGGGCAGCTAAATTATGGTTTTCATCAGGGAGAGTAAAATACGCGTTGTACTCTTTTTCCCTTAATCAAGGTTTTATCCCACTGGGTTTTCCTGATAAGGTTTTTAATGAGGCAGCAAGTAATGCGTATTAGGATCAACTATTTACATTTGTTACTTTACTAAGAATTTATTTTAAATGAACATTCAAGGGGGAGTGTTGTAAATAATAACAATTTGTGAATGTCCATTATACCCCTCTTATGCCTATAAAAGGCATTGTAATCTCTATGGAAAATACACCAAAATAAGGAAGATTCAAGTTTCCTATTTTATCTCTCTAATACATTCTTCTCTCCTTAGTTGCTATTAAGTTTAATTTTAGCACTTAGTCTTTATTTTATAACACTAATAATTAAGAATTATTTTTTAATGTGAGAATGCTCACTCTGTTGGTGATTATTGTATCTTTGATTAGAGTATTATTTTTTAAAAGCCAACTAGGCCGTAAAAAAAGAAAGCAAATAAACAAATTTCACTAGGTTAGAGTCTTATCACCTGCGTTTATTTTTGTTTCCGAAAATATATCTCTTGCCACATTTACTTTGCTAGATATATGTATCTGGCACATTCAATAAGATATATGTGAATCACATTAAGTGTAATTTATTCAAAATACATTGTATTTAAACGCGATTCACATGTATCGGAGATCATTGACTCTCGCTCGCTCGCCTCTCTCTTATTTCTCTCCCCTCTCTCACTCTCTCGTCTCTCTCTCTCCTTATGTATCTATATTTCAGAATGTATATATCTGATATAAAAGATACATAATCTGACTTGAAATGTGATATAAAATTATTAATTAGTAATACATAACGTAAGTAATTATTTCAAACTGTAAAATAAATTAGTATATATGTTTAGAATTATTCATATTTGTATGTTATAGCAAAGTTTGCATAATTGCGCTCCATAGCAAACATATAACTGTATAATTCGCTATACATATATAATTGTATGATTCTCTGGCCTAAATTGTATAATTCGCTGGCATCGCTATACATATACAATTGTATAATTCGCTGGCCTAAATTGTATAATTCGCTGGCCTATTTCACTGCAATTGTATAATTCGCTGGCCTATTTCGCTGCAATATTTGTATAAAATTTGATTTGTATACAATTGAATCGAAGTAAAATGTTTGTATATTGTATAATTATAAGTGTATAGGAAGAAGATATATGTTTTCTCTCGCTTTATACAAAAATAGAAACACAATTTATACACTTCTGTTGTATAAAGCGAGAGAAAATTGTATTTCACTGCAATTGTATAATTCGCTGGCCTTTGTCCCTGCAATATTTGTATAAAATTTGCATTTGTATACAATTGAATCGAAGTAAAATGTTTGTAAATTGTATAATTAAGTGAATCTCAACCATTATGCTACAAAATTTGTATGGAGACTATGTTGTTACCCAGTACAAAATTTAAGAACCAAAATCTCTGTGTTCATCCGTTCTGCATCGACTGTATAACAACATACATTTTCGTCAAGCTTGTTGACAATGTCGTCGAAATTCCTTGTCCGTTTCCGAATTGTAACCAATTTTTGGACCCAATTGGTTGCCGTAATATTGTGGATTCTAATCTGTTTGATAAATGGTCTGAAAAGTTGTGCAAGTACTCTGTTTTAGGGTTGACGCGGTGTTACTGCCCTAATCTGAACTCCTCTGCTTTAATTTTGGATGAATGCGGTGGCGTTGCGACGGAATCAAAGTGCCCAAATTGCAAGAGATTATTTTGCTTCCAGTGCAAGATTCCATGGCATGCTGGATTTCAATGCGAGGAGAGTGGGGCATTGAGAGATGAAGACGACGTCGCTTTTGGTAAGCTTGCTGAGGGTGAAAAATGGCAGAGGTGTCCTAAGTGTCGCTCTTTTGTTCAACTTAGTGAAGATTGCCGTCATATTACTTGCAGGTTAGTTATATAGACAAACGTTTGCTATGGAACACAATTAAATTAAACAGTAGCTACTCCATTTATTTTAGACTATAAGTTTGCTATTATATACAATTATCCCTTGAAAACAACACCACTATCTCACACAAATATAAGAATAATATATATATATATATATATATATATATATATATATATATATATATATATATATATATATATATCCTCCCCAAATCCCACTTATAAAATTATATTAAGTATGTTATTATATTTACTAAGCGTCTCCGCTAGTGAATTTCTGATCAAATGGTCGCTCTTAAGTTAATGAAATTATGAAATAAAATTACTTTGCTTTGTTTTATATTAACAATAACAAAGTCACTCAGTTTAATATCTTATAAAAAAAAATACTAGTCTAGTATTAACTATTCTTGGATTGAGAAGCAAGATTCGACGAATTTGTTCATTGACATTTTAAATTTAAATTTATATTCCATAGTTTACATTAAAATTGCCAATTGTAGTAGATATTTTGTTGAGAAACATACAAATAAATACTATATACCTCATTATCACCAACCTTGTTGTCCGTTTTTATCAAATTATCGATTAAAGACTATATTAATACAAAACAAAGCAAAATAACTTTGTTCCGTGATTTTCTTAACTTGATTGATCATTTAATGAAAAATTATTTAATAATTCGCGTAACTCGATCCACGCATGTATCAGAACTTTCTTTTTACTTTTTAGGGAAGACATACACCATTTTTAGGATTAAATGATCTATTTAAGTATCTAATTAGAAAAATACTAACAGTTTTGTCATCTCAAAAGGGAAAAAATAGAAATAATTCATGAGGGGACAATGTAAATAACAATATATAAGGATACATATAGGATTGGGCCTGCACGAAATTCTGATTTTGGATCCATGGCCCAATGGCTTGTTGCTAGGTTCTAGTGGGCCGAAGTGAATATATACTCGATTTTGAGATAACAATTTAAGTCGTACTCAGAGTAGGTAAAAACTTACAAATCTATTTATTTTGGAATAACTTCAGATATGGATGTATGAAACTAAGTAAATGACAAAGCATAATTTCAGACACCATATATCTAAAGTTACTCCAAAGTGGATAGACTTGCAAAAACTTTAGAAAGATGGGTACAAGTTATAAAATGATAGTGTCCAAATAAAGGACCTCATGAAATTTAATATAGTTCTAATGGTCGCAAAATTCGTTCATAAAAATATGACTTGTTATTCTTCTGAGTATGATTAAATTAATGACTCAATTCATTTTAACCAGTTCAAATTCAAGAGTTGAACTTATTTGATCTAATATGTTAATCCAAAATAATTTATCCATGAAAAGGCTTTTACTATATGATATATATATATATATATAATTAGAATAAAGTTATTAAAAATTATTTTTGTTTGATGAGCAAACAAATTATAAGAAAATATATATAAAAAAGAAAAGCAGAATTGAACGAGCTATATACTATACACATCTTTGCATAAATAGCCCAATTACTCGGCCTTGTCCTTACCTAAATTTTTTGAGGGAACTTACTTAAATCTCACTAGTTTAGAAGGTAATTTCTTAGATACATTTTAATTTGTAATATTATGTATCTTATCAAATTTTGATGCCTCCAAATACATTCAAATACATGTATTTCAGACACATGAGATCAAATTTAGGTGTAATTTGTTCTAGATATATTGTATCCAAGTCGATTCGCATATATCTGAGATACATAGCAAATCTCACTCACCTCCCTCAACACTCTCCCATGTTGCTCGCCACTCTCCCATGTATATGGTATCCCATGTACATGTGACTTTCTCCAGATACATACAAATACATGTATCTAGTATGTATATAGTATGATTCACATGTATTTGCGATACATACGAATCTTGCTTGCCTCTCTCCCTATTTTTATGTTTATGGTAACAACAATACATGTATTTAAGTGTAATATACATATAAAACTCTTAATTAGTGGTAAGATATGAAATATTTTGAATGTATAAGTAATAATAGTATACATATATCGAATGAACACTTTGTTGTAACCGGTCCACTCATTGTGCAATAGCTCGTAAACCACATAAGAGATGTAAACCGCATTAAGTAAGCTCGATGTGATCAGCTCATGGCTAAGTAGCAGACAAAGGAGATTCGATCTCAGGTATCCCACATGGGCGACCCACCTCCCAACCACTCAACCACGTCCTTGCAGGCCTGTCCGTACATATTTTCTAAGCTCACATACTAGTTTTTTCTAGTGTTTGAGAAATTGAGATATTTGTCCAATATATTTGCCAAGTAATGACAAGTTACGTAGTCAAACACTATTTTTCAAATTATTTTCCAAATATATTTAAGAATATTTGTAGCCAAAAGGCAACCAACCGTTAATTTCAGCCCAAAACATTTACAATTCTAATTCTAATATTTCATATTTGAACATTAATGATATAGAAGTGCAAAAAACTAAATAACAAAAACATAAATTATCGGACACAAGAGATTAAGACAATAAATAGAGAACAAGTTACAAATTGAAAGAACATCTAATTTGAATCAATCACAAATATCATATATCAATTTTAAACTCAACATTTGATCCAAAACTATAGGAACAAACCTCAAGGGAATGTAATTCCTCAAAATATCACTTTACTAAATTTGAAATACTTTCATTTATTATGTAATGATAAATGACTCGTCTATTATAGTCTTTTCATAAATTCTCAAAAGAATCTTCTGTTATTCCACTTCCGCAAGGGCAGAGAACTCATCTTGTCTCAATTGTGCTAGCAGTAGGCCAGTAGCTTTAGAAAAGTCGAAATAGAAGAGCACTCATCTCAGGACAGAAAAGTGAAATTACAAGCCTCAATTGGAAGCTTTGCAAGAATTGTCAATATTTGCAATCATATAACTCCAATTGACCTTGATCCTTGACCTCTTGTTACTCTATAATGCCTAAATATTTCTTATAAATGAATCACACATTGTGTCCTAGATCGTGATGTATCAATTAATAAGGTCAACTTATTAAATTTATGACTTAAAACAAAAATAACAAAACCGCATTTGTTGACAAAACCTATAATTTAAGTGTAAAAACAGAAAATAGTGTCTTTTTTCTTGGTGAATAGGTTTTAGGTCCCATTCATTTTTATTGAAATAAAAGGACTCAATTTCAATATTAAGATTTTGTATTAAGACTTTGTTATTTTTTCTAACATCTAAAAATTATGAAGAGCTGAGGATCGAACCTCGGCTCCAAATAATAATTAAAGGAAATATTTTTTTCTTAAACTGAAAAATATAATGAGTGTGTTATTAAATGAAACATATAGAGTAACTCTTTAGGATTTATTTGAATAAAATACGAAGAAAATCACAATTTCACCTTAAATAATTCTTGCAATGTGAAAAGAAGGTAATTAATGCGTCGAAATGGTCTAAAGAATCGTTTTTTTTTAAAGTAATTATATACCGGGAACGTCTTAATCAAACAAGATTGATTTAACGTTATACAATTACACATAATTAAACATAAGTTATTATGCTAATCCAAAATATCATTTTCACAATTGGGGTCCATATTTATTAAATTTATATAAAATGTGAAAGAATACAAAGTTGGGGTTGGCCGTCATTTTGGATGATTCTATCAAAAGTTTGCTTTATTTATGTCTTTAAGCTATTGGGTTGACTTCATTTTTGAAATATATGAGCTAATTAATTATTTTCTAATCAAATAAAATTATGGAAACTAATTAAGTCTGTCATTACCTCTATGTTCTTGTACTAATTAGTTACCTAAAAAACATCGATGTTATTCATCGATGAAATCCATGTTAGTGTTTTGTCCATTGACAAGAGCACTTTTAGTAGAGGCAAATAATAGGGTTTTAATTTTGGGATTACTAAGTAATACAAAATACTTCTTTCGTTTTTTCGACTGTCTCATATTAGATGAACATCATTTGTCTCATATTATTTGAATACTTACTAAATCAAGATATAATTAATTTATTTTTTTTCATTTTATCCCTAGGATTAATATGATCTTTCGAAGTTTAAACAATTTTTTGAAGATTTAAAAATTTCTTTTTTTAGGGTTTAATTAATATGAACAAAGGGCAAAATAATAAAGTAGATCAATCTATTAATGATTTTTATTCATTCACCGTGTAAAACAGAAAGTGTCCATGTAATATGAAACAAAGAGACTTCTTGTTTACTATGGACTTTACACTTCCTTTGAGAAATAATACATAAAATGAGTATTGTTTACTATAATACGCATGACTATTAACATTTTAAAAAATCTTTGAAAAATGATTTTGGTAATAAATAGTAAATGTTAATGGAAAAACATGTAAAATAAAAAAAAGGAAGGCCATTTTTATCTTCATATTTTAAAGTAAGCAAGAAATTGTGAATTTAATTTTAATATAATGAACGAGGAGTGAGTCTTTCATTGCAAATTTGCAATTTTCTTGACCAAGAAAATTACAAGAAATTAGGACAACTGCTTTTAATCTTAATTTGTGTCCTCTAGTTGCTTCAATTTTCAGCTGAACTACTTGATTCACATTTAGTAAAAATTAACAGAAGTATCTTAATTTGTACCCTCAAAAATGGCACTAGTATTTAACTTGATTCTTGGATTATATATTCATTATATTATATTATATAATATAAAAAAAACAATAAGGTTGCGAGTTGTGACAAAGAAGGATACTCAGAACTAACTTATTTTGATCAAGTTTTTGAGAAGCCAAAAATATTTACTTTCTTTAAAAAGTGTTTATTTTTCTTAAAAACATTTAGGTGTTAAGCCAAACTCGCAGAAGAAACTAAATAATTTTGGGAATCAACAAAAACTTTTTTTCCAGAAGTTAAAAAGTAGTTTTCTCCTAAAAATATTAATTTAAAAAGTACTTTTAGAAGAAAAAAAAATTAGAAATAATTTTAAGAGTTTAATCAAATAGAATTCAAAAATGCTTTTTAATTTGATTAGCTGAATACAAATTGAATTTCCACCAATTTACATTAGGATTTTCATAATCTTTAGAACATTGAACTTATAAATTGATTTTTTAACTAAAAATCTTAAAAATAAAATTCATAAATTTTAAATATTAAAAATTAAATTCATAAATTTTAAATCGGAGAAATATGGAACATCATGTTTTAATGGTTTCAAAGTGAAGAATTAGGAAAAAAATAGTAGCCATGCCACAACTATTATTGCTTGAAGTGGATTAATCAGAATTAAATTACTTAATTGTGATATTTTGTCACATTATTGGCAGGGTCACATCAAGAGGAACTGACCCCCTAATAGGATAATAATTTATTTTGATTATTTGTTCTAGTGTGTGTTTCACATTATGAACTGATCCAATTTTTTGTTTTTACTTTTATGTACTAATTTTGGTGTTTTCTTCTAAACCTTTTTACCCTCTTGGCCTTATTCTTTCCGTATGCGTTGTAAATTAGGGGTGAGCATGATATGGTATATATCAAATTTTTTAATGTTGTAACTCTGATATTATGATATTTGATGTGGTATATAGTATATATTTTAATTAATTTTGGTATTTAGTACGGTATTTGATATTTAAATATAACATATCGAAATACCAAATACCATACATATACATTATTAAAATACTAACAAATATTCAACCTAGTATTGTTATAAACTAATGTTAGAAGTTATAAATTTGACTACTCTATTTTGATTGAAATGTATTAATTGTCGAAATCATAATACTATATTATATGAGTATATATTAGTTAAACTAAAATAAATTATGATTAACAATTTACCATACCAAAATTATGATATCGAAACTTTCAAGTATCCTATCGTACCGTGTCATACCATGTCTACCCTAGTGTAAATAATCAAGTTTTACCTTTACTTTTGCACCAACTTTTAGAATACTTGTAAAAATAACTAATCCAACCAAAAAAGCCACAAGTATATACATAAACTTAGGTTTTTTTTTGGTTGAACCCTATACGAAAACAAGCTAAATACAGGAGTCATTACAATTTTACATAATGCGAATCTAAATCAAACAAAGAAAAAAACTAAGATACCAAATAGTTATAAAGCAAAAAAAAAAAAAGAACAAAGCAGGCTAATGAATAATAGGTGTAGTAAAACGAAATTGTACAAAGTTAGGGGCCTTTCCACATCAATTATTGCCTATATATTCCTACTTTATAGGGTCGTTTGGTTGGTAAAATAAGATAGACAAAGATATCTTATGAGATTATTTTATTTCTCTTTTTATATCAGATAACTTATTCCATAATTTATACTAAAATTATGTGATAAAATAATCATGAAGTAAAATATCTCAAAATTATTATCCTTATTCCACTAGTCAAAACGGTCTCTATATATATATTAGTATAAGCCAAATAAGGAAGGCCATAATTCCAAAGTTATTAATGTGCCAACAAGAGAGGGAATAGAGGAGAGAGTTCCCTGCTTGTTTTGTCTTCCTCTACTCATAGCATATTCCTAGTTTTGAGTAAATCTCCAATTCAACCCTTTTTGCACAAACAAAAAAAAAGTGGTAAACAACAAATTACAAAGTTTCTAAAATCTTATACTATAACTATTTCACCCCTTTATTATCAAAAAAAAAATATGTCAAATATTTCTGGTGAAGAAGGAAGTTTCTCTTCAGGAGAAGAAGCTCATTTGCACACTTCAAATAATAATATTTCTTCTATTACTACTAGCAATGGTTCCACCTCACAATCCCAACAACAACAACAAATTAAGCAACAACCACTTGCTAAGAAGAAAAGAAATCTTCCTGGAAATCCTGGTAAAACAATATTTTATATATATATCTAATATAATTCTTTTTGAATTTCGTAATAAGAGTTTTTAAGTTTCATATATCGTCAGTGTAATCAAGCAGTATAGGTCATTCAGAAGATATCTATAGTCTTGAATTTGAAATCTTGAAAAGAAAATGTCATATATTACTACACATAAAAATGATCTGATAGTGTAAAGATCATTTATACTGATGATGTATATTACTTAAGTAGTTCATGACGATATCATATGTTAAAATCAGAAATTGTACTAGTCATGATCATATATTCAGTACAATAAAAATAACTTTTAGCGGCATTAAATATTGACATTAATAAAGAGTGCTAAATCTTTACCGGCATTAGTTAAGTGTCATTAGAATTAATGTCGGTAAAGGCTTTAGGGACATATACAAAGAGTGTCAATTGCCGCTAAAAATACATATTTAGCGGCAATTAAGAATTAATTACTGCTAATAATCATTTTTGTGGTAGTGATTATTGATTTAGCTTAATTATATAGTTCAATTTGAATAGTTGTGTGTTTAATTTAACATGAAGTATGTTGTGATTCTTGATGATATTATTTCTTTAGCTTATTACATAATTGTGTTATTGGTTTTATTTGATATAATGTGAACGTATATATATAAAATAATAATTAAGTAGAAACGTGACATGTTTATTAGTACGATGGAAAATTTAGCAAGTTTTTTGTGCTATGATGGTGGAATCTTTGACTATAAGCTTGTTTGTTTTAAATAGAGAAAATCCTCAGCTTTTCAAAAGGGTCAATAATTGCTTGCAATTGTGATGAAATACACTTTTTTCATTTTTCCTTTTTGGTGACCCACACACCACTTATATGTCTATGAAATAGTACATGACTTCTAATCACTCGAGAAATTTACTCCACATGGAATGTTCCTGAATATTTGAATTGGTTGTTTCTCCTTAAATAATTTTAGAATTCAGTATCGTGAATATTTGTAGTTGTTTGATGTTCGAAGTTACTAGAATCTAATATTTTTTGATCGTGTATATTTGAACGGGTTATTTGATGTTTAAAAATTGTTGAGTTTAGAACTTTTTAATCTTAAATATATAAGCTATTGGTTTGATGTTTGAAGTTTGTAGATTCTTATACCTTGTGATTGTGAATATCTGAACGGATAATTTGTTGTTCAAAAATTGTTGAATTTAAAACTTTTTTATCGCGAATATCTAAGCTAGTTGTTTGAAGTTTCTAGAATCTATGTAATATTTTTTATATATATAGTGAATATCTTAGCCAGTTGTTTGATGTTTCTAGAATCTACGTAATACTTTTTGATCGTGAAAGTCTGAATAATTTAAGAGTTGTTGCATTTAGAACTTCTTGATAGTGAATATCTAAGCTGATTGTTTTGCTATTAAAACTTACTCAAGTCTAGTACTTCTTGATAGTGAATCCCTAAAACGATAGTTTGTCGTTTAAGAATTCTTTTCATCGCGTGTTTGATTGATTAATTATTGATTCTCTTCTCGAAATTGGTGTAGATCCCAATGCAGAAGTCGTTGCCCTATCACCAACCACCCTCATGGCAACGAATCGATTCGTGTGTGAAATTTGCAACAAGGGATTTCAAAGGGACCAAAATTTGCAATTACATAGGAGGGGACACAATCTTCCTTGGAAGCTAAGGCAAAGAACAACCACGGAAGTGAGAAAGCGCGTTTATATATGTCCAGAGCCAACTTGCGTGCACCACAATCCTTCTCGTGCATTAGGTGATCTTACTGGTATTAAAAAACATTATAGTCGTAAACATGGAGAAAAAAAATGGAAATGTGATAAATGTTCAAAAAAATATGCTGTGCAATCTGACTGGAAGGCTCATCAAAAGACATGTGGAACAAGAGAATACAAATGTGACTGTGGTACCATTTTCTCTAGGTTAGTTTAATTTCTTTGGTTAATTTTTCATAATTATGCAATCATTTATTTATTCAAGAGAAGAAGAATAAATAATTAAAAGAGGTACTTAATATGAACTAAAATGGATATCATGTTTAATGTTGATCCAATATTCTAATTAGCTGCTAAAATGATCAAACTACCTAGTTGCTATGTTCTTTGATTTAATAATAGAGAATAAGTAGTACTTGTCTGTGCCAATTAAAATGATAATAGTTTGAATTTCGAGAGTCCAGCAAGAAAAAATTTGAACATAATTTATTTACATTCATACCTTTTGAAGATTTTAATTGTTAATTTTTGTGATTTATATTTTTTTAATATAATTTTTGAATATGTAAATTGTTTTTCAATTTTTTAAAGATTATGTTGGAAAGCAAAAACAAAATAAAAAAGTTTGATTGATCTCAAAATTCAAACTATATCATATAAATTGAGATAGCGAAAATAAGATATCTAATCTTGTATGTTATTTATATTTAAAAAATTGCTTAATTATCTTAAGATCTTATATAATAATTCCAAAAGCATTAGATTTGAAACTTCTATACAATTTTCACACTATTATATCACTATATGATAATTGCATAAGTGGACCTAGTTACCTGAAATATAAGACAAACAATTTAACATAACATATTAAATTAAAATAACAATGCATAATATTATTATTTTCAGTTATTGATATTGTCAGTATATAAAAGTTAAATTTTCTTATGAAAATTGATGTGCATGCAGGAGGGACAGCTTTATCACACATAGAGCTTTTTGTGATGCATTGGCTGAAGAAAACAACAAAGTGAACCAAGGTTTAATGAACAACAATATGGAACACAATATGCATAGTGGCCAAATGCATGAACTCATGTCATCCAATCACTCGTTAGGTTTATCTGAATTTAATAACTTTGATCCCAAAAATTCACTAAAATCACTCCCTCAAGAACTTCTCCCCATTCCATTCAAGTCCATGACCAATAATATGGCTCAAGGTGGCATGTTCTCAACCACTTCAGGTAATTGAACTATCTGACCGACTCATTCAAAATCTTAACTAGTTAAAATGTTATTTTTGTTTATTTAGTTATATTTTCAACACAGGTAACCTATTTGGTAATAGTCCAAGAAGTGTAGCTTCATCATCTTCCGGACTTCAACTTAGCTCAAATATCCCATCGAATTTCAATTATCTACAAGATAACAGTAAAAATGGGATTGCTCAAGGCCAAGGCCAAGTATCATCAGTTCCAATGTCAGCTACCGCGCTTTTGCAAAAAGCGGCCCAAATGGGGTCCACAGCTAGTAGTAGCATAAATTCCCCAATGATGCAAAAGAGTTTTGTAACAAGTGCTATGGCTGGTCCTGATATTACCATAACAAGACCATCATCTAATTATGACAATTTCCAAATGCAACAAGACAATAACAATCATCAGAATCAGAATCAGAATCATCAGTCGAATTTAGCAGCAGTGATGAACGACATGGGAATTTACAGTGTGATACTAATGAGCAATGATCAAAACAACGATGGGGGATACATAAAAAACGTTACAGAAGTACTTGATCGCGATAATCATAATCATAGTACAAATGACAGAGTTAGAAATCAGACTATGATGGTGCAAAACGGATCAAATGACATGTTGACAGTCGATTTTTTAGGTATTGGAGGATCTTCAAGGGCACCAACTAGTAATTTGCAGGAACAACAAAGATTCGAAGCAGCTATAAATCAACAGAGGTTGCAAGCTACTTCTTCGTTTCATCATCAACAAAATATTAATCATAATTCGGGTTTGGAAAAGCCCATATGGGATATTTGATGGATACTCATCAACGTCAAGGGAAAAATCTTACTGGTATCCAGTGTTAGCATCAAATCAATGATCTCGAGATACACTTTATATATCATTTAACCATAAGGTTAAATTATACGTAAAGTCAGGTATAAATATCAAGTTGGGATAAGCTTTTAATTTCCATAGGTCAATTTGTCAGTGTATTTTTTCTTATCATGACTAATTAAAGAACTTGCATGCATGGTACCTTACAGTTCTTGTTTTTTTTTATTTAAAAAATATATTATTTTTGAATTTAATTTTTATTCACATATATATTATTCATGGTCAATGCATGGACCTCGTTGGTGCTAGACATCAATGGATTTTGACCAACCTATATATTCTATATAACGGGTCGGTGCCTATCTTCCTTATTGATTTTGATTGCTTGACAAACATGTATAGTGTGAAAATAATTAGGGCCTAATTATTCGTAGTGGCGGAATTATAATTTTTTATTAAGAGTGTTCAAAAATAAGATAGTGTGATTGTCAAAATAAAATAAAAAAAATAATGTGTTATTTAAGGTTTCAATCTGAAACTTCTTGATTCAAATTGACATCCATTACCACCACACAATAGGCTTAGCTTTTGTTGAGGATGTCCAATTTTAAATATATATCCTTTAAATACATACAAAATTTGACATATATACCCAACATAATTTTCTGACGAACGGTGTCCAATTTTATTTATTTATTTGCCACTATAATCATTGCATCTTGATTAAGATATCTATGCTTACATTGCATTCCAAATATATTCCTTAGCTTCCATCTCACTAAAATTAATCAATTTTGTTACAAATGTTTGGATATATAATCTGTATAATTTACAAAAATTAATTATTACAAAATAAAAAAAGTAATTTGTTTTTTTTTACTGATGTTGACTTCAAAAAACAAGAATCCAGGATCGCAAATTCAGTCTTATGTGTATATATTCATGAGAAAGATTTCACAGCAAGAAAATTTAGTTGAAGATATAATCTATCATATAAAATGTGAGAAATGTTTAAGATAGTGTACAAATTAGAACAAAATGTTCTGTTTTTTTGCTAGTTAAAAAGCTATATATACTTTAATGTTTACTTATCCAATACATTAATAAGTATATTTTGCTTTGGGTTGCGGAATTCTTCAAAAATGTCAATGGACACGTAGATGCAGATCAATGATTAAGAGTTTGAAGGTTCTAAATTTTGAAGACATAAGAGAAAAGTATTGCAAAACATGCTTTTTTTGCATTTTCAGCTGCCAATCAAGTTTGTTAGGGGTTTTGACAATTTAATATACATATATATTTATTTAATTTTCTAGTACAAATATAGGATCTGCAAAAAAACTAGTATATTCGTTCGAACCCACAAACCCCCACCAAGCTTCGTCTCTGTGGACATGTGACGGATCCTTCAAAACTAATATAGCTTTGGAGAATACAACACGAATACGGTAATATTTTTGGAGAGTTCGAACAACAGCTATAGCTAATAGCTAGTTAGAGTATGCTAAAGCTCATATATCATTCCTACTTTTAACATACGTTTGTGTGGTATGTCAAATACTTTGCTACTTTGCCTCAAATTTCTCTTCAAGAAATTATAAACATAATTTATCACAACTCTCTTTGCAATACCAGACCCTTTACTTGCAATCACATCTTGTTCACCTACAAAATGAACAACCCCAACACTATAAGCTCTCTCCACCACTTGTATATCTCTCTCCGTTGAAGACGTCTCGACCTCTTGTATTTCACAATCACTCTCCATTTCCACATTGACACTCTGTTCTGTTGATACTCTGTTACTCTTTGCTGCATTCATCGAAAGCATGGAATCGTATCGTATATATTCCTTCAGCCTCTCTGCCAATAGTCTCTCGAATGACTCTTCCTCGTTGTGCACATCATTGTATCCATATCTCACCACACATCGAAACACGTAGAGATCACATGGCATCACTCTCCGGAAGAGGAATCGTTCTTCTACAGGAACTTTGCTTATAGGAAGTGATTTAACAGAAACAAACACGAGGACTGAGTGTAACGCGGGCACATTCTCCACGTAATGCTTGAAGATTGGTGGAATTCCATGGACAAGTTCAGAATAGAAAATTGCAAGGCCAGGTAGTCGATGGTAATTTGTTTCATGCACCACTTCTTTAACTTTCAACGGAGAGATCTTGTGTTCTAGCTCGAAATGGTACTTCTTTCGATACACATAGTTCCATACGTACATGATACACATTAGGAACATAGCGAAAGCCAGTGGAAGGTAACCACCTTGATCGAACTTGTAAAGAACGGAGCTTAGGTAGATTAGCTCAACCGTGCCAATGATTAGAACATAGATGATTACAAAAAGAATGTTAGTTTTCCAAATCATGATCATAACCAGCACGAGGAAGCACGATGTTAGTACCATCACAAACACCACAGCTATTCCTGTAAGCAAATGATTTTGTCGCGTGTTAGACATCTGCTTCACGTAAGAATATCAACTTTACATATATATGAGAAGAGAGGGAACTCTTTAAAATCCTTACCATAAGCGTTGCTAATCTTTTCAGTAGTCCTGAATGTAAGAGTGACAATGACACAAGACAACATGAGAAGGTTATTGATTTCAGGAATGTAGACTTGTCCGTGATGTTTGGTTGATGTATGCACAACTTTAACACGAGGAAAGCATCCTAACGCCAGGGATTGCTGGATTATAGAGAAAGTTCCCGAAATCAAGGCTTGACTTGCTATGATGGCAGCAAACACTGCCACGATAAATACTGGCCAATATAAACTATCTGCACTTGTCAAGGAGAAAACATAACATAAGTTTTTTTGTTTAACCGCGAAAAATTACCACAGACAAAACATCATTTACACCTAATGAGCATTCTAAGAGATCTTAACAACATCATTTATGTTGGGTTTCATTTGCCATGATTTCTTACCATTAATAGGTTTCCTTTTAGGAAAAGGTTTTGTATTGACTAATTCTTTTTCTAGTAGGAAAAGGTATAGGACTCTATAAATATAGGCTTGTTCCTTCTAACTTAATCAGCATTCACAATGTAGTCTTAATGACTTTGAGAGTTTTGGTTAGGGGGAGAATTTATGGGTCACAAGCTTGATACGTTATCACTTGTGTGAACCTTCCATGTATTCTGAGTGAATTGGTTGAGGTTGTTTCTCTCTGTATTTTGTACTCTCATATTTATAGTGGATTGCTCATTTCCTTTGTGGACGTAGGTCGATTGACCGAACCACGTAAAATCTTTGTGTCTTTTGGTATATTTCTCGTTATCTTCTTACTCGTGGTCTTTCGAGGTTTGCATTGCTAGCTTCCGCGTTTACACCTGCTTATATTTCGGTCCTAACAATTTACACTTGCCATACTCCGATTTGCATAAGACTTAAGTTAGGAGCAAATGTTTTACTTACGAGGTATGGACTTGTAGAAAGTATCAGCAACATCATCAATGTTCTTCATTAAAAAGGCAGCCTGACCGAGATACGCTAATATGAGGGCTGGGTATGTCACACAACACATACTTATCTGTATAGATAGAACACTAAAATGACCAACATCTGCAAATAGTGCTTCGCCTCCTGCAATTAATTATTCAATTATTTTACCACTAGTAATTATAAGTTTTTCGGTACATTTAAAAGTTGTTGTAAGGAAATGAATACCTGTTATGGACATAACTACGCCACCAAGAGAAATCCAAGCATTCTTTTTGTTTCTCTTGAAGTAATCTATGATGTATTTAGGATTAAGAGCTCTTATAATAGTTGGATCGTACTTCACAACGTTGTAAACGCCAATACCAGCTATGAAAATGAACCACAAACTAAGTACAGACGCAAAAGTGTTGCCAACATTTTCCGTTCCAAATCTTTGAAACATAAACAACAATATCAAGATGGCTACTGCAATCCAAATAAGTCGTCCTGCATCCAATGATAACAAACACTATTTCAACTTGTTTCACTATTAAGTATTGTACAATGCTAACTGAAATTTACGAGTGTCATTTTAGGCATGTTATTTCCTGTGGAAAAGCAAAATGAAAATTTTAGAAAAATAAAATAAAATGCAAGAAGTTACCTTCGGTCAAGACGGAGGGAGCTGCTGCTTTGAGTCCTCCAACAGCAGACAAAACTGACCAAATTAAAGGGAAAAATCAAGTTAGTATCATACTCCCTCCGTTTCAAAATAAGTGGATATTTTTTCGAATTAAGCTAGGCGACGTGCCTGCAATGCAGGGAGTGAGGATGCCATCCCCAATAACCATGGAAGTACCAAGCATTGTGGCAATTAGCATAAAGAACTTCGCAAAATTGCTGCTTTCTAGCTTTGTCTTAAGCTTTGAAGCTCTACGTGTTCGTCTATCTGGCAAATCAAGTTTAAAAGTCGACACATCTTTGTCTTCAGGTTGTTGACTCGGAATTAATCCCACCTTAGAATATCGACATATCAATGAATATAAAGCAAATGTACCTCCTGCAATAAAAAGGAGTACTATGTTTTAAAAGGACTAGTTCAAATATTCTATCAAAGATAAAAGACATTTTTATCATTTTCCCTAAATAAAGTTACCATCTCCGTTGTCATTAGCTCGAAGAACAATGAATACATATTTGATGAGAGGGATCAAGGTGATAGTGTAAAAGATAAGAGATAATGCTCCAAGTATATCGTCTTCCAATTTTACACCATTTGGGAAAACTGTTGCAAACACGAACAATGGTGACGTTCCAATATCTCCATATACCACTCCTATGCTCTGAAACGCCAATTTCAGTATCACTGACCACTCTAATGCCTGATCAAAAGAAGAAGTAAGTTAACTATATATCGTCAATTTTACAAAAACATAAATTCATCCACCCAAGCATTCACCTTCCATGATAGTGGGAGGTTTGACATCGACCCCTACCTTGTATATTATTTGACAAAAGAATAATTAAGATTACGGGGACAACAAGAGGAGATCAAAGGGGAATTATGGGCAACAATCATTATCAAAACTCCATTTCTATTCCTTCCTATCCATGATCATTATTCAAGGACGAATGATCTCAAGGGGGAGATATTGTAACACCTCGTATTCTAGACTATCTTCAAAGTCAGAGTATAAGCCATGCAAGTTGACTCGGATCAAGTTTGAGGGTACATGATCATTGCGGAGAAGATTATGACATTTCAGAATAGCTTGTTGCCTGCTCGTAGATATTATATCGCACTCCATGTCGTCTCTCCAAAAACATCAAATCTTGTTGTGTGAGTTAGAAACTACATGTTCATATCCATGAATTCTTTCAGAAGTATCAATATAAGAATTGTCCAAAAATGGTTCCTCGAGAGGCACATACTCAATGTTATGAAGTTCGAGTAGTTGCATTAGTCTTTCTAAAGGTCCTTTCGATCCCATCCCCCTAATATGTATTCCATATAATGAACTTAATCGACAAAATCTCGTATCACTTGAATCTTCTAGATGTTCACCCTCATTAATCGTTATCCCAAATTCTTGTTACTGATTCATCGATATTTTGTTAGCCTAAATCAGGACCATGTTTCACCTGCATAAGTTGTAGAGTTCCCAAATCCAGAACCAATTCAACTCCCTTGGCTTCCTTACAAGCTGTGTTAGCCGTGGCCAGTTTATATTGGCAGCTATTCTTCGACCTTTCCTCACTTCTTCATTGTTCAGTGTTGACTATATTCTCTACCTCTTGAATATTGGTCGAAAGTTCTTTCTCCTCCTCAATGTGAATTGTGCCAAGGGCCTTATCTTTCATCCCAAGTCGTGGGGTGGATACTTTAGCTTATACCAGTGGACCACGCATACTTCTATGCCCTTTGTGGGTGCACTTCTACTTATACTTCAATTTCTGTCAGATTTTTAAGATATATATACATATATACACATGATTTTTTTCAAAGTTAACGACTGCATGTGCACCCCACCTATACATGTGTGTCCTTCTCTGATTGTCAATGACATCTTTATTGGATCATATAGTGGCATGCTCTTGTAGCTAGGGGGGAGGCACATACAAGTCAGGGTGCTCAATTTTTTGTCCGAAAAAAATACCATATATATAAGTAGAATGATACATAAGTAACACACTTGACATAACATATTGTTGTAGCCCAGTGGTTTCAGATGCCTTTAATGGGTTTCTAACACCTTGAATGAGTCGGTGCTTGCGTATCCTGGCTCTGCCACTGCTTGTAGCTTGCAAGACCAAAAAGGTGGGGCCCCTCATACTCGTGCTTTCGTTCATACCCTTTAAAACCAGGTCCCAAACCTTATGTCCAACCCAACAGCCATACAGATTTCAGCAAACGTTTAGACAAATCGACTTCTACCCTTAATTTTTCGATATTGAGTCTAGATTTTCCAATAATAGATACATCCAATTTGTTTGAGATACTGCCAATTAAAGAGATGAAGTTTGAGTTCAAACAGAAGAACCACATGGGTGGCAAATGTTTTCTCATTTGTGTTGCTTAAACATTCACATAATCGATCCAAAAATACCCATAACTCTCACAGGAATTAAAATCAACTAGGTAAGTAACATCAATAAATACGTGCCCTGTATTCGAAAGCCCAAATTTTGACCTTCCCCTGTAATGGAGTCTGCTCCATAAAATTCCATATGATTTCATTAATACCAGGTTTTTCCCACTAAAGTTGATTTGCACTCATCCGCCATCAGCTCGTAGTAGTTTCACAGGCTGACTGATGAAAGCAGCGGTACTGGGTCTGCGAGTGAAACCACAAAACCTCAAATCCCGCAAACACTACAAGCCACGTGGGCTTTATCTCCCATTGTAGTCGTCATATTCATATGGCAAGCACGGATAGCACTATCCGTGCTTGCCATATGCACTACATTGTCTGACCGGATTTGATGTTTCAAAGAAGTAAGTAGAGATGGGTGGGGTTCAGTTGCCCCACAAAAGATCACAAATGACCGTTATTTTCAGAGCAGAGATGGGTGGGGTTCAGTTAACCCACAAAAGATCACAAATGACAGTTATTTTCAGAGCGGGGAAATATCTTTTTTGAATGGAGCGGTTTTTCGAGGATAACCTAAGTTATTTCATTTCATCATCAATACCAAAACAACATAAAATTATCATTACTAGAGATTGTGGTGGGGTGTAAGTACCCGAAAATGAAGTCATAAATATTTACAGAGAGTATTTAATCCCTCAATATGAAACTTCCTGATATAAATCCGAATTAGTTTGGTTCAAAGACGGTAAAAATAAGAATATATAATTGTTATTACCTTTTTGACCTCAGGGACCTTGCTAGATTCCAACTCTAAAGAATCATGTCGTTTTAACGTTTTGCCAGAAATTTTCTCTCCTTCTTGTTGAAGAATGTCTTGATTTTGCTCATTGCTTGACATATCTTTAATCTATTAAAAAAAATTATATTAATTTTTCCTTCATTTGGAGATTTTTTTTTTTTTTTTTTTTTTTTTTTTTTACAATTTGAGTAATCAAAAGTGGGAATTTCCTCAACATTTTGTATGGAAGAAAATGATGTTCCTTCAATAGTCTCACACGTAAATGGTTACATAGATATATTAACAACAAACATGTCAATAGACTGCCGCAACTCACGCTTCTATGTGTATCTTGATGATCCATTTAGTTAAATTTGGAAATATATAGATTATTTCTATTAATGGAATAAAAATAGATTGAATTATTTTTACATTTAGTAGTAGAAATTAGGCAGAGTTGGGATTAAGAGTTTGTAGGTTCTAAATTTTTGGATAAAAGAGAAACTTTTGTTGATATAGTGGGTTCAAACCTATAACATTAGTGTGAAAATTATTTTCAATTAATTTTTTTTAAGGAGGTTCACACGTGAAGGGAGCTCTAGAGAGCAGATAGATAGATATAGATAGAGTCGATAGACGAGACCTAGAGCGATAGAGATATATATTTAATTATCTAATACAAATATATGATCCACAAAAAAGTTATAAGATTCTTTCAAATCCACGAACCCCACTTAGCTTCACAAATTATTTATTAAGATGGGGCATAAATTTCTGTTTGTGTCCGTAAATCATTTCTACAAGCAATTGTGTTTAAAGTCTGCAACAACACATATAAGTTCTCATGAATGATGATTCATGAGCTTCTTCTCTCCACTTATTTGTCGACTATAATCTCTAACATCCCATCAATTTAAGGTAATGTTTGTCGGTAGTAGCAGTAGAGGTTTTGACTCTATTAAGATTTGTAAGGTCAGGTGTTATTTGAAGTTTTGATGATTTGATAAACATAGGAACCTTGTAAGAGAATTTGATCATTTGCATCACTATTCGTATAATTGACAGCTGGAAAAAGTACACAAGTTTCGTGAAGTTGGTGCATGGTCTCCAAGTATGGTAGAATCCTCGGTCAATGACATTTCCTTGAAGGTTGTGTCTATTCTCAATAAGGACATCCTTAAATAGACACAACCTTAGTTTATGCACTCAAAGATTCTCAAGAACAAAATGCAAAAACCACTCCTCTAAAAGAAGTATTCACCAAAAGAGCAACACGAACCAAATAGAGCTACTTGCGTCATAATTGTCTTAGGTCTTTACTTTCGTGTTTATATTGTAAATCTAATCATGAGCTATAAAGAAATTAGATCTTTTGTTTGTTCAGTTAAAAGACTAAATCAATTGAGGTTAAATGATTTAGTGGGCAACGTTGTTTGCTGCTTAGTCAAATCCTAAGTCATCTAGTGTTAGGTGGGTAGTGGGCAACCGTGTGTTACTTAGTGAATTCTAAATTACTTAGAGTCGGGTAGCTTAGTGGGCAATAATGATATTGCTTAGTTGCTCTATTTGTAGTAGGGTTGCAACATTTAGGGGGAAGGGATTTAGAGGTAAATTCATAGGTTGCAAGCAATTGTAATCTGAATCGTTGCTCTGTTTGAAAGAAATGGAGTTTAGTTGGAAAAGCCCATGAGAACATGTCGTTGTTTTCACCGCCCTTGAGCAAGGGGGTTTCCACATAAAGTGCTTGCATTGCTTTACTTACTGCTTGTGCTTGCATTATTGTTTACCGTGTCAAGGGACCTGGTCCATTGACTCTTAATGGACGCATATATCTCAACATCAGGTCTAATATCCTTTATTTATATTTATATTTTTATGTTTTTTTATTGTTAATAAAAATATCATTTAGGATAAATACTTGAATGATTCAATATCCACCTAAGAAAACAACAAAGTAAAAAATAAATTTCGACCAGTTTATCTAATTACGCTGCATGACTATAGTTTAGTTTGCTATGGAGCCTTAGATTGGTATATCTCAATTTTTTATTTTAAATTTATACAACTATTTTTTAATAAATGGATACATGGATGCTAAATACGGTAACAGAAAATTTAGAATCTCATGATTCACACTAATCATTTTTTTAATAAAATATTTTATCCAAAATGAGTTCTACTAAATTTCTATATTGTATATATATATATATATATATATATATATATATATATATATATATATATATATATATATACAAATATTTGTATAAATATAGAACTATTTGTATTTGTATATAATTATAACTTGTATATTTATATGAATATATGACTTATACACTATGGCGGAGCCAGGAATTTAACGAAGAAGGTCCAAAAATTGAACAACAAAAACTCTTTAGGGGGGGGGGGGGAATTGTTGCAACTGAGATTTGAACACACAAGCACTGAATCATATAAAATGTTTAAACACACATTCAAGACATCTTAAACCATTAAGCTATAACAACATATTATATCAAGGGTCTCCAAAATATGTTATTTAATCACTTCATGTATCATTTTACTTATTTTTTCGACGAAGGCTGTCTAGTTGGGCACACTGACATAAATGTGTCTACGCCCCTTCATATATATATATATATATATATATATATATATATATATATATATATATATATATATATATATATATATATATAATGAACCACTTCTTGCTTCAACTATTTTGATGTCACGTGCCTTAGCATCATTTATAACTTGCTATAATGTCATTGGATCGTTCTTTTTCTTGTATTTCAACTCTTGAATATATTTTTCCTCTTCAATTTCTCTAGATTTTGCAATAGACTCTTCATTGACTCCAAATCTTGTGTTAAACCCAACGAAAATATTGAAATTCAAATTGGATATGTATGAGTGATTTTAGGAGAGAATTAGGGAATAGAGAGGAGAGATAAAATTGTGTTTGCATAAATGATGAGTACACAAAAGTAGGAAGGCTATTTTTGTTTCGATATACAAAGTGCTAAGTAGTCTTGGGTCCCTTAATAGCAAAATATATTAAACTAATGTCATGCAAGTAAATGAAACTATACCTTCGTTTAATAACAAACTAGCAATGTTTGCCAAACTCAGGTAATTTTCTCAAAAATAAATGACGAATATGTATTAAAAAATAAGTCATTCTCATCGTGATACTAATTTGGGCTTTAGTAAATATTGGGTATCAATTTACTATTTATATAAGGATTTTTCAAAATGTTATACTATCTCTATAAAACTCATCTCTATTATTAAAAAGTTTACATGATATGCTATAACATTTTTAAAAAGTAATCTCTTAATTACAACTAAACGAAATTCAGATAATAACTCTTGTTATTTCATGAGACATTAATACTGAAATTGTTGTCACACTTAGCAAAGATAAACACGAATAACTTTTCAATATGGAGAAAGCAGAGATAAGAATTAAAATTCAGACAAAAATATTATATTGGTTCAATATTGTATACATATATGCGTAATATCAATTTTGTGCTATTTGTAGAATTATGTGATAATCTTTGCATGATTACAATTATCACTTAACATGTCTATTAATTCTCCGTATTAGGTTAATTCTATCTCACCGCACACTCTCATTCACCGTCACCATCTCCCTTCACCTTCGCTACCTCCACTCACACTTCCACTTCATTCACCACCTCCCTACCTCCCTGCAATTCATCATGACAAGAGTTTTTCATAAATATTGTAATTTGTATAGAATGATAATCTAAAATAACAAAATTAGATAGATTCAATTATAGTGAATCAACCATATATTGCAAAATAATATTCATAAATATTGTAATTTGTGTACAACTAAATAAATTCAGTTACTTTGAAACAACCTTACATTGCAAAATAATAAAATTAATAGGGGTTAGAATAAAAAATTAATAAGGATGAGAATAAATCTATCCTCTTTCTTGATATTGCAGGTATGAAGATTATTACAAACTTTTAACAAAGCAACACCAATTAATGTTAAAAAATGTCACATCTCGCAAATTGAAATAGTTAGGAAGAAGCTTAGAAGTTGAAATAGTCAGTTTTGAAAGAACTAAAAATCTGGAAATTTTCTTAAGTTAGGAAAAAGTGAGTTTTTTGGTCAACTTCAAACGTCCAGAACTCCTAGATAAGGATGAGTTAGGTGTAGTTCCAGATATGGTTGGAAATCCCTTGGAACAATCATTCCAAGCCGCCGAGTTTGCACGATTTCGATATCGTATGAGTGAGATATGCCCTTTAGAAGTTGGACTGTCAGATTAAGAAAATGTCCAAATCCGAGATTTTAAAGGGTGTTTTGGTCTTTTCCTTACCCAACCTAATTAATTTGTTTTTCATAATATTCTTAGGGTCTAAACTGATAGGATTCAATTTACACTATTGCCAAAAGAGTTAGGGTTTTGAGAAAAGAGAAAAGAGGAGAAAGGAGAAGAGGAAGGAAGAACGTTCAAAATCATTGAAGTTAGGCTTGTGGAATTCGTCAAGGGTGATCCCTATAAGGTATGTGAGATCTTTTAGTGTTGGTTCAGTTCACCCACACACCAAACTTGTTTCAATTCATTGATTTTCAAGTTGGTTGAATGATAAAAAGTGAAGTTCTTGAAGAATTCTTGTTGGTTGAGTTGTTGGATGCCTAGTGTTGATTTGATTCGTATTTTTGGGTTGTTTTTTTAGTCAAGTATATTGGGTATTGAGGGTACTAATGATCCTAAGTGTCTGGGAAAAGAACCATGGAAGTTTAGAGGGTTTAGACATGAAAAACAGAGGAGAAAAGTCGAGAACGCCTGTCCATATGGCCTTGAGGTGCAGCGCCTCCATAGCCCCACAAGACAATCTCTATCAGTAGGGCCTTGGGGCGGCGCGCGAGCCAGAGCGCCCTAACTTGGCCACTGAAGTTTGGGGCTTGGCGTCCCACGCCTCTCAGAGCGCTGAGCACGCCAATTCACCCCATTCTTTTTCCACATTTTCGTACTAGTTCCTAAGTAATGTACCCACGTCTCTTAGTTGATTTCATTACTCTTAGGTACATCTAAATATCATGAAATCATCCATAAAGATGAGATCATGAACCTTGAATCCATAATCTAATTCAAAGAAAGTTAAGATCAGAGTCAAAGAAGTTAAGAGTCAAGTCTAGAAGTTAAGAAGCAAGTTAAGGTAAAGTTTTTAAGAGTTCTCAAGGGTATTTAACAACGTTTTAACTTTGTTTTAAGATTAAAGTTTCAAGTTAAGTAAAGAGTAAAGAGTTGAAGTTCTTTCTTTAAAGAAATATAAGGGAACTAAGTATTCCCTAAGAATTGATTTAAGACTTAAGTTTCAAGCTAAGTAAAGAGTAAAGAGTTGAGTTCATTTCTCAAAAGCTATAAGAGAACTAAGTATTCCTTAAAAGTTTATAAATGTTTTTACATTTAAGATAAGAGGAAACTAAGATTTCCAAAAGAGTTTTGAGCAGGAAAAGTGAACATTGATTCTAAGAGAGCTTTCTAAAGCTAAGTGTTACTCAACCGAAAGAAGCAATTTCTTTTTAAAAGTATGAGCTAAAGTATATTTTTGGAGTAGTATTGAGCACCGATGTGGGGGATGAGAGTTCATATTAACTCAAGTCTCCATGAAAACCATGTAGCCATCAGGGGTACTAATGGGTCATACTTTTTAGATGATCACGTAAGTTAAGCTAGTGGATCCACTAAGTTAAGTTAGCTTCCTATACTGATGGCAAGGTATAGGTCGGTCCTAGGCAACGCAAGGTAAAGTGTTGTATCATCACTATAGCTCTTAAGTGATGACTGTCGGTTAGAGAAACTCCCACAACAGTAATTGCATGGTCCCTCAAGAGGTTCTTCTTAGTATGAATGGAGGTATGAGACTTCATTCATGAATTGTACGAGTAGACTTTGAGAGGAAACATGATATGTTTATGATATTAAGATTATGTGTTTACATCAGTTTATTTGTATTTTTACATGCATCTAAGAGCTAATTGTATCTTAGCATACACAGAGTTGAAAATCTTGTTTTAAACAACTTTCTTTATATTGAAGCAGAGCCAAGGTAAGTGTTCCTTCTTACTCTCTTCAAGCTTAAGTTGTTTCAGCATTCCAACTCGCATGCTCGTACATTCAATGTATTGATGTCAATTGGTCTGCATCGTATCATGATGCAGACACAGGTAACTAGGATCAACATCCAACGTGTCGTTGATCCAGTGAGCAACTCAGAGTCAGTTGGTGAGCCTCCCTTCATTCTGGAGGACATCTTTATCATTCAGTTATTTGTTTTTAGTTTTAAATTGTTAGGATGATTGAGGGTCCTGTCCCATCACCCCTCTTTATTTTAGAGGCTTCATAGAAAAATAGTGTTAATTTCTTTGGTCTTTTTATTTCACTTGTAAACGATTAAGACTTGATTTACCATTTTGGCTAAGTATTAATTTAAATTTATCTCTTATGTTTAAGTCTTCCGTTGAGTAAGTAAGTCAGACCCATGGTCTGCTCGAGTCTAGCAGTGGTCTTCGAGTGCCGGCCACGTCCAGGGTGTATAGGCTCGGGGCTTGACAAAAAAAATAATGTAGAAAAATAGAGAAGAAAAGAGAAGCACAAATTTTATAAAAAAAAATTGATGTGCGCTTAAACAATAGACGTAGTCGTTGGGTTCCATAAACGAGGGCAATTGTTTGATAATGAGTTGAAAGCAGGTTAACAGAACCTAAACGGAGTATTATCAATTGGGAAACTTACATAAATATACTATAATAAAAAAATATTTACCATTTATAGCAATAATATTTTTTTTCACTTGATCACTTTTTATTCATTTATAATACAAGTTTAATTCATATTACAAAGAAAAAAATTTTATTCACATATAATACAAATTTTAATGATAGATAATTCATTTATCACACATTTTGATACACTTATAATACAATGTGTCAAATTTAACCAAACAAACATGATATATTTTAAAAAACAATTATAATTCATATATAATTCATATATATTGCATACATAATTCACTTTTAATACATATTGCAGATTTAACATAGTATTGCTATAAATGGTAATAAATAAAAAGTATTGTTAAAATTAGTAATTATTTATTAAAATATACCAATTCATGTAATTTTTCCTTATCAAGTTCTTATATTTTATAAAGGCTTTTTACAAAGAAAAATATTACTATTTTATTTAGGACTTTCTACATTAAATTAATAATTAAATTTTTTGTTGATTTTAAAATCTTAAATATTATAAAACTAATTAAATAATAATTTGAGAATAATACTTAGTAAATGACATTTTTGTTTATAGTAGTTTAAAAATTTACACTAAGACTGTTGTTAAATTTGTTTATTTTTTTCTTTTTATAAAAGTTTTTAACAATAAACATTAGATAAAGTTCAATCAACATTTTAATACCTTCCGATTTTTAATATAAATAAAGATATGGATTGCTTGCATTTTGTTGTGTTAAGGTTAAGGTCTAGTTCCCCGGGAACTTTTAAATAATAAAGAGAAAATACATATTAATTATCCATCGAACTTATATCATTTTTTGGAATAGAGGAGTTCTATTATCCACGAAATCATTTTAAAGTAACATATATATCTCCTTTTTCGGTCATTCCCAATTACAAGAAGGCAGATGCAAATCACGCACTAATCCTCATCTACCACATGTCATTCACTATTTAACTTTTAACTCTTTTAAGTTTTGCCTTTAATTTTCTATTTTTATTTCTTTTGTCTTTTCTCTTTTAAATTTCTGATTAGCCTTTGACTTCTAGAACCTTTTTTTTTAATTCCACCATCACAAATCATAGTGACAACACTCCATCATTAGACTACTTAATCACTATTAAATCATGACAAATAATCAAAATATGAAAATTAGAAGTTCCATCAAAGCAAAATTTAAATCATCATCTTCATCCTAAATCGCCTTCTTTATCTATTAGCATCACCATTTTCGATCTTTAATTATTAGGAAAGAGAAAACTACGTCATTAAGTTTGAAAAAGAAGAAGATAGAACCAACAATATAGCATTTTAAAATACAAAATCTGAGCAAGAATGGTGGTTTATAACTTTTGCTTGTTGAAAAAGCTTCTTAAAAGGCTATTTATGGTGATTTGGGGAAAGATGTGTCTAATTTATTAATTTAAAAAATCAAATTAAAAATATCACGTGATATTTTAACACTGGTTTGGGATTGTAATATTACTTCTTCATGCACTCAGTTTTCGTGAGAACATAACTATGATAAAAATAGCTGAAAAGGGTGTATTTATTGTGAATATAAATAATTTCGTGGGTAATAAAATTCTCGCAAATTTTAAGTGTCTACTTCAAAAAAAAAGGGTATAAGTTTGATGGGGTAAATATATATTTTCTCAATAATAAATAAATCCTTGTATGTAGTCCCAGGTTTGTGAAGTGGACAATTTTGCACTTCATTATACTAAATTCAAACATACAAAAATAATATTTTAAAAACAAGAAATTAAGGGAGGCACATACATTAGATGCTTCACCATTATAAACTAAAATTTTGAAATAAACCCTACGACTAATCATGCTAAATCTCATATATCATTCCTACTTTCAACATACGTTTATGAGGTATGTCGAAAACTTTGCTACTTTGCCTCAAATTTCTCTTCAAGAAATTAAAAGCATAATCAATCACAACTCTCTTCACAATATTTGATCCTTTGCTTGCAATCACATCTTGTTCACCAACTAAATGAACAACCCCAACACTATAAGCTCTCTCCACCACTTGTATATCTCTCTCCGTTGAAGACGTCTCGACCTCTTGTATTTCACAATCACTCTCCAATTCCACATTGACACTCTCTTCTGTTGATACTCTGTTACTCTTTGTTGCATTCAACGAAAGAATGTAATCGTCTCGTATAAATTCCTTCAGCCTCTCCACTAATAATCTCTCGAATGGCTCTTCCTCATTTCTTACATCATTGTATCCGTATCTCACTGCACATCGAAACACATAGAGATCACTAGGTTTCACCCTCCGGAAGAGGAACCTTTCTTCTACGGGTACTTTGCTTATAGGAAGTGATTTAACTGAAACAAACACGAGGACAGAGTGTAACGCGGGGACATTCTCCACGTAATGTTTGAAGATTGGTGGAATTCCGTGGACAAGTTCAGAATAGAAAATTGCAAGGCCGGGTAGACGATGGGAATTTGTTTCATCCACTGTTTCTTTAACTTTTAAGGGAGAGATCTTGTGTTCAAGCTCGAAATGATACTTCTTTCGATACACATAGTTCCATACGTACATGATGAACATTAGGAACATAGCGAAAGCTAGTGGAAGGTAACCGCCTTGAGTGAACTTGTAAAGAACCGAGCTTAGGTAGATGAGCTCAATCGAACCAATGATTAGAACATACATGATTACGAAAAGAATGTGAGTTTTCCAAATCATGATCATAACTAGCACGAGGAAGCCCGATGTTAGTGTCATAACAAACACCACAGCTATTCCTGTGATCGAATAGTTTCATGTCACGTGTTAGACACCATCGATAAGAAGGAAGGATTTAAGTAGTATACACTGAGATATAAGAAATGCTTACCATATGCATTGCTTAGCTTTTCAGTAGTCCTGAATGCAAGCGTGACAACGACACAAGCTATCATGAGAAGGTTATTGACTTCAGGAATGTAGATTTGTCCGTGATACTTGGTAGACGTGTGCACGATTTTAACATGAGGAAAGCATCCTAACGCCAGGGATTGCTGGATTATAGCGAAAGTTCCAGAAATCAAGGCTTGACTTGCAATGATGGCGGCTAACACTGCCACTGCAAATACTGGCCAATATAAACCATCTGCACATGTAAAACACAAAATGCATCATGAGACGTTCATTTTCCCACTCATGACTTAGGCATAAACGATTTAAGTTATAAATCGACAATGTAAAGAACTGTCATCGTAGTTTTCTTCCTCAATGCTGATTATAGAAATGTGATACTTCTTCGTGATCTGATTTGGATAGTTTTTAACCGTCATTGCATAGAACTTAAACTCAGGAACGAATGTTATACTTACTAGGTATGGATTTGTAGAAAGTATCAGAAATATCATCAATGTTCCTCCTTAAAAAGGCGGCCTGACCAAGATACGCCAATATGAGCGCGGGATATGTCACACAACACATACTTATCTGTACAGATCGAACACTAAAATGACCAACATCTGCAAATAGTGCTTCACCTCCTGCAATTAATTGTTCAATTATTTTACTCCGAGTAAATAAGAAGTTTCTCATTACAGTTAAGAGTGAAGCATCAAAAAACACATTAAAAGTATCTCATTTTTCGAGTTTCATACCTGAACTATCAGATGTACGAGTTTTTTACCTGAACTATCATCAACTATTTATAAAAGCACACCTCAACTATCAATTATTACTTTTCCTTAACCGAATGATGGTGATAGTTCAGGTTGAAAAAGGGAATAACTGATAGTTGAGCTGTGTTTTGATAAATAGTGGTGATAGTTCCGGTTGCAAATTTGCACAACTGATAGTTCATGTATGAAGTTGAAACAATCGAACTACTTAAGGTATGTTTTTGACCATTAACTCTATATTTACACGCTATTGGAAGGAAATGAATACCTGTTATGCACATAACAACCCCGCCAAGTGAAATCCAAGCATTCTTTTTGTTTCTCTTGAAGTAATCTATTATGTATTTAGGATTAAGAGCTCTTATAACAGTTGGATCGTACTTGACGAAGTTGTATAGGCCAATACCAGCAATGAAAATGAACCACAAACAAAGTATAGGCGCGAAAGTGTTGCCAACTTTTTCAGTTCCAAATCTTTGAAACATAAACAACAATAATAATATGGCTACTGCAATCCAAACAAGTCTTCCTGCACACCACAATATAAGCTAGCGTTAGTCGAGGTGTGTTTCTCTAACTATTGGGTGATAGTTCAGGTTGGAAACTTAGACTCTAAAGTCATAAGTAGCCCCGTAAATTTATATGCATTTCTTACTTTGACACCTTATGTAAGACGTTCTTTCTATCGAACATTTATACTACTAAAAAAATATACTTTTTGCTGACATGACATGATATGTGTAATACACCAAAATTCAACGCGTGAAGGAGATTTATTTAGCCAAATAATATGCAATAGTTACCTTCAGTCAGCTGCGATGGAGCTGCTTCTTTGAGTCCTCCAACAGCAGACAAAACTAACCAAATTAAATGGAAAATTCAAATTAGTATCATAAACTCATTTCTACTTGAAGAAAAGAGAAATATTATTATTTTACTAAAATCTTCATTTTCTTCTATTCATTTTGTAAGTGGTCAGGAGATCTTAATTTTGCTCGTGTTGAAACATATTCCATGTATTAAGGCAATTTTGACAAATTCATAAAGACTAAAGAGATAATTATACGATGAAAACACGTATCAAATTTATTAGATTAGTGTAAACATCAAATACGAATAAATTTACGTGCCTGAAATACAGGGAGTGAGGACGCCATCCCCAATAACCATGGAAGTACCAAGCATTGTAGCAATTAACAGAACAAACTTGGCAAAATTGCTGCTTTCTAGATTCGACTTAAGCTTTGAAGCTCGACGAGTACGTCTATCTGGTAAATCAATTTTAAAATTCGACACATCTTTATCTTCTGGTTGTTGACTCGGAATTAATCCCACTTTTGAATATCTACATATCAATGAATATAACGCAAATGTACCTCCTGCAATTAAAAAAAAAAACAGAGTAATCTGTTTTTTAAAGTACTAGTTTAAATATATAAACAAATAAGAGAGGTATTTATCATTTTTTTCCTGAATAAAGTTACCATCTCCGTTGTCATTAGCTCGAAGAACAATGAAGACGTATTTGATGAGAGGAATCAAGGTGATAGTGTAAAATATAAGAGATAATGCACCAAGTATATCTTCGTCATATGTTACACCATTTGGAAAAATAGATGCAAACACATACAATGGTGATGTTCCAATATCTCCATACACCACTCCTATACTTTGAAACGCCAATTTCAATATCACTGTCCATTCTAATGCCTGGTAAAAAAAAAAAGTATATATATATATATATATACATCGTCAATATAAAAAACAAAACATGACCATATAATATTACATTGTTGTGAGGTGTCAAGGTTCAAGTCCCCAAACACTACAACAAAAATGATCATTAGCTCTTAATTGCCGCTAAATATATATTTTTAGCGGCAATTGTCACTCTTTGTATATGCCCTAAAGCTTTTAGCGACATTGATTGTAATGACACTTAACTAATGTCGGTCAAGGCTTTAGCACTCTTTAGTAATGTCAATATTTAATGCCGCTAAAAGTTGTTTTTGTTATAGTGAAAAAGAAATACATATTTGATAGCATTTCACTAGCGTTTGGTTATAGATTTCCAAATATATAAAACATGACCATACAATGTTATATTGTTGTGAGGTGTCAAGGTTCAAGTCCCGAAAAAGGAAGACATATTTGATAGCATTTCGCTAGCGTTTGGCCATAGATTTTCAAATATTATTTGGGTGAAAAATTGGATGAAATTTCACCATGTGTTTGATGATATATATGAGAAATAAATTTCATTTTTTAGGATAATGTGATTTATACCCATAAGTTTAAAAACTATCAAAACTAACCATAAGTTTGTATTAAAAGTCTATTAAATCTTCGTTGCAATAATAACAAATAGTGTCCATGACACTATAACAATGTGGTAGTTTAGAGTGAGTGCAACAAGCATCATTCCATACATTGTGAAGTAGACAAAACACATGACTTTGTTATCCTGAGTCAATTGTTCATCATTTTCATCAACAACCATATCACCGTTTAATATTCACTGAATATTTCATCACTACTTTAGTATTCACTAAACAATTTAGTAGTGTGTTTTTGTAAAAGATAAAAGTTTGGGGTAAAATTTCAATTTTCAAAAAATCCCAAATAATGAATTTGGCCCAAATATTAGGAAAAAACTAGTATTTGGAAATTTCGGATATCTGCCAAAAATATTTGTCAAATAATGGCAAATTATATGAACAAACACTATTTGCTAAATTTTTTTTCAAATATTATTTGAAAAATCTACGTCCAAACGTGAAAAAAATTCAAGTAATATGGGTAAGTTAGGACCTTTTTGGTTCCGGGGACCTTGCTAGATTCCAAGTCTAAGGAATCATATCGTTTCAACGAATTGCCAGAAAGTTTTTTTCCATTGAGTTGATGTTGAGGAACTTCTTGGTTTTGTTCATTGCTTGACATATCTTTAATTTATAAATTATTTATTTATCAAAAAGTGTAATAAAAAATGGGGAAATTCCCCAACATTTTGTTCACAAAGAACTAAGAAGAAGAAGAAAAGTATTTTGAATAATAGAAGAATAGGAAGAGATTAACTCAATTTGTTTTCAAAAAATTTAGAAGAAAATTTTAGAGTTTAGATAGAAATGAGGTTTTTATTTGTATGGAAGAAAAACATATTACTTCCTTCATCTCACACGTAAATGGTATAATTAGCAACTTGCCGCATCTCACGCTTTTATAAATAGAATTTATAATTTTTATTTATTTATTTATTATGATGTGGACTATTACGTGACATAAAAAAATATATTTGTTATGTCAAATTTATTTTAATAATAGTAGTTGAGTGAGTTTTTAAGATAGCTTAACGGGTAAAAAATTGTCTATATATTTTAACATGCCAATAAAGTATATATGTTGACTTTGATCGATCTGTTTATATATAAAAACAATTTATTATTTCTATTGTTTTTGGCATTTAATAAACAAATAATTACATTACAAATAAACCAATTTAGTCTGGTCTTGGTAAAGTAAATAGAATAAATTCAAAAATACTCCTCAATTATCGCAAAAGGTCTAATATACTCTTTATCTACCTATTTTGCTAGAAATATTTTGCACATATTTTGTCCCACTTATGCCATTTGACTAATGGTCCAGACTGAATAAAAAATATATGTTTAGATTAATGGTAGCATTTTATGATGGGGAACTTTCACATATAGTCACTTAATAATAATTATTTACTTTTCATAGCTATAGTTTGATAATTACAATTTATAGTACATGTTATATGGAGAAGAGAGGCGAGCGAGACTGGGAGAGAGAGGAGAGAGGCGAGAAAGAGGGGGGAAAGAATGGGAGAAAGGTGAATTGTATATGTATATTGGTTAGATAATTGTATATGATATATATGTATTTGTATATATGGCAAGAGAGATTGGGAGAGGGAGGAGAGAGGCGAGTGAGACTGGGAGAGGAAGGAGAGAGGCGAGAGAGATCGAAGAGGGAGGAGAGAGGCAAGAGAGAGGGCAGAGAGTGGGAGAGAGTTGAATTGTATATGTATATAATTGTATATTATACATATACATTTGTATATAGGGCAAGCGAGATTGGGAGAGGGAGGAGAGAGGCGAGCGAGATTGGTAGAGGGAGAGGGAGGAGAGAGGGGAGAGGGTGGGAGAGACGTGAACTGTATATGTGTATAGGTTAAATAATTGTATATTATACATATGTATCTATATATTCTGGTGAATTATACATATACAAACGTGACTAATTATACAAACTCGAAGTCAGCCCACGTAACTAATGTATAATGTTAGTCGTGAGTGATAATTATAACGAACTATAGCTATGATGAGTAATTAAATAGTATAAGTTTGTTTTGTTACGTAATTTTCCCTTCATGAAACCATAGAAGTGGCCATTAGCTCCAAACTATTATTCAACTCTAACTATAGAGTCTCTACAAACTCTAAATAATAGTAAATAAGAATTATGAGCTTAACCTACATAAAAAAAGAATAGGGAAAATTTTCAAAATGTCAATATTTTGACATTTAATAGGACTTATTGTCAATAGTTTCAATATTTAGTAAAAATGTCAAAAAAGAAATAATTGTTAAAAATAGAAAGGAGAAATTAAGGGGAGAGAAAAATATCAAAAAGAAACAATTTTTTAAAAAGTCTTATTAGTTATAAAAATTCAAAAACAAAGAACTAATTGGCAATTAAAATACACCAACTTTCATCTCTTTCGTATTCTTTCACCATGTTTTAAAAAATACGTCTATCACCGTTGTTCTAAAAATTCAATATTCAATTTTCTTAATTTTTTTTGTTTCTAAACACGTTTATTTACCATATATTATCATATTTGAACCAGTTTATTCTACTAAGACATCATTTTGACGTTACGAAATTATAATTTATCTTTAAGAATGTCTGAAATTTTATGAAGTTATTTGACTATCATGTTAAGGTTATGAAGTTTATGTATCTCATTTCAAGAAATTTTCTAGTATTCAGAATACAATACTGATGTATTCATGATATAGGTATTCATTCATCTTACATATGTATTTTATTTTGTTTATTTTCAATGTCACTTTGTATACCAAATAGTTTGTATTTAATTTGATTTCGTATTCGTCCTAATGTATACCATAAAGTTTGTATTTATATTTGATTTTGTATTCGTCCTAATGTATACCATAAAGTTTTGTATTTATATTTTAATTCCATATTCATTCTCAGCTATAAAATGCCAAAATACAGTTTATTTATGTATTCATTATATGTGTATTCATCCTAATTGCATCATTCAAATAGTTTTAGATTTTATTTTGCTCATATGTTTATACCAACTAGTTTATCTTTGATTTCGTATTCAGTGATAATTTTAAATAATCAAAATACAGGTTTGTATTTAGATTATCACTTTGTAAAAATAAATTTGACTACAAACTACAGAACATTCAAAATATTTTCAAATACTTTTAAGAAACAACTCAATATCAAAATGCTAATGTGATTCTGCTAAATTTGAAATATAAAAACATATCATAGAAAAAGATCGACAAAAATTATTTTAAATACTAAAAATGTGAATTACATAAATATTTGATGAATATGTTAACAAACTCATATACAAATTTTAAAAAATACGGAAAATCCTCAATACATACAATCTGAAAATTCAACATAATGTGTGATTTTGAAAATAAAATCTTGCAAAATAAATGATGAATTCAAAAATACCTTTATCAATTGAGAGATTTCTTGATTAATTGATAGATCTGAAAAAATTGTTACGAACTTGAATAATTAGTTCTTCTTCAACAATGATAGAGAATAATGGTAAAATTTTGATGAAAGAAAAAAAAAAGAGAAAAGTGAATAATGGGTATGTGGAAAATTAAAAGTTGATGAAAGAGAAAAAAAATTGAAAATTGAAAAATGAAAAATAAATTTAATGTTATTAAAGCATAGTAAGAAGTGTAAATGGGTAATGAATGTAGAATTTGATTCAAAGTTGAATTGTTTTGAAAATAAAATTTGAAAACAAATTATTATCTAAAATATTGACATTTTGACATTTTCAATAATTATTTTAAAGTGTAGATATTTTTACTAATTAAGTTAGAGATTGTGACTAGTTTGCTAATTTTTTCAAAAGAATATCGTCAAAAAAATAATAGAGAATGTGTTATGAAATAGGTCACTCTTTTGTAAATGCTAATTTGGCCTCAGAAAAATATTGAATATCAGTTTACTATTTGTATCAGAATTGTTCTAAATGTTATACTAACAATATAAAAGTTATCTCTATTATAAAAAAGTTTATATGATATGTTATAATTTTAGAAGAAAATAATCTCGTAACAACAATTGAACAAATCGGAGCGGTTAATTTATTCTTATTCATGAGACAATAATATGGAAATTGTTGTCAGAACACTTATTAGTTTGGAGAAAGAAAGATGAGCATAAAGTGCAAAAATTGAAAGAATGGGACAAAAAAAATTATATTAGTTTAGCTATTTGTATAACGGCGGTAAGGTATATATGAGATATTTTCATAACGAGAGATATATCAGCTCCAAATATGGAGAAAGAAAAGATGAGCATAAAGTGCAAAAATTGAAAGAATGGGACAAAAAAATTATATTAGTTTAGCTATTTGTATAACGGTAAGGTATATATGAGACACTTTCATAACGAGAGATATATTAGCTCCAAATAACAAAATTGAAGGGTATATCAACCTGTAAGTTGAAGAGGGTATCAACCTGTTAAAGAGTTTTGACAAATGTTAACTTACATATAACAGGTCATGTTGCTGCCTAATATGAGTTGAAGAAGAGTCGAGTCTGTATTTCTTAAACGAAGTAGAAGAAGGAGTTATTAACAAAATTAGGTCTTAGACCTAACTCACACCCCAAAAGCTAGCTCAAAGAGAGGAGGATTGCCCAAGCCTTATAAGGAGTCCACCCATCTCATTAACCACCGATGTGGGACTTTTGTCATTCTTTAACACCCCACCTCACGCCCAGTGCTTAGCATTTGGTGCGTGGGCAATTTTGATTTCGGGGGGCCCCAACATCGGGTGAGACGGGCCCTGCTCTGATACCATGTTAAAAACGAAGTAGAAGAAGGAGTTATTAACAAAGGTCGACTATTTTCATTAAGTTATACGAAGCAAATTCCAAGGAGAAGTCCCGATGCAAGAAAGAATTGTTTTACAACAAAGTGAAGAGATTACAACAAAGTGAAGAGAAGTCCTAACGCAAGAAAGAATTGTTTTAAAGAAGATTTTGGAAGTTGAACTAAGAGTTGATGATGCGGCAAAGTCAAGTTTGAGTTGGACAAGACGTTGAGGAGATTTATTCTATAAATACGGCAATAACTTCTTCAATGAAGTTTGTGCACTTACATAAGATCAAAACACGATCAAGAGGTTTGATAGAGTTGTGCGAGTTACTTGGGAGTGTTGCCAATTTGTAAGGAAAAAGTTGTAAGATTGTAATTAAGAATTTTTTACTACAATCGACTGTGTGTACGATTTATCTAACAAGTTTGAGAAACTTGACGGACGGTAGAAGACTTAAACCTGAGGGTTTTGTCTTAGGTAGCTAGGAATTAGAGTTTATAATTTCTTAGCTAGGAATTAGAGTTTATAATTCCTTAGGTTACATGGGTTTGACTCGGAGTTTAAGGTTTGACTCATAGTTTAATAAAGTGGAGTTAAATCATATTCTAAGATTGTGTCATTATTTTATTTGCTTCACGAAACGTAACTGCTGTAATCTGTAAATGAACATACAGAATATACTTGTTCCTTAGACAAATTTGGAGGTCAGAATAAACTTTTTTCCTAAAAACAATAATTAAAAATAACATGACGCAACTATCGGACAAATACAAAAGGAGTTTCAAGGCAAAATAGAACGAGTTCAGGGGTCTAGAAAGGCATAAAGTTGTCGAGGGTTTATATATCGGATATGTACAAAAAAGTATGAGTATGTCCATGAGGTAGATTGTAAGTATCAAGTCTAGATATTCTTAAACACTCTTCTGCAAAGCACTAGTCCGCAAAGGTGATTAAGAGTCTAGATGCTTCTAATTTGTATTACTTTGACTTGACAAGATAATATTAACAATTTATTATATAATGAAAATACTAGAGTTTTAGTTTTAAGATAAATATGTATAACAATTCTATAATTGTGTGCGATGGTGATTGAGAGTCTATGTTTCCAATTTGTATTACTTTGACTTGACATGGTAATATTAACAATTTATTGCCAAAAAATATATATACTAGAGTTTGTTGTAAAACTTAAGAACAAAAGAACAATATGAAGATGAATACATTAAAAATATAAGACAAGAGGAACAATATATATGAGATAACTTTATTTCTTTCAAGTATTCACCAAATCTTCAAGTGTATACAATATGAACACGTAGGCCTCTATTTATAATGTAACATAAAGGCATACAAAAGGTTAGTCATAAATATGACATTTAACGTGAATATAATGGAGAGGTTATAAAAGTGAAAGGTTACAAGAATAATGTTATAAAGGTGGAGGTTATAGTCATCTTCATAATGAGAAAAGTAGTCGAGATAATGGATGAGTAACTTGTTGGTGTAGTGGACATCCACACTATAATATTTTATAACACTCCCCTTTGGATGTCCACAGATAATATGCCTAGTTAAAACCTTACTAGGAAAAATCCAGTGGGAAAATATCCTAGTGAAGGAAAAAAAGCACACAAATCTTTTAATATGCTTGAATGTTGTCTCGTTAAAAACCTAACCATGGAAATCCATTTGGGACAAAATCATGGTTATGGAAAAGAGTACAACGCGTATTTTTCTCCCATGATAAAAACTTAACTTGATATCTCGGAGAAAATGCATTCCAATCTTATATCACAACTTCTCAAATATTGATGTTGGTAATTCTTAGTGAATAAGTTTACAAGATTATCCCTTGAACGAGCCTTTGAGCGTCTATCTCACCATTTTGCTACAGATCATGTGTGGAAAAAACTTTTGGTGAAATATGTTTTGTCTGATCTCCTTTGATTGTATCCTCCATTCAATTAAGCTATATATTATTTTCATACATGGTGGTTGGATCCTTTGCCAAAGGAAAATCACGTATTTTCTTAATATGATAGGTCATGAATTCAACTTACTTTATAGATCAATATTAGTTCTGCATGATTTGAAGGAATGGTTACCAATGTTTGATTTTTTGAATGTCAAGATATTATTTTTTCTTCATATGCAAGCAAATAGCTCATTTTTTATCGAGTTTTATGCAAATCAAATAAATATTCTGCATCTACATAATTAAATCATTTATGACTCAAAGATTGATCATTTCAATTTTATTGAAGATCGTCTTTTCTTCTCAAATAAAATCACACATCTTTTATGTGTTAAGTCACTTGTTTTGTTAGTTTCTTGTCATAACTTGAATGATACTATTACAATCCTTTCACATAGCTTTCGTTATGTATATCAAATAATCTTCTAGCATTTGCATAACCAACAGTATATAAATGCAACAATTCACTAATACATGAAATTCATAATCATTTTTATTAGGTTGAAAAGATTATTTATTTGTGTTAAGCAATCTCAGAACCATTGAGTACTCAATGAAATTATTTTGAGACATTTTAAACCCTTCAAGAATTTTTATATAACATTCATCGTCTAGTTAGACATGATAATTAGTGATTATATTAATTCAAGTATTTAATCTATTGTCTGAATGAAATAGTCTCATTGCGTCCGCCACTGTAAAATATATCTCCATCTAATAATGTCAGGACTTCTGCGAAAAACACTTTATGTCTCGAGGCACAAATCGTACTTTATATCTTACGATTATACTTTCGCACAATAATTCATTTTTACCCCACTGACATATATTTTGATCTTTGAACTACAAGTTTAAAACATCACTTTTCTAAGTGAAATAAAATATACTTGAATAATGTATTTTATTTGTTCATTCATTTATCTGTCGACATTATATGACAGATTCAAATTTAAGATTGTTGTAACCATTTGTAGCATTGAATTTTACTTCATATCAAAGATACCGTTGACGGTCAATTGACTCGATTCCAATACGACATAACTTATTGAGATTTATTCATTTTTCATCATTTTCAAGTACCTGAACCTTTGCCAAGGTTTTATGAAGTGTTATGTCATAGTGCTCTTTCAAAGCACTTACCTCATTATCATGACCATTTTGATAATTTGCTCCTCTCCTTTCACAAAAATTTTTACGTTTGGAATCGATTGATCTATCACGCTTCTGGCGCATTATAGACTTTGTCCTTCAAGGACTATTTATTAGAGCATTTGTAGCTTGATTAAAATATGGGGTCAGCAAATACATTTGGCAAATTATATGTAAAATTTTGCAAATGAATTATCTCTTGAACTTCAAGTTGAAACTTTTTTAACGAAGATCTAGATAATTCACCGCACACATAATTTCAGTTGTTAAACATATCTCCCCTAATGTTAGGAAATCTAACATTCAGCCCAACCTCATTTGGGGATCCATCTTTGTGTGTGTTGGACAATAAAATTATATGTGCACACATCAAATTTTTAGATGAAAATTATTTGGTTCCTGACCCTGAACCAATTGTGATGGGAGAACCTTGTTGGATTGATATATACAAGTTAAATAAACTCATCTCATACCTAATTTTATTTGAGAGATTTGTACTCATAATCCTTGGTCTAACTATAATTTGAGGCATACAATTTCTGTCAAACCAACCGATATTATCAACATAATTTATAGTTTGAAACTTTGCTCTTTACTTAACAATTTGAGTAAACAACCTTACAAAAATCAATTTGTAAGTTGATACAAATGCACATGTGACCATACCATAGATGCATCTATTAAATCATAATAGTAAGCGATCCACATGGCAGGTGAACGGATCCATATTCATCTTTTTATGTGTTCCAAATAATTCAGGGGATACAATCACAACCTTAGCTAGTACAATGATCATTTTATCATGAGAAATAGCAACACAAGAGAATTCTTGAAGAATCTTTTATTTCTTCAAACATATAGTCATATGAATTCTCAATTTCTTTTGCATCACATTGAATCGGAATGGTCAACCGATTATGCCAACTGATATTTATTGTAGTAAACTTTTAGTTTACTTTTGCATGTGATTCCTTTATCATGCTCATATTTTTATTCAACAAACAAGAGAAATGTGGGTAACCTTTTATGTAAATATTCATAACCCGCTTTGATTGAAGTAACTCGGAGATATTTAATCTTTCATTAATTTACAGTCTCAATATAATAATTTTCAATTCCTATGAAACTTTAAAAAGTTTCTTTTGAGACTTACTACAATCCCAATATTATGAACAATTTCATTCCGGGTACTAACAAAATCGTTCTTTCGAAACTATCAATTAATTTTATGTACAACAATAAATTTCACAACACCATTTTCATGGTGACCATCTCCTTCAAGGAGAAAATTATTATTATGGCATGGTTAAAATTATTACATGGAAGACTTATTTCTTGACAACTAATGACAAATTTGTATTGTCACACAATAACATTTATTTTGATCATGGCCACAACCTTTATAGAAAAAAATTATTTCTTTCTTTTGTCCTCCAATAGTTCATAATAATACATACCACAATATTTGTGTAGTACTCAAAGTATATGACCAAAATGATCATTTATGTCAAAATATTTTCTTTCAATCTCTCAAACCTCCCGTATTGGTGAGATGTGACATTCCAACAGTACATGAACATGTTCTTATCCATATGAACACAAGTCACATTTTCTTTAAAAAAAATGGAACATAACCATTTGTACATGTTTCATAAATTTTTATTAGAAACTTATTGTCATGTTTTGACATTATCAAATTTATGTGACTCACGTCAATATCACTTTAAGAGGTCAAATATATCAATTGTACTACCACTTTGTATTTCTTTATTTTGATGGAGGATTACAAAATTTTTCAAATTGGGTTGCACCAACAACAATGTGGTCAATAACTTTTCATACCATTTTGATGGCAAAATCCTTCATATTTGAAGGACCATCTTAAGAACTCATAATGTTCTTCCTTTTAATTACAACAATGATAATCATTAACATTTTACCATACTCATATTCATACATTCAACCACTTGTCATTTTTCAGATAAAAGAATGGAGAAAATTTTATGACTTTCAGTCAAAAGTATACAACTTTATGTTAGTCATTATTATGTCATCACTATAGTGCATTAGGAATTAAACCCAATGTCTTACTCATATAACGACGCCTTTGGTCATGTATCAATGAGATTTGAACTCAACTTCTTATTATCATGATGTAACGAGAATTTAACTCGATGTCTTATCAACTTGGTGTGGTGAAACCTGAACTCAATGTCTCACTCTCAACCAATGTCTTAATAAACCAAATGTATTATCAAAATTAAATATTGAATATCATAAATATAATCTGAATTTGACTTAAAATAATATAAAAATGAACTAAACTAATTAATTAGAATAACATGTTGGAACCATAAAAAAAAATCCCAAGTAAAATAAATTAAAACATTTTAATAGTCCCTCACAATATTATTATGAAGATTATCATAATTTACTAACCATTTTAAATAACCACAAAACAAATTTTGTTAGTACATATAATATATAAGATATGAAGTATACCTTGCGCCAAAGAACTACTAGGATAATTCATAAAAATCAAGAAATATCTACCATTGGTTCTTGACAAAGAATGAGCAACTCGTGCTGATAACGTGTTGTAAAACTTAAGAACATAAGAACAATATACAGATGAAGGCATTAAAAATATAAGACAAGAGGAACGATATGAGATAATTTTCTTTCTTTCAAGTGTCCACCAAATCTTCAAATGTATACAATATGAACCCTTATGCTTCCATTTATAGTGTAACATAAAGGCATACAAAATGTTAGTCATAAACATGACATTAACATGAATATAATGGGAAGGTTATGAAAGTAAAATGTTACAAGAATAACGGTTATAAAGGTGGAGGTTATGGTCATTTTCATAGTGAGGAAAGTAGTGGAGATAATGGATGAGTAACTTCTTGGTGTAGTGAACATTCACACTATAATATTTAAACAGAGTTTTAGTTTTAAGATAAATACCTTTGACGCTTCCGTAATAGTGTTTTAGTTTTTGAAGGAGAACTCAATTTGTAAGTGGTTATTTACGGGATTTGTAACTATCTAACATTAAAAAATAGATTAATACTTTAAATTGAACGATTTTATTAGTATAAAATAAAACTTAAATAACTTTACTAGATAATTTAGTGATCTTTCAAGATATTAACGTTGCTCCCCTCTATACACATGGTTGTCTTAACCCCTAGGCCACTAAAGTCATTGCTTGGGGCCCCATATATTTTGGGGCCCTCATTTTTAAGAAATAATTACTTATATATGTTATCTTTAAAAAAATTATATGATGAGTGTTATGATTTCTACGAAGGAAATTGCATATGAGATGAAAATAAATCTAAATTTCGTAAGAAATAATTTAATAAAAATATGAATAGCAAAATCACAAATTCCCTTGAAGAATCTTTAAAAATTAATTGTTTTATATATTATTTTAGACTATATAAGAAATGTGAATAGCAAGCAGCACTCCGTCGACATGCTTGCATATTCACATTTCAAACAGAAATGACCCACTTCTATAAATGGGCCCACTTTTATTACTTTTTAATTGTATTATTATTGCTTATACACAATTACACAAAAGTGGGCCCACCCCTATTACTATTTTTTAATTGTATTACTATTGCTTATACATATTTACATAGCAAAAATAATTGGGCTTCCTTCCAATTTCTTGTATTTGTTAATTTTAAATGTTATTTGCCTCTTAAAAATTAATTTGACTTCCAATTCTTTCAATTGTTAATTTTAAATGTTATATGCCTCTTAAATTCTAATTAATTTGCCTTCCAATTTCTTCTATTTATTAATTTCAAATGGTATATGCCTCTTAAATTCTAATTAATTTGCCTTCCAATTTCTTCCATGGGATAATGCACAAGTACCCCCTCAATCTATGTCCGAAATCTCAGAGACACACTTATATTATACTAAGGTCCAATTACCCCCTGAACTTATTTTATAAATAATTTTCTGCCCCTTTCGGTCCTATATGACACTATCTTGTAGGCCCAGCGTGTGTTGACATTTTTTTCAAACTAGTGCCATGTAGGCCAAAAAGGGGTAAACAATTATTTATAAAATAAGTTGAGGGGGTAATAGGACCTTAGTATAGTAGAAGTATGTTTCTGAGATTTCAGGCATTGGTTGAGAGAGTACTTATGTATTTTCCCTACTTCCATTTATTAATTTTAAATGGTATATGCCTCTTAAATTCTAATGAATATAACTATTTTACCACAATATTTATATTAATTGACATATACTTAAATAATTTAAAATAATTAATTAATGTTGACGATAAAATATAGAAAAATTAAAAAAAACCTTGGTATACTAACCATGCAATTTTAAATAAATATTAATTATGAAAATTTAACTATTTTAATATCAATTATTTATATTTTATTATTCCATCTTCTATCTTACATAAAATAATATATAAATTTTTATAATTAATACATATATTGATAATGCTTGTTTCTGAATTTACATTATCAAAAAATTCATACTAAATAAGTACTTACTACTTAAAATGTAGCAAGTATCCCTATGATTTCAATTTAAAATTTTAATTTAATTATCCAAAATTCTACCATATTTTATTATTACTAACTAAGAAATACATTTCTTTATTAATTCTCTAACCTTTTTATTCATAAATTTTCTTTGATTTCTAATGTTAATATTAATAGTAAGAAAAAACAAATTTTATTATATTTTAAAATTAAAAATATCACAAATAAAAATTATGAATTTTCTATAAAAATTGCCCGTGCTTCCCCTTTTCTAGTATATATATATAGAGAGAGAGAGAGAGTAGTGTTGACACTCAATTTTGGCCTAACATTTTAAAAAATTTATAATTTTATAGTTTCAATTTCGATTTGCTAAAATCACTTAATTCATATTCGAATCAATTAATTTATTTTGTTTAGATTAAGAAGCTCTCTAAATTAATTTATGTGAATTCATCCATTAATCAATTACTTTAAATCATTCAAATAGACAAATTTTGGATTTTTTTTGCATTTGTCCCACATCGCTTCCCACATCTATTTTGAACCCAAAATTGGTCCTATATAAGCCCCTCTTCATTACACCAAAGAGGGAAGAGAAATAAAAAGAGGAGACGAAAGAGTACCCAGAAATTTTTCGGGAATTCTTGGTTCCATAGTTTAATATTTTTAAAATATTTTCGCGGCTGTTCGAGTTTGGGGAGGTGGTGGATCGTCTCCGTTAAATTCGCAGTTTCGGTTCGCTGTCCAGAACCAGGTAAATTCTTTCTTAGCTTTGTATTATTTAATTTCTAGCTTTTCTATCTGTTATATGTTAATTAGCTTTGTTTTAGCTTTCGTGCATTAGGTTGTGGTATGACATTTTAGTAGCGTTTCTCTTGTTCCTACTGTTTTATTTACTGTTAGTTGTAAATTTATTTATTTATTTATTTTCTTTAGTTTTGCTTATGTTTCTTTAGGAATTTATTTGTGTATTAGTTATAGTTTAGGAGTTATGGCCAATGACAAAACTCTCCGTCGGTTTTGGAGGCCTACGTAATATTAAAAGACGGAAATTTTTAGTTCAAGTTTTAATGCTTGTTATTGTTTAGATTTATTCCATTTTTTTCATTTATTGTTATTGTCTTCAATTGATCCGGATATATTTAGTTGGTGAATATGCTTCGTTATTATTATTAATTATTTATTCTATTATTTATCCCTTGCAGTGAATAATAATGTTGTTCAATTTAAAGTGATTTTAGTTAATGATGATGCCCATTTGTTTTGTTGTTGCAAGGTCAATTCACTTTTATTATTTCAATATATTACCATTATTATTATTGAGCTATAAATTTAATGACATTATATTCCTTTGTTGATTAGTTTGACGGTCAAAATATATTTGCTTATTTTATTTGTTTCTTCTAGCGTTATATATTCAATTTGTCATTGTCAATAATGTTAGTTGTCTTTACTGTTCATGTTGATTTGACCAACTATTTGAATTCTTTTGAGGGGTCTGACATGAAATGTCACATTATAAGGTTATTTCCTTCAATAATTGTTATTATTTTTAAGTTGTAGTTTTTGTCTTGGATTGTTTTAGAGACATTTGATTAATTGTTAATTTTATTTAATTGTTAAGAAACCAATAAAATGGCCAATGAAAAATCTATCCGTCGGGTTTAGAGGCCTCCCCATTTTAAAAGACGGAAAATTTAGTTAATTTTATATATTTTGCTTGTTAAAAATGGCCGATGAAGAAATTACCGTCGATTTCCAAGGCCTTCCATGTTAATAAGACAGATTTTTATTTTTAAGTTATTATTTGAGTTATTCATTTTTTTATTTATTTATTTAGTACTAACTCTTTTACTGAGTGTCTTCACAGGTACCCGGAGGTGCTTCTCCTTGAAATTATTCGAATGTAATTCGAATCATACTTTTATTTCATTATTTTGTATATATTGACGTTAGGCAAACTTTAGGCCGTTTCTTATATTTATTATTTTATTATTTGTACATATTGAATGTTTATTATACTTGTACATTATTTTATTTTCCTCCTCAATTTGAAAAAAAATGAATTCAGTCGGGACCCACACTTGTGGATTTCGAAGGGTGCCTAACCCCTTCCCTTCGAAATAATTTGAACCCCTTACCTAGAATCAAATTGGTTTCGTAGATCACTTAATGGTTTCCTAGTTTTTTCCTAAAATTAGGTGGCGACTCTTTTTAAAACTGTTCATTTTTAAAATTCACTAAAATTGAATCAATTAATAATTTTTTGAGTTGCCGCGACGTTTCGCCCTATTTGAACAGAGTATGGATGTAAACAAGTAGATCAAACTATTTTTTTACTTCAAAAAAGATTTGAACCAATTGAAGCATATAAAAATATTTTTAATTTATTATTTAATTAGTGGTAAAATATTGAGATTTCTAGATGATGAGAATTTAAAAGATATTGTCTTAACCTTGAACTTTCTTTAATACGTGTTAAAAAGGGAAATAATACAAGTAGAATATAATGATCTATAATGAAAATACTAAATCAAATAAAAAGACTTGATTCTTTCTAAATTGCTTATAGAATAATGTTAACAGTTCCCGTAACTCTTGCGAAAAGAAGTTTTTTTGAAATTAAAATTGATTAAATCTTAAGACATCAATGTCTTAAGAGAGATTGAATGAATTAGCATCATTTGTAAAGGAATTACTAAAACAAATTGATTATAAAACAGTACGTGATTCTTACATCTAAAATAGCTAGAAAAGTAGATTTTAAATTAAAGTACATATGATGAAAAAATTAAAATATTAGAGTCACTCTCATAGATTTCGCTTTAGGCCCCCAATATTGTTGAGTCGACACTGTCTCTATAGATGATCCATTTGGTTCATATGTATATGTATATTGAAATAACTATGAAGAGAGTATTTTCAATATTGGTGGACTCAAGTATAGTACACACCATTTCATGATGACTGACTTGATCCATGGAACCAGAGGCGAAGCGAGAATTATTAGTTTTGGGGTTCTAAATTTTGTTAATAACCGTCAATCAATTTTGTTAGGAGTTCACAAATTGATATACATAAATATTTAATTAATTTTCTAGTATAAATTAGGATCCACAGAAAAGCTACTGGGTTCGTCTGAACCCATGAACCCCACCTAGCTCCATCTCTCTGCACGGAATTATTTACTACTATGGTAAACTATTAAGAAGAGAGTGACGATCCATGGGACTATGGTAAACTATTGAGAAGGGTGAACTTATCATAATATTATGGTGGAATTAGAATGTCAGTTGACAATTTTATATTCGATGACCAGTTTATTCATGTGTTTTTTTAATTAAGATCGAAGCACTATGTGAGTTTCGTTTTCAAACTCATTAAACTGTTCATTTATATGACTTCAGAATAGAGGGATATTCACGTTTTCGTGCCCGCCTCTTCAAGAGCTTTGGACCGGCCATAACATTCGAAATTGGAGAAACAAATTAAGAAAACTCTTATTTTATCAGTAGGATATATAATAGTTATTTTTTAGCCACATTTTTTTCATCAATCTTCTGCACTAGTCACTACTAATGAAGAGAAAAAAGAACTACATTTTGTGTGAATTAGAGAAAGTTGGATGAATTTACTATATAAAAAAAAAGGATAATGCAAAAGCACTCCCTTAACCTATGCTTGAAATCTCAGAGACACACTTATACTATACTAAGGTCCTATTATCCCCCTGAACTTATTTTATAAATAATTTTCTATCCCTTTCGTCCTACGTGGCACTATCTTGTGGACCCAACGTGTGTTGACATTTTTTTTCAAACTAGTGTCACGTATGCCGAAAAGGGGTAAAAAAATTATTTATAAAATAAGTACAGGATAATAGGACCTTAGTATAGTATAAATGTGTCTCTGAGATTTCAGACATAAGTTGAGGGGATATTTATGCATTTTCCTTAAAAAAAAACAAATATCCAATTCCCATTATTTACTTGTTAAATTACAAGTGAACAATGAACCAATTAAATAATTTAAAGAAAAGTTTGAAAAATATTTTAACTTTTATCGAAATTGTTGTTACGATATCAAATTTTATAGACGATCTTCTAGCACTGCACTATTTAATAGTGTATTTTAAAGGTATATATGTGCCTACGTGGACACATTAATATTTATAATGATACAATATTTATGATGTCCACGTGGGTACATATATACATTTAAAATATACTACGTGCAGGATAAAAGGTTTTTGCCAAAATTCAGTATTGTTATAATAATTTTAGTTAAAATTCAAATGTATTTCAGATCTTTTTTTTCAATAAATTTTAAAAGCTCGATCAAATGTGTTAATATAAATCTGAACAAAGAATAGAGTTCCTAGTAATACTACTCAATTATTGTCCTAAAAAAATGGAGAAAAATTATTGTAATGCATTAATTAGGGACAAATATTAGATAATGTAGACCCACCATTATATAAATTGACTATGTGAATTGAAACAAACTGTCTGAAAAGGTTATCAAATTCCAGGTAATCTTATTATAAACTAATAATTGTCCCAGATATTCGTGGCATAACAAAATAATTGATACACATGCAATGTTTTATCTTCTAGAAAACACTTGAAATTATTTAATAAAATCTTCTTAACTTGTTGAATTGTATTGATTAGATGTGATATGAGAAAGAAAAAAGAAACACATATAATAACACCCATAACTCTTTTGCACTTCACCTATATATATTAATTATTTCATAATTTTATTCTTTTAGTATTTTTTATTTCTACTGAGCAAAAAATGATATTTCTGAAAGGAAAAAAAAAACTTTATTAAAGAGGTATTTTTTTATACTCTTGTTGACTAAAAAAATAAACTAAGCAAAATATATATATATATATATATTAAGCGTAATACAACTTTGTCCATTCAAGGGCATTGCTTACTGAATAATGAAGCTACAAAGTCGAACCGAAAATCAAACTAAATCGTAAATTGAGTTAATCCGAAAAAAACCGATTAGTGGTTGGTTTGACTTAGTTTGGTGTTGAAAAAAAATTCGACTATATTTGGGTTGGTTTGATTTTAACTAAAAAAAAATAACCCAAGACGAAACCAACCCGACACTATATATATAATTTAAAATTTTTATTTTACACATAAAAATATTTACTTTTTCATAGTTTTTATCTTTTAATATATTATTTTAAGTTCGAAACTTAGAATTTTGGATGGTTTCATAAATATTATAGTCTACATGTGTTGGTAATTATAATAATACTTAAATCAAAATCAAATTAATACTAATGCAAAAAGAAAATCAATTTAACACTAAGAGACAATAATCTAATTTTACTTTCCTTTAATATTTAGTCATGTAACTAATACTTATTAAACTTATTTTAGCTTGATTTAGTACTTTTAAATTATGATCATTTTCGTTATGACTTGTTAATTTGCAATATTTATTTTACACAATTTCATTATATATATATATATATATATATATATATATATATATATATATATATAGTGTCATTAATCATACCATTATTTGTGTTGTATTCAGAAACACATTAGATAGTTGTATTTTGGTAGGATTGAAGAAATATTTGAATTACAAGTAAATTATATGTTTATATAAATACTTTAGCGGGAAATCCCGCAAAAAACAAAAAAAACCGAGGTTGAAAAACTCGAGTTTTATGATTTGATTTGGTTTATAGATTTAAAAATTCGATATAAATAATTTAATTTGATATTTGAAAAACCCGAATCAACTCGAGCATATACATCTATAAATGAAGCGAAAAGAAAATTACGATATCGATATAAATTTTCATAGGGGAAAAAGTATATCTTAAATGCTTTTTTTTCTTTTTTAAAGTTTTAATAGGTAATATTACCTGATATTTATATTAATGAAAGATAGAAAAATACGGTTAAAATATCTAACATGCTTACTTAAGCACCATAGTCATAAAATAAATTAAGAATCTTTGACCACAAGGAAGTTTATTCTAATTTAGATGCAAATGAGTAAATGACTAACCAAAATACATGACTAAATAAAATAAAGAAATAACCTCACAACAAAACTTGTCAACTGGCCCGGATCAGCCCGGATGTAGCTCATTAAAATTGATAAAGCCCGAGTCAGCCCGGCCCAATTCGGAGGGTTTGACTAGAAGATATTCGAAAAGGAAAAATTGTATAAAATAGCAAATTATTATTTTAAAATTAAATGTTATAGTTTATTTTATTCGTAATTCGCAGGAAATATCTCATTTTTTTATCATCTCATTTGTATATGAAATATACAAATAGATTGAAATATACAAATGTAAGATCCACTGAAATATACAAATATAGGACCCATGTAGGATCCATTTATATACTGAAATATACAAATAGACCTAAATATAATTTTTTTGTGTATATGTATACCGAAATATAAAGATTAATAATCATATCAAACATAAACTTTGTTATGAAGCGCAATTATACAAACTATAAGTATAACATACAAATATGATTTTTATGTTTGTTATATGTTAAAGTTGTTCATCCAGAAAAGGGTCTGGGCCAGTCAGACCAACTTGGAGTTCGATCAATTTGAGGTCATATCAATTTTTTACACTTTCATTATATTTTTTATTTACTTTTCAGATAATCTGATGATATAAATATTATTCTACGTAGGGGTGTGCAAAAAACGAACCGATAAAAATGCTAATTATTTTTTTAAAGGGTTTTTAATGGTTTAATAAAAAAATTATTGAATTATCGGTTCGATATTGGTTTTAATATTGGGTAAACTGATAAAAGTAATTTACAATTTTTACTTGTACATAAATATTATATATTAATTTTAGTATCTTACTAGTTACTATATTTGTCCTTTAACCTTCAATTTATACTTACAATGACTTTGAGTTCACAATTTCACATTATACAAAACGTTAAAATCTAAAGTAAGAACCTTATTCTTCTTAATTATTTCTCTCTGTGTTATACTTGTATAGTTCTTTTCATGTTGTTATGATTTTTTCTATTTTATGAGCATTTGTAAAGTTACATTATTGTGTTTTCGCATCAAATTTATTAGAAAAGTCATATATTTGTTTTATAAGTATTTTCTGATTGGTTAAACCGATAATCGAAATGTTAAGAATCAAAATCGATAAAAATATCTTATTAATTTGATTATTAATTTAACACATTTAAAAAATCAAAAATCAATAGGACAAAGCTATAATATATAAAATCAAACCAAATCGACACACATCCTTAATTCTACGCTCTGTCAACATCTATAAAGTATTAAAGAGTGAAGCTAAATAAATTAAATGGCTAGTGTGGAAGCAAATGGTGGGACCATAAGCGTAGATATGAATAGGTACTATTAAATTTAAAAAATCTAATAAACAATTAGTGTATTATCTTCTTGTTTATGAAGATTTTAGGGAGATCTCAAAACCCTAACTAACGTATCTTCTTCTTTATCACCTTTCAATTAAAATACCAAAAAGAAGATCAAAATATATCCATAAGAGCATAATTAGTTCAATGGACAATAATTATCTTTGGGAGATCTTCACTAATAACAAACAAAATATTAGTGAAGATCATGTTGATCATCACCACCACCTACTTCAGTTTCAGATTCCTAATTTCCAATTAAATGGATTTTCCCAACAAGATAATCAAGATCTCATAGAGGGTCATGTTGGTTCGTCAGTTATTACGTCTCAGTTCCAAACAAGTTGTGATCAGCTGTATAAATCTTCAACCGTCAGCACAAATACTTCAATTATTACGCCTCAGTTCCAGACAAGTGATGATTGTTTATGTAAATCTTCAATTAGTACGAAAAGTACTTCAATTATTACGCCTCAGTTCCAGACAAGTTGTGATCGGCTGTATAAATCTTCGGTCAACAAAAGTGGTACATCAATTATTATGCCTGGTCAACTCCAGACAAGTTGTGATCGACTATATAAATCCTCGCTGGATACTCAAAGTACTAATCTTGATAGTACTATGGAGGGGTTAAGAAGTCATGATGAATCAAATAAGCTCAAGAAAGCTGTGCATAGAAATATTGAAAGGCATAGAAGGCAAGAAATGGCAAATCTTGTTACTTCTCTAAGATCTCTAATTCCCATTGAGTTCATCAAGGTGAGATAACTACTCCTTTTAGACTCTGACGTTACGTTCATTAAGAAACAATGATTAATATAGGTATTTTACTATAAAATCCATATTAATTGTTGTATACTTTTTGGTCTCGAGAAATGATTTGGGAATAAGTAATTAATATTAAGGTGAAAAAATATTTTTACTTGATATATATTAAAGTGACAAGTAAAAATTAAAATCTATTTTAAAATACGGGACATAGTTTCATTTTCCTCTACTCCTTTCCTTGTAATATTTATTTTTTTGAGAAAAAAAATGTTGAATATATGATCATTGAGAAAAAAAAATTAAAAAAGGTTTCCAAGATTAAGTATATATATCAGCTTGTGTTATATATTAATTCTAGTTTCTCTTTATGTCTTTCTTTCTGTAATTTTGGAAGGGTTTTATTGAGGAAAAAATAAAAGAACTTTTGCACTAATAACATAAATCATTTTTTACATTATCACTATAATTTAACATGTTATACATGTTATTTATCATTTTATCGATGCGTATCGCAAAAATTATTTGCAATTACCTTTTAAATGACTTGATTGTATAAATAGTTTTTATCTTGTCTGTGCACAGACCATTTGAACATTTTTATTTTACAATTATAATATGATGTGAATTTTTGTTATAATATAGGGTAAACGTTCAGCATCAGATCATATGCATGCAGCTGTGAATTATATAAAGTATCTTCAGAAGAATATACAAGAGTTGGATAATACAAGAAAAAATATTATTTCATTGAATGATAAAAATAAAATTTCAACACTTATTGATACTTTTCAACAAAATAATAATTGTGTCACAGTGAATAAATGTGAAGATGGTATGGAGATTTTGATTAATGTCAATAATAGCCATAAAGAGGAAATATTTTCTTTATCCAAAGTGTTGAGATGGCTACTTAAACAAGGGCTAAATGTGGTTAGTTGTGATAATTCCAAAAAAGATGAAAGGACTTTGATCAGGATCCAATGTCAGGTAAGAAATATTAAGACATAAATTATATATTTCAATATTTCAAATAATAGTTTGATTATTAGTATTTGATATACTTTTTTTGTTTCAATTTATACTACTAATTATAAAAACATTGGAATTAGCGCTATATTCCGTCGCTGGTCCGTCGCTATTAAATAAATCGTTAATTCATTGTTAAGTAGGATTAGCAACTATTTGTTTTGTTTAGCTACAAAATTTATTTATCGCTAAATTCAGTTGTTGTTTTTTAGTTGTTGTGTCTTAGTTATTTTTCTTTTTTGCCTATTCAAAAAATATCACATTTTTATGTTAAATTATTAATTCAAAGCTTTCATTCTACATCAAATGACTCTAGACATAGAAATGACATGACAATTGAGATGTTTTATACTATAAGATTCAAAAGATATATGATATGTTATACATTATTATAGTTTAAAATGTCACAAGATTATTTAAAATTTTCTTTATATTCATAAATTTTGTGTTCAGTCAAACTAAGAAATATGAGATAAAACGAAAAAAGAGTTGATATTATGTACATCATAATAACACAAGAGGGGGTGAATTGGGTTAGCATAATTTTCGCCTAAGCTATGGATCGACTAGGTTGCTTTATTTGTTCCTTGCTTCTAAAATGTAGAATTATGAAGTGCATTAAAGTAAAAACACAATTTTTTTACGTGAAAAATATCCGATTCTTTTGATTATAAATTTCCAAAATGGCATAATATTTTTTATTTCATATTGTATTATATGTTCTCTAAAATAATCAAAATAATATCCGAATCCAACAATGCCATTATAATTTATAAAGAATTTTTGTGTTATATACCTCTAGAATTAAGGATACAAAATGTTGTAGTTCATTTATTTGGAATATATTTACTCTTCAAATAAATTAATTAATCATTTTCTTGCAGGTGAGTGATATATCATCAGGTCTCACTGTAGTTGGGCTGCAAAAAAAACTGACTGATGTGATTAATTAGCGTTAAATAAAGACGGATTCAAAATTTAAATTTGGTACGTTTAATTTATTAAATTCTTAACACTGATTTAGCTATATTTTTGAAGTCATGAGTTCAAAATCTATGTTCCTTATATCATTTGCTAAACTTTCATAGTTTTCACGTGTGTATATATCTAAAGGATGAGTTTATTCGGTGTGAGACTTTGATTAATTTTAGGATGAGTTTATCTCGTGTTTGGTTGGAGATCATAGAATCACAAGATAACTTTTCCAAAACTGTAGTGTTATTTTTATCTTACATCGAGAATAGAATAACTAATATCAAGATAACTTGTTTGTCAACCAAAAGACCCTCAGTGTTATATGTTAGTATTTGGACCTATTATTGCATGCAGTTTTTTTTTATTATAAGGACTTGATTTTAGTGCTAAAAATTATTGAGAGCATATTGCTAAAAGTAAGACACCTCCTAGCTGGCTAACGTCCTTGATTGCTTGTAAAGTTATATAAATACCAACTTTGTGTCTTAGAATTATTTGATTGCATAAGATATGGGCATACGAACAATTAGTAAAAGTAGCGTACACAGAATTTTTTATAAACAGTGTCACATTGTTGAAGAAGTTAACAACTCAATAAATCACTATAATGATAAGCGGTGTCATTTGCTTTATTGTATACATTCCAACATTTTCCTTTGGTACCAGCTATCGCGACCTGGTGGATTATAGAGCCAGGGTAAGGACAAATGGATGTACGAGCTCGACTGTACCAATATTGATGAAAAAATAAAAACTTTACCCCGTTACATCATTAACCTATGTAGGATTCAAGATTAAGTCCAGGATTCAAGCCAAATAAACCTTTCAAAATTTGTTTCAAATGTTTGTTGTTCAATATCTCCGTGCTCAAAAAATTTTACTAGTTCCTCCTGTTGACACCCAATTTTGAACTTCCACAATAGAAATTAATTCATGAGCTTCTTAAATTCTCAAACAACTTAAAATAATTAGTTTTGTGAATTTAGGAAAAACATAACGATTGCGTTATTTTGAATAATAATTTTTGCCATTTCTTAAAGTTTTTAGATAATATCTATATTTTACATAATTATGTATATAATTAGATATTTTATGATTATCCAAAAATCATCTCAAAATATTTTAAATTTAGTAAGTAGTCTTTTAAATTAGTTTTGTTTAAATCATAGTTATATATATATCTATATCTATATCTATATATATATGTATATATATATATTATTTTATTATTATTATTTTTTTGAATCACTAAGTTTACAATTAAATTAATATGATTTTATTTTTTGTTAAGATTAAGAAGCTCGCAAAATTAATTTATGTGAATTCATCCTATTACTTTAAACCATTCAAATAGACAATTTTGGATTTTTTGCATTTGTCCCACATCGCTTCCCACATCTATTTTGAACCAAAAAATTGGTCCTATATAAGCCCTCTTCATTGCACCAAAAAAAGAAGAATATAGAGAGGAGACCAAAGAGTACCCAGAAATTTTCGGGAATTCTTGGTTCCATAGTTTAATATTTATAAATATTTTTTTTTTGCGGCTGTTTGAGTTTGGAGAGGTGGTGGAATCGTCTCCGTCAAACTCGTAGTCTCGGTTCGCTGCCCAGAATCAGGTAATTTTTTATTTATTTATTATTTATTTATTTATTTATTCATTTTATTTATTTATTTATTTATTTATTTTATTTATTTATTTATTTATTATTTATTTATTTATTATTATTGATTTATTTATTTATTTATTATTTATTTATATATTTATTTATTATTTATTTATTTATTTTTTTATTTTTTTATTATTTATTTATTTTTTTATTTTTTTATTTTTGGTTTTAGATGTTAAGTTGTAATCTGTTTAGGTACATTCATTATTTTAAAATCGTTTAATCTTCTTTAAGATATGATTTAGGATATTATTTTCAAGTGCTAATTTTTATTTTTGTTCTTCATTGCATGTAAAATTCGTCCGAGTTTCAACGTGAACTCTCACTCTCTCCTTTGCATTCCATGAGAAGAGCCGTAAAGGCTCAAAGTTCCTCTTTTCCAGTCAACCTATTAAGCCGATGGACGGGTCCCAAGATTTAAAGAATTGAAGAAAGTCGGAGAAAATGAATTAGAAGACCCTTTTTATATTTTGCATTTTCGTGTTGTACCTATTTTAAGGCATTAGCCCTTGTCGTCTTTTACTTTACTGTATTTATTTAGTATTAATTATTTGCTTAGTCTAGGACAGGTACGAAAGGAAAATGGGTCAAAAACCCAAAACAGGTGGGTCCAAAAATTGGTCAAGGCGGACAGAGGACCCGATTTTGGACCCAATTCTCTTTCCCTCTCTCTCTTTATTTCTCTCTTTTACTTTATTTGCTTATTTGTTTGCATACTTGTCGTTAATTTTAAAAGTTAGAAAAATCCGAATCCCCACGAATGTCGTAAATGTTTTTATCAACTCAAAATTAAAATAATTTTGCAAAATGAAATGACCTAAAAAATAAGTTAGTATTTCAACTCTCTACTTCCAAATATTTTATTCAAGTTAAGTTAAAAGCGAAGTTTTAGCCAAATTTGTTAGTTGCTGGAAAACCGTTTTAGACGGATGTTTTAGGTGCCTAACACCTTCCTAAAACATTAATTTGAATTCCCGAACCCTTTAAATGTTTTCAAGCAATTTTCTCTGTTAAGTTATTTGAAAACAATAGTTTTCCTGATTTTTCTTCAAAAATTAAGTGGCGACTCTAAAAAAAAGCCGAAAACCCTTATAAAAAGGTTAAATTTTCGATAAAACAGAAATGGCGACTCCGCTGGGGATTTGGAAGATTCTAACCTTAAAACTAACATTATTTGGCTATTTGTGATAAATCGTTGACTTATTTAGTTTATCTTAGTTTTTTGAATTGTTGCATTTTCATGACATCTTTCCGCCAAATGGCAAATAGTATGCATTAGGAAAACGGAATTTATGTGGCTTTCCATGGCTTCTTTCAGAAATACACAAGAATTTCATTTGGAAGTATCAAACGAATAGTTGGAATGCGGTCATCCGACGTCGTTTGGTAGCTTCACCCCGTTGTTTGTCCGACTCGGGTAACCGTCAACTTGAAAATTATTCTAGTGAGCCTAAGATAGAGCAAAACCAAATTCAAATATAAGCATTGAACTAAGATGACCCAACGCCCAAGGCGTGTTGGCCTCATTAGATAGACCACCTTGAGTCCAAAAGGGCCTACGGCCTGAACGGGCGATCATATTTATTTGTTTAAATTTGAAGGATGTATACATCATCTGAAAAAATCATTGTCCTCGTGACAATAAAATATTTTAAATGACGTATACATCCTTCAAATCGTTAGGCCTACCCTTGGCATAAAAGGGTCACATATCTGTTTAGAACGCGCAATAACTGTTTATGTGTTATAATTGTTTGTATGATTATGTTGCTTCATTTGGAGATATTCTAGCCTACTCATTCTCGAAAAATATTTTCTAGAACTCCTTAAGCATAAATATCAAATCACTATCGAAAGTACGTCCAAATACTCTTCGAGTCTTTAGTCTCCTAATAAATTCGAACTTTATTTTTCAAAAAGTACTCTCTCATATCAAAAAAAAAAAAAAAGAAGAAGATTCAAGAATGGGTCGAACTACGTAGGACCTGAATTCTCTTTTGTGAGATACGTAGGCAGCCTTTCAAGGTTCGGTCCCCATTCTGAGAAATTTTATCTTTTCAACTCTTACAAAGAATTAGAGTTACATTTCAATCAAAAACCAGAAGAATCAAACGACTTTGTCCTGACTCAGGTCAATATTTTTGACTCACAAAGCTAAAAATCAGAGAGACAAATTTCTGTCTATCTAATCATTTTTTTTGTGGGTTAGTCTTTATTCAAATGAAGCGACTTTTGTGTGCTTACAGCTTTGTGTGATATCTTGTATTACCTACTACCTACACAAACTAACACATTTGTTGTTTGAGTTATTTTTCTTTGTCAGGTACTCGAAACTAATTTGTGTTGATTAGTTGTTGAACATTTAAAGTTTTCAAAGATTACTTTCCCAATCGAAATTTATTGAAAGAAATAAGAAAAATGACTGAGAATAATGAGAATACCAGCTTGTTTTCGGTTAACCTTTGAGGGGGGAACTACGTTGACCTGATTCCTGCTTCAACGGGATACGTAGGCGCCACAATGGCTCGGTCATATTCCCAGCAAGATTTCCATTTCTCTTTATAATGGAAACTGGGACAGAATTTTTGAGAGGATCTCAAAAATTCATTTGAAAATGGACTTCTTCAACAAGTCAACACTGAAATACCAAAATGCAACTGGTAGATTTTTGGGCGAATCTCAAAATTCCAAGATGATATCTTATGGAGAATCATGTTGAAATGTGCATCTGGGACAAATTTTGAGATGATCTCAAAAATTCCACACAACAATGTCCGTTGTTAAAAGTCTTATACTATCGAGGCAAACTGGGACAGAGTTTTGAGGAAGGGCCTTAAAATTTCAGAATGAGCAACAAGCAAGTTACTAGAGTTAAATATATTTCAGACCGAGACAGATCAAGACTGTCTTACAAAGGACGGGCGACCGTGTAAGCCAACCGCATGAAGGAGCGTGGAGACAAGATCAACACAAATCAGTCTTTCAAACTAAGAATTTCTCTTTGGATGCAGGAACATCGAAGTCACAAAAATGGCTATATAAAGCCGTCAAGAGTGGCACAAGGCGTCATTTGCACCCATCGCGGCCTCATCAACAAAACTTAGAAAACCTTCCATCTCATTTTATCTCTGTTCATTATGTTGCCTCAAGAGATTTTTAAATAATTTTTTTTTATCTTATATTGCAGGAATGTTGAAGACAAACGCTGACAGATTATTTCAAAGTTTTAAGAAACAATGTGTGAGAGGGTCGCTAGTGGCGAGTCATGATCAAAGTTACAGTTGGTCTCATTATAGCCTAATCTCGATAAGCCAAATGACTCAATCTAGTTCCTCAACTTTACTTTTATTCTTTGCTTCATCATCGATACTAATATTTGGTGTCGAGCTTTGCAGGTGATAGTATTGATAAAGTCAAAATTATATATGAAATCGGCATCAAATCTGAAGATGATCAAAAGTGACACTAACTTAGAAGTGTTGCAAGGGAAAATCATCGAGTCCATCACATCAGAAAGATGTTGGTGACCGCAATATTTCCTTGACAGTCAAAGTTATTGAATTGTTACAAGTTTACGATAACAATTGAAAATGACTGCGATAAACTCTAATTCTGTTGAGTTTGTCAAGGAAGACGAGAGTGACATTAATTTTAATGTGAAAGAATTAAGTCATTCACCTCGATAATTCTGTCTTTTAAAGAAAGAATCGTAGTCTCGACGTGCATATACGTTAATTTAGTATGTTCATCGCGTAGCAATTTAGGCGTACGTGTTTCTTGATAATTGTCAGAGTCAAAATTATAATTTGTTGGGTATCCACCCCATAAGTGGATTATGGGTTTTGATTGGCCAATCAAAGACTTTAACATATAGTTTTGTTGGGCGATCCACCCCATAAGTGGTTCATATATTTGTTTTTTCCATTTTAGGTTCTTATTCTTGAATTATATTGGAATATTATCGAGTATCCACCTTGTTACAGTTGGAATATTATCGAGCATCCACCTCGTTACAGATGGAATATTATCGAGCATCCACCTTGTTACAGTTGGAATATTATCGAGCCATCCACCTCGTTACAGTTGGAATATTATCGAGCATCCACCTCGTTACAGTTGGAATATTATCGAGCATCCACCTCGTTACAGTTGGAATATTATCGAGCATCCACCTCGTTACAGTTGGAATATTATCGAGCATCCACCTCGTTACAGTTGGAATATTATCGAGCATCCACCTCGTTACAGTTGGAATATTATCGAGCATCTGTTGACACCCAATTTTGACCCTCCCCGATATAATTAACTGGCGAGCTTCTCGAGTTTAAACAATCTAAAATAATTAATTTTACGATTTGATATATATATATATATATATATATATATATATATATAATAGCAATAATAAGATAATATTAAACAACTTTTAGCTTGCAAATTATTTTTAAACAAGAGTTTGATATTTCTATATTGTTTTAGCTAGCGTATATGTCTTCATAATTAGTCGTATAACTATTTTTTTTTTTCATAATTCAAAATCGAAAGAATATATATACTTTGCTTCATGTAAATATTTGGTTAACTATTTAGCTATACGTCGTTTTTCATTTTAGTTAATTATTTCGTAACCAAATTAATTATTTTTATTTTGTTAACATTAAGAAGCTTGTTAATTAATTATATTAATTCGCCTTATTTTAAATTTTATTCGAATTGACTAATTACGATTTAATTTGATTGAATTGGTAATCTAAAGACCAATTTGGGCCATTTAGTAACCAATTTCTAGCCAACCTTTATGAATTCCCTCAACTCCCAAGCCCAATTTTTTTTTATCCCCCTACCATCAGCCTTTTTCAGCCAATCCATTTAATTTTCAGATTCGTTGCCAGCCCATTTTATTCGATATTCCGACCCAATCTGAATTCGTCAACCCGGCCCAACCCCTTACTCATTCTCTTCTTAGCGTAACAACGACTAGCAACAACAAAAAAAGCAGTCGCATCAGTCAAATTTGCAGCGACTTGGACGAGAATCAAAACCCAGGCAGCAGGCGCGTGATGACGAGGCGATGCTTGGACGCGCCCCACGCCATAGCGAGTTCACGGTGATAGACGGAAAGGTAGTGAGAAGCAGACAAGTGCGTCCTTTCTCAACGTCTCTCTTACTTGTACGGTTTTCAAAAGCAAAAGCACGCTGGAATCGTCCTTGAAACGACGGGATTGCGCCACGTCAAGTTCCAAGGACGAGGGGGTGGATCCAAGTCGTCCAAATTCTGCTCTCGTCCGGATTCTCCAGGCTGTGGACATTTTTTCTCAGCAAGAACAGTCTTTTCTTGTCCTTTGGGAAGGATTTTGAATTTCGAATTTGAAGTAAAATTCATTCTGCCCCGAACCTTTTGAGAATTTCCCCCGCTATCCCCTGATTTGGAACCCTAATTTTCGACCCTATATATATATTCTCATTAGTTCACTATTCGGGGGGATTTTTTTTTTTTGGGCTTTGAAATTTTCTTGTGGTTAAAGCTTTCTAGATTAAAAGATACAGAGGGAGTTTTCTTGAGTGTGGAAAATTCAAGAACTATAGTGCGGAATAGTTCAAAATATAGAGTTTCATTTAAGTCCAAGCTTTCATTTTGCTGCTCGCGTTGGAATTTCGGTGTGATAGTCGCTGATCTCCTGCTCGTCTAAGTCTCACTTCGCTGCACCCTTAAAGGTAACATTCGTTTCCGTTTAAGCATTCCCTGCTCTTACTATGTGGCTCATAAGAATGTGAAGTTGTCTTCACGATAGAAGGGACGATTTCTCTTATCTTCGGACTTGTTGCTGGCTGCAATTTACCAATAGAATTTGCTTGATGAGCTATCATTGCTGTTTTTTTTTTTTTTTGTTTTTTTTAGAGAATTTGGGTGCTTGTTCAAGCTTACAATACCGTTTTGTATTTCGTCGAATTCATGGTCTGTTATGCTCATTTTTTTAGTTCATATTGTTCTCCATCGTTTCGTCTGTTTATTGGTTTCATGACCCAGTTGTGTTGAGCATTTGGAGGGTTTCAAAAGTGTTACTACATTTGGTGTTACCAGAGTTGGTTTGCTTTCTATTTTTTGAAGCTTAGTTCTATTTAAGTTTTCCTTCATGTCAGTACATACATAGATTAGTATCGAAATATTAGAGTTCCCTTGTGTTGGCAATTCTCTCCCATCTCATGATTTCTTATATCTCTTTCCCCGTTATATATGTTTTCGCCTTAGATGACTTCCCCGTTAGTTGAAGGATGTGACTTTGTTCATTGTTTTCATTTGTTGAAGGTCTGTTATTTTAAACTCGAGGCAATTTGTTTATAGAATTGTGGTTAGTGTAGTTGTGTTTTCCTTGTCTACATAAGCATATGTACTTTATTATTCTAAAAATGTGTGCTAAGTTTGGGATGATAAGAATTGCACATCACTTTATCACTTTATCCATGTCATAAGGTTTCTTTTTTTGTCTTGCTGGTAGCTCTTCCATTATGGGAAGTCAAATTATGTGTTTGCTGGGAAGTAAAGGGATAAGACCCATCTTTTTTTTTCTTTCGTGACAAATCTAGCGCTTGCGTTTCAAGGATTTCGATGCTTTGATCGGGATGTGGTTCCCCTTTATGTAGTTTATTTATTTGATTGACTGAATGAATGTCATAGTACATGAAGCATGTTCCATTTCTTTTATCATTGTTAATCGATATTTCTGCATTTGTTGAATCGTGGCATATTGGAAAACTAGGTGTTGCTGGATGGTTTAGTAGTAAAAGACGAGATAAATCGACTATTTCTAGTTGTTTTGTTTTATTTCTATGAGTAGTTGCGACATGAATCATATTAGCTATATGTGTTTGATTTATTTATTGTGATTTGGAGCAAAATAGTGAGTTATAGCGAGAGGTTTGGGTTTGATCTCCCTGTGACAGTAACTCTTGTCAAAATTATTCACTTTTTCATATTAACTTTTATACAATGATTTTAGCTTATTCTCTGTTAATCATTTTTTTTTATATATGTTCTTTTATTGAGATTTTCTTCGTCCCATATGGTCATATGTTTTTGTTTTTTTTTATTTGTGGAAGACATGTCTTAATTCAAGTTTAGATTAGAAGCCTAATAAATTAGAAAATACTCCTTTCCATTTGTCTGGGGTTATTTGATTTTCCCCTTTGTCATATTTTCTTTGTTATTATTCGTTGAGAGAGATTATTCCTTTGCTAATCTAGTTTCCCCTTTTCTTTTTTTGTTTGCTGCGAAACTTGCTCTTTTCGTCCCTTGCATTTCGAGGGAGGATCACAAAGGCCCAAAGTCTCCTTTAATAGAGTCAAGCTCGCCCTCAAAATCGGCGAACAGGTTCCCAAAATTGAAGAACATAGAATCAATTGAAGAGTTGAAGAAATTGGGTCATTAGGATCCAAAATTTGTTTTAAGTCTTGTATTTTATTATGTAACGGGCCTAAGCCCTTATCGTTCTTTTTTTTTATTATTTTTGTTTAGAGTAGGACAGGTACAAAGAAAGTGGGCCAAAAACCCACAAACAGGTGGGTCCAAATTTCCGGTCAAGGCGAACAGAACCCGGATTTGGACCCAAGTCTCTTTCCCTCTCTATTATTTCTTTACTTGCTTTACGTGATTAGTTAGTTTTAAGTTAAGGAAAATCCGAATCCCCAAAAAATGCCTTAAATGTTTTATCGACTTAAAACCGATAATTTTGCAAATAACTTACTTAGATAAATTTTCACTTTCAAAAACAATCTTAAATGATTATGGCTTTTGTTTTCCCAACAAACTCTGAAGAGTATTTTTATCACAATTGTAAGCCTTAGCCAAATAATTAGTTGTTGGATAACCGCAAGTTAGCGGGCGTCTTAGGTGCCTTTAAAACCTTCCTAAGACGTTAATATGAATCCCCGAACCCTTTAAATGTTTTCAAAATAATTTTATCTGTTAAAGTCTTTTTTTTGAAAACAAAAGTTTTTTTTCTTGATTTTTCTTCAAAAATTAAGTGGCGACTCTAAAAAAGTCGAAAATTCTTAAAAAAATATCTTTTTCGATAAAAATTAAGTGGCGACTCTAAAAAAGTCGAAAATCCTTAAAAAAATATCTTTTTCGATAAAACAGAAGTGGCGACTCTAAAAAAGTCGAAAATCCTTAAAAAAATATCTTTTTCGATAAAACAGAAATGGCGACTCTGCTGGGGATTAGGAGGATTCTAACCTTAAAACTAACTTTATTTGGTTATGTGTATAATTGTTTATTTGTTTACTTTATCTCTTTTAAACTGTTGCATTCATGGCATAACATTTTCCGTCGAACGACAATTATTTCATTTCCACTAAAGGACGATTATGCGGGTTCGCAGTCGTTCGTTAACCAAATATTTTCTTGGGACACCCTGACGAGCGTAGTTGGCTACTTGATAGTCAACGATCGTTAACTGTTCCAGCCCAAGTAGTCCGCTTGGGTTACCCTTTCCACTCTAAATACAACCCACTCTTAGTTAAACTAAGATAGAGCGTGACCCAATCCCGAAAATAGCGCATTGGCCTAAGACGACCCAACACCCAAGGAGTGTTGGGCCCATTAGAAAGACCACCTTGAGTCCAAAGAGCCCACGGCTCGATAGGACGATCATATTGTGTGTTCTGAAGGATGTATTGCGTGTTTAAATGTTTGTTGTATCGTGGGGGGTGGAAATTAATTGGTTGTATGTTTTTGTAGATGTCGAGTCAATTCCTCCATTTCAACATGGTCACCAAGACACCCGACATTCTCCGTGTATGGTGGGATAACCTCATAGATTGTCAAAAGAGAGAAATATCGATTCACCTAGGTCACTTACCTTCGATAATGGATTTCAAGGTTTGGCCCATGTTTATCGAGGTTATCACTCGGTTTTGGGATGACAAAAGGATGGTCTTTCGATTTGGAGATGTCGAAATAACACCGACATTGGAGGAAATTAAAGATTATATAGAGTCTATTGGGACGTGTGGTAAAAGGAAAAAATGTCCCGATCATCACATCCTTCTACCAGATAGGCCAACTGCCGGAGAATTGAGAGACATATTGTTACTAGTAAGAGCTAATTGGTTGGAAACCCATGATATACCGTTAATGAGATTCTTCGAAAGGTGGGGGCATGATAGCTATTTCGATCAATTTCCAAACGAATTCCACGATCACAGTACTTGGAGGCAAACTCAAGTCATTGCATTCTCCGCATGCCTTTTAGGAACTATGGTGTTCCCAAAAGATGAAGGAAAGAATATCGACACCCGGGTCGTGATGGTAGTGGACGCCATTTTCAGAGGGATAGGCAAGAAACAAAAAGAAAAGAAATACTGCAGTTTGGCCCCAATCATTTTGGCCGATATTTATCGATCTTTGAGTTTGTGCAAGAACGGATTTCCGTTTTTCCAAGGTTGCAACATTCTACTTCAATGGTGGATGACTGAACATCTCTGCAAAAGGGACGGCGCCCGATCACAAGAGTTGGCCAAGCCAAGCCAGACGAGTCCCCTTGATAATTATGAATTCTACCTAAGCATCCGGAGATTCCCAATTCATACCACCAGGGGAGCGTGGGCAAGGGTATTTTATGATTTGAAAGAAGGAGATATACAATGGATGTTGCCGAACTTCAAGTCTGAGAGGATAGCAGCACAAGGGGCCAAACTTCCATTTTTAGTCCTTCCCGGCATCAGAGGATTACGGCTCTACAACCCAGCTAGGGTGATGCGGCAATTTGGTAGAACACAAATCACACCCGTCCAAGGGGATGCTAGCTCTTTTATTGTCGATTACAGCGAGAGCGGAAAAATATCTTTCGCCAAGATCATCCTTCAAGAGTGGGCTGGACGTGTCAACATGAAATGGGATATGGCTGAAAACAGATATGAAGCTGGGTATGTTGACGAATACAAGACATGGTTGCAGAATGATCTGTGTGGTGTAGTGAACCCAACACCACGCGCAGGTCGAGAAATTGAAGATGTACAGACAAGGCTTCAAATCCATGCATCTCATTTTCAGCAAGAATGGGACCGAAGGGAGCAAGAATTTCAGCAAAGGGAGCGAGAATTTCAGAAAAGGGAGCAGGAATTTCAGAAAAGAGAGCAAGAATTTCAGCAGAAGGAGCAAGAATACCAGTTCCGAGAGTTAGAAAATCATAGGGTTTTGGCTGGGACGTCACAAGAATTAGCTGATACAAGGACTTGTCTGATGCGTTTGGATACGATCTTGGACGAGCAGATGAACACTCTACAAGTCGTACCAACATCTTCCAAAGTTGCGTTCGCTGAGCCGTACGTGTTCACAAGCAAGTGCATTATCCGCGAAGAAGTAAAGAAAGCCAGAAGAGGAGCAGAGCCATCAACATTCTAACTCCCCTGCGTGGGATTGTTTTCTATCTGTATTCGCATTATACCCCCTCCCTGAAAATGTACCCCGTTTTGATTGAAGTTATGTAACGAACGTTATAATTTTAATTAAAGTTATTTTAGGGGGTGCAACAATATGTTTCAAATGATGCAATACATCCTTCAGATTCGCTAGGCCTACCCTTGGCACAAAAGGGTCACATGCATGATTAGGACGCGATATATGTGCTATTTAACTGCTTATGTGTTGTGTTGCTGTGAACGAGGATATCGAAAACCCACTCTTTTTCAGAAATTTCCAAAAAATACAAATAAGTCACTGTTACAAAAATTGTCCGACCAAAATTTTCCGAGTCTTAAGTTTCTCACTCAAAAGACATCTCTCATACGATAAAATCCTAAACATTACTCTATTGTCTCAGAAAAGCAAATCACTGCTATGGATAAGGGCAAGAATATCCAGATGAGGCTCACTGGAGAGGAGTTACAAAGAAAGATAGAACAAATCACACAAATGTTTCAAGAGGTCAGAGAGGAGGGGCTTAGGGTTGAAGTTGCCACGTCAGTCTACAAAGCTGCGACTGCGACACTGGACGAAGAATTGATGTCAAAAGAAAAGAGGAAGGAAAGTATTGAGGAAGAAAAAGAGGATCTAAGCCAAAAATTGAACATGCTTCGATTACAGATTCAAGAAAGAGAGGCAAGAGAAGCGGAGATAGATTCGGAAACCGCGAGTCTGTTGGCCAAAAATGTGTCACTAGATGAAGAACTGAAAGCGGAAATGACTGAATTCATCGCTATGAAAGAAAAGATGTCGGCATTAAGGAAGAAGAACAAGGCGTTCCACCATGACATGATAGACAAACTTCAGAAAATGCGCGGAAAATACTCTATCCGTGAGCAAGGGGCCAATAGTGGTCCCAACAATGCTCACCCCGAATTGACTGAGGAGGACGACGGTGAGGAAATCGTCTACAAGCCTCCATTTCTGGGTCGTCTGAAAGGAAGAGAGTGATGCTGCAACAAAGAAAAAAAATGACTAACGTGTCATCATCATGTTATCTTTTAAGAATTCCAATGTTGTCTTTCAATTTCCTTGTAACCGTAATGAAAGAATGAATGAAAATATTTTATCCTGAACTCGAACTACGTTGGGCCTGAATTCTCCTTGTGAGATACGTAGGCAGCCTCTCTCGGCCCGGCCCCTATCTTTTAAAAATTTTCATTCGTTCTTTTCATATTACAAGAGGATACAAAGATCAGATCAACGGACGTCAGAAAGCAACTGCAAGAAGACCTTAGCTCAACGCGATTTGGCCTTCCTGAGACAGTGTCAAAACTAAAATGAGCAAATTCCTGCTTGTTAGATAAATGTATTCCCGTCCTCGCTCGTGGGTTAAAGATATCCTCAAACAAAGCAACTTGTGTGTTTATCTGCTCTCTGTGTGATATTATGCATTTTGTACTCCGAATCTGCACTGACAAATCTGCCTTTGAGTTGTTTCACTTCTCAAGTACCTTTTAACTGGTCTGTGTCGATCAAAGCTGGCAGATCATCCTTACTTCACCAGATCGAAAGGTCCTACAGATTCCTTCCCTAGACGAAATTCAGACAAAGGAAAGACGGTCATGGGAGACAACAACAACGAAGTAAGTCTCACTGACGTTGTGGTGGCTCAGCCCACCATAGCGAAACAGAACGAACTGATCATGCAACTGATGCAACAGATCGCTGAAATGAGAATTGAAATGCAACGGAGACAAGATGCGCCTCCGCCTGGATTTGGTCCTAATATTGCTGATGAAAGACCTCCGATATACTTTCCTTCATCAAACACGGATCCAACTCAGAATCAATCTTCTACACCTGTGCATAATCCGTCTGTGATAGATCTAACAATACAAAACCCCCAATACGCTTCTATATCTTACCAAACTCCACCGCCTCTTCCAAACAACCACCTTCAAATGCCACCCCATCCTCTGAATGCTCAAGCCGCCCCACCGCCACAGAATCAAAACCAAAACCAAAATCAAATTACCTTCAATCCCTAAACACCTCATCACCATTTAAATCAGAACACCAATCCTCAGGATTACCCACAGAACTACCAGACTGCCCAAAACGTTCCAAGTCCCTCTATAGCTCCACCCCTCCCAAAAAGAGCCACTTTCCAAGTTCCCGTTCCTACCGATCACGAGGAGCACGGTTCTGAGTTGGATCACTATGAAGAACAGGAAAGAGATTGGAAGGCAAAGGAGGAAGCGAAGATCGACATAAAGGAGGAAATCAAAAGAGCTATGAAAGAGTTACAGTGCATCCCAGATGTCGTCGGACTCAGTTACGAAGAGTTATGCATCCACCCAGATTTGAACCTTCCTGAAGGGTTCAAAATTCCGAAGTTTGATACCTTCGGGGGACTAGGCAACCCCATGGCTCATCTGAGAGCGTATTGTGACCAGCTCGTGGGAGTCGGCAGGGATGAGGCCTTGTTGATGCGGCTTTTCAGCCGAAGTCTATGTGGGGAGGCCCTCGAGTGGTTTACGTCACACGAAACCAGGCAGTGGCCCAGTTGGAATGCGCTGGCCAAAGACTTCATTGACCGATTTGCCTATAATGTCGAAATAGTTCCCGATCGGTATTCTCTAGAGAAGATGAAGCAGAAAACAACTGAAAGCTATAGGGAATTTGCATATAGATGGAGAAAGGAAGCAGCAAGAGTAAGGCCGCCCATGACCGAGAAAGAGATTGTGGAAGTGTTTGTGCGGGTGCAGGAGCCAGAATACTACGACAGAATCATGTTGCTAGTCGGAGCTAAATTCGCCGAGATAGTCAAAGTTGGCGAGACTATCGAGGACGGTCTGAAGTCGGGGAAGATATCCCGTGTATCCGCCTCACCTGGGTCTTCAGGATTGATGAGGAAGAAAAGAGAGGAAGTTGCCGCTGTCTCGTATGGGGGAAGAAAAAACCCCAGAAACTCGTCACATTCCCAAGATCGTTCCAGGCCTTCCCCAAAGTCTCTCCAAGCCTACTACCCGCAATCCAACCATCCCAATAACCATAATACTACCCCCACCTATCCAAACGCTCAAGTTCCGTTGTACCAGAGTCCACCCCTCAATCTCCAAAATCTTTCCCCCATATACCAAAATTACCCTCAACCTTACCAGATTCCATCCCCTTATCAGAATATTGCTTCCAACTGTGCCAATGTACAGTCGAGCTACCGAGCACCATCGCCCGTTTATCAAGTCCAAGCTCCATTATATCAAAAAACCCTCCCGAATTACCAAGCTCCATCGCCAAACTATCAAACAAACCCTTATCCTAGAAGCCAAGCTCCTCGTCCGAATACCCGAAATTATCAGCAGGTGCCTCCCCCTCAGCAAAGTGGTTATGACCCTTCCCGACCCAGATTTGAAAAAAGGCCCCCAAGGAATTTCACTGCACTTGCTGAAAGTCGGACCAAACTATTTGAGAGACTAGCCGCGGCTGGATACATCCACCCTGTGGGGCCCAAGCCCGTGGATGTCAATTCAAAGTTTTACAAACCAGATCAAAGATGTGCTTATCATTCCAACAGTGTTGGACATGACACAGAAGATTGTGTCAACCTTAAGCACAAAATCCAGGATCTGATCGATTAGGAGGTAGTTTCTCTCCAACCGGCGGCGCCAAATGTCAATACAAACCCGTTGCCGAATCATGGAGGTGGCAATGTTAATATGATTGAAACAGATGAAGACGGGTGTGGAACAAAGATGATTACTCTCATTGTGCATGAGGACTTGGAAAGGGCTGTCGCTTCTTTAAGCGTCAAAGAAAAGAGAGAATTTGTCATTTTGACACCTACAAAGATTGTTGCCTTGGTGCCGTCAGAAACTCTCGTCAAGCCTAAGTTTGTTATTGAAACCGCTGCTGCTCAAGGCATGACCAGGTCTGGAAGGTGTTACACTCCTGACGAGCTTGCTCTCGGAGGACAGAAGAAGGACCAGGCCAAGAGGCCGATAAGCGAAGGAGAAGCGGAAGAATTCTGGAGAAGGATGCAACCAAAGGATTATTCCATCGTCAAACATTTAGAGAAGACCCCAGCTCAGATCTCCGTGTGGGCCCTACTGATGAGCTCTCAGTCCCACAGGCAGGCCTTAATGAAAGCTCTCGACGATACATACGTACCCTCAGGTACAAGTAGTGATAACGTGGCTGCCATGATTCATCAGGTCATTCGAGGTCATCGAATCAGCTTTTGTGACGATGAGTTGCCTGTTGAAGGGAGGTCACATAACAAGGCGCTACACATCACTGTGTTATGTCATGAGAAGGTCATAAATCGCGTCTTGGTAGATGACGGATCCGGTTTAAATATTTGTCCATTGTCAACGCTGAAGCAGTTGCGTTTTGACTTGAGAAAGATGGAGCAAAACCAAGTCAACGTAAGAGCTTTTGATGGAATTCAAAGAGACACGTTGGGAGCAGTGAATTTGATCATCCAAATAGGCCCCGCAGAATTCAGCGCGCAATTTCAAGTATTGGATATAGATACGAGTTACAACCTTCTTCTGGGAAGGCCGTTCATCCATATGGTTGGAGCCGTCCCCTCTACTCTCCATCAGATGATGAAACTCGAATGGAAGAATGAAGAATTGGTCATTCACGGCGAGGGGAGTCACTCTGGCAGACAGGTGCCGATCATTGAGGAGATACCGCGAGGTACAGACTTTTACACTGTGGAGCTGGTGAATGCCACTAGTGAAGACTTGGCCCCACAGACTCCAATGCCTGCCGTGTACAAGATGATAGCCACTGTGATGCTGCAGAATGGTTTTGAGCCAGGGTTCGGATTGGGAAGAGATTCCCAAGGAATTATTGAGCCTGTTCCGGTCCTCGTTAAGGGATCCAGATATGGTTTGGGGTACACCCCCACAGATGACGACATGAAGATAAAGAAGATAAAGGATCAAGGGTTGGATAAGCCGATCCCGCATCTGTATCAATCCTTTTCGATCCGAGAATATGCCGAGCCTGAAGACTTTAGGGAAGGAATCCGTGACCTCTTCGAGGAGATCGATGCTGTTGTCGAGGAGGAGGTCGAGCTAGCTGGTATTCGTGATGCTGAACCAGGGGAAGTGCTACAGAACTGGACTTCCACGCCGATCCTGATGTCCCGAACTCTTCGGTAGAAAGGAGTTATTTTATGCACCCTAAATCGGTGGTTGTCCGGAGGAGGCCTGAGACCCACCATTTCTGCATTTTCTTAACTGTTCAATTTTTGAATTTCCGTTGTGATGTTCAAAAAGGCAACATGGCCCCATGCCATGGCCAAAGTTTGCATTATTTAAATGAAAGCCTTTTTATTTTTAACTTTGTTTATTTAGTCGTTTGCCATACCTTACTTTCCTAATTTTGTTTGTTTATTATTTCAGTAACATAAGTTACATACCTGCAAATGTCATGTCATGTCACGAGCTAAATGAACAAAATGAGGCAGGTGACGACGAGGTTGACGATTATGAAGAAAAAAATGGGGAACCAGACTATGTAGCCGAGGAATTTCGACAGTTCGAGAATCAGCATAAACCAAATCTAGAGGAAACGGAAACGGTGAATTTGGGAGATTCGGAATGTGTCAAAGAGGTTAAGGTCAGCATCCACTTGAGTGAGGATCAAAGGAAAGGACTGATTCACTTGCTTGATGAATACGTTGATGTGTTTGTTTGGGAAGTCGGTGACATGCATGGGTTGAGTACCGCGGTGGTGTCTCACAAATTACCAATTAATCCAGAGTTCGAGCCGGTGAAGCAAAAAACTCGGAAGTTCAAGCCTGAGTTGAGTTTAAAGATTAAAGAAGAGATCACCAAACAGATTGAGTCTCGACTGGTGGAAGTGACTCAATACCCAACATGGTTGGCCAACGTCGTTCAGGTCGCCAAAAAGGATGGGAAAATCAGGATTTGTGTTGACTATAGAGATCTCAACAAGGCTAGCCCGAAGAATAATTTTCCGTTGCCGAATATTCATATTTTGATTGACAACTGTGCCAAACATGAGATGCAGTCATTTGTGGACTGTTATGCAGGTTATCACCAAATTTTGATGGATGAAGAAGACGCGGAAAAAATGGCTTTCATTACACCTTGGGGCGTATATCACTACAGGGTGATGCCGTTCGGCCTCAAGAACGCCGGTGCCACTTACATGAGAGCTATGACGACTATTTTTCATGACATGATTCATAAGGAGATTGAAGTGTACGTGGACGATGTCATAATTAAATCTCGTGAGTGTTCGGATCACTTGACGCATCTAAGGAAATTCTTTGATCATTTGCGTCGTTACAACTTGAAGTTAAATCCCGCCAAGTGCGCTTTTGGAGTCCCAGCCGGCAAGTTGTTGGGATTTATAGTCAGCAGAAGAGGTATCGAGCTCGACCCTTCTAAAATTAAAGCAATTCAAGAGTTACCTCCGCCGAAGATGAGAAAAGAAGTGATGAGTTTCTTAGGGAGGTTAAACTATATCAGTCGGTTTATAGCCCAATCAACCGTGGTATGTGAGCCTATCTTCAAGCTGTTGAAGAAAGACGCTCCAACAAAATGGACTGAAGAGTGTCAGACTGCTTTCGATGCTATCAAGAGCTACTTGTCCAACCCACCGGTATTGGTTCCTCCGCGAGAAGGGAGTCCTTTGTTGCTATTCTTGTCTGTTTCAGATAACGCATTCGGATGTGTGCTCGGTCAACACGACAAGACAGGAAAGAAGGAAAGGGCTATCTATTATATAAGCAAGAAATTTACTCCATACGAGTCTCGATACACTTTGTTGGAGAGAACTTGCTGTGCTTTGACGTGGCTTGCCCAAAAATTGAGACACTATTTGTCTTCGTATACTACATATCTCATTTCCAGAATGGATCCATTGAAGTATATTTTCCAGAAAGCGATGCCGACCGGAAAGTTGGCCAAATGGAAAATGCTGTTGAGTGAGTTTGATATCGTGTATGTGACTCAGAAGGCAATAAAGGCGCAGGCCTTGGCTGATCATCTTGCAGAGAATCCTGTTGATAAAGAATATGAACCGCTCAAGACTTATTTTCACGATGAAGAAGTGTCGTTTGTGGGGGAAGATATTTCTGAAGCATATCCTGGGTGGAGATTATTTTTTGATGGAGCGGCGAATCACCAGGGAAAAGGTATTGGGGCAGTTCTAGTGTCAGAATCTGGTCAGCACTATCCCATGGCAGCTAAACTCCGGTTTAATTGCACGAACAACATGGCCGAATACGAAGCTTGTGTTCTGGGCTTGAAAATGGCCATCGACATGAACGTCTACGAGTTATTGGTTATTGGAGACTCAGATCTTTTGATTCATCAAGTTCAAGGAGAATGGTCTGTAAAGAACCCAAAGATGATACCCTACGTACAGTATGTACAGAAGTTATGCAAGAGATTTCGTAAGATAGAGTTCAGACATACTCCTAGGATACAGAATGAGTTGGCCGATGCTCTTGCCACCATCGCGTCAATGCTTAAACATCCAGATACTGACTATATTGATCCACTGGATATAGAGTTGAGAGAACATCCAGTTCATTGTTCCCATGTTGAAGCGGAACCAGACGGTTTACCTTGGTATTTTGATATAAAGAAATACTTGGAGTCTGGTATTTATCCAGAAGATGCTACATCCAATCAAAAAAAGTTGATACGCCGTATGGCTCTCAATTTCTTTCTAAGTGGAGAAGTCCTTTATAAGAGAACTCCAGATTTGAGTCTTCTAAGATGTGTCGATACTGTTGAAGCCGCGAAGCTTATTGAACAAATACATGCTGGAGTGTGTGGAACGCATATGAATGGGCTCACTTTAGCATGAAAAATCCTTCGAGCTGGTTACTTCTGGATGACTATGGAGAATGATTGTTGCAAGTTTGTGCAGAAGTGTCATAAATGTCAAGTGCATGGTGATTTGATACGAGTGCCGCCTCACGAACTTAATGCTATGAGTTCACCTTGGCCGTTTGTAGCTTGGGGCATGGATGTCATCGGTCCGATAGAGCCAGCCGCTTCCAATGGACATAGATTTATCTTGGTTGCTATTGATTACTTCACCAAGTGGGTGGAAGCAGTTTCTTATAAGTCGGTGACAAAAAAGGTCGTAGCTGATTTTGTTTGCAACAATCTGATATGCAGATTTGGAGTGCCAGAATCCATCATTACTGATAATGGTGCAAATCTCAATAGTCACCTGATGAGGGAGATATGTGAGCAGTTTAAGATTACTCACCGAAACTCAACCGCTTATCGTCCTCAAATGAATGGAGCTGTAGAGGCTGCCAATAAGAATATCAAGAAGATTCTGAGGAAAATGATTGATAATCACCGAGGTTGGCATGAGATGCTGCCATATGCTTTGTTGGGTTATCGGACGACTGTCCGAACGTCGACTGGAGCTACTCCATACTTGCTAGTGTATTGAACAGAAGCAGTCATACCCGCCGAAGTTGAAATACCGTCCTTGAGAATTATCCAAGAAGCTGAGCTGAGTAATGCTGAATGGGTTAGCAAGAGAATTGATCAGTTAACTTTGATCGATGAAAAGAGAATGGTTGCCGTTTGTCATGGTCAACTATATCGACAGAGAATGATTCAAGCTTTCCACAAGAGAGTCAGAGCCAGAATTTTTAAAATTGGGCATTTAGTACTTAAGCGCATTTTTCCTCATCAGGATGAGTACAAAGGAAAATTTGCACCAAATTGGCAAGGTCCTTACATGGTTCGCAAAGTATTATCTGGAGGTGCGTTGGTCCTGTCAGAGATGGATGGCACTGCGTGGCCAAAACCGATCAACTCAGATGCTGTCAAGAGATACTACGTGTGAAGATTCGGTTTGCGTTTCTACTATTTTCTTATAATTGTCCATTTGCTTGTATTTGCTTTGTTTTATAATTTTATCCCTCTTTGTAATGAACTACGCCTGACCTGAATTCTCAAGAACGAGATACGTAGGCGGCCTATGTCGGCCTCGGTCACCCATTTATCCCCTTTAAATATTTTCTTTGTATCTGAACTACGTTCGACCTGAATTCTCAAGAATGAGATACGTAGGCGGCCTATGTCGGCCTCGGTCGGTTTCCTTTGTAATTTTCTTATCTTAATCAGCCTTGGAGGGGGAACTACGTTTGACCTGATTCCTGCCTCAGCGGGATACGTAGGCGCCACAAGGGTTCGGTCATACCCCCGTAAGATTTCTACTCTCCTTTGCAATAGAAACTGGGACAGAATTTTCGAGAGGGGCTCAAAAATTCTCAAGAAAAGATTTTTCCTCAGCAAGTCAAGACTGAAGCTACTTCAAGATTTGCAACTGGGACAGAATTTTCGAGAGGATCTCGAAAATTCCACGGATTTACTTATCGACATTTGAAGATAAACAAAACTTGTAACTGGGACAGAAATTTTGAGGATGACCTCAAAATTTCAGCATGGGTTTATCGACAGTCTAGAGTGACTCTGAATATTCCCCATCGCATAATCAGATATACCTCCCAATCATCAAGCTCAGAGAAGGTCGATCAGCCTGACGTGACATGACATTTGGCAGTGCCCCTTTTCAAAATATTACTTCTCAAAAATTTATTTTTCTAAAATATTTTCTTTTATGTTTCATTTGTTTTGGCATAAATGTTCTGGCTTGTCTATCAAGAGTCGGGAGATCAGGAAGATCAATTGGAGATAGCAGGACAAGGAGCAGACAACTGAAGAATCGACACAGATCAGTCCGTTTTAAAACTGATGATTTTTCTGTGGATGCAGGCTTATAATATTGCTCAAAAATTAGCAAATTCCTCTGATCGATGAATATGGAGGAGTCGAGGAAGGAGAAATCTCTCCCAAATTAACGTTGTCCCTGTAGACGCAAGAATAATTTTATTGCTTATACTAGGGACTTGGGAATATGATTTGTTTATTTCGATCAATTTCCAACAACACGAAGTCTATAGAACGTCCAGCTAGATTCGAAGGTGAATCAAGCAAGGAAAGTGTTTACGGTTTCCGTAAAGGAAGTCATTTGCATCATAATGTCAGATATGATATTATACATTACCCGGAAGGTTTATTTGTTTTATTGTCGATCAAGATAATGCATCACCCGGAGGGGTCATTTATATGGTTGCCGATCAAGACGATATACTATCTGAAAGTCATTTTACCGTTATCGTCGTTTGAGCCGATATGATTATCTAGATGGTACCCAGAAGATCGCTATGGTGCTCAAGTTAAGCACTATCTTCATTAGGTACCGAGGATGACATCAAGAGTTAATATTCATGCATCGCGAAAGATCATGCATCGCGAGTCAATATTCATGCATCGCGGAAGAACATGCATTGCGGAAGATCATGCATAGCGGGTCAATATTCATGCATCGCGGAAGAACATGCATTGCGGAAGATCATGCATTGCGAGTCAATATTCGTGCATCGCGGAAGAACATGCATTGCGGAAGATCATGCATCGCGAGTCAATATTCATGCATCGCGGAAGAACATGCATCGCGAGTCAATATTCATGCATCGCGGAAGAACATGCATCGCGAGTCAATATTCATGCATCGCGGAAGAACATGCATCGCGAGTCAATATTCATGCATCGCGGAAGAACATGCATCGCGAGTCAATATTCATGTATTGCTGAAGATCATGCATCGCGAGTCAATATCCAATCATCGCAGGAAGATTTCATACCTTGCGGAATTTATGCATCGCGAGAAGACTCCATCCCTCGCAAAAGTTTATATATCGCAAGAAGATTTCATACCTTGCAGAATTTTTGCATCGCGAGAAGATTTCATGCCTCGCAAAAGTTTCTACATCGCAAGAAGATTTCATACCTTGCGGAATTTATTGCGTCGCGAGAAGATTTCATCCCTCGCAGAAATTTATACATCGCAAGAAGATTTCATACCTTGCGGAATTTATGCATCGTGAGAAGACTCTATCCCTCGCAGAAATTTATACATCGCAAGAAGATTTCATACCTTGCGGAATTTATGTATCGCGAGAAGACTCCATCCCTCGCAAAAGTTTATATATCCCAAGAAGATTTCATACCTTGCGGAATTTATGCATCGAGAGAAGATTACATCCCTCGCAAAATTTACGCATCGCGGGAGGATATTCATACCCCGCAAGTAATCATGCACTACCAAAGTAGAAGTCGTGCATTTGAAGAAGAACACTTATGGGCATCAACTGCACTCTTTTAATTCATGATAAGAGTTAACAATATGAAGAACACATCGACATCAAGAGAAGCATCAGCACTGCATCATCTTTCATTTATGTTGACATCAGCATGAAGAGTACATTGACATCAAAAGAAATATCAACACTACATCAGCATTTATTTAATTTGACATCAAATCAAGAGTACATTGAAGATTGTATCGCAAACACAAGACATAAGCTTTATTTGCTTTACGTCAAACCAATCGAGTTGACGTTTGATGTCGCGGAGTACAATTAAGTGTCAACACGGTAAAAGACACTGTCTCCCATTTAAATTGCATTTTTATGCTGACGAGTTTTATCTCGGTCTTTGTCGAGAGCATCCGAAAGGATGAATTCTCCAAAACATACCACAGGTGCGGACGACATCAAAAAGGATGCAGCACAACGTGGAACTTTTTCTTAGCAGCGAACTGGGACATAGTCCAAAGAGGGTATCAAACTCTTAGGACGCGAGCAGAGGAGCGACTTCCACCACAATCAAACCACACCCCTATCAGAAGGCATGTGGGTTTTTCTTTATTTTTTTGTCAGTTTCGGTCTCGCATCCGGCAATTTGGTGTCTACCGGAAGCAAGTTTCCAATCTGATTGACAATACACCAAGAGTTTTGGGAAATTATGTCCGTGTAAATTCTTAGTTATGGATGTGAAGAGCTCCACTTTCATGGCTAAGAGGTTGCAAGCCTCTTTTTCTTACTCGACTTAATTTGTCACTCGTCCAGAACCAAACGTTATCTAGCATAATAGATTTCCTTTTCAACCGATCGAGTCAAACTACAAGCAGCCTGATTTCTGAAGTTTAAGGATATGTAGGCAAGATCAATTGTGAAAATTCGGCTGTATTCCAACATTCGTTCCTAAACTCCCTTCCCGAGCATTCCGATACCTTCGTAATTTGGTATCGAGATGATTTTTGAGTTCTTTCGAAATCGTGCGTTAAATCAAGTACACCGAACTACAAGTGGCCTGAATTCTCATGTGGCCTGAGATATGTAGGAAACCCATTTATTGGGATCGGCCATAATTCCTAAAGTCCGTACCAAAATTCCTCTCCTAAAGATGAATATGTGGTCGTTCAAAATTGGATCAGTCAATTTCGTTTTCCTCGGATTTCTTGCATCAATCCAAGTAACACGAGGGACAGTTGTTGACACCCAATTTTGACCCTCCCCGATATAATTAACTGGCGAGCTTCTCGAGTTTAAACAATCTAAAATAATTAATTTTACGATTTGATATATATATATATATATATATATATATATATATATAATAGCAATAATAAGATAATATTAAACAACTTTTAGCTTGCAAATTATTTTTAAACAAGAGTTTGATATTTCTATATTGTTTTAGCTAGCGTATATGTCTTCATAATTAGTCGTATAACTATTTTTTTTATTTTTTATTTTTTATTTTTTCATAATTCAAAATCGAAAGAATATATATACTTTGCTTCATGTAAATATTTGGTTAACTATTTAGCTATACGTCGTTTTTCATTTTAGTTAATTATTTCGTAACCAAATTAATTATTTTTATTTTGTTAACATTAAGAAGCTTGTTAATTAATTATATTAATTCGCCTTATTTTAAATTTTATTCGAATTGACTAATTACGATTTAATTTGATTGAATTGGTAATCTAAAGACCAATTTGGGCCATTTAGTAACCAATTTCTAGCCAACCTTTATGAATTCCCTCAACTCCCAAGCCCAATTTTTTTTTATCCCCCTACCATCAGCCTTTTTCAGCCAATCCATTTAATTTTCAGATTCGTTGCCAGCCCATTTTATTCGATATTCCGACCCAATCTGAATTCGTCAACCCGGCCCAACCCCTTACTCATTCTCTTCTTAGCGTAACAACGACTAGCAACAACAAAAAAAGCAGTCGCATCAGTCAAATTTGCAGCGACTTGGACGAGAATCAAAACCCAGGCAGCAGGCGCGTGATGACGAGGCGATGCTTGGACGCACCCCACGCCATAGCGAGTTCACGGTGATAGACGGAAAGGTAGTGAGAAGCAGACAAGTGCGTCCTTTCTCAACGTCTCTCTTACTTGTACGGTTTTCAAAAGCAAAAACACGCTGGAATCGTCCTTGAAACGACGGGATTGCGCCACGTCAAGTTCCAAGGACGAGGGGGTGGATCCAAGTCGTCCAAATTCTGCTCTCGTCCGGATTCTCCAGGCTGTGGACGTTTTTTCTCAGCAAGAACAGTCTTTTCTTGTCCTTTGGGAAGGATTTTGAATTTCGAATTTGAAGTAAAATTCATTCTGCCCCGAACCTTTTGAGAATTTCCCCCGATATCCCCTGATTCGGAACCCTAATTTTTGACCCTATATATATATTCTCATTAGTTCACTATTCGGGGGGATTTTTTTTTTTTGGGCTTTGAAATTTTCTTGTGGTTAAAGCTTTCTAGATTAAAAGATACAGAGGGAGTTTTCTTGAGTGTGGAAAATTCAAGAACTATAGTGCGGAATAGTTCAAAATATAGAGTTTCATTTAAGTCCAAGCTTTCATTTTGCTGCTCGCGTTGGAATTTCGGTGTGATAGTCGCTGATCTCCTGCTCGTCTAAGTCTCACTTCGCTGCACCCTTAAAGGTAACATTCGTTTCCGTTTAAGCATTCCCTGCTCTTAATATGTGGCTCATAGGAATGTGAAGTTGTCTTCACGATAGAAGGGACGATTTCTCTTATCTTCGGACTTGTTGCTGGCTGCAATTTACCAATAGAATTTGCTTGATGAGCTATCATTGCTGTTTTTTTTTTTTTTTTTTTTTTTTAGAGAATTTGGGTGCTTGTTCAAGCTTACAATACCGTTTTGTATTTCGTCGAATTCATGGTCTGTTATGCTCATTTTTTTAGTTCATATTGTTCTCCATCGTTTCGTCTGTTTATTGGTTTCATGACCCAGTTGTGTTGAGCATTTGGAGGGTTTCAAAAGTGTTACTACATTTGGTGTTACCAGAGTTGGTTTGCTTTCTATTTTTTGAAGCTTAGTTCTATTTAAGTTTTCCTTCATGTCAGTACATACATAGATTAGTATCGAAATATTAGAGTTCCCTTGTGTTGGCAATTCTCTCCCATCTCATGATTTCTTATATCTCTTTCCCCGTTATATATGTTTTCGCCTTAGACGACTTCCCCGTTAGTTGAAGGATGTGACTTTGTTCATTGTTTTCATTTGTTGAAGGTCTGTTATTTTAAACTCGAGGCAATTTGTTTATAGAATTGTGGTTAGTGTAGTTGTGTTTTCCTTGTCTACATAAGCATATGTACTCTTTATTATTCTAAAAATGTGTGCTAAGTTTGGGATGATAAGAATTGCACATCACTTTATCACTTTATCCATGTCATAAGGTTTCTTTTTTTGTCTTGCTGGTAGCTCTTCCATTATGGGAAGTCAAATTATGTGAGTGCTGGGAAGTAAAGGGATAAGACCCATCTTTTTTTTTCTTTCGTGACAAATCTAGCGCTTGCGTTTCAAGGATTTCGATGCTTTGATCGGGATGTGGTTCCCCTTTATGTAGTTTATTTATTTGATTGACTGAATGAATGTCATAGTCCATGAAGCATGTTCCATTTCTTTTATCATTGTTAATCGATATTTCTGCATTTGTTGAATCGTGGCATATTGGAAAACTAGGTGTTGCTGGATGGTTTAGTAGTAAAAGACGAGATAAATCGACTATTTCTAGTTGTTTTGTTTTATTTCTATGAGTAGTTGCGACATGAATCATATTAGCTATATGTGTTTGATTTATTTATTGTGATTTGGAGCAAAATAGTGAGTTATAGCGAGAGGTTTGGGTTTGATCTCCCTGTGACAGTAACTCTTGTCAAAATTATTCACTTTTTCATATTAACTTTTATACAATGATTTTAGCTTATTCTCTGTTAATCATTTTTTTTTTATATATGTTCTTTTATTGAGATTTTCTTCGTCCCATATGGTCATATGTTTTTGTTTTTTTTTTATTTGTGGAAGACATGTCTTAATTCAAGTTTAGATTAGAAGCCTAATAAATTAGAAAATACTCCTTTCCATTTGTCTGGGGTTATTTGATTTTCCCCTTTGTCATATTTTCTTTGTTATTATTCGTTGAGAGAGATTATTCCTTTGCTAATCTAGTTTCCCCTTTTCTTTTTTTGTTTGCTGCGAAACTTGCTCTTTTCGTCCCTTGCATTTCGAGGGAGGATCACAAAGGCCCAAAGTCTCCTTTAATAGAGTCAAGCTCGCCCTCAAAATCGGCGAACAGGTTCCCAAAATTGAAGAACATAGAATCAATTGAAGAGTTGAAGAAATTGGGTCATTAGGATCCAAAATTTGTTTTAAGTCTTGTATTTTATTATGTAACGGGCCTAAGCCCTTATCGTTCTTTTTTTTTATTATTTTTGTTTAGAGTAGGACAGGTACAAAGAAAGTGGGCCAAAAACCCACAAACAGGTGGGTCCAAATTTCCGGTCAAGGCGAACAGAACCCGGATTTGGACCCAAGTCTCTTTCCCTCTCTATTATTTCTTTACTTGCTTTACGTGATTAGTTAGTTTTAAGTTAAGGAAAATCCGAATCCCCAAAAAATGCCTTAAATGTTTTATCGACTTAAAACCGATAATTTTGCAAATAACTTACTTAGATAAATTTTCACTTTCAAAAACAATCTTAAATGATTATGGCTTTTGTTTTCCCAACAAACTCTGAAGAGTATTTTTATCACAATTGTAAGCCTTAGCCAAATAATTAGTTGTTGGATAACCGCAAGTTAGCGGGCGTCTTAGGTGCCTTTAAAACCTTCCTAAGACGTTAATATGAATCCCCGAACCCTTTAAATGTTTTCAAAATAATTTTATCTGTTAAAGTCTTTTTTTTGAAAACAAAAGTTTTTTTTCTTGATTTTTCTTCAAAAATTAAGTGGCGACTCTAAAAAAGTCGAAAATTCTTAAAAAAATATCTTTTTCGATAAAAATTAAGTGGCGACTCTAAAAAAGTCGAAAATCCTTAAAAAAATATCTTTTTCGATAAAACAGAAGTGGCGACTCTAAAAAAGTCGAAAATCCTTAAAAAAATATCTTTTTCGATAAAACAGAAATGGCGACTCTGCTGGGGATTAGGAGGATTCTAACCTTAAAACTAACTTTATTTGGTTATGTGTATAATTGTTTATTTGTTTACTTTATCTCTTTTAAACTGTTGCATTCATGGCATAACATTTTCCGTCGAACGACAATTATTTCATTTCCACTAAAGGACGATTATGCGGGTTCGCAGTCGTTCGTTAACCAAATATTTTCTTGGGACACCCTGACGAGCGTAGTTGGCTACTTGATAGTCAACGATCGTTAACTGTTCCAGCCCAAGTAGTCCGCTTGGGTTACCCTTTCCACTCTAAATACAACCCACTCTTAGTTAAACTAAGATAGAGCGTGACCCAATCCCGAAAATAGCGCATTGGCCTAAGACGACCCAACACCCAAGGAGTGTTGGGCCCATTAGAAAGACCACCTTGAGTCCAAAGAGCCCACGGCTCGATAGGACGATCATATTGTGTGTTCTGAAGGATGTATTGCGTGTTTAAATGTTTGTTGTATCGTGGGGGGTGGAAATTAATTGGTTGTATGTTTTTGTAGATGTCGAGTCAATTCCTCCATTTCAACATGGTCACCAAGACACCCGACATTCTCCGTGTATGGTGGGATAACCTCATAGATTGTCAAAAGAGAGAAATATCGATTCACCTAGGTCACTTACCTTCGATAATGGATTTCAAGGTTTGGCCCATGTTTATCGAGGTTATCACTCGGTTTTGGGATGACAAAAGGATGGTCTTTCGATTTGGAGATGTCGAAATAACACCGACATTGGAGGAAATTAAAGATTATATAGAGTCTATTGGGACGTGTGGTAAAAGGAAAAAATGTCCCGATCATCACATCCTTCTACCAGATAGGCCAACTGCCGGAGAATTGAGAGACATATTGTTACTAGTAAGAGCTAATTGGTTGGAAACCCATGATATACCGTTAATGAGATTCTTCGAAAGATGGGGGCATGATAGCTATTTCGATCAATTTCCAAACGAATTCCACGATCACAGTACTTGGACGCAAACTCAAGTCATTGCATTCTCCGCATGCCTTTTAGGAACTATGGTGTTCCCAAAAGATGAAGGAAAGAATATCGACACCCGGGTCGTGATGGTAGTGGACGCCATTTTCAGAGGGATAGGCAAGAAACAAGAAGAAAAGAAATACTGCAGTTTGGCCCCAATTATTTTGGCCGATATTTATCGATCTTTGAGTTTGTGCAAGAACGGATTTCCGTTTTTCCAAGGTTGCAACATTCTACTTCAATGGTGGATGACTGAACATCTCTGCAAAAGGGACGGCGCTCGATCACAAGAGTTGGCCAAGCCAAGCCAGACGAGTCCCCTTGATAATTATGAATTCTACCTAAGCATCCGGAGATTCCCAATTCATACCACCAGGGGAGCGTGGGCAAGGGTATTTTATGATTTGAAAGAAGGAGATATACAATGGATGTTGCCGAACTTCAAGTCTGAGAGGATAGCAGCACAAGGGGCCAAACTTCCATTTTTAGTCCTTCCCGGCATCAGAGGATTACGGCCCTACAACCCAGCTAGGGTGATGCGGCAATTTGGTAGAACACAAATCACACCCGTCCAAGGGGATGCTAGCTCTTTTATTGTCGATTACAGCAAGAGCGGAAAAATACCTTTCGCCAAGATCATCCTTCAAGAGTGGGCTGGACGTGTCAACATGAAATGGGATATGGCTGAAAACAGATATGAAGCTGGGTATGTTGACGAATACAAGACATGGTTGCAGAATGATCTGTGTGGTGTAGTGAACCCAACACCACGCGCAGGTCGAGAAATTGAAGATGTACAGACAAGGCTTCAAATCCATGTATATCATTTTCAGCAAGAATGGGACCGAAGGGAGCAAGAATTTCAGCAAAGGGAGCGAGAATTTCAGAAAAGGGAGCAGGAATTTCAGAAAAGAGAGCAAGAATTTCAGCAAAAGGAGCAAGAATACCAGTTCCGAGAGTTAGAAAATCAGAGGGTTTTGGCTGGGACGTCACAAGAATTAGCTGATACAAGGACTTGTCTGATGCGTTTGGATACGATCCTGGACGAGCAGATGAACACTCTACAAGTCGTACCAACATCTTCCAAAGCTGCGTTCGCTGAGCCGTACGTGTTCACAAGCAAGTGCATTATCCGCGAAGAAGTAAAGAAAGCCAGAAGAGGAGCAGAGCCATCAACATTCTAACTCCCCTGCGTGGGATTGTTTTCTATCTGTATTCGCATTATATCCCCTCCCTGAAAATGTACCCCGTTGTGATTGAAGTTATGTAACGAGCATTATAATTTTAATTAAAATTATTTTGGGGGGTGCAACAATATGTTTCAAATGATGCAATACATCCTTCAGATTCGCTAGGCCTACCCTTGGCACAAAAGGGTCACATGCATGATTAGGACGCGATATATGTGCTATTTAACTGCTTATGTGTTATGTTGCTGTGAATGAGGATATCGAAAACCCACTCTTTTTTAGAAATTTCCAAAAAATACAAACAAGTCACTGTTACAAAAATTGTCCGACCAAAATTTTCCCGAGTCTTAAGTTTCTCACTCAAAAGACATCTCTCATACGACAAATCCTAAACATTACTCTATTGTCTCAGAAAAAGCAAATCACTGCTATGGATAAGGGTAAGAATATCCAGATGAGGCTCACTGGAGAGGAGTTACAAAGAAAGATAGAACAAATCACACGAAAGATTCAAGAGGTCAGAGAGGAGGGGCTTAGGGTCGAAGTTGCCACGTCAGTCTACAAAGCTGCGACTGCAACACTGGACGAAGAATTGATGTCAAAAGAAAAGAGGAAGAAAAGTATTGAGGAAGAAAAAGAGGATCTAAGCCAAAAATTGGACATGCTTCGATTACAGATTCAAGAAAGAGAGGCAAGAGAAGCGGAGATAGATTCGGAAACCGCGAGTCTGTTGGCCAAAAATGTGTCACTAGATGAAGAACTGAAAGCGGAAATGACGGAATTCATCGCTATGAAAGAAAGGATGTCGGCATTAAGGAAGAAGAACAAGGCGTTGCACCATGACATGATAGACAAACTTCAGAACATCCGCGGAAAATACTCTATCCGTGAGCAAGGGGCCAATAGTGGTCCCGACAATGCTCACCCCGAATTGACTGAGGAGGACGACGGTGAGGAAATCGTCTACAAGCCTCCATTTCTAGGTCGTCTGAAAGGAAGAGAGTGACGCTGCAACAAGAAGAGAAATGACTAACGTGTCATCATCATGTTATCTTTTAAGAATTCCAATGTTGTCTTTCAATTTCCTTGTAACCGTAATGAAAGAATGAATGAAAATATTTTATCCCAAACTCGAACTACGTTGGGCCTGAATTCTCCTTGCGAGATACGTAGGCAGCCTCTCCAGGCCCGGCCCCTATCTTTTAATTTTTTTTTCATTCTTCCTTTTCATATTACAAGAGGATACAAAGATCTGATCAACGGACGTTAGAAAGCAACTGCAAGAAGACCTTAGCTCAACGCGATTTGGCCTTTCTGAGACAGTGTCAAACTAAAAGAGCAAGCAAATTCCTGCTTGTAAAAAAAAATAATCTATTTTCATCCTTACTCGTGGGTTGAAGATGTTCCTCAAACATAGCAACTTGTGTGTTTACCTGCTCTATGTGTGATATTATGTGTTTTGTATTCTGAGTCCAAACTGACAAATCTGCCTTTGAGTTGTTTTCCTTCTCAGGTATTTTGAACTGATCTGTGTCGATTAAGCTGGCAGATCATCCTTACTTCACCAGATCAAAAGGTCCCGCAGATTCCTTCCCAGGGCAAAGTTCTGATAAAGGAACGACAGTTATGGGAGATAATAGCGAGGAAGTTGGTCTTACTGATGTTGTGGTGGCTCAACCTACCATAGCGGACCAAAACGAGTTAATTCTACAATTGATGCAGCAGATCGCGTAGATGAGGGTAGAATTGCAAAGAAGGTCAGATCTGCCTCCGCCCGGTTTTGCTACAGAAAGAAGTCCTCCTATCTACTTTCCTTCCTCGAACGTGGATCCATCTCAGACCGTGCCGCTCGCTCAAAATCCCCCTACTATAGACCTAACTACCCAAAACCCCCATACGCTTCTGTATCTTACCAAACTCCATCGCCTCTTCCAAATAACCACCCTCAAATGCCACCCCATCCTCAGAATACTCAAACCGCCCCACCGCCACAGAATCAAAACCAAAATCAAAATCAAACTGCCTTCAATCCCCAAATACCTCATCACCATTTAAATCAGAACACCAATCCTCAGGCTTACCCACAGAACTACCAGACCGCCCAAAACGTTCCAAGTCCCTCTATAGCTCCACCCCTCCCAAAAAGAGCCACCTTCCAAGTTCCCATTCCTGCCGAGCATGAGGTGCACGGTTCTGAGTTGGATCACTATGAAGAACAGGAAAGAGAATGGAAGGCAAAGGAGGATGCGAAGGTCGATATAAAAGAGGAAATCAAAAGGGCTATGAAAGAGCTACAATTCGTCCCAGACGTCGTTGGACTCAGTTATGAAGAGTTGTGCATCCACCCAGATTTGAAACTTCCCGAAGGTTTCAAAATTCTGAAGTTTGACACCTTCGGGGGACTAGGCAACCCCATGGCTCATCTGAGAGCATATTGTGACCAGCTCGTGGGAGTTGGCAGGGATGAGGCCTTGTTGATGCGGCTTTTCAGCCGAAGCCTATGTGGGGAGGCCCTCGAGTGGTTTACGTCACACGAAACCAGGCAGTGGCCCAGTTGGAATGCGCTGGCCAAAGACTTCGTTGACCGATTTGCATACAATGTTGAGATAGTTCCCGATCGGTATTCTCTAGAGAAGATGAAGCAGAAACCAACTGAAAGCTATTGGGAGTTTGCCTATAGATGGAGGAAGGAAGCAGTAAGAGTAAGGCCGCCCATGACGGAGAAAGAGATCGTGGAAGTGTTTATGCGGGTGCAGGAGCCAGAATACTACGACAGAATCATGTTGCTAGTCGGAGCTAAATTCGCCGAGATAGTCAAAGTTGGTGAGGCTATCGAAGACGATTTGAAATCGGGGAAGATAGCCCGTGTATCCGCGTCACCTGGATCTTCAGAATTGATGAAGAAGAGAAGAGAGGAAGTTGCCGCTGTCTAGTATGGGGGAAGAAAAACCCCCAGAAACTCGTCGCATTCCCAAGATCGTTCCAGGCCTTCCCCAAAGTCTCACCAAGCCTACTACCCGCAATCCATTCATCCCAATAACCATAATAATACCCCCACCTATCCAAACGCTCAAGTTCCGTTGTATCAGAGTCCACCCCTTAATCTCCAAAATCTTTCCCCCATATACCCAAATTACCCTCAACCTTACAAGATTCCATCCCCTTATAAGAATATTGCTCCCAACTGTGCAAATCTACAGTCGAGCTACTGAGCACCATCACCCGTTTATCAAGTCCAAGCTCCATTATATCAAAACCCTCTTCCGAATTACCAAGATCCATCGCCAAATTATCAAACAAACCCTTATCCTAGAAGCCAAGCTCCTCATCCGAATACCTGAAATTATCAGCAGGTGCCTCCCCCTCAGCAAAGTGGTTATGACCCTTCCCGACCCATATTTGAAAAAAGGCCACCAAGGAATTTCACTGCACTTGCTGAAAGCCAGACCAAACTATTTGAGAGACTAGCCGCGGCTGGATACATCCACCCTGTGGGTCCCAAGCCCGTGGATGTCAATTCAAAGTTCTACAAGCCAGATCAAAGATGTGCTTATCATTCCAATAGTGTTGGACATAACACGGAAGATTGTATCAACCTTAAGCATAAAATCCAGGATCTGATCGATCAGGAGGTAGTTTCTCTCCAATCGGCAGTACCAAATGTCAACATAAACCCGTTGCCGAATCATGGAGGTGGCAATGTTAATATGATTGAAACGGACGAAGACGGGTGTGGCACAAAGATGATTACCCCCATTGTGCATGAGGACTTGGAAAGGGCTGTCGCTTCTTTAAGCGTCAAAGAAAGAAGAGAGTTCGTTATTTTGACACCTACAAAGGTTGTTGCCTTGGTGCCGTCAGAAACTCTCGTCAAGCCTAAGTTTGTTATTGAAATTGCTGCTGCTCAAGGCATGACCAGGTCTGGAAGGTGTTACACTCCTGATGAGCTTGCTCTCGGAGGACAGAAGAAGGACCAGGCTAAGAGGCCGATAAGCGAAGGAGAAGCAGAAGAATTCTGGAGAAGGATGCAACCAAAGGATTATTCCATCGTCAAACATTTAGAGAAGACCCCAGCTCAGATCTCCGTGTGGGCCCTGTTGATGAGTTCTCAATCACATAGGCGGGCCTTAATGAAAGCTCTCGATGACACATACGTACCCACAGGTACAAGTAGTGATAACATGGCTGCCATGATTCATTAAATTATTCGAGGGCACCAAATCAACTTTTGTGACGATGAGCTGCCTATTGAAGGGAGGTCACATAACAAGGCGCTACACATCACTGTGATATGTCGTGAGAAGGTCATCAATCGTGTATTGGTAGATGACGGATCAGGCTTAAATATTTGTCCATTGTCAACACTGAAGCAGTTACGTTTTGACTTGGGAAAGTTGGAGCAAAACCAAGTCAACGTAAGGGCTTTTGATGGGGTCCAAAGAGATACCTTGGGAGCGGTAAATCTGGTCATCCAAATGGGTCCGGCAGAGTTCAGCACACAGTTCCAAGTCTTAGATATTGATACAAGTTACAACCTTCTTCTGGGAAGGCCTTTCATTCATATGGCTGGAGCTGTGCCTTCTACTTTGCATCAGATGATGAAGCTCGTTTGGAGAAATGAAGAGTTGGTTATTCATGGTGAAGGGAATCGCTCTGGTAGACAGGCGCTGATTATTGATGAAGTGTCTCGGGGTACCGATTTCTATACAGTGGAGCTGGTAAATGCCACTGGTGAGGATTTGGCCCCACAGCCTCATATGCCTGCCGTGTATAAGATGATAGCCACTGTGATGCTGCAGAATGGTTTTGAACCAGGTGTTGGATTGGGAAGAAATTCCCAAGGAATTATTGAGCCTGTTCCGGTCCCCGTCAAAGGAGCTAGATATGGTTTGGGGTACGTCCCCACAGATGATGATTTGAAGCTGAAAAAGAAGAATGATCAGGCATTAGCTAAACCAATCCCTCATCTATATCAATCATTCCCAGTTCGTGAGCATGCAGAGGAGGAGAACCTGGGGGAAGGAATCTGTGGCCTTTTTGAAGAGATAGATGCTATTATTGAAGAAGAGGTCGAGCTGACAGGATTCTGTGATGCTGAGCCCAGAGAGACGCTACAGAACTGGACCTCCACGCCCGTCCTGATGCTGAGCCCGGAGAGACGCTACAGAACTGGACCTCCACGCCCGTCCTGGTCTCCCAAACTCCTTGGTAGAAGGGCATCGTTTTATGCATGTTTTAATTGGTGGTAGTCCGAAAGAGGCCCGAGACCCGCCATTTTGCATTTTAACTATTTGAACTTTAAATTCCCGTCGTGATATTCAAAAAGGCAATATGGCTCTGCCATGGCTAAAGTTTGCATTGTTTTTCAATTTTTATGAAAGCCTCTTTTATTTTTTAATTTGATTTATTTAAGCATCTGTCCTGCTTTGATTTTCTAACTTCGTTTATTTATGGTTTCAGTATGGTAAATTTTAAACCTGCCAATGTCATGTCGTGTCACGAGCTGAATGAACAAAATGAGACAGGTGATGACGAGGTTGATGATTATGGAGAGGAAAGTGAGGAACCAGAGTATATTGCCAAGGAATTTCGTCAGTTCGAAAATCAGTATAAACCAAATTTAGAAGAAACTGAAAAGGTATACCTGGGCAACCAAGAGTGTGTCAAAGAGGTTAAAATCAGCATCCACCTAAATGAGGTTCAGAAGGAGAGCCTGGTTCACTTTCTTGCCGAATATAGTGATGTGTTTGTTTGGGAAGTCGGTGATATGCAAGGGTTGAGTACCGATGTCGTATCTCATAAGCTACCGATTAACCCAGGGTTCGAGCCGGTGAAGCAAAAAACTCGAAAATTCAAGCCTGAACTGAGTTTGAAGATTAAGGAAGAAATCACCAAGTAAATAGAGTCCCGATTGGTGGAAGTAACACAATATCCAACCTAGTTGGCCAACGTCGTTCTGGTCGCCAAAAAGGATAGGAAAATCAGGATTTGTGTTGACTATAGGGATCTCAACAAGGCTAGCCCGAAGGATAATTTTCCGTTGCCGAATATTCATATTTTGATTGACAACTGTGCCAAACATGAGATGCAGTCATTTGTGGACTGTTATGCAGGTTATCACCAAATTTTGATGAATGAAGAAGACACGGAAAAGACAGCTTTTATTACACTGTGGGGTGTATATCACTACAGAGTGATGCCATTTGGCCTCAAGAATGCTGGTGCTACCTATATGAGGGCTATGACGACCATATTTCATGACATGATTCATAAGGAGATTGAGGTGTATGTGGATGACGTCATAATCAAGTCCCGCGAGAGTTCGGACCACTTGATGCATTTGAAGAAGTTTTTTGATCGTTTGCGTCGTTACAACTTGAAGTTAAATCCCGCCAAATGTGCTTTTGGGGTGCCAGCCGGCAAGTTGTTGGGGTTTATAGTCAGCAGAAGGGGTATCGAGCTCGATCCTTCTAAGATTAAAGCAATTCAAGAGTTACCTCCGCCGAAGACGAGAAAAGAGGTGATGAGTTTCTTAGGTATGTTGAACTACATTAGTCGATTCATAGCTCAATCAACCGTGGTGTGTGAGCCTATCTTCAAGCTGTTAAAGAAAGACGCTCCGACGAAGTGGACTAAAGAGTGTCAGACTGCTTTTGATGCAATCAAGAATTATTTGTCAAATCCGCCAGTATTGGTTCCTCCGCGAGAAGGGATTCCTTTGTTGCTATATTTGTCCGTATCAGATAGTGCATTCGGATGCGTGCTCGGTCAACACGACGAGACAGGGAAGAAAGAAAGAGCTATCTATTACATAAGCAAGAAGTTTACTCCATATGAGTCTCGATACACTCTGTTGGAGAGAACATGTTGTGCTTTGACTTTGCTTGCTCAGAAATTGAGGCATTACTTGTCTTCTTACACTACATATCTCATTTCCAGAATGGACCCGTTGAAGTATATTTTCCAGAAGGCGATGCCAACCGGAAAATTAGCTAAATGGCAAATGTTGTTGAGTGAATTTGATATTGTGTATGTGACTCAAAAGGCGATAAAGGCACAGGCCTTGGCTGATCATCTTGCAGAGAATCCTGTTGACGAAGAATATGAACCACTCAAGACTTATTTTCATGATGAAGAAGTGTCATTTGTAGGTGAAGATATTTCTGAAGCATATCCTGGTTGGAGATTATTCTTTGATGGAGCAGCAAATCACCAGGGAAAAGGTATTGGGGCAGTTCTAGTGTCAGAATCTGGTCAACACTATCCCATGGCAGCTAAGCTACGATTTAATTGCATGAATAACATGGCCGAATATGAAGCTTGTGTTCTTGGTTTGAAAATGGCCATCGACATGAATGTCTACGAGTTGCTCGTCATTGGAGATTCAGACTTGTTGATTCATCAAGTTCAAGGAGAATGGGCTGTGAAAAACCCGAAGATCATACCTTACGTACAGTATGTACAGAAGTTATGCAAGAGATTTCATAAGATCGAGTTCAGACATACTCCCAGGATACAAAATGAGTTGGCTGATGCTCTTGCCACCATCGCTTCAATGATTAAACATCCGGATACTGACTATATTGATCCACTGGATATAGAGTTGAGAGAACATCCAGTTCATTGTTCACATGTTGAGGCAGAACCTGACGGTTTACCATGGTATTTCGATATAAAGAAATATTTGGAGTCTGGTATTTATCCAGAAGATGCTACATCCAACCAAAGGAAGTCGATACGCCGCATGGCCCTCAATTTCTTTTTAAGTGGAGAAGTCCTTTATAAGAGAACTCCACATTTGAGTCTTCTAAGATGTGTCGACGCTGTTGAAGCTGCGAAGCTTGTTGAACAGATACATGCCGAATTTTGTGGGACACACATGAATGGGCTCACTTTGGCAAGGAAGATCCTTCGAGCCGGTTATTTCTGGATGACTATGAAAAATGATTGTTGTAAGTTCGTACAGAAATGTCATAAATGTCAAGTGCACGGTGATTTGATCCGAGTGCCACCTCACAAACTTAATACTATGAGTTCACCCTGGCCATTCGTAGCTTGGGGTATGGATGTCATCGGTCCGATAGAGCCTGCCGCTTCTAATGGACACAGATTTATTTTGGTTGCCATTGATTATTTCACTAAGTAGGTGGAAGCAACTTCGTACAAGTCGGTCACCAACAAAGTTGTAGCTGATTTTGTTCGCAACAATCTAATATGCAGATTTGGAGTGCCAGAATCCATCATTACAGATAACGGTGCAAATCTCAATAGTCACCTGATGAGAGAGATATGTGAGCAGTTTGAGATTACTCACCAAAACTCAACCGCTTATCGTCCGCAAATGAATGGAGCTGTAGAGGCTGCCAACAAGAACATCAAGAAGATTTTGAGAAAAATGATTGACAATCATCGAGGTTGGCATGAGATGTTGCCATATGCTTTGTTGGGTTACCGAACGACTGTCAGGACGTCGACTGGAGCTACTCCATACTTGTTAGTGTACGGAACAGAAGCAGTCATACCCGCCGAAGTTGAAATACCGTCCTTGAGAATTATCCAAGAAGCTGAGCTGAGTAATGCTGAATGGGTTAGCAAGAGAATTGATCAGTTAACTTTGATCGATGAAAAGAGAATGGTTGCCGTTTGTCATGGTCAACTATATCGACAGAGAATGATTCGAGCTTTCCACAAGAGAGTCAGAGCCAGAATTTTTGAAATTGGGCATTTAGTACTTAAGCGCATTTTTCCTCATCAGGATGAGTACAATGGAAAATTTGCACCAAATTGGCAAGGTCCTTACATGGTTCGCAAAGTATTATCTAGAGGTGCGTTGGTCCTGTCGGAGATGGATGGCACCGCGTGGCCAAAACCGATCAACTCAGATGCTGTCAAGAGATACTACGTGTGAAGATTCGGTTTGCATTTTTACTATTGTCTTGTAAATGTTCATTTGCTTGTATTTGCTTTGTTTAAAATTTTATCCCTCTTGTAATGAACTACGTCTGACCTGAATTCTCAAGAATGAGATACGTAGGCGGCCTATGTCAGCCTCGGTCACCCCTTTATTCCCTTTTAAATATTTCTTTGTATTTGAACTACGTTCGACCTGAATTCTCAAGAATGAGATACGTAGGCGGCCTTTGTCGGCCTCGGTCGGTTTTCTTTGTAAATTCCTTATTGTTATTAGCCTCGAGGGGGAACTACGTTTGACCTGATTCCTGCCTCAACGGGATACGTAGGCGCCACAAGGGTTCGGTCATGTCTCCCGTACGAATTTTTTCCCCTCTTTACAATAGAAACTGGGACAGAATTTTGAGAGGGACTCAAAAATTCTTGAGAAGAAGATCTTTCCTCAACAAGCCAAGACTGAAGATATTTCAAGATTTGCAACTGGGATAGAATTTTTGAGAGGATCCCGAAATTTTATGTATTTACTTACCATCATTTGAAGATAAACAAAAATTGTAACTAGGACAGAAATTTTGAGGATGGCCTCAAAATTTTAACATAGGTTTATCGACAGCCTGGAGTGATTGTGAATACTCCCTATCGAATAAACCTCCGAGCACCCAAACTCAAAGAAGTTTGCTAAGCCTGACGTGACATGACATTTGGCAGTACCCCTTTTCAAAATATTACTTCTCAAAAATTTATTTTTTCTAAAATATTTCCTTTTTAGGTTTCATTTGTTTTGGCATGAAATATCTGTCTTAATCTATCAAGAGTTGGGAGATCAGGAAGATCAATTGGAGATAGCAGGACAAGGAGCTTACAACTGAAGAATCGACACAGATCAGTCCGTTTTTAAAACTAACAATTTTTCTGTGGATGCAGGCTTATGATATTGCTCAGAAATCAGCAGATTCCTCCGATCGATAAATATGGGGAAGTCAAGGGAGGAGGAAACGCTCCCAAAATCAATAGTTTTCCTGGATTGCAGGAATCATGTTATATCGCTTATGGCGGAGACTTGGGAATATGATTTGTTTATTTCAATGGATTTACAACAGCATGGTGTTTGTAAGGAACGTTCAGTTAAATTCGAAGGTGGATCAATCAAAAATCTCAAGGAAGAGTTTATGGTTTCCATAAAGAATGTCATTTGCAGTTATGATATTATATATTACCCGGAAGGTTTATTTATGTTGTCGTCGATCAGGACGATACATTATCCAGAGGGGTCATTTATATTGTTGCTGATCAAGACGATATACTATCTGGAAGTCAATTTACCATTATCGTCAATTAAGACGATATGATTATTCAGAAGAAGATCATGCATCGCGAGTCAATATTCATGCATCGCGAGTCAATATTCATGCATCGCGAGTCAATATTCATGCATTGTGAGTCAACATGCATCGCGGAAGATCATGTATCGCGAGTCAATATTCATGCATCGCGGAAGATCATGCATCGCGAGTCAATATTCATACATCACGGAAGATCATGCATCGCGAGTCAATATTCATGCATCGCGGAAGATCATGCATCGCGAGTCAATATTCATGCATCGCGGAAGTTCATGCATCGCGAGTCAATATTCATGCATCGCGGATGATCATGCATCGCGAGAAGATTTCATCCCTCGCAAAATTTTATTGCATGGCGAGAAGACTTCATCCCTCGCTGAAATTTATACATCGCAAGAAGATTTCATCCCTCGCAAAATTTTATTGCATGGCGAGAAGACTCCATCCCTCGCAGAAATTTATACATCGCAAGAAGATTTCATACCTTGCTGAATTTATTGCATCGCGAGAAGACTCCATCCCTCGCAGAAATTTATACATCGCAAGAAGATTTCATACCTTGCTGAATTTATTGCATCGCGAGAAGACTCCATCCCTCGCAAAAATTTATACATCGCAAGAAGATTTCATACCTTGCTGAATTTATTGCATCGCGAGAAGACTTCGTGCCTCGCAGAAATTATGCATCGCGAGAAGATATTCGTACCTCGCAGAATTTATGCATCGCGAGAAGATTCCATCCCTCGCAAAATTTACGCATTGCGGGAAGATATTCATACCCCGCAAGTAATCATGCACTACCAGAGTAGAAGTCGTGCGTTTCAAGAAGAATATTCACTTTATTGGCATCAACCACACTCTTTTATTTATGATAAGAGTAAACAACATGAAGAGTACATTGACATCAAAAGAAATATTAGCATTGCATCAGCATTTATTTATTTTGACATCAAGTGAAGAGTACCTTGAAGATTATATTGCAAACACAAGACATAAGCTTTATTTGCTTTACGTCAAACCGATCGAGTTGACGTCAAATGTCGAGGAGAACAATTAAGTGTCGATACGGTAAAAAACACTGTCTCCCATTTAAATTGCATTTTCAGGCTGACGGTTTTATCCCAGTCTTTGTCGAGAGGATCCGAAAGGATGAATTCTCCAAAAACAAACCACAGGTGCGGACGACATAAAAAAGGATGCAGCACAACGTGGAACTTTTTCTTAGCAGCGAACTGGGACATAGTCCAAAGAGGAGTGTCAAACTCTTAGGACGCGAGCAGAGGAGCGACTTCCACCACAATCAAACCACACCCCTATCAGAAGGCATGTATGTTTTTCTTCATTTTTGTCAGTTTCGGTTTTGCACCCGGAATTTTGGTGTTTACCGGAAGCAAGTTTCCAATCTAAGTGACAATGCACCAAGAGCTTTGAAATTATGTCCGTGTAAGTTCTTAGTTATGGGTGTCAAGTGCACCACATTCATGACTGAGAGGTTACAAGCCTCTTTTTCATACTCGTTCAATTTTGTCACTTGTCCAAAGCCAAAGGTTATTTAGCATAATAGATTTCCTTTTCAACCGATCGAGTCGAACTACAAACAGCTTGATTCCTAAGGTTTAAGGATATGTAGGAGAGCTCAATGTTGAGAACTTGTCTGTATTCCGACATTCGCTCTAAAATCCTGTTCCCGAGTATTTCGATCCCTTCATGTTCCGGTATCGAGATGACTTTTGATTTCTTTCATAATCGTGCGTTAAATCAAGCATATCGAACTACAGTGCCTGAATTCTCATATAGCCTGAGATATGTAGGAAACCCATTTCCGAGCTCGGACATAACTCCTAAAGTCCATACCAAATCCCTTTTCCTAAAAGATGAATAGGTGGTCGGTCAAAATTGGTTTGGTCAATTTCATTTTCCTTGAATTTCTTGCATCAATCCAAGTAAAATGAGGGACAGTTGTTGACACCCAATTTTGGCCCTCCCCGACATAAATTATTTCACGAGTTTCGTAATTTTCGAACAACTTGAAATAAAGAAATTTATAATGTTTAAAATATCTTGCGCATTATATATATACAATTAGTTTATTTTTATGAAATATTCGAAAATCGTATCAAAGAGATTTTAGTCTCGCTTAGCGTTTTTTTTTGTTTTGGGTAACTCGTATGTTTGGATCTTTATTTTATAGCTAAACTTATTAGTTTGTTTTGTCATGTTTTAAGTAGTATATTTGTTTCGTAATTTAATATACCAATTAGTTTATTTTATAAATATTCGGAAACCGCCTCATAAGATTTTGTTGAATATTCGATTAATTAGTATACTTATATAATAGTTTATACTGCGTGTTTATTTAGTCTATAACTAAGTTAATATTTTATTTCGTTTTGGTTAAGAAGCTCGTCAGATTAATTTTATGCAAAATTCATCTTTTAGTCAAATATTTTTAAAATGCTAAAATATTGGGCCAAATTCGATTCCCAGATCAGCAGCAGCCCTCCTTTCCCAGATGTAGCCCAGGTCCAATTTCCTTTCCATTAATAAATTTCAGCAGCCCACCAGCCTTTCCAATTCCCCAGCCCTTTTTCCCTTTTATATTCCCGGCCCATTTCCTGACCCGACCCGCTCCTCTTACCTTTTCCCAAAGAAAGAAGTGCAGCCACGCAATGAATACGGAGAAGACGCGTGAAGCAGCAACGCCGCAGATCCAAAGTCCATGCGACTTCGGCGGAGAAGCAATCCAAGTCGCGCGTGATCGATTTCGAACGGCAAGGGCGAGTGTAACGGAATAATAGTGAGAAACAGACCAGTACGCTGCATAATTTATTCCTTTCTCAACGTCTCTCTCGCTTGTACGATTTTCAGCAGCAGCAGGTCACGATTCCGTCCTTGTAACTCAAGATGAGGACACGTCGCCCATCCAGTACGCCAGATTGATCTCGTCCCTCCACCTCGCCCCTTCCCCATTCGATTTTTTTGGGCATCGAAATGGGATATTCCTTTAGCTTTGGGGATAAGATTTGGAGGTTTGAATTCCATTTTGGAAAAACCAATTTTGCCCTAAACCTTGCCGGGAATTTTCCCCGCTATCCCTCAATCCGAAACCCTAATTTTGTTTCTATAAATACCCCCCCTCTTCCTCATCAGAGGGGGTTGGAAAAAAAAATTTGATTGGATTTCGTGAGAAAATCTTGGAGAACGATTGGAAAATTTTCTTTTGAGTTTTGTTTTAGGCAGATAACGGGGACGGAAGTTTTAGAGAGTAAATCAAGTGGTCTTTTGCCAAGTTCGTTCGGGAATTCAAACTTCGGTTCGATTTTCTTCGTTGCTGCTTGTGTTCTGTTTCTCAGTGTTGGAACTCGCCGTTCATCTCGCTCGTCGGTAAACGCCATTTCTTTTTTTTAATTCGTTGCTGGTCTATCTTTGTTCCAAAGCAGCATAATCGTCCTTATTTATTTCATGGGCTGTCCAAGCCGGAGTATTTGATAGATTTGCATTTGAAGTTGAATTCATTTGCTCTTCTAAGTATGTTTTTCATTGCTTTTTCTCAAGAAATTGGTTGCTTGATATCATAAAATACATATATTTTATTTCGTTAGGATTATCTCCAGGCATGAAAATATGTAGTTGTTTAGCCGTTTGCTGCTCAATATTGTTCTCGTGGATGTATGAGTTTTTTTTTTTTCGAGTTAGTCACCAAGATAGTGATCCATTTGGTTCCTGTGAGGTCTCTAGCATATCTGTGATGTTATAGTTTGTCTCGTATTCGTGCTTTCGGGGCCTAGTACTATAAAGTATTTGTTGTTGCTAGGTCGTGTCTTTTTATCTTTCGAAAAAAAAATATATAATAAAAAATAAAATAAGACATGAAGGCAGAACTTTAAGTCTAACCAACTTGGAGTTATAAGAATATGTCCAAAAGCTTTCTTCTAGTGATGTCTAAAGTTTTGGTAGAGTAGTAGTTTTTTTTTGTTTTGTTTTAGAGGTTTTGGTGGTTTGTTTCTCTTCTTTGGTGACTGTTAGCCTTCTCGTGGGGTCTTATCGTGTTGAAACCTTTCGTGGTTCATTTCATTTTCTTGTGTTTGATTGTTCATGAGTTTGGCTTCGTTTTTTTTTTGTCAGCTTTTATACTCCAAATTTGAAACCTTATTTATCAATTGTGATTTGCATTGTCCTAGCTTGTTCCCATATTTCCTTTTTTTTTATCAAGAATGATAAGCTACTTGGCTTGTTTCCAAGCTGTCAAGAGTTTAGTATTTAACAGCATCCTTGTGTGGAAAATATTTTGTATATCTGTTATATTTTGGTGTACTCCGATCTGACTCATTTTATTCCAGTGACTTGTTCTTAAACTTGCAACATTTGTTTAAGAGTTTTGGGTGTAATCTAAAGTTCGTTAGTTTTCTGTTAATTCCAAGCGTGACTAAGTTTTGTTTGATATTGCTAAGTTGTCCTTAAAATCTGGTTTTTTAGTAAAGTTATTAAGGTTCTTCTTCTGTGATCATAAAGGATATTTTCTTACAATTAGTGTAACAGTGTTACTTTTGTAATCTTCATTTTGCTCAAATTGATAATGGGTTTCCAAGTATACTTTCCTATATGTCTCATGAGTGAATAAATGAGTCTATCTGTTTTGTTTTACCAAGTGCAATTGCTTTGTTTGTTGTCAAGTTTGTTCATGGAGTATTTTGAAATTTGTTGTTAATATGTTAGAGTTGTTATTCATTTGGAGAGGGAATGTCAAATTAGTCATATCGAGAGATTGAGGAGGATTCCCGTACCTTTCTTTACTTTGGTAAATAAAATTACTTGAGTTGTATCGTTCCTTGTCCATATTTTATTTTAAATCCCTTGTTGACCTCTCAATTCGTTATACTGTTTTAGATCACTAGTCTTGTATTAGTACCCTTTTATGACATACATCCTATCTTATGATTTCTCTCTTTTCCCATAATTGGTTAGTTGGTCAAAACATGTAGAAACTTATCAAAGAGTAATCACTTGTTTTCCCTTAAAGTGCAATTAGTCCTAAAATGATGTTTACCCTCATTGTATTGCTTAGGCAGTAGCGTATATATTGGTTTCTATTTTTGTGTGTTCGTATAAAACTGTTATGAATGACTACTTATAAGTTTACATCCTTTTGTTACATGTAAAATTCACCCGAGTTCGCCATAAACTCTCATCTTTCCCTCACATTCCTAGAGAGCCGTAAAGGCTCAAATTCCTTATTCGAGTCAAGCCATAAAATTCGATGGGCAGATTCTTGAAGTTGAACTAGCATGAAGAATGAGGAAAGCCCAAGAGGATGGATTAGAAGACCCATTTTATTTTTGCATTTTTGTATTGTATTTATTTTTCGGGCATAAGCCCTTGTCGTCTTTTTCTTTACTTTATTTATTTTTTGTAATTATTTGTTTAGTTTAGGACAGGTACAAAATGGGTCGCAACCCGAAAAGTAAATGGGTCAAAACCCAAAAAGAAAAATGGGTCAAAAACCCAAAACAGGTGGGTCCAAAACCGGTCAAGGCGAACATAACCCGGATTTGGACCCAAATCTCTTTCCCTTTCTCTCTTTACTTGCTTTTAATTATTTGCCTGTTTTACCTATCGTTAGTTTAAAAGTTAGGAAAATCCAATTCCCCGCAAAATGCCACTTTTGGTTTTAACGACTCGATTAAGTCAAGTAAACGGCTTAAGAGATTTTACAAATTGAAATTCACTTAGATGAATAAATCTTTTTACTTTCAAAACAATCTTAAATGATTTTTGCATTCATTTTCAAATAATTCTAAGAATATTTTTTATGTTTGTCCAAATTAAGTTAGGTGCCGGAAAACCGCGTGTTAGCGGACGTCTTAGGTGCTTTCAAAACCTTCCTAAGACGTTAATTTGAATCCCCAAACCCTTTAAATGTTTTCAAACAATTTTCTCTGTTAAGTTATTTGAAAACGTTAGTTTTCTTGATTTTTCTTTAAAATTAAGTGGCGACTCTAAATAAGTCAAAAACCTCAAAAACTTATAAAAAAAATCCTTTTCCGATTAAAACAGATAGGGTATGTTGGGACTTGTCCCATTGATTGACATACCCTATGTTATGAGTTGATTGAATTAAGATTGGCGTAACTTTACATATTTTGGGAGATAGTATTATTAAGCCAATTTGTTGGCATAAATCAAATTATAACATTATCACAAGCCAATTCAATCATTCATGAATATAATATAGTAATCTAACATGTTAAACAAGTCAACTTTTAACTTTTGATTAACATATAAGACAATTCAACGAATATTCATAACAATCTCATATTCTCGAAACACAAGTAGACATTATAACATTCAACGTTCATGTAAATAACACCCTAAGCATGCGGATCTAACATGTATATCTCATTCGACATGTAATCACTAAAACATACACATCATGATCAGTTTACACCTCATACAAACAACAATGCATCGAGAATTACACTACTAATACTACAAGAATCGAAAATAAGGAGAACTAGGTAGATGAACATGCGATTCATCGGGAACAACCCTAGTTTCGATATTCTTGAAGTAAAAACGTTTGAAAAGTCTCTTGGAGAAAGAATTCCAGGAGAGAAAACCCATGCCTTATTGTAGAATTAAATCTATGAAGATTCCCTTGCACTTTGCATGAAAACCTTGAAGAACTCTTGCTATCGTCTAGGGTTTGCTTCACGTTTTCCCCTTGTTTTAGTGTAGCGTTTTAGGGTGAATAACGTGGAACTAACTCTTTAAGAACTGAATGTTAACTAATTCTAATTGGACTATATAACCTAATTAAGTTAGACCAATTAGCTAATTACAAAAACGCCTCTCCTAGATTGACTAGGATTAGAAGAATCTTGTCTTAACAAAAATCTGCATTTTTCCTTAGTAGTTTCGGTTTTAGTCATTTAAATTAATTAATTAAGTTGCTAAATTAATTAATTAGGTAACCTAGGGTAATTAATAAAGTATCCGTAAGTTGTTAGGACCATAACCAACTCTTTGGACCATCCTAGGTTAGGTACTAGGTTGTCTCTTACTTGTCTTAACCGAAATCTGGAAATTGCTTAGTGATTTCGGTTGTATCCATTTATATTAATTAATTAAGTGGATAAATTAATTGATTAAGTAACCTAGGGTGATTACTAAAGTACCCCTAAGTTGTTAGGACCATAACCAACCCTTTGGACCATCCTAGGTTAGGTAGTAGGTTGTCTCTTACTTGACTTAACCGAAATCTGGAAATTGCTTAGTGGTTTCGATTTTTTCCATTTAAATAAATTAATTAAATTTTTAAATTAATTAATTAAGTAACCTAGGGTAATTTCTAAAGTACCCTAAGTTTTTAGGACCATAACCCACCCTTTGGACCATCCTAGGTTAGGTACTAGGTTGTCTCTTAGTTAGTTACACGGTTTGGTGTCACCCGGTGTGGTCTTAGGTTGTTGGGTCCCTTGGTTAGCTATTTTTGGTTTGTCCTAGGTTAGTTATTTAGTTAGGTCAGTTAGTTAGAGTCTAGGACTGGTTAGGGAGCTTGGCCCCACGTGGCTGGACCCGTACATGCGCCTGTCCCCAACCGTCCTAACCGAATTGGTTTGGGTGGTCCCTTGGCCTGTTGCACATATGCTTGCACATGTGTTGCGTGTACTTTCCTAACTAACTCTTCTGGAAGTTTCACTTGGAGTGTTTACTTATAGTTCCAAGGATCCTCACTATATCCTTGGGCACTGCTTAATCTACATGATCATTTTAAATGGTTATTTGCTATGGTACTAGGCTTGACACTTGGATGCCTAGTACCTAATGAGGATGTGTGTGGAGAATAATTATATTAAATCTTAGGGTCTTCATTGCAGGTACAATTTCTAAACAAACTTGGATTATATTATACATACTTGAGTATATCTAGAAATTGGCTAACACCCCTTAGCCAATTTTCTATACTATGCCAAATATTTCTCAATATTGGGCATTGGGATGCCTATGTACCCCCAATACACATTCTTAAAACCCTACTAGGCTTCTTCCTAGACATGTAATTTTCTGGAATGTTACATTATCCCTAGGCTTCTTCCTAGACATGTAATTTTCTGGAATGTTACATTATCCCCCCTCCTTTAGGAACATTCGTCCCCGAATGACACTACTCATTATTTTAAATCAAAGAGGGTATTTTTGAAAAGCACATTAACATACTAGAAACTTTATCTTTGTGAATATCTGATTCACAACTTACTCTGGATGATGCACAACACTCTAAGCTTATCTGAATCTTATGATATGAGATTGAGGAACTTCCTTCTCAATCGTACTTTAACTTAATGCACATCACACTCATGCAACACATAAATCACGTAAAAGCTATACAAAAACAGCAACATGAAAGCAAGCATGAACTCATATTAACTTATATAGTGCAAGTATAAAACACACAGTTATGGGCTTAAGACACCGAAAACCGCCTAATGCACTAAGATTTAGAGTTTTATTCACGAAATCGGACTTCGAAGAAAGTTAATCTAACCTCAAGAACTGAATAAGTGAGGGTAACAGGATCTCATATCGGCCTCGGCCTCCCATGTTGCTCCCTCAACAAGGTGGTTCCTCCATAACACTTTCACGGTGAGAACCTCCTTGTCCCTCAGTCGCTTCACTTGATGATCTAAGATTGTAATGAGAACCTCTTCATAATAAAGGTTCTCATCGCCTCATAACCCCTCGATAGGTAAAATGGACGCTGGATCGCCTAGACACTTCTTAAGCATCGAAACGTGAAACACTGGATGAACAGAATCCAAGTCATTCAGTAACTTTAGTTCATAAGCAACATTTCCTACTCGCTATAAGATCTCATAAGGACCTATATACCTCAGACTCAACTTCCCTTTCTTACCAAATCTCATCACCCTGATCGGTCACAACATGACCAAGGAAGGTCACTGATCTCAACCAAAACTCACATTTGCTAAACTTAGCATACAACTGATGTTCCCTGAGTACTTGCAATGTCATTCTCAGATGCTGTTCATGCTCCTCTCTGGACTTAAAGTATATGAGAATGTCATCTATGAATACTATGACAAAAGAATCAAGATATTCACGGAAGACTCTATTCATAAGGTCCATAAACACGACTGGTGCGTTAGTGAGACCAAGTGACATGACAAGAAATTCATAATGACCATATCTAGTACGGAAGGCAGTCTTGGGAACGTCCTCTTGTCTTACCTTAAGTTGGTGATAATCCGACCGAAGATCTATTTTGGAAAAGAAACTTGAACCTTGAAATTGGTCAAATAGATAATCAATTCTGGGAAGAGGGTATTTGTTATTTATAGTGACTTTGTTAATTTGCCGATAATCCATACTCATTCTTAGAGTTCCATCCTTTTTCTTAACGAACAACACTGGAGCGCCCCATGGGGATATGCTCAGTTGGATGAAGCCTTTATCAAGTAAATCTTTTAACTGCAACTTCAACTCTTTGAGTTTCGCTGGAGCCATTCTATAAGGCGGAATGGAAATCGGTTTGGTGTTGGGATCTAAGTCATCACCGAAATCAATTTCACGTTCAGGAGGGATTCCTAGTAAATCCTCCGGAAAGACATCTTGAAACTCATTTACGACGGACATAGAGTCTATCGAAGTTACTTCTTGTTCTAAGTCATTGACTCTAACTAAGTGGCATAAGTATCCCTTATATAACATCTTATTGGCTTTAAGATTGGAAACTATTTGGCCTGTTGGATTTGAGCCACGCCCTTCCTATTTCAACTCTAACTTATTAGGAAACTGAAACCTTACTACCCTATTTCGACAGTCTATGGTAGCATAGCATTTATGTGTCCAATCCATACCTGAGCCACATCCTTGAGCTTGTATGCAGCCAACTCAGCCTTCTCCTCTTCATTAACACCCATAACAGGCATTAGAACCTACCATGTACTCACTTCCATACGAACATCCACACTTACCACACGACTTGCTGTCACGCTGGGCATTTCTATCATTGCCCTCCTTGGAAATAACAAATCTTGAGTCTGGCTCCTTAGACCACTAGGCCATCCAAATTCTTGTGTGCATTTTTCTACACGCACACACAAGAAGGAAGTTAGATTCTTAGAATGACACAAAATGTCAAAGTTCTAGATGGCACGATAAAGAGTAGAAGAAGGGAAAATTCCTAACATCACAGAGTCTCTAAATCATGATTGTGGTGCACTTCACAACCATAAGTTAGAAAATACGCAACATGGTTGTGTTGAGCCTTAGTTCTTAGGTAACTTAACATCATGATCTGATACCAAGTTTGTCACGACCCGGATTCTGGAATCTGAATCGCAACCGGCGTCGTTAACCTCTTAGAGGTCGCAGACAAGCCTCTTCTTAGCTTTCATCACAATCATACAGTTAAATTTGCGGAAAATTTAAAACTTTTTAATACTTAGCAAAGTATACATAGACTTCATATAGTATTGCATAAGAGTGATATTCTAATAGCTCAAACTCAACAACCATCTATCAATAGATTAAACAAATGAAATAAATGATCGTAATAATAATAATAATAGTTTCCCAATTGGCCTTATTATAACGTTTGAACAAATGCTTGAAAGGAAACACTAGGGACAGTAGTCACTAGCTAAATCTAATGTACTAAGCTAGAATAATAAAGTGTAGCATCCTCGAACTCAAGAGGACCTACCAAAGTCTGGAGATCGCTATTCCAAACCACTTCGTCGAACTTCAACCTTCTTGAGAACCTGCGCCTATAAAAATAGTAAATATATATGGAGTTAGTACACACTTGTACTAAGTATGGGTGTATGAACATAAACACATAAGGACAATGCATGAACAAGGAAAACTCTTCCTAAACAACATGTCGTTTTCTGGAAAGTGATGTTACTTTCTTACTTATATCGTTAATCTTGAAATATGATATGTATATGACACATTCTCATGCAATTAAGGCAAACAACTCGTTTACTATATGAAAATAAGACCTTGGAATCATGAACATAATTTTAGAACAACTTAAACATACGTTAATAATTTTGGTCACTAGGACTAGAGATGCCTTTTTCATACTTATATTATTTTTCAGTCTTTTCTTCTTTCTAGTGTGTAGCTCAATGATATCCTTTGATCTTATGTTTTACTTACAAGTGCAATGATTCATTGTAGTCCCATACCTACAATGAATCGAGTAAGCAACTCACAAGACTAAGGAAATGATTTGGCTACCCTACTTACAAGTTATACTTTTCATTCTTATTTGATTGGGTGTACATGTATTTATAAGCCAATCTTTATTGGCTATGCCCCTTATTTGCTTATTTACATAATATATAGATCTTGGGACATAATCCATGCTCCATTATTGGCAACCCTAACTTGCTGTTTCTATCAAATACTAGTGATTGACGTTCTTTAAGCTCTTACTTTACTTAGTTTACTATGAACTTATGATTCTACTTCGTTGCTCGATTGTTCACTTTGAACATGCTACGTTATTCTTTATTACTCTCTTAAAGAATTCTCTTAGCATTAACGGAAGTAGATCATGCGAGCTACATGAAATCCACTGTCTCCCTCACACTGAAAAGTGGTGATTCACCGATTAAGGTAAACCAAGTTCTGTCTCTTCCTCACACTGAAAAAGGGGGTTCACTGGCTAAGGTAATACCGTGTCTATTTCTTCCCCACACCAAAAGGGGGGTTCACGGCTGTAGTGAACCGAATACTTTTCCTGAGCTATAACCGACATAGATCATGTGAGCTAAACATGAAATTTGGTGTCTCCCCCACACCGAAAAGAGGTGGAATCACCGGCCAAGGTGAAACCTAACTTTCTAGCGTTCTTTAGTTGGTGGCGTCCACTAGCTAGGTGCCCCTATGTTGGCAACATAGTTCTAAGACTAGGATACGTCCGGAGACCCTGGTCCACAGGGTGGTGATCTAATTATAATGATACTTACATGTGCTGGCACAAGCTCATTGCTAGTCTATCGGTGCTAAGCTTAGATTTTATCTTATTATCTTTTAGAGTTTACTCAAACATTATGGAAGCTTGCTTATTGTTATGAGGTTTACTTACTCTATGGATGACTTGACATCCCTATCTTTACTTGATGTATATAATCTTAAGTCTTTATATTATCATCATGGTGCGAGTGAGACTTGTCTCACAGACTCTAGCACACTCTTATGTGAGTATTCTTGACATAACGATTTAAGTGTAATTGAGACTTGTCTCACTTCTCACTCTATATTAGGTCAATTTCATAACTTAAGCTTTTAGTTATTTCTTTACTCACCTTAACTTGTTCACGTTACTTATGGTCTTGTATCATTCTCTATGATAATTATCATTCTTATAAAATGCAATTACGTTAACAAGTTTGTGTGGATAGGGCATGTTGGGACTTGTCCCATTGATTGACATACCCTATGTTATGAGTTGATTGAATAAAAATTGGCATAACTTTACATATTTTGGGAGATAGTATTATTAAGCCAATTTGTTGGCATAAATCAAATTATGACATTATCACAAGCCAATTCAATCATTCATGAATATAATATAGTAATCTAACATGTTAAACAAGTCAACTTTTAACCTTTGATTAACATATAAGACAATTCAACGAATATTTATAACAATCTCATATTCTCGAAACACAAGTAGACATTATAACATTCAACGTTCATGTAAATAACACCCTAAGCATGCGGATCTAACATGTATATCTCATTCGACATGTAATCACTAAAACATACACATCATGATCAGTTTACACCACATACAAACAACAATGCATGGAGAATTACACTACTAATACTACAAGAATCAGAAATAAGCAGAACTAGGGAGATGAACATACGATTCGTTGGGAACAACCCTAGTTTTGATATTCTTGAAGTAAAAATGTTTGAAAAGCCTCTTGAAGAAAGAATTCCAGGACATAAAACCCATACCTTATTGTAGAATTAAATCTACGAAGATCCCCTTGTACTTTACACGAAAACCTTGAAGAACTCTTGCTATCGTCTAGGGTTTGCTTCACGTTTTCCCCTTGTTTTAGTTGTAGCGTTTTAGGGTGAAAACATGGAACTAACTCTTTAAGAAATGAATGTTAACTAATTCTACTTGGACTATATAACCTAATTAAGTAACACCAATTAGCTAATTACAAAAACGCCTCTCCAAGATTGACTAGGATTAGAAGAATCTTGTCTTAACCAAAATCTGGATTTTTCCTTAGTAGTTTCGGTTTTAGTCAGTTAAATTAATTAATTAAGTTGCTAAATTAATTAATTAGGTAACCTAGGGTAATTACTAAAGTACCTGTAAGTTGTTAGGACCATAACAACCTCTTTGGACCATCCTAGGGTAGGTACTAGGTTGTCTCTTACTTGTCTTAACCGAAATCTAGATATTGCTTAGTGATTTTGGTTTTGTCCATTTAAATCAATTAATTAAGTTGCTAAATTAAATAATTAAGTGACCTAGGGTAATTACTAAAGTACCCCTAAGTTGTTAGGACCATAACCAATCCTTTGGACCATCCTAGGTTAGGTACTAGGTTGTCTCTTACTTGACTTAACCGAAATCTGGAAATTGCTTAGTGGTTTGGGTTTTGTCCATTTAAATTAATTAATTAAGTTGCTAAATTAATTAATTAAGTAACCTAGGGTAATTACTAAAGTACCCCTAAGTTGTTAGGACCATAATCAACCCTTTGGACCATCCTAGGTTAGGTACTAGGTTGTCTCTTAGTTAGTTACACGGTTTGGTGTCACCCGGTTTGGTCTTAGGTTATCTGGTCCCTTGGTTAGCTATTTTTTGGTTTGTACTAGGTTATTTAGTTTGATAGGTCAGTTAGTTAGGGTCTAGGACTAGTTAGGGAGCTTGGCCCCACGTGGCTGGACCCATACGTGCGCCTGTCCCCAACCGCCCTAACCGAATCGATTAGGGTGGTCCCTTGGGCGGTTGCACATGTGCTTGCACATGTGTTGCATGTACTTTCCTAACTAACTCTTCTGGAAGGTTCATTTGGAGTGTTTACTTATTGTCCCAAGGATCCTCACTATGTCCTTGGGCACTGCTTAATCTACATAATCATTTTAAATGGTTATGTGCTATGGTACTAGGCTTGACACTTGGATGCCTAGTACCTAATGAGGATGTGTGTGAAGAATAATTATATTAAAGCTTAGGGTCTTCATTGCAGGTACAATTTCTAAACAAGCTTGAATTATATTATACATACTTGGGTATATATAGAAATTGGCTAACACCCCTTAACCAATTTTCTATACTATGCCCAATATTTCTCAATATTGGGCATTGGGATGCCTATGTACCCCCAATACGCATTCTTAACACCTTACTAGGCTCCTTACTAGACATGTAATTTTCTCGAATGTTGCAAAAGCTACCCAAGATAGAGCACATTCTAGTCAACATACATTAGCTAAAGTCACAATCATTCATTAAGTCAATTAGAAGACATTTCATTCATTAAGGACCATACATGATGGTCTTAGAAAGACCTAGGGAACCTACACTCTAGCACCATCAAAGCCTACGCATGCCATGTCAAGATAACGTCCCATTCCACTACCTAAATGTTGTAGAACTTATCAAATACTAGAATGTATCCCACATGATGAGAATATGCAATAACCGACATACACCATACTAGGTAGGCATGGAATCCAGAGTCTACCCTACTCCAATAGAGGGTGTTCTACTTGCCAAGGGTATAACTAGGACACATCCCATGTAGGCACATGGTTAAGGTATATCAAGGTCTTTTATGCACTCTAGTCTCCTTCTCAAGTAGAGATACATTGTACTCTAGTCTCCTTCTTAAGTAGAGTTACAACCCATAACATATTCACTTGATTCTAGCCTTTGTTCTCATAGAGTAAGTTCAATAAAAAGGGGCATTTGAAAGGTACCATTTCTTAGTCATTACCTTAGTCATAATGCACCTACCAAAGATGGGTCCATTAGGGTTGTCTGTCAATGGTCAATAAGGATAGCTCATTCTTAACCTTCTTTCTATATAGAACGTTCCACATATTAGTCATGCTTAGAAGGGCACCATTTTAGGTCTACCGATCCTAGACTTTCATTCAACATTCATCTTCATATCACATACTCAATAGTGTTCAAGTATCATATAGGAATAACCAAGTCGACCTATCAAGATACACTAGTAACATAACTAGAGACATCACCCTACTCTATCATGATCACATATAATCAATTAGGAGAGTTCAATCTCACACACACACATATATCACATAGTCCTTCACATTTCTCATATTCAAGTCTTAACATGATAATGTCACCATTCATAAAATATTGCCGACAAGGCCATGTTCAATACAATTCATAAAGTAATGCCAATGAGGCCACATTATCTAAGCATAACACATAAGCACCACCACCATAAGTGGACCATACCAATCATAATCACAATTCAAGACTTATTCTACATAATATAGAGAGAGAGTTAGGGTAGCGTACCACAAATCCACTCTCACCACTTCAATCCATAGCTAAATCATCCAACACAACACTTAAAGGCCCTTACCCATGGCCATGATGATCAATTCAATACAAAAATCATAACACTCAATGAATCTAAATCAATTCCATATAGATTTATCAATCTAAGACAACCTATGCATCAATCCAATACAATTCTTACATCAGTCTATAGCCCAAAGAAAACTACACTAGAATTCATAAGCATTGAGACATGATCAAATCACCCATAATATAGTAAAAATAAGGATTGCATGATTTGCATGGCTTCATAGGAATTATAGCTTTAAAACATTGCATTAACATCAATTCAATCCTAAAACATTGATTCAAAACCTTTTATGTAAGAACCCATGGCTAGAAGTTGAAAATAGAAGATTTCATGTTTTGATCATCTTTGAAAAATCATTGTAATTGACTCCTTGAAGAAAGAGATTTCAAGGATGAAGAAACCATACCTTAATTGTGATGAAACGCCCACAAGATTGATGGAGAAAAACTTGAGAAATCTATCTTCTTCCTTGGAGCTCCCAAGCTTCAACAATAGAGGTTTTGGAGAGAAGAATGGAGAGGTTTTGTTTTGAGTTGAGGGTTTAGCTTTGATTGGTGAGTTTAAGGTTTTAAAAAGGTACAATAACCGTTAATAAGTCACCCCTAAAATACCCAAAAGACCCCTAAAATTATTGGACAACTTAACCAACTCAAATTTGACTGAAAAATGAAGCAACGAAATCTGGGAGTTTACTGCGCGTCACGGAGGCATTTTTAAATCTTATTTTTGGAAAATTTTGGGACAGAATGGTTTGTGAAATCTCCGCTTCATAGGGCAAGATTTTTCCCATTTAAATGCCAGCTGCACGATGCGAAGCCACCACCAGAATCTGGCTGGCGCGGCAGTTTGGCAGCTTGGCAGTCCCATGTTTGGGTCCTCTTTGGGGACCCTTTTGTTGGTCCCCGGGGCGTCGTTCTTGGACGTTTAGACGATTTGTATATCAGGATATGCGTAGGAACCCTAGGTACTTAATTTCACCTTCAAAACATCCCGCAGAACATCACTACAAAACACTACAACACACTAGTTCAACTTCGACTAGTTTCCCAACGTCTTGGACGTTCTTGGACTTTTGACTTCCAAACACTTCCAAACTTTATATACTACCTAAAAACACTATTATTAACTATTTTATGACTTAAAATATTATGAAATAAGTTTTATACTCTAGATCAACCTAGCTCATTTTGAGGGTGTAACACTTAAACTTTTGTTTGTCTTTGATTTCGAACTTACCCTCAGAAGTATTTACATCTTATGGCCTTTACCTCTTAGCATACATATTTTTCCTCCTAAGCCTACTCTCCTAAACTTGTTGAGTATGCACAATCAAATGAGAAAGGTCCATATTGTCATGAATCATTGCCGCACAACACTCTTCCACAAGATCATCGGACACACCCGTCACAAAGCGACTCATTTCATTTCTAGGATTAGACACCAAAGACGAATCATACTTGCAAAACTTGATGAATTTCAAAGAGTATTCTTGAACACTCCTACATCCTTGACGAAGGTCGATGAACTCTTCCACTTTTGCCTATCTTTTCTCCCTTGGGAAGAACCTATCAAGAAATGCCCTCCTAAAGACTTCCTAACTTATGGTACCCGCTCTCAAATCTCTATTGTCCTTCCATTGAGTGTACCAAGCTTGAGACACACCCCTGAGTGTTGATAAGCGGCTAGATCGACCTTATTTATTTGAACTCACCCCCATAGCATACAAGATCTTATAAACCTCATCTAGAAAGTCTTGAGGATCTTCTTTTACCTTGGACCCAAATAACATTGGAGGATTCATCCTAGTGAAGTCCCTCAAACGTGAAGCCATGGTACTAGCATTTTAATTCACATGGGGTGCAACTTACCAATTTGCTTGGGTCGTCATAACTTAATCTTGAGTAGTTACGACTTGAGCTTGAGTAGCCATGACTAGAGTCAAGTTTAGGAAAGCCGCCCTTATTTCTCCATCCGACATGATCGAAGAATTGACCGGAGCTTGGCCAACTAGAGGAACTTGCTCTTGAAGAGGAGCTTGGTTGTCTTGGGGAGGAACTCCCGCATTTGAAATCTCATCTTTAACCCTTCTTGCGGCTGCCTTTCTAGTAGTTATAGCCCATATCCACAAGAAAAGGACACATAGAGTTAAGACTCTTGAGGTACGACTTAAGAATACCAAAAAAGTGAGAGTTTTTTAAGCATCACATAGCCTTTCATTAATAAGTGTGGCATGCTTCACAATTATGAATATGACTCTACATAGACGTGGTTTTGTGAGACATCATTCCTAAGATTTATTCAACCTCATGCTCTGATACCAATTTTATCACGACCGGAGAGCACCCCTAAGTCATAACCGGCGTCTTCGTTCTCGAAGAGGACTTAGACAATCCCTTAGCATACATCATCGCATCATAGATAGAATAAAAGAATGGAAAAATTAAAACTTTTCATTTGAAGTTTAACTTCACTTCACATATATCAAAATAGAATCTACAATTGTCTCACATGACAATCTAAAACATAAGAGTATGAAAAATGGGACTTAGCCCTTACATCATTACAATAACTCTTATAATACGAATTACAATAAAGTCTTTGAATAAGGAAAATGAAACTAGAATTAATCATCTCCATCCTAGGACTTGAGGACTCACCAACTTACGGATAACAATCCAAGTTCTTCAAGAAAGGAATAGAAACTCTTCAATGGCCCGAACCTACACTTTGTGTGGAAAATAGAAGAGATATGGGTTCGTACAAACAACATGTACTAAGTATGGATACATATGTAAGTAAAACATTTCAAGACATGCACAAAGAGACATCTTAGTATAAACATGCTAAGTTCACTTTAAAAGGCTTTATGCACCTTCTAAGAACATATACAAGTCCATAACACAACAACAATAAGTCATATTCATATTCATGTTAAAGAGTAACATCATAACAAAGCCATAGTCAATATTTCATGTTTAAAGTCCATTTAACCATTACATGACAAGACCTTAATCATAACCCTAATCCAATTCCACTAGTGCAATGTCTATGTCAAGCTCCATAACCTCACATAAACCAAGTAAACTAGCAAAGAGACCCTAAGAATTGTCTTTTACCTTATACATCAACATAACAAGTGTAGTCAACATAAACCATAACAATTTAGACCAACATCATATATACAAATATAACCCACACTAAAACTCCCCTCCTTGTGCAATGTATAGGTAAAGTCCCATACCCTTACCTACACTAAGTAACACCTCTTAAGTAGTCCCAGTTAGTGTTAATATTAATACCTTCATTCATTCATTTTAACTTTTGGGAAACTTAGACATAACTGACATAGACAAAGTGAGATAACATGGAATCCGGTGTCAACCCCTCTCACCCAAAGGAGGGTGTCCTACTTGCCAAGGTAGGGCGTATACATCTTAATAACATCTAGGTGGATACACTAGCTAGGTTTTCTATGGGGGCACATAGTTAAGGAACTAAGAGGTTGTTACAAAAAACCCTCTTTATGATAATTAGCATTGTAGTTTCCACCTCATGAGAGAACAGAGTGTGAACCTCCCTTATTTTGTGAAACAACACCTCTCAGTGTCAAGTTCACTTAGTGCTAAGCTAAATTCCCTTATTGAAGTATATTTAAGTCTTCCTTTACCATTAGTTCATAACATAGGTCTTATGACTTTAACCCCTCATATAACATGTCATAGCTCATAGATTCTGGGATGAGAAAGTCTTTTCATCACAAACCCAACATCATGTGAGAACATTAAATCGTAGAATAATCATAGATGCACATAAGAATTACCTTCAACCCTCATAATAGTACACGTATAATCATCCCACAACCATCGTATCATGATTATACATTCATAATTTTATCATTCATACTTCAATTGACCAACATTACCAAAGATAAGATAACAATACTACAATATCATATTCATGACCTTGAAGGTCTTAACACTGGCCTCCATTAAACCCATTTAAGACTTAATCCCAAATAAATGATATGTACCCATAAAATCAATTATTATCCTAATAGGATAGTCAATTATACAAGAACATCCTCAATTACATCACCTCTAGTCATAAATCAACACAATTCAAGAGTTAGGGTTAGGAAAAAAGGGACATTCATGGATTCTTAAAGAATTAGATAAAAACCTAAATAATACATGATATAAGGCAGTCCATGAAGTAATAACACAATTAACACCAATATAACAATTGATATACTCATCATCTTCAAGCAATTCACCAAACAAGATCCAAGATTTATGAAAGCGGGGAAGAACATGGGTCAAATGGAATTTCAAGTGAACAACAACAATTACCCATCATTACACACTTAAACAACCCTAAGTAATCATAATTCATCATAATTGATCTGCAATTTAGGTTTTAAAAGAATACCCATGTGTAGAGAAAGCCCTTGATTTATGGGGGATTTGAAATCATCTTTGAATGGACCTGTTGGGGGAAAAAATCCCAAGAGTGAAAGAATTCATACCTTAATGAAGACTTTAGACACGAATTTGAGTAGAAAACTAGGATAATTGGTGTTCTTCTTGAAGCTTCAATGTTCTTCAATGGAGGTTGGGTAGAGAGAGAATTTAGAGAGAAGTGAGCTATTTTGGTTACAATTTGGGGAATTTATTTGGATGGGTAAAAGTGATGAAACACTAACTTAAAATCAATATATACCCATCCCTAAAATACCCAAAACACACCTCAATTAGTTGGAACTTTTTGTGAAGTCAAACTTAACTTAAATTTTCAGAATTTTCATCGCAGAACAAGTTCGCGTCGCGGTGCTGTTCCCACAAGTTTCTGGAAATTAATTGTAACGCATCGAAATTTCTATGACCTAGAATAGAGTCTCACCTAGTGTATAGTGCTTTAAAATAGTGTTTGTAGGCCAAAATAAAGGTAATCAACTTGATTTGGAAGTATTAGAGCCTAAACATCAACGGACAATGATGACGTCTGGAAACTAGTTAAATCGAACAAGTAAACGTCATTTGGTCTTGGAAGGTTTGGGAACGTCGTATGAAGTCTAAAACTTGTAAGTATTATTTAAATAGGTAAAATAATGTTTATAGGTTCAAAACTTCCAGGTCCGACCCCCCGAAGGATCACCCTAGGGGTCCTTGAATAGGACCCAACAATTGGCCAACAAGCCGCCCAAGGCAGCAGGCGGATTGTTCCTTCATAAAACTAGTCCGCGTCGCAGACTTAGTTCACCAAGGACCTAAATGTTTGGTCTGCGTCACATAAATGTCGCAGACTCTACTGTCTCAAAAATTAATTTCGGAAATCTTGCAGGAATAGCTCCACGATACGGACTTGTTCGCCAACGAAAACTCTGAAATTTGAATTGAAGTTTGACTTCACAAAAAGGTCTAATTAAGTGAGGTGTCGTTTGGGTATTTTAGGGGAGGCTTATAATTGACTTTAAATCAGTTTTACACCACATTTACCCACCCAAATCAAATCTCCAAATAGTAATCCCAATCACTCTTACTTCTCTCTAAAATTTTCTGTCTACCCAACCTCCATTAAAGGCCATTGGAGCTTGAAGAAAAAGACCAGTCTTCCAAGTTTCTACTCAAAATTGTGGTAAAAGTCTTCATCAAGGTATGGATTTTTTCACTCTTGGGATTCCTTTCCCCAAGAGGTCCATTCAAAGATGATTTCAAAATCACCCAAATTCAAGGGTTTTCTCTACAAATGGGGTTTCTTCTAAATTTGAAATTGTGGGTTAATTATGATGAATTGTGATTACTTAGGGCTAATTAAGTGTATATTGGTGGGTAATTGCTGTTTTTAATTGATATTTCATTTGATCCATGTTGTTCCCCCAATTTCCTTAAATCTTGGATCTTGCTTATGAATTGATTGGAAGTAAAGAATGTATCCATTGTTAACTTGTGTTAATCATGTTGTTACATTCACTGAGTGCCTATTGTCATGTATTGTTGAGTTTTGATCTATTTCTTGAAGAATCCATGGATATCTCCCTAACCCTAACCCTACTATTTAGATTAGGTAAATTGATGGCCAGAGATAATCAAATTAAGGGTCTTCTTGTATTATTGGTTATTGTATGATGAGGATAATGGTTGATGGGTATTTATCATGAATTTAGAATTGAATCTTGGATATATTGCATGGAGGCCAATTGTAAGACCTTCAAGGTCATGAACTAGTATTGTTATTATGTTAATGTTGGCTTATCCTTAGTAACGTTGGTTAATTGAAGTATGAATGATGAAGTGATGAAGTTATGATCATGTTACGAATGTGATGAATTATGAGACGATGATAGGTGTGTTACTATGTTGAATTGGAGGTAATTCTCATATACATTCTATGACTATGTTATGAAGTAATGATCTCACATGATGTCGGTTTTGATGAAAGGAGATTCTCATCATATAACCTATGATCCATGTACATGTTATATAAGGGGTTAAACTCCTAAGACCTATTATATGTACAAATGTTAAGAAAGACTTAAAAATACTTAAAATAGGGAAGTTTGATTAGCACCGACTGAACTTGACAATGAGAGGGGTCTCTTCATTAGGGAGCTCTCCCCGATGTTATCATGAGGTGGAAACTATAATGCAAATTAACATAAAGATGATTTCTGGTAACAATCTTCTAGTTCCTTAACTATGTGCCCCCATAATAAGCCTAGATACTGGATCCACCTAGATTCTACGATGATGATGATGTCCTACCTTGGCAAGTAGGATGCCCTCCTTTCAGTGTAAGGGGTTGACACCGTATTCCATGTTTAGCTTACATGGTCTATTGTTGGTTATGGTATAGTTTTCCGAATGTTAAAGTGAATGAATGGAAGTAAGAAGTTGAAAACTTACTAGGAATACTTAAGGGGTGATACTTAATGTAGGTTAGGGTATGAGATTTTACCTATACATGGCACAAGTTGACCATGAGGGGAGTTCTAGGGTGTGTTCTTTATGTATGAATAATTTATATATATGATGTTGATCTTATATAATATTACTTTTACTTGAGATACATTATATTTATCTAAATTGTTATGTATGATGTTCATTGCACTTATTATGATGTTATATGACGTAAAGACAATGCTTATGATCTCTTTGCTAGTTTACTTAGTTTATGTGGGGTTATGGGGCTTCACATATGCATTGCACTGGTGGACTTGGATTGGGGTTATGAGTGAGGTCTTGTGATGCATTGATGAAATGGACTCTAAGCATCAAATGTTGATTATGACTCTGTTATGATGTAACTCTTGTATATGAATATGAATATGTCTAATTGTTGTTTGGGTATGGACTTGTATATGTTCTTGGAATGTCCATAAAGGCTTTTAAAGTAAACTTGGCATGTTTATACTAAAATTTCTCTTGTGCATGTCTTCAAATGGTTTATTTGCATATATCCATACTTAGTACATGTGGTTTGTACTAACCCATATTTCTTCTATTTCTACAAATATGTAGGTTCGGGCCGTTGAGGGTCTTCAAGGCCATTTTCAAAGAAGACTTGGATTGTTCCCAAGTTGGTGGTGAGTCCTCAAGTCCGAGGATGAATCCCATGACTCTAACTTTTCTATTTGATAATAAAGACTATGTTCTATCTTTCTTAATTCTATAACAATGATTGTATTCTCTTATAAGACAATTTGTAATGATGTAAGGGCTAATCCCATCTCTTGTATTCCTATTATTAGATGGTTATGTGAGACATATATTAGTATCTATATTAATGAAGTTGAACTTCAAATAAAAGTTTTTAAATTTTCCGCATTTTTATTTTACCTATGATATGTAATGAAGTATGCTAAGGGCTTGTCTAAGACCTCTTCGAGGAGGAAGACTCCAGTTACGTTTAGGGGGTTCTCACCGGTTGTGACATTAATTTTGGGACAGAAGAGTCTACGATAAAGTCAGCGACGTGGAAAAATAATTTGGCCCATGATGGAGTTAGTCTTCGACGTGGACATGCTCCTTCCATCTACAAATACTTGTTACCTTGGGAAGCTTGTTGACCAATGGTTTGGTGCTCCTCAAGGACAACTAGGGTGGTCGTTGGGGGTTCAAAACTAGCCATTTTTTTAAACTAAAAACATTATTTTACCTATTTAAAGTATTATTACAAGTTTTACCCTCCATACAACACTTCCAAACCATCACAACACCTAAGGACATCTACAAGTTTAATTTTACTAGTTTTCGGACGTCATGGTCGTTCCTTGACGTTTAGGCTCTACTACTTCTAAATTAAGTTTATTACATTAGTATAGGTCTAGAAAAAAACATTTTAACCCTTATTAATTAGGACATGCTCTATCCTAGGTCATTGATTTCTGAGGTATAACACTTCGTTTGCTTGGTCATTTTTGTCACACGCGAAGAGCATACCCCAGATGAGACCGGCGTCGTCATCCTCTCAGAGGACTCAGAAAATCCCTTAGCATTCGTCATAACATGTGATCAGTTAAAATTGCGGAAAATTTAAAACTTTTATGTACTTATGTGAAGTATACTTAGACTTCATACTTATCATTCATAAGGACATACGATATTCTAAAACTTGTCTCACATATATTAAAACCATCTAAAGAGTACGAATATGGACTTAGCCAATAAATAGTCAATATGCCATATAGGCCTTAATACAAAAGAATCCAAAGAACATAATGGAAATAGTGTGTTCTTGAAACTACTAAAAATGTGCATAAGCTAGAATATGGAAGATAACATCCCCGAACATTGAGGACTTACAAAGACTTGGAGAAAGAGTTCAAAGCTTCTTAAAATCGACCTTCTTAAACTTCAATGGCCGGAACCTACAATTGTAATGATATAAAGTAATAGGGTTCATACGCCACATGTACTAAGTATGGGTATATGCACATACACTTAAGGACATGCATGAAAAAGGATCAATTATCATTTCTTTAGAAAACATGCTAAGTCATATGGAAGTCATCAATGCACATACCATATAACATATACAAGTTAAGGATTCCATCAACTTAAAACATGATCATAATCCACGACATATTATCATAGAGTCATGTTAACATTACATATTCAAAGGTTCATAGAACATAACACACAAAACACTTACCAATGAACTCATCCCCGACCTACAAGTGCAATGGTCATGCGAAGCCCCATAACCCCCCCACAACCAAGTAGATAAGATATATAGGAGACCATGAGTAAAGCTTTGCTTCATATAACTTGTAACATAAGTAGTCATCACTTTATTTAACCGTATAACTCAATAACATATTCATTCATAATGACCAACATCATATAAGAGTAACATTAGGTATCATAAACATATATCTTTCATGTTATCATATTATATAAGAACAATCTCCTAGGACTTCCCTTAGAGTCAACTTGTGCAATGTCTAGGTAGAGTCCCATACCCCTACCTATACTAAGTAGACTCCTCAAGTCACCCTAGTCAACGTTCATTTACTTGTCTTTCATTTTACATGAGGGAACATTCGCCTTAACCGATATAGACCATGTGAGCTAAACATGGAATCTGGTGTCATAAAACCCCATACCGAAAGAAGGTGGTCTACCGGCCAAAGTAGAACCTAACATGACATAGCTTTCTAGGTTGATCCACTAGCTAGTATCCTATGGTGGCAACAAAGTTCAAGAACTAGGCGATGTATTAGAGACCCATAGTTCCACATTACATGGCAGCCTCAATCTCATGAGAGTCATTGTGAACCTACCTTCCAACTAGGGAAGGGACACCTCTCATATCTAGTTCATCGGTGCTTAGCTTAAGTCCCTTTCTTGAATAACCTTTAAGTTGTCTTTAATCATAAACTTATCATAGGTCATATGAGATTAACTCCTTGTATAAACATGATCATGAGCTCTTTAAGATGAGATGAGAATTTCCTTTCATCATAACCCTTCATATGTGAGATTAACATAACATAATCACCTCGTGTAAAGCATACAAGAAGGTATCATAATCTTGCAATTTTGTATTCTTATCATGATCTCACAATTTACATGTTCGTAGCCCAGCAGATTAACATAGCAACATCATACATACTTCCATATCATAGCATCATGACTTATAGGCTAACATAAACCGGGTAGAGTAATCACATATTTAGAAGACTTACCTCTTTCTTCCAATAACCGTATTCAAGAATTTACGTTCTACTTACAACATTCATAACTATAACATAGTGAAATACTCAATAGCATAATCAAGAACAACTCATCAAATCATATACAAGAGCAATGCATAATGTAGGATAAGGGAACCGGTCATTTAAGAGTTCATTCTAGTCTTAATTCCAATCCCTATGTTTACGTGTCAGCAAGTAGTAGAAACAACCATACGAAATCACCATCTAGATAAGAACATACTTCACACGAAATTCAAACATAAAATAACCACACACTCATCAATCCGTGTGAAATTGACCATAGAAAACACTTATTTTTCATTAAAAATCATAAATCTAGGGTTAGGAAGAAAATCCATTATGTAGAGTAAAAACCCTAGTATTTGAAGTTCTTGAAAACTTATGTTGAAAGGACCTCTTGGCGAAAGGAATCCCAAGAGTTAAAAACCCATAACTTATAGATGAAGAATCCACGAAAATTGGATGAAAAGCTTGAAGTCTTCGTCTTCTTCCTTAAGCTCTTCTTGTTCTTCAATGGAGTTTGAAAAAGAGAGTGTTCTTGAGAGAGATGAAAGAAATTTCGTTTGATCTGATTTGGGACGTGTAAAAGTGGTCCAAAACTGACCTAATATACATATATAGTCGTCCTACGAATTATCCAAAATACCCTCCACTTAAATGGGTCTTTTTAAGAAGTTAAACTACCAAAAATAGGATTTTAACAATTTTGGGAAGTGGCTGCGCGTCGCGGGGCCAAATCCCATCATTTTTATTAAATTTTGCATTGAGGCAGTGAGGTGCGTGTCAGCCTCGCGTTGCGAGTCTGCCTCACAAATCTTGAGGCAGAAACATGCATAACAGTCACGCGTCGCACACTTCAAGTACCAATCTTGGCAGCCTGCCTACCCATGTTGGGGTCCTCCCCAAGGGCTCTTCGGGTGGTCCTTGTGGTGTCGTTTCAGATACGCTAAAATGACACTTTCCTAAAGAAGTATAAGCGGTCGTATCAAGTAAAGAACCCAACAAGTAGGTTGGGGTCAGTCCCACGAGGAATATAGTTTAGACTTAACTTCAATGTACAATTACGTCTATTTAGTCAAGTCCTATCTGAAAACATGTAATTAAAGGGGTGGGGGGGTTTGTGAAACAAAAGTGTTTAATTATTTCTAAGTAAAACAAGTAGGAAGAGTGAAACTTTAGTGTGTATCAAGTTGTGAGAGAAACTAGGGTTTAAGTGTTCCCCATAGGTTCTTAACGCGGTAATCCTAGCTATAACAATTCTTTCCTAGTGTCTTGTATGCAAAGTTATAAGTTAGGTATCTCTAAATCCTTGGTCCGACATTTAGAGAATTTCACCCCGTACCTTGGTTCGGCTACGTGTATCTAAGTTACTAACCCTTACGTTTACTTTATATTAAGCATCATATTCGATGTATGGCTTAGTTATTACTTCGCACCAATCAAAACTAGCCTATTAGATAGTGTCCCACTAAATCTATGTTTATAATGCTTTTCACCTTGGTCAGACAAGTAAAAATAAGGCGAGTTCTAACGCGTGCACTCATTAAAAAGATTTCGAAACGAAAGAATTATCAATGCATGCAAGAACCTATTTGAGAATTGTTATTTCGCTAGTTTTACTTTGTTAATCACCCATGGTTCCCACAACCCTATTTGTGGATTTAGTTACCCATTCCTAGATGAACAAAATTCATAGTTGATAAACAATAAATCATGAACTTACTTTGACATGTTTGAAGAAATTCCAGAAATTATACTTGAAACAACAAAATTCACTTGAAAATCAATTCTGAAAACTCAAATTAATTTCCCTAGTTGCAAAATAAATCTCCAAGAACAAAACTATGAAAATACTAAAAGAATCCAACCCCAAAAATGAGGTTTTACACCCTATTTATAAAAACATTGTCCTAAAATAAAAGGAAAACAAATAAGGAAAGTTTGTCCAAAAAATGCGGCTTCAATCGACGACCCCACAGACCGTCGACTGCCTCCGTAAGTCCAGACTTAGCTTTTTCTTCAGCCTTCACTTTTGTATTTTTTCTGCCAATCGATGGACCAACAACACCAGTCTGTCGATTAACAAAAGGTCCGTCGATGCTTCTCATCGTTCTATACTTAGCTTTTCTCCAACATCAGGTACTGGGACATTCTCTGATCAGATCAACGTTCAATAGGAAGGTCCGTCGATCCTTCTGTAGACCCTCACTTGGTTTGAATTCCCCAAGTTGCTTCAATATGTTTGAACCTCCACTCAACGGTCAACACTTATGGTCCATCGGTGAGACGGTGGACCGTCGATGCCTTCGTGGGTCACTTCTGCACTAAATCATCACAACCTTCTGCGTTTTGGTTTTTTTGGACTGCTTTCCTGCAAAACAAAGATAAAACATATTAAAATTACTACAAAAAGGCTATAGACACACATCAATCTCAAGGAAAAAGCATTGAAAGTACCGTTAAACCACGGTACATCAACACCCTCAACTTAAATTCGTTGTTTGTCCTCAAGCAATGTACTATGACTCACCACAACACTTTTGTACAAAAGTATCCTCTTTTAAGCTTGCGCAACCACATGGCTGTCAATCACGACGTTTTCATTGCTTTAGTGCATGCTTTTACTCTTAGGCTCACTAAGGTCATTCATGTGGATCAGACCATGACACAGACTCACCACGCACCGACACCTCTACTCTTTTGTCTCTCACTAAGGTACCAACTTTCCAATATTGCAACTAGTGCCCTCACTTCAAAAGATATCCTCCTTTTTTGCACAGTGATTTCAACTTTTAGTATAAGGATTATTATTCAACACTCAAGCTCAAAAAAACTTCACACCTAGTTGGTACTTGTCGCCATAGGCTTGCCCTTATTTTCACTATTTAAGTTCACCATATTAGACTCTTAGGATCACGATAGGACTTTATTGGCTTGTAACGTAGGCTCAGGGTCAGGTATGGTACATATGGGTACATTTTAGTGACTTGTTGCCCTCCTTGAAATTACGGTAAAGTGTCCTACCTCTTTCATCATCTATTATTCCCTACTTTTTCTTTTCTTGTAGTCTTTGTCATGTTTTCTCCTTTCTTTCTCTTTTGTGGAAGTGACTCTTACTTCTTTTTCTTCAACACTCTTTTTTCTTTTTTCTTTTTCATTGTTTAATCTCTTTCTTTCTTTTTCTTTCTTTACTCAATTGACAATTTTGACTGAGTCACTTCTCTTGTTCACTGTTTCTTTTCTTTTGCACATTACTCTTTTCATCCCACTTTTCGGGACATCACTCATAATAGCCACCCTCAACTTATGGCTTTGACATGAGTCGAGGTACACAATACCCACGGTTGATTCAGGGCCAAGACGAGGTCAGTTTCTTCATTAGCCACCCTCAACTTATGCTTTTGGCCTAAGTTGAGGTGCACATGTCCAAGGAGGGACCAGGGCCAACACATTATACCAAGGGAAGAGGAGTTGGTGTAGAAAAGAAAGGTCTATTATAACCTCAAAATATTTGGATAAAAAAGGGATACAATTTCATTTGGTTCTCTTTTATTTAGGCTAAAGATTTGCTAATTTGAACAAGGGCCTATGATCCTTTCCTAAATGTCTAAAACAGATTCCTTTTTGAAGGACTAACCGGGCAAGTTCTAGGTAGGTACCAACAGTGGAACAATCAAATTTCCTCACGCTCTCTTGACACCTCGTTACCCTATTAGATTATTGGATACCTAGTTTGAGTGTTAGATTGAGGGTCATGCAGTGGTGCATCTCTATGTCATGCTTAGAGCTAACACGTTGAACATTCATTATACCTAATCATGCAAGCATTCTTTTAGAACAGGATATCATTCATGTTTAGACATCATGCTTCATATTTCACTTTCATACTTTGTACAAGATACTACACATGCCGGTTCAACAATAAAGTAATCAGGATCTTGGGGCAAAAGAACACAGGCAAGAAAAACCCCTAAGAGAGGATCGTGAGTTGGGCTACTCATACTTCACCCTATCACTCACTTTCCATTTACCCCACCCCAACCAAAAAACATGCAAATGTCCCCAATGCATAAGAAATATAAAGACAATGTGGTAGGTGAAGCAAAACTGAGGCGCATAGCACCGAAGATCAACAAGCAGGCGGGTTCAGTTTCCCGGAACCCGCTACCTTAGTAGTAGGGACACCCTCAGTGGTGCCCACAGTAGAATCTGCACCCTCAGTAGTGCTCCTCTCAACATCCTCCAATCTGTATCCTGACGCCCAAGTAGCCAACTCTCTAGCCCTCATCTGCCGGGCCTCCTCATCAGCCAAAGAGGCTCTCCTTGCAGCCTCCAGATCTGTCTACTCTTTCTTCCTATCACGGGCGTCATCACCCACAGTAGCACGGCTGGCGCGGTGCCTCTTGGCACACTCATGTGGCGCAGGCAGCGGTGCAGTGGTGGTAGTGAACAGTGCACCACTGTGTCCTCCTTAAGCTTCACAGGTGAGGTCTCAAGCTCGGGTCCCATCATCTCAAGTATAGCATCAACATCGGCCCGCAGACTCGCCACAACCGCATGAAGAGTCGTCAAATCAATGGTAGGGGATGGGAGTGCTAGGACTCTCAATTCAAATGCATCGAGGCGTTGGTGGACCGCCCGAATCTTCCGCTCTGTTTGCTGAGATACCTTCTTCTCCATCTAGTCCTCAGCCTCGGCAATAGACTTCTGCATCCAAGGCTAGATATGGTGCAGCAAGGTGGTCATCTGGGCCTCTAGCTTCTAGACCCTAGAACCCGGGACCAGTGCTGCTGATGGGGGAGCAGTCTGGGAGGAACTCGGTGCGCTACTAGTTCCAGGGGCAGACTCGACCGGGGTGGTATCCGTGGGCTCAGAACCGGCATAATCAACCCCTTGGGCTAACTCCACCGTCTCCGCCAAGTTCTCACTAAGCGGCTGCAACTCAACATGTGGCCCTCTCCGTGGTGCCACCACATTGGGCTCATCCCTGATAAGACCAATATCTACTATCCCCGTCGGTGTACGGAGGACATCACAATGCCAAATGAGCACGCCGACATCCCTGCATAGCTGAAAGATCATACATGCAAACGGGTAAGTGGTAGAATGCATAAAAGCCCTCCATGCATAACAGAGATCATTAATTTGGCGAAGTCGATCTCCAACCCGGCTACCAAAACTGCTACCAAGACCGCTCTATCCCAAGTAATTATATTATCTGCAGCCGTGGGGGATAGGCGGTGGTGGATTAATAGCCAAAAGAACTTGGTTGTAAAAGTTAGGTTGGCCTTCTTGATAAGGCCTCTGGGATCCAACACCAGTCTGCTCCCTCACCGTGAATGGAGAGCTACTGTGCAATCCATCTCTTTGTGGACTCTCTCTGATCTCTGCTCCGCTGAAAATGGCCACTCTTGACCACGTCCCACCTGTAGTCGATCTCTGGGGTGAAGGGAACCCACGCGGCATCAGTGGACCAACTGTACAGAAAGCGGTGAATGGAAGTAGAAGAAATGTCCACCTGGCAACCTTAAACTCAAACATCTGTGAGCGGGACGTGTTTGCCAGAGTTCGACCGCCTGTCCAAAGAACCTCTGAGAGTCGCTACGTAGGAGGCGTATAACTTTTGCACCATCTCCTCACTGTAGGACCCTACACTCCTAGCTATCCACTGGTGTCATTGGCGGGTAAACAAGTCATGCACCGCAGGGACTGTGTGTAGGCTCCTTGTAAGAACCCTCCACTCAACTGTCACCATCCGAGTCATTTCCCCGTTATCGTTTAACAACTTGGCATCCCTGTAGACTTGGTACTGGCGATCTACGCACCACCAGTTGGGCTCATCAGCAACCAGTGGAGGGACCTCATGTTGGGGTGCCAGAGCAGACTCCGAACTCTGGGCCTCATCAGACGAGGCATTGCGGGTAGGCACGTATGGGAGAGTGGCTCCCTCCGATCCAGAATCGGAGGTTGTGGCCTCATTCGAACCTATAGAGTGGGCCAACTTTGAACCGGAAGTCTCCTCAGATCCAGATGCTCCCTTAGAATCCGAGGCAGACCCAGAAGGTGTTCCGTTCAGTGTACGCTTCTCATCAGACTGGGAGGCAGTGACTACGCTGGGTGCGACCTTCTTGGGGGTGCCCCGAGTGGCTCTAGCAGCTGGTGTAGGGGTCCGGGTGCCAAGGGGCACGTATTCTGGATCGTGCTCATCATTCTAGATGCCTATCAACCGTCGAGAAGGAGACACAGACTTGGACCTCCCCCTAGAATAGACGATGTCCGGTTTTGGGTCCATAAGTACCTGAAAAGCACCTTGTTATTCTCATTGTAATCAATCTACACAAGCAACATAATCAAGACAAAATCTAAAAACACAAGACACAGGTCATTGCAGAAGTGCAGAATTGGGAGACGGGCACTATCGACGGTCCGTCGATAGTGTCTATCGGTGGACACTTATAAGATTTCAGAAGTCTACATTCTATAGACCTATCAGTTAGAAACTACAGACATGCAGAACGGCCTGTCGATCAATCGACAAAACGTAGTCCACTTCTGTCGTCTGACACTTAGAATAATTCAGAAAATCTTAGGAATCATAGTTTCAGTTAGAAATGACGGACGTGCAGAACGGCACGTTGATCAACCGATGAACCGTAGTCCACTTCTGTCGTTCCAAAATTGAGCAGATTTTAAGGTTAACAATCGACCGACCCCATCGACGGTTAGTCGATCAACTGACGGTCCATAGACGGGGTGTCGCATTGTTGGTCAGAGAGAGGTTTTTAGGACTTGAGTTTAAGCGCACAATTTGACACTTTTAAGTAGATCACAAGTTCACCCAATACATAATACAAGTTAAAAGACCAATTGGTCATCCTTAGGGCTTCGATTCAAACATATCGATCATGGATTCGATGAGACTATCAAGCACTAAGTCGGAAAACAACAAATAAATTGAATTTACATAGATGCCACCCCCAACCCATTCACTTTCTATCATTCTAAGGGACATGAACCCAATTATAACAAGTGTAACATGCAATTTTGTCCCTAAGTGAAGACCCACAAACACTTTATTTGATTCCACAAGGAAATGAACGAAAATTCATTAAGCAGAGGGAAATGAAATACCTGTAAACTGTAGTGGAGTGAATGAGTGGGTGATCTTGCAACAACCAACCTACGTGCTGCCTTCGAACACCGACCGAAGAAATAATGGAGATGGAGGAGAAACTGGGGAGGTTAGGGTTTTGGGATTTCTGGGAGTTTGGGAGGTTTGGGATTTTGATGAAAATGGAAGTGAGTGATTGTGGGAGTTAATGGAGAAATAAGGGAATAAGGGGAGGGATATGTTTGAGGGGAATTTTAAAAGGTGTGGGAGGGTAACTGAAAGGTTTATTTTAATATAGCCGGTCGGGTCGGGTCGGGTCACTGGTTTTATTATGAACTGACGATACCCCGTCGACGGTCAGTCGACTTGACCGTCAATTGTGACCAAACTTAGACAAAATTTTAAAACATACCTGGGATCTACGGACACTATCGACGGTCCATCGATTGAACGACGGCCTGTCGGTTGGTCTGTAGATCTGTGTACCAGACCAATTTTTGCAGAATTCTTGTGGTTTGGTCCCTGCACATTAAGCACCCATTACGCCATTCTTTTTGTGTTTTTTGGACAATATTAGGACTCGGACCCTAAGCTACTCTCTAGCCAAACACTAAAAAAATAACACATGATTGTGAATAAAACAAAAACGAAACATGAGAATGCAAATATTCCTAAAAAGAAATGAAAATCCTATTGTTGGCTAGAGAATACACCTTTGGTTGCATCCCAACAAGCGCTTGATTTAACATCGCGGCATGATGCAGGATGCTTGATTACTCAGACTTCATCAAGGTGATATGCTTCAACCACTTCATGAAAACTCTCCGCATGCCCTAGGTAGATCTTGATTCTTCGCCCATTGACCGTGAACCTTGCACCCTCTTTGTTCTCCAACTCAACTGCTCCCTGTGAGAATACTTTAGTAGCAAGGAATGGCCTAGTCCACTTGGACTTGAGTTTGCTCGGAAACAAGCGTAGCCTAGAGTTGAATAGAAGCACCAAGTCCCCAACCATAAATTCTCTCTTTTGAATCTTTTGGTCATTGTATATCTTCATCTTCTCTTTGTAGATGGCTGAACTTTCATATGCTTTTAGGAAAAAATCATCAAGCTCATTCAACCCGTTAAGTCTCTGTTCCACTACTTCATTCCAATCCATCTTCAGTGTTTTTATCGCCCACATGGCCTTGTGCTCTAACTCGACTGACAAGTGAAAAGCCTTCCGATATACTAGTTGGTATGGAGACATACCTATGAGGGTCTTGTATGCAGTCCGGTAGGCCCAAAGAGCGTCATCAAGCCTCCTTGACCAATCCGTTCTATTAGCGTTCACCATTTTCGACAGGATCTGCTTTATTTCTCTATTGGACACCACAACTTGCCCACTAGTCTGTGGATGGTAAGGAGTGTTTACATTGTGACGAACCCCATATATCTCCAATAACCCTTTGAACGACTTATTGCAAAAGTGAGATCCTCCATCACTAATAATCGCCCTAGGTGTGCCAAATCTGGAGAAGATGTTCTTTTTGAAGAACGCAATGACACTCTTCCCTTCATTGTTGGCAAGTCCTATGGCTTCCACCCATTTTGACACATAATCCACCGCAAGAATATATTTCATAGCATGATAACTCACAAACGGGCCCATAAAATCAATGCCCCATACATCAAACAACTCAATCACTAGAATGAGATTTAAAGGGAGCTCTTGCCTCTTCGAAATTCCTCCATCTCTGTGGCACCTATCACATGACTTGGGGAACTCATGAGCATTTTGGTGGATGGTTGGCCAATAGTTCCCACACTGCAAAATCTTATGGGCAGTCCGGATACCACTATGATGCCCACCCACAGGTGAGGAATGGCATGCCTCCAAAACACTTAGCATCTCAACTTCCGACACACAATGGCGAATAAGCCCATCGGCACAACTCCGGTATGAGTAAGGCTCATTCCAAAAGAACTTATTCACATCATCCATGGACTTTTTCCTCTGATGGAAGGACAAGTCCGATGGGACTATATCACTAGCCAGACAATTTGCAAAATCAGCGAACCATGGAATCAAGTCATGAGAAGCAGCCAATACATGCTCATCAGGGAAGGTATCATCAATTTCAGCCTTTTCACCCAACTCTCGCATAGCTTCATCCTCTAATTTGGACAAGTGATCGGCAACTTGATTTTCAGTCCCTTTTCTATCTTTCACCTCAAAATCAGACTCTTGCAATAGTAGTACCCATCTAATCAAATTTGGTTTCGCATCCTTCTTTGCCATCAAATACCTCAAAGCGGAGTGGTCAGTATGTACTATAACTCTCGTTCCAAGAAAATAGGAGCGAAATTTTTGAAAGCAAATACCACCGCAAGGAGGTCTTGTTCAGTCATAGTTAGTTCTTTTTGCTTCATTTAGGGACTTACTAGAAGAATAGATGGGGTGAAGGATTTATCCCTTCTTTGTCCCAATAAAACACCAAGAGCATCCCCGCTAGCATCACACATCACCTCAAATGACTTACTCTAATCTGGGGAAATAATTATGGGCGCAGACACCAACTTCTCCTTCAATTCTCCAAATGCCTTCAGACAGGATTCATCAAAATAGAATTTACATTCCTTCTCAAGTAACTTGCATAGAGGATGTGGAATTTTTGAGAAATCCTTAATAAACCTCCGATAGAAGCCCGCATGCCCAAGAAAACTTCTCACACCTTTTACAGAGATGGGTGGAGGAAATCTCTTATAACCTCAACTTTTGCTCGATCAACCTCTATCCCTTCTCTAAGATGAGATGACCCAATAAAATACCCTATTTCACCATGAAGTGACATTTTCCCCAATTTAGAACAAGGTTGCAATATTGACATCTTTTGAGAACCTCGTCCAAGTGACTCAAACATCGATCAAAAGAGTCGCCAACAACTGAAAAGTCATCCATAAACACCTCAATAGTGTCCTCCACCATATCAGAAAATATCGACATCATACATCTTTGAAAAGTAGCCTGTGCATTACACAGCCTAAAAGGCATCCTCTTGAATGAGAATGTCCTATAAGGGTAAGTAAAGGTGGTTTTCTCTTGATCCTCCAATGCAATAGAGATTTGATTGTAACCCGAATAACCATCAAGAAAACAATACCATCCTTATCCTGAAAGTCTATCTAACATCTGATACATGAAAGGCACAGGGAAATGGTCCTTTTCAGTCCATTCAATCAACTTCCGGTAATCTATACAAACTCTCCATCCGGTCACCGGCCTCATTGGAACAATCTTATTCTTCTCATTGGGAACCACTGTCATTCCCCCTATTTAGGCACATACTGAACAGGGCATACCGAACAACTATCTGCGATAGGATATATGACTCCGGCATCTAAACACTTAATAATCTCCTTCTTAACTACCTATTGCATAGGTGAATTCAATCATCTTTGGTGCTCAATACTTGGCTTGCGATCGGGCATGAGTTGGATTTTGTGTGAACAAATACCGGGTGGGATCCCAATAATGTCCGCAATAGTCCAACCAATGTCTCGTTTGAACCTCTTTAACACTTCTACCAGACAGTCTACTTGTTCCACATTCAAATCCGATGCAATGATTACTGGCAAAGTGTCATCTCTTCCCAAGAATACATACCTCAGATGAGGTGGTAGAGCCTTAAGCTCTAATTTTGAGGCCTCCTCAATAGATGGTTTTGCGGGTAGAGACTTGCGATGCTTCATATCTAACTCCAATTTCTTTGGTTTGAACCGAAATTCACCTCGATCAAGTGCCGCAACCAACAAACCATACTCTTCAATACTATCACTCTCAAAATTCATGCTCACTGCTGCTAGTGCCTCAACACCAAGGCGCTCTTTGATTTGTACCTCAGACGTACTCTCAACCTTGTAGGATATAGCAGATACTGTTAGGATCTCACCACTCTGCTTCATGGACCTACAAATATTGAATGTTGCTTCTTCATTGTTTAACCTAAACTTCATCTGCCCTTTATACATGTCAACCAAGGCGCGGCCAATAGCAAGGAACGACCTCCCAAGAATAATAGGCACCTAAAAATCCACCTCACAGTCAAGAATCATAAAATAGGCCGGAAATATAAACAACTCCACCTTCACTAACACATCATGTAGTATCCTAATAGACCTCTTCACTGTTCGATCGGCCATCACTAACCGCATCGTAGTGGGATTTGGGTCACCCAAACCCAGTTTCTTATAAATGGAGAGAGGCATGAGATTTATGATTGACCGAGATCACATAGTGCTTTAGCAAAGTGTAACAAACCGATGGTACATGGAATAGTGAAAGCTCCCAGATCATCTTTATTTTGCACAAGAGACCTTGTAGCAATAGCACTACAATGTTGCATTCGGTCATCATCCTCAAAACTTACGGATCTCTTCGTTGTAACCATATTTTTCATAAACTTGGCATCATCCAGGATTAGTTCAAGAGCTTCTATCAAAGGGACATTGATGGAAATCTGTTTCCACATAGTAATAAAATGCAGGTATTTACCAACCTCAGTCTTCTTCACCAATATTTGTGGGAATGGTGGTAGTGGTCTAGGAACGGGGATCACCTATTGGGGTATCTCTGCTTCTTTCACCTCTTTATCTACCAACTCACCACTAGCTTCCACTACCTCATAATCTTTTCTCACCTCATCTTCTAAGCTAGATGGCATAGGTGGATTAATCGTTTGCTTACCCCCTCGAGTAGTGACTGCCATGCAATGTCCATCATTTTTTGGATTTTGGACGATATTGCTAGGAAGAGTACCCGGTAGACGTGGGTTTACACTAGTAGACAATTGGGCCATTTGCAACTCAAGATGCTTGATTGAGGCTGCATGTGCATCCACCATTTGCCCAATATTAGCCAAATCACCTCTCAACTCCTTGGCGTGCTCATCACTAGTATCAAACCTCCTCCTCATCTTTTGCAACATATCTTCAACTCGCGCCATACTACATCTACCATCTCTAGGAGCAACTTCCTGATTTTGAGGTGGAACATATGGCCTACTTCGATCGTTTCTGTGACCATAGTTACCCCGATTGAAGTTGTTGTCGCGATTGAAGTTTCCATCTTAAACATAATGGCCCTATCTCTTGTAATTCCTATAGCTCCGACCTTGATTTCCTTGACCTTGGCGCCAATTATCCTTATTGGAGCCTTGGGTGTTTGGTCGAAAACCCCCCGTATGCTCATTCACTGCATAAGTATCCTCTTCATAGTAGTAGTCATCCACTGGCGGTGGTGGTTTAGTCAAGTAGTTCACCGCATTTACTTTCACTTCTCCCCCAGTGAAATGTTTCAATACTAACCTGAGCTCAGTTCTCATCTGAGACAACTCTTCACGGATCTCATCGGCGGTCGGATTGTGTGTAGCTTGCATTGCAAAGGTGTTTCTCCCAGTGTCCGACTTCTTAGTGCTCTAAGCTTTATTGTTGCGGGAGATTTTCTCTAACTTCTCTGCGATCTCTGCATAAGTGCACTCAACATAAGAACCACCCGCAATGGTAGCAAGTACTGCCTTATTGTTATCATCTTGCCACCGATAGAAGTACTCTTTCAACTATTCATCATCAATGTGGTGGTTTGGGACACCTCTAACGAACACAATAAATCTATCCCAAGAGCTAATCACCGACTCCACAGTCAATGCGACAAAGTTATTCACTCTATCTTTGTGGTTGAGCTTTTTGGCCACCGGGTAATACCGTGCTAGAAACAAATCCCTCAACTGATCCCAAGTATAGATAGAATTATAGGGCAACTCAGTGAACCATATCGCGACCTCTCCCGTTAGTGAAAAAGGGAACACTCTTAACCCGATGACGTTTATGTCCAAATGCGGCCTCCCTACACAACTCTTGCACACCGACATCAGTTTGGCGATGTGAGCATGTGGATCCTCAGATGGTAGCCCTGAAAACAAACCCCTTATAGTGAGCATCTGCATCAGTCTACTAGTTACCACGAATGTGTGACCCTGTGGTAGAGGAGGTAGGACAAGAGGCCCATCAAAATCAGTTATGTTAACGTTGCCCCTATAGAATTCTTGAGGGCGTGGGACGGGAGGTTGCATCCTCTAAGCATCATCAAGTGGATTATCCGCAACCACTTGATTGTGAGCATCAACCGGTGGTGGAGGCTGACGGTTAATCCCATCAACAGGATTAGCAGGGGTCTGTTGATTATTCATTCTGCGGAGTGGCCAGTTCAGTTCAGGATCGTATGGAAGCATTGGTTCTCCTCGGCTCCGTGTACTGGGCATATACTAGAGATACTGGGCATATACTAGAGCTAGACCTGACATAAACAAAAAGAAAAGAAAAAAGTAAAATTAGGAAATTGTTGACTAAAATTCGGTAATGTTATTAAAGTTAATCTAAAAGCCACTTTCCCCGGCAGCGGCGCCAAAATTTGATACGCTCAAATTACACTTCCCTAAAGAAGTATAAGCGGTTGTATCAAGTAAAGAACCCAACAAGTAGGTTGGGGTCGGTCCCATGAGGAAAATAGTTTAGACTTAACTTCAATGTACAATTACATCGATTTAGTTAAGTCATTTCCGAAAATAGGTAATTAAAGGGGGGGGGGGGAGGGGGTTTTGTGAAACAAAAATATTTAATTATTTCCAAGTAAAAAAGGTAGCAAGAGTGAAACTTTAGTGTGTATCAAGTTGTGAGTCAAACTAGGGTGTAAGTGATCCCCATAGGTTCATAACGCGGTAATCCTAGATATAACAATTCTTTCCTAGTGTCTTGCATGCAAAGTGATAAGTTAGGTATCTCTAAATCCTTGGTCCGACATTTAGAGAATTTCACCCCGTACCATTGTCCGGCTACGTGTGTCTAAGTTACTTACCCTTACCTTTACTTCATATTAAGCATCATATTCGATGTATGGCTTAGTTATTACATCGCACCAATCAAAACTAGCCTATTAGATAGTGTCCCACTAAATCTATATTCATAATTCTTTTCCTATTAACTACCCCCTTGGTCCGGCAAGTAGAAATAAGACGAGTTCTAACGCTTGCACTCATTAAAAAGATTTCGAAACGAAAGAATTATCATATACATGCAGGAACCTATTTGAGAATTGTTATTTAGCTAGTTTTACTTTGTGAATCACCCATGGTTCCCACAACCCTAGTTGTGGATTTAGTTACCCATGCCTAGAAGAACAAAATTCATAGTTGATAAATAATAAATCATGAACTTACTTTGACAAGTTTGAAGAAAATCCAGAAATTATACTTGAAACAACAAAATTCACTTGAAAATCAATTCTGGAAACTTGAATTAATTTCCCAAGTTGCAAAACAAATCTCCAAGAACAAAACTATGAAAATACTAAAAGAATCCAACCCAAAAAATGAGGTTTTACACCCTATTTATAAAAACATTGTCCTAAAATAAAAGGAAAACAAATAAGGAGAGTTTGTCCAAAAAACACGATTTCAATCGACGACTCCACAATCGATGGACCGTCGACTGCCTCAGTAAGTCTATACTTAGCTTTTTCTTCAGCCTTCACTTTTATATCTTCTCTGATCCAATCGACGGACCAACAACACGATCCGTCGATTAACAAACGGTCCATCGATGCTTCTCGTCGTTCCATACTTAGCTTTTATCAAACATCGGGTACTGAGACATTCTCTGATCAGATCAACGATTCAACAGGACAGTCCGTCAATAAATCGAAGGACCATCGATCCTTTTGTAGTTTCACATTTGGTCAGAATTCCCCGAGTTGCTTCGAGATGTCTCAACCTCCAATCGACAGTCACCACCTACGGTTCGTCGATGAGACGACGGATCATCGATGCCTTCGTGGGTCACTTCTGCGCTAAATCACCACAATCTTCTGATTTTTGTTCTTTTTGGACAGCTATCCTACAAAACAAAGATAAAACATATTAAAATTACTAAAAAAAAGGCTCTAGACACACATCAATCTTAAGGAAAAAGCATTGAAAGTACCATGAAACCACGGTACATCACTTACCGGACGTTGGACCATTTGTACTACATAATACCTATCCAACGTCTCTTTAAAAGTTTTGGACTTCATTTGATACCTCAAAACCTTCACCAAATATAGGGACGTCAACTAGTTCAAATTAACTAGTTTCCGAACGTCAAGGTCTTTATTTGTTGTTTTGGCTCTAACCTTTTCCAAATGAGTTTATTACATTAATATAGGTCTGGAAACATCATTTTAAACATTATTTGATGGATTAAGCTCTAGTCTAAGTCATGGTATTTCTGGAGTATTACATTATCCCCCTCTTAGGAACATTCATCCCCGAATGACACTAAAAGCTTTTGGAGGGAAAGGAATAGGCTCAATACTAGCATCCCAACCAACCAACAACATAAAATCATAATGAGTCACAACTCATAGAAGAAAATCACCACTCCTTAAAACACATACCATAAAATTATACATAGCACTCAATTCATGATGCTCAAACATATAAGAGCTCCATATTCATAACACAATGTGAGGAATTTCCTTCTCAACCTTATCATAAGCTCAAAATGCATGAAAGAGTTACCATGCTATGATTATTCTCAAGATAACAACAAAATAACAAAATCTCAAGAAAACATATGCATACATGTTTCACATAAGTGCAAGAATAGAGTATAAAGGCATTTTCTTACAACTCTAGTTGGTAGTATCTTTTACCCAACCATGCACTGATATGCTCAAATTACACTTCCTTACAGAAGTATAAGTGGTCGTATCAAGTAAAGAATCCAACAAGTAGGTTTGGATCGATCCCACGAGGAAAACAGTTTATACTTAACTTCAATGTACTATTACATCTATTTAGTGAAGTCCTTTCCGAAAATAATTAATTAAAGGTGGGGGGGGGGTTTAAACAAAAGTTTTTACTTATTTCTAAGTAAGACAAGTAACAAGAGTGAAACTTTGGTCTGTACCAAGTGATGAGAGAAACTAGGGTGTAAGTGTTCCCCATAGGTTCATTACGCGGTAATCCTAGCTATAACAATTCTTTCCTAGTGTCTTGCATGTAAAGTGATAAGTTAGGTATCTCTAAATCCTTGGTCCGACATTTAGAGAATTTCACCCCGTACCTTGGTCCGGCTACGTGTGCCTAAATTAATAACCCTTACCTTTACTTCATATTAAGCATCTTATTAGATGTATGACTTAGTTATTACTTTGCACAAATCGAAACTAGCCTATTAGATAGTGTCTCACTAAATCTATGTTGATAATTCTTTTCCTATTAACTACCCCTTGGTCCAGCAAGTAGAAATAGGGTGAGTTCTAACGCGTGCACTGATTAAAAAGACTTCTAAGCAAAAGAATTATCAATGCATGCAAGAACCTATTCGAGAATTGTTATTTAGCTAGTTTTACTTTGTTAATCACCCGTGATTCCCACAACCCTAGTTGTAGATTTAGTTACCCATGCCTATAAGAATACAATTCATAGTTGATAAACAATAATTCATGAACTTACTTTGACAAGTTTGAAGAAAAATCCAGAAATTACACTTGAAACAACAAAATTCACTTGAAAATCGATTCCGGAAACTTGAATTGATTGCCCAAGTTGCAAAGTCAAATCTCCAAGAACAAAAGTATGAAACATAATGAAAGAATCCAACCCCAAAAATGATGTTTTACACCCTATTTATAAAAACATTGTCCTAAAATAAAAGGAAAACAAATAAGGAAAGTTTGTCCAAAAAAAATGCGTCTTCAATCGACGACCCCATAGACCGTCCGTCGATGGAACGACGGACCGTCGACTGCCTCCATCGGTCCAGACTTAGCTTTTATTCAGCCTTCAGTTTTGCATCTTCTATGATCCGATCGACGGACCAATAACGCGTTCTGTCGAGTAACTTACGGTCCGTCGATGCTTCTCGTCGTTCCATACTTAGGTTTTCTCCAACATCGGGTACTGGGACATTCTCTGATCAGATCAACGATTCAACAGGATGGTCTGTCGATCAATCGACGGACCGTCGATCCTTTCGTAGCCCCACACTTGGTCTGAATTCCCCGAGTTGCTTCGAGATGTCTGAACCTCCAATCGACGGTCACCACTTACGCTCTGTTGATGAGACGATGGACCGTCGATGCCTTTGTGGGTCACTTCTGCACTAAATCATGACAACCTTCTGCATTTTTGTTTTTTTGGACTAATTTCCTGCAAAACAAAGATAAAACATATTAAAATTACTACAAAAAGGCTCTAGACACACATCAATCTTAAGGATAAAGCATTGAAAGTACCGTGAAACCACGATACATCAATACCCTCAAATTAAATTCGTTGTTTGTCCTCAAGCGATGCACTATTACTCACCACAACACTTTTGTACAAAAGTATCCTCTATTAAACTTGCGCAATGACATGGCTATCAATCCCGACGTTTTCATTGCTTTAGTGCATGATTTTACTCTTAGGCTCACTAAGCTCATTCATGTGGATCATACCATTACACAGACTCACCACGCACCGACACCTCTACTCTTTTATCTCTCACTAAGGTACCAACTTTCCAATATTGCAACTAGTGACCTCACTTCAAAAGATATCCTCTTTTTTTGCAGAGTGATTTCAACTTTTAGTATAAGGATCATTATTCCACACAAACGCTCAAAACAACTTCACACCTCGTTGGTACTTGTCGCCATAGGCTTGCCCTTATTTTCACTACTTAAGTTCACCATATTAGACTCTTAGGATCACGATAGGACTTTCTCTGCTTGTAACGTAGGATCAGGGTCAGGTATGGTACATATGGGTACATTTTAGTGACTTGTTGCCCTCCATGAAATTACGGCTAAGTGTCCTACCTCTTTCATTGTCTATTATGCCCTACTTTTTCTTTTCTTGTAATCTTTGTCATTTTTTCTCCTTTCTTTCTCTTTTGTGGAAGTGACTCTTACTTCTTTTTCTTCAACACTCTTTTTTTTCATTGTTTAATCTCTTTCTTTATTTTTCTTTCTTTACTCAATTGACAATTTTTACCGAGTCACTTCTCTTGTTCACTGTTTCTTTTTTTTTCCACATTACTCTTTTTATCCCCACTTTTTGGGACATCACTCATAATAGCCACCATCAACTTATGGATTTGCCATGAGTCGAGTCATACAATACCCAAGGTTGGGTCAGGGCCAAGACGAGGTCAGTTTGTGCATTAGACACCCTCAACTTACGTTTTTGCCTAAGTTGAGGTTCACATGTCCAAGGAGGGACCTGGGCCAACACATTATACCTAGGGAAGATGAGTTGGGGTAGAAAAGAAAGGTCTATTGTAAGATCAAAATATTTGAATAAAAAAGGGATCAATTTCATTTGGTTCTTTTTTATTTAGGCTAAAGATAGGCTAATTTGAACAAGGGCCTATGATCCTTTCCTAAATGTTAAACACATATTATTTTTTGCAGGACTAACCGGGCAAGTTCTAGCTAGGTACCAACAGTGGAACAATCAAATTTCCTCACACTCTCTTGACACCTCGTTACCCTATCAGATTATCAGACACCTAGTTTGTGTGTTAGATTGAGGGTCATGCAGTGGTGCATCTCTATGTCATGCTTAGTGCTAACACGTTCAACATTCATTATACCTAATCATGCAAGCATTCTTTTAGAACGGGATATCATTCATGTTTAGACATCATGCTTCATATTTCACTTTCATACTTTGTACAAGATACTAGACATGCCGGTTCAACAATAAAGTAATCAGGATCTTGGGGCAAAAGAACAAATGCAAGAAAAAACCCTAAAAGAGGATCGTGAGTTGGGCTACTCATACTTCACCCTATCACTCACTTTCCATTTACCCCATCCCAACAAAAAACCATGCAATTGTCCCCAATGCATAAGAAATATAAAGACAAGGTGGTAGGTGAAGCAAAACTGAGGCGCATAGCACCAAAGATCAACAAGCAGGCGGGTTCGGTTTCACGGAACCCGTTACCTCAGTATTAGGGACACCATGAATGGTTCCCACAACAATATCAACACCCTTAGTGATGCTCCTCTCAACAACATCAAATTTGGAGTTAGACGCCCCAACAACTAACTCACAAGCCCTCATCTGTCGGGACTCCTCATCAACCAATGAGGCTCTCCTAGCAGCCTCCATATATGTCTGCTCCTTCTTCCTAGCCTGGGCATCCTCACTCTCACTGTTGTGGCTAGAACGGTGCCTCTTGGAACGTTCATGTGGCGGAGGTGGCGGTGCAGTGGTGGTAGTGAAAAGTGCAGCAAGCACTGTATCCTTCTCAAGATCCGCAGGTGCGGCCTCAGGCTCGGGTACCCTCACATCTAGTATAACATCAGCATTAGCCCGCAGAATCGCCATATCCGCTTGAAGAGTTGTCAAATCAATGGTGGGGGCTGGGCGTGCTAGGACTCTCAACTCAAAAGCATTGAGGTGTTGGTGGACCGACTGAATCCTCCTTTCCGTTTTCTGAGCTACCTTCTTCTCAATCTGGTCTTCATCCTCGGTAATGGACTTCTGCATCCAAGGTTGGATACGGTGCAGCAAAGTGTCCATCTAGGCCTCTAACTTCTGGACCCTAGCAATCGGGACCAGTGCTGCTGATAGAGGCGTAGACGGGAGCAACTCGATGCCCTACTAGTGCCTGGGGCAGACTTGACCAGGGTGGTATTAGTAGGATCTGAAGTAGCATGATCAGCCCCTTGTGTTTGCTCTACCGTATTCGCCATGTTCTCACCCAACGGCTGCACATCCAATCTGGGCCCTCTTCGTGGTGCCACCTCATTTGCCTAATCCCTAATGAGACCGATATCCACTGTCCCGGTAGGAGTACAGAGGACATCTATGTGCCAAATGGTCACTCCAGCATTCCTACACAGCTGAAAAATCATACAGGCAAATGAGTAAGTGGTAGAGGACTTAAAATCCCTCTCATGGATGATGGGGATCAGCAATCTCGCGAAATCAATCTCGACCCCGGCTACAAGAGCTGCTACCACTAACGCTTTATCCCAAGTAAGTATATTATCTGCAGCCTTGGGGGATAGGCGGTGGCAAACCAAAATCCAGAAGAGCTTGGATGGAAACGTGAGGTTGGCCTTTTTGATAAGGCCTCTGGGGTTTAACACCCAGTCTACTCCCTCACCGTTTATGGATATCTGCTGGGCAATACACCTCTTGGTCGAATCTCTTAGATCTCTGTCCTGCTTAAAATGGCAATTCTTGACCACGTCCCATCTGTAGTCAAACTCTGGGGTAAGGGGAACCCTCCTGGCATCAGTGGCCTCACCGTATAGGAAGCGGCGAATGGCAGGAGAAGAAATATCGAACCGACAGCGTCGAACACGGACATCTGTGAGCGGTGCATGTTTGGCGGGGTTAGACCGCCTGTCCAAAGAACCTCGAAGAACCGCTACGTAAGAGGCGTAGAACTCTCGTACCATCTCCTTATTGTAACGCCCCACAGTCCTATCCATCCACTCGAGCTTGTGGCGGGAGAATAATTCATGTATTCAACAACTTGGCATCCCTGTATATTTTGTACTGGCAATCTACGCACCACCGGTTAGGCTCATTAGCAACTGGTGCAGAGTCCTCATGCCGGGGTGCCGGAGAAGACTCCAAACTATGGGCCTCATCAGACGAGGCATGGTGGGAAGGCACATTTGGAGAGTGGCTCCCTGTGATCCAAAATTGGAGGCAGTGGCCTCATTCAATCCTGTAGAGTTGGCCGACTCAGAACAAGAAGCTTCTTTGGTGCCAGACGCTCCCTGAGAACCCGAGGCAGACCGAGATGGTATGCCGGTCAGTGTGCGCTCCTTATAAGACTGGGAGGCAATGACTACGCTGGACGCCACCTTCTTGGGCATGCCCCGAGTGGCTCTAGCAGCTGGTGTCGGGGTCCATCGATAGTGTCCGTCGGTGGACACTTGGCAAATTTAGAAGTCATCTTTCCATAGAACTTTTAGTTAGAAACGACGGACGTGAAAAACAGCCCATCGATCAATCGACGTACCGTAGTCCACTTCCGTCGTCGGACACTTAGAATAATTTTTTAAAATCTTACAAAGCAAAGGTTCAGACAGAAACGAGGGACGTGTAAAATGGCCCGTCGATCAATCGACGGATCGTAGTCCACTTCCGTCATCCCAAAGTTAGCAGATTGTTAGGTTAAGCCATCGATGGACCCCATCGACGGTCCTTCGATCAACCGACGGTCCGTAGACGGGTTCTCATTCTGTCGTTCAGAGACTGTTTCTTTAGGACTTGGTGTTTACCCCACAAATGGACAATTTTAGGCACAACACCAGTTCACCCAACATGCAATAACAATCATAAGACAAATTCGTCATCCCTAGTGCTTCGATTTTGCAAATTTTGACCATGGATTCTAAGAGACTATCAAGCCCTAAGTAAGTAAAACAACAAAACAAACAACACGCATAGTGAATTTAAACAGATTCCACCCCCAACCCATTCACTTTCTATCATTCTAAGGGACATGGAACTCAATTTTTAACAAGTTTAATCATGCAAATTTGTCCCTAAGTTAAGACCCACATACAATCTGTTCATTTCCACAAGCAAATGAATGAGAATTCATTGAGCAGAAGAAAATGAAGTACCTGTAAGTTGCAGTGGAGTGAATGAGTAGGTGATCTTGCAACACCAACCTACGTGCCCGCCTTCAAACACCGATAGGAGAAACGATGGAAATGGAGGAGAAACTAGGGGACTAGGGTTTTGGGATTTTTGGAAGTTTGGGAGAATCGGAAATCTGACGAAAATAGGAGTGGGTGAATATGGGAGTTAATGGGGAATTAACTGAATAAGGGGAGGGAAACGGTTGGGGTGGATATTTTTAAAAGGTGTGAGAAGGTAACTAAAAGGGTATTTTTTTATATAGTCGGTCGGGTCGGGTCGGGTCACTGGTTTTAGTGAACTAACTATTCCCCGTCGACGGTCCGTCGACTGGACCGTCGATTGTGGCCTAACTTAAACAAAATTGTAAAACATACCTGGGATTACGGACACCATCGACGGTCCATCGATGGGACGACGGCCCGTCGATTGGTCTGTAGATCTGTGCACCAGACCAATTTCTGCAGAATTTGTGTGGTTTGGTCCCTGCACATTGAGCACCCATTAACACATTATTTTTGTGTTTTCTAGACTTTTTTTAGACAGGGACACTAAACTACTCTCTAGCCAACAGACTAAAAAAATAAAAGAAAATTGTCACATGAAATTGAGTAAAACCAAACGAAACAAAATAATGCAAAAATTCCTACAAAGAAAAGAAACACCTATTGTTGGCTAGAGGATACATATTAGGTAGCTTCTCAAGAAGCGCTTGATTTAACATCGCGGCACGACGCAAGTCCCTTGATTACTCAGACTTCATCAAGGTGATATGCCTCAACCACTTCATGGGCAATCTCCGCATGCCCTAGGTAGATCTTCATTCTTTGCCCATTTACCGTGAACCTTGCACCCTCCTTGTTCTCCAACTCAACCGCTCTATGTGGGAACACTTTTGTGATCAAGAATGGTCCAGTCCATTTGGACTTGAGTTTGCCCGGAAACAAGCGTAGCCTAGAGTTAAACAAAAACACCAAGTCTCTAACCCTAAATTCGCGCTTCTCAATCTTTTGGTCATGGTACTTCTTTATCTTCTCTTTGTAGAGTGCTGAACTTTCATATGCTTTTAGGCGAAACTCATCAAGCTCATTCAACCCATTTAGTCTCTGTTCCGCTACTTCATTCCAATCCATCTTCAGTTTCTTTATTGCCCACATGGCTTTGTGCTCTAACTCAACCAACAAGTGACAAGCCTTCCCATATACAAGTTGATATGGAGACATACCTATGAGGGTCTTATATGCAGTCCGGTAAGCCCAAAGAGCATCATCAAGCCTCCTTGACCAATCCGTTCTATTAGCATTCACCGTTTTCGACAGGATCTGCTTTATCTCTCTGTTGGACACCTCAACTTACCCACTAGTATGTGGGTGGTAAGGAGTGTCTACATTGTGACGAACCCCATATATCTCCAATAACCCTTTGAACGACTTGTTGCAAAAGTGAGATCCTCCATCACTAATAATCGCCCTAGGTGTGCCAAATCTGGAGAAGATGTTCTTTTTGAAGAACGCAATGACACTCTTCCCTTCATTGTTGGCAAGTCCTATGGCTTCCACCCATTTTGACACATAATCCACCGCTAGAATATATTTCATCACATGAGAACTCACAAACGGGCCCATAAAATCAATGCCCCATACATCAAACAACTCAATCACTAGAATGAGATTTAAAGGGAGCTCTTGCCTCTTCGAAATTCCTCCATCTCTGTGGCACCTATCATATGACTTGGGGAACTCATGAGCATTTTGGTGGATGGTTGGCCAATAGTTCCCACACTGCAAAATCTTATGGGCAGTCCAGATACCACTATGATGCCCACCCACAGGTGAGGAATGGCATGCCTCCAAAACACTTAGCATCTCAACTTCCGACACACAATGGCGAATAAGCCCATCGGCACAACTCCGGTATGAGTAAGGCTCATTCCAAAAGAACTTATTCACATCATCCATGGACTTTTTCCTCTGATGGAAGGACAAGTCCGATGGGACTATATCACTAGCCAGACAATTTGCAAAATCAGCGAACCATGGAATCAAGTCATGAGAAGCGGCCAATACATGCTCATCAGGGAAGGCATCATCAATTTCAGCCTTTTCACCCAACTCTCGCATAGCTTCATCCTATAATCTGTACAAGTGATCGGCAACTTGATTTTCAGTCCCTTTTCTATCTTTCACCTCAAAATCAGACTCTTGCAATAGTAGCACCCATCTAATCAAATTTGGTTTCGCATCCTTCTTTTCCATCAAATACCTCAAAGCGGAGTGATCCGTATGCACTATGACTCTCGTGCCAAGCAAATAGGAGCAAAATTATTCGAAAGCAAATACCATAATAAGGAGCTCTTGTTCAGTCACAGTATAGTTCTTTTGAGCTTCATTTAGGGCCTTACTTTCATATAAATGGGGTGAAGGATTTTATCCCTTCTTTGTCCCAATACCACACCAAAAGCAACCCCACTATCATCACACATCACCTCAAATGGTTTGCTCTAATTTGGGGATATAATTATGGGCGCAGACACTAACTTCTCCTTCAACTCTCTAAATGCCTTCAGACATGATTCATCAAAATAAAATTTACATTCCTTCTCAAGTAACTTGGACAAAGAATGTGCAATTTTTGAGAAATCCTTAATAAATCTCCGATAGAAACCCGCATGCCAAGAAAACTCTCACACCTTTTACAGAGATAGGTGGAGGAAGTCTCTCAATAACATCTACTTTTGCTCGATCAACCTCTATCCCCTTTTCTGAGATGCGATGTCCCAATACAATACCCTATTTCACAATGAAGTGACATTTTCCCAATTTAGCACAAGGTTGGGATCTTCACATCTTTTGAGAACTTTGGCCAAGTGACTCAAACAACGATAAAAAGAGTCGCCAACAAGTGAAAAGTCATCCACAAACACCTCAATAGTGTCCTCCACCATACCGGAGAATATCGACATCATACATCTCTAAAAAGTAGCTGATGCATTACACAACCCAAAAGACATCCTCTTGAATGCGAAAGTCCCATAAGGGCAAGTAAAAGTGCTTTTCTCTTGATCCTCCGGTGCAATAGAGATTTGATTGTAGCCGGAATAACCATCAAGAAAACAGTACCATCCTTTTCCTGCGAGCCTATCTAACATCTGATCCATGAAAGGCATAGGGAAATAGTCCTTCGCAGTCCATGTATTCAACTTCCGGTAATCCATACACACTTTCCATCCAGTCACCGGCCTCATTGGAACAATCTCATTCTTCTTATTAGGTACCACTGTCATTCCCCCATTTTTGGGCACACACTGAACAGGGCATACCCAACTACTATCTGCAATGGGATATATGACTCCGACATACAACCACTTAATAATCTCCTTCTTCACTACCTCTTGCATAGGTGGATTCAGACGTCTCTGGTTATCAATACTCGGCTCATGATCGGGCATGAGTTGGATTTTGTGTGAACAAATACCAGGAGGGATCCCAATAATGTCCGCAATAGTCCATCCAATAGCTCTTTTGAACCTCTTCAACACTTCCACCGAACTCTCTACTTGCTGCACATTCAAATCTGATGCAATAATTACCGGCAAAGTGTCATCCCTTCCCAAGAATACATACCTCAGATGAGGCGGTAAAGCCTTAAGCTCTAATTTTGGATCCTCCTCAATAGATGGTTTCGCGGGTGGAGACTCGCTATGTTTCATATCTAACTCCAATATCTCTGGTTTGAACTGAAATTTACCTCGATCAAGTGCCGCAACCAACGACCCATACTCTTCAGTACCATCACTCTCAAAATTCATGATCACTGCCGCTAGTGCCTTAACACCAGGACGCTCTTTGATTTGTACCTCAGACGTACTCTCAACCTTGTAAGATATAGCAGATACCGTTTGGAGCTCACCACTCTGCTTCATGGACCTACAAATGTTGAAGGTTGCTTCTTCATTATTTACCCAAAACTTCATCTACCCTTTCTCCATATCAACCAAGGCGCAACCAGAAGCAAGGAATGGCCTCCCAAGAATAATAGGCACCTCAAAATCCACCTCACAGTCAAGAATCACAAAATCGACCGGAAATATAAATGACTCCACCTTCACTAACACATCATGGAGTATCCCAATAGGCCTCTTCACCGTTCGATCATCCATGAGTAACTGCATCGTAGTGGGATTTGGGTAACTGATACGCTCAAACTTACTTCTCAAATAAGAAGTAAAGCGGTCGTATCAAGTAAAGAACCCAACTAATGAGGTTGGGATCGATCCCACAAGGAAAATAGTTCAGACTTAACTTTATTGTATTATTACTATTATTTAGCCAACTGTTTTCCAAAAAAACTAAAAGACAAAAAGGGGGGTTTTATTTCTAAATTAATGAAAATGATTAACTAAATAAGATCGAACAACTAACAAATTTAACTTTCGGAGTTTTAATCAAATTGTAAAATTAACTAAGGCTTTAGTGTTCCCCACAGGTTCCTAACTTGGTAAATCTAACTATAACAATTCTATCCTGATATCTTGCATGTAAAGTGATAAGTTATGTATCTCTAAATCCTTGGTCCGGCATCTAGAGAATTTCACTCCGCACCTTGGTCCGGCTACTTGTGTTGCTATACTAACCCTTATCTTTACGTCATATTAAACACCGTATTCGGTATTTGACTAAGCTATTAACTCGTACCAACCAATACTAGTCTATTAGATAGTCTACACTAAATCTATGTTGATAATTCTTTTCCTATTATCTACCTCCTTGGTCCGGCAAGTAGCATTAAGGCGAGTTCTAACGTTGGCCACCGTTAAAAAGAATTCTAAACGAAAGAATTATCAATACATGCAAGACACCACTCTAGAGTTTGTTATTGAAGTTAGATTACTACCTTGTTATTCACCCATGGTTCCCACAACCCTAGCTATGAGGTTTAGTTACCCATGTTCATAGTTACACAATTCATATCGTTAATGGAAGAATTCATGCACTTACTTTTATGAATACGAATAATTTCCCAGAATTTAATTTGATTAATCAACGAAATCCACAACAATCAATTCCCGGAAAATATCTTAATTCCCAAAATTGAGAGTTTAACAATATAATCGAAGAACTATAAACTAAAAATTATCCAGAAAGTCTAACCCCAAAAACGAGGTTTTTCCAACTATTTATAAGAAAAACAAAAACCTAATCAAATAAGGATTCTATTTACTAAAAATCTGTCCAAACGCGTCTGGGTCGACGGACCACGTGACGGACCGTCATGGACACGACGGACCGTCATAGCCTCCGTCGTCCCATACTTCACATCTTCTCATGTTGCTTTCTTCATTCCCCTCGACGGACAGGTATGACGGACCGTTGCAAGCATGACGGCCCGTCGAGGGTCTTCGTTCCAAAACACTTGAACTTTGGAATTTTGGGTACTGGGATTATTCTCTGATAATTACGACGAACATGCAGGACGGACCGTCGTAGCTGTGACGGTCCGTCACGAACTTCCGTAATCCCACACTTGGTCAGACTTCCCCAAATTTCCTTCAGCAACTTCTTCCTTTACTACGATGCCACCTACGGACCGTCACAGCCGCGACGGACCGTCATAGGCTCCGTAGGTGGTCTCTTCAGCAATTCTTTCTCAAAAACTCCCACGTTCTTCCTTAGACAGATTTTCTGCAAACAAAGAGAAACTTATATCAAAATCAACACAAAAAGGCTCTCGACACACACTAAACTTAAGGAAAAAGTATTAGAAATACCGTGAAACCACGGTACATCAACACCCTCAACTTAAATTCGTTGTTTGTCCTCAAGCGACGCACTATGACTCACTACAAATTCTTTGTACAAAAGTATCCATATTTTAACTTCCGCAATCATTTGGCTATCAATCTCGATTATTCTCATTATGTTCATACATGGTCTCACTATTAGGCATTGATTTGTGTAGAATCAAACCACAACCCAGATTTACTACGCAATGATGCCTATCTTCTTCAATTTCTCATCGAGATGCTAATATTTCTGGTATTACAACTCCTGTCCTCACTTCAAATAACATCCTCATTTTTCACACAAGGATTTTAGTTTGAGTACAAGGATCATGTTTCGACACTCACTCTCAGAACAAATTCACCACTCATTTATACATATTGCCATAGGCTTGCCCTTATTCTCACTACTTCAAATTCCTCATACGCACTTAGGATCACAATAGGACTTTTTTAGATTGTAACATAGGCTCAGGGTCAGGTAGGGTGTATTTAGGTATACTTTAGTGACTTGTTGCCCTCCTTGACATATCATTCTTATTTTGCCCTATTACTCAATTTTCTTTTCACTTTGCTGTTTTCCCTTTCTTATCCTTATGTGTAAGTGACTTTTCTCTTTTCTTGTGTTTATTTTGCTTTTTATTATTTTTTTTATTATTTTTTATTTTATTTTTATATAGTCACTTCTGTTTTATTCTTTCTTTCTCTTCATTCCTTCAACCCCACTTTTCGTGGTTTTCCTTATAGCAGCCACCCTCAACTCATGATTTTGCCATGAGTCAAGGTTCACAATACCCATGGTTGGGTCAGGGCCAAAACAAGGTTGCTTTCTGCATTAGCCACCCTCAACTTATGCTTTTGGCATAAACTGAGGTGCACATGTCCAAAGAGGGACTAAGGACCAATACATTGTTCCCAGAAAAGATCATTTGGGGTAAAAAAAAATAATCTAGTTTAGGCTCAATTCATTTGGATCAAAAAGGGATTAACTTCATTTGGTTTTCTGTTATTTTTAGGCTCAAGATTGACTATTTCAAACAAGGGCCTATGATCCTTTCCTAAGTGATTGTTTTGACTCACTTTTAGTAGGACTAACCAGGCAAGTTCTAGCTCAGTATTAATGGTGGTCATTCGAATTCACCTCACACTCACATGACATTCCTTGCATTCCCAGAATATTAGACACCTAGTTCAAATCTTGGATTCAGGATCATGCAGAAGTGTATCCTTGTTTCATGTTTCAAACCACACAATTATCACTTACTATGCCTAGTCATGCAAATGATTATCGAGATATCACATTTATATTAGCCATCACGCTTCAGATTTATACTGTGTACATAAGATATGACATGCCGGTTCAACAATAAAAGTAAACATTCTTTTGGGGAAAAAGAACACAGGCAAGAAAACCCCAAAAGAGGATCGTGAACTTGGGCTACTCAGAATTCACCCAAGCGTTCACTTTCCATTTACCCCACCCCCTACAAAAAAAATATGCAATTGTCCCCAATGCATAGAAAAGTTAAACTACGTAAAAGGGTAAGTGAAGCAAACCTGAGGCGCTAAGCGCCGGTGATCAGCAAGCTGGTGGGTCCAATTCCCCGGAACCCACTCCCTGCGTAGTCTGGACATCCTCAGTAATGTCCTCAGCATCCACAGCACCATCAGTAGTGCCTCCCACAGAATCTACAATTTTGGAGCTAGACGCCCCGGCAGCTACTTCTACAGCCCTCAACCTACGGGCCTCCTCATCGGCGATCGAGGCTCTCCTTGCAGATTCCATCTCACGGCGCTCCTTCTTCCTCGCCCTAGCCTCATCCTCCTCTCGACCCCTGCGTATCTTGACATGCTCTCGTGGGGGAGGTGGTGGAACATCAGAAGTGGTAAACCGGGCGGCCATCACGGTGTCATCGGCAGGCTCCGCAGAAGGGGCCTCAGACTCGGGCACTCTCGCCTCTAAAATCATATCAAAATCCGCCCGCAGACTCTCAACCGCAGCCTGGAGAGTCGACATGTCCACCGGAGGGGCTGGTCGGGCTAGTACTCGTAATTCAAATGCGTCCAAGCGCTGGTGTACCTTGGCGATCTGCGTCTCTGTGTGCTGTACCATCTTGCGCTCCATGCGCTCCTCTGCCTCAGCAATAGTCTTCTGCATTCACGGCTGAATGTGATGCAGAAGAGTAGACATCTGTGCCTCAAGTTTCTGAACCCGAGCAAGTGGGACCAGAGTGGCAGAAGGAGCCGAGCGAGAGGAGCTCGGTGCAGTGCTACTACCCAGGATAGACTCGACCGGAGTAGTGTCAGTGTGTGCAGAAGCAGCACGGGAAGCATCATGAGCATGCTCTACGGTGTCGGCCAGGTTCTCACCAAATGGGGCCACCTCTGGACAGGGCCTCGGGCGTTCAGTCGGAAATCCCCCATCTGCTCATTCATTGCATAAGAATCCTCTTCATAGTAGTAGAAATCAACTGGCGGTGGTGGTTTAGTCAAATAATTCACCGCATTTACCTTCTCCGCACCTCCATTGGCATATTTCAAAACCAACCCGAGCTCATCTCTCATTTGAGCCATCTCTTCATGAATCTCCTCGGCGGCTGGATTGTGTGTAGCTTGCAATGCAAAGGTGTTTCTCCTAGTATCCGAATTCCTAGTGCTCAAAGCTTTATTATTGTGGGAGATTTTCTCTAACTTCTCTGCGATCTCTGCATAAGTGCACTCACCATAAGAACCACCCGCAATCGTATCAAGCACGGCCTTATTATTGTTATCTTGCCCCTTATAGAAGTACTCTTTCAACGACTCATCATCAATATGGTGATTTCAGACACTTCTTACAAATGAGGTGAATCTATCCCAAGAGCTACTCACCGACTCCCCAGGTAATGCCACAAAGTTGTTTACTCTATATTTGTGGTTGAGCCTTTTAGACACCGGGTAGTAACGTGCTTTGGACATCCCTCAACTGGTCCCAAGTATAGATCGAATTATAGGGCAACTGAGTAAACCATGTCGCGACCTATCCCGTTAGTGAGAGAGGAAACACTCTTAACCCGATGACGTTCATGTCCAAATCCATCCTCCATACACAACTCTTGCACACCGACCTCAGTTTGGCGATGTGAGCATGTGGATCTTCAGATGGTAGCCCTGAGAACAAACCCCCTGCGCTGAGCATGTGCATCAAGCTACTAGTTACCATAAATGTGTGACCCTATGGTAGAGGAGGTAGGACAAGAGGCCCATCAGAATTAGTGATATTCACATTGTCCCTATAGAATTCTAGAGGTCGTGGGATGGGAGGTTGCATCCTCAAATCATTATGAAGTGGATTATCAGCAACCACTTGATTGTGAGCATCTACCAGTGGTGGAGGTTGACGATTGATCCCATCGACAGGATTACCAGGGTTCAATTGGTTATTCATTCTGCGGAGTGTCTGATTCAGTTTAGGATCGTATGGAAGCGTTGGTTGTCCTCTGCTCTGTGTACTTGGCATACACTAGAGCTAGACCTGAGAGAGACAAAAAGAAAAAGAAAAAGTAAAACTAGGAAATTATTGACTAAAATTTGGTAATGTGCTTAAAGTTAATCTAAAAGCCACTTTCCCCGACAGCGGCGCCAAAATTTGATACGTTCAAATTACACTTCCTTACAGAAGTATAAGCGATCGTATCAAATAAAGAACCCAACAAGTAGGTTGGGGTTGATCCCACGAGGAAAATAGTTTAGACTTAACTTTAATGTACAATTACGTTTATTTAGTCAAGTCCTTTCTAAAAATAGTTAATTAAAGGGGGGGGGGGGGTTGTGAAACAAAAGTGTTTAGTTATTTCTAAGTAATACAAGTAACAAGAGTGAAACTTTGGTGTTTATCAAATGATGAGAGAAACTAGGGTGTAAGCGTTCCCCATAGGTTCATAACGCAGTAATCCTATCTATAACAATTCTTTCCTAGTGTCTTGCATGCAAAGTGATAAGTTAGGTATCTCTAAATCCTTGGTCCGGCATATAGAGAATTTCACCCCGTACCTAGGTCCGGCTATGTGTGTCTAAATTACTAACCATCACCTTTACTTCATATTAATCATCATATTCGATGTATGGCTTAGTTATTACTTTGTACCAATCGAATTTAGCCTATTAGATAGTGTCTCACTAAATCTATGTTGATAATTCTTTTCCTATTAACGACCCCCTTGGTCCAACAAGTAGAAATAGGGAGAGTTCTAACGCGTGCACTCGTTAAAAGACTTCTAAGCGAAGGAATCATCAATGCATGCAAGAACCTATTCGAGAATTGTTATTTAGCTAGTTTTACTTTGTAATCACACATGGTTCCCAAAACCCTAGTTGATAAACAATAATTCATGACCTTACTTTGACAAGTTTGAAGAAAATCCAGAAATTACACTTGAAACAACAAAATTCACTTGAAAATCGATTCCGGAAACTTGAATTAATTGCCCAAGTTGCAAAGTCAAATCTCCAAGAACAAAAGTATGAAAAATAATAAAGAATTTATCCCCAAAAATGAGGTTTTACACCCTATTTATAAAAAACATTGTCCTAAAATAAAAGGAAAACAAATAAGAAAAGTTTGTCCAAAAAACGGGTCTTCAATCGATGACCCCACAGATGGTCCGTCAATGGAACGACGGACCCTCGACTGCCTCTGTCGGTCCAGACTTAACGTTTTCTTCAGCTTTCACTTTTGCATCTTCTCTTATACAATCGACAGATGAACAATACGATCCATCAATTCACTAACGGTCCGTCGATGCTTCTCGTCGTACCATACTTAGCTTTTCTTCAACACCGAGTACTGGGACATCTCTCTGATCTGATTGTCGATTTGCCAGGACGGTCCGTTGATCAATTGACGGACCGTCGATCCTTACGTAGCCCCACACTTGGTTAGAATTTCTCGAGTTTCTTCCAGATGCCTTGACCTCCAATCAAAGGTCACCACCTATGGTCCGTCGATGGAACGACGGGCCTTCGATGGCTTTGTGGGTCACTTCTGCACTGATTCTCACAGCCTTCTACATTTTAGTTTTGGACAACTTTCCTGCAAAACACAAATAAAAACACATTAAAATCACTACAAAAAGGCACTAGACACACACTAAACTTAAGGAAAAAGCATTGAAAGTACCGTGAAACCACGGTACATCATGAACTTATTTAGAAAACAAGTTAATTTCATGATTATTAATTAATTTCTTCATTAAGAGTAATGTCTAACCTCAATGAGTAAATAGATGAGGGTAGCAGGACTTCATGTCGGCTTCAGCCTCCCATGTTGCACCCTCAACAAGATAGTTCCTCCATAGAACTTTTATAGAGGCAACCTCCTTGTTCCTGAACTTCTTGACTTGGCAATCGAGGATCTCAACCGGAACCTCTGCATACGAGAGGTTGTCATCCACCCCTAAAACTTCAATAGACAGAATGGACACTGGGTCGCCTATGCATTTCTTGAGCATAGAAACATGAAACACCGGATGAACCGAAGCTAGTTAACTTGGTAGTTTCAACTCATATGCAACCTTCCCAATTCATTGTAAAACCTCATAGAGACCAACATAACGAGGACTTAACTTCCCCTTTCTACCGAATCTCATCACCCCTTTCATAGGTGAAATCTTCAAGTAGACATGATCACCTATTTCAAACTCAAGATCTCTTCTTCTATTGTCGGCACAAGACTTTTGCCGACTATAGGCTTTCTTCAATCTATCTCTTATGATCGAACCTTCTCCATAGCCTCATAGATAATCTCTGGACCAAGAAGTGAAGACTCACCCACCTCAAACCATCTAACCAGACATCTACACCTTTTACCATAAAGAGCTTCAAAAGGTGCCATGGAGATGATTGAATGATAGCTATTGTTGTAAGAGAACTCTATCAAAGGTAAGTGATCATTCCAACTTCCCTTGAAATCAATGACACATGCTCTCAACATGTCCTCAAGGGTCTGATTGTACGCTTTTCTTGACCATCCGTCTGAGGATGAAAAGCGTTACTAAGTTTCACTTGAGTACCTAAATCCTTTTGAAAAAACTTCCAAAAACGAGAAGTGAATTGGGAACCTCTATCCGAAATGATGGACAAAGGAATCCCATGAAGACTCACAATCTCATTAATGCAGATTCTTGCATAATATTCGAAAGTATAAGTAGACTTAACATGAATAAAATGGGCAGATTTGGTTAACCTATCCACAATAACCCATATTGAATCATTTTGCTTTCGTGTTCGAGGCAACCCAACAACAAAATCCATATTGATGGCTTCCACTTCCAAGTAGGAACATCCATGATTTGAGTTAAACCACCCGATTTAAGATGCTCAGCTTTAACCTGTTGGCAGTTTGGACACTTAGCAACAAACTCTGCTATATCCCTCATTAAACCATCCCACCAATAGACTTCCCTAAGATCATGATACATTTTGGTAGCACCCAGATGTATAGAATAGCGAGAACCATGGGCTTCTTCGAGAATTTTATTTCTCAAATCCTCTACATCAGGTAGATAAAATCTTCCTTGGTACCTTAGAACACAATCCACTCTTGGGAGAATGACTCATTGAGCTTACTAAGTACCGATTCCTTTAAGTCCATCAATAGAGGATCAAGATGTTGCTTAGATTTCACCTCTACCAGTAATGATGAGTCGGAGTTATGATGGACCATAAAACCACCAATTGGAGAATCTTGTAACCGCACACCTAAGCGAGACAACCTATGACCATCTTTCTCAAGTTCATTCTTATCTTCTTCCACATGAGACACACTACCCATAGTAATATGACTCAAAGCATCCGCAACCACATTGTCTTTGCCGGGGTGGTAAAGGACACTCATGTCGTAATCCTTCAACAATTCTAACCATTTTCTTTGTCAGAGGTTCAACTCCTTTTGTAAAAACATATTAAAGACTTTTTTGGTCAGTAAACATATCAACATGCACACCATACAAGTAATGCCTCCATATTTTCAAGGCAAAAACTAAAGCGGCTAACTCGAGATTATGAGTTTGGTAATTCTTCTCATGAACTTTCAGTTTCCTAGAAGCATAAAAAATTACCTTACCATGCTACATGAGGACACATCCCAAGACCACTCCGGAAGAATCACAATACACTACAAAGCCTTCATTACCCTCCGATAAGGTCAACACCGGAGCGGAGGTAAGCTTATATTTCAACTCTTGAAAACATTTCTCACAAGTTTTCGACCACTCAAACTTCACCTTCTTTTGGGTCAAAGCTGTCAAAGGAGAAGCAATGGGCGAAAATCCATCAAATCTTCTATAATAGCCGGCTAGACCCAAGAAACTTCTTATGTTTATGTGAGTCAAAGGTCTTGGACAATTTCTGACCGCATCCGTCTTCTTCGGATCAACTTCTACACCATCACCAGAGATAATATGGCCGAGAAAAGCAACTGACCTCAACCAAAATTCACACTTGCTAAATTTGGCATAACGTTGGTGTTCTTTGAGGACTTTGATGTACCGTGGTTTCACGGTATTTCTAATACTTTTTCCTTAAGTTTAGTGTGTGTCGAGAGCCTTTTTGTGTTGATTTTGATATAAGTTTATCTTTGTTTACAGAAAATCTGTCTAAGGAAGAATGCGGGAGTTTTTGAGAAAGAATTGCAGAAGAGACCACCTACGGAGCCTATGACGGTCCGTCGTGGCTGTGACGGTCCGTAGGTGGCATGGTAGTGAAGGAAGAAGTTGCTGAAGGAAATTTGGGGAAGTCTGACCAAGTGTGGGATTACGGAAGTTCGTGACGGACCGTCACAAATACGACGATCTGTCCTGCATGTTCATCGTAATTATCAGAGAGTAATCCCAGTACCCAAAATTCCAAAGTTCAAGTGTATTGGAATGAAGACCCTCGACGGGCCGTCATGCTTGCGACGGTTCGTCATACCTGTCCGTCGGGGGGGAATGAAGAAAGCAACATGAGAAGATGTGAAGTATGGGACGACGGAGGCTATGACGGTCCGTCGTGTCCATGACGGTCCGTCACGTGGTCCGTCGACCCAGACGCGTTTGGACAGATTTTTAGTAAATAGAATCCTTATTTGATTAGGTTTTTATTTTTCTTATAAATAGTTGGAAAAACCTCGTTTTTGAGGTTAGACTTTCTAGATAATTTTTAGTTTATAGTTCTTCGATTATATTAGTAAACTCTTGATTTTGGAAATTAAGATATTTTCCGGGAATTGATTGTTGTGGATTTCGGTGATTAATCAAAGTAAGTGCATGAACTCTTCCATTAACGATATGAATTGTGTAATTACGAACATGGGTAACTAAACCTCATAGCTAGGGTTGTGGGAACCATGGGTGAATAACAAGGTAGAAATCTAACTTCAATAACAATTTCTAGAGTGTTGTCTTGCATGTATTGATAATTCTTTCATTTAGAATTCTTTTTAACGGTGGTCAACGTTAGAACTCGCCTTAATGCTACTTGCCGGACCAAGGAGGTAGATAATAGGAAATAGAATTATCAACATAGATTTAGTGTATACTATCTAATAGACTAGTATTGGTTGGTACGAGTTAATAGCTTAGTCAAATACCGAATACGATGTTTAATGTGAGGTAAAGATAAGGGTTAGTATAGCAACACACGTAGCTGGACCAAGGTGCGGAGTGAAATTCTCTAGATGTCGGACCAAGGATTTAGAGATACATAACTTATCACTTTACATGCAAGATATCAGGATAGAGATGTTATAGTTAGATTTACCAAGTTAGGAACCTGTGGGGAACACTAAAGCCCTAGTTAATTTTACAATTTGATTAAAACTCCGAATGTTAAATTTGTTAGTTGTTCGATCTTATTTAGTTAATCATTCTCATTAATTTAGAAATAAAACCCCCCTTTTTTGTCTTTTAGTTTTTTTTTTTTTTGGAAAACAGTTGGCTAAATAATAGTAATAATACAATAAAGTTAAGTCTGAACTATTTTCCTTGTGGGATCGATCCCAACCTCATTAGTTGGGTTCTTTACTTGATACGACCGCTTTACTTCTTATTTGAGAAGTAAGTTTGAGCGTATCAAATTTTGGGGCCGCTGCCGGGGAAAGTAGCTTTTAGATTAACTTTAATTTATTACTAAAATTTAGTTAATATTTTCCTGATTTTACTTTTTCTGTTGTTTTTGATTTTTTTGCTAGGTTTGACGTCCTTGTATGCCAAATACATGGAGAGGAAGAGAACCCTTGTTTCCCTACGATCACGAGTTAGAGCGTACACTACGAAGAATGAATCAAAACTTGGGTATAAATGATGATGATCCAAACCTGAACAACCCAGCTCCGGTTGATGCTCATGGTCGATTATTACCTGATAATCCTGATCCAGGTGCACAAAAGGGACAAAATCCCGCACCACGTCCTCAAGAATACTACAGAGGCTATAACAATATTGCAGATTCTGATGGGCCACTTGTATTGCCCCCTCTACCTGAAGGTCACACCTTTGTAGTCACTAGTAGTCTAATGCAAATGCTCACTGCTAGAGGTTTGTTTTCCGGACTACCGTCCGAGGATCCACATGCTCATATAGCTAAGGTGAGGGCAGTGTGTAAAAGCTGTGTAGGGAGGCCTGATTTGAATTTGGATGTAATAGGGCTAAGAGTATTTCCTCTTTCACTGACGGGAGAGGCTGCCATTTGGTTCACTGAGCTTCCTTATAACTCAATCTTCACTTGGAACCAATTAAGGGACGTTTTCTTAGCACGTTACTACCCGGTCTCCAAGAAACTAAATCACAAAGATAGAGTTAACAACTTTGTGGCACTACCAGGAGAATCAGTTAGTAGTTCTTGGGATAGGTTCACTTCATTTCTGAGAAGTGTCCCCAATCACCGCATAGATGATGAGTCACTCAAAGAATACTTCTACCGGGGACAGGATGATAATAATAAAGCGGTATTGGATACTATAGCAGGTGGTTCTTATGGGGAGTGTCCTTATGCTGAAATTGCCGAAACATTAGAGAAAATTTCCCAAAATAATAAAGCATGGAGTACTAGAAAGACAGACACTGGGAGAAATACTTTTGCAGTGCAATCCACACACAACCCAGCCACAGATGAGATTCGTGAAGAGATGGCACAGATGAGAACTGAGCTTGGGTTAGTGTTAAAACATGTCACTGGGGTGCAAAAAAGATAAACGCAGTGAACTACTTGTCTAAACCACCACCACCAACTGATGAATATTATTATGAGAAAGATTCTTATGCAGTAAATGATCAGACGGGGGGTTTCCGACCAAATGCCCAAGGCTCCAATCAGGAGAATTGGCGCCAAGGTCAAGGAAATCAAGGTCGGAACTATGGTAACTACAACCGCGAGGGTAATTATGTTCGTGATGGAAATTACAACCGCGACAACAACTTCAACAGGGGTAACTATGGTAACAGAAATGAGAGGAGTGGGCCCTATGTTCCTCCTCAAAATCGTGAAGTTGCTCCTAGGGATGGTGGAGGTAGTATGGCGCGAGTTGAGGATATGTTGCACAAGATGATGAGGAGGTTCGATGCTAGTGATGAGCACACCAAAGAGTTAAGGAGTGATGTAGCAGGTATTGGACAGAAAGTTGATACACATGCCATATCAATCAAGCAGCTTGAATTGCAAATGGCTCAATTATCTGCAACTGTGAACACACGACAACCGGGCACTCTTCCTAGCAACACTGTCCAAAATCCGAAAAATGATGGACACTGCATGGCAATTACTACTCGTGGTGGTAAACAAACTATTAACCCACCTATGCTGTCTATTGTGGAAAAGGTGATGAAAGATAATGATGAAGTGGTAGAGGTTAGTGATGAAGTAGAAGATAACACTGAGAAAGTTGCTGAAGTGCCTAAAAAGGTAACTCCCATGCCTAGACCTCCACCCCCCTTTTCTCAAAGATTAGTGAAAAAGACCGAAGATGGCAAATATCGGCGTTTTATAACAATGTTGAAGCAACTTTCTATCAATGTTCCTTTGGTAGAAGCTCTTGAACAAATGCCCGGTTATGCCAAGTTTATGAAAGATTTGGTTACAAAGAAAAGATCGGTCACTTTTGAGGAGGATGACAGAATGCAGCATTGTAGTGCTATTGCTACAAGGTCGTTAGTGCAAAAGAAAGAAGATCCGGGTGCATTTACTATTCCTTGTACAATCGGGTTATTACATTTTGCGAAAGCATTATGTGATCTGGGGGCAAGCATAAATCTCATGCCCCTCTCGATTTATAAGAAGTTGGGTTTGGGTGACCCAAAGCCCACTGCGATGCAGCTACTGATGGCCGATCGAACAGTAAAAAGGCCTATAGAGATACTCCATGATGTGCTAGTAAAAGTGGAGTCGTTCATATTTCCAGCAGATTTTGTCATTCTTGATTGTGAAGTCGATTTTGAGGTGCCTATTATTCTTGGGAGGCCATTCCTTGCTACGGGTAGAGCTTTAGTTGATATGGAAAAAGGGCAGATGAAATTTCGGTTGAACAATGAAGAAGTGACTTTCAACATTTGTAGGTCCATGCGGCAGAGTGGTGAGCTCCAATCGGTATCTGCCATATCCTACAAAATTGGTGAATCATCCAAGACACAAATAGAAGAACGACTAGGTGTAGAAGCACTGGCGGCAGTGATAATGAATCTTGATAATGAAGGCATTGAAGAATATATGTCATTAGTTGCTGCCCTTGATCGTGGTAATGTCCGGTTTAAACCGAAGAAATATGAGCTAGACATGAAGAATCGCGAGTCTCCACCCGCTAAACCATCCATTGAGGAGGCTCCAAAGCTAGAACTAAAAGCTCTCCCACCTCATCTAAGGTATGAATTCTTAGGAACCGGTGACACATTACCGGTAATCATTGCATCAGATCTAAATGAACAACAAGTTGAGAGTCTGGTCAAAGTGCTAAAAAGATTCAAAAGAGCTATTGGGTGGACCATTGCGGACATTATTGGGATTCCTCCTGGTATTTGTTCTTATAAAATCCAACTCATGCCCGATCATAAGCCAAGTATTGAGCACCAAAGACGCTTAAACCCACCTATGCAAGAGGTCGTGAAGAAGGAAATCATAAAGTGGTTAGATGCAGGAGTAATTTATCCAATCGCCGATAGTAGTTGGGTATGTCCTGTTCAGTGTGTACCTAAGAAAGGGGGAATGACTGTGGTCCCCAATGAAAAAAATGAACTGGTTCCAATGAGGCCGGTGACTGGATGGAGGGTGTGTATGGATTATCGGAAATTAAATGCATGGACCGAAAAGGACCATTTTCCCATGCCCTTCATGGATCAGATGTTGGATAGACTCGCCGGAAAAGGGTGGTACTGTTTTCTTGATGATTATTCAGGGTATAATCAGATCTCTATTGCACCACAAGATCAAGAGAAGACCACTTTTACCTGTCCATATGGGACCTTTGCGTTCAAGAGAATGCCGTTTGGGTTGTGCAATGCACCCGCCACATTTCAGAGATGTATGATGTTTATATTCTCCGATATGGTGGAAGATACTATTGAGGTCTTTATGGATGATTTTTCAGTGGTTGGTGAAACTTTCGAGCAATGTTTGAGCCATTTGTCTGAGGTTCTTAAGAGATGTGAAGATTGCAGTTTAGTTCTCAATTGGGAAAAATGCCACTTCATGGTCAAAGAAGGTATTGTTTTGGGCCATCGTATTTCAGAAAAGGGCATAGAAGTTGATCGAGCCAAAGTCGAGGTGATAGAGAAACTTCCTCCACCTATCTCCGTAAAAGGTGTGAGAAGCTTTCTTGGGCATGCAGGTTTTTACAGGAGATTCATCAAAGATTTCTCGAAAATTGCACATCCATTGTGCAAACTGTTGGAGAAAGATTGTAAGTTTTCTTTTGATAAATCCTGTCTGAAAGCATTCGGCGATCTCAAAGAAAAACTGGTATCTGCACCTATCATTATTTCTCCGGATTGGAACAGTCCATTTGAGGTAATGTGTGATGCGAGTGGGGTTGCCCTTGGTGTGGTATTGGGACAAAGAAGGGACAAAATCCTTCATCCCATTTACTATGCTAGTAAAGCCCTCAATGAAGCTCAGAAGAACTATACAGTCACTGAACAAGAGCTCCTTGCTGTAGTATTTGCGTTTGAAAAATTTCGCTCCTATTTGCTAGGTACTAGAGTCATAGTGCATACTGACCATTCAGCCCTGAGATATTTGATGGCGAAGAAGGACGCAAAACCAAGGTTAATTCGTTGGGTATTACTACTGCAAGAATTTGACTTTGAGGTAAGGGATAGAAAAGGGACCGAAAATCAAGTTGCTGATCACTTGTCCCGTTTAGAAGATGAAGCTATGAGAGAGTTGGGGGATAAGACTGATATTGATGACACGTTCCCCGATGAGCATGTCTTGGCTGCCTCACAAGACCTGATTCCGTGGTTTGCAGATTTTGCGAACTACCTAGCTAGTGATCTTGTTCCATCGAACTTGTCTTTTCATCAAAGGAAAAAGTTCATGTACGATGTGAAGAAATTCTTTTGGGATGAACCATACTTATACAGGAGTTGTGCTGACGGGCTTATTCGGCGTTGTGTGCCAGAAGTCGAGATGTTGAGTATTTTAGAGGCATGCCATTCCTCACCCTTTGGTGGACATCATAGTGGTGTCCGGACTGCTCACAAGATCTTCCAAAGTGGTTACTATTGGCCAACTATTCATCAAGATGCTCATGAGTTCGCCAAAGCATGTGATAGATGTCAAAGAGATGGCGGCATTTCAAGAAAGCAAGAGCTCCCTCTAAATCCCATTCTTGTAATTGAGTTATTTGATGTTTGGGGTATTGACTTTATGGGTATGTTTGCGAGTTCTCATGGAATGAAGTATATTTTAGTAGCAGTGGATTATGTATCCAAGTGGGTGGAAGCTATCGCCCTCGCAAACAATGAAGGGAAGAGTGTCACTGCATTCTTGAAAAAGAATATATTTTCTCGATTTGGTACCCCACGGGCAATTATTAGTGATGGGGGATCCCACTTTTGCAACAAATTGTTCAAGGGATTATTGGAGAAATATGGGGTTCTCCATAATGTGGCCACTCCTTACCATCCTCAAACTAGTGGGCAAGTTGAAGTATCAAATAGGGAAATCAAACAGATTTTGTCGAAAACAGTGAACGCTAGTAGAACAGATTGGTCAAGGAGGATTGATGATGCTCTTTGGGCTTACCGGACAGCATATAAGACTCCCATAGGTATGTCCCCATACCAACTAGTATATGGGAAAGCATGTCATCTTCCGGTTGAATTAGAGCATAAAGCCATGTGGGCTATCAAGAAGCTAAAAATGGACTGGAACGAAGCTGCAGAACAACGATTAAATGGGTTAAATGAACTCGATGAATTTCGCCTTAAGGCTTATGAAAGCTCAGCCCTCTACAAAGAGAAGATGAAGAAGTACCATGACCTAAAAATCGAGAAACGAGAGTTTATGATTGGGGATTCGGTGCTTTTATTCAACTCTAGATTGCGCTTGTTTCCGGGCAAGCTAAAGTCTAAATGGACTGGACCGTACTTGATCACCAAATTATTCCCTCATGGAGCCATTGAGTTGGAAAACAAGGAAGGTGTGCGGTTTAAGGTGAACGGACAACGTCTCAAAATCTATATTGGTCATGCAGAATCGGCGAATGAGGTGGTTAAGGCATATCATCTTGATGAAATCTGAGTAATCAAGTGTCCTCAGTTGTGCCGTGACGTTAAATCAGGCGCTGGTTGGGAGGCAACCCAATAGTTATCATCTAATCACGTTTATAGTTTTTGTGTTTTTCTCTTTCTAGTAACAGTAGCATTTTCTATTTATGGGTTGTAAATTTTCAGGTAGCACATCTACAGGAAGTACTGCAGACAAGTTACTCTACATCAGTCACTGACGGATACATCGACGGACCGTCACGCCTGTGATGGACCGTCGCATGACTCCGTCATGCCAGGTACGCTCTCTTGTAATTTTGAAAAACTAGGGCACAGGCGACGGACCGTCACAACTGCGACGAACCATCATCGGGGTTTCATCACGCCATTACCCGGCTACCCGACCAGACCCAGCTTGAGAATTTTAAAAGTTTAAAACGTTTTAAATCCCCCCACCCCTTCATTATCAGTTTTCACTTAATCTTCCCTCCATTTTCTCCCCTTCCAACTTCACTCTCTTCCCAAATTCCCCATCTTCTCCCATTTTTCATCCCAAAATTTTCCCTCTTGGTCGGAATTTGCTGCAGTGATTCTTAGCCTTCTAACTTAAGTGCCATCATTTGTGCATTATTGTCTCCTCTTCCAAGGTATGTATTCCTGAAACTCTACCCTTTACTATTTTTGGTTGTTTTACTGTTTTTCCCTATTGATTGCATATGGGTTTCTGCTTTTGCCTAGATATTATCTAACTTAGGTCTGTAATTCCACAAACTGCCTGGACAATACTAGAGAAATTAGGGCTTTAAAACTTACCAATTTGGGTTGTCATTCTGACTCACATGGGGTAAAACTTGGCACCCCTCAGTTCTGTCTCTGTTGCACAGCACGACAACCCCATGACGGTCTATCCTGCACAACCATCGTGACGGTCAGAGACCCCTGTCCTAGGGGTCTCAACACTTTTTCTAAGTGTCCACTGACGGACACATGTGACGGACCGTCATACCCATGACGGTCCGTCCTGCACAACCGTCGTGACGGTCAGAGACCCCTGTCCTAGGGGTCTCAACACTTTTTCCAAGTGTCCACTGACGAACACATGTGACGGACCGTCATACCCATGACGGTCCGTCCTGCACAATCGTCGTGACGGTCAGAGACCCCTGTACTAGGGATCTCAACACTTTTTCCAAGTGTCCACTGACGGACATATGTGACGGACCGTCATACCCACGATGGTCCGTCCTGCACAACCGTCGTGATGGTCAGAGACCCCTGTCCTATGGGTCTCAACACTTTTTCTAAGTGTCCTCTGACGGACACTTGCGACTGACCGTCATACCCACGACGGTCCGTCCTGCATAACCGTTGTGACGGTCAGAGACCCCTGTCCTATGGGTCTCAATACTTTTTCCAAATGTCCACTGACGGACATATATGATGGACCGTCATACGCACGACGGTCCGTCCTGCACAACCATCGTGACGGTCAGAGACCCCTGTCCTATGGGTCTCAACACTTTTTCTAAGTGTCCTCTGACGGACACTTGCGACGGACCGTCATACCCATGACGGTCCGTCCTGCTTAACCGTCGTATCGGTCTGAGACTTTCCCTCTGATATTTTATGTTGCCAAGTATTATATGACGGACTGCATGATGGTCCGTCATACGCACTACGGTCCGTCACCAGGTCCATCGTGCCCTACTGCTACTTCAGAGCTGTTATCACTGGTTTGAGTGTCTGGGTATTATTGTCTCAAATGTTTATTTCTTTTGTGTCATGCTTCATCCTTCAAGTACTAATGATGATTCGTTACAGGTACTACCTATCATGGCACCTAAACAAGATCGCGTTTACGCACGTGGGCGTTCAAAATCTATCGCCCCGTCTGCCCGATTGGTGATAGGCTCTGATGATGAGCATGATCCAGAATACGTGCCCCCTACTGCTACTCCAGCACGAGCTCCACGTGTACCGCGAGTCACGCCCAAGAAGGTGGCGCCCGGCGTAGTCACTGCCTCCCAGTCTGATGAGGAGCGCACACTGACCGGCACTCCTTCTGGGTCAGCTGCCCAAGACGAAGGAGCATCTGGCGCCTTAGGAGTTTCGTGGTCAGAGGAAGCCTCTGGGTCTGCAGACGCCTCTGCTCCAGCCACAGCTACACAGTCTACTTCAGATGATGTGGCTGACAGCACCGACTCCACCCCTAGCTCACCAACAGGAGTCCCTACCTCGGTTGCCGATCAGCCCAACTGGTGGTGTGTTGACGGGCAATACAAGGTATACTTAGACGCCAAGGTTCTCAATGACAAAGGCGTCATGACACGGACTCTTACACTGGAGAGGCGGGTCCTCACGGGAAGTCTCCCCACCATGCCAGATATTCACACCCTCTTCACCAGACACCGGCTAGAGTGGACGGCTCGTTCTTTGGGTCGCTACAGTGAGGAGCTAGTCCGCGAGTTCTATGCCTCTTATGTGGCTACTCTTCGCTCGCAGATCGATAGGCAGTCTGCCCCCGCCAAATAGGCCCCACTTGAGCACGTCCGAGTACGAGGCATCCAGATTCTGACTCCACCAGCACACCTCTCACCGCCGAGTTTGATTATCGGTGGCAAATTGTTAAAGAGGGCCGGTTCTTACGTGAGCTTTCACTGAGAGAGACCACCAAGAGCTGGATGGCACTGCACCTATCTATTGATGGAGAGGCTGCGGATTGGGTGATGGAGCCGAAGGGGGCCATCAGGAAGGCCAACTTGACCTTTACGGCCAAGTTTCTCTGGTTGATCGTCCGCCATTATCTCTCCCCCACTGCTGCGGATAACATAGTCACCTGGGATCGTGCAGTGCTGATGGATGCTATGATGGCAGGGTTCGAGGTCGATTTCGCTTGGCTTCTCCAAGCGGTCATGCACGAGAGGGCCTTCAAGGTCACCACAACTTACCCTTTCCCTTGCATGATTTTCTCTTTGTGCAGATCAGCAGGTGTGCCCATTTGGCACATTGACCAGCTCAAGACCCCGCCAGGAAATGTTGACATCGGCCTCATCAGGGATGAGGCCAATGAGTTGGCCCCACGCAGAGGGCCCCGTCCAGAGGTGGCCCCATTTGGTGAGAACCTGCCCTACACCGTAGAGCATGCTCATGATGCTTCCCGTGCTGCTTCTGCACACACTGACACTACTCCGGTCGAGTCTATCCCGGGTAGTAGCACTTCCCCGAGCTCCTCTCGCTGGGCTCCTTCTGCCACTCTGGTCCCACTTGCTCGGGTTCAGAAACTTGAGGCATAGATGGCTACTCTTCTGCATCACATTCAGCCGTGGATGCAGAATACTATTGCTGAGGCAGAGGAGCGCATGGAGCGCAAGATGATACAGCACACAGAGAGGCAGATCGCCGGGGTACACCAGCGCTTAGACGCATTTGAATTACGAGTACTAGCCCGACCAGCCCCTCCGGTGGACATGTTGACTCTCCAGGCTGCGGTTGAGAGTCTGCGGGCGGATCTTGATATGATTTTAGAGGCGAGGGTGCCTGAGTCAGAGGCCCCTTCAGCGGAGCCTGCCAATGACACCGTGATGGCCGCCCTGTTTACCACTTCTGATGTTTCACCACCTCCCCCACGAGAGCATGTCAAGAGACGCAGGGGTCGAGAGGAGGATGAGGCTAGAGTAAAGAAGAAGGAGCGTCGTGAGATGGAATCTGCGAGGAGAGCCTCGATTGCCGATGAGGAGGCCCGTAGGTTGAGGGCTGTAGAAGTAGCTGCCGGGGCGTCTAGCTCCAAAATTGTAGATTCTGTGGGAGGCGCTACTGATGGTGCTATGGATGCTGAGGACATTACTGAGGATGTCCAGACTACGCAGGGAGCAGGTTCCGGGGAACCGGACCCACCAGCTTGCTGATCACCGGCGCTTAGCGCCTCAGGTTTGCTTCACTTACCCTTTTACGTAGTTTAACTTTTCTATGCATTGGGGACAATTGCATATTTTTTGTAGGGGGTGGGGTAAATGGAAAGTGAACACTTGGGTGAATTCTGAGTAGCCCAAGTTCACGATCCTCTTTTGGGGTTTTCTTGCCTGTGTTCTTTTTCCCCAAAAGACTGATTACTTTTACTGTTGAACCGGCATGTCATATCTTATGTACACAGTATAAATCTGAAGCATGATGGCTAATATAAATATGATATCTCGATAATCATTTGCATGACTAGGCATAGTAAGTGATAATTGTGTGGTTTGAAACATGAAACAAAGATACACTTCTGCATGATCCTGAATCTAAGATTTGAACTAGGTGTCTAATACTCTGGGAATGCAAGGAATGTCATGTGAGTGTGAGGTAAAGTCGAATGACCACCATTAATACTGAGCTAGAACTTGCCTGGTTAGTCCTACTGAAAGTGAGTCAAAACAATCACTTAGGAAAGGATCATAGGCCCTTGTTCGAAATAGTCAATCTTGAGCCTAAAAATAACAGAAAACCAAATGAAGTTAATCCCTTTTTGATCCAAATGAATTGAGCCTAAACTAGATCTTTTTTTTTTTTTTACCCCAAATGATCTTCTCTGGGAGCAATGTGTTGGCCCTGGTCCCTCCTTGGACATGTGGACCTCAGCTTATGCCAAAAGCATAAGTTTAGGGTGGCTAATGCAGAAAGCAACCTTGTTTTGGCCCTGACCCAACCATGGGTATTGTGAACCTTGACTCATGGCAAAATCATGAGTTGAGGGTGGCTGCTCTAAGGAAAACCACGGAAAGTGGGGTTGAAAGAATGAAGAGAAAGAAAGAATAAAATAGAAAAAAAAATAAAAAAAATTAATAATAACCAAAAGCAAAATAAACACAAGAAAAGAGAAAAGTCACTTACACATAAGGATAAGAAAGGGAAAACAGCAAAGTGAAAAGAAAATTGAGTAATAGGGCGAAATAAGAATGATATGTCAAGGAGGGCAACAAGTCACTAAAGTATATCTAAATACACCCTACCTGACCCTGAGCCTATGTTACAATCTAAAAAAGTCCTATTGTGATCCTAAGTGCGTATGAGGAATTTGAAGTAGTGAAAATAAGGGCAAGCCTATGGCAATATGTATAAATGAGTGGTGAATTTGTTCTGAGAGTGAGTGTCGAAACGTGATCCTTATACTCAAACTAAAATCATTGTGTGACAAATGAGGATGTTATTTGAAGTAAGGACAGGAGTTGTAATACCAGAAATATTAGCATCTCGGTGAGAAATTGAAGAGGATAGGCATTATTGCGTAGTAAATCTGGGTTATGGTTTGATTCTACACAAATCAATGCCTAATAGTGAGACCATGCATGAACATAATGAGAATAATCGAGGTTGATAGACAAATGATTGCGGAAATTAAAATATGGATACTTTTGTACAAAGAATTTGTAGTGAGTCATAGTGCGCCGTTTGAGGACAAACAACGAATTTAAGTTGAGGGTGTTGATGTACCGTGGTTTCACGGTATTTCTAATACTTTTTCCTTAAGTTTAGTGTGTGTCGAGAGCCTTTTTGTGTTGATTTTGATATAAGTTTCTCTTTGTTTGCAGAAAATCTGTCTAAGGAAGAACGCGGGAGTTTTTGAGAAAGAATTGCAGAAGAGACCACCTACGGAGCCTATGACGGTCCGTCGCGGCTGTGACGGTCCGTAGGTGGCATCGTAGTGAAGGAAGAAGTTGCTGAAGGAAATTTGGGGAAGTCTGACCAAGTGTGGGATTACGGAAGTTCGTGACGGACCGTCACAGATACGACGGTCCGTCCTGCATGTTCGTCGTAATTATCAGAGAGTAATCCCAGTACCCAAAATTCCAAAGTTCAAGTGTATTGGAACGAAGACCCTCGACGGGCCGTCATGCTTGCGACGGTCCGTCATACCTGTCCGTCGGGGGGGAATGAAGAAAGCAACGTGAGAAGATGTGAAGTATGGGACGACGGAGGCTATGACGGTCCGTCGTGTCCATGACGGTCCGTCACGTGGTCCGTCGACCCAGACGCGTTTGGACAGATTTTTAGTAAATAGAATCCTTATTTGATTAGGTTTTTATTTTTCTTATAAATAGTTGGAAAAACCTCGTTTTTGAGGTTAGACTTTCTGGATAATTTTTAGTTTATAGTTCTTCGATTATATTAGTAAACTCTTGATTTTGGAAATTAAGATATTTTCCGGGAATTGATTGTTGTGGATTTCGGTGATTAATCAAGTTGAATTCTGGGAAATTATTCGTTTTCATAAAAGTAAGTGCATGAACTCTTCCATTAACGATATGAATTGTGTAATTACGAACATGGGTAACTAAACCTCATAGCTAGGGTTGTGGGAACCATGGGTGAATAACAAGGTAGAAATCTAACTTCAATAACAATTTCTAGAGTGGTGTCTTGCATGTATTGATAATTCTTTCGTTTAGAATTCTTTTTAACGGTGGCCAACGTTAGAACTCGCCTTAATGCTACTTGCCGGACCAAGGAGGTAGATAATAGGAAATAGAATTATCAACATAGATTTAGTGTATACTATCTAATAGACTAGTATTGGTTGGTACGAGTTAATAGCTTAGTCAAATACCGAATACGATGTTTAATGTGAGGTAAAGATAAGGGTTAGTATAGCAACACACGTAGCTGGACCAAGGTGCGGAGTGAAATTCTCTAGATACCGGACCAAGGATTTAGAGATACATAACTTATCACTTTACATGCAAGATATCAGGATAGAGATGTTATAGTTAGATTTACCAAGTTAGGAACCTGTGGTGAACACTAAAGCCCTAGTTAATTTTACAATTTGATTAAAAATCCGAAAGTTAAATTTGTTAGTTGTTCGATCTTATTTAGTTAATCATTCTCATTAATTGAGAAGATGTGAAGTATGGGACGACGGAGGCTATGACGGTCCGTCGTGTCCATGACGGTCCGTCACGTGGTCCGTCGACCCAGACGCGTTTGGACAGATTTTTAGTAAATAGAATCCTTATTTGATTAGGTTTTTATTTTTCTTATAAATAGTTGGAAAAACCTCGTTTTTGAGGTTAGACTTTCTGGATAATTTTTAGTTTATAGTTCTTCGATTATATTAGTAAACTCTTCATTTTGGAAATTAAGATATTTCCCGGGAATTGATTGTTGTGGATTTCGGTGATTAATCAAGTTGAATTCTGGGAAATTATTCGTTTTCATAAAAGTAAGTGCATGAACTCTTCCATTAACGATATGAATTGTGTAATTACGAACATGGGTAACTAAACCTCATAGCTAGGGTTGTGGGAACCATGGGTGAATAACAAGGTAGAAATCTAACTTCAATAACAATTTCTAGAGTGGTGTCTTGCATGTATTGATAATTCTTTCGTTTAGAATTCTTTTTAACGGTGGCCAACGTTAGAACTCGCCTTAATGCTACTTGCCGGACCAAGGAGGTAGATAATAGGAAAAGAATTATCAACATAGATTTAGTGTAGACTATCTAATAGACTAGTATTGGTTGGTACGAGTTAATAGCTTAGTCAAATACCGAATACGATGTTTAATATGAGGTAAAGATAAGGGTTAGTATAGCAACACACGTAGCTGGACCAAGGTGCGGAGTGAAATTCTCTAGATGCCGGACCAAGGATTTAGAGATACATAACTTATCACTTTACATGCAAGATATCAGGATAGAGATGTTATAGTTAGATTTACCAAGTTAGGAACCTGTGGGGAACACTAAAGCCCTAGTTAATTTTACAATTTGATTAAAACTCCGAAAGTTAAATTTGTTAGTTGTTCGATCTTATTTAGTTAATCATTTTCATTAATTTAGAAATAAAACCCCCTTTTTTTGTCTTTTAGTTTTTTTTTTTTTTTGGAAAACAGTTGGCTAAATAATAGTAATAATACAATAAAGTTAAGTCTGAACTATTTTCCTTGTGGGATTGATCCCAACCTCATTAGTTGGGTTCTTTACTTGATACGACCGCTTTACTTCTTATTTGAGAAGTAAGTTTGAGCGTATCAGACTTGCAAGGCCAACCTCAAGTGAATTTCATGCTCATATTCATTCTTGGAGTTTATCAAAATATCATCAATGAACACAATCACAAATGAGTCAAGGTAATCTCGGAAAACTCTATTCATTAGGTCCATAAATGTCGCCGGGGCATTTGTTAACCCAAAAGACATAACTAGAAATTCATAGTGACCATATCTAGTTCAAAAAGCTATTTTTGGAACATCTTCACCTCTCACACTAAGTTGGTGACATCCCAACCTTAAGTCAATCTTGGAAAAATAACTAGCACCTTGGAATTGATCAAATAGTTCATTAATTATAGGGAGAGGATACTTGTTCTTTATGGTGACCTTATTAAGTTGACGATAATCAATGCATATTCTATGGGACCCATCCTTCTTCTTAACAAACAAGACCGCAGCACCCCATGGAAAATACTAGGTTGAATGAAACCCTTGTCTAGTAAATCCTTGAGTTGGAGCTTTAACTCTTTCAATTCAGCCTGAGCCATCCTATATGGAGGAATTGAAATGGGATTTGTATCCGGTAACAAGTCAATGCCAAAGTCAATTTACCGTTCGGGAGGAACTCCTGGATGGTTATAAGGAAAAACCTCTGGGAATTCTCTCACTACACGAACTGACTTAATATAAGGAGTTTCATATTCAAGGTCCTTAAATGTCACCAGATGATATAGACAACCCTTGGCTATCATCTTACAAGCCTTCAAACAAGAAATGATTTGACCCTTTGGCATAGAATTTCCCCCCTTCCACTCTAAAATGGGTTCATTAGGGAATTGAAACTTCACTACCCCTGTTCTACAATCTATGGAAGCAAAACAATCATGGAGCCAATCCATACCCAAGATGATGTCAAAATAAAAAATGTCAAGTTCTACCAAATCAACAAGAGTAACTCTATTGGGCAGCATCACAAGACATTTCCTATAGACTCTTTTTGCAACTATAGAGTCACCCATTGGGGTACGAACCGAAAAGGGTTCAATCAAAACATCGGGAAGTACATCAAACTTCCTATCTACCAAAGGTGTAATAAAAGAAAGGGTAGCACCTGGGTCAAGCAAAGTGTAAACATTAATAGAGATAACTTGTAACATACCCGTCACAACGTCGGGAGAGATTTCTTATTCACCCCTAGCCTTGAGTGCATAGAAACGGTTCCTTTTTGGAGTTTCAAAATTAGGACAGCTTGGTTGAGTTTGGCTATTCCCCTTACCTTGACTTTTCATATTAGGACAATCTTTCACCACATGGACACATTTTCCACAACCATAGCAACTATTAGTTTTAACAAGGCATTCACCCACATGTTTTTACCACACTTACCACAAGTTAGTCTTTCTCTTGGTGGATGAACATTTCTCCCCTTTTGAGGTTTAGTATTAGAACCTCTATCATTGCGATTCTTGGATAAAATTGAAGGAACCTGGTTTGAAAACCTCTTCTTAAGCTTAGGATTGTCTTGAACATCAACCCTATCCTTAGAAGAACCATTTTCAAAAGACTTTACCTTATTAGCTTCTCTATTCCTCTTCCTTAGGCGACTCTGCTCAACCTGTTGAGCATGAACCATCAACCTAGAAAGATCCATATTGTCATGAAGCATGGCTGTACGACATTCTTCTTCAAGCTCTTCGGACACGCCCGTTACATAATGACTCATTTCATCCCTAACATTAGAAACCAAAGAAGAAGCATATTTGGACAGCTTAATGAATTTTAAGGAGTATTCCTTGCCACTCATACCTCCTTGACGAAGGTTGATTAACTCCTCTACCTTAGATTCTCTTTGCTCCTTGGGAAGAAAATGTCAAGAAAGGGCTTTTTTAATATCTCCCAAATCACGGGACCATCTCCTAAAGCCCTATTACCCTTACACTGATTGTACCATGTCTGAGCCACGTCCTTGAGTTGATAAGAAGCAAGCTCAGCCTTCTTAGTAGTACTCACCCCCATAGCCAACAAAATATTGTAGACCTCATCAAGGAAATCTTGGGGGTCTTTATCAACTTTTGACCCAAGGAAAATAAGAGGATTCATCCTCATAAAATCTCTCAAACGGCTAGCCATAGTACTAGCATGCTGGTTCTCTCGAGGTGCAACATCTCTGTTAGCTTGTGCCGTAATAACCCGAGCTTGAGTGGTGATGGCTTGGGCCATTTGGAACAGGGCTTCCTTGACCTCACCATTCGTTATAGCCGGAGGATTCACCGGAACTTGATCTAGAATGAAATTAGATGCTGAAAGACACATAGTGTCAAAGCTCGAGAGGCACGGCATAGGATTAGCAAGAAAAGAGAAGTTTCCTAATCATCACATAACCTCTCGTCCATAATTGTGATGCGCTTCACAACCATGAATAGTGTCACGACCAAAATCTAGACCCCAGACGAGACCGGCGTCGTTGACCTCTCAGAGGTCGCAGACAAGCCTACATACGTCATTCTTACTTCATGTAGGTTAATTTTAGCGGAAAATTTGAACTTTTTGTTTTCTTAATTCATACTAAACATTTTAAACTTAACATCATGGGCGTTCACAAATCAACCATCTAATATAGAGATAATCAAATGAAAGAAACAGTTCAATACTGTAATAAATGTATAATTCCCAAAATGGAACCAATACAATGTCTGAAATAAAAATGGAAAGAATCACTAGTGGAACATACTCCACTATCTAAAGCCTACATCTAAGCTAGTTAGTAACGGTAGACATCCTCGAAATCATGAGGGCCTACTAAGTCCGGATGAAAGCTCCACGTCCGGATAGCGCAACGTCAACCTGCAAGCTCTAGCGTCCACCTGTGCCTGCACCTAAAAATATAGAGTTGTATGGGATTAGTACACACTTGTACTAAGTATGGGTATATGCAAGCAAACACCAAGGACATGCATGAGGAAAAAAAGGTCTTTCCTAATAACATGATTATGGAAAGTCAAGTCAATGGACTTGCCAAATTGGGATTAGGAAAGTTAGTGAACTTTCCAAATTTGGATTAGGAAAGTCAGGGATCTTTCCAAATTTGGATTAGGAAAGTTAGTGAGCTTTCCAAATTTGGATTAGGAAAGTCATGCCATGAGAGTAACATGCATCATCATACTTATCATATTGCACACAACACATAACATCTTACACATAGCATATAGCACATAACATTTTTTTATAACATTCATTCATATGCCATGAAACCTTGGAATCATGGACTTTACATTAAGACTTTCCAAAATGAGGGCTCAACATATGGAACCTCAACTAGGGAGTCTTCATTAGCAAACAAAGAGTCTGCTTCATTCATTCATACGTACTTCATTTCATTTCGTTCATAGACTAGTGTGAACACCAGTTATACCTAGGATGTAGTTTAAGACTTTCATCGGGTTTGCTGTGCAATGATCAAGAATAACCTAGTGTCAGTACTTGAGTCTAGCTCACCTCTTGATTATCCTATCCTAACACCTTTGGTATCATTCATTTCATTATGTGCATCATTTGACACTGGCCTCATTCATTCATTGGGAACTTTAACTTTAACCGACATAGATCATGTGAGAATCATGAAATCCAGTGTCTCCCCCACACCGAAAGAGGTGGAATCACCGGCCAAAGTGACCCAAAACATGCTAGCGTACATGGGAATTTAAACCCCGCTAGATCCCTATATTGGCAGTATAGGTTCGAAGATTAGGAGATATAAGGAGACCCATACCCAGCATGCCGGACAGTCTCATCTCATGAGAGTTACGTGAAACTCCGCCCTTCCCGAAAGAAGGCATCACCGCTCATAGCTAGTCTATCGGTGCTCAGTATAAAGTTCCATTACATTCAACTCATACGTCATGGAAGCTGGATTCTAGTATGAGGACATCATAGATCAATAGATGATTTCTCATCTCATCATTAGTAATAAGTGCGTTAATCTCAATACTTTCATTAGAGTGTTCATAGAGACTGGTCTCTTCATTAACTTTACACTCTCATAGGTGAGTACGTGTTGGTAACAATTACTTAGGCTCATTTGAGATTGTTCTCATCTTTTACATTAGCCTCATCTCATGTTGTCACTATATTCATTAACATAAGCACAATTGCTCTTCATAATTACTCAGCCCATTTTACGTGAATGTTCATTTCATCATATGCCAATGCACTTGGCCATTTGTGTGTTTCACACTCTTACTTAACCCTTTTAGGGTTTCATCATTTCATTACATACATCTTAGGTTCACTTATTTTTAAACGTATGCTAGACTTATGGGTCTATACATACAAGCCATGAGGCTTCATTCATAGTTCGTTAAGTGACTCATATCTTCCTAAGATTATGTAGTGCAAGACTTATGTATCTTGTATGTATGCCAAGATCTCGATTTCGATCTAAGTAGGTGGCATTATTCTTGAACATTTAATTCACGTATGATTTACGTATCAATACGGAAATTTGGGCAAGGGAACCCAAATTCGAATTCCTTTGGACAATACTTCCATTTTTCCTTGATTTTATTTTTAGTCCACATGACATTGGGAACCCAAGATCGAGCCCCAACACCTTCATTTTATTTTTCCCTTAGTTTTTCTCTTCATTTTTCGCTCAATGGGATTGAGAGGATGTGGGATCGAACATCCACAACCTCATTTTCTTTAAATTTCTTTTTCTTTAAACTCTCTCCTTTTGGCCGAGGGGTTGTGGGTTCGAGCCCCCACAACCCTATTTTATTTTCCTAGTTATTTTTCCTGTTCATTTCGCATTAACCAGGAGGTTATGGGATCAAACCCCCACAACATCTCTTTATTTTTCTTTATTTCGCTTGGGACTGAGAGGTTGTGGGTTCGAACCCCCACGGCCTCCTTATTTTATTTTCATTTAAAAGTTAACTATTTAAGCGTTGGCAGTGAGGTTGTGGGATCGAGCCCCCGCAGCCTCACTTTATTTTCTTTTTAATTTCTGTCTTTGTCTCCTCCTTCAGAAAAGAGGTGGTGGGTTCGAATCCCACTCCTTCCGTTATTTTTATTAATTTCAAATTTTCCTTTTAGTCTCTTGTTTGGCCGAGAGGTTGTGGGTTCGAATCCCACACCTCTCATTTTTTTCCCCAACTTTCATGTAGTGAGGTCTTGGGTTCAATCCCCACTGACCTCACATGTTTAAATTTATTTTTAAACTTCTCAAACTTCAAGTATTCTGGCCGAAAACTCCATCACCACGTGCTGGAAATTTTATTAAATTTTCTAGACTTTATTTAACAACATTCATACGTTCGTTTTGTGGTATTTTCACAATTTGTTTAACGCGTTTTTAGGTGTAGATTCATTGTTGTTTTAGCTTAGATTTTTCCACTTAAGATTAGACACCTTACACTTCATTTAAACATAACAATTTACACACCTTATGCACAATAGTTCCAATCATCAAACAAGCCATTTTAAGACTTCAAAACGGAGAACAACAACAAACATTTTACACATTGCACCACATCATTTTCGGTTGACATCATTGAACATGCTTGCTATTTCCAAACACAAAATCACAAAGAACATCATATTTCACACTTAGCTACCAGCAACCATACCAACAGCATGATTCTAACCTAATTTACATTGAAATCGGAAGGATACTAGGGACAAGGAATCCAACAATAAAGGGGACAACCCTAGTTTCATACGTTGAATTTTGTAGAAACAAATTTCCCTTGGAGAAAGGATTCAAAGAGAGGAAACCCATATCTTATTTTGACGTTTAAACCTTGAACTTGCTGCCCAAACCTTCTCCAAAATTTCGTCTAAGTGCAAAAGCTTCAACACTAACTCGACGGAAAAACTCCTCTCTTTGCCTAACGTTTTTTTGGTTATGTTTTGAATAAGTTTTTAACGTGAAAGTTCTTCAAGTGTGAAGAACTTTTAGTTGTTGATCAGCTCTTGTGTTTTTGGGAGAGAGAACGTGAAAGAGAAGATAGATATTGACGTGAGAGAGAGAGAGTTAAACGTGAAAGGTGGTTTAGGCTTAGGTAAAGACTTAGTCAACTAGGACTCTTTCAATCCTTTAATTAAAAATCTGATTTTTCTTTTTCTCAAATCAGCTAATAAATATTAATTAATTAAATTAATTTATCAATTTAAATAATTAAATCATTGCTTCCACCTAGGTTCGAACCCGGGTGGAGCAAGACTTCACTCTTAGAACCAATTTTTGGCTCTCTCTCCCCAAAATGCCCCTCCACCTTATTAATTAAATAATTAATTATATATTTAGGGTAATTACGATACTACCCTTAGCCTGGAAAAAGACCATTTTACCCCTAGACCCTCCAAACCTAAGATTTTCCCTTTTTAAGTCAGGTAAAGACTCATTCGAGTAAATCTTCGTATTTGAGAGCCCTACATGGCTGGAACCAACCTTTCCTAGCTCAACTAACTCCCCAAGTTAGTTGGCTTGGCTGTAGCAAAGGTTCCGAGGTCTGGTTCTACGCGCATCAATCAGTGTGAACCCTGGTCTAATCGTAGGCATTCTAGACACATTAAGCATTACTTATCATATCCATTTTTAGGGTTGTTACAAATAGGGCACTTGGTAATGTGGTTTAGTGAGACATTGATCCTAAGGATATTTAACCACATGCTCTGATACCAAGTTTGTCTCACTCGGAGAGCATATTACAGATAAGACCGGCACCGTCGTCCTCTCAGAGGACTCAGACAAGCCCTTAACATTCCTCATAACATGTGATTAGTAGAAATTGCAGATAATTTAAAACTTTTATGTACTTATGTGAAGTATACTTAGACTTCATACTTATCATTCATAAGGACATACGATATTCTAAAACTTGTCTCACATATATTAAAACCATTTAAAGAGTACGAATCTGTACTTAGCCAATAAATAGTCAATATGCCATATAGGCCTTAATACAAAAGAATCCAAAGAACATAACGGAAATAACGTGTTCTTAAAACTACTAAAAATAAAAATAAGGTAGAATATGGAAGATAGCATCCCCGAACATTGAGGACCTACCAAGACTTGGAGAAAGAGTTCCAAGCTTCTTCAAATTGACCTCCTTAAACTTTAATGGCCAGAAACTACAGTTGTAGTGATATAAAGTAATGGGGTTATTACGCCACATGTACTAAGTATGGTTATATGCACATAACACTTAAGGACATGCATGAAAAAGGATCAATTATCATTTCTTTAGAAAACATGCTAAGTCATATGAAAGTCGTCAATGCACATACCATATAACATATACAAGTTAAGGATTCCATCAACTTAAAGCATGATCATAATCCAAGAAATGTTATCATAGAGTCATGTTAACATTACATATTTAAAGGATCATAGAACATAACACACAAAACACTTACCAATGATCTCATCCCAACATACAAGTGCAATGGTCATGTGAAGCCCCATAACCCCCACACAACAAAGTAGATAAGATAGGAGACCATGAGTAAAGCTTTGCTTCATATAACTTGTAACATAAGTAGTCATGACTTCATTTAACCGTATAACTCAATAACATATTCATTCATAATGACCAATATCATATAAGAGTAACATCATGTATCATAAATGTATATCTTTCATGTTATCATAATACATAAGAACAATATCCTAGGACTTCCCTTAGAGTCAACTTGTGCAATGTCTAGGTAGAGTCCCATACCCCTCCCTATACTAAGTAGACCCCTCAAGTCACCCTAGTCAACGTTCATTTACTTGTCTTTTATTTTACATGAGGGAAAATTCACCTTAACCGACATAGACCATGTGAGCTAAACATGAAATCTGGTATTATTAAACCCAACACCGAAAGAAGGTGGTCTACCGGCCAAAGTAGAACCTAACATGACATAGCTTTCTAGGTGGATCCATTAGCTAGTATCCTATGGTGGCAACATAGTTCAAGAACTAGGATATGTATTAGAGACCCATAGTTCTACATTACATGGCAGCCTCATTCTCATGAGAGTCATTGTGAACCTACCTTCCAACTAGGGAAGGGACACCTCTCATAACTAGTTCATCGGTGCTTAGCTTAAGTCCCTTTCTTGAATATTTAAGTTGTCTTTTATCATAAACTTATCATAGGTCATAGAATATTAACTCCTTGTATAAACATGATAATGAGCTCTTTAAGATTAGATGAGAATTTCATTTCATCGTAACCCTTCGTTTGTGAGATTAACATATCATAAATCACCTTGTGTAAAGCATACAAGAGAATATAATAAACTTGCATTTTCGTATTCTTATCATGATCTAAAAATTTACATGTTATAGCCCATCATATTAACATAGCAACATCATACATACTGTCATGACTGGAATCTAGACCCCTGACGAAACCGGCGTCGTTGACCTCTCAGAGGTCGTAGACAAGCCTACTTACGTCATTCTTACTTTACATAGGTTAATTTTAGCAGAAAATTTGAAACTTTTTGTTTCTAAATATTGCTTACTAAACAATTCTAGTACATTCGTAATTTGTTCACCATCAACCATCTAATATTAAGAGATAATCAAATGAAAGGAATAGTTCAATACTTATAAAGCGTATAATTGCCAAAATGGCACCAACACATAGTCTGAATAAAAACAGGAAAGAAACGCTAGTGGAACATGCTCCACCAGCTCAACTCTAAATCTAAGCTAGAATATAAAACAGTAGCATCCTCGAAAGCATGAGGACCTACCAACTCCGGATGAATGCTGGACGTCCGGATAACTGCAATGATGATCCTGTAGCTCTATCGTCCACCTGTGCCTGCACCTAAAATAGTAGAGTTTGTATAGGGTTAGTACACACTTGTACTAAGTATGGGTATATGCAAGCACACACCAAGGACATGCATGAGAAAGAATAGCTCTTTCCTAACAACGTGATTTTTGGAAGTCAAGTCAGTAGACTTGCCAAATTGGGATTAGGAAAGTTTCCAAATTTGGATTAGGAAAGTAAATGATCTTTCCAAATTTGGATTAGGAAAGTCAGTGAGCTTTCCAGATTTGGAATAGAAAAGTTATGCCATGAGAACAACATACATCATCATACTTTTCACATTTGCACACGGCACATTACATTTACACATAGCACATATCATATAACATACAGTACATTTTGCATGTAGCACATAACTTCTTTCATATCATTCATTCATATGCCATGAGACCTTGGAATCATGGACTTGACATTAAGACATCCCAAAAATGAGTGCTCAACAGATGGGACCTCAACTAGAGAGTCTTCATTAGCAAACATAGAGTCTGCTTCGTTCATTCATACGTACTCCATTTCATTTCGTTCATAGGCCAGTGTAAACACCAGCTATACCTAGGATGTAGTTTAAGACTTTCATTAGGTTCTTTGTGCAATGACCAAGAATGACCTAATGTCATTACTTGAATCTAACTCACCTTTTGATTATCATATTCTAACACCTTTGGTATCATTCATTTCATTATGTGCTTCATTTGAGGCTGGCCTCATTCATTCATTGGGAACTTTAACTTTAACCGACATAGATCATGTGAGCATCATGAAATCCAGTGTCTCCCCCACACCGAAAAGAGGTGGAATCACTGGCCAAAGTGACCCAAAATATGCTAGCGTACATGGGAATTAAACCCCGCCAGATCCCTATATTGGCAGTATAGGTTCGAAGACTAGGAGATATAAGGAGACCCATACCCGGCATGCCGGACAGTCTCATCTCATGAGAGTTACGTGAACCTCCGCCCTTCCCGAAAGAAGGCATCACCGCTCATAGCCAGTCTATCGGTGCTTAGTATAAAGTTCCATTACATTCATCTCATACGTCATGGAAGCTTGCTTCTAGTATGAGGACATCATAGCTCATTCGATGATTTCTCATCTCATCATTCGTATTGAGTGTGTTAAGCTCAATACTCTCATTAGAGTGTTCATAGAGACTAGTCTCTTCATTATCTTACACTCTCATAGGTGAGTACGTATCGGTAACATTTACTTAGGCTCATTTGAGATTGCTCTTATCTTTTACATTAGCCTCGTATCATGTTGTCACCACATTCATTAACATAGGCACATTTGCTCTTCATAATTACTCACCATTTATTACGTGAATGTTGATTTCATCATCTGCCAATACACTTGGCCATTTGGTGTGTTTCACACCCTTACCTAACCCTTCTAGGGTTTCATTTTTTCATTGTTCATTTCATCATTTCATTGTTCATTTCATCATATGCCAATGCACTTGGCCATTTAGTGTATTTACACTCATACTTAACCCTTCTAGGGTTTCATCATTTCATTACATACATCTTAGGATCACTTACTTTTAAACGTATGTTAGACTTATGTGTCCATACATACAAGCCATGAGGCTTCATTCATATATCATCTAAGTGATTCATGTTTACCCAAGATTATGTGGTACAAGACTTATGCATCTTGTATATATACCAAGATCTCGATATCGATCTAAGTAGGTGGCATTATTCTTGAACATTTAATTCACGTATGACTTATGTATCAATACGGAAGTTTGGGAAAGGGAACCCTATTTCGAATCCCTTGGACAACACTTGATCTTATTTTAAACTTGATAATTGCATTTTTCAGATTTGTGAGACCCTAGTTCGATTCCCATCAACCCCATAACATTTCCTTTCTTTTTCTCTTCTCCTTTTCCTTTTTAAGTCAAGGAGGTTGTGGGTTCAATCCCCCATAAGCTCATTATTTTTACTTTTATTTATCTCTTAACTTTGTCACCTATCCAAGAGGTTGTGGGTTCAATCCGCATTCTCCACATTTATTTTCTCCTTTATTTTTCTCTTAACTCTCTCATTCATTCAAGAGGTTGGGGGTTTAATCCCCACTCTCCACATTTATTTTTCTCCTTTATTTTTCTCCTAACTTTCTCATCCATTCAAGAGGTTGGGGGTTCAATCCCCACTCTCCACATTTATTTTTCTCCTTTATTTTTCTCCTAACTGTCTCATCCATTCAAGAGGTTGGGGGTTCAATCCCCACTCTCCACATTTCCTTTTTCTCACCTTATTTCACTGATTTTTAACATGGTGAGGTCACGGGTTTGATCCTCAGTGACCTCACTTATTTTTCTTTATTTTTCATAGCTTATTAAAGAACTTTACTTGGCTGAAATTAACCAACAATGTGCTGGAAATTTGGGATACATTTTTCAGCTTCTTTTCATCAACATTTAGAGTTAATTCTTAGGGCATTTCGTGAATCATTTAGCTAATAGTTTTTCACTCAAATCAGCCACATTATACTTCATATGAACATCACGATTAATACAAGTTTGTGCACGTGAAATACAACCATAAAACAAGTCATTTTCATACTTCAATCCGTGTTCAAAGTCACGACTACACATTGCACACACATAAACACATATTTTCGGAAAGCATAGGTTATCATTCGTACGATTCCAAATACACATTCATGAACATATTCATCACGAAAAAACACATTACATGCCTAATATCTACCTGCAGACATACCAACCTACAACCAACAATAGGAGCTAGTGACAGGGACATGAAACGGGGAAACAATCCTAGTTTTCGGATTAGAATCGACTGAATCCTAGGGGTCTCTTGGGAAAGGCACCAAGAGTAAGAAAAACCATACCTTTTATGTAGTTCAAACCTTGACTTGCTGCCCACAACTTTCTGCAAAAATCAATCCAAATCCCCTCAACTTCAACACCAATTCGACGGAATAATCCTCCCTCTTGCGTAACGTTTTTGATTAGTTGTTTGTTTGTAATTTTCGTTGTGAGTTCTTCAAGTGTGAAGAACTTTGGTTTACCTACTGTTTTTTTGAAGTTATTTTGGCAGAAAAAACGTGAATGAGGGTGATAGAGACGTGAGAGAGAGAGGTAAGTGTGGCAGAGGAGAGTTTTCTTAGGCTTAGTAGTCTAGTTTAGGACTTAGTCAAATAAGATTTTATTTAATTATTAAAAATCTGATTTCCTTTTATTTTAAATCAGATAATAAATAATAAATATAAATTAATTACATTAATTTACCAACTTAAATTAAAAACAATTTAATTCATTGCTTCCACCTAGGTTCGAACCCGGGTGGAGCAAGACTTAACTTCAAGAGCTCCATTTCGTTTCTTTCTCCCCAATTTACCCCTCCACCTTAATAATTAATTAATTAATTATATATTTAGGATAATTATGATACTACCCTTAGCCTGGAAAAAAGACCATTTTACCCCTACACCCTTCAAACCTAAGATTTCTTCTTTTAAAGTCCGGTAAAGACACTTTCGAGTAAATCTTCGTATTCGAGAGCCCTACATGGTTGGACCCAACCTTTCCTAGCTCAACTAACTCCCAAAGTTAGTTGGCTTGGCTGTACCAAGGGTTCCAAGGTCTGGTTCTACGCGCATCAATCCGTGTGAACCCTGGTCTAATCGTAGGCATTCTTGGCACATTAAGCATTACTTAGCATATCTATTTTTAGGGTTGTTACATTATCCCCCCCTTAGGAACATTCGTCCCCGAATGACACTACACATCATTTTAAGATAAATAGGGTGACTTTTGAAAATATTTTAACATACTTGAGACTTTACTCTTTGTGAATTTCTATTTCACACTTACTCAGGATAAGGCATATTACTCAAGCTTATCTGAAGCTTCATATTTGAGATTGAGGAACTTCTTTCTCAATCGCACTTAACTTGATGCACATCACAACTCATGTAACTCAAAAATCATGTCCACGCTATACAAAAACAGCAACATGAAATGCAAACATGAATTCATTTTAACTCTAACTTATTCGGAAACTTGACCTTACTACCCTGTTTCGATAGTCTATGGTAGTCTAGCATTTATGAAGTAATCCATACCTAAGCCATCTCCTTGAGCTAGTAAGCAGCCAACTTAGCCTTCTCCTCTTCATCAATACTCATAGCAGGCTTTAGAACCTACCATGCACTCACCTTCATGCGAACAACCACTCTTATCAAACGTCTTTCGTTCACGCTGGGTATTTCTATCACTGCCCCTTCTTGGGAAGGCCAGATCTTGAGTCTAGCACCTTAGACCACTTGATCATCCTAATTCTTGTGTGTATTCTTCTAAGCGCGCACACAAGAACGAAGTTAGATATTTAGAATGACACAAAGTGTCAAGGCTCTAGATAGCACGATAAAGAGTAGAAGAAGGGAAATTTTCCGACGCATCATGCAGTCTCTAATCCAGGATAGTGGTGCACTTCACTACCATGACTTAGAAACTACTCAATGTGGTTGATGGAACTCATTATTCTCGGAATTTAACATATGGCTCTGATACTAACTTTGTCATGACTGGAATCTAGACCCCAGACGAAACCGGCGTCGTTAACCTCTCAGAGGTCATAGACAAGCCTACTTACGTCATTCTTTCTTTACATAGGTTAATTTTAGCGGAAAATTTGAAACTTTTTGTTTCTAAATATTGCTTACTAAACAATTCTAGTACATTCATAATTTGTTCACCATCAACCATCTAATATTAAGAGATAATCAAATGAAAGGAATAGTTCAGTACTTATAAAGCGTATAATTGCCAAAATGGCACCAACACATAGTCTGAATAAAAATAGGAAAGAAACGCTAGTGGAACATGCTCCACCAGCTCAACTCTAAATTTAAGCTAGAATATAAAACAGTAGCATCCTCGAAAGCATGAGGACCTACCAACTCCGGATGAATGCTGGACGTCCGGATAACTGCAACGATGATCCTGTAGCTCTATCGTCCACCTGTGCCTGCACCTAAAATAGTAGAGTTTGTATAGGGTTAGTACACACTTGTACTAAGTATGGGTATATGCAAGCACACACCAAGGACATGCATGAGAAAGAATAGCTCTTTCCTAACAACGTGATTTTTGGAAGTCCAGTCAGTAGACTTGCCAAATTGGGATTAGGAATGTTTTCAAATTTGGATTAGGAAAGTAAATGATCTTTCCAAATTTGGATTAGGAAAGTCAGTGAGCTTTCCAGATTTGGAATAGAAAAGTTATGCCATGAGAAAAACATACATCATCATACTTTTCACATTTGCACACGGCACATAACATTTAGACATAGCACATATCATATAACATACAGTACATTTTGCATGTAGCACATAACTTGTTTCATATCATTCATTCATATGCCATGAGACCTTGGAATCATGGACTTGACATTATGACATCCCAGAAATGAGGGCTCAACAGATGGACCTCAACTAGAGAGTCTTCATTAGCAAACACAGAGTCTGCTTCGTTCATTCATACGTACTCCATTTCATTTCGTTCATAGGCCAGTGTAAACACCAACTATACCTAGGATGTAGTTTAAGACTTTCATTAAGTTCTTTGTGCAATGACCAAGAATGACCTAATGTCATTACTTGAATCTAACTCACCTTTTGATTATCCTATTCTAACACCTTTGGTATCATTCATTTCATTATTTGCTTTATTTGAGGCTGGCCTCATTCATTCATTGGGAACTTTAACTTTAACCGACATAGATCATGTGAGTATCATGAAATCCAGTGTCTCCCCCATACCGAAAAGAGGTGGAATCACTGGCCAAAGTGACCCAAAATATGCTAGCGTACATGGGAATTTAACCCTGCCAGATCCCTATATTGGAAGTATAGGTTCGAAGACTAGGAGATATAAGGAGACCCATACCCGGCATGCCGGACAGTCTCATCTCATGAGAGTTACGTGAACCTCCGCCCTTCCCGAAAGAAGGCATCACCGCTCATAGCCAGTCTATCGGTGCTTAGTATAAAGTTCCATTACATTCATCTCATACGTCATGGAAGCTTGCTTCTAGTATGAGGACATCATAGCTCATTAGATGATTTCTCATCTCATCATTCGTATTGAGTGTGTTAAGCTCAATACTCTCATTAGAGTGTTCATAGACACTGGTCTCTTCATTATCTTACACTCTCATAGGTGAGTACGTATCGGTAACATTTACTTAGGCTCATTTGAGATTGCTCTTATCTTTTACATTAGCCTCGTATCATGTTGTCACTACATTCATTAACATTAGCACATTTTCTCTTCATAATTACTCACCATTTATTACGTAAATGTTCATTTCATCATCTGCCAATGCACTTGGCCATTTGGTGTGCTTCACACCCTTACCTAACCCTTCTAGGGTTTCATTTTTTCATTGTTCATTTCATCATTTCATTGCTCATTTCATCATATGCCAATGCACTTGGCCATTTAGTGTATTTACACTCATACTTAACCCTTCTAGGGTTTCATCATTTCATTATATACATCTTAGGATCACTTACTTTTAAACGTATGTTAGACTTATGTGTCCATACATACAAGCGATGAGGCTTCATTCATATATCGTCTAAGTGATTCATGTTTACCCAAGATTATGTGGTACAAGACTTATGCATCTTGTAGATATGCCAAGATCTCGATTTCGATCTAAGTAGGTGGCATTATTCTTGAACATTTAATTCACGTATGACTTATGTATCAATACGGAAGTTTGGGCAAGGGAACCCTATTTCGAATCCCTTGGACAACACTTAATCTTGTTTTAAACTTGATAATTGCATTTTTCAGATTTGTGAGACCCTAGTTCGATTCCCATCAACCCCATAACATTTCCTTTCTTTTTCTCCTCTCCTTTTCCTTTTTAAGTCAAGGAGGTTGTGGGTTCAATCCCCCATAAGCTCATTATTTTTATTTTTATTTATCTCTTAACTTTGTCACCTATCCAAGAGGTTGTGGGTTCAATCCCCACTCTCCACATTTATTTTCTCCTTTAATTTTCTCTTAACTCTCTCATTCATTCAAGAGGTTGGGGGTTTAATCCCCACTCCACATTTATTTTTCTCCTTTATTTTTCTCCTAACTTTCTCATCCATTCAAGAGGTTGGGGGTTCAATCCCCACTCTCCACATTTATTTTTCTCCTTTATTTTTCTCCTAACTCTCTCATCCATTCAAGAGGTTGGGGGTTCAATCCCCACTCTCCACATTTCCTTTTTCTCACCTTATTTCACTGATTTTTAACATGGTGAGGTCACGGGTTCGATCCTCAGTGACCTCACTTATTTTTCTTTATTTTTCATAGCTTATTAAAGAACTTTACTTGGCTGAAATTAACCAACAATGTGCTGGAAATTTGAGATACATTTTTCAGCTTCTTTTCATCAACATTTAGAGTTAATTCTTAGGGCATTTCGTGAATCATTTAGCTAATAGTTTTTCACTCAAATCAGCCACATTATACTTCATATGAACATCACGATTAATACAAGTTTGTGCACGTGAAATACAACCATAAAACAAGTCATTTTCATACTTCAATCCATGTTCAAAGTCACGACTACACATTGCACACACATAAACACATATTTTCGGAAAGCATAGGTTATCATTCGTACGCTTCCAAATACACATTCATGAACATATTCATCACGAAAAAACACATTACATGCCTAATATCTACCAGCAGACATACCAACTTACAACCATCAATAGGAGCTAGTGACAGGGACATGAAACGGGGAAACAATCCTAGTTTTCGGATTAGAATCGACTGAATCCTAGGGGTCTCTTGGGAAAGGGACCAAGAGTAATAAAACCCATACCTTTTATGTAGTTCAAACCTTGACTTTCTGCCCACAACTTTCTCCAAAAATCACGTCCAAATCCCCTCAACTTCAACACCAATTCGACGGAATAATCCTCCCTCTTGCGTAACGTTTTTGATTAGTTGTTTGTTTGTAATTTTCGTTGTGAGTTCTTCAAGTGTGAAGAACTTTGGTTTACCTACTGTTTTTTTGAAGTTATTTTGGCAGAAAAAACGTGAATGAGGGTGATAGAGACGTGAGAGAGAGAGGTAAGTGTGGCAGAGGAGAGTTTTCTTAGGCTTAGGAGTCTAGTTTAGGACTTAGTCAAATAAGATTTTATTTAATTATTAAAAATCTGATTTCCTTTTATTTTAAATCAGATAATAAATAATAAATATAAATTAATTACATTAATTTACCAACTTAAATTAAAAACAATTTAATTCATTGCTTCCACCTAGGTTCGAACCCGGGTGGAGCAAGACTTAACTTCAATAGCTCCATTTCGTTTCTCTCTCCCCAATTTACCCCTCCACCTTAATAAATAATTAATTAATTATATATTTTGGATAATTACGTTACTACCCTTATCCTGGAAAAAAGATCATTTTACCCCTACACCTTTCAAACCTAAGATTTCTTCTTTTAAAGTCCGGTAAAGACACTTTCGAGTAAATCTTCGTATTCGAGAACCCTACATGGTTGGACCCAACCTTTCCTAGATCAACTAACTCCCAAAGTTAGTTGGCTTGGCTGTACCAAGGGTTCCAAGGTCTGGTTCTACGCGCATCAATCCGTGTGAACCCTGGTCTAATCGTAGGCATTCTTGGCACATTAAGCATTACTTAGCATATCTATTTTTAGGGTTGTTACACATACTTCCATATCATAGCATCACGACTTATAGGATAACATAAACCTTGTAGAGTAATCACAAAGACTTACCACTTGCTTCCAATAACCTTTTTCAAGAATTTACGTTCTACTTAAAACATTCATAACCATAACATAGTGAAATACTCAATAGAATAATCAAGAACAACTCATCAAATAATATACAAGAGCCATGAATAATGTAGGATAAGGGAACGGATCATTTAAGAGTTCATTCTAGTTTTAATTCCAATCCCTACGTTAACGTGTCGTCAAGTAGTAGAAACAACCATACGAAACCATCATCTAGATAGGAACATACTTCACACGACATTCAATCATAAAATAACCAAATACACATCAATCCATGTGAAATCGACCATACAAAACACTTATTTTTCATTAAAAATCATAAATCTAGGGTTAGGAAGAAAATCCATTTTGTAGAGTAAAAACCCTAGTATTTGAAGTTCTTGAAAACATATCTTGAAAGGACTTCTTGGGGAAAGGAATCCCAACAGGTAAAAAGCCATGCATTATAGATGAAGAATCCACAAAAATTTGATGAAAAGCTTGAAGTATTTGTCTTCTTCCTTAAGCTCTTCTTGTTCCTCAATGGAGTTTAGAAAAGAGAGCGTTCTTGAGAGAGATGAAAGAAATTTCGTTAGATCTGATTTGGAACGTATAAAAGTGGCCTAAAACTGACCTAATATACAAATATAATCGTCCTATGAATTACCCAAAAGACCCTCCACTTAAATGGGTCTTTTTAAGAAGTTAAATTACTGAAAATACGAATTTAACGATTTTGGGAAGTGGCTGCGCTTCACGGGCCCAAATCCCGTCAATTTTATTAAATTTTGGGTTGAGGCATTGAGGTTAGTGTCAGCTTCGCGTCGCGAGGCTGCCTCTAAAATCTTGAGGCAGAAAATGCGTGACAGTCACGCGTCGCACACTTCAAGTCCCAATCTTGTTCGCGCAGGCTGCTTTGGCAGCCTGCCAACCCATGTTTGGGTCCTCCCCAAGGGCCCTTCAGGTGGTCCTTCTGGTGTCGTTACCGGACGTTTGGACCCTTTGTACTACATAATACCTATACAAGGTCTTTTTAAAAGTTTTTGACTTCATTTGACACCTCAAAACTGTCACGACTGGAATCTAGACCCCAGATGAGACCGGCGTCGTTGACCTCTCAGAGGTCGCAGACAAGCCTACTTACGTCATTCTTACTTCATCTAGGTTAATTTTAGCGGAAAATTTGAAACTTTTTATTTCTTAACTTACTTATTAAACATTCTCATTAATACATAATTGTTCACCATCAACCATCTAATATTAAGATCATCAAATGAAAGAAATACTGTAATATAGTAATAAAGATGTACTTGCCAAAATGGCACCAAACAATGTCTGAATAAAACAGGAAAGAAACACTAGTGGAACATGCTGCACTAGCTCAACTCTAAAACTAAGTTAGAATATAAATGGCAGCATCCTCGAAATGCATGAGGACCTACCAAATCCGAATGAATGCTCGATTTCCGAATAGCTTCAGAGTCAACCTGTAGCTTTAGCGTCAACCTGTGCCTGCACCTCAAATTGTAGAGTTGTATAGGGTTAGTACACACTTGTACTAAGTATGGGTATATACAAGCACACACCAAAGACATGCATGAGAAAATATAGCTCTTTCCTAACAACATGATTATGGAAAGTGAAGTCAGTGGACTTGCCAAATTGAGATCAGGAAAGTTAGTGAACCTTCCAAATTTGGATTAGGAAAGTCAGTGAGCTTTCCAAATTTGGATTAGGAAAGTCATGCCATGAGAGTAACATGCATCATCATAAATATCATATTGCACAGAGCACATAAGATCTTACACATAGCACATATCATAACACATAACATATAGCACATAGCTTCTTTCATATCATTTATTCATATGCCATAGCTTCTTTCATATCATTTATTCATATGCCATGAGACCTTGGAATCATGGACTTGACATTATGACTTTCCAAAATGAGGGCTCAACATATGGGACCTCAACTAGGGAGTCTTCATTAGCAAACACAGAGTCTGCTTCATTCATTCATACGTACTTCATTTCTTTTCGTTCATAAGCCAGTGTGTATTTCATACTCTTACTTAACCTTTCTAGGGTTTTATCATTTTATTGTTCATTTCATCATTTAGTACATACATCTTAGGTTCACTTACTTTTAAACGTATGCTAGACTTATGAGTCTATACACACAAGCCATGAGGCTTCATTCATAATTCGTTAAGTTATTCATACATTCCTAAGATTATGTAGTACAAGACTTATGTATCTTGTATATATGCCAAGATCTTGATTTCGATCTATGTAGGTGGCATTATTGTTGGATATTTTGTTCACGTATGACTTATGTATCAATACGGAAGTTTGGGTAAGGAAACCCAAATTTGAATCACTTGGATAGCATTTACATTTTTCATTGATTTTATTTTTAATCTCCATAACCTTGGGACTCTAGATTGAATCCCAACATTAACATTGTACCTTAAATTTTCTACTTGGTTTCCTCTTAAATTGGCCGAAGGGTTGTGGGTTTGAACCCCTACAACCCTTTTTTATTTTTAATTGATATCCCATTGCTCAGTTTTGCCTAAACCAAGAGGTTGTAGGATCAAACCCCCACAACCCCTTTTATTTATTCTTAATTTTTCGCTGGGATAGGGAGGTTGTGGGTTAGAACCCCCACAACCTCCTTACTTTAATATAAATTCGCTAGAGGCTGTGAGGTGGTGGGTTCGAACCCCTACAGCCTCCTATTTGTTTTTTAATTAAATTTCTCTAGTCTAAGCATCTTTGGCGGTGAGGTTGTGGGATCGAGCCCCCACAACCTCACTTTATTTCTTAATTATTTTGCCTTCCCCTTTCCAGCCTTGAGGTCGTGGGTTTGATTCCCACGCCTCCCATTTTCTTTTTCTTTAATTTTTCTCTTCTCTCATCGCAGCCTGGAGGTCGTGGGTTTGATCCCCACGCCTCCCATTTATTTGTTTAATTTATTTTTCTCCTCTTTCTCCTTCAGTGACGCGAGTTCGATTCCCCCCAGCCTCATTTTTCCTCTTTTTCTCGCGAAATCCAGTAGCCAAAGGGTGAGGTGACAGGTTCGAATCCTGGTGGCCTCACCTCTTTTAAATGTATTAATTTTCCAGATTTCAACCCCCTTTTTGAACGAAATTTAAAGTAACTAAGCTGGAAATTTATTCATAATTTTTAGCTTCCTTTCATCAACCTTTTCGTGTTAGTTTCTTGGGACATTTCACCAAGCATTTAGTGTGTAGTTAGGTGTAGTTTAGTAGTTACATTAGTCAAGCGTTTTCACTCAAAATTAGTAACTTTACACCCCATATGAATATCACATTGTGTACAACTTTAGTACATAAAATACAAGAATTAACATGCCTTTACACATCTCCAAAAAAGTGACTACTTCACTGCCAAACGTGCACACACACACATCATTTTTCGATCACACATTGGTTGTCATTTTCGTGATTTCACGTACATAAACATATTCAAATTCAACACAAAAACATCACACATATTTAAATCTACCAGCAAACAAACCCAACCTACGAATCATTGGGAGCTAGTGACAGGGACATGCAACGGGGAACAACCCTAGTTTTCGGAGTGAATATCTTGAATCTTAAGGGGTCTCTTGGGAAAGGGACCAAGAGAGAAGAAACCCATACCTTAATCGATGTTCAAACGTTGATGTTGCTGCCCAAACCTTCTCCAGAATCACGTCCAACCCTCTAAATGTCAACACCACTTCGACGGACAAACCTCCCTAAGCCTAACGTGTGATTAACGTTGTTTTTCTTTAAAATTCGTGTAAGTTCTTCAAGTGTGAAGAACCTTGGTTAAACATTCTGTTCTTCACGTTATTTTTGGCAGAGATATCTTGGAGAGAGTTTGTTTGATCGTGTGAGGGTGTGATAGACGTGTTACGAGAATGTTAGCTTAGGTTTAGGAGTCTAATTCAAGACTTAGTCAAAATAGGGTTTAATTAAATTAATAAAATCTGATTTATTTCAACTAATACGTGAAAGGACCATTTTGCCATTACAAAAAAATCAGATTTTAATTGATGATTAAATCATCAATTCGTTGCTTCTAGTGGGGCTCGAACTCGGGTAGAGTGCCCCTTTGCGAGATGGATCATTTCGGGTCGACCCAACCCGGATTGATTCTTTAATTAAATTAATTAATTCCTTAGGGTAATTACAATATTATCCTTGGCCTGGAAAAAAACCATTTTACCCATGGACCCTCAAAACTTAAGATTTCTTCTTTTTAATTCCGTTAAAGACTCCTTTGATTAAATCTTCGTTTTCGAGAGCCTTACTTGGTTGGTTCCAACCTTTCCAAGCTCAACTAACTCCCCAAGTTAGTTGGCTTCGTCGTAGTAAGGGTTCTGAGGTCTGGTTCTACGCGTATCAATCCGTGTGAACCTTGGTCTAATCGCAAGCATTCTTGACACCTTAAGTATTTATCTTATTCATTTTTAGGGTTGTTACAGTAAACCCCCCTTAGGAACATTCGTCCCCGAATGACACTACCACTACATATCGTAATGCCAGTCAGAGCATAACATAATCACTATGCATAGTCAAGCAATAGCAACAAAATACGGAGAGATAAGAAAACATAGACTTAAGAGTAGGAATTCTAACCTCAAGAGCTGAAACGATGAGGGTAGCGGGATCTCATGTCAGCCTCAGCCTCCCATGTAGCACCCTCAACAAGATGATTTCTCCACAATACCTTCACTATGGCAATCTCCTTGTTCCTCAGCCGCTTGACCTGTCTGTCTAAGATCTCAACAGGTACCTCCTCATAAGACAAGTCTTCACCAACCCCCAAACCTTCAACAGGTAGAAACGATGATGGATCACCTAGGCACTTCTTCAACATAGAGACATGAAAGACTGGATGGACAGAAGCTAGCTACGCCGGCAATGATAACTTATAGGCCACCTAACCCACACGCTGTAGGATCTCGTATGGCCCAACATACCTCGGACTCAACTTCCCCTTCCTGCCAAACCTCATCACCCCCTTCATAGGTGATATCTTCAGATAGACCTGGTCACCAACATCAAATTCTAAGGCGTATTTTCTGTTGTCTGCATATGACTTCTGCCAACTGTAAGCAGTAGCCAACCTGTCCCTAATCACTTTGACCTTCTCTAAGGCCTCATGAATGATCTCTGGACCCAAAATGGATGACTCTCCAACCTCGAACTACCCAACTGGATATCTACACCTCCTACCATACAGTGCCTCAAATGGTGCCATCCCAATGCTGGAGTGATATCTATTATTATATGAGAACTCTATCAAAGGCAGATGGTCATCCCAGCTACCTCTGAAGTCAATCACACACGCCCTCAACATGTCCTCCAATGTATGAATGGTGCGCTCTGCCTGCCCATCTGTCTGAGGATGAAAGGCAGTGCTAAGCTTTACCTGCATGCCCAAGCTCTTCTGGAAAGTTCTCCAGAAATGTGAAGTAAACTGAGCTCCTCTATCTTAAATGATAGACAAAGGAATCCCATGCCATCTCACAATCTCATCAATGTAGAGTCTCGCATAATCCTCGGCTCTGTAAGTAGACTTCACAGGGATAAAGTGGGCAGACTTTGTCAATTTGTCCACAATAACCCATATGGAGTCATGCTGCCTTCTAGTCCTCGAAAGACCAACCACGAAGTCCATATTAATGGACTCCCACTTCCAAGTCGGAACCTCAATAATCTAAGTCAGACCGCCAGGCTTAAGATGCTCTGCCTTAACCTGCTGACAATTAGGACACTTGGCCACATATTCTGCAATGTCCTTCTTCATGCCATCCCACCAATAAACCTGCTTAAAATCATGATACATCTTGGTGGAACCTGGGTGTATGGAATATATGGAACCATGGGCCTCTGCAACAATCCTAGACCACAAATCATCCACATCTTGTACACACAGCCTGTCCTGGTACCTAAGTATGCCATCACCTTCCAAAGCGAAAGACTCATTCATCTTCATCAACACTGAGTCCTTCAGCTCCATCAACACATGATCTAGATCCTGACCCTGCTTGACTTGAACTACCAAGGATGATTCAGAACTAGGATGAACTGAAACACCCCCACTAGTAGAGTCAACCAATCGCACACCTAGTATGGCCAGTCTGTGTACATCTTTCACCAACTCCTTCTGCTCATCCTCAACGTGGGCTATACTTCCCATGCTAATCCTGCTCAAAGCATCAGTTACAATATTAGCCTTACCTAGATGGTAGTGAACATTCATGTCATAATCCTTCAACAGCTCCAACCATCTCCACTGACGTAGATTCAACTCCCTCTATGTGAACACGTACTGGAGACTTTTGTGGTCTGTGAACACATCCACATGCACTCCATACAAGTAGTGCCTCCACAGCTTCAGTGCAAACACCACAGCTGCTAACTCTAGGTCATGAGTGGGACAATTCTTCTCATGAACCTTGAGTTGTCTGGACGCATAGGCTATCACCTTACCAACCTGCATAAGAACACAACCCAAACCAACCCTCGATGCGTCACAATAAACTATGTAATTCTCACCACACTTAGGCAAAGTAAGCACCGGGGCTGAAGTGAGTCTGTCCTTGAGCTCCTGGAAACTCTTCTCACAAGTCTCCATCCATTCAAACTTGGCCTTCTTCTTAGTCAAAGCTGTCAGTGGGGCAGCAATGGAAGAAAAGCCCTCCATGAACCTGCGGTAGTAACCAGCCAATCCCAGAAAGCTACGGATGTGAGTGGGAGTAAGTGGCTTTGGCCAGTTCTTCACAGCCTCAGTCTTCCTGGGATCCACCTCCACGCCCTGATCGAACACAACATGACCCAGAAAGGTCACTGATCTAAGCCAAAATTCACACTTGCTGAATTTGGCATACTGCTGATGTTGTCTAAGTACCTGCAAGGTTAGTCTCAAATGTTTTTCATGCTCTTCCTTGGTCCTAGAGTAGATGAGGATGTCGTCAATGAATACTATGATGAAAGAATCAAGGTATTCACGGAAGACTCGGTTCATGAGGTCCATAAATGCAGCAGGTGCATTCGTAAGACCAAATGACATGACTAAGAACTCATAATGACCATAACGGGTATGAAAGGCTGTCTTTGGGATATCTCCATCCCTAACCCTAAGTTGGTGATACCCTGAATGAAGATCAATCTTAGAGAAGAAACTAGACCCTTGGAGATGATCGAACAAATCATCTATTCTGGGGAGTGGATACTTATTCTTTATAGTTACTTTGTTGAGCTGCCGATAATCGATATACATTCTAAGGGTTCCATCTTTCTTTTTCACAAACAACATTGGAGTGCCCCAAGGGGATATGCTCGGCTGAATGAAATCCTTGTCAGTGAGATCTTTTAACTGCAGCTTCAACTCTTTTAGTTCAGCTAGAGCCATTCTGTAAGGAGGAATTGAAATTGGTTTAGTATCGGTTTCTAAGTCGATACCAAAATCAATCTCTCGAGGGGGAGGGACTCCAGGCAAATCATCAGGAAATACATCTAGGAACTCATTCACTACAGGCACTGAGTCTATGGAAGGAATGTCATGATCTAAATCATTAACACTCACAAGATGACACAATAACCCCTTGAACATCATTTTATTGGCCTTAAGGTTTGAAATCAAGAGGTTAGGACGACTCGAGTTGTACCCCTCCCAGACTAGCTCCTCTTCATTAGATAAACGAAATCTCACCACTCTACTACGACAGTCCAAGCAAGCATAACAACTGTGAAGCCAGTCCATGCCAAGAATGACATTAGAATCATGCATGGGTAACTCCACCAAGTCTGCACATATAGTCTTACCACTTACAACTATTGGGCAATCCTTGTATACTCTATCAGTTCTTACATTCTCTCCTAAAGGTTTACTAACCATTATAGGATCATGCAGTACTTCAGGCAATATCTCAAAAGTGAGAGCAAGCAAAGGAGTTACAAAGGAAAGCGTAGACCCTGGATCAAGTAAAGCATAAACAGAAGTTGAGAATACTTGCAGCATATCTGTGACCACATCAGCGGACTTCTCCAGCTCCTCCCTGCCCTTCAGGGCATAGAACCTGTTCCTCTTAGGAGGCTCGGCTGCTGCTGCACCCTGTGGATTAGGCCTAGTCTGAGCATTACCTCCATCCTGACCTCTATTCTGTGGGCAGTCTCTAACCATGTGCCCACTCTTACCGCAACCAAAGCAGGCATTAGTGCCCTGTCTGCACTCTCCACTGTGAGCTCGGCCACACTTAGCACAGTTCTTCTTAGGACGTTGCATCTCACCTCCATTGCCCCTCTTGGGCTCAGGTCTGCCTCCTCTAGGTGTTGTACTCCTCTGAGAGTTAGAGTTCCCAGAACTCTGTTGCCCCTTCTTAAAATTGGGCTGCTCACTGACGCCAAAATTGTTTCTGTGGACTCCATGGTTGGGACCTGCCTGAACTTTAGGCTTAGGCCTCCTAGCATCACAAATACCCCTCTTTTTACGGCTGTCCTCTACCTGCTGGACATGCACCATCAACCTGGAGAGGTCCATATTATCATGGAGCATCGCAGACCGACACTCCTCCTCCAGATCTCCATTGATTCCTGTGAGGAACTTGCTCATCTCATCCCTGCTGTTAGACACAAGGGAAGTAGCATACCTGGATAATTTAACAAACTTCAGTACTCACCTTATCCTCGCTATTAGATACTAAGGAAAGTAGCATACCTGGATAGCTTAACACACTTCAGGGAATACTCCCTGACAGTCATAGATCCCTGCTTAAGGTTGATGAACTCCTCAACCTTGGACTCCCTCATTTCTCTGGGAAAGAATCTCTCCAGAAAGGCTGTCTTAAATAGCTCCTAAGTGACTGGAACTCCGCCCAAAGCTCGGCTTTCCTGCCACATCTTGTACCAAGTCTGTGCCACATCCTTGAGCTGATAGGAAGCCAGCTCAGCCTTCTCAGTATCTGTGGACCCCATAGCCACCAGAATCTTATGCATCTCATCCACAAATTCCTGGGGGTCCTCTAAAGTCTTAGACCTTGTGAAAATAGAAGGATTCATCCTCGTGAAGTCTCTCATCCTGTCAGCTATGCTACAAACCGGTGGGATCTCTCTGGACAATCTGCCGGTTGACCTGTTCAGTCATGGACTGTGTCTGCATAGTGATGGACTGTGCCATCTGGGCTAGAGATGCCCTCAACTCAGCATCAGTCAACCCAGCTGGGTTAACTGGCATAGCCACTTTTTCAGCTAGAGCCTGGGGGGTGGAACCTGATTGCCACCAGCAGCTGCTCTTCCTCTCCTCTGACGAACGTTCCTTCTAGTATTCATTCTCTGAAACCGACGAATGTTCCGTCTAGTATTCATTCTCTGAAAACAATAAGAATTGACGTTAGACACGCTCATAACACCAAGAAATCAGACATTAGGAAAAGCACGATAAGATCAGAAGAAGGGAAATTTTCCTACGCATCATGCAGTCTCTAATTCAGGATAGTGGTGCACTTCACTACCATGACTTAGAAACTACTCAATGTGGTTGATGTGAACTTATTATCCTCGGAATTTAACCTAGTGCTCTCATACCAACTTTGTCAGGACTGGAATCTATACCCCAGACGAGACCGGCATCGTTGACCTCTCAGAGGTTGCAGACAAGCCTACTTACGTCATTCTTACTTCATCTAGGTTAATTTTAGCGGAAAATTTGAAACTTTTTGTTTCTTAACTTACTTATTAAACATTCTCATTAATACATAATTGTTCACCATCAACCATCTAATATTAAGATCATCAAATGAAAAAAATACTGTAATATAGTAATAAAGATGTACTTGCCAAAATGGCACCAATACAATGTCTGAATAAAACAGGAAAGAAACGCTAGTGGAACATGCTCCACTAGCTCAACTCTAAAACTAAGCTAGAATATAAATGGCAGCATCCTCGAAATGCATAAGGACCTACCAAATCTGGATGAATGCTCGATGTCCGGATAGCTTCAGCGTCAAACTGTAGCTCTAGCGTCCACATGTGCCTGCACCTAATATTGTAGAGTTGTATAGGGTTAGTACACACTTGTACTAAGTATGGGTATATGCAAGCACACACCAAGGACATGCATGAGAAAAGATAGCTCTTTCCTAACAACATGATTATGGAAAGTCAAGTTAGTGGACTTGCCAAATTGAGATTAGGAAAGTTAGTGAACCTTCCAAATTTGGATTAGGAAAGTCAGTGAGCTTTCCAAATTTGCATTAGGAAAGTAATGCCATGAGAGTAACATGCATCATCATAAATATCATATTGCACAGAGCACATAACATCTTACACATAGCACATATCATAGCACATAACATATAGCACATAGCTTGTTTCATATCATTCATTCATATGCCATGAGACCTTGGAATCATGGACTTGACATTAAGACTTTCCAAAATGAGGGCTCAACATATGGGACCTCAACTAGGGAGTCTTCATTAGCAAACACAAAGTATACTTCATTCATTCATACGTACTTCATTTCTTTTCGTTCATAAGCCAGTGTGAACACCAGCTATACCTAGGGTGTAGTTTAAGACTTTCATCGGGTTTGCTGTGCAATGATCAAGAATAACCTAGTGTCATTACCTGAGTCTAGCTCACCTCTTGATTATCCTATCCTAACACCTTTGGTATCATTCAGTTCATTATGTGCTTCATTTGAGGCTGGCCTCATTCATTCATTGGGAACATTAACTTTAACTGACATAGATCATGTGAGCATCATGAAATCCACTGTCTCCCCACACCGAAAAGAGGTGGAATCACCGGCCAAGGTGACCTAAAAACATACTAGAGTACATGGGAATTTAACCCCGCCAGATCCCTATATTGGCAGTATAGGTTCGAAGACCAGGAGATATAAGGAGACCCATATCCGGCAAGCCGGACAGTCTCATCTCATGAGAGTTACATGAACTTCCGCCCTTCCCTAAAGAAGGCATCACCGCTCATAGCTAGTCTATCGGTGCTCAGTATAAAGTTCCATTACATTCAACTCATACGTCATGGAAGTTGGCTTCTAGTATGAGGACATCGTAACTCATTAGATGATTTCTCATCTCATCATTAGTATTAAGTGTGTTAATCTCAATACTTTCATTAGAGTATTCATCGAGACTGGTCTCTTCATTATCTTACACTCTCATAGGTGAGTACGTTTTGGTAACATTTACTTAGCCACATTTGAGATTGCTCTCATCATTTGCATTAGCCTCATATCATGTTGTCACCACATTAATTATTATTAGCACATTTACTCTTCATAATTACTCTCCTCATTTTATGTGAATGTTCATTTCATCATATGCCAATATCATTGGTGTGTTTCATACTCTTACTTAACCCTTCTAGGGTTTCATCATTTCATTATTCATTTCATCATTCAGTACATACATCTTAGGTTCACTTACTTTTAAATGTATGCTAGACTTATGAGTCTATATACACAAGCCATAAGGCTTCATTCATAATTAGTTAAGTTATTCATACATTCCTAAGATTATGTAGTACAAGACTTATGTATCTTGTATATATGCCAAGATCTTGATTTCGATCTAAGTAGGTGGCATTATTCTTGGATATTTTGTTCACGTATGACTTATGTATCAATACGGAAGTTTGGGTAAGGAAACCCAAATTCGAATCACTTGGATAGCATTTACATTTTTCATTGATTTTATTTTTAATCTCCATAACCTTGGGACTCTAGATTGAATCCCAACATTAACATTGTACCTTAAATTTTCTACTTGGTTTCCTCTTAAATTGGCCGAAGGGTTGTGGGTTCGAACCCCCACAACCACTTTTTATTTTTAATTGATATCCCATTGCTCAATTTCGCCTAAACCAAGAGGTTGTGGGATCAAACCCCCACAGCCCCTTTTATTTATTCTTAATTTTTCGCTGGGATAGGGAGGTTGTGAGTTCGAACCCCCACAACCTCCTTACTTTATTTTAAATTCGCTAGAGGCTATGAGGTGGTGGGTTCGAACCCCCACAACCTCCTATTTTTATTTTTTAATTAAATTTTGCTAGTCTAAGCATCTTTGGCAGTGAGGTTGTGTGATCGAGCCCCCAGAGCCTCACTTTATTTCTTAGTTATTCCGCCTTCCCCTTTCCAGCCTTGAGGTCGTGGGTTCGATTCCCACGCCTCCCATTTTCTTTTTCTTTAATTTTTCTCTTCTCTTATTCGCAGCCTGGAGGTCCTGGGTTCGATCCCCACGCCTCCCATTTATTTGTTTCATTTATTTTTCTCCTATTTCTCCTTTTGTGACGCGAGTTCGATTACCCCAGCCCCATTTTTTCTCTTTTTCTCGCGAAATCCAGTAGCCAAAGGGTGAGGTCACAGGTTCGAATCCTGGTGGCCTCACCTCTTTTAAATGTATTAAATTTCCAGATTTCAACCCCCTTTTTGAATGAAATTTAAAGTACACTAAGCTGGAAATTTATTCATAATTTTTAGCTTCCTTTCATCAACCTTTTCGTGTTAGTTTGTTAGGGCATTTCACCAAGCATTTAGTGTGTAGTTAGGTGTAGTTTAGTAGTTACATTAATCAAGAATTTTCACTCAAAATTAGTAACTTTACACCCCATATGAACATCACATTGTGTACAACTTTAGTAAATAAAATAGAAGAATTAACATGCCTTTACACATCTCCAAAACAGTGACTACTTCACTGCCAAACGTGCACAGACACACATCATTTTTCGATCACACATTGGTTGTCATTTTCGTGACTTCACGTACATAAACATATTCACATTCAACACAAAAACATCACACATACCTAAGCCTACCAGCAAACAAAACCAACCTACGAATCATTGGGAGCTAGTGACAGGGACATGCAACGGGGAACAACCCTAGTTTTCGGAGTGAATATCTTGAATCTTAAGGGGTCTCTTGGGAAAGGGACCAAGAGAGAAGAAACCCATACCTTAATCGATGTTCAAACGTTGATGTTGCTGCCCAAACCTTCTCCAGAATCACGTCCAACCCTCTAAATGTCAATACCACTTCGACGGACAAACCTCTCTAAGCCTAACGTGTGATTAACGTTGTTTTTCTTTAGATTCGTGTGAGTTCTTCAAGTGTGAAGAACCTTGGTTAAACTTTCAGTTCTTCACGATATTTTTGGCAGAGATATCTTGGAGAGAGTTTGTTTGATCGTGTGAGGGTGTGATAGACGTGTTACGAGAGTGTTAGCTTAGGTTTAGGAGTCTAATTCAAGACTTAGTCAAAATAAGGTTTAATTAAATTAATAAAATCTGATTTATTTCAACTAATACGTTAAAGGACCATTTTGCCCTTACAAAAAAATCAGATTTTAATTGATAATTAAATCATCAATTCGTTGCTTCTAGTGGGGCTCGAACTCAGGTAGAGTGCCCCTTTGCGAGATGGATCATTTTGGGTCGACCCAACCCGGATTGATTCTTTAATTAAATTAATTAATTGATTAATTAATTCCTTAGGGTAATTACAATATTACCCTTGTCCTGGAAAAGACCATTTTACCCCTGCACCCTCAAAACTCAAGATTTCTTCTTTTTAATTCTGGTAAAGACTCCTTCGATTAAATATTCGTTTTCGAGAGCCTTACTTGGTTGGTTCCAACCTTTCCAAGCTCAACTAACTCCCCAAGTTAGTTGTCTTGGTCTTAGTAAGGGTTCTGAGGTCTGGTTCTACGCGTATCAATCCGTGTGAACATTGGTCTAATCGCAAGCCTTCTTGACAACTTAAGTATTTATATTATTCATTTTTAGGGTTGTTACAAAAACCTTGACCAAACATAGGGACGTCAACTAGTTCAAATTGGCTAGTTTCCGGACGTCAAGGTCTTTCTTTGTCGTTTTGGCTCTATGCTTTTCCAAATGAGTTTATTACATTAACATAGGTCTGGAAACATCATTTTTAAAACATTATTTGATGGATTAAGCTCTATTATAAGTCATGGTATTTCCAGAGTGTTACATTATCCCCCCCTTAGGAACATTGGTCCCCGAATGACACTAAAATCTTTTGGAGGGTAAGGAATAGACTCAATACTAGCATCCCAACCAACCAACAACATAAAATCATAATGAGTCATAACTCATAGACTCACATCACCACTCCTTAAAACACATACCATAACATTACACATAGCACTCAATTCATGATGCACAAACATATAAGATCTCCATATTCACAACACATTGTGAGGAATTTCCTTCTCAACCTTATCATAAGATCAAAATGCATAAAAGAGTTACCATGCTATCATTCTTCTTAATATAACAAAAAAACAACAAAATCTCAAGAAAACATATGCATACATGTTTCACATAAGTGCAAGAATAGAGTATGAAGGCATTTTCTTAAAACTCTAGTTGGTACTATCTTATACCCAAACATGCACCTATTTAGAAAACAAGTTAATTTCATGATTATTCATTAATTTCTTTATTAAGAGCAATGACTAACCTCAAGAAGTAAATAGATGAGGGTAGCGGGACTTCATGTCAGCTTCAGCCTCCCATGTTCCACCCTCAACAAGATGAGTCATCCATAGAACTTTTACAGAGGCAACGTCCTTGTTCCACAACTTCTTGACTTGGCGATCTAGGATCTCAAACAGAACCTATTCATAGGATAGGTTCTCATCCACCCCTAAACCTTCAATAGGCAGAATGGACATTGGGTCGCCTATGCATTTCTTGAGCATAGAAACATGAAACACCGGATGAACCAAAGCTAGTTCACTAGGTAGTTTCAACTCATAGGCAACCTTCCCAATTCGTTGTAAAACCTCATAGGGCCCAACATACCGCGGACTTAACTTCCCCTCATACCGAATCTCATCACCCCTTTCATAGGTGAAATCTTCAAGTACACATGATCACCTATTTCAAACTCAAGATCTCTTCTTCTATTGTCGGCATAAGACTTTTACCGACTATAGGCCATCTTCAATCTATCTCTTATGATTCGTACCTTCTTCATAGACTCATAGATAATATATGGACCAAGGAGTGAGGACTCACCCACCTCAAACCATCCAATCGGAGATCTAAACCTTTAACCATAAAGAGCTTCAAAAGGTGCCATGGAGATGCTCGAATGATAGCTATTATTATAAGAGAACTCAATAAAAGGTAAGTGATCATCCCAACTTCCCTTGAAATCAATGATGCATGCTCTCAATATGTCCTCAAGGGTCTGATGGTACGCTCCGCTTGACCATCCGTCTGAGGATGAAAAGCGTTACTAAGTTTCACTTGAGTACCTAAACTCTTTTGAAAAAACTTCCAAAAACGAGAAGTGAATTGGGCACCTCTATCCTAAATGATGGACAAAGGAATCCCATGAAGACTCACAATCTCATTAATGTAGATTCTTGCATAATCTTTGAAAGTATAAGTAGATTTAACAGGAATAAAATGGGCATATTTGGTTAAACTATCAACAATACCCATATTGAATCATTTTGATTTCGGGTTAGAGGCAACCCAACAACAAAATCCATATTGATGGCTTCCACTTCCAAGTAGGAACATCTATGATTTGATTTAAACCACCCGGTTTAAGATGCTCAACTTTAACCTGTTGGCAGTTTGGATACTTAGCAACAAACTCTGCTATATCCCTCTTTAAACCATCCCACCAATAGACTTCCCTAATATCATGATACATTTTGGTGGCACCCGGATGTATAGAATAGCGACAACCATGGTCTTCTTTGAGAATTTGATTTCTTAAATCCTCTACATCGGGTAGACATAATCTCCCTTGGTACCTCCCCTTGGGAGAATGACTCATTGAGATTACTAAGTACCGATTCCTTCAACTCCATCAATAGAGGATCAATTTGTTGCTTAGATTTCACCTCTACCACTAATGATGAGTCGGAGTTATGATGGACCATAAAACCACCAATTGGAGAATCTTCTAACCACACACCTAAGCAAGCCAACCTATGAACATCTTTCACAAGTTCTTTCTTCTCTTCTTCCACATGAGACACACTACCCATAGTCATATGACTCAAAGCATCCGCAACCACATTGGCTTTGCCGGGGTGGTAATGGACACTTATGTCGTAATCCTTCAACAATTCTAACCATCTTCATTGTCGGAGGTTCAACTCTTTTTGTGTAAACACATATTGAAGACTTTCATGGTCAGTAAACACATCATCATGCACACCATACAAGTAATGCCTCCATATTTTCAAGGCAAAAAATACAGCGGCTAACTCGAGATCATGAGTTGGGTAATTCTTCTCATGAACTTTCAGTTTCCTAGAAGCATAAACAATCACCTTATCATGGTTTATGAGGACACATCCCAAGCCCACTCAGGAAGTATCACAATACACGACAAAGCCTTGATTACCCTCCAATAAGGTCAACACCGGAGAGGAGGTAAGCTTATCTTTCAACTCTTCAAAACCTTTCTCACAAGCTTCTGACCACTCAAACTTCACCTTCTTTTGGGTCAAAGCTGTCAAATGAGAAGCAACGGACAAAAATCGATCAACAAATCTTCTATAATAGCCGGCTAGACGCAAGAAACTTCTTATGTCTATGGGAGTCAAAGGTCTAGGACAATTTCTAACCGCATCCATCTTCTTCGGATCAACCTCTACACCATCACCAGAGATAATATGGCCAAGAAAAGCAACTGACCTCAACCAAAATTCACAGTTGCTAAATTTGGCATAAAGTTGTTGTTTTTTGAGGACTTGCAAGGCCAACCTCAAGTGATACTCATGCTCATATTCATTCTTGGAGTATATCAAAATATCATCAATGAACACAATCACAAATGAGTCAAGGTAATATCAGAAAACTCTATTCATTAGGTCCATAAACGCTGCCGGGGCATTTGTTAACCCAAAAGATATAACTAGAAATTCATAGTGACCATATCTAGTTCGGAAAACTATTATTGGAACATCTTCACCTCCCACACTAAGTTGGTGATATGCCGACCTTAAGTAAATCTCGGAAAAATAACAAGAACCTTGGAGTTGATCAAATAGATCATCAATCCTAGGGAGAGAATACTTGTTCTTTATGGTGACCTCATTAAGTTGACGATAATCAATGCACATTCTAAGGGACCCATCTTTCTTCTTAACAAACAAGACCGGAGCACCCCATGAAGAAATATTAGGTTGAATGAAACCCTTGTCTAGTAAATCTTTGAGTTGGAGCTTCAACTCTTTCAATTCATCCGGAGACAACCTATATGGAGGAATTGAAATGGGATTCGTATTTGGTAACAAGTCAATGCCAAAGTCAATTTCCCATTTGGGAAGAACTTCTGAATGGTTATTAGGAAAAGCCTCTGGGAATTCTCTCACTACAGGAACTGACTCAATAGAAGGAGTTTCACATTCTAGGTCCTTAACTCTCACCACATGATATAGACAACCCTTGTCTATCATCTTACAAGCCTTCAACCAAGAAATGATTTGACCCCTTGGCATAGAATTTCCCCTTTTTCACTCTAAAATAGGTTCATTAGGGAATTGAAACTTCACTACCCCTATTCTACAATCTATGGAAGCAAAACAATCATGGAGCCAATTCATACCCAAGATGATATAAAAAACAAACATGTCAATTTCTACCAAATTAACAAGAGTAACTCTATTGGGTAGCATCACATGACATTTCCTATAGACTCTTTTTGCAACTACTGAGTCACCCATAGGGGTACGAACCGAAAAGGGTTCAATCAAAACATCGGGAAGTACATCAAACTTCCTAGCTACCAAAGGTGTAACAAAAGAATGGGTAGCACCTGGGTCAAGCAAAGCATAAACATTAATAGAGAAAACTTGTAACATACCCGTCACAACATCGGGAGATATTTCTTATTCACCCCTAGCCTTGAGTGCATAGAAATGGTTTCTTTTTGGAGCTTCAGAACTAGGACCACTTGTTTGAGTTTGACTTTCCCCTTACCTTGAATTCTCACATTAGGACAGTCTTTCACCATATGTCCACCTTTTCCATAACCATAGCAACTATTAGTTCAAACAAGGCATTCACCCACATGTTTCTCACCACACTTACCACAAGTTGGTCTTTCTCCCTTTTTGAGGTTTAGGATTAGAACCTCTATCATAGAGATTCTTGGAGAAAGTTAAATGAACCTTTTTTGAAAACCTCTTCTTAAACTTAGGCTTGTCTTGAACATCAAACCTACCCTTAGAAGAACCATTTTCAAAGGACTTTGCCTTCTTAGCTTCCCTATTCCTCTTTCTTAGAAAACTCTTCTCAACCTGTTGAGCATGAACAATTAACCTAGAAAGATACATATTGTCATGAAGCATGGCTGCACGACATTCTTCTTCAAGCTCTTCGGACACGCCCGTTACATAAGGACTCATTTCATCCATAACATTAGAAACCAAAGAAGAAGCATATTTGGACATCTTAATGAATTTTAAGGAGTATTCCTTGACACTCATACCTCCTTGACGAAGGTTGATTAACTTCTCTACCTTAGCTTTTCTTTGATCCCTTGGGAAGAATCTGTCAAGAAAGGCCTTTTTGAAGATCTCCCAAGTCACGGGACCATCTTCTAAATACCTATTACCCTTCCACTAATTGTACCATGTCTGATCCATGTCCTTGAGTTGATAAGCAACAAGTTCAACCTTCTCAGTAGTGCTCACCCCCATAGAAAACAAAATCTTGTAGACCTCGTCAAGGAAATCTTGGGGGTCTTCATCAAATTTTGACTCAAGGAAATTAGGAGGATTCATCCTCGTAAAATCTCTAAAACGACTAGCCATAGTACTAGCATGATGGTTCTCTCGAGGTGCAACCTCTCTGTTAGCTTGTGCCGTAATAGCCTGAGCTTGAGTGGTGATGGCTTGGGCCATTTGCAACAGGGCTGCCCTCACCTCACCATTCGTCACAGCAGGAGGATTCACCGGAACTTGATCAAGAATGGAATTAGATGCTAAAAGACACATAGTGTCAAAGCTCTAGAGGCACGACATAGGATTACCAAGAAAAGAGAAGTTTCCTAATCATCACATAGCCTCTCATCCATAATTGTGGCGCACTTCACAACCATGAACATGGACACTTGGTAATGTGGTTTACTGAGACATTGATCGAAAGGATATGTAACCTTATGCTCTAGTACCAAGTTTGTCACACTTGGAGAGCATAGATGAGATCGGCGTCGTCGTCATTTCAGAGGACTCATACAAGCCCTTAACATTCGTCATAACATGTGATTAGTAAAAATTGCGGAAAATTTAAAACTTTTATGTACTTATGTGAAGTATACTTAGACTTCATACTTATCATTCATAAGGACATACGATATTCTAAAACTTGTCTCACATATATTAAAACCATATAAAGAGTACGAATCTGGACTTAGCCAATAAATAGTCAATATGCCATATAGGAGTTAATACAAAAGAATCCAAAGAACATAATGGAAATAGCGTGTTCTTAAAACTACCAAAAATTTGCAGAAGCTAGAATATGGAAGATAGAATCCCCGAACATTGGGTCCTACCATGAGTTGGAGAAAGAGTTCCAAGCTTCTTTCAATTGACCTCCTTAAACTTCAGTGGCTGGAACCTACATTTGTTGTTATATAAAGTAATGGGGTTAGTACGCCACATGTACTAAGTATGGGTATATGCACATAACACTTAAGGACATGCATAAAAAATGATCAATTATCATTTCTTTTGAAAACATGATAAGTCATATGAAAGTCTTCAATGCACATACCATATAAAATATACAAGTTAAGGATTCCATTAACTTAAAGCATGATCATAATCCAAGACATATTATCATAAAGTCATGTTAACATTACATATTCAAAGGATCATAGAACATAACACACAAAACACTTACCAATGAACTCATCCCCAACCTACAAGTGCAATGGTCATGTGAAGCCCCATAACCCCCACACAACCAAGTAGATAAGATAGGAGACCATGAGTAAAGCTTTGCTTCATATAACTTGTAACATAAGTAGTCATGACATCATTTAACCGTATAACTCAATAACATATTCATTCATAATGACTAACATGACATAAGAGTAACATCATGTATCATAAATGTATATCTTTCATGTTATCATATTACCTAAGAACAATATCTTAGGACTTCCCTTAGAGTCAACTTGTGCAATGTCTAGGTAGAGTCCCATACCCCTACCTATACTAAGTAGACCCCTCAAGTCACCCTAGTCAACGTTCATTTACTTGTCTTTTATTATACATGAGGGAAAATTCACCTTAACCGACATAGACCATGTGAGCTAAACATGAAATCTGGTATCATAAAACCCAACACAGAAAGAAGGTGGTCTACCGGCCAAAGTAGAACCTAACATGACATAGCTTTCTAGGTAGATCCATTAGCTAGTATCCTATGGTGGCAACATAGTTCAAGAACTAGGATATGTATTAGAGACCCATAGTTCCACATTACATGGCAGCCTCATTCTCATGAGAGTCATTGTGAACCTACCTTCAAACTAGGGAAGGGACACCTCTCATATCTAGTTCATCGGTGCTTATCTTAAGTCCCTGTCTTGAATATTTAAATTGTCTTTTATCATAAGCTTATCATAGGTCATAGAAGATTAACTCCTTGTATAAACAAGATAATTAGCTCTTTAAGATTATATGAGAATTTCCTTTCATCATAACCTTTCATATGTGAGATTAACATAACATAATCACCTTATGTAAATCATACAAGAGGGTATCATAATCTTGCATTTTCTTATTCTTATCATGATCTAAAAATTTGCATGTTCGTAGCCCAGCATATTCACATAGCAACATCATACATACTTCCATATCATAGCATCATGACTTATAGGATAACCTAAACCTTGTAGAGTAATCACAAAGACTTACCACTTGCTTACAATAACCTTTTTCAAGAATTTACGTTCTACTTAAAACATTCATAACCATAACATAGTGAAATACTCAATATAATAATCAAGAACAACTCATCAAATAATATACAAGAGCCATGCATAATGTAGGATAAGGGAACGGGTCATTTAAGAAATCATTCTAGTCTTAATTCCAATCCCTACGTTAACGTGTCGTCAAGTAGTAGAAACAACCATACGAAACCATAATCTAGGTATAAACATACTTCACACGAAATTCAATCATAAAATAACCAAATACTCATCAATGCATGTGAAATCGACCATAGAAAATACTTATTTTTCATTAAAAATCATAAATCTAGGGTTAGGAAGAAAATCCATTTTGTAGAGTAAAAACCCTAGTATTTGAAGTTCTTGAAAACATATCTTGAAAGGACTTATTGGGGAAAGGAATCCCAAGAGTTAAAAACCCATACATTATAGATGAAGAATCCACAAAAATTTGATGAAAAGCTTGAAGTATTCGTCTTCTTCCTTAAGCTCTTCTTGTTCTTCAATGGAGTTTGGAAAAGAGAGCGTTCTTGAGAGAGATGAAAGAAATTTCGTTAGATCTGATTTGGAATGTGTAAAAGTGGTCTAAAAATGACCTAATATACATATATAGTCGTCATATGAATTACCCAAAATACCCTCCACTAAAATGGGTCTTTTTAAGAAGTTAAATTACCATAAATACGATTTTAACAATTTTAGGAAGTGGCTGCGCGTCGTGGGGTTAATTTCCATCATTTTTATTAAATTTTGGGTTGAGGCAGTGAGGTGCGTGTCAGAATCGCGTCGCGAGGCTTCCTCTCAAAATCTTGAGGAAGAAACATGCGTGATATCCTCATGTCGCACACTTCAAGTCGCAATCTTATTCGCAAAGCAGCCTGCCTCCCCATGTTGGGGTCCTCCCCAAGGCCCTTCAGGTGGTCCTTGGGGTGTTGTTACCAGACGTTTGTACTACATACTACCTATACAAGGTCTCATTACAAGTCTTGGACTTCATTTCACACCTCAAAATCTTCACCAAACATATGGACGTCAACTAGTTCAAATTAGCTAGTTTCCGGACGTCAAGGTCTTTCTTTGTCGTTTTGGATCTAACCTTTTCCAAATGAGTTTATTACATTAATATAGGTCTGTAAACATCATTTTAAACATTATTTGATGGATTAATCTCTAGTCTAAGTCATGGTATTTCTGGAGTGTTACAATTTCTCTAGATGCTTCTGAGAATTGGCCTTTATATTAGTTGATTATGAAAAATGAATTTCTTCATGGTGATCTTCAAGAGGAAGTGTATTTTTTTGATCAGGTGGAGTGTGGAAAAGTCTTTCATTTGAATAAAAATCTTTGTATGGTTTGAAACAGAGTCCTCTGGCTGGTTTTTGCAATTTGAGTGAGGTAGTTGAGGATTTTGGGTTGGAAATGAGCAATTGTGATCACTCAGTCTACTATCGGCAATCAACATGCATTATCCTCCTTGTTTTATATTTTGATGATATTTTCATTACAGGAAGTTATTATGTTGGGATTTTTCTCTCAAGTGTAACACCTCGAAAACCAGAACTAGAAAAAAATGTACAATTTACCTAAACTAGTGAACCACGACATGGTTCATGGGAAATGATAGGGTCCATAGACCGTTGACGTACGCGTTGACTTATCCCTTAGTGTCAGAGGTGGATCCGCTCGCCCAAGTAAGTACCACAGGGACCTTCATGGTCCGTGGTCCTCACAATGGGGTATATTTAAGAGGCTACCAATAGGACACCAAACCTAGCCCTAAAAAACCCTCAGCCAAAGTGAGGACCATGGGGACCTTAACAGTCCGTGGTCCTCCACAGGGGATGTGGTAGGGGCTCATGACCATACCCCAAAATCCCATCTCCTAGACAAGGACCACTGTCCATGGTCCCTTTCACGGTCCGTGAGAGTGGCCATGGTCGGTCGCGTTAGATTTTTAAGTGAGGGGTCTTTTCCTATTTTGTTGGACCCCCTAAACAACGTTTTTTTAACCTTAGTCTACGTTGTTTTGGTTATTTCTAGAAACATTATTAGAACTTACCTAAGTCAAATCATTAATATAAACTTAGAAAAATTAGAGCTAGAGAGGAGAGAAGCAGTTAATAACCCTAGTTCAAGAACGCAACAAGAATCCATCAGTTCCAGCCTCAAAATCGAAAGATTTAACTGTGGAATTTGTCACCATGTATGTGGGATTTCACTAGTGGGTTCCGTTTTCCCATTAGGCCCAAGAATTCAGTTAGATTCTTGATTTCTTTATTATAACTTGAATTATGGTTTTCTAATATTTCAGCTGATCATTATGAATTGGTATTTAAATGTTCCTAATTAGATTATCATGTTATTACTTGGTTCTTGCATGAATTTCAGAACCCTAGATATGTAGTTCTTGAATTACACATGCTAGGACAAATATTTCAACAATTTAAGATATACATGCCTTAGGTTTTGAATGTGCCATTATCAGTATATAGATATTGTACTATCAGTTTCATGTTAGATTTAAGCTATCCAGTATATTACATAATTCACTCATAATATGTTAATCACTTAATCTATTGGGAGTAGCATAATACCAATTTGGACCAGGGTCACTCACCCCTATAGTCCCATAACTACGAACCAAGTAGGTTGTAAGTCCCCACTATAGGCATCATTTAGTGATCACACTATTCATGCCTCTATACCTATGGAAATGTATATTGGGTCTTCCTGATGAGGCGTAGACATAGAACTCCACATTTAGCTCGTGTGGTTTTAATGTCGTTAGTAGGTCCCATAGTTAAGAAAGATTCTATTGCATTGGCCACGTTTATAGTACAATCAATATTCAGTCTCAGAATGTTGTAAATTTGGTTATTACATTCAGTTAGCTCACTATTCAGTATCTATGTCATGTTCACATTGCATACTTGCTTTATTGTTTGTTCAATTATTTGATATTTCAAATTCACTCTATCTTACATGCTCATTACCTTTCAAGTACTAACGCATACTCTGCAGTACATCTTTTCATGATGTAGGTCCATGTTCTCAGCATCTAGATCACACATAGATCGGTCCTCCATCTCCAGCTCAGCAACATCAGTGGTGCATCCTCTTTCTTTGAGGACTATATTTATGTTATTATTTTAGTATTTCATTTTTTTAGGTTCAGTTTTTCTAGACTTAGCTGAGGCATGTTCCAATATTTCTAGTGAGTTAGTAGTCATTTCTAGACATAGTTAGATTCAACTTAGTATTTGAGTTTGATTACTCATTTTTACTCAAACTTACATTTTTCATATATTCAGTTTAGTATATGTGTATTCCCAATCGTTTCAGATTTACTTCATGTTTTAAGCTTCCACATCATCTTATTATTCTTAGTATGCTTATGTTATGCCAGTAGGGTTAGCTTCGGGTCACTCATGATCCTAGGTCCCGTGTCCATGTCCACGGGGTAGCCTCGGGGCATGACATCATGTATTTCATGCACAATAGTTTTCATACAAAGGACTTGGGCCGATTAAAGTACTTTTTGGGAGTAGAAGTGATAGAAACAAGAAGGGAATTTTTCTATCATAGAGAAAGTATATTCTTGACCTGCTTGCAGACAGTGGAAAGTTGGCAGCTAAACCTTGTAGTACTCCAATGATTCCTAACTGTGACTCATCCTTATATTGCTTTTGCAGTAAGTGTTGTTAGTTAGTTCATGTTTGCACCTACGATCAAACACTAGACAATTTTGGAACAAATTTTCTGTTATTTGAAAGGATCTTTTGGACTTGGCACATTATAAAACAATCACTATCATAATTGCATTGAGTGTTTTGTAGATTCCCATTAAGCAGGATCAAAAACTGATAGAAGATCTACTACATGCTATTGTGTGTTTGTTGGAGGGAACTAGGTATCATGGAGGAGTATGAAGAAATGTATTGTTTCTTGATCCAGTGCAAAATCTCTATATAGAGCTATCTCACAGTCTACGTGTGTAATTATGTGGATACATCATCTTTCAATTGAAATTGGGTTAAAGCATCATATACCAACCAAACTGTGGTATGATAATAAAGCTACTATTCATATTGCCTTGATTCTAGTTTGTCATGAAAGAACTAAACATATTGATGTTGACTGTCATTTTATTCGTGAAAAGATTCAACAAAGCCTAACTTCTTCAAGCTATGTGAATACAGGAATGGAACTAGCTGATTTGTTTAAAAAGGAATTGAATGGGAATCAAGTTGATTATCTTTGTAAAAAGCTGGGAATTACTAACATCTATTCTCTACCTTGAGGGGGGGTGTTACTTAATGAATCTAGACACCTTTAGGTGTAATGTAAATAGTAAAAAATATATAGGGATATGATAGAATATATTTTGAGCCTTTCCTTATTTAGTTTCCTTAATTAGAGGTCATTGTATATATATATATATATATATATATATATATATATATTATAGCTTACATAATGGAATACTACACAAGTTACTTGTCTTCTACAACCACAAAGTTTGCATCATTTGAATTACGTTCCATACTTCGAGGACGTAAATCAACTTTTAAGCCTAAACTTTTGGTCTGATTTCCACAACTTCAACTACGGGTCGTAAACCTAACCATGGGTCATAAATTGGGCCCATAGAATGAAGTCTCACAACTTATTTTCTTGTATGACTTGTATGGATTTAACATATTATTTCCTATGCTTTGTTTTTATGAGTAAAGTACATTTGAAGTCTTAAAGTAGTATGTTAGAAAGAGATTCAAGAAAACATGAATACCTTCAAGTGCATTGTTTTCAAAAATCAAAGTATAGGTTGTTTTAAAGAGAGCATTTTTTGTTCGAGAATGTACAATCAGTTTTACATAAAAGTATTATTTTAAAGCAAGCTAGTACAATTATCGAGAAGCTTTTATTCTTAACTCAAGACAAATATTATCATTTTTCACCCAAAGTGGATCTTTTCCCCTAAATGGGGCATCATACAATCATTGAGCACTATGGCATTGTTTTGAGAGTAGTATTGATTATAGAGTTGGGTAAGGATTAAATAGTTCAAAATCCATAACTACATTGCCACCTTAGATAGGATCATATTGTTGATTCGATCGACTCCTCATAAAGCCCATAGTAAGGGATAATAGATTAAATCTATTATTTAAGTTCTTACTTTACACCCGATAAAGAATAAGAGAGCTCTGTCAACGTGGGAAAGATGTTGTATCATCATGAGCTCACATAATAGTTGTTGGTTAGAGAAACTCTCTAAGAAAAGTAAAGTTATGTTATTTACAATATTTTCCATTGTTGCGTATCTCTCAATTGTAAGGCTTTGTTGTTAAAGTACATTTGCATGTTTTATATTTTAGTTGACTTTATTTGTCTTAGTTAGAGTTATTCATTCAGCTCAGTTTGTTCAATTAATTCAGTTGTTCATTTGACTATTTTATATACCATACATATTATGTACTAACACTATTTGGCACTCCATCCTTAAATAACACAGATTTAGGTGTTTGTGATTGTCACCAAGTGCTTCAATAGGATCCGTTTCCATCAACTTTTGGTAAGAGCTCCCTTCTTTCGTAGGGCTATAGTTTATTTAGTTAAGTTCATTTGATTATTAGTAGTTTGTAGTAGAATAGTTTGTTAGCCTGGATATTTTCATGAAACCTATTTTTAGCTTAGTAATGGCTTCATAGATAAGTTAGACAATTGATATGAGTCATTGTTTTATAATGTTTTCAAATTCAATTATTGTTGTGATTATTCTTCAGACTTTCAAACTTATGGACAAACTGTTTGAAATAGTTTATGATGCTCATCTTTTATAAAGGCTCCACATAAGTTGTTCAGCCTTCCAGTTTAGTAGTAATCCATACCAAGGGTTCATTTGGAACAAAAATGGTTCTGAGTGCTGACCATGTCCAAATAGATGCTCGAGGCATTACACCTTATCTCTTACTCTGAAAACTCTCCTCATCTCTTTCCCTCCCTTGAATTCCTCAATTCCCTCTTTTGCTGACCCTTCCTCTTCTCATCCTCATACCTTCATTGAACCCTTTAACTACTCTGGTGAGTCCATTGCCTTTAGTTGATACTTTTAAGGCAAAGCTGATTATCATGGCCATAAACTTCCATTCCTCAATGATCCATCGTTATATTTGATGACAATAAGGCAATCCTTTCCCAATGTCTCCAGACCTTGTGAAACCCCTCTACCAGGAATCCTAAGAGAAAGCAACTCACTCCCACTCCCAAAGCATCTATTTCATATACGCGTAACTAGCACAGAGTAAAAGCCATCATTATAAATATGACAAATTCAATCTACATAACAAAGATGACATTTTCAATGTTCCTATCAAAACTTTTGATTGCTTTGATGGGACCTGGTTCGCCCCTCTACTAAATACCAATGTTATTCCAAAGTGAACTTCTAAGCTTTCTAAGCATGATTCTACACCCAAGAAGATGAAAAAGATTTTTTAAAAAAATCTTAGCCACTGAATAACAAAAATACTCTTCGTTTCTCGCAAGATAGTTCACAGTTGGTTCATTGGTTAATCTATTGTGAATGAACTTGACATGGTCGAACTGATTACTCATGAACGATTAGTGTTGGTATCTCTATTTTGGGTCCTAAAGTGTTTGAGAATGTTGTTGTTGAATTCTATGTGAATTTGGATATTCTTGATAGGGTCACTATTAGTTCAATGGTGCAGGTGATTCTAATTGTGGTTGATTGTGCCGAACTGGTTCTAGATTTCCATGACTGGATATGAGGACTGTGTGAAAGGTGTTGATGATGATGGGTCTCTTATCGAAAGGGTTACTCAAGAGTGGGTTTCCTTTGGGCGGAGGGTATTAAAGGATGATATTAAACTGAGTCCTAAGATCCTATTTGAATTCATAAACAAATGTGCCCGACAATGAGTAGAACATAGTTATGAGGCATCACTAAAAGATCTTGACCTCATGGAGGCCTTAGACTCCAATGTGCACATTAATTTTCCCAATGTCATGATCAATCACATGGGCCGAGTCATCAATCCTGAAACTGGTGCCTATGGTTTGGCTTATGGATTTTTGTTGACAACTTTGGGAATAGGGAAAACGGTGTGTAAGTATAATCTGATCGATAAAAAGACTCTAGAGGAATATGAATGCATCAAAACTAAAAATGGTTACAAGGGAAGGAGTCTGATCACTCAGTTGCTTTAGGAACTTCAAGTGGCCAAACATGTAAAATGCTGCACTATTGGAGGAGATTGCTCAGCTCAACCCGGAACTGCAGGTATTTAAGGGTGAGAAACTTCTAATGAAGAACCAAATGCTCGCTCAACAAGCATCTAATATTGATCATATCAATCATGTTCTCTAGCTTGTTTGTCCCATTCCTTCCTTTGCTTCTGTGCCTCTATCTCCTACTCAGTCCTAAGACCTTGTGTTGTTGTTATTTTCTTTGTTCTTTTGGTGTTGTGATTTGTGAATCTGATTTGTTGGTGTTGTTTTAAGACTTTTAATGGTATTATGTATGGTTGTAAGGATCCTCATGGCTTAATATACTCCTGATGGTTTTTACTTGTTTTGTGCCTATCTTACATTGTCTTGTTGGTCTTTAAGACTTGTTCTATTAGTTGTTATTTTTGAATGTTGTATGTGTTGGTGTTGCCCCAACAACCATGAGTCCTTTTCACTTGCACATATTTTTTCTTCTGTTTTTAATTGTTGATTTTCAATGATGCCTAATAGGGAGAATTTTCTTATGCTACTAAGTATGTCATAGAAAGGGGGCTAGAGATACATATGTTATGCCTAAATTGTGTAACTTTTGTCATCATTAAAAGGATACCTTGTCGAGCTATGAGATTAATGTATAATATGTTTCGAAATGACATTCATAGCTTTCAAACCAGGCCCGCTTTAGATAACTGTAGTAGATATAGAAGGAGAATACTATCTTTAGAGAATGCTCATGTTTTGTATAGGCTACTTAAGACCACCTAAGATTATTAGAATAGTCTATTACATCTCTATTTATACTGATAAAATGTAAAACCAAATCTCTTGCACAAACAACTAAATACATGTATCACAATTCATTAGATACATATGTTACAAACTTTTAAAAGACTTCTTGAAAAACTAAGAGACAATATTGGAAGACTAAACATCAAGGTGTGAATGTATTAATTCCAACACTACCCCTTAATACATTTGCTTGACAACTCCAATTCCTTCTCAAAGATAGCAAAAATTTTCTCTTGAAAGTTATTTGGTGAAGGTGTCATCAAGATTTTCTCATGTCCGACAATAATTGCAACTGAATTTTGCCTTTCTTTTGTGCTTTTGAATATCTTCTTCTTGATTGAGTTGTGTTTTGTTAATCCATTTTAGACTTATAACTTCTCTTTCTTTAGGTATAGTCACACACTCCCAAGTATTATTTTTCTCAATCATCTTAATTTCTTGTGCCATGACTTTCTTCCAAACATCATGATTTATTGTCTCCTCATGATTTCCTTGTTCAACACCGACAAAGTTGCATCTTTGATGAATGTCACTCAAAATTTTTGTTCCTCTTTGAGGTGGTTTTTCATCATCATCCTCTTCTTGATTCGACACATCTAAAGTATAATAGAAGTATTCTCTACCTTATTCTCAGTATGTATCTCAGGAATGCGTTGCATCATGTCTTTTCTCTAAGAAGGTTCAAACCATCAAAATTCAAGTGACAAAATATTTTGTGCCGAAGTCATCAATTATATACAAGTTCATTTTTGAATGCATTGTAAAGGAAAAATACTTTTGAGCATCTCCACTTCAAAATGACTTGATTTTGCTCAATTTTATCATGAATCTTGCAATAAATATCTCTAAACACGAGAATAACCATTTTCCATGAGTTTATCAATACTAAGAAAATTTTCTTCCAAGTCAGGAATATAAAAAACATCATTAATTTGTTTACCACTCCCTTTTATGTTGATCGAAATGGTACCTTTACCTTTCGCATCAACTAAGGCTCCATTCCCCATTCTCACTTTAGTGTAGATGCTATTATTAATTGAGAGGAAAGCCTTTTTATCCTAAAGTCATGTTATTTCTACAACCACTATCGTTATACCATTGATTACTTTTTGCTGAAGTATCAGATTGAGAAGAATTTTTTTCTTCTCCCCTTTCTTCCTCTTGTTTTTCACAAAAATTTGCTTGCTCCGTTGCTTGTTCCAGCAATCCTTCTCAATGTGACCAAACTTTTTACAAAAGTGACATTGGTGCTTGCCTTTGTGCCAACATATTTATTTATTGTGATTATTCCTTTTGCAAATTTTACAAGAAAGACTAGTACTTTTCTCACCTTTTTCTTCAACCTTCTTAGAAGAATGATCATGATTCTACTTCTTTTTTGGATTCTAATTTTTCTTTTGCTGATTTTTTAGAATTATTCAAAATTCTCACTTGTTATGGACTGGAAAGTAGTCTCTTTGGGTTGATATTCACAAACAAATCTTCATTTCTCGTGTGCACGAAATGATCCTACTAGCTCTTTGGTAGAAAGCTTAGAAAGATCCTTCGTCTCGTTAGTGATAGCAAAAATGTACTCATACTTTTTTGTGATACCTAATTAGAATATTTTCCACAAATTGTTGGTCAGAAATTGTATCACCATGATTTCTTATTTCATTAACAATATTCATGACTCTTGTGCAATATTCATCAATTTTGTTTCAGATTCTATCATCTACAAGTGCAATATTCATATATATTTTTTAAAGATTCTATCATCTTCAAGTTTTGAAACTCTCTTTTAAGAGTGTGAAGATTTATAGTGCGTACCTTTTTCGTCACCATACACCTCTATTCTAGAGACTCCCAAACATCCTTTGCAAACTCACAAGTAGCAATTTGTGCAATATACGCTCTGGATACTCCCATTTTGATTTTTCTCAATGCTTATGCCTCTAAACAATATATAGACTGAACATATTTTCATCTTCTTCATAGCCATTTACAACAATAATCCACAAACCTTTAGATTTCAAATGTGTTCTCATTCATATGTTCCAGTATTCAAAATAATCTTCATAAGTAAAATTGAGTAGGAACAACTGAAGAATCGACACCTTCATTTGCTTTGGATGCCATATGTTTTCTTAACCTAACCTCTGATTAAGAAACGGAAACCTGTTCTTGATACCAATTTTTAGAAAATATAGAAGGAGAATACTATCTTTAGAAAATGCTCAAGTTTTATATAGGCTACTTAAGGCTACTTAAGATGAGTAGAATCATATATGACATATCTATTTATACTAATAAAATGTAAAACCAAACATCTTGTACAAAAACTAGATACATGTAGCACAATTTATTAGATACATGTATTACAAACTCCTAAAAGACTTCTTGAAAAACTAAGACACAATATTGAAAAACTAAACATCAAGGCGTGAATGTATTATTTCCAACAAGAACAAGTTCATGCATTACAATAGAAAATCATATCGGATGTGAAAGAAGAAAATAGTCCTAAAGATGAAGGAAGTGGCCTTTAAAGGGAATCTTGTGTGTACCTAACCATATCCTAAAAGGAATTGGAATTATAATTCGATCTAGTTAGGGGAAACTTCATAACTTGATCACACGTATATAAAAGGGAAAATTCCAAAGACAATTGGTCTGTTGGTTGCAAACAAGAAAATAATTGTTCTTTTAAAGAGAAAAACACAAGAAACAACGAAAGAAAGAAGAGAGCCATAAACAATAACTACTTAAACAAGTGTGAAGGGTGTTTCTATGATTGAATTTGTAATAAGAGATTTATTGAGTTGATCAACATGGGTTGTGGTGCATTGGTGGGAGTGTTTCACCCTTAACAAGAGGTATCGTGTTGAAGCATTGGGTATGGAGAAAATCCTATTAGAAGCGCCACCCCCAATGGACCCTGCAGAGCGCGATCCAGATTTAGTTGGAGCTCCAATATGTGGTGGGATCTGGACACTGGGTGGGAAAGTAAAAAGAAAAATTGTTCTTATTATTGTTGTCCAATTTGTGAGGAAGTATGAATTGTAAAAGAAGAGAGTTTATCTTTTGTTTGAGAGTTGTTATGTAGCACCCCGTAGCCAAAATAGACCAAAAATTAGTTTTTTAGAAAATCTGCATGTGCAACTAACGCGACCATCGATGGACCATAGCCTGATCCACGGTCCATCATGCACAACTGTCGATAGGATCAGAAACTCCCCAAAAAAGTCTCAGACCAGGAAAATTGGTTAAGTGTTGGTCGACGGACGGACTTACGGTCCGAAGGTCAGACTACGGTCCATAGTCCATGACCGTCAATTGAGACACCCTTCACCCACTCTCTGAAAAAAGCCACAGATGACTAGCACGGTCCGTAGATAGACCCACGGTCCGTAATGTTGGATTTAGCAGACATTTAAGGGGGGGAGTGCAGTTGGGTCAACTTCAAATGTTCATAACTCTTAGCACAAAATGAATTAGGTGTCTCATGACCTACCCACAGATATATAATTGAATTATATTTCCATATCCACCGACCTTGCTAAAATCAGACCTCCGAGTAAAAAGTTATGCTCGTTTTAGTAAAGGCCTGTCAAACAGGCCTAAACGACGGACCAACCGACGGGGCGTGGATCCACCTACGGACCGTCTATCCTAGCTGTAGGTTTGTCCTACAACAACTTTCCCAATGGTCTTTTGGACCTTTCCCACTTTATTTGAACCCTAATATACGTCGTTTTGACCCTAAATCATCAGATTTTAGTCAGTTTAAGCCTAGAAACATAATTAAAACATATCTAAGTCAAATCATTAAAGAAAAACATAGAAAATTAGAAGCAAGAGAGGAGAAAAAGCTCAAGAACCCTTGTTCAAGAACGCCACAAGCTCCAGAAGTTCCAGCCCCAAAACTTAAGTACTTTTCGATGAATTTCATCACCAGGTATGTGGGATTTCACTAGTGGGTTCCTTTCACCCATTGGATCCCTAGTTTTCAGTGAGATTCTAGATTCCCATATCATGATTAGACCTAGGGTTTCTAGAACTTCAGCAAAACTTTATGAATTTATTAGTTATATGTTCCAAATCAGATTATCATGTTATTACTCAATTTATCGCATGAATTTCAGAACCCTAGCTTTGTACTTCTTTAGTTCTTGATTTACACATGCTAGGTCAGATATTTCAGTTACTTCATATATGCATGCCTTAGTTATTAATGCATCATTATCAGATTAAATATTGCATTCTCAGTTTGCATGTTCAGTTTTGAGCAATCCAGTATTTTACAGAAATTCAGACATAATCAGTTAACTACATAAATCAATGGGAGTAGCATAATACCAAGTTGAACTACGGTTCAGAGTACTCAATTAGTCCCAGACTTACTAGCCAAGTAGGTTGTAAGTCCCCTCTGTGGGCAATCAGTTTAGTGATCATGCCGCATGCTTTTATACTTTTGACATAGTATATTGGGTCCTCTCGATGGGGAGTATACATCGAACTCCACATTTAGCTCATGTGGTTTTATTATCGGTTATTAGTAGCTCCCACAGATCAGTCAGACTCTCTTCATTGACCATTTATCAGTATATTCCATATTCAGTTTCAGCATGTTATAAATTGGTCATTGCAGCATAGAAATTCAGTATATTATGTTCAGTTTATTATACGTGCTTTTGTGCTTGTTCAGTTATGTTTTATTTCAGCTTTACTCTATCCTACATGCTCAGTACCTTCAAGTACTGATGCATACGTGCGCTACATCTTCTCCTGATGTCGGTTCAGGTTCTCAGCATCCAGATCACGCATAGATTGATTTACGATCTCCAGTTCAGCAGATCCAGTGGTGAGTCCTCATTCTCCGAGGACAACAGTCATGAGTGTCATTTCAGTCTTTAGTCATTTAGTTTAAGTTTTTGCTAGATTTAGCTAGGGCTTGTCCCAGTATTTCAAGTCGAGTTTAGAGGCTTATTTCAGACATAGTTAGTTTCAGCTTAGCATTGAGTTGATATTTCTTTGTATTAAACTCATCATTTTTCATATATCTCAGATTCAGCATATGGGTATTCCCCATCTTTTTATTTTAAGTATGATTTAGCTACCACAACAGTTTATATTCTTTAGTATGCTCATGATCATGCCAGCAGGGTTATCTTGGGATCACTTGTGGTCCTAGGTTCCGTGTCTGCATCTCGGGGGTAGCTCGGGGTATGACAAAACTTGGTATCAGAGCACTAGGTCTAAGAGTCCTAGGATGTCTGAAAAGCGGCGCTAAGTAGAGTCCTTTTCATGGGTGTGAAGTGCACCACATCTAATGAGAGGGATGCTATGAAGTTTCTTAGGAAAACTTCACTTTGTTGTTACTCTTATCGTGCATAAAGTATGATATAATTCCATTCTAACTTGACGTTCTATGTTTCAGATCATGCCTCCTCTTAGATCTTAGGCATGGAATTCTAATGCACGCAATGCTAACGCAGTTCATCTAGTACGAGATAAGGAATTTCTAATGTAGAGTTTTAGAACGCCAATTCAGCTTTGGGCTAAAAGTATGACAACCTCGAACACTAAGAAGTTTCAAGTTCCAACTAATAAAAATGGAGGATTTGTGGCGGCTAGTATTCAACATTTGTTTAGAAAGATTCCACCTGAGTTTTAGGGTCCAAGTTGTGTGAGGACCCACAGAAGTTCATTGATGAGGTCAAGAAAATATTTGTAGTTATTCAAGTAACTGGAGTGATAGGGTGAAATTAGCATCCAACCAGCTTAAGGATGTGATGCACATATGGTTCACTCAGTGTAAAGACAACAGAGACTACTTTGTCTTTTGTAACTCAGTATAGCACGAAGCTTTAATATTAGTCCAGAAACTCTCTCAGAACCTTTCTTAGTCTCTACTCCAGTAGGTGACCCAGTTATAGCTAGATGAGTATACATAAATTGCCCTATCACAGTCTCTCAGAAAGTCACCTCAGCAGATCTAGTAGAGTTAGAAATGGTAGACTTCGAAGTCATTCTAGGCACGGATTGGTTACACTCATGTTATGCCTCAGTCGATTGTAGAACTAGGATTGTTCATTTTCAGTTTCCAGATGAACCAATCTTAGATGGAAGGGTAGTAGCTCAGCGCCTATGGGTCGATTTATTTCTTACCTTAAGGCTAGAAAGATGATATCTAAGGGTTATTTGTATCATATAGTTATGGTTAAGGATTCTAGCCTTCAAACCCCAACTCTTAAGTCAGTTCCAGTAGTTTGTGTGTTTCCAGAAGTGTTTCCAGAAGATCTTCCCAGAGTCCCTCCCAAAAGGGAAATTTACTTTGGAATTGATCTTCTTCCAGATACCCAGCCTATTTCTGTTCCTCCTTACAGAATGGCTCCATCAGAGCTTAAGGAATTGAAAGACCAGTTGAAAGACCTTCTAGATAAGGGTTTCATCAAACCTAGTATTTCACCATGGGGTGCACCAGTGTTGTTCGTAAAGAAGAAAGATGGTTCTCTCAGAATTTGCATTGACTATAGACAGTTGAACAAGGTCACAATCAAGAATAAGTATCCCATCCCCAGGATTGATGACTTGTTTAACCAACTTTAGGGTGCTAGTCATTTCTCAAAGATAGACCTCAGATCGAGTTATCATCAGCTCAGAGTCAGAGATAGTGACATTCTGAAAACAGCCTTCAGAACTCGATATGGTCATTATGAATTTGAAGTTATGTCATTTGGACTAACAAATTCTCCTGCAGATTTCATGGATTTGATGAACAGAGTGTTCAAACAGTACTTGGACTTGTTCGTTATCGTCTTCATTGATGATATCCTTATTTACTCTAGGAATGAGGAAGAACATGCAAGTCATTTGAGAGTTGTTCTGCAAACTCTCAAAGATCGCCAGTTATTCGCTAAGTTTAGCAAATGTGAGTTCTGGTTGCAATCTGTTGCTTTCCTTGGTCACATTGTATCTAGAGAAGGGATCCGAGTGGATTCATAGAAGATAGAAGCAGTAAAACAATGGCCCAGACCTACCTCTGCTACAGATATCAGAAGTTTCTTAGGTCTAGCGGGTTATTACAGAAGGTTCGTGGAAGGATTTTCATCCATAGTCTCACCATTGACTAGGTTGACACAGAAGATGGTGAAATTTCAATGGTCCGATGATTGTGAGAAAAGTTTTGCAGAGTTGAAAACTAGATTGACTACATCTCCTGTTTTGACTCTACCAGAGGGGTCAGATGGTTATGTGATCTATTGCGACGCATGCAGAGTTGGCCTTGGTTGTGTATTGATGCAGCGAGATAATGTTATAGCTTATGCTTCTAGACAGCTTAAGGTGCATGAAAAGAACTATCTAACTCATGACCTCGATCTTGTAGTAGTGGTGTTTGCACTCAAGATCTGGAGACACTACTTGTATGGTGTTCATGTTGATGTTTTCACTGACTATAAGAGCCTTCAGTATGTGTTCACCCAGAAAGAGTTGAATCTTCGCCAGAGGAGATGGCTTGAGTTCCTTAAAGATTATGATATGAGTGTGCATTATCATCCTGGTAAGGCGAATGTAGTAGAAAACGCTCTTAGTAGATTGTCTATGGGTAGTGTAGCCCATGTTGAGGAAGAAAGGAAGGAGCTAGTGAAGGATGTTCACAGGATTGCTCGCTTCGGAGTTCGCCTTATGAGCATATCAGACAGCGGTGTAACAGTTCAGAATGGGGCAGAATCGTCTTTGGTAGTGGAGGTTAAGGAATAGCAAGAAAGTGATCTAATCTTGCTTGAACTAAAAGGTGCAGTCCACAATCAGAGAGTGGAGGTTTTCTCCCAAGGGGGAGATGGCATACTTTGCTACCAGGGTAGATTGTGTGTTCCTGATGTGGGCGAGTTGAGACAACATATTCTTTCATAATCGCATAACTCCAGGTATTCTTTTCATCCAGGTGCCACTAAGATGTACCACGATGTGCGGGAAGTCTATTGGTGGAATGGAATGAAGAGGGATATAGCAGATTTTGTGAGTAAGTGCCCCAATTGTCAGCAGGTCAAGGTAGAACATCAGAAACCAGGGGGTATGACTCAGGAGATCGACATTCCTACTTGTAAGTGGGAAGTAATCAATATGGATTTCATCACAGGGTTACCGCGTACTCGCATACAATATGACTCCATTTGGGTGATAGTTAATAGGATGACTAAGTCTTCTCGCTTTTTGACAGTCAAGACTATATATTCGGCAGAGGACTATGCCAAGCTTTACATTAATGAAATTTTGAGGCTACATGGAGTTCCTTTATCTATGATGTCATATAGAGGTCCTCAGTTTACCTCTCATTTCTGGAAGTCATTTCAGAAGGGTCTCGGTACTCAAGTTAACCTTAGCATAGCATTTCATCTGTAGACGGATGGACAGATAGAGCGTACCATTCAGACCATAGAGGATATCACTACACCACTTTAGGCCTACGGCCACACTTATTCTTGATAACACTTTTAAATTGTTGCCTAAAATACTTTTGGGGACGCTTTTAAAGCGTAGCCCAAAGTTTTTAACATTTAGCTTTTATTATATTGACAACACTTGTAAAGTGTACTCTTTAATGGTATAAGCTACACTTTGTAAGTTTTGTTACAATATGATATATTTGGCAACAACTATTTACATATATGGCCACACTTTTAAAGTGTTCCATTATTATAATTTTAAAAACAACACCTTACAAATGTGGCCTAAAACGTTTCACTAAAATATCATATTTCCTCCAACAGTTTTAGCTCTCCCTCTTATTTTTATTGAGAAAAAAATAATCATAAAACACTAAAATATATTTTTCCCCAAATCAGAAGCGAAGAACTGATGATGAGTAGAAGATCGCTTTTCACACAGAACACGTTGAGGAGCTGAAGAGATGAAGATGGAACATAGAGCTGAAGATCGAACATAGAGCTGAAGAGCTGAAGATCGAACAGAGAGGGGAAGAGTATCTATCACGATTCCGTTTGTCTCGCTCCCCTTATAGTCTTTATGATTCAGTTACTTTTTTGTTTGTTGGTTTATTCATTGTATTCTCTTTAGTGTTAGTTTTTTTAAACTTCATTGCTGAAACACATTTTTGGGATGCGGGTTTTTGTGGGTTTGCCGTTCTTGTTTTCTGATAGGTTAAATTACATGGGTGTAGAGTTTGAGCTTGAGTAGGTTAATGTATTTTGCATTCACTTAAGTGATAATCTTTTGAAACTTCATTGTGAATAATCCCTTTATGTGAGAATGTTAACTCTATTATGACAATTTCTTTTTGGGATGTGGGTTTTTTTTCTTATAAAATTCTTTGTTGTTCTGTTAGTTTTAGTCGCATAGGTATAGGATTTGAGCTAGAATGAGTTCATGTATCCAATATTCACTTCAGTGGTAATCTGTTCAAAGTTTATTGTGACAATTCCTTTTTCGGATCTGTTTTTTTTCTATTCCTTTTTTTGTCCTTCTGTTAGTTTAAATTACATGGGTTTAGAATTTGAGCTTGAATAGGTCTTTTTTGCTTTTACCATTTTTGATGTTCTGATAACTTAAACGACATACTAATAGAATTTGAGCAGGAAAAGGTTTGTGTATTCAACATTACCTTTAAGGTTAATCTCTTCAAAGTTCAGTGTGAAAATCCAGTTTGGGATGTGGGTCTTCTGGATTTTACAACTCTTTTTCTTTTCTGTTAGCTTAAGCGGCATTGGTATAAAATCTGAGCTAGAATAAGTTCATGTTCTGATGAAGTAATTCAATTGGCAGTGGATGTATTTAGTAGAGTATTGAACTTTGTCTTCTCTTTAATATCTATGATTTGATTCCTTTTATTTGCTGATTCATGTATTTTTTTTCCAGTTTAAATCACTTCAAACATCACTATGAAAATCTCTTTAGGGATGTGGCCTTTTTGTTGCTCCTTATTTCTTGATGTTCTATTAACTTAAATGACATATGTGTACAATTTAGTTGGAATAGGTTGATATATTCACTTTAGTGTTAATCTCTTCTAGCTTCACCGTGAAATTCCCCTTAGGGATGTAGTTTTTAAATATTTTCCCCCATGTCTTTCCATTCCACTAACTTAAACAACATAGTATAGAATTTGAGTTGGAATAGATTCATGTGTCAGTATTCACTTCATTGTAAATCCATTTGAACTTCCTTGTGAAGATTCCTTTTCCATATGTATTTTTATTGATCTTTTCTCTTTCTTGTTGTTCTGCTAGCTTAAACTACATGATATATTGTTCATGATTTGTTAAAGTTTGCCTTTATAACCTTGATGCCAGGCTTTCTCATTCTATTTTTTTCTTTGCCTCTGTTTATGTGTGAATAAGTCAAAACAAGAATAAGTTTATTTCAAAACTAATCCTATTTGGTTTAAGAGCTCTTGGTTGTCTATGTCTTGTTGTCTTAGCTTGAATCCTTAGTTTGTGATTAGTCACTGCTCTATTTAGTTCTTCTTGTTGATTTTTTAGTCTCTACATGAATTGCTCCAACTTTGTTTTCTTCCTCACTGATGATTACGTCAAAGAAGAGAAGTTTGTTAATGCTAAATGTGATCCTCTTCCACACACTGATGTGTCTACTGAGGTACTTGAGGCAGTACTACCAGAGTCAATTGAGTCTAATTTGAGTCGGATACAACATTCTTCTGAAAGTACACATTATGACAAAAAAAATTCTGAGTTTTTGAAATGCCCCTTTTATATTCCCATCTTCTGTTTCGTCTGCTTGCTGCTCTATAGATAATCAATAAAACTGTTAGTTTTCTTTATGCTCTTGCTCTTTCCTTCTTGTTTTTCTATTCCCAGAAAGCAACCGCAATCCATTTCTCTCGCACTAATGGGTTGTGGCTTATATTTGTCTAATGTTGGTTATTGTATTTTATTTGGAATGTTGGTGTATATGATGTTCTCTCTAGTGCTCTAATAGGTCTAGCAAGGATTTGGATGCTTCTCTCACCATGCTCTTGGATGATTTCTGGTATGAACCTCCATCTTTTTAACCTTTTTTTCTAATTTGCATGCGTCATTGATTATTAGTGTGTTTTATTTTAAAAAAACTATTATAAGTGTATCATCATTGGTATTTGCTATTTTAAGCGGATTTTGAACTGCGAACAACAAAATCAGAAAGCTACAATAATGATTTAGTTTGTGATTAGTCACTGCTAACAATCATTTTCGAAGGATAACTTTAAATGATATCCTATTTGATTCCATCAACATCACTATAGTATTGTTATTCAAAGAGAGAATCCTGAAGAAATCCCCTCCAGTTAACATTTGTTATGTTCTTTGCAGAAGCACGTTTAAACATGGGAGGAGGGAAACCTACGACATCGTTAGAACGACAATCACAATTTTCTTCAAACCATAATCATAACACTGCAACCTTGAACTCACACTCATCTCCCCAGTCAATGACTTTCTTTCATTGATAATAATGCTTCTTATTTGTCTTGACGTTTTGGCTTATAATTTCATTCCTAACTCTTCAAATACAATGCAGGATACCATCACCTATGGAGAATCATGGTTTCATACATATGATAACATGGGCTAAGAATGCACCGTAGATGATGAGAAGCAGATGATTTTTTTGTTAAGAAATAGTCACCTTCACAATCCATAGGTTTGTCTTGCTTAATTTTGATAATTGCGTTTCTTAGTACTCTGCTTCTGTCATTTACCATCCAGAGGATTAACTAGCACAGTCTTCACTCAGTTTTTCTAGCCTGTTATTTGAGGCAGAAGCTATCTTTCCCTAGATATCATGTGGGCAAGATATCTATATAAAGTTTGACTCTTCTGAGAGAGATATAAGATCATGAATTTAATTGTAGATGGAGAACTACTCTGATATCTTGGAACTTATTTTGATAAATAAGGTTTTTGAACACCTGCTGGCAACTTCACAATTTTGACATATTTATTTAGCAATAAATAGAAATATTTAGGTTATGAATCCATCCTTTATTCAAGTAGTGTAAAAAGTACATCTCAGTAGTTTGATTTTCTTTGAACAATACAATATGTAGTTTTCCAAGTTCCTTAGTAGTAAGTACACTTTGCAAATTGAGCAATATTACCTCTAAACAGTAAATTGAGAGTAACAAGATTAGTAACCTAGAGCAAGTAATGAATAACAGATATTTAAAGCATGAATGATTATATAAACTACTGCAATCTGGACTTCTTTCCTCTTCAATAAATGTTGCAATATGGAACTTGTTGACTATTCTATAACCATCGCAATCTGATTTATGTAGGGAAATGGAGGTGAACAAATTTGAAGTGGATGATGAAGAGTTTTTAAACTATTGTAAAAGTTTAAATACATTATATTTGATTTTGTGAAATATATTCATTGGTGGAATATATTGAATTATTGTGTACACATTTAGAATATTGCTTTATAAGTATGTGTATGTACAAAACATATATTATGTTTTAAAGTTTATGGAAAATCTATAAATTTGAAATACTTATTAGCTAATTTAATGCTTGACATTATTTATTGTAAAAAAATATTTGTGTATTTTAATTAGAAATTGTGCATATAAATTCTGTATGCATATGGGCAAAGACTACACTTCAAAGTGTTGTCATATATTAGATATTAAAGGCAACACTTCATAATTGTGGGCAATATGGTAGCAAAGGCCACGCTTAAAAGTGTAGCTGGTAAGGTAACACTTTTAAGCGTAGCTGCAAAGCGTGGTCTTTTTACCTTTAAGGCTACGCTTAAAAGTGTAGCTGATAAGGCAACACTTTTAAGCGTAGCTGCAAAAGTGTGGCCTTTTTGCCTTTTGGCAACGCTTTTAAGTGCAACTGCTAAGGCAAAGTGTTGCCTCAACTCTAAGGTTACGGGGCTTTCAGCCTCCCCTGAAAAAGTGTGGCTTAAAGTCAAAAAGTGTGGCCTTTTCATAGTTTAGGCCACACTTTTCTAGGGTGGTTTTTGACATAAAATGTTGTAGTTTATGTTGAGGGCTTGTGTGATCGATTTCAAAGGTAGTTGGGATGATCACCTTCCTCTTATTGAGTTCGCTTACAACAATAACTACCATTCCAACATTCAGATGGCCCCTTATGAGACTTTATATGGGCGTAGATGTAGATCTCTTGTTGGTTGATTTGAAGTAGGTGAAGCAGCCTTGATAGGGCCAGATTCAGTCCTTTATGCTATGGAGAAAGTGCAAATCATTAGAGATAGACTTAAGACAGCCCAAAGTCATCAGAAATCTTATGCAGATGTAAGGAGAAGGGAACTAGAGTTCCAAGTTGATGATTGGGTTTTTCTGAAAGTCTCACCTATGAAAGGGGTGATGATATTTGGAAAAAAAGGGAAGCTCAGTCCTAGATATGTAGGCCCTGACAAGATCTTGAAAAGGGTTTGCAAGGTGGCATATGAGTTAGACTTGCCAGCAGAATTAGCAGCAGTGCATCCGATCTTCCACATCTCACTCTTGAAGAAGTGTGTGGGTGATCCAGCCTCTATAGTGCCATTGGAGAGTGTGGCGGTGAAAGATAGTGTTTCTTATGAGGATGTACCAGTTGAGATTCTGGACGGTCAAGTCTGAAGGTTGAGAAACAATGAAGTCGCTTCAGTCAAGGTTTTGTGGAGGAGTCAGTCCATAGAGGGAGCTACTTGGGAAGCAGAAGCAGCCATGAAAGCCAAGTATCCTCACCTTTTTCCTTCCGATTCCACTCCAGCTTGAGGTAATAGTTCCTCTTTAGTTTTTTCAGTCATTCATGCGCAAATTCAGTCTTAAAATCATGTTCCCTCAGTTTGTACTTGCATTTTCAGCATATTTGCATGTTCTCGGAACTCAATTCAGTCAGAAAATCAGTTCAGAGTGTTTAGTAGTATGGTTTACATCTCTCTCCCTCTATTTCAGCTAGTTTAGTCTTCATTCGAGGACGAATGTTCCCAAGGGGGAGATAATGTAACACCCCGTAGCCAAAACATACCAAAAATCAGTTTTTCAGAAAATCTACAAGTACAACTGACGCGCCATCGACGGACTGTAGCCTGACCCACGGTCCATCCTGCACAACCGTCAATAGGATCAGACACTCCCAAAAAAATCATAGCCCAGGAAAATTTGTTAAGTGTTGGTCGACGGACGTACTTACGGTCCGTAAGTCATACTACGGTCCATACTCCATGACCGTCAATCAAGACTCCCTTCACCCACTCTCTGACAAGAGCCACGGATGACCAGAACGGTCCGTAGATAGACCCACTGTCCGTAGGTCTGACAGTAGGTTGGATTTAGCAGACAGTTAAGGGGGGGACTGCAGTTGGGTCAAATTCAAATGGTTATAACTCTTAGCACAAAATGAATTAGGTGTCCCATAACCTACCCACAGATAGATAATTGAATTATCTTTCCATATCCACCAACCTTGCTAAAATCAGACCTTCGAGTAAAAGTTTATGTCCGTATTGGTAAAGGCTCGTCGAATAGGCCCAACCGACGGACCAACCGACGGGGCGTGGATCCACCTACGGACCGTCTGTCCTGGCCGTAGGTTGGTCCAACAACAACTTTCCCAGGGGTCTTTTGAACCTTTCCCACTTCGTTTAAACCCTAATATACGTCGTTTTGACCCTAAATCATCAGATTTTAGTAAGTTTAAGGCTAGAAACATGATTAAAACATATCTAAGTCAAATCATTAAAACAAAATTTAGAAAATTAGAAGAAAGAGAGGAGAAAAAGCTCAAGAACCATAGTTCAAGAACACCACAAGCTCCAACAGTTCCATCCCCGAAACATAAGTATTTTTCCGTGAATTTCATCACCAGGTATATGGGATTTCACTAGTGGGTTCCTTTCACCCATTGGATCCCTAGTTTTCAGTCAGATTCTTGATTCTCATATCATGATTTGACCTAGGATTTCTAGAACTTTAGCAGAACTTCATGAATTTATTTGTTATATGTTCCAAATCAGATTATCATGTTATTATACAGTTTATTGCATGAATTTCAGAACCCTAGCTTTGTATTTTTTAGTTCTTGAATTACACATGCTAGGTCAGATATTTCAGTTACTTCAGATATACATGTCTCAGTTATTAATGCATCATTATTAGATTAAATGTTGCATTCTCAATTTGCATGTTCAGTTTTGAGCAATCCAGTATTTTACATAAATTCAGACATAACCAGCTAACTACATAAATCAATGGGAGTAGCATAATATCGAGTTGGACTAGGGTTCAGCGTACCCAATTAGTCCCAGAACTACTAGCTAAGTAGGTTTTAAGTCCCCTATGTGGGAAATCAGTTTAGTGATCACGCCAGCATGCCTTTATACCTTTGGCAGGGTATATTAGGTCCTCTCGATGGAGCGTATACATCGGACTCCACATTTAGCTCATGTGGTTTAATTATCGGTTATTAGTAGCTCCCACAGATCAGTCAAACTCTCTGCATTGACCATTAATCAGTATATTCAGTATTAAGTTTCAGCATGTTATAAATTGGTCATTGCATTCAGTTACCTCAGAAATTCAATATATTATGTTCAGTTTATTATAACTGCTTTTTTGCTTGTTCAGTTATGTTTTATTTCAGCTTTACTCTATCCTACATGCTCAGTACCTTCAAGTACTGACGCATACGTGCGCTACATCTTCTCGTGATGTAGGTTCAGGTTCTTAGCATCTAGATCACGCATAATCGATTTCTGATCTCCAGTTCAGCAGATTCAGTGGTGAGTCCGCATTCTCCGAGGACAACAATCATGAGTGTCATTTCAGTCTTTAGTCATTTAGTTTCAGTTTTTGCTATATTTAGCTGGGGCTTGTCCCAGTATTTCTAGTCCAGTTTAGAGGCTTATTTCAGACATAGTTAGTTTCAGCTTAGCGTTGAGTTGATATTTCTTTGTATTAAACTCATCATTTTTCATATATCTCAGATTTAGCATATGGGTATTCCCCATATTTTCATTTTAAGTATGATTTAGCTTCCACAACAATTTATATTCTTTAGTATGCTCATGATCATGCCTGCAGGGTTAGCTTTGGATCACTTGTGGTCCTAGATTTCGTGTCCGTGTCTCGGGGGTAGCTTGGGGCGTGACATCTTAGAACCATTAGAGTTAACTTTTGAGTTGAGGTACTAATGTAAGTCCTTATATTATAGAGTTGTAATTTGAAACTACTCTTTTACATTAGTAGAGAATTGGTTGCTGAAATCCTACACACTATCGGTTGCGGTTTTATTCCCTTGGGTAAGAAAATTTTCCTCAGTAAATCAATTGTTGTTTATTTTATGTTATAGTACGACTTGAGGAACCAAATTCCTAAAGATAATTGTTTGTTCATAGTTTACTTTCAATTTGTTTTCCTTTTGAAATTTCGATAAAATAAGTTGTTCTTTAGATTCTGTACTCATAAATATAGTGAGAAATTTAATATCGTTAATCTAGTTTGCTTGGGGTTGAGGCCATAAAGTTGTTGTTACTCTTGAAATGGAAATAATGTTGCACTTGTATCATACATTGTTGTAATTTACCTCATTTAATTAGGCTCACTCACGTAAATATATTTATGGACCGTTGAGGCAATTAAATATAATTTTGGTGTTAAATTTACTGTCGTTTTGACTTTAAAATTTACTTATTACCTGTCCAATAAAAAATTGAGTAGGAATTTCATTTTTATATAGGGAAAAGGAGAAATATTCCCCCAAACATTGATATATTGTACGTGTATACCCTCCTTATACTTTTCATCCATCTTAGCCCTTGTGGTCCAATAATCTATTCACGTTGCCCCTCCAACTAATGGCACCCTCTATGTGTACACATGGTGAAAGCCTAAGCCACGACCGGTTGACAAATTCTTTTGAAGGAAATACTATGAACCAGCCCCATAACACAATAAACCCACCCAATTTGTGGGTAAAATATACTCATAAAATCTAATGAATATACCCAAATCCTAGGTCACTTTCGTTCATCTCACAAACCCTAGACTAGTTCATCAGATTTTACAGAGTTCATCGGTGTAGTTGCGGCCTCAAATGCAGAAGGTTTCTTAGAAAAACACATCAATGTATCATTTTGTCAAGCCTCGTCCTTAAATGCACTCGAAGGGTTAGAGGATTCATAAGCTAAAGTTGTATGTATGCTATTGCTGCTTGTGGTGCCCAGATGCAAATGTTGATGCCTTTTTTGGTTGCTTTTGTTAGTGGAGGTTAATGAGTTGTAGTCTTTTTCAGCATTTGAAATTTTGCTTGAAGCAAGATTACCGTCATGTTTCTCTTTAGTTGTTGTTTGTGACTCCTGATCACTCTACCAGTTTTGAACATTAGGTACATGTATTCTATATGTGCTCATTGCGTGGCTGCATAAGAGGAAGTTGTTTAGATCTAAACGTATCGCAAAAAAGAAAAGCTTGGGAGTTTCTAACACTTCAAAAACTAGTAGGTTAAACAAGAGCTTGATGTTAGGATTAGAGCCTTGAATGTACCTCCTCGTACCATAAAATAAATGTTTTTGTATTAGAATGTCAAGGTTCAAACCCCAAGTACCAACCATGGGTCCTTGAGGAGGACCCTAAGCAGGTTGCCTGGGCAATGACCCACGCAGGACACCCATGCCATGTAGGTCCTCCCACGTCTCGTGGGTTAAGGGAACTAGTTTAAGGCTCCAAGAACTAGTCCAAAAACCTCCACCCACGTTTCACCAGCATGCCACGTGGGTCCATACACGAACAGTGGTCGTGTGGTCATACATGAGGTGTGAAACTGCCATTTAGCAGTTAGGCTTAGGGGCATTATGGGGTTTTCCAGTTTTAGTTAATATTATGTGACATCGTTTTATACAAATTTAGACTAACTATATAAGGTTTTTTAAGTCCCTAAGTTGAGTCATCTTTCTCATAATTCCAAATCCCAAACGAAATACCCAAACCCTCTCAACAAATTTTCTCTCTACAATTCCAAGGAACAAGAAGAAGGAATGTGAATCTAGGGTTTAAGGATCAAGCTTTTCTTCTCAATTTCATTGGAATTCATAGCTAAGGTATGGTATCTTTTCATCCATTGATAGAATTTACCCATGTAGTCCTCTCAAAACTTAGTTTTGAAGATAGAAATTCCCCAAAAAGCAATAGTTTGACTCCCAGTCATGGATTCCTTTCAAAAATGATTCTACCGGTTTAATTACTTTATTTTATTATTTGATTGTTGATTTATTATGGTTTTATATTTAAATATCCCAAGAATCCGTGAAATTTCCATATTTTCAATTTATGACCTTGTGATGTGGGTGAATTGTAAAGAAGAGTCGTATGGGGTTATGCTCATAGTAATTGAACTAATTGAATTATGTTATCATCCACGTCGAATGTAGTTATTGTAGATGTATTAATTGAATATTATATATGGTCCTTGAAGGTAAAGTATGAGAATTATGCATGATTATGAGTTATATGTATATCCTTTAAGAGCACTTTGAGAGTAAATTTAATATGATTACGATCTAGTTTTTGTGTTGTTGAAAGGTTATCCTTATGTACACAATTCTGTATGAATATGATAGGATGTGAATGGTTTTCTCACACTATGATGATTCTAAGGTTGAAAGGCTATTCTCACCAATTGAATCTATGAGCTATAGTATGAATTGTGTTGGATTAAGTGTCAAGACATTCTTTCATGAATAAAAACTTATGTCAAGACTGAATATGTAATCCATGAGAATTAATGCTTAGCACCGAGTGGATATGAATATGAGATGGAGGCTTATGCAATAGTTGAGTTCAGTTTACTAATAAATATGTTTATACTAGTTGAGTCCTGCTTTTAAATGGGTTGCTTCTATGGTAGTTGAGTTTGGGTTCCCAAAGTATGTATCTCATGAGATGGAAACCTTCTACCTTGGTTGAGTTCAGGTTTATAGTAGCAATCCCATTATCCCATAAACTATGTGCCCACATAGGTAGTTAGCTAGTGGATCCATCTAAGCTAAGAGTATGGTTCTACCTTAGGCAAGTAGGACAATTTCAGTGTGGGGTAGACACCTAATACCATGCTAAAATCATATGGTCTATGTTGGTTAAGGCTTATTCCCCATTATAATATTATGAAAAAGGATGAATTATGAACTATAGCTACTAAACAAACTTTACTTAGTATGGGTGTGATTATTGTATCTTATTCATGCATTCCACAACTATGCTTTGAGTGTACTTATCGTATGTTCCTTTTATGATATGATATGTAAGTTGATTATGCTTATGACATATGCTTTTCCAGTATCTTCAAGATGATTCTTTGACTTGGCATATGACATGATTTCTACTAAAATTTCCCTTTTAGAATGTTTTTCATGAATTCATGCAAGGCTATCATTCTTTGTGCATTCTTGTACTAACTCATATTTTTCTACACTTTACCCAAGTGTAGGTCCTAGTTCTCAAGGTTGTTCCCATTGTGGCTACAGCTTAGAATTGATCATTTCTCCTTAATTGTTGGCGAGTCCTCATGATTCGAGGACATATATTGTCATTTCATAGTTTAATTTTTGTATTTGACTTTTGGATTTGTTGTAGGGGATCTGAACCTATTTTGATTAAAGTGTTGTAATAGATGGATAATTGAGACAAGTCTAGACTTATTCTTTACTTTATAAATCTTTTTAGACTTGAAATGTATTTTAACTGTTTATTGGCCTATGCTTATGTTGTGATATTCTATGTTTCTTAAATGATGCCTTTCTGGGTTCTATGTGCCTTGTTACGTTTAGGGGTACCCTTGGGTCATGAAAAAACTAACAATTAGAGAACAAGGTTTAGAATGATTTTAGGATGATGTCTCATATGCCACGTCTAGTAGAGTGTTGTTCATATGTGTGAAACGGGCCACATTTATGAATGAGAGGCTATAAGATGTTTAGTAAATTTCACTTCTTTCATTAATTTTATGTTGTGCTTTAGAGTTTTACTCTTTAAAAATTCCCTCTCCTAATCCTTCTTTTGAATAATCAAGAAATTAATACACAAAGGGCTAACACAAGAGGAGTGGAGGGTGACAATGTGAATGAAGTAGCTCCTCCTAAGCTAATCAAGCTCTGGGTGACCCTTTGGTTGAGAATGTGACCCATGTGGAGTTTAGGTCTACTATCCAAATATTGACTCAAGTCATTATGGATCAAGCAAAGAGAGAAGTTGTAGCTCTTGTGCATCTTAATTTGAATTTGGCTGCTTCTAGGGTGAAATATTTCGCTAAAATGAACCCTCTCAAATTTCATGGAAGAGGGAAAGACTCGTAGGAGCGAGCCTGGTTAAATAGGAAATATTCAAATCAATAATTATTGATAGATTCTTTCCCGAGACTTGACAGAGGCTAAGGTGGAAGAATTCATTAACCGTAGGTAAGGTAGCATTAATGTTAAGGAGTATGCCTTGAAATTTATACAACTATCCAAGTTGTTCCATCTATGGTGGCAGATTTGAGGGATGGGATGAATAGGTTTTTGACGGGTCTGTCTTACTTGGTTGAAGAAAAATGTCGTACGACAATGCTCTTTCATGAGATGGATATCTCAAGGCTTATGGTGTATGCTCAAAAAATTGAGGAGTCATAACTCAAGAAAAAGAATAGAGAGGTGAAAAGAGCTTGAATCAGTGATGGGAACTTTTACAATGCTAGGTCTGATGGACAAGGTCAACCAAGGGTTAGACAAAGGTTCTCCAACCAAGGCTTCTCTAGTGCTCCAAGGGTCAACAAAGATAGGGTTTCCAACCCTAATACTCAAAGAGGTAATAGTGGTGGTTCCTATGTTGCTAGGCCTAATTGTGCAAAATATGGAGGAAAACATGATAAAAATTCCTTGTTGGTACTGAAAGGTGTTTTAATTTTCGAAGGTTGTTCACAAGATGAGAGATTGTCCAAACGGTTCAAACTCCAACTCTCCAAAGAAAAACCACTTTTATGCTCTTCAATCCGGTGGTGACTAAAAGAGCTCCCCGGATGTGGTGATAGGTATGTTAAAAGTCATTTCTACTGATGTATATGCTTTGTTACACCCCATTCTACTTTTTCCTTTGTCACACCTTTCATGTCCATGAAGTTTGAAATACTCCCTGAAGTATTAGTAGAACCTTTTTTGGTCTCTACCCTGGTTGGAGACTCATTGGTGGCTAAAAGAGTCTATAGAAGTTGTACCATTTCTTTGTCCCATAGAGTTTCTTTGGTGGATTTTGTAGAATTATATATGTTTGACTTTTATATGATTTTAGGTATGGATTGGTTGCATGCATGCCCCAATCGATTGTAGGATTCGGGTGGTTAGATTACAATTTCCAAACGAGCCTATTTTAAAGTGGAAAGGGGAAGTTCTATACCTAGAGGTCAATTAGTTTCTTGACTTAAAGCTAAAAATATGATCTCCAAAGGGTGTATTACCATCTTTTTAGAGTGATGGATGTGGAGTCCAAAACCCTTCTCTAGAGTTGGTTCTGGTAGTGAATGAGTTCCTAGAAGTTTCCCCCGATGATTTTCCCGATATTCTTCGCGAGCCATAAATATATATTTTTTTATTGACCTTTTACTGAATACACAACCTATCTCCATTCCTCCTTATAGAATGGCACAGACCAAGTTGTAAGAGCAATGAAAGGATTTGTGAGACAAAGGTTTTATCTGACCGAGTATCTCACCGTGGGGTGATTTGGTGTTGTTTGTTAGAAAAAAGGATGTGTATCATAGAATGTGTAGTGATTATCAACAATTGAATAAAGTGACCATAAAGAAATTATATCCATTTTCGAGAATTGATGACTTGTCTGACCAACTTCAAGGGGGCTAGTTACATCTCAAAGATATCTTTATTCGGGTTATTACCAATAAAGGGTGCGATGGATTGATATTTCAAAGACAGTCTTTAGGACTCGGTATGGTCATTATGCGTTTTTGGTAATGTCGTTTGGGTTAACTAATTCTCTGGTGGAATTTATGTATTTGATAAATAGAGTTTTTAGGCAATACATAGACATGTTTAAGATTGTGTTTATCAATGATATCTTAATCTATTCGAGGAGTGAGGATGAATACATACACCATTTGAGAATTTTATTGCATGTTCTTAAGGGCCAACAACTTTTCGCGAAGTTTAGAAACTATGAATTTTGGTTAAGGTCCATATCTTTCCTTGGTCATATTGCATCAAGCAAGGGTATTGCGGTAGATCCTAAGAAGACGTATGTGGTCAACTGTTGGCTTAGACCTCTAACTCCTTCCAACATTAGAAAATTTTTGGGTTTGGACGGTTACTATAGGAGGTTTGTTAAGGGGTTTTCCTCCATTGCGTCTATGTTACGACTTTGACTTAGAAGAAACGTAAGTTTGAGTGGTTGGAGGCTTGTGAGAAAAGCTTCCAAGAGTTAAAATATACACTTTTATCTGCTTCAGTGATAACCATACTAAAGGGTACATGTGGTTTTGTTGTATATTGTAACGCCTCTAGAGTGGGATTTATATGTGTACTCATGCAAAATGGTGAGCTCGTTGCCTATGCTTCAAGGCAACTTAAGTTAAATGAGAAGAATTATCCTATCCATGATCTTGAATTAGTGGTGGTTGTGTTTTTCATGAAAATATGGAGATAATACTTGCATGGAGTCCATGTGGATGATTTCACCGATCACAAAAGTCATCAATATGTTTTTAGTAAAAAGGACTTGATTTTTCGTCAAAGAAGGTGGTTAGAGTTATTAAAGGATGATGATATGAATGTCCTTTATCACCCCGTCAAAGCTAATATTGTAGTAGATGCACTTAGTAGGATGTCCATGGGTAGTGTAGCGCATGTAGAGGGTGAAAAGGTGCATAGATTGGCCCGACTAGGTATCTAACTAGTGGATTCCACCAAGGGTGGTGCCATGGTCCATAATGGTTTCTAATCATCCTTTGTAATGGATGTGAAGTTGATACAAGGCCTTGATCCTATATTAGTTGAATTGAAAGAGTCGGTACTAAAGAATTCCATTGAGTCTTTCTCCCAAGGAGGAGATGGGGTGCTTATGTACCAGGGTCAATTATATGGTTCGGATGTTGATGGGTTGAGGAAACAAATTATAAAAGAAGCACATAGTTCTCGATATTCTATTCATCCGGGGGCCACCAAGATTTGTCATGACTTACGAGAAGTCTATTGGTGGAATGGTATGAAAATAGATATGACGAGGTTTGTAGACAATTGTCCTAATTGTCAACAAGTTAAGGTGGAGCATTAAAGGTTGGGAGGCTTGTCCAAAAATATAAGTATTCTGTCATGACTGGGGAGCACCCCTAGACGTAACTGGCGTTTTCGTCCTCGAAGAGTCCTTAGACAAGCCCTTAGCATACATAATTGCATTTCATAGGTAATTAAAATACAAAACAAATAAAAACTTTACATACGAAGTTTACATAGACTTCTCATTTGTTAAAAATAGTCTACAATCGTCTCACACATAACAATTTAAGATAGGAGTACAAAATTTGGGACATATCCCTTACAACATTACAAAATGTTTCATAAGAGAGTACAACATAGACTTTACAGTATAGGCAATAGAACAATGTATTTAGACTAATCAAATATTAACAACTAGAATGGTAGGCTTCGTCCTCGGACAAGAGGACTCACAAACTTGGGAATCTATCCAAGCTTCTTGAGATTTGACCTTGAAACTCTTCGATGTCCCAAACCTACATTTTTATAGAAATAGAGAGAATATGGGTTAGTACAAACCACATGTACCAAGCATGGATATATGCAAGTAAACCACTTTAAAACATGCACAAAGGGACATTTTAGTTATAAGAATGCCAAGATACTTTAAAAGATTTCATGCACATTCCAAGAATATAGTCAAGTCCACAACATAATCACAATAAGACATTTTCATATTTCACGTTCAAGAGAAACATCATAATAAAGCCATAAGCCACATTTCATCAATACATTACAAGACCTTACCCATAATCCCAATTCAAGGTCACTAGTGCAATGTCCATGTGAAGCCCCATAACCCCACCACATAAATTAAGTTAGCTAGCAAAGAGACCATAAGCATTGCCTTTACAGTATAAGACATCATAACAAGTGTAGTCAACCTCATACATAACAATTTAGATCAGCATCACGTATACCAAGTGAATGCAACATCATATGAGACCAACATGATATAGAATCAACATTATGCCTTTCATTCATAACATATGTATATAAATAAATCACCCTAGGTATCCGCTCAAGGTCAACATGTGCAATGTATAGGTAAAGTCTCATTCCCTTACCTACCCTAGTACACCTCTCAAGTCATCCTAGTTATTATGCACCTTTTTACTTTCATTCATTCATTTTACTTTCGGAAAACTCTGCCATAACTGACATGAGACCATGTGAGCTAAACATGGAATATGATGTCAACCCCTCACACCGAATGGAGGGAAGCCTACTTGCCAAGGTAGGATATATACATCATAATAACATCTATGTGGATCCACTAGCAAGGTTTCCTATGGGGCACATAGTTAAGGAACTAGGAGGTTGTTACTAGAAACCCCTCTTGATGCTAATTAGCATTTTAGTTTCCACCTCATGAAAGACATAGTGTGAACCTCCCTTCCTTTGTGAAGGAACACCTCTCATTATCAAGTTCACTCGGTGCTAAGCTAAATTCTCTTTTTAAAGAACCTTTAAGTATTTCTTAAACATTAACTCATAAGATTTTCCCTAGGTGATTAACCCCTTATATAACATGTTCATAGCTCATAGGTTATATGATGAGAATTTCCTTTCAGCAAAACCAACATCATGTGAGATCATTACTTCATTACATAGTCATAAGATGTACATGAGAATTACTTTTAATTCCACATAGTCACACACCTATCATCATTATCTCACAATTTATCACATTCATAACATGATTATACCTTCATAACATCACCATTCATCTTTCAATTAATCAACATTACCAAAGATAAGTCAACAATAACATAATAGCAATATTAGTTCATAACTTTAAAGGTCTTACCAACGACTTCCATGAAATACATTCAAGACCTCCTTTCCAAATCAATGATAACACATATATTCACCCCTAAACCAATTATTATCATGATAAAACAGAAAATTATACAACAACACTCTTAATTTCATTATCACTAGCCATCATTATACATACTCTAAAAGTTAGGGTTAGGGGAAAAAATACATCCATGGATTCTTCAATAAACAGATCAAAACTCATCAATTAAGAATCATTATACAATTTAACAATCCTAAGTAATCATAATTCATCAAAATTAGTCAATAATTTCAGTTTTAGAAGGAACCCATTGTTAGAGAAAACAATTGAATTTGGGTGATTTTGAAATCATCTTTGAATTGACCTCTTGGGGAAAGAATCACAGGAGTGAAAGAATCCATACCTTTAGACTTTATCTAAAAAATTGAGTAAGAACTTTGGAGATTGGGTCTTATTCTTGAATCTCAATGTTTCTTCAATGGAGGTTGAGGTAGACAGAGAATGTAAAGAGAAGTGGGAGTAATTGGGTTTCAATTGGGGATTGTGTTTTGAAGTGGGAATTGAGTGATAAATGACCTAAACTAAATATATAGGCAACCCCCGAAATATATTGAATACACCTAAATTAGTTGGACTTCTAAAATAAAAGTTCAACTTGACCTTGATGTGGAACCCCCGTCCAACCTTCACGTCTCACTTCACGAGCCGTGAAGGGCTCAATAGCTCGTGGTGGTGCTCGTGAAGTGTGGGGCAGTAGCCTCCCCCAGCGTCCCCTGATAGAGGGTTCTATGTAGTCTTGACGACTACCCCCTTGCCCGTGAACATGCACCATGGCCTGTCAAGTTGCTCGTGGTGCCTTGGGAAGTAGCCCCTCAAAACTCTCCATTTCCAAAAATGCCTAAGGGAAGACTAAGACCAAGCCTCCCTTTCGTCAAGTGCACCACGAGTCGTGAAGTGGATCGTAGTGCCTTGGACAGTAGCTAGTCCAAGATCCCATCCTCCTTTCAAGGCCAAGGAATCTTCACGAGCCCCCCACTTGTCCGTGGTCATGACCACGAGACATGGTTATGCTTGTGAAGGTTGAGGCAGTAGGATCCCATTTTGGGGCAGCCTTGGCCTTTGGCTTGCCCCTCAAGGGTGGGCACTCCTCCCTTGGTCTTGAACCTTAATGACCCTCTTAGGCACCTATGTACACTCCCATTATCTTCTCATGGTCAACCCCTTAGATCCCCATTTTAAACCATCCTACAACCACTAGCACCCCAATAGTTTAGGTTACTAGTTCACCGTACGTCATGGTTGTTTTAAATTTCCTTTTAACCTATCTTCCCAAACTTAGTTAACTAACATAAAATAAGACCTCTAACATCTTTATAACCCTTTTCAAGTCATTGAACTAATTATGGAGCCCTATAATAGGTCATTAAATTTACAAGGTCTAACATATTCCCTCTTGAAAGTGAGAAGATGTGAATATGGACTTTGTTGTGCGTTACCTCACACTCGAAGGCAACATGATTCTATTTGGGTCATTATAAATCAGATGACAAAATCATCCCACTTTATTCCCGTCAAGGGTTCTTATTCGGCGGAAGACTATGCCAAGTTGTATATAAGTGAGATAGTGAAGTTGCATGGTGTTTCTTTATCTATTATTTTGGATTGGGGTACTCAATTTACTTCACACCTTTGGAAGTCATTCCAAAAAGGTGTTGGTACTAAAGTTAATCTTAGCATGATTTTACATCCCTAAATTGATGGACAAGCGGAGCGTACCATCCAAACATTGGAGAATATGTTAAGGGAATGTGTTATTGATTTCAAAGGTAATTGGGATGACCACTTGCCACTAATAGAGTTTTCCTATAATAATAGTTATCATTCTAGTATCGGTATGGCTCCCTTTGAATTCTTTTATGGTAGGAGATGTCAGTCTCCGGTTGGTTGGTTTGAGGTGGGTGAAATTACTCTTATTGGACCTAAGATAGTTTATGAAGTAATTGAGAAGGTTAATCTTAATAGAGAGAGTTGAGAACGGCTCAAAGTAGACAAAAATATTATGCCGATGTGAGGAGAAGGGATCTAGAATTTGAAGTTAATGATTGGGTCTATTTGAAAATCTCACCCATGAAGAGTGTGATGAGATTTGGCAAGAAAGGGAAACCTAGTCCCTGGTATGTAGTCCTATATCAAATTTTGAAACATATTTAGAAGGTTGCTTATGAGTTGGATCTGCCAAATGAGTTGGCCTCGGTTCATCCAATATTTCATTTTTCTATGCTTAAGAAGTGCATTGGAGATCTGACATCCATTATTCCATTAGAAGGGTTGAGAGTTGATGAAAACCTTTCTAATGAATATGTTATGATAGAGATCCTAGACTAACAAGTCAAGAGATTGATAAGCATCTTGTGTGAAGGTTTTATGGAGAAATGATTTAGTTGAGGGTGCTACTTGGGAGGCAGATATAAAGTCCCGATATGCTCATATTATTCCTTTTACTCCTATTCAAGCCTGAGGTAAGTAGTCCCTCTTGAGTTTTAGTGTTTTTGGAGTCATGTGTGTTATATGAGCTTTTCCATGATTTCCTTATGCGATGCATGTTCTTGAGAAATTCCTGTTTATTAAGTAAGTGAGTTTTTATGATTTATGTTCATCATGTTGTTGTGAATATAGTATGAGTTGCCGATTTGACTTTATGAGATGAGTTGATGAACATGCTTTAGTATGCTTTTGAGAGTAACTGCATATTTGCTCCATGATATTGTGTTGAGCATGATTTATCTTGGAGAAGGTAGTTTCTCCTATGAATATGAGAAATATTGAGTTTTATGCATAATGGGTTGTTAGATGTAGTAAGAATTCCTTGTGTTGCATTGAATATGTTTGAGATGGAGGTTAAGTTTCCTCGTTTAAATTGTGCATTATTTTGATGTTTCATGCATGTTGGGCTGCTAGTTTTTAGTCTTTATTTTAGTAAGGTGATTAGATTATCATTCGAGGATGAATGTTCCCAAGGGAGATATAATGTAACACTTCAGAAGCTAGTAGGCTAAACTAGAGCTTGACGTTCAGGTTAGAGCCTTGAATGTACGTCCTCGTACATTAAAATAAATGTTGTTGTGTAAGAACTTCAAGGTTCAAACCCAAAGAACCAACCCAGGGTCATTGAGGAAGACCCTAAGGAGACTACCTGGGCAGTGATACACGAGGGCAACCCACACCATGTGGGTCCATCAACGAACCGTGTTCGTGTGGTCGTCAGTAAGGCATGAAACTTCCATTTTGGCAGTTAGGCTTACGTGCATTATGGGGTTTTCCAATTTTAGTAAATATTAAGCGATGTCATTTTATACTAACTTAGACTAACTATATAAGGTTTTTAAGTCCCTAAATTGAAGTCATCTTCCTCATAAATCCAAATCCGAAAAGAAAGACCCAAACCCTCTCCGAAAATTTGCTCTCTAGAACTCTAAGGAAGAAAAAGACGGAAGGTTAAACTAAGGTTGAAGGAGAAATCCTTTCTCCTAAATTTTATTGGAATTCATAGCTAAGCTATGGTAGCGCTTCATCCATGGATATAATTCATCCATGAAGTCCCTTTAAAACTTAATTTCAATGACAAAAGTTTCCCAAAAAGCTAGGGTTTGACTCAAATTCATGGATTCCTTTCATAAACTATTCTATTGGTTTAGTTACTTATATTATTATGTAAATGTTGATTTATTATGGTTTTATGATTAAATCTCCGAAGAATCCACGAAATCCTTATATTCCCAATTTATAACCTTGTGATGTGAGTGCATTGTAGAAACAAAAGTTTATAAGATTATGCTCATAGTAACTGAACTAATTGAAATATGTTATCATCCATGTCTAATATAGTAATTCTAGATGTGTTGATTCAATATGATTTATGGTCAGGTAAAAGTATGAGAATTATGCATGATTGTGAGGTATATGTATATTTTTAAGAACACTTTGAGAGTAAAGTTAATATGATTATGATCTAGTTGTTGCGTTGTGTGAAGGTTATCCTCATGTACACAGTTATGTATGAATATGATATGACATGAAAGGTTTTCTTACAATATGATATTTTTAAGGTTGAAAGGTTATTCACACCTATTGAATCTATGAGCTATAGTAAGAATTACTTTGGATTGAGTGTCAAGACATTCTTATATGAATTTGAACTTAAGTCAAGACTTAATATGTAATCCAAGGTAATTAATGCTTAGCAACAAGTGGATATTAATATGAGATGGAGGTTTATACGATAGTTCAGTTGGGCTTTCTAAATGGGTTACTTCTACCATTGTTGAGTCCGGGTTCCCAAAGTATATATCTCATGAGATGGAAATCTTATACCTTAGTTGAGTCCATGTATCTAGTATTAACCTCTTTATTCCATAAACTATGTGCCCACATAGGTAGTTAGCTAGTGGATCCACCTAAGCTAAGAGTATGGTTCTACCTTTAGCGAGTAGGACAACCCCTTTTTGGTGTGGGGTCAACACTGGATTCTATGTTAAGCTCACGTGGTCTATGTTGGTTAAGTATTATTCCCCATTATGATATTATGAACAAAAATATGAATCATGAACTATAGTTACTCAAAAGGCCTTACTTAGTATGGGTGGGCTTATGAGATTCATGCATTGCAGAAGTATGCTTTGAGGATACTTATGGTATGTTCCATTAATGATATCATGTATATGAATTGATTATTCTTATGACTTAGCAAATGACATCAATTCTAGTAAAATGTCCCTTTTAGTATTGATACGTCCAAACTTACACTTCAGATAGAAAGTGTAAATGGTCACTGTCAATTTACAGAACTGAATAGGAGTTGAGGTCGATCCCATAGAGAATTTCTTTACAAATAATGTTTTACTGTCGCCTTTATCTGATTGCAATTACTATCTACTTATTAATTTAGTCTAAAAGTAAAATTAGGTATGGATGACAAGTACCAATTTCTAAAACTTAAGATTAAAGTTAACACGTTTGGTGCATAAACTACAACTATGTATGAATTGTTCAGTGAAATAAGAGAAACCAGGTTAGTGTTCACTATGATGACTACTATGAAAATCTTTTTCAATATGTGTTTCAAGCAATTATATATTCACAAAACTCGGCGAATAGCTTTATCTAACGCTTCTCAGCCTTATCAGATAATGATCATTTATATTCTCTCATACTAGAAATTATTATTGCATTAAGAACTCGCTTATATTAACATGAACTTAGAGTTATATTCTCTCGATCTCTAGATTTAACCTCTATTTCATAAGTAGTTTTTCACTTTTTCCTAACAACTATTTTTCTCTCGAACAATAACTTGATACATGCTCGTCTAAAGCATGCACTCATTAGAACTGATTATCAAAAGATTTAACCTACAACATGTAAACAAAGGATGCACTACACTCGTATTACAAAATCATATTCACAACATCATCATAGATCCCACACACCTGGTCAAAATATTTGGTGCCTTATAATTCCACGTGTATAGCAATTAATAGGAACTGAGAACATAGTTCTAAATACTTACAAAGTAAAAAACCACGTTGATAATCAAAGAACCAAACTTATTGTATCACATTTCATGGTCAATATCACTGTCCTTACAAATGGAACACGGACTGTCAAGATGGTCGTGATTTTTTCTTCTTTTCTTCATTTTTCCATATCTGCCTGACTCTTTCTGCATCATTAACAAACACATCAAATCATACAACATACACTGGATTCTAGTATTAGTTCCATGTTTCTAAGCGTTAAATGTAGCCGGATATTATGGTACATCAACACCCTCAACTTAGAACCATTACTTGTCCTCAAGACCAACAATCCACCTACTTCTCAAAATCTTTTCAAATCGTTGACACTATGCTGCATCTATTTTCAGCACATTTTGTACCCCAATTCTCTGAATCTAACATGTAAGGATCTATATATGACATTTCATTACTTACAGTCAATCATGCCTATATCTGCGAGTTATCAGCTTACTTAATCCACACTCAAATGCAACCACAGTGTACTCACACCAAAGAAGTCCCTCACTCAGAATGGTTGGGGCTGAGTACTACTCTCACTCTCTCAAAGACTTTCTAGAACTAACATCAACTGCTATATGCTTGCCCTATTTTTCTACACTCTATCTTTCAGAAAATTGGATTATATGATTACTGCAAAACTTTTATTGGCTTGTACCATTGGGTCGGGGCTAGGGAAAGGATATCTGAATGTTTGGTATCGTGATTGAATTATCCCTTGGTTTCCCAAAGTTTTGTTTTCACAATTCCTCTTCTAACTGACTCTTTTATTTTCTTTCTTTCTTTTATCCCAACAACCACATCATTTTTATTTTTATTTTTATTTTTATTTTTTGTATACACACCACTTTGCATTTCAGCCTTGCTGATTGAACTATCTTTTTCCTGTTCGAGTTGCACTTACCCTTAACTTAGGATTTTAGAATAAGTTGTGACAATGTACCTTTGGGTAAACCAAGGTTGTGAGTTGTTTGGGTGAGAATAAAAATCTATTCCTGGCTCAAAATGGGTTCAAGTGGTAAGCTTTTTTATTTGGTTCTTTTTGTTCCGGCTTTTATTGGACTATAACAAACATAGCCTACTGATACTTTCATGTCCAACTTTCGTCGGTTTCAAACAATACTACTCAGGCAAGTTCTAGTTTTTTCTTATAGTGCTAGACATTAATCAACACTCACACACACTTACACATGATTGCATTATCCAGTTTCTTAGTTCACCAATTTATCATTCAAACTCAACAATGTTAAACAAGTTAGTATCTAAAATGTCATATAAAGATACTTATCGTCAAACCCATGTTCAGAATCAGTTATTCTTTTTCTTTAGTGATTGACAGCTGCATATTTCAACCTACTTTATATAAATCAAACTCAACAGACAGAGACAACCTCCATTTTCTAACAGTTATGGAAGGTTTCTCAAGCATCCCCTCCCCACAAGAAAGACTTTGCCCTCAAAGTCAATATAGAATAATACACATAAAAGTCTATGAGGAGGGGTCATACCTACGACACTCTAGGCGTCGGTCCTTGGGTCATGGATCGCACCCTTATCAGTAGGTCCCTTCTTAGAACGGAGTAGTGTAGTGGGTACATTAGACACCTCAGTGATGTGTGTTGTACCTTCAGTGTGGGCAGGTGCTCCACTCCCAGACGCGCCAACTAGCATGGCTTATTGTTGTTCTTTTTCACAGGCTTCTTGTTTCCTTTCCAACTTCAGGGACTCTTTGCGAGCTTTCTTTTCTGCTTTTTGTGCCTCTAGTATTAGCTTAACTGGATTGTCCTCTTTAAGTTCACTAGCCTTTTGCTTTCTCTTTTTGGATTTAGCGGGTGGTAATTCTCCCTAAACTTCATCAAAGGACTGAACTGAGCGTGCCTAATTCAACATCTGCATCAGAGACTCAGGTAATCTAGGAGCGGGAAGTTGTACATGCTACTTTGCTAAATTAGCAATCGGAGATCGCATTTCAGTCAACTCTGCTTTGAGCTCAATGGTCTCTGTCTACCTGACATCCTAGAATTGGTCTTGCACCAGATTATCTATATCGTCCAGTCTCTCTTCGAGCACCCCTAATTCTTTTCGGACCTTATTAATATCTCCATCTTGGCACCAGACACTTTGGTCTCAATCATTTGAGGCATCCGAAGAACAATCTTGTCTGCTAATGCCCTAGTTTGGTGCTGATCTACAATCAATTTCTCAAGAAAAATGATAGGTATAGTTACAAAAGTACCTGAAGGTTGAGCACTGTGGTGCTTCTATGGCAGTTTGAGATGGCTCTACTTGGTCGGATACTTTGTCAGCCTGTGGCATTTAAAATGGAACCTGCGGAGCAATAACCAGACTACCTATCACTGCAGATTTAACACCAGACAGGTGGTTTGCAAAATATTTTATCTTAGACACCTGAATGATGTTGGATGCGTCATGCCATCGATCAACCAATTTGTTGGGAGGAATATCGACTTGATGACATAATTTCCCCATCAGACAAGGGAAAGGAAATGACGCCCTCTCATTTTGAGCCATGTCTCTCATTTAAGTTGCTATGATCTTCCCTGTATTTACTGGGTAACCACTCAGTAGGCAAGCTACTAGTGAAGCTAGGGAAGGGGAAAGAGTGTTGTCATTTGTCGTTGGCCGTAACTGCGCCCGAACAACATCCCAACACACCTTAGCCGAAAAAGTGAGTAAAGCCTTAGCAATGGTTAGTGACATATTGGTGATCCAACTTGGATTTTCTCCATCTATGGCGATCTTCTTGGCGATCTAATGTAACACCGTTTCTCGAGAAGTCTGATCTTCCATGTTTGGTGTATTGGTAACCTCATGGTGTTTCCCTTCAAAGAGTCCCACTGATTATGGATCAATGTATTCCGGTCCATGCAATATTCGGTTAATAGAATTTTCCAAAATATCAATAGACTTTTCCCTAATGATGATGGAGTCAATGAGACCTAATGTAGTAGCAAAATCCTTCTATCCTTGTGTTGTGGTTTCAGTGGCAGAGTGCCTACATATGATGTGTAAAACTCCTTCTTCATGTGAATAGAGCAATTTCCCGGAGCATTATCCATCCACTCAAACTTGTGAAATATAAAAGTCCAGTAAATATCTGTAAATGCCTTAATGTCACTAATAACCACCCTAAACTGAGAAAAATAACACGATCCTTGAAGCTTCCCGTCTTGTTCACAATTTCTTTATGGAATATAACAGTAGCATTTAATGAGTTGTTCCCGCCAATATGGATGAGGTTCGTGAGCGTGCACATACGACACAATGGTCTCTTCATCCGTGAGTATATCATCAAGCTCTCTCTCTGATGAGCAACTACTTGAGTTTCTGTTGCAGGTTCTGTATGTGTTGATGGAGACGATGTGTGAGAGTCCGTCTGAGAACTGCCTTCAACTGCAGCACTTTCCCATGAGTTATCTTTCAAATTATCACAAGAGTTATCATCGTTATGCCTACTTGCAGCAGACTGAGAGTGAATGCTAGAATTTGTATCATTCTCAGAATCAATGCCCTCTTCTTTAGACTAAGAGGTAGTGTTTTGGAGTATGCTTCGTTGGAAGTTTGATCTAGGAGTTCGAGGTGAATTTTGTTCTAGAGTGACGTTTAATTGAACCACATTCCACTGTCTTCAGATGCAGCATATCCCTCAGATTCGGAAACCGTAGGGGGATAGGCATGTTTACATTCTTCATTCTAAGTCGCCGTGTCATTCTACCTGTAGACATGAGAATACTTAGCACTAGTGCAAATAAGTTACACACTATTGGGTACTTAGACTTCCCCTGTGTTTAACATCATCATGACGCCTTGCCTTAAGAATGACGTCACCTAATCTATCATCGTGAAGGCTCATAGAATAGACAAGACATCACATGAAATATTGGAAATAGAGTACTAATAAAATAAAAAAAAACTTCAAGTAATGTTCACGACTGCTTTCATGGGCCGTGAATGAACCATGGACCCTGAAGTCCTCCATTAAAGTGGGGGCAGAATCAATGCATAAGGTTTCCCTCTTCGTTATTTTCTAAGGCATTTTCACGGACACGTTCACGGTCCATGGAGTTAAACACAGACCGTGATCTTTTCTGTGAACTCACTTTACCCGCAATGTGTTATGCGCGAGGTCCACGACAAGGTTCACAGTACGTAGAAACTTCTACGATCCGTGAAGTCTGGCATGGACTCACCATTCATCAGTTTCATGCAACTGACACCTCTATCCCGATGTAATCCACTCATCCCAAAATTCTTGAGCTTAAAACCAAACACTAAACAGGTATCATTGTTTAGCCCCAATTTTTGATCTACCATAACCTTAATTAAAACTCAATTTCCTTACCCCAGACAAATATCTAACAGGATTCAACCCCAATAACACCAAGGTAGTCAATTCTAACTTCCATATCATCCCATTACCACCATATCTAACCAAGAACAAACGATTATAGAAGAAAATTTAAGACCAAAATAGAAAATTAAACACTTGAAATTCTACCTACTTGTGGGAATCTTGAACTTCACACTTAGCAATTTCAATGTAGGGTTCTTGAAAAAATAACACAACTCAAACTACTTTAGTGAGTGGAGTTTGGTTGGAATGATGGGGAGGAACCGTTACAAAGAATAAAACGGAAAGAAAGAAGAAGAAAAAGGAAAAGAACAAAATTTTAGACCTAAATACATTGCGAAATTAAGACGGGTGCAGTCACAGGTCGGGTCGGGTTAAGTATATTACATTCTTGAACAACTGACCGTCAAATAGACCGTGAAGCAATCATGGTCTGTAAAACTTTTTGTGGAAATAACTTTAGTGCTATACTTACATGGGACATATGATGAACCGTGAAGTCCCCTGTAAAGAGTTTCACGGACCGTAAGCCTCTTTGTATGATCCTCAATTCAACGTACCGTGAAAGAGCTCGTGAAGTGCACCACAGTCCGTGAAGTTCTCCGTCAGATACAAATTACACCAGGTTTTTTGCAATTTTTAACTAAACCTTCCTGCGCATGCCAGCACCCAGTAATAAATGCAAAAACAATTATAAACATCTTGGGTTGCCTCCCAACCAGCGCACAATTTAACATCGCGGCACGACTCATGTTACTTTATTACTTAGACTTCATAAAGCTTGCATTCTTCCATCACCTTAGCCTCTTCCTGGACACCTAGATAACCTTGATTCTTTGTACATTTGCTTTAAATCTCTCCCATTTCTCATTTTCCAGTTCAGCAGCTCCAAATTGAAGTACTTATGTAACCTTAAAGGGTCCATACCATTTAGATCTCACTTTTCTCGAAAATAAGCACAATCAGGAGTTTAACAGCAACACCAAATCCCCAGAAATGAAACTTCATTTATCAATATGTTTATCATGATATCGCTTCATTCTCTCATTATACAATGTTGATCTCTCGTAGGCTATCAGATGAAACTCATCCATCCAATTTATCTGATCTAGTCTTAAATTCGCTATTTCATTCCATTTGAGGTTCAACTTCTTCAATGCCTAGAGTGCTCTATGCTCAAGCTTGACAGGAATGTGGCATGCTTTTCCAAACACCATTTGAATAAAGAAATACCAATAGGTGCCTTAAAAGTTGTCCGGTATGCCCATAATGCATCATCAAGCTTTCTTGCCCAATCTTTCCGGTTAGCATTTACTGCTTTGGCAAAAATTTCCTTGATCTCTCTGTTAGACACTTCCACTTGTCCGCTGGTCTGAGTGATACAATGTTGATACCTTGTGTTGATTCACCCATACTTGGTAAGAAGCGCACTAAACACTTTGTTGCAAAAATGAGAACCAACATAACTTATAGTAGCTTTAGGAATTCAAAATTTTGCAAAAATATTCTTATTTAGGAACGCGACAACACTCTTTCCGTCATTCTCAAGTATTGTTACAGCTTCCACCCATTTGGATATATAGTCCACTGCTACCATAATATACTTCTGTCCGTATAAACTCACATAGGGACCCATGAAATCAATTCCCCACACACCAAAAAACTCTACCTCAAAAATGGGGGTCATAGGCATCTCATGATGCCTCAATATGGCTCCTTGTCTTTTGCATACATCACAACTCCGTACCAATTCAACTTCATCCTGGTGAATAGTTGGCCAGTGATACCCACACTGAAATATCTTGTGGGCTGTTCGAGCTCCACCATGATGCCTACCTACTGGAGATGAATGACATGCTTCCAGAATAGGTAACATTTTAGCTTCTGGAACACACCTCCTAATTATGTTATCAACACAAACTCTATACAGATATGGCTCATCCCAAAAGTACTAAACAACATCATGTAAGAACTTTTTCCTTTGATGATATGTCAACCCCTCGGGTGTCAAATCACTAACTAAGAAATTAGCAAAATCAGCAAACCAGGGAATGAGATCAATAATAGTTCATCTAGGAAAGCGTTATCTTTTTCATGATCACTGTGTTCCTTTCATGCAGTTCCCAATCTGGAAAGGTGATCAACTACTTATTTTTTGCAACCTCTTCTATCCTTTACTTCAAAATAGATCTCTTGAAGTAGTAACCCCCATCTGATTAACCTTGGTTTTGCATCCTTCTTGGACAAGAGATATCTCAAAGCAACATGATCTGCGTGCACTATTACCATGGTGCCTAGCAAATATGCTCTAAACTTCTGCAATGTATACACTACAACCAACAATTCCTGCTAAGTGAGTGTGTAATTTTGTTCTGCTAAATGTAGTGACTTACTAGCATAGTAAATCGGATGGAACATCTTATTACACTTTTGACCCAACACAATACCTAATGCAGTTTCACTAGCATCGCACATTACTTCGAATGGTTCTGCCAGATATGGGCCGATGATTACAGGTGCTGAGACCAGTTTATCTTTTGGGATTTCAAAAGCTTTTAGGTAGGACTCATCAAAAACAAATTTAACCTCCTTCTCCAAGAGGTTACACATGGGGTGTGCAACTTTGGAGAAGTACTTGATGAAATACCTATAGAATCCGGATGTTCCAAAAACCTCGAATGTCGTTTGCACATATAGGTGGGGGTAATTTTTCAATCACCTCAATCTTCTCCTTTCGACCTCAATTCCTTTATGCAGCACTTTATTCCCAAGAAATATGTCCTATTTAACCATGAAATGACATTTCTCCTAGTTTGGTACTAGGTTAGATTCCTCACATCTTTGCAATACCCTACGAAGATTCAACAAACAATCATCAAATGTATCACCTACTACGGAGAAATCATATATGAATACTTCTTGAGTGTCCACAACCTTGTCAAAAAAATGGACATTATACACCTTTGAAATGTACCCGGTGCATTACACAATTTAAACGGCATACGTTTAAATGCAAAATTGTCGTAAGGACTAATTCATCTTGACACCCAATAATTGGTCGTTGTGGAACTAATTCATCTTGGCATTCGCAACCACAACCATACCCCCCTTTTTTTGCACACATTGCACGGGACTAACCCGATGGCTATCAGAGATCGGGTAAACCACCCCAACATCTAAACATTTGATTAAAACCTTTTAACCACCTCGTTCATTGGTGGGTTCAACCTCTTTTGGTGCTCAATACTAGGTATGCAGTCTTCCTCAAGCTGAATTTTGTGTGTGAAAATGCCTGGAGGTATTCCAATTATATCGGCAATTGTCCAGCCAATGGTTTTTTTAAACCTTTGAACCACTTTAATCACCTTTTGTAGCTGTCCTTCATTTAAATTGCAGCCAATAATACATGAAAAGTGTTGTTAGTACCCAAAAATATATACCTTAGCTTACTGGGCAACTGTTTCATCTCCACAACCGGTTGTTCTTCAATGGAGGGTTTGGCTGGAGCATTTGGAGGTGACCCCGCGATGCACAATGACTTTCAAGATTTGGTCATGTCGATTTTGAGTGAAATTTGAATTGGTTTATAATGCCCCTAAAAATGAACTCAGTGAAACTAGAGCCTAACATGTGTGTCATGATGTTTTAAAGTCCTAAAATTGTTAATAATAGTGTTTATAGGCAGTATATAAAGTTTGGAAGTGTTTGGAGGTCAAACGTCCAAGATGGCTAGAAACTAGTCGAAGTTAAACTAGTGTGTCGTAGTGTATTGTAGTGGAGTTTTGGGCGATGGTTTGAAGGTGAACTTGAGTATAGATGGTTCCAATACATAGGCTGACATGTAAAAGTCAAAACTTCCGGAAACGACGACCTGAGGACCAGCCTAAGGGTCCCCAAGGAGGACCCAAACATGGTCCATGCAAGCTGCAGCGCCAGCCAAGAATTGGCAGTGGCTGCGCGGTCTCGCAGCCGGCACTGAAAAGAGGAAATTTCTACCTATGATGCGGGGACAACACGAACCATTATGTCCCGAATTTTTTTTCCAGAACCAAGAATCATAAATTCTTCCGCAACTCGCACTAAACTCCAAGATTTGGTCGCGTCATTTATAAGTCAAATTTGAATTGGTTAAAATGTCCATTAAATGCTGGGGTCTTTTGGGTAACTTGGGGATGACTTACTGACGGTTATTAAGTCTTGTTAAGCCCCTAAACTCACCAATCAAATCAAAACCCTCAACTCAAAACAAAACCTCTTCATTTACTTTTCTCCAAAAACCTCCATTAAAGAAGTTTTGAAGCTCCAAGGAAAAAGATTGATTTTCCAAGCTTTTTCTCCATAAAGTATTGGGATAATATTCTATATTGATGTATGGCTTTCATCCTTGAATATTTTTTTTCCCATGGAGCCAAGCTTCAAAGAGGTTTTCAAAGACTTCTAAAAAGATGAACTTCTAAATTGTAATCTAGCCATGGGTTCTTGCATAAAACTTTTTGAATCAATGTATTATGATGAATTAATGTTAATTTGATGATTTTATACTAAGACCTCTATGAACCCATGAAAATCATGAAACCCTAGTTTTGAATATTTTTATGGGTGATATGATTATGTCTCTATACTCTTGAATACTTGTGTAGTTTGATTAGGGATATTGAATGCTACAATTGTAAGTGGGCTATCCTAATTTGATAAATATATATTGTATGATCTTGGATTCATTGTATATTGTGATTATTGGATTGAAACGGTTACTATGATTTTGGTACGAGCCTTTGTATATCGAGTTGGTTGAATTGGCTATGGATTGGAGTTGTGAGATTGGATTAGTGGTATGTTGACCTAGCTTTCTATATATTGTGTAGTATTGGTCTTAGATGATGATGTTGTTTGGTATGGTCCACTTATGGTGGCAGTTCTTATGTGTTATAATTTTTAATAATGTGGCCTCATCGGCATTACTTTATGAATTGTGAACAGTGTGGCTTCGTCGGCATTAATTTATGAATTATGGATTTATCATGTTATAACTTGAATATGTGAGTATTGTGATGTAAGGTCTCTCAAAATGAAGTAACGTGATTAGAGCCTCACATGTGCCTAAAAAGGTTTAAAATATGTTAATTAAGTGTTTATAGTATGCGTACTTTATTTGAAGTGATTTGAAGGTCAAATGTCCAAGAATGTCCAATGACGTTCGCAAGTTAGCCATGAGATGTGCATGTGTGTCTTGGTGTGCCTTAGCATGTTTTACGTGTCTTTTTAGTTTAAATCGATATGAAAGGTCCCTAACATGTATACGAGTGTATTTATGTTAGAAACGTCCAGACAGGACTCTCCAAGGGCCACACAGAAGGCCCTCAAGGAGGACCCTAAACACTACCTAGACACTGACGTTACAATGTCCATCTACGCCCTAGAAAACGATGCCCCATAGCAAGGTTGACGCCTCGTCGACTGGAGGGCGTAGCTCCATAGTTAGCCTGGGGGAAGCTCAAGACAAGTGTTGAGCCTTAGACCCAAATAACGGTTACCAGCACGGCTCGTCGATGGTCTATGAGGCATAGGTAGAGGGCGTCGATGCAGCCTGCAACTCCACTGCCTGCGCACTGTTTCATTAAAGGGGTGAATGAGAAATTCACCCCACGTCTTAACCTGACCCTAGGAAGTTATTTTATGTATATTTTAGTATATTAAGTTGGTTAAAAATATCAAAACCCCAATTAGACTTCATTCTTCAAATTTCACTTCCCCCTCTAAAAAGTAACCTCTCTAGAAACATCCATTGGAGATGAAACTCAAGGTAATCTTGTAGATTTGATTTCTATGGAATCTTCATCATCCTTCCAATGTTTTCAAAGAGAATTCATGATCAAATTTTGTGTTTTTCAATCTAGCCATTGGTTCTTTCTAAAAATGATTTCAAAAGCATGCTTATGATGAATTGATAATTAGATACTATTTTTCATGTTCAATTCAATCCAATTTCATGATTAACCCATGATCCCTCCCATATCTAAATTTAGCCTATGTTATGGTTAATGTGATCTTGATGCTAGAATGATTTTTATGAGATTTAATGATAAAATGATGGTGAAATATGTGTAATGGATCAATTAGGGTTAAGTTTTGAAAGTTTGTAAGCTTGACCTATATTCCCTTACCTTCTATAGAATTGATGATGTAAAGAACATAATGTGATCTTGATCCTATGATGGTTGAAGCATGATTTCATCTATGTTAGTGTAAGTCTAGCTACTTACCTATTCTTGAATTATTGATGAATTATGAGGATTGATCAATGATGATCAAAGCAAGAAAGATTTGGTAAGATTTCTCTGTTCTTCTACTTTTCTATAGAATTGCTAGGTGAATTGGCCTTGTATGACATTGTGTGCTATGGTCCACATATGGTGCCGGTGTTTACTTCTTTCAATATACGTGTTTATCATTTCCTTGAATGCAAATTGATATAATATGAATGTGTGGTTATGATGATCACACAATGTGAAGTATATTCTTAGTTTCTCAATCTAGTAGCATGTTCTAGGTATTGACGATGTCTTCTATATATGAATGAAGAAGTTAGGGTTAGGTGTGGAGAAGGTGCTTCCATTGATGATGTAATAATGGTTAATGACCCCTACCTATGTGCCCCTATATGAAGGTATGATCTTAACCAATGTTAGGAGTCTAGAATGAAAATGTTGAAGTTGGCCTGTCTCCTATGCTATTATGTGGTGTGTGGTGTATGCATGGATGTGAATTATGCTCATACGAGAGTGGGTGACTCAAGGTGATGTTGATAGCCATTAGGTGATAATGTTGATCAATGTACACACACTCACTCCTCATGCATGCTTATAAGTAGTACAGGTTCATGGAGCTTAATGAAAGGATATTCTCTTATGCACTAATGTATACTACTATCCATGTAAAATATATGTCCATGAAGTATGTTAAGTATCTATGTACATGAATATGAATGCATGAGTATGTTATGAATATGCATAGTGTCTAAATGTGTTTATATGAAAGGGTTGCTCATATAGTTACACCTAAACAATTATGCATGCATGAAGTGAAGTATGAACATGTGTGGCCTAAGGGTGTTTATGTGAAAGGTTTTCTCACATATATGTAAACACACATATGAAAGCATGTTTATGTACATGTACGATGATCTAGTCAATAGAGGGTCTGTTGAAAGGTGTTCTCAATTGTATCCTAAACTAGATGGTGCTTGAATATGCTATGTCCATGTAACAACCTTAAAAATGAATAAGATAAGAAATGCTTAATGTATCAAGAATGCCTTCGATTAAACCAGGGTTCACACGGATTGATGCGCATAGAACCAGACCTCGGAACCCTAGATACAGCCAAGCCAACTAACTTGGGGAGTTAGTTGAGCTTGGATAGGTTGGGTACAACCATGTAGGGCTCTCGAATACGAAGATTTACTCGAAGGAGTCTTTACCGGACTTAAAAAGAGGAAATCTTAGGTTTGAAGGGTCTAGGGGTAAAATGGTCTTTTTCCTGGCCAAGGGTCGTATCGTAATTACCCTAAATATATAATTAATTATTTATTTAATAAGGTGGAGGGGCAAATTGGGGAGAGAGAGACGAAATGGAGCTCTTGAAGTTAAGTCTAGCTCCACCCGGGTTCGAACCTAGGTGGGAGCAATGATTTAATGTGATTTTTTTATTGGTGAATTAATTTAATAAATTAATAATTAATGGCTGATTTAAAAAGGAAAAATCAGATTTTATTATTAATTATTATTTATTTATTAATTAATATGTTTTTATGACTAAGTCTCCTAGTTGACTAAGTCTAAACTACTTCACCTCTTTTAACTCTCTCTCACGCTCATCTCTCTCACGTTTCTCCATTTGTTTTTCACGATTGCTCTCTGCCTAAACAACTACAAGAACAGAAAATTTACTAGAGTTCTTCACACTTGAAGAACTCACACGAAAATATAAGAAAACAAGCTAAGAGAACACGTTAGGCAAAGAGAGGGTTTTTCCGTCGAAAGTTTTGTGTTGAAAACATGGATTGGACGTGAGTTTTGGAGAGGGTTTGGGCAGAAACTTCAAGGTTTGAACGTCAAAATAAGGTATGGGTGTTCTTCTCTCTTGGTCCATTTCCCAAGAGACCCCTTAAGGTTCATGTTATTCATTCGAAAACTAGGATTGTTTCCCCTTTTGCATGCCCCTGTCACTAGCTCCCAATGAATCGTAGGTTGGGTATGATTGCTGGTAGATTTAGGTGAATGTTATGATTTCGTGATGAACATGATTTTGTTTGTATACTTGAAATCGTTGGAAAGACAACCATGTATTCGAAAGTTTGTGCAAGTGTGCGTATGTGCAAAAGTATGTTATAGTGAATGAAGTTCTCTATGTAATGCTCCAAAAAGTTTAATGTATTATTGTTGTATTTTTACGTGTATAAACTGAGGTAAGTCGTGATGTTCATATGAAATGTTAAGTGGCTGGATTGAGGGAGGAATTCTTTGTTAAACGAATCCATGAAACTGCACCTAAAACGTTATAAATGAACCACGAAATTTCCCAAAGAACTAATGTGTAATTTGATGAAAAAGGTGTAGGAAAATCGTGGAATAAATTTCCAGAACCTGGAAATAGGCTTTAGAAAGAATCTGGAAATTTTGGACGTCAAATAAATTAAAAATAAATAAGTGAGGCCTGCAGGGATCGAACCCAGGACCTCACTAAATCTTACCTAACAAATAAACAAAAAAAAAGGGGTGTTAGGCGGGGCTCGAACTGGGGCAGTGATCAGAGAATTTCGCGAGGCAAAAAGGGATAAAATAAATTGTTGTTGTGGGGTTTCGATCCCACAACACGGAAGACCCTTGTTAATTTTTTTTAAAAAAAATATATGGGGTCGTAGGGGATCGATCCCACGCCCCTCAGCGAATGCATAAATTAATAAAAAGGAAAGGGGTCATAGGGAATCGATCCCATGCCCCTCAACGCCTGTAGTAATAAAATTAAAATAAAAGGGGGCTGTGGGGAATCGATCCCACGCCCCCCAGTAAGCTATAGCAGTGTTAAGGAGAAGGAAAAATGAAAATAAAAAGATTGTGAGGCGTGGGAATTGAACCTACGACCTCTAGGTAGCCTGCGAAATTGGAGAAAAATAAAGAGAGGTTGTGGGGGTTTGATCCCACAACCTCTTGGTCCATGCGAATTGGACAAGAAATTTAAGATGAGACGGGTTGTGGGGGTTCGATCCCACAACCCTTCGGCCAACTAAGAGGAGAATCCAAGGAGAAAAAATAAAGAGAGAATGTTGATGTTGGGGTTCGATCTAGGGTCCAAATGTCATGAAGACTAAAAATAAAGTCAAGAAAAAATGTAAGTATTGCCCAAGGGGTTCGAACTTGGGTTCCCTAGCCCAAATTTCCGTATTGATACATAAGTCGTACGTGAATTAAATGTTCAAGAATAATGCCACCTACTTAGATTGAAATCAAGATCTTGGCACACATATAAGATACATAAGTCTTGTACTACATAATCTTAGGAAGATATGAGTCACTTGACGAACTATGAATGAAGCCTCATGGCTTGTATGTATAGACCCATAAGTCTAGCATACGTTTAAAAATAAGTGAACCTAAGATGTATGTAATGAAATGAAGAAACCCTAGAAGGGTTAATTAAGAGTGTGAAACACACAAATGGCCAAGTACATTGGCATATGATGAAATAAACATTCACGTGAAATGGGGTGAGTAATTATGAAGTGCAACTGTGCTAATGCTAATGAATGTGGTGAAAACATGATATGAGGCTAATGTAAAAGATGAGAACAATCTCAAATGAGCCTAAGTAAATGTTACCAAAATGTACTCACCTATGAGAGTGTAAAGTTAATGAAGAGACCAGTCTCTATGAACACTCTAATGACAGTATTGAGATTAACACACTCAATACTAATGATGAGATGAGAAATTATCTATTGAGCTATGATATCCTCATACTAGAAGCCAGCTTCCATGACGTATGAGTTGAATGAAATGGAACTTTATACTGAGCACCGATAGACTAGCTATGAGTGGTGATGCCTTCTTTCGGGAAGGGCGGAGGTTCACGTAACTCTCATGAGATGAGACTGTCCGGCTTGCCGGGTATGGGTCTTTTTATATCTCCTGGTCTTCGAACCTATACTACCAATATAGGGATCTGGCGGGGTTAAATTCCCATGTACGCTAGCATGTTTTGGGTCACCTTGGCCGGTGATTCCACCTCTTTTTGGTGTGGGGGAGACACTGGATTTCATCATGCTCACATGATCTATGTCGGTTAAAGTTAAAGTTCCTAATGAATGAATGAGGCCAGCCTCAAATGATGCACATAATGAAATGAACGATACCAAAGGTGTTAGGATAGGATAATCAAGAGGTGAGCTATACTCAAGTAATGACACTAGGTTATTCTTGATCATTGCACAGCAAACCCGATGAAAGTCTTAAACTACACCCTAGGTATAGCTGGTGTTCACATTGGCCTATGAATGAAATAAAATGAAGTACGTATGAATGAATGAAGCAGACTTTGTGTTTTCTAATGAAGACTCCCTAGTTGAGGTCCCATATGTTGATCCCTCATTTTGGAAAGTCTTAATGTCAAGTCCATGATTCCAAGGTCTCATGGCATATGATTGAATGTTATGAAAGATGTTATGTGCTATATGTTATGTGATAAGTATTTTGTGTAAGATGTTATGTGTTGTGTGCAAAATGATAAGTATGATGATGCATATTATTCTCATGGCATGACTTTCCTAATCCAAATTTGGAAAGCTCACTGACTTTCCTAATCAAAATTTGGAAAGTTCACTAACTTTCCTAATCCCAATTTGGCAAGTCCAGTGACTTGACTTTCCATAATCATGTTGTTAGGAAAGAGCTATCCTTTCTCATGCATGTCCTTGGTGTGTGCTTGCATATACCCATACTTAGTACAAGTGTGTGCTAACCCTATGCAACTTTACAATTTTAGGTGCAGGCACAGGTGGATGCTACAGCTACAGGTTGACGCTGAAGCTATCCAAACGTCGAGCATTCATCCGGACTTAGTAGGCCCTCATGCTTTCTAGGATGCTTGCCCATTTATATTCTAGCTTAGTCTTAGTATTGAGCTAGTGGAGTATGTTCCACTAGCGTTTCTTTCCCGTATTATTTCAGACATAGTATTGGTGCCATTTTGGCAAGTATACAGTTATTGCTATATTATACTATTTCTTTCATTTGATGATCTTAATGTTAGATGGTTGATGGTGAACAAATTATGAATATATTAGAAATGATTAGTAAGTATGTTAAGAAACAAAAAGTTCAAATTTTTTGCTAAAATTAACCTAGATGAAGTAAGAATGACGTATGTAGTCTTGTCTGCGACCTCTGAGAGGTCATCAACGCCGATCTCTTCTGGGGTCTAGATTCCGGTCGAGACAGTCCATGTGAAAGGTTTTCTCACATGATTAACGTTGATGAAAGGTCTTTCTCATCTATGACCTATGAGCTAAGCATTTTAGGGGTTAACTCTCCTAAAGCCTACTTTTACAAAGTAATGATTAATAATGGGTTTTCAATAAAGGGAACTTAGCTTAGCACCGAGATAACTTCGATGAGGGGTGCCCCTTCTAAATGTGGGAAGGCTTGTTCACCATAGTCCTCACGAGGTGGATAACTAGAATGCCCAATTTGGCATAAATAGGGTTTCCATATATTGCTCCAAGTTCCATAAACTATGTTTGCCCCATAGGATCTACCAAGTGATATAACCTAAGATTCTATCATGATGTTAATGTTCTACTTTGCCAAGGTGGAGCACCTTCCTTTGGTGTAAGGTTCTACAACACCAAATTCCATCTATAGCACCCACGATTTTAGTGTCGGTTAAGTCTATAGTTTTCCTCAAGTAAAGTGGACAATGGAAGTAAACTAAAGGAGTCCTAACTAGGATAGCCTAAGGGAAGTTTCTTAGTGTAGGTGAGGGTATGTGACTTTACCTATGCATTGCACAAGTAACTCTTTAAGGGAGTTATTGGAAGTTTTCCATATGTATGTGATTATGATTATGTTCCTTATGCATGTCATTGTCGTGTTGTCTACTTGTTGTGATGAAATGCATGGTATGAGTCCTAATGAGTCTATATAATGTGGTCTTACCATATATGCACAATGTGGGTCTTATTGACTATATGATGAAGGACTTACTTGGCATGTATGAAGTTATCTATACTTTTCTTGTTGATGTATGAAGTAAATGGTATGTTTGTGGTCTCTTTGTTGGTTTAAATAGTATATGTGAGGTTATGGGACTTCACATGTACATTGCACTAGTAGGCTTAGAGTGAGATTATGAGTAGTGTTCTATGATGTCTTTGTGAAGTGAAGTCCAAGTATGTTAATATTGACTATTGTGTTATTATGATTTTGTTGGAAGTCTTGACTTGTATGTGGTCTTTTAATGAGTTCTTCTATGTGGTTCATAAAGTTTGTTGGGTCAAATGGTGAGGTATATGTCTCGTCATATGAAATGGTTAAATGAATGCATGTATTTGATAAATGAAGGTAGCATGTATGATTTCCTTGTGTCTTTAAGGGGATGCTTGACTATGGATGATGTAATGGGATGTTATCTATACATTGCACCAACTATCACTCGAGGGTTACTTGGGATGTTAAGAAGTTAAGAAGAAAAAGAGGTTATGGTGAAACAAAAAAGAGCTTACTATAAAGGAAAAGGTAGTTAATGTAAAGTGATGTCAAATGTGACTTAAATGCAATGTATGGCTTTATGTGATGTTTTGACTATTGTATATTCCTAAATGAAGTGTGTGAATTATATGATGCTTAATGTATCATGTCTTAAGAAGTTTAACAAAAAGGCATGATGCATGTTTTCAAAGTAAATATCCCTTTTAAATGCATATTTTTGTATGGTTGCCATACTAAGTGAATTCTTGTACTAACACCATTCTTCTTCACCTTTTTACACAAAGTGTAGTTTATGGATGCTTAAAGGATGTCTCTAAGGTGAAGGGCTTGATATGTGCTTCCCAAGCTCAAGGGAAACGAATCCTTAAGTTCAAGGATTTCCTATGTTAAGTTTTTATAAAGTCTTATAATAGTTTACTTTATGATTTTATATTATAAGGGTTGTGTCCCTAATGTACTCTAATAATGTTGAGTCTAATATGACAAAGAGACTTAAAGTCCTTAACTATGTACTATGTTATTATATATATATAATGGAAGTGATGTTCTAGCATATGATTTTCTATGAAAGTTTAAAATTTTCCGCTAAATTTACCTATGAAAATGCTATGAATGATAACTATGGGCTTGTATAAGACCTCCGAGAGGTCAAGTACGTCATCTTACTTCTAGGGAGTGCTCCCCGGTTGTGACAAACGTGATATTAGAGCATGAGGTTATAAAAGTGGTTTTAGGGTCCTAAGTCTCATATTGCCACGTCTAGTAGAGTCTCGTTCATTGGTGGTGAGTTGCGACACATCCATGAGCGAGAGGATATAGGACGATAGAGTTTCCCTTCTTCATTATTCTCATGTTGTGCCATAAAACTTAACTCTATATGATCTCTCTCTTATGTTTTCTTGTCCGGTGGTCTTTTAGATGTGATTGCTTAGATGAGATGGTATTTGAATGCTTGAGGGATAAAAGGTGAGTTTTGATGCTTATCTTCGTTTTATGGTTTGATGAGTATGTGTGAAGGTGAACTTTGATATATGTTGATGTGATGCCATTTATGGCTATAGATGTTATCTATGTGAAATAACATGTTATGTGAGGATGTATGTCATGATATGGTTTTAACTTGTTAAAAAGTTTTATGGTTAAAATGACTTTCCTTTTTGGATAATGAGTTGCTATATGGTTTTGCATGATGATAGTCTAATGATATTGTTTAGGCTTGAAATGCTTTGAAGAAGTGTGGTAAATATTTAAAGATGCATGTTGCCCTTTGTATATGTGTAATGGTTCAAATGTTGCCTTATTACGTGTGTAATGCATCATAGTTTCCTTGTATGGATTGGAGTCCTTTGTATAGGCTTGTTCCTAGAAGTTAAGGTACTGTACATACCTTGTAGGGTGATGATGTGGGTTGGAATGACCTAGAAGTTACCTTACCCTAATTTTGAAACAAAGAAATAGGCCTTATGACTAAGTCTCCTCTATTGTTTTCCCTAAGGTTTTCGTGACCCTTGGTATTGATAGTTTAGATGAGACCTTATGTGGTTGGGTACTATGACCTAACTTGAATGTCATGGATTTCCTTTAGGTATTCATCTTGGAGAAATGATGATGTTTGAGGTATTACCCCTTGATGATTGAGCTAGTAGACTCCTTGATGTGAGATTAGGAGTGAGATCCCTCAATGATGTTAAATCTTCTTGAGTGAAGAGTATGTAGGGTTGGTTTTTACATACCTTGACCTTGGTGTGTAAGGGCATGATGTGATTAGGCTTACCCCAAGTGCGGGATAATGTGCCTAGATGGCACGGTTTAGAGTTCCCTTGATATTCCTATGTTGAGTTCTTTTGAACTTCTTTATGTTGGAAGTCACTTTTAGGTGATGTTGATGAAGGGTTTGCTTAAGCTTAGATCCCAAGAGTGGGGTGATGTGCTTAGTTGTTAAAGTTGGTGAGCTGAAGTTTTCCTAAGGTGGGGTTAAGTTACTCTCAAATACGTTTACCCCAAGAGGGGGATGATTATGTGAGTAGTAAGGTTATTGATATCCCTATCTTGTCCTTCTATTCTTGATTGATCTTGAAACCAAAGAGTTTCTAGTATCTTGTTCATGATAGGATCCTTGCATAAAAGTATGAGTTGCATGTTCTCCCTATGTTCTGGATATCTTAATTGACACTATGTTAAGCATGTTTTGAAGATTCTAAATTACATGAAAAAGGATTTTGATCAAATTCATGTTTTCTCATGTTGATTGTGCATCTTGATATGTTGTTGTGCATTTAACTTCATGAGATAAGGTAAGGAACATGTTTGATGTCACTTTTAATGTGTGGTGTTTTAAGCCATCAATGAGAAATTGAGTCTCCTTAAAATGAAAAATGATGAGTCTCTTGAAATTTATGTGACTTTTATGATTTGGGAAGTATGAATGTAGGCTCACTCTTGAAAAATGAAGGCATGTATAGCTTGTGTCTTTGTGGGTGCCTATAAATGATAAGATTTTCCCTAAATGATGCATGTTTATGAAAGCTAGTGTTTTGCTAGAAATTGAAACTAGGTGAAATGACTTCCTATTGTTGTAATGTGTGTGGTATAATTTACCATATTGACTTCACTAGGAAGGAAGTATGAGCATGCTTTGTTTAAAAGTTGAAAAATTCTCATTTAAGTGAAGTGACCTTTGTGCATTGCTTGTGTATGAACTCATGAGAAATGTAAGTGTGTTGAGGAGAAGGACATTGCTCGTTAAACATAACTAAGCATGGTAAGGTTAGTATGGCCTTCATGGAATTATGTCTAAGTAATAAGGGTCTTTGTTGATCTACTTGACTCAAGTCTATATGCATTTAAGTGTGAGTGCTGATTTGCTTCTTGAGTGATATTGAACTTGACTTAATTTGACTTAAAGGTTGTTGCATATAGAAATCTTAATGAAATGAGGTGTAAAGATAATGTTATGATTAGGATAAGGATGTTCCTCTTATGAACATGACAAGAGCCTAAGTGTTTGGTGCATTTAAAAGTGAGTGAATAAAGGTTTTGCTTGCTTGTGTTGCATTGAGTGCTAAATGATTTAAAGTTGGTGTTCCTTGTAAGTTTGGTGCATTGAATTATATGTGGTGATGTTTTGAATGTTGTGAGCTTCTCTATGGTTCATCGAAGTCCTTAGAGCGTTATATCTCTAGAACTTCCTTGAGATCCATGGCGAGAATTTTGAGAAGAAGACCATGAGAAATTTTGGGGTTTTGAGTGAATGAAGGGAATGAGTAAATTGTAAGAGTAAAATCATTTATAAGACCTTAGAATAGTCTAGAAACGACATGGTTTAGAATTTAAAAGGATAAGAAAATACTCAAATAACCCTGAATTTAAACTGTCAAAACGAATCTACGAATATCATGTACGGTCCGTACAATGAGCTATAGACGATCCTAGTCAATCGTAGGTCGAGTACAACAGACAATGTTTTCTATGAAAAATAACAAGACACCTACTATGGTCCATAGACCCTTTTACAGTCCATAAGTCCCAGATGTAGAACCCTAGATATATAAAATATTTCACCAAGGTCTTAAGCCTCACATATGAATCACTTCTTACTGGTTGTAGGTCCTCCTACAGAAAATCTTGTTGATCTACGAGAAAATTTTGGAGACTTGAAAAATCTAAATTTCTGACTCCACATCCACGACCGTCGTCTATGGACCGTAGGACCTTGTAAAGTCCGTAGGTTGACTTGTTCAAACTAGCACTATCACAATTTTTATAATGGTGTCCTTTCCCTTTCTCTTCCTAATTTATGACGTGTTACAATATCTCTTCCTTGGAACATTCTTCTTTGAATGAGACTCAATCTAGCATGAATAGAGTAGGGAAAGAGATATAACATCCCAACATAAATTCAAATCACATCAAGATTCACATAACTAAGGAGTCATGAACCCCAAGCTAATAAACAACTCAAAAATTATGTTTTCATGAACATGCAATCATACGGAAACATGAAAATAACTAAAGCACATGAATACGAAAGAGTAAACATGACCTCAAACTAAAGCTAAAATTGAGGGAAAGATGAGGATACTTGTAAGTCATATCGACTTCGGCCTCCCAAGTAGCACACCCAACTAATTTACTTCACATAACATTCACAAAAGCAACTTCTTTATTTTTCAACTTCAAGACTTGATGATCCAAGATTTCAACTGGAACCTCTTCATAATAAAAACTTTCCTTAACACCAACAATATTCAATGGTACAATCGAAGTAGGATGTCAATACACTTCTTCAACAATGAAACATGAAGCACCGTATGCACCAAAGCATGATCGGTAACCCATACGACTACCTTATGAAAATACCTCAAAATTTGATTTAAGCCTACATAATGGGGACTAAGCTTTTTTTCTTTAGTCTTATGACACCTGTGATAGGTTATATTTTCGAGTACACCCAATTATCGAAATTGAATTGAAGCTCTCTTCTTATAACATCTCTATAAGACTTGTCGATATTGAGTTGTTTTCATTCTTCCTCTAATAATTCTAATCTTTTCCATATCCTCATGAACCAACTCGGGCCCTATCAAAGCGACCTCTCCAACAAACCAACCAAAAGGAGGCCTACACTTCCTAACTTAGAGAACCTCAAAATTATACATTTGAATACTTGAGTGGTAACTATTGTTATATTCAAACTCAATCATAGGAAAGTGATCATACTAATTACCTTTGAAATAAATAACTCAAGCTCTCAACATTTATTCTAAGGTTTTAATAGTACAACAAGACTGACTATCATTGTGAGGATGAAAAGCCATACTATGTTTCACTTCAGTACTTAGATCTTTCTAAAATGACCTCCAAAAATGAGAAGTAAGCTTACCTCCAACGGAAATATATAGAAAAATCCTTTGGATTTTGAGGCTGAAACTTAAAGAACACCGCTGCTTGTGCTTGAAAGAAACTAATACCACTTTCTCTTCTTTTAGTTCTAATTTGGATTATTTTTTAGAATTAGGGTTCTAGGTATTTTTTTTACTATGTTATTAGGCTTATACTGAGTAAAATGACATAGTTTAGGCATCAAACAACATAATTTAAGTGACCCAACACATAGGAAAAAGAAAACAATGACCCTGACTAAAAAGCTGACGAAGTCCATCCACGATGGAACTGGTGAGCCATCGTTTGGACTACCAGTCGTCATTGATGCTCTTCCGGACAAGGCTTCACTAAAACGAGCATAATTTTTACTCCAAGATTGGATTTTAGCAAACTCTGTGACATTAGAAACAGATTCAATTCTATTTAATTTGATAAGTTATCGGCCACCTAATTCATTTTTTGCTAAAATATATGACAGTTTGAAGTTGACCCAACAACCATTTTCTTCTAGATAGTTGTTGACCCTCACCTAAGGTTAGACCTATAGTCCGTAGGTCCAACCATGAACCGTACTAGTCGACTGTGGGTGAGATCTGAGACCATCCAACTTTGGATCCCAATTGCAGAACCAATCTACGGATAGTGTGTTAGACGACAAACCATCGATTGCTTCCTTGCTTCAGGTACTAGGTCCTACAAACATGCATTTTTCTATTTTCTCGAATCTGAGGTGTTACAACAACAAATTACGTAGTAGGAACACTAATCTCTGATGTAACCTCTATGTGAGTTGTAGGGTCAATACTCTTCAAAACCATGTCCTGGCAGCTAACAACTACTTCATCATTGCAAATGAGAAATGCACCAAATTGTCTTCCATATCGACATTCTACACCTTTGTAAGCTTCTTTGACAACTTGTGTCAAGAATTTGTGTTCTCGATCCTATATAGATGGTGGATATCCCCGAGGAAAAAGAGAAGTTTAACATTTATTCTTTTTTCTTTTAAAAATGAAATAAATTGACATTTACTCAAATATACATTGCTAATACAAATTGCATAAGAAAGAAATCAAATAAAGAAAAGTCAAAAGATCATCTAGCAATATATATGTCCATCTGATTTCAAGTGAAATTGATAATGAGAGAGTGTAAAAGAAAAAGGAGACATTTTACTTGATGCAAACGGTATTTTAGATGCACAAATGTATAAAGGATGAATAAGACATATATTATCAACATATAATTAGAATTAAGGTCTTTCAATGTGTGTAATGAAGGAATACTAAGAATTGAGGGGTTAGTGTACTGCTCACAATTTCATAAAGAAAATCAACAAATATAATAATGTTTATATTTTCACAATGTCGAAAAATAACGTACCACTTTAATTTGTTTGGCAAAAAAAAACTACTAAACATCATAAAAAAGAAGTACAATCAAGGATAAAATGTACACACCAAATTATCCAATTACGTTTAATAAGTAAAATATCATCTTGGTTTAAATCAATTATCTTGAATACCAAATTGCTAATCAAAGAAATACATGCATAGGTAGATTGTATTAGTGTATGAAAACATATATGCACAACGAAAGTATATCAGGAACTTTACTGCTTACATGAATAATAGATAATTAAATCGTTTATGCTAGAACACATATAGTATGCTAGAACACATAAACATACTGAAATTTAATTAAAGAATTACCTCTCGAATCGTGAGCGGATACCTTCAAGAGAATACCTAAGATAGACAGGCCTTCAAGAGAATCTATCATATATACATCAACTATGGTCTTCTACTGTAAATCCAAGTTCATATCCGAACACTCTCAATACTTGGGTGGGCAAGTATCGAATAGAAAACTAATTTTTTTTATATTCTAGGTTTGGAGAATCCCATAAATTTATGAAGATTTCTTACTAAGCCAAAAAGGACTAAAAAACCTTGTTTTTCTTTAATACTAGAAAAACCCATATTATTCTACCTTTTCCCATAGATTTAGGATTCTGAGTTTTAGTTAAATATGGGCACTATAGGGACAAAAGATTAATTACTAAGAATTCCTATTATGGAAATAACTCCAAAAATATAATTTGAATTATTCTTATCATAATAAATTGCAAATCATTCCACTAAAAAATCATAATTGCGCTCCTCTTTTTATATTTTGTAATTCCCTATGTTAAGACTACAGATACTAATCAACAAATTAAATTACTGACGAATTTAATTCAATGATTAATTTCATTTAGAGCACTACTTAACTTATTTCATGTGTCGGATTCATAAATCCACTTGCAAGGTTTGACATGATGAAAACTTATAAGTTTCTCAAAAAGGCATATTAATCAATCTCCATAACGAGACATGGATTCCATCAACTAACTTATTATTTTACCAGTATATATTATATCATCCAACTTACCAGGCATATTAACCCATCTCAGAATCTCACCTTTTAATAAATCCAAACGATAATAAATACCTACAAATCATAATAGTTATAGCAGGATTAAGAATACAAGTACATTTAATAGTTCATAGAATATGTTTTTATCAGTCAGTCTAAAAGAACTATCTCTACTCGGTCCCATTCAATACATACAAAATGCACTAGCACAATAAGTTGGAACTTTACCGGTCCCATAATCAAGATAAATTACATATAATCTTTTGCTACAATCATACCGATGACATGTCCAATTTCCATCCTAGATTGTGAACAACAAAACTTTATACGTATCAGAACCAATGATATAATCTCTTGTGTACAAGTTAAAACTCTACACACTAAATCATCTACTATACACCATAAACGTATGTATGATCTATTAAAACTGGGAAATAATTATTCTGTAAAAAGTATTATATCAAGAAAATGGTCTAACCCCCCCCCCCCCAACTTATACCTGAAATCTCAACTACATACTCCAACTTCATAGGTGTCCTATTACCGACCTGACCTTTACATTTATCTATTATCTACACATAAACCAAATAATTTGTGTTGTGTGATTGTACGCACTAGGTCCCCTCGCCTTGAAACTCTCATTCTTGTTTCCCCCCATTTCCCTCCTAAAACGTAAAAGAACAAAGAAAAGTTCAAAATTCCTCCGTTCTCATGTTCATCTCCTTCTCTATTTTTTTTTATCATCAAATGGTTTTGCCATCATCGAACAATTTCACTGTATATTGTCAACTACATTTCATAGTTTATCAACAAATTTAGTAAACGGTTAGTTCTTTATCCCTTAATGTCACGTTTGTGATTTATCCCCTAGGGCTTTTGTTGATTCATGAAATTAAGAGCAACCTTGTGTGAAATATTATCTGTGTCTTACGATTATAGTGTTAGGTGTTCATTTACACCAGATTATACAACATTTTTCATGAAATTTGGTTTTTCCGTTTCTCGTCTAAGTTGCATAATTTTGTATTTTGTTCTTCTTAGTATTATGTTCATCGACTGTCGTATTTATGTTCTTCTTAGTATTATGCTCATAGAGAAGCTGCTAGTTAGCTATTGTCTTGTATTTATGGTCATAGATTATGTTCATGGAGAAGCTAAGTACTGTGTTTTATTTTGTTCGTTCTACTGTGTTGTATTTAGTTTGTTTTTTAAGTAATATTCTAATTTTCGGATTGTACTAAGCTTAGAGTATGCCTATAATTACTATTTTGCTTTTTTATTGCCTTCAAGTAAGATATGAGTGGGTTTACTTTGATTACTCTAAGGTGTACCATGGTGGGGTGTTATATTTAAGTAGCGGGGAACCAATATATAATAGTGGAAAAGTTATAAATTTTTTGGATGTTGATGTAGATAGAAGGTCATATTTTGAGTTGAAAGACTGTATTAGAGAATTAAGATATAATACAACTTGAACCTTTAGTATTAAAGCATCTTACTATGGAATTTTAGTAGATGTTGATAATTATAAGGATATATTAGACATGATGTGTTCCTTGGAAGATTGGGATGATGTGGAGGTATTTGTTAGGCATTTAGTTGATAAGACAATTGTAGAGCCCATGTTAATAGTAAATGGTAGTCATGTGGATATGGGGGAATTTGGTGCAGATTTTAAGACAAGGCCTAGTGAAAGTGAAAACTTTAACTTTGGGTTAGGTGAAGACCATTTAAATAGTGAGGATCCTGTCGTTATCTTTTCAAACTCACCTCCTTTCACTACCACACCTCCTTTCAATACTGCTACAGGAGATGGTGCTACTAATGATGAAATAGATGTTGATCTTGCTGGACTTGACTTCTCCGAAGAAGAAGTAGAGGGTTCTGATTCTTTAACTGAGGATAGTGTTGAATCTAAAGCTGAATTAGTTGGAGATGACGATGAGGAAGAGTATGGTAGTGATGTACATGAGGAGGTTAGAGAGTTGAGTAATGAAAAGAGATGTTTTCAAAGGAGGAAAATAAGGGAAAGAGTAGCAACTGACAATAAAAGGGTACCAGTAGTGGAGCTGGACCGGACCTAGGTTTTGATAAAACTGGAATAGGTAAAGTTAGTCATGAAGGAAGGCTGGTAGGTAATGAGCCTTACATTGCAAGTTTTGATTAGGGAAGTTTTGAGTTAGATGAAGATGAGTGTTATAATGATGATGAACATGAATATGGTAGATCAAGAAGGGTAAAATTGTTTAGAAAGAGCAATTCAAAACCTCAAAACCTCATTCAATATCCTACAACATAGGAAGTTGTGTGGCAGTTAGGTGTGGTGTTTACAGATGTAAAAGAATTTAGACTAGCAGTAACTAAATATGTAGTTAAAAGAAGAGTTCAAGTTGAGAAGTGGGTGAATGAGCAAAAGAAAGTTAGAGTTAGACGCAAAGATGGTTTTCCGTGGCTTTTGCATGGATGACTTGACAAGACAAAAAATAATTTCACGATAAAAACATACAATCCAAAGAATACTTGAAACAAGACAACTAGAAATTACTTATGCAATGCAAAGTTTTTATCCGAAGCCTTTAGAGAAGAATAAGTAAGCAACAAATTATAAGAGTCTTTAAGTTGCAAGATTTGCTTAGGAAAAATTTTAAACTTCATGTTGGCAAGATTACTGTGAAAAGAGCAAGAGCTAAAGTATTGAAAGATATAATGGGTGATCATGTTGTGGAATTTGAAATAATACTTGACTACAAGTATAAATTATTGAGGACCAATCCAGGGACCAGTTGTGTTGTAAAGGTTGGTGAACTTGATGCATAAGTCAAATCAATATTTTAGAGTTTTTACATCTATTTTGATGATTTAAAGAAGGGATGGATACATTGTAGGAATAGCATAGGCTTAGATGGTTGTTTCCTTTACGAGTTTGTTAAGGCCAATTGTTAGTTATTGTGGCCAGGGATGGTAACAATCAGATGTTGCCACTGGCTTGGGCAGTAGTTGAAAAGGAGAACAAACACACATGGACCATGTTTGTCAAGTGCATAAGGGATCATTTAGGACTTGGAGATGGTGAAGGTCTTACCTTGATTGCATACATACAAAAGGTATGTGAACTTATATTTTGTAATTTTTAATTTATATATGTAATCATGACCTAATCATCATTTGTTAGAGAGAATGTAAGTAGCAATTAAAAATGTACTATCTAACTGTGAACATAGAATGTGTGCTAGGCATATATTGGGTAACAACGCTAAGGATTGGAGGGGTATTCAAAGAAGACAACCATTTGGGAAGATAGATAAGAGTACCTTTGAGTCTCAATTAAGGAACAACATAGAGAAGATGAAGTTGTTAGGTCCAGAAAAAATGATGGATAACTTAATGTACTACAACATTAATTTTTGGTGCAAAGTTTACTTCAAGATTGAAGTAAAGTGTGGCTCTGTAGACAACAACATGTATGAGTGTTTTAATGCATGGATCTCGGCTGCTAGACACAAGACCATCATTACTATGCTTGAAGAAATAAGAGTGAAGATGATTACAAGAATAGGCAATTTAAGGGAGTTTCCAAGTACTTGGAAGTGTAATTTCTCTCTAATGGCTCTGGAGGTTTTAGAGGAGAACACTAGTAGGTCTATGGATGTACCATAGAGTTTAATGGAGGAACTGCATTTGATATGAATGAAGGGCTTTATCAACACAAAGTGGATATTGCTAGGATAACTTGTAGTTGTAGGGTGTGGCAGTTAAGGGGCTTACCTTGTGCACATGTTGTGGCTGCATTATACTTTAAGAAGTTTTCTCTTTATGACTATATAGATAACTACAACAGTAAGGAAACTTTCTTGAGGACTTATGTCAATGTTTTTGAACCACTCACAAACATGGAGATGTGGCCCGTTTCTAAAAATCGTACTATTAAGACACCAGAAATCACAAACATGCCTGGTAGGCCACGTAAGGTTAAAAGGAAAAAATCTGGAGAAACTAAGAAATCTGGGAAGCTTCCTAGGACCGAACTTGTAATGACATGCAGTATATGCCATGTCAGAGGCCATAACAATAGAGGGTGTCCTCAAATAAAAGATGTTGAATCATCAACAAATCAAAGTGCACTATCACCTTTTGCATTAGGAAGGGGCAGAACCAATACGTTCAGGCAGGGAAGAGGCAAACCAAAGGTAATATTTGATTTTTTTGCGTTTTATTACTTTATGACTTACTTTTTCTCTAATATGTATATAAAACACCATCAACACCATCAAAAGGTGAGCCTCCACTAAAAGGGGAAGAGGAAGACCAATAAAAGCATCATCAGTAGCACCTAGTGCGCCTCCCCTACCTACTGCTCCTATTGATTTTCCTGCATCCTCTTCTGCTCCTCCTACTTATCATGCATCATCTTCAATAGCTAGTAGTATTTAAAGAGGAAGAGGTAGGGGCACGGAAACACATCTCCAAAGAAAAAATCAAGAGTCATGGGAAAAGGTATGCTCCAAGGTGCCAATGGCTTCAAAGTCATGAATAAGAGTCTTTGATTTATGTTAATAGCTTAAACATTGAATTATAATCCTAATTATGTTTAATTAAACAACTTAAATATTTATATAATCCTAATTTTACAGTAGCCTGGCATGCCAAGTAGTAATATCTACTCTACTGGACAAGCTAGAGTGACAAGATCATCTCATGTAACTGGTGACATTGGTTATACACCAAGTAATACAACTAAGCTAAAATGGAATGGTAAAGAAGCAATCTCAACAAGCAAGTTTCATGAGCTTAGATAGAAGCAAAGAAAGAAACAGTGAGAAGTAGTTCAAGTCAAAATGACACTTCTTCACAGTCAAAGATGCCATTGAAATTTTAGTGATGTTGATTTATTTGAGCACTTTTAAGTTAGCCCATACATGTTGCATTAATAGCCTGCTATTTTGGATATTTGTTGGTAAATTTTTCCTTATGTGAGGCCTTATGAATATGACTTCATTTTGGTAGATTTTGTCTTATATGAGGCCTCATGTATGAATGGTGATGTTGTGTTTTAAAATAGTTGTTGTGTTGTCTATCGAACTGTATTGGCTATTCAGGTGTGCTTACATATGTTGTGTTGGTTATGTGTTTTACAAATGGTGTTATGTTGTCTATGTAGAAGTATGAACGAATGACTAGGTTGTTGGTTGTTGATGAAGTGTTGCATATTAATAGAAGCTTAAATTGACATCATAGATACAAAATGAAACACATACATTGACAGTTTTAATTAAACATAATAACAACAATCAAAGACAAGTGCAAATATATAGCACTTGACTACTGGTTACCGATCAACATAGAAACAACACAAATCAAAATACACAAAAGTATCTTTCTGCTGAACATTCACCATTTCAACCTTCTATTGAGTCTCCTCTCCAATAACAAATTGAATTTCCTCAAGTTGTCAATATGAAACTGTCTAATACATAATTCTTGCTTGAACTCATTGATTTTATTCACCAATCTTGTAAGGATAATATTTGATCTTGGATCCACTTCTTCTTTGTCCCTCCATTGAAAAAGCTTGAAATGTTTAGACTGAAAATGATCCAAAATAGTATATTAGAACCGTTCAAAATAAAGTGTAGCAAGAATACAAGAAAAAACACATACACCATAGCATGGGCAAGACCAAAATCATCTTCCCAAATTTAATTTCAACCAAGAAATTTGAAAATTCAGCGAAATTCCATGTTTGCATCTCACTACAAAGTTCAGCATTGGGTCTTATTCATCCATACAAAGCTTATTCAAGTTTTCATTTGCTATTATTAATGAATTTCAAGAAAATTCAAAATTCTAATTAGAGACCAAAATAAGAAATTAGAGTAGATTACAAACCCTAAATTCAAGATTTGATGTAAAAATGAGCATTAACAACTAAACCCTACTTAATTTTGAGAGGAAATAATTATTTTTTTTTAAAATAAACAAGGATTAATTATGGGGAAGAAGAAATAATGGGTTATTTAAAGGTAGGGAAGATTACTATTGAAGAAGGAGGAATGCTTCATCAAATTTCTGCTTCTAACGCGCCTGGTGGTGTTGAGAACACCTCCCATGACAGATCAACACTTAGTGTGTAGAAATTAGTGAAATATAAAGTTCAGGTGGATAATAAGACACCTTTGAAGTTAGAGTGTGTCGTTGGGATTCGGGTATAAGTTAGGAGGGATTTAGAACATTTTATCTATTATATCTTAACATATGGTTAATAGTATATATCCCTAAAATATCCCACTTAGATTTTTAACCATCACAATTGTTATAATATACTATATCTAAATGCATAATTAATAGTATATACCCTGACAATCTCCCCCTTAGATAATTAATCATTAAAATTGTTAGAATACTATGTCTAAACATATGATTAATAGTATGTACCCGAACAATCTTCCACATAGACTTTTAACTATACATTTACAACTTTCACATGCATTCCTTTATTTCTTGTCGAAAGAATATTTATCAAGCTACATTCTCATGCAATTTTATCTAGTAGTGTTTCATCGTAACAAATCAATTTTTTACTAGATCTTCAGGGACCTTATCATGAAACCCTCCAAGAGTGTACATCTTTTCAAGAGCTCTATCATAAAAGTTCTCTCAAGCATACAAAACAAATCAATCTTTGTTATGATTCTTGCACTACGACTAAGTACTACTATTATAATCATACTTTCATGTTCTTGATTTTTAATATTTTCTTCAAAATATTTCGATATTGAAATATTGACAACATTTCATGAAGTGTTATTTTATTTTGCTCAACATCACTCCCACTACTTGAGATAATAACTTTTTTAATGTCTAGTGATGCTTCTTCCAAAACTAAAAAGCAATGAAACGTCAATTCTGACATACGCATTAGATGTTCTTGAGCGTCTGAATTTATAATTGACTTATTTGTTGTTTGTCTGTTCAATTACTGTAAAGGTAGTTTACTTCTAGAAACATAGTTTACTAAATGATCCTTTTCTAGAAATCAGACAATCGTATTAACAATTGCCTTATTTTCTTTCGGACACTATAATAAACTTTCTTTCATTCTTTAGAATATCGTACTACCACACACATTTCGTTCTTAATTACAATTTTCTTATTCTCCCACTCAACACATGTGGTGGACAATCTTATATCTGAACATGTCACAGATTAGACTTACGTCAAATCCTACTAGTTCTATAGTTGTTCAAGGTACTGATTTAAAGAAAAAAAATTGGATTCACGATGTGATATGTACTTATTAAAACTTATCCCAAAAGAAACAAAATAACTCATAATAAGTCAATAATCAATCTTATCATCTTCATAATAGTCTACTTCTTTTCTCTTCTACACCAATATATTATAGAATGTCTGGTGTAGATTGTTGAAATGCAATTAATCTATAAGATAAGTGACTCCTGAGCTCTGCAGAGAGGTTTACATCACCACAATCAGATTGTAGTGACTTTAAATATTTTTCATAATGTTATTTTTGTTTGTATTTATATATTTTGATCAGTTTATCAAGATATTCAGACTAACAAAATATCAAAAAATATATATTCATATCATGAGTAGCCGTTTGTGGAAATCTCAGAACACTCAAATTCACCTCTTGAGTGATTGTTTATTTACCTCACAAATCAAAATAAAATAATTCTTACTTATCACTACCATTTTTTCCTTTTTAAGAGGAAATTTCTTGTAGTTATTTTTCCTTCTGAAGAGAACTCACATTTTGGTAGTGACTTCATGGTCAATGAACCATTACGCCCATCCATTAACCAATATCGAAATTCTATTAAAAATAAATAACTTAGACGTTAATGTACAATAACTTCCATTCAATCTTAAAGATACTTTCTCTTATGAGATAGATTAATAAAATTCAGTTTATGCGAGATAATATCAATAAGAAAATCTCGCATCAATATACCACAAGAAATGATATTTCATCAAACTCAATGATAGAAGAGTTACAAGAAAATATATCAAATATTCATCTCTTCTGTAGTTAGAAATTGAAAATAATTCCTTCTAACATAAGGTATATGTACAATGCATTCTTTGAATTAATATCTTATCTCTACCAAAAGAAAATATTAAGTATAACTAAGTGGTTGTGTAAAGTCTATTGAGAATTTGGGATATAATACATTAAATAGATCACAATATTTCGAATAATCCCAAAAACAAAATTCATGGCTCATTTTAACATATATATCCATGCATCTCAAATAGCCAATCGATGGGATTGGAGACTACCCATGCAATACACATGTACATTGATCGATTATTCACTCCATAAACATATACATATATAAATCATTTGGAGAGTCTACTTTTTGTTTAAGTCCGGTGAATCCTCTAGTGACATTGATCCAATCATATACTACTCAGTTTAGGAAAGTTAATACATATTATCAAACTAGACGATTAAATATATAGTGACTTATATCATTTCATCCGATAGGGAGGAAGGTCTAAGACAACACATAAAACTGATACTTCACTAATATTTAATCAAATATGAAAAGAAAATCATATAACTTTGCAAAACAAATTAATTTCTTACTAGGTCGTTATTATGAATCAACTAAATTTCAGATCAATCCGAGTTCTTTTTTTTCGAATTTCAAAACTATGATCAATTTGGTTGTAAACGTTATTTGGACATAATAGAATTTAAGATTTCCCCGCTCAGTAATTCTTAGCATATATCATCATTTTGTGAAATTGATACACAAATCAAGAATAAAGAGTAAAATTCTAAAATTCCAAAAAAAAGACAGCATGGTTATATATACATTGAATATTAAAATTCAAAACAGGCCTCATAGATATCAATGCATATTGAACAATAAATTTTGATGAAAAAATGATACTCATGCGACATACATATATGGTGTCAAATAATCTCTTCAACAAATTTAGAACAAAAGCCAACTCAGATGGAGAGTATATGTTAGTTTAAGTCAAGTGAATATCATCATCCATAGATTCATTGATCCAATCAAATATTACTCAGTTAGGAGAGTCAATACAGATAATCAAAATTAAAGATTAAGTTTTAATGACTTGTATTAATTTCATCCGATAGGGAGGAAGGTCTAAGCCAACACACGAACTTAATACTTCACTAAAATTTAGTTATTAAGACCATAGAGAATAATTTCTATCACCACTATATCTTAGTCGAGTAATTTTTGGTAAAATTATTTTTCAAGATATTAAAATTATCTAAAAACATCACCTGAACGACCTAAAATTAAGAAATCACTATATAACAATGAGTGTTTTAAATTTGATCATTTCTGATGAACCTACCGAATTTAAGACCAATCAGAGTTCAAAATTAATATTTATCTCCGAAGATATGATCAAATTCAGATTCAAACGATTTGAGGAAAAATGAACATATCTACACACTACACCACTTTAGGCCTACGCCCACACTAAATCTGAGCAACGCTTGAAAAGTGTTGCCTAAAATATTTTTGAGAACGCTTTTAAGATGTAGGCTAAATTTTTAACTTTTGGCAACACTTGTAAAGTGTACCCTTTAATGGTATAGGCTACATTTTAAAAGAGTTGTCATAATATGAAATTAATGAAAACAATTATTTACATATGTGACAACACTTTTAAAGTTTCCTATTTTTATAATTTTAAAAACAACACATTAGAAGTGTGGCCTAAATGTTTTTACAAAAATATTAGATTTCCTCCAACATTTTAAACTCTCCTTCCCATTTTTATTGGCAAAAAAAATTTTTTTAATAAAACATTAATAATTTTTTTTGTCTTTGTCTTCTTTCCTAGCTGAAATTAGAACATACGCCTACAAACAGACACTACTTTAGTCTTCTTTCCTAACTATAAAACATACAAATACTCTTCTCCTAAACAAAAAATCAAAGAGAAGAAGCTTAAGATCGAAGAGAGGAAGCTGATGAACTGAAGAGCTGAGGTAAAAAATGGAAGAGCTGAGTTGATTCTCTTCTCAAAAACCCAATTCTCTCGAATACATGAAGAGTTGCTGCTGACGAGCTGGGGATCGATCGAGGAACTAAAGATCGAAGAACTGAAGAGTAGAAGATGAAGAACCGATTTCGCCAAATGTAAGTTCCAATTTTGTAAAACCGAGATTCCTTTTTACTCTCTACTAATCGTCTAGTACTAAAAACAGTCAATTCATTGAATTTTGTTTTATGTTTATAAGTAATTCATTACTTTGGAGTTGTTATAGCTGAAATTCTAAGGTAGGGGAAGAAAGTGCAAAAAATCTAAACGTCAAAGTTAACCCTAGGAATATTAAGAAAACGAGATTTCCTTTCTTTAGAGATATAAGTAAATGAAGGCACTATTGTAAACATGGGTAAACCTTGAGAAGGTTGAAGAGAATTTCCGAACATACCTTTATGTATCTTGTTAATGAACGCACTACTTTTTGGTTTTTTTGCTTTTGTCTATTCGCTCCTCATACAATAGAATGGCGCTGCAATATTAACATATGTAGCTTGTATTATGCCAGATGGTTTGTCTACTAGTACTTCTCTGTGTATGCGTTGGAACGGATACGTCTGCATAATCCTCCATAACGAAATCATCAAATTGGTTATACTGTCCTTCTCCTAAGAAAATGGTTGGAAAATGTTTTAATAAGTAATGTGCATATGATATGTTGCTTGTAAGCAGATTGTGTGTTGAATTACATCTGGTCCATCCAAGCTACACATGTCATTAAACACACAATCTACTTATACGCAATATATCATATGCACAATACTTATTAAAACATTTTCCAACCATTTTCTCAGGAAGAGGACAATATAACCAATTTGATGATTCTGTTATGGGGGATTATCCAGACATATCCGTTCCAACGCATACACAGAGAGGTACTAGCACACAAACCATTCAGAACAATACAAGTACATCTCTTACTACTTCAACAACATACATAATCACATATACACATAACCATGTATTAGGTACACGAGTTCTGTATTTGTGTATCCAATATTTAAATTTTCTACCAGCAATCTTATCTGACAGGTGAAACCAAGACAACATGGAATTTGGGTCCTCCCAGCTACAGATGTCAATATTGAAGCGCCATTCTATGGTATGAGGAGCGAACACACAAAAGCAAAAATCCCCAACAGTAGTACATTCCCTTACAAGATATATAAAGGTATGTTCGGAAGTTCTCTTCAATCTTCTCAAGGTTTACCCATGTTTACAATAGTGCCTTGACTTACTTATATCACTAAAGTAAAAAAAATCTCCTCTGTTCAATATTCTTAGGGTTAACTTTGACGTTCAGATTTTTTGCAGTTTCTTCCCCTCTATAGAATTTACCTATAACAAGCCCAAAGTAATCAATTACTTATAAACACAAAACAAAAATCCAATCAATTGACTGTTTTTAGTACTAGACGATTAGTAGAGAGTAAAAATGAATCTCGGCTGTACGAAATTGGTACTTACACTTGACGAAATTAGGTCTTCAGCTTCCACTCTTCAGTTCTTCGATCTTTAGTTGGTCTATTGATCCCCAGTTCGTCAGCATCAACTCTTCATCTATTTGAGAAAATTGTGTTTTGGAGAAGAGAATATGCTCAGATATTCCATTTTTCACCTCAACTTTTCACTTCTCCAGCTTCCTCTCTTCGATCTTCAAATTCTACTCTTCAACTTTACCTTCTGGAGAAGAGAAATTGTATGTTTTTCAGATATGAAAGAAGAGCAAAGTAGCGTGTGTTTGTAGGCGTATGTTCTAATTTTCAGCTAGTAAAGAAGACAAAGACAAAAAATTTTATTAATGTTTTATTAATTATTTTTGGCCAATAAAAATGGGAGGGAGAGTAAAAAATATTGGACGGAATCTAATATGGTAATGAAAATTTTTAGGCCACACTCCTAATGTGTTGTTTTTATAATTATAAAAATAGGACACTTTAAAAGTGTTGTCATATATGTAAATAATTATTGTCATTTATTTCATATTATGAAAACGCTTATAAAGTGTAGCCTGTACCATTAAAGGGTACACTTTACAAGTGTTGCCAATATTATCGTTGCCAAAACTTAAAAATTTAGGCTACATTTAAAAGCGTTCCCAAAAATATTTTAGGCAACAGTTTTCAAGAGTTGCTCAGATTTAGTGTGCCCATAGGCCTAAAATTGTGTAGTGTATGGTTAATAGTATATATCCCAACAATCTCCCGCTTAGACTTTTAACCATCACAATTGTTATAATGTACTATATCTAAATGCATGGTTAATAGTAGGTACCCTAACAATCTCTCACTAAGATATTTAATCTTGAAAATCATTAGAATACCATATCTAAACACATAATTAATAGTATATACCCTAAAAAATAGAACTTCCTTAAAACACAACAATGACTAACTTTTATATTGTCAATTAAAAAATATGATGAATTATTTAATTTGTAGAAGAAAGTTATAAGAAATGCATATTGTACGAAGTGTAAATGCACCATGGCCATGATTATCAATGTTATAATACCAATGTAATGTCTCTGTAATTAGTGTATTCAAGGTTTTTATTTTATCTTTAGTATACGTGAATTAACTACAATTCAAAGGTTTTATTTCCTCGATATTTATTAAGAGATGCACTAAAAAGTGATAACTGAAATTATGATGTAGTTTTCATGTTTTCTTTTTAAAATATCAGCAGTCCGAGGAGAGCATCGCACCAACATGTGCTCAATTCACAAGTTAGGATTTGATTACATCAATATATGACAATAATTAATAAAAATCACTAGTTGTACCTCTAATCTAAAGATGTGGTTATTCTTTCGTTAAGTAAGTCAAAGTAATCAATACAAAAATTTATCCAACTAATTTTACTTCACCGAAAAAATTAAAAAAAAACAAATTATTACAACATTGTAATAAAATGGATACGGTATTAGGTCAGTATGATGTCAATGTGTAGAAACTAAAAAAATACTGAAAACTCAAAGTCGCTATCTTTTAAATCAAACAATTAAATAATAGAGAGATTCATTCAATAAAAAATGATCATCTTATACCATACTGTTAATATAAAAACATTTCATACAACTATTTTAATTCTTCTACATGGAGAGTAAATTATAAAATGGTCCAACAAAATATACAATCCGTCTATAAGATAAATAGTTGAATTTACTTGTGCAATAAAATCGTTAGCAGTACATTATGATTGAACAAAGTAATAAAATCAAATTAAACTATATGAGCATATCACATATGTGTATTAGATTGTATTTAGACTTTTTTGATTGCATTGTATTGAATTTCAAATAAGAATGTGTTGTATAAATATATCATACCATTACCTACTGTATATACATATGCATTTTTAATATATATGAATTCTAAATATTTACACAGTCTATTAGTTAATGTATATTTCTTTATGATAGATTTGCCAAGTTGTTCATCTTCAAATTCAATGCAATCTAAGGGTAAACATATAATGGTGGCTGGGAATGTATTTTCAGCATTGTTTGCGATGGAACATGCTAATGTTCACCAAATAATCAGAGTAATGATGAAAATCAATATGAAGTTATATTGTAAGGTATATGAATCTAAACTTAAACACAAGTTATGTTGTTAAGATTTATTAATATTTAAATTTTTGTTAGTTGCAGCAACTAAATAATTTTTATTTACATTATTTTTAAGGGATGATATTGAAGGTGGAAAAATTTACAATCAAGGTATCTGTTTCAATATTAAATTTCATAAATAAATTGATTCATACTTTGTCTACCATAAGTAATCAAACTCTTAACTTTTAATTTTGATTGTATTACTGTTAGATTAATTATATATAGGAGATTCTATTTATGAGTGTGAACATTGTGGTGCATGAAGAAAGAATTGAGAAGAGATATATAAAAATAAAATTTGTTCACTTAGTGTTGTGGTAATGGAAAGATTAAGCTGCCAACACTAAAGGATCTCCTACTGTGCTACATGTATTATTATTTTGATCAGGTAATTGATATTGTTTAATTATATATCTAAATTTTAAAAAATAGTCTTTCAAAATGTTTGAAAAACATAAAATTATTTAAGGTGACAAAAGTCGTCATTTCAGAGAGTATATCCGAACATATAATTCAATGTTTTCATTTACATCAATAGGAGAAAAAATTGATGCATCTGTATATCAACCAAAAGGGACAAGAATATTCAAATTATATGGACAAAATTATCATAAAATTGGAAGCTTATTGTATACAAAGGGATCTACTCCAAATTTTGCACAATTGTATATTTATGATACAGAAATGACTAAAACCGATAGGAAAAAAGATGATCGGAAGGAAGAAGGTACAAACTGCCAACAATTTCTGAGTTAGTACCTTTGGTGGTCGTGATTTTGAACCAACCAGTTTTGATAGGGATATAATCATTGAAAGACATTCTGGACAACTTCTAAGAATTAATGAATTGCACGCAACCTACTTAGGTTTGCAATATCCATTACTACTACCATTTGGTGAAAATGGATATAGAGAAGATATTCCTTTAAATAGAATTGATGAATCATATGATGAAAGAAAGTATGTTAGCTCTCTAGAATACTTTTCATACAATATTCAAGAAATAAAGAATGAAGTACCAACAATTGTATAAGCTAAAAGACTATTTCAACAATTCCTGCTAGATGGATATACAATTGAAGTATTTTTCCGATTGCTATTTTATAGGCTCCATGAAACATATTTGAGAGCAGAATTTTAGAAAGGAATAGAAGAAGTTTTTTTCCAAGGAGACAAACAACCTTCTTCTCGAGGATAAACAGTAATATTGTCTTCTTCTTTCACTAGAGGTACACATTATAAGTTGTAAAATTACCAAGATGCAATGGCAATATGTAAATGGGTTGGATATCCGATCTATTAGTTACAGTTACTTGCAGTTCTAACTAGTCTGAGATCACCAGATTTGTGAAGGGTAGAGGATAGAATCCGGATGATCGGTAATAACAATACTCTTTAAAATTACATTAGATCACATGATAAAGAATTTGCGAGACAACAAATTTTTTGGACAAGTAAAAGCAGTTCTGAATTTTTTTGTTTATTTATTTTGTCATAATTGTTTGTTTTAAATCTTAACCGTTAATTAAAAATAATATCATATCTATCCTTTGATATAGTGATTAATGCTATTAAATTTCAAAACAGTGGATTGCCCCATGCAAATACTTTTTTGTTTCTACATAATAAATCTCCAAATATAAGTGATACTGATGAGATTATTTCAATTGATTTGTACATGTGGCTGTGACACCTCTAAAATGACTTAGGTGAAACTAGAGCCTAACAAGTTTGTCATGAGATTCTAAGGTCCTAAAAATGGTTTATAATGTAGTAATGATGCAGTGTCTAAAGTTTTAGGTGAATTGGAATTCAAACATCAAGGGACGACCAAGACGATCGACGACTAGCCACCTATGTGTCTCATGTGTTGTTATGTGCTTATATATGTGTGTCATGATCCTATGAGGTCTTTATATGAGTTATAATAGTGTTTATAGGCAGTGTGTCAAGTTTCATGAAGTTTGGAGGTCAAACGTCCAAGAACGTCCATGATGTTCGAAGGGTTTGCCTTGAAATGACCTTGTGTGTCTTGGCATGTTTCGTTAAGTTTTATGTGTTAGTTTTTCATGAAATTGATATGGAAGGTCCTAAACTCGTATACAATCATATTTGGGTGGAAAACGTACGGGCAAATATCCCCAAGGACCAACCAAGGGTCCTTGAAGAAGGACACATGTTGGTGGAAAAAACTGCCAAAAGCAGTCCCACCTACAGATGGCAATCGACGGCCAATAGCCTGGTCGACGCCCTGTAGGAGGTCGTTGGTCAGGACTTAGGCGCAGGCAGAAGAGATTCCAAGTACCAGCCTCTGACCCAAACCACGGACCAGCAGGACGGTCCGTTGGTTGGGAAACGGCCCGTCATTACCCAGGCGTAGGTGAAGCCTGCAACCTGCGTAGTTCACTATTAAATGCTAGGTTGAATTGGTAAATTAACCCTACGTCCAAATAAGAGTTTGGGAGGTTTCCTGAGTGTATTTTAGGTATTTTATATGGTTTTATAATTCCTAACTACCTAGATGAATTCATTCTTCCAAATCAAAACCCAAATTTCTAAGAAATTCTGTAGAACTCCATTGAAGTCAAAACTCAAGGAAGAGCTTGGATTGAAGATTTGATTGCTAATTCTTCATCAATTTTGTGTATTAACATCAGTGAGGTATGTTTTATTCATCCTTGAAACTCTATTCATCAAGGAGCTAAACTTCAAAGTGATTTTCTAAAGTCTTCTAAAGATGAACTTGTCCAATTTTATGATCTAGCCTTGAGTTATTGCATAAAACGTTTTAAGTCATTGAATATTGATTGATTAAGGTGGTAGCATGTGTTCGTCTATTGATGTTGTTAGGTGATCATGTTAGACTATGACTATGTCCTTATATGTGTATTCTTAGAGTTGATGCATGATTCTTCCTACTTAATTACATGACTCTTATGATGGTTATATAGATGATTCTATAGTAGTATATAGGATGACCTATAGTTGACTTGGTTATGCATATGTGCTTCTTTAGTGATATGCTATATGTGATAAAGTGAAGTATTTATTAATCTTGCTTTGGTTGACTTGTGTCCCTTACTTGATATATGTACACTGAGAATATGATATTCTTGACTTAGGATGCTAAAGCCTTTTAGTCTTGAATGTATGAATGATACGTGGCCTTGAACATAATGAGAAGGTCAAATTATGTGGAGATAGGTTGAGAGGTTATGATATCCTTGAAGTCGAAAGTCGTAATGGTATCCTTCTTGTGTGAATGGTGGACTTAAGGTTGGTTGGCTAGAACGACATGAAATCATCCTTAGGAAAATAATTAAGCTATCCTTTTCACCACTGAAAGAAAACCCTAGGGGACTTCTTTGGTAGGGTGAATGTGATTGGGTTATGAACTAGATATGGAACCTCTTCATGTGATCCTTATGTAAATTACTCTATGAGAACAAAGGCTAGAAATGAGTGAGTATGGTAAGGGAAGTAGGTCTAGTTACTAATGAGTCTAGAGTTCAAAGAAGCCCTTCATATTCCTTAACCATGTGCCTACACGGGCGTGTCCAAGTTCTACCATTGGCAAGTAGAACACCCTTATCGGAGTAGGTTACAACTCCGGATTCCATGTTTTGCTATGGTCAATGTAGGTTATTGACTATTCTCATCATATGAGATACCTTCTAGTTTTGGAGAAGTTCTATGAAGTTTAGGTGCTGGTGTGGTACGCTATCTAGACATTGCACAATAGGCTTTGAAGATATTAGTGAGTGAGTCCCTAGGTCTTCTACAAGACCATTAATTGAATGTCCTTATGTGATGAATATATCTTAAATGAACTAATGAAGTAATGACTTAAATTATAAATCATGTAAATGAATGAGTACCTAATCTACAAGTAACTTTAAGGATTGCCTTGTTAAAGTGTGAAGGGGAGATAAAGGATGGTCTCTTCATGTCTTATTGAGGGAAGTCTTTAGGAAGGACTCTAGATAGGAAAGTTGGTTAATGCCTTAGACCTGATCTAATCTTTGGAAGTCTTAATAACTATTTAGGTAATCTTGAAGAGGGTGCATGTGTGTTCTCTTCTAGAATTACTTTATTAAGTCTTTTGATAACCTTGGTGAGGTGAATGTCATATCATATATGTTATGTGTTTTGGTGTGTTGTCAGTGTATGTATCTCCTTATAGGTAGTACCAAGGATCATTTAGGTGTTGTTAGAGAGGGTGTATGGGAGGTCTCTCATAGTCTGTCTTAAGTGAGTCTTAGGATAAATTTTAGTGAGAAAATTGCATGCTAAAAAGGTTTTACTGTAACATTGGACTTAGTTCACCGTAACAGTGGCATAGTTCACTGTAATGTCCCTTAAAATGTGAATAAATGTCTATGTGTTATCCTATGTGTTTCTATGGGGTTAAATGTTGTTCTTATGCTTATACTGTGATGTTTTAATAAAAAAGAGCATATTTCTAATAAAATGTCCGTTATCATGAATTTTATGCAATAAGACATACTTAGTACATGTGTTTGTACTAATTCGATGCTTTTATGTATCTCTAAAGTGATTAATAGGTGAAAGTGATTTTGGAAGCAAGTAGGTCCTCACTTGACTCGAGGGCATCACTATCTTAGAGTTTCTCTTATTAAAGCATTGTAATAGACTTATAGTACTATATTTCCAATGTATGGGCCGTGTCCCAAGTATTCTTGTGTCTAAGATTTGATGATAGGAGATATAGTATTTCCCATGGTTGAAAGTGATTTTGAAAGACTATTAGAATGTTATGAAAAGTTTTAATTCCGTACTACTTTTCATATATTTATATGCGATCAATGATACGGAACAGGCTTATACAAGACCTCCTAGAGGTCAAGTACGCCATGTCGCAACCTAAGAATGCCCTAACTTCTAGGGTATAGGTGCAGGTCATGAAAAACATGGTATCAGAGCAAGGTTATGAAAGTGGTCTTAGGAATCCAAAAGTCTCATCAAGTCACGTCTAGTAGAGTTTCAATCATCGGTGTGAGTCGCGACACATCTATAAGCAAGAGGATATAGGACGATAGAGTTTCCCTTCTTTTATACTCATATGTCATGTCGTAGAGATTTAGAAGTTATGAGTTCTCTTTACTTATGTTTTTTCTTATGTTATAGAAGATGAATACGAGGAGGACACCGGCTAGGAGATTTGAGGAGAATGATGTGAATGAGGAAATTCCTCCTCTAGTTGAACAAGTTGAGCAAGTTCTTCAAGGTGCTCAAAGTGCTCACGGGGCTTAAGGTGCTAGAGGTGATCAAGTCCCTATTGTGGAAGGAGATAATGCGGTTCTGGTGGTTCTCCCGGAGATGACTAATGGGGATATTAGAGAGACTTTTCTTATTTTAGCCCGAACCTTGACTACCCATGTGAATAGGGGTATTGAGCCTAGAGTGAATGTTTAGGAGAGAACTATGACATCTATGACATCTGGATTGAGAGATTTTGTGAGAATGAATCCTCATATCTTTATTGGATCGAAGGTGAGAAAAGATCCCCAAGAGTTCTTATATGGTGTTTACAAGGTGTTGGGTGCCATAGGTGACTTCTAGGGAGAAGGTAGAATTAGTTTCGTACCAATTAAGGAGGTTGCTCAAGTGTGGTACACTCAATGGAGAGATAATAGGCCGGTTGAGTCGGGTCCCATAGAGTGGGAAGACTTTAAGGAGGTTTTTCTAGGAAAGTACTTTCCCCGTGAGAGGAGGGAGGTAAAGGTAGAGGAGTTTATCAATCTCAAGCAAGGAAATATGAGTGTTGAAGAGTACTCATTGAAGTTCACTATGTTGTCTAGATATGCCCCATCCTTAGTGTCTAACCCTAGGGATGAGATGAGTAGGTTTGTGATCGCGGTGGATGACCTAGTGAAAGAAGAATGTCGTACGACCATGCTCCATGATGATATGAATTTGTCTAATGTCATGGTTTATACTCAATACATTGAGGAGTCTAAACTTAGTAGGATTGCTATAAACTTGAAGAGAAGTGGGCAAGGTGATCAAAGTCAACCTAGATCCAAGAAGAAGTTTTCAAGTCAAGATAAACCTAGGAGTGCTAAGGTGAAACTTGAGAAAGGTAGTGGTTCCCAAGAGGGCAAGCCTACATGTACTACTTGATGAAAGAGGCACTATGGGCAATGTCTATTGGGTACCGGGAAGTCACATCCGGGGAGCATGCCCTAGATGTTACTGGCATCGTCGTCCTCGTACAGGACTAAGAGTAGCCTCTTAGCTTGCATCATTACATTCATAGGTTAAAAATGCGGAAAATTTAAAACTTTTCTTCTATATATCATGAGATTTACATAGACTTCTCGCATACACATAATATATTCATATCGAGTATACTTACACCCTTTGTATAGGAAACATACATAGTCTTCAACTTTTATTGCACATATATACATATGCACATACATATTATATATATATATATATATAAAAGATATAACATAGTCTTAAAACCGGATGTCTCATCTCATAACCATCTATACAAGAGTATAACAATTGGGCATAGCCCATACATCAATACAAAAAAGCCACATATAGGGTATAGAATCTTTTGTACTGAAATGAAAAGGAAAGAACTATAAGTCTTATAACTAGAACAACATCAATAGCTTGATAGTGGCATTGTCCTCGGAAAGTGAGGACCTACCCAACTTGGAGAATGAGACTCCAAGTCTTACTTCAAATGTCGTCACAAGCCCTTCAATGACCGCAACCTAAAATGTTGAGGAAAAGGGAGAAAATAGGGTTAGCACATCACTTGTACTAAGTATGAGACCATATGCACACACATCATAAAATCATGCTAAAAAGGGACATTTCATTAAAGCATGCTATTTTACTTTGGAAAAGCCTTATGCACATTCAAGAACCAATAAAAGTCAATCATACATATTTATTAAGTGAATAACATGTACATCATAAGACCAACACTGCTAAGTCTAACATGCATATAAACATACTTTAGCACATAGTCAATATAACTCTATAATCAAGTTATAGCATCAACAAACATGTATGAGAGTTCATAACAACATAACCAAAGCAAAACCATTACTCATGAACCCTAATTAAGACAACTAGTGCAATGAATAAGCAAAGCCCCATAACCCTACTCAATCAAGTAAACCGAACAAGAACCATAGGCAATGTCTAACTTCACATATCATATCATTAAGAGTACATAAGATCATACTTTAGCAATTGTGACCAAACACATGTTCATAAGAGTAACCAACATCACTTGATACATTAACATGTAAGATCATCATATACATATCAGTCACATTTATAAGCATATACATACCTAGGAACATCCTCCTAAGACTCCTCTCAAGGTTAACTAGTGCGATGTATAGGTAGAGTCCCATACCCCTACCTAGACGAAGCAAAACACCTTAGGTTATCCTTGTTAGAGTTTATTCCATTACTTCATTTTACCTTTTTGGTAACATCTTGCCTTAACCGACATAGACCACATGAGATAATGTGGAATTCGGTGTCATCGAACCCTACACCGAAAGAAGACGAACTACTTGCCAAGGTAGTACCAAAACATGAACATAACTTCTATTGTGGATCCACTAGCTAGTATTCCTATGGGGGCAACATAGTTCAAGAACTAGGAGATGTAGTTTGGAACCTCTTTATGCTACATACATTATAGTCTCCAAATCTCAAGAGTACATTAGTGATCCTACCATCCATATGTGGGAAGGGACACTCCTCACTCTAGTTCACTCGGTGCTAAGCTAGAGTCCCTTTTTGAAATGTCTTTAATGCCTTTATTAATCATCATAGCTTAATGTAGGTCATAGGGTCTATCCCTTATATAATCATCATCATCATAGCTCCATAAAAATTTTATGAGTATTGTCCTTTCATTACAATTCATACATGTGAGGTTAGCACATTTACATAATCACATCATGATATGACATATTTTTAAGTTATCACCATCCTTATAAAATTTACATCTTAGACAACATCTTACAAACCATAATCAAGACATTTCAATTCAACACCATACCAACATCATCACTTGATCACAAGTAATCATAATTGAAGTAGAGAATTGAGATCACAAGACTTACCCCAATCTCCTTCATAAGCCATCATCAAGGTCTTACCATCAATAATTCAAATCAATCCAGCAATGGGTGTAATATCATCACACCATAATAACCAACATATTAATGAAGTCAATTGAATCACTATACAACAATTCATCACTAGTTCATTGCCTAGAATAAGAGACTTAGGCCATGTTCATGATCTACCTTACAACCTAGCTAATTACTCAAGAACTAGCATAATACATCTCAATCTACTCATAAATTGACATAATACCATCATAGTATAGTAATTCACACATTAACCAAGCCAATTACATCAATACTAGAAAATTCAATTCAAGATCACAACCGAGGGTTAAGGGGAAAAGGTCATCTTCCACAAACTAGGTCAATTCATCAAGAATTAGTATAATTTCATCATAATAAACGGTAATATACTCACAATAAACAAAAGGAATCATAAACAAAGCAATTCACAAATCAATTTTGTATTGGAAATAAATCCACTTGAATTTCATATTTTTGAAATCATCTTTAAGGAACCCTTTGGGGAAAGAGACCCCAAAGGTGAAAGGAATCCCATACATTACTAATTTATGAAGTTTGATGGAGAAACTTGAACCTTAGAAGCCCTATAACCCACCTATTGCTTGGTCTTCAATGGGGTTTCTTTGGGAGAGAGAAAGAAGACAGAAGGAAGAGCAATTTGGGTTTGTAAAATCATGAGGGTTAGGTTAGTTTAATTAGGTTAGGGTCTTTATATAGCTCATTAAATAACTTAATTAGACCTAAATTAACCCCTAACTAATTAACAAACCACCTAATTAATTAATTAACTAACTTAAAAACGTGCAGCAAACCATTGTCTTGACATACGAAATCACATCCAACAGCCCGTTTATCAATCGACGGGCACTGTTTATGTCCGTCTTGTGCAATCATTGTTTTGGTAAGATATTTTTCAAAATTAAACCTTGGACAAATTGACTAAGTGTCCATCGACAGCCCATCGATTGGACCGCACCTCATTGATGGGACACGTTGGTGACACTGTCCCTTGACAGCTTTTAGCCACTTTTGCAAGGGTTCTCCTCAAGGGCCCTTGGTTGGTCCTTGGGGAGTCGTACCCAGACGTTTAAAATATAAACTAACTCTAATACGTGTTAGACACATGAACACCAAATTTCATCATTTTCCGACTCTTAAAACATAGTCGAATACACTAAGGCACACTAGCACCTCTTGAACTAGTTTTCCGGAGGTCATGGACGTTCTTTAACGTTTTGACTCTAAAACTTCCTAAATGATTTATATACATTAAAATTGACTTTAAAATAGTGACTTAACCTTTAGAAACTCATGTTAGGCCCTAGAACACGTCTTAGACTTTCGGAGTGTTACATTATCCCCCTTTTAGGAATATTCGTCCCCGAACGATACTAAAATCATTTTGGAAGGAAGGAATAGACTCAAGAATAGCAGCCCAACCAACAAAACATAAATCATGAGTTACAACATCAATCATGGCATTTACACATAGCAATTCAAAACATCAATTACTACACATAAAGCTCAAAATGACAATACGAGGAATTTCCTTTTCACAACAACATGAGCTCAACATATCATTAATGAGTCAATTATGCCATAACTCCAACTATCAACATGCTCAATATCATTTCATAAAGACTCACCATATCAAAATGTACAACATAACTAAAAACCAAGTAAAATTGACAATTTTCAAGTCTATAGGCATAACTTCAGTGTAATTCACTATAACATGAAAATTTTTGCAGAACTTCACCAAAAATCAAAGAAACTTCAAATTTAGTCATTATTTCATTATTTGTAAGACCAACTAACCTTCGTTAGGAAAGAGATGAGTATAACGGGACTTCATGTCGGCCTCGGCCTCCCATGTTGCTCCCTCAACTAGGTGGTTTCTCCATAACACTTTTATGGAGGCCACCACTTTTTTCCTCAACCTCTTCACTTGACGATCAATGATTTCAACCAGAACCTCCTCATAAGAGAGGTTTTCTTTCACACCAAGACCCTCAATAGTAAGAATAGACTCGGGATCAACGACACACTTCTTAAGCATGGAAACATGGAAAATCGGATGAACCAAAGCCAATTCAGTTTGTAACCTCAACTCATATGCAACCTTACCAATCTTTTTAAAGATTTCAAAGGGATCCACATAACGAGGACTCAACTTCCCTTTCTTGCCAAATCTCATCACCCTTTCATTGGCGAAACTTTTAGATACACCTTATCACCTTCTTCAAACTCTAATTCTCTTCTCCTATGGTCGGCATAAGACTTTTGCTGGCTATAAGCTGTTTTCAAGTGGTTCCTTATAATATGAACCTTTTCCAAAGTCTTATAAATCAACTCACGACCCAAAAGTGGAGACTCACACACTTCAAACCATCCAATAGGATATCTACATCTCCTACAATACAAGGCTTCATAAGGATCCATAGATATAGATGAATGGTAACTATTGTTGTATGAAAACTCAACCAAAGGCAAGTGCTTATCCCAATTTCCCTTGAAATCTATTATACAAGATCGAAGAATATCCTTAAGGGTTTGAATACTACGCTCCACTTGACCATCCGTTTAGGGATGAAAAGTGGTGCTTAACTTCAGCTTGGTACCTTACCCTTTTTGGAATGTCCTCCAAAACCTAGATATGAATTGTGCACCCCTATTCGATATGATGGATAACGGAATACCATGGCGACACACTATCTCATCTAAGAAGATCCTTGCATAATCCTGTGGCGAGTAAGTAGACTTGACGGGAATAAAATGGGCGGATTTGGTCAACCTATTCACCACCAACCATATAGAGTCATATTGCTTTTACGTCCGAGGCAAACCTACCACAAAATTTATATTTATGTCTTCCCATTTCAAAGTAGGAACTTGGATTTCTTAAAGTAAACCACCCGACTTTTGATGTTTGGCTTAGCAACAAATTCCGCTTTGTTCTTCTTCAATCCTTCCCACCAAAATACCTCTATAAGGTCTTGGTACATCTTTGTCGAACCTAGATGATGGAGTAACGGGATCCATGAGCTTCCTCAAGAATCCGGTTCCTCAAGCCATCTACATTGGGAACACACAACCTTTCTTGATACCTCAAGACACCATCCCCCCCTAAGGAGAATGTCTCATTAATCTTACCAAGAACCGACTCCTTCAACTCCATCAATGGTTTATCAAGGTGTTGTTTGGAATTCACCTCAATGACCAAAGAAGATTCAGAGTTATGATGGACCATGAAACCACCATTCAGAGCATCTTCCAATCTTACACCCAAATGAGCGAACCTACGAACATCTTTCACTAGGTCTTTCTTGGCTTCTTCTACATGATACAAACTACCCATAATCATACGACTTAGAGCATTCGCAACCACATTGGCCTTGTCGGGGTGGTAGAGAACACTCATGTCGTAATCTTTCAACAATTCAACCACCTTCTTTGTCGGAGATTCAACTCCTTTTGAGGAAACACATATTGAAGACTTTTGTGGTCGGTATACATATCAACATGAACACCATACAAGTAATGCCTCCATATTTTTAAAGCAAATACCACGGCCGCTAACACAAGATCATGAGTTGGATAGTTCTTCTCATGCACCTTAAGTTGCCTAGAGGCATATGCTACTACTTTCTCATGTTGCATAAGCACATACCCTAAGCCCATTTGAGATGCATCACAATACACAACGAAGCCCTTGGTACCCTCCAGTAAAGTCAATAACGGAGTGGAAGTATGCGTGTCTTTCAAGATTTGGAAGATTCTTTCACATGCCTCCGACCACTCAAATTTCATACTCTTTTGGGTCAAAGTAGTCAAGGGAGATGCAATGGACGCAAAACCATCCACAAACCTCATATAATAGCCTGTTAGACCCAACAAATTCCTAATGTCGGTTGGAGTCAATGGCCTAGGCCTATTTTTCACCGCCTCAGTCTTCTATGGATCAACCTCAACCCCCTCACTAGATATGATATGACCAAGAAACGCCACAGACCTCAACCAAAACTCACATTTACTATACTTGGAAAATAGTTGGTGTTTCTTAAGCACCTGTAACACCACCCTCTAATGGTTCGTGTGTTCACCCTCATTTTTCAAATATACCAAGATGTCGTCAATAAAGACAATGACAAATGAATCTAGGTAACTTCGAAACACCTTATTCATGAGATCCATAAATGGCGCCGGGGTATTAGTGATACCGAAGGACATCACTAAGAACTCATAGTGACCATATCTAGTTCGAAATGCCATCTTTGGTATATCTTCACCTCTCACCTTAAGTTGGTGATATACTGACCTCAAGTCAATCTTGAAAAAGTAACTATCACCTTGGATGTTATCAAATAAATCATCAATTCGAGGGAGAGGGTATTTGTTCTTAATAGTGACTTTATTGAGTTGGGGATAATCAATGCACATTCTAAGGGACCAATTCTTCTTTTTCATGAACAATACCGGGCACCCCATGGAGAAATACTAGGCCGAATAAAGCCCTTGTCTAGTAAATCTTTGAGTTGAGCCTTCAACTATTTCAATTTGATCGGAGCCATCCGATAAGGAGGAATTGAAATGGGATTTGTATTCGGTAGCAAGTCGATACCAAAAAAAATTTCCCATTCGGGAGGAATAGCGTCAAGATCATTAGGAAAGACCTCCGGAAATTCCCTCACTATGGGGACCGACTCAATGGGTGGAATTTTGGAGTCTAAATCTTTTGACTCTTACAATATGGTATAAACACCCTTTAGAGATAATTTTACAAGCTTTCAAATAGTAAATGATACGACTTCCAGCAATATAATTTTCCCCCTTCCACTCTAAAACCGGTTCATGTGGAAAGTTAAACCTCACCACCCTTGTTCTACAATCTATGGATGCAAAGTAAGAATGCCACCAATCCATACCCAAAATGACATCAAAATCATACATATCAAGTTGTACTAGTTCAACATGAGTCACTCTATTGGGCAACATTATAGGACAATTTCTATACACACTTTTTGCAACAACCGAATCACCCATCGGGGTATATACCGAGAAAGGTTCACTCAAGATAACGGGAAAAATGTCAAACTTTTTAGATACTAAAGGTGTAACAAATGACAAGGTAGAACTAGGATCAGGTAAAGCATATGCATCAGTATAAAAGACTTTTAACATACCGGTCACCACATCGGGAGTAGTCTCTTGCTCACCTCTAGAGCGGAGAGCCTAAAAGCGATTCTTCATCGGAGCATCAACATTAGAAATACTTGCTTGAGCATGAACACTACCCTTGTCTTGAACCTTCACATTAGGGCAATCCCTAACCTTGTGGCCACTATTGCCACAACCAAAGCAATTGTCCGTCCCAATGAGGCAGTCACCATAATGCCTTGGCACACTTTCCATAAGTTGGCTTCTTAGTGGGTGAACTAGTACCCCTTCTTTTCTTAGACTAAAGGTTAGACACCCTATCATCACGAGCCTCAGGGAACTTTGAAGGAACTTGATTAGAGATTTCTTGAACCTAGGCTTATCTTGGATATCAAGCCTACCCTTTAAAGAACCACCATTAAAAGACCTTGCCTTTTTGGCATCTCTACTCTTTCTCTTAACACTTGTCTCTTTCAATTGTTGAGAACGAACCATGAGACAAAAAATATTCATAATATCATGTAGCATAGCCGAACGATATTCTTCCTTCAAGTAATCCGACAGCCCCATCACAAAGCGGCTCATTTCATCCCTTGGGTCCGAAACCAAAGAAGGAGCATACTTTGACAATATAACAAATTTCAAAAAGCAGTCGCGTACACTCATACCTACTTGACGAAGGTTGATGAATTCTTCCAGTTTAGCTTCCCTCTTCTACCTAGGAAATAACTTATCAGGAAAAGACTTCTTGAAATTTCCTGAGTCATTGGTCCACCCCTTAAAGGCCTATTGTCTCTCCATTGGACGCACCAGGTTTGGTCCATATCTTTGAGTTGGTAAGTGGCTAACTTTGCTTTCTCACTAGTAGTAAACACCATAGCATAGAGAATCTTGTAGGGTTCATCAATGAACTCTTGGAGGTCTTTCTTAACTTTGGACCCATAGAAAGTAGGGGGATTCATCCTAATGAAATCCCTCAAATAGGAGGACATGGTTCCACCATGTTGGTTTGCTCGCGTTACCACCTCTATATTAGCTTCGGACGTCATGGCTTGTTCTTGAGTGGTGATGGCTTGTTCTTGTGTAGTAATGGCTTAAGCCATTTGGATAAACGCTTCCGTTATCTCACCATCCGTCAAAGGTGGAGGATTGACTTGAGCTTGGTCATCATTAGCAGCTTCTTTAAGAGGAGGGACTTGATAACCCCGGGGAGGAACTGCCGCATTGTCAATCTCTTCATCAAGTCTTCGAGCGTGTATTCCTCGAGTATTCATTGCCTATAATCACAATAAAAGTATGAGCCATTAAGGGTACATAGAGTCAAGACTCTAGAGGCACGATATTAGATTTCCAAGAAAGTGAGAGTTTCCTATGAATTATATAGTTACTTATTCATAAGTGTGGCGCGCTTCACAATTATGAGTAAGAATCTACATAGACGTGGTTGAGTGAGACATCGACTCTTAAGATATTCAACCTCATACTCTGATACAAAGTTTGTCACATCTGGGAGCACCCCCTAGACGTAACCGGCATCGTCGTCCTCAGAGAGGACTAAGACTAGTCTCTTAGCTTACATCATTACATTCATAGGTTAATACAGAAAATTTAAAACTTTTGTTCAATCTATCATGAGATTTACATAGAACTCTCGCATACACATAATATATTCATATCGAGTATACATAGACCCTTCGTATAAGAAGATTACATAGTCTTCTACTTTTATTGTACACACACCCATATATATATATATATATATATATATATATATATATATATATATATATAAAACAAATTCTTAAAAATTGATTTCTCATCGCATAACAATCTAAACAAGAGTATAACAATTGGGCATAGCCTACATCAATATAATAAAGCCACATATAAGCTATACAATCATTAGTACTCAAATGAAATGGAAATAAATAGAAATCTTATAACTAGAAGAACATCAATATCTTTATACTGTTATTGTCCTCGGAAAGTGAGCACCTACCCAACTTGGAGAATGAGAATCAAAGTATTCCTTATAATGTCGTCACAAGCCCTTCAATGACCGAAACCTAAAATGTTGGGGAAAAGGGAGAAAATAGGGTTAGCACATCACTTGTACTAAGTATGAGCCCTATGCACATACATCATAAAATCATACTAAAAAGAGACATTTCATTAAAGCATGATATTTTACATTTGAAAAGTTTTATGCACATTCAAGAACCAATACAATTCAATCATACATATTCATTAAGTGAATACCATGTACATCACAAGACCAACACTACTAAGTCTAGTCAAGTCAACATGCATATCAACATACTTAAGCACATAGCCAATACAACTCTATCATCAAGTTATAACCTCAACAAGCATGTATATGAGTTCATAATAACATAACATAAGCAATACCATTACTCATGAATCCTCATTAAGTCCACTAGTGCAGTGACTAAGCAAATCCCCATAACCCTACTCAATCAAGTAAACCCAACAAGAACCATAAGCAATGTCTAACTTCACAAATCATATCATTAAGAGTAGATAACATCATACTTTAACAATAGTGAAAAAACACATGTTCATAAGAGTAACCAACATCACTTAGTATCATTAACATGTAAGATCATCATGTACATATCATTTACATTTATAAGCATATACATACATAGGAACATCCTCCTATGACTCCCCTCAAGGCTAACTAGTGAAATGTATAGGTAGAGTATCATACCCCTACCTAGACTAAGCTAAACCCCTTAGGTTATCCTAGTTAGAGTTAATTCCATTACTTCATTTTGTTTTATTCGTAGAAAAGAAAAAATATTTTTATATATGTTTGAGACTGTTTAGAGTCGCCACTTAATTTTTGAAAAAAATTAAGAATAACCTTTGTTTTCAAAGATTAAACAAAAAATCAATTGAAAACATTTAAAGGGGTTCGGGAATTCTTATTAACGTCTTAGGAAGATTTTGAAGGCACCTAAGACGCCCGCTTACTTGCGGTTATCCGACAACTAATTTTGTTTTGGCTAAAAATATTTAAATTACTTAGAGTTGTTCAAAAGGTGAAGAATTAATTTACTGTCTTATCTATTTTGTTGACTTGCAAAATTTTATTTTTTATAATATAAACTCATTTAGTCGCGATCGATTTATAAGTTGTTTAATAAAAAATAGCGACTTGCGAGGATTCGGATTCATTAACCCTACAACTAACGGCGATTAATAATAGACAAACAAGCGATAAAGTAAAGAGATAGAGAGGGAGAGAGATTTGGGCCCAAACCCAGTTTTTGTCCGTCTGGACCGGTTGTTTGGACCATTTTTCTTTTGGGATTTTGACCTATTTTTCGTTTTGTACCTGTCCTAAACTAAACATACAATAAATAGTAATACCAAAAATAAAATATGACAAGGGCTTAGGCCCAAAATAACAAAATACAACAATTGGAAATAAATAGTGGGCCTTTAGCTCAATCTTTTGAATTTCTCCGATTTGCTTCCCGTTCTTTCCGCTCCAAAACTTGTTCGTCGATTTTATAGCATGGTAATGGTTTGACTCGAAAGAATAAATTTTGGGCCTTCATGGCCCAACTCGAAATGCAAGAAGGGAATGAGTTCTTGGCGAACTCGAGCGGTTTTTTACATGCAAAAGGAAGCGAAGAACAAAATAATTAGTAACCAACAATAACATCTCCGAACCGGTCATTTAATGATAAATGTATCAAAAGAACATAACTTATCCATATTACCAATAACTAGCAGTAACAGTGAGCTTAACAAAATGCAAATAAGTGAAAAGAAAACCGAAGGCAAGCCAAGATAATCAGATTACTCACGCTTCTAATATTGTCTCCAACTAACTTCCCTTTTTTAGCAAATTTGTCCAATAAATGAAGCAAAACAAGTTGTGGACACATAGAACAATAATTAAACTCTAAGTTATAGACAAAAGGAAATAAGACAACACGAAGTTGGTAAAACCAAATTTGACAACTACCACAACAATATTATACATTTGAGACCGAAACAATTCATTTATTAACACACTTTGGGGAACACATAAATCAACCAAGGGATATACCTCTAAGATGAAATTAATTATTGATTATAGGCGTAAGATGAACAAGTTGAAACCTTTGTTAAATGTTTGTATCAACAAGCATTACCTTTAACTAAAAACATTAAACTTAATTTAAATGAGGGAACTAATAACACAGTATAGGCAGTCATTTGCCACTTTCTTAAGATGATATGGCCTCAAATTTTAAACATGATAAAATAATTATAGAGGGACAAATTCTATTATACAAAAATAGAGAGACAGTAAACTCAAACAGAGACGAACAACGATAGAGACATGTTGATAAACTTGCTTAAACAGAGGAGAATGAAATCCAAAAACTAAATATTTCAGTAGGATTCACAATATTTAACTACATTAGAATCCTAGAACTGCAAATCCACATCAACATGGATACAAGATAGCAAACTTATTGACGATCATGCATACAAAACATTTATCAGACAATGGAAAAAGAGAAGTATGAACCAGAAGTAGACCGCAAATTGGAAAGACAAACGAGCTCTTCACTTCACAGTAGTTTAACTATCAACAATAGGAAATTGTAAATCCTATTCTTTGGGCAATCTTTTGATGCAAAAAGAGATACACAGAGGGGATACAAATAACTTGTGAGTAAGATGAAAGACTTAAAGAAAAGAACACGGGGATATTTTGATGCAAAAAGAGATACACAAAGGAAATACAAATAACTTGTGAGTAAGATGAAAAACTTAAAGAAAATAACACGAAACGATATTAGATTCATCCAAGAAGACAACCAACCATACCAACTAAGGGAATAACTAACAATAGTTAAAAAAAAGAACTCAATAGCATTAAAAGAACCTTACTAACATCAGTTTATATTCACCACCACTGTATCTAACAACATGACTATTTGACAACAAAACTATTCTAACCAGTTGAGTGAAAAATAGAACAAACACACATCATTCAAAGAAAGAAAAAGAGCTATAAGATAGAGATATTACCATTCTTTGGGCAGGAACTGAGACCAAACGAGCTAGTTACGAGGCCGATCCCACCACCAAAATGAGACTATGAGAAAATAGAAACAACGTTGGATTCAAAGCGAAGCCGAAACTCGAGTGCCTTCTATCTCACTTGTCGATTTTTGGGTCTATTTTAGTTTCAAAAACTTTTGTAATTTCTCTGTGATATTGTCTTTAATTTCTGTGTATTCACTGATGTTTTCTAACTCTTCTTCCTATGTTTCCTCCAACTTTCCCCTACTTTGTAAAATATTTTTTTTTTCCCGGGAAGTAGCCCCCCCCCCCCTTTTCAACTGTGAGATAAAAAGAATATATAGAGGGAGAATTAGGGTTCCACACTTGGGGCGGGAAAATGAAAAGAAAATCCGGATCATAAGGCCCATCCATTTCGAATTTCAAATTTTTTTTCCTAAATGGAGAACATCTTTTCTCCCACTTTTCAACCCATTCCGAAATAGGAAGGGCAGAATCGAAAGACTCGATTTATTCCTTGTCTTTGGGGCTTGGACGTGGCTTAATCCCAAGGCCACAAGGATGGAAACTCAGGTCCCTTTCCCGGGGTAAGTCGTACTAGTGCAGAGGGCTCATCTAAAATCCAAAAGAATAAACAGAAGAAGGAGAAAGGAGACATTGGGAGTTCTTTCCGTCTATCTCCATTGAGACCGTGAACTCGCCCTCGCGTTGAAAGGCTTGAGGCACGTCGGGCATCGCGTGGAGCCTTTCACGCGTCTTCTGCTGCTACGCTATGAAGAGGGGAGTTTGAAGCGTTCTTTGCTACTGATAGCGTCTGAAAACAAACGCTTTCCTTTGAGAGAGCAGGGGTTTGGGTCGGGCTATTTTGGAAAGGGCTGGGAGCTGCTGAAAATTTGCAATTGGGTATTTTTAAAATTTGAAAGGAGAGGGAATTGGGCCTGGGAGGGATTAAAGATCTGATGGGCTGGGATTTGGGAATTGGCCAATAAATGGCCCAAAATTTGGTCTTTTAGTTAAGAATATTACCAATTTGATTAAAATTTTAAAATAAGATGAATTAATATAATTAATTAAGAAGCTTCTTAAGGTTAAAAAATAAAATTATTATTTCGAATATAAACTAAATATTCAAAATATAAGCTAAAATAATTAACCAAATATTTATATAAAACAAAGCATTACTATCATATATGTTTTTTCGATTATATTAATTGTATGAATAATTATGTAAGACATATACATTAGCTAAAACAAAAAAAAATCAAAGCCTTATTTAAAATAACTTGCAAGCTATTTTTTTTTTGATATTTATGAAATTAATTATTTTAAATTGTTTAAACTCGAGAAGCTCGCTAGTTAATTACTATCGAGGAGGGTAAAAATTGGGAGTCAACAACTGTCCCTCATTTTACTTAGGTTGATGCAAGTAATTCGAGGAAAATGAAATTGACCAAGCTAATTTTCACCGACCACGTATTCATCTAAGAAAGGGCTTTGGCACGGACTTTAGGAATTATGGCCGAAACCCAAAAATGGTTTTCCTTCATATCTCAGGCTATATGAGAATTCAGGTCACTTGTAGTTTGATACGTTTGATATAATGCACGATTTTGAAAGAAATCAAAAGTCACTTCGGTACCGGATTATGAAGAGACCGGAATGCTCGGCAATAGGATTTAAGAGTGAATGCTGAAATACAGCCGAGTTTTCAACACTGAGCTCGCCTACATATTCTTATAACTTAGGAATCAGGCTGTTTGTAGTTCGACTCAATCAGTTGAAAGGAAATCTGTTATGCTAGATAACCTTTGGTTCTGGACGTGTGACAAATTAAGTCGAGTATGAAAAAGAGGCTTGTAACCTCTTAGAAATTAATGTGGCGCGCTTCACACCCATAATAAAGAGTTTACACAGACACAATTTCCAGAGCTCTTGGCGCATTGTCACTCATATTGGAAACTTGCCTCCGATAGACCGAAATTTCTGGATGCGAAACCGAAACTGACAAAAGCCAAAGAAAAACCCACATGCCTTATGATAGGGGTGTGGTTTGATTGTGGTAGTAGTCGCTCCTCTTCTCACGTACTAAACGTTTGACACTCCTCTTTGGACTATATCCCAGTTCGCTGCTAAGAAAAAGTTTCACGTTGTGTTGCATCCTTGTTGATGTCATCCGCACCTGTGGTTTGATTTGAGAATTTATCCTTTTGGATGCTCTCGATAAAAAATGAAACAACTTGTTAGTAGAAAATGTAACTCGAAAAGTGATAGTATCTCTTACGATGCTTTTTAGTTACTCTTGATGTGGAAGATGCCACATAATTATGTTCAGTATATGCTACTTTCGAACACAGTATGCCCTTCACAACTCAGGATTGGTTGAGGATTTGGAGATGTCATTGCTTGTTCTCTCGCATGGCAAACTTTGGTGATTCCTGCAACGAGCTAGATAGCTCAATAATTATCCAACTTTAACGAGGTGGATGACTCGATGATTATCCAGCTGTAACGAGGTGGATGGCTCGATAAATTTTCAAACTATAACGAGGGGGATGACTAAATAATTGTCCAACTGTAACGAGGTGGATGGCTCGATAATATTCCAACTATAACGAGGTGGATGGCTCGAGAATGTCCAATTGTAACGAGGTGGCTCGATAATAGTCCAACTATAACGAGGTGGATGGATCGATAATGTTCCAACTGTAACGAGGTGGATGACTCAATAATGTTCCAACTGTAACGAGGTGGATAGCTCGATGATTATCAAACTGTAACGAGGTGGATAGCTCGATGATTATCCAACTGTAACGAGGTGGATGGCTCGATGATATTTGCTTTTAAAAAATCATCACGTCATGCTTCATCTTTCCCTGATGTCGTTTGGACTTGTGGTTTGATTTGAGAATTCATCCTCTTGGATGCTCTAGACAAAGAATGAAATAAACTTGTTAGCAGAAACTGTAATTTAAATAGAGAAGTGATATGCTTTACTGTTCTTTGCAAATGTTTTGCATCGGCCTCTGTCGGTATTGACGCATTAGATGATGACTTGATATGATGTGAAAATGGATGCTTCATTAATACAAAGATGATGATCCATTAGCAGGACGATGATGATCTATTGGTAGGATAATGGTGCTACATGATAGGATGATGATGTTTCGATGATGATCCATTGGTAGGATGATGTTGATCCATTGATAGGATCATAATGCTTTTTGATAATCCATTGGTAGGATGATGTTGATGCTCCATTCATAGGATGATGATATATCATTGATGATCCATTGATAGGATGATGGTGCTTTGTTGATGATCCATTGGTAGGATGATATTTATGCTCCATTGAAAGGATGATGATTCTTCATTGATGATCCATTGATAGGATGATGATGATGTTGCTTCGTTGATGATCCCTTGGTAGGATGATGTTGATCCATTGGCAGGATGATTATCTTCCATCGATAAAATGACGATGATGTCCTCCGGGATGATGGTATTATCTCATTTGATAATATTTGTAAAAATGTCCCTCTGGGAGGGTCTCACATTACCACGCCTCATATCGACGCGATTTGTGAAGCTTCTTCAAATGTTCATGATGCTAAAAAAATGTACTTAAATGTCATTGTAGATGCTTCTACATGGTGTGAGCCATCCTTTCACTTGTTCATATTTGAACGTTTGCTCTCAATTGTAGCTCATGCCTTGCTGGAAATTCAAATGAGGTGTTATTACTCGTATTCTGAAATCTTCCTTTTTTTCTTATGAAAAACTTTAATGACTTTCCTGCATCCACAGATAAACTTGTCGATTTTGAGGAGCTCCCCGCCCCTTTGACTTCTCCATATTCGTTGAATAGAGGAATATGGGAACTTGTGGATATCTCATAAACCTGTATCCACAAAACAATTATTAGTTTTTAAAACAAACAGATCTGTGTTGACTTCTTCAAACGCTTGCTTCTTGATTTGCCATCTTCGTTTGATCGCTCCCATCTCTTGCTTCTCGATGGACAGGACAAAACATTTATGCAAAATATTTGAAATAAATAGGTAAAATCTTTAATAAAAAGGATTTCAAAAAAAATGTAGCTGAAAAAGGTCATTGCCAAGTATCTTGTCACGTCAAGCTTGATGAACGCATTTGAAGTTTATTCTTTGAAGTCCATCCGATTATTTGAAGGGAAGTATACAAAGTTTTTCTAAACTGCCGATAACCCTGTCGGGATTTTTGAGGTCAACCTCAAAAACTTCTGTCCCAGTTAGTTGTCTTGTCTTATCTTGAACTTTTACTGAATAAATCATGAAATTTTTAGACCTTTTCAAAAGATTAGTCTCCCTTTCACGTGACTTCAGTTTTGAATAGTTGTGGAGATCTTCTTCTTGAGAATTTTTGGGCCCTTCTCAAAATATTTGTCCCAGTTTAAGTCTCAATGTGACTTTAGTCTTGACTTGTTGGAGAGATCTTCTTCTCTAGAATTTTTGAGCCCCTCTCAAAAATTCTGTCCCAGTTTCTACTGTATATAGAAAAATAGAAATTGTACGGTAGATATGATGGAGCCATTGTGGCGCCTACGTATCCCTTTGAGGCAGGAATCAGGTCAAACATAGTTCCCCCCTCAAAGGTAACAAAATAAGAAAATTTACAATGAAACCGACCGAGGCCAACATAGGCTGCCTACGTATCTCGTTCTTGAGAATTCAGGTCGAACGTAGTTCAAGTACAAAGGAAAAATGCTGAAAATATATAATGGGGTAACAGAAGCCGACATAGGCCGCCTACGTATCTCATTCTAGAGAATTCAGGTCAGACATAGTTCATTACAAGAAAAAACATTCTAACTATAAAACATAAGATGATTACAAACAAATCATGCGATTACAATGAAGGAAATAAAAGCAACACTGAATCTTTAAATAGAATAGCTCTTGAATCATCTGAGTTGCCTGACAACTTTAGATGAATGTTTATGCTCCATCATAACATGCTCAAACAAATGCGTCGCTATATTTTCTAAGCAACAGTTGAGTTCTCTTTTCCGATCTTCTCTCAGATAGGCCCTGATTCTGACTTCTTTGACACAGTCATCCTTTTCTAGATTTACATTTTTTGTCTCATCCAGATTCAACTTACCTTGAGTCTCAATTCATTTTAAATCGCTGTTTATGTGTTTGAATATTATGATCTCCTCGTCATACCCTTCAAACTCATCTTCATTTACCTCATCATGTTCATTCAGCTTGTGACATGACGTGATATAGATAGGTTTTTTTTTAAATAAAAATTATATATTTTTATTTTACTGAAACAGATAAAAATACGGTTATATAGTAGAATTAAAACAAGTAAATTAAATTTTTGCAATAGGAGAGACTTTAATTGAAGGTAAGGAAATACGAACTTTGGCCATGACCATGAGTCATTTTGCCTTTTTTTAAAACATTACGAGGGAAATTAAAACATAATTAGGTAAAACGACACAAAAGATGGGTTTTGAGCCTCATTCGAACTACCAGCAATTTTGGAAACAACATAAAATTCAACTTTTGTCTATCGAGTGGAGAGAGAGATAAAGAGCGGAGTGGAAGTCCAATTAAGAATTTGCTCCATCGGCTCGGCATCTCGTGTGCCTGGTGTCTCAATCATCTTCTTGGGCGCAACATCACCTTCATCCAAAAGATTCCCCATTCCTTCTCGAAGACTGTCATCATTGGCATATTTTTCTACCACAAAGGACTGACATAAATGAGACAAAGACTTTGGTGGAACATGATTGATCCCCTTCTTGTTCTGGACCTCTCTTGATACAAAAGCAAAAGCTTTACGGGGTGTCATGCTCATAAAATTATGTTTCTTAATTATTCTCGGAGAACCTCTAATTCTCTCATGGTTGTCAGGACCAGTTGAAACAGTCGTCTTTACCATGCACAACTCATCCTCCGTGTCTATCATATTGAAGTGGTGCCCCATATTTTGTTAGAGGATTGCTGTTGACGTTAGATACAATAGTCTTGACCATATTCTGGTCAATCAACTCCTGGATCTTGTGTTTTAAGTTGATGCAATCTTCAGTATCATGCCCAACACTGTTGGAATGGTATGCACACATTCGATCAGCTCGGTAAAATTAGGAGCTAGTATCAACAGGCTTGGGACAACTGGATGAATAATACCTGCCGCACTCAATTGCTCAAACAACATTCACTACAAGAAATTTAACTTTTTACGACCACTTCTCTCGTTATAAGTATACCTATAACTATCAAAAAACAATTCCTATCATTAAAACTTATTTTTTGCTAAATATTAACAAAGAAATAATATTTATCTTTAAAGAACATATTATCCGGTTGTTAATGCCCAAATTATCTCATGGGAGTTTTTCCATTTTCCTTAACCCGTCCTCCCCTCAAAAATAAAATAATAGCAGTTGACTAAAATTCATCAGATCTTAGGTTTCAATCTTGATCGGTTCTTCCTATCGGTATAGAAGAATCTCTAATCTTGCAAATTTCTTCTCAATTATGCTTGAGATAAAGAAGAAGCTAATGAATAAGCAGATACAAATTATCCTATTTCTTACTAGATTCGCACGAGATTGATTACTCCATCAGGTATTTTGTTATGATCTTGGCTTTGCTAAGTGACCAATCTAGGGTTTTATTTATGTTTGTATTGGAGACACATCTCGATTTATGCTTTCTTTTCGTTCAATTGGAGATTGTTATATTATTAAACAAATTTTAAGTTCCGAGAGATGAAAATTTGTTTGACACCTCTTTCTGCATCAACTATATAGTTTCTTTCGAGGTAAGATTCAAAATTTACCTTTTATAGGTTAATTTCGGTTCAAATTAAGAGGGTAATGATTAATGATCATAGTTCTTAGGTCTATGAACAATTGTATTATTGATTTCAATTATCTAAATTTGGGATTAAAAAGGAAGAACTTGTGGATTGTGTATTTTAATGTGCAATCTGCATATTTTCTTCTGTATTTATTCCACTTTTCCATTTTTGTTATTCTTGTTTACATTAAAAGTTAGAGCTTAGAGGAATAAAGTACCCCGTCTGAAAATTCGACAGTTATATTGATGGTGGAAGTTTAACTGTGATATGTATTTTGTTGGGTGCTATCCAGGTATGTTTATTGATTTTTAAGGATCTGCTTGAAAATTTGGCAGTGCTTCAGTGAATTATTATGCTTGTAGTTCATAATTTCTTGGAACAATCATATGATTGTTTGTAATGTTTTAATAATTTTCTTATGTCATGTTAATCATATTAGATGGAACCATCTTGAAATATTTTAGGATAACATAATATAGCATAGAGTTCGATATACTGGCCTTGAACTCCGTCTAGTTAACGTTCCTCATTTCAAACAATAGTCAAAACTAATGTATATCAACTCACATTAAAATTGAAGACAAAAAAAGAAAGAATTTATGATAGAAAATTCATACAAGAGTATTTACTTCAATATACTCTGATTTTTAGTTAACATTCTGTTGCTTCACTTCCTTCTCACTTTATTCGTTGTCCGAGAAAATGTCATCAATACTAAATGAGCTATTACTAGAGAATGTTAGAGTTGATTTCACTCTCGGAGGAAATATAGACTCTGTCTAATTGTTGAGGATCTGAAATACTCTCCTCTTATAAGACCTTTCTATGCTATTAGGATTTGCACAACTCAATCCAAAAAGTAGCAATTTTTTCATATTTTCCTCTTAGAAGTCATCATTAAGCCTTTTGTCTTTTGCTTCATTAATTCTACCTTCAGTGTACAGTCTCCAAACCCAATCAACCAAATTCACGATTTCATGACCACTCATTTTTCCTTTATTTGGTCTCCTCCCGCCAAACACTTCTAGTATAACCACATAGTAGCTGAAAACATTAGTTTTCTCCATTGCTTTTCTATATATAAGGTACGCAGGAGAAAGATATCTTATTGTTCTAGTTGTTAGTGTCAAGACCAGACTCTTGTCATGATCCATATGTTTAGCGAGCCAAAAATTGTCACTCCTCGCATTGTTTCTCCCATCAAGCACAATATTGCTGGCTTTTTCGCTCACATTCTTGTTGTAAATAAGTCAAAATAGACACCAAACCATCTTAGTGCTCCCTTCAGAAGTAGCAACAAACCCTGCACACTTAAACACATTTAGATATATAAGACTGTACATAAATTATTTAGATACAAAAGACTAAGTCAATATTAACAATGAAAATTACTTTTTTAGGCTTTGAACTAGACTAACTCTAGAGTATAGACAATTTCTTCTCGTCATCTTGTAACCAATCCAAGAAGAAATTAGATTCTTATGTTTTAGATCTACAATAGCTAATTTTAAACATGTAGTCTTGATTGGAATAAAGCTATAAATATCAAGATCAACATGGTTATTTTTTTTTTTAAAACTATCCAACATTTTAAATGATTTTTTTCCAGAACTAGAATAATTTGTATAAACAAGACCTAGAAAAAACCTTGAATTTACACATTAGAATTCGAAAGAAGTGGTTAGCTGTAATGGAGATGAAGGGTATCTTCTATATTTATTTTATCACAATCTCTTTTAGAGAATTTTTGTTTTGTTTTAATGGAACATCTCACGTCCTTATTTATTTTCCTAATGTGATCATTCTTTATCTTTTTGTTTTGGGTATTCAAGTTAAGTGGTAACCTTTAGAACGGCAAATGACGTTTCTAATTATGATTTCTTGGCATTTCATGAATCATCTCGTGACACATTAACTATTGTAAAACAGAGGTCTCTGGTTGTTAAGGTAAGCATTCTGTTTTCTAATGGGTATTTTTGGTGCTTGACTTATTATATAAGTTGATTGTATCACATCTTTTAGACCATATGGTGTTTAATGGAAATATAGCTAGATGTTAATAGTACGTGTTGGGAGAGATTGAGTGATGTGGGGGGATGGGGTATGCAGGGCAGCAGGTTGTTTGTGGATTGAGAGCTAATGTGTTAAAAACATTGATTTCTCTGAAGGATATTTCAACTTTAGAACCTGTTTATGTGACGGGATTATTTTTGTTAAAGATAGAAAATGTTACCATTTCAAATGTAAGATTTTCATGAAAACATTTCTGCACCAACGTATAACCAATAAGTGATATCTTTTTTCACTTTGACTACACTTCACCCGCTAGTTCCATCTTTTTTCACTTTTATCATTTCTTTCAGTTCTATTACTATGTTTTGCCTTTTATTTACTCTCATTGCTGATAGTTTTTGTTCTTTTTTCACAGAGGGTAAACACATGGATGAAGTGATTGGGTCTACCTTGTTTTTCACTTTTTACTAAAATAGAGGATTCTGAAGTTATGTGGGTATCTAGTGGGAAGTTCATGTCGGGTGTTTGAAGTTTACTTTTGTGCAATCTACAGTAGAATTATAATTAACAATCATGTTTATATAGAAATTGATTATGTTACATCATTTTTTGATATATTACATGTGAAATTTATTTTATAAGATGAGTTAGTATTTGATTGTTATGTCAACCAATTAAATCTTTAATATTGGGAATGAGAAATACTTAAATAGGAATTAGCGAAGGAAAAAATTATTGCTAAAAATAATTTAACGTATGGAATTTTTGTTGTCGCTAAAGCATTTATAACGACCGGATTGCAAAACCGGTCGTTAACTTTTAACGATAAAGCTTTTAACGACCGGTGATGACTGGATTTATTTCGGTCGTTATAGACTTTTAACGACAAGATTTGCTTATGCTAAATGTTATTTTTCTTGTAGTGATTGTCGACTTTTAATGAGTGGCGTGAAAATCCGAGAAGGTTTCTTCTCGGATCTGGGACGAGGAGGATCATAATGACTTTGTTGAGGCGGAGGCATTTGATGATAACTTGGGGCATTTTGACAAGGAGGTGTTTAAGACTTTGCGTCAATCATGTTAATAGTGAATCCTCCACGATTTGACAGTGAATTACCATTGGCATTGGAAGTGCCAGTTTGAAGAGTGACAATTCTTTGATCAATCAAGTCCTGAATTTTATGCTTCAAATTGATGCAATCCTCAGTGGTATGTCCAACACCTCCTGAATGGTAAGCACAATGAAGATTGGGTCTGTAAATCCTGGAACGACATTGACATTTTTTGGGTCAATTGTTTGTATAAGACAAGTTGCTTTCAACCTCTCAAAAAGTTGGGTTCGACTTTCAACCTAAGGAGTAAAGACTCGACAAGGTTTCTTCAAAACTTTCTGACATAAAAGATTATGATCATTTCGTGCAGATTGAGATATTTGACGGTAACTGGTGAGATTTTTGTGAGTAGAAGCTGTTGTTTGGAAATGTGGAGATTGTGGGGCTTTGTAGCTATGAGGGGAATTTGGGTAATTTGGAAATGCAGTTTGGTAACTTGATTGAGCATTTGGATAATTTGGAAATGGACCTTGGTAATTTGATTGAGCATTTGGGTAATTTGGAAATGGAGTTTGATAATTTAATTGAGCATTTGGGTAATTTGGAAATGGAGCTTGGTAATTTGGACGATTTGATGGTGGAGATTGGTAACTTGGTTGGATCGGGTAAGGATTTTGTGGAGCTAAAGAGTAGTTTTTGGATGGTTAAGGCTTTCGGACATTAAGACCAGCATGTCTCTTGGATTTTTTGTTCGATTCAAATGAGATAGAAGAAACATCTTCCCTTTTCCTCCTTAATGGTCTCGGGGATTCATCTTGGGGAGTCATTCGGATGATTTTTTTGATCCTATTTCCATCTTCAATAGCTTCACCAATTTTGACTATCTCACTAAACTTTCCTCCTACAATGAGCAACATCCTATTGTAATACTTCGGCTCTTGAATGCGCACGACGACTCAATAATTTCTTTCTCGGTCATGGGAGGCTTAACCCTTGCAGACTCTCTTCTCCAACAGTAGGCATACTCTCGATAACTTTCAGTAAAATTCTATTTGATTCTCTCCAAAGAGTATCGATGTGGAACGAATTCTACATTGTAATCGAACCTTTCAACAAAATCTTTAGCCAACGCTTTCCAACTTGGCCAGTGCTTGATTTATTTTGAAATAAACCATTCCAAAGCTTCTTCTTTCAAACTTCGACTAAAGAGTCGCATCAACAAAGCCTCATCTTTCTCAACTCCCATGAGTTCATCACAATAAGCTCTCAAATGAGTTAAAGGATTCTCAACTCCACTAAATGTATTAAACTTCAGTATTTTGAAACCTTCTGGAAGCTCCAAATGTGGATGACGACACAAATCTTCATAATTGAACCCCACAATTTCTGGAGTGTATTGGAAGTCCTTCATTGCATTCATGATGTCCTCTCGGATGTTTTGCTCAACCTTTCCTTTTATGACCTTCCACTCAATTTCCTTCTTCTTAGAATGTTCGGGTTCAAAATGTGTGGTAAGAGGAGGGTACGATTCAGGCGATATTGGAAGATGAAATGTGGTTCTTAGAGGTGTGAGTTGATTGGTATGTGGTTTTGGGACAATTTGAGTAGGAATTTGATGACTGACACAAAAAAATCAGAGAATGTTGGTATCTGGATTTTGAGAAGTAGGTGACTTTTGGTGTGAGTAACTAGCATGATTTGGGTTTGAGGTGGTTAAGTCAATGATGGAAGGTTGTGGAATTGTAGAGTTGGTTGAATTTTTTGGAAAATATTCGGACACTGGATCAGAAGTAGAAAAATGGAGTGGAGGTCTCTAGTTGTCTGGAGTAGGCGTGTTAGCAATGATAGCCAGATTCGTCAAATCTTGTGTCTTATCCATCTTCGTCCTCATTTCTGCAATCTGTTGGAACACTTGTGCAATCAGCTTGTTCTGTTCAGCAATGGTAGTCTCATTCACAGTAATTTCATTCATATCGGGATTCTCAGCAACTTCAACCATTTTCTCTTTGCCTTTTGACAAACATTAGTCGGAGAAGGAATCTTTGGGGTCTTTGGACCTGGTAAAGTATGGATGTTCAGCCATTTTCTCAACATAGATCAGTTTTGAGTACCTGACAAAGAAAAACAACTCAAAGGCAAATGCGTTAGTCTGTGTTGATGATAGTTAATACAAAATATCGTATACATTATTGTAAACACATAAGAGTTGCTTCATTTGAAGATAAATTAGCCCACGTATATATAAAGATGACTAAATAGACAGAAATATTTTCTATATTATTTTAGGACTAATGAGTCAGAAATGTCGACTTGAGTCGGGACAAAGTCGATTGTCGTACTTCTGATTTATGATTTGAGATGTAAATCTATTTTCTTTGTAAGAGTTGGAAAATATAGAATTTTCTCAAAAATGAGGACCGAACCTTGAAAGGCTGCCTACGTATCTCACAAAAGAGAATTCATGTCCTACGTAGTTTGACCCAGTTGACCCTCTTTTGATTTAAAATGATGAATCTTTTTATGATATGAGAGTAATATTTAAAAATAAAGTTTGAAGTTTATTGGGAAACTAAAGACTCGAAGAGTATTTGAATATACTTTCGATAGTGACTTGATATTTATACTTAAGGAGCTCTAGAAAATATTTTTTGAGAATTAGTAGGCTGAGACAACTTCAAATGAAACAACATAATCACACAAGTAGTTATAACACATAAATAAATATTGCAAGTTCCTAAACATATATGTGACCCTTTTATGCCAAGGGTAGGCCTAACGATTTGAGGGATTTATACATCATTTGAAACACTCCATTGCCCCCAAATTATACAGATTTTATGAATGAAATTAAATGGGGATACATAATTAGGGAAAACGGGATACATAATGTTCAGTCCCACGCAGGGGTACAATTCTAAACTATGCTTCCATGGAAGGTCATTCCTTCTCTCCATCTCCGAATGTCTACGTATTTGGATGGGATAGTAGCTTGTATAACTATATCTTGAACTAGAACAAACTAACAAAGTCCCAACCCCAAGGAACAATGGTGTGACAAACAACGTATACAACCTTCAAAATTAAACATAAAAGCATGAACGTCCGTTTAGGCCGTGGGCCGTTTCGGACTCAATGTGGCCAATCTAATGGGCCCAACACACCTTGGGTGTTGGGTCATGTTAGGCTAATGGTTATATTTGGATTTGGTTTTGCTCTATGATAGGCTGACTAGAATTTGTTTCAAAATTGACGACTACCCGAGTCGGACAGACAATGGGGTGAAGCTAACAAACGATGTTGGATGACCGCATTCCAACTATTCGTTTGTTACTTCCAAATGCAATCTTGTGTATTTCTAAAAGAAACCGTGGTAAGCAACGTAACTTCCGTTGTCGTAATGCAACTATTTACCGTTTGGCGGAAATATGCCATGGAAAATGCAACAGTTTAATATTAAGATAAAAAACAAGCAAACAAAATATCATGTAGTCAAACAATATTAGTTTTAAGGTTAGAATCCTCAAATATCCCCAGCAGAGTCACCATTCTGTTTTATTCGTAGAAAAGAAAAAAATATTTTTTATATATGTTTGAGACTGTTTAGAGTCGCCACTTAATTTTTGAAAAAAATTAAGAATAACCTTTGTTTTCAAAGATTAAACAGAAAATCAATTGAAAACATTTAAGGGTGTTCGGGGTTCTTATTAACGTCTTATGAAGGTTTAGAAGGCACCTAAGACGCCCGCTTACTTGTGGTTATCCGACAACTAATTTTGTTTTGGCTAAAAATATTTAAATTACTTAGAGTTGTTCGAAAGGTGAAGAATTAATTTATTGTCTTATCTATTTTTTTGAATTGCAAAATTTTATTTGTTATAATATAAACTCATTTAGTCGTGATCGATTTAATTAAGTTGTTTAATCAAAAATAGCGCCTTGCGGGGATTCGGATTCATTAACCCTACAACTAATGGCAATTAATAATAGACAAACAAGCGATAAAGTAAATAGATAGAGAGGGAGAGAGGGTTAGGCCCAAACCCGGTTTCTGTCCGCCTTGACCGGTTGTTTGGACCATTTTTCTTTTGCTTTTTTGACCCATTTTTCGTTTTGTACCTGTCCTAAACTAAACATACATTAAATAGTAATATCGAATATAAAATATGACAAGGGCTTAGGCCCAAAATAACAAAATACAACAATTGGAAATAAATAGTGGGCCTTTAGCCCAAACTTTTGAATTTCTCCGATTTGCTTCCCGCTCTTTGCGCTCCAAAACTTGTTCGTCGACTTTATAGATTGGTAATGGTTTGACTCGAAAGAATGAATTTTGGGCCTTCATGTCCCAACTCGAAATGCAAGAAGGGAATGAGTTCTTGGCGAACTCGAGCGGTTTTTTACATGCAAAAGGAAGCGAAGAACAAAATAATTAGTAACCAACAATAACATCTCTGAACCGGTCATTTAATGATAAATGTATCAAAAGAACATAACTTATCCGTATTACCAACAACTAGCAGTAACAGTGAGCTTAACAAAATGCAAATAAGTGAAAAGAAAACCGAAGGCAAGCCAAGATAATCAGATTACTCACGCTTGTAATATTGTCTCCAACTAACTTCCATGTTTTAGCAAATTTGTCCAATAAATGAAGCAAAACAAGTTGTGGACACATAGAACAATAATTAAACTCTAAATTATAGACCAAAGCAAATAAGAGAACATGAAGTTGGTAAAACCAAATTGACAACTACCACAACAATATTATGCATTTGAGACCGAAACAATTCATTTCTTAACACACTTTGGGGAACACATAAATCAGCCAAGGGATATACCTCTAAGATGAAATTAATTATTGATTTTAGGCTTAAGATGAACAAGTTGAAACCTTTGTTAAATGTTTGTATCAACAAGCATTACCTTTAACTAAAAAAAATAAACTTAATTTAAATGAGGGAAATAATAACACAATATAGGCAGTCATTTGCCACTTTCTTAAGATGATATGGCCTCAAATTTTAAACATGATGAAACAATTATAGAGGGACAAATTCTATTATACAAAAATAGAGAGACAGTGAACTCAAATGGAGACGAACAACGATAGAGACATGTTGATAAACTTGCTTAAACAGAGGATAATGAAATCCGAAAACTACACATTGCAGTAGGATTCACAATATTTAACTACATTAGAATCCTAGAACAGCAAATCCACATCAACACGAAGACAAGATAACAAACTTATTGCCGATCATGCATACAAAACATTTAACAGACAATGGAAAAAGAGAAGTAAGAACCGGAAGTAGACCGCAATTTGGAAAGACAAACGAGCTCTTCACTTCACCGTAGTTTAAGTATTAACAATAGGCAATTGTAAATCCTATTCTTTGGGCAATCTTTTGATGCAAAATGAGATACACAAAGGGGATACAAATAACTTGTGAGTAAGATGAAAAACTTAAAGAAAAGAACACGGGAATCTTTTGATTCAAAAAGAGATACACAAAGGGAATAAAAAATAACTTGTGAGTAAGATGAAAAACTTAAAGAAAAGAACACGAAATGATATTAGCTTCATCCAAGAAGACAACCAACCATACCAACTAAGGGAATAACTAACAATAGTTAAAGAAAGAACTCAATAGCATTAAGAGAACCTTACTAACATCAGTTTATATTCACCACCACTGTATCTAAGCACATGACTATTTGACAACAAAACTATTCTAACCGGTTGAGTGAAAAATAGAACAAACACACATCATTCAAACAAAGTAAAAAACCTATAAGATAGAGACATTACCATTCTTTGGGCAGGAACTGAGACCAAACGAGCTAGTTACGAGGCCGAGCCCACCACCAAAATGAGACTATGAGAAAATAGCACAAACGTTGGATTCAAAACAAAGCTGAAACTCGAGTGCCTTCTATCTCACTTGTCGATTTTTGGGTCTATTTTAGCCTAAAAAACTTTTGTATTATCTCTCTGATATTGTCTTTAATTTTTGAGTACTCACTCATTTTTTCTAACTCTTCTTCCTCTGTTTCCTCCAACTTTCCCCTACTTTGTAAAATATTTTTTTTGCCGGGAAGTATCCAACCAAAAGAAGTTCAACTCAAAACTCTCACCTTTTTCCAAAAAAAAATAAAAAAATTCCCCTCCCCTCCCTTTTCAACTGTGAGATAAAAAGAATATATAGAGGAAGAATAGGGTTCCACACTTGGGTCGGGAAATGAAAAGAAAATCCAGATCAAAAGTCCCATCGATTTTGAATTTCAAATTGTTTTCCCTAAATGGGAGAACATCTTTTCTGCCACTTTTCAACCCATTTTGAAATAGGAAGGGCAGAATCGACGGACTCGATCGATTCCTTGTCCTTGGGGCTTGGACGTGGCTCAATACCAAGGCCACAAGGACGGAAATGCGAGTCCCTTTCCCGAGCTAAGTCGTACTAGCGCAGAGGGCTCAGCTAAAAGCCAAGAGAACAAACAGAAGAAGGAGAAAGGAGACGTTCGGAGTTCTTTCCGTCTATCGTCATTGAGACCGTGAACTCGCCCTCGCGTTGAAAGGTGTGAGGCGCGTCGGGCATCGCGTGGAGCCGTTCACGCGTCTTCTGCTGCTATGTTGTGAAGAGGGGAGTTGGAAGAGTTCTTTGCTACTGATAGCGTATGAAAACAAACGCTTTCCTTTGAGAGAGCAAGGGTTTGGGTCGGGCTATTTTGGTAAGTCTGGGAGATGCGGAAAGTTTGCAATTCGGTCTTTTGAAAATTTGATAGGAGAGGGAATTGGTCCTGGGAGGGATTAAAGATCTGATGGGCTAGGATTTGGGAATTGGCCAATAAATGGCCCAAAATTTGGTCTTTTAGTTAAGAATATTACCAATTTGATTAAAATTTTAAAATAAGATGAATTAATATAATTAATTAACAAGCTTCTTAAGGTTTAAAAAAATAAAATAATTAATTCAAATATAAACTAAATATTCAAAATATAAGCTAAAATAATTAACCAAATATTTATATAAAACAAAGCATTACTATCATATTTTTTTTCCGATTATAATAATTATATGAATAATTATGTAAGACATATACATTAGCTAAAACAAAACAAAAATAAAAACCTTATTTAAAATAACTTGCAAGCTAATTACTTTTTATATTAATGAAATTAGTTATTTTAAATTGTTTAAACTCGAGAAGCTCGCTAGTTAATTACTATCGAGGAGGGTCAAAATTAGGTGTCCACACATTTACCTTTTTGGTAACATCTTTCCTAAACCGATATAGACCACATGAGCTAATGTGGAATTCGGTGGAATCGAATGCTATACCGAAAGAAGTTGGACTACTTGCCAAGGTAGTACCAAAACATGAACATAGCTTCAATTGTGGATCCACTAGCTAGTATTACAATGGGGGCAACATAGTCAAAGAACTAGAAGATGTAGTTGGGACCCTCTTTATGCTACATGCATTTATAGTATCCAAATCTCAAGAGTACATTAGTGATCCTACCTTCCCTATGTGGGAATGAACACTCCTCACTATAGTTCACTCGGGGCTAAGCTAGAGTCCCTTTTTGAAATGTCTTTAATGAGTTTATTAATCATCATATCTTAGTGTAGGTCATATGGTCTATCCCTTATATAATAATCATCATCATAGCTCAATAAGAATTGTATGAGTATTGTCCTTTCATTACAATCCATACATGTGAGGTTAGCACATTTACCTATTCACATCATGATAAGGCACATTGGTATGTTATCACCATCCTTATCACATTTATATCTTAGTAAACATCTCACAAACCATAGTCAAGACATTTCAATTCAACATCATACCAACCCAATCAATCTTAGCATAAGGTATACTTCAATACAACATCATCACTTAATGACAAGTAATCATAATTGAAGTAGAGAATTGAGATCACAAGACATACCCCAATCTCCTTCATAAGCCATCATCAAGGTCTTACCTCAACCATTTAACTCAATCCTACAATGGATGTAATATCATCACACCATAATAACCAACATAATAATTAAGTCAATTGAATCACTATACAACAATTCATCACTAGTTCATAGCATAGAATTAGAGACTTAGGTCAAGTTCATGATCTACTTTACAACATAGGTCAATTACTCAAGAAATAGCATAATAGGGCTACAATACATCTCAATATATTCATAAATTGACATTATAGCATCATAGGATAGTAATTCACACATTAATCAAGCCAATTACATCAATACTAGATAATTCAATTCAAGATCACAACCTAGGGTTAAGGGGAAAAGGTCATATTCCACAAACTAGGTCAATTAATCAAGAATAAGTAAAATGTAATACTAATACATGTTAATATAATCACAATAATCAGAATTAATCATAAACAAATCAGTTCACAAGATCAATTTCGTATTGGAAGTAAACCCACTTGAATTTCATATTTTTGAAATCATCTTGAAGGAACCCTTTGGGTAAAGAGATACCAAAGTTGAAAGGAATCCCATACATTAATAATTGATGAATTTGGATGGAGAAAATTGATCAGCATCCCTAGAACCCACCTTTTGCTTGGTCTTCAATGGGGTTTCTTTGGGAGAGAGAAAGAGGAAAGAAGGAAGAGCAATTTGGGTTTTGAAAATTATGAGGGTTAGGTTAGTTTAATCAGGTTAGGGTCTTTATATAGGTCATTAACTAACTTATTTAGACATACATTAACTCCTAATTAATTAACTAACCACCTAATTAATTAATTTCACTAACTTAAAAACTTGTAGCAGACAAGTGTCTTGACAGACCAAAATACGACCAACGACCCATTTGTCAATCGACGGGCACTGTTCACGTCCGTCTTGTGGAGTCATCATTTTGGTTATGTATTTTTCAAAATGAATCCTTGTACAGATTGAATAAGTGTCCATCGATGCCCCGTTGATTGGAACACGCCTCGTTGATGGGCCACGTTGGTGACACTGTCCCTTGATAAGTTTTAGCCACTTTAGCAAGGGGCCTTCTCAAGGGCCCTTGGTTGGTCCTTGGGGAGTCGTACCATAAATTTTAGACTATAAATTAACTCTAATACTCATTAGACACCGTACCACCAAATTCCATCATTTTCTTACTTTTAAAACTTAGTAAAATAGGTTGAGACACACTAGACCCTCTTGAACTAGTTTTGTGGACGTCATGGACGTTCTTTGACGTTTTGATTCTAAAACTTTCTAAATGACTTATATACATTAAAATTGACTTTAAAACAATGAAACAACCTTTAGACACTCATTTTAGGCCCTAGAACACGTCATAGACTTTCGGAGTGTTACACGGGAGTTGTTTTGTCTGTGGTAAAGATGGACACAAAGTGAAAGATTGTCCTAGTATTGCTTCTAGAGTACGAGAGGGTAAACAAGTTCCTCCAAGGGTTCCGTAAGGTGATGCTCCAAAGAAGAATCATTTCTATGCACTCCGCACTAGAGGAGCAAAGCCTGATGATGATGATGATGATAAGTTCTAGTATTCCCTCTTTTGTTTATGAGTTCCTTCTGAGTGGGGGAGTATGGTTAGTAGAAGAGCTAGATGCTCATAGTAGTATGTTGCATGTTGCATCGTGTTTAGGAGTCTTGTTGCAATTGAATTTCATTGATTCCTTGGAGCATTTTATGAAGTTGTGATCATATTGTAAAGTGTGTTTAAATGGTTTTATCTTGCACATTAGCATGTTTCCATCATCAATTGCCTAAAATTTGATTTTTTTAATACTGAAGCATGTTCACTATATTATTTGGCAGCTTACAGTAACATTTTTGCAAAATTGAATAATTTGTTCTTTGGTTGAAAATTGTTGTAATATGGATAGAACTGATGTATATGAGCATGATAATGAATGTAAAAGGAGTTAATGCTATTTGAAATGAATAATGTGAGTTTTATGTCAAAATGAGTTGTAGAATAAGTTCCTATCTTCTTATTTTGTTGTGAGTCTCTTGATTATGTAAAATTGATGTTTCTCCTAGATTGTGTATTGTGTAATGTGTTATATGGTATGTGTATGAGTTTTTAATTGAATCTCTACTCTAAGAAGTGTTCGGAGAGTGGCAAGTGTCATTCGAGGACGAATGTTGTCCAAGTGGGGGAGCATGTGACGCCTCTAAAATGACTTAGGTGAAACTAGAGCCAAACATTTTTTTCATGAGAGTATAAGGTCATAAAATGGTTTATAATGTAGTAATGAGGCAGTGTCTAATGATTTAGGTGAATTGAAAGTCAAACGTCAAGGGACGACCAAGACGTTCGATGACTAGCAACCTATGTGCCTCATGTGTTGTAATGTGCTTATATGTGTGTGTCATGAGCTTATGATGTCCTTATATGAGTTATAATAGTGTTTATAGTCAGTGTGTCAAGTTTCATGAAGTTTGGAGGTCAAACGTCCAAGAACGTCCATGACGTTCGAAAGGTTTGCCTTGAAATGACCTTGTGTGTCTTGGCATGTTTCATTAAGTTTTATGTGTTTGTTTTTTATGAAATTGATATGGGAGGTCTTAAGATCGTATAATATTATACTCGTGTATGAAACGTCCGGGCGAACATCCCCAAGGACCAACCAAAGGTCCTTGAGGAAGGACCCATGTTGGTGGCCAAAACTGCCAAAAGCAGTCCCAACTACGGATTGCAATCGACGGCCAGTAGCCTGGTCGACGCACCCTAGGTGGAGGTACTTGGTCAGGACTTAGGTGTGGGAGTAAGATGTTCCAAGTACCAGTCTCTGACCCAAACCACGGACCAGCAGGACGGTAGGTTGGTTGGGAAATGGCTTGTCGTTGGCCAGGCGTAGTTGAAGCCTGCAACCTGCACAACTCACCCTACGTCTAAATTAAAAATTGGGATTCTTCCTAAGTGTATTTTAGGTATTTTAATTGGGTTTATACGTCTTAACTACAAAGATGAATCATTCTTCCAAATCAAAACTCAAAACTCTAAGAAATTCTCTAGAACTCCATTGAAGTCAAAACTCAAGGAAGAGCTTGGATTGAAGATTTGATTGGTGATTCTTCATAAATATTGTTGATTAACATCATTTAGGTATTGTTTATTCATCCTTGAAACTCTTTTCATCAAGGAGCGAAACATTAAAGTGATTTTCTAAAGTCTTCTAAAGATGAACTTGTCCAATTATATGAACTAGCCATGGGTTATGGCATAAAACGTTTTGAATCATTGAATATTGATTGAATTGATTTTAACTAGGTGATTCTAACCTAAAATCTTCATGAACCCATGCAAAACATAATCTCTTCAAATTGGCTATATTTTGTATGTTATGATCTTGTCTCAATGATTATATTGAATTCTAGTATAGTTTTCTATGAGCTATTGAATGATGTAAGGATTGTATTGAATTGATGTATAGACTGTATTAGATTCATAAATCTATATTGAATTGATCTAGATTCATTGAGTATTATGATTTTTGTATTTAATTGATGATCATGGACATGGGTAATGGCCTCTTGGTATTGTATTGGATGATTTAGCTATGGATTGAAGTGGTGAGAATGGATTGGTGGTACTCTGCCCTAATTATATTTATTTTATATAATTTAGGTCTTGAATTATGCTGTGATTGGAATTGTCCACTTATGGTGGCGGTGTTATGTTTTATAATTGTGACTGATGTGGCCTTGTCAGCGTTATTTTATGTATTATGATGATCATGGCCTTGTCGTCATTACTTGATATTTTATGATGATTGATGTAGTTGACTTAGGTGAAGTATGATTATATCTATCTACTTGTGATTAAAGTGATAGCATGTGTTCTTTTATTGATGTTGTTAGGTGATCATGTTAGACTATGACTATGTCCTTATGTGTGTAGTCTTAGAGTTGATGCATGATTCTTCTACTTGGTTACATGAGTCTTATGATGGTTATATTGATGATGCTATTGTAGTATATATGATGACCTTAGGTGACTTGGTTATGCCTAAGTGCTTCTTTAATGATATGTTATAAGTGATAAACTGAAGTATTGATATGTGTTATTTTGGTTGACTTGTGTCCCTTACTTGATATATGTATATGTGAATATGAGATTATTGACTTAGGATGATAAAGCCTCTTAGTATTGTATGTATGAATGATACATGACCTTCAACATAGTGAGAAGGTCAAATTATGTGGAGCCCTCAACCTAGTTGAGAGGTTATGATATCCTTGAAGTCGAAAGTCGTAATGGTATCCTTCTTGTGTGAATGGTGGAATTAAGGTTTGTTGGATGGAACGGCATGAAATCATCCTTAGGAAAATCATTAAGCTATCCTCTTCACCATAGAAAGTCAACCCTAGGGGACCTCTTTGGTAGGGTGAATGTGATTGGGTTATGAACTCGATATGGAACATCTTCATGTGATCCTTATGTGAATTACCCTATGAGAACACAGGCTAGCATCGAGTGAGTATGGTAAGGGAAGTAGCTCTATTTAGGAATAAGGCTAGAATGCAAAGAAACCCTTCATATTCCTTAACCATGTGCCTAGATAGGATGTGTCCAAGTTCTACCATTGGCAAGTAGAATACCCTTATCGGAGTAGGTTACAACTCTGGATTCCATGTTTTGCTGCCATGGTCTATGTAGGTTATTGAGTATTCACATAATATGGGATACCTTCTTGTGTTGGGGAAGTTCTATGAAGTTTAGGTGGTGGTATGGGACGCTATCTAGACATTGCACAATAGGCTTTGAAGATATTAGTGAGTGAGTCCCCAGGTCTTCTCCAAGACCATTACTTGAATATCCTTATGTGATGAATGACTCTTAAATGAAATAATGAAGTAATGACTTAAATTAGAAAGCATGTAAATGAATGAGTACCGAGTCTAGAGTAAGTTAAGGATGGCCTGGTTAAAGTGTGAAGGGTACATAAAGGATGGTCTCTTCATGTCTTATCTAGGGAAGTCTTAAGGAAGGACTCTGGATAGGAAAGTTGGTTGATGCCTTAGACATGATCTAATCTTAGGAAGTCTTAATAATTATTTTGGTAATCTTGAAGAGGGTGCATGTGTGTTCTCTTCTAGAATTACTTTATTAAGTCTTTTGATAACCTTGGTGAGGTGAATGTCATATCATATATTTTATGTGTTTTGGTGTATTGTCAGTGTATGTATCTTGTTATAGGTAGTCCCAATGATCATTTAGGTGTGCTTAGAGAGTGTGTATGGGAGGTCTCTCTTAGTCTTACTTAAGTGAGTCTTAGTATAACTTTTAGTGAGAAGATTGCATGCTAAAAAGGGTTCACTGTAACAGTGACATAGTTCACTGTAATGTCCCTTAAAAATTGAATAAATGTCTATGTGTTATTTTATGTGTTTTTATGGTGTCAAATGTTGTTCTTATGAATATACCTTGATATTTTAATAAAAAAGAGCATATTTCCATTAAATGTCCGTTATTATGATTTTTATACATTAATCCATACTTAGTACATGTGTTTGTACTAATTCCATGCTTTTATCTATCTCTAAAGTGATTCATAGGTGAAGGTGCTTTTGGGAGCGAAGCTTGTATTATAGGATCTTTCAAGCAAGGTTGAAGTAGGTCCTCACTTGACTCGAGGGCATCACTATCTTAGAGTTTCTCTTATTAAAACGTCGTAATAGACTTATAGTACTGTATTACAATTGTATAGACTGTGTTCCAAGTATTCTTGTGTCTAAGATTTATGATATGAGACTTAGTATATCCTATGTTTTTTAAACAGATTTTGAAAGACTATTCAAATGTTGTGAAAAGTGTTGATTCCGCACTACTTTTCATATATGTATATGTGATGAATGATACGTAAAGGGCTTGTACAAGACCTCCAAGAGGTCAAGTACGCCGTGTCGCGACCTAACAATGTCCTAACTTCTAGGCTATAGGTGCGGGTCATGACAGTGGTTCTGTTAGAATATCATCTCATTGCATGCAAAATGAAAAGTGTTTTGAATATTTATTTCTTCTACCTCAATTGATTAAGATGGATATCTTGCATATAGAAGAAGAGATTATGGTTGGCCTACAAAGAAATCAAGTATAGATTTGGATTAACGATATGTTTTGCCACAAAAAAGATTTTAGTTGTTGAAAAATGGTGCACATATTAATGTTGAATGGTGCAATCAATCAAGATCAATTCAATACTTATTTAAGTATGTTAATATAGGTCATGATCTTGTTAAAACTGCCTTTTTTGATAGTGAGAATTCTTTTGATTCAAGAGGAAATGATGAAATAAGTATGTATTTTGATTATCGATTAGCTTAAACCTTTAGTATCCATCCCTAAGTCTCACACTAGACAACCTAGTCCTTTGAACATTACTTAAGTTGATCCATATCAAAAAAAATTGTACTCTTGGCAAGGTACAAAAATCCTTTTAGTTAGGGGTACAAGTTGTACTCAATTTAGCTCAGATAGGGTAAGCCAATTATTAGTATTTCCGATAGTTCGTTCTCAAAATATTGAATTGACCTTATATTTGATTATTTCTATTTAGTACATATCAGTTAAATATCTATTTGATTGGTCAATGCTCAATTCATGTATGTAATCCCATTCAGTTCAGCTTCTTAGATTTATAATATCTCGTTTACAAGAATTTTGGCACATGTCTCACACTGAATATATCTAAAGTACCAATTTCATAACTTTTGTGATATAGAGTTTCATAATGTAGGTTACTGTTACGACCCGAGAGTACACCCTAAAACATATGGCATTCCCTCGAATCGTGGCAGAACGTACTTGACCTCTCAGAGGTCTTGTACAATCCCTTAGACATCATTCATTGCATACATGTATGAAAAGTAGTGCGGAATTAAAACTTTTCACACGAATAATATCTTAAAAAATCTTTCATATAAAACGATGGAAAACACCAAGTCCCAACATATGCCAATCTTAGACTCAAAAATACTTGGGACACGGCCCATACAATAGAAATAGAGAAAAACTTAGTCTATTACAATACTTTGAATGAAAGGAATCTAAAGATAGTATTGTCCTCGAATCAAGTGAGGACATACCCAAACTTTGCTTGAAAGAGTCCTAGTTTCCAAGCTTTGCTTCAAGACGTGTCTCACCTTCCACCTACATTTTTAGATATAGTAAAAATGTATGGAATTAGTACAATGCATGTACTAATTATGACATAATGCATAAAATTGTGATAAAAGGGACATTTGTACAAAATATAGTCTTTTGAGTAAAACATTACATCATAATTATAAGGAACCACATTAACATCAATGGACACATATAAGTCACATATTCAAGTAATCTCACATAATATCATATAATATGACACTCTCCTCCAAAAGGTTGTCCTAAGACTTACATAAGTAATTCAAGAAGAGACCACCCATACACCGTATTCAAGCTTACCTAAATAATCCTAAGACTACCTAAGTTTAGAATATGCCCATTTCACCAATTAACTTTCTTATCTAGATTTACTCTTAAGACTCCCCTAAGAAAGACATAAAGAGACCATTCATATGACCCCTTCACACCTTAACTAGGTAATCCTTAAAGCTACTCTAGATAAGTACTTACTCATTAACATGCATTATAACTTAAGTCATTATCTTCATTAGTCCATTCAAGAGACATTCAACAATTAAGGACATTCACATAATGGTGTTGGAGAAGACCTAGGGTACTCACACACTAACATCTTCAAAGCCTAATCGTGCAATGTCTAGCATTTCATTCCACAACCTAAACTTCATAGTACTTATTTAACCCTAGCACGTATCCCATATGATGAAAATAGGCAATAACCGACATAGACTATGCTAGATATGCATGAAATTTGGAGTTATAACCTACTCGGATAAGGGTGTTCTACTTGCAAATGGTAGAACTAGGACACATCCATGTAGGCACATGGTTAAGGAACATCGAGGGTTTCTTTATTCTCTAATGTCATGTTAGTTAGATAAACTTCCCAAGCATACTCACTCAGTGCTAGCCTTTGTTCTCATAGAGTAATTCAATAAAGGATCATATAAAGAGGTTCCATATCATGTTCATAACCTAATCACATTACACCTTACCAAAGAGGGTCCACCAAGGCTACCTACAATTGTTAAGAGTATAGCTCAATGAATTTCCTAAGGATTATTTCATGTCGTTTGACCAATCAACCTTAAGTTCACCATTCATACAAGAAGGATACCATTACGACTTTCAACTTCTAGTATATCATAACCTTCCATCAAGGTTGAAGATTCCACATAAAGTACCTTCTTAACTATGTTCAAGGTAACATGTTAATCGCACATACAAGACTAAGAAGATTTAGCATACTAAGTCAAGAATCCTTATTCACATTATACATGTATCAAGTAAGGGACACAACTCTATTAAAACAAGACACACTCATACTTCACCATATCACATATAACATATTATTCAAGAAGCACATTGGAACAACCCATGTCACTATAGTTCATCCTATTCACTACTATAATATCATCAATATAAGTCATCACCAATCACATATAATTCATCAAAAAACATCACACTTCAACATCAAGTAATACACTTGACAACTTTATTATAGCCTACAAGAGACACATATCATCAACGAGAAGAACTCATGCTTTGACTTTACATATATACGTAAGTCATAAAGACCTTCACAATACTCACATATTCAAGTTATAACATGCTAAATCAATAATTCATAAAGTTATGCCGACAAGGAAACATTAATTCACAATTCACAAAGTAATGCCGATGAGTCCACATTGTTCACAAGTGTAATACATAAGCACCGCCACCATAAGTGGAACATACCAAGAATCATCATCACATAAGGCCTACACTACACAATATAGAGAAGGCTAGGTCAACATACCACCATTCCAATATCACAATTCAAATCCATAGCCAATTCAACAAACTCAATATACAATGGCTCATACCAATAGCCATAGTCATCAATTCAATTCAATAATGACAATTTACAATGATACAAAGATAACAAAATATGCATTTATCAATTTTGGACTGCCTACTTACAATTCTATCATAATTCTTTCATAATTCAATACCCTAATCAAACTACACAAGAATTCAGTATCATAGAGACATGATCAAATAATCCTTGAAATAGTTAAAAGTTGGGTTTCATGATTTGCATGGGTTCATATAGTTTTTAGTCTAAAATCATCAAATTAACATCAATTCAATAATAATACAATGATTCAAAAGGTTTTATGCAAGAACACCTGGCTAGATTACAATTTAGAAGTTCATGTTTTTAAGAAAGTTATTGAAAAACACTTTGAAGCTTGGCTCCTTGTAGAAAACAGATTCAAGGATGAAAGTCATACCTTAATTGATACAAAACAACTAAAATTGAGAAATATTGATGGATAAATCGGCTTCTAAGCTCCAATATCCCTTCAAGCTTTAATGGTGATCTAGAGAATTCTTTAGGAGTTTGGAGTTTTGATTTTGATATAATGAGTTCATCTAAGTGTTTAATACTTATAAACCCACTTAAAATAACCAAACTACCCTTAATAAGTCGTCCAACTAATTTTAGAAAGACTAGGTGAATTACTCAAATGCCCCTAGCCTTGGCCGAGACCCTGCAAAAAATCGTAGGTCTCATCAATGGCGACTTACCTACGCCTCATAGACCCACCAACGGACCATCCTATTGGTCCCTGGTTTGGGTCAGTGGCTTGCCATATGGGAGCACAAGCTCCCTAGCCTAGGTTTCAACCAACGCCCACCACTTACGAGGCGTCGACCAGCCTATTGGGCGTCGATTGCCTTTCGTAGGTGGGACTGATTTTGACAGCTTGTGGCTAGGATTTGGGTCCTTCTCAAGGACCCGTTGGTTGGTCCTTGGGGAGTTTTTCCCGGACGTTTCTAACTCTATTACACTCGTACACCTGCTAAGGACCTATCACATCAATTTCATAAAAAACGAACACGTAAAACTTGACAAATTATACTAAGGCACACAAGGATGTTTCAAGGCAAACCTTTCGAACGTCATGGACGTTCTTCGATGTTTGTACTCCAAACTTCACTAAACTTTACACACTGCCTATAAACATCATTATAACCCTTTTTAGGAATTTATAACCTCATGACACACATGTTAGGCTCTATTTTTACCTAAGTCATTTTAGAGGTGTTACAATTACGAAGATTTGCATTTATGTCAAGACAAGGAGTGTAGACATGACATGGCGTATAAGACCCTGAATGGTCCTATACAATCCACTTAGCATACATTGTTCAACATAATAGAAACAAAGAGTGTAAAGAACCGTTTCAGATAAAAGAGTTTGACAAAAAGTAACAGAAGTCTAACATAAGTCTCAAATCCATCTATTACATCAAAATGAGTTATTAGAGGACAAACCATACATCACATTAAACATCTAAACTGAAAAATGACATAAAAGTAATAAAAAACTCTCCGTCCTCAAAACATAAGGACTCACCAATCTTTAATTTCTATAGGGGGGTCACTAGCCATGAGTATGGGAAGTAGGAGTGACCGACCCAACATTAGTGAAACAATATAGGCACAAGTATGTGTGAGAACATGGAATGTACCAAGTATGATAAAAATGCATAAGTGTTATGAAATAATGTTAAAAGGAACTTATTTGACATGCAATGACAAGGCTAAATTATAAAATAACATGTTAGAAACATAAGTCAAAACCATGTTCAATGCAAGCTACTTTAAAACACAGTTGAGATACTTTCATAAAGTAGCCTTAGTTCATTATGTGGAAAGTTTACCTTTAACTGACATAGATTATGCGAGCTATAATATTGAATCCAGTGTTTATTCCACAAAGAAAATAAATACCCTTATTTGCCAAGGTAAGAACCATAAACTTTTGTTAAAGTGAATCCACTAGCTAATGCCTATATATGTCTATGGTGGCACATAGTTATGGGACGTGAGTACTTGACGCTTATCCACTCGTTGCTAAGCATAAATCTCACGAAATAGTCATTAATCTTACTTATCTTATTATTTATGGAAGGGAACACTCAAGTAGTCAATCCAAGCTATAGTTCATTACAATAGATCCTTAATCTTGTATCAACATAGGTGAGAAATCTTTCAACCTTATGAATATTTTATGAGAGAAAACTCTTCAAAACAACAACAGCAACAACGATGATTTACTTGCAAAGCAACCTTAAATCATTTATATCAATTTCGTAAAGAAAGATGCATATCTTCATAAATTCATATTTCACAGTTCAAAAACTTAATAATATGCTCATAGTCTAGGAATCATGGATCATGCATAGGTTCATGTGAATTAACCTTGAAATAAGACTATCACAATTCAGGCATAAATAGACATAAAACAACAAACTGGATCATAATTAAAATGAATCCATCATAATGAATAAAACCGAAACTTCAATAGTAGATTATAACTTGCAAAATTTCATAATTCAGGAACTCTATGGAGGAAAGGACTCAATAGGTGAATATAATCATTCCTTGATGTAAAAAATCCACAATAAATGATGAATTAAGAAACTTGATCTTGAAACCCTAGACTTCCTGTTCAAGAGAGAGAAATTTTGGAGGAAGAACATGGAGGGATTTAGTGAAATTTGAAGAATGATTTAAAATAGGTAGATATTCTGCCTAAAAGACTTATATAGGGTATGAGATTAGGATTAAAATGACCTAGTTTAGACATTAATCAATTTGGGAAAGCAATAAAAATCCCTTTAAAAGTAATTGGCTACCACCTTATAAGGACCGTACTGTTCAACCCTAGAAAGTGAACAGAGACTCTAAATTTGGCCAACAATCAATGGAACCCATGTACATCTCATACGTCTTTTTATGTAGTGTACATGCAAGCTGTACAAACCAACTTTAAATTTTAAGATTTCACCAAGTCTAGGGATACCTACGAGGCCAATCTATGACTTGTCAAAGAAAAATGATGGATCCCCTTGTTGAACCATAAAAACGATAGTGGGACTTGTTTTGAAAAAAATATATTCCCACTATAATAGTTTCAAGCTACGGCCTGTAGAAGCTTCTACGAATCGTTGGTGGGACCTGTAGACACACATACAATCCCAAAAATGAAATCTTCCTTCTTTTTCGAACCAAGGTGTTACAATATTTCTTCTTTGATAATATTCTTCCTCGAATTCAAATCAAGACACCATAAGGAGGGTACAAAGAAGATCGAACAACCCAACATGAATATAATCATTTAAATGCACATATTCAAGGAGGAAAAATTGTCCAACAATCAATGGAACCCATGTAAGACTCATAAGTCTTTGTATTAAGCGTACATGTCAACAGTAGAAACCAACTTTAAAAGTCCTATCTATGACTCGTCAAAAAAAGATGGATCGCTCCGTTGAACCGTAAAAAGGGTACTGGGACTTGTCTTGAAAATTTTATTTTTCCACTACCTATAGTTGCCACCTACGACCTGTAGAAGCTTCTACGCTCCGTAGGTGGGACCAGTAGACACACACACTAGCCCAAAAGTCAATTTTTTTTCCGAACACAATGTGTTACAATATCTCTCATTTGGAAATATTTGTCCTCGAATGCAACTCAATTCATTATAAAGAGGGTTCGAAGAAGACCTAACAACCCAACATGAATATAATCATATAAATGCACATATCCGAGGAGGAAAAATTCACTCCAAGCTAAAGTATACCCAAAACATCATTTCATAAAGACTATGTGTAACTCATACTCAAATGCACTTAATCATGGAGAAATAATCATATAAACTCATTTTATAAAAACCCAGGTTTTCATGAGCATGCATGCATGTGGTAATATAAGAATAACCAAGACAGAAAGATGGACCATAAGGAACTAAATACCTCAAGCTAGAGTGGTATTGAAGAGAAATATATGAGGATAATCAAACTTCATATCGGCCTCAACGTATAAAGTTTCAAACTCAACTAACTGACTTCTCCAAAGAAAGCCTTCTCGGAAGCAATTTTCTTATTTCTTAACTTCTTAACTTCTTAACTTACCAATCCAAAATCTCAACTAGAACTTCTTCATAAGAAAGATTCTCGTTAACTCCCAAATTTACAAGGGAACAAGTGATGTCAGATCTCAAAACATTTCTTCAACAAGGATTCATGGAAAACCAAATATACCGATGCAAAATCATTTGATAAATCAAGTTCATCAGCAACCTTTCCAAAACATTTCAAAATCTGATGTAGTTCCACATAACAGGGACTAAGCTTCCCTTTCTTTCCAAACCTCATCACACCCTTTATGGGTGAAATTTCAAACTAGATCCAGTCATCAACATCAAATTATAGATCTTGCCATCTAACATCATCATATGGATATGTTTACTTTGAGCTTTTTTCAACCTTTCTATAATAAGCCAAACTTTTTCCATTCTCTTTTATAACGTAGAACATATCAAATCAACCTCCCCAACTTAAAATCAACCTGTAGGAGATCTATACCTTCTAGCAGAAAGACCCTCAAATGGAGCCATAACAATTTTAGAATGATAACCATTATTATAGGAAATTCATTCAAAAGAAAATGACCATCTGAATTATCCTTGACGTCAATCATATAAGCTTCTAGTATTTCTTATAATGCTTGGATAGTACGTTTTTTTTTTTGGCATCAGTTTGCACATAAAAGGTCTTACTAAGATAAAAACGATTACCAAGGCCCTTTCGGAATACAAAACTAAGAAGTGAATTGTGTATCACAATAGGAGATAATGGATAAGGAAACTACATGAAAGTTAACCATTTCCCTCACGTACAACTTAGAATAGTCCTCCGCCGAATAAGAAACCTTGATAGAAATGAAATGGCTTCTTTCAGTTCAATTAAATTTGGATGAAGACCTTGTTTGGCTTTCACATATGACAAAAAGATGATTCTGAACCATTGTGGACCATAACATCGCCTTTGGTAGAGTGAACCAATTGAAACCCATTCGGGCCAGTATATGAACATCTCGAACTAAATCTTTCTCACCTTCCTCAATATGGTCAACACTTCCCATTGATAATTGAAAAAGAGCATCTTCCACCATGTTCGCCTTGTCAGGGTTATAGAGGACGTTCATGTCAAAATCCTTTAGTAACTCAAGCCATATCTTTTTGGGAAGATTTATCCTTTTGCTTAAACACATATTGTTAACTTTTTTGGTCAGTAAAAACATAAATATGAGCACCATATACCTAATGCCTCCATATCTCTAAGGCAAACACGACCACCGCTAATTCTAAATTGTGGGTAGGATAGTTTTTCTTATGAATCTTAAGTTGTCGTGAAACATAAGCAATAACTTTCCAATTTTTCATAACTATAAACCCTAAGCCAACTTTTGCAGCATCATAATAAACTACAAATCCATTGACTTCTTCTGGTAAAGTCAGCACTAGAACATAGGAATTCCTATTTTTCATATATTGAAAACTCTTCTCACACTCTTCTGACCATACAAACATTATTCTTTTGGGGTCAATCTCGTCAATCGATAGGTAATTAAATAAAACACTTTAACAAACCTTCTATAGTAACCAATAAAACCCACGAAACTTCAAATATTTTAAGCGTATAGAGACTTAGGCCAACTCTTAACGGCATCCTCTTTCTTAAGATGTACCTCAGTACTTTTACTGATAACAATGTCACCAAGAAAAACATTTTATGTTAAACAAACCTCACATTTACTAAACTTGGCAAAGAATGTTGGTCCTTTAGAACTTGTAACCCCATCCATAAATGATCAGTATACTCATCCCAATCCTTGAATAATCAATATATCGGTTACGAACACAATCCTTAACATGTCAATGTATTATCTAAACACATTATTCATCAAAATCAAAAATGCGGTTGGAGCATTAGTCAAACCAAATTACATCATCTAACATTCATAATGACCATATCGAGTTTGGTAAGTCATCTTTAGAATGTAATCTTCTTTCACTCTCAATCAGTGATAACCCAACCGAAGGTCAATCTTAGAGGAGTAACTTTCTCCCTATAGTTGATTAAATAAATCATCTATCCTTGAAAGAGAATATTTGGTCTTAATGGTAATCTCATTCAATTGTGAGTATTTAATAGACATACGAAGTGCACTATCTTTCTTTTGAACAACAAACAAATTTGGAGAATCCGTAGAGAGATACCCAGTCGGATTAAACCCTTATCCAATAAATATTCAATTGGTCTTTTAACTCCTTAAGTTCTTCCAAAGCTATATTATAAGGAGAAATAGAGATAGGTTGCGTATCTTGAAGAAGTATAATACCAAATTCTCTTTCCCATTGAGATGAAATACCGGATAAATCATATAGAAACACTTAGAGAACTCATTAACAACAGGGACTAACTCAAGAGTAGGGGTTTAAGAATTTTTTTCCCTAACCTAAACAAGATAGTATATGCAACCCTTATGTAACACCCCATATCCAAAACAGACCAAAAACCAGTTTTCAAAAAAACCTGCAGGTGCAACCAACGTGGCCATCGATGGACCGTAGTCTAAACCACGGTCCATCCTGCACATCCATCAATGGGGTCAAAAACCCCTAAAATCTCAGCCTAGGAAAATTTGGTTAAGTCTTGATCGACGGACGGACCTACTGTCCGTACGTCAGACTACGGTCCGTAGTCTGTTACCATCAATCAGCACCCCATTCATCCACTCTCTGACAAGAACCACGATGGACCAGCACGGTCCGTAGGTCTGACCGTAGATTAGAATTAGCAGACAGTTAGGGGGAAATGCAGTTGGGTTAACTTCAAATGATCATAACTCTTAGCACAAAATGAATTAGGTTTCCCATAACATACCAATAGATAGATAATTGAATCAACTTTCCAAAGCCACCGACCTTGCTAAAATCAGAGCTCTGAGTAAAAAGTTATGCATGTTTTAGTAAAGGACTATCGAACAGACCCAACCTACGGACAAAACGACGGACCATCGATTGAACGACAGACCGTCTGTCCAGGTCGTCGTTTGGTCCAACATCAACTAACCCAGGGGTCTTTTGGTCTTTTCCCACTTCATTTAAACCTTAATATACATCTTTTTGACCCTAAATCATTAGATTTTAGTCAGTTTAAGCCTAGAAACATAACTAAAACTTACCTAAGTCAAATCATTAATTAAAACTAGAAAATTAGAAGGAAGAAAGGAGAAAGAAGATCAAGAACCCTAGTTCAAGAACTCAGCAAGGTTGCAGCAGTTCCAGCTCCGAAACCTAAGTGTTTTTCAAGGAATTTCATCACCAGGTATGTGGTATTTCACTATTGGGTTCCTTTCACCCATTGGGTCCCTAGTTTTCTGTCAATTCTTGATTCTCTTATCATAATTAAACCTAGGGTTTCTAGAACTTTGACAGAACTTCATGAATTTATGAAATATATGTTCCAAATCAGATTATAAAGTTTTTATTTAGTTTATCGCATGAATTTCACAACCCTAGCTTTGTATTTCTTTAGTTCTTGAATTACACATGCTAGGTCAGATATTTCGGTTATGCAGTTATACATGCTTCAGTTTTAATGCATCATTATCAGATTAAATGTTGCATTCCCAGTTTACATGTTCAGTTTTGAGCTATCCAGTATTTACAAAAAATTCAGACATAATAAGTTATCTACATAAATCAATGGGAGTAGCATAATACCGAGTTGGACTAGGCTTTAGCGTACCCAATTAGTCCAAGAACTACTAGCCAATTAGGTTGTAAGTCCCCTCTATGGGCATTCAATTTAGTGATCACGCCAGCATGCCTTTATACCTCTGGCCGGGTATATTGGGTCCTCTCAATGAGGCGTATACATCGGACTCCACATTTAGATCATGTGGTTCTATTATCGGTTATTAGTATCTCCCACAGTTCAGTCAGACTCTATTGGATTGACCATTTATCAGTATATTCCTTATTCTGTTTCAGCATGTTATAAATTGGTCATTGCATTGAATTAGCTCAGAATTGTCTATATCATGTTCATATTTCTATACTTGCTTTTGTGCTTGTTCAGTTATGTTTTATTTCAGCTTTACTCTATCCTACATGCTTAGTACTTTCAAGTAATAACACGTACGTGCGCTACATCTTCCCTTCATGTAGGTTCAGGTTCTCATCATCCAGATCACGCATAAATCAATTTCTGATCTCCAGTTCAGCACATTCAGTGGTGAGTCCTCATTCTCCGAGGACAACAATCATGAGTTTCATTTCAGTCTTTTAGTCATTTAGTTTCTGTTTTTGCTAGATTTAGTTGGGGCTTGTCCCAGTATTTCTAGTCCAGTTTAAAGGCTATTTTCAGACATAGTTAGTTTCAGCTTAACGTTGAGTTAATATTTCTTTGTATTAAACTCATCAGATTTCATATATATCAGTTTTAGCATATGGGTATTCCCCATCTTTTTATTTTAAGTATGATTTATCTTCCGCAACAGTTTATATTCTTTAGTATGCTCATGATCATGCCAGCAGGGTTAGCTTGGGATCACTTGTGGTCCTACGTCCCGTGTCCGCGTCTCGAGGGTAGCTCGGTGCGTGACAAACTTGGTATCAGAGCACAAAGTTTAAGAGTCCTAGGATGTCTAAAAAGCCGCACTAAGTAGGGTCCTTTTCATGGGTGTGAAGTGCACCACATCTAATCAGAGGGAGGCTACAAAGTGTTTTAGGAAAAACTTCACTTTGTTGGTACTCTTATCGTGCGTAAGGTATGATGTAATTCCATTCTAACTTGAAGTTCTACGTTTCAGATCATGTCTCCTCGTAGAGCTAATGCTAGGAATGTGAATGCCGGGAATGCATACGCAGCTCTTCCAGTCCCAGATCAAGAAGTCTCCAATGTTGAGTTCAGGAATGCCATACAGATGTTGGCTCAGAGTATGACCAACCAGAACAATCGGGTTCATGCTCCTGTGAATGAAAATGGTGGATCAGCAGTAGCAAGGGTCCGTGACTTTGTTAGGATGAATCCGCCTGAGTTCTTAGGATCACAGACTAATGAGGATCCTCAGAATTTCTTGGATGAGATCAAGAAGATCTTTGAGGTAATGCAAGTCCCTGGGAATGATCGGGTTAATTTGGCATCATACCAGTTGAATGATGTTTCTCATATCTGGTACACTCAGTGGAAGGAGAATACAGGTGCAAATACAACTCCTATCACTTGTGATTGTTTTAGTGAGACTTTTCTCGATAGGTTTTTCCCAATAGAGTTGAGAGAGGCAAAGGCTCAGGAATTCATGAACTTCAGGCAAGGTAACATGACAGTCCAAGATCTCTCCAGGTATTCTCCTCACATGGTTGCTGACTACATGGATTAGATGAATAAGTTCTTGTCTAGAGTGTCCAATTTGGTGAAAATAGAGTGTAGAAATGCTATGTTACTTGGAGATATGGACATGTCTAGGATTATGACCCATGCTCAGCAGATTGAGGGTGATAAGCTCAGGGAACATGCTAAGGAAAATAAGAAGGCTAGGACTGGGAACTATGATTATTCTCAGCAGAAATCGGGTGGTGGAAATTGCTCGCAGAGTCAGTAGAACTTTTCAGCTGCAGCCCCTTCATCAGCTAGTGTTCCATCCTTCAAGAACAGGAATGACCAGAAGGGTAGAGCACTAGGCTCTAAGTCTCAGGGAAGTATTTCAGGCACCATGACTTACCCCACTTGCCATGATTGTGGCAAGAACTATTCGGGCGAGTGTCTTGCAGGAAGAGTAGGATGTTTTGGGTGCGGTCAGTCTTGTCACAATTTAAGGGATTGTCCTTCTAGACAGGGTCAAGGAGGTGGTAATGGTAGAACTCAGTCTACAACTTCAGAAGCACCAGCAAGTCGCCCGACTCAGCAAGGTAACTCATCTGGTACAGGTGGCGGTCAGCGCCAGAACATGTTTTATGCTCTTGTGGATCGCCAGGATCAGGAAAGTTCTCTTGATGTAGTTACTGGTACGTTACTAGTCTTTGACCTTGATGTTAATGCATTGTTAGATCCAGGGGCTACTCTTTCTTTTGTAACTCCTTACATAGTAGTCCAATTCAGTGTCAGTCCAGAAACTCTCTCAGAACCTTTCTTAGTCTCTACTCAAGTCGGTGACCCAGTTATAGCTAGACGAGTATACACCAATTGCCCTGTCACAGTCTCTCAAAAAGTCACCTGAGCAGATCTTGTATAATTAGAAATGGTAGACTTCGATGTCATTCTAGTCATGGATTGGTTAAATTCATGTTATGCCTCAGTCTATTGTAGAACTAGGATTGTTCGTTTTTAGTTTCAAGACGAACCAATCTTAGAATGGAAGGGTAGTAGCTTAGCGCCTATGTGTCAATTTATTTCTTACCTTAAGGCCAAAAAGATGATCTCTAAGGGTTATTTCTATCATCTAGTTTGGGTTAAGGACTCTAGCTCTGAAACCCCAAATCTTGAGTCAGTTCCAGTAGTCAGTGAGATCTTCCGGAGTCCCTCCCAAAAGGGAAATAAACTTTGGAATTGATCTCGTTCCAGATACGCAACCTATTTCTATTCCTCCTTACAGAATGGCTCCAGCAGAGCTTACAAAATTGAAGGAGCAGTTGAAAGACCTTCTAGATAAGGGTTTCATCAGACCTAGTATTTCTCCATGGTGTGCACCAGTATTGTTCGTAAAGAAGAAAGATGGTTCTCTTAGAATGTGCATTGGCTACAACTAGTTGAACAAGGTCATAATCAAGAATAAGTATTCCATCCCAATGATTGATGACTTGTTTGACCAACTTCAGGGTGCTAGTCATTTCTCAAAGATAGACCTCAGATCAGGTTATCATTAGCTCAGAGTCAGAGATACTGACATTCCAAAAACAGTCTTCAAAACCCGGTATGGTCATTATGAATTTGTAGTTATGTCATTTGGACTAACCAATGCTCCTGCAGCTTTCATGGATTTGATGAACAGAGTGTTCAAACAGTACTTGGACTTGTTCGTTATCGTCTTTATTGATAATATCCTCATTTACTCTAGGAATGAGGAAGAACATGCAAGTCATTTGAGAGTTGTTCTGCATACTCTTAAAGATCGCAAGTTATTCGCTAAGTTTGGCTAATGTGAGTTCTTGTTGAAATCTGTTGCTTTTCTTAGTCACATTGTATCAAGCGAGGGGATCCGAGTGGTTTCAAAAAAGACAGAAGCAGTGAAACAATGGCCCAGACCTACCTCTACTACAGATATCAGAAGTTTCTTAGGTCTAGCAGGTTATTACAGAAGGTTCGTGGAAGGATTTTCATCCATAGCCTCACAATTGACTAGGTTGACTACGAAGATGGCCAAGTTTCAATGGTCAGATGATTGTGAGAAAAGCTATGCAGAATTGAAGACTAGATTGACTACAACTCCTGTCTTGGCTCTACCAGAGGGTTCAAATGGTTATGTGATCTATTGTGATGCATCGAGAGTTGTCCTTGGTTGAGTGTTGATGCAACGACATAAGGTTATAGCTTATGATTCTAGACAACTTCAGGTGCATGAGAAGAACTATCCAACTCATGACCTCGAGCTTGCATCAGTGGTGTTTGCACTCAAGATCTGGAGACACTACTTGTATGGTGTTCATGTAGATGTGTTCACTAACCATAAGAGCTTTCAGTATGTGTTCACCCAGAAGGAGTTGAATCTTCGCCAGAGGAGATGGCTTGAGTTCGTTAAGGATTACAATATGAGTGTGCATTACCATCCTGGTAAGGTGAATGTAGTAGAAAATGCTCTTAGTAGATTATCTATGGGTAGTGTAGCCCATTTTGAGGAAGGAAGGATGGAGATAGTAAAGGATGTTCACAGGCTTGCTCGCTTGGGATTTCGCCTTATGAACATATCATTCAATGGTGTAACCGTTCAGAATGGGGTAGAATCGTTTTTGGCGGTGGAGGTTAAGAAAAAGCGAGACAGTTATTCAATCTTGCTTGAACTTAAGGGTGCAGTCCATAATTAGAGAGTGGAGGTTTTTTTCCAAGGGGGAGATAGTGTACTTCGCTACGAAAGTAGATTGTGTGTTCCTGATGTGGGCGAGTTGACACAACATATTGTTGAAGAAGGCTATATCTCCAGATATTCTATTCACCCAAGTTCTACTAAGATGTACCTCGATCTGCGGGAAGTCTATTGGTGGAATGACATGAAGAGGGATATAGCGGAGCTTTTGAGTAAGTACCCCAATTGTCAGCAAGTCAAGGTAGAACATTAGAAACCAGGGGGTATGAATCAAGAGATCTATATTCCTACTTGGAAGTGGGATGTGATCAATATGGATTTCATCACAGGGTTACCTCGTACTCGCAGATAGCATGACTCCATTTGGATGATAGTTGATAGGATGGCAAAGTCTTCTCGCTTTTTGGCGGTCAAGACTAAAGATTTGGCAGAGGACTATGCCAAGCTTTACATTAATGAAATTGTGAGGTTGCATGGGGTACCTTTGTCTAGCATCTCAGATAGAGGTCCTCAGTTTACCTCTCATTTCTGGAAGTCATTTCAGAACGGTCTTTGTACTCAAGTTAACCTTAGCACAACATTTCATTGGCAGACTGATGGACAGGCAGAGCTTACCATTAAGAACCTAGAGAATATGTTGAGAGCTTGTGTGATCGATATTAAAGGTAGTTGGGATGATCACCCTCCTCTGATTGAGTTCACCTAGAACAATTGCTACCATTCCAGCATTCAGATGGCCCCTTATGAGGCTTTGTATTGGCGTAGATGTAGATCTCCTATTGGTTGGTTTGAAGTAGGTGAAACAGCTTTGATAGGGCCAGATTCATTCCTTCATGATATGGAGAAAGTTCAACTCATTAGAGATAGACTTAAAAAAGCCCAAAGTCGTCAAAAATCTTATGCAGATGTAAGTAGAAGGGAGCTAGATTTCCAAGTTGATGATGGGTTTTTATGAAAGTCTCACCTATTAAAGGGGTGATGAGATTTGTCAAGAAAGGGAAGATCAGTCCTAGATATTTAGGCACATACAAGATCTTGAAAAGGATTGGCAAGGTGGCATATGATTTAGAATTACCAGCAGAGTTAGCATCAGTACATCTGGTCTTCCACATCTCGCTCTTGATGAAGTGTGTGGGTGATCCAGCCTCTATAGTGCAATTAGAGAGTGTGGCGGTGAAAATAGTATTTCTTATGAGGATGTACCAGTTGGGATTCTTGACTGTCAGGTTAGGAGGTTGAGGAACAAGAAAGTCGCTTCAGTCAAAGCTTTGTGGAGGAATCAGTCTATAGAGGGAGTTATTTGGGAAGCAAAAGCAACCATGAAAGCCAAGTAAACTCACCTCTTTCCTTCTGATTCTGCTCCAGCTTGAGGTAATAGTTCCTGTTCAATTTTCCAGTCATTCATGTGTTAATTCAGTCTTAGAATCATGTTCCCTCAGTTTGTACTTGCATTTTTCAGCGTATTTGCATGTTCACAGAAACTAAGTTCTCAGTGTTTAGTAGTAGGGTTTGTAGCTCTCTCTCTATTTCAACTAGTTTGGTCTTCATTCGAGGACGAATGTTCCCAAGGGGGATATAATGTAACACCCCGTATCCAAAATAGACCAAAAGCCAGTTTTTAGAAAAACCTCCAGGTGCAACCAACGTGGCAATCGACGGACTGTAGCCTGACCCACGGTCGATACTGCACATCCGTCAACGGGGACAGAAACCCCCAAAATCTCAACCTAGGAATATTTGGTTAAGTCCTGATAGACAGACGGACCTACGGTCCGTAGATCAGTCTACGGTTCGTAGTCTGTGACCGTCGATCAACAGCTCATTCACCCACTCTATGACAAGAACCACGATTGACCAGCACGGTCCGTAGGTCTGACCGTTGGTGGGAATTAGCAGACAGTTAGGGGGGAAATGCAGTTAGGTCAACTTAAAATTATCATAACTCTTAGCACAAAATGAATTAGGTGTTCTATGACATACCAAAAGATAGATAATTGAATTAACTTTCCATATCCACCAACCTTGATAAAATCAGATCTCCGAGTAAAATATTATGCCCGTTTTAGTAAAGGCCTGTCGAATAGACCCAACCTACGGACCAAACGATGGACCGTTGATTGAACAATGGACCGTCTGTCCAGGTCGTCGTTTAGTCCGACAGAAACTAACACAGTGGTGTTTTGGTCTTTTCCCACTTCATTTAAACCGTAAGATACATCGTTTTGACCCTAAATCATTAAATCTTAGTCAGTTTAAGCCTAAAAACATAACTAAAACTTACCTAAGTCAAATCACTAATTAAAACATAGAAAATTAGGAGCAAGAAAGGAGAAAAAAGATTAAGAACACTAGTTCAAGAACACAACAAGGTTCCAGCGGTTCTAGCCCCAAAACCTAAGTGTGTTTCCGTGAATTTCATCACCAGGTATGTGGGATTTCATTATTGGGTTCCTTTCACCCATTGGGTCCTTAGTTTTCAGTCAGTTCTTGATTTTCTTATCATGATTAAATCTAGGGTTTCTATAACTTTGATAGAACTTCATGAATTTATTAAATATATGTTCCAAATCAGATTGTAAAGTTATTATACAGTTTATCTCATGAATTTCACAACCCTAGCTTTGTATTTCTTTAGTTCTTGAATTACACATGCTAGGTCAGATATTTCAGTTATGCAGTTATACATGCTTCAGTTTTAATGCATCATTATCATATTAAATGTTGCATTCCTAGTTTGCTTGTTCAGTTTTGAGTTATCCAGTATTTACATAAAATTCAGACGTAATTAGGTAACTACATAAATCAATGGGAGTAGCATAATACCGAGTTGGACTAGGGTTCAGCGTACCCAATTAGTCCAACAACTACTAGCCAAGTAGGCTATAAGTCCCCTCTGTGGGCAATCAACTTAGTAATCACGCCAGCATGCTTTTATACCTCTGGCTGGGTATATTGGGTCCTCTTGATGGGGCGTATACATCGGACTCCATATTTAGCTCATGCGGTTTTATTATCGGTTATTAGTAGCTCCCACAGTTCAGTTAGACTCTATTGCATTGACCATTTATAAGTATATTCAGTATTCAATTTCAGCATATTATAAATTGGTCATTTCATTCAGTTAACTCAGAATTCTATATATCATGTTCAGATTTCTATACTTGCTTTTGTGCCTGTTCAGTTATGTTTTATTTCAGCTTTACTCTATCCTACATGCTCAGTACCTTCAAGTACTGACACATACGTGTGCTACATCTTCTCATGATGTAGGCTCAGGTTCTCAACATCCAGATCACGCATAGATCAATTTTTGATCTCCAATTCAGCAGATTCAGTGGTGAGTTGTCATTCTCCGAGGACAACAGTCATGAGTTTCATTTCAGTCTTTTAGTCATTTAGTTTAATTTTTTGCTAGATTTAGTTGGGGCTTGTCCAAATATTTCTAGTCCAGTTTAGAGGCTATTTTAAGACATAGTTAGTTTCAGCTTAGCGTTGAGTTAATATTTCTTTGTATTAAACTCATCATATTTCATATATCTTCATTTTAGCATATGTATATTCCCCATATTTTCAATTTAAGTATGATTTAGCTTCGGCAATAGTTTATATTCTTTAGTATGCTCACGATCATGCAAGCAGGGTTAGCTTGGGATCACTTGTGGTCCTAGGACCCGTGTCCGCGTCTCGGGGGTAGCTCGGGGCGTGACACCTTAGAAATCTACTTTGTACCTTTAAGACAAGAGACAACTGACCCTTAGGCATACAATTTTCCTTTTCATCTCTCATACGGTCTCATTTAAAAATTGAAACTTAATTACTCGGATTCTACAATCAATAGGATCATAACATGAATACAACCAACCCATATAAAGAATACATCGAAATACAACACATCAAGGTCTACAAGAGCAATATGAGTGACCTTGTGGGATAAGGAGACATGTCAATCTCTACCGACTCTCTTACACATAATATATTTAGCAATAGGAATCGAGACATAAAAATTTCTAACAACATACGAGGAAGAATATCAAACCTCCTAGATACATATGAAGTCATAAAAGGCAAGGTAGCCCCACGATCAAACAAATTATAAACATCAAGATGAAAGACTTTTAACATACTTGTGAACATATCGGGAAAACCCACTTGCTCATGAGAAGTCTTATGTACATAAAGGGTTAGGTTGAGTTCTTCGATGAATATATCTTTCATTCTTAGCAACTAAGGGGTAATATTCATCTCGTGATCCATCTCTCCACAACCAAAACATGCATTACAACTGGCTAGGAATTTACTCTCATTCTTTCTTGCACACCTAGCACAAGTATACAATGAAGATCCACCACCATTTCCCCCTTGAGATTATGGTTAGACAAACTATATTTGTTGAATTTGGGATCCGGAGCATTAGGGGAATCTTGAAGGGAAAACTTTAGTTGAAACTTATAATGACCATATCTATTACACCTTGAATGTGAAAAGATTCTGTAACGACCCATTTGTTCGTTTTGAGCATTAGAGCATTTTATTTCATAAAATAGTGTTTGATAGATTCTAAATGGGTATTTTGGACTATTTGTAATTATATTTATGATATTAGTGGGGTAGTTTTAATTACATATTTAGTTATGGTTAAAGAAGATAAAATTAAAATTAGTAGTGGTACACTTTTATTATTAGTTACATATAACAATTAGGGCATTAATGCTCAGATGTTAAAATCAAGTTGAGAATAAGACTTACCTGGAGACGACCTGAGGAGCCGCAAGTCTTGATCAAGATGGAAAAAGGTTCAAAGGCATTGAGGAAAGGAAAAATACTGGAGAAGTAGCTTGCTTGACTTCGGTTCTTCGGTGGATGTAGGTTATGATTTATGCTATTTTATAGTGAACTCTTAATAGTGATTGATATGCATTGAATGATATTGTGAAGTTTTCTATGTACTTGATTTTGTTATTGTGTGGCTTGGTTGTGTGTTTTGTGATTGGTCTGAAATCCTGAGACCGTGGAATTTATATTCTTGAACCCTCTTTATCTAAGTGATGCCTTCAATAAAGAAGGCTCGATGAAATAATAATGAATGGAAAAGTGGTGATATTAAATGATAAACTAATGTTATTATTGGATCGGAGTGTCACGTTCTGACACAATATTCTTGGATCGGAGTGTCACATTCCGACACACTATTCTTGGATAGGAGTGTCACGTTCTGACACGATATTCTTGGATCGGATTGTCACGTTCCGACACAGTATTCTTGGATCGAAGTGTCACGTTCCGACACGATATTCTTTGATCATAGTGTCACATTCCAGCACGGTAATATTAAAGGAAAAACATGTTGAATTAACGAATGTACTCAATCTCAAAGAACTCAACTCCCAAAATAGTTTGGTTTGGAGGCATGAGTCCTCATGTGTGATCTTGTTATCGTTGACTTATTACGTACTTACTTTAATGTTCTTGACACTTTTTCATCTTGTTTTTTCGTGCTACAGTTAGGTGTCATAGTTGATTTCATTCTAATATTTATTGTATATTAGTTTCTATTTTGAGTTGACCGATGATACCTACTTAGTACATGTTGCCCCCTACTGAGCCCTACTAGTATTTTGCTTTGTTTTTCTTTTATGGAGTGCAACTAGTTTACCATCGAATTTGACTCACCCTCAGCTCTAGTCAATCTCCAACATATCAGGTTCCAGGGTGAGCTATTCATTCAAGAGTGTGTTGGATTCTTTTGGTCATGGCATGATGTCCTTAGTTTTCGGACATTAACTATTGTATTCATTTATTTTGGAGTCTTTAATAATCATATACTTAGTATTTTGAAGATTAGATGTCATTGATTTGATGACTTTCAGGTTTTGGGAAACAATATTTAATAAGATTTTAAGCTTCCACATTATAATTGTATTTTGTAAGTTGGGGTTAAATTTGTTGGTACTCCCACCTAGGAGATTAAGTGTGGGTGCCACTCACGACTCGATTTGGGTCTTGACAAACTTAGTATCAGAGCCTTAGGTTTGGTGATCTCATCACACAAGGACAAGTCGAGTAGATTCTTGCGGAACGGTATGGGGATGCCTTTACTTTTATTCGAGAAGCTATAGGACTTTAGGAAAACTCATTTCTTTCTCTCTTTCATGCTACTACTTTAATTCAATTGGTATCTAGGTGATACAAAGTGGTATCTGAACTTCTTTGCTCTATTTATAATATGGTTAGTACTAAAGTATAGAGTTAAAATAGCAGGAACAGAAAAAAAAATGTGTCCTTAGAAATAGGCATAGTTTCGCGATTGCAACATGTGGTGGTAGTCTCATGTTGAGTGTTGATTAGTAAAGACGCTACTATGACTTCATAGAGTGAGGGTATATCAGATAGGTCATCGATGCTTACTTGGTTAGAGTTAGGAAATGAGTTATTTTTGTTATTGAATTGATCTAAGAAGTAAAGCAAATTCTTTGGGCTAGAGAGAGAACAAATTTGATAATGTTTTGCAATTATTCAATGGGTAGAAATATATGGGCTATTTGGGTACAATCTTATCAATAGATATGATGTGTTCTAGTGAGGTATCTAACAAAATTTCACAGTTTGGCAGTACTAGGGTTATGTATAAATGGGTACGTCGATTGCCAAGTAAGAATACGAACTACTAAAGGAGTTACCACTTGTATGACATGGTCAGATAATAAGATTTAGTATTGCATTCACATTTAAGAGACCAACTAGTTTATTACTACAGACGCTTAGATTGAGCATTATTTTAAGAAAATTTTTAGTGGTGGATCTTTGGTACAATATTAATATATTTAGGTTGTAAAATGTATTTTGAGGGTTCTAATGAGGACTGACGATTTATGTTAAGCCTCAAAAGGTAGATTGATACTAGGATGAAAAACTTATAGGGAAAGAAAGTCTTATAGAGTATACTTGGGTGAACTAAATTGAAGATTTTAGTGAGAAAATGCTTATAAAATTGAGTTAGTCCCTTAAAATTGATTGGTATACCTGAGATTAAGGTGTCATGTCAAGGAAAAGGTTCACTTCTTGAAGATAAATGTCTAGGTAAGCATGACTATGTAGAGAGAAAGTGATATATGACATATATGATTTATGTTTGTTGTACTAGTAAATTCTCATTTAGAATCACTTTTAGTGACAACAAAGTCTTGAAAGTGTTTTACCGGTTCTGATATCAAATTTAGTATTTTCTTAAGAGTTGGACACTAGGACGAATCCTACTTGAAAAAGTATTGAAATTATTCTCTTTATTTGGTTTCAAATTCTATTAGGAAAAGAATTGTAATTGTAATCCTATTTGTACTTGATTTTGACTTTGTAAGGAAAAACACAATTGTATAAATAGAGGATGGTCTTAAGAGAAAAATTGAACTACTGATTAGTATTATCCTTGAAAACATTAGGACATAAGAGAGGTTTTAAGAGAGCTTTCAAAAAAAGAGAAGAGAGAAGAGAGATGAAACAGATGTATTTTGTTGCATACCTTTTCTCCGACCAGCAACCTTCAAATCGTATTTCTAAATTAACTAACCATTGGATCGGGCTAAAATTTTGACTACGTGTTCCTGACATCTTGGTGATTTGAACGGTGTAGATTGGATTTGCATGTCTGCAAGATCATTTTTTTAGTTCTAAACAACGACTGCGTTTTGGGTGGTGTTTGCATTAAAATTGTAGAGGCATTGTATTTATGGTGTGTATTATGAGGTGTTTTAATATAATATTTAATAAGAGGAATCTTAATTTTAGACAATGGAGGTGATTAGTGTTCGTAAAGATGATAAGCGATTGGTGATGGATTGTGATTGAGATGAAATTATATAATAATGATTGTTGGTTAAACGAGTTTTGTACGGTACTAATGATTTGCGAGCATCTAATGTTGTGGTTGTAACGAAAGTTTTAGGAGATGTTGGGACACCACTTGAATTGAATTTAAAAGAGTTATAGTCATAATGGGAAAAAAATTGTGGGATATAATGCAGTCTTCAGAAAGAGGTGAGAACAAGAATATTTTCTCTAATTGCAAGGGATAAAGAGGTATTTTTTGGAGGTCTAGAATCGGGTTCTGAGACATGTAGCTGCATATATTTTAATATGGTCATGGTTTTAGTGTTACATGCTTATCAAATTGGTTAAAAGCTATCGAAGAAGACTTAAGAAAGGAGTGTACATACGCTTAACTCGAGTGTGATGATAAGTTCTCTTGTGATTTTGAGTTTATTAATAAATGGGTCAAACTTTTTGCGAAGGATATGATAAGATTGATGAAGAGGCGATCAACGATAATTTAAGATATGTAAATTTATAAAAATCTTCAAGGTATCAGTCATGTTGATAGATAAGGAGATTGAGTTACATTGTTCGATTTACAATTCAAACGTTTTATTTCGAATCTACTTTTGTGGTGGTATGTTTTATAGAGGTACGAATTGGTGAGGTAAAATAAAAATAAATAATATATTGTTACATCACATGTTAAACATATGGAAGGACTAATGCATAGTTTTGATTGAATTTTTTTTTGTCACGTTTGATTATTAAATGACTGAAGGAGGATTTCACTTTAAAGTGTTAGTTTAGAGTATAAGGTAAAATATTATAGATTATTGGTCAATGAATAAGATTGCTAAGCAATTTAGCGAAATGATCAACACTATGGTGTATTGAAGCATTCAAGGTATTTGAAATTTGTGTCATGGGTAGAATTTAAGAAAGGAGAAATAATCAAACCTCTCATATAGACCCATGGATCAAAGATTGAATATTGTATGAATTTTCTCATGACTATAAAGTGTGGATTGGTTCGACACAAACTTACTAGGAGTTTATCATTTACTTTTATAATCATTGAGCTTTGGTTTGGGTGAAAAATGGTAAGGTATGAAAAATTTAGTGTTTACGTGGGATTAATTGCTCAAATTAGGATATTTGACTTACGAATGATGTACAATGTGAGATATACTTCTACATGGTTATTAAGAATTTATAGTTGAATTTATAATAATCTATTGATCGGACTACATAGAATGTTATTATGTGATACATAGACATTTGATGGTTAGTAGAGGTTATGAGCTTTTAGAATACAGAATAATTTGAGTGACCAAGAATTTTGATTCTATAGGTGAGTCCCTAGTAGTGGATGGGTGTGCCGATTATCTGATTGTTCTCTTGGTAGGGTGTCATCCTTGGTTAGAATTGTTCATTCCAGTTATGGACGATTTGTTGTTGTTTGAAAAGTTAAAGTATACTAGTGACTTAAAACACACAACTTTGATTATGAGAATTTAAAAGAGGGCTACCATGAAAATTACAGTAGTTTCATAGACTTAAGATTTATCTCATCATCGGTATCATGTTTTAGCTATGTGTGATTGATTGTGAGGACCATTGGGTCTGGTCTTGTCATTTTTAAGCTTTGTCTATAATAACTACTAATCTAGAATTTGGATAGTGTTGTTAGAGGTTCTGTATGCTTGGGTATATCAGTCGATAGTGGAACTTGATTAGTTCTACCTTTGGATTAGATGTGTTTGATTCTCCTTGATGATTACTTGATGTCTAAAGATCATAATTTTATAGCTTACGCTCGAGAAAAGCTTATGTTGTGAGAATGAAATATTGATAAGATCTATGCTGGTTTTTGCATTATGAGTGTGTACTGGTTGGTTTAGGTTCACTTCTGATTGGAATCAGTCTTGATTCAAAATTATATCGTGGTTATGTGAAAAAGATTCCACTTAGTAGTTGTGACAAGGTTCTTGAAAAACATGTTGCATATGTGCGTACATTTAGTTTGGATGGATATTGAGAATACATTTTGTTGTTAGTTGAGTTTACATACAACAATAGCTACCACTTGAGTAGTGATTGATCCTATTTGACGCATTTTATGAGAGAAGGTGTAGGTATTCAATTGGTTGGTTTGATACATTTCATATAATACATTGGGAGATTGAGCATTATGTGCACAAAATATATCCACATGTTTTTGTCCATTAAAATACTATGTTTTACCCTCAGCTTCTTTTGATCGTTCTAGGATGAGCAATGGGTAAATTGGTATCTAATGTGATGAACAACTTGTTCGTTTTGAGCATTAGAACATTTTATTTCATAAAATAATTTTCGGTAGATTCTAAATGGGTATTTTGGACAATTTGTCATTATATTTATGAAATTAGTTGGGTAGTTTTAATTACCTTTTTATTATGGTTAAAGAAGATAAAATTAAAATTAGTAGTGGTACACTTTTATTTTTAGTTACATATAACAATTAGGGCATTAATGCTCAGATGTTAAAATCAAGTTGATAATAAGACTTACCTGGAGACGACATGAGGAGCCGCATGTCTTGATCAAGATGGAAAAAGGTTCGGAGGCATTGAGCAAAAGAAAAATATTCGAGATGTATCTTGCTTGACTTTGGTTCTTCGGTGGAGGTAGGTTATGGATTATGCTATTTGATAGTGAACTCTTAATAGTGATTTATATGCATTGGATGATATTGTGATGTTTTCTATGTACTTGATTGTGTTATTGTGTGACTTGGTTGTGTGTTTTGTGATTGGTCTGAAATCCTGAGACCGTGGAATTTATATTGTTGAGACCTCTTTATCTAAGTGATGCCTTTTAATAAAGAAGGCTCGATGAAATATTAACGAATGGAAAAGTGGTGATATTAAATGATAAACTAATGATATTATTGGATCAGAGTGTCACGTTCCGACACAATATTCTTGGATCGGAGTGTCACGGTCCGACACGGTATTCTTGGATCAGCGTGTAGCGTTCTGACATGATATTCTTGGATCAGAGTATCACGTTCTGACACAGTATTCTTGGATCGAAGTGTCACATTCCGACACGATATTCTTTGATCGGAGTGTCACCTTCCAGCACGGTAATATTAAAGTAAAAACTTGTTAAATTAACGAATGTACTCAATCTCAAAGAACTCAACTCTCAAAATGGTTTAGTTTTGAGGCATGAGTCCTCATGTGTCATCTTGATATCGTTGACTTATTACGTACTTACTTTAATGTTGTTGACACTTGTTCATGTTGTTTGTTGCTTAATACCAGTTAGGGGGCATAGTTGATTTCAGACTATTATTTATTGGGTATTAGTTTCTATTTTTGGTTGACCGATGATACCTACACAGTACATGTTGCCCCGTATTAAGCCCTACTAGTATTTTTTTTTTTTTTTATGGAGTGCAGCTAGTGTACCATCGAATTTGACTCACCCTCAGCTCTAGTCAATCTCCAGCATATCAGATTCCAGGGTGAGCTATTCATTCAAGAGTGTGTTGGATTCTTTTGGTCATGTCATGATGTCCTTAGTTTTCGGACATTAACTATTGTATTCATTTATTTTAGAGTCTTTAATAATCATAGACTTAGTATTTTGAAGATTAGATGTCCTTGATGTGATGACTTTCAGGTTTTGGGAAACAATATTTAATAAGATTTTGAGCTTCCACATTATAATTGTATTTTGTAAGTTGGGGTTAAATTTGTTGGTCCTCCCACCTAGGAGATTAAGTGTGGGTGCCACTCACGACTCTATTTGGGTCGTGACAGTTTCCCTCACCGGACATGGCCATCTTTGGCTCGCTAGAATTTTCCATAAGTTTCTCCTTTTAGATTTGTTGATCATGAAAAATTTAGAAGAAATGTTCATATCATTGATGAGAACGACGGTAAGTCATTCTTTAACAACCATCTTAGATACTCCCAAAACAAACTTACTCATCTTTGCCCTAGGATCTACAACCATAGTATGAGCATATCGAGACAATTTCATGAACTTCAAAACATACTCCTTCACTCTTATGTTTCGTTGAAGAAGGTTGATAAATTCAAGTACCTTTGCCTCCCTCATATCAAGGGGAATGAACCTATCAATGAAATCAACCTTAAATTTTTCCCTACATCAACCACCCTCTTTTCTTTACATTGCTTGAACCAAACTTGAGCAAAAACACACTTAAGTTTATAAGCAACCAACTCTTTCTTTTCCACCTCATCATTGAACTCTTAAGGATATTCCTCAGCCTTGGAACCATGAAACTTTGGAGGATTCATTCTAGAAAAAGTCCCTAATTCTAGTTGCCACAATACCCCTATTTTGGTTCAGATTGACCATAATGTCCGTATTTGGATTGAGTAATCATGGCTTGACCAAACACCTGAAAAGCAACCGTAAACTTCACATTAATTAGTTTATCGGTAAAAGGGTCGATCAAAACATGAGAAGCTTCTCATTCCACATTCTCTCCCACATTCCTTCTAGCATATGCCTTTTGGTTAGCCATATCCTTAAAAAAATAATGAATAGTGGTTAGGAGAGAGACTTTATAGATTTAAAATCTATCGCATAAATTTAGTGTGATGAGAAAAGTTGAATTGTATAAACATCTTATAACTTCTTATTCATAAATGTAGCACACTTCTCACTAATGAACAAGACTCTACTTGATGTGGTTTATTAAACAACCTAAGATTTTTCTAAACCTTGTGATGTGAATACCAAGTTTTCATGAACTAAAGTAAACCCAGATGTGACATGGCTTATAAGACCCCGAGAGGCCTTACACAACCCACTTAGCATACACCATGCATGATAATAGAAACAAATAATTTAAAAGATGATTCTCAAATAAAAAAGGTTGACAAAAATTAGCGAAAGTCTAACATAAGCCTCAAAGACATATATTACATCAAAGGTTTTATTGGGATGTAATCCATAGATCACACAAAACATCCGAAATGAAAAATGACATAAAAGTAATAAAAGAGTCTCAGTCCACAAAATATGAGGACTCACCTTTCTTCAATGTCTATAAGGGCATCCCTAGCCATGAGTATGAGAGGTAGGAGAGGTAGACCCTACATTAGTGAAACAATGTAGGCACAAGTAAGTGTTAGTAAATGGAATGCACCATGTATTATATCAATGCACAAGAGTTATGAAATTATGCTAAAAGGAATTTATATAAATTGAAAAAACTAAATTATAAAAATGTACATGTTATAAAGATAAGTAATAACCATTCTCAATACACTCTAAGCATATTTAAAAACACAATTGAGATAATTTAAGAAAATAACCTTCATTTATTATTATGGGAAATTTACCTTTATCTGACATAGACCATGTGAGCTATAACACGGAAACTGATGTCTATTCCACACCAAAAAGAGATGTCCTTAATATCCATGGTAAGAACCATAAACTTGAACTAAAGTTGATCGACTAGATAATGTTTATATAAAACCGTGGTTGCACATAGTTATGGTACATGGGTAAATGTCGTTTGTCCACTTGGTGCTAAGCATAACTCCCGTGGAATAGTATTTTATCTGAATTGTATTATTATCCATGGAGGAGGACAATAAAGTTACCAATCCAAGCTACAGTTCATTAAAATAAATCCTCAATCTTGATTCAACTTGGGTGAGAAAACCTTTCTACCTTATGAATCCTTTATGTAAGAAAACCCTTTCACAAAAAAACCAACATCGAGGGGTTACTCTTAAAGCAATCTTAAATCATTTATATCAATTTCGTAAAGAAACATGTATATCTCAATTACTTCATCTTTCATAGTTCAAAAGCTTCATAATATGCTCATAGTCTAGAAATAATGAATTATGCATGGGAACATGTGAATTCAACTTCAAAATATGCAATTATCTCAATTCATGCATAAAAAGACATAAAACAATCAACTAGATCATAATTGAAAAGAATAGGTGAGATAGAATAAATCCAAAATTCAATTGGAGATTATAACTTGTAAAATTAAACAATTTAGGAAACCTATTGAGGAAAGGACTACATGGGTGTGTAACAGGTCGGACTGAAGAAAGTAGAAAAATGCGGCTTTCTAGAATCTGATGTTAGAACAAAGGGAAACCACCCACAGACCGTAGCTAAAACGACGTACCCTAGGAAGGGTCAGTCGTTTAGTCCAACACTTAGTAGAATTTTAGAATCTAAAGATGACACCTACGACTGTGAACCACAACCCTTTGATTGACTCATATACCATAGGATGGTTCCGGTGTTGGGATCCAAAGTTTGATGGTCTCTGATCCCACTCACGGTCGACCGTAGGTGAGGTCAGCAACCATTTAGAGGAAAATTGTTGTTGAGTCAACTTCAATCAATCATATCTTTTAGCACAAAATAAATTAGATGGCTCAACACCTATAAAATTAAGTATAATTGAATTCTATTTCCAATGAGACCAAGTTTGTTAAAATCCAAGATTAATGTAAAGAGTTATGCTCGTTTTAGTGAAGCACTATTGGGAAGACCATCAACCACGACCAGATTCGATGGCTGGTAGTCCAAATGATAGATCGCCGACCCCTCCATGGATGGAACTCATGAGATTTAAGTCATGGGTGTTTTGAGTCCTTTACCCTATGTGTTCGACACTTAAACTACGTCGTTTGATGACAAATCTACGATATTTTACTCAGTCTAAGACTAATAACCTAATCAGACATACCCAGAACCCTCGTTCTCAAAAAGATCATCCAACTTGTAGATAAAATAAGACAAAAAGCAGACTAAAACCTATGTATGTTTTGTTCCCAGGTATGTGGAATTTCACTAGTGGCTTCCTTTCATCCACTAGGTCCTTAGAATTTAATCAGTTTCTTTGATTCCCATATCTAGTCTAGACCTAGGGTTTCTAAAACCTTGGATATTTATTGCGATTTAGGTGTGGTAGTATCCTAAATCGAAATAGCTTGTTTCTTCAAAAGTTAGCTCAATTCCTTTTATGAAACTCAGAACCCTAGTTTATATATATTATCTTAGTTCATGAATTATACTTGCTAGGTCAGTTTAACATATAATAGTGCTCTCGATTTCAAATGTTACATTATTTGTATATAAATATTACATTCTCATTTGCATGTTAGTATTTTGAGCTATTCAGTAATTCTGCATTTCAATTACATTTGTGTCATATACATTTTTAGTTTGGAGAAGACTTCGCACCAAGTTGGATTAGGGTTCAACGTACCCTCATAGTGCCAAAACCACGTGCCTCCATAGGAGTTTAAGTCTCCTCTATTGGGCATCAAGTTTAGTGATCACGCAAACCATTCCTTTATAATCATGTCAAAGTATATTGGGTCTTCTCGATGGGGCGTATACATCAGACTCCACGTTTAGCCCTTATGGATTATGTCAGTTAATAGTAGCTCCCACAATCAGATTCTTAATGCATTTGACCAGGTTTTCAGTATGTACTTCAACATTCAATTTAGCATGTTATTTTCATGATTAGTATTTGGTGATTGCATTTAACTTAGATTTTCAGTTATGTTTCAATATTTTACAAATTTGGTTAATTTATGTCATTGCTCATTTATACTTTGTTAAATTTTTATATATATATTTATTCAGCTTAGTATCTATATCCTTCTTGGTTAGTACATTCCAAGTACTGACGCATACTCTGCGCTGCATCCTTTCACTATGCAGTTTTAGGTACTAAACATCTAGATCGTTAGTGGTGAATCCTCATACTTCAAAGACAATAGAATTGCTTTTTAACTTTAGTCTTTATATTCAATTTTTGGATTTGTTAGGGTTAGCTAGGGCATGTTCCAAAAACTCTACATCAGTTAGAGGCTTTTCAGATATAGTAGTAGAATCAACTTGAATTGTTAAGTTTAATGTTTTAGATGTTATTAAACTCATAGTATGATTTATATATTCAGACTAGTTGGGTATTCCCTATTTTCAGTTATCCATTGTTTTACCTTCTGCATAGTACATGGCTTATTAAATTATTTTCAGTATGCTTTATATATGCCAGATAGAGGGTTAGCTTGGGGTTATTTGTGATCCTAGGTCCCGTGTTACGTCAAGGGATAGCCTCGAGCGTGACAAGGTTATACTATCATACTTTTATTTCAAAATCCCACAATCAATGAATAATTTGGATACTTCAGCTTGAAACGCTAGACTTCCTCTTAAAGCTTTAGAGAGAAATTTTAGACGTATAACCTAGAGGGATTTGGGGAAATTTGAAGAATGATTTAGTGTAGCTATATGTTTGTCTTAAAACTTATACATTGTCTAGGATTATGATTAAAACGACCTAATTTGGGAGTTAATAAATTAGGCAAAACACTACAAAGCCGGTTAAAAATAACTTTCGACCATCATTTACGAACCTTACTGCTTAACTGTAGAAATTGATTAGAGACTCTAAATTTGTCCAACAATAACGGAACTGTGTACGGCTTGTAGGTATTTCTACAAAGTATACATTCCAATCATTCAAGCCAACTTTAAGCTTTAAAATTTCACAAAGTGCGGAGTTACCTATGAAACCTATCTACGACTCATCAAAAAGAACAACGTGCCATCCTATTGAACCATAAAAAGGATACTATAACTTATTTTGGAAAATATATTTTCCTACTACATACGCCTGTCACCTACGACCAATAAAAGCTTCTACGGTTCATAGGCGGGACCCGTAGACAGAATCACCTGTCCGAAGCTAAACTTTTCTTTCATTTCCAAACCCGAAGTGTTACAGATTAGCTCGCAATTAGTACCATTTCCAATCAAGTCACAATAGAATTTTTAAGTCCTCACTTACAAAGTTATTTTAGATATTGAGTACTTTTGTTTTCAGGCAGTTAGAGTTAGTTAGGGAATGTTCCAATAACTCATCTTCTTAGATGCTTTTAGATATAGTAGTTTGAGATTAATGGTATTTAGATTTACTCCCTTATACATTTGGTGTTTTGACGTTAATATGCCTTTTAGATACTCTCAGTCGTTATTTATGTAAGTCTTAGTGTTATGTCAGGTCATGAGTTAGATTATTATCACTTGTGGCACCTATTTTTGTTGATTAGTTAAGTTTTAGTGACCAACTATTTTGTCCTATAATGATTGAATTTTATCCCCTTGTTAATGGTAAGCTAAATTATTTTTGTTACTCTTGAAAAACAAATCGCCCGTTACACTTATTCTTACATCAACTAGATTTGTATTCCTTTATCAAGAAGCAGTGGTTAAAATATGTTTTTTTGTGTGCCAGCAACGTTTTCAACAATAATAACAACAAAACATAAACCAAAATGAATGCACAAATCTAATATCACATGTTTATTCTAACACCTAAACCATTGGAAGGAAAGCTCAATATGCCAAAATAAGCACTTGCAAAAATTTTCATCAATGATATAAAGATAAACATTATAGACTTAAGCTTAGAATGAACATATAGAGCTAAGATTCTATTTAAATCAAGAGGAAGCTCCAACTGGTGAAGTACATAAGGGTCGTCTTTCAAGAGGAATAATAAATGAAAATGGGACATTAAAGTATAGAAAGAGAATATACCAAAATAATTCACATATGACTAAGTGAGAGTGACCAAATTGAGTTATCGAAGCAACGATGCAAATTTACTAACCTATGAGTGTGTGATTTGACACTTAACATTTGTATCTAAGTACATTGTCACTCAGAGAACATGACAAACCATTGTTCAAGACGACGACTTTTGGAATTGAAAATCTCACTTTCCTTATTTCATAGTTGAGCTATAGATAAAGATGATACCATCCATCTATTTTAATCATATCCCGAATCTACACGTAGCAAGATAGAATATTTAGAACCAAAAGTCATCTTAAGTTAACTGTGTGCATCGAATATCAAATCATATTATATTAAACTGAAGCAGAAGCTATAGACTGAAACCATAAATAAAATAAATATAAAAATAATTCTAATACAATTGAATACTAAAGTTTGAAAACTCGTAACTTAATAAAGTTAATTATTGGGACAAGTCCCCTAACTATACATGATATAAGTCTTAACACCTCACAATTTAGAAAAGGAAGAAAATAAATTAAATATATTTTTAGACCAAAGTTGGTTTGACGGGTTGCATCTATGAAATGTAGAAGCTTCCGTGGGTCGTAAATGGCACCGGTAGGAAGGGGGATTTTTTATTTCAAAACAAGTCTTGTACCCTTTGAAAAGGTTCACCAGAATAGTCTTTCTTTCCTTCTACGAGTCGAGGATAGGTCTTATAGGTGAGTCCCATACTGAGTGAGATTTTGAGTGTCAAAGTTGATTTCTACATTTGTTGTCTACATACCATTGAACTACTTACGAACCGTAGTAGTGTTCCAACAAAAGACAAGTGAAATCGTGGCCTAGTACTTGGTCTGCGATTGACCAGTTAATACTATAGAAAGTTTATGGTCCATATGTCCAAACTATAGGTCGAGTTGACAATTATTTTTTTAAAGGGATTCTGGGTCTTTTTTCCTAATTATTTAGAAAAAAAACTATGTCGTTTTACCTTCTACCCTAAACCCTATATACTATTTTAAGCCCCAATTTACCGACTTTCTGTTCATTCTTAAGTCCATAAACTTGACAGAACTCATCCTCCCCAAATTCTCTCAACATAGGGAAGAAGAATAAGATATAGGCTTCAATTCAAGTCATCAATTTTGCATCATTCTTGGGATAAAGTATAAAGGTCTTTCGGTGTTAACCCATGAATTTATTCCCTCCATATGGTCTCTAAGGTTTCCAATCTTTCCTTCAATTTCAATTGATTCAAGTTTGGGTTTTCAATTCAATCTTTATGTGTTTCAATCATTTGTGATTGGATATTTTTAAGTAAGTCTTCCAGATTCAATGTTAATACATGATATTTAGTTGAAATTATGTTTACCATGCCTATTCAACTATTAACCTATGATAAACTCATGTACCTATGAATTATGAACTTATGAAGATATGCATATTATATGAAGTTATTGTAAATGATCATGGTATACTTTTAAAGGAAAGAATTAATGTTTTTGTGAAAGGTTTTCTCTCATTTTATTATGGTGATGATTTTGAAGGTATTCCTCACATATGAATTCACATTACTGAATGTTTTCTCATCTATGTTGAATTATTCTTAAGGAGCTATTTTGTGTTTTGGTCTTGAAAGATGTGGATTGGAGTTAATCATTTCTTCTCCCTTGTTATATTGGTATTTGACTTTTATTTATTCCATTGGGACTTAAACTTCGAACCGGGAGGTGATTTAGGTGGATTCTCATATAGTTTAGTCTTTAGTAGAAACCTCTTTTAACTACGTACACCGTAGGATTGTCTTGAATGACCTAACTAGTGGGTTCACTTTAGAAAATGATGATATGTACGAGTTTTACCTTGTCAGGTAGATTCCCCTTCTTTCAGTATGATGGATGTACCAGATTCCGTAATATAGATTTCATAGTCTTATTGCCGTTTAAACCTAATATTATATTTTATTCAAGTTTTTCTTATGTTCTTTATGTCAATGTATTTTTCTATGTTTGATGCTACTCATGTAATTTCTTCTTTAAAGGCTTTTAAATGTTTCAGTGCGATCATGCTTACATGTTTTAAGTCATTTAGTTTTCCATGCTTAGTTTATGCATATTTTCACATACTTATTACATTCCATGTACTAATACCTACTTGTGCCTACATTATCTCATGAATATAGGGTCTGACGTTCCTACCTCATGTCACACTAGTAGCTAGACATCTTATGGGGTGGTTAAAGGTTATTGGTGAGTCCTTGTGATCTAAGCACCGAGACATTTTATAGTTTATGTTATTCATAGCTGTTGAACTTTGTATTTGATGTATGCATCATGTCCCAATTACTTCATTATAATGTATTAGTTAGCTTTGAGACTTATGTTAGACTTTCACTTTATCAATTTATTTAATTTGTAAAATGCTTTATTTGGAGTCTTTATTTTTATTATCTTGTGTGATGTATGCCAAGTGGATTGTTTAAGGCCTCTCAGGGTTATATATGCCATGTTATGCCTTAGGTATACTTTGGGTCGTAACATAATTTATATTCAGTGCACAAGGTTTACAAAGGTCCTAGGATGTATCATAAGCCATTTTGAATACATTCTTGTTCATGAGTGTGAAGCGTGCCAAATTTATTTATAAGAAGCTATACGAAATTTAGGAAATTTCACTACTATCACCACTCTAAAGTCGTGCAATAAAGTGTAACTCTATATTTATATTTCCTAATTCTTATATGATCATTTTAATGATATTTACCCTCAAAGAGAATATTTTAGGAAGAATTTGAATGAGAATATGGAACAAGAACTCCTCAAGTTCAGGTTAACCCTTCAACAAAATAATTGACTAATGTAGAGTTTCGGGCTGCTTTTCAAGTGTAGGCCTAGGCCATGCAGGCTCAAGATGATAGAGAGGTTGTGGTCCCCGTGAACTCAGGTGTTGCTACGACGACAACTAGAGTGAATCCCCCAAAGTTTCATGGTTCCAACCTTGAGAAAGATCCTCAAGAGTTTATTGATGAGGCATGCTAGGTGTCATGGGAGTTAAGTTGGTGGAAAAAGAAGAATTGGTTGCTTATCAACTTAAGGGTGTTGCTCAAGTGTAGTTCAACAAATCTATGGAAGAGAGGGTGGTTGATGTAGGTCATCTTGATTGGAAAAATTAAGGTTGCTTTCCTTGATAGGTTTTCCCCCTTTGTGATGAAAGAGGCAAAGGTACTTGAATTATTAATTGAAGTTCACACAATTTTCTCGATATGATTCTACTATGGTTGCCGATTCTAATATAAAGATGAGCAAGTTTGTTTTGGGAGTTTCCAGAGTGGTGGTTAAGGAATGTCATACCACCATGCTCTTAAAGAAATTGTATCTTCTAATGATTTATTATCAACAAATTTAGGTTAAAAAACTCAAATAATGATCTCGGGAGGTAAGAGGGCAAACGCTAGTGATAGTGACTTTTCACATTCAAGGTTCGAGGGTGTAACACGCCGTATCCAAAATAGAGAAGAAATGAGCTTTTCATAAATCTACAGCTGCAATCGACGGTTACCATCGATGGACTGTAGTCTGATCTACGGACCATACTGTGCATCCGTCGTTTGCCAATGAAGCTCCCCCAAGACTCAGTCCAGAAAATCGAGAAAGTGTTGATCGACGGAACAACCTACGGTCCGTAAGTCAGACTACTGTCCGTGGTCTGTGTCCATGCATTGAGAGTCAAGTTACCCATACTCTAACATGAACTATGGATAACCAGCATGGACTATCGTTCGATCTACGTTCTGTAGGTCTCATCGTAGGTGAGGTTAGTAGTTAGTTAGGGGGAATTTGCTGATAGGGTCAACTTAAAATGGTTATAACATTTAGAACAAATTGAATTAGGTGCTACATGACCTATTATATGATATATAATTGAATTATATTTCCATAGCCACTAAGTTTGTTAAAATCCAACTTCCAAGTAAAAGGTTATGCCCATTTTAGTGAAGGTCTATCCAACAGACCTAAACAACGGACCGTCGATTGAACGATAACCTGTTAGTCCAGGTCATTGATTGATCCAACAACAAAACTTTCAAGGGTGTTTTGTTCTTTCGCTAGTTCGTTTAACCCCTAAGATACATCATTTAAACCCTAAATCGTGAGATTTTAGTTAGTTTAAGGCTAGTAACATAACAAGAACTTACCTAAGTCAAAATCATTAAACCAAACATAGAAAATTAAAAGCAAGAGAGAAGAAAAAGGTCAAGAACCCTAGTTCAAGAACGCAGCAAGGTTCCATCAGTTTTAGTCCTGAAATATAAAAATTTCTCCATGGATTTCATCTCCAGGTATGTGGGCTTGCACTAGTGGGTTCGTTTCACCATTAGATCCCTAGTTTTCAGTCAGTTTCTTGATTTGGTGACTACACTTAGGGTTTTCTTGAATGTTGGAATTATTGGGTTCTTAGCTATTTGAATGATCCACATTAGATTATTACGTTAATATTCAGTTTATTGCATGAATTTCAGAACACTAGCTAACTATTTCTTTAGTTCTTGAATTACAAATGCTAGGTCAGATATTTCAGTTACTTCAGATATGCATGCCTTAGTTTTTAATGCATCATTATCAAATTAATTATGGCATTATCAGTTTGCATGTTAAGTTTCGAGCTATCTAGTATTTACATAAATTGAGTCATAGTATGTTAATAATTTAATCTATAGGGAGTAGCATAATACCGAGTTGGACTAGGTTTCAAAGTACCAAAATAGTCCAAGAACTACTAGCCAAGTAGGTTGTAAGTCCCCTCTGTGGGCATCAGTTTAGTGATCACGCCAGCATGCCTTTATACCTATGGCACGGTATATTGGGTCTTCTCGATGGGGCGTATACATCGGACTCCACATTTAACTCATGAGGTTTTATTATCGGTTATCAGTAGCTCCCACAGTTCAGTCAGACTCTATTGCACTAACCATATTTACAATTCAGTTAGTATTTAGTCTCAGCAGGTTATAAATTTGGTCATTGAATCAAGCTAGCTAAAAATTTAGTATATCATGTTCAGAACATTATACTTGCTTATGTGCTTGTTCAGTTATGTTTTAATTCAGCTTTACTCTATCCTACATGCTCGGTACCTTTCAAGTACTGACGCATACGTGCGCTACATCTTCTCGTGATGTAGGTTCATGATCTTAGCATCCAAATCACGCTTAGATCGATTCTTGATCTCCAGTTTAGCAGAATCAGTGGTGAGTCCTCATTCTTTGAGGACTGCAGTAATTATTTTGTTTCAGTATTTTAGTACTTTAGTTTCAGTTTTTACTACCCTAAGCTGGGGCCTGCCGCAGCATTTCTAGTCAGTTAGAGTCTATTTTCAAAATTAGTTAGTTTCAACATAGTATTGAGTTAACAACTTCTTTGTAATAAACTCATCAGTTTTCATATATCTCAGTTATAGCATATGGGTATTCCCCATCTTTTCATCTTTATTATGATTTAGTTTTCACATCAGTTTATTATCTTTAGTATTCTCATGATCATGTCAGCAGGGTTAGCTTGGGATTACTTGTGGTCCTAAGTCCCATGTCCGTGTCTCAGGGGTAGCTCGAGGCATGACAAACTTGGTATTAGAGCATTAGGTTTAATTGTCCTAGGATGTCTGAAAATCCACACTAAGTAGAGTCATATTCATGGGTGTGAAGTGTACCACATCTAATAAGAGGGAGGCTATGAAGTGTTTTAGGAAAAACTTTACTTTTTTGTTATTCTTATAGTGCATAAGGTATGATCTAATTCCATTCTAAGTTGACGTTCTATATTTCAGATCATGCCTCCTCGTAGAGCTGTTGCCAGGAATGCAAACGCAACTTCTCCTATCCTAGATCAAGAAGTCTCTAATGCTTAATTTAGGATTGCCATTTAGATGTTGGCTTAGAGTGTCGCCAACCAGAACAATCAGCGGGTTCAAGCTCCTATGAATGTTAATGGAGGATCAACAGCAACAAGGTTTCGTGACTATGTTAGGATGAATCCGCCTAAGTTCTTAGGATCACAGACTAGTAAGGATCCCCAAAATTTTTTAATGAGATCAAGAAGATCTTTAAGGTGATGCATGTCACTAGGAATGATGGAGTTGAGTTGGAATCATACTAGTTGAAAGATGTTGCTCATATCTCGTACACTCAGTGAAAGGAAAATAGGGGTACAAATGTAGCTCATATTACTTGGGATTACTTTAGTGAGACCTTTTTCGAAAGGTTTTTCCCAATAGAGATGAGAGAAACAAAGTCCTAGGAATTCATGAACTTAAGGAAGGGTAACATGATAGTCCAAGAATATGTGCTCAGGTTTACCAAACTCTCTTGGTATGCTCCTTACATGGTTGCTGAATCCAGAGCACAGATGAATAAGGTATTGTATGGAGTGTAATATTTGGTTAAAATAGAGTGTAGAAATGCTAAGTTACTCGGAGATATGAACATCTCTAGGCTTATGACTCATGCTCAGCAGGTTGAGGATGATAAGCTTAGGGAATATGCCAAGTAGAATAAGAAGTCTAGGAATAGAAACTATGACTATTCTCATCATACATCGAGTGGTGGAAATCGTTCGCAGAGTTAGCAAAAATTTTCAAGCCCAGCCCCTTCATCAACTGGTATTCCATCCTCTAAGAACATGTATGATAAGATGGTTAGGGCACCAGTCTGTAAGTCTCAGGGAAGTGTTTCAGGCACCAAGTATACGAGTGCCTCGTAAGAAAGGAAACATTTTTTTGGTGCGGTCAGTCTGGTCATAGGTTGAGGGATTGTCCTTCTAGACAAGGTCAATAAGGTTGTAATGATAGAGCTCACTCTACAACATCAGCAACACCAACAAATCTCCCGACTCACCAGGGTAACTCATTTGGTACAGGTGGAGGTCAGCGCCAGAACATGTTGTATGCTCTTCAGGCTTGCCAGGATCACGAGAGTTCTCTTGATGTAGTCACCGGTACATTATGAGTCTTTGACCTTGATGTTTATGCATTCTTAGATCCACGGACTGCTCTTTATTTTGTAACTCCTTGGATAGCAGTCTAATTTAGCGTTAGTCCAGAAACTCTCTCAGAACCGTCATCAGTTTTTACTCCAGTTGGTGACCCATTTATAGCTAGACAGGTATAAAGAAATTGCCCTTTCACATTCTCTCAGAAAGTCACCTCAGCAGATCTTGTAGAGTTAGAAATGGTGGACTTCAATGTCATTCTAGGCATGGATTGGTTACATTCCTGTTATGTCTTAGTCGATAGTAGAACTAGGATTGTTCGTTTTAGTTTCCAAACGAACAAATCCTAGAATGGAATGGTAGTAGCTTAGCGCCTACGGGATGATTCATTTCTTACCTTAAGGTTAGAAAGATGATATCTAAGGGTTATCTCTATAACATAGTTTAGTTTAAGGATTGTAGATCTGAAACCCCGACTCTTGAGACAGTTCCTGTAGTCAATGAGTTTCCAGAAGTGTTCCCAGAAGAACTTGCCGGAGTCCCTCCCGAAAGGGAAATCGACTTATGAATTGATCTCTTTCCAGATACCCAGCCTATTTCAATTCCTCCTTACAGAATGGCTCTAGCTGAGCTTAAGGAATTGAAAGAGCAGTTGAAAGACCTTTTAGATAAGGGCTTCATAAGAGCTAGTATTTCGCCATGGGGTGCACCAGTGTTGTTCGTAAAGAAAAAAGATGGTTCTTGTTACTACCCGAGAGCACACCCTGGAAGAAGTGGCATTCCCTCGAGCCGTAACACAACGTACTTGACCTCTCGGAGGTCTTGTAAAAGTTCTTAGACATCATTCATTGCATATATGTATGAAAAGTAGTGCAGAATTAAAACTTTTCACACCAATAATGTTTCAAAACATATTTCATAAAAAACATTAGGAATAAGGATAAGTCTCATAGTTGCAAACTTAGACACATGAATAATCTTGGGACAAATCCCATAAAATACGAGAGAAAGTATAAGTCTATTACATTACTTTTAATCAAGAAATCAAAAGATAGTCATGTCCTCAAAATAAGTGAGGACATACAACAACTTTTCTTGAACGACTACTAGGTTCTAAGCTTTCCTTCAAGATGCCTCTCAATTGCTACCTACACCTTTATATATAGAAAAAAAGTATAGAATAATTATAATGCATGTACTAAGTATGGCATAATGCATAAAATCATGTTAAATAGACATTTTTATTAAATATGCTCTTTTGAGTAAAACTTCATATCATAAGTATAAGAAACCATATTAATACCAATGAACACATATAAGTCACATAATTAAGTAACCCCACATAATAGCATATAGTATGACACTCTCCTCCTAAAGGTTATCCTAAGAATTACTTAAGTAATTCAAGAAGAGACCGCCAATAAACCCTCTTCAAGCTTACCTAAGTAATCCTTAAGACTACCTAAGTTTAGATTATCCCTATTTAATCAATTAACTTTCCTATCAAGAGTTATTCTTAAGACACCCCTAAGTAAGAAATGAAAAGACCATTCATATACCTCCCCCACACCTTAACCAGGCAATCCATAAAGCTATTCGAGATAAATACTTATTCATTAACATTTTTTTAACTTAAAGTCAATATCTTCATTAGATCATTTAAGAGACATTAAATAATCAAGGACTTTCACATAATGTTCTTGGAGAAGACTTAGGAACTCACAAACTAATATCTTCAAAGCCTAGTCATGCAATGTTTAGATAGCGTCCAATTCCACTACCTAAGCTTCATAGTACTTATCCAACACTAGAATGTATCCCACATGATGAGAAAAGGAAATAACTCACATAGACCATACTAGCTATGTATGGAACCCAAAGTCATGAAACCTTACTCCGATGGAGGGTGTTCTACTTGCCAATGGTAGAACTAGAACACGTCCCATGTAGGCACATGGTTAAGGAATATCAAGGGTTTTTTGGCTCTCTAATGTCATCTTATTTAGATAAACTTACCCATTATACTCACTCGGTTCTAGCCTTTGTTCTCATAGAGTATTTCAATAAAAGAGTATATGAAGAGGTTTCATATCAAGTTCATAACCTTATGTAATGTCCCTCAAAATGAATTAGGTTGAGCTAGAGCCTAACACTTGTGTCATGATGTTTTAAAGTCATAAAATGGTTAATAATATTGTTCTTAGTCATTATATAAAGTTTGTAAGTGTTTGGAGGTCAAACATTCAACAAAGTCCAAGACGTTCGAAAATAAGTCGAAGTTGAACTAGTGTGTCGTAGTGTTTTGTAGTGAGGTTTTGGGAGATGGTTTGAAGGTGAAATTCAGTACAGAGAGTTCCTATGTTTATGCTGATATACAAAGGGTAGAAATGTCAGAGAACGACACCCCGGGTACCATCAAAAGGGTCCCCGAGGAGGACCAAAACATGGGCCCGCGAAGCTGCCAAGCACCCAAGAAATGACATGCTGCTGCGCGATGCGCAGCTGTCATGCAGTAGGCAAAACTTTTTCCTTGCGACGCGGGGCTGTCATGAACCATTCTGTCCAAGAATATTCGAAAAATAATATTTGGAAGTGCCTCTGCGACGCGTAGTAAAGTCTCAGATTTCGTTGCGTCGTTTTTAAGTCAAATTTGAGTTGGTTAATTTGTCCAGTAAATGTAGGGGTCTTTTGTGTAATTCAGGGGTGCATTATGGACTGTTATAGGACCTATTTAAACCCCTAACCTCATCAATTAAAGCAAAAACCCTCAACTCAAAACAAAACCCCTCCATTCTTCTCACTAAAACTCCATTGTTGAAGCTTGGAAGCTCCAAGGAAGAAGATAAGTTTCTCAAGTTTTTCTCCATACAACTTGTGGGCTTTTCATCACAATTAATGTATGTTTATTCATCCTTGAAATCTCTTTCTTCAAGGAGTCAACTCCAATGATTTACAAAGATGAAGAAAAATAAATTGTCTAATTTCATAATCTAGTCATGGGTTCTTGCATAAATGGTTTTGAATCAATGTTTTAGAATTGAGTTGATGTTAATGCAAATTTTTAAAGCTATAATTCTTATGAACCCATGAAAAACATGCAATCTTTATTTTGACTATTTTATGGGTTAAGTGATCATGTCTCAATGCTTATGAATTATAGTGTAGTTTTTTATGGGCTATAGAATGATGTAAGCATTGTATTGAATTGATATATAGGCTTTCTTAGATTGATAAATCATATTGAATTGGCCTAGATTCATTGAGTATTGTGATTTGTCTATTCAATTAATGATCATGGCCATGGGTAAGGGCCTTTTAATATTGTATTGGATTTTTAGCTATGGATTGAAGTGGTGAGAATTGATTGGTTGTACTCTGCCCTAATTCTCTTTATTTTATGTAATTTATTCTTGAATTATGTTGTGATTGGAATGGTCCACCTATGGTGGCGGTGTTATGTGCAGTTCTTGTGAATTACGTGGCCTCGTCGGCCTTACCCTATGTATTATATTGATCATGGCCTTGGCGGCACTACTTGAAGTATTATGATGATTTGTGTAATTGATTATATATCTACATGCTAGTAACGTTAAAGTTTTATATTGTTAGGTGATCATGTTAGACTATGACAATGTCCTTTAGTGTGTGTAGTCTTAGAGTTGATGCATGATTATTCCTACTTGGCTATATGAATATATGGTGGTTATATTGATGATGTATAGTAGTATATAGGATGGCATAAAGATGATAAGGGTCATTTCTAAGTGCTTTAAAGAATGATATGATATATGTAATAAAGTAAAGTATGTTGTGTCTTGTCTTGGTAGACTTGTGTCCTTTACTTGATACATGTACGTTATGAATATGAAAATCTTGACTTAGTAGGCTTAGGCCCCTTTGTCTTATATGTGTATGGATGAATGTTGAATGAAAGTCTAGGATCAGTAGATCTAAGACTGTGCTCTTCTAAGCATGACTAGTATGTGGAACCTTCTATATATAGAGAAAGTTAAGAATGACCTATCCTTATATACCATTGAGTGGCAGCCTAGTGGACCCATCTTTGGTAGGTGCATTGTGACTAGGTAATGACTAAGAGATGGTACCTTTTCATATACCCCATTATATTGAATTTACTCTATGAGAACAAAGGCTAGCACCGAGTGAATATGTTATGGTTTGTAGCTCTAGTTAAGAAGGAGACTATAGTACAATGTACCTCTACTTGAGAATGAGACTAGAGTACATAAAAGACCTTGATATTCCTAACCATGTGCCTACATGGGATGTGTCGTAGTTCTACCCTTGACAAGTAGAACACCCTCCATCGGAGTAGGTTTATGACTCCGATACCTAGCTAGTATGGTCGATGTTGGTTATTGCCTATTATCATCATGTGGGATACATGCTAGTGTTGGATAAGTACTAGGAAGTTTAGATAGTGAAATGGGACGCTATCTAGACATTGCACGACTAGACTTTGAAGAGGTTAGTATGTGATTCCCTAGGTCTTTCTAAGACCATTATGCGAAGTCTCTAATGAATGAAATGTCTTCTAATTTATTTAATGAACGATCATGACTTCAGCTAATGTATGTTGAATAGAATGTGCTCTATCTAGTGTAGCTTGTAGGGTTTCTTAGGTAAGATTGAAGAGGGTGTATGGGCGGTCTCTTCTTGTCCTACTTTGGTGAATCTAAGAGTAACCTTAGGCGGGGAATTAAAGAAAGAAAAAGGGAACAATATTATCTTAGGTAGTCTTAAGGATAATTTAGGTGTGGTTAGAGAGGGTTTATGGGTGTTCTCTCTTCGTCTCACTTAAGTGAGTCTTGGTATAACCTTTGGTGAGGGGGATGCAAGCTAAGAGAGGTTACTGTGAAGTTGAACTTAGTTCATTTTAACATTCTTAAATATTTGATAAAATTCTTATGTGATATGTTATATGTTTCTAAGGCGTTAAATGTTGTTCTTATGCTTATACTTTGATATTTTAATAAAAAAGAACATGTTTTATACAAATGTCCATTTATCATGATTTTCTGCATTATGACATACTTAGTACAAGTGTTTGTACTAATTCCATACATTTTGTCTATCTCTAAAGGTGTAGGTGGCGTTTGAGAGGAGTCTCGAAGTTGAAGCTTGGATTAGTGTTCATTCAAGTGAGGAGTTGGTATGTCCTCACTAGATTCGAGGACATCTTCACGTTTTGAGTTCCTTATTGAAAAGTATTGTAATAGACTTAGCTATTTTCTGTATGTTGAAGTATGGGCCGTGTCCCAATATATTTTCTTATGTCTAAGATGGCGATTTTGAGACTTAGCCTTTCATTATGTTCTTCTATAAAAGAGATATTTTGAAGTATTATTATTTCGCATGAAAAGTTTTCATTCCGCACTACTTTTCATACATGTATGAAATGAATGGTACAAAAGGGCTTGTACAAGACCTCCAGGAGGTCAAGTATGCCGTGTTTCTGTTCGAGAATGCCCTAACTTCTAGGGGGTACTCTCGGGTCATAACAAACTTGGTATCAGAGCATAAGGTTATGAAGTATTACTTAGGAATCAAAAAGTCTCAAAAAGCAACATCTAGTAGAGTCTTGACCATCGGTGTGAGTCGCGACACATCTATGGGCGAGAGGCTATAGGACGATAGAGTTTCCCTTCTTTTCTACTCCTATGTCATGCCGTAGAGATTAAAAGTTATGACTGTCCTTTTGTTATAGTTTTCCTTCTATTTATAGGAAGATGAATACAAGGAGGACACCGACTAGGAGGGTTGAGGATAATGATGTGAATGAGGGACTTAATCCTCGAGGTGGACATGTGCCACAAGTTGAGTAAATTCAGGTGTTCAAGGTGCTCAAGGTAATCAAGTCCCTATTGTGGAAGAACGTAATGAGGTTCCACTGGTTTGCCGGGAAATGGCTGATGGGGAGATTATACAGTCTCTCCTCACACTATCCCGAGCTATGACAACTCAAGTGAATAAAGACATTGGGCCTAAGGTGAATGCTATGGAGAGTACTATGAAATCTAGATTGAGGGACTTTATGAGGATGAATCCTCCTATCTTCTTTGGTTCTAAGGTGGGAGAAGATCACCATGATTTGTTGGATGAGTTGTATAAGATAGTCCAGGCAATGGGAGTGACTTCTAGGGAGAAAGCGGAGTTAGCTTCGTATCAATTTAAAGATGTTGCTCAAGTATAGTTTACTCAATGGAAGGATAGTAGACCGGTTGAATCGGGTCCCTTAGAGTGGGAAGATTTTAAGGAAACATTCTTAGAAAGGTACTTTCCCCGTGAGAAGAGAGAGGTTAAGATTGAGGAATTTATAAACCTTAGGCAAGGTAGCATGAGTGTTGAGGAGTATTCCTTAATGTTTATCTTATTGTCTAAGTATGCTCCATCCTTGGGGTCTAACCCTGGGGATGAGATGAGTAGGTTCTTGACCGGTGTTTCAGATATTGTGAACGAAGAGTGTCGTACAGCCATGCTACATTGTGACATGACTCTATATATACTTATGATATATGCTCAATCCATTGAAGAGTCTAAACTTGGGAGGAGAAGTAGAGATGCTAAGAGGGGAAGAACCGATAAGCAAGTTCAACATATTTTAAGAAGAGGGCTCCAAATCAAGATGGTTCTAGTGCTCCTAAGGCTAACTATGAGAGAGGTGGTGGTTCCAAAGTGGTTAAGCCTACTTGTGCTTCTTGTGGAAGAAGGCACTTTGGGAAGTGTATAGCCGGTACTAGTGGGTGCTTTGGCTGTGGGAAGGATGATCACAAGTTGAGAGATTGTCCTACTATTGCGGCTAAAGGAAGAAAAGCCAAGAAAGTTCCTCATAATGTTCCGGATGGTGGTGCTTCAAAGAGGAATCGCTTCTATGCTCTCCGAGCCAAAGGAACAAAACCGGATGATGATGATGATGCCGGTAAGTTATATTTTTCTCTCTTTAGTTATATGAGTTCCTTCTAAGTGGGGGAGTATGATTATTAGTAGAATGGTGATTTGTTGTCTCATATCTTCTATTCAATTCAAGCTTGAGATATAGAATGTCATAGTAGCATGTTACATGATGCATTGTGTGTAGGAGTCTAGTCGAAATTAAATTTCATTGATTCCTTGCATTGTGCATCTCCTGAAGTCATGATTATGTTTTACATTGAGTTATATGGTTTTATCTCTCATATTGTCATGCTTCCATCACAAATTGCTTAAGAGTGTATTTTTTGGGGGAAAAATGAGCATGTTTCATTGTAAGGAATTTGGTGTTCACTATAAGGATTTTTAAATTTCGTTAAATTGTTATTTCATGAAAAATGGTTATGATGTGTATAGCACTAATGTATATGATCATGATATCATGTGGAGAAGGAAGTTCCCCCTATATGAAATGAAAATGTGAGCCTTATTGCATGATAAGTTGTAGAAGTAGTTCCTACCTTCTTGTTGTGTTGTGCGTATTGTGTGGTATGGTTATAAGCTAATATTATTTGAGTCTTAACTCTTAAAAATGTTCAAAGTGTGGCAAATGTCATTCAAGGACGAATGTTGTCCAAGTTGGGGAGATTGTAACGTCCCTCAAAATGAGCTAGCTTGAGCTAGATCCTAACACTTGATTCATGATGGTTTCAATCATACTTAGTACAAGTGTTTTTACTAATTCCATATATTTTGTCTATCTCAAAAGGTGTAGGTGGCGTTTGAAAGGAGTCTCGAAGTTGAAGCTTGGATTAGTGTTCAATCAAGTGAAGAGTTTGTAAGTCCTCACTAGATTCAAGGACATCTTTATGTTTAGAGTTCCTTATTGAAAGTATGGTAATAGACTTAGCTATTTTCTATATGTTGAAGTATGGTACGTGTCCCAATATATTTTCTTATGTCTAAGATGGGGACTTTGATACTTAGTCTTTCATTATGTTCTTCTATAAAAGAGATATTTTGAAGTATTATTATTTCTTATAAAAAGCTTTAATTCCGCACTACTTTTCATACATGTATGCAATGAATGGTACGAAAGGGCTTGTACAAGACCTCCGAGAGGCCAAGTACGCCATGTTTCGGTTCTAGAATTCCCTAACTTCTAGGGGGTACTCTCGGGTCATTACGCCTAATCACATTACACCTTACCAAAGAGGGTCCACTAAGGCTACCTACATTTGTTTAGAGGATAGCTCAATGACTTTCCTAAGGATTATTTCATGCAGTTCCCGCCAATCAACCCTAAGTACACCATTCACATAGGAAGTATACCATTACGGCTTTCAACTGAAAGGATATCATAACCTTCCATCTAGGTTGAATGTTCCACATAAAGGACCTTCTTAACAATGTTCAAGGTCACATGTCAATCACACATACAATACAAAGAAGCTTTAGCATACTAAGTGAAGAATCCTTATTCACATTTTACATCTATCCAGTAAAGGACACAATTCTACCAAGACAAGACACACACATACTTCACCATATCACATATAGCATATCATTATAGACGCACATAGTAACAAACAATGTCAACTATAGGTCACCCTGTTCACTACTATCGTAGCATCAATCCAAGTCATTACAAGTCTCATATAATCCATCAAGAAGCATCATACTTTAACCTCAAGTAATATACATAACAACTTCATTATAGCCTACTAAAGACACATATCGTCAGCTAGAAGAACTTATGCTTTGACTTCACATATACACATAAGTCATCAAGTCCTTCAAAATACTCACATATTCAAGTTATAACATGATAAAGCCATTATTCATAAAGTAATGCCGATGAGGCTACATTATTTCACAATTCATAAAGCAATGCCGACGAGGCCACATTATTCACAAGTATAACACATAAGCACCGCCACCGTAACTGGACCATAAAAAACATCACTATTGAAACACCTATACTACACCATATAGTAAGGGTTAAGTCAACATACAACTATTCCAACCTTAACATCTCCAATCCATAGCCAATTCAACCAATCCAATACACAAAGGCTCTTACCAATATCTATAACCCACAATTCAAACTAATACTTGAACAATATTATGAACCAACACAATAACGTATAAGAATTACCAAATTGAGGAAGCCTATATACAATTCTAAAATAATTTATACATGTTTAAATAGCCCAAGGCAATCTACACAAGAATTCAATAAACTCACGCCAAGGTCATTTCACCTACATTAGGGCCAAAAATAGGAATCATGATTTGCATGGGTTTATAGAGAATTTAGTATAAAATCATCAAATTAACATCAATTCAGTCGTAAATCTTTCATTCAAAATGTTTTATGCAAGAACCCATGGCTAGATGTCAAAATAGGACAATTCATCTGTTGAGAAATCTTTGAAAAACACTTTGAATGTTAGATCCTTGAAGAAAGAGAGTTCAAGGATGAATAAACACACCTTGATTATAAGTTACCCACGAAATTCGGTTGAAAACCTAGAGAAATTCGTCCTTTTTCTTGAAGCTTGAGGTTTCAACAATGGAGGAATTGATTGGGAGAGAACTTTGGGGTTTTGATTTGGTTCTTGAATTAATGAGTTAAATGAAAGTTTTAAGACTTAAAACTATTTATATTAATGATATAATCCTTTTAAAATCAACCTCAATTAATAAAATGTCGAATAGAAATTATTTGGAAAACAAATTTTGGACAGCCCGCCGAGAGACCACGGCAACCTTCACTGCCCGTGAAGGTTGTTCACAACCCCTTTGATGGTCCGTGGTCCTTAGGGAAGTGTATTCCTTGCCTTTCCAACTGTCTAAAGAAGGTGCACGACCATCTTCACGGAAAGTGGTCCACTCCACTGGATGTTAAGTGGTCCGTGAACATGAAGGTAGTGAGCTGCCAACTTGGGACAACTTTTTCCAATAAGTTGGGTCCTCCTCAAGGACCCTTTGGTTTGTCCTTGTAGAGTTTTACCTGGACGTTTCCAACCCAAATACCCTCATACACGTCATAGGAACCCTTCACATTAATTTCAACCAAAACGAACACGTAAAACTTACCAAAACACACTAAGACAGACAAGCATATTTCAAGGCACATCTTTCGAACGTCATGGACATTCTTGAACGTTTGACCTCCAAAATTCACCAAAGTATAGACTTTGACTATAAAAATCATTATAAATCATGTTAAAGATTTAGAACCTCATGGCACAAGTGTTAGGCTCTAGCTTCACCTAAGTCGTTTTAAAGGTGTTAAAGTTCTCTCAAAATGTGCATTGACTATAAATAGTTAAACAAGGTCATAATAAAGAATAAGTATCCCATCCCTAGGATTCATGACATGTTTGACAAACTATAGGGTGCTAGAAATTTTTCAAAGATAGACCTCAGATTAGGTAATCATCAGCTTAGAGTAAGAGAAGGTTACATTCCGAAGACAACCTTCAGGAATCGGTATGGTCATTATAAATTTGTAGTTATGTCCTTTGGACTAACCAATGCTCCTGCAGCTTTCATGGATTTGATGAACACAGTGTTCAAAAGTACTTGGACTTGTTCATTTTTGTCTCTATTGATGATATCCTCATTTACTCTAGGAGTGAGGAAGAACGTGCGAGTAATTTGAGAGTTGTTCTGCAGACTCTCAAAGATCACCAGTTATTCGCTAAGTTTAGAAAATGTTAGTTCTTGTTGCAATCCACTGATTTCCTTGCTCACATTATATCTAGCGATGGGATCCGAGTGATTCGCAAAAAATAGAGGCACTGAAACAATGGACATGACCTACCTCTACTAAAGATAACAGAAGTTTCTTAGGTCTAGCAGGTTATTACAGAAGGTTCGTGGAAGTATTTTCATCCATAGAATCACCATTGACTAGGTTAACTCAGAAGATAGTCATGTTTCAATGGTCAGATTATTGTGAGAAAAACTTTGCAGAATTGAAAACTAGATTGACTATAGGTCATGTCTAGACTCTACCAGACGGTTCAGATGGTTATGTGATATATTTTTATGCATCAATAATTTGCCTAGGTTGGTGTGTTGATGCAGCGAGATAAGGTTATAACTTATGCTTCTAGACAACTTAAGGTACATGAGAAGAATTTTAAACTCATGACCTCGAGCTTGCACCAATGGTGTTTGCACTCAAGATCTGGAGACACTACTTGTATGGTGTTCATGTAGATGTGTTCACTAACCATAAGAGCCTTCAATATGTGTTCACCCTGAAAGGGTTGAATCTTTTCCAGAGGAAATGGCTTGAGTTCCTTAAGTATTATGATATGAGTGTGCATTACCATACTAGTAACGAGAATGTAGAAGAAGATGCTCTTAGCAGATTATCTATGGGTAGTGTAGCCCATGTTGAGGAAGAAAGGAAAGAGCTAGTGAAGGATGTTCAGAGGCTTGCTCGTTTGGGAGTTCGCCTTATGAGAATATCAAACAATGGTGTAACAGTTCATAATGGGACAGACTCTTCTTTTGTGGTGGAGGATAAGGAAAATCAAGATAGTGATCCAATGTTGCTTGAACTTAAGGGTGAAGTCCATAATCAGAAAGTGGAGGTTTTTTCCCAAGGGGGAGATGGTGTACTTTACTACCAGGGTAGATTGTGTGTTGATGATGTGGGTGAGTTGAGACAACATATTCTTGAAGGAGCCCATAACTCCAGATATTCTATTCATCTAGGTTCCACTAAGATGTACCGTGATCTGCGGGAAGTCTATTGGTGGAATGACACTAAGAGAGATATAGGAGATTTTGTCAGTAAGTGCACCAACTTCCAGCAAGTCAAGGTAGAACATCACAAACCAGGGGGTATGACTCAAGAGATCGACATTCCTACTTGGAAGTGGGAAGTTATCAATATGGATTTCATCATAGTGTTACTTGTACTCGCAGACAACATGACTCCATTTGGGTGATAGCTGACAGGATGACTAAGTTTTGTCGCTTTTTGGCGGTCAAGACTATAGAATCGCCGGAGGACTATGCCAAGATTTACATTAATGAAATTGTGAGGTTGCATGGGGTTCCTTTGACTATAATCTCATATAAAGGTCTTCACTTTACCTTTAATTTCAGGAAGTCATTTCACAAGGGTCTTGGCACTCAGGTTAACCTTAGCACATCATTTCATCTACAAACTGATGAATAGTCAGAGCGTACAATTTAGACCCTGGAGGATGTGTTGAGAGATTGTGTAATCGATTTCAAGGGTAGTTGGGATGATCACCTTCCTCTTATTGAGTTCGCTTACAACAATAACTACCATTCAAACTCAGATTGCCCCTTAAGAGGCCCTATACGGGCATAGATGTAGATCTCATGTTCGTTGGTTTAAAGTAGGTGAAACAGTTTTCATAGGGCCAAATTCAGTCCTTTATGCTATTGAGAAAGTTCAACTAATTAGATATTGATTTATGACAACCCAGAGTCGTCAGAAATCTTATGTAGATGTAAGGAGAAGGGAACTAGATTTCCAAGTTGATGATGGAGTTTTCTTGAAAGTGTTACATATGAAGGGTGTGATGAGAGTTGGCAAGAAAGAGAAACTCAGTCCTAGATATAGATGCCCTTACAAGATCTTGAAAAGGGTTTTCAAGGTGGCATAGGAGTTAGAGTTGCAAGCAGAACTAGAAGCAGTGCATCCAGTCTTTCACATCTCGCTCTTGAAGATGTGTGTGGGTGACCCAGCCTCTGTAGTGCCATTAGAGAGTGTGGCGGTGAAAGATAGTCTTTCTTATGAGGATATACCAGTTGAGATTCTTGACCTTCAGGTTAGAAGGTAGAGAAACAAATAAGTCGCTTTAGTCAAGGTTTTGTGGAGGATTCAGTCCGTAGAGGGAGCTACTTGGGAAGCAGAAGCAGCCATGAAAGCTATGTATCCTCACCTCTTTCCTTCCGATTCCTTTCTAGCTTGAGAAAATAATTCCTCTTTAGTTTTTCAGTCATTCATGCGTGAATTCAGCCTTGGAATCATCTTCTCTATGTTTGTACTTGCATTTTGAGCGTATTTACATGTTCTTGTAATTCAATTAAGTCAGAAACTCAATTCTCAGTGTTTAGTGGTAGAGATTGCAGCTCTCTCCCTCTATTTCAGGTAGTTTAGTTTTGATTCGAGGACGAATGTTCCCAAGGGAGCGATAATGTAACATCCCGTATCCCAAATAGACAATAAATCATCTTTTGAGAAATCTATAGGTGCAATCGACGATTACTATCGATGGACCGTAGTCTAATCTACTGCCCGTACTGCGCATCGTAGTTTTCCACCGAAGATCCTCCAAGACGCATCCCAGAAAATCAACCCAGTGTCCATCTGCAAACATACCTAGGGTCCGTAAGTCAGACTATGGCCCGTGGTCTGTACACGGACCGTCGTTCGATCTACGGTCCGTAGGTCTGATCGTAGGTGAGGTTAGCAGTTAGTTAGGGGGAATTTGCTGATATTGTCAACTTCAAATGATTGTATCTTTTATCATTAAATGAATTAGGTGCTCCATGACCTATGATATAATAGATAATTGAATTATCTTTCCATATCCACCGAGTTTGCTTAAATCCGACATCCGAGTTAAATGTTATGACCATTTTAGTGTAGGACTGTCGGGCAGACCAAAATGACGGACCATCGATTGAACAATGGCCTGTCAGTCCAGGTCGTCAATTGGTCCAACAACAAACTTTTCACGATTCTTTTGGTCTTTTCCTAGTTCGTTTAACCTCTAAGATACGTCGTTTAAACCCTAAATCATGAGATTTTAGTCAGTTTAAGTCTAGAAACATAACAAGAACTTACCTAAGTTAAAATCATTATAGAAAACTTAGAAAATTAGAAGCAAAAGAGGAGAAAAAGGTCAAGAACCCTAGTTCACGAACGCAACAAATTTCCATCAGTTCCAGTCCCAAAATCTAAAGATTTCTCCGTGGATTTCATCACCAGGTATGTGGGATTTCACTAGTGGGTTACTTTCACCCATTAGATCCCTAGTTTTCAGTAAGTTTCTTGATTCCCATGTCATGACTAGACTTAGGGATTTCTTGAATGTTAGAATTATAAGGTTCTTAGCTATTACAATGATCCTAATCAGATTATTACGTTAATATTTAGTTTATTACATGAATTTCAAAACCTAGCTATGTATTTCTTTAGTTCTTCAATTACACATGCTAGGTCATATATTTAAGTTACTTCAGATATACATGTCTCAGTTATTAATGCATCATTATCAGATTAATTGTTGCTTTCTAAGTTTGCATGTTCCATTTCGAGGTATCCAGTATTTACAAAAATTAATTCATAATATGTTAACCACTTAATCCATTGGGAGTAGCATAATATTGAGTTGGACTAGGGTTCAGCGTACCCAAATATCCCTAGAACTACTAGCAAAGTACGTTGTAAGTCCCCTCTTTGTGCATCAGTTTAGTGATCATGCCAGCATGCCTTTATACCTCTGGCAGGGTATGTTAAGTCCTCTTGATGGTGCAGATACATTGGACTCCACATTTATCTTATGTGGTTTTATTATCGGTTATTAGTAGCTCCAAGAGTTCAGTCAGACTATATTGCATTGACCATATTTACAGTTCAGTTAGTATTCAGTCTCAGCATGTTATAAATTTGGTCATTGCATCAAGTTAGCTTAGAATTTAGTATATCATGTTCAGAACATTACCCTTGTTTTTGTGCTTGATTAGTTATGTTTTAATTAAGCTTTACTCTATCCTACATGCTCAATTCCTTTCAAGTGCTGACACATACATGTGCTACATCTTCTCGTGATGTAGGTTCAGGCTCTCAGCATCCAGATCACGCTTAGATCGATTCTGGATCTCCGTTTCAACAGAATCAGTGGTGAGTCCTCATTCTCTGAGGACAATGGTAATGAGTTTATTTTAGTATTTTAGTCCTTTAGTTTAAGTTTTTGCTAGGCTTAGCTGGGGCATATCCGAGCATTTCTCGACAGTTAAAGGCTATTTTCACACATATTTAGTTTCAACTTAGTATTGAGTTAATAACTTATTTGTATTAAAATTTTCATATATCTCAGTTTTATCATAGAGGTGTTCCCCATCTTTTTATCTTTATTTTAGCTTCCGCATTAGTTTATTATCTTTAGTATGTTCATAATCATGCCAATAGGGTTAGCTTGGGATCAGTTGTGGTCGTAGGTCTCCTGTCCGCGTCTCAGGGGTAGCTCGAGCCGTGATAGAGGGACATAGTCATTCAAGGTTCCGACAATGGTAATTCGGTAAAGGTTCCTCATATGATCCAGTTCCTAAGTTAAACAATGATAAGGTTTCTAACCCCAAGCCTCAAGGAGGAAATAGTAGTTAAAATATTTTTTCGATTCCCACATGCCAAAAGTTTGGCAAGAGTAATGGGGGAAATGCTTGATGGAGACGGATAACTACTTTGCTTGTGGTTAAATTGTTCACTACTTAAGAGATTGTCCATCTAGAATTGACAAGGGAAAGAATGGTATGAAAGCTTCACATACTGGTGCAGTTTCAAGTGCTCCAAATAAAAACTGATTCTATGCACTTCAAACTCGTCATAAGGAAGAGGGTTCTCCCAATGTTTCTAACACCCCGTAATCTTGTAAACTATCTCGGACTAAGTATGAGGTCAACAAGTCAAGACTAGAGGGAAAGAGACAAGTCAAAGAGACAAGGACCAAGGCAAGGTCCAAGTTTGCCCATGACCACGAGAACCTTCATAGATAGAGATGGCCACCACAACCCGTAGTGGTGAGACAGTAGCTCACCAAGGCAGACCCAATAATGGCTCACCTTCAGGAGCCACTTCACGACCAGTTTTGAATACTACAGCTCATGGAAATGCCTTAACTTCTTGGAGGCGAATCCAAGGTAGACTAGCTACTAGACCTAAGATCATAAGCAGGACGACAAACAGTGGGGAGGGCCACGGCTCGTGGTACCTCTCCAGAGGCCTGGGCATTAGGCTTCCAAGTGAGGGACAAAATGGGAAATTTCGATTGAAGTGGGAATAAGGTTAGGTCATTTTATATGGACCAAGTAAACCTATATAAACTATTTTAACCCTTTAAACTCACATATTAGTTCGTTATTTCCAAACCCCAAAAGAATCCAAGTTTATCCTCGCAAATATTCTCTCTAGAAAGTTGAAGAAGAAGAGGGTTAAAACTAGGTCAAGTCAAGTCTCCATTTTTACCAGATTGGTAGGCTTTGTAATCAATGTATGATGTCTTATTAATACATGGAATCCTTTCATCCATGGATCCCCCTTGTTTTTCCCAATTTAGAAAAAGAATTCCCCAATTGATTTAGGGTTTATTCCAATGTTGTGGGTATTGTTGAGTGTTTATCTAATTGAGTGGATTAAAATTGTTTATGATTCAATAAAGTATATTCAATAATATTAGGAAAAATTTAGATATACCCATGCCCTACCCATGTCTTGAAAGAGGAAATTTATATAAATGTGTTTTATGTCATCAAAGGGGAAATTGAGGATTTAGATGTAATCTTCTATAATTGATTAAATACATTGAACATCTATTGATAGTTAAGCATATAAACATGTATTAAATGTTATTATTGAATGTGTAATGAATTATGGTTAATTGTTCTTGAGATTGGCGGTAACATATTGATGTATGATTATATTGCTTTAGATGAAAGTATATAGATGTGAACTGATTGATATCAACAATATTTAATGAGGTATGACTTGTAGGATTTGATATCAGGATTTTCTTGATATTAAGGCATGTACGGTGAATGATGATTTGTAGGGCATGTAGAGTAAAGCTAATATGAGTAGTTATGTGTAGTATGACTTTTAAAGTAAAGCTTGCATTATGAACTATGACGATTAGATCTTTGAGAGTAAGGCTAATGTGATGAACTATGAATGTTTAAGCTTGAGATTGAAGCTATATGATGAATGATGATTGGTAGATTGGATTGTTGTAGAACAAGTTACCCGCATTGACCTATATTAGGAATGTATAAGATTATGCATGTTCTTATATAATAAGTGTAAATGCCTTAAGAACACTTAGAGACTGAAGTATTAAATAATAATTTGTTGTTATAGGATGATTGAAAGGTTATTCTCATGAATTCATAATTAACATAATGTGAAAAGTTTTCTCACTTAATGAATATTCTAAGGTTGAAAGGCTTTTCTCACCTAATTGAATCTAATATTAAAAGTAATCATGGATGGTGAGAGTTGCTCACGCATGGTCTAAAGAGTTTTTCTAATTAACTAACTCGGATTGGTTGTCATGGACGTCATCCATGTGACATGAGTTAAGAAAGACTTAGTTACTATCTTGTGGGATTTGTGCTTAGCACCGACTGAATGTTTAAATGAGATGGAGGCTCACACATAGTTGAGTGTGGGCTTTCGAAATGTGAATTGTCACCTAGTATAGTTCGGGTTTCCAAAAGAATGTCTCATGAGATTGAAGACTTCACCTAATTGAGCCCGAGCTTCTAGTAGAAAACTCAGTATCCTATAAACTACATGCCCCGTAAGATGTTTAGTTAGTGGATCCACCTAAGCTAACAAATCGGTTCTACCTTAGGTAAGTAGACCAACCCTTGTACCCGTGGTTAACACCGTAAGTGATTATGTGATTGTTCACATGGTCTCATGTTAGTTAAGGCTATATCCCCACTACAACAAGATCAAATGATAAAGTAAGATATGCTGGAAGAAGTATCTGATAGTGTTCAAAATAACAATCAACTAAGACATTCTTGAAGAAGCATTTCATAGTGTCCAAGATAATGATGAACTAAGATGTGCTTGAAGAGGTACCTCATAGTGTTCAAAGTAGAGATGAACTAAGATGGGCTTACAGAACTATTTCATAGTGTTCAATGCAATAATCGACACAAACATGCTTAACTAAGCATCTCATAGTGTTCAAGGATAGTAAAAATATGAATAATGAACTAAGGTTACTATATGAAGTTCGGTGTATGAGTTTAAGGTTTTAAAATATTATGATAGTTTTCATTGAAGATGATTAATATGACTGAGGGCCTAAGGCAGTTTTCTTAGAATTGGTGAGATTTATGGGGTCTCATCGATGAATTGCACAATTATGCTTGAAGGTTACTTATGAAGTGTTTCTCTTATATTATGTTGATCTACATGTATTAATTATGCCTATGACTGTTTTGTTATCACTTATTGTTATAGCTTATGTCTTATGATGTATCTCTTATGATTATGGTAGATGTCTTATGTTGATTAATGCGTATGATATGCTTATGTGGATGATATATTCTAGCCATCATATTTAGAACATGGTAGTATAACACATACTTCTCCCTATATTCTTATCAAATGTAGGTTCTGTCGATATTGACTTGCATCCTCATGGCTGTAACAACCCAAGAGTATACCCAAGAAGTTAGAGCACCCTTAAGTCTCCACACGGAATACTCGACCTCTCGGAGGTCCTATACAAGCCCTTAGCCATCTTTCATTTCATATATATATATGAAAAGTAGTGCTAAATTAAAACTTTTCACCACAATAATTCAAATATTTATAGAATCATAAGAAACTAAGTCTTTTCATAGCCATCTTAGACACATCTAAATATTAGGGTCACATCCCTTACATCAATTGAAAAGAAACTATACTCTATTACATTGTCTTTTGAAAAAGGAAACTAAACATAACTAAGTCCTTGAATCATATGAGAACATACCAAGTCTTCTTGAGAGTATGCCATTCGCAAACATTGGTTCTAAGGGACCCCTCACTTGCCACCTACACTTGTAGAAGTAAACAACATATGGAATTAGCACATTGAATTCAGTAAATATAGTGAACATGCAAGAAAACCATGCTAAAAAGACATTTACTTTAAAACATATTTTCATGATATTGTGATATAAATCTTCACCATAAGAGTTTAATAGACATAATGCAAGTCAATAATCACATATAAGACATATTCCATATTTAGAAAGTAACCCCTTTTTATAACTATAGACTCTGTACCTGAAGATACTCTAAGACTCACTTGGGTAAGACATGAAGAGAACACTTATATACCCTCTTCAAGCACACCTAAGTCCTCCTCAAAGCTACCCTTGGCAAGAACCTTTCAGTTTAAAATTTCTTACAAATAGGACCTTATTCATTAGAGTCATTTATGAGACGAGCAATCGATTAGAGCACTTCACATATTGGTATTGGAAGACCTAGGGAACTCATCGTAGCACCTTCAAGTCCTACTTGTTCCATATATAGATAGTGTCTCATTCCACATCCTACATATTGTAAAACCTATACAATACTAGGGTATACATCCCACATGATGAGAATATGCATTAACTGACATAGACATCAGTAGCTAGGTATGGAATCCGTTGTCATAAGACCCCACACCATGAAAGGTGTACACTTGCCAAAGGTTGAACTAGTAATCATCCCACGTTGGCACATGGTTCAGGAATATCAATGGCTTCTTTGTACTATAGACTCATCTAAAGTAGAGCTACTGACACAATCATATTCACTCGTTGCTTTGCCTTTGTTCCTATAGAGTATATCATTCACTATATGTATTACAGAAGGTACCATCTCTATGATCTACCAACTCATAATACCCTTTTTCTTAAAAGGATGGGTCCACTAGGGCTGCCAACCAAGGAATATTAAGATATATCTTATGATTTCCTTAGAGAAGGTTTCATTCCGTTCCGTTCAACCTACCCCTAAGTCCATCATTCCACTCAAGAAGGAGGCACCATATAGGTTCATTCCTTCATGGTTTCTTGTTAACCTTTTTTTTAATATTCAAGGTTTCATGTTCTTAACCTTCTTTTAATTGTTCAAGGTTCTATATCTACTTGGGGTTCTAGATTCATCAAGAGGGGCACCATGCTTAGATCTACCGGTTCAAGACATGTTCTAGAATACCTCATTTAGTCATTCGTGGAACGACACCTACTCTAGGTCTACCGATCCTAGACTTTCATACATACATTTATTCAATACATGACAATTACCAAGTAGGGACATCTAGTTTACCAACACAAGATACAACATCATTCTATAAAGGCTCTTCCTAGTCTTTGATCATCATATATCAACAACTAGAGAAGAAGCATATTCGATTATATAATTATAGCACCCATATAAGACCATATACATAATACATGAACACCTTCACTTCATATCTTCAGATATACCATATAATGCTAAAACCATAACTAACATAGTAATGCCGACAAGGCCATGTTCATAACAATTATAATAATTAAGCATCGCAAACATAAGTGGACCATACCAATCCATAGCAATTCAATATCTATTCTATACTAAACAAAGGAATTATGTCAAGTCACCGTCTTCCCAAGGTCACAATCATCATTCCTTAGCCTTTCCAACAAATTCACATCATAAGAGATCTTTATAATAACAATATACAATGCCCATAAGACTAAGACCACCAATTCACCCATATCAATGATTAAATCAAGACCCAATATAGATATCAACATTATAAATCATGCTATGAACATATCTAACATCAATCAATATATATTTCAATAGCTCATAACAATCTACACAAGAATTCCACCTAATTAGATCATAATCAATACACCCAGTTTATAGACAAAATTAGGAATTCTAGGGATACATGGGTTCATGGAAGTTTTGATCATAAAACCATCAATTAACATTTACTACTTTGTAAAACATCCATTAAGCCTTTTAATGCAAGAATCCAAGCTTTGAATTTGAAATAGGTTTTAAGGGTTTTTGAGATCTTTTGGAAAGTCTTTGACATTGGCTCCTTGAATGAGAGAAAAACCAAGTATGAAATTACAAGACTTTAGTTAGGATATATCCACAAAATTAGGTTGAAGTCTTGGAGAATTTGGTCCTCTTCCTTGGAGCTTCAAGGTTCAACAATGAAGGATTTGACTAGAGAGAACTTTGGAGGGTTTTGATTTGGGGTTATTGAAATAATGAGTTAATGGAAGGTTTTAAAACTTATAAAATATTTATATTAATGATATAAACCTATTAAAAATAACCCCACTCAATAAAAACTAAAATAGGAAATATTTGGATTCACCAAGATAGGAGAACCCGCCCAGGGACCACGCCCAACATGACGGCTCGTGATGGACTTCACGGCAAAGTTGACGGCTCTTGGTCCTTGGGACAGTATCCTCCTTGACCTTGATAAGCCCCTACATGTCTAAGGCATTTCCACTACCATATTCACGGGACATGGTCATGACCACTGGCCGTGAAGTGGCTCATGGAAGTTGGAGTAGTAGCTTGGCCAAAAGCATTGCCTACATGCCATAAAGGCAACTTCACAACAACCTTCACTATTTGTGGTCGAGAACACTGACTGTGAAGTGGCTCGTGGAGCCTTGAGGCAGTGTAGAGCCAAGGTTGGAAGCGTTGCCCTTTTTTCTTAGACCCTTCCTTCCTTGGCTTGGCATAATCCCAAGCATCCATGCCCTTCACCAAATCATATTTGCAACCTAGAGTCTATCACGTGCCTTGACGTTGACTCACTTAAACTCAATCCACCAGACTGTCAATTCTCACACACCACATAACCACATAAACATCCTAGACTAGGTCACGAACGTCATGGTCGTCCCTTGACGTTTAACTTCTCAAATTTTCAATTTAGACTTTGAAAATGAAAACTCACATTTTAAAAAAGTTATAAACACATGGCACTCAAGTGAAGCTCTAGATCACCTTAATTCATCTTGAGGTTTGTTACATTCTCCCCCACTTAGAAAAAAATCATCCTGGAATGACACTAAAACGCTGTCAACACTTTTAAGAAATAGAGACTCAACTAGTAGATCACAAGCATACCAAACAACATATACAAAAGTTGGAGGAACATCAACTCCACATAATCAAGAGACTCAAAACACACAACAAGAACGTAGTAACAATATCTACAACCTATCATGCAATAAGACTCTACCATTTCTCATTTCACATAGGAGGAACTTTCTTCCACATATCATCATGCTCGTTACATTATTTATAAGCACATTATGTCCATTTCTCACGAAACGCAATTATGTAACATTTCCAAAAACTTTACTGTTAAGCATGCTTACAGTTAACTCATGCAACTTTTAGGAAATTCATTTTAGATTCACATCAACATGCGAGACAACATCAATTGAGATCATTTTACCATATCAACATAACCTCATGAAACTATGCACAATGCAAAACGATCAATGAAACATTTTTTCACTTAGACACCTAAACACATGCACCATGCTACTAGAAAGTTCTAGCTCTCAAGCTTGAATAGAATAGAATAGAAGAGATAAGATCCATTAACCCAACTATTCACCATACTCCCCCACTTAGAAAGAACTCATCTACTCTATATAAAATAACACAAGGGAGAACTATAACTTATCGGTACCTTCTTCCGTATTTGCTTTAGCTTAGAGGCAATAGAAATGATTCTTCTTTGGTTCACCAAAATCTGGCCCATTAGAAGAAGCTTGCTTGACCCCCCCCCCTTTCCTCTAGCCTCAATATTAGGACAATCTCTCACCCTATGATAATCCTTTCCAAAACAAAAGCACCCATTAGTTCTACCTAGACACTTCCATAAGTGTTTCTACCCACAATTTGAACAAGTAGGTTTGACATTTTCAGAATCACCACCCCTATCATGTTTAGCCTTAGGAGAATTAGGGACATCTTGGTGAAATGCCCTCTTCTTAAACCTAGGTTGACTTTGTCCAACATTTCTGTCTCTCTTAACACCTTTACCCCTCCTTTCAAGTTTGGACTCATCAATGGATTGAGCATACACCATAAACCGAGATAGAGTCATGTCATTATGGAGCATCGCGTAGGACACTATTCTTTCACAATGTTGGCAACACCGGTCACAAACCTACTTATTTTATCCCTAGGGTTAGATACCAAAGATGAGCATACTCATACAATAGGGTAAAATTAAAGTAATACTCCTCCACACTCATATTACCTTGCCTAATGTTCATAAACTCTTAAAACTTAACTTATCTCTTCTCATGGGGAAAGTATCTCTCTAAGAATGCCTTCTTAAACTCTTCCCATTCTATAGGACCCGATTCAACCGGCCTACTATCCTTCCATTGTGTGTACCAAACTTGAGCAACCTCCCTCAATTGGTATAAAGTCAACTCCGCCTTCTCTTTAGACGTCACCCCCACAGAACTTAAAACCTTATACAAACCATCTAGAAACTCTTGGGGATCCTCTCCCGCCATAGAACCAAGAAAAGTAGGAGGATTTATCCTCACAAATTCCCTCAACCTAGAGGTAATGGTACTCTCAAGAGAATTCATCATATGCCCTACATCTCGATTCGCTAGAGCCGTTATTGCTCGGGCTAACGTAAAAAGATCTCCTCTAAATTCCTCATTAGTCATGTCCGGGGGAACCACCGGAACCTCCTTTTCTTGACCAACTATAGGGACTTGTTCTCCTCTAAAAACTTGAACACCTTGGGGAGGAACTCCGTCATTCACCACTTCCTCGTCAACTCTACTTGTGGGCGTCCTTCTTGTATTCATATCCAATAAACTCAAGTAAAGAGATTAGAAAAAACACTATAACCTCAACTCTATTGCACAACACAAGAGTAATGAAGAAAGTGAAACTTCTATCATCCTATAGGCTCTCACTCAAAGATGTGTCGCGACTCACCACCGATGAACAATACTCTAAAAGACATGGCTTTTCTAACACTTTGAATCCTAAAGACTACTTCATAACCTTATTCTCTGATATCAAGTTCGTAATGACCCAAGAGTATTGTCACATCCCGAAACCACACCCTAGAAGTTAGGGCACAATCTTGTATTGTGACACGGTGTACTCGACCTCTCGGAGGTCTCATAAAGGCCCTTCATATCATTCATCGCATATACATAATGAAAAATAGTGCGGAATTCAAAACTTTTCACAAAACAATATCATAGTCTTTAAAAATTCTTGCATATAAAAGTAATAGGAAATACTAAGTCTCTATCTCATCAATCTTAGACTAAGAGTACTTGGGACACGGCCCATACGAAATAGAAAACATTGTACTATTAAGTCTATTACAATACTTCATAAACAAAACGTAAAAGACATATATGCCCTCGAGTCAAATGAGGACATACTTCGACTTCACTTGAATGATCTTCTAAATCCAAGTCTTCTTCCCAAAAGCTCTTCACCTACGAAGAAATATATAGATAGATAAAAACATGGAATTAGTACAACCACACGTACTAAGTATGACATTATGCATTAAATCATAAAAATGGACATTTATTGGAAATATGCATCTTTTCATTTAAATATCATAATATAATCATTAAAATGACATTTATTAACTTAGAATCACATAAGATAACCTCTAAACCAACTATCATATTTTTAGAAGCCACATTACAATGAGCTCAATTCACTGTACAGTGAAGTACCTCACTGTTGCAGTGAATTCATTTATTTTCGTATTAAACACCTTCTAGCATGTAGTCTTGTCACTAAAGCTTTCCTAAGATTCACTTAAGTTACACAAAGAGAGACCGCCCATACACCCTCTCTAGATGTGCCTTAACGATCCTCAAGATTACTCATAATGAGACACATAAACCCCTACAATACATCAACATACAAGATATCCAAAATATGACAATTTCCCCTACCAAGGATATCAAAAGACTTACTTAAGTATTACTAGAAGAGAACGCCCATACACCCTCTTCAAAGCTACCTAAATCATCCTTAAGACTTCTTAAGTTTCGATCATGTCAAACATAACAAGCAACTTCCCTAACTAGAGTCATTCCCAAGACTTCCATAGATAAGACATGAAAACATCATCCTTTATGCACTCTTCACACTTTAACAAAGGAATCCTTAAGTCACTTTAGATTAGGTATTCATCATTTACATATTTTATATCATTAAGTCATTAGTTCATTAGTTCATTAAGACACATTCAATACATAAAGGACATTCAAATAATGGTCTTTGACAAGACCTACGGACTCTTACTAACACCTTCAAAGCCTATTGTGCAATGTCTAGATAGCGTCTCATACCACAACCTAAACCTCATAGAACTTATCTAATTCTAATAGGTTTCCCATATGATGAGAATAGGCAATAACCGACATAGACCATGGTAGAAAAACATGGAATCCGGAGTTCTATCCTACTCCGATGAGGTTGTTCTACTTACCAATGGTTGAACTTAGACAAATCCTATGTAGGCACATGGTTAAGGAAATATGAAGGGCATGCTTTGTAATATAGTCTCATTATTTAACTAGAACTACTTCCCTTACCATACTCACTCGGTGCTAGCCTTAGTTCTCATAGATTAAATCACACTAAGGTTCATACAAAAGGGTTCCATATCAAGTTCATAACCCAAATAAATTTACCCTACCAAAGAAAGGTCCACTAGGGGTACCTCCCTAAGGCAACAAGAAGCTCATCATGACTTTCTTAAGGATTGATATGATGTCGTTCCAGCCAATCAACCTTAAGTCAATCATTCATTACATGGAGGATTCCATTACGGCTTTCGACTACAAGTTTCACAACATTACCACTAGGTTCAATGTTTCACATAAAGGACCCTCTTATCATCATTCAAGGTCTCACCTATAATTCATCATTCAAGACTAAGACTCTTTAGGTTCCTAAGTCAAGATATCTGATATTCATATTCATACATGCATCAAGTAAGGAACACATGTCTACCTAAACAAGACACAACATACTTCATTTAGCACACATTACATACATTCTTTAGACACTTAGGAATGAACCTTATCAACATTATGTCAACATATACATTACCTTAACATCATCAACATAACCATTATACACTCATATATCCAAGTTAGGAACAACCATGTATCAACTCTAAGACTACACACTTAACACATAGTCATAGCATAACACGATCTCCTAAATAGCATCAATAGAATAACACATACTTTCACATTACTTCACATATAGGTAGATATGGTCATACTTCACATAATCAACTACACAAATAGTCATATTACTTCAATTAGTTGCCGACAAGGCCATGATCATCAATATACTTAAAATAACACCGACAAGGCCACATCAATTTACATAACACAGCCACCATAAGTGGATGAAACCAATCACAATATAATTGAAATCTAAATAAGATCAAATGAAAGAAAATAGGGCAGCGTACCACCACATCATCATCAACGCTTCAATCCAATGCCAAATCATCCAATTCAATATCACAAGGTCCTTACCCATGACCATGAACATCAATTCAATACATAAACTATAATACTCAAAGAAGTCTAAGCCAATTCATTATAGGTTCAACAATATAAGACCAATTAGACATCAATTGAATACAATTCTTACATCATTAGAAAGCCCATAAGAAACTACACATTAATTCATAAACATTAGACTAATATCAAGTAACCCATAAATTGGTGAAAACTAGGATTCATCAATTGCATGGGTTCACAGGTTAATTAGGTTAAAATCATCAATGCAATAACAATTCAATCCATAATCAACATTTAAAAACCATTAATGCAAGAACCCGTGGTAGATCATGAAATAGATCAAGTTCATCTTTGAAAACATTAGAAAACATCTTTGAAAGTTGGGCTCCTTGATCAAACGAGTTTCAAGGATCAAAAATCATACCTTAATGAAGATAATCCTTCAATTTTATGAAGAATCTCCACTCAAATCACCAATCCAAGCTCTTCCTTGAGTTTTAGCTTCAATGGAGTCTTAGGGAATTTCTAAGGGATTTTGGGGTTTTGATTTTGAAGAATTAAATCATCTAAGTGATAAACTTAAATACACATTTAAAATACCCAAAAGTACCCTTAGGATCCTCCAAACTCCTTATTTGGAAGTGGGGTGAAATTACAACTTCACCCGTCAACTTAACAGTGGCCTGCGCAGGGAACCAGTGCCCATCGACAGTTGCCCATCGATGTGACGTCAGTCTACGCACGGACCATACTATCCTCCGTATATGGGTTCACGGACTGGACAACGGGAGCTTAGATCCCTAGGCGAAGTCACGCACGACGGTAGGCCACTTATGGGTCGTCCCTTGACCAACGGACCGTCCTTTGGTCCGTGGTCTGGGACTAAGTCTTGTCTTGGTCCTTCCTCCCCCCAGGCTAAGTCCCAATCAATGGACCAACCTACGGGGTGACGACTGACCCACGGGCCATCGATTGCCTTCCGTGGTTTGTGTGTCTTGGCCAGCCTAGGCACCAACTTTGGTTCCTTCTTCAAGGACCCTTGGATGGTCCTTGGGTATAATTTTCCCTGATGTTTCCAACCCAAAACATGCTTTTATATGATTTTATGACCTCTAACATGAATTTCACCAAAAACGAACACGTAAAACTCAACGAAACCTGCATAGACACATAAGGTCATTTCAAGGCACATCCTTCGAACGTCATGGATGTTCTTGAGCGTTTGACCTACAAACTTCTCGAAACTTGACACACTACCTATATAAATCATAATAACTCATTTAAGGACTTAAAAACATCATGAATCACACATAAACACATAGAACCACATATGAGGCATTTAGGTGACTTAGTCGTCGAACGTCTTGGTCGTCCCTTGATGTTTGACTTCCAATGCACCTAATCTCTTAGCTATTGCCTCAATAAAACATTATAGACCTATTCAATACCTTATAACATCATGACAACAATGTTAGGTTCTAGTTCACCTATGTCATTTTCGGGATCTTACATTCTCCCCCACCTGGACACATTCGTCCTCGAATGACACTTGCCACTCTATGAACACTTCCAAGAATATAGAATAAACTAGAAGAACATAACCAAACCATATAACTCACAATCAACGAGAAAACATCAATTTCACATAGTCAAGAGATTCACAACACAACAAGAAACTAGAATACAATTCTATGACTTATTATGCTAGAAAACTCACATGCTTCATTCCAAATAGAAAAAACTCATTTTATATTAATTATTATACTCATACACATCAGTTCTAACCACATTACAACAATTTTAGACCAAAGAATCAATTAGTCACATTTAGAAAATTTTAACAGTGAGCAGTTTCCACGCTACAGTGACTTAGGACAATTTTTCTAAAACTGCATTTTTAGGCAATTCATGATATAGACATGCTAATATGCAAGGTAACGTCATATAAATAACTTTTACAACATGATCATAGCTTAATAAAACACAGAATGCAAGAAGTTAATGAAATTCAATTTTAAACAAACTCCTAAACATCATGCACATGCAACAAACTAGCACATATATCTAGCCATACTCCCCCACTTAGAAGGAACCCATATCACAACAAAAGAAAGATAAGGACTTACCAAAATCATCATCACTCTCATCCAGCTTCTCTCCTCTAGTCCGGAGTGCATAGAAACACCTCTTTGTTGGAGCATCATCCTTTGGAAACTAGGATCAACTTTCTTACCCTCTTTTCCTCTAGAAACAATGTTAGAACAATCTCTCACCTTGTTTCCATCTTTTCCACATCCAAGCAAATACCGGTACCCACTAGACACTCACCATAATGTTTCTTGCCACAAGTGACACATGTAGGGTTGCCATTTTGAGAACCACCTCCTTTCTCAAACTTCACCTTAGGAGCACTAGGTCCACCTTGAGTTTGAACCCTCTTTTTGAACCTAGGTTGCACTTGATCACTAGCACCACTCATTTTCAAGTTTCTTGACATCCTCCTAAGTTTGGATTCTTCAATTGATTGTGCATACACCATGAGTCTAGCCAAAGTCATATCATCATGTAGCATAGCCGTACGGCATTCTTCCCTCATTAAGTCGGTGACCCCAGTCACAAAACAACTCATTTCATCCCTTGGATTGGACACTAGGGATGGTGCATATCTAGACAAAGTTGAGAATTTCAAAGAGTATTCCTCAAGACTCATATTGCCATGCTTCAGATTGATAAACTTGTCTACTTTTACCTCCCTCCTCTCACGGGGAAAATACTTAACAAGAAAAGCTTCCTTAAATTCTTCCCACTCAATAGGATCCGACTCCACTGGCCTATTATCCTTCAATTGAGTGTACCGAATTTGAGACACATCTCTCAATTGATACGAAGCCAACTCCGCCTTCTCCCTAGATGTAACCCCCATAGCACTCAATACCTTGTACACACCATGTAGGAACTCTTGGGAATCTTCATCTACCTTAGAGCCAAGAAATATTGGAGGATTCAACCTCACAAAGTCTCTCAACCTATATGTCATAGTGCTCTCCACGAAATTCACCCAAGGCACCATACTCAAATTTATTTGAGTAGTCACGGCTTGGGCAAAAGCAAGCAAAGCATCTCTAATCTCCCTATTAGACATCTCCAGGACTTCATTACCTCCTTCCACATTAGGGGTATGATCACCTTGGGGAGGCACTTGACCACCTTGAGAACCTTGGACACCTTGCCCATCTTGAAGAACTTGCTCAACTTGAGGAGGATCTTCATCATTCACCCTTCCCTTTTCAAACCTTCTAGCGGCCAACCTTCTAGTATTCATCTTCTAGAAACACAAGGAAACACATTTAGAAGGATACTCATAACATTTACTCTACCGCACAACATAGTAGTAGAAAAGAAGGGAAACACTATCGTTCTATAGCCTCTCGCCCATAGATGTGTCGCGACTCACACCGATGGTCAAGACTCTACTAGACGTGACTTGATGAAACTTTTTTATTCTTAAGAATACTTTCACCAACCTATGCCTTGATACCAAGCTTTGTCACATCCCGAAACCACACCCTAGAAGTTAGGGAACAATCTCGGATTGTGAAACGGCGTACTCGACCTCTCGGAGGTCTCATACAAGCCCTTCATATCATTCATCGCATATACATAATGAAAAGTAGTGCGGAATTTAAAACTTTTCACAAAACAATATCATAGTCTTTAAAAACTCTTTCATATAAAAGTAATAGGGAATAGTAAGTCTCAATCTCATCAATCTTAGACATAAGAGTACTTGTGATACGGCCCATACGAAATAGAAAACATAGTACTATTAAGTCTATTACAATACTTCATAAACGAAACATAAAAGACATATATGCCATCGAGTCAAATGAGGACATACTTCGAGTTCAGTTGAACGATCTTCTAAATCCAAGTCTTCTTCCCAAAAGCTCTTCACCTACCAAGAACTATATAGATAGATAAAAACATGGAATTAGTACAACCACATATAGTAAGTATGACATTATGAATAAAATCATGAAAACGGATATTTATTGGAAATATGCATCTTTTCATTTAAATATCATAATATAATCATAAGAACAAAATTTATTAACTTAGAATCACATAAGATAACTTCTAAACCAAATATCATATTTTTAGAACCCACATTACAGTGAGCTCAATTCACTGTACAGTGAAGTACTTCACTGTTACTGTGAATTCATTTATTTTCGTATTAAATACCTTCTAGCATGTAGTCTTGTGACTAAAGCAATCCTAAGCTTCACTTAAGTCACACAAAGAGAGACCGCCCATACACCCTCTCTAGATGTGCCTAAACGATCCTCAAGATTACTCATAATGAGACACATATACACCTACAATACATCAACATACAAGGTATCAAAAATATGACAATCTCCACTACCAAGGAAATCAAAAGACTTACATAAGTATTCCTAGAAGAGACGCCCATACACCCTTATCAAGGCTACCTAAATAATACTTAAGACTTTCTAAGTTTAGATCATGTCAAACATAACAAGCAACTTCCCTAACTAGAGTCATTCTCAAGATTTCCATAGATAGGACATTAAGGGATCATCCTTTATGCCCTCTTCACACTTTAACTAAGGAATCCTTAAGTCACTTTAGATTAGGTACTCATCATTTACATATCTTATATCATTAAGTCATTAGTTCATTAGTTCATTAAGACACATTCACTACATAAAGGACATTCAAATAATGGTCTTTGACAAGACCTAGGGACTCTTACTAAAACCTTCAAAGCCTATTGTGCAATGTCTAGATAGCGTCTCATACCACAACCTAAACCTCATAGAACTTATCTAATGCTACTAGGTTTCCCATATGATGAGAATAGGAAATAACCGACATAGACCATGGTAGCAAAACATGGAATCCGGGGTTCTATCCTACTCCGATGAGGTTGTCTACTTGCCAATGGTTGAACTTAGACAAATCCTATGTAGGCACATGGTTAAGGAAATATGAAGGGCATGCTTTGTAATCTAGTCTCATTCTTTAACTAGAACTACTGCCCTTACCATATTCACTCGGTGCTAGCCTTAGTTCTCATAGATTAAATCACACTAAGGTTCATACAAAAGGGTTCCATATCAAGTTCATAACCCAAATAAATTTACCCTACCAAAGAAAGGTCCACTAGGGCTACCTCCCTAAGACGACAAGAAACTCATCATGACTTTACTAAGGATTTATATAATGTCATTCTAGCCAATCAACCTTATGTCCATCATTCATTACATGAAGGATACCAATACGGTTTTCGACTTCAAGTTTTACAATCTTACCACTAGGTTCAAGGTTTCACATAAAGGACCTTCTTAATTCAAGTTCTCACCTATCATTAATCATTCAAGACTAAGACTCTTAAGGTTCCTAAGTTAAGATATCACATATTCATAGTCATACATGCACCAAGTAGGAGACACATGTCTACCTAAATAAGACACAACATACTTTATTTAGCATACATTACATACATTCATTAGACAATTAGGAATGACCCTTATCAACATTATGTCAACCTATAAATTACTTTAACATCATCAACATAACCATTATATACTCATATATCCATGTTAGGAACAACCATGTATCAACTCTAAGACTACACTCTTAACACATAGTCATAGCATAACACGATCTCCTAAATAATGTCAATGGAATAACAGATACTTTCACATTACTTGACATATAGGTAGATATGATCATACTTCACATAATCAACTACACAAATAGTCATATTACTTCAAATAGTTGTCGGCAATGCCATGATCATCAATATACTTAAAATATTGCCGACAAGGACACATCATAAGTGGACCAAACCAATAACAACATAATTGAAATCTAAATAACATTAAATAAAAGGAAATAGGGCAGCATACCACCACTTCATCATCAACACTTCTATCTAATGTCAAATCATCCAATTTAATATCATAAGGCCTTTACCCATGGACATGAACATCAATTTAATACATAAACTATAATACTCAAAGAAATCTAATCCAATTCATTATATATTCAACAATATAAAACAAATTAGACATCAATTGAATATAATTCTTACATAATTAGAAAGCCCATAAGAAACTACACATTAATTCATAAACATTAGACCAATATCAAGTAACCTATAAATTGGTCAAAAACAAGGGTTCATCAATTACGTGGGTTCATAGGTTAATTAGGTTAAGATCATCAATACAATAACAATTCAATCCATAATCAATGTTTAAAAACCATTAATGCAAGAACCCATGGTAGATCATGAAATAGGTCAAGTTCAACTTTGAAAACTTTAGAAAACATTATTGAAAGTTGGGCTCCTTTATGAAACGAGTTTCAAGGATCAAAAGACCTACCTCAATGAATCTAATACTTCAATTTGATGAAGAATGTCCACTCAAATCACCAATCCAAGACCTTCCTTGAGTTTTCGCTTTAATGGAGTCTTAGGGAATTACTAAGGGATTTTGAGGTTTGGATTTTGAAGAATGAAATCTTCTAAGTGTTAAAGACTTAAATACACATTTAAAATACCCAAAAGTAACCATAGGAACATCCAAACTCCTTATTTGGAAGTGGGGTGAAATTACAACTTCACCCCTCTACATAAAAGTGGCCTGCGCAGGGAAACAGCACCCATCGATGGTTGCCCATCGACGGGACGTCAGTCAACCCACGGACTGTCATGTACTCCACGATGGGTTCAGATACTGGACAACGGGAGCTTAGCTCCCCAGGCTAAGTCATGCACGATGGTAGGCCACTTACGGGCCGTCCCTTGACCAACGGACCGTCCTTTGGTCCGTGGTCTAGGACTAAGGCTTGTCCTTGGTTCTTCCTCCCACCAGGCTAAGTCCCAATCGTTGGAACAACCTACGGGGCATAGACTGACCCACGGACCATTGATTGCCTTCCGTGGTTTGGGCTGTCTTTGGCAGCCTAGGCACCAATTTTGGTTCCTTCCTCAAAGACCCTTGGATAGTCCTTGGGGATAATTTACCCTGACTTTTCCAACCCAAACATGCTTGTATATGATTTTAGGACCTCTCACATGAATTTCACCAAAAACAAACACATAAAACTCAACGAGACCTGCCTAGACACACAAGGTCATTTCAAGGCACATCCTTCGAACGTCATGGACGTTCTTGAGCGTTTCACCTCCAAACTTCTCGAAACTTGACACACTACCTATATACATCATAATAACTCATTTTAAGACTTCAAAACATCATGAAACATAGATAATCACATAGAAGCACATATGAGGCACTTAGGTGACTTAGTCGTCGAACGTCTTGGTCATCCCTTGACGTTTGACTTCGAATACACCTAAGTCTTAGCTACTGCCTCAATACAACATAATAGACATATTTAAGACCTTAGACCATCATGACAACAATGTTAGGATCTAGTTCAACTATGTCATTTTTGGGATCTTACAAGTATACACTAGAAGTTTGAGAACCCTAAAGTCGCCATATGGCGTACTCGACCCCTTGGAAGTCTTATACAAGCTCTTAAACATCATTTATTGCATATATATATATATATATATATATATATATATATATATATCTGTGTGTGTGTGTGTGTGTGTGTGTGAAATGTAGTGTGGAATTAATACTTTTCAAATCAATAGTTCAAATCTTTATAGAATCATAAGAAATTAAGTCTCTTCATAGCCATCTTAGACACATATAAGTCTTAGGGTCACAACCCTTACATCAACTGAAAAGAAACTATAGTCTATTATATGTTCTTTTGAAAAAGGAAACTAAATATAATTATGTCCTCGAATCATATGAGGACATACCATGTCTTCTTGAAAGAATGCAATTCCCAAGCTTTGCTTCTAAGTGACTCCTCACTTGCAACCAACACTTGTAGAAATAAAAAACATATGGAATTAGCACATTGAACGCACTAAGTATGGTGAACATGCAAGAAAACCATTCTAAAATGGACATTAACTTTAAAACATACTTTCTTGCTATTTTGATAGAAATCTTCACCATAAGAGTTTAATAGACGTAATACAAGTCAATAATCACATATAAGACATATTCAATATTTTACAAGTAACCCTTTTTTATCACTTTAGACTCTCTACTTAAAGTTACTCTAAGACGCACTTAGGTAAGACATGAAGAGACCGCCCATACACCCTCTTCAAGCACACCTAAGTCCTCCTCAAAGCTACCCTAGGTAAGAACCTTTCAACCTAACATTCTTTACTAATAGCACCTTATTCATTAGAGTGATTTAAGAGACAAGCAATCAATTAGAGGACTTCACATACTGGTCTTGGAAGTCCTAGGGAACTCACCCTAGCACCTTCAAGGCATACTCGTGCCTTGTATAGATAGCGTCCCATTCCACTACCTACACGTTGTTGAACCTATCCAATACAAGGGTTTACATCCCACATGATGAAAATAGGTATTAACCGACATAGACGACACTAGCTAGGTATGTATCCGGTGTCATAAGACCCCACACCGTGGAGGTGTTCCCCTTGCCAAAGGTAGAACTAGTAATCATTCCACGTTGGCACATGGTTTAGGAATATCAAGGGATTATCTGTAATCTAGTCTCATCTAGAGTAGACCTACATACCACAAGCATATTCACTCGGTGCTTTGCCATTTTTCTCATAAAGTAAATCATTTACTAGGTGTATTAGAGAAGGTACCATCACTATGCTCTATCAACTTATAATACACTTTTTCTTATAAGGATTGGTCCACTAGGGCTGCCAACCAAGTACTATTAGGATAGCTCTTATGACTTCCTTAGAGATGGTTTTCATGCGGTTCCGGCCAACCTACCCTTAAGTGACTCATTCCACTCAAGAAGGAGGCATCATATAGGTCCATTCCTTCAAAGATTCTTATTAACCTTCTTTTCATATTCAAGATTTCACGTTCTTAACCTTCTTTTCATTATTCAAGGTTTTATATCTAGATTATAGATTCATCAAGAAGGGGCACCAAGCTTAGGTCTACCGATTCAAGACATGTTCTAGAATACCTCATTTAGTCATTCAAGGAAGGGAACCTAATTTAGGTCTACCGATCCTATTATTCCGTTCATACATTTATTCAATACAATACAAGTACCAAGTAGGGACAACTAGTCTACCAATACAAGATACAACATCATTCCTATAAAGGCTCTTCCTAGTCTTTCATCATCATTTATCAACAACTAGAGAAAAATCATATTAGATCATATCAAAATAGCACACATATAAGAAAATATAGACAATACATGAACACCTTCACTTCATACCTTCACATATACTATATCATGTTGATACCATAACTCACATAGTAATGCCGACAAGACCATGTTCTTAACTATTATAACAATTAAGCACCGCCAAGATAAGTGGACCGTATCAATCAATGAAAAATTAATAGCAATTCTACACTAAACAAAGGAATTAGGTCAAATCACCAAATTCCCATGGTAACAATCACCATTCCTTATCCTTTCCAACAAATTCACATCATAAGAGATTTTTACAATAGCAATATACAATTCCTATAAGGCTAAGACCACCAATTTACCCATATCAATAGTTAAATCAAGACCTTATGTAGATATCAACATTATAAAGCAAGCTATGAACAGTTCTAACATCATTCAATACATACTTCAATAGCCCATAACAATCTGCACAAGAATTCAACTTAATTAGATCATAATCGATACACCCACTTTAGAGCAAAAATTAGAAATTCAAGAAACACATGGGTTATGGAAGTTTTTATCATAAACCATCAATTAACATTGAATATTGCGTAAAACATCCATTAAAACTTGTAATACAATAACCCATGCTTAGAATTCAAATATGGTTAATGGTTTTTAAGATCTTTTGGAAAGCCTTTGAAATTGGCTCTTTGATGGAGAGAAGAAACAAGGATGAAATAACCATAACTTAGTTAGGATATTTCCACTAAATTAGATTGAAGACTTGGGAATTTAGTCCTCTTCCTTGGAGCTTGAAGGTTCAACAATGGAGGATTTGACTAGACAGAACTTTGGAGGGCTTTGACTTGTTTTTTTTTGAAATAACTAGTTAAAGGAAGGTTTTAAGACTTAAAACTATTTATATTAATGATATAATCCTTTTCAAAATAAGCACACTCAATAAAAACTAAAATATGAAATATTTTGATCACCAAATTGGGGCAGCTCGCCCAAGGACCACACCCAACTTGACGGCTCGCAAAGGACTTCACCGCTAAGTCAACGGCTCGTGGTCCTTTGGGCAGTAGCCTCCTTGGCCTTGCCAAGCCCCCACATGGCTAAGGAATTTCCATGACCATGTTCACGGCTGTGGTCATGCCCACTGGCCGTGAAGTGGCTTGTGGAAATTGGGGCTGTAGTTGTGCCAAAAAGCGTTGCCTCACATGCCACCAAGACAATTTCACGACCACCTTCACGATCAGTGGTCAAGACCACTAACCATGAACTGGCTCGTAGAGCCTTGAGGCAGTGTTGAGCCAAGGTTGAAAGCCTTGGACTTTTTGCTTAGTCCCTTCCTTCGTTAGCTTGGCACGAGCCCAAGTATCCATTCCCTTCACCAAAACATATATTCTACCAAGAGTCTAGGACGTGCCTTGATGTTGACTCACTTAAACTCATACCACAAGACTCTAAATTGTCACAAACCGCATAATGGTACATCCCGAAACCACACCCTAGAATTTAGGATGGAATCTTGGATTGCGACCAGCGTATTCGACCTGTCGGAGGTCTCATACAAGGCTATCATATCATTCATCGCATATACAAAATGAAAAGTAGTGCGGATTTAAATTTTTTCATAAAAACAATATAGAAGCCTTAAACTCTTTCATATATGTAAAAATAGGAAAAACACTAAGTCTCGATCATCATCTTAAGATACGATAATACTTGGGACACGACCCATACGAATTTAAAACATACTACTATATAGTCTATTACAAAACTTCATGAAAGGAACATAAAATGACATATATGCCCTCGAGTCAAGTGAGGACATACTTCAAACTCCTTCTTGAACGATCTCCTTCTCCAAGTCTTCTTCCCAAAGTTCTTCACCTACCAAGAACTAATATATAGAAAATAAAGCATGGAATTAGTACAACCACATGTACTAAGTATGGCATTATGCATAAAATCATGAAAACGGACTTTTATTTGAAATATGCATCTTTTCTTTAAAACATCACAATATCATCATAAGAATAATATTTAGCAACTTAGAATCACATAAGAAAACATTTAAACGAATTAATATATTTTTGAACTCACATTACAATGAGCTCACTTCACTATACAGTGAAGGCTATGTCTTCCCTTTTTAACACCACCTAGCATGTAGTCTTCTCATTAGAACCATTCTAAGATTCACTTATGTCATACAAAGAGAGACCGCTTATACACCCTCTCTAGATGTGTCTAAACGACCCTTAAGATTACTCATAATGAGACCCATACACACCTACAATACATTAATGAACGAAACATACATAATATGACAATCTCCCCTACCAAGGCTATCAAAAGACTTACTCAAGTACACCTAGAAGAGAACACCATACATTCACTTCAAGGCTACCTAAATAATCCTTAAAACATCCTAAGTTTAGATCATGTCAAACATATCAAGCAACTTACTTAACTAGAGTCATTCTCTAGACTTCCAAAGATAAGACATGAAGAGATCATCCTTTATGCCCTCTTAACACTTTAACTAATGAATCCTTAAGTCACTTTAGACTAGGTACTTTTTCATTTACATGCTCATTATCATTAAGTGATTAGTTCATTAGTTTATTTAGGAGACATACATCACATAAAGGACATTCAAATAATGGTCTTGGATAAGACCTAGGGACTCTTATTAACATCTTCAAATCCTATTGTGCAATGTATAAGTAGCGTCGCATACCACCACCTAAAATTCATAGAACTTCTCTAATGCTAATAGGTATCCCATATGATAAGAATAGGCAATAACCGACATAGTCCATGGTAGCAAAGCATGGAATCCAAAGTTCTATCCTACTTCGATGAGGTGTTCCACTTGCCAATGGTAGAACTTAGAGATCCCATGTAGGCACAAGTTTAAGAAATATGAAGGGCGTGTTTTGTATTGTATTCTCATACTTAACTAGAACTACTTCCCTTTACCATACTCACTTAGTGCTAGCCTTAGTTCTCATAGATTAAGTCACATTAAGGTTAATACAAATGGGTCCCATATCATGTTCATGACCCAATCAAATTTACCATACCAAAGCAAGGTCCACTAGGGCTATCTTACTATGGCCAAAAAAAGCTCATCATGACTATCCTAAGGTTTGATGTGATGCCGTTCCAAACAATCAACCTTAAGTCCACCATTCATTGTATGAAGGATACCATTACAGCTTACTACTTCACGATTCATAACCTTACCACTTGGTTCAACGTTCCACATAAATGACCCTCTTACCATTTTTAAAGGTCTCACCTATATTAATTTATTCAAGACTAAGACCCTTTTGGTTCGTAATTCAAGACATCACATATTCACATAAGCATCAAGTAAGGGACACAAGTCTACCTAAACAAGGCACAACATACATCGATTTGACACATATAGCCTATCTTTCTTTAGACACTTAGGATTGACCCTTAAACTTATTTAGTCAACCTATTCAATACCTTAACATTATAAACTTAACCATTTTAGACTCATCTAGTCAATTTAGGAACAACCACGTATCAACTCTAAGACTACACAATTAACACATAGTCAAAGCATAGCATGATTACCTAGATAGTATCAATAGTCTAGTACATACTTTCACATATAATAGATATGATCATACATCACCAAATAAACTACACAATTATCCACGTAAGTTCAAGTAGAGACGACAAGGCCATGATCATCATTGTACTTAAAATAACGCCGACAAGGCCACATCAATTCACATAACACCGCCACCAAAGGTAGAGCAAACCAATCATAACAAAAATGACGTATAATTGACATTGAATAAGAATAAATAGGGCAGCGTGCCACCACTTCATCATCAGCACATCAATCCAATACCAAATCACCCAGTTCAATATCATAAGGCCTTTACCCATGGCCATGAACACCAATTAAATACACAATTATGAAAATCAATGAAATCTAAACCAATTCAACATATATTCAACATTCTAAGATCAATTAGATTACAATTGAATACAATTCTTACATCAATAGAAAGCCCATAAGAAACTACACATAAATTCATCAACATTAGACCAATATCAAGTAACCCATAAATTAGTCAAAATCTAAGGTCCATCAATTTCATGGTTCATAGGTAATTTAATTTAAAATCATCAATACAACGTCAATCTAATGCATAATAAATGTTTGAAAACCATTAATGCAAGAACCCATGGTAGAATCATAAAATTGGACAATTCATCTTTGAAAACTTTTGAAAACAACTTTGAAAGTTGGTATCCTTGATGAAACTATTTTCAAGGATAAAAATCCATAACTCAATGAAGCTAATTCTTCACTTTGATGAAAAATCTCCACTCTAAACGTCACACCAAGCTCTTCCTTGATTTTGGACTTCAGTAGAGTCTTGGGGAATTTCTAAGGTATTTTGGGGTTTTGATTTTGAAGAATGAAATCTTCTAAGTGTTAAAGCCTTATTAACACTTGTAAAATACCCAAATAACCCTTAAGGAACCTCCAAACCTTCCATTTATAAGTGGGTGAAATTTCAACTTCACCCCTAACTTAACAGGGAAACTGCGTGCAGGTTACAGACCAAACAACGGCCAGCCATCGATGGTCCGTCCCTTAACCAACGGACCATGCTGCTGGTCCATCGTCTGGGACAGAGACATGTCCTTGGCTCCCGCTTCCTGACATCTAAGTCCCTAACGCCGGATGCCCATCGACGGGACGTAGGTCCACACATTGACCGTGATATCCACCCTCGATGGGTTCAGAGACTTGGGAATGGTCCTCTTACCTTCCCCTAGCCTAAGTCCCAATCAACAGACCAATCTATAGGGCGTCGACCAGGCTACTGGCCGTCGATTGCCTTCCGTGGTTTGGGCTGTCTTAGTCAGCTTAGGCACCAACTTTGGGTCCTTCCTCAAGGACCCTTGGTTGGTCCTTGGGGATGTTTGACCAGATGTTTCCAACTCAAACATGAACGTATACTAGTTTAGGACACCTCACATGAATTTCATTCAAAACGAACACGTAAAACTCGACTAAACATGCCTAGACACACAAGGTCATTTCAAGGCATATCTTTCAAATGTCATGGACGTTTTTGAGTGTTTGACCTCCAAACTTCTCGAAACTTGACTAACTACTTATTAACATAATAATAGACTCATTTAATACCTTAGAATCACAAGATTAATACATAAACACATAGGCCCTCACACGAGACACTTAGGTGACTTAGTCGTCGAACGTCTTGGTTGACCCTTGACGTTTGACTTCCAATGCACCTAATACTTTAGTTACTGCCTCTGTCACGACCAAAATCTAGACCCCAGAAGAGACCGGCATGTTGACCTCTCACAGGTTGCAGAGAAGCCTACTTACGTCATTCTTACTTCATCTAGGTTAATTTTAGCGGAAAATTAGAAACTTTTTGTTTCTTATCATGCATAAAGGTCATTCTACTTACATTCATAATGTTCACAATAAACCATCTAACATTAAGATTATTAACTGAAAGAAATAGTTCAATACTGCATTAAATGTATAATTGCCAAAATGTCGCCAATACAATGTCTGAAATAAAAATGGAAGGAAACACTAGTGGAACATACTCCACTAACTAAAGCCTACATCTAAGCTAGATAGTAACGGTATACATCCTCGAAATCATGAGGGCCTACCAAGTCCGGATGAAAGCTCCACGTCCGAATAGCTGCAACGTTTACCTGTAAGCTCTAGCGTCCACCTGTACCTGCACCTAAAAATATAGAGTTGTATGGGATTAACACACCTTGTACTAAGTATGGGTATATGCAAGCACACACCAAGGACATGCATGAGTAAGAATAGCTCTTTCCTAAGAACATAATTATGGAAAGTCAAGTCAGTGGACTTGCCAAATTGGGATTAGGAAAGTTAGTGAGCTTTCAAAATTTTGATCAGAAAAGTTAGTGAGCTTTCCAAATTTGGATTAGGAAAGTCATGCCATGAGAGTAACATGCATCATCATACTTATCATATTGCAAACAGCACATAACATCTTACACATAGCACATATCATATTGCATTTAGCACATAACATCTTACATATCATTCATTCATATGCCATGAGACCTTGGAATCATGGACTTAACATTAAGACTTCCCAATATGAGGGCTCAACATATGGGACCTCAACTAGGGAGCCTTCTTTAACAAATACAGAGTCTACTTTATTCATTCATACGCACTTCATTTCATTCATTCATAAGCTAGTGTAAACACCAACTATACCTAGGATGTAGTTTAAGACTCTCATCGGGTTTGCTGTGCATTGATCAAGAATAACCTAGTGTCATTACTTGAGTCTAGCTCACCTCTTGATTATCCTATCCTAACACCTTTGGTATCGTTCATTTCATTATATGCATTATTTGAGGCTGGCCTCATTCATTCATTGGGAACTTTAACTTTAACCGACATAGATCATGTGAGCATCATGAAATCCAGTGTCTCCCCCACACCGAAAAGAGGTGGAATCACCGGCCAAAGTGACCCAAAACATGCTAGCGTACATGGGAATTTAACCCCGCCAGATCCCTATATTGGCAGTATAGGTTCAAAGACTAAGAGATATAAGGAGACCCATACGCAGCATGCCGGACAGTCTCATCTCATGAGAGTTACGTTAACCTCCGCCCTTACCAAAAGAAGGCATCACCGCTCATAGCTAGTCTATCGATGCTCAGTATAAAGTTCCAATACATTCAACTCATACGTCATGGAAGCTGGCTTCTAGTATGAGGACATCATAGCTCAATAAGTGATTTCTCATCTCATCATTAGTATTAAGTGTGTTAATCTCAATACTTTCATTAGAGTGTTCATAGAGACTGGTCTCTTCATTAACTTTACACTCTCATAGGTGAGTAAGTTTTGGTAACATTTACTTAGGCTCATTTGAGATTTTTCTCATCTTTTACATTAGCCTCATATCATGTTGTCACCATATTCATTAACATTAGCTCATTTTCTCTTCATAATTACTCACCCCATTTTACGTGAATGTTCATTCCATCATATGCCAATGCACTTGGCCATTTGTGTGTTTCACACTCTTACTTAACCCTTCTAGGGCTTCATCGTTTCATTACATAATAATCATTTCATCGTATGCCAACGTTGTTGGCCATTTAGTGTATTTCACATTCCTACTTAACCCTTCTAGGGTTACATCATTTCATTACATACATCTTAGGTTCACTTATATTTTAAACGTATGTTAGACTTATGGGTCTATACATACAAGCCATGAGGCTTCATTCAGAGTTCGTTAAGTGACTCATATCTTTCTATTATTATGTAGTACAAGACTTATGCATCTTGTATATATGCCAATATCTCGATTTCGATCTAAGTAGGTGGCACTGTTCTTGAACATTTAATTCACGTATGACTTATGTATTAATACGAAATTAGAGCAAGGGAACCCGGTTTCAAATCCCTTGGACAACACTTTATATTTTTCATTTATTTTATTTTTAGTCCCAATGACATTGGGACCCTAGATCGAGCCCCAACATCAACGTTTCTTTTTAGTTCCTTTTCTTTAGAAACTCTCTCCCTTGGCCGAGGGGTTGTGGGTTCGAACCCCCATAGCCCCCTTTTATTTTCCTATTTATTTTCCTTGTCTATTTCGCATTAACCATGATGTTGTGGGATCAAACCCACATAACCTCTCTTTATTTTTCTTTTACTTGTTTGGGACTGAGAGGTTATGGGGTCGAACCCCCACAGACTCCTTATTTTAATGTCTTTTAAATGTTGACTATTTCAGCGTTGGCAGTGAGGTTGTGGGATCGAACCCCCACAGCCTCACTTTATTTTCTTTTTATTTCTCCCTTTTTCGCCTAGAGGTCGTGGGTTCGATTCCCACGCCTCACATTTCTTTTTAATTCGCCTTCCTTAACTTATGATTGAGAGGTTGTGGGTTCGAATCCCACTCCTATCATTTGTTAATTGTTTTTATTTGTACTTCACTTTACAGACCGTACTCGAGATCGAGTCCCTCGACCCCCATACTTTTTTTCACGTTTTTAAGGCAGATTCACGGGTGAGGTCACAGGTTCGAATCCTGGTGGCCTCATACCTTTACACTCAAATAAATTTCCAGATTTATTCATCATTATTTAGCCTAAACCAAACTTGTAAGTTTAATGGAAATTTAGTCATTTTTTTAGCTCATTTTCACCAACACTTTCACTTGAAATTTTAGGGAAATTCATAGATCATATATTAAGTTTTGGGGTGCATTTTTCATAAATTCTTTTAGCCAAGGGATTGGTACTAAAATTAGTCACACTTTCATTTTAATGAACATCACGATTTACATAGGTGTATGCACGTAAAATGACAACCAAAACATTATTAAATTTAGAGCCTTAACCCGAGAACCTCATTCACTATAACATACTTGCACACGCACACACTTTCACATAATTTCGAATACATGGTTGTCATTCATACGATTTCAAGTACACAAACATTATCATATTCATCACGAAAACATAACATACACCTAAATCTACCAGCAATCATACCCAACCTATGATTCATTGGGAGCTAATTACAGGGGCATGCAAAGGGGAAACAATCCTAGTTTTCTGATGAATAATATGAACCTTAAGGGGTCTCTTGGGAAAGGGACCAAGAGAGAAGAAAACACATACCTTTTTGACGTTAAACCCTTTACTTTCTGCCCAAAAAATTAACCCAACAACACGTCTAGGCCTCCTCAATGTCAACTCCACTCGAATGACAATCTCCCTTAGCCTAGTGTGCGATTAACTTTTGTTTTCTTGTGATTTCGTGTGAGTTCTTCAAGTGTGAAGAACTTGGTTTATTTTTATGCTTTTGTATCTTATTTTTTCAGAGAAATTTCTTGAGAAAGAAGAAGAGATATTGAGCGTGATAGTGGAGAGATAAATGTGAGAGAGTGGGAGTTGTAGGAGGCTTAGGAGTCTAGTTTTAGGACTTAGGCAATAGGGTTTTGTTTATTTAATAAAAATCTGACTTTTATTTTATTTTAAATAAGATAATGAATAATAATTATTAATTAATTATATTAATTCAATAGCTTAAATAAAAATCACATTAATTCATTGCTTCCACCTAGGTTCGAACCCGGGTGGAGCAAGACTTCACTTCAAGAGCCCAATTTTGGCCCTCTCTCCCAAAATTGCCCCATAATTAAATAATTAATTATATACTTAGGGTAATTATGATACTACCCTTAGACAGGAAAAAAACCATTTTACCCCTAGACCCTTCAAACCTAAGATTTCCTCTTTTTAAGTCCGGTAAAGACTCCTTCGAGTAAATCTTTGTATTCGAGAGCCCTACATGGTTGGACCCAACCTTTCCAAGCTCAACTAACTCCCCAAGTTAGTTGGCTTGGCTGTAGCAAGGGCTTCGAGGTCTGGTTCTACGCGCATCAATCCGTGTGAACCCTGGTCTAATCGTAGGCATTCTTGACACATTAAGCATTACTTATCCATTTTTAGGGTTGTTACATTATCTCGCCCTTAGGAACATTCGTCCCCAAATGACACTACTACTATCTAGCGTAATGCCAGTCAGATCATAACATCATCACTATGCACAGTCAAGCAATATCAACAAAAATAGAGAGATAAGGAAATTTAGACTTACGAGTAGGAAGTCTAACCTCAAGAGTTGAAAAGATGAGGGTAGCGGGATCTCATGTCGGCCCCAGCCTCACACGTAGCACCCTCAACAAGATGATTTCTCCACAATACTTTCACTATGGCAATCTCCTTGTTTCTCAGCCGCTTGATCTGTCTGTCTAAGATCTCAACAGGTACCTCCTCATAGGACAAGTCTTCATCAACCCCAAAACCTTCCACAGGTAGAATCGATGCTGGATCACCTAGGCACTTCTTTAACATGGATATATGAAAGACTGGATGGACAGAAGCTAGCTCCGCAGGCAATGCCAACTCATAGGCCACCTCACCCACACGTTGTAGGATCTCGTATGGCCCAACATACCTCAGACTCGACTTCCCCTTCCTGCCAAACCTCATCACCCCCTTCATAGGTGATATCTTCAGGTAGACCTGGTCACCAACATCAAACTCTAAGGGCCATTTTCTGTTATCTGCATATGACTTTTGCCGATTGTAAGCAGTAGTCAACCTGTCCCTAATCACTCTGACCTTCTCTAAGGCCTCATGAATGATCTCTGGACCCAAAATAGATGACTCTCCAATCTCGAACCACCCAACTGGAGATCTACACCTCCTACCATACAGTGCCTCAAACAGTGCCATCCCAATGCTGGAGTGATAGCTATTATTATACGAGAACTCTATCAAAGGCAGATGGTCATCCCAGCTACCCCTGAAGTCAATCATAGACGCTCTCAACATATCCTCCAATGTCTGAATGGTGAGCTCTGCTTGCCCATCAGTCTGAGGATGAAAGGTAGTACTAAGCTTTACCTGCGTGCCCATGCTCTTCTGGAAAGATCTCCATAAATGTGAAGTAAACTGAGCTATCCTATCTGAAATGATAGACAAAGGAATCCCATGCCATCTCACAATATCATCAATGTACAGTCTCGCATAATCCTCGGTTCTGTAAGTAGACTTCACAGGGATAAAGTGGGTAGACTTAGTCATCTTGTCCACAATAACCCATATGGAGTTATGCTGTCTCCTAGTCCTCGGAAGACCAACCACGAAGTCCATATTAATGGCCTCCCACTTCCAAGTCGGAACCTCAATAATCTTAGTAAGACCGCCAGGCTTAAGATGTTCTGCCTTAACCTGCTGACAATTAGGACACTTGGCCACATATTCTGCAATGTTCTTCTTCATGCCATCCCACCAATAAATCTGCTTAAGATCATGATACATCTTGGTAGAACCTGGATGTATGGAATATCTGGAACCATGGGCCTCTACAACAATCCTGGTCCGCAAATCATCCACATCTGGTACACATAGCCTGTCCTGGTACCTAAGTATGCCGTCACCTCCCAAAGCGAAAGACTCATTCATCTTTATCAACACTGAGTCCTTCAGCTCCATCAACACAGGATCGAGATGCTGACCCTGCTTGACTTCAACTACCAAGGATGATTCAGAACTAGGATGAACTGAAACACCCCCACTAGTAGAGTCAACCAATCGCACACCCAGTCTGGCCAGTCTGTGTACATCTTTCGCCAACTCCTTCCTCTCATCCTCAACGTGGGTTGTACTTCCCATGCTCCTCCTGCTCAAAGCATCAGCTACAATATTAGCCTTACCTGGGTGGTAGTGAACATTCATGTCATAGTCTTTCAACAGCTCAAGCCATCTCCGCTGACGTAGATTCAACTCTCTCTGCGTGAACACGTACTGGAGACTCTTGTGGTCTATGAACACATCCACATGCACTCCATACAAGTAGTGCCTCCACAGCTTCAGTGCATACACCACAGCTGCCAACTCTAGGTCATGAGTTGGATAATTCTTCTCATGAACCTTGAGCTGTCTGGACGCATAGGCTATCACCTTACCAACCTGCATAAGAACACAACCCAAACCAACCCTAGATGCATCACAATAAACAGTGTAATTCTCACCACACTTAGGCAAAGTAAGCACCAGGGCTGAAGTGAGTCTGTCCTTGAGCTCCTGGAAACTCTTCTCACAAGTCTCCGTCCATTCAAACTTGGCCTTCTTCTTAGTCAAAGCTGTCAGTGGGGCAGCAATGGAAGAAAAGCCCTCCACAAAACTGCGGTAGTAACCAGCCAATCCCATAAAGCTATGGATGTCAGTGGGAGTAAGAGGTTTTGGCTAGTTCTTCATAGCCTCAGTCTTTCTGGGGTCCACCTCCACGCCCTGATCGGACACAACATGACCCAGGAAGGTCACTGATCTAAGCAAGAATTCACACTTGCTAAATTTGGCATACAGCTGATGTTGTCTAAGTACCTGCAAGGTTAGTCTCAAATGATGTTCATGCTGTTCCTTGGTCCTAGAGTAGATGAGGATGTCATCAATGAATACAATGACAAAAGAGTCAAGGTATTCACGGAAGACTCGGTTATTGAGGTCCATAAATGCAGTAGGTGCATTCGTGAGACCAAATGACATAACTAAGAACTTATAATGACGATAACGGGTAAGAAAGGCTGTCTTTGGGATATCTCCATCCCTAACCCTAAGCTGATGATACCCTGAACGAAGATCAATCTTAACATACTTGAGACTTTACTCTTTGTGAATTTCTGCTTCACATTTACTCTGGATAATGCATATTACTCAAGCTTATCTGAAGCTTCATTTTTGAGATTAAGGAACTTGCTTCTCAATCGCCTTTAACTTGATGCACCTCACAACTCATGCTACACAAAATTTATGTCCACGCTATACAAAAACAGCAACATGACATGCAAACATGAATTAATTTTAACTCTAACTTATTCGGAAACTTAACCTTACTACCCTGTTTCGATAGTCTATGGTAGTCTAGCATTTACGAAGTAATCCATACCTAAGCCATCTCCTTGAGCTAGTAAGCAGCCAACTTAGCCTTCTCCTCTTCATCAATACTCATAGCAGGCTTTAGAAACTACTATGTACTCACCTCCATGCGAACAACCACTCTTATCAAACGTCTTTCGTTAACGCTGGGCATTTCTATCACTACCCCTTCTTGGGAAGGCCAGATCTTGAGTCTGGCACCTTAGACCACTTGGCCATCCTTATCCTTGTGTGTATTCTTTTACGCGCTCAAACAAGAAGGAAGTTAGATACTTAGAATGACACAAAGTGTCAAAGCTCTAGATAGCACGATAAAGAGTAGAAGAAGGGAAATTTTCCTACGCATCATGTAGTCTCTAATTCAGGATAGGGGCGCACTTAACTACCATGACTTAGAAAATACTCAATGTGGTTGATGTGAACTTGTTATTCTCAGAATTTAACCTAGTCATGTGATACCAACTTTGTCACGACAGGAATCTAGACCCAGATGAGACCGGCGGTGTTGACCTCTCAGAGGTCGCAGACAAGCCTACTTACGTCATTCTTACTTCATCTAGGTTAATTTTAGCAGAAAATTTGAAGCTTTTTGTTTCTTATCATGCATAAAGGTTATTCTACTTACATTCATAATGTTCACAATCAAACATCTAACATTAAGATTATCAACTAAAATAAATAGTTCAATACTGCATTAAATGTATAATTGCCAAAATGGCACCAATACAATGACTGAAATAAAAATGGAAGGAAACACTAGTGGAACATACTCCACTAGCAAAGCCTACATCTAAGCTAGATAGTAACGGTAGACATCCTTTAAAGCATGAGGTCCTGCCATGTCCAGATGAAAGCTCCACGTCCGGATAGCTGCAACGTCAACGTGTAAGCTCTAGCGTCCACCTGTGCCCGCACCTAAAAATATAGAGTTGTATGGGATTAGTACACACTTGTACTAAGTATGGGTATATGCAAGCACACACCAAGGACATGCATGAGTAAGAATAGCTCTTTCCTAACAACATGATTATGGAAAGTCAAGTCAGTGGACTTGCCAAATTGGGATTAGGAAAGTTAGTGAGCTTTCCAAATTTGGATTACGAAAGTTAGGGAGATTTCCAAATTTGGATTAGGAAAGTCATGCCATGAGAGTAACATGCATCATCATACTTATCATATTGCACACAACACATAACATCTTACACATAGCACATATCATATTGCATATAGCACATAACATCTTTCATATCATTCATTCATATGCCATGAGACCTTCGAATCATGGACTTAACATTAAGACTTCCCAAAATGAGGGCTCAACATATGGGACCTCAACTAGGGAACCTTCTTTTCATTCATTCATAAGCTAGTGTAAACACCAGCTATACCTAGAATGTAGTTTAAGACTCTCATCGGGTTTGCTGTGCAATGATCAAGAATAACCTAGTGTCATTACTTGAGTCTAGCTCACCTCTTGATTAACCTATCCTAACACCTTTGGTATCGTTCATTTCATTATATCCATCACTTGAGACTGGCCTCATTCATTCATTAGGAACTTTTACTTTAACCGACATAGATCATGTGAGCATCATGAAATCCAGTGTCTCCCCCACACCGAAAAAAGGTGGAATCACCAGCCAAAGTGACCAATAACATGCTAGCGTACATGGGAATTTAACCCCGCCAGATCCCTATATTGGCAATATAGGTTCAAAGACTAGGAGATATAAGGAGACCCATACCCGGCATGCCGGACAGTCTTATCTCATGAGAGTTACGTGAACCTCCGCCCTTCTTGAAAGAAGGCATCACCGCTCATAGGCAGTCTATCGATGCTCAGTATAAAGTTCCATTACATTCAACTCATACGTCATGGAAGCTGGCTTCTAGTATGAGGACATCATAGCTCAATAGATGATTTCTCATCTCATCATTAGTATTAAGTGTGTTAATCTCAATACTTTCATTAGAGTGTTCATAGAGACTGGTCTCTTCATTAACTTTACACTCTCATAGGTGAGTACGTTTTGGTACTATTTACTTAGGCTCATTTGAGATTGTTCTAGTCTTTTACATTAGCCTCATATCATGTTGTCACCACATTCATTAACATTAGATCATTTGCTCTTCATAATTACTCACCCCATTTTACGTGAATGTTCATTCCATCATATGCCAATGCACTTGGCCATTTGTGAGTTTCACACTCTTACTTAACCCTTCTAGAGTTTCATCGTTTCATTACATAATAATCATTTCATCGTATGCCAACGCTCTTGGCCATTTAATGTATTTCACATTCGTACTTAACCCTTCTAGGGTTATATCATTTCATTACATACATCTTAGGTTTACTTATTTTTTAAACGTATGTTACACTTATGGGTCTATACATACAAGCCATGAGGCTTCATTCATAGTTCGTTAAGTGACTCATATCTTCCTAAGATTATGTAGTACAAGACTTATGCATCTTGTATATATGCCAAGATCTCGATTTCGATCTAAGTAGGTGGCACTGTTCTTGAACATTTAATTCACGTATGACTTATGTATCAATACGGAATTTGGGTAAGGAAACCCGATTTCAAATCCCTTGGACAACACTTCAAATTTTTCATTTATTTTGTTTTTGGTCCACATGACATTGGGACCCAAGATCGATCCCCAACATCAACGTTTCTTTTTAGTTCCTTTTCTTTAGAAACTCTGTCCCTTGGCTGAGGGGTTGTGGGTTCGAACCCCCACAGCCCCGTTTTATTTTCCTATTTATTTTCCTTGTCTATTTCGCATTGACCATGAGGTTGTGGGATCAAACCCCAACAACCTCTATTTATTTTTCTTTTACTAGTTTGGGACTGAGAGGTTGTGGGGTCGAACCCCCACAACCTTCTTATTTTAATTTCTTTTAAATGTTGACTATTTCAGTGTTGGCAGTGAGGTTGTGGGATCGAACCCACACAGCCTCACTTTATTTTCTTTTTATTTCTCTCCTTTTCGCTTAGAGGTCGTGGGTTTGATTCCCACGCCTTACTTTTCTTTTTAATTCGCCTTCCTTAACTTATGATTGAGAGGTTGTGGGTTCGAATCCAACTCCTCTCATTTCATAATTGTTTTTATTTGTACTTCACTTTACAAAGAGTACTCGAGATCGAGTCCCCCGACCCCCATTCTATTTTTAATGTTTTTAAGGCAGATTCGCGGGTGAGGTCACAGTTTTGAATCCTGGTGGCCTCATCCCTTTATACTCAAATAAATTTCCAGATTAATTCATCATTATATAGGCTAAACCAAACTTGTAAGTTTGCTGGAAATTTAGTCATTTTTTAGCTCATTTTCACACACACTTTCACTTGAACTTTTAGGGAAATTCATAGATCATATATTACGTTTTGGGGTGCATTTTTCATAAATTCATTTAGCCAAAAGATTGGTACTCAAATTAGTCACACTTCATTTTAATGAACATCATGATTTACATAGGTGTATGCACGTAAAATGACAACCATAACATTATCAAATTTAGAGCCTTAACCCGAGAACCTCATTCACTGTAACATACTTGCACACGCACACACTTGCACATAATTTCGAATAAATGGTTGTCATTCATACGATTTCAAGTACACAAACATAATCATATTCATCACGAAAACATAACGTACACCTAAATCTACTAGCAATCATACCCAACCTATGATTCATTGGGAGCTAGTGACAGGGGCATGGAAAGGGGAAACAATCCTAGTTTTTCGATGAATAATATGAACCTTAAGGGGACTCTTGGGAAAGGGACCAAGAGAGAAGAAAACCCATATCTTTTTGACGTTAAACCCTTGACTTTCTGCCCAAAAACTTCACCTAAGAACACCTCTAAGCCTCCTCAATGTCAACTCCACTCGAATGACAACCTCCCTTAGCCTAGTATGCGATTAACGTTTGTTTTCTTGTGATTTTGTGTGAGTACTTCAAGTGTGAAGAACTTGGTTTATTTTTCTGCTTTTGTATCTTATTTTGGAAGAGAAATTTCGTGAGAAATAAGAAGAGAGATTGAGCATGAGAGTGGAGAGATAAACGTGAGAGAGTGGGAGTTGTAAGAGGCTTAGGAGTCTAGTTTTAGGACTTAGTCAATAGGGTTTTGTGTATTTAATAAAAAACTGATTTTTATTTTATTTTAAAAGAGCTAAGGAATAATAATTATTGACTGTAACAACCCTAAAAATGAATAAGATAAGAAATGCTCAATGTGTCAAGAATGCCTACGACTAGACCAGGGTTCACACGGATTGATGCGCGTAGAACCAGACCTCGGAACCCTTGCTACAGCCAAGAAAACTAACTTGGGAAGTTAATTGAGCTTGGAAAGGTTGGGTCTAACCATGTAGGGCTCTCGAATACGAAGATTTACTCGAAGGAGTCTTTACCGGGATTAAAAGGAAGAAATCTTAGGTTTGAAGGGTCTAGTGGTAAAATTGTCTTTTTCCTGGCTAAGGGTAGTATCGTAATTACCCTAAATATGTAATTAATTATTTAATTAATAAAGTGGAGGGGCAATTTGGGGAGAGAGGGACGATATTGAGCCCTTGAAATGAAGTCTTGCTCCACCTGGGTTCGAACCTAGGTAGGAGCAATGATTTAATGTGATTTTTTTTTAATTGGTGAATTAATTCAATAAATTATTATTTAATGGTTGATTTAAGAAAAAGGAAAATCAGATTTTTATTATTAATTATTATTTATTTATTAATTAATGTTTTTTTAAAATTGACTAAGTCTTGCCAACTATCCTAGTTTTAAGAGGCACTATCTCACACAAACTCTCTCTCTCATGCCTAAATCTCTCTATCTCTCTCGTCCATTCTGTTTTTCCTTGCTCCAAAAACAGAATATAAAAAATTAGAAAGCAATCAAAAGTTCTCTACACTCAAAGAACTTACAAAAAATTAATATACAAACAAGCAAGCTAACTTAAGAAACGAAAACTTTAAAACATCTTATCGACGGGATCGTGTTGAAGGTTTAGGGGAGGATCTGGGCAGCACTTTGGAGGTGTGGAAAGATACAACAAGGTATGGGTTTTCTCTCTTGGAATCCTTTATCCAAGAGAAAATTTCTTTCTACAAAATTCAACGTATGAAACTAGGGTTGTCCCCTTTATTAATGAATTCCTTGTCCCTAGTCTCCTTCCGATTTCAATCTAAATTAGGTTAGAAATCATGTTGTTGGTATGGTTGATGGTAGCTAAGTATGAAATATGATGCTCTTTGTGATTTTGTGTTTGGAAATAGCAAGCATGTTCAATGATGTCAACCGAAAATGATGTGGTGCAATATGTAAAATGTTTTTTGTTGTTCTCCATTTTAAAGTCTTAAAATGGCTTGTTTGATGATTGGAATTATTGTGCATAAGGTGTGTAAGTTGTGATGTTTAAATGTAGTGTAAGGTGGCTGATCTTAAGTGGAAAAATCTAAGCTAAACAACAATGAATCAACACCTAAGAATGTGTTAAACGAATCATGAAAGTACCTCAAAACGAATGTATGAATGTTGTTAAGTAAAGGCTGGAAAATTTAATTAAATTTCCAGAATTTGGTGATGAGTTTTCGGTCAAAAAGGGTGTACCACGTACTATGTAAAAATGTAAGAAAAATCAGTGAGGTCAGCAGGGTTCGAACCCGAGACCTCACCTTGCTAAGTTACAAAAAAAAATTAAAATAAAGTAATGGGGTTAAGGGGGATCGAAATTGGGTACCTAGGCTGATTCTCCTAGACTTAGGAATAAATTAAAATAAAGGAAAAGAGAGGAGTGTGATTCGAACCCACCACCTCTAGTCTTAACTTGTAGCCAAGGAAAAATAAAAGAAAGAAAAAGAGGAGAGGTGTGGGGGTTCGATCCCGCAACCTCTCGGTCACGTGAGGAGACAAAGGAAAATAATCAATAATAATGAAAGTGAGGGGAGTAGGATTCGAACCCACCACCACTCGGCCGAGTGGAGTAACTAAAGTAGAAAAAAATAAGAATAATTATGTTGCTAAGGGGATTCGAACTCGGATCTCCAAACCGAAACATAAATCAAAATTAAGAGAAAAACTAAGTGTTGTTCAAGGGATTTGAACTTGGGTTCCCTTGCCCAAATTTCCGTATTCATACATAAGTGATACGTGAATTAAATGTTCAAGAATAATGGTACCCACTTATATCGAAATCGAGATCTTGGCATACATACAAGATACATAAGTCTTGTACTACATAATCTTAGGAAGATATGAGTCACTTAGCGAACTATGAATGAAGCCTCATGGCTTGTATGTATAGACCCATAAGTCTAGCATACGTTTAAAAATAAGTGAACCTAAGATGTATGTAATCAAATGATGTAACCCTAGAAGGGTTAAATACAAGTGTAAAACACACAAAATGGCCAAGTGCATTGGCATACGATGAAATGATTATTATGTAATGAAATGATCAAACCCTAGAAGGGTTAAGTAAGAGTGTGAAACACACAAATGGTCAAGTGCATTGACATATGATGAAATGAACATTCACTTAAAATGGGGTGAGTAATTATGAAGAGCAATTGCGCTAATATTAATGAATGTGGTGACGAGATGATATGAGGCTAATGTAAAAGATGAGAACAATCTCAAATGAGCCTAAGTAAATGTTACCAAAACGTACTCACCTATGTGAGTGTAAAGTTAATGAAGAGACTAGTCTCTATGAACACTCTAATGAAAGTATTGAGATTAACACACTTAATACTAATGATGAGATGAAAAATCATCTATTAAGCTATGATGTCCTCATACTAGAATTCAGCTTCCATGCCGTATGAGTTGAATGTAATGGAACTTTATACTGAGCACCAATAGACTAGCTGTGAGCGGTGATGCCTTCTTTTGGGAAGGGCGGAGGTTCACGTAACTCTCATGATATGAGACTTTCCGGCTTGCCGGGTATGGGTCTCCTTATATCTCCTGGTCATCGAACCTATACAACCAATATAGGGATCTGGCGGGGTTAAATTCCCATGTACGCTAGCATGTTTTGGGTCACCTTGGCCGGTGATTCCACCTCTTTTCGGTGTGGGGGAGACACTGGATTTCATGATGCTCACATGATCTATGTTGGTCAAAGTTAAAGTTCCCAATGAATGAATGAGGCTAGCCTCAAATGATGTACATAATGAAAGGAACGATACCAAAGGTGTTAGGATAGGATAATCAAGAGGTGAGCTACACTCAAGTAATGACACTAGGTTATTCTTGATCATTGCACAGCAAAGCCGATGAAAGTCTTAAACTACATCCTAGGTATAGTTGGTGTTCACACTAGCCTATGAACGAAATGAAATGAAGTACGTATGAATGAATGAGGCAGACTCTGTGTTTGCTAATGAAGACTCCCTAGTTGAGGTCCCATATGTTGAGCCATCATTTTGCAAAGTCTTAATGTCAAGTCCATGATTCCAAGGTCTCATGGAATATGAATGAATGTTATAAAAGATGTTATGTACTATCTGCAATATGATATGTGCTATGTGTAAGATGTTATGTGTTCTGTGCAATCTGATAAGTATGATGATGCATGTTATTCTCATGGCATGACTTTCCTAATCCAAATTTGAAAAGCTCACTGACTTTCCTAATCCAAATTTTGAAAGTTCACTAACTTTCCTATTCCAAATTTGGCAAGTCCACTGATTTGACTTTCCATAATCATGTTGTTAGGAAAGAGCTATTCTTACTCATGAATGTCCTTGGTGTGTGCTTGCATATACCCATACTTAGTACAAGAGTGTACTAACCCTATACAACTCTACAATTTTAGGTGCAGGCAAAGGTGGACGCTAGAGCTACAAGTTGACGCTGAAGCTATTCGGACGTCGAGCATTCATTCGGACTTGGTAGGCCCTCATGCTTTCGAGGATGCTTGCCCATTTATATTCTATCTTAGTCTTAGTATTGAGATAGTGGAGTATGTTCCACTAGCGTTTCTTTCCCGTATTATTTTAGACATTGTATTGGTGCCATTTTGGCAAGTATACATTTATTGCTATATTAAACTATTTCTTTCATTTGTTGATTTTATTGTTATATGGTTGATGGTGAACAAATTATGAATGTATTAGAAATGATTAGTAAGTATGTTAAGAGACAAAAGTTTCAAATATTTCGCTAAAATTAACCTAGATGAAGTAAGAATGACGTAAGTAGGCTTGTCTGCGAGCTTAGAGAGGTCAATGACGCCGGTCTCATTTGGGGTCTAGATTTCAGTCGTGACAAAGTTGGTATCACAGCACTAGGTTAAATTATGAGAATAATGAGTTCACATCAACCACATTGAGTAGTTTCTAAGTCATAATAGTGAAGTGCACCACTATCCTGAATTAGAGACTGCATGATGCGTAGGACAATTTCCCTTATTCTGATCTTATCGTGCTTTTCCTAATGTTTTGTTTTCTTGGTGTTATGAACATGTCTAACATCAATCCTTGTTGTTTACAGAGAAAGAATACTAGGAGAACCATTGGGCAGAGGAAAGGAGGAGCAGCTGCTGGGGACAATCAGGTTCCACCCCAGGCTCCTGCTGAAGGAGTGGCTATGCCAGTTAACCCAGCTGGGTTGACTGATGCGGAGGTGCGGTCATCTCTGGCCCAGATGGCACATGCCATCACTATGCAGGCCCAGGCCATGACTGACTAGGTCAACCGGCAAAATGTTAAGAGGGAGAACCCACCGGCTAGTAGCATGGCTGACAGGCTGAGATATTTCACGAGGATGAATCCTCCTATTTTCACAGGGTCTAGGACTTCATAGGACCCCCAGGAGTTTGTGGACGAGGTGCATAAGATTATGGTGGCTATGGGGGCCACAAATACTGAAAAGGCTGAGCTGGCTTCCTATTAGCTCAAGGATGTTGCACAGACTTGGTGCAAGATGTGGCAGGATAGCCGAGTGTTGGGCGGAGTTCTGGTCACTTGGGATCTATTTAAGACAACCTTCCTAGAGAGATTCTTTCCTAGGGAGATGAGGGAGGCAAAGGTTGAGGATTTTATCAACCTTATGTAGGGATATGACAGTCAGGGAGATGAGTACTGAAGTTTGTTAAATTATCCAGGTATGCTAGTTCCCTTGTATCTAACAGCAGGGATGAGATGAGTAGGTTGCTCATAGGAATCAACGGATTTCTAGAGGAGGAGTGTAGGTCTGCGATGCTCCATGATAATATGGACCTCTCCAGGTTAATGGTGCATGTCCAGCATGTAGAGGACAGCCGCAAAAAGAAGGGCATTCGTGATGCTAGGAGGCCTAAGCCTCAAGATCAGGAAGGTCCCAGCCATGGAGGCCACAAAAACAATTTTAGCGTCCGTGAGCAGCCTTGGTTCAAGAAGGGGCAACAGAGTTCTGGGAACTCTAATTCTCAGAGGAGTACAGCACCTAGAGGAGGCAGACCTGAGACCAAGAAGGGCAATGGAGGTGAGATGCAGCATCCCCAAAAGAACTGGGCTAAGTGTGGCCGTGCTCAAAGTGGAGAGTGCAGACAGGGCACTAATGCCTACTTCGGTTGCGGTAATAGTGGGCACATGGTTAGAGACTTCCCACAGAACAGAGGTCAGTCTGGAGGTAATGCTCAGCCTAGGCCAAATCCACAGGGTGAAGCAGCAGCCGAGCCTCCTAAGAGGAACAAGTTCTATGCTCTGAAGGGCAGGGAGGAGCAGTAGAAGTCCGCTGATGTGGTCACAGGTATACTGCAAGTATTCTCAACTTCTGTTTATGCTTTACTTGATCCAGTGTCTACGTTTTCCTTTGTAACTCATTTGCTTGCTCTCACTTTTGATATATTACTGAAGTTCTGCATGATCCTATAGTGGTTAGTGCACCTTTAGAAGAAAATGTAAGAACTGATAGAGTATAAAAGGATTGCCCAATAGTTGTAAGTGGTAAGACTATGTGTGCAGACTCGGTTGAGTTACCCATGCATGATTTTGATGTTATTCTTGGCATGGACTGGCTTCACAGTTGTTATACTTGTTTGGATTGTCGTAGTAGAGTGATGAGATTTTGTTTCCCTGATGAAGAGGAGTTAGTCTGGGAGGGGTACAACTCGAGTCATTCTAATCCCTTGATTTCGAACCTTGAGGCCAATAAAATGATGTCCAAGGGGTTATTGCGTCAACTTATGGGTGTTAATGATTTATATCATGACATTGCTTCCATAGACTCGGTGCCTGTAGTGAATGAGTTCCTACATGTATTTCCTGATGATTTGCCTGGAGTCCCTCCCCCTCGATATATTGACTTTGGTATCCACTTAGAACCCGATACTAAACCAATTTCAATGCCTCCCTAAAGGATGACTCCAGCTGAACTCAAGGAGTTGGAGCTGCAGTTAAAAGATCTCACTCATAAGGGTTTCATTCAGCCGAGCATATCCCCTTGGGGCGCTCCAGTGTTTTTTGTGAAATAGATGGATGGAACCCTTAGAATGTGTACCGATTATTGCCAGCTCAACAAAATCACTATAAAGAATAAGTATCCACTTCGCAGAATAGCTGATTTGTTCGATCAGCTTCAAGAGTGTAGTTTCTTCTGTAAGATTGATCTTCGTTCAGGGTATCATCAGCTTAGGGTTAGGGATGGAGATATCCCAAAGACAGCCTTTCATACCCTTTATGGTCATTATGAGTTCTTAGTCATGTCATTTGGTCATACAAATGCACCTGCTGTATTTATGGACCTCATGAACCGAGTCTTCCATGAATACCTTGATTCTTTCATCATAGTATTCATTGACGACATCCTCATCTACTCTAGGACCAAGGAAGAGCATGAAAAGCATTTGAGACTAACCTTGAAGGTACTTAGACAACATCAGCAGTATGCCAAATTCAGCAAGTGTTAATTTTGGCTTAGATCAGTGACCTTTCTAGGTCATGTTGTGTTCGATTAGGGCGTGGAGGTGGATCCCATGAAGACTGAGGCTGTGAAGAACTTCCAATAGACACTTACTACCACTCACATCCGTAGCTTTCTGGGATTGGCTGGTTACTACCGCAAGTTCATGGAGGGCTTTTCTTCCATTGCTGCCCCACTGACAGCTTTGACTAAGAAGAAGGCCAAGTTTGAATGGATGGAGACTTGTGAGAAGAGTTTCCAGGAGCTCAAGGACAGACTCATTTCAGCCCCGGTGCTTACTTTGCCTAAGTGTGGTGAGAATTACACTGTTTATTGTGATGCATCGAGGGTTGGTTTGGGTTGTGTTCTTATGCAGGTTTGTAAGGTGATAGCCTATGCATCCAGACAACTCAAGGTTCATGAGAATAATTGTCCCACTCATGACCTGGAGTTAGCAGGTGTGGTGTTTGCACTGAAACTGTGGAGGCACTACTTGTATGGAGTGCATGTGGATGTGTTCACAGACCACAAAAGTATCCAGTACGTGTTCACACAGAGGGGGTTGAATCTACCTCAGTGGAGATGGTTGGAGCTATTGAAGGATTATGACATGAATGTTCAGTACCATCCAGGTAAGGCTAATATTGTAGCTGATGCTTTGAATAGGATGAGCATGGGAAGTATAGACCACGTTGAGGATGAGAAGAAGGAGTTGGCGAAAGATGTACACAGACTGACCAGACTAGGTGTGCGATTGGTTGACTCTACTAGTGGGGGTGTTTCAGTTCATCCTAGTTCTAAATCATCCTTGGTAGTTCAAGTCAAGCAAGGTTTGCATCTCGATCCTGTGTTGATGGAGCTGAAGGACTCAGTGTTGATAAAGATGAATGAGTCTTTCGCTTTGGGAGGTGATGGCATACTTAGGTATCAAGACAGGCTGTGTGTACCAGATGTGGATGATTTGCGGACCAAGATTGTTGCAGAGGCCCATGGTTCCATATATTCCATACATCCAGGTTCCACCAAGATGTATCATGATCTTAAGCAGATTCGTTGGTGGGATGGCATGAAGAAGAACATTGCAGAATATGCGGCCAAGTGTCCTAATTGTCAGCAGGTTAAGGCAGAACATCTTAAGCCTGGCGGTCTTACTCAGATTATTGAGGTTCCGACTTGGAAGTGGGAGGCCATTAATATGGACTTCGTGGTTGGTCTTCCGAGGACTAGGAGACTGCATGACTCCATATGGGTTATTGCGGACAGGATGACTAAGTCTGCCCACTTTATCCCTGTGAAGTCTACTTACAAAGCCGAGGATTATGCGAGACACTACATTGATGAGATTGTGAGATGGCATGGGCTTCCTTTGTCTATCATTTCAGATAGAGGAGCTCAGTTTACTTCACATTTAAGGAGATCTTTCCAGAAGAGCTTGGGCACACAGGTAAAGCTTAGTACTGCCTTTCATCCTCAGACTGATGGGCAGGCAGAGTGCACCATTCAGACATTAGAGGACATGTTGAGAGCGTGTGTGATTGACTTCAGGGGTAGCTGGGATGACCATCTGCCTTTGATAGAGTTCTCGTATAATAATAGCTATCTCTCCAGCATTAGGATGGCATCGTTTGAGGCACTGTACGGTAGGAGGTGTAGATCTCCAGTTGGGTGGTTTGATATTGGAAAGTCATCCATTTTGGGTCCAAAGATCATTCATGAGGCCTTAGAGAAGGTAAGAGTGATTAGGGACAGATTGGCTACTGCATACAGTCGGCAGAAGTCATATGCAGATAACAGAAACGACCCTTAGAGTTTGATGTTAGTGACCAGGTCTATCTGAAGATATCACCTATGAAGGGGGTTATGAGGTTTGGCAGGAATGGGAAGTTGAGTCTGAGGTATGTTGGGCCATACGAGATCCTACAGCGTGTGGGTGAGGTGGCCTATGAGTTGGCATTGCCTGCGGAGCTAGCTTCTGTCTATCCAGTCTTTCATGTATCCATGTTAAAGAAGTGCCTAGGTGATCCAGCATCGATTCTACCTGTGGAAGGTTTGAGGGTCGATTAAGACTTGTCCTATGAGGAGGTACCTGTTGAGATCTTAGACAGACAGATCAAGTGGCTGAGGAAAAAGGAGATTGCCACAGTGAAGGTATTGTGGAGAAATCATCTTGTTGAGGGTGATACATGGGAGGCTGAGGCCGACATGAGATCTCGTTACCCTCATCTTTTCAGCTATTGAGGTTAGACTTCCTACTCTTAAGTCTAAGTTTCCTTATCTCTCCATATTTTGTTGTTATTGCTTGACTTTGCGTAGCGATTATGTTATGATCTGACTGGTATTATGCTAGATAGTGGTAGTGTCATTCGGGGACGAATGTTCCTAAGGGGGGATAATGTAACAACACTAAAAATGAATAAGATAAGAAATGCTCAATGTGTCAAGAATGCCTACGATTAGACCAGGGTTCACACGGATTGATGCGCGTAGAACCAGACCTCGAAACCCTTGCTACAGCCAAGCCAACTAACTTGGGGATTTAGTTGAGCTTAGAAAGGTTGGGTCCAACCATGTAGGGCTCTCGAATACGAAGATTTACTCGAAGGAGTCTTTACCAAACTTAAAAAGAAGAAATCTTTGGTTTGAAGGGTCTAGGGGTAAAATGGTCTTTTTCCTGGCTAAGGGTATTATCGTAATTACCGTAAATATGTAATTAATTATTTAATTAATAACGTAGAGGGGCAATTTGGGGAGAGAGGGCCGAAATTGAGCCCTTGAAATGAAGTCTTGCTCCACCCGGGTTCGAACCTAGGTAGGAGCAATGATTTAATGTGATTTTTTTTAATTGGTGAATTAATTCAATAAATTAATAATTAATGGCGGATTTAAGAAAAAGGAAAGTCAGATTTTTATTATTAATTATTATTTATTTATTAATTAATGTTTTTTTTAAATTGACTAAGTCTTGCCAACTATCCTAGTTTTAAGAGGCACTATCTCACACAAACTCTCTCTCTCACGCCTAAATCTCCCTATCTCTCTGGTCCATTCTGTTTTTGTTGGCTGCAAAAACAGAAGATAAAACATTAGAAAGCAATCAAAAGTTCTCTACACTCAAAGAACTTACAAAAAAAAAATATACAAACAAGCAAGCTAACTTAAGAAACGAAAACTTTACATCATCTTCTCGACGGGATCGTGTTGAAGGTTTAGGGGAGGATTTGGGCAGCACTTTGGAGGTGTGGAAATCTACAACAAGGTATGGGTTTTATCTCTTGGAATCCTTTCTCTAAGAGAAAATTTCTTTCTACAAAATTCAACAAATGAAACTAGGGCTGTCCCCTTTATCGTTGAATTCCTTTTCCCTAGTCTCCTTCCGATTTCAATCTAAATTAGGTTAGAAATCATGTTGTTGGTATGGTTGCTGGTAGATAAGTGTGAAATATGATGCTCTTTGTGATTTTGTGTTTGGAAATAGCAATCATGTTCAATGATGGCAACCGAAAATGATGTGGTGCAATATGTAAAATGTTTGTTGTTGTTCTCCGTTTTAAAGTCTTAAAATGGCTTGTTTGATGATTGGAATTATTGTGCATAAGGTGTGTAAGTTGTGATATTTAAATGAAGTGTAAGGTGGATGATCTTAAGTGCACAAATCTAAGCTACACAACAATGAATCAACACCTAAGAATGTATTAAACGAATCGTGAAAGTACCTCAAAACGAATGTATGAATGTTGTTAAGTAAAGGCTGGAAAATTTAATTATATTTCCAGCATTTGGTGATGAGGTTTCGGTCAAAAAGGGTGCACCACGTAGTATGTAAAAATGCAAGAAAAATCATGAGGTCAGCAAGGTTCGAACCTGAGACATCACCTTGCTAAGTTACAAAAAAAAATGAAAATAAAGAAATGGGGTTAAGGGGGATCGAAATTGGGTACCTAGGATGATTCTCCTAGACTTAAGAATAAATAAAAATAAAGGAAAATAGAGTAGTGGGATTCGAACCCACCACCTCTAGGCTTAACGTGTAGCCAAGGAATAATAAAAGAATGAAAAAGAGGAGTGGTGAGGGGGGTCGATCCCACGACCTCTAGGTCACGTGGGGAGACAAAGGAAAAAATTCAATAATAATGAAAGTGAGGGGAGTGGGATTCAAACCCACCACCCCTCGGCCGAGTGGAGTAACTAAAGTAGAAAAAAATAAGAATGATGATGTTGCTAAGGGGATTCGAACTCGGATCTCCAAACCGAAACATAAATCGAAATTAAGAGAAAAACTAAGTGTTGTTCAAGGGATTGAACTTTGGTTCCCTTGCCCAATTTTCCGTATTGATACATAAGTCATACGTGAATTAAATGTTCAAGAATAATTCCACCTACTTAGATCGAAATCGAGATCTTGCATACATACAAGATACATATGTCTTGTACTATATAATCTTAGGAAGATATGAGTCACTTAGCGAACTATGAATGAAGCCTCATGACTTTTATGTATAGACTCATAAGTCTAGCATACGTTTAAAAATAAGTGAACCTAAGATGTATGTAATGAAATGATGTAACCCTAGAAGGGTTTAATACAAGTGTAAAACACACTAAATGGCCAAGTGCATTGGCATACGATGAAATGATTATTATGGAATGAAATGATGAAACCCTAGAAGGGTTAAGTAAGAGTGTGAAACACACAAATGGCCAAGTGCATTGGCATATGATGAAATGAACATTCACGTAAAATGGGTTGAGTAATTATGAAGAGCAATTGTGCTAATATTAATGAATGTGGTGACAAGATGATATGAGGCTAATGTAAAAGATGAGAACAATCTCAAATGAGCCTAAGTAAATGTTACCAAAACGTACTCACCTATGAGAGTGTAAAGTTAATGAAGAGACTAGTCTCTATGAACACTCTAATGAAAGTATTGAGATTAACACACTTAATACTAATGATGAGATGAGAAATCATCTATTGAGCTCTGATGTCCTCATACTAGAAGTCAGCTTCAATGACGTATGAGTTGAATGTAATGGACTTTATACTGAGCACCGATAGATTAGCTATGAGCGGTGATGCCTTCTTTTGTTAAGGGCGATGGTTCACGTAACTCTCATGAGATGAGACTGTCCATCTTGCCGGGTATGGGTCTCCTTATATCTCCTGGTCTTCGAACCTGTACAACCAATATAGGGATCTGGCGGGGTTAAATTCCCATGTACGCTAGCATGTTTTGGGTCACCTTGGCCGGTGATTCCACCTCTTTTTGGTGTGGGGGAGACACTGGATTTCATGATGCTCACATGATCTATGTCGGTTAAAGTTAAAGTTCCCAATGAATGAATGAGGCCTTCCTCAGATGATGCACATAATGAAAGGAACGATACCAAAGGTGTTAGGATAGGATATTCAAGAGGTGAGCTAGACTCAAGTAATGACACTAGGTTATTCTTGATCATTGCAAAGAAAACCCGATGAAAGTCTTAAACTACATCCTAGGTGTATCTTATGTTCACACTAGCCTATGAACGAAATGAAATGAAGTACGTATGAATGAATAAAGCAGACTCTGTGTTTGCTAATGAAGACTCCCTAGTTCAGGTCCCATATGTTGAGCCCTCATTTTGGAAAGTCTTAATGTCAAGTCCATGATTCCAAGGTCTCATGGCATATGAATGAACGTTATAAAAGATGTTATGTGCTATATGCAATATGATATGTGCTATGTGTAAGATGTTATGTGCTGTGTGCAATATGATATGTATGATGATGCATGTTATTCTCATGGCATGACTTTCCTAATCCAAATTTGGAAAGCTCACTGACTTTCCTAATCCAAATTTGACAAGCTCACTAACTTTCCTAATCCAAATTTTGAAAGTTCACTACCTTTCCTAATCCAAATTTGGCAAGTCCACTGATTTGACTTTCCATAATCATGTTGTTAGGAAAGAGCTAATCTTACTCATGCATGTCCTTGGTGTGTGCTTGCATATACCCATACTTAGTACAATTGTGTACTAACCCTATACAACTCTACAATTTTAGGTGCAGGCACAGGTGGACGCTAGAGCTACAAGTTGACGCTGAAGCTCTCCGGACGTCGAGCATTCATCCGGATTTGGTAGGCCCTCATTATTTCGAGGATGCTTGCCCATTTACATTCTAGCTTAGTCTTAGGATTTAGCTAGTGGAGTATGTTCCACTAGCGTTTCTTTCCCGTATTATTTCAAACATTGTATTGGTGCTATTTTGGCAAGTATACAGTTATTGCTATATTAAACTATTTCTTTCATTTGATGATCTTAATGTTAGATGGTTGATGGTGAACAAATTATGAATGTATTAGAAATGATTAGTAAGTATGTTACGAGACAAAAGTTTCAAATTTTTCTGCTAAAATTAACGTAGATGAAGTAAGAATGACGTAAGTAGGCTTGTCTGCGACCTCTGATAGGTCAACGACGCCGGTCTCGTCTGGGGTCTAGATTCCGGTCGTGACATTAATTAATTACATTAATTCAATAGCTTAAATAAAAATCACATTAATTCATTGCTTCCACCTAGGTTTGAACCCGGGTGGAGCAGGACTTCACTTCAAGAGCCCAATTTCGGCCCTCTCTCCCCAAATTGCCCCTACACCTTATTAATTAAATAACTAATTATATATTTAGGGTAATTACGATACTACCCTTAGACAGGAAAAAGACCAGTTTACCCCTAGACCCTTCAAACCTAAGATTTCCTCTTTTTAAGTCCGGTAAAGAATCCTTCGAGTAAATCTTCGTATTCGAGAGCCCTACATGGTTGGACCCAACCTTTCCAAGCTCAACTAACTCCCCAAGTTAGTTGGCTTGGCTGTAGCAAGGGTTTCGAGGCCTGGTTCAACGCGCATCAATCCGTGTGAACACTGGTCTAGTCGTAGGCATTCTTGACACATTAAGCATTACTTATCTTATCCATTTTTAGGGTTTTTACGGCCTCATTACAACATTATAGACATATTAAGGACCTTAGACCACTTTGACAACAATGTTAGGCTCTAGATCACCTAAGTCATTTTTGGTACCTTACATTCTCCACCACTTGGACAACATTCGTCCTCCAATGACACTTGACACTCTCCGAATACTTCCAAGATTAGAGAATCAACTTAACAGAACATAAACACACACAAAACTCACAATCCAGGAGAAAACATCAATTTTCATAAGTCAAGAGATTCACAACACAATAAGAACTAGAATACACTTCCATAACTCATTACGTTACAAAACTCACATACTTCATTTCAAACAGCAAAATCTCATTTTATATTCATTAGTATATTAATACACATCAGTTATAACCACATATAAACAATTTTAGACCAAACAATCAATTCCTCAAATTTCAAAAAATATTACAGTGAACAGTGGTACTGCTACAGTATTTTAGGCAAATTCTTCAAAAATGCAATCTTAGGCAATTCATGATATAGACATGCTAATATGCAAAGTAACATAGCATAAATACCTTTTACAACATGCTCATAACTCAATAAAACACACAATGCAATAAGTTAATGAACTTCAATTTCAACCAAACTCCCAAACATCATGCACAAGCAACAATCTAGCACATCTATCTAGCCATACTCCCCCACCTAGAAGGAACTCATACTATAATAAGAGAAACAAGGACTTACCAACATCATCATCACTCTCATACGGCTTCTCACCTCTAGTCCGGAGTGCATAGAAACAACTCTTAGTTGGAGCAGCTTCCTTTGGAACACTAGGCTCAACCTCTTACCCTCCTTTCAAGAAGCAATGTTTGGACAATCTCTCACTTTGTGCCCATCTTTTCAACATCCTAAGCAACTACCGGTACCCAATAAACACTCACCATAATGTTTCTTACCACAAGTGGCACATGTAGGTTTGCCATCTTTTGAACTACCTCCTTTCTCAACCTCGAACTTAGCACCCCTATATTCTCCTTGAGTTTGAGACCTCTTTTTAAACCTAGGTTGCACTTGATCACTAGCAACACTCCTTTTCAGTTTCCTTGACATCCTCCTAATTTTAGACTCTTCAATTGATTATGCATACACCATGAGTCTAGCCAAGGTCATATCATCATGCAACATAGCCGTACATCATTCTTCCCTCACTAAGTTGTCTACACCCATCACAAAGAGACTCATTTCATCCCTTGGATTAGACACTAGGGAAGGTGCATACATAGACAAAGTTCATAATTTCAAAGAGTATTCCTCAACTCTCATATTACCTTGCTTCAGATTGATAAACTTCTCTACCTTAACCTCTCTCCTCTCACTGGGAAAGTACTTACCAAAAAAAGCTTCCTTGAATTATTCCCACTCAATAGGACCAAACTCCACCGGCCTATTGTCCTTCCATTGAGTGTACCAAATTTGAGACACATCTCTCAAATGATAAGAAGCCAACCCCACCTTCTCCCTAGATGTAACCCCCATAGCACTCAACACCTTGTAAACACCATCAAGGAATTCTTGGGGATGTTCATTCACGTTAGAACCAAGAAAGATTGGAGGATTCAACCTCACAAAGTCTCTTAACCTATATGACATAGTGCTCTCCATAGCATTAACCCTGGGCACCATGTTCAAGTTAGCTTGAGTAGTTACGGCTCGGGATAAAGCAAGCAAAGCCTCTCTAATTTCACGATCGGTCAACTCCGACACCTCATTACCTCCTCCCACATTAGGGGCATGATCACCTTGAGGAGGAACTTGAGCACCTTGAGCACGTTGGACACCTTGCCCACTTTGAAGCACTTGCTCAACTTGCTCAACTTGAGGAGGAGCTTCCTCATTCACTTTTCCCTTTTTAATTATTCTAGCAGCCATCCTTCTAATATTCATCTCCTAGAAACACAAGGAAATACATTTAGAAGGATACTCATATCATTACTCTACCACACGACATAGGAGTAGAAATAAAGGAAAACACAATCGTCCTATAGCCTCTCGCCCATTGATGTGTCGCGACTCACACCGCTGGTCAAGACTCTATTAGACGTGACTTTTGGAAACTTTTTGATACCTAAGACTACTATCATTAACCTATGCTCTGATACCAAGCTTGTCATATCCCGAAACCACACCCTAGAAGTTAATGTGCAATCTTGGATTGCGACCGGCATATTCGACCTCTCGGAGGTCTCATACAAGCATATCATATCATTCATCGCATATACATAATGAAAAGTAGTGCGGAATTAAAACATTTCATAAAAACAATATAGAATCCTTAAACTCTTTCATATATGTAGAAATAGGAAAAACACTACGTCTCGATCATTATCTAGAGATACGATAATACTTGGGACACGGCCAATACGAATTTAAAACATACAACTATATAGTCTATTACAAAACTTCATGAAAGGAACATAAAATGACATATATGACCTCGAGTCAAGTGAGGACATACTTCAAACTCCTTCTTGAACGATCTCCTTGTCCAAGTCTTCTTCCCAAACTAGAGTCATTCTCAGGACTTCCAAAGATAAGACATGAAGAGATCATCCTTTATGCCCTCTTCACACTTTAACTAACCAATCTGTAAGTCACTTTAGATTAGGTACGTTTTCCTTTACATGCTCATTATCATTAAGTCATTAGTTCATTAGTTCATTTAGGATACATACATCACATAAAGGACATTCAAATAATGGTCTTGGATAAGACCTAGGGACTCTTATTAACATCTTTAAAGCCTATTGTGCAATGTCTAAGTGACGTCCCACACCACCACCTAAACTTCATAGAACTTCTCCAATGCTAATAGGTATCCCATATGATTAGAATAGGCAATAAAACACATAGACCATGGTAGCAAAGCATGGAATCCGAAGTTCTATCCTACTTCGATGAGGTGTTCCACTTGCCAATAGTAGAACTTATAGATCCCATGTAGGCACATGGTTAAGGAATATGAAGACATCACATATTCACATAAGCATCAAGCAAGGGACACAAGTCTACCTAAACAAGACACAACATACATCCATTTAACACATATAGCCTATCTTTCTTTAAACACTTAGGAATGTCCCTTAACCTTATTTAGTCAACCTATTCATTACCTTAACATTATAAACTTAACCATTTAGACTCATCTAGTCAATTTAGGAACAACCATGTATCAACTCTAGGACTATCTAATTCACACATAGTCAAAGCATAACATGATTACCTAGATAGTATCAATAGTCTAGCACATACTTTCACATATAATCGATATGATCATACATCACCAAATCAACTACACAATTAGCCACGTAAGTTAAAGTAGTACCGACAAGGCCATGATCATCAATGTACTTAAAATAACGCCGACAAGGCCACATCAATTCACATAACACCGCCAACAAAGGTGGACCAGACCAATCATAACATAATTTAAGCATAATTAACATTGAATAAGAAGAAATAGAGCAGTGTACCACCACTTCATCATCAACACATCAAGCCAATACCAAATCACTCAATTCAACATCATAAGGCCCTTACCCATGGTCATGAATACCAATTCAATACACAATTATGAAAATCAATGAAATCTAAACCAATTCAACATAGATTCAACATTCTTAGATCAATTAGATTACAATTGAATATAATTCTTATGTCAATAGAAAGAACATAAGAAACTAAACATGAATTCATCAACATTAGACCAATATAAGGTAATACATAAATTAGTCAAAATCTAAGGTTCATCAATTTCATGGGTTCATAAGTAATTTAGTTCAAAATTATCAATACAACATCAATCTAATCCATAATAGACGTTTGAAAACTATTAATGCAAGAACCCACGGTAGAATCATGAAATAGGACAATTCATCTTTGAAAACTTTAGAAAACATCTTTGAAAGTTGGGCTCCTTGATGAAACGAGTTTCAAGGATCAAAAGCCATACCTAAATGAAGCTAATCCTTCATTGTGATGAAGAATCTCCACTCAAAATGTCACACCAAGCTCTTCTTTGAATTTGGACTTCAATGGAGTCTTGGGGAATTTCTAAGGTATTTTGGGGTTTTGATTTTGAAGAATGAAATCTTCTAAGTGTTAAAGCCTTATTAAGACTTGTAAAATACCCAATAACCCTTATGTAACCGCCAAACCTTCCATTTAGAAGTGGGGTGAAATTATAACTTCACCCCTAACTTACTAGAGAAACAGCGTGCAGGTCACAGACCAAACGATGGCCAGCCATCGACGGTCTGTCCGTTGACCAACGGACCGTGCTGCTGGTCTGTGGTCTGGGATAGATACCTATCCTTGGCTCCCGCTTACTCACATCTAACTCCCTAACGACGGATGCCCATCGACGGGACGTAGGTCCACACACGGACCGTGCTTTCCACCGTCGATGGGTTCAGAGAATTGGGAGTGGTGCTCTTCAATTCCCCCAGCCTAAGTCCCAATCACTGGACCAACCTACGGGGCGTTGACAAGACTACTGGACATCGACTTCCATCTGTGGTTTGGGCTGTCTTGGGTAGCTTAGGCACCAACTTTGGGTCCTTACTCAAGGACCTTTGGTTAGTCTTTGGGGATGTTTTCACGGAAGTTTCCAACTCAAACATGAGTGTATACGATTTTAGGACACCTCACATTAATTTCACTCAAAACGAACATGTAAAACTCGACGAAACATGCCTAGACACACAAGGTCATTTTAAGGCATATCATTCGAATGTCTTGAATGTTCTTGAGTTTTGACCTCCAAACTTGTCGAAACTTGACTGACTACCTATTCACATAATAATAGACTCATTTAAGACCGTAGAATCACAAGATTCACACATAAACACATAGGCCCTCACATGAGACACTTAGGTGACTTAGTCGTCAAACGTCTTGGTTGACCCTTGACGTTTGACTTCCAATGCACCTAAAACTTTAGTTACTGCCTCATTACAACATTATAGACATATTAAGGACCTTAGAACACCTTGAAAACAATGTTAGGATCTAGATCACCTAAGTCATTTTCGGGACCTTACACATAACCACATTAACATACTAGACTAGTTCACGAACGTCATGGTTGTCCCTTGACGTTCAACTTCTAAACTTCTCAATGTAGACTTTGAAAGTCAAAAATCATCTTTTTAATAAGTTATAAACTCATGACCCATGTTCTAGATTACCATAGTTCATCTTGAGGGTTGTTACAGTGGCTAGATTCATAGTAGATAAAGAAGAGAAGTTTTGGTGAGTCCTCATAGCTTTCGAGGTCTTGATCACCATGTATTTTTATATTTCATTTTATGTTTAGAGCTTTTGTATGGGCTGCTTACCAAAGACTATTCATGTTTTAGATCGTTTGAGACTAGTGTAAAAGACTTCCGCTTCATGTTTATGAACTTTGACGCCTATCCATGAAAAATGTTTTAAATTTTCAGTCATTTATATTATCTTAGTTTATAATATATTAAGAGGTTTGTATGAGGCCTCTCAGGTTCTGGTATGCCTTGTTACATCTAGGGGTACCCCTGTGTCACATCCGGGTATACCCCCTAGACGTAATCGGCGTCGTCGTCCACTTTGAGGACTAAGACAAGCCTCTTAGTCTTACATCATTGCAATCATCGATTAAAAATACGGAAGAATTTAAAACTTTTCAACTATATCTAATCAGAGATTTACATAGACCTCTACATACACATAATCATAATAATATCGAGTGTACATAGACTCGTTCTTATAAGAAGATGACATAGTCTTCTACTTTTATTTCACACACTTATATAATAAAAAATAGAGTCATAAATCTGTCTCATCTCATAAACCATCTAAACGAGAACAATAACATTGGGCATAGCCTTACATCAATAAAAGTAAGCCACATATAGGCTTTATACAGCTTTGTCTCAAATAGGAAATAGAGTCAATACAAAAGTTGTAGTAACTAAGTAACTTCATAAAGGAGTATTGGCATCGTCCTTGGGAAAATGAGGACCTACCACTCGGATGATAGAATATCCAAGTCTTCCTTCAAATCACCTCAAGTCAAATATCAACGACCGGAACCTAAAATGTTTGGGAAGGAGGGAGAAAATGGGGTTAGTACGCCACATGTACTAAGTATGACACCATATGCACAAATACCAACAAAGTATGCTGAAAAGGGACATTTACTTAAATCATGTTATTCAAACCAATCCTTTACGCATACTACACAAGTTAATTATGTTATATGTATGTCATCATACTTAAACACATAATCCCATATAACTCTAACATCAAGTAATAACATCACAAACATGAATAAGAGTAAATCATGTGAATAGCAATGCAAACCAACCAACTATAATCCTTAAGAAGCCGCACGTGCAATAACAAGGTAAAGCCCCATAACCCTACTTAGTTAAGTAACCTACCAAGATCATAATTAGCAATTCATTTCACATAGCATACTCTTCCATTTCACATAGTATTCCTTCTTTAACAATGATAACCAATTTCATATTCATAAGCATCTCATTAAACATATAAAGTCATTTACATTATATCGTCATTTATATACATTATATTAACTTCTCAAAGTTTCCATCAAGGCAATCTAGTGCAAGGCATAGGTAGTGTCCCATACCCCCACCTAAGCTAAAGTCAAACCCCTCAAGTCACGTCAATTAGTCTATACTTCATTCATTCATTTTAGTTTAGGGAATTCTTTCCTTAACCGACATAGACCACATGAGCTAATGTGGAATCCGGTGTCATAAAACCTTACACCGATAGAAGGTGGTCTACCGGCCAAGGTAGAACCTAACATAAATGTAGCTATCTAGGTGGATCCACTAGCTAGTATCCTATGGTTGCAACATTGTTTAAGGAACTAAGAGATAGGTATTACTTCTACGTACCTTTTGCTAATTCGGGACACACCTCATGGGAATCATTAGATGAGTATCCCTCAAAAGGGGAGTCAACATCCAATATGGAACAATAGGGTAACGCTTCCTCTATAGAAAGCCATCACCTCCCATTGTCAAGTTCAGTCGGTGCTAAGCTAAGTCCCCATTAGTGAAATGTCTTTAAAAAAATTTAACCATCTCAACCTAGTTTAGATAATAGGGTCTAGCCCTAGTATATTCATCATCATAGCTCAATAATAATTATATGAGAAATAGTCCTTTCATTCACAATCCCTATAAGTGAGGTCACCCCTTTTGCATATCACATCATAATAGAGTACATAATTACACATTATCATTCTTATAGAATGTTCACCCTAGGCAACCTCACAACCAAAACATAGGCATTCCAACTAAATCATCATACCATCATATAACTCTAAACAAGGTATACTTCAACACAACACCATGACTTGATCACAATTAACTACAATTGAAGTAAAGAATATGATAGTCAAGACTTACCAACACTCCTCCATAGTTCATCATAAGGGCCTTACATCAACCCATAACTCAACCCAATTTGGATCATCACATCAAGGTAACACAATAACCAACATAACAATGAATTTAGAAGAATCATTATAACCTAAATCAAAACTAGATTCAAGACTTGAAACATGATATCCAAGTATGTCTTCCTAACATAGATCAACACCTCAAGAACTAGCATAAAAGACTACAATTCATCACATTAGGTTTATGATCTATGTAAGAACAGTAGTTAAGGATGATTTTAAACCATCGTGAAGTCAATTGAATCGAACCCAACACAATTCATATTAAGATCAAACCTAGGGTTAAGGAGTAAGGATCAAAATCTACAATGTAGACCAAATCATATCTGTCATGACCGAAATCTAGACCCCAGACGATACCGGCGTCGTTGACCTCTCAGAGGTCGCATACACGCCTACTTACGTCATTCTTACTTCATCTAGGTTAATTTTAACGGAAAATTAGAAACTTTTTGTTTCTTATCATGCATAAAGGTCATTCTACTTACATTCATAATGTTCACAATCAACCATCTAACATTAAGATTATCAACTGAAAGAAATAGTTTGTCACGACTAGAATCAAGACCCTAGATGAGACCGGCATCGTTGACCTCTAAGAGGTCGCAGACAAGCCTACATACGTCATTCTTACTTCATCTAGGTTAATTTTAGCGGAAAATTTGAACTTTTTGTTTTCTTATTTCATGCTAAACATTTTTAAAATTAACATCATGGGCGTTCACAAATCAACCATCTAATATAGAGATAATCAAATGAAAGAAATAGTTCAATACTGTAATAAATGTTTAATAGACGAAATAGCACCAATACAATGTCTGATATAAAAATGGAAAGAAACACTAGTGGAACATGCTCTACTAGCTAAAGCCTACATCTAAGCTAGATAGTAACGGTAGACATCCTCGAAAGCATGAGGTCCTGCCATGTCCAGATGAAAGCTCCACGTCCGGATAGCTGCAACGTCAACCTGTAAGCTCTAGCGTCCACCTGTGCCTGCACCTAAAAATATAGAGTTGTATGGGATTAGTACACACTTGTACTAAGTATGGGTATATGCAAGCACACACCAAGGACATGCATGAGGAAGAATAGCTCTTTCCTAACAACATGATTATGGAAAGTCAAGTCAGTGGACTTGCCAAATTGGGATTAGGAAAGTTAGTGAGCTTTCAAAATTGGATTAGGAAAGTTAGTGAGCTTTTCAAATTTGGATTAGGAAAGTCATGCCATGAGAGTAACATGCATCATCATACTTATCATATTGCACACATTACATACATCTGAGGTTCACATTTTTTTTAAACGTATGTTAGACTTATGGGTCTATACATAGAAGCCATGAGGATTCATTCATAGTTCGTTAAGTGACTTATATCTTCCTAAGATTATATAGTACAAGACTTAAGCATCTTGTATGTATGCCGAGATCTCGATTTTGATCTAAGTAGATGGCATTATTCTTGAACATTTAATTCACGTATGATTTATGTATCAATAGGGAAATTTGGGCAAGGGAATCCCACTTCAAATCCCTTAGACAACACTTAGTAAATTTTCTTTCACCTAATTTTGGAGTTACATTTCGGCTTGGGGAACCCGATTTCGAATCCCCTCACTAACATTATTTTTCCTTTCTTTTTTTCCTCCCCTCACTTCACCTTAAGCGTTTTAATCATTAGGGGATCCGCGATCGAACCCCCATAGCAACATTCATTTATTTCTCTTTTTCGTAAGTTTTTTCCATGCTGGCCGAGAGGAGGTGGGTTCGAATCCAACTCCTCTCATTATTTTTTTTTTAATTTCTCTCTTTGTCTCCACCTTCAGCCAAGAGGTGGTGGGTTTGAATCCCACTCCTCCCATTATTTTTGTTAAATTAAAATTTCCCTTTTACTCTCTTGTTTGGCCGAGAGGTTGTGGGTTCGATCCCACACCTCTCATTTTTTATTTTTTTTAGCTTTTATGTAGTGAGGTCTTGGGTTCAATCCCCACTGACCTCACATGTTTTAAATTTATTTTTAAACTTCTCAAACTTCAAGTATTCTGGTAGAAAACTCCATCACCAAGTGCTGGAAATTTTATTAAATTTTCTAGCCTTTATTTAACAACATTCATACGTTCGTTTTGTGGTATTTTCACAATTTGTTTAACGCGTTTTTAGGTGTAGATTCATTGTTGTTTTAGCTTAGATTTTTCCAGTTAAGATCAGCCACCTTACACTTCATTTAAACATCACAATTTACACACCTTATGCACAATAATTCCAATCATCAAACAAGCCATTTTAAGACTTCAAAACGGAGAAAAAAAACAAACATTTTACACATTGCACCACATACTTTTCGGTTGACATCATTGAACATGCTTGCTATTTCCAAAAACAAAATCACAAAGAACATCATATTTCACACTTAGCTACCAGCAACCATACCAACAACATGATTTCTAACCTAATTTAGATTGAAATCAGAAGGAGACTAGGGATAAGGAATTCAACAATAAAGGGGACAGCCCTAGTTTCATACGTTGAATTTTGTAGAAAGAAATTTATCTTGGAGAAAGGATTCCAAGATAGAAAACCAATACCTTATTTTGACGTTCAAACCTTGAACTTGCTGCCCAAACCTTCTCCAAAATATTGTCTAAGTCCAAAAGCTTCAACACTAACTCGACGGAAAAAGTCCTCTCTTTGCCTAACGTTTTTGGTTATGTTTTGAATAAGTTTTTAACATGAAAGTTCTTCAAGTGTCAAGAACGTTTAGTTGCTGATCAGCTCTTGTGTTTTTGGCAGAGAGAACGTGAAAAAAGTGGAGAAATGTGAGAGAGAGTTAAAAGAGGTGAAGTAGTTTAGACTTAGTCAACTAGGAGACTTAGTCAAATAAAACACATTAATTAAATAATAAATAATAATTAATAATAAAAATATGATTTTCCTTTTTCTTAAATCAGCCATTAATTATTAATTTATTAAATTAATTCACCGATAAAAAAATCACATTAAATATTTGCTCCCACCTAGGTTCGAACCCGGGTGGAGCAAGATTTCGCCTCAAAGGCCAATTTTCGGCCCTCTCTCCCCAAAATGCCCCTCCACCTTATTAATTAAATAATTAATTACATATTTAGGGTAATTACGATACTACCCTTAGCCTAGAAAAAGACCATTTTACTCCTAGACCTTCCAAACCTAAGATTTTCCCTTTTTAAGTCCGGTAAAGACTCATTCGAGTAAATCTTCGTATTCGAGAGCCCTACATGGTTGGACCCAACCTTTCCAAGCTCAACTAACTCCCCAAGTTAGTTGGCTTGGCTGTAGCAAGGGTTCCGAGGTTTGGTTCTACGCGCATCAATCCATGTGAACCCTTGTCTAATAATAGGAATTCTTGACACATTAAGCATTTCTTAACTTATCCATTTTTAGGGTTGTTACATAGTTCAATACTGCATTAAATGTATAATTGCCAAAATGGCACCAATACAATGTCTGAAATAAAAATGGAAGGAAACACTAGTGGAACATACTTCACTAGCTAAAGCCTACATCTAAGCTAGATAGTAACGGTAGACGTCCTCGAAAGCATGAGGGCCTACCAAGTCCAGATGAAAGCTCCACGTACGGATAGCTGTAACGTCAACTTGTAAGCTCTACCGTCCACCTGTGCCTGCACCTAAAAATATAGAGTTGTATGGGATTAGTACACACTTGTACTAAGTATGGGTATATGCAAGGACACACCAAGGACATGCATGTGTAAGAATAGCTCTTTCCTAACAACATGATTATGGAAAGTCAAGTCAGTGGACTTGCCAAATTGGGATTAGGAAAGTTAGTGAGCTTTCAAAATTGGATTAGGAAAGTTAGTGAGCTTTTCAAATTTGGATTAGGAAAGTCATGCCATGAGAGTAACATGCATCATCATACTTATCATATTGCACACATTACATACATCTGAGGTTCACGTATTTTTTAAACGTATGTTAGACTTATGGGTCTATACATACAAGCCATGAGGATTCATTCATAGTTCGTTAAGTGACTTATATCTTCCTAAGATTATGTAGTACAAGACTTATGCATCTTGTATGTATGCCGAGATCTCGAATTTGATCTAAGTAGATGGCATTATTCTTGAACATTTAATTCACGTATGATTTATGTATCAATAGGGAAATTTGGGCAAGGGAATCCGACTTCAAATCCCTTGGACAACACTTAGTAAATTTTCTTTCACCTAATTTTGGAGTTACATTTCGGCTTGGGGAACCCGATTTCGAATCCCCTCACTAACATTATTTTTCCTTTCTTTTTTTCCTCCCCTCACTTCACCTTAAGCGTTTTAATCATTAGGGGATCCGGGATCGAACCCCCATAGCATCATTCATTTATTTCTCTTTTTCGTAAGTTTTTCCCATGCTGGCCGAGAGGAGGTGGGTTCGAATCCAACTCCTCTCATTATTTTTTTTTAATTTCTCTCTTTGTCTCCACCTTCAGCCAAGAGGTGGTGGGTTCGAATCCCACTCCTCCCATTATTTTTGTTAAATTAAAATTTCCCTTTTACTCTCTTGTTTGGCCGAGAGGTTGTGGATTCGATCCCACACCTCTCATATTTTATTTTTTTTAGCTTTTATGTAGTGAGGTCTTGGGTTCAATTCCCACTGACCTCACATGTTTTAAATTTATTTTTAAACTTCTCAAACTTCAAGTATTCTGGTAGAAAACTCCATCACCAAGTGCTGGAAATTTTATTAAATTTTCTAGCCTTTATTTAACAACATTCATACGTTCGTTTTGTGGTATTTTCACAATTTGTTTAACGCGTTTTTAGGTGTAGATTCATTGTTGTTTTAGCTTAGATTTTTCCAGTTAAGATCAGCCACCTTACACTTCATTTAAACATCACAATTTACACACCTTATGCACAATAATTCCAATCATCAAACAAGCCATTTTAAGACTTCAAAACGGAGAACAACAACAAACATTTTACACATTGCACCACATACTTTTCGGTTGACATCATTGAACATGCTTGCTATTTCCAAACACAAAATCACAAAGAACATCATATTTCACACTTAGCTACCAGCAACCATACCAATAACATGATTTCTAACCTAATTTAGATTGAAATCAGAAGGAGACTAGGGATAAGGAATTCAACAATAAAGGGGACAGCCCTAGTTTCATACGTTGAATTTTGTAGAAAGAAATTTCTCTTGGAGAAAGGATTCCAAGATAGAAAACCAATACCTTATTTTGACGTTCAAACCTTGAACTTGCTGCCCAAACCTTCTCCAAAATTTTGTCTAAGTCCAAAAGCTTCAACACTAACTCGACGGAAAAAGTCCTCTCTTTGCCCAACGTTTTTGGTTATGTTTTGTATAAGTTTTTAACATGAAAGTTCTTCAAGTGTCAAGAACGTTTAGTTGCTGATCAGCTCTTGTGTTTTTGGCAGAGAGAACGTGAAAAAAGTGGAGAAACGTGAGAGAGAGTTAAAAGAGGTGAAGTAGTTTAGACTTAGTCAACTAGGAGACTTAGTCAAATAAAACACATTAATTAAATAATAAATAATAATTAATAATAAAAATATGATTTTCCTTTTTCTTAAACCAGCCATTAATTATTAATTTATTAAATTAATTCACCGATAAAAAAATCACATTAAATATTTGCTCCCACCTAGGTTCGAACCCGGGTGGAGCAAGATTTCGCCTCAAAGGCCAATTTTCGGCCCTCACTCCCCAAAATGCCCCTCCACCTTATTAATTAAATAATTAATTACATATTTAGGGTAATTACGATACTACCCTTAGCCTAGAAAAAGACCATTTTACTCCTAGACCTTCCAAACCTAAGATTTTCCCTTTTTAAGTCCGGCAAAGACTCATTCGAGTAAATCTTCGTATTCGAGAGCCCTACATGGTTGGACCCAACCTTTCCAAGCTCAACTAACTCCCCAAGTTAGTTGGCTTGGCTGTAGCAAGGGTTCCGAGGTTTGGTTCTACGCGCATCAATCCATGTGAACCCTTGTCTAATAATAGGAATTCTTGACACATTAAGCATTTCTTAACTTATCCATTTTTAGGGTTGTTACATAGTTCAATACTGCATTAAATGTATAATTGCCAAAATGGCACCAATACAATGTCTGAAATAAAAATGGAAGGAAACACTAGTGGAACATACTTCACTAGCTAAAGCCTACATCTAAGCTAGATAGTAACGGTAGACTTCCTCGAAAGCATGAGGGCCTACCAAGTCCGGATGAAAGCTCCACGTACGGATAGCTGCAACGTCAACTTGTAAGCTCTACCGTTCACCTGTGCCTGCACCTAAAAATATAGAGTTGTATGGGATTAGTACACACTTGTACTAAGTATGGGTATATGCAAGGACACACCAAGGACATGCATGTGTAAGAATAGCTCTTTCCTAACAACATGATTATGGAAAGTCAAGTCAGTGGACTTGCCAAATTGGGATTAGGAAAGTTAGTGAGCTTTCAAAATTCAATTAGGAAAGTTAGTGAGCTTTTCAAATTTGGATCTGGAAAGTCATGCCATGAGAGTAACATGCATCATCATACTTATCATATTGCACACATTACATACATCTGAGGTTCACGAATTTTTTAAACGTATGTTAGACTTATGGGTCTATACATACAAGCCATGAGGATTCATTCATAGTTCGTTAAGTGACTTATATCTTCCTAAGATTATGTAGTACAAGACTTATGCATCTTGTATGTATGCCGAGATCTCGATTTCGATCTAAGTAGGTGGCACTGTTCTTGAACATTTAATTCACGTATGACTTATGTATCAATACAGAATTTGGGCAAGGAAACTCGGTTTCAAAGCCCTTGGACAACATTTTACATTTTTTATTTATTTTATTTTTTAGTCCACATGACATTGGGACCCTAGATCGAGCCCCAACATCAACGTTTCTTTTTATTTCCTTTTCTTTAGAAACCCTCTCCCTTGGCCGAGGGGTTGTGGGTTCGAACCCCCACAACCTCCTTTTATTTTCCTATTTATTTTCCTTGCCTATTTCGCATTAACCATGAGGTTGTGGGATCAAACCCCCACAACCTCTCTTTATTTTTCTTTTACTCGTTTGGGACTGAGAGGTTGTAGGGTCGAACCCTCACAGCCTCCTTATTTTAATTTCTTTTAAATGTTAACTATTTCAGCGTTGGCAGTGAGGTTGTGGGATCGAACCCTCACAGCCTCACTTTATTTTCTTTTTATTTCTCCCTTTTCGCCTAGAGTTTGTGGGTTCGATTCCCACGCCTCACTTTTCTTTTTAATTCGACTTTCTTAACTTATGATTGAGAGGTTGTGGGTTCGAATCCACTCCTCTCATTTCTTAATTGTTTTTATATGCACTTCACTATACAGGCAGTACTCGAGATCGAGTCCCCCAACCCACATTCTTTTTTTCACGTTATTAAGGCAGATTCGCGGGTGAGGTCACAGGTTTGAATCCTGGTGGCCTCATCCCTTTAGACTCAAAAAAATTTCCAGATTTATTCATCATTATTTAGCCTAAACCAAACTTGTAAGTTTGCTGGAAATATAGTCCTTTTTTAAGCTCATTTTCACCAACACTTTCACTTGAACTTTTAGGGACATTCATAGATCATATATTACATTTTGGGGTGCATTTTTCATAAATTCTTTTAGCCAAAAGATTGGTACTCAAATTAGTCACACTTTCATATTAATGAACATCACGATTTACATAGGTTTATGCTCGTAAAATGACAACCATAACATTATCAAATTTGGAGCCTTAACCCGAGAACCTCATTCACTGTAACATACTTGCACACGCACACACTTGCACATAATTTCGAATATATGGTTGTCATTCATACGATTTCAAGTACACAAACATAATCATATTCATCACGAAAACATAACATACACCTAAATCTACTAGCAATCATACCCAACCTACGATTCATTGGGAGCTAGTGATAGGGGCATGCAAAGGGGAAACAATCCTAGTTTTTGGATGAATAATATGAACCTTAAGGGGTCTCTTGGGAAAGGGACCAAGAGAGAAGAAAACCCATACCTTTTTGACGTTAAACCCTTGACTTGCTTCCCAAAAACTTCACCCAAGAACACGTCTAAGCCTCCTCAATGTCAACTCCACTCGAATGACAACCTCCCTTAGCCTAGTGTGCGATTAACGTTGGTTTTCTTGTGATTTCGTGTGAGTTCTTCAAGTGTGAAGAACTTGGTTTATTTTTCTTCTTTTGTATCTTATTTTGGCAGAGAAATTTCGTGAGAAAGAAGAAGAGAGATTGAGCGTGAGAGTGGAGAGATAAACGTGAGAGAGTGGGAGTTGTAGGAGGCTTAAATTTGATTTTTATTTTATTTTAAATCAGATAAAGAATAATAATAATTAATTAATTACATTAATTCAGTAGCTTAAATAAAAATCACATTAATTCATTGCTTCCACCTAGGTTCGAACCCGGGTGGAGCAAGACTTCACTTCAAGAGCCCAATATCAGCCCTCTCTTCCCAAATTGCACCTGCACCTTATTAATAAAATAATTAATTATATATTTAGGGTAATTACGATACTACCCTTAGATAGGAAAAAGACCAATTTACCCCTAGACCCTTCAAACCTAAGATTTCCTCTTTTTAAGTCCGGTAAAGACTCCTTCAAGTAAATCTTCATATTCGAGAGCCCTACATGGTTGGACCCAACCTTTCCAAGCTCAAATAACTCACCAAGTTAGTTGGCTTGGCTGTAGCAAGGTTTCCGAGGTCTGGTTCTACACGCATCAATGCGTGTAAACCCTGGTCTAATCATAGGCATTCTTGATACATTAAGCATTACTTATCTTATCCATTTTTGGGGTTGTTACAATATCCATTAATCTTAATCAAGTTACAATACATGATAATATACTCATTATAACCCAAAGAAAACATGAACAACTCAATTCATAACATAAAATTCATAATTGAATGAAACCCATATGAAACTCAACTTTCGGAAAACCTTTGAAGGAGCCCTTTGAGGAAAGAAGTCTCAAAGGTGAATTAGAGCCCATACCTTAAGATTGGATAACCTTTTGATGGTGAATTTGTCCTTACTCAGCCCCCAATACACCTCCCAAGCTAACCTTCAATGGTGTCTTCCAATAGAGAGAGAAAGTAGAGAGAAGGAAGAGAGTTTATTTTGAGTGTTGTGTTTAGGCTAATGAGGGTTGGGGGTATTTATAGTGGGACTTAAATAAACTTAATTAGTTTCCCTTAATCCCCAATTACCCCTAAACCACTTAATTAATTAAATGATTTTAACATAAAATGTGTTGGGATTTAAAGACCCTCACCGACGGAACCCCGCTGATGGGACATCGGTGAGTCGACGACATCCCCTCCCTCTTTCCTGCACTCCGTCATGTTGAACAGAGATTGTGCATGCCAGGGTTCCTTAGAAATCAACTAAGTGTGGGTCGAAGGTGGCCTCGACGCCCCATCGAGCCACTGACGCCCCATCGACCGCCTTCTGTCCTGTGTAACAGTAGCTAGGTAAGCAGGAGCCTTCACATATCTTTATAAGTGTGGTATGATGGTGGCCTCGATGCCCCGTCGATCCACTAACGCCCCGTCAACCCCTTCATCGAGGCACACTGCCAGGCAGTGTTGTTTTCGTAGCTGCAAGTGTCCTCCTCAAGGGCCCTTGGTTGGTCCTTGGGGAGTCGTACTCGGACGTTTCAATCATGAAACATCCTTCACATGTGTTACACCTATTTCTACAAACTTTTGTTCGATTCTGAATCCTAAAACTAGTCAAACGGCTTAAGACACACTAGCCCCCTTATGAACCGACTTTCCGGACGCCCTGGACGTTCTTGGGTATTTTGGTTCTTAAACACCTTAACCACTCTATATACACCTAATTTGACTTAGAACAGTGATTTAGACCTCATGTATCCTAGGTTAACTTTTACAACATGTCTTGGTTTTTCGAAATGTTACATTATCCCCCCCTTAGGAACATTCGTCCCCGAATGACACTAAACACTCTTTAAAGGAAGGAATAGACTCAAGACTAGCAGCTCAACCAATTCACAATATCCAATTAGCATTAACCACATCATTTCAATAAGACAAACTTCAAAACTCAATTATTACACATAGGCTCTAAATTTCATCATGAAGTACCTCCTTCTCACAACACACATAAGCTCATCATTCATTACATAAGTCAATTAGCGCAAAGTTCATCTTATCAATATTATTCATATAATATCCACAAGGACTCACTATATCACTATACATGACTTAACTCAAATATGCAAGAAGCAAAACAAATTTTCAAGCTTCCAAGGTCAACTTACAGTGACTTCACTGTATTATCACTATGCAGTTTCTAAAATTTGAATTTTTTTTTTTGCAAAACTTCACCTAAAAATAAAGAAATCACAATTCCTAGCCATAATTATATTATTAGAAAGGGTGACTAACCTTACTAATCGAAAAGATGAGGATAACGGGTCTTCATGTCGGCCTCGGCCTCCCATGTTGCACCCTCAACTAGGTGGTTCTTCCATAACACTTTTACGAAAACCACCTCTTTGTTCCTCAACCTCTTCACTTGCCTATCAAGGATTTGAACCGGAACCTCCTCATAAGAGAGGTTATCCTTGACTCCAAGGCCTTCATTAGGAAGAATAGAGTCGGGATTCCCGACACACTTCTTCAACATAGAAACATGGAAAACCGCATGAACCAAAGCTAAATCATTAGGGAGTTTCAAGTGATAGAAAACCTTACCAACCCTTTCCAAAATCTCATAAGGGCCCACGTAATGGGGACTCAACTTTCCTTTCTTGCCAAATCTAACCACTCCCTTCATAGGTGAAATTTTCAAATACACCTTATCACCTTCTTCAAACTCTAACTCCCTTCTCCTATTGTCGGCATAGGACTTTTGTCAACTATAGGCTGTTTGCAACCGATTCCTTATGATATTTAGATTCTCCAAGGTCCTATAAATCAAATCGAGACAAGGAATCGATGGCTCACCAATTTCAAACCACCCTATAGGAGATCTACACCTCCTACTATAGAAGGCTTCATAGGGAGCCATGGAGATGGATGAATGAAAGCTATTATTATAGGCAAACTCCACCAACGGCAAGTGCTTATCCCAACTTCCTTTAAAATCAATAATGCAAGATATAAGCATATCCTCGAGGGTTTGAATAGTGCGTTCCTCTTGACCATCCATTTGAGAATGAAAAGCGGTACTCAATTTCACCTTAGTACCCAAACCTTCTTGAAATGACCTCCAAAATCTAGATGTGAATTGTGCACCCCGATCCAAAATGATGGATAACGAAATACCATGGCGACACACAATCTCATCTATGAAGATCTTTGCATAATCATTCGCCAATTACGTGGACTTGACAGGAATAAAATGGGCAGACTTAGTCAATCTATCAAAAATCACCCATATAGAATCATGTAACTTTTGAGTCTGAGGCAACCCTACCACAAAGTCCATATTAATGTCTTCCCACTTCCAAGTAGGAATTTGGATCTCTTGTAGTAAGACACCCGGTTTTGATGTTCCGCCTTCACTTGTTGGCAATTTGGACACTTAGCAACGAATTCCGCTATGTACTTCTTCAAGCCTTCCCACCAATATACCTCCCGAAGGTCATGGTACATCTTAGTTGAACCCGGATGAATGGAGTAGTGGGATCCATGGGCTTCCTCAAGGATTTGATCCCTCAACCCATTAACATCGGGAACACATAATTTCCCTTGGTACCTCAACACACCATCCCCCCTTAAGGAGAAAGACTCATTCAACTTGCCAAGAACCGATTCCTTCAACTTCATCAATAGGTGATAAAGGGGTTGCTTGGACTTCACCTCAAACACCAATGATGACTCGGAGCTATGATGAACCGAAGCACCACCATTTGGAGAACTTACAAATCGCACCCCCAATCTAGCCAACCTATGAACATCTTTCACTAGGTCTTTCTTGGCTTCATCCATATGCGACACACTACCCATGGTTATACGACTTAGGGTATCCGTAACCACATTGGCCTTGCCGCGATGATATAAGACACTCATATCATAATCTTTCAACAATTCTAACCACCTCCTTTGTTGGAGATTAAACTCTTTTTGAGTAAACACATGTTGGAGATTCTTATGATCGGTGAAAACATCAACATGGACACCATATAAGTAATGCCTCCATATTTTTAAAGCAAACACCACAGCCGCTAACTCAAGGTCATGAGTGGGATAGTTTCTTTCATGCACCTTCAGTTGCCTCAAGCATACTTAACAAAGAGATGGGTAGTACCCCGTTGTTCTCACTCATCATAGTTGTAACACTTCGAAAGTCTAAGACATGTTCTAGAGCCTAACATAGGTCTAAAAAGGTCTATACAATGTTTTAAGGTTATAAATAATGAATAGAAGTTATTTAGAAAGATTGTAAACCAAAACGTCAAAGAACGTCAATGATGTTCGGAAACTAGTTCAATGAGGTGCTAGTGTGACTTAGCCTATTTAACTAGATTTTAAGAGTAGGAAATTGATGAATTTTGGTGGTAGGGTGTCTAACATGTGTTAGAGTTAGTTTATAGTCGAAATGTATGGGTCAGAATACCCAAGGACCAACTAAGGGCCTTTGAGGAGGACCCTTCCATTTGGGTCAAAGGCGGCCTAAGGCAGTATGCGCCAACGACATGCCATCGACTGATCTTGTCCCAATTGATGGTGCGCCGATTGCCTCCGTCGATGTACACCAAGATTATTTGGCAAAGTATGAGATTTTACAAGTCTCTAAACTCAATGACGGACCAACCGGATGGTTGGTCCCATAGTCCATCGATTGATAAACAGGGCGTGACAAGGAGTCGTCTGTGACGGTTTGGTTTGGATGCTCGATTTTAAGTGACTTGACTTAATTAATTTAGGGTTTAGTTAATTAGTTAGGGGTTATGGGAGGTCTAATTAAGTTAATTATCAACTTATATAAAGATCCTAACCTAATTAGACTAACCTAACTCTCATAATTCCCATAACACAAACTCTCTTCCAATCACCAAAGTTTCTCCAAAGGTTGCTTCCAATTTATTCCAAAAGATGAGTTTTCATGTGGGTCTATTCAAATCTCGAAAGTGATCTTTCAATTGGATTTGTTTATGATTTCTTTTGGTTTTATTGAATAGATTATGATGAATTATTACTATATTACAATACTTATTGATGGATTGGTCTAGTTTGTAGAAGATGACCATTTCCCCTTCACCGGAGGTTGTGATCTTAAGTTGAATTGTGTAGTGTTTGTTCAATTGACTTGGTTATTGGTTGAATTACTATCCTATGATGTTATTGTGTCAATCATGAATAGATTGAGATTAATTGTACTCCTATCATTCTAGTTCTTGAGTAATTGATCTAGGTTGTGAAGTAGATTATGAGTTTGACCTAAGTCTCTAATCTTATGTTACGAACTAGTGATGAATTGATTTTTAGTGTTTCAATTGACTTCATTATTATTTTTGTTATCATTGTGTGATTATATTACACCCATTGTTGGGTTGAGTTTGAGGGTTGATGGTAAGACCTAGATGTTGGATTATGAAGGAGACTTGGTAAGTCTTGTGATCTCAACTCTTTACTTCAATTATGGTTACTTGTGATTAAGTGATGATGTTGTGTTGAAGTATACCTTATATTAGGATTGATAGGGTTTGTATCATGTTGAATTTAAATGTCTTAATTATGGTTTTTTGAGGTGATCGCTAAGATGTAAATTATATGAGAATTGTGATGACTTACCAATGTGCTTTATCATGAATGATTATGTAAATGTGCTAACCTCACATGTATGAATTATAAAGGAAGAAAAGTACTCATGAAATTCTTATTGAGCTATGATGATTATGATCATATAAGGTATAGATCCTATGACCTAAATTAAGCTATGATTGTTAATAAAGGCTTAAAGACATTTCAAAACGGGACTCTAGATTAGCAATGAGTGAACTAGAGTAAGGAGTGTCGCTTACAATAAAGGTACACTAGGATCACTAATGTACTCTTGAGATTGGAGACTATAATGCATGTATCATACAGAGGGTCCTAATTATGTCTCCTAGTTCATGAACTATGTTGCCCCCATAGAAAAACTAGCTAGTGGATCAACGTAGTTGCTAGATTCATGTTATGATATTAACTTGGCACGTAGTCCGCCTTCTTTCGGTGTAGGGTTCCATGACACCATATTCAACATTAGCTCATTTCGTATATGTTGGTTAAGGCAAGATGTTCCCAAAGGGTAAAATGAAGTAATGAATGAACTCTAACTAGGATGACCTAAGGGGTTTAGTTTATTCTACGTATGGGTATGGGACTCTACCTATACATTTCACAAGTTAGCCTTGAAGGGAGTCTTGGGAGGATGTCCTTATGTATGTATATACTTATAAATGTAAATGATGATAATGTGATGATCTTACATGTAAATGACACTATGTGATGTTGGTTACTCTTATGAACATGTAGTTGATCTCTATTGCTATAATATTATATTATGTACTCTTAATGATATCTTATTTGGAGTTGGACATTGGTTATGGTTCTTGCTAGGTTTACCTGATTAAGTAAGGTTATGGGTTTTGCTTAGTTATTGCACAAGTGGACTTAGTTAGAGTCATAAGTAATAATCTTACCTAGTTATAATGTGATGAACTCTTATTCATGCTTGTGATGTTATGACTTGATGATAGAGTTGTATTTGATTATGGGTTCAAGTATGTTGATATGCATCTGACTTGATTTGACTTAAGGTGGTTTGGTCTTGTATAGTACATGTTATTGACTTGATGAATATGCATTAATGACTTGTATTGGTTCTTGAATGTTCATAAGGCTTTCCAAATGTAAAATAGCATATTTTATATAAATGTCCCTTTTTATCATGATTTGACTCTATATGTGCATATGGTCTCATACTTACTAGTGTGATGTGCTAACCCCATTTTCCCCATTTTCCCTAACATTTTAGGTTCCGGTCGTTGAAGGGCTTTTGAGACGCCTTTGAAAAAGACTTAGAATTTCTCATCCAAGTTGGGTAGGTCCTCACTTTTCGATGGAAATGCCAACATCGAGCTTATGAATGTTGTCTTTGTTTTAAGACTCCTATGTTCTTTCTTTTCATTTGAGTAAGAAGCGTATAACTTATATGTGGCTTTATTACATTGATGTATGGGAAATGCTCAATTGATATACTCTTGTTTTAGATGGTTATGAGATGAGACACTATTTTAAGACTATGTTAAGTATCTTATATATCTATGTGCAATAAAAGTAGAAGACTATGTAATCTTCTTATACGAAGGGTCTATGTATACACGATATGCATCTATATTATGTCTATGTGAGAGGTCTATGTAAACCTCAAGATAGATAAAGAAACATTTTAAATTTTCCGCACTTTTGACTTGTGAATGTAATGATGTAAACTAAGAGGATAGTCTTAGTCCTCTCCGAGGACGCCGCCGCCGGTTACGTGTAGGGTGTACTCCCTGGATGTGACAAACTTGGTATCAGATAATGAGGTTTAATATCTTTAGAGTCGATGTCTCTCTCAACCACATCTATGTAAATTATTACTCATAATTGTGAAGCACGCCACACTTATGAATAAGAAACTATATGATGCTTAGGAAAATCTCACTTTCTTGGAAATCCAATATCGTGCGTCGAGAGTCTTGTACTCTATGTGACTTTATCATATAATCTTCTTAATGTGATTATAGTCAATGGATACTCGAAGGAACGCGACATGAAGAGTTGATGAAGAGATTGCCAATGCGGGAGCTCCTCCCCATGGTAATCAAGTCCCTCCTCTTGAAGAAGTTGATAATGATGACAAAGCTCCGGTTAATCCTCCACCTCTGACGGATAGTGACATAAGGGCTGCCTTTATCCAAATGTCCCATACCATTAATACACAGGCACAAGATGTCACTACTCAAGCAGAAGCCATGACGGCCCAAGCTAATCGGGAGGTAGTACCCCGAGGAAACCAACATGTTGGCACCATGGCCTCCCTTTTGAGAGATTTCACTAGAATGAAACCTCCTACTTTCTATGGGTCCAAGGTTTAGGAAGACCCCCAAGAGTTCATTGACGAAGTCTACAAGATTCTCTATGCTATGGGGTCGACTACTAGTGAGAAAGACGAGTTAGCCACTTACCAACTAAAGATGTGGCCCAAACATGGGACAATAAGCCTTTAAGGGGTGGACCGGTGACTTCGGAGACCTTTAAGAAGGATTTTATTTATCGGGTCTTTCCTAGATAGAAGAGGGAAGCCAAAGTGGAAGAATTCATCAACCTTCGTCAAGGAGGTATGAGTGTACTTAACTACTCTTTGATATTTACTAAATTGTCAAAGTATGCTCCTTCTTTGGTTTTCGGTCCTAGAGATGAAATGAGATGCTTTGTGACGGGAGTGTCGGATGACTTGAAAGAAGAATGTCATTCGGCTATGCTACATGACAATATGAACATTTCCTGTCTCATGTTTCATGCTCCACAAGTGAAAGAGACAAGTGTTAAGAGAAAGACTAGGGAAGCTCAAACGGCAAGGTCTTCTAATGGTGGTTCTTCAAGGGGTAGTCATGATATCCAAGACAACCCTAGGTTCAAAAAGAGGTCCATTAATCATGTTGCTTGCAAGTTCGCTAAGGCTCGTGATGATATGTTGTCTAACTCTAAGCCTCAAAAGGGAAGGGGCACTAGTTCACCAACTAAGAAGCCAACTTGTGAAAGGTGTGGCAAGAAGCATTATGGTGATTGCCTTAAAGGAACAGATAGTTGTTTTTGTTGTGGTAAAAGTGGGCACAAATTCTGAGATTTCTCAAACGTGAAGGGGCAAGACAAGGAGAGTGGAAAAGCAAATGGTTCGAATATGGAGGCTCCGAAGAATAATATCTTTTATGCACTCCGCTCTAGAGGTGAGCAAGAGACTTCTCCTGATGCGGTGACCGGTATGTTGAAAGCCTTTTCTATTAATGTATATGCTTTAATTTATCCTAGTGCTACCTTGTCATTTTTAACTCCTCTAGTAGCTAAAAGGTTTGACATTTTTCCCCATATCTTGAATGAACCTTTTATGGTGTCTACCCTGGTGGGTGAGTCGGTGGTTGCAAAAAGAGTATAGAAATTATCCTATAATGTTTCCCAATAGAGTTACTCATGTTGAACTAATAGAACTTGATATGTATGATTTTGATGTCATTTTGGGTATGGATTGGTTGAATGCTTTCTTTGCACCTATAGATTGTAGATTGAGGGTGGTGAAGTTTAACTTTCCAGATGATCCTGTTTTAGAATGGAAGGATGGAAATTCTATTCCTAGAGGTCGTATTATTTCTTCTTTGAAATCTTGTAGGATGATCTCTAAAGGGTAATTATACCATATAGTAAGGGTCCAAGATTTAGACTCTGAAAATGCCCCCATTGAATCGGTTCCCGTAGTGAGGGAATTTCCGGAAGTCTTCCCTAATAACCTTTCCAGTATTCCTCCTAAACGGGAAATTGATTTTGGTATCATTTGCTACCGGATACAAATTGCATTTCAATTCCTCCTTATCGGATTGCTCTGGCCAAATTGAAAGAGCTGAAGGCTCAACTCAAGGAATTGCTAGACAAGGGCTTTATTCGGCCTAGTATTTTTCCATGGGGTGCTCCGATATTATTTGTGAAGAAAGAGGATGGGTCCCTTAGAATGTGTATCGATTACCTTCAACTCAACAAAGTCACAATTAATAATAAGTATCATTTCCCTCGGATTGATGATTTATTTGATCAACTCCAAAGTGCGAGTTAATTTACAAAAATTGACTTGAGATTGGGATATCACCTACTTAGGGTGAGAGGTGAAGATATTCCCAAGACGGAATTTTGAACAAGATATGGTCACTATGAGTTTTTAGTAATGTCCTTTTGTCTCCTTATGCTCTGGCGGCATTTATGGATCTAATAAATAGGGTTTTTCAAAGTTACCTAGATTCATTTGTCATTGTCTTCATTGACGACATCTTGGTACATTCGAAAAATGAGAGTTAACACATAGATCATTTGAGGGTGGTGTTGCAAGTTCTTAAACACCAATTGTTTGACAAGTATAGAAAATATGAGTTTTGGTTAAGGTCGGTAGCGTTTCTTGGTCATATCATCTCTGGTGAAGGTGTAGAGGTTGATCCAAGGAAGACTAGGATATTAGAAGTTTCTTAGGTCTAGCCGGTTATTATAGAAGGTTTGTCGACGGGTTTGCGTCTCTTTATCCCCCCTTGACAAACTTGACCAAAAGAATTTGAGTGGTAGGAGGCATGTTAAAAGAGCTTTCAAATATTGGAGGATATACTTACTTTTTCTCCGATATTGACTCAACCGGAGGGTACTAAGGGTTTTATGGTTTATTTTGATGCATCCCGAGTTGGGTTGGGGTTTGTTCTTATGCAACATGGAAAAGTTATAGTCTATGCTTCTAGGCAATTCAAAGTTCATGAGAAGAATTATCTGACTGATGACCTTGAATTAGCGACCATGGTATTTGCCTTGAAAATATGGAGCCATTATCTTTATGGAGTTCATGTTTATGTGTATACAGATCATAAATGTCTCCAATATGTATTCACTCAAAATGAGTTGAATCTCCAGCAGCATATATGGTTAGAGTTGTAGAAATACTATGAAATGAGTGTTCTCTATCACCCCGGCAAGTCTAATGTGGTAGCGGATGCTTTAAGTCGATTGTCCATGGGAAGTGTGTCCTATGTGGAAGAATCCTATGTCGATTGTCCATGTGGTAGCGGATGCTTTAAGTCGATTTGAACTGTCTTGAGTTAATTAATTTAGGGGTTAGTTAATTAGTTAGGTGTTAAGGGAGGTCTAATTAAGTTAATTAACAACCTATATAAAGACCCTAACCTAATTAGACTAACCTAACTCTCATAATTCCCAAAACACAAACTCTCTTCCTTCTCTCTTCTTTCTCTCTCCCAAGTTGAAGAACACCATAGAAGACAAGGTCAAGGTGGTTTCTAGGGCTCCAATAACAAAAGTTTCTCCATCAATATTCATCAATCAACAATGTATGGGATTCCTTTCACCACCTTTGGGATCTCATTCCCCAAAGGGTTCCTTCAAATTGATTTCAAAAGATGAGTATTTATGTGGGTCTCTTCCAATCTCGAAATTTATCTTTCAATTGGATTTGTTGATTTATTTTGGTTTTATTGAATATATTATGATTAATTATGAATATATTACACTACATATTGATGGATTGGTCTAGTTTGTAGAAGATGACCTTTTCCCCTTAACCCTAGGTTCTTATCTTGAGTTGAACTGTCTAGTGTTGGTTCAATTGACTTGGTTATTGGTTGAATTACTAAGCTATGATGTTATTCTATCAATTTATGAATATATTGAGATGAATTGTACTCCTATCAAGCTATATAGTGAGTAATTAATCTAAGTTGTGAAGTAGATTATGAATTGACCAAATTCTCTAATTTTAAGTTATGAACTAGTGATGAATTGTTGTATAGTGTTTCAATTGACTTCATTATTATGTTGGTTACCATTTTGTGATGATATTACACCCATTTTTTGGGTTGAGTGTGAGGGTTTATGGTAAGACCTTGATGTTGGCTTATGAATGAGACTTGGTAAGTCTTGTGATCTCAACTCTTTACTTCAATTATGGTTACTTGTGATTAAGTGATGATGATGTGTTGAAGAAAACCTTATATTAGGATTAATAGGGTTGGTATGATGTTGAATAAAAATGTCTTGATTATGGTTTTGTGAGGTGTTGGCTAAGATGTAAATGTTATAAGGATGGTAATGACTTACCAATGTGCCTTATCATGAATGATTATGTAAATGTGCTAACCTCACATATATGAATTGTAATTAAAGGTAAGTACTCATGAAATTCTTATTGAGATATGATTATTATTATTATATAAGGCATAGACCCTATTACCTAAACTACGCTATGATTGTTAATAAAGGCTTAAAGATATTTCAAAACGGGACTCTAGCTTAGTACCAAGTGAACTAAAGTGAGGAGTGTCCCTTACCGCATAGGGAAGGTAGGATCACTAATGTACTCTTGAGATTGGAGACTATAATGGATGTAGCATAAAGAGGGTCCCAATTATATCTCCTTTTTCTTGAACTATGTTTCCTCTATATGAATACTAGCTAGGTGATCCACGTAGTTGCTAGGTTTATGTTATGGTACTACTTTGGCAAGTAGTCTGCCTTCTTTAGGTGTAGGGTTCCATGAAACCGGATTCCACATTAGCTCATGTGGTCTATGTCTGTTAAGGCAAGATGTTCCGAAAGAGTAAAATGAAGTAATGAATGAACTCTAACTAGGATGACCTAAGGGGTTTAGCTTAGCCTAGGTAGGGGTATGGGACTCTACCTATAAATTGCACAAGTTAGCCTTGAAGGTGGTCTTGGGAGGGTTTTCTTATGTATGTATACGCTTATAAATGTAAATGATGATAATGTGATGATCTTACATGTAAATGACACTATGTGATGTTGGTTACTCTTATGAACATTTAGTTGGTCTCTATTGCTAAAGTATGATATTATGTACTCTTAATGATATGTTATTTGGAGTTTGACATTGGTTATGGTTCTTGCTAGGTTTACTTGATTAAATATGGTTATGGGGCTTTTCTTAGTTATTGCACAAGTGGACTTAATGAGGGTCATGAGTAATGTTCTTGCTTTGTTATAATGTGATGAATTCTTATGCATGCTTGTGATGTAATGACTTGATGATATGATTATTGGTTCAAGTATGTTGATATGCATGTGACTTGATTTGACTTAAGGTGGATTGGTCTTGTATAGTACATGTTATTGACTTCATGAATATGCATTAATGACTTGTATTGGTTCTTGAATGTTCATAAGGCTTTCCAAATGTAAAATAGCATGTTTTAATGAAATGTCCCTTTTTATCATGATTTGACTCTATATGTGCATATGGTCTCATACTTAGTACATATGATGTGCTAACCCCATTTTTTCCCTTTTCCCAACATTTTAGGTTCCGGTCGTTTAAGGGATTTTGAGACGACTTTGAAAAAGACTTGGAATTTCTTAATCTTCCAAGTTGGGTAGGTCCTCACATTCTGAGGGCAATGCCAATATCGAGCTTATGAATGTTGCTTTATTTTTAAGACTCCTATGTTCTTTCTTTTCATTTGAGTATGAATTGTATAGCCTATATGTGGCTTTATTACATTGATATATGGGATATTCCCAATTGATATACTCTTGTTTTAGATGGTTATGAGTTGAGACACTCTTTTAAGACTATGTTAAGTATCTTATATATCAATGTGCAATAAAAGTTGAAGACTATGTAATCTTCTTATACGAAGGGTCTATGTATACTCGATATGAATCTATATTATGTGTATGCGTGAGGTCTATGTAAACCTCAAAATAGAAATAGAAAAGTTTTAAATTTTCCGCATTTTTAACTTATGAATGTTATGATGTAAACTAACAGGCTATTCATAGTCCTCTACGAGGAAGACGACGCCAGTTACATCTAGGGGGTTGTCCCCGGAAGTGACAGTAGTAGGCCATTTTATCCCATCCTACAAGATCATCACCTATCATTCTCATATTTAGCTTATATTTTATAGATATGAGGAAATTACCTCCTTGCCTTTTCATAAAGTCTCATTAGTAGTCACCTCTTGCCTTCATAAAGTCTAATGAGTAGTCGCATATTTCCTTGCTTATATGGTCATGGGTGTTCACCTCCATGTCCATCTTATGGAATAATAGGTATTCGCCTCAGTGCCCAATCATCATATGACCCAGGTATTCACCTCCACATCATTTAATTATAAGAGATCATTGGTATTCACATCCATAAATAACATTTGAGAAATGGGTAGTTGCCTCTTACTCTTCTTTTAAATCTATGGGAAATCACCTAATATCCTACTAATCTGGAGGTCATGGGTGATGACCACTTGCCTCATCAATTTTAGTCTTTATCCTAGATTCATTTTTGTTGACCACTCCTCTCAACCTATATTTATTTGATGTGAGAAAGCATTTCACATTATACATTCATACATATATAGAGTAGATCATGTGGGTAATTCCTTCCATAACAATTCAATCTACAATTCAACAATCTTCATATAGCTTTACTCTCAAAGCCTTAATAATCATCATTCATCATGTGTTCCTTAAGATCAATACATCTCTAATTATAAGCAATCATACAAGCTTCACTCTAAAAGCCCAACTAATTATACTTGATCATGCAAGCTCTATTATAATCTCCCTAATCATCATATACTTAGCATACATGCCTTGATATCAAGAAAACTCAATCCTCAATGCCTACAAGTAATAATTCATCATAAATACTTTTATTTCAAACGATTCATGTCTACATGCTTACTCTCAAGCAATTCATATCTGTTTACTCTAATCTCAAGCAATCTACAATGTATCTCATAAATCTTTGAAACTTACATCTAAATCCTCAATTTCCCACTTTATGGCATAAACTCTATCTATATCATATTTATTTTAGAATCATAGGTTAGGCATGAGTACATTTACCATCATACTAAAAACATGCAATTCTGTTATAACCAACCATAATCCACTCAAAAAAATCAAAACCCATAATGTTAGAAGAAACACTAATTTGATTAGGTGAATTATTCTTCAAAATTGAGGAAACTGTTCGGGCTCCATGGATAAAAGGATTTCATGGATGAATAAACCATCATACTTTGATTTCAAATCCTACCAAGCTTGGACGGATGGTATCTTGACTTGACCTATCTTGACCTTGGTTCACCACTTTAACACTCTGGAAATACTATGACCTAAGTTAGAGCCTAACCTTATGAATTATATCCTAAAAAGGGGTAATTACGATTCTTAAGTGTTGGGGAAATAATCAATGAAGTCTAGAGGGTTTAGAGACGACAAACAAAGAAAGAAAAAATTAGCAGAGTATTGGGGGAGTGGCTCCGCATCCCGAATCTACTCCAGCCAAGACCAAAAATTATCTTCGGAGCCCATCAAGGACCCTTCAGTCCCAAATTTTTATTTTGGAAAATTTCAGGAAAGACCTCTGTGATGCGGACTTGGTTCGCGATGATAATTCCTAAAATAAAATTCAAGTTCGACTTACTTAAAAGTTCCATCCAAGTAAGGGGTGTTTTGGCTATTTTAGGGGCTTAGTATATATTGAATTTAAGTTATTTTAAACCAATTTCACACCAAAAATAATCCCCAACTTAAAAACCCAATTGCTCAAAGCTCTCTCTACAGAATAAAAAACCTCTGTTGAAGGACCTTGAAGCTCTAAGAAGAGGATCAATTCTCAATGATTTCAACTCAATTTAGTGGATATGTCTACAATAAGGTATGGTTTCTTTCTCTCGTAGGATTTCTTTCCCCAAGAGGTCCCTCGAATGCTATTTTCAAAGTTCCCCAAAATCTAGTGTTTTTATCTACGCATGGGTCTTCTTTGAAAAATGAAATTTATGAATCAATTATGATTACTTAAGGTTTTTTAGGTGTATAATGATTGATAATTGTTGTTGTTCACTTGGAATTCCCTTTTACCCATGTTCTTCCACAATTTCATAAATCTTGGATTTGATATGGAGAATTGGTTGAAGATGATGAATATATCAATTGTTTATATTGAAGTTAGACATGTTATTGGTTAATGAATTACCTTATATTATTGTCATGACCGGAATCTAGACCCCAAACGAGATCGGCGTCGTTGACCTCTCAGAGGTCGCAAACAAGCCTCCATACGTCATCGTTACTTCATCTAGGTTAATTTTAATGGAAAATTTGAACTTTTTGTTACTTAACATTCATATATGACATTCTACTTAAACTCATAAACAATCACAATCAACCATCTAATATTAAGATCATCAAATGAAAGAAATAGTTCAATATTGCATTAAGTGTATACTTGCCAAAATGGCACCAATACAATGTCTGAAATAAGATGAGAAAGAAATGCTAGTGGAACATACTCCACTAACTCAAACCTATATCTAAGCTAGACTATAATAGGCAAGCGTCCTCGAAAGCATGAGGGCCTACCAAGTCCGGATGAAAGCTCCACATCCGGATAGCTGCAACGTCAACCTGTAAGCTCTAGCGTCCACCTGTGCCTGCACCTAACAATATAGATTTGTATGGGATTAGTACACACTTGTACTAAGTATGGGTATATGCAAGCACACACCAAGGACATGCATGAGTAAGAATAGCTCTTTCCTAACAACATGATTATGGAAAGTCAAGTCAGTGGACTTGCCAAATTGAGATTAGCAAAGTTAGTGAACTTTCCAAATTTGGATTAGGAAAGTCAGTGAGCTTTCCAAATTTGGATTAGAAAAGTCAGTGAACTTTCTAAATTTGGATTAGGAAAGTCATGCCATGAGAGTAACATGCATCATCATACTTATCATATTGCACACAACACATAACATCTTACACATAGCACAGATCATATTGCATATAGCACATAACATCTTTCATATCATTCATTCATATGCCATGAGACCTTGGAATCATGGACTTAACATTAAGACTTCCCAAAATGAGGGCTAAACATATGGGACCTCAACTAGGGAGTCTTCTTTAGCAAATGCAGAGTCTGCTTCATTCATTCATACGTACTTCATTTCATTCATTCATAAGCTAGTGTAAACACCAGCTATACCTAGGATGTAGTTTAAGACTCTCATCGGGTTTGCTGTGCAATGATCAAGAATAACCTAGTGTCATTACTTGAGTCTATCTCACCTCTTCATTATCCTATCCTAACACCTTAGGTATCGTTCATTTCATTATGTGCATCATTTGAGGTTGGCGTCATTCATTCACTTGGAACTCTAACTTTAACCGACATAGATCATGTGAGCATCATGAAATCCAGTGTCTCCCCCCACACCGAAAAGAGGTGGAATCACCGGCCAAAGTGACCCAAAACATGCTAGCGTACATCAGAATTGAACCCCGCCAGATCCCTATATTGGCAGTATAGGTTCGAAGACTAGGAGATATAAGGAGACCCACACCCGGCATACCGGACAGTCTCATCTCATGAGACTTACCTGAACCTCCGCCATTCCCGAAAGAAGGCATCACCGCTCATAGCTAGTCTATCAGGGCTCAGTATAAAGTTCCATTTCATTCAACTCATACGTCATGGATGCTGGCTTCTAGTATGAGGACATCATAGCTCAATAGATAATTTCTCATCTCATTATTAGTATTAAGTATACATTATTCTCAATACTTTCATTAGAGTGTTCTTAGAGACTGGTCTCTTCATTAACTTTACACTTTCATAGGTGAGTACCTTTTGGTAACATTTACTTAGGCTCTTTTGAGATTGCTCTCATCTTTCACATTTGCCTCTTATCATGTTGTCACCACATTCATTAACATTAGCACATTTGCTCTTTATAATTGCTCACCCCTTTTTTCGTGAATGTTCATTTCATCATATGCCAATGCACTTGGCCCTTTGTGTGTTTCACAGTCTTACTTAACCCTTCTAGGGTTTTATCATTTCATTACATAATATTCATTTCATCGTATGCCAATGCACTTGGCCATTTAGTGTGTTTTACACTCATACTTAACCCTTCTAGGGTTACATCATTTCATTACATACATCTGAGGTTCACTTATTTTTAAACGTATGCTAGACTTATGGGTCTATACATACAAGTCATGAGACTTCATTCATAGTTCGTTCAAGTCATTCATATCTTCCTACGATTATGTGGTACAAGACTTATGCATCTTGTATGTATTCCAAGATCTCGATTTCAATCTAAGTAGTCGACATTATTCTTGAACATTTAATTATCGTATGACTTATGTATCAATACGGAATTTGGTCTAGGGAACCCGATTTCGAATCCCTTGGACAACACTTACATTTTCCATTTATTTTATTTTGGTTCACACGGCTTGGGGACCCAAGATCGAGCCCCAACACCTTCATTTTATTTTTCCCTTAGTTTTTCTCTTCATTTTTCGCTCAATGGGATTGAGATGATATGGGATCGAACCCCCACAACCTCATTTTCTTTTCATTTATTTTCTTTAAACTCTCTCTCCCTTGGCCAAGGGGTTGTGGGTTCGAACCCCCACAGCCCCTTTTTTTTATTTTTTTATTTCTCCTTGACTATTTCGCATTGACCTTGAGGTTGTGGGATCAAACTCCCACAGACTCACTTTATTTTTATTTTATTTCTCCTTTACTTCCTAGAGGTCGTGGGTTCGATTCCCATGCCTCACATTTCTTTTCTTCTCTTCTCATTTTCTTTTAATTCTCCTTTACTGCATAGAGGTCGGGGGTTCGATTCCCACGCCTCACATTTCTTTTCTTTTCATTTTTTCTTAAGCTTGGCCAAGAAGTTGTGGATTCGAATCCCACTCCTCTCATTTCTTATTTCATACTTTATTTTCCAGCCAAGACCATGGTTCGAATCCCCTTCACCACATTTCTTTTTACTTCTTTATTTTCATGGTTTTTAACATGGTGAGGTCACGGGTTTAATCCTCCATGACCACTTGGTTTAATTCATTTTTCACAACATTTTGAAACCTCTTAACTTGACCGAAATTCATCACTTAAATCTGGAAATTGTTTTGGAAATTTTTCAGCATACTTTCATCAACATTTTTACGCAAATTCATATGGTATTTTGTAGATCATTTAATACGTTCTTAGGTGCATTTTTCATGGATTCGTTTAGCCAAGAGATTATCACTCAAATCAGCCACATTTCAACTCATATGAATATCACGATTTACATAAACATTTGTACATGAAATACAACCACAACATCACATTTTAAAGCCATAACCAGAGGCATATAGATACGGTTCACATTGCACACACACGTACACATAGTTTCGGAAAAACATCAACATAAGTCACATAATTCCGAACATACATATTAACACATTGTAAGGCCTCGAAAATGAGATAAGGTGTCTAGAGACTAACATATTAGTATTAATGTTATAAGGTCCTAAAATATCTTATTATGTGGTATAGAGTCAGTGTGCAAAGTTTGAAGTGATTTGGAAGTCGAACGTCAAGGGACGTCCAAGACGTTCGACGAATAGTCGCTTATGTGCCTCATGTGTGTATGCATGCCTAAATTGTATGAACTGAGTCTAATGAGTCTTGAAATGGTTTTAAATGATTTTTTTAATGTTATTGTATAAAGTTTTGTGAAGTTTGAAGGTCAAACGCCCAAGAACGTCCAAGGCGTTCGAAAGATAGCCCCTAAGACATTCATCGTATGCCATGTTGGGGTCAAGGCTGTTTGGACGTCTTGTAGATGCTTGTTTTGGATGAAATTTATGTGGAAGGTCTATAACATGTTAAGATTTGTAATCGTGTTGGAAACATCTGGGTACGACTTTTAAAGGTCCCCAAAAGAGGCCCCAAAATAAGGACCCCAAAGTTGCCTAGACACTGCCTGGGAAGTGTCCCTTGACGGACCCAATGACGGATCGTTGGTTCACCAACGGACCGTCAAGCAGGTCTCGTCAAAGGGGTCTTGCCTTGTTCAGGTCTTGAGCCAAGATTTTGGCTATGTCATGGGCGACGGAGGGCATGACGCCCCGTCATGCCCATGACGCCCCGTCGAGGCCTACGTCGCGGGTGCCTGCAGGTTTGGCTGCCTGTGTGCTGCCACTTAAAGGGGTGAATGGGAAACTCAGACCACGTCCTAACCTGACTATAATAGGTTTATTTAGTTAATTTTAGGTGTATATAAGTCTTTAAAAACGTGATAAACTCATTCATAAATCCTCTCACATGTTTAAAGCCTTTCCCCTCCAAAATATTCTCTCTAGAACCTCCATTGTTTTTGAAGCTCAAGAAAAGCTTGTAGATTGGATTCTCATGGGTTCTTCATCAAGTTTTATAGGTATTCATTAAGATTAAGGTATGGTGATCCTTCATCTCTAAGTAACCTTTCACTTGGAGAGTTCTTCTCAATGTTTTCAAAGAAAGTTTATGATCAAAGTTCTTCTTCTCCAATCTAGCCATGGGTTCTTTCTCAAAACGTTTTTAATGATTAAATAATGATGAATTGAAGTTAATACAATGGTTTTAATGTGTTTTCACTCCAATTGCATGATGAACCCATGTTCCTTCCAAAATTGGTTTAGCTCTTGCATGGGCTTTGTGATCTTGATTTGTTATCGATCAAATTATGATTTCCTTACGTTGAAGTGATTGTATATACTGTTATTTACATGAATTTATGTTTAATTGATGTTGAATGATCCATGAGGATCAATGTATGAAGATTTGAGCATGTTTAGCCTAGTTTCTATAGTTCACTGTAACATTGGCTTTCTTATGATCTAAAGTGAATTTCGATTAAGTTGTGGTTCTTGTAGCTACTGTTTTAGGTTAATACCATGGTTGAATTGTGTATATAAATCATGTATGACCAAAGTAGATAAGGCTTGGTTTGAATTAATCTAGATTCTTCTTGTCTATGAAGTTGTAACTTGTGATCTTGACGTTAGGTTAGTCGCTATAGGAATTGATTATGGTTAATGTCTATAGTTGCTGCCTATAATGAAATATGAGGATGAATTATATGTAATTAATACAATATGGGTCAATTCATGATAGGTTGAATATGATTAATCTATGTAAACTTACGTTCCATGAGAAAGTTAAGAATTTTACTGCTTTAGTTAAGTAAATGATAAAACATACCTGTTCTTTGCTCTTCCTTTTCCCAGTAGCATCTTTTGATTGTAGATACCTACTTAGTTTTCGTTACTGGCCTTTCTCAAAGAAGCTTTTTCGTTACAGAGATTTTCAAAGATGTTTTTTCCTTGTTGTGCTTTTTAGTAGAATCTCCATCAGTACCTTGCATAGGCACTTTATTTTCAAAACAAAGGAAAACAAATATAGTTTATTTACACTAACGTTTCTAAGCTCCTCTGATAGGGACACACCCTCCAGTGACACAACTGAACTTCCCAATTCTAATGAAGTTTGGAACATTGTAAGCCCTCCAACATAGTGACTTACCTGGTCTTTCAACCAGTAGTATGTCTTTAGCTTAATGATGTTTTTTCCTTGTGGTCCTGTTTGGTGAAATCTGCATCAGTGCCTTGTATAGGTATTTTATTTGCAACTTTCAGAAAACCTGCAGAATCTTGTGATGACAAAGCATTAGCCTTCATATAGTGTACGGTGCCTAATGGAAAGCTGAAGGCTTAGAAACAGAGAGTACATGGTGTGTAAAGAGGTAGAAAAAAGATTTGTAACACTAGAAGGCAACACCTTACATGTTTTGACAATCAGATGCAACACACATCAGAGTTTCAACAAGAAAGCTTGTTGTTCATCTCAACATTCATGATATATTTCCCGTTCAAGCATTCCATGATTGAGAAAATCATTTCAACATACTAGTTAGTGGCTTTTACCTAGAATAGCTAAATAAGAACCACCGCACTAGTCGTGCAAGCTGAGAAAACAATATAATACAAACTAACAACAAACAATCGTAGGAATCTGCACAAGCTGTCCATCAACACAAGGCACATCACCTACAAAATTCCAAAATGTCATCTTGTGTGAAGCAACCACTAATTTATGGGATTATGGATAGACAACGGATTACATGAACTTCATATGAATCAATGAAAAATATATCTGGTAGGCTTTGTATCACCTCGTGCACAACATAATGAAAAAAACAGAGAATTCTAAATCATCAAGACGAACAATTGAGACTAATGATTGACGTTTGAGACCTCAAGAACTTTATAATTTGAGCATTAAGAGTAGAGAATTGATAGAAACAGTCAAATGTAATGGAGCAATATCACCGTGAGAGAGTGAAATCATCTAGATTACAATAAACTAAAACTTGAATCATTTAGACGTAAGCTACTCGGAATGTTTAAAACAAATCCGCCTTTGCTTTCAATTATCTCCCTTTTCCTATTTCACTCATGATCGACATATAGCTGCTCGACAACACCTTTCTTGTATATAATAGCTCGATAATCTTCCACATTTGCTACTATAAGTATATGGCTATTTATCAGCATTGCATTAAGTGCATTTGACCCTACTTTTCCCAATTCGAATGTTATTTCCAGAATGTCTTTTTCTGTACTATGATAAGCTCTACGAGTTACATTCACAGTATCAGTCCAAACATCATGCTGCTCACAGATACATGTGATGTGAATAAGAAGAATGAGAGTATCTGAATAACAAAAATGAGAGCTAAGACCAGTATTCCTAGGGTTAACAAAAATCTCGTCTTCTCAATATTCCCATGGTTAACTTTGACGTACAATTTTTTTGCACTTTCTTCCCCTTCTTTAGAATTTCAGATATAACAACCGCAAAGTAATCAACTACTTATAAACACAAAACAAAAGTCCAATCAACTGACTGGTTTTAGTACTAGACGATTAGTAGAGAGTAAAAAGGAATCTCGGCTGTACGAAATTGGTACTTACGCTTCACGAAATCAGTTCTTCAACTTCCACTCTTCAGTTCTTCGATCTTCAGTTCCTCGATTGATCCCTATTTCGTCATCATCAGCTCTTCATCTATTCAAGAAAATTGGGTTTTGGAGAAGAAAATCAGCTCAACTCTTCCGTTTTTCAGCTCAACTCTTTAGTTCTTCAGCTTCATCTCTTCGATTTTCAGCTTCAAACTCTTCGATTTTACATTCTGGAGAAGAGAAATGGTATAATTTTCATATAGAAAAAAAGAGTAAAGTAGCGTGTTTTCTAATGTGTAGCATAGGTTCTAATTTTCAGCTAGGAAAGAAGACAAAGACTAAAGTTTTTATTAATGTTTTATTAATTATTTTTTTGGCCAATAAAAATGGGAGGGAGAGTTAAAAATGTTGGAGGGAATCTAATATTTTAGTGAAATATTTTAGGCCACACTTCTAATGTGTTGTTTTTTCCATTATAAAAATAGGACACTTTAAAAGTGTCCCCATATATATAAATAATTGTTGTCATTTATTTCATATTATGACAACACTTATAAAGTGTAGCCTATGCCATGAAAGAGTACACTTTACAAGTGTTGCCAATATTATTGTTGCCAAAAGTTAAAACTTTAGGCTACATTTTAAAAATATTTTAGGCAACACTTCTCAAGCGTTGCTCAGATTTAGTGTGGCCGTAGACCTAAAATGGTGTAGTGATCCTAACTAGGAGAACTTAAGGTAAGTTACTTAGGATAGGTGGAAGTAATGAACCCATCTAGACATTGCACAAGTGACTCCTTAGGAAGTCTTAGGAAGGTATCCTAATGCATATGATGATGTATGTGTCCTTTATGTATGATATTGTAGTCTTGGTTTGACTATGTTTATATTGTACTATACTTCTATGATGACTTGTGTTGTCTTGTGTAGATGCTATGTATGGCTTTTCTCTTGTCTTCCTAAGGTGATACATTGCACCAAGTATCCATAAAGGATTACTTCGGAGGCTAATGAATTAAGAGTAAGAGTTCACTGTAAATTGTACTTAAATTCTATATGTGCTTTTCTATGATGTTTGGCCTTTGATTGTATTGCTATGAAGTATGTGGATGATATAAATGCTATTGATAAAGGTTTTATGATGATTTACTCAAAATGGCATGAACTATGATTTCAAAGGAAATGTCCCTTTCAAATGCATGTTTTTGCATGGTTGCCATACTTAGTACATTCTTGTGCTAATCCCATTCTTCTTTACTTTTTACACAAAGTGTAGGTTATTGAATTCTTAAAGGAGATCTATGATTGAGGAGTTTGATAGGTGATTTCCCAAGCTCAAGGAAAGGAATCCTTAAGTTCAAGGATGTCCTACTAATGTCTTTAATGTAAAGTCTTCAAATATTGTATAGTCATGTAAGGTGTCGTATGGGCCGTGTCTCTAATGTATTCTAAAGTTATTGAGTCTAAGATGGCAAAGAGACTTAGAGTCTAAATATGTATTATGACTTATGTTTTATATATATATGATGTGATGTTTCTAGCATATGATGTGCTATGAAAAGTTTTAAATTTTCTGCCAAATTTACTATGTCAACGCAATGAATGATATGAGATGCTTGTCATAGCCTCCGAGAGGTCGACGACGCCGGTTACAATCCAAGGTTGTACCCTATCTTCTAGGGTATGCTTTTGGGTTATGACAAACTTGGTATCAGAGCATGAGGAGTCTCATATTGCCACGTCTAATAGAGTCTCGTAGCATTGGTGGTGAGTCGCGACACATCAAATGGTACGAGAGGCAATAGGACGATAGAGTTTCCCTTCTTCATCATTCTCATATCGTGCCATAGAACTTAATTTTATAAGATCTCTCTCTTATGTTTTCTTGTTCGGTAGTCTTTTAGATATGGTTGCTTGGATGAGATTGTTCTATGCTTGAGGGAGAAAAGGTGAGTTTAAATGCTTATCTTTGTTTTATGGTTTGAATGAGTATGTGTGAAGGTTTTCTTGTCCGGTAGTCTTTTAGATATGGTTGCTTGGATGAGATTGTTCTATGCTTGAGGGAGAAAAGGTGAGTTTAAATGCTTATCTTTGTTTTATGGTTTGAATGAGTATGTGTGAAGGTGACACTTGTCCTTATTTGATGATGTATATACTAACTAGGGCGACTTGAAGGGTTAATTAGACTTAGGTAGGGGTATGGGACTCTACCTATATCTTGCACTAGTTTGCCTTGATGGAGACCTTAGGAGGATAATACTATGTATGTGTACGATGATAAATGTGAATGTCTTTATGAGGTGATCCCTATATTTGTAATCATGTAAATAGCCTAGTGTGCTAAAGAATTGGAGTTATCCATGCATGAAGGCTATAGATGAATGGAGTATGGTGATAATTGTAGTTCTTGTTGGGTTACTTGGTTTAGTGAAGTTATGGAGCTTTACTTGATCATTGCACATGTTAACTCCATGAGGATTATGATTGGTTATCTTACCTTGTTATGTATGAAATATCTCTTATTTGATGATGTGATGCCAATTATGGCAATACATGAAGTCATTGTGAATTAGCATGTTATGTCAAATGATGTATGTCATGATATAGTTGAAGCATGCTAGAAGTTATGGTGGTTAAAGTGAATTGATCTCTTAGATTGTTGTATTCCTATATGGTTTTGTATGATGGTAGCCAAATATTAGGATTTGAAGTTGGATTGTTTAATAACTACCTATGGAAGTATGCTATCCTATGAATGTATGTGATTAAAAGTGTGCATTGTTTTCCTTTGTATATATGTGGTACTTGATGAGTTCCTAGTATAAATTGGAGTCTTTTGTAGAGACTTAAGTTGTAAAGACTAGGCAACTTATTGTATCATGTTTGTAGAACTTACTAAATTGCCATTTGATTTGATGTTGTTGAAAAATGTGTAGAATTTATGAATATGAACATGATAAGGAATGTGGAAAAGAATTTTTGCTATTTAGATTGAAGGATGAGAATCTTATGACATGATGAGTCGTAGAGTTTTTTCTAAACTCCTTGTTGTTAAATTGAATTAATGAAAATTCTCTCTAAAGTAGAAATCACTTTAAGTGATGAATATGAAGGTTGTGTAGTTAAGATCCTCTATATGTTGGGTTAAGTTTCTCTTAATTGGGTTTACCCTAAGTGGGGGATGGTGTTTGAGTAGTGAAATTGTAGAAATTGTCTACATTGTTCTTCTATTCTTACTTGAATTGAAAAATATGAATTCTTAGTATGCTTGTTTATGAAAATAGTCTTGCATAAAGTATGAATTGCATGATCTTTATATAATTGGTATGAATTGATTGACATCATCTTAGAGACATGGTGAATTTTCCAAAGAGCATGTAAAGAAGTTTTTGATAAAATCCATGTTTTCTCATGTTGACTTGCATTTCAATGTGCTAATTGTGAAGTTGACCTCATGAGGTAAGGCAAGGAACTTGGTAATAGTCACTTGTAGGGTAAATTCTTTAGCTTTGTAATGGGAGTTGAGTCTCTTTTACAATGAAATATGTTGACTCTCTTGAAAATTTAGTGATTTGATGATTTGTAATGCAAAATTGTAGGCTCATTCTTGAAAGGTGAAAGCATGTAAAGCTAAGAGTCCATGTGTATGCCTATGATTTGTGTTATTTTTCCAAAATGAGGCTTACTATAAGGGTGAGTATTATGTTAAGAAAAGAAATTGTGGAATGACTTCCTATTTTGTTGTGATGTACTTGGTGTGATTTGCCATTTAGATTTCACTAGGAAGAAAAAAATGTATGCATGTCTTGGCTTGAAAGTTGAGATTTCTTATTTTTTTAAAAATAAATTGAACTTGTGCTTTGCTAAAGGGTGTAAAGTTGTGTTCCTTTTTAAGGTTGGTGCATGAACTCCTATGTGATTATGTTACATAATATATGAACTTCTCTTGATGCATTGAAGTCCTTGATGTTATTAAAGAGTCCTAAGTGTCATTCGAGGACGAATGTTCCCAAGTGGGGGATATTGTAAGGCCTCGAAAATGAGATAAGGTGTCTAGAGCCTAACATATTTGTCTTAATGTTATAAGGTTCTAAAATGCCTTATTATGTGGTATAGAGTCAGTGTGCAAAGTTTGAAGTGATTTGGAAGTCGAACGTCAAGGGACGTCCATGACGTTCGACGAATAGTCGCTTATGTGCCTCAAGTGTGTATGCATGTATAAATTGTATTAACAGAGTCTAATGAGTCTTGAAATGATTTTAAATGATTTTTAATGTTATTGTATGAAGTTTCGTGAAGCTTGGAGGTTAAACGCCCAAGAACGTCCAAGGCGTTCGAAAGATAGCCCCTACGACGTTCATCGTATGTCATGTTGGGGTCAAGGTTGTTTGGACGTCTTGTAGATGTTTGTTTTGGATGAAATTTATGTGGAAGGTATATAACATGTTAAGGTTTGTAATCGCGTTGGAAACGCCTGGGTACGACTTCTAAAGGGCCCCACAAGAGGCCCCAAAAGAAGGACCCCAAAGCTGCCTAGACACTGCCTGGGCAGTGTCCCTTGACGGACCCAATGACGGATCGTTGGGCCACCAACGGACCGTCAAGAAGGTCTCGTCGAAGGGGGATTGACTTGGTCAGGTCTTGAGCCAAGATTTTGGCTAAGTCATGGGCGACGGAGGGCATGACGCCCCGTCATGCCCATGACGCCCCGTCATGCCCATGACGCCCCGTCGAGGTCTACGTCGGGGGTGCCTGCAAGTTTGGCTGCCTGCGTGCTGCCACTTAAAGGGGTGAATGGGAAATTCACCCCACGTCCTAACCTGACTATAATAGGTTTATTTAGTTAATTTTAGGTGTATATAAGTCTTTAAAAACGTGATCAACGCATTCATAAATCCTCTCACATGTTTAAAGCCTTTCCCCTCCAAAATATTCTCTCTAGAACCTCCATGGTTTTTGAAGCTCAAGAACATCTTGTAGATTGGATTCTCATGGGTTCTTTATCAAGTTTTATAGTTCTTCATGAAGATTAAGGTATGGTGATCCTTCATCTCTAAGTAACCTTTCACTTGGAGAGTTCTTCTCAATGTTTTCAAAGAAAGTTTATGATCAAAGTTCTTCTTCTCCAATCTGGCCATGGGTTCTTTATCAAAACGTTTTTAATGATTAAATCATGATGAATTGAAGTTAATACAATGGTTTTAATGTGTTATCACTCCAATTGCATGATGAACCCATGTTCCTTCAAAAATTGGTTTAGCTCTTGCATGGGCTTTGTGATCTTGACTTGTTATCGATCGAATTATAATTTCCTTACGTTGAAGTGATGTATATACTGTTATTTACATGAATTTATGTTTAATTGATGTTGAATGATCCATGAGGATCAATGTATGAAGATTTGAGCATGTTTAGCCTAGTTTCTATAGTTCACTGTAACATTAGCTTTCTTATGATCTAAAGTGAATTTCGATTAAGTTGTGGTTCTTGTAGCAACTGTTTTATGTTAATACCATGGTTGAATTGTGGATATAAATCATGTATGACCAAAGTAGAGAAGGCTTGGTTTGAATTAATCTAGGTTCTTCTTGTCTATGAAGTTGTAACTTGTGATCTTGACTTTAGGTTAGTCGCTATAGGAATTGATTATGGTTAATGTCTATAGCTGCTGCCTATAATGAAATATGAGGATGAATTATATGTAATTAATACAATATGGGTCAATTCATGATAGGTTGAATATGATTAATCTATGTAAAATTACGTTCCATGAACTCCCTATATGAAGTATGCTTGTATCGACCTTAATGGCAAATTGTAGTAGTGTCTCATCGAGATTATGATTTCATTAGCTACTGCCTTAGGGTGATATGATTCATGAAATATGACCTATAATCCATATGAGTGAAATTGATTAACGATCTATGTTCTTCTACTTTCCTAGTATGTGATGTATATGTTATGGTATAATCGTGTAGTGATTTGTACATGGTTTCTTATATGTTTAAAGTACATTTAGCTACTGCCATATATATGAATTATTGATAAACAAGGTGTATTGATCAATGAGGATAAAAGGTTGAGGAGTTGGTAAGAATGCCTATTTCCTCTACTCTTGTACTTCTCTATTCTTTATAGAAATGTTGATGAAGCCTTGTATGGCATTGTGTGGTATGGTCCACTTATGGTGGCGGTGTTTACTTTATTGTCATTATATATGTGTTGACCATGGCTTTGAAGGCAAATTGATGAACTTATGAACATGTGCTTAAGATGATACTATGAGAAGCTTATGCTTACTTTCCTATTCTAGTTGTGAATTAGGTTGTGTGGCTATTGTTTGAGCATGTGTATAATCATGTTAGGGTATTGTATAGGTGCTGCCATTAATGTGTTAAAGTGGTTAATAGCCTCTACCCATGTACCCCTTATATGAAAGTGTAAATACCTAAAGTTAGGAGTCTTGATTACATTGTATATATTGTCTTGTCTCCTATTCTAATATGTGTTGTGTGCTATGTGCTTGAAGTGTAATGTGGTTTAATAGGGTGGCTGACTTAATAAGTTATTTATAGTCATTATGTGATCATGTTGGTCAATATACACACACTCTCACTTACATGCATGATACAAGTAGTATAAGTCTTGTGTCTAAATGAAAGGTAGTTCTCATATTCACTAGTGTCTACTACTATGCATGTTAAGGTGATCTTCATGAATGTATGATGTGTATTCCCTACTAGGATGACTTGATAGGTGTACTAGTGTGGGCAAGGGTATGGGACCTTGTCTATGCATTGCACATGTGTATCTTGATAGGATAGTTCCTAGGTTTGGTTCTTATGCATATGAAGGATGATTATATGAACATGTTATGAATATGATATAATGAAGTATGAATGCGTATAGTGTCTTAGTAGGTTTATATGAAAGTATTGCTCATATAGTTATGCCTATAGACTTATGCATTGATATGTGAACATGTGTGACCTTATGTGTTATGTGAAAGGTTTGCTCACATCTAAGTATACACACACACACATGGATGATCTAGTTAGTGAGAAGAGGCCTTGCTAGGGGTGCCCAAGAATACTCCAAAAAACTAGATAGGTGCTTGAATATGCTATAAGCATATGAATGATGAATATCCTAAACCTATGTTTTATAAATAAAGGTAATAAAGGCTTTTCAATAAAGGGAATTTAGCTTAGCACCGAGTGAACTTGACATTGAGAGGTGTTGACTTTCCTTGGAGGAATATTCACCATTTGTCCCCTTATAGAGTGTTGACTTCCCTTAGAGGAATAATCACCTATGGACCCACATGAAGTGTTGACTTTCCTTGAGGAATATTCACTCACGTTTTCTCATGAGGTGAGGCCCCATTACCAAATGGTATATAGAGGGAATACCTATCTCTTAGTTCCATAAACTATGCTTGCCACATAGGATCTAGCAAAGTGATTTCACTTAGGATGCTAGAATGTATGTCACTGTTCTACCTTGGCTAGGTACGAACACCTTCCATTGGTGTAAGGCTCTACAACACCAAATTCCATGTTTAGCACTCATGGTCTTAGTGTCTGTTAAGGCTATGGTTTCCCTAAAGATAAAATGGACAATGGAAGTAATTGAATAGGATCCTAACTAGGAGGACTTAAGGTAAGTTACTTAGGATAGGTGGAAGTAATGAACCCATCTAGACATTGCACAAGTGACTCCTTAGGAAGTCTTAGGAAGGATTACTTAGGAGGCTATTGAATTAAAAGTAAGGGTTCACTGTAAATTGTACTTAAATTGTATATGTGCTTTTCTATGATGTTTGGCCTTTGATTGTTTTGCTATGAAGTATGTGGATGATATTAATGCTATTGATAAAGGTTTTATGATGATTTACTCAAAATGGCATGAACTATGATTTCAAAGGAAATGTCCCTTTCAAATGCATGTTTTCGCATGGTTGCCATACTTAGTACATTCTTGTGCTAATCCCATTCTTCTTTACTTTTTACACAAAGTGTAGGTTATTGAATGATTAAAGGAGATCTATGATTGAGGAGCTTGATAGGTGATTTACCAAGCTCAAGGAAAGGAATCCTTAAGTTCAAGGATGTCCTACTAATGTCTTTAATGTAAAGTCTTTAAATATTGTATAGTCCTGTAAGGTGTCGTATGGGCCGTGTCCCTAATGTATTCTAAAGTTATTGAGTCTAAGATGGCAAAGAGACTTAGAGTCTAAATATGTATTATGACTTATGTTTTATATATATATGATGTGATGTTTCTAGCATATGATGTGCTATGAAAATTTTTAAATTTTCCGCCAAATTTAGTATGTCAATGCAATGAATGATATGAGAGGCTTGTCTTAGACCTCCGAGAGGTCGACGACGCCGGTTACAATCCAAGGTTGTACCCTATCTTCTAGGGTATGCTTTTGGGTTGTGACACACATAATCATCACAGAAACATGTTTCATCCCTAGTTTTCTACCAGCAAACATAACCAACCTATGATTCAATGGGAGCTAGTGACAGGAACATGCAACGGGGAACAACCCTAGTTTTCGGAATAGATTCGTCTGAACCTTAGAGGTCTCTTGGGAAAGGGACCAAGAGAGAATAGAACCCATACCTTTTTGACGTTCAAACCTCGACTTGCTGCCCAAAGAAATCCTCAAAACACACGTCCAATACCAAAAGTTCAACACCAAACTCGACGGAAGACCTTCTCTTTGCCTACGTGATTGATTAACATTTGTTTTTGTTATATTTTCGTGGTGAGTTCTTCAAGTGTGAAGAAATTTAGTTTACCTACTACTTTTTGATGTTATTTTGGCAGAGAGAACGCGAATGAGAGTCATAGAGACGTTAGAGAGAGAGACGAGCGTGGGAGAGAAGAGTTTTCTTAGGCTTAGGAGTCTAGTTTAGGACTTAGTAAAATAAGCTTTTATTTAATTATTAAAAATCTGATTTACTTTTATTTTAAATCAGCTAATAAATAATAAATATAAATTAATTACATTAATTTATCAATTTAAATAAAAACAACTTTAATTCATTGCATCCACCAAGGTTCGAACCCGGGTGGAGCAGGACTTCACTTCAAGAGCCCATTTTCGGACCTCTCTCCCCAAATTGCCCCTCCACCTTATTAATTAAATAATTAATTATATGTTTGGGGTAATTACGATACTACCCTTAGCCTAGAAAAAGACTATTTTACCCCTAGACCCTCCAAAAGTATGATTTTCCCTTTTTAAATCTGGTAAAGACTCATTCGAGTAAATCTTCGTATTCGAGAGCCCTACATGATTGGACCCAGCCTTTCCAAGCTCAACTAACTCCCCAAGTTAGTTGGCTTAGCTGTAGCAAGGGTTCTGAGGTCTGGGTCTACGCTCATCAATCCGTGTGAACCCGGTCTAATCGTAGGCATTCTAGACACATTAAGCATTACTTATCATATTCATTTTTAGGGTTGTTCTATTATCCTCCCGTTAGGAATATTCATCCCCGAATGACACTACTAACTATCTAGCACAATGCCACTCATAACATAACATAATCATGATGCACAGTCAAGCAATAGCAACAAAGAATGGAGAGATAAGGAAACTTAGACTTAAGAGTAGGAAGTCTAACCTCAAGAGCTGAAAAGATGAGGTAGTGGGATCTCATATCGGCCTCAGCCTCCCAAGTAGCACCCTCAACAAGATGATTCATCCACAATACCTTTATTGTGGCAATCTCCTTGTTCCTCAGCCGCTTGACATGTCTATCTAGGATCTCAACAGGTACATCCTCGTAGGACAAGTCTTCATCGACCCCCAACCCTTCCACAAGTAGAATCGATGCTGGATCACCCAGGCACTTCTTTAACATAGACACATGAAAGACTGGATGTCTTTGGGATATCTTCACCCCTAACCTTAAGCTGATGATACCCTGAACGAAGATCAATCTTAACATACTTGAGACTTTACTCTTTGTAAATTTTTGTTTCACATTTACTGTGGATAATGAGTATTACTCAAGCTTATCTGAAGCTTCATATTTAAGATTGAGGAACTTCTTTCTCAATCGCACTTAACTTGATGCACCCCACAACTCATGCAACACAAAAATCATGTCCACGCTATACAAAAACAACAACGTGACATGCAAAGATGAATTCATTTTAACTCTAATTTATTCGAAAACTTACACTTACTACCCTGTTTCGATAGTCTATGGTAGTCTATTATTTATGAAGTAATCCATACCTAAGACATCTCCTTGAGCCAGTAAGTAGACAACTTAGCCTTCTCCTCTTCATCAATACTCATAGCAGGTTTTAGAACCTACTATGCACTCACCCATGCGAACAACCACTCTTATCAAACGTCTTTCGTTCACGCTGCGCATTTCTATCACTGCCCCTTCTTGGGAAGGCCAGATCTGGAGTTTGGCGCCTTAGACCACTTGGACATCATAATTCTTATGTGTATTCTTTTACGCGCACACACAAGAAGGAAGTTAGATATTTAGAATGACACAATGTGCAAAATCTCTAGATAGCACGATAAAGAGTTGAAGAATGGAAATTTTCCTACGCATCATGCAGTCTCTAATTGAGGATAGTGGTGCACTTCACTACCATGACTTAGAAACTACTCAATGTGGTTGATGTGAACTTATTATCCTCGGAATTAAACTTAGTGCTCTGATACCAACTTTGTCACGATCGGAATCTACACCCCAGACGTGACCGGCGTCGTCGACCTCTCAGAGGTCGCAGACAAGCCTACATACAACATCATTACTTCATCTAGGTTAATTTTAGCGGAAAATTTGACCTTTTGGTTACTTAACATTCATATAAGACATTCTACTTAAAATCATAAACGTTCACAATCAACCATCTAATATTAACATCATCAAATGGAAGAAATAGTTCAATACTGCATTAAGTGAATACCTGCCAAAATGGCACCAATACAATGTCTGAAATAAGATGAGAAAGAAATGCTAATGGAACATACTCCACTAACTCAAACCTATATCTAAGCTAGAATATAATGGGCAAGCGTCCTCGAAAGCATGAGGGCCTACCAAGTTCGGATGAAAGCTCCACGTCCGGATAGCTGCAACGTCAACATGTAAGCTCTAGCGTCCACCTGTGCCTGCACCTAAAAATATAGAGTAGTATGGGATGAGTACACACTTGTACTAAGTATGGGTATATTCAAGCACACACAAAGGATATGCATGAGTAAGAATAGCTCTTTCCTAACAACATTATTATGGAAAGTCAAGTCAGTGGACTTGCCAAATTGGGATTAGGAAAGTTAGTGAACTTTCCAAATTTGGATTAGGAAAGTCAGTTAGCTTTTCAAATTTGGATTAGGAAAGTCAGTGAACTTTCCAAATTTGTATTAGAAAAGTCATACAATGAGAGTAACATGCATCATCATACTTATCATATTGCACACAACACATAACATCTTACACATAGCACATATCATATTGCACATAGCACATAACATCTTTCACATCATTCATTTATATGCCATGAGACCTTGGAATCATGGACTTAACATTAAGACTTCCCAAAATGAGGGCTCAACATATGGGACCTCAACTAGGGAGTCTTCTTTAGCAAGCACAGAGTCTGCTTCATTCATTCATACGTACTTTATTTCATTAATTCATAAGCTAGTGTAAACACCAGCTATACCTAGGATGTAGTTTAAGACTCTCATCGGGTTTGCTGAGCAATGATCAAGAATAACCTAGTGTCATTACTTGAGTCTAGCTCACCTCTTGATTATCCTATCCTAACACCTTTGGTATCGTTCATTTCATTATGTGCATCATTTGAGACTGGCCTCATTCATTCATTTGGAAATTTAACTTTAACCGATATCGATCATATGAGCATCATGAAATCTAGTGTCTCCCCCCACACCGAAAAAAGGTGGAATCACCAGCCAAAGTGACCCAAAACATGCTAGCGTACATGGTAATTGAACCCCGCCAGATCCCTATATTGGTAGTATAGGTTTGAAGACTAGGATATATAAGGAGACCCACACCTGGCATGCCGGACAGTCTCATCTCATGTGATTTACCTGAACCTCCGCCCTTTCCGAAAGAAGGCATCACCGCTCATAGCTAGTCGATCGATGCTCAGTATAAAGTTCCATTTCATTCAACTCATACGTCATGGAAGCTGGCTTCTAGTATGAGGACATCATAGCTCAATAGATGATTTCTTATCTCATCATTAGTATTAAGTATACATTATTCTCAATACTTTCATTAGAGTGTTCATAGAGACTGGTCTCTTCATTAACTTTACAGTCTCATAGGTGAGTACGTTTTGGTAACATTTACTTAGGCTCTTTTGAGATTGCTCTCATCTTTCAAATTTGCCTCTTATCATGTTGTCACCACATTCATTAACATTAGCACATTTTCTCTTCATAATTACTCACCCTTTTTTACGTGAATGTTCATTTCATCATATGCCAATGCACTTAGCCATTTGTGTGTTTCACACTCTTACTTAACCCTTCTAGGGTTTCATCATTTCATTACATAACATGTAGTGTGTTTTACACTCATACTTAACCCTTCTAAGGTTACATCATTTCATTACATACAGCTTAGGTTCACTTATTTTTCAACGTATGCTAGACTTATGGGTCTATACATAAAAGCCATGAGGCTTCATTCATAGTTCGTTTAAGTGATTCATATCTTTCTAAGATTATGTGGTACAAGACCTATGCTTCTTGTATGTATGCCAAGATCTCGATTTTGATCTAAGTAGGAGGCATTATTCTTGAACATTTAATCCACATATGACTTATGTATCAATACGGAATTTTGTCAAGGGAACCCGATTTCGAATCCCTTGGACAACACTTACATTTTCTATTTATTTTATTTTGGTCCACACGGCTTGGGGACCCAAGATTGAGCCCCAACACCTTCATTTTATTTTTTCCCTTAGTTTTTCTCTTCATTTTTCGCTCAATCGGATTGAGAGGATATGGGATCGAACCCCCACAACCTCATTTTCTTTTCATTTCTTTTCTTTAAACTCTCTCTCCCTTGGCCAAGGGGTTGTGCGTTCGAACCCCCACAGCCCTTTTATTTTTTATTTATTTATCCTTGACTATTTCCCATTGACCATGAGGTTGTGGGATCAAACCCCCACAGACTCACTTTATTTTTATTTTATTTCTCCTTTACTGCCTTGAGGTCGTGGGTTCGATTCCCACGCCTCACATTTCTTTTCTTCTCATTTTCTTTTAATTCTACTTTACTGCCTAGAGGTCGGGGGTTCGATTCCCATGCCTCACATTTCTTTTCTTTTCATTTTTTCTTAAGTTTGGCCAAGAGGTTCTGGGTTCGAATCCGACTCCTCTCATTTCTTATTCTTATACGTTATTTTCCAGCCAAGACCATGGTTCGAATCCCCTTCACCACATTTCTTTTTACTTCTTTATTTTCATGGTTTTTAACGTGTTGAGGTCACGGGTTCAATGCTCCATGACCTCACTTGTTTTAATTCATTTTTCACAACATTTTGAAACCTCTTAACTTGACCGAAATTCATCACTTAAATCTGGAATTTGTTTTTGAAATTTTTTAACATACTTTCATCAACATTTATACGCAAATTCATAGGGTAATTCGTAGACCATTTATTACGTTCTTCGGTGCATTTTTCATGGATTCGTTTAGCTAAGAGATTATCACTCAAATCAGCCACATTTCAACTCATATGAACATCACGATTTACATAAACATTTGTACATGAAATACAACCACAACATCACATTTTAAAGCCTTAACCCGAGGCACATAGATACGGTTCACATTGCACACACATGTACACATAGTTTCAGAAAAACATCAACATAAGTCACATAATTCCGAACATACATATAAAAACATAATCATCACGAATACATGTTTCATCCCCAGTTTTCTACCAGCAAACATAACCAACCTATGATTCTATGGGAGCTAGTGACAGGGATATGCAACGGGGAACAACCCTAGTTTTCGGAATAGATTCGTCTGAACCTTAAGGGTCTCTTGGGAAAGGGACCAAGAGAGAAGAGAACCCATACCTTTTTGACGTTCAAACCTCGACTTGCTGCCCAAAGAACTCCTCCAAACACACGTCCAACACCAAAAGTTCAACACCAAACTCGACGGAAGACCTTCTCTTTGCCTACGTGATTGATTAACGTTTTTTTTCTTATATTTCCGTGGTGAGTTCTTCAAGTGTGAAGAACTTTGGTTTACCTACTGCTTTTTGAAGTTATTTTGGCAGAGAGAACGTGAATGAGAGTGATAGAGACGTGAGAGACAGAGATGAGCGTGGGAGAGAAGAGTTTTCTTAGGCTTAGGAGTCTAGTTTAGGACTTAGTCAAATAAGGTTTTATTTAATTATTAAAATTTAATTTCCTTTTATTTTAAAACTGCTAGCAATAATAAATATAAATTAATTACATTAATTTATCAACTTAAATAAAAACAACATTAATTCATTGCTTCCACCTAGGTTCGAACTCGGGTGGAGCAAGACTTCACTTCAAAAGCCCATTTTCGGCCCTCTCTCCCCAAATTGCCCTTCCACCTTATTAATAAAATAATTAATTATATATTTAGGGTAATTACGATACTACCCTTAGCCTGGAAAAAGACTATTTTACCCCTAGACACTCCAAAAGTATGATTTTCCCTTTTTAAGTCCGGTAAAGACTCATTCGAGTAAATCTTAGTATTTGAGAGCCCTACATGGTTGGACCCAACCTTTCAAAGCTCAAATAACTCCCCAAGTTAGTTGTCTTGGCTGTAGCAAGGATTCCGAGGTTTTGTTCTACGTGCATCAATCCGTGTGAACCCGGTCTAATCGTAGGCATTCGAGACACATTAAGCATTACTTATCATATTCATTATTAGGGTTGTTACATTATCCATCCCTTAGGAACATTCGTCCCCGAATGACACTATTAACTATCTAGCATAATGCCAGTCATAACATAACATAATCACTATGCACAGTCAAGCAATAGCAACAAAGAATGGAGAGATAAGGAAACTTAGACTTAAGAGTAGGAAGTCTAGCCTCAAGAGCTGAAAATATGAGGGTAGCGGGATCTCATATCGGCCTCAGCCTCCCACGTAGCACCCTCAACAAGATGATTCCTCCACAATACCTTCATTGTGGCAATCTCCTTGTTCCTCAGCCGCTTGATCTGTCTCTCTAAGATCTCAATAGGTACCTCCTCGTAGGACAGGTCTTCATCGACCCCCAACCCTTCCACAGGTAGAATCGATGCTGGATCACCAAGGCACTTCTTAACATAGAGACATGAAAGACTGGATGTCTTTGGGATATCTCCATCCCTAACCCTAGGCTGATGATACCCTGAACGAAGATCAATCTTAACATACTTGAGACTTTACTCTTTGTGAATGTCTGTTTCACATTTACTCTGGATAATGCATATTACTCAAGCTTATCTGAAGCTTCATATTTGAGATTGAGGAACTTCCTTCTCAATCGCACTTAACTTGATGCACCTCACAACTCATGCAACACAAAAATCATGTCCACGGTATACAGAAATAGCAACGTGACATGCAAACATGAATTCATTTTAACTCTAATTTATTCAGAAACTTACCCTTACTACCTTGTCTCGATAGTCTATGGTAGTCTAGCATTTATGAAGTAATCCATACCTAAGCCATCTCCTTGAGCTAGTAAGCAGCCAACTTAGCCTTCTCCTCTTCATCAATACTCATAGCAGGCTTTAGAACCTACCATGCACTCCCCTCCATGAGAACAACCACTCTTATCAAACGTCTTTCGTTCACGCTGCGTGTTTCTATCACTGCCTCTTCTTGGGAAGGCAAGATCTTGAGTCTGGCGCCTTAGACCACTTGAAAATCATAATTCTTGTGTGTTTTCTTCCACGCACGCACAAAAGAAGGAAGTTAGATACTTAGAATTACACAAAGTTTCAAATCTCTAGATAGCACGCTAAAGAGTAAAAGAAGGGAAATTTTTCTACACATCATGCAGTCTCTAATTGAGGATAGTGGTGCACTTTACTACAATGACATAGAAACTACTCAATCTGGTTGATTTGAACTTAATATCCTCGGAATTTAACCTAGTGCTCTGATACCAACTTTGTCACGACCGGAATCTATACCCTAGATGAGACCGGCGTTGTTGACCTCTCAGAGGTCGCAGACAAGCCTACATACGTCATCGTTACTTCATCTAGGTTAATTTTAGTGGAAAATTTGAACTTCTTGTTGCTTAACATTCATATAAGACATTCTATTTAAACTCATCAACGTTCACAATCAACCATCTAATATTAAGATCATCAAATCAAAGAAATAGTTCAATATTGTATTAAGTGTATACTTGCCAAAATGGCACCAATACAATGTCTGATATAAGATGAGAAAGAAACGCTAGTGGAAAATACTCCACTAACTAAAACCTTTATCTAAGCTAGAATATAATGGGCAAACGTCCTCAAAAGCATGAGGGCCTACCAAGTCCAGATGAAAGCTCCACGTCCGGATAGCTGAAACGTCAACCTGTAAGCTCTAGCGTCCACCTACACCTGCACCTAAAAATATAGAGTTGTATGGGATTAGTACACACTTGTACTGAGTATGGGTATATGCAAGCACACACCAAGGACATGCATGAGTAAGAATAGCTCTTTCCTAACAACATGATTATGGAAAGTCAAGTCAGAGGACTTGCTAAATTGGGATTAGGAAAGTTAGTGAACGTTTCAAATTTGGATTAGGAAAGTCAGTGAGCTTTCCAAATTTAGATTAGGAAAGTCAGTGAACTTTCCAAATTTGGATTAGGAAAGTCATACAATGAGAGTAACATGCATTATCATACTTATCATATTGCACACAACACATAACATCTTACACATAGCACATATCATATTGCACATAGCACATAAAATCTTTCAGATCATTCATTCATATGCCATGAGACCTTGGAATCATGGACTTAACATTAGGACTTCCCAAAATGAGGGCTCAACATATGGGACCTCAACTAGGGAGTCTTCTTTAGCAAACACAGAGTCTGCTTCATTCATTCATACGTACTTCATTTCATTCATTCATAAGCTAGTGTAAACACCAGCTATACCTAGGATGTAGTTTAAGAATCTCATCGGTTTTGCTGTGCAATGATCAAGAATAACCTAGTGTCATTACTTGAGTCTAGCTCACCTCTTGATTATCCTATCCTAACACCTTTGGTATCATTCATTTCATTATGTGCATCATTTGAGGCTGGCCTAATTCATTCATTGGGAACTTTAACTTTAACCGACATAGATCATGTGAGCATCATAAAATCCAATGTCTCCCCCCACACCGAAAAGAGGTGGAATCACCGGCCAAAGTGACCAAAAACATGCTAGAGTACATGGGAATTGAACCCCGCCAGATCCCTACATTGGCAATATAGGTTCGAAGACTAGGAGATATAATGAGACCCATACCCGGCATGCCGGACAGTCTCATCTCATGAGAGTTACGTGAACCTCCGCCCTTCCCGAAAGAAGGCATCACCACTCATAGCTAGTCTATCGGTGCTCAGTATAAAGTTCCATTTCATGAAACTCATACGTCATGGAAGCTGGCTTCTAGTATGAGGACATCATAGCTCAATAGATGATTTCTCATCTCATCATTAGTATTAAGTATACATTATTTTGAATACTTTCATTAGAGTGTTCATAGAGACTGTTTCTTCATTAACTTTACACTCTCATAGGTGAGTACATTTTGGTAACATTTACTTAGGCTCTTTTGAGATTGCTCTCATCTTTCACATTAGCCTCTTATCATGTTGTCACCACATTCATTAACATTAGCACATTTGCTCTTCATAATTACTCACCCCTTTTTACGTGAATGTTCATTTAATCATATGCCAATGCACTTTGCCATTTGTGTGTTTCACACTCTTGCTTAACCCTTCTAGGGTTTCATCATTTCATTACATAATATTCATTTCATGGTACGCCAATGCACTTGGACATTTAGTATGTTTTACACTCATACTTAACCCTTCTAGGGTTACATCATTTCATTACATACATCTTAGGTTCACTTATTTTTAAACGTATGATAGACTTATGGGTCTATACATACAAGCCATGAGGCTTCATTCATAGTTCGTTTAAGTGATTCATATCTTCCTAAGATTATGTGGTACAAGACTTATGCATCCTGTATGTATGCCAAGATCTCGATTTCGATCTAAGTAGGCGGCATTATTCTTGAACATTTAATTCACGTATGACTTATGTATCAATACGGAATTTGGGCAAGGGATCCCGATTTCGAATCCCTTGGACAACACTTACATTTTCCATTTATTTTATTTTGGTCCACACGGCTTGGGGACCCAAGGTCGAACCCCAAAACATTCATATTATTTTTCCCTTAGTTTTTCTCTTCATTTTTCGGTCACTGGGATTGAGATGATTTGGGATCGAACCCCCACAACCTCATTTTCTTTTAATTTCTTTTCTTTAAACTCTCTCTCCCTTGGCCAAGGGGTTATGGGGGTTCGAACCCCCACAACCCCTTTTATTTTTTTATTTATTTCTTGAAAAAAATCTAACATATAGTGTAGGGTTAGGTGGTTTTGAAAACCTTCTTAATTTCTTCCCCACCCACAAGGAACTATAAAGTTAAGCTAAGAACGAAAGAAAAAACCTAACACTATCTAAAATTTCATACCTTTGCTTTGACAACTACGAGTTTACTTGACTATTTCGCATTGACCATGAGGTTGTGGGATCAAACCCCCACAGCTCACTTTATTTTTATTTTATTTCTCCTTTACTGCCTAGAGTTCGTGGGTTCGATTCCCACGCCTCACATTTCTTTTCTTCTCATTTTCTTTTAATTCTCCTTTACTGCCTAGAGGTCGTGGGTTCGATTCCCACGCCTCACTTTTCTTTTCTTTTCATTTTTTCTTAAGCTTGGCCAAGAGGTTGTGGGTTCGAATCCCACTCCTCTCATGTCTTATTTTCATAATTTATTTTCCAGCCAAGACCATGGTTCGAATCCCCTTCAGAACATTTCTTTTTACTTCTTTATTTTCATGGTTTTTAACATGGTGAGGTCACTGGTTCAATCCTCCATGACCTCACTTGTTTTAATTCATTTGTCACAACATTTTGAAACCTCTTAACTTGACCGAAATTCATCACTCAAATCTCAATTTTTTTTTTGAAATATTTGAGCATACTTTCATCAACATTTATACGCAAATTCATAGGGTAATTCGTATATCATTTAATACGTTCTTAGGTGCATTTTCATGGATTCGTTTAGCCAAGATTTTATCACTCAAATCAGCCACATTTCAACTCATATGAACATCACGATTTACATAAACATTTGTACATGAAATACAACCACAACATCACATTTTAAAGCCTTAACCCGAGGCACATAGATACGGTTCACATTGCACACACACGTACACAGAGTTTCGGAAAAACATCAACATAATTCACATAATTCCGAACATACATATAAACACATAATCATCACGAAAACACGTTTCATCCCTAGTTTTCTACCAGTAAACATGACCAACCTATGATTCAAAGGGAGATAGTGACAGGGACATGCAACGGGGAACAACCCTAGTTTTCAGAATAGATTCGTCTGAACCTTAGAGGTCTCTTGGGAAAGGGACCAAGAGATAAGAGAACCCATACCTTTTTGACGTTCAAACCTCGACTTGCTGCCCAAAGAACTCCTCCAAACACACGTCCAACACCAAAAGTTCAACACCAAACTCGACGGAAGACCATCTCTTTGCCTACATGATTGATTAACGTTTGTTTTTCTTATATTTTCGTGGTGAGTTCTTCAAGTGTGAAGAACTTTGGTTTACCTACTGTTTTTTGAAGTTAGTTTAACAGAGAGAACATGAATTAGAGTGATAGAGACGTGATAGAGAGAGATGAGCGTGGGAGAGGAGTTTTCTTAGGCTTAGGAGTCTAGTTTAGAACTTAGTCAAATAAGGTTTTATTTAATTATTAAAATTTGATTTCCTTTTATTTTAAATCTGCTAATAAATAATAAATATAAATTAATTACATTAATTTATTAACTTAAATAAAAACAACATTAATTCATTGCTTCCACCTACGTTCAAACCCGGGTGGAGCAAGACTTCACTTCAAGAGCCCATTTTCGGCCCTCTCTCCCCAAATTGCCCCTCCACCTTATTAATTAAATAATTAATTATATATTTAGTGTAATTACAATACTACCCTTAGCCTAGAAAAAGACCATTTTACCCCTAGACCCTCCAAAACTATGATTTTCCCTTTTTAAGTCCGGTAAAGACTCATTCGAGTAAATCTTCGTATTCGAGATCCCTACATGGTTGGACCCAACCTTTCCAATCTCAAATAACTCCCCAAGTTATTTGGCTTGGCTGTAGCAAGGTTTCCGAGGTCTTGTTCTACGGGCATCAATCCGTGTGAACTCGGTCTAATCGTAGGCATTCTAGACACATTAAGCATTACTTATTATATTAATTTTTAGGGTTGTTACATCTATATACTATAATCGCATGCAACCTAAAATATATCTCATCAAACCTAAAAGATTACAAGTAAATCCTCAATTTCCCCCTTCATGGGGTAAAACCTATCTTTATCAAATTCACATTAGAATCATAGGTTAGGCATGAAGTCATGTACAATCATACTAAAAACATGTAATTCTATCATAGACAATCATAAAAAACCATAATCCACTCAATTGGATCATAACCCATAACATTAGAAAAAACATTAATTTGACTTGGGGAATTATTCTTCTATATTGGGAAAATCATAGGTCTCCATAGATGAATAAACCGTCATACCTAGATCGCAAAGAGAAAAAATCTTAGAATAATGGATACTTAACTTGACCTAGCTTGACCCTCCTATTTTTCAATTTTTTGGACAGAGAATTATTTGATATAGGAACTCATTTTTTTTTGGTGAGTTTGAGAGAATGATTTGATGACTTAATTTAGGGTTTTAAAGTACTTATATAGGTGGTCTAGGCTAGGATAAAATGACACAACTTAATTATAATTAAAAAGGACCATAACTTTTGTGTCCTTAAAATAACCATCCATTAAAACACCACGAGACCACGTTGAAGAGATGTGAATGGACCTATTGTCCTTCCTGGTCAAGATGGTTTTATTGGAGAGACTTCTTGGCCACTTATAATTCTCAAGCGTGGGTCCATGGTGTCCATTAACGGGGCTCACCTCTGGTGCATGGACCACACCACGTGTTATTCCCCGAGCTACCCCCAAGATGCTTACATGGGTCCTAGGATCACAAGTGACCTTAACCTAAACCTGCTAGCATAAGCACGAGCATACTAAAGATAAACTATGCAAATAAACTATGTGGAAGATAAATAATAAAAGATACTGACTTCGCATGTGTAATTAAAAAGCTAATGAAATACATAGCTAGAGTTGTGAAATTCATGTAATAAATTGAGTAATAACATAATAATATGATTATTAACATATACCTAAATAATTCATGATACCTGGTGAAATTCTAGACAACCTAGGTCTATTTATAATAAGGGAATCAAGGAAATCACTGAATTATAGGGACCTAATGGATGAAATGAATCCACTAGTAAAATCTGACATACCTATTGACAAATTCCAAAGAGAAATCTGTCAATTTCGGCGCTGGAAATGATAAAGTTTTGTCGCGTTATTCAACAAGGTTTCTTGACCTCTTTTATCCTCCAACCCTCTAATTTCTCTAAGTTTGATTAATGATTAGACTTAGGTAAGTCGTAATTATATTTCTAGGCTAAAACTGAACAAAACCGAAAATATATTATTAAAATATGAGGATTAGAATTCTAGCAAAATAGCAAAATAATAAAATAATCGTGACTTAAAGTCGTAGACGGGCTGACTACGACAACCTTCATAGTGAAATGAAGCATGGATAGTGAATTTTGTCCTAGTCTTCACTTTATTTAGGAACTAGTCCTCTGTTTCATAAGACCTTACTACGACCCATTTGTAGGACCACAGACCGTGAAGGTCCCCGTGGTCCTCACTTGGGATGAGGTCTGGAGGCTCATGTCTCGGAGTCTACTTGTTAGACTTCACGGACGCCCCTATGACCTATGTGAGGGACCACCGACCATGAAGATACCCACGGTGTTAACTTTGATTGAGGGTCTAAGAGACTGGCGAGGGGTTACTATCTTGCCTTTAAGGGCGACACCATGTCCTGACCTCAATACCACGAACAGTAAAGGTGCCTAATGTAAAACCCTGTAACCTAGATAGACCAGAATTCAGATTTTCCAGAAGTCGAGGTGCCTTCTACGGAGGCCACCTACGTACCGTAGTTAGTACCATAGTCCTTGGACCAGGTCCATTAATCTTGGTCCACAAACAATGGACCGTTTCTTGATCTTTGTCCTCATAACCCATTCTCTGAATCAAACTAGGAAGTAACAGGACGGACCGTAGATTGTACCACGGTCCATGGAACAGGTCGGTCGATCTTATTCCTAATAACCCATTCTCTCAATCAAACTACAGAGGAATAGGACGAACCGTATATAGGACCACGGTCCGTTGACCTGTTCCATCAATCTTTGTCCATAGACGATGGCCAGGACCTACGAACCGTAGTTAGCACCACAGTTTGTGGACCAGGTCTGTCTGTCACTCTGACAGTAGTTAATTTAGGGGTATTTTAGTCTTTTCCTATTTTGTTTAATCCCTAAGCTATGCCGTCTAGACCCTCAATTATGAGGCTTTAGTAATTTTAATCCTAGAAACATAACTAAAACTTACCTAAGTCAAATCATCAATCAAAATATGGAAAATTAGAAGAAAGAGTGGAGAAAAAGGTCAATAACCCTAGTTCAAGAACGCATTAAGGTTCCATCAGCTCCAGCCCAAAAATCTACAGATTTCTCTATGGAATTCATAACCAGGTATGTGATATTTCACTAGTGGGTTCCTTTTACCCATTAGATCCCTAGTTTTCATTCAAATCCTTGAATCCTTTATCATGATTAGACCTAGGGTTTCTAGAACTTCAACAGAATATCATGAATTAGTTAGTTATATGTTCTAAATCAGATTACCATTTTATTACTCTAATTATCGCATGAATTTCAAATCCATATCTATATATTTCTTTAGTTCTTGAATTACACATGCTAGATCAGATATTTTAGTTATTTAAGATATATGTGCCTTAGTTATTAATGCATAAATATGAGGTTAATCGTTACATTCTCAGTTTGCATGTTCAGTTATGAGGTATCTAGTATATACAAAAATTCAGTAATAATGTCTTAATCACTGAATTCGTTGGGAGTATCTTAATATCGAGTCAGATTAGGGTTCACCGTTGACAAATAGTCCCAGAACTACTAGGCACGTAGGTTGTAAGTCCCCTTTATGGGAATTAGTTTAGTAATCATGCAAACATGCCTTTGTACCTAAGGTAGGGTATATTAGATCCTCTCGATGTGGCATATACATCAGATTCCACATTTAGCTCATGTGGTTTTATTATCGGTTATTGGTAGCTTCCACAGTTAAGTCAAACTCTATTGCATTGACCATATTTAGATCAGTTTTTATTCAGTCACATTCATTTTAAATTTGGTTATTGCATACAGTTACCTCAGTATTAAGTATATCATGTCCAGAATATTATACTTGCTTTGGTGCTTGTTAAGTTATGTTTATTTCAGCTTTATTCTATCCTTCATACTCAGTAACTATCAAGTACTGGCGCATCCGTGCGCTACATCTTCTCGTGATGTAGATTTAGGTTCTCAGCATCCAGATCATGCTTAGATCGGTTCCCCATCTCCAGTTCAGCAGAATCAATGGTGAGTCCTCATTCTCCGAGGAAAACAGTCATGAGTTTCTGTCCCAACAATTCTAGTAAGTTAGAGGCTATTTTCAAACATAGTTAGTTTCAGCTTAGTATTGAGTTAATAAATTCTTTGTATTAAACTCATCTGTTTTCATATATCTCAGTTATAGCATATAGGTATTCCCCATCCTTTCATTTTAATTATGATTTCTCTTCCACATCAGTTTATTATATTTTGTATGATCATGATTATTCCAGCATGGTTAGCTTGGGATCGCTTGTGGTACTAGGTCCCGTGTCCGCGTTTCAGGAGCAGCTCGAGGCGTGACAAACATTGTATCATAGCACTAGGTTTAAGTGTCCTAGGATGTTTGTAAAGCCGCACTAAGTAGAATCCTTTTCATGGGTGTGAAGTGCACCACATCTAATGAGAGGGAGGCTAGGAAGTGTTAAAGGAAAACTTCACTTCCTTGTTTTTCTTATCGTGTGTATGGTATGATTTAATTCCATTCTAACTCGATGTTCTATGCTTCAGATCATGCCTCCTCGTAGAGCTAAATCTAGAAATACGGATGCCAGAAATGCGAATGCAGCTCCTCTAGTCCCAAATCAGGAAGTCTCCAATGCGGAGTTTAGGAACACCATTCAGATGTTGGCTTAGAGTGTGGCCAAACAGAACAATCAGCGGGTTCAAGATCAGGTGAATAAAAATTGTGGATCAACATCACCAAGAATTTGTGACTTTGTTAGGATGAATCCACATGAGTTCTTAGGATCGCATATTAGTGAGGATCCCCAAATTTCATAGATATGATCAAAAAGATATTTGATGTGATGCGGGTCACTTGGAATGATCGGGTTGAGTTGGCATCATACCAGCTGAACGATGTGTCTCATATTTGGTATACTCAGTACAAGGAAAATAAGGGTACAAATGTAGCTCCTATTTCTTGGGATTGCTTTAATGAGACCTTTCTTGACAGGTTTTTCCCAATAGAGTTGACATAAGCAAAGGCTCATGAATTCAATAACTTAAGGTAGGGAAACATGACGGTCCAAGAGTATGTGCTCCAGTTTAACCACCTCTCCAGGTATGCTCCTCACATGGTTGCTAAATCTAGGGCTCAGATGATTAAGTTCTTGTATGGAGTGTCAGATTTGGTGAAAACGGAGTGCAGAAATGCTATGTTACTGGCAGATATGAAAATGTCTAGGTGTTTGACTCATGCTCAACAGGTTGAGGGTGATAATATTAGAGAACAAGCCAAGGATAATAAGAATGCTAGGATTGGTAACTATGACTACTCTTAAAAGAAATCGGGTGGTGGAAATCACTTGCACAGTCAACAAAAATTTTCAATCCCAACCCCTTCATCAGCTAGTGTTCCATCGTCCAAGAACAAGTATGATCACAAGGTTTTGGCGCCAGGTTCTAAGTCTCAGGGAAGTGTTTCAGGAACCAACACTTAACCCACTTGACCTAATTGTAGTAAGAACCATCCAGGCGAGTGCCTCACAGGAAAGGAAGGATTCTTTGGGTGCGCTCATTGTGGTCACAAGTTGAGGGATTTTCCTTTTAAAAGATTTCAAAGAGGTGGAAATGGTAAAGCTCAGTCTACAACATCAACAACACCAGCAAGTCGCCTGACTCAGTAGTGTAACTCATCTGATACAATTGGCGGTCAGCGCCAGAATAGGTTGTATGCTCTTTAGGCTCGCCAGGATTAGGAAAGTTCTCTTGATATAGTCACTAGCACGTTACAAGTCTTGGACCTTGATATTTATTCATTGTTAGATTCAGGGGCTACTCTTTCTTTTGTAACTCGTTACATAGCAGTCCAACTCAGTGTCAGTCTAAAAAATCTCTCTGAACCTTTCTCAGTCTCTACTCTAGTCGGTGACCCGTAATAGCTATACGGGTATGCAGAAATTGCCCTATCACAGTCTCTTAGAAAGTCAACTCAGCAGACCTTGTAGAGTTAGAAATGGTAGACTTCGATGTCATTCTAGTCATGGATTGGTTACATTCATATTATGCCTCAGTCGATTGCAGAACTAGTATTGTTCGCTTTTAGTTTCCAAACGAACCAATCTTAGAATGAAATGGTAGTAGCTTAGCACCTATGGGACGATACATTTCTTACCTTAAGGCTAGAAACATGATTTCTAAGGGTTATGTCTATCATCTAGTTTAGGTTAAGCATTCTATATCTGAAACTGTGACTCTTTAGTGAGTTCAAGTAGTCAGTGAGTTTCCATAAGTGTTTCCAGAAGATTTTCCCGGGGTTCTTCCGAAAGGGAAATAGACTTTGGAATTGATCTCCTTCCAGATACCCAGCCTATTTCTATTCTTCCTTACAGAATGGCTCCAGCAGAGCATAAGTAATTTAAAGAGCAGGTGAAAGACTTTCTAGATAAAGGCTTCATCAGACCAAGTATTTCTCCATGGGTTGCACTAGTGTTGTTCGGAAAAAAGTAAGATGATTCTCTATGAATATGCATTGACTATAGAAAGTTAAACAAGTTCACAATCAACAACAGGTATCCCATCCCCATGATTGATGACTTGTTTTACCAAATTCAAGGTGCTAGACATTTCTTGAAGATAGGCCTCAGAACAAGTTATTATCAGCTTAGAGTTAGAGATAGGGACATTTTGAAAACAACCTTAAGGACTCGGTATGGTCATTATGAATTTGTAATTATGTCATTTGGACTAACCAATGCTCCTGCAACTTTAATGGATTTGATAAATAGAGTGTTCAAATAGTACTTGGACTTGCTCGTTATCATCTTTATTGATGATATCCTCATTTATTATAGGAATGAGGAAGAACATGCAAGTCATTTGAGAGTTGTTCTGTAGACTCTCAAATATCGCTAGTTATTTCCTTAGTTTAGAAAATTTGAGTTCTGGTTGGAATTCGTTGCTTTCTTTTGTCATTTGGTATCTAGCGAGCGGATCCGAATGGATTCGATGAAGATAGAAGCAGTGAAACAATGGCCCAGACCTACCTCTGCTACATATGTTAGAAGTTTCGTAGGTCTAGAGGATTATTACAGAAGGTTTTTGGAAGATTTTCATCCATACCCTCACCATTGACTAGGTTGACTCAGAAGATGGTGAAATTTCAATGGTCCGATTATTGTGAGAAAAGCTTTGCATAATTGAAAACTAGATTGACTACTGCTCCTTTCTTGACTCTACTAAAGGGTTCAGATGGTTGTGTGATCTATTGTGATGCATCCAGAGTTGGCCTAGGTTGTGTGTTGATGAAGAGAGATAAGGTTATAGATTATGCTTCTAGACAACTTAAGGTACATGAGAAAAATTATCCAACTCATGACTTCGAACTTGCAGCAGTGGTGTTTGCACTCCATATTTGGAGGCACTACTTGTATTGTGGTCATGTAGATGTGTTCACTGACCATAAGAGCCTTCAATATGTGTTTACCCATAAAGAGTTGAATCTTCACTAGAGGAGATGGATTGAGTTTCTTAAGGATTATGACATGAGTGTGCATTATCATCCTGGTATGGCGAATGTAGTAGCAGATGCTCTTAGAAGATTATCTATGGGTAGTGTATCCTATATTATGGAAGAAAGGAAGGAACTAGTAAAGGATGTTCACAGGATTGCTCGTTTGGGAGTTCGCCTTATGAGCATATAAGAGAGTGGTGTAACAGTTCAGAATGGGGAAGAATCTCCTTTCGTAGTGGAGGTTAAGGAAAAGTAAGACAGTGATCCAATCTTGCTTGAACTTAGGGGTGCAGTCCATAATCAGAGAGTGGAGGTTTTCTCCCAAGGGAGATATGGTGTACTTTGCTACCAAGGTAGATTGCGTGTTCCAGATGTTGGCAAGTTGAGACAATATATTCTTGTAGAATCCCATAAATCTAGATATTCTATTCATCTAGGTGCCACTAAGATGTATTGCAATCTTCGGTAAGTCTATTGGTGGAATGACATGAAGAGGGATATAGCAGATTTTGTGAGTAAGTGCCCCAATTACCAGCAAGTCAAGGTAGAACCTCAAAAACCAAGAGGTATGACTCAAGAGAACAACATTCCTACTTGGAAGTAGGAAGTGATCAATATAGATTTCATTACAGGGTGACCTCGTACTTGCACACAACATGACTCCATTTTGGTGATAGTTTATAGGATAACTAAGTCTTCTCACTTTTTGGCGGTCAAGATTACCGATTCGGCGGAGGACTATGCCATGTTTTACATTAATGAGGTAGTGAGGTTTCATGGGGTTCATTTGTCTATCATCTAAGATAGAGGTCCTCAGTTTATCTCTCATTTCTCGAAGACATTTCATAGGGGTCTTGGTACTCAGGTTAATCTTACAATAGAATTTCATCCGCCAACGGATGGACAAGCGTCGTCCAGGTGGCATATGAGTTAGAGTTGCAAGCCGAAATAGCAGCAGTGCATCCAGTCTTCCACATCTCGATCTTGAAGAATTGTGTTGATAATCTAGCCTCTACATTTCCATTAGACAGTGTGGCAGTAAAGGTTAGTCTTTATAATAAGGATGTACCAGTTGAGATTCTTGACCATCAGGTTAGAAGGTTGAGAAACAAAGAATTCTCTTCAGTCAAAGTTTTGTGGATGAGTCAGTCCATAGAGGGAGTTACTTGGGAAGTAGAAGCAGACATGAAAGCCAAGTATCATCACCTCTTCCCTTCTGATTCCACTCAAGCTTGAGGTAATAGTTCATCTTCAGTTTTCAGTCATTCATGCATGAATTCAGCCATAGAATCATGTCCCCTCAGTTTGTACTTGCATTTTCAGTGGATTTGCATGTTCTTGGAACTCAACTCAGTCCACAGTGTTTAGTTGTAGGGATTGTATGCCTCTTCCTACATATCATCTGGTGTGGTCTTTATTGGAGGACGAATGTCCTCAAGGGGGAGATACTGTAACAACCCGTACCATAGATAGACAAAAATTCTTATTTTCTAGAAGTGCAGGTGCCATCTACGGACCGTAGGTAGGATTATGGTCCGTGGAACATGTCCGTCGATCATTGTCCACAAACGACGGCCTGGACCTACAGACCATAGGTCGGACCATAGTCCGTGGACCTGGTCCATCGTTTTTGGTCCTTAGAATCCATTCTTTGAATCAAACTACAGAGGAACAGGACATACTGTAGGTTCGACCATGGTCCGTGGACCAGGTCCGTTGATCATAGTCCTGAGAACCCATTCTCTGCATCAAACTATGGAGGAAAATGATGAATACTAGATAGGAACACGGTACAAGGAACAATTCTGTTGATTTTGGTCCACAAACGATGGCCAAGACCTACGAACCATAGTTAGGACAACTATCTGTGGATCAGGTCCATCAGTCACTCCGACAACAGTTAATTTAGGGGTCTTTTGGTCTTTTCCTATTTCGTTTATTCCATAAGATACATTGTTTAGACCCTAAATTATGAGGTTTTAGTTAGTTTAATCCTAAAAACATAATTAAAACATAACTAAGTCAAATCATTAATCAAAACATAGAAAATTAGAAGTAAGAGAGGAGAAAAAGGTCAAGAACCCTAGTTCAAGAGCGCAACAAGCTTCCATCAGCTCCAGCCCCACAATCTAAAGATTTCTCTATGGAATTCATCACCAGGTATGTGATATTTCACTAATGGGTTCCCTTCACCCATTAGATCCATAGTTTTCAGTCAGATCGTTGATTCCCTTATAATTATTAGACCTAGGGTTTATAGAACATCAATAGAATATCATGAATTAGTTAGTTATATGTTCGAAATAAGATTGCCATGTTATTACTTAGATTATCACATGAATTTAAGAACTGTAGCTATGTATTTCTTTAGTTCTTGAATTACACATGGTAGGTGAAATATTTGAGTTACTTCAGATATACATGCCTCAGTTATTAATGCATAATTATCAGGTTAATTGTTGAATTCTCAGTTTTCCTGTTTAGTTTTGATCTATCCTCTCGCAGGGTATATTGGGTATATTGGGTCCTCTCAATTTAGTGGGCATCGGTTTAGTGATCATGCGAGCATGTCTTTATACCTCTCGCAGGGTATATTGGGTCCTCTCGATGGGGCGTATACATCGGACTCCACATTTAGATCTTGTGGTTTTATTATTGGTTATTAGTAGCTCCCACAACTAAGTCAACTCTATTGCATTGACCATAGCTATAGATCAGTTAGTATTCAGTCTTATCAGTTATAAAATTGGTTATTGCATCCAGTTACCTCAACATTCAGTATATCATGTTCAAAATATTATACTTGCTTTTGTACTTGTTCAGTTATGTTTTATTTTAGCTTTACACTATCCTACATGCTCAGTAACTATCATGTACTGACGCATATATGTGCTACTTCTCGTGATGTAGGTTCAGGTTTTCTTCATCCAAAACACGCTTAGATTGGTTCGCTATCTTTAGTTCAGCAGAATTAACGTTGAGTCCTCATTCTCCGATGACAACATTCATTAGTTTCTTTCCAATATTTTTAGTCATTTAGTTTAAGTTTTTGCTAGATTTAACTGGGGTGTGTCCCAACATTTCTAGTCAGTTAGAGGCTATTTTTAGGCATAGTTAGTTTCTCCTTAGTATTGAGTTAATAACTTCTTTGTATTAAACTCATCTGTTTTCATATATCTCAGTTATAGCATATGGGTATTCCCCATCCTTTCATTTTAATTATGATTTAGCTTCTGCATAAGTTTACTATCTTTAGTATGCTTATGATCATGCCAGCAGGGTTAGCTTGGGATCACTTTTGGTCCTACGTCCCGTGTTCGCGTCTCGGGGGTAGCTCGGGTCGTGAAACCCGTGGTAAGATGCTTGGGTGTGGTTAATTCCATGTCATGATCACTGGAAAGTCGACATAACATGGACCTTATCCAGTCTGTCAACCCTGTAGTTGTACTACTTTGAGTAATTTCTGCAACTTTTTAAATTATCTCCCCATCGGGATCATTCGTTCTCAAATGATGACTTAACTAGCTGCAATTAAGGGAAAGAGTTGGATACCGTACCACTAAACACTAAAAACTAAATTTTTGACTGAACTGAGCTCCAAGAACATGTAACTACGCTGAAAATGCAAGTACAAATTGAAGGAACATAATGCTAAGACTCATATAACACATGAATGACTGAAAATTTGAAGAGGAACTATTAACTCAAGTTGTATTAGAATTGGAAGGAAAGAGGTAAGGGTACTTGGACTTCATGACTCCTTCTTCTTCCAAAATATCTCCCTCTACGGACTGACTCCTTCCCAAGAGACTTTTTTGTTTCTCAACCTTCTAAGCTAATGCTCAAGAATCTCAACTGGTACGTCCTCATAAGAAAGACTGTATTTCACTTCCACACTCCTTAGTGGCATTACGGATACTGATAACCCAAACACTTTTTCAATAGTGAAATGTGAAAGACTAGATGCACTCTGCTGATTCTGCTGGCATCTCTAACTCTTAAGACACTTTATGAATCCTTTTAAAAGTCTTGTAATGGGCTACATATCTGGGACCGAGTTTCCCTTTCTTACCAAATATCATCACCCCTTTCATAGATTAAATTTTCATGAAAACCAAATCGTCAATTTGGAAATCTAGTTCCCTTCTCCTTACATCTACATAAGACTTCTAGCGACTTCGGGTTATCTTAAGTCTATATCTAATTAGTTTAACTTTCTCCATATCATAATAGGCTAAATCAGACCCTATCAAGGCTACTTCACCTACTTTAAACAAACTAACAGAGTATCTACATCTACACCCATACAATGCCTCATAAAGAGCGGTCAATATACTGTAATGGTTACTATTTTTAGGCGAACTCTATAAGAGGAAATGTGATCATGCCAACTACACTTGAAGTTGATCACACAAGCTCTCAACATGCCCGCTAAGGTCTGAATTGTACACTCTGCCTCACCATTCGACTCTGGATGAAATGTTGTGATAAGTTTAACCTCACTACCAAGACCTTTTAGAAATGACTTCTAGAAATGAGAGTTAAATCTAGCACCTCTATCTGAGATGATAGACAAAAGAACCCCAAGAAACCTGGCTATCTTATTAATGTAAAGGTTGGCATAGTCCTCCATTGAATCTGTAGTCTTGATCACTAAAAAGCGAGGAGACTCAATGACTTTACATCGCTTTTCAAACCATTCCACCAATAGACTTCCCACAAATTGCGGTACATCTTAGAAGCGCCTGGAAGAATAGAATACCTAGAATTATTGGCTTCTGCAAGAATATCCTTTCTCAAGTCCCCAACAATGGGAACACATAGTCGACCTTCATATCAAAGCATTCCATCTCCCATTTGGGAGAATACCTGAACTCTTTGTTGATGGATTGCATTCTTTAGTTCGAGAAACATTGACTCACTATTTTTCTTTTGTTTAACCTCCACTAGAAATGAAAATTTAGATCCATTTTGAACTGTCACACCACCATCCGATATGCTTATGAAATGAACTCCTAAACGATCAAGCTTGTAAAAATCCTATGGTAACTCTTTTCTTTAACATTCAACATGTGCTACACTACCCATAGATAGTATGCTAAGGAAATATTCTACTACATTTACCTTACCAGGATGGCAATGCACACTCATGTCGTAATCCTTGAGGAACTCAAGCCATCTTCTCTTGCAAAGATTCAACTCTATGTAGGTAAACACATATTAAAGGCTCTCATGGTTTGTGAACAAATCTACATGAACATTATACAAGTAGTGTCTCCAAATCTTAGGTGCAAACATCAGTGTTTGCAAGCTCGAGGTCATGAGATGGATAATTCTTCTCATGCACCTTAATATGTCTGGAAGAATAACATATAACCTTACCTAGTTTTCAGTCCTGTAATGCTTTTCTCACAATCATTTGACCACTGAAACTTTACCTTTCCGGAGTCAACTAAGACAATGGAGAGGCTATGGACCAAAATCCTTTTGAGAACCTTCTGTAATAACTTTCTATTCCTAAAAAACTTCAGATATTTCTAAGAGAGGTAGTTCTTGGCCATTTTTTCACTGTTTTTATTTTCCAGGAATCGACTCAAATCCCTTTGTTGGATACTATATGGCCAATCAAAGCTACGGACTATAACCAATACTCACACTTGCTGAAATTAGAAAATAATTGACAATCTTTGATAGTTTGCAGGACAAACCTCAAATAACTCATATGTTTTTCCTCCTTTCTAGATTAAAAAAGGATATCATCAATGAAGACAATAACGAAGAAGTCCAAATACTGCGTGAACACTCAGTTCATAGAATCCATGAAAGTTGCAGGAGCATTGGTTAGTCCAAATGATATTACTACAACTTAATAACGAGCATACAAAGTTCAGAAGGTTGTCTTCGCATTTTCACTATCTCTGACTTTGATTTGATGATAACCCGATCTTAGGTCTATATTTTAGAATAACTAGTACCATGAAGTTGGTCAAATAAGTTGTAACACTCCGAAAGTTCCATGACTTCGTCTAAAGCTTTGCCTATTAAATAATGGTTAGAATTATGTTTCAAAACCTACATTAATGTATTAAAATCAATTATAAAATGTTAGATCTTAAATGACAAAGAAAGACCTTGACGTCCAGAAACTAGCTAAATTGAACTAGTAGATGTCCCTATGTTTGGTGAAGGTTTGGGAGTGACAAATGAAGTCCAAAACTTGTAAAAAGACATTAAATAGGTATAATATAGTATAAAGGGTCTAAACGTCCAGTAATGACTCTGCAAAGACCACCCAAAGGTTCCTTGAGGAGGACCCAAAAATTGGCGAGCAAGCTTCCAAAGAAACTTGCGACAACCAAGATGTGAAACCCATTGTACGTCACAAACCCAGTACCTGCTAGGCAAAATTTTCCTCACAACACGGGGCTTTCACGAGGCTCACTTTCTCAAACCGGATTTTCAAAAAAATAATAGAAATTGGCCCTGCTATGCGCATCCACATCATAGATTCGTTGGCATCGTTTTTAATTCAATTTAACTTCACAAAAAGACCCAATTAAGTGAGCGTGTTTTGTATAATTTAGGGAACGAGTTTATATTGGTTTTAGGTCAGTTTTAAGTCACTTCTATGCACTCAAAATCAGATTTACCAAATCAATCTCATCTCTCTCAAAACACTCTCTCTACTCAACCGCAATTAAAGAGCATTCCAAGCTTGGAGAAGAAGGTCAAGTTCTCAACTTTTCTTATCAAGATTCGTGGATTGAATCTACATTAAGGTAAGGGTTCTTCACTCTTGGTATTTTTAACCCAAGAGGTCCTTCAAAGTGATTTCAAAACAATTCAATTGCTAGGGTTTTCACTCTACCATTGGGTTTTCCTCCAATACTCTGAATTTATACTTATTGTGATAAACTATGATTTTCTATGGCTAATTATGTATTGTTGGGTAATTGATATGGAACTTTTGTATTTCGTGTTAGGAATTATCTTTCCCTAAAAAATTGATTCGTTTATGTTATTTGATTCACTTATTGTCATGTAATGTTGGATTGGAAATATTGGTTGAATGAACTCATAAATGAACCCCTTTCCCTTAAACCTAGCTATGAATTGGTCTAATATATGACTAGGATGGTTGGGATTTGTTATGTTATTGTGTATTGCACTATATTATTTCATAATTGTGGTGAATTGAGAGTAAGTTCTTGATGAAGATTTTTGGAAGCAATAGGTAAGTCTTTTAAAGTTATGATTGCTCTATGATTTTGATGTTGTTATGCAATTCAAGTGTGTATAATGTTGTTATGCATAGATGATGGGTTATGAGTATGTTTAATGTGGGATCATGGTAAGGGAATGATAATGCAAGGTTGATGATGTTTCTCTTGTATGCCTTACACAATATGACTATGATATGTGAATCTCACAAATGAAGGGTTGTGATGAAAGGAAATTATCATCCTAAACCTAATGAGTTAATTATAATGTTTATACAAGGAGTTAGTCTCCTATGGCCTATGATAAGATTTATGATTAATGATAATGTAAAGGCAATGCAAAAAGGAAATTAAGCTTAGCACCGACTGAACTAGATATGAGAGGTGTCCCTTCCCAAGTTTTAAGGTAGGTTCACAATAACTCTCATCAGATAGAGGATGCAATGCGATATGGAATTATGAATCTCTATCATCACCTATTTCCTTACTATGTTTCCACCATACGAATACTAGCTACTGGATCCACCTAGAATTCTATGTTCATGTTTTGTTTCAAACTTGGCAAGTAGACCACCTTCTTTAGGTTTGGGATTTAATGACATCGGATTCAATGTTTAGCTCACATGGTCTAATGTCGGTTAAGTTTATTGTTCCCTCAAGTAAAATGAATGACTAAAGTAAATGGACATTGATTAAGGTTACTTGAGAAGTCTACTTAGTATAGGTAGGGGTATGGGAATTTACTTAGACATTGCACAAGTTGACTCTAAGGGAAGTCGTTGGAGATTGTTCTTATGTACTTTGAACATGAAATGTATAATGCTTATGATATTAGATGTTTCTCCTATATGATGTTTCTTATGTTAATGAGAATATGTTGGTCTATATTTCTATATGATATGATGACTACTTATAATATAAATAGTATGCAGCAAAACATTACTCATGGTCTCCTACCTTGTTTACTTGTTTATATGGGGTTACGGGGCTTCACATGACCATTGCACTTGTAGGCTTGGGATGGGATTATGGATAAGTGTTTTATGCTATGTTGATATGAACTATTAAACAAGAAATATTAATATGACTTTACTATGATGTGTCTTTGGTTATGATCCTGCTTTATGTTGTTGTGATCCTTATCTTGTATATGTTGTATTGTATGTGTATTAAAGGCTTTGAAATGACTTAGCATGCTTTCTAACGAAATGGTCCTTTTCATGCATGTCTAAAATGTTTTATGTGCATATACCCATATTTAGTACAAGTGGTATGCTAATCCATATTCTTTATATATCTACAAAATGTAGGGTCCGGCCATTGAAGCTTAAGAAAGTCGAATGAAGAAGCTTGAAACTCTTTTTCCAAGTGTTGGTAGGTCCTCATGTTCGGGGACACTATCTTTTAATTATTCAAGCTATGAAGATTGTATTAGTTCAATAGATACACTTTTATTCCGTTTTTGTAGAATTCTATTTTAGTAAGGCCTATATGGCATATTGATATTGTATTTTCTAAGTCCAAGATTCGTACTCTTTAGATAGTTTTTATGTGAGACAGTTTTATTAGAATATCGTATATATGTTGATTATTTTGCTAAAATAGAAGTCTAAGTATACTACATATAGTATATGCAAAAGTTTTTAATTTTCCGCATTTTTAACCTATGATATATTATGATGAATGCTATAGGATTTTCTAAGACCTCTTCGAGGATGACTACGCCGGTTTCATCTTGGGATTGCTCTTTGGATATGACAAACTTGGTATCAAAGCATGAGGTTAAATAACCTAGGGTCTATGTCTCACTAAACCACATTATATAGTGTTTTGTTCAAGATTGTGAAGCGCGCCACAATTATGAATGAGATGCTATGTGATGATTAAGAAAATTCTCTTTTCTTTATAATCCTATGGCGTTCCTCTAAAGTCCTGACATTAAATGTATTTTAGCATATAATCCCTTTCTTATGGTTATAGACTATGAACACAAGAAGGGAAGCCGCTAGAACAATGGAAGAAAAGATTTCTAATGCTAGAGCTCCACTACAATGTAATCGAGTTCCTCCTCAAGAGCAAGTAAATGAGAGTTGTCTATGGAATGTCGTGCATCTATGCTTCATGACAACATGGATCTTTCAAGGTTTATGGTTCATGAACAACAAGTAGAGGAGAGTCGTCTAAGGAAGAAGAATAGATAATCTAAGAAGGCAAGGTATTTTGAAAGTTCTTTTTCTAAGAGTAAGCTTGACATTCAAGACAAGCCTTAGTTCAAGAAGAGGTTTTTAAACCAAATTCCTTGAGATTTATCCAAGACTCTCAATGATAAGGTGTCTAAAACAAAATATCAAAAGGGGAGAAATTTTGATTTACCAAGAGAAAGACCAACTTATGGTAAGTGTTGTAAGAAACATGTGGGTGAATGCCTTTTTCGAACGAATTGTTGCTATTGTTGTGGCAAGAGTGGCCATATGGTGAAAGATTGTCCTAATGTGAAGGGTCAAGGAAATGGTAATACACAAGTTCAATCCAGCGGTCCTAGCTCAGAATCTCCAAAAAGGAACCGCTTCTATGCACTCAAGGGTAGGGGTGAACAAGAGAGCTCTTCCGATGTAGTTACCGGTTTGTTACAAGTCTTCTTTGTTAATGTTTATGCTTACTTGATCCCGGTGATACCCGTTCTTTTTTTACACCTTTTTTAGGTAGGAAGTTTGACATACTTCTCGATGTTTTGATTGAACCCTTTTCATTTTGTACCCCAATAGGTGACTCGATAATTACAAAATGACTTTATAGGAAATATCATGTAATGGTGCCTAATAAAGTTACTCTTGTTGACTTGGTAGAACTTTACATGTTTGATTTTTATATCATTTTGTCTATGTATTGGCTTCACGCTTGTTTTGCATTAATAGATTGTAGAACGAGGGTAGTGAAGTTTCAATTTCAAAATGAACCTATTTTAGAGTAGAAGGGGAAAATTTTATGCAAAGGGGTCTATACCATGTGGTGAGGGTTAAAGATCTAGAATGTAAAAGTCCTTCTATTCGGTCAGTCCCCGTAGTGAGGGAATTTCCGGAGGTTTTTCCTGATGACCTTCCCGATGTTCCTCTCAAATGGGAAATTTAGTTTGACACTGACTTTTTACCAAATATGAATCCCATTTCAATTTCTCCATATTGTATGGCTCCAGCTGAATTGAAAGAGTTGAAGTTCTAAATCAAAGATTTACTATACAAGGGTTTCATTCAACCTAGTATTTCTCCATGGGGTGCGCCGGTCTTGTTTTTTAAGAACAAGGATGGGTCTCTTAGGCTGTGCATTGCTTATCGTCAACTCAATAAGGTCACCATAAAGAGAAGTATCCTCTCTCTCGTATTGATGATCTATTTGATCAACTCCAAGGTGATATCTACTTTTCAAAGATTGACTTAAGGTCGGGATATCACCAACTAAGAGTGACAGGAGAAGATGTTCCCAAAACGGCCTTTCAAACTAGATATAGTCACTATGAATTTCTAGTGATATCTTTTGGGTTAAAAAATGCCTCGATGGCATTTATGGACCTAATGAATAGTGTTTTCCAAGATTACCTCGACTCATTTGTGATTGTGTTCATTGATGATATTTTGATATACTCCAAGAACAAAAATGAGCATGAGAGTCATTTGAGGTTGACTTTTCAAGTCCTCAAAGAACACCAACTTTATGCCGAATTTAGTAAGTGTGAATTTTGATTGAGGTCAGTTGCTTTTCTTGGCCATGGTATCTCTCGTGAGGGTGTAAATGTTGATCTGACGAAGACGAATGTGGTTACAAATTGTCCTAGACCTTTGCTCCCACCGACATAAGAAGTTTCTTGGGTCTAGATGGGTAATATAGAAGGTTTGACGAATTTGCATCTATTTATTCTCCTTTGACAACTTTGACTCAGAAGAAGGTGAAGTTTAAGTTGTCGGAAGCTTGTGAAAAAGGTTTTCAAGAGTAGAAAGATAAGCTTACCTCCGCTCCGGTGCCGACCTTACCGAGGGTAATGAAGGCTTTGTGGTGTATTGTGATGCTTTGCAAGTGGGTTTGGAATGTGTCCTAATGCAACATGCCAAAGTGATAGCTTATGCCTCTAAGACACTCAAAGTTCAAGAGAAGAATTATCTAACTCATGACCTTGAGTTAGCGGACGTAGTCTTTCCCTTGAAAATATAGGGACATTACTTGTATGGTGTTCATGTTGATGTGTTTACTGACCATAAAAGACTTCAATATGTGTTTACACAAAAGAAGTTAAATCTTCGACATAGAATATAGTTAGAACTTTTGAAGGATACGACATAAGTGTCATTTACCACCCCGGCAAGGCCAAAATGGTTACGGATGCTTTGAGCCATTTGACTATGGGTAGTGTGTCTCGTGTTTAAGAAAAGAAGAAAGAAATAGTGAAAGATATTCATAGGTTGGATTTTTTGGGTGTGCGGTTAGAAGATTCTCCAACTGGTTATTTCATGGTCCATCATAACTCAGCATCATCATTAGTGGTTGAGGTGAAATCTAATCAACATCTTGATCCGTTATTGATGGAGTTGAAGGAGTCGATACTTGGTAAGCTAAATGAGTCATTCTCTCAAGGGGGGGATGGGGTTCTTAGGTAACGAGGGAGATTGTGTGTACCGGATGTCGAGGATTTGAGAAATTGTATTCTAGAAGAAGCCCATGGTTCCCATTATTTTGTTCATCCGGGTGCCACCAAAATGTATCATGACATTCGGGAGGTCTATTGGTGGGATGTTTTAAAAAGGGACATAGTAGAGTTTGTTGCTAAGTGTCCAAATTGCCAACAATTTAAAGTCGAGCATCTAAGACCGGGTGGTTTAACCGAAATCATGGATGTTCCTACTTTGAAGTGGGAAGACATCAATATGTACTTTGTTGTTGGGTTGCCTCGAACCTGTAGGCTAAACGATTCAATATGGGTTATTGTGGATTGGTTGACTATGTCATCCTATGTGATCCCCGTTAAGTCTAATTATACGGCCAAAGAGTATGCAAGAAGCTACATTAATGATATTGTGAGTCTTTATGGGATTTCTTTGTCAATCATTTTAGATAGAGGTTCCCAATTCACTTCTTGTTTTTCGAAAGCTTTTCAAAAGGGTTTAGGTACTCAAGTGAAACTTAGCATCGCTTTTCCTTATCAAACAGATCGTCAAGCTGAACGTACCATACAGACCCTTGAAGACATGTTAAGAGCCTGTGTTATAGATTTTAAGGGAAGTTTGGATGATCACCTACTATTGATTGAGTTCTCCTACAACAATAGTTACCATTCAAACATCTTCATTGAACATTTTGAAGATCTTTAAGGTAGAAAATGTTGGTCTCTTGTTGGATAGTTTGAGGTTGGTGAGTCTTCACTGCTTGGTCTCGAGATTATCTATGAGGCTATAGAGAAATTTTGGGTCATAAGAGATAGATTGAAGACAATCTATAGTCGGCAATAGTCTTATGCCAACAATAAGAGAAGAGATCTTGAGTTCGAAATAGGTAATCAAGTCTATTTGAAGATTTCACCTATGAAAGGGGTGATAAAATTCAATAAAAATGGTAATTTAAGTCCCCGATATGTTTGTCCTTATGAGGTTTTACAATGGTTTGGAAAATTTGCCTAGATCTAAAACGGCCTAGTGAACTAGCTTTGGTTTATCCAATGTTTCATGTTTCTATGCTCAAGAAATGCATAGGCGGCGCGGTGTCTATTCTACCTATTGAAGGTTTAGGGGTGGATGAGAACCTCTCCTATGAAGAGGTTTCGGTTGAAATCCTAGATAGGCAAGTCAAGAAGTTGAGGAACAAAGAGGTGGCCTTCGTAAAAGTCCTATGGAGGAACCATCTTGTTGAGGGTTCAACATGGGAGGCCGAGGCTGACACGAAGTCCCGCTACCCTCATATTTTTACTCCTTGAGGTTAGACATTCCACTTAATAAAGAAAATAATGAATAATATGAAACTGAATTGTTTTCTAAATAGGTGCATGTTTTGGTAAAAGTTGTACCAAATTGAGTTTGAAGAAAATGCCTCCATGCTCTATTTGCACTTATATAAACTGTGTATACATGTTGTCTTCTTGAGATTTTGTTGTTTTGTTGTTGTCTCGAGAGAAATGATAGCATGGTAACTTCTTGATGTATGTTGAGAAGGTAGTTCCGCATTATGTGTTATGAAATATTGAGGTCTTATATGTTGTGTATCAGGAATTAAGTTGTTGTGCATAATGTTGTGGTATGTGTTGAAAGGAGTTGTGAAGTTCTCCTATGAGATGTGACAAACTTGGTGTTGTGACTTATTATGATTATATATTATTGTTGGTTGGGATGCTAGTATTGAGTCTATCCTTACCCTGCAAAAGATTTTAGTGTTATTTGGGGACGAATGTTCCTAAGTGAGGGATAATGTAACACTCCGTAAGTTCAATGACTAAGACTAGAGATTCATCTATTAAGACCTATATTAATGCACTAAACTCAATTAGAAAAGGTTAGAACTAAAACGACAAAGAAATACCTTGACGTCCGGAAAATTACTAATTGAACTAGCAGATGACCCTATGTTTAGTGAAGGGTTGGGAGTGTCAAATGAGGTCCATAATTTGTAAAAAGTCTTTATATAGGTAAAACATAGTATAAAGGGTCCAAACGTCCAGTAACAACTCCCCAAGGACCACTTGAAGGGTTCTTGAGGAGAACCTGAACATTGGCGAGCAAGCTGCCAAAGCGGCATGCGACAACCAAGATGTGAAGCCCATTGCCACTCGCGCAGCCACAACTAGATAGGCAAATGCCTCGCGGTGCGGGACCTTCACGAGGATCACTGCCTCAAACTGGATTTTCGAAAAAAGAATTGAAATTGTCCCCGAGACGCGCAACCACTTCTCAGATTCGTCTGCGTTGTTTTTAAGTCAATTTAACTTCACAGAAAGACCTAATTAAGTGAGGGGTCTTTTGGGTGATTTAAGGGACGAGTTTATATTGGTTATAGATCAGTTTTAAGTGACTTTCACGCTCTCATAATCAGATTTACCAAGTCACTCTCATCTCTCTCAAAACTCTCTCTAATCAACCACCATTGAAAAGCATTGGAATTTTGGAGAAGAAGGTCAAGTTCTCAAATTTGCTTGTCATGATTTGTGGATTGAATCGCCATTAAGGTATGGGATCTTCAATCTCGGGATTCTTTTCCCCAAGAGGTCCTTTCAAATTGATTTCGAAATAATTCAATTCCTAGGGTTTTTACTCTACCAATGGGTTTTCCTCCAAAACTCGGAATTTATGACTAATTGTGATAAACTATGTTTTTCTACAGATAATTAAGTATGTATTGTTGGGTAATTGATATGGAATTGTTGGATTTCGTGTGAGGCATGTTCTTTCCCAAAATAATGGATTCGATTATGTTATATCAATCATTTAATGACATGTAATGTTGGAATTGGAACTATTGCTTGAATGAACTCATAAATGAACCCCCTTCCCTTAAACCTAGCTATGAATTGGTCTTATATATGACTAGAATGGTTTGGATTGGTTATGTTATTGTGCATTTCACTATATTATTGGATAATTGTGGTGAATTGACAGTAAGTTCTTGATGAAGATTCTTGGAAGCAATATGTAACCCTTCAAATGTTATGATTGCTCTATGATGTTGATGTTGGCCTATAATTTATGTTATTATGTAATTGAGGTATGTGTGATGTTGTATGCCTTACACAATATGACTATGATATGTTAATCTCAAAAATTAAGTGTTGTGATGAAAGGAAATTCTCATCCTAAACATAATGAGCTAATGAACATTTTTATACAAGGAGTTAGTTTTCTATGGCCTATGATAAGATTTATGATTAATGATAACTTAAAGGCAATTCAAAAATGGACTTTAGCTTAGCACCAAGTAAACTAGATATGAGAGGTGTCCTTTACTAACTTAGAATGTAAGTTCACAATGACTCTCATGATATAGAAACTGCCATGCAATATGGAATTATGGGTCTCTAATATATCTCCTAGTTCCTTATCTATGTTGCCTCCATAGGAATACTAGCTAGTGGATCCACCTAGAATGCTATGTTCATGTTTTGGTTCTACCTTGGAAAGTATACAACCTTCTTTCGTTGTGGGGTTTCATGACACCGGATAACATATTTAGATCACATGGTCTAATGTCGATTAAGGTGATTGTTCCCTAAAGTGAAATGAAAGACTAAAGTCAATGGACATTGACTGGGTGACTTGAGGAGTCTACTTAATATAGGTAGGGTATGGGAATCTATCTAGACATTGCACAAGTTAACTCTAAGGGAAGTCCTAGGAGATTGATCTTATGTAATGTGAACATGTTATGATATATGATGTTGCTCTTATATGATGTTGGTTATGTTAATGAACATGTCTTGTTCTATATTTCTATATGAGATGATGACTACTTATAATATAAGTTGTCTGAAGCAAACCATTACTCATGGTCTCCTACATTGTTTACTTATTTATGTGGGGTAATAGGGCTTCACATGAGCATTGCACTTGTAGGCTTTGATGGGATTATGGGTAAGTGTTGTATGTTATGTTGATATGAACTATTGAACATGCAATGTTAACATGACTTTATGCTAATGTTTCTTTGGTTATGATCATGCTTTATGTTGTTGTGATCCTTATCTTGTATATGCTCTATTGTATTTGCATTAAAGGCTTTGAAATTAATTAGCATGCTTTCTAAAGAAATGGTCCTTTTCATGCATGTCTTAAATATTTTATATGCATGTACCCATACTTAGTACAAGTGGTGTACTAACCCATATCCTTTTATATCTACAAAATTTAGGGTCCGGCCATTGAAGCTTAAGAAGGTCGATTAGGTCCTCATGTTTGGGGACACTATCTTTTCATTATTCTAGCTATGACGATTGTAGTAGTTCAAGACATACATTTTTATTCCGTTTTCATTGAATTCTATTTTAGTAAGACCTATATGGAATAATGATATTATATTGGCTAAGTCTAAGATTCGTACTCTTTAGATGGTTTTTGTGTGAGAATGTTTTATTAGAATATCTTATGTATGTTGATTATGTTGCTGAAAGAGAAGTCTAAGTACACTTCATATAGTATATGCAAAAGTTTTTAACTTTCTGCACTTTTAACCTATGATTTGTTATGACGAATACTAAGGGCTTGTCTAAGCCCTCTTTGAGGACGACGATGCCGGTTACGCCTATTGCCAATGCACATTCGGAGAGATCCATCTTTATTCTTTATGAACAATACTGGTGCACCACATGATGAAATACTAAGTCTTATGAAGCCCTTATCTAGAAGGTATTTGAATTGGTCATTCAATTCATTAAGCTCTGCTGGAGCCATTAAGTAAGAAGGAATAAAAATATATTGGGTATCTCGAAAGACATCAATTCCAAAGTCGATTTCCCTTCTGTGAGGAAATTTAGGAAGATCTTTCAAAAACACTTCTAGAAAATAATTAACCACAAGAACTGACTCAAGAATAGGGGTTTCATAGCTTGGATCCTCAACCCAAATTAGATGATAGAGACAACCCTTAGAAATCATTAATAGCCTTAAGGTAAGAAATGAATCGACCTATAGGCGCTAAGCTACTACCCTTCCATTCTAATATTGGTTCGTCTGGAAACTGAAAATGAACAATCCTAGAATGTAACCAATCCATGCCTAAAATGACAACAAAATATACCATTTCTAAATCTACAAGATCTATTGAGGTGACATTATGGGAACTATGACAGGGCAATTTCTGTATTCTCGTCTGGCCATAAATGGGTCACTGCAGTAGATACTGAGAAAGGTTCTGAGAGAGTTTATGCACTAACACAAAACTTGACAGCTAAATTAGGAGTTACAAAGGAGAGAGTAGCTCTGGATTTAACAATTCATAAACATAAAAGCCATAGACTTGTAATGTATCAGTAATATCATCAGAAGAATCTTCCTGATTTTGGCGATCCTGAAGAGAATCGCTCATGTTTTGGCACTGTCCACCACATGTACCAGATTAGTTACCTACTGAGTAGGGTGACATGTTGATGATGCTGATGTTGTACACTGAGATCTATCATTACTGCCATCTTGACCCTATTTAGAAGGACAATACCTCAACTTTTGACCAGACTCACCACACCCAAAGCATCCTTCCTTTACTGCATGGTACTCTCGTAGATGGTTCAGACCACACTTAGGGCAAGCTGGGTAGGTTTTGGTACCTAAAACACTTCCCTATGACTGGGATCCTGGTACCCTACATTTTTTATGTTGTCAGAATTCGGAGGATAGAAAACTAGCTGGTAAAGGTGTTGGAGTTGCAAATTTCTGTTGTCCCTACGAGAAATTTCCACAACCCGATTTCTCATGACCATATTCATAGTTTTCAATCCTAGCCTTTTTGTTCTCCTTATCCTGTTCCCTAAGTTTATCACCATCAATTTGCTGAGCGTGAGTCATGAGCCTTGAGATGTTCATATATCCCAACAACATGACATTCCTGAACTTTGTCTTCACCAAGTCTGACACTCTATAAAAAAACTTATTCATATGAGCCTTTTAATTAGCAACCATGTGAGGAGCATACCTTAACAGTTGGTTAAACATGAGCCTAAAATATTGGACTGTCATGCTACCTTGCGTTAAGTTCATGAATTCCTGATATTTTGCCTCTTTTAACTCTCTTAAGAAAAACCTATCCACAAAGGGCTCACTAAAGCAATCCCAAGTGATAGGAGTTGCATTTGTACCACAGTTCTCCTTCCATTAAGTATATCGAATATGAGCAACATCCTTAAGTTGGTAAGACACTAAACCTAATCATTTCCAGTTATCAACACAAGTTCAAAGATCTTATTTACCTCATCAATAATGTTTTGCGAATCTTCACCAACTTGCGACCCTAAGAACTCTGGTATATTAATATAAATAAAACTCCAAACTCGAGCTGCAGCTGACCCAAAATTAGTATTTCCCAAAATTGCACCCTGTTAATTGTTCTAGTTATCCACACTGTAAGGCATCATGTGAATGGAATTGTAGAACTCTGCATTTGAGACTTCTTGTTCAGGGACTTGAGGAGTTGCGTTTGCGTTCCTGGCATTCGCATTGTTGTCGTTAGTTCTATCAGTAGGCATGATCTGAAAACGTAGAATGTTGAGTTAGAATGGCATTAGATCACACATTACGCACAATAAGAGTATAAAGAAAATGAAATTTTTTCCTTAAAAAACTGTGCATACTCCTGCTAATTAGATGTGGTGCAATTTAAACTCATGAAAAAGACTCTACCTAGTGCGGATTTTTCAGACATCCTAGGACACTTAAACCTAGTGCTCTGATACCTAGTTTGTTACACCCTGAGCTACTTATGAGATGCGAACAAGGGACCTAGTATCAAAAGTGACCCCAAGCTAACCTTGCTGACATAATCATCAGCATACTAAAGAGAAATTGACCAAATAAACTATGTGGAAGCTAAATAATAAAAGATACTGAAAATGATGGGGAATACCCATATACTGCCTGAATATATATAAAATTGGAGATTTTATTACATGATAATTATAAAACTCAAATACTAAGATGAATCTAACTATGTCTAAAAATAAGTCTCTAATATAACTAGAAATATTGGGACATTCCCCAACTAGATCTAGCCAAACTGAAACTAAAGACTAAAAGTGATAAGGACAAACATTCACTAATCCTCAAAGAATGAGGACTCACCACTGATGTTGCTGAATTGGAGATCTTGATTTATGCGTTATATGGATGCTGGAAACCAAAAACTACATCACGTGAAGATGTAGCGCAGAGTATGCTACAATGCTTGAAAGGTACCAAGCATGCACGATAGATTCTAACATGGATAAATAAATATTTGCATAGCCCAAACCAATCTAAACATGAATTCAATAAGATCAAGCCATGATCAATTCACACACTTTAGAGCCAAAATTAGGAATTAAAGGAAAACATGGGTTCATGGATGTTTTGATCTTAAAAAAACCTCTTAACATCAATTACTTCATGAACATTTATTTGAACCTTTTAATGCAAGAATCCATTCTTAGAATTCAAAATAAGATTTCTATGTTTTTGAACATCTTTGAAAAGCCTTTGGAATTAAATTCGTGAATGGAAGAAGACTCAAGGATGGAATCACCATAACTTAATTTAAGTAATACAAAGAAATTTATGGTGAAATCAATGAAAAAATCCTACCGTAGCTTCAACTTAGCTCGTAGCTTCAATGGGGTCTATAGAGAACTTCTTTTGATCTTGGAGTATTGATTTTGAATAGCGAGGTCTAAGTGTAGGTTTTAGAGTCTTATGTAATGTAAAATAACATAAAAGACACAAAATAACCGCCTAGGAATTAATTATTACCTTAGATGAATTTCCTAAAACACCCCCACTTTGGCCGAGAGACCTGCAGAAAGTTGTAGGTGTCAAACAACGGTTACAAGCTACTGGCCGTCGTTTGATCGACCGGGCATCTTGCAGGGAGTCATTTTGGTCAGAGCCTCCACTTTTGGTTGATAAGATCCCATAACTAAGTGTGGATCCAAGACCCTAAACGACAGGGCGTCGACTGATCGACAGGGTGTCATTACATGGTCGTCGTTTGGGACAGTTTTGGCAGCTTTGTTGCCAAGGTTTCGTTCTCCTCAAGCACCCTTAGGGTGGTCCTTCGGGTGTCGTACCCGGACGTTTAGACACCTAACATTTTAATCTATGTGTTACAATTCTCTCTGATTAATTTAGACACTTAAAAACACATAAAAATGCAAAGGTACACTAGCACACACAACAACTAGTTGGTAAACGTCTGGAAAGGTCTTCGACGTTTGACCTTCAAACTTAGTGAATTGACTTCTACTGCTAATATTCATCATTTTTAGACCTTATTAACTCATAACACACATGATAGGCTCTAGTTTAACCTAATTAATTTTAAGATTTGTAATAATATCGCCCACTTGGACAACATTCGTCGTCGAATGACACTAAACACTTTCAACACTTTCAAGAGATAAGGACTCAAGACTATAAGCTCATAATCACACAACATCATATACAATAGGCATAGATAAGGGGAAAATCAATTCAACATAATCAAGAGACTCAACAACACAACAAGAAAGTAGGAATAACATCTACAACTCATCATTCCATAAGACTCTACCTTCTCATTTTATATATGTGGAACATCCTTCTAAGAATATTTCATCATGCTCATCACATTATTTCTAAGCACATTATGACCATTTCTCATGAACCACAACTATACACCATTTTTAAAAAGTTCACTGTTAAGCATGCTTACTAGTTTACTTATGCAACATTTAAGCAATTTTTTATAGAGTCATAACCATATGAAATACAACTCATTTGAAATTCAATGTACCATATAAACATAAATTCATTAAAATATGCACACTGCAAGAAGATAAATGAAATTCATTTTCACCTAGACTCCTAAACACATGCAATATGCTACTAGAAGTTTTAACTCTTGATTTTGAATAGAAGAGAAGAGAAGAGACAAGATTCATCAACCCAACTATTCACCATTCTCCCCAACTTAGAAGGAACCCATCAACTCTAGGGAAACTATAACTTACCGGTACCTTTATTCGGATTTGCTTTAGCTTGGAGGCAATAGAAACAATTTTTCTTTGGTTCACCAACATCCGACCCACTAGAAGGAGCTTTATTAGCCTCTCTAGAAGTATAAGTAGGACAATCTCTACACATGTGATAACTCTTCCCACATCCATAGCACGCACTGGTGCCGGTTAGACACTTTCCAAAGTTTTTCTTCCCATAATTTGAGGAAGTAGGTTTATCAATTTGGGAACCCCCACCTATATCATAGTTAGACTTAGGGTCATTAGGAACATATTGATTTGGATCACTCTTCTTATACCTAGGTTGACCTTGCTCATCGGTTGTTCCCCTCTTAGAATCTTTGTATCTCCTCCCAAGCTTAGACTCCTCAATAGATTGAGCATACACCATAAGCCTAGATAGAGTCATGTCACCATGGAACATTGTCGTACGACACTCTTCCTTCAAAAGATAGGAAACATTGGTCAAGAACCTACTCATCTCATCTCTAGGGTTAGACATTAAAAATGGAGCATGCATAGACAATAGGGTAAAACTTAATGAATACTATTCCACACTCATGTTACCTTCCCTATGGTTTATAAACTCCTCAACCATAACCTTCCTCTTCTCACGGGGAAAGTATCACTCTAAGAATTCTTCCTTAAATCATCCAATTCTATAGGACCGGATTCAACCGGTCTATTGTTTTTCCATTGGGTGTGGGAAACCTCTTTCAATTGGAATGAAGCCAACTCCGCCTTCTCCCTAAAAGTCACCCCCATAGCATGCACTACCTTAGACAGGTCATCCTCTGTCACATCTGGAGAGCACCCCCAGATGCGACCGGTGTCGTCGTCCTTTCAGAGAACTCAAACAATACCTTAGCATTCGCCATAACATGTCATCAATTAATATTGGGGAAAAATTAAAAACTTTTAATATTATGTGAAATATACTTAGACTTCATACATAGCAATCATGAAAACATATGCAGCGATATTCTAAAAGTTATGTCATGTAAAAACCATCTAAAGAGTATGAATCTAGACTTAGCCAGTAAAAATATATATGCCATATAGGCCTTAATACAAAAGAATCCAAAGAACGTAAAGGGAATCAAAAGTATTCTAAATAACTGCTCAAGTCTTCAGGAGCTAGAATAATGAAAAGATAGCATCCATGAACATGAGGACCTACCAACACTTGGAAAAAGAGTTTCAAGCTTTTTCTATCAACCTTCTCAATCTTCAATGGACGGACCCCACATTTGTTGTAATATAAAGTAATGGGGTTAGTCCTCTATACGTTCTAAGTATGGGTATATGCACATAACGTTCAACGACATGCATGAAAAGGATCATTTCTTAGAAACCATGCTAAGTCATTTGAAAATATTCAATGCACATATATACAAGTTAAGGATTCCATCAACATAAATCATGTTCAATAGATCATAAAAACATAACATACAAAAAACGTACAAATTATCCCATCCCCAACCTACAAGTGCAATGTTCATGTGAAGGCCCATAACCCCATACAACTAAGTAGATAAGATAAGAGACAAGAAGTAAAGCTTTACTTCATAAAACTTGTAACATAAGTAGTCATCAACTCATAAATCTATATAGACCAATGACATGTTCATTAAGATAACCAACTTCATATAAGTTTAACAACATGTATAATAATCATCATACCTTTCATGTTATCATATTACATAAGAACAATCTCCTAGGACTTCCCTTAGAGTCAACTTGTGCAATGTCTAGGTAAAGTCCCATACCCCTACCTATACAAAGTAGACTGTTCAAGTCATCCTAGTGAACGTCAATTTACTTGTATTTCATTTTACTTGAGGTAACATTCGCCTTAACCGACCTTAGACTTTGTGAGCTAAACATTGAATGGTCTACCAGCCAAAGTAGAACAAAACATGATATAGCTTTCTAGGTGGATCCACTAGCTAGTATCCTATGATGGAAACATAGTTCAAGAACTAGGATATGTATTTGAGACCAATACTTCCACATTACATGAAACCCTCTATCTCATGAGAGACATTGTGAACGTACCTTTCAAGTAGGGAAGGAACACCTCTAATATCTAGTTCACTCGGTGCTAAGCTAAAGTCCCTTTTTGACTAACCTTTAATTCATCATTTATTAAATCTTATCATTAGTCATAGCTGATTAACTCCTTGTATAAACATGATCATAAGCTCTTTTGGATTAGATGAGAATTTTATTTCATCGAAACCCTTCGTTTGTGAGATTAACATATCATAAATCATCTTGTGTAAAGCATACAAGAGAATATCATAAACTTGCATTATCGTACTCTTATCATGATCTCACAAATTAACATATTCATAGCGCAATGAATATGCATAGCATCATCATACGTACTTCCTTAGCATTGTAACATTATTTATAGGCTAATATAAACATCATAGAGTAATCACGACTTTAGAAGACTTACCTCTTGCTTCCAAGATACTTATTCAAGAACTTATATTCAATATACAACAACCATCCATTAACATAGTGAAATACTCAACAGCATAATCATAATAACTCTTCAACTCATAACCAACACTAATTCGTAAAGTAGAATAAGGGAAAGGGTCATTTAAGAGTTCATTCAGGTCATAGTCTCTATCCAAATAATTACATGCTATCAAGTAGAAGGTATAGCCCATTGGAAACCATCAATTTTGATAGGGGACATGCTTCACACGAAATTCAAGCATTACAAGTCAAACATTCGACAATAAATACTAAATCAACCATAGAAAACCATTAGTTTTCATCGATAGTGATAAATCTAGTATTAGGAAGAAAACCCAATTTATAGAGTAATAGAGTAAAAACCCTATGAGTTGAATTCTTGAAAACTATCTTTGAAAGGACCTCTTGGGGAAAATAATCCCAAGAATGAAAAACCCATACCTTATTGACAAACAATAAAAGAATTTTGGAAGAAAATCTTGAAGTCTTCATCTTCTTCTCTTCTTGTTCTTCATTGGAGTTTGGAAAAGAGAGCGTTCTTGCGAGAGATGAGAGAAATTCGTTTAATCTGATTTTAAGAGTGTAAAAGTGGTCTAAACTGACCTAAAATCAATATATAGTCGTCCCAATAAATACCCAAAATACCCTTAACTTAAATAAGTCTTTTTGTGAAGTTAAATTATCAAAAAATACAACTTTATCAAATCGGGGAAGTGGTTGCACGTTGTGGGGACAATTCCCATTCTTTTTCTGAAATTTTGGGTCAAGGAAGTTAGCCTAGTGACAGGCTAACGTTGCAAGGATGCCTCAAAAATCTTGGGGCAGTAAACCACGTGTGGGCTGGGCATCATTTAGCAGCCAATTCGTTCTTGCCTCTTGTAGGCTGCTTTAGCAGCCTGCTCGCCCATGTTTGGGTCCTCCCCAAGGACCCTTCGTGTGGTCCTTGGGGTTTTATTACCGGAAGTTTGGACCCTTTGTACTACATATTACTTGTTTGAAGTCTTTTTACAAGTTTGGAACTTCAGTTGCCACTTCACCAATCATAGGGACGTCAAGTAGTTCAAATTAGCACTACTAGAATTTTGATCTACAACAACAGTTTCGTATGTGTTGCAAAAGGACCTAAAATCGTTGCCATAGCGGTATAACAACAATTTGTCGACAGTCTCATCTGCTCGCGTTAAAATAACTCTATTGTAACAGTTAATGTAACGGTTCTTGATAGCGTTGCTATTGGAACCTCTATTGCAATTGTTTTCCTTTCATCTATAGGCACTATAATATTAGAGCAGTTGTAACAGTTAAGAACTGTTGCATCAGGGGTTGTGGTAACGATTAACAACCGTTGCGATAGAGTTTGTTGCAATAGATTTTTCTTATCGCAACACTTTTTAAATAGTATGGCAACTATTTTTAATAGATATTGCAACAATTTTATTTTCTATTGCAACCAATCTATATGAATCTACAGTTTTTTCCAACCTTTTGCAGTAGTTCAGGTTTCTTGAGCATTATATATATATATATATCCAAAACACATATTTTCAATAGTTTACACAAGTTGCATACTAATAAAAATTAAAACTAAATATTGCAACTTAACAAAAGTTTCAAAAGTCAAAAAGCAAAAGAGTCGAGCTAAAGCACTAGGTTTATACAACTTTCAATCAATCATATAGAGTAAGGTCTGATCATCACTACTTTCATCATCCCCTTTGTTATCTTCTCCACCTACAAAGGACCAGAAAAATGAAAGTGTATTGAGAGCAAATGTGGAAGTACGATATTTCAGATTGAAGCAATTAAATCATTTTTCTAGATCTACTCCACATTTGTGTAAGTGAAATAAGCAAACATTTAATTTGGTCAATCAACTGTGCATAAAGAAAAAGGCAAAACCAAAGCAATGGAAGGTTAAATTAGCTAGATCAAAATCCTACTACACTTATCGAGCATATTTTTGTATTTTTTTAATCAAGTTGATTATCATTTATCAAGTATGGCATGCTTTATTGAATTAGCATATAAAAGAATACTAGCCAAAAGGCAAACACACCTCTGTGCTATTATTTAACAAAAAAAGGATAAAACAAAGAGAATAAGAGATCAAAATTCACTACATGCCTTTTGTTGTTTTAAAAGAATACTAGCCAAAAGGCAAACTCACCTATGTGTTATCACTGAAAAGAGTTGCTCGACAATGAGGGCACATTGGGCTCGAAAGGAGAAAAGTATCAATGCAGTTGATATGGAAAGCATGGCTATAAGTAGGGAGAAATCAATTTATCCTTATCAGAGAATTCACAAAAACAAACAACACAAACAAAGGGCTGTTTAGGACAAATCACCTCTCCGTACAAAAGGACAAGTAACTATTGAAAGTGTCTTTGCAAAGCATCGGAACTAGAAACTTCAAGGTATCCATTAGATTGAGATGATGCTAAAGAAGAAGGGTGTTTGATAAGAATCCTAACTAGCAACTGGAGCAGGCCAGATATGAAAAACATGAAAGCTAATATAACTACAATAAAAAGAACAACTGGACTAATATTTTTTCCAGATGGAGTCCACAACCAGGTAAGTCCTAACTCTATGAAGGTTAGTCTTAATGCTGATATTTTGAGTAGTAATGAAGCCCATCTGCAGCTAAATGCAAATTGGCAAATTTATGGTGGTCAGTATTATCAGGAAAGAAAATTGAGAATCCAAATTCCCAACAGGATGTTAATAATAACAAGGAGAATGGAATGAGTACTAAGATGCAAATACATCAGTCTCAACAAAGAGTAGTATCTGATCCTCAGATCTACCAGAATACCTCTCAAAAAATCTCTAATAACTTTGAAAACCATATTCCTAACATTAAAAAAGCCAACAAATTATTAACCATAACCAATCGAATGAGAACCTCAACCCTAACCCCTATATGGCCACGAAAAAAGACCAGACAACTGAACCTGCTCCTATATTCTTTTGCAAATCATGGCTGCAAGACTCAGACACAATCAATCCATGAATGAAGCACCTATACAGTTGGTTACCCTAAAAGTTACCACCAAGTAAGGCTTACCTGCTATCAGTTTCAAGGGAAGGAATTTTAACAATAAAACAGGAAGGGACAGAACTTTCAAACTTTATCCAAACCCTTCCGATTCACCATAACTAGTCATATTCAAGCCATGAAAGTTATCAAGATCGACCAAAACAACAAACGAGTGGTCCAAAAATAGGCCTTCACTGACAAGCAACAATGAATTTCTATTTTTTCCATTTTCATTCTAATGTATCTCATGTTTCATGATTCTTATTCTAACTCTTTAAGAATAATAAAAGAGAAATTTCTCAAATCCTAGCTACTCAAGCGATAGGTGAAATCAAGGAAGACATCATCAATACAAGGGTAATCAATACCGATTGAATAACTCATGGAATAACAAATACAACATCAATATCAAGAGAAATATGGTCTAGAGTAATCGATTTTTCCGTAACTACCAACAAAACATTTAACCCATAGTAGCTAAAATTTAATAGGAAAAGCCCAAAATAAAAAAAAAATACATCAAATACACTAACTACTCCTCAACGATTAAAGAAAAGAAAAGATATTAAAGAAGAAAACCTCAACAGCTAAAGTTGAAGTTTCTTCTGCTATAACATCAAAGATGTAAGAGCAACACCTCCAGTTGCTAAAGAAGAACACATCAATATTTCTCAGATTTCACTTGAAAACCTTCAGCACTCTATTTCCTTCGATTTCACAAGAGTTACTAGAGATAAATGGGTTTACGATTGAAGAAAAAAAGGGTTTATGTTTTCCCTAAAATTACAGAGAAGAAGAACTTACCATAAGATTAAAATTCCTGCGAAACTCCACAAGCTTGCCCTGAAATGGTGTCCTCCTTGTTGAAAAGTAGGTCAAAGAGAAGATGGTGACAGTGTATGGTCTTTTGATTGTTAAAGACATGAGAATTGGCTTTAGAAAATGTTTGTATCGATATTCTGAGACCTTAGAATGTTAGCGTTATTTTGAAGACACTTTAGCTCTCATGAAAGATGCGACAATTAACGTTGAGCACATTTATAGGGAAGGATTTTCATTAGCTTACTATCTAACTAATCATGCATTTAAGGTGCAAAGACGAAAATAATATAATACATCTTGAGATTTACCATCACAGGGGAGGAAACCTCACAATATGGACAAACTGGAAGTACCAAATTTGACAATCAAGAGCAAGACACTCAGGTGAATAATTGATTTATAATTCATCACCAATTACAAGTCCATTTCAAGAAGACATCAAAGAAGGATCAACTTCATAAAAACCACAATACATGTTACATTCTATTATAACTGGAAATATACCTTAAATAATGTCAAACAATAGCACTTTTGATATTTTAATGGATCTAAAAGAAGAGGTAAATCAACAATTAGAAGGAAACAATAAAGGAGAAAAGAGGAAAATCAGATGTATAATGATGATATCTAAGAAATTATCCACCCAAGAAACTTCACAACATCTCATATTCATCAATAAACCTGAAAGAATCCTACAGAGAATTGCGGAAAAAAAAGAGTGATCACTTACAAGTTACAACCACGGCTATACCTCAAACGACCATGGTGGACTCGGCCAGAGGCAGGAAGCGTTGGCCAGAGTAGATGGCACAATGCTGGATGGTGATGATTCGCAGAGAAGATCACTTTTTGGAACTAGTAGCAAATTTTAGTACCAACCAGTACAAAATTTTAGTTTATTCCATTTTCATGTTAATGTATCTCTTGTTTCCTATTGTCTAACGTAAATCTTCAATAATAATGAAAGCGAATTTTTGATATCCTACACTAGTGAGGTAAAATCAATGAATACATTATCAATGCAAGGGATTCAAACCCGATTGAATAACTCAGGGACAATAATACAACATCAATTTCAACTTAAATATGAACTAGAGTAGTCTATTTCACTATAACTCCAACACAACATTAAACCCAAAATAGCGCAATATAATGGGAAAAAACCCAAAATCAGAGAAGTACATCAAAGATACTAACCACACCCATAGATTAAAGACGAAAGAAGAGATTCAAGAAGAAAACCTCAAAAGCTGAAACTTGTAGTTTCTTCAGCTATAACCTCAAACATTGAAGAGGAGAACCTCTAGCAATAGAAGAAGAAAATCTCTAGATTTCTCAGATTTTTATAAGGAAACATACATACCTCCATTTCCTTCGATTTCACAAGATGTTTGAAGAGATAAATAAGTTTAGATTTGTGTTTATGTTTGCCCTAAAATGACAGATATAAAGAACTTACCACAAGATTAATATCCCTGCAAATGTCTACTACTTCTTTGTTCGATCGAACTGCTCTTATGAATGAAAAATTAGGTCAAAGAGAAGAAGAGTGTCAACTATTGTGTTCTTCTTGTTGAAGATATGGGAAATGAGCTTACAAATGTTTACCTTGTTAATTTTGACATATGATAAAGAGAGAAATAAATTATATTCAAAAAACTGATTAAAAATAAAATAGATTGAAAAGCTTATAGTGGGTTCTGCCAAAATAAGAGAGCGAAATTATGGAGGAATTTAATAACCGTTCCGATAGAAAATAATTCACATTAAATAGTGCCATAGATGACTTTATGACAATAGTTCTCATAACCATTGTGATAAGTAGGTCTATTGTAACATTTTTCACACAATGACAACAAATTAATTTCCTTGCCGTAGCAATAATACCCAATCCTTTTGGCAACGACTCAAACTGCTACAATAGAACCTCTATAGTAACGGTTTATGAAGCGTTGCTAAAAAATACGTTGTCGTAGGCCTAATTTCTAGTAGTGTAGCTAGAGTACGAACATCAAGATCTTTCTTTATCATTTTGGATCTAACCTTTCTAAATGAACTTATTACATTAATATAGGTCTTGAAACATCATTTTAAATTCTAATCAATAGATTAAGCTCTATTCTAAGTCATGGCATTTCTAGAGTGTTACATTATCCCCCCCTTCGGAACATTCGTCCCCGAATGATACTAAAATCTTTTTGGAGGGTAAGGATAGACTCAATACTAGCAGACAAACCAACAACAACATAAAATCATAATGAGTCACATCTCATAGTAGTACTCACAACTCCTTTCAACACATATCACAACATTACACATAGAACTCAATTCATGATGCACAACATATCAGAGCTCCATATTCATAACACATAGTGAGGAACTTCCTACTCTACATTATCATGAGCTCAAAATGCATCAAAGAGTTACCATGTTATCATTCTTCTCAAGATAATAACAAAACAACAAAATTTCAGTAAGACACATGCATACATATTTCATATACGTGCAAGAATAGAGTATAAAGGCATTTTCTTAAAACACAAGTTGGTACAACTTTTACCAAAACATGCACCTATTAGAAATCAAGTCAATTTCATGATTATTAATTAATATATTTATTATGATGAATGTCTATCCTCAAGGAGTAAAAAAATGAGGGTAGCGGGACTTCATATCGGCTTTGGTCTCCCATGTTGCACCTTCAACAAGATGGTTCCTCCATAGAACTTTTACAGAGGCAACCACCTTGTTCCTCAACTTTTGACTTGGCGATGTAGGATCTCAACAGGAACCTCTTAACAAGATAGGTTGTCATCCACCCCTAAACCTTCCATGGGTAGAATAGATACCGGGTTGCCTATGCATTTCTTGAGCAGGGAAACACGAAACACCGGATGAGTTGAATCTAGTTCACTAGGTAGTTTCAACTCATAGGAAACCTTTCCAACCCGTTGTAAAACCTCATAAGTACCAACAAACCAAGGACTTAACTTCCCCTTTCTACCAAATCTCATCACCCCTTTCATAGGTGAAATCTTCAGATAGAGATGATCACCAATTTCAAACTCAAGTTCTTTTCTTATATTGTCGGCATAAGACTTTTTCTGACTATCTGATGTATTCAATATATCTTTTATGGTTTAAACTTTCTCTATAGCCTCATAGATATTCTCAGGAACAAGGAGTGAGGACTCACCAACCTCAAACCATCAAACTGAAGACCTACATCTTCTACCATAAAAAACTTCAAATGGTGCCATGGAGATGCGCGAATGGTAACTATTGTTGTAGGAGAACTCAATCTAAGGTAGATGATCATCCCAACTTCCTTTGAAATAAATATCACATTCTCTTAACATATCTTCAATGGTATGAATGGTGCGTTTCGCTTGACCATCTATTTGAGGATGAAAAGTGGAGCTAAGTTTCACTTTGCTACCCAAATCCTTTTGGAAAGATTTCCAAAAACGAGAAGTGAATTAGGCACCTCTATCCAAAATGATGGACAAAGGAATCCCATGAAGGCTCACAATTTCATTAATGTAGATTCTTGCATAATCTTCGGCTGTATAACTAGACTTAACGGGAATAAGTGGGCAGATTTGGTCAACCTATCCACAATAATCCATATTCAATCATTTTGCCTCCATGTTCGAGGCAGCCCAACAACAAAGTCCATATTGATGGCCTACCACTTCCAAGTAGGAACATCCATGATTTGGGTTAAACCACCCGGTTTTAGATGCTCGACTTTAACTTGTTGGGAGTTTGTACACTTAGCAACAAACTCTGCTATGTCCCTTTTTAAACCATTCCACCAATAGACCTCTCTAAGGTCATGATACATTTTGGTGGTACCTGGATTTATAGAATAACGAGAACTATGGGCTTCTTCTAGAATTTGATTTTTCAAATCCTCAACATGCGGTACACATAATCTCCCTTGGTACCTAAGAACACCATCCTCCTCTCGGGAGAATTACTCATTGAGATTACTAAGTACCGATTACTTCAACTCCATCAATAGAGGATCAATATGCTGCTTAGATTTCACCTCCACCACTAATAATGAGTCGGAGTCATGAAGGACCATGGAACCACCATTTGGATAATCTTCTAACCGCAAACCTAAACGAGCCAACCTATGAACATCTTTCACAAGTTCTTTATTCTCTTCCTCCACATGGGACACACTACCCATAGTCATACGACTCAAAGCATCCGCAACCACATTGGCCTTGCCACGGTGGTAAAGGACACTCATGTTGTAAGCCTTCGAAAGTTCTAACCATCTTTTATGTTGGAGATTCAATTCCTTTTGTGTAAGTATATATTGAAGACTTTTAAGGTCAGTAAACACATCAACATGCACACAATACAAGTATTATCTCCATATTTTCAAGGCACAAACTACATCAACTAACTCCATATCATGAGTTGGATAGTTCTTCTCATGAACTTTGAATTTCCTAGAAGAATAAGCTATGTGAAACACACAAATGGTCAAGTGCATTGGCATACGATGAAATGATTATTATGTAATGAAATGATCAAACCCTAGAAGGGTTAAGTAAGAGTGTGAAACACACAAATGGTCAAGTGCATTGACATATGATGAAATGAACATTCACTTAAAATGGGGTGAGTAATTATGAAGAGCAATTGTGCTAATATTAATGAATGTGGTGACAAGATGATATGAGGCTAATGTAAAAGATGAGAACAATCTCAAATGAGCCTAAGTAAATGTTACCAAAACGTACTCACCTATGTGAGTGTAAAGTTAATGAAGAGACTAGTCTCTATGAACACTCTAATGAAAGTATTGAGATTAACACACTTAATACTAATGATGAGATAAAAAATCATCTATTAAGCTATGATGTCCTCATACTAGAATTCAGCTTCCATGCCGTATGAGTTGAATGTAATAGAACTTTATACTGAGCACCGATAGACTAGCTGTGAGCGGTGATGCCTTCTTTCGAGAAGGGCGGAGGTTCACGTAACTCTCATGATATGAGACTTTCCGGCTTTCCGGGTATGGGTCTCCTTATTTCTCCTGGTCTTCGAACCTATACAACCAATATAGGGATCTGGCGGGGTTAAATTCCCATGTACGCTAGCATGTTTTGGGTCACCTTGGCCGGTGATTCCACCTCTTTTCGGTGTGAGGAGACACTGGATTTCATGATGCTCACATGATCTATGTCGGTTAAAGTTAAAGTTCCCAATGAATGAATGAGGCCAGCCTCAAATGATGCACATAATGAAAGGAACGATACCAAAGGTGTTAGGATAGGATAATCAAGAGGTGAGCTACACTCAAGTAATGACACTAGGTTATTCTTGATCATTGCACAGCAAACCCGATAAAAGTCTTAAACTACATCCTACGTATAGTTGGTGTTCACACTAGCCTATGAATGAAATGAAATGAAGTACGTATGAATGAATGAGGCAGACTCTGTGTTTGCTAATGAAGACTCCCTAGTTGAGGTCCCATATGTTGAGCCCTCATTTTGCAAAGTCTTAATGTCAAGTCCATGATTCCAAGGTCTCATGGCATATGAATGAATGTTATAAAAGATGTTATGTACTATATGCAATATGATATGTGCTATGTGTAAGATGTTATGTATTGTGTGCAATCTGATAAGTATGATGATGCATGTTATTCTCATGGCATGACTTTCCTAATCCACTTATTTGACTTTCCATAATAATGTTGTTAGGAAAGAGCTATTCTTACTCATGCATGTCCTTGGTGTGTGCTTGCATATACCCATACTTAGTACAAGAGTGTACTAACCCTATACAACTCTACAATTTTAGGTGCAGGCACAGGTGGACGCTAGAGCTACAAGTTGACGCTGAAGCTATTCGGACGTCGAGCATTCATTCGGACTTGGTAGGCCCTCATGCTTTCGAGCATGCTTGCCCATTTATATTCTATCTTAGTCTTAGGATTGAGATAGTGGAGTATGTTCCACTAGCGTTTCTTTTCCGTATTATTTTACACATTGTATTTGTGCCATTTTGGCAAGTATACATTTAATGCTATATTAAACTATTTCTTTCATTTGTTGATCTTATTGTTAGATGGTTGATGGTGAACAAATTATGAATGTACTAGAAATGATTAGTAAGTATGTTAAGAGACAAAAGTTTCAAATATTTCGCTAAAATTAACCTAGATGAAGTAAGAATGACGTAAGTAGACTTGTCTGCGAGCTCAGAGAGGTCAATGACGCCGGTCTCATTTGGGGTCTAGATTTCGGTCGTGACAAAGTTGGTATCACAGCACTAGGTTAAATTCTGAGAATAATGAGTTCACATCAACCACATTGAGTAGTTTCTAAGTCATGATAATGATGCGTAGGACAATTTCCCTTCTTCTGATGTAATCGTGCTTTTCCTAATGTTTTGTTTTCTTAGTGTTATGAGAATGTCTAACATCAATCCTTGTTATTTACAGAGAAAGAATACTAGGAGAACCATTGGACAGAGGAAAGGAAGAGCAGCTGCTAGGGACAATCAGGTTCCACCCCAGGCTCCAGCTGAAGGAGTGGTTATGCCAGTTAACCCAGCTGGGTTTACTGATGCGGAGGTGCGGTCATCTCTGGCCCAGATGGCACATACCATCACTATGCAGGCCCAGGCCATGACTGACCAGGTCAACCGCCAGAATGTTCAGAGGGAGAACCCACCGGTTAGTAGCATGGCTGACAGGCTGAGAGATTTCACGAGGATGAATCCTCCTATTTTCACAGGGTCTAGGACTTCATAGGACCCCCAGGAGTTTGTGGACGAGGTGCATAAGATTATGGTGGCTATGGGGGCCACAAATATTGAGAAGGCCGAGCTGGCTTCCTATCAGCTCAAGGATGTTGCACAGACATGGTGCAAGATGTGGCAGGATAGCCGAGCGTTGGGCAGAGTTCCGGTCACTTGGGAGCTATTTAAGACAGCCTTCCTCGAGAGATTCTTTCCTAGGGAGATGAGGGAGGCAAAGGTTGAGGAGTTTATCAACCTTATGCAGGGATCAATGATAGGCTGGGAGATGAGTACTGAAGTTTGTTAAATTATCCAGGTATGCTACTTCCCTTGTATCTAACAGCAGGGATGAGATGAGCAGGTTGCTCATAGGAATCAACGGAGTTCTAGAGGAGGAGTGTCGGTCTGCGATGCTCCATGATAATATGGACCTCTCCAGGTTGATGGTGCATGCCCAGCATGTAGAGGACAGCCGCAAAAAGAGGGACATTCGTGATGCTAGGAGGCCTAAGCCTCAAGATTAGGAAGGTCCCAGCCATGGAGGCCACAAAAACAATTTTAGCGTTCGTGAGTAGCCCTGGTTCAAGAAGGGGCAACAGAGTTTTGGGAACTCTAATTCTCCGAGGAGTACAACACCTAGAGGAGGTAGACCTGAGCCCAAGAAGGGCAATGGAGGTGAGATGCAGCGTCCCCAAAAGAACTGTGCTAAGTGTGGCCGTTCTCAAAGTGGAGAGTGCAGACAGGGCAGTAATGCCTGCTTCGGTTGCGGTAAGAGTGGGCACATGGTTAGAGACTTCCCACAGAACAGAGGTCAGTTTGGAGGTAATTCTCAGCCTAGGCCAAATCCGCAGGGTGAAGCAGCAGTCGAGCCTCCTAAGAGGAATAGGTTCTATGCCCTGAAGGGCAGGGAGGAGCAGGAGAAGTCCGCTGATGTGGTCACAGGTATGCTGCTAGTATTCTCAACTTCTGTTTATGCTTTACTTGATCCAGGGTCTACTCTTTCCTTTGTAACTCATTTGCTTTCTCTCACTTTTGATATATTGCCTGAAGTTCTGCATGATCCTATAGTGGTTAGTGCACCTTTAGAAGAAAATGTAAGAACTGATAGAGTATAAAAGGATTGCCCAATAGTTGTAAGTGCTAAGACTATGTGCGCAGACTCGGTTGAGTTACCATGCATGATTTTGATGTTATTCTTGGCATGGACTGGCTTCACAGTTGTTATGCTTGTTTGGATAGTCGTAGTAGAGTGACGACATTTTGTTTCCCTGATGAAGAGGAGTTAGTCTAGGAGGGGTACAACTCGAGTCGTTCTAATCCCTTGATTTTGAACCTTAAGGCCAATAAAATTATGTCCAAGGGGTTATTGCGTCAACTTGTGGTTGTTAATGATTTAGATCATGACATTCCTTCCATAGACTCGGTGCCTGTAGTGAATGAGTTCCTAGATGTATTTCCTGATGATTTGCCTGGAGTCCCTCCCCCTCGATATATTGACTTTGGTATCGACTTAGAACCCGATACTAAACCAATTTCAATGCCTCCCTAAAGGATGACTCCAGCTGAACTCAAGGAGTTGAAGCTGCAGTTAAAAGATCTCACTCATAAGGGTTTCATTCAGCCGAGCATATCCCCTTGGGGCGCTCCAGTGTTGTTTGTGAAATAGAAAGATGGAACCCTTAGAATGTGTACCGATTATTGCCAGCTCAACAAAGTCACTATAAAGAATAAGTATCCACTTCGCAGAATAGCTGATTTGTTCGATCAGCTTCAAGAGTCTAGTTTCTTCTCTAAGATTGATCTTCGTTCAGGGTATCATCAGCTTAGGGTTAGGGATGGAGATATCCCAAAGACAGCCTTTCATACCCGTTATGGTCATTATGAGTTCTTAGTCATGTCATTTGGTCTTAGGAATGCACCTGCTGTATTTATGGACCTCATGAACCGAGTCTTCTGTGAATACCTTGATTCTTTCATCATAGTATTCATTGACGACATCCTCATCTACTCTAGGACCAAGGAAGAGCATGAAAAGCATTTGAGACTAACCTTGCAGGTACTTAGACAACATCAGCAGTATGCCAAATTCAGCAAGTGTGAATTTTGGCTTAGATCAGTGACCTTTCTGGGTCATGTTGTGTTCGATCAGGGCGTGGAGGTGGATCCCAGGAAGACTGAGGCTGTGAAGAACTGGCCAAAGACACTTACTCCCACTCACATCCGTAGCTTTCTGGGATTGGCTGGTTACTACCGCAGGTTCATGGAGGGCTTTTCTTCCATTGCTGCCCCACTGACAGCTTTGACTAAGAAGAAGGCCAAGTTTGATAGATGGAGACTTGTGAGAAGAGTTTCCAGGAGCTCAAGGACAGACTCATTTCAGCCCCGGTGCTTACTTTGCCTAAGTGTGGTGAGAATTACACTATTTATTGTGATGCATCGAGGGTTGGTTTGGGTTGTGTTCTTATGCAGGTTGGTAAGGTGATAGCCTATGCGTCTAGAAAACTCAAGGTTAATGAGAAGAATTGTCCCACTCATGACCTGGAGTTAGCAGTTGTGGTGTTTGCACTGAAGCTGTGGAGGCACTACTTGTATGGAGTGCATGTGGATGTGTTCACAGACCACAAAAGTCTGCAGTACGTGTTCACACAGAGGGAGTTGAATCTACGTCAGTGGGGATGGTTGGAGCTGTTGAAGGATTATGACATCAATGTTCACTACCATCCAGGTAAGGATAATATTGTAGATGATGCTTTGAATAGGATGAGCATGGGAAGTATAGACCACGTTGAGGATGAGAAGAAGGAGTTGGCGAAAGATGTACACAGACTGACCAGACTAGGTGTGCGATTAGTTGAGTCTACTAGTGGGGATGTTTCAGTTCATCCTAGTTATGAATCATCCTTGGTAGTTCAAGTCAAGCAGGGTTTGCATCTCGATCCTGTGTTGATGGAGCTAAAGGACTCAGTGTTGATAAAGATGAATGAGTCTTTCGCTTTGGGAGGTGATGGCATACTTAGGTATCAAGACAGGCTGTGTGTACCAGATGTGGATGATTTGCGGACCAGGATTGTTGCAGAGGCCCATGGTTCCAGATATTCCATACATCCTGGTTCCACCAAGATGTATCATGATCTTAAGCAGATTCATTGGTGGGATGGCATGAATAAGAACATTGCAGAATATGCGGCCAAGTGTCCTAATTGTCAGCAGGTTAAGGCAGAACATCTTAAGCCTGGCGGTCTTACTCAGATTATTGAGTTTCCGACTTGGAAGTGGGAGGCCATTAATATGGACTTCGTGGTTGGTCTTGCGAGGACTAGGAGACTGCATGACTCCATATGGGTTATTGCGGACAGGATGACTAAGTCTACCCACTTTATCCCTGTGAAGTCTACATACAGAGCCGAGGATTATGCGAGACACTACATTGATGAGATTGTGAGATGGCATGGGATTCCTTTGTCTATCATTTCAGATAGAGGAGCTCAGTTTACTTCACATTTAAGGAGATCTTTCCAGAAGAGCTTGGGCACACAGGTAAAGCTTAGTAATGCCTTTCATCCTCAGACTGATGGGCAGGCAGAGTGCACCATTCAGACATTGGAGGACATGTTGAGAGCGTGTGTGATTGACTTCAGGGGTAGCTGGGATGACCATCTGCCTTTGATAGAGTTCTCGTATAATAATAGCTATCACTCCAGCATTGGGATGGCATCGTTTGAGGCACTGTATGGTAGGAGGTGTAGATCTCCAGTCGGGTGGTTCGAGATTGGAGAGTCATCCATTTTGGGTCCAGAGATCATTCATGAGGCCTTAGAGAAGGTCAGAGTGATTAGGGACAGGTTGGCTACTGCATACTGTCGGCAGAAGTCATATGCAGATAACAGAAAACGATCCTTAGAGTTTGATGTTGGTGACCAGGTCCATCTGAAGATATCACCTATGAAGGGGGTGATGAGGTTTGGCAGGAAGGGGAAGTTGAGTCTGAGGTATATTGGGCCATACGAGATCCTACAGCGTGTGGGTGAGGTGGCCTATGAGTTGGCATTGCCTGCGGAGCTAGCTTCTGTCTATCCAGTCTTTCATGTATCCATGTTAAAGAAGTGCCTAGGTGATACAGCATCGATTCTACCTGTGGAAGGTTTGAGGGTCGATGAAGACTTGTCCTATGAGGAGGTACCTATTGAGATCTTAGACAGACAGATCAAGTGGCTGAGGAACAAGGAGATTGCCACAGTGAAGGTATTGTGGAGAAATCATCTTGTTGAGGGTGCTACATGGGAGGCTGAGGCCGACATGAGATCTCGTTACCCTCATCTTTTCAGCTCTTGAGGTTAGACTTCCTACTCTTAAGTCTAAGTTTACTTATCTCTCCATATTTTGTTGCTATTGCTTGACTTTGCGTAGCGATTATGTTATGATCTGACTGGTATTATGCTAGATAGTGGTAGTGTCATTCGGGGACGAATGTTCCTAAGGGGGGATAATGTAACAACACTAAAAATGAATAAGATAAGAAATGCTCAATGTGTCAAGAATGCCTACGATTAGACCAGGGTTCACACGGATTGATGCGCGTAGAAGCAGACCTCGGAACCCTTGCTACAGCCAAGCCAACTAACTTGGGGAGTTAGTTGAGCTTGGAAAGGTTGGGTCCAACCATGTAGGGCTCTCGAATATGAACATTTACTCGAAGGAGTCTTTACCAGACTTAAAAAGAAGAAATCTTTGGTTTGAAGGGTCTAGGGGTAAAATGGCCTTTCTCCTGGCTAAGGGTATTATCATAATTACCCTAAATATGTAATTATTTATTTAATTAATAAAGTAGAGGGGCAATTTGGGGAGATAGGGCCGAAATTAAGCCCTTGAAATGAAGTCTTGCTCCACCCTGGTTCGAACCTAGGTAGGAGCAATGATTTAATGTGATTTTTATTTAAGCTATTGAATTAATGTAATTAATTAATGTCACGACCGGAATCTAGACCCCAGATGAGACCGGAGTCGTTGACCTATCAGAGGTCGCAGACAAGCCTACTTACGTCATTCTTACTTCATCTAGGTTAAATAATTAATTACATATTTAGGGTAATTACGATACTACCCTTAGCCTGGAAAAAGACCATTTTACTCCTAGACCTTCCAAACCTAAGATTTTCCCTTTTTAAGTCCGGTAAAGACTCATTCGAGTAAATCTTCGTATTCGAGAGCCCTACATGGTTGGACCCAACCTTTCCAAGCTCAACTAACTCCCCAAGTTAGTTGGCTTGGCTGTAGCAAGGGTTCCGAGGTTTGGTTCTACGCGCATCAATCCATGTGAACCATTGTCTAATAATAGGAATTCTTGACACATTAAGCATTTCTTAACTTATCCATTTTTAGGGTTGTTACATAGTTCAATACTGCATTAAATGTATAATTGCCAAAATGGCACCAATACAATGTCTGAAATAAAAACGGAAGGAAACACTAGTGGAACATACTTCACTAGCTAAAGCCTACATCTAAGCTAGATAGTAACGGTAGACGTCCTCGAAAGCATGAGGGCCTACCAAGTCCGGATGAAAGCTCCACGTACGGATAGCTGCAACGTCAACTTGTAAGCTCTACCGTCCACCTGTGCCTGCACCTAAAAATATAGAGTTGTATGGGATTAGTACACACTTGTACTAAGTATGGGTATATGCAAGGACACACCAAGGACATGCATGTGTAAGAATAGCTCTTTCCTAACAACATGATTATGGAAAGTCAAGTCAGTGGACTTGCCAAATTGGGATTAGGAAAGTTAGTGAGCTTTCAAAATTTGGATTAGGAAAGTTAGTGAGCTTTTCAAATTTGGATTAGGAAAGTCATGCCATGAGAGTAACATGCATCATCATACTTATGATATTGCACACATTACATACATCTGAGGTTCAAGTATTTTTTAAACGTATGTTAGACTTATGGGTCTATACATACAAGCCATGAGGATTCATTCATAGTTCGTTAAGTGACTTATATCTTCCTAAGATTATGTAGTACAAGACTTATGCATCTTGTATATATGCAAAGATCTCGATTTCGATCTAAGTAGGTGGCACTGTTCTTGAACATTTAATTCACGTATGACTTATTTATCAATACGGAATTTGGGCAAGGAAACCCGGTTTCAAATCCCTTGGACAACATTTTACATTTTTCATTTATTTTATTTTTAGTCCACATGACATTGGGACCCTAGATCGAGCCCCAACATCAACGTTTCTTTTTATTTCCTTTTCTTTAGAAACTCTTTCCCTTGGGCGAGGGGTTGTGGGTTCGAACCCCCACAACCCCCTTTTATTTTCCTATTTATTTTTATTGCCTATTTCGCATTAACCATGAGGTTGTGGGATCAAACACCCACAACCTCTCTTTATTTTTCTTTTACTTGTTTGGGACTGAGAGGTTATGGGGTCGAACCCTCACAGCCTCCTTATTTTAATTTCTTTTAAATGTTAACTATTTCAGCGTTGGCAGTGAGGTTGTGGGATCGAACCCCCACAGCCTCACTTTATTTTCTTTTTATTTCTCCCCTTTTCGCCTAGAGGTTGTGGGTTCGATTCCCACGCCTCACTTTTCTTCTTAATTCGACTTCCTTAACTTATGATTGAGAGGTTGTGGGTTCGAATCCACTCCTCTCATTTCTTAATTGTTTTTATATGCACTTCACTTTACAGGCAGTACTCGAGATCGAGTCCCCCGACCCACATTTTGTTTTCACGTTTTTAAGGCAGATTCGCGGGTGAGGTCACAGGTTTGAATCCTGGTGGCCTCATCCCTTTACACTCAAAAAAATTTCCACATTTATTCATCATTATTTAGCCTAAACCAAACTTGTAAGTTTGCTGGAAATTTAGTCATTTTTTTAGCTCATTTTCACCAACACTTTCACTTGAACTTTTAGGGACATTCATAGATCATACATTACATTTTGGGGTGCATTTTTCATAAATTCTTTTAGCCAAAAGATTGGTACTCAAATTAGTCACACTTTCATTTTAATGAACATCACGATTTACATAGGTTTATGCACGTAAAATGACAACCATAACATTATCAAATTTGGAGCCTTAACCCGAGAACCTCATTCACTGTAACATACTTGCACACGCACACACTTGCACATAATTTCGAATATATGGTTGTCATTCATACGATTTCAAGTACACAAACATAATCATATTCATCACGAAAACATAACATACACCTAATCTACTAGCAATCATACCCAACCTACGATTCATTGGGAGCTAGTGATAGGGGCATGCAAAGGGGAAACAATCCTAGTTTTTGGATGAATAATATGAACCTTAAGGGGTCTCTTGGGAAATGGACCAAGAGAGAAGAAAATCCATACCTTTTTGATGTTAAACCCTTGACTTGCTGCCCAAAAACTTCACCCAAGAACACGTCTAAGCCTCCTCAATGTCAACTCCACTCGAATGACAACCTCCCTTAGCCTAGTGTGCGATTAACGTTTGTTTTCTTGTGAGTTCTTCAAGTGTGAATAACTTGGTTTATTTTTCTGCTTTTGTATCTTATTTTGGCAGAGAAATTTCGTGAGAAAGAAGAAGAGAGATTGAGCGTGAGAGTGGAGAGATAAACATGAGAGAGTGGGAGTTGTAGGAGGCTTAAATTTGATTTTTATTTTATTTTAAATCAGCTAATGAATAATAATTATTAATTAATTACATTAATTCAATATCTTAAATAAAAATCACATTAATTCATTGCTTCCACCTAGGTTCGAACCCGGGTGGAGCAAGACTTCACTTCAAGAGCCCAATTTCAGCCCTCTCTCCCCAAATTCCATGTTTAGCACCCATGGTATTAGTGTCGGTTAAGGATATGGTTTCCCTAAAGATAAAATGGACAATGGAAGTAATTGAATAGGATCCTAACTATGAGTACTTAAGGTATGTTACTTAGGATAGGTGGAAGTAATGAACCCATCTAGACATTGCACAAGTGACTCCTTAGGAAGTCTTAGGAAGGTATCCTAATGCATATGATGATGTATGTGTCCTTTATGTATGATATTGTAGTATTGGTTTGACTATGTTTATATTGTACTATACTTCTATGATGACTTGTGTTGTCTTGTGTAGATGCTATGTATGGCTTTTCTCTTATGTTCCTAAGGTGATTCATTGCACCAAGTATCCCTAAAGGATTACTTAGGAGGCTAATGAATTGAAAGTAAGGGTTCACTGTAAATTGTACTTAAATTCTATATGTGCTTTTCTATGATGTTTGGCCTTTGATTGTTTTGCTATGAAGTATGTGGATGATATTAATGCTATTGATAAAGGTTTTATGATGATTTACTCAAAATGGCATGAACTATGATTTCAAAGGAAATGTCCCTTTCAAATGCATGTTTTCGCATGGTTGCCATACTTAGTACATTCTTGTGCTAATCCCATTCTTCTTTACTTTTTACACAAAGTGTAGGTTATTGAATGATTAAAGGAGATCTATGATTGAGGAGCTTGATAGGTGATTTACCAAGCTCAAGGAAAGGAATCCTTAAGTTCAAGGATGTCCTACTAATGTCTTTAATGTAAAGTCTTTAAATATTGTATAGTCCTGTAAGGTGTCGTATGGGCCGTGTCCATAATGTATTCTAAAGTTATTCAGTCTAAGATGGCAAAGAGACTTAGAGTCAAAATATGTATTATGACTTATGTTTTATATATATATGATGTGATGTTTCTAGCATATGATGTGCTATGAAAAATTTTAAATTTTCCGCCAAATTTACTATGTCAATGCAATGAATGATATGAGAGGCTTGTCTTAGACCTCCGAGAGGTCGACGACGCCAGTTACAATCCAAGGTTGTACCCTATCTTCTAGGGTATGCTTTTGGGTTGTGACACACATAATCATCACAAAAACACGTTTCATCCCTAGTTTCCTACCAGCAAACATAACCAACCTATGATTCAATGGGAGCTAGTGACAGGGACATGTAACGGGGAACAACCCTAGTTTTCGGAATAGATTCGTCTGAACCTTAGAGGTCTCTTGGGAAAGGGACCAAGAGAGAAGAGAACCCATACCTTTTTGACATTCAAACCTCGACTTGCTGCCCAAAGAAATCCTCAAAACACACGTCCAATACCAAAAGTTCAACACCAAACTCGACGGAAGAGCTTCTCTTTGCCTACGTGATTGATTAACATTTGTTTTTGTTATATTTTCGTGGTGAGTTCTTCAAGTGTGAAGAAATTTAGTTTACCTACTACTTTTTGATGTTATTTTGGCAGAGAGACCGGAATGAGAGTGATAGAGACGTCAGAGAGAGAGACGAGCGTGGGAGAGAAGAGTTTTCTTAGGCTTAGGAGTCTAGTTTAGGACTTAGTCAAATAAGCTTTTATTTAATTATTAAAAATCTGATTTACTTTTATTTTAAATCAGCTAATAAATAATAAATATAAATTAATTACATTAATTTATCAATTTAAATAAAAACAACTTTAATTCATTGCATCCACCAAGGTTTGAACCCGGGTGGAGCAAGACTTCACTTCAAGAGCCCATTTTCGGACCTCTCTCCCCAAATTGCCCCTCCACCTTATTAATTAAATAATTAATTATATGTTTAGGGTAATTACGATACTACCTTTAGCATAGAAAAAGACTATTTTACCCCTAGACCCTCGAAAAGTATGATTTTCCCTTTTTAAGTCCAGTAAAGACTTATTCGAGTAAATCTTTGTATTCGAGAGCCCTACATGGTTGGACCCAACCTTTCCAAGCTCAACTAGCTCCCCAAGTTAGTTGGCTTGGATGTATCAAGGGTTCTGAGGTCTGGTTCTACGCGCATCAATCCGTGTGAACCCGGTCTAATCGTAGGCATTCGAGACACATTAAGCATTACTTATCATATTCATTTTTAGGGTTGTTCTATTATCCCCCCGTTAGGAACATTCATCCCCGAATGACACTACTAACTATCTAGCACAATGCCAGTCATAACATAACATAATCACGATGCACAGTCAAGCAATAGCAACAAAGAATGGAGAGATAAGGAAACTTAGACTTAAGAGTAGGAAGTCTAACATCAAGAGCTGAAAAGATGAGGTAGTGGAATCTCATATCGGCCTCAGCCTCCCAAGTAGCACCCTCAACAAGATGATTCATCCACAATACCTTCATTGTGGTAATCTCCTTGTTCCTCAGCCGCTTGACATGTCTATCTAGGATCTCAACAGGTACATCCTCGTAGGACAAGTCTTCATCGACCCCCAACTCTTCCACAAGTAGAATCGATGCTGGATCACCCAGGCACTTCTTTAACATAGACACATGAATGACTGGATGTCTTTGGGATATCTTCACTCCTAACCTTAAGCTGATGATACCCTGAACGAAGATCAATCTTAACATACTTGAGACTTTACTCTTTGTAAATTTTTGTTTCACATTTACTGTGGATAATGCGTATTACTCAAGCTTATCTGAAGCTTCATATTTGAGATTGAGGAACTTCCTTCTCAATCGCACTGAACTTGATGCACCCCACAACTCATGCAACACAAAAATCATGTCCACGCTATACAAAAACATCAACGTGACATGCAAACATGAATTCATTTTAACTCTAATTTATTCGAAAACTTACCCTTACTACCCTGTTTCGGTAGTCTATGGTAGTCTATTATTTATGAAGTAATCCATACCTAAGCCATCTCCTTGAGCCAGTAAGTAGACAACTTAGCCTTCTCCTCTTCATCAATACTCATAGCAGGTTTTAGAACCTACCATGCACTCACCCATGCGAACAACCACTCTTATCAAACGTCTTTCGTTCACGCTGCTTATTTCTATCACTGCCCCTTCTTGGGAACAGATCTTGAATTTGGCGCCTTAGACCACTTGGACATCACAATTCTTATGTGTATTCTTCTTCGCGCGCACACAAGAAGGAAGTTAGATATTTAGAATGACACAAAGTGTAAAATCTCTAGATAGCACGATAAAGAGTAGAAGAATGGAAATTTTCCTACGCATCATGCAGTCTCTAATTCAGGATAGTGGTGCACTTCACTACCATGACTTAGAAACTACTCAATGTGGTTGATGTGAACTTATTATCCTCGGAATTTAACTTAGTGCTCTGATACCAACTTTGTCACGATCGGAATATAGACCCCAGACGTGACCGGCGTCGTCGACCTCTCAGAGGTCGCAGACAAGCCTACATACAACATCGTTACTTCATCTAGGTTAATTTTTGTGGAAAATTTGACCTTTTGGTTACTTAACATTCATATAAGATATTCTACTTAAAATCATAAACGTTCACAATCAACCATCTAATATTAAGATCATCAAATGGAAGAAATAGTTCAGTACTGCATTAAGTGAATACCTGCCAAAATGGCACCAATACAATGTCTGAAATAAGATGAGAAAGAAATGCTAGTGGAACATACTCCACTAACTCAAACCTATATCTAAGCTAGAATATAATGGGCAAGCGTCCTCGAAAGCATGAGGGCCTACCAAGTCCGGATGAAAGCTCCACGTCCGGATAGCTGCAACGTCAACATGTAAGCTCTAGCGTCCACCTGAGCCTGCACCTAAAAATATAGAGTTGTATGGGATGAGTACACACTTGTACTAAGTATGGGTATATTCAAGCACACACCAAGGACATGCATGAGTAAGAATAGCTCTTTCCTAACAACATTATTATGGAAAGTCAAGTTAGTGGACTTGCCAAATTGGGATTAGGAAAGTTAGTGAACTTTCCAAATTTGGATTAGGAAAGTCAGTTAGCTTTTCAAATTTGGATTAGGAAAGTCAGTGAACTTTCCAAATTTGTATTAGGAAAGTCATACAATGAGAGTAACATGCATCATCATACTTATCATATTGCACACAACACATAACATCTTACACATAGCACATATCATATTGCACATAGCACATAACATCTTTCATATCATTCATGTATATGCCATGAGACCTTGGAATCATGGACTTAACATTAAGACTTCCCAAAATGAGGGCTCAACATATGGGACCTCTACTAGTGAGTCTTCTTTAGCAAGCACAGAGTTTACTTCATTCATTCATACGTACTTTATTTCATTCATTCATAATCTAGTGTAAACACCAGCTATACCTAGGATGTAATTTAAGACTCTCATCGGGTTTGCTGTGCAATGATCAAGAATAACCTAGTGTCATTACTTGAGTCTAGCTCACCTCTTGATTATCCAAGATCTCTATTTCGATCTAAGTAGGAGGCATTATTCTTGAACATTTAATTCATGTATGACTTATGTATCAATACGGAATTTGGTCAAGGGAACCCGATTTCGAATCCCTTAGACAACACTTACATTTTCCATTTATTTTATTTTGGTCCACACGGCTTGGGGACCTAAGATCGAGCCGCAACACCTTCATTTTATTTTTCCCTTAGATTTTCTCTTAATTTTTCGCTCAATGGATTGAGAGGATATGGGATCGAACCCCCACAACCTCATTTTCTTTTAATTTCTTTTCTTTAAACTCTCTCTCCCTTGGCCAAGGGGTTGTGCGTTCGAACCCCCACAACCCCTTTTATTTTTTTATTTATTTATCCTTGACTATTTCCCATTGACCATGAGGTTGTGGGATCAAACCCCCACAGACTCACTTTATTTTTATTTTATTTCTCCTTTACTGCCTTGAGGTCGTGGGTTCGATTCCCACGCCTCACATTTCTTTTCTTCTCATTTTCTTTTAATTCTACTTTACTGCCTAGAGGTCGGGGGTTCGATTCCCATGCCTCACATTTCTTTTCTTTTCATTTTTTCTTAAGTTTGGCCAAGAGGTTGTGGGTTCGAATCCCACTCCTCTCATTTCTTATTCTTATACTTTATTTTCCAGCCAAGACCATGGTTCGAATCCCCTTCACCACATTTCTTTTTACTTCTTTATTTTCATGGTTTTTAACGTGTTGAGGTCACGGGTGCAATCCTCCATGACCTCACTTGTTTTAATTCATTTTTCACAACATTTTGAAACCTCTTAACTTGACCGAAATTCATCACTTAAATCTGGAATTTTTTTTTGAAATTTTTTAACATACTTTCATCAACATTTATACGCAAATTCATAGGGTAATTCATAGATCATTTATTACGTTCTTAGGTGCATTTTTCATGGATTCGTTTAGCCAAGAGATTATCACTCAAAGAAGCCACATTTCAACTCATATGAACATCACGATTTACTTAAACATTTGTACATGAAATACAACCACAACATCACATTTTAAAGCCTTAACCCGAGGCACATAGATACGGTTCACATTGCACACACATGTACACATAGTTTCAGAAAAACATCAACATAAGTCACATAATTCCGAACATACATATAAACACATAATCATCACGAATACATATTTCATCCCTAGTTTTCTACCAGCAAACATAACCAACCTATGATTCTATGGGAGCTAGTGACAGGGATATGCAACGGGGAACAACCCTAGTTTTCGCGTCTGAACCTTAAGGGTCTCTTGGGAAATGGACCAAGAGAAAAGAGAACCCATACCTTTTTGACATTCAAACCTCGACTTGCTGCCCAAAGAACTCCTCCAAACACACGTCCAACACCAAAAGTTCAACACCAAACTCGACGGAAGACCTTCTCTTTGCCTACGTGATTGATTAACGTTTTTTTTCTTGTATTTTCGTGGTGAGTTCTTCAAGTGTGAAGAACTTTGGTTTACCTACTGCTTTTTGAAGTTATTTTGGCAGAGAGAATGTGAATGAGAGTGATAGAGACGTGAGAGAGAGAGATGAGCGTGGGAGAGAAGAGTTTTTTGAGGCTTAGGAGTCTACTTTAGGACTTAGTCAAATAAGGTTTTATTTAATTATTAAAATTTAATTTCCTTTTATTTTAAATCTGCTATTAATAATAAATATAAATTAATTACATTAATTTATCAACTTTAATAAAAACAACATTAATTCATTGCTTCCACCTAGGTTCGAACCCGGGTGGAGCAAGACTTCACTTCAAAAGCCCATTTTCGGACCTCTCTCCCCAAATTACCCCTCCACCTTATTAATAAAATAATTATTTATATATTTAGGGTAATTACGATACTACCCTTAGCCTGGAAAAAGACTATTTTACCCCTAGACCCTCCAAAAGTATGATTTTCCCTTTTTAAGTCCGGTAAAGACTCATTCGAGTAAATCTTAGTATTTGAGAGCCCTACATGGTTGGACCCAACCTTTCAAAGCTTAAATAACTCCCCAAGTTAGTTGTCTTGGTTGTAGTAAGGATTCTGAGGTTTTGTTCTACGCGCATCAATCCATGTGAACCCGGTCTAATCGTAGGCATTCGAGACACATTAAGCACTACTTATCATATTCATTATTAGGGTTGTTACATTATCCCCCCCTTAGGAACATTCATCCCCGAATGACACTACTAACTATATAGAATAATGCCAGTCATAACATAACATAATCACTATGCACAGTCAAGCAATAGCAACAAAGAATGAGAGATAAGGAAACTTAGACTTAAGAGTAGGAAGTCTAACCTCAAGAGCTGAAAATATGAGGGTAGCGGGATCTCATATCGGCCTCAGCCTCCCACGTAGCACCCTCAACAAGATGATTCATCCACAATACCTTCATTGTGGCAATCTCCTTGTTCCTCAGCCGCTTGATCTGTCTCTCTAAGATCTCAACAGGTACCTCCTCGTAGGACAGGTCTTCATCGACCCCCAACCCTTCCACAAGTAGAATCGATGCTGGATCACCCAGGCACTTCTTTAACATAGAGACATGAAAGACTGGATGATTTTGGGATATCTACATCCCTAACCCTAGGCTGATGATACCCTGAACGAAGATCAATCTTAACATACTTGAGACTTTACTCTTTGTGAAGTTCTGTTTCACATTTACACTGGATAATGCGTATTACTCAAGCTTATCTGAAGCTTCATATTTGAGATTGAGGAACTTCCTTCTCAATCGCACTTAACTTGATGCACCTCACAACTCATTCAACACAAAAATCATGTCCACGGTATACAGAAACAACAACGTGACATGCAAACATGAATTCATTTTAACTCTAATTTATTCAGAAACTTACCCTTATTACATTGTCTCGATAGTCTATGGTAGTCTAGCATTTATGAAGTAATCCATACCTAAGCCATCTCTTTGAGCTAGTAAGCAGCCAACTTAGCCTTCTCCTCTTCATCAATACTCATAGCAGGCTTTAGAACTTACCATGCACTCACCTCCATGCGAACAACCACTCTTATCAAACGTCTTTCGTTCACGCTGCGTTTCTATCACTGCCTCTTCTTGGGAAGGCCAGATCTTGAGTCTGGCGCCTTAGACCACTTGAAAATCACAATTCTTGTGAGTATTCTTCTACGCACGCACAAAAGAAGGAAGTTAGATACTTAGAATGACACAAAGTGTCAAATCTCTAGATAGCACGCTAAAGAGTAAAAGAAGGGAAATTTTTCTACGCATCATGCAGTCTCTAATTCAGGATAGTGGTGTACTTTACTACAATGACATAGAAACTACTCAATATGGTTGATTTGAACTTATTATCCTCGGAATTTAACCTAGTTCTCTTATACCAACTTTGTCACGACCGGAATCTAGACCCCAGACAAGACCGGCGTTGTTGACCTCTCAGAGGTCGCAGACAAGCCTACATACGTCATCGTTACTTCATCTAGGTTAATTTCAGTGGAAAATTTGAACTTTTTGTTGCTTAATATATATAAGACATTCTACTTAAACTCATCAACGCTCACAATCAACCATCTAATATTAAGATCATCATATAAAAGAAATAGTTCAATATTGCATTAAGTGTATACTTGCCAAAATGGCACCAATACAATGTTTGAAATAAGATGAGAAAGAAACGCCAGTGGAACATACTCCACTAACTCAAACCTTTATCTAATCTTGAATATAATGGGCAAACGTCCTCGAAAGCATGAGGGCCTACCAAGTCCGGATGAAAGCTCCATGTCCGGATAGCTGAAACGTCAACCTGTAAACTCTAGCGTCCACCTGCACCTGCACCTAAAAATATAGAGTTGTATGGGATTAGTACACACTTGTACTGAGTATGGGTATATGCAAGCACACACCAAGGACATGCATGAGTAAGAATAGCTCTTTCCTAACAACATGATTATGGAAAGTCAAGTCAGAGGACTTGCTAAATTGGGATTAGGAAAGTTAGTGAACGTTTCAAATTTGGATTAGGAAAGTCAGTGAGCTTTCCAAATTTAAATTAGGAAAGTCAGTGAACTTTCCAAATTTGGATTAGGAAAGTCATACAATGAGAGTAACATGCATTATCATGCTTATCATATTGCACACAACACATAACATCTTACACATAGCACATATCATATTGCACATACCACATAAAATCTTTCAGATCATTCATTCATATGCCATGAGACCTTGGAATCATGGACTTAACATTGGGACTTCCCAAAATGAGGGCTCAACATATGGGACCTCAACTAGGGAGTCTTCTTTAGCACACACAGAGTCTGCTTCATTCATTCATACGTACTTAATTTCATTCATTCATAAGCTAGTGTAAACACCAGCTATACCTAGGATGTAGTTTAAGAATCTCATCGGTTTTGCTGTGCAATGATCAAGAATAACCTATTGTTATTACTTGAGTCTAGCTCACCTCTTGATTATCCTATCCTAACACCTTTGGTATCGTTCATTTCATTATGTGCATCATTTGAGGCTGGCCTCATTCATTCATTGGGAACTTTAACTTTAACCGACATAGATCATGTGAGCATCATAAAATCTAGTGTCTCCACCCACACCGAAAAGAGGTGGAATCACCGGCCAAAGTGACCCAAAACATGCTAGAGTACATGGGAATTAAACCCCGCAAGATCCCTATATTGGCAGTATAGGTTCGAAGACTAGGAGATATAATGAGACCCATACCCGGCATGTCGGACAGTCTCATCTCATGAGAGTTACGTGAACCTCCGCCCTTCCCAGAAGAAGGCATCACCGCTCATAGCTATTCTATCGGTGCTCAGTATAAAGTTCCATTTCATTAAACTCATACGTCATAGAAGCTGGCTTCTAGTATGAGGACATCATAGCTCAATAGATGATTTCTCATCTCATTATTAGTATTAAGTATACATTATTCTCAATACTTTCATTAGAGTGTTCATAGAGACTATTTCTTCATTAACTTTACACTCTCATAGGTGAGTACGTTTTGGTAACATTTACTTAGGCTCTTTTGAGATTGCTCTCATCTTTCACATTAGCCTCTTATCATGTTGTCACCATATTCATTAACATTAGCACATTTGCTCTTCATAATTACTCACCCCTTTTTACGTGAATGTTCATTTAATCATATGCCAATGCACTTGGCCATTTGTGTGTTTCACACTCTTGGTTAACCCTTCTAGGGTTTCATCATTTCATTACATAATATTCATTTCATCGTATGCCAATGCACTTGGACATTTAGTATGTTTTACACTCATACTTCACCCTTCTAGGGTTACATCATTTCATTACATACATCTTAGGTTCACTTATTTTTAATCGTATGATAGACTTATGGGTCTATACATACAAACCATGAGGCTTCATTCATAGTTCGTTTAAGTGATTCATATCTTCCTAAGATTATGCGGTACAAGACTTATGCATCTTGTATGTATGCCAAGATCTCGATTTCGATCTAAGTAGGCGGCATTATTCTTGAACATTTAATTCACGTATGACTTATGTATCAATACAGAATTTGGGCAAGGGAACCCGATTTCAAATCCCTTGGACAACACTTACATTTTCCATTTATTTTATTTTGGTTCACACGGCTTGGGGACCCAAGATCGAACCCCAAAACCTTCATTTTATTTTTCCCTTAGTTTTTCTCTTCATTTTTCGGTCACTGGGATTGAGATGATTTGGGATCAAACCCCCACAACCTCATTTTCTTTTAATTTCTTTTCTTTAAACTCTCTCTCCCTTGGCCAAGGGGTTGTGGGGGTTCGAACCCCCATAACCCCTTTTATTTTTTTATTTATTTCTCCTTGACTATTTTGCATTGACCATGAGGTTGTGGGATCAAACCCCCACATCTCACTTTATTTTTATTTTATTTCTCCTTTACTGCCTAGAGTTCGTGGGTTCGATTCCCACGTCTCACATTTCTTTTCTTCTCATTTTCTTTTAATTCTCCTTTACTGCCTAGAGGTCGTGGGTTCGATTCCCACGCCTCACATTTCTATTCTTTTCTTTTTTTCTTAAGCTTGGCCAAGATGTTGTGGGTTCGAATCCCACTCCTCTCATGTCTTATTTTCATACTTTATTTTCCAGCCAAGACCATGGTTCGAATCCCCTTCACCAGATTTCTTTTTACTTCTTTATTCTCATGGTTTTTAACATGGTGAGGTCACTGGTTCAATCCTCCATGACCTCACTTGTTTTAATTCATTTTTCACAACATTTTTAAACCTCTTAACTTGACCGAAATTCATTACTCAAATCTCAAATGTTTTTTTGAAATATTTTAGCATACTTTCATCAACATTTATACACAAATTCATAGGGTAATTCGTATATCATTTACTACGTTCTTAGGTGCATTTTCATGGATTCGTTTAGCCTAGAGATTATCACTCAAATCAGCCACATTTCAACTCATATGAACATCACGATTTACATAAACATTTCTACATGAAATACAACCACAAGATCACATTTTAAAGCCTTAACCCGAGGCATATAGATACGGTTCACATTGCACACACACGTACACAGAGTTTCAGAAAAATATCAACATAAGTCACATAATTCCGAACATACATATAAACACATAATAATCATGAAAACACGTTTCATCCCTAGTTTTCTACAAGCAAACATGACCAACCTATGATTCAAAGGGAGATAGTGACAGGGACATGCAACGGGCAACAACACTAGTTTTCGGAATAGATTCGTCTGAACCTTAGAGGTCTCTTGGGAAAGGGACCAAGAGATAAGAGAACCCATACCTTTTTGACGTTCAAACCTCGACTTGCTGCACAAAGAACTCCTCCAAACACACATCCAACACCGAAAGTTCAACACCAAACTCGATGGAAGACCTTCTCTTTGCCTACATGATTGATTAACGTTTGTTTTTCTTATATTTTCGTGGTGAGTTCTTCAAGTGTGAAGAACTTTGGTTTACCTACTCTTTTTTGAAGTTAGTTTTGCAGAGAGAACATGAATTAGAGTGATAGAGACGTGAGAGAGAGAGATGAGCGTGGGAGAGAAGAGTTTTCTTAGGCTTAGGAGTCTAGTTTAGAACTTAGTCAAATAAGGTTTTATTTAATTATTAAAATTTGATTTCCTTTTATTTTAAATCTGCTAATAAATAATAAATATAAATTAATTACATTAATTTATCAACTTAAATAAAAACAACATTAATTCATTGCTTCCACCTAGGTTCGAACCCGGGTGGAGCAAGACTTCACTTCAAGAGCCCATTTTCGGCCCTCTCCCCACAAATTGCCCCTCCACCTTATTAATTAAATAATTAATTATATATTTAGTGTAATTACAATACTACCCTTAGCCTAGAAAAAGACCATTTTACCCCTAGACCCTCCAAAACTATGATTTTCCCTTTTTAAGTCTGGTAAAGACTCATTCGAGTAAATCTTCGTATTCCAGATCCCTACATGGTTCGACCCAACCTTTCCAATCTCAAATAACTCCCCAAGTTATTTGGCTTGGCTGTAGCAAGGGTTCCGAGGTCTTGTTCTACTCGCATCAATCCGTGTGAACTCGGTCTAATCGTAGGCATTCTAGACACATTAAGCATTACTTATTATATTCATTTTTAGGGTTGTTACATCTATATACTATAATCGCATGCAACCTAAAATATATCTCATCAAACCTAAAAGATTACAAGTAAATCCTCAATTTCCCCCTTCATGGGGTAAAACCTATCTTTATCAAATTCACATTAGAATCATAGGTTAGGCATGAAGTCATGTACAATCATACTAAAAACATGTAATTCTATCATAGACAATCATAAAAAACCATAATCCACTCAATTGGATCATAACCCATTACATTAGAAAAAACATTAATTTGACTTGGGGAATTATTCTTCTATATTGGGAAAATCATAGGTCTCCATAGATGAATAAACCGTCATACCTAGATCGCAAAGAGAAAAAATCTTAGAATAATGGATACTTAACTTAACCTAGCTTGACCCTCCTATTTTTCAATTTTTTGGAAAGAGAATTATTTGATATAGGAACTCAATTTTTTTTGGTGAGTTTGAGAGAATGATTTGATGACTTAATTTAGGGTTTTAAAGTACTTATATAGGTGGTCTAGGCTAGGATAAAATGACACAACTTAATTATAATTAAAACCAACCATAACTTTTGTGTCCTTAAAATAACCATCCATTAAAACACCACGAGACCACGTTGAAGAGATGTGAATGGACCTATTGTCCTTCCTGGTCAAGATGGTTTTATTGGAGAGACTTCTTGGCCACTTATAATTCTCAAGCGTGGATCCATGGTGTCCATTAACGGGGCTCACCTCTGGTGCGTGGACCACACCACGTGTTATTCCCCGAGCTACCCCCGAGATGCTTACATGGGTCCTAGGATCACAAGTGACCTTAACCTAAACCTGCTAGCATAATCACGAGCATACTAAAGATAAACTATGCAAATAAACTATGTGGAAGATAAATAATAAAAGATATTGACTTTGCATGTGTAATTAAAAAGCTAATGAAATCCATAGCTAGGGTTGTGAAATTCATGTAATAAATTGAGTAATAACATATTAATATGATTATTAACATATACCTAAATAATTCATGATACCTGGTGAAATTCTAGACAACCTAGGTCTATTTATAATAAGGGAATGAAGGAAATCACTGAATTATAGGGACCTAATGGATGAAATGAATCCACTAGTAAAATCTGACATACCTATTGACAAATTACAAAGAGAAATCTGTCAATTTTGGCGCTGGAAATGATGAAATTTTATCGCGTTATTCAACAAGGTTTCTTGACCTCTTTTATCCTCCAACCCTCTAGTTTCTCTAAGTTTGATTAATGATTAGACTTAGGTAAGTCGTAATTATATTTCTAGGCTAAAACTGAACAAAACCGAAAATATATTGTTAAAATATGAGGATTAGAATTCTAGCAAAATAGGAAAATAATAAAATAATCGTGACTTAAAGTCGTAGACGGGCTGACTACGACAACCTTCATAGTGAAATGAAGCATGGATAGTGAATTTTGTCCTAGTCTTCACTTTATTTAGGAACTAGTCCTCTGTTTCATAAGACCTTACTACAACCCATTTGTAGGACCACAGACCGTGAAGGTCCTCGTGGTCCTCACTTGGGATGAGGTCTGGAGGCTCATGTCTCGGAGTCTACTTGTTAGACTTCACGGACGCCCCTATGACCTATGTGAGGGACCACCGACCATGAAGATGCCCACGGTGTTAACTTTGATTGGGGGTCTAACAGACTGGCGAGGGTTTACTATCTTGCCTTTAAGGGTGACACCATGTCCTGACCTCAATACCACGAACAGTAAAGGTGCCTAATGTAAAAACCTGTATCCTAGATAGACCAAAATTCAGATTTTCCAGAAGTGGAGGTGCCATCTACTGAGGCCACCTACGTACCGTAGTTAGTACCACAGTCCTTGGACCAGGTCCGTTAATCTTGGTCCACAAACAATGGACCGTTTGTTGATCTTTGTCCTCATAACCCATTCTCTGAATCAAACTAGGAAGTAACAGGACGGACCGTAGATTGTACCACGGTCCATGGAACAGGTCGGTCGATCTTAGTCCTAATAACCCATTCTCTCAATCAAACTACAGAGGAACAGGATGAACCGTATATAGGACCACGGTCCGTTGACCTGGTCCGTCAATCTTTGTCCATAGACGATGGCCAGGACCTACGGACCTTAGTTAGCACCACAGTTTGTGGACCAGGTCTGTCTGTCACTCTGACAGTAGTTAATTTAGGGGTATTTTAGTCTTTTCCTATTTTGTTTAATCCCTAAGCTATGCCGTCTAGACCCTAAATTATGAGGTTTTAGTGATTTTAAGCCTATAAACATAACTAAAACTTACCTAAGTCAAATCATCAATCAAAACATGGAAAATTAGAAGAAAGAGTGGAGAAAAAGGTCAAGAACCCTAGTTCAGGAACGCAATAAGGTTCCATCAGCTCCAGCCCAAAAATCTACAGATTTTTCTGTGGAATTCATAACCATGTATGTGATATTTCACTAGTGGGTTCCTTTTACCCATTAGATACCTAGTTTTCATTCAAATCCTTGATTCCCTTATCATGATTAGGCCTAGGGTTTCTAGAACTTCAACAGAATATCATGAATTAGTTAGTTATATGTTCTAAATCAGATTACCATTTTATTACTCTAATTATCGCATGAATTTCAAATCCATATCTATGTATTTCTTTAGTTCTTGAATTACACATGCTAGATCAGATATTTTAGTTATTTAAGATATATGTGCCTCAGTTATTAAAGCATAAATATGAGGTTAATCGTTACATTCTCAGTTTGCATGTTCAGTTATGAGGTATCTAGTATATACAAAAATTCAGTAATAATGTCTTAATCACTTAATTCGTTGGGAGTATTTTAATATCGAGTCGGATTAGGGTTCACCTTGGACAAATAGTCCCAGAACTACTAGGCACGTAGGTTGTAAGTCCCCTTTATGGGAATTAGTTTAGTAATCATGCCAACATACCTTTGTACCTAAGGTAGGGTATATTGGATCCTCTCGATGTGGCATATACATCAGACTCTACATTTAGCTCATGTAGTTTTATTATCGGTTATTGGTAGCTCCCACAGTTCAGTCAAACTCTATTGCATTGACCATATTTAGATCAGTTTTTATTCAGTCACATTCATTTTAAATTTTGTTATTGCATCCAGTTACCTCAGTATTAAGTATATCATGTTCAGAATATTATACTTGCTTTGGTGCTTGTTAAGTTATGTTTATTTCAGCTTTAGTCTATCCTTCATACTCAGTAACTATCAAGTACTGGCGCATCCATGCGCTACATCTTCTCGTGATGTAGATTTAGGTTCTCAGCATCCAGATCATGCTTAGATCGGTTCCCCATCTCCAGTTCAGCAGAATCAATGGTGAGTCCTCATTCTCCGAGAAAAACAGTCATGAGTTTCTGTCCCAATAATTCTAGTAAGTTAGAGGCTATTTTCAAACATAGTTAGTTTCAGCTTAGTATTGAGTTAATAAATTCTTTGTATTAAACTCATCTGTTTTCATATATCTCAGTTATAGCATATAGGTATTCCCCATCCTTTCATTTTAATTATGATTTCTCTTCCGCATCAGTTTATTATATTTTGTATGCTCGTGATCATACCAGCATGGTTAGCTTGGGATCGCTTGTGGTACTAGGTCCCGTGTCCGCGTTTCAGGAGCAGCTCGAGGCGTGACAAACATTGTATCATAGCACTAGGTTTAAGTGTCCTAGGATGTTTGAAAAGCCGCACTAAGTAGAATCCTTTTCATGGGTGTGAAGTGCACCACATCTAATGAGAGGGAGGCTAGGAAGTGTTAAAGGAAAACTTCACTTCCTAGTTTTTCTTATTGTGTGTATGGTATGATTTAATTCCATTGTAACTCGATGTTCTATGTTTCAGATCATGCCTCCTCGTAGAGCTAAATCTAGAAATGCGGATGCCAGAAATGCGAATGCAGCTCTTTTAGTTCCAAATCAGGAAGTCTCCAATGCGGAGTTTAGGAACACCATTCAGATGTTGGCTCAGAGTGTGGCCAAACAGAACAATCAGCGGGTTCAAGATCAGGTGAATACAAATGGTGGATCAACATCACCAAGAATTTGTGACTTTGTTAGGATGAATCCACATGAGTTCTTAGGATCGCAGATTAGTGAGGATCCCCAAAATTTAATAGATATGATCAAAAAGATATTTGATGTGATGCGGGTCACTTGGAATGATCGGGTTGAGTTGGCATCATACCAGCTGAACGATGTGTCTCATATTTGGTATACTCAGTACAAGGAAAATAAGGGTACAAATGTAGCTCCTATTTCTTGGGATTGCTTTAATGAGACCTTTCTTGATAGGTTTTTCCCAATAGAGTTGAGAGAAGCAAAGGCTCATGAATTCAATAACTTAAGGTAGGGAAACATGACGGTCCAAGAGTATGTGCTCCAGTTTAACCACCTCTCCAGGTATGCTCCTCACATGGTTGCTGAATCTAGGGCTCATATGATTATGTTCTTGTATGGAGTGTAAGATTTGGTGAAAACGGAGTGCAGAAATGCTATGTTACTGGCAGATATGAAAATGTCTAGGTGTTTGACTCATGCTCAACAGGTTCAGGGTGATAAGATTAGAGAACAAGCCAAGGATAATAAGAATGCTAGGATTGGGAACTATGACTACTCTTAAAAGAAATCGGGTGGTGGAAATCACTCGTACAGTTAACAAAAATTTTCAATCCCAACCCCTTCATCAGCTAGTGTTCCATCGTCCAAGAACAAGTATGATCACAAGGTTTTGGCGCCAGGTTCTAAGTCTCAGGGAAGTGTTTCAGTAACCAACACTTAACCCACTTGACCTAAGTGTAGTAAGAACCATCCAGGCGAGTGCCTCACAAAAAAGGAAGGATTCTTTGGGTGCGCTCATTGTGGTCACAAGTTGAGGGATTTTCCTTTTAAAATAGTTCAAAGAGGTGGAAATGGTAAAGCTCAGTCTACAACATCAACAACACCAGCAAGTCGACCGACTCAGTAGTGTAACTCATCTGATACAATTGGCGGTCAGTGCCAGAATAGGTTGTATGCTCTTTAGGCTCGCCAGGATCAGGAAAGTTCTCTTGATATAGTCACTAGCACGTTACGAGTCTTTGACCTTGATATTTATGCATTGTTAGATTCAGGGGCTACTCTTTCTTTTGTAAATTGTTACATAGCAGTCCAAGTCAGTGTCAGTCTAGAAAATCTCTCAGAACCTTTCTCAGTCTCTACTCTAGTCGGTGACCCGTAATAGCTACACGGGTATGCAGAAATTGCCCTATCACAGTCTCTTAGAAAGTCAACTCAGCAGACCTTGTAGAGTTAGAAATGGTAGACTTTGATGTCATTCTAGTCATGGATTGGTTACATTCATGTTATGCCTCAGTCGATTGTAGAACTAGTATTGTTCGCTTTTAGTTTCCAAACGAACCAATCTTAGAATGAAATGGTAGTAGCTTAGCACCTATGGGACGATACATTTCTTACCTTAAGGCTAGAAACATGATTTCTAAGGGTTATGTCTATCATCTAGTTTAGCTTAAGCATTCTAGATCTGAAACCGTGACTCTTTAGTGAGTTCGAGTAGTCAGTGAGTTTCCATAAGTGTTTCCAGAAGATCTTCCCGGGGTTCTTACGAAAGGGAAATAGACTTTGGAATTGATCTCCTTCCAGAAACCCAGCCTATTTCTATTCTTCCTTACAGAATGGCTCCAGCAGAGCATAAGTAATTGAAAGAGCAGGTGAAAGACTTTCTAGATAAGGGCTTCATCAGACCAAGTATTTCTCCATGGGGTGCACTAGTGTTGTTCGGAAAAAAGTAAGATGATTCTCTATGAATATGCATTGACTATAGAAAGTTGAACAAGTTCACAATCAAGAATAGGTATCCCATCCCCATGATTGATGACTTGTTTTACCAAATTCAAGGTGCTAGACATTTCTTGAAGATAGGCCTCAGAACAGGTTATTATCAGCTTAGAGTTAGAGATAGGGACATTTTGAAAACAACCTTAAGGACTCGGTATGGTCATTATGAATTTGTAATTATGTCATTTGGACTAACCAATGCTCTTGCAACTTTAATGGATTTGATAAATAGAGTGTTCAAATAGTACTTGGACTTGCTCGTTATCATCTTTATTGATGATATCCTCATTTATTCTAGGAATGAGGAAGAACATGCAAGTCATTTGAGAGTTGTTCTGTAGACTCTCAAAGATCGCTAGTTATTTCCTTAGTTTAGAAAATTTGAGTTCTGGTTGGAATTCGTTGCTTTCCTTTGTCATTTGGTATCTAGCGAGCGGATCTAAATGGATTCGATGAAGATAGAAGAAGTGAAACAATGGCCCAGACCTACCTCTGCTACATATGTTAGAAGTTTCGTAGGTCTAGAGGGTTATTACAGAAGGTTTTTGGAAGATTTTCATCCATACCCTCACCATTGACTAGGTTGACTCAGAAGATGGTGAAATTTCAATGGTCAGATTATTGTGAGAAAAGCTTTGCATAATTGAAAACTAGATTGACTACAGCTCCTTTCTTGACTCTACTAGAGGGTTCAGATGGTTGTATGATCTATTGTGATGCATCCAGAGTTGGTCTAGGTTGTGTGTTGATGAAGCGAGATAAGGTTATAGCTTATGCTTCTAGACAACTTAAGGTACATGAGAAAAATTATCCAACTCATGACTTCGAACTTGCAACAGTGGTGTTTGCACTCCATATTTGGAGGCACTACTTGTATTGTGGTCATGTAGATGTGTTCACTGACCATAAGAGCCTTCAATATGTGTTTACCCATAAAGAGTTGAATCTTCACTAGAGAAGATGGATTGAGTTTCTTAAGGATTATGACATGAGTGTGCATTATCATCCTGGTAAGGCGAATTAAGTAGCAGATGCTCTTAGAAGATTATCTATGGGTAGTGTATCCTATATTATGGAAGAAAGGAAGGAACTAGTAAAGGATGTTCACAGGATTGCTCGTTTGGGAGTTCGCCTTATGAGCATATAAGAGAGTGGTGTAACAGTTCAGAATGGGGAAGAATCTACTTTGGTAGTGGAGGTTAAGGAAAAGCAAGACAGTGATCCAATCTTGCTTGAACTTAAGGGTGCAGTCCATAATCAGAGAGTGGAGGTTTTCTCCCAAGGGAGATATGGTGTACTTTGCTACCAAGGTAGATTGCGTGTTCCAGATGTTGGCAAGTTGAGACAATATATTCTTGTAGAAGCCCATAAATCTAGATATTCTATTCATCTAGGTGCCACTAAGATGTATTGCAATCTTCGGTAAGTCTATTGGTGGAATGACATGAAGAGGGATATAGCAGATTTTGTGAGTAAGTGCCCCAATTACCAGCAAGTCAAGGTAGAACCTCAAAAACCAAGAGGTATGACTCAAGAGAACAACATTCCGACTTGGAAGTAGGAAGTGATCAATATAGATTTCATTACAGGGTGACCTCGTACTTGCAGACAACATGACTCCATTTTGGTGATAGTTTATAGGATAACTAAGTCTTCTCACTTTTTGGCGGTCAAGATTACCGATTCGGTGGAGGACTATGCCATGTTTTACATTAATGAGGTAGTGAGGTTTCATGGGGTTCATTTGTCTATCATCTAAGATGGAGGTCCTCAGTTTACCTCTCATTTCTGGAAGACATTTCATAGGGGTCTTGGTACTCAGGTTAATCTTAGCATAGAATTTCATCCGCCAATGGATGGACAAGGGTCGTCCAGGTGGCATATGAGTTAGAGTTGCAAGCTGAACTAGCAGCAGTGCATCCAGTCTTCCACATCTCGATCTTGAAGAATTGTGTTGATAATCTAGCCTCTACATTTCCATTAGATAGTGTGGCGGTAAAGGTTAGTCTTTATAATAAGGATGTAGCAGTTGAGATTCTTGACCATCAGGTTAGAAGGTTGAGAAACAAAGAATTCTCTTCAGTCAAAGTTTTGTGGATGAGTCAGTCCATAGAGGGAGTTACTTGGGAAGTAGAAGCAGACATGAAAGCCAAGTATCATCACCTCTTCCCTTCCGATTCCACTCAAGCTTGAGGTAATAGTTCATCTTTAGTTTTCAGTCATTCATGCGTGAATTCAGCCATAGAATCATGTCCCCTCAGTTTGTACTTGCATTTTCAGCGGATTTGCATGTTCTTAGAACTCAACTCAGTCCACAGTGTTTAGTTGTATGGATTGTATACCTCTTCCTACATATCATCTAGTGTAGTCTTTATTGGAGGACGAATGTCCTCAAGGGGGAGATACTGTAACAACCCATACCATAGATAGACAAAAATTCTTATTTTCTAGAAGTGCAGGTGCCATCTACGGACCGTAGGTAGGATTATGGTCCGTGGAACATGTCCGTCGATCATTGTCCACAAACGACGGCCTAGACCTATATACCATAGGTAGGACCACATTCCGTGGACCAGGTCCATCGTTTTTGGTCCTTAGAATCCATTCTTTGAATCAAACTACAGAGGAACAGGACATATTGTAGGTTGGACCACGGTCCGTGGACCAGGTCCGTTGATCAAGGTCCTGAGAACCCATCCTCTGCATCAAACTATGGAGGAAAATGATGAATACTAGATAGGAACACGGTACAAGGAACAATTCTATCGATTTTGGTCCACAAACGATGGCTAAGACCTACGAACCGTAGTTAGGACAACGTTCTGTGGATCAGGTCCGTCAGTCATTCCGACAACAGTTAATTTAGGGGTCTCTTGGTATTTTCCTATTTCGTTTATTCCATAAGATACATTGTTTAGACCCTAAATTATAATGTTTTAGTTAGTTTAATCCTAAAAACATAATTAAAACATAACTAAGTCAAATCATTAATCAAAACATAGAAAATTAGAAATAAAAGAGGAGAAAAAGGTCAAGAACCCTAGTTCAAGAGCACAACAAGCTTCCATCAGCTCCAGCCCAAATCTAAATATTTCTCTATGGAATTCATCACCAGGTATGTGATATTTCACTAATGGGTTCCCTTCACCCATTAGATCCGTAGTTTTCAGTCAGATCGTTGATTCCCTTATAATTATTAGACCTAGGGTTTATAGAACATCAATAGAATATCATGAATTAGTTAGTTATATGTTCTAAATAAGATTGCCATGTTATTACTTAGATTATCACATGAATTTCAGAACTGTAGCTATGTATTTCTTTAGTTCTTGAATTACACATGGTAGGTCAAATATTTGAGTTACTTCAGATATACATGCCTCAGTTATTAATACATAATTATCAGGTTAATTGTTGAATTCTCAGTTTTCCTGTTCAGTTTTGAGCTATCCAGTATTTACAGAAATTCAGTCATAATGTCTTAATCACTTAATTCATTGGGATTAGCTTAATACCAAGTTATACTAGGGTTCAGCATACCCAAATAGTCTGAGAACTACTAGTCACGTAGGTTGTAAGTCCCTCTGTGGGCATCGGTTTAGTGATCATGCGAGCATGTCTTTATACCTCTCGCAGGGTATATTGGGTCCTCTCGATGGGGCGTATACATCGGACTCCACATTTAGATCTTTTGGTTTTATTATTGGTTATTAGTAGCTCCCACAACTAAGTCAACTCTATTGCATTGACCATAGCTATAGATCAGTTAGTATTCAGTCTTATCAGTTATAAAATTGGTTATTGCATCCAGTTACCTCAACATTCAGTATATCATGTTCAAAATATTATACTTCCTTTTGTACTTGTTCAGTTATGTTTTATTTCAGCTTTACACTATCCTACATGCTCAGTAACTGTCATGTACTGACGCATACATGTGCTACTTCTCGTGATGTAGGTTCAGGTTTTCTGCATCCAAAACACGCTTAGATTGGTTCCCTATCTTTAGTTCAGCAGAATTAACGTTGAGTCATCATTCTTCGAGGACAACATTCATTAGTTTCTTTCCAATATTTTTAGTCATTTAGTTTAAGTTTTTGCTAGACTTAAGTGGGGTGTGTCCCAACATTTCTAGTCAGTTAGAGGCTATTTTTAGGCATAGTTAGTTTCTCCTTAGTATTGAGTTAATAACTTCTTTGTATTAAACTCATCTGTTTTCATATATCTCAGTTATAGCATATGGGTATTCCCCATCCTTTCATTTTAATTATGATTTAGCTTCTGCATAAATTTACTATCTTTAGTATGCTTATGATCATGCGAGCAGGGTTAGCTTGGGATCACTTTTGGTCCTACGTCCCGTCTTCGCGTCTCGGGGGTAGCTCGGGTCGTGAAACCCGCGATAAGATGCTTGGGTGTGGTGACTTCCATGTCATGATCACTAGAAAGTCGAAATACCGTGGACCTTATCCAGTCTATGAACCCTGTAGTTGTTCACTACTTTGAGTAATTTCTGCAATTTTTTAAATTATCTCCCCATCGGGATCATTCGTTCTCAAATGATGACTAAACTAGCTGCAATTAAGGGAAAGAGTTGGATACCGTACCACTAAACACTAAAAACTGAATTTTTGACTGAACTGAGCTCCAAGAACATGTAACTACGCTGAAAATGCAAGTACAAATTGAAGGAACATAATGCTAAGACTTATATAACACATGAATGACTGAAAATTTGAAGAGGAACTATTAACTCAAGTTGTATTAGAATCGGAAGGAAAGAGGTAAGGGTACTTGGACTTCATGACTCCTTCTTCTTCCAAAATATCTCCCTCTACGGACTGACTCCTTCCCAAGAGACTTTTTTGTTTCTCAACCTTCTAAGCTAATGCTCAAGAATCTCAACTGGTACGTCCTCATAAGAAAGACTGTATTTCACTTCCACACTCATTAGTGGCATTACGGATACTGATAACCCAAACACTTTTTCAATAGTGAAATGTGAAAGACTAGATGCACTCTGCTGATTTTGCTGGCATCTCTAACTCTTAAGACACTTTATGAATCCTTTTAAAAGTCTTGTAATGGGCTACATATCTGGGACCGAGTTTCCCTTTCTTACCAAATATCATCACCCCTTTCATAGATTAAATTTTCATGAAAACCAAATCGTCAATTTGGAACTCTAGTTCCCTTCTCCTTACATCTACATAAGACTTCTAGCGACTTCGGGTTATCTTAAGTCTATATCTAATTAGTTTAACTTTCTCCATATCATAATAGGCTGAATCAGACCCTATCAAGGCTACTTCACCTACTTTAAACAAACTAACAGAGTATCTACATCTACACCCATACAATGCCTCATAAAGAGCGGTCAATATACTGTAATGGTTACTATTTTTAGGCGAACTCTATAAGAGGAAATGTGATCATGCCAACTACACTTGAAGTTGATCACACAAGGTCTCAACATGCCCGCTAAGGTCTGAATTGTACACTCTGCCTCACCATTCGACTCTGGATGAAATGTTGTGATAAGTTTAACCTCACTACCAAGACCTTTTAGAAATGACTTCTAGAAATGAGAGTTAAATCTAGCACCTCTATCTGAGATGATAGACAAAAGAACCCCAAGAAACCTGGCTATCTTATTAATGTAATGTGGTTAGTCTCCAATGTACTAAGTATAGATATATGCACATAAAATCTAAGGACATGCATAAAAATGATCATTTCTTAGAAAGCATGCTAAGTCATTTGAAAATCTTCAATGCACATACCATAGAAGATATGCAAGTTAAGAACTCCATCAACATAAAGCATCATCATAATCAAAGAAATATTATCATCGAGTCATATTAACATTTCATATTCAATAGATCATATATACATAACATACAAAATACTTACCAATGATCCCATCCCCAACCTACACGTGCAATGTTCATATGAAGCCCATAACCCCACACAACCAAGTAGATAAGATAGGAGACCATAATTAAAGTTTTGCTTCATATAACTTGTAACATAAATAGTCATCACCTCATAAATCAATAAAGACAAATAACATGTTCATTAACGTAACCAACTTCATATAAGAGTAACAACATGTATCATAAGCATCATACCTTTCATGTTATCATATTACATAAGAACAATCTCCTAGGACTTCCCTTAAAGTCTACTTGTGCAATGTCTAGGTGGAGTCCCCTACCCCTACCTATACTAAGTAGACTCTTCAAGTCACCCTAGTCAACGTCCATTTACTTGTCTTTGATTTCACTTGAAGGAACCTTTTACCTTAACCCACATTAGATCATGTGAGCTAAACATGGAATTCGGTGTCATGTAACTCCACACCAAAAGAAGGTGGTCTACTGGCCAAAGTAGAACCAAACATAACATAGCTTTCTAGGTGGATCCACTAGCTAGTATCCTATGGTGGCAACATAGTTCAAGAACTAGGAGATGTATTAGAGAAGTTCCACATTACATGGAAGCCTCTATCTCATGAGAGTCATTGGGAACCTACCTTCCAACTAGGGAAGGGACACCTCTCATATCTAGTTCACTCGGTGCGAAGCTAAAGTCCCTTTTTGATTAACCTTTAAGTCATCATTTATTCATAAATCTTATCATAAGTGATAGTAGATTAACTCCTTGTATAAATATGATCATAAGCTCTTTTGGATTAGATGAGAATTTTATTTCATCGTAACCCTTCGTTTGTGAGATTAACATATCATAAATCACCTTGTGTAAAGCATACAAGAGAATATAATAAACTTGCATTATCGTATTCTTGTCGTCATATCAGAAATTAACATATTCATAGCCCAACATATATGCATTGCATCATCATACATACTTCCTTAGCATTGTAACATCATTTAAAGGCTAACATAAACATCATAGAGTAATCACGACTTTAGAAGATTTACCTCTTGCATCCAAGATCCTTATTCAAGAACTTATATTCAATATACAACAACCATCCAACAACATAGTGAAATACGTAATAGAATAATCAATACTAACTCTTCAACTCATAACCAACACTAATTCATAAAGTAGCATACGGGAAAGGGTCATTTAGGAGTTCATTAAATTCATAGTCCCAATCCCAACAATTACATGTTATCAAGTAGTAGGTATACCCTATTCGAAACCATCAATTTTATAGAGGACATGCTTCACACGAAATTCAAGCATTAAAAGTAAAAAATTCGACAATATATACTAAATCAACCATAGAAAACCATTATTTTTCATCGATAGTCATAAATTTAGAGTTAGGAAGAAAACCCGTCTTATAGAGTAAAACCCTAGGAGTTGAATTCTTGAAAACCATCTTTGAAAGGACCTCTTGGGGGGAAAATACCAAGAGTGAAAAAGCCATACCTTATTGATGAAAAATCCACTAATTTTTGAAGAAATCATGAAGTCTTCGTCTTCTTCCTTAAGCTCTTCTTCAATGGATTTTGGACAAGAGAGCGTTCTTGAGAGAGATGAAAGAAATTCCTTTGATCTGATTTGAAGTGTGTAAAAGTGGTCTAAAACTGACCTAAAATCAATATATTGTCGTCCCACAAAATACGCAAAATACCCTTTAAATAAATGGGTCTTTTTATGACGTTAAATTACCAAAAATATGAGTTTAACGAATCTGGGAAGTGGCTGCGCATCGCGGGGCCAATTCCCATTCTTTTTCTGAAATTTTTGGTCGAGGCAGTGAGCCTCGAGAATCCTCGTGTCGCAAGGCTGCCTCCCAAATATTGGGGCAGTAAACCACGTGTGGGATGCGCTTCGCGCAGCAGCCTCTTGGTTCTTGCCTCTCGCAGACTGCTTTGGCAGCCTGCTCGCCCATGTTTGGGTCCCACCCAAGGACCCTTAAGGTGGTCTTTGGGGTGTCGTTACCATACGTTTTGAACCTTTTTATTACATATTACATGTTTGAAGTCTTTTTACAAGTTTTGGACTTCATTTGACACTTCAAAACCTTCAACAAACATAGGTAGGTCAACTTGTTCAAATTAGCTAGTTTCCGAACGTCAAGGTCTTAATTTGTCGTTTTGGGTCTAACCTTTTCTAAATGAACTTATTACATTAATATAGGTTTGTAAACTTCATTTTAAACATTATTCAATATATTAAGCTCTAGTCTAAGTCATGGCATTTCCGGAGTGTTACATCCAATAAGGCTTGGGGATCCCCTCCCACCTTAGATCCAAGAAAGGTAGGGGAACTCATACTAACAAATTCCCTCAACCTTAAGGTCATGGTACTATGAAGAGCATTCATTCTATGTACCACCTATCTATTTGCTTGAGTCGTCATGGCTCGAGCTAGGGTAAGAAGAGCTCCTCTAACTTCCTCATTAGTCATGTACGGGGGAACCACGGGAACATTATTCCCTTGATTAGCTATAGGAATTTGTTCACCTTGTGGAACTTTAACACCTTGTGGAACTTGTTCACCTTGGGGAGCTTGTCCACCTTGGTGAGGAACTCCCTCATCCACCACTTCCTTATCCACTCTCCCTGCGGGCGTCCTTCTTGTATTCATATCGTATAAACATATAAGAATGGATAAGGAAAAGACACTTATAACCTAAACTCTATGGAAAGACACAAGAGTAATTAAGAAAGTGAAACTTCTACAGTGCTATAGCCTCTTGCTCATAGATGTGACGCGACTCACCATCGATTAACAAGACACTACTAGACGTAGCTTTTATGACACTTTGAATCCTAAAGACTACTTCATAACCTTATGCTCTAACATAAAGTTTTTAATGACCAAAGGAAATACCCTAGAAGTTACATGGCGTATTCGACCTCATGGAGGTCTTATACGATGCCTTAGACATCATTTATCGCATATATATGAAAAGTAGTGTGGCAATAAATCTTTTCACAATAATAGTCCAATTCTTTATAGAATATAATAAATAACTAAGTCTTGTCAAATCCATATTAGACACATCTAATATCATAGGGTCAAATCCCTTACATCAATTTCAAACGAAACTATATTCTATTACAAAGTCTTTTTAACTAAAGCATAAACCATATCCTCGAACATATGAGGACATACCAATCTTGAGTGAATGATATTTCCCAAGATTTAACATATAGGAGAATTCTGACTTGCCACCTACACTTGTAGAAATAGAGGGTCGTATGTTATTAGCAAATTGAATGCACTAAGTATGGTGAACATGCAACGAAACCATGCTAAAACAGACATTTACTTTAAAATATACTTTTGATGCTCTTTTGCTAAAAACCTCATAAAACAAGTATAAGGACCATCTTCAAGTCAATATTCATATATAAGACATATTCAAGTAATTCATAAGAAAAAAACCATAACCATTTAGAATACACATAAGCATTTAAACCTCCTACCAAAGGTTATCCTAAAACCCACCCAAGTAAGATATGGAGCGGCCGCCCTTACAACCCCTTCACACACACCTAAGTGATCCTCAAGACTTCCCAAAGTAAGATCATTCCCTTTTCATCCTTTAGACTCTCCACGTAAGGTTACTATAAAACTGACCTAGGTAAGACATGAAAACACCTGCCATACAACCTCTTCAAGCCTACGTAAGCAATTCCCAAAACTACCCTAGATAAGGATGTTTCTATTCAACATGCATTGACTTAATTCAACATTATTCTTTAAGACATTTAAGAGACAAGTAAACAATTAGATGACTTCACATAATGGTCTTGCAAGACCTAGGGAACTCATTCTAGCATCTTCAAAGCCTACTCGTGCCATGTGTAGATAGCGTCCTATTCCACTACCTACACATTGTAGAACCTATCCAATGCTGGAGTGTAAATCCCACATGATGATAATAGGCATTAACAAACATAGACCATATGAGCTAGGTATGGAATCCGGTATCATAAGGAACCCACACCGTGGAAGGTGTTTTACTTGCCAAAGGTAGAACAAAGGATACATCCCATGTAGGAACATGGTTAAGTGGATATCAAAGGCTTTTTTGCAACTCTAGTCTACTACTCGAGAAGAGCTACTACTTTAAGCATATCTACTCGGTGCTTTACCTTGGTTTTCATAGAGTAAGTTCATTCATATAAGAGTATTTGAGAAGTTACCATCTCTAAGCCTCACCAACTCCTAATACCCTCCCCAAGAAGTGATCAACAAGGGTCTATAGATCATGGATCATTAGGATAGCTCATTGGCTACTCTTGAAAGAGTGCCTTAGTCATAGTGATCCAAGACATATCATTAACATTCTTTTCATATTCAAGGTTTCACATTCACTTAAGGTTCTAAACTCATCAAGAAGGGGAATAATGCTTAGGTCTACCGGTCAAGACGTACTTTAGAATACCTTATTTAATCAATCAAGAAAGGGCACCTATTCTAGTTCTACCGATCATTGAATTTCTTTCATGTACTCATTCACTACAATACAAGTACAAAGTAGGGATATATAGTCTACCAATATAAGATACAACATCATTCTATAAAGGCTCTTCCTAGTCCTTCATCATATATAAACAACTAGAGAAGAAGCGTATTCAATCATATAATTATACCACCCATATAATATCATATCGACAATACAAGAGCCCCTTCACTTTATACTTTTACACATACCATATCATGATCATACTACAATTCATATAATAATGCCGAAAAGGACATGTTTATAACATATATAACACATAAGCATCTACACCATAAGTGGACCCTACCAATTAATAACAATTCAATATCAATTCTATGCTAAAAACAGGAATTAGGTCAACTCACCATATTCCAATGCTAGAAACAGAATTCCTTATCATTTCCAATCAATCCACACAAGAAGAGATTCTTACTAATGATACTATACACAAGACTAAGCCAAAAATCCCTCCATATCATTGATCCAACAGTACTAAATATAGATTTCAAAATTATAAGGGAAGATATCAACAATTCTAACATGGATCAATACATAATTTAATAGCCCAATACAATCTACACATGAATTCAATAAGATCAAGCCATGATCAATTCATCCACATTAGAGCCAAAATTAGAAATTCAAGGAATACATGGGTTCATAGAAGTTTTGATCTTAAAATTACCAATTAACATCAATTACTTCATAAAAAATTTATTTAAACCTTTTCATGCAAGAACCCATGCTTATACTTCAAAAATATGATTTCTATGTTTTTTAACATCTTTGAAAAGCCTTTGGAATTGGATCCTTGAGTGAAAGAAGACTGGAGGAGGTTAAAGCCATACCTTAATTCAAGGAATCCAAATAAATTTATTGATAAATCAGTGAAGAACTTCAATCCTAGCTTCAACTTCATTCCTAGTTCACTGTGGTCTAGAGAGAACTTATTTTGATTTTGCGGTTTTTATTTTTAATAGTGAGGTGTAAGTCTAGGTTTTAGAGTCTTAACTAACTTAAACTACCATAAAAATGTAAAATAACCGCCTAGGACTTAATAGGACCTTAGGTGAATTTCCCAAAACACCTTACATTTGCCAAGACACCTGCAAAGAGTTGCAGATGTCAAACGATAGTTCCAAGCTACAGGTTGTCGTTTCATTGACCGGGCACCTTATTGTGCATCGTTTTGGTCATAGCCTCCAATTTTAGTGGCTAAGTTCCCACAACTAAGTGTGCAGCCACGCCATCAATTTATGGGGTGTCGACTAATCAACTGGCGTTATTAGGTGGTCGTCGTTTGGGATAGTTTTAGCAGCTTTCTTGCAAAGGTTTGGGTCCTCTTGAAAAACCATTAGGGTGGTACTTGGGGAGTCATACCCGGACGTTTATACCCCAAGCATTTTAATGTAGTTGTTATATTCCTCTCCTATAAATTTAGACACGAAACAACACATATAACATGCTAAGGCACACTAACACACATAACAACTAGTTTACAAACGTCAGGGACGTTCTTTGACGATTGACCTCCAAACTCTGTGAACTGACTTCTTCACTATTATTAATCATTTTCAGCACTTATTAACTCATAAAACACATGATATTCTCTACTTTAACCTAATTCATTTTGAGGGTTGTAATACTAGGGGATTCACTTAAAGATAAACAAACTGTGGTCCTACCTTGGGCAAGTAGGAATCCCTGAATCCGGTGGGGGTGACACCAGGATTCCATGTTATGTTCATATGGTCTATGTATGTTAAGTCTTATCCCCACAAAGAAATGTTAAAATAATATGGCTTCTTTAGGATGTACTACTTAGTATGGGTGGTGGAATGGGACGACATCTATGCATGGAATAAGTAGGTATTTGAGAGAGGTCATGTTGTGTTCCATATAATGTTAATGAAATGAACGAGCTCTTGGGATGATGTGTTAATGAAGAATGTTGTTTAAATGACTAATGAATGAGGGTGCTCTTAATTTAATGAAGCTAATAAAAGATGTGACCCTTGAATGCTTATCTACTTAAATGTACAGATGTATGCTATACTTGGTTGTATTTTGAGTTGCTTCCTTGTCATGATTTATTGTATATGAACGTTCTTTGTCTAGGGTGACTCAAATTAGTACTTAGTGTTGGTCCCAGTATGGGATGCTACCTGCACATTGCACAAGAATGACTTAGAGTTGTCTTAGATGGTTGTCCTAATGTTATGATGTGATTTATGTAATGTTTATGTCTCATATATGTTTATTTTGTAAAGGTGGAAAGGATAAATGGTAAGTTAACTTTTGGTGACTCTAAGGTTGTACCTTGGTGTGGATGGATGTATGGGACGCTATCCATACATTGCACAACGTATACCTTGAGGGTCACTTGAGGTTGAGGATCAAGGTAAAGGTAAAGGGTCATATGTATTATTGTGTTCAAATGTAAAATGTGACTTGTATATGTGTTGTGACTTATATTATATCTCTCTTGTTCAATGTTCATGAATCTTTACAGAAAAAGCGTAAAAGCATGACTTTCAACAAAATATCCCCTTTAAAGCATGTTTTTGCATGTTCATCAAACTTAGTACATTTTTGTGTGATAACCCATTTTTCTTCATATTTTACTACAAGTGTAGGTGATGAGTCCACAAATTGGACACATTTAGGGCTACATTTTGATAGAAATAGTGTCCTAAATGCTTGTTTTGTCCCATTTATAGATGAATAACTTCGAATTTCAGGTATTTTGAGTTTGAAGCAAAACATGGACACTACTTCGCAAAAATAGAAAAAATGATTAAAATAACAAAGAAACGAAGGAGTGTGGATTGCCGAGTCAACTTCAAAAATACCCAATAGGTTAGAAGATCACCTTTTGTTCCACTGTGCTGAGCCTAAAGGAAATGATAAAATCGACAGTGAAAAGGAGCAGTCGATGCATCACTGAGATGTCCCATGAAGGAGTTGGATTAAGTGCAAGGCGGAGATGAAGTCACCAAAGGGCGAATTGCCAATTTGATCGGCGATTCTAACTATCTATGCAAAGTGATCTGTTGTAGCACTAATCTTTGAAAACTACAAATACTTGTTGAGTGTTTTATCTTAGTATCGAATTTTAGTAAATTCTTATCGAACTTTATAGATTTTTATCAGATTTTTAATTAAAGAACTTCTATTTTTGAGCTCTATGTTTGAGAGGATTTTTGGATAAGAACTTCAAGATTCAAATGGTTTCATCTCCAAGGATTGGGACTTGGGTCGCTTGGATTCTTTATTCTTGACATGTAACAAGACTTAAATCTTCAGAACCATTTGAATGCAAGTTAATTTTGGTTTAAATTTCTATCTCTTGTTCATTTTTAGCTAAAGCCTTAATTCTTGGGGTGTGATTTTGTGAATATGGTGTAAATTATTTGTTGGGTCTTGCTTGTTGGTAGTTTAATCATATTTTAATTTTGATATCATTCAGTAGTTTTGGATGAATCTAATAATATTGTAATCTTAAATATAATCTCATATATGTGTTTCTGGCTTGCTCGAGAGAGGTCGAGAAACTAAGACTACTAAATTGATGACTAGTGGCAGTTGGTCGACATGAGGTTTAGCTCGAGAGAGTAAACCCTAGTCTTAAACCACATACTCAGATTGAATGCATGAGTGGGTTAAGGCGTTGGTTGTGCTTCATGTGTCAACTGGGTGTCCAAGAGGAACCCATTTGAAATGGGATAAGTTGTTTGAGAGAGAGATCATACCCCTTGAAGTCTAGCCTAGTAACAATTACTCTATAAATTTTCTATAAAAAGCATGTACTCAATAATCTCATTTATCCCGTATTCCTATCACATCCCAAGAATGCCCCTCTTCTTCATTTAGAACTATTTGTTAATACCGTTGCTTTTATTTACCAATGAAAAAAACACAATTTGATAATGATGCTTGTGTCACCCCTTTAGATTTAATATGTTTTTATATGATAATGTTTATAACTATGAATAGTTAGAACTAGATTTTACTTTTCTTCTAATTCTCGCAATAACTCCCTGTTGAAACGAACCCATCCCTTGGTTGGATTACTATACTACAATTTGGTCGTCAAAACTGTCGTTTGAAGTTGTGTCATTGATGACATCACCGATCAAAATGGCTCCACTGCCAGGTAGGGGTGTCACTTGAGAATTTTTAGTTTAGTAAGATTTTCATTCCTTGTAGTTTTAGTTTTACTAACTTTAATTTTAGTTTTGTTATGCGTTAATGAGTAGGGAAGAGCAGCATGTCTAGTAGCACCGGAACTCAAATGGACTTTTCCCTTCAAAGGATGATGTATCTTAGGGAAAATACCCTGAGTTTCAGAAAATTGGAAGATAAGTCAATCCATGAGTTGTGGGTAAAATTGAAGTAAATTTTCCTTCAATACCCAACTCATGAATCTCATAAATGTGTTGTTAGACTTATTCTATTAAAGTCTTGGTCTAGAAAAGAAAAGAATGAATGACCAAATATTACCAGGATGTCTCTCGCAAATTTACTATGCGATAGCAACCCAACTCTTGGATAATCTGGCCAGACTTACTGATGAGACCAAAAAGAGGTATATTTCAGAAACATTGTTAACCCACCTGGATCTAGTAAATAGGAAATCGTGAAATTGAGAACAACTAAAAAATTTGAAGACCAAGGCACCACCCGTCGCAAGCATACAAAAACAAAAATGGGAGAGGGTGGAGGAATAATAGAGATCCTTTTACTCGTTCTCAAAAAAGTGGAAAGTCATGAAAAGGTGTTGAATGAGATAAAAGAAGTTGTCTCAAGGCTAAACGAGATAACTGCTTCCCAATTCATAGCAATACAATTACAAGAGATTCAAAAAGATCACGTAATTCTAATCTCCACCCCACTAATAAATATTAAAAGTGAAAGTCGTGCCACGACTATAAATAAGGCTCTTCTTCGGAGGCAACCCAAGGTGTTATCAACTTCAATTAATCTGTTAGAATAATGGTGTGTTACTGATGCAAGTTTAAAGGCAGAGAGAGTTAGGAAAGTACTGATTGGCGAGAAAAATTTTTAGTTGGTGAATCGCCTACCTATTCTATGTACTCGACAAAGACATCCATTTGGATCTACATGTTGATTGAAGTTCCTGTAAAACTCGGCAAGGTAAGCAACCATTCAACGTTTTGCTTAATAGTTCAACGACATTATCAACGTAACCGAACGAATTTGAACTAGATGGAAATATATTGCAAAAAGTTCTAAATGTTCAAGATCCTCACATTCCCTCACTTTTAAACTATACAAACTTGCATTAAGTTAGTGATTTAAATATTCTTGCTTTTAAAAAGTATTTTGGTTGTTGATTAGTACTCAGAATAAGTTCTTTGCCACCGATCATTTTAATCATATTGTGATCGACATATAAGGTGGGTCTCCGAATCCCAAGTTCACTTTTGCAAATTTTGTACTCTTTTGCAATGATCGTACCGTATATCTGCGTGCTTGTCTTGTCTGATAGGATTAAAATTTTTAACTGCTTGTTTTAAATTGGTAAACCCTGGCCGTTTTATCTTGATTGTTGAAATCCCTTTTTGTTGCGCATTAAAATAAGCAATATCTTAGGAGGTTGTGTGGATGTGGTGTTTTAAATGGTTGATTGTTATGCGCATGAGTTTAATTGTATCAAATAACAGTTTAATTGTATTTTTGGGGTGTTGCAGGGCTAATGTCGAGAAGATAGTGAATATAGGCACGCCAGTCTGGTTGGCGAACAAAGTCATACTCGCTGACCCATTTGGCGGTTCACCTAAAATCGCATCTCACCCTTAATTTATTGTCAAACTTGATGGTTGAATTTTTAACTTTCAGCAAGACTCCTCTGATCTCCAAAAAGCATTCGGTGTGTCTCCGAGATTACTCTTGTCTCGCCCATTTGTGTGCACCCCTAATCCAAACATACCCTGGAGCTTTTGTCGGACTAGTCCTAGATCATTGAAAGCTATCGGTGAATCGTCAAAAGAGATGCCCCATCGACAACCTGTCATAATAGTTAGCCTATCCTTTTAACGAGAAAATTTTTGTTCGCCAAAATAATTTGATGCCCCACCGAATTCATCAGTGAGATGGCTTGTAGTTAATCTTCTATGCTTAAATGTTTTTACAAAATTTCCTCTGATATTTTTTGCAGAAATGAACAGAAAACTTCGCCAAAGGAAAGAAAAAAGGGATTACAATCAATGAAGATGCAATTGCATCCAGTTGTAAGGTTACTAAACATTCACAACTAGTTCAAGGGTAAAGGAAAGGATAGAACCCTAGAAGTATAGATGCAAGTTCTGATAGTATTGTTTTTTATAGCAGTGACACCACCACATATGAAAGTGAGAGTATGGGTTCTGATGAAGATGATCTGATAGAGGCATGGAGAAATGAGTTACAATCTAAAAAGAAGAATTATCTGTCTGTGATCAAACATTATCAGCCTACCACTCTGACCCTTCCTTCTCCAAAGCAGGCAATAATATAGGTACCTCCAGAACAGGGTCCTTCACAAAAGTCAATGAATAGATTAAAGTCTGAGGGGCTGAGAATGATCATTCAGGAAAAACGGTTTCCATTGATGGGATCATCAATAGGTATCCATAAATAATAAAGTGTCTTGAACATCACAAATTCTAAATCTTCAGTAGTCCCCGTGGCTCATATATACCAAGTTGGGTCAAAGAATTTTATAGTTCATAGAGTGCATTGGTATCTCAAAGGAAGAGGATAGTATCATCGTTCAAAGTAGTTTACTACATAGTTTTAAGAGGAAGGAAGGTAGCTTGTGAAAATGAGGCTATCAAAAAAGTCATGGGCATGTCCACTAAGATTAAGGAGCACTGTCATTAATTAATCAAAAAATAGAAACTAGATGAGATGAAAAATCGGTTAGCCCCACTAACCTTAGATGATGATGCTCCAAAGTTTTCAGTAGAAGGAGTTCCAATTGAGAAGAAAGATCTTAACGTAGCTACAAGATACTTGTTCGGGTTCATCTGCAACACAATTATACCATTCCAAAATGAATCAATTTTTTGCCTTGCTACGGGAGCTATTCTGGGTGCATTATCATGAAAACTAGGATAAATTTGGGATGATCATTTATTCAGAAATCCATACGTGTGCAAAGTAAGGACAGAACTTTCTCCCATTCAGATTGTTGATCACTACATTGTGAGAAAAAGCTTGAGTACCTAAAGATGCCAAGAAGGGTGTGGAAGTATCTCCCACATATTCCACTGATATCAGAATAATCGAAGCTGAGTACCTAAATGATCAAGCAGAGAGGAAGAAAAAGAAAGCTCCTATGTCTATAAATCTCATACTTGCAACGACATCTTTGCCAACTTCGGCTCTTAGGCCTTCAGGTACATATCATGCCACTACCACCCTTCCTAGTAATACAGGTTCATCTACTGTTACTGTTGTCTGCCATGATCATATCACTCAGAAATCCGTAATCCAAATGGGGCTTCTAGCCCAGTGCCAATTACCAAGTAGCTAGTCTTGATACCTCCATTCTTGGCATAATCCAGAATGCGTTGAATGATGTTGTGACACCAATGAGCACTACCATTGACGGCCTAGCAACAAGGATAGCAAGGTATGAGCACAATCAAGGGGCCACATAGGAGGTGATGACTTTAAAAGCAACCTTTCTCTAAGTTGAGAAAAAATGTGGACTATTTGAAGTCTACCGATATCTGCATGATCTTTGGAACAGTAGAGATTCTCGATATAACTTAGACTACTACTGGGCAGGAGTGTAGTACCGAGAAAGCAACCAATCCTAAATCAGAGGTAGAAACTGACGAAGAGATGCTTGAGGATATTATTGAAGCTTCCAACGATGATTGGACAAAGATTGAAGAGATCATGATAATTGTTGGTGTACAGGCTTCCTTAGAGAAGACACCGACTGCTATATCAAGTGGAGCTAGTCCTTCTAGGGCCAATCTGAACACTACTGCATCAGGAAACAAATCCAGGCCTAGGAAGCTACTCCGTAAATAGGATCCCGTATAAGTCTATAAATTGGAAACCTTTCGGGCTATATTTTAATAGAAATAGTGTCCTCTAATGCTTGTTTTATCTCGATATCTAATGAAAAATCTTACGTTTCAGGTATTTTTTTCAAGGAAAGCATGTTCAGTATGTCGCTAGTCCACTTGGAGAGTCGCCAATAAGCATAAATGTGTACTTTTGTTATAGTGTGTTGATCCTTAAAAATGAACTAATCGCCAGAAGAAAGGAGCAGTCGACTTATCGCCAAGTAGTTCTGCAAAGCAGTACTATGTCGACCAATGCTCCAGGACACTAAGATGTTATGGGAAAAATTAGAAGGTGATAACCTAGACAAAAGGAGAACCGGTGAGTTGATCAGTGATTCACACTAAAATCACCGAGTGATCCACTGCAAAATTAATTCTGAAAATTATAAATACATATTTTATTACAAGTAGTGATTTCTAAAATAGATTAGAGAATTATCATATTTTAGTACTTTTCATATCATTTCTCTTAGTTTTGTAAGGGTTTTGAAGACTTAAAGAGGAAAGGGTTTCCTCTGTTTCAATTGAGAAGTCGGTTTCCTTGATTCTTCTTTCTTTACTCCAATCAACACTTTATTTCTTATACCCATTTGATTTCAACATCATTAAAGGTATAATTTCTATTTCGTGATGTATGGTGAAAAACTCCTATTATTGGGGTGTGATTTAGAAAATATGGGTTAATATTGTTGTTGGGTCTTGCTTGTTGGTAGATTAAATGTAGTTTAACGGTGAATTTTTCTAGTAGTTGTGGTTTAATCTAATGGATTTGTATTCGAAAATACAAGTTCACCCATGTGGTTTTTGTTTGATCGAGAGAGAAGTCGCAAAACCAAGACTACTAGATTGATGTCCTAAGTAGTGGGACGACATGGGTTCAACCCGAGAGGGTAAGCCCTTAGTCCCATATCCAAACAGTTAGCTCGAAATAGTTATTGGGGTAAGGTGTAGGCTTATCTTGATGCGAAAATGGGTGTCCTAGAGGAACCCATTTTAAACGGGTAAGTAGCTCAAGAGAAAACTTTTTTCCGTATAAAGCTTAGCCTAGTCACTATTATTCTATAGATATTCTATTTAAAGCATGTACCTAATAATATAAATTAATTCTTATTGTGGTAACATCCCGAGAACTCCTCCTTTCATTGTTTAGATTTCTTGTTATTTTCATTATTTTTACATCCTGTGAAAAAAGCCCTCTTTGATGTTTGACACTTTGGTTTCACCCACACTATTTAAAAATATTTTCACTCATTAATTTCATTGATTACGACTATAGAATGAGATTCTAATTAACTACAGGTTTTCACTACCACTACCTTGGGACACGACCCCAACCCTCGGTTGGGTCACTATATTATCAACGATCGTAGACAATTGAATAAGAAGTAGTGTCATTGGTCATGATAAGCACGAAAATGGCCCTGCTTCCGGGGAGTGGTGTCACGTGAAAATGTAGTTAATTAGAGTTTTTATTCTTAGGTAGATGTAGTGTTACTAATCTTACTTTTGTTTTTGTTTTATTACTTTGTGCTTTAGAGCAAGGTTTAAGAAAATTGAGTAAGCACCCACTAATTAATGGAGTTCCCTCTACAAGAGGTACTGAGGTTCAGAGACTGCATACTGACCTTTAGCAGTTGGAGGGAGAACAAATATATAGATTATGGGCAAGGTTGAAAGGGCTAATAGTTCAAGGCCCTAATCATGGCATTCCTGACATAATCCTTCTAGATTGTTTCTACAAAAGCCTCTGTCACAGAAACAAGAAATTACTTGACAAACTTATTTAGGGAGGGATCAAAGAAGCCCTCCATGATGGCTGCTCTGTTGCTAGACCACATGGCTTAATATAATCGAGAGATAGAGAAAAACTGTATGTTGGCCACGCGGAGGAATCAGGTGGATGGGTTGGCCAGAAGAGTGGTGAAGATCGAATCTTAGTGCAAAAAAGGGTTAAATGTACCCCTCCTAGTGTGAAAAAAATTCATAGGAACAAGGAGGCAGAACGCATTGAGGGAATGCTCGCAACCATTCTACTCAAGTAGAATGAGCAAGATAAAGTGATGGAAGAACTAAAAGAAGACAGTGAAGGAATAAAATGTATTATTTGGTCTTACTCAAAAGCTGTCTAGCTAATAGAAAATCTTGAGGATCAAGAACTACCTCATGTCCATGCACATGAAAATGAGGGGTTACCCAATCATGATGTGGGCAACCCCAACTATGAAGCTTAAGTATTGACTTGCGTCGTGCCATGATGTAATCTTAGGCGTTGTTTTGGAGTCAACCCAAAACACTTTAATTACTTTTTGTGTGTTGGTGAAATAATGGTGTGTTATTGGTATAGGTTGAAGTTAGGGAAATCCTTAAAAAGTGAAAGAAGGAGAGCAACTAGTCCAGTTGGCATAACACAAACGAGTATGGTGAACCCGATTTCTTCTGACGTCATCCATAAGATATTTTCAGGTTGGACCCTATAAAACTCGGTGGTCTGCAAAAATAATTGGCCAATCGGAAACTATGTTGGCGATATCGATGAACATCGGCTTTTGTATTCTCGCATAAGTAAAAGAACCTGTTAAATTTGTGCAATAACATAACATTTGGCATTTCACCGAGTGAAAAGGTGAACTCAACTAATATAATCGAATGGTGAAAATTTGGACGGTCTTTTGCGAGCAAAAGTGTTAAAAGCTCAATTTTTATTCACTCTCCCTCACTTTTTCCTTTTCAAAAACTCACACCAACCCTCTAGCTTTATATTTCTTGCATTTTAAAAGTATTTTAGTTGGCGTACTCTTCTTTGATTTTCAATGCATTGCAGCGTAGTATCTCTATAGCATTATTAATTGCACCAAATATTGGTAGTTCGAACCCTATATTTATTTGTTCGAAATTTTACTCATTTGCATTACATGAATCTTATTGAAACTTAATTGGTTATCTCTGGGTTGATTCGATCGCATGTCATATCGATTACTAATTGATAGTTCTTACTTAATAAGGGAATGATGTGTGATTGTGCTTTGTGTTGAATTATTTTTCTATGGGAGTGTGCATATTATATGGTTATCCATTGAATTTGAGTAGTAGAATCTTAAATTGTTTTATGAGGGGTTGTGAGGCTGAATTAAGAAGGCTGAGTTGTATATAGGCACGTCGAGCCATTTGTTCAGCTGGGTCAAGCTCGCTAAACCACTCGGTTGCTCGCCAAACGTCGCCTTTCACTTTTAATTTAATGCTAAATGTGTTTTGTGTTCTTTAATATTTGGCGGAATGTTCGACTCGTTGAACGCTCCCACAGAATGCCCAAACGACTTCTTGATTCCCCTTTGTCTGCACCCTTGAACCCTCTATGCACTATGTTTGGCGAATCGCCTAAGTGATTGTACCCTCAAAATACCCCTACTCCTGTTTGAAATACTTTCTAACTTCTTATAAAAGTGTTTGCAAAATATTTTAGACCCAAAGTTATAGGGAGAATATGCTACCCATACATATAAGAGTTTAAGAGTTTAAAACAGACGAAAAGATAGCAGAACTAGCTAAAGAATGAAAACAAAATAAGAAAGGAAGTTCTAGGAGGGTTCACACTGACCCCACTATTCCACCATGGAAATGATGGTTCATTAATGCAATCCATGTCTTTAAACCATCTCACGATGTGGATAATATACTAGAGGGAAATATAGTTGTTGAAGTTCCGGTCGAAGCAGCAATGTCCGCTGAGACCCAAAAGCAGGAGAGCACAACTTTGAGCAGTAGCACCCAGATCCCAATCTATACACCAAGCACTGATGCCTATACATATGGAGCGAGTTTTTAGATAGGATCCCCTCTTTACCTCCTTCTCTGTTTTTCATTATTTTTACTACAATATATTCAGTAGTTGCATTCGCGGATAAATGTTTTTATTTGTGGATGTGTGAGTACCTCCTTTCTGTATTGTTTTGAAAAATGTTTTGATTACATATTTGGGTTGTCTATTTAAAATTGTTTAGTACTGCTTATGCGATTGTTTTTAGTTATATCTCTCGTATTGATCTTGATTGCAAAATGATTTTTGACCCGTCCAAAAAAACTTAATTTTTCAAAAATAATTTCCACCTCTTGTGTTGAAAAGTGGATGTTCTCTTCAAATTAAAGTATCAGTTTCAATCAATACCAATGGCTTTAATAGTGCTATCAATCGAACAAACATGATTTGAAGACTACAACGAGACAAAATAAAGTTGCATAGAGAATATGTGAACTCTTTGCATATTTTTGTCCTTAGCCAGTTGTAAAGTTGATTCTCTTGTAATGGTCGTTGCACACTAGCGAAAGTGTAATGTCTTGTTTAACATAAGTATTTATGCCTTGTGTGATAAGATTACCTTTAACCATGCATGATAACACCTATAATTTGCCCCGTTAGTTTAGTCGACTAAGTAATGCTTTCTCTTGATATTATCTGAGGCAATTTTATACATTGTGAACAAATTTGACATATCCCTCTCTTGTGACCCTATTTGTGCGCGTGTGAACCTCTCTTTAATACCCCTTGAGATTTAACCTTCTTTGGAAGAAGCTTCATGAAGACTGGACCCTTCATGATCCATCTCCCTTAATCCTCATGAATGATTGGTTTGATTGAAATAACAAAATTAGGCCAAAAGACTAAGTTGGGGGTGTGGTGAAAAGAAAAGGGAAAAGTAAAAGAAGTGCAAGGGCAGTCTCCCTTAACCCATAGTGTTACGAAAATATGGAAACCCTCCATATTAAAAGAGACAAAGAAAAAGAAAATAAAATAAAAACAATTGTGGAATAAATTTCCAAAAGAATTGGATTTCCAAGAAATCCACGGGAAGTAAATAATAGGATGACTTATGGGTGAATGTATGCATTGTGTTCCTCTTTTTAAGAGTGAGTGTTCCATCTGATTCCTGAACTTTAAATAGATTATGCACTTGTGTGTGAAAATGGAATCATCATTTGTTTGAGGAAATTGGAATGATTTCATTGATCTTGAGCACTAACAAATATGAGGAATGAAGAAGAAAGGAAGTTTTAAAAGAACCAGAAATCATGACGAATATTAGTCACTAAGCCTAAATGACCATACCTTTGCACTCAACCCCGTTACAAGCCATAGAAAGACTTTTTTGATCTTGAGAAAGTTGAAATTAATGTTGACTGAAAATAAGTGCAAACCTATAGGTAAAAGCAAGTATTGTGTTCCTGTTTTCTAGAGTGAGTGGTGTATCTGATTCCTGAACTTTAAATTGATTTTAGACTTGTGTGTGAAAATAGAATCATCATTTGTGTGAGGGCATTCAAACTCTTTTGTTGAGCTTGCACTTGTACTTGAAGCAAGTAATGCGAGCTCGAGAATCTTTGGTAATGGTGTTTCACAACATTAATCTTTGTGTACACAGTTGATCCTTGCATAAGTAAGTTGAGTCTTTTTGTGTACATTCATGATTGAGCCTTGTGTAGCACTATTTGATATATCCTTTTTGAGCTGCTGACAATGAGTTTTACTTGAGGAAAATTAAATTTTTAGTTTGGGGTTTTGATGAGTCCACAGATCTGATGAAAACTCATAATTTTCATGAATTTGAAGTTTTAAGGAAATCATGACAACCATGTCGCAAAAAGGAGAAATTAGGCGGAAAAGAACGAAGAAATGAAGCATGAGCATGGTCGAGTCCACTTGGTGAGTCACTATTAGGCATGGATGCGGACTTTTGTTTCCAATGAATTGAGCCCTAAATAAAAGTATCAAATCGATAGATGAAGGGAGTAGTTGGCGTGTTGTCGAGTAGTTTCACGAAGCAGTACTATATCGCCTAATGGTCAAGGACACAAAGATATTGTGGACAAAATTAAAAGGAGATAAACAAGACAAAGAGAAAATTGCCGATTTGATCGGTGATTCCCACTATATCGCCGAGTGATCCACTTCAGCATTAATTCTAAAAACTATAACTACTATTTTTATTATCAGTTTTAGGGAGTTCAAAAATAGAATAGAACATTATCATATTTTAGTACTTTTCATATTTTTTATCTCAGGTTTTGTAAGGGTTTTGAAGACTTTAATAAGGAAGGATTTCTTCTCTTTAAATTTAGAAGTGTGTCTCTTAGATTCTTCTTTATTTGCTCAAATCAAGATTTTATTTCTTATACCCATTTGATTTCAAAATCGCTGAAAAATATAATGTCTATTTCTTAATAAGTACCTAAAAACCTCATTCTTGGGGTGTGATTTAGTAAATATGTGTAAATAATGTTCTTGGGTCTTGCTTGTTCGTATATTAAATGTAGTTTAATGGTGATCTAGTCGAGTAGTTGTGGTTTAATTTAATGGATTTGTAGTTGCAAATACAACTGCACCCATGTGTTTTCTACTTACTCGAGAGAGAAGTCGCAAAAGCAAGACTACTAGATTGATAAACTAAGGAGTGGATCGACATAAGTTTTAACCCGAGAGGGTGAGACCTAGTCCCATATGCTAACACTCAGCTCGAGAGAGTGAGTGGGGTCAGTCATAGGCTGGTCTTCATGTGGAAAATGGGTTTCCTAGAGAAACCCATTTCAATCGGGGTAAGTTGCTCAAGAGAGAACTTATTTCCATATAAATCTTATCCTAGTAAATATTATTCTATAGATCTTCTATCGAAAGCATGTACCTAATATTATAAATTAATCCGTATTGCGGTCACATCACAAGAATTCCCCTTTCATTGTTTACATTTCTTGTTATTTTCGTTATTTTTACTACTTCTGATAAACCCCTTTTGATATTTGACAGTTCGTGTCACCTGCACTAACTTAAAATATTTTTACTCCTTAATTCCTTTTGTTACGATTAAGACTAATTAGAATGAGATATAATTATCTACAAGTTTTCACTAACACTCCCTTTGGATACGACCTCAACCCTCGGTTAGGTTACTATATTATTGACGATCTTATACACTTGAATCGAAAGTAGTGCCGTTGCTCACGATATAAGCATCAATCACTCTCTTCCATTTTCTCTGTTAGTCTCTATTATTTACTTTTGGATACTTTTATATGCATGTGAGGACAATTTTTTTTATTGGTGGTGGGTTGTTTTGATTTACATTGAGTTTTATATTTTTTTGCGGATGTTTGAGCTTATGGCCACCTTTTGGTTATAATTGATAAATTATTTTGGCCCTTTCTTTTTTTTTTTTGAATATTCTTGCCATATATTGTATGTACTTGAAGCATGGCTGTTATAGTGAAAATTTAAGTCTCTGTTTCGATCAATATCGATGATGTGAATAGTTCTTACAATCAAACGGACATTATAGTGAAGCTAGAACAAGGTCAAATTAAGTTGCATAGACAAACGTGAACTCTTTACACCTCATTGTGATTACCCAATTGTCAAATAGATTCTTTTGTAATGACTTTTGCATAATAGCAAGAGTGTGGAGTCTTATTTGACTTTAGTGTCGAATGCCTTGTGTTAAAACATTCCCTTGAACCATTCATGACAACACCTAGAATTTTCCATGTTGGTCAATTTGACTAAGTAAGACTTTCTCTTGATATGATCTAAGGAAAATTTATTAGAGTGTCAGCCAATTTGACATATACATCGATGGTTAGCTACCTTGTGTGTGTGAACCTCTTTGGAACACCCCCTGAGCCTTACCTTTCTTTGTAAGAAACTTGACTAAAAAAAAAATGTTTTGACCCTTAACCCATAATCCTCTTGATTTGTTCCTAATAGAAAATCAAACGTGGGCCAAAAGCCTAAGTTTGGCGGTTTGGTTAAAAGAAAAAGCACGTCCAGAAACTGCAAGAGGGCCTCGTCTATCCATTGTGTTGAGAAAAAAGGAACCCATCCATTTAAAATAAATAGAGAAAGAGAGAAGAGAAAATGAAAAAGAATGAAAAAGAAAAAGTTGTGAAATAAACTCGAAAGTTACAAAAAGAAAAGAGGGTTTCCAACACATTATGGGAAAACGAATAAAAACGATGACTTTTGAGCAATAATGAACTTGATAAAGGAAAGGAAATCAAGTGTTGTGAGTACCACATTCCATGAGGATCATAGTCACTGAGCCTAAATGATCATACCTTTGCACTCACCCATATTACAAGCCTTAATAAGACCTTTTTGAACTTGAGAAAGCTGAAACAAATGTTGATACAAAAATGAGGGTGAGACTATAGGTGAACTCATGCATTGTGTTCTTCTTTTGTGAGGGTGACTGTAGCATCTGATTCCCGAACCTTAAATGATTAAACAACATGTCTATGATAATGGAATCATAATTTGTGTGAGGGCATTTGAATACTTTTGTTGAGCTTGAACGTGCATTTGAAGCAAGTATGCAAGATTGATAATCTTTGGTAGTGTGTCACAACTTGAATCTTTGGGTACATAATTGATCCTTGCATAAGTAACTTGAGTCTTGTTGTGTACATTCATGATTGAATCTTCTGTATGAATGTTTGATACATCCTTTTTTAACTACAAAACTTGCGTTTTACTTTAGGTCAAGAAAAATTTTAAGTTGGGGTTGTTGATTAATTCATAGATTGGACTCATTTAGTTCTATATTTTGATAGAAATAGAGTCCTTAAATGCTTGTTTTGTCTCATTTACCGATGAATAACATCTAGTTTTAGGTAGTTTGAGTTTTAAGCAAAGCATGGACACTACTTGTCAAAAAGGATAGAAAAGGATTAAAGAACTAAGAAATTAAGGCGTGAAGACCTCCGAGTCCACTTGGCAAATCGCAGATAGTTCCGAAGATCGTTTTTGTTCCGGTGTGCTGAGCATGGAAGGCAAGGATCAAATCAGCGGTGAAAAGAAGCAATCAGATGATCACCGAGAATCTCTGCAAATGATTAAACTTATCGCCCAATAATCCAGAACGCAAAGATTCTTGGACTAAGCTCAAGACGGCGATGAGTTTACCAAAGAGTTAATCGCCGATTTGATCGGCAATTCTAACTAACTACGCTGAGTGGTCTGATTCATCACTAATCTTTGAAAACTATAAATACTTTTGAGTGCTTTAGCTTAGTATCAAATTTTGGTAAATTTTTATATAAATATATAGTTTTTTATAAGATTGTTAATTAGAGAACTTCTATTTTTGCGCTCTATGTTTGAGAGGGTTTTTAGAGAATAACTTGAATATTCATAGGGTTTCATCTCCAAGGATTTGAACTTGGGTCTCTTGGATTCTTCATTCTTGGATTGTAACAAGACTTAAATCTTCATACCCATTTGAATGAAAGCTCATTTTAGTATAAATTCTATCTCTTGTTCATGTCTAGAAAAAACACCGATTCTTGGGGTGTGATTTTGTGAATATGGTGTACTTTAGTTGTCAGGTCTAAAATGTTGGTAGTTTATTCGTAGTTTAACTGTGAGTTTGTTTAGTATTTTGGGATGAATCTAATGAGGTTGTAGTTGTAAATATATCTCATATATATATTTCTGTCTTTCTCGAGAGAAAGGTTGAGAAACTAAGAGTACTAAATTTATGGGCGGTGGGAGAGGGTCTACATGAGGTTCATCTAGAAAGAGTGAACCCTATTCATACACCACACACTCAGCTCGAGAGTGTGAGTGGGTTAAAGGAAGAAGTTGTGCTTCATGCGGCAAGTAGGTGTCTCAGAGGAACCCATTGGAAACGGGATAAGTTGCTCGAGAGAGATAGAGCTTATCCCGCTTAAAATCTAGCCTATTAACAATAACTCAATGAAATTTCTATCAAAAGCATGTACCCAATTATCTTGTTTATCCAGTATTCCTATCACATCCCAAGATATCCCTTCTCCTTTATTTACAACTCTTTGTTAATTTCGTTGCTTTTTTTTTACTCGTGACAAAAACTCCTTTTCATAATAGACGCTTGTGTCACCACTTTAGTTTTATATTATTTTATACGATAATGTTTATAACTATGACTAGTTAGAACTAGATTTTACTTTTCCAGTAATTCTAACAACCACTCCATGTCGAAACGACCCCAAACCTTGGTTAGGTTACTATACCACGGTAAGATCGTCGTCATTGGCATTAGGAGTTGTGTCTTTGATGACATCACTAATCAGTAAGTTTCGACAATTGATTGGTCCTATCTAGGATTGAAGTGCTTGGATAGAATTTCCTCCAAGAGATGGTATGTCCTCACAGATTGATGACAAGGACTTTTATTTTTTCTAGTTTGTTCATGCTTTCAATCTATACTTTTAAGAATTCGATTGCAAAGGGTCATGTCCCTATTATGTTTTGAGATTGATTCTAAGATGGCAATGTGAGATATAGACTTCTGCTTGTATTTTACGTATGGTTTTGAATAAAAAGTTTAATTCCGCACTATTTCTATATCTATTCAATGAATGAGCTCAGATTCTTGTATGGCGCTATTCACATTCTTGTACACCGTGTCACGTCTAGGAGGTGCTCTCGGGGCGTGACATTATTTTAGCCCATATTTATTATTGGCCTTCAAGATATTTTTCTCTGTAGGAAAAAAAAATTACAAAACTTTATACATAAGTAGAAAAGAATATGAAAAGATTCTAATTTGATGGAAGTTTATATGGAATGAGACTTCTCATTTAATCTTCTTCTTTAATTTATATTACCTAAAAACGAAAATATATTCAGGTTACAAATGACTTTATAAACTCTCACCCTTTAATATATCTAACCTTAAAAGGTAAATAAGTTAAGGTTATGAAAAATTTCATAAACTAATTAGATAAGGATATGAATTATTTCATAAACCTTTATCCCTTCATTTATCTAATTTAAAAGGGAAAATCAAATAAATATATGGATGATTTAATAACCCTTATCCTTTAATTTATCAGACCTTAAAAAATTAATCAGATAAATATGGATGATTCAATAAACTCTTTTCCTTTCATTTGTCTAACCTAAAAAGGTAAACTAAATAAGGATATGACTTTTTTGATAAAATCTTTTCCATTTACTTATCTAGCCTAAAAAGTAAAATTTGTTAAGAATAAGGATATTTCCTTATTGGTAATCCTTATAGTAAATTATACCCATTATTTTCCGTTTTCCCTCTGATTTGCATAATATAAATATTCCTTTTATGTAAATGTAGCGTAGACAAAACACTAGCTTTCAATTTATAAATGTGTTACTACTCGTGGTCTTGTGAACTATCATTATGCACATTCACCCAAAAAAATATAAAAGCCTAAGTAGTGACATAAAACAGTTCCACTGTCACTTTCTTTCATCATTTGAGTAGTGAAATATTTTGTAGGTTCAGACGTATATGAGTTCCAACAACAATAAAATTGTTTGGAAGCCTTGTAATAAATCTTCAAAGAATAATTCTATCCCCCAAACATATGGAGTTTATAAGAGAAATGTTGGTGTTTTAGATTAGAGCGTTAAATCTGATCAAAATGATGACTTGTTTGTATTGCAAGAAGGTTCAAAAATTGGAAGAAAAAAATAATTTTGGAAAGATTCCATGGATTCCTGAGATTCCCATTTCAGAACATTTGGAGAAAAAAATAATACTTGTGTTCATCCGACTTTTAATTTTTTTTGATTTGCTTAACAATGTTGGATCATCTATTGAATTATATTTTTCTGATGACGAAAGGGATGGAGATTGTTTTTCAACTGATGATGAATTAGATGAGCACACAAATATGAAGAAATGAAATATGAGGAGCGAAGAAAATATTTTTGGTTCAAAAAAATTCACAAAATGTTTCGACAAATAAACTATTAGTATGATTAATGATCCTAAGAGACAATGGAATTTCCCTTCTTGCAAAGATGGTCCAGGTGCGATTAGATGGTTCAAAGAATTTCAGTCAAGGTTGTCCCACACAAAAACAAAATGTTGACCAAGGTATAAATTACACAGAAAGCTTGCTCACCTTTTAGAGGATGAGCTACGTATGAGGACCTGCTTCTGAGAGGAATACATGTCTTTGAGCTGGATCAAGTTTCATCATATGTTACTTCATCATCATGAATATTCTATCAATATATGTTTACACCTATAATTTAGTATTTCTCTATGGTAATTCCCATGGTCCCTAAAAATAGGGAAAATTCATGTGTCTGAACCTTAAGTAGTTAAATTTGTACTCTTTTTATATTTATTGCATTCTTTATGATAAATTTAACATTCAATTTTATACAACACCAAGAGGACATAGGGTTAAAGGCTCACCATATGTTTAGACTGAGACCATAAGTATAAATCTTTATGTCCTAAACCTATGTTTCAGCATAAGTATAAATCAGTTTAGCTCTGATAGTGTATGATGGTTATTTGTATTTCCCATAAATGAGTCTCAGAATATTTCATTGATCATGTATTAAGTTACTTGTGGTGCCTATTTTTAAATAATTAATTAATATTTAATGACATATTATTATGTCCATTAAGGGTGGAACAATATTGCTTTGTTAATTGTAAGCTACAATTAAGTGAACCCCGCCTAGAGGATCCTTTCACTTATAAGGACCCTTAGTTTCTTAAGTGGGCCCTAAGTCACTTAAGTGGCACCTTAATGGCTTAAGAGGCCTTGGTAAAAGCCAAGGGCTAGTTGCTTAAGCGACCCCACCCCTCCAATGTTGTTCACTTAAGTAGCGCCCTTGGTCGTTTAGCCAGCATCACTTAATTGATCATAGGTTCTCTTAAGCCAACATACTAGATATTAACTTTTTTAGTAAAAAAGCTAAGTGTCCAAAAACATTGAACAGTCTATCAAAATTCATTTAGAGCGTAAACAACGCAAACAAAAAGTGCAAACCACTTGGAAACAGCATTTGGAACTCAACATAATTGGTGAAACATCCATCCGAGGTCATTTAATCCAAATAATGACAAAAGTCAACAATTCAATAAAGAAACACAACAAATTGAAAAAAACAAAAAAAAACTAACCCCGACACGCTTGGGAACAAAGCTAAAGGTCGTTCAAGACCAAACTTGGTATCATGACGCTAACTATACAGTCAAAATTCGATCATAAACATTTTTACTAAGTAATTTTATGCAACTCAAAGTTTTGGATAAACTGAGAAGCTAAAATGACTTATCGCAACCACTCTAAACGAAAGCGTCAAAACTAAAAAAAGATCATCATACTAAACCAAAATGACCTTTTTGGAGCTGATAAAAGTTATAAAATTCTTATCTAACCTTTGAATCTCTGGATGTTTAGTCAAATCAACTATTTCAAGCACTGGGCTTTCTACACTACAAAATTCACACGAAGCTCATACAAATACCTCGGGAAGCATGACATCCAACCCAGAACAGGAAAAAAGTTATAAGAAAGCTACGTGTAGGGGAAAATAGGTAAAGTACACATAAAGCATAAAAATGACCCTGAGGGTCATTAAAACAAAATACAACTAAAATTACTTCCATTTGTGAAAGTAAGACAAAATCAATACATGAAGTCTCAAAAATGCGAGGATATTGAGTGAGAATATCTAAGTCTCCCAATTAGCATCCACGACTAGATGGTGCCTCTACTAAACCTTCAATGACAGGATATTCTTAGACCGCCACTATCTAACCTGCTTGTCTAGAATGGCTGCTGACTCCTCCTTAAAGCTCAATGTCTTAGCAATATGAAATTGAACTCACTGAATCACATGTGACTCATCAAGAACATATCAAAGTTAGAGGCAAGACTATCTCATAAGACAATTTTTTAACCTGCCTGAAAATCTCAAAAAGACTGATAAACATTTGTCTAATCTTTCCCCTTCTCCCAAATCTTAGCACGACCTTCATGGGAAACACCCGTAGGAACACACTCTCACAAACCATTAACTCCAAAGACCATAACCTCTGATTTTCACAACTCAAGGTAGACCTTAGGTGTTTGTAACATGGCGTATAGAACAATGAGTGGCCCTTCCCAAACCATTTAAAATAAATCATATAAGATAATAGAAATTCAAGAGAATTTAAAAGGCAATTTTCCAACATAAGAGTTTCATAAAAATGAAGTAGATAATCGAACAATGTATCAAAGCAGTCTACTACAAAGGGTTATCGGGACGTCACTCGAACATTACATTAAAAACTGAAACATAAAGACAATAAGAAACAATGTCTTGGGCCTTGGAATATAAGGATTCGCCAATCTTGGAAACTCTTCTCGCATGCTTATGACAATAAAAACATAATCTTCTTTTCCGTCAATACTGTCATTGGGGAGGTAATTGAAGAACATACTTCAACAAACCTTTTATAGTAACCAACCAGACCCATGAAACGTGTTATATCCAAACGGGATAAAGGTCTAGGCCAACTCTTAACCTCATCCTTTTTCTTAGGATCAACCTCAATACCCTTACCATAATTAATATGACCAAATAATTCAACGGACCTTCGCCAAAATTCGCATTTAATGGAAACTTTGCTCAATTGTCAGTAGTCAATACATTTATAAAGTGAAACATATTTCTTTATAACAAACAACACTGGAGAAAACCATGTAGAAACACTCCATAAGATGAAAATCTTATCCAACTTATTGATCATTTTAGGATTCTGTTGCAAGTCCTCAAGACCAACAAGTCTTTGCAAAGTTTAGTAAAAAATTGTTTTCCTTAAATTTGTGGTTTTTCTCGGTCATATTGTATCTAGTAAGGGTTTTAAGGTAGATCCTAAGAAGATTGATCTGGTAAAGAGTTGGCCTAGACCGCTATCTCCTTAAGATTAGGAATTTTGTGGGTTTAGGCAGTTACTATAGGAGTATTGTTAAAGAGTTCTCTTTTATTTCCTCTCCATTAACGGCATTAAGTCAAAAGAAGGTTAAGTACATATTGTCCAAAGCATGTGAATAGAGTTTCAAAGAATAAAATTATGGACTTACTTACGCTCCATTTTTCACTTTACTAGAAGAAATCGATGGGTTTGATGTTTTTTGTGATTCCTAAAAAATTAGTCTAGCATTTGTCCTTATGAAAAATGGGAAAGGTTTTGCCTATGCCTCAAGGAAACTTAAGATTCATGAAAAGAATTATCCTACCCATTAGCTTGAGCTAACGACTATTGTGATTGATCATATGATCTGGAGACATTATTTTTATAGTGTTCAATTAGATATTTTACCGACTATAAGAGATTGCAAAATTGGTTAAGAAAGAATATCTTTATATTTGCCAAAGAAGGTAGGTTGACCTACTAAAGTATTATGAAATTAGTGTTTTCAATCACCTTAAAAAAGAAATTGTGGTGGAGGATGCTCTTAGTTGGTTACCTATGAGTAGTTTTTCTCATATTGAGGATGATTAAAAGAAATTGGTTTGAAATGTTCATAGATTTTCCGGATCGGGTGTTCGTTTGGTTGACTATACCAAAGGTGGTATTATGGTTCACAAAGTTTCAAAACCGACTTCCTTGGAAGATGTGAAAGTAAAGAAAGTTGTTGGTACGAATTTGATGAAATTGAAGGAAGAAGTGCTTCAAAAGTCTGTAGAGGCGTTCTCACAGGGATAGATGGTGTGCTTCATTATTATTGTCGTTTGTGTGTTCCCGATGTACATGACTTGATATAGAAGATATTGTTAGAAACCCATAGTTCTTTATATTCCATTAACTCGGGAGGCACCAAGATGTATTGTGACTTGCAGGAAATTTATTGGCGGCATAAGATGAAAAATGATATCGCAGAATTTGTGGCTAAGTATCTTACTTGTGAAGAAGTGAATGTTGAGCACCAAAAGTCAAGAGGGTTATCTCAAGACATTAACATGCCTACTTTTGATGGGAAGTTTTGAATATGGACTTCATTGTTTGTTTACTACGCACCCAGCGTAAACATGATTCTATATGTGTTATTGCAGATCAAAGACGAAATTGTGTCATTTCATTCATGTTAAGTTTTCTTATTCAGCAGAGGACTATTTCAAGTTATACTTGAGGGAAATATTTAGGTTGTATGGAGTTGCCTTATCCATTATTTATGATCGTGGTACACAATTCACTTCCCAGTCTTAGAAATCTTTCCAAAAAGGTGTTGGCACTCGTGTTAAGCATAGTACGTTTGTTCATCCGCAAACCGATGTGCAAGCAGAGTGTACTATCCAAACCTTGGAAGATATTTTAATAGCATGTGTAATTGAGTTCAAGGATAATTGGAATGATCACATTTATTTGATTGATTTTGCATATAACAATATCTATCAGTCAAGTTTTTGCATGACTTCATTTGAGGTTTTATATGGTAGAATGCATTTATCTCCTATAGGTTTTTTCAATTACGTAAAGTTGATTTTATAGGTCCCAAGTTTGTATAAGAATCTATAGATAAATTTTAGCTTATTAAATAAATGTTGAAAATGGTTGAAAGTCGACAAAAGTCGTATGTTGATGTTATATGGACAGATATTGAGTTTGAGGTAAATGATTGGGTTAACTTGAAAATTTCATTCATGAAGGGTGTAATGAGATTTCGGATGAAAGGGAAGCTTAGTCCCCGCTATGTGATCCCACATAAGATTTTGATGAAAAATTCAAAGTTGCTTATGATTTTATTTGCCGAATGACTTGGCATCAGTGTTTGTAGTTTTCCACGTATCCTTGTTTAAGAAGTGCGTTGTATATCCAACATCTATAATTCCCTTAGGATGTTTGGAATTTAAGGATAATCTTTTTTATAAGAAAGATTAGGTTGAGATTTTAGACGGATAAGTTAAGAATATGGAAGACAAAGGAATTGCTTCGATGAAAGTGCTTTGAAGGAATCAATTAGCTCAAGATGCGACTTGGGAGGCCGAGGCCGATGTGATGTCACATTATCCTCATTTCTTCAGTTCCATACCTTCTCTAGCTTGAGGTATTGAGTTCCTCATGGTTTACTCCTTTGGTTTCATGTGTCTATGATATTCCCATGATTTCCTCATTTATGCATGTTCATGAAAAGCTTAAAGTTTGAGAAATTAAATCACTGGATTAATTTCTAAATTTTTATGTAAATTTGAGTGTGATTTTCATATAGACCTCATGATATGATACTTTGAACATGTTTTATCTTGGAGTTGATGTTTCCTCCTCGGATATGTGCATTTGCGTAATTGCATTCATGTTGGGTTTTTATATTAAGTTCCAAACCTCCTTGTTATTTTTTCAATATAATTCGAGGATGAATGTTCCTAAGGGGTAGATAATATAACACGTCCGATTTGAAAAGGGGAGAAAATTTCAATTGTGCAAAAAATGATGCAAGCGCCGACAGATCCACCCATGGCCCGTGATCTGATACACAGTCTGTAGGTCGTGTCTTGGATGGCAGTCCAAAGTGTTCCAAAAAATTCAAGTTCCAGTACTTTTGTAATTGTTCATATCAAAGGTATATCGTCCAATGCACGAATCGTAGGTAGGCTTCGTAGGTTAGTCCCAAACTTAGGGCAATTTTAGAATCAAAAGTGGAGAACCACGACCGGGTATCTACATCCCATTGGTGGACCCATAAATCATCCATGTGGCCATTGTTGGGAGCCCAAAGTGAGGGTCACTAAGCTCATGGGCGACCAACCAGGACGGTCCATGAATTGATCCAAAGACAGTAGGTCGTGTCATCGATGAGATCACAACTATTTTTGGAGGGGAAATTTGTTCTTTTCCTAATTATTCTAGCCTAATACCATCTCATTTTACATTTTTTTAGAAGCCCTATAAAAACGTTTTAACCCCAAGACCGTCTAAAATAATTCTTTTATCAAATTCTCAAAAGAAGAATAAGTTATCCTCTCATTATTTCTCTCTGAAGTTGAAGGAAAGCTATGGTTTTAAGTCAAGTATCTAATACCACCACTGAAATCAAGCTTTTGGAATTAAGGTATGATGGTCTTCACCCATGGACCCCTTTCCTCCATGGAGTTCCTAAATTCTCCAATTTATCAAGTTAGAAATCCTCAATTAAGTGTCACGACCCAAAATCTGGCCGCGAGTGGCACCCACACTTATCCTACTATGTGAGCGAACCAACCAATCTAAAACTCCAACATATTGAACAAAAATACAAAGCGGAAGACTTAAAACTGATTAACGAAATCAATTAAATAACTTCTAAAATTTATAACTCATTATCCCCAAAATCTGGAAGTCATCATCACAAGAACATCTATCCTCAAGTTACTAATCTAAAAGTATCTAAGAAGCTAAAATAAATAAAAGGCTAGTCCATGCCGGAAGTTCAAGGCATCAAGACATTGAAGAGAAGATCCAGTCCAAGCTAGAAGCATTAGCTCACCCTGAAATCCGGTGTAGTGAAGACTGGCTAGAATTGCTGTTGAGTTGAAGACGATGGTACGTTTGCTGCATTCCCCAAATAACAAAGAAAGAAACAACAAGTAGGGGGTCAGTACAAAACACAAGTACTGAGTAGGTATCATCGGCCAACTCAAAATAGAAAATAGTATATATCAGTTCATATCATAAATCAACTACAATACTCAACATGTAGCAACAAGTACTACAATCATCAATAAGTACTACCAAGTTCATCCATGAGGACTCAAGCCTCAATACCACACTCATTTGGGAATTAGGTTCATTACATTGAGTATATTAACATCTCTCAAGATTCATTATCTTTCTTCCTCTCGTGTCGGTACGTGACACTCCGATCCCCTACTACTATGTGTCGGTACGTGACACTCCGATCCCCTAATTCTACGTGTCGGTTCGTGACACCCGATCCCCTAATACTATGTGTCGGTACGTGACACTACGATCCCCTAATTCTACGTGTCGGTTCGTGACACCCGATCCCCTAATACTATGTGTCGGTACGTGACACTCCGATCCCCTAATTCTACGTGTCGGTTCGTGACACCCGATCCCCTAATACTATGTGTCGGTACGTGACACTCTGATCCCCTAATTCTACGTGTCGATTCGTGACACCCGATCCCTTAATACTATGTGTCGGAACATGACACTCCGATCCACTAACATCATTCTATCAATTCATCAAGCGTTCTCTTATACCAAGGCATCATCAATCCCATTACTTTAGTTCATCAAGCCTTCTTTTACACCAAGGCATCATCAATAACAAGGTGAATTAGGGTTTCTTCAAGATTTTGGATTCAAAAGCTTCATTATGCTTAGTTTATCACAATCACATAATCACATTCATGCAAGCATACCATTAAGCATATAGAAGGGTTTACAATACTACCAATACATATCATTCGCTATTAAGAGTTTACTACGAATAGTATCAAAACCATAACCTACCTTCACCGAGGATTCGTGATCAAACAAGAAATCTCTCAAAGCTTTTTGTTTCCTCTTCGTTTGTCTCTCTCTATCGATCGTTTCTCTCTCTCCTTGTTCTTTCTATTTTTCTTCTTCAAAACCCTCTTTCTTTTCCCTAATTAGCATATAATTAAGTATAAAAGATGAGGAATTAACCCACTAAGTAACTCAAGGTTATCTCCTTTACACCCCCAAGAATTTGAGTTATTAACATTAACCCACGAAATTTATAATTATAGCAGGAATAGTCCAAAACGCCCCTTTAAAACTTACCCATAAATCCGACCCAGACTGGGATTACGCAACCTGTGATGGCCCGTCGTGCCTGCGACGGTCCGTCCTGCAGGTTCGTCACAACCTTCAGAGACTCAATTTCCTTGATGAGTCTGAGACGGTCCGTCGTGCCTACGATGGTCCGTCCTGCACTTCCGTCACGACGGACAGAGAATTGCTCCCAGTACCCAATTCTCAAGAGTTGAAGTGTTTTGAAACGGAACCTCACAACGGTCCGTCGTGTCTGTGACGGTCCTTCCTGCAGGTCCTTCACAGAGTTCAGAGAGTCGATTTCAGCACTCAAATATACGAATTCCAAGTGTTTTGGAACGACACCCTCGACGGTCCGTCGTGCCCATGACGGTCCGTCGTGGGATACGTCATCTCAGACAGTTTTTCCCAGAAATAAAATCTGCTGCTCAAAACGACTAACCCACAGGTCGTTACATTAAGTTAGGATTTTCTTCAATATCATGGGTTTCTTTCAATATTGATATAATTGATTGTTTTATGAACTATTATTCATGAATTAATATAATCCCACGATTTTATGACCCAATCCCTGTGAACCCATGCATAAATAATCTTTTCCAGTTTTTGATAATTTCAAGTGGGCTTTAAATTATGAATGGGGAATTATGGAAATAATGTACTTATGAAATTGAGGAAAATGTTATAAGGATATTTTGAAAGTGAAGTATTAATATGACTATTGTTATGTTGTGAAAGGATTTAACCTATAAACATGAAATCATGAATGTGAATGATTTTCTCGCATAAAGGATTCTAAGGTGACAGGTCTTCTAACCTAAAATGAATCAATGTTAAGCAGTTATTCTAATAATGAGACTAGAGGTGATTACCCATGACCTCTAATGCAAAATACAAGAGAGGATTGCCCATGTCTCATGCATGTTAAGGGAAAATAATGAATATTCCGTGGAGGTATGCTTAGCACCGAGTGTACAAGTGGAGATTGCCCATGTGCGGTAAAATATGTGCCCGCTTAGGTTGTCTAGATAGAAATTAGCTAGCAGATCCGCGTAAGCTAGAAGTTCATGGTTCTTACCTTGGAAGGTGAGAACACCTCTTTTCGGTGTAGGGTAGACACCAGATTCCATGTTAATATATCACATTGTCTTACATGTTTGATAAAGGTAATTCTTCCATATTAATGAATAAATATTACTTAAAGAAGTATCTGGCGAATTTATTAAAGGTGTTTGGCTTTCATTGACCATGTTTTTATGACTTGTGTGTTCTAACTCTTTTATATCATGTTTTAGCATGATTTCACATGTTTTATGCATTTTTATCATACAGGGTACATTTTTTTACTAAAGCATACTCTGGCCTACATTTTCTCCCAATGTAGGGTCCGATGCCCTAGATTTGGATTTCCGTGGCTAAGGATCTCTTAGTAGAAATTTAAAGATTCGGGACTTCTCATGATATGAGGAACGGGATTTCTTTTTGTATTATCTTTAGTTTTGAGAGTGCATGTGGTGTACGCCTTACGTTCCAATCAATCTTTGTACTAGATGACTTTGAGTTATTGTTTAGACTTCCTCTTTATTGAATAAAAATTAGGAATCGTCATTTAAATATTTCTCTATTTTAATTATCTTGCATATACATGCTAAGAGGATTGTGTAGGCCCTCTCGCAGTCCTATATGCCATGTTACACTTAAGGTCTACCTTGGGTCGTGACATAAAGTATCTAAAATCCCTACGTAAAGTTATTGTCAATCTCACTAGCAACCCGAATAATGGTGTTTTGGTCTAACAATAGACCGTACTAGTTGATCGTTGACGAGTTAGAGACCCTCACTTTTGTGCTGCCAACGACATACCCATGTAAGGTATGTGGGCCCACCTACATGTCGTACTTGCCCAATGGGTCTCCACTTTTGGATCTAACATTTTTCTAATATTGGGAATAAACTACAAGACCCACCTACGACTCATCCATTGGACAACAAACCATATTTGTGAACCATTGGAAAGTAGTGAAACTTGTTAGGAACCTGTACTATCAAACCACGAGCCGACCTACAGATAGGTTCAAGTTTTTACACCGATCACTATAGATCTTCTACCAACTATGTACATTATGGTGTTTCTTCTAGATCATTCGAATACTATCAAGAAAATATCTCAATAAGCTGGTTCCCCAAGGTAAAACCTCAAAATCATCAAACAAACCCACCAAAGAATGACATTTCCTACCATATAATGCCTTGAATGGTTCCATCTAAATGTTTGAATGGTATCTATTGTTAGATGTTAACTCCACCAAATCCAAACATCTATCCCACCAATAATAAAATTCAATAACACAAACTTGTAGCATTTCATCAGAAATCTAAATAGTCCTCTTAGACGAGCCACCTATCAGAAGGTAAAAAGTTGTACAAAGATCAACCAAGGTATCTGAATAGACGTAAAGGAATGCAAAGTGAACTAAGAACCATGGTGTTAAATGATAGAAACATTCACCCAATGCAAACAAACAATCTTTCTAAGGTAGATAAAAGTCAATCTCGCGTGTAGCGAGTCTAAGCCGAAAATAAGTAAGTTGAATTGTTAAACTAATCAACAATGACCCAAATAGATCAAAACCTCATAAAGTATGTCATAAGACTATCATAAGTTCTTCAACTATACTTTCCCACTTAAACTCAAGTGGCAATGTCCACAAAAGAGTAGGAGGGGGATCAACTCAACGCGTGACACATACATTTTAAAGCACTTGTGAATTATAAAAAACTAGAGAAGTTCATAATGTTGCAATGTCCCTCTTCATCCTATGCCACTAGTAATGTTGCCTCAGATCATAATATATCTTTGTAGCGTTGGGATGAATAGAGTACCTCGAATAATGGGATTCAAGAAGAATCCTCCCAACTAACTTACAAATTATAGAAACACTAATACTACTGTTAATCCTCAATATTCATTCCAGATATAGCGTCACCTTCCTAGCCTCACTGATATGAACCATATCTCGATTCATCCTTAACTACAGATCCTCAAGCCATTGATCTTGAATTTATTCTATCAATGAAGATCTATCATCTACACAAGAAAATACTTTGCCCAAATTAGAAACATGAAGTCTAAGAATCTTATTGGCTAAGGGTTGAATTTCCAAAATGTAGAGGTCATTACTCCACGGCTAAGAGAAAAACTCCACATACTCAATGCCCTTTAGATCAAGGCATACACTACAAGATTAGCCTTGATCGGGTGATTAACGATATAATTTCATAGTCCGTCATTCACTTCATCCACATGCGTTGTCTTAGATTAATGTCCCTCTGGCTGAAAAAATATTTAAAAGTACGATTGCATGACACCAAACAAATTCTGTAAATCCTCAACGCAAAGACTATGACCGCCATTTCCAGGTCATAAGTGGAGTAGTTCCTTTCATGAAGCTTCAACTACCTCGAAGAATAAGCAATAACCCTACCTTGCTTCAACTAAACACATCCTAGGCCCAAACCAGAAGTGTCACAGCAAATTGGAACTCCTAGCCCTCAATATGTAGAGTTAAAAAATGTGTTGAGATCAACAAGTCGTTGAACATAAGGAATCTTGGCTCATACTAATCAGACCATAGAAAAGGAACATTTCTCTATTTAAATCTAGTAAAAGGTGACACAATAGAAGAAAACTCCTCACTCAATCTTCATCGGATCCACCAAAATTCCATTCTTGGACACTACGTTCCACAATATTTAAAAATACTCAATGCAAAACTCATATTCATTGAATTTGGTGGACAACCGTTTATCTCTTAAGGTATGGAGTATAATCCTCATATGTTGCTAAAGTTGCATCCTACTCTCCGAGTAGATCAGGATGTCATCGATAAACACTATCACAAATGAATAAAAATAAGTCTTGAACACACAATTCATTTATTCCATAAATGCATCTAGGCAATTAGTCAACTAAAACATACATGACTAATCAAGATAACGTAATGGTTGTACTAAGCCATAAAGGCATTCTTAGGTATGTCCGCTAACCTAATCTTTAACTTGTGGTAGGATGATATCAAGTTAATATTAGATAATATTATTGCACTATGAAGCTGGTCGAAAAAATCTACAATATGTTACATAGGATACTTTTTCTTGATTGTCACCTTATTTAGCTGCATGCATTAAATGCACATACGCAAGGTATCGTCCTTCTTATTCATAATAAAGATGGGAGCAACACAAGGAGATACATTGAGACTGATTAATTCTTTCCCTAAGAGGTCCTGGAGTTGCTTGTTAACATCCTTCAATTCTGTGGGAGCACTCCGGTAAGGAGGAACGAAAATTATCTGCGTACATGACTTAATACAATCCCAAAATCAATATCACAGTTAGGAGGAACACTTGATAGATCAATAGGAATTATGTCAACAAAAGATAACCTTAGGCCCGCCTATGTGGCGCCACCACAAACTATAATTCCCTTTTGATTTATTGTTTTCCTAAACTAGCCTTCCCCTTTCATGAAAAAACTATCACAGTTATGAGAAGTTCTGACTTTTATGAAAAGTTGTGACATTACTGAAGAGTTGTGACTTTTATGAAAAGTTGTTACTTTCATGAAAAGTTGCGACTTTAATGAAGAGTTGCACATGTGGTGCAAACCCAAACTAGAATTCCTTTTTGATTTATTTATTTTATAAACTAACCTTCCCCACTCATGAAAAAATTATGACATTTATGAAAACATGCGACTTTTATGAACATTTGCGACTTTTATGAAGAGTTGCGACTTTTATGAAAAATTACGATTTTTATGAAAAGTTGTGACTTTAATGAAAAGTTGTGTCTTTTATGAAAAGTTGTGACCTTTTCAAATGGTTGCAACTTTTACAAAGAATTGTAACCTTTCCAATAAGGCACAATAAACATTTGCTCACACTACCCAATATGGTTTATAAATATAGGGATTACCTATAGTTCTAAAACAACAAAAATTGTAAACATGTTCTTCTTCTTCACAATTAAATATTGGTGTACTTTGGTCCTCTTGAGTAGCTCACTGTTAAAGTCATTAATCAATTCTTATGTAACTAAGGATAAATGATATGATCTACTAATTTTTATTTTCCTTTACATTGTCTATGTTTGTTACTATGTAATCTTGTATGTAAGATAATATAGTGTTTATAGTTTGAATGAGTGATACATTTTATGTATTATTTTGTAAGCTCTGTGATATTAAATTCCAACGTGAAGCACAAATTATTTTACTCGCAGGAACTGAATCAAGGGAGGAGTGTTGGAACAATTTTCATAGACGTAAGCACGATAGGATAGACACCACTTCTTATTCAACCATCGGGCCTTCATAAAAGAGATTACACCCCTCAGCAAATGAATTATATAACTTGTCCATATAAGATGATGAATAGTAGGCATACACAAAGTAATAGTCTATGAGAAATAATCCAAGCTTACCGTTACCAAAAGAGTTTAATATTAAGATATATCAAAAGAGTTTAATATTAAGATATGCTATGATATGATACAAAAAAATTTATTTGAGATGAACTCATTTTTATAAGATATATTTAATGACACTTGAGATATGATACCGTTTTCGAACGAGTTTAGTATCTCCTTAAGAAATAATATTTTTGACATATGGTTTGATTAAAGTTTCATATTCTATGATTCGCTAAGAACATGAATGTCTCATATTGGTTTGAAATGTTTCTACTCATTTCAAAAAAAAGTATAACTAGGAGTAGACCTTGATGAATCCTCTAGCTAATGGGGAGTGCATTAGACTTGGTGAACCTTTTAGTTATAGATTACCGATAAAGCCCGTGCTAATGGGAAGGTACAACTAGCATAGCGTTATCGATATCCCTCGAGTAGGGATCTACTGATATGAATATTTAAATCATGTATGAGAAGTTCAGTTTGATTGGTTACTTCTTTAAAAAAAAAGACCACTCTGATTACATGATTCATCCTTGGAAACCTCTGAGATATAATATTTGATACAAATGTTTTTTTGAGTTCACTACTAAGTATTTACATTGATTTTGCTTACATGAGGCAAATAAGATTTAATATTATTACCATATCATAAAAGGGCATTGATTTTATCAATTTGACTATCATACTAACATGTTTTATGACTTGTCCAACATTAAAACGGTTATGGGAAAGTGTTATTCCCCACTCAGCTAGTGTCTCACCCTCACTTTATTTCATAGAGAATGCATGTGACATGGGTAATGATTTATTTAACTAGATCTTTAATTGATAATTCCTGTTGAGACCGCACTTGTTCGCGTGGACAACAAACTTATTAGTTGTTATATACATTCGTAGAAATCTTAGAGTTGCTCCATTATCATTCCTTTTATTTGGACTTCTGAGTATTCTTTTATATTGTAAACTTGTACCTAGTATGAGACTTCTTAGGTTTTGTATTGAATACTAGTATTTTTACTATTTCAATAGTCTATATGAATAAGGTGGATTAGTGATGAGATTGGTTGGTTGCGTTATTCATTTGTGATACATGTAATTTCAGGATAGGCCGAAAAATAGAGGATACTCTGCCAATTTTCTATAGAATTCTTGTTAATACTTGTTTAAGAATTCTTCCCCTTAGCACCGGTCATGATTCTAATTTGGTTTGTGACAATCCTTGTGATACCTTGTCTTTTGTAACGCTATATGTGGATACGAGGTTTGATGTTCTTTCAGATGTGTTTCTAGAACCTTTTTTCTGTCTCTATTTCCATTGATGAATCAATTGTAGCAAAGAGAGTCTATAGAAGTTGTCCTATTTCCTTATCTCATAATGTAACTGATGTTGATATTCTAGATCTTGATATTTTAGATTTCGATGTCATTCTTGTTATGGATTTACTCTGTTCTTTTAATTATTTTTTATTTTGTAGGACCCAATTCTTTATAAGTTTCAATTCCCTAATCAGCCCGTCCTATAATGGAAATTGGGGAAATTCTATGACTAAGGGTCTGTTTGTTTCTTGTCTATGACTATAAAAACTATTTCAAAGGGTTGCATATATCATCTTGTTTAGTATAGGGATTCAGAGTTTCAAAACCCCTACTCTTGAGTCCATCTTCATTGTATATGAGTTTTTGGAAGTGTTTCTTGATGATCTATCAAGTGTTCCTCCCTAAAGGAAAATAGACTTCATGATTAAGCTTCTCACTAATATGCAAACTATCTCTATTCCTTTTTACCAAATGGCTCTAGTAGAACATAAGGAATTGAAAGATAAATTGAATGATTGGCTTGAAGATATCTATCCAATCGAGAAACTCTTTATGGGGTGCTCTACTTTTGTTTGTTCATAAGGAGAATGGTTCACTAAGCATGTGTATTTATTATGTCATGACCCAGTGTTACTCCTATATGTAAAAAGGCTTACAAGACCCCGAGAGGAATTTATACAAGTCACTTAACATATCATAACATAAGATAATAGAGAGTGTTGCAAAAATTTAAAATGTTTTCAAACAATCAAAGTCTTTATAATGTAGCGTAAGTCTAAAAGTATTGTCACAAACCATCAAACTTAAGAGATTAAAGATCTTGGGACGCAACCCATACAATAGTCCAATAGAAAAAGAGTGACATAAAAGAGAAAAGGGGTGATCAATCCTCAAATGATATTAGGACTCATGAAATCGTTACCTCCTTGGTTAGCTATGAACCTAGCCATAAGTGTGTGAATCAAGATTGCCGGGCCCTAAATTTGATGAGAATGTAGGCAGGAGTATCTGTTAGTACAAAAAATGTACTAAATTTGATAGCTAGCATACATATCAACATAGACATCACATAGGTATTAGTTAACATAAGACATAAACCATAAGCATAAGAGTTAGGCAACATAGATCATAAGCATAATCAACGCACATGATTGATCATCATAACATAAAAGGAACACTTCTTTAAGTTACCTCAAACATACTTAACCAAGAGATGGGTAGTATCCCACTAGTCTAACTCATCATAGTAGGCCACATTAGCACATCCTACAAGCTCATTACCAATCATTCTCATCTTTATCTGATCTCTTATACACATTTGGAAATTACCTCCTTTCTTTCTCATGAAGGCTCATGCATAGTCACCTCTTGACTTAATTAAAGGCTAATGATTATTCTCCTTTTGCCATGCTGATATGGTCGTGGGCATTCGCTAGGATCGTGGGTATTTGCCTCCATGACCGATCATCATATAACCTTAGTAGTCGTCTCCACATTATTTTATTATAAGAGACCATAGGTATTTGCGTCCATGTCCAACATTATAGAATATGTGTATTTGCCTCTAATTCTTCTGTAAAGAATATAGAAATAACCTTATATCTTACTAATCTGTAGTTTATGGGTTATCACCGCTTTTCTCATCTAGTTTAGTCTTTATCCTAGGTTCATTTTTAGTGAGCACTCCTCTCAATCTAGATTTATTCAATGTGAGAAAGCCTTTCACATCATACATACATACTTACATAGAGTAGATCATGTGGGTAAATCCTTCCACAACAATTCTATCTACAATTCAACAATCTTCATATAGCTTTATTCTCAAAGCCTTAATAATAATCATTCATCATGTGTGTAATCTCAATACATCTCTAATTATAATCAATAATACAAGCTTTACTCTAAAAGCCTTACTAACTATACTTCGCCGTGCAAGCTCTATTATAATAACCCTAATCATTATATTCTTAGCATACATACCTTGATATCAAGACAACTTTTATCCTCAATTCCGACAAGTAATAATTCATCATATATACTTTCATTTCAATCAATTAATGTTTACATGCTTACTCTCGAGCAATTCATATCTATATACTCTAGTCTCAAGCAATCTACAATGTATCTCATAAATCCTAAAAAATAACATCTAAATCCTCAATTTCCCCATTAATCGCATAATCTCTATCTGTATAAGATTAATTTTAGAATCATAGGTTAGGCATGAATAAATTTAGAATCATACTAAAACATGCAATTCTATCATTAAAAACCAATCAATACTAAAAACATGCAATTCTTATTATTTTTTTTCATTCTCCTTTTCTTTCTCGTTCTCGTTCTCCTTATCCTTATCCTTCTCCTTTGCCTTCTCCTTCTTCTTGTTCGTCTTTGTATTCTTCTTCTTCCTCTTGTTCCTCTTTATCACTATTTTCTTCTTCTTCTTACTCTTCTTCTTGCTTTTCTTTTTCTTCTTTCTCTTCCTCCTCCTCTTCCTTCTCTTCCTCCTTCTCCTCCTCCTCTTCGTAATCCTCCTCTTTATATTTTTCCTCTTCCTTTTACTCTTCTTCCTCCTCCTCTTTCTCCTCATCCTCATCCTCTCCCTCTTTCTCATAATCTTCTTTTTACTCTTAATTCTAATTGAAACTGTATAGAAATCTTGTGTCCATAAAATAACCATCCAGTCACTATCCACAATACCACATTGACGGGCCGTGGACGAATGTATGGTCCATCCTGGTCAAGATGGTTTCATGAGCAAGACTTCTTCACCACTTTTAACTCTCACGCATGGGTCCAGGTGTAGTTGTGCCTTAGGTAGTGTCCATACTGTCCATTAAAGGAGCTCACCTATGGGGCGTGGACCACACCATGTTTCATTCCCCGAGTTACCCCCGAGACGTGCACACAGGACTTAGGATCACAAGTGACCCCAACCTAACCATTTTGGCATAATCTAAGGCATACTAAAGATAAATTGTGAAAATATACTATGCGGTAGCTAAATAATAGACGATGAAATGGATCACGACCATTAATTGGGTCGTGATATTCAATTGATTTAGGAATTGGGGCCTCCGCTTCACTATCCCTTACTATGGCCCTTGTGGACGACAACTGATCGTTATGGTCCTTGTGGTCCTCACTAGGGCTAAGGTATGGAGGCTCAGGTCTAAGTTAGACATGACGGACGCCCCCATGACCCATGTGAGGAACCACAGACCGTTATGGTGCCCGTGGTCTTCACTTGGCAGTGGGGTCAAAGGTACTAGCGATGGGGCTACTATCTTGACTTTATAGGCGACTCTACATCCCATCATCAAGACCACGGGCTGTGAAGGTTCCCCTGATATGATTCCTAGGCCTGGTGTCTTCCAAGTCATGATCACGGGCAGGTCAATGGACCATGGAACCTTCCACGATCTGTGAACCCTTCCGCTCTTTACTACTTCAGGGAATTTTTGTAATATTTTTCTGGGTCTGATATCTAGGGTGATACATTATCTCCCCCTTTGGATCATTCATCTTCGAATGAAGAAAAACTATCTTTAATAGAGGGAAAGAGCTGTAAAACCTACCACTAAACAATGAAGACTAAATTTCTGATTGCACTAAGCTCCAAGAAGATGCAATTACACAGAAAATTCAAGTACAAGTTAAAGGAACTTGATGCGACGACTAATTTTACGCATGAATGACGGAAAAGCTAAAGTAGAACTATTGCCTCAACCTTGAGTGGAGTTTGAAGGAAAGAGGTGAGGGTACTTGGATTTCTTGACTGCTTCTCCTTCCGAAATATCTCCCTCTACGGACTTACTCCTCCGTAAAACCTGCACTGAAGTGACTTATTTGTTTCTCAACCTTTTAACCTGATGATCAAGAATCTCAATTGGTACATCCTCATAAGAAAGACTATCTTTCACAGCCACACTCTTTAATGGCAATGCGTAAACTTAATCACCCACACACTTTTTCAATAGTGAAATGTGAAAGATTTGATGCACTGCTGCTAATTCTTCTTGCAACTCTAACTCATAAGCTGCTTTACCGATCCTTTTCAAGATCTTGTAATGGCCTACATATCTGGGATTACGCTTGCCTTTCTTGAAAAATCTCATATATCATTTCATAGGGTACACTTTCATGAAAACCCAATCATCAACTTGAAACTCTAGTTTCCTTTTCCTTACATCTGCATAAGACTTCTGGCGACTCTGGGTTGTCTTTAGTCTATCTCTAATGATTTAAACTTTCTTCATAGCATAATGGACTTAATTTGCCCATATCAAGGCTGCTTCACCTACTTCAACCAATAACAGAGATACATCTACGCCCATACAAGGCCTCATAAGGGGCGATCAGAATGTTGGAATGGTAACTATTTATTAGGATAACTCTTTAAAAAGAAAGTGATAATCCAAACTACCCTTGCAATTGATCACACCAGCTCTCAACATGTCCTCTAATGTATAAATGGTACGCTCTACCTAACCATCCGTCTGCAGATGAATTGATGTGCTAAGGTTAACCTGAGTACCATGACCTTTTTGAAATGACTTCTAGAAATGAGAGGTAAATTAAGGACCACTATCTGAGATGATAGAAAAAAGAACCCCATTCAACTTGTCTATCTCAATAATGTAAAGGTTGATGAGTGCATAGATTGGACTTTTTAGGGCTTTATTTTGATAGAAATAGTGTCCTCAAATGATTATTTAGTCTCAATATATGATGAAAACTCTTAAGTTTCAGGCATTTGATGTTTTAGTGAAGGCATGTACACTTACATGCAAAAGGCTACAAAAAGGTTGAAAAGAACTCAAAAATTGAAGTTTGAGATTCGCCAAGTGTATTTGCTGAGTCGTCGAAGAGAAGTACTCAACCCTTTGTTCCAGCATGCGATGCCTGAGAAAGTGGATAACGAAGGCGATGAAAGGAGAATTCGACGCTTCGCGGAAAATTTTCATAATGAAATTCTACACTCCCCAATGGTTCAGAATATGAAGATGATGAAGACAAGCATGAAATGACAATGAGACAAAAGAAGGGCGATTCATCGAGTCATTCAGCTATCCCGACTAACCTCGCCAAATGATCCGTCGCAACACTAAATTTGAAATCTATCGATACTAGTCTTAGTTATTTGTTTTAGAGAAGTAGAAGAGATCTAGATATACTTAGAATATTAATTTCTCTGTATTTTCTCTCAAGTTTTAAGAGGGATTTTGGGAGACATGAAGAGTTCATCTACCCTAAGTTGGAAGTGGGTCCTTTCTATTTTTCTTCTTTGGATTAAATCAAAGTTTAGTTTTGTATACCCATTTGATATCGTTATCATTTTAGTTGTAGTTGTATTTTTTTATTGCATGATATATGTGTTAAAACCCCATTCTTTGGGTCTAATTTAGTAAATTTGAGTTGATATTCTTGTTGGTTCTTGCTTGCATATAGGTTAGAAATGGTTTAATGGTGATTTCATCTAGTGGTTGTGGTGTAACTTAATGTGTTTGTAGTTGTAAAATACAAACGAATGTATGTGTTTTCGGCTTGCCCGAGAGAGAAGTCACAAAACTAAGATGACTAGACTGATGGCCTAAAAAGTGGGTGGACATGAGGTTCAACCCGAGAAGGTGAGACCTAGTCCCATATCCTAACACTCAGCTGGAGAGAGAGAGAGTGGATTAATGCATAGGCAAGTCTTAATGCAGCAAATGGGTGTTCGAGAGTAATGCATTTGAAATGGGGTAAGTTTCCCGAGAGGGGACTTATTTCCATCTAAAGCCTAGCCTAGTCACCATTATCTTGCAAATTTCTTGTTCAAAGCCTGCAACCAACTCTTTATCTCAACTTTTATTGTGTCACACCCCCAAGAACTTCTTCCCATACTTGGTTTTACTTGTTTTTATTGTTTTTACTCTACTTGTGACAAAACCCTTCATCGTTATGTGACACATTTGTGTCACCCCCCCTTTTTATGTACAATGTTTTTATCCATTAATTACTTTAACAATGACTAATTAGAATGAAATTGTAATTGACTACATCTTCTCAAAACTGCTCTCTTTGGAGATGACCCCACCCTGGGTGGGTTTACTAAACTATCAACGATCGTAGAAACTCAAACTATAGGTTAGTGTCGTTGGTCATGATAGAAATCAAATGGTGCCACCTCCGCGTAGTGGTATTACTTGAGAAGTTATAGTTTAATTGAATTAATGTTCTTATTAGTTGTAATTCACTTAATTTTTGGTTGTGTTTTCAAGTATTTGTGGTGAAATAAGGAAAAATGAATGCGGATAGGGATGATGGCTACCAAACAACCCATCAAACTGGGTGTGATCTTCAGCGAGAAGTTATTTAAGATGTCAACAATTTGTATAATCCTGCGAATTGGAGCAATTTGCATGCCACAGTATGAAGGATATGTCATGTATGAGGCTAGTAGCTCAACCCTCGATGTAATTTATCCGAGAAGGTTATATGGGGTCCTAGAGCATAAAGATTCGTATGAACATATACAAAATTTCATGGAAATATGCAAATCTTCGGTGTTCAAGAAATTGTAACAACAATCCATTAGACTTCGCTTATTCTCACTATCACTAACCGGAGAGGCCACTAAATAGGTTGTTGAGCTTCTTCAGAGCTCTATAAAATCATGGGAAAAGTTGATTATTGCCTTTCAAATAATATTCTTTACCCTGTTAAAAATGATGAAGTTGAGGGACAACATTCTAAGCATCAAGGAAGAGAAGGGTGAACCGATTCATGAGTCATGGACAAGATTCAGGAAATTCCTACAAAATTGTCTGACACATGGGCTGCCCAGTGAATTTTTACTTTAGTATTTCTATCGAAGACTTGACATAGTATAAATGAATTGTTTACCAAATGGTGCAAGAAGGAATAATGTTACAATCATTTGAAGTAGAGTCATTACTCCTAGATCGGATGACTAAAGTTAACATGGACTGGTACACCAAAGATGACCATGTCTCGGCATTTGCTTTAGATGGATGCAGGAACATCTAGATAAAGAAAAAGAAAGGGGCGAAAAAATCAATAAAGTGTTGCCTCAATGGAAATGCTTTAAGAACATATGCAAGGGACATGTGGAGTGTTTCGGGTTGAAGAGGGTTTTTACTCGGTTACTCAAAACCGGTGGAGATTCAAGGTTGGAACTACGAAAGAGTTGAGGGGGTTATTCTTCCATATACTTGCGATCGGGAGAGAACCAAGGTTTGAACCCTAGAAGAGCTGAAGAGTGTTTTCATCCGCACTATCAAGAACAAGGTGGAAACTAAGGTTGAAACTATTATAGGGGAGAAGATAAAAAAAGACACTTCCTAATTGGGCCGAACAAGATGAATGTGAATATGAACGTACTTATTTGAGTGATAACCCAAAATCAAAGGGGAGTACAAGCAGTCCTAGATTTAATGGCTTGTTGTCACACATTCTTCATAAGGCTAACAAATATGATGATTTGCTAAAGAGATGAGAGACAAATTTTCTTCATTAAACAATAAAGTAAACTCTTATGCCAATGCAATTGAAAATTTTGAAGGTTAGTTAAGTCTATATTCCGTGCAATTAACATGAAAGACCATGAGGGAATAAAATGAAAGAGAGCTGGTTGTAGTGACACGTAGTGAAAACGTGGCAATAAAAAAACTTAATAGTCTAAGGGGACCTTAATAACCATGAGAGAATGGGGACATAAAAGATCCAGAATGTTCCACTCAACAAAACCTCGATTGAGACCCACATTAGGAAAAATAATAACATGATCGAGTTACAAAATTCATCCAATCTCTACCCAAAATAGCTCCACCATTTCCTCAACGGTTGAAAAGAAAAAACAAATATAAGATGATCAAAAATTTCCTGTCCATTTTTTTAAAAATAATTGTCCATCAAACTCCCTTTGTAAGAAGCATTGTTATAAATGCCAGGATATGCCAAATTCATGAAAGAGTTGGTTACAAAGAAAAGGAACTTAGAGTATGAAACAATCGAGGTACCTCATAGCTGTAGTGCAATTATGACAATGGATTAAATCACTAATAAAGAGGACCCAAGAACATTCACTACTCCGTGCACCATTGGCATGCTCCAATTCGCAAAAGCTTTGTGCGATTGATGAGCGAGTATCAACTTGATGCCTTATTCAATATACAAACAACTTGGGTTGGGTGCATCCAAGGCAACAAAAATGAGGCTCTTTATGGGAAATCTATCAATCAATCATCCTGTAGGGATGCTCTACGACATTCCGGTAAAAGTAGATAAGTCAATCTTTCTGGGCGACTTTGTGATCTTAGACTGTGATATTAATTCTGACATACCCATTATCTTGGGAAGGCCATTGTTAGCAACAGGAAGAGCATTGGTGGTTGTTGAAAGCGGAAAACTTACCTTCCGAGTGAATGGTAATGAAGTAACTTTTCATATCTGCAAATCCATGAAACAACCATGTGATATCCATGTGCTGTCTACTAAAGATATTATTGATGAAGTAGTGTTAAGAGTGAGTCATTTCCTGCGCAACAATGAACCTCTAGAATTTGTACTTGCTAATTATGATGAATATGAGGTTCAAAGCTACGTTGAAATGATGTCTATCTTAACATGATTGGGAGTACACGCAACAAATCCAATTAAGTTGGATATTTATCTGAAAAATAGAGAAAACCCACTGGCAAAGCCATCAACCAAGGAATTGCCAAGTCTTGATCTAAATTACCTACAATCTCATCTCAAATATTATTTTTTTGGAGCTAATAATACCTTATCAGTGATCATTGTAGCTAACCTACTGGAAAGGAAAGTGAAATTATTAATCCAAGTGCTGCAAAGTTATATAAATCTATAGGTAGGACCATAGATTACATTTTAGGAATTCCTTTGAGTATTTGCACACACAAGATTAGGATTGACACCGATTGTAAACCTAGTGTGAAGCATAAACGGATGATGAACCCTCCGATGTAGAGGTAGTAAATAATGAGGTCATGAAGTGGCTTGATGTAGGCGTAATCTACCCAATTTCATAAAGTACATGGGTAAGCCAAGTGTAGTGTGTACCAAAAAAGGGTGGTATATACTTGTCCCTAATTCAAAAGTTGAACTTGTACCAACTAGACTAGTGACTGGGTGGAGAGTGTTTACGGGCTACAGAAAGCTTAATTCCTGGACATAAAAGTAACACTTTCTGATGCCCTTTATGGAGAGAATGATAGATAGGTTGTTAGAGAGAGGGTGTTATTGTTTCTTTGATGGGTACTCTGGATACAACAAAATCCATATCGCACCGAAAGATAAAGAGAAAACCACTTTCACTATCTCTTATGGGACCTTTGCATTCAATAGGATGCCATTCGAACTATGTAATTCTCCGGCAATATTCCAATTTTGAATATTGTCTATCATTGCGAATATGGTGGAAGACTCAATGGAGGTCTTCATGGATGACGTTTTAGTCTTGGGGGATACGTTTGAGGAATGCTTGAAACATTTACGGCAGGTACTCCAAAGATGTGTGCATTCTAATCTGGTTCTGAATTGGGAGAAATGTCATTTCATGGTAAAGGAAGGCATTGTTCTTGGAGACAAGGTGTCACAACAATAGTTCAAAGTTGATAAGGCCAAAATTGAGGTTATTGAAAAACTAACTATGCCGATCTACTGAAGGATGATCGAATCTTCCTGGGGCATGCAGGTTTCTATCGAAGGGTCATTAATTATTTCTTGAAGATTGCACATTGATTATTCAAACTCTTAGAGAAGAAGGTGCAACTCTACTTTGATTATTCTTGCATGGTTACTTTTAAAAATTTTAAACAGAAGTTCGTTTCTAAACTAATAATCATCAATCCAAATTAGTTTGAATCGTTTGAAATAATGTGCAACGCCACTGGTATGGATTGGGAGTCATATAAGGGAAAAAGCATAACAAAAATGTTTCACCCAATTTGTCATGCAATTAAGACTCTAAACACCGCTAAGCAGAATACCACAGTCATTGAATAAGAGTTACTTGTGGTGGTCTATTCATTTGAAATATTTCTTGCATACTTTATAGGAACCAAAGTAATCTTACAGAAGGATGATGCCACAGTCTGCTACGTCATGGAAAATAGGGATGCAAAGCTGAGATTAATAAGATGGGTGATGCCCTTGCAAGACATCTATTTGAGGTTAAAGATCAAAAGGGTTGCAAAATCATAGTGGCTGACCACTTGTTAAGGTTGGAAAGCAATGAATGTGCTGAGCAGGAAACCGAAATAGACGACTCATTCCTTGATGAGCAATTATTCACATTATCTCTCACACATACACCATGCTATGATGACTTTGCAAACTATATTGTGTGAAGCTTGATGGTAGAAGAGTTAAATTATTACCAACAGAGGAGGTTCGTTCTTGATGTTAAAAAGTACTTTCTGTATTAACCATACCTGTGTAGGGAATGTGATGACCATGTCATAAGAAGTTGTGCTCTATAAGAAGAAGTAGTAGAGATTCTACATGCCTATCATACATCCCAAAGAGGGGGACACCAAAGCGTCATTTTCCTCCTAAGTGGGTGTTACTAGCCTTCTCTCCACAAGGATGCACACAAGTTTTAAATGAAATTCTTTAATGCCAGCAGCAAGGTGGAGTGTCGAGAAGGCACGAACTACCCCTAACACCAATCTTGGAGTTCCAACTATTCGATGTATGGGAGATCGACTATATGGTCCTGTTCGTAAGCTCGTTTGGGAATAAGTATATCCTTGTAGCTGTAGATTATGAATCCAAATGGTTTCAAGCCATAGCACTCCCAAAAAATGAAGGGAGAAGCATTGTCAAATTCGTGAAATGTTACATCTTCGCAAGGTTTGGGACTCCAAGGGCAATTATTAGTGTCGGGAAATCACACTTTTACAATAAGTGGTTTTCTATTTCATTGAGTAGATATGGGGTGAAACAAAAAGTAGCAACCCCATACCATCCCAAAACAAGTGGCCAAGTCTATGTGTAAAATCAAGAGATCAAACACATTTTGGCCAATAAAATTTACGACAACAAAATTGACTGGTCTAAAAAGTTTGATGATGCACTATAGACATATTAGACTACCTAAAGAAAACCTATTGGAATGTCCTCGTATAATTTAGTATTTGGTAAGTCATGTCATCTACCTGTTGAGTTAAAGAATAAAACATTGTAAGCATTGAATGGTTTGAACATAGACTAGACTAAAGCCTCGTGCAAAAGGCTGAAGTAGTTGAATGAAATACATCAATTTAGACTTCGATCTTACGAGAGCTCAGCCATTTACAAAGAGAAGATTAAGAAATTGCATGAAAAAAAAATAGTCAAGAGGAAATTCAATATAAGTGATCGGTTGTTGTAATACAACTCACGGATAAGGTTATTCCCAGGAAATCTCAAGTTCAAATGGGTCGGAACTTTTAGAGGGACACGGTGTTCGGTCAGCGGCTGAAATTATATCTTGGCGACTGTCACGATATCTCCTTAGTTGAAGAGTAGTATTTGGATGATGCTTGACAACATTAACTAAGGCATTGTTTAGGACGCAACCCAAAACTATTTGCTTGCTCTTTTATTATATTTATGAAATAATATTGTTTTGTCTGTAAATATTGAGTAATGAAAGTGCTCAAAAAGTTGTATGGAGGAGAGCAACAGGTCAGCTTGGAGGATCACCTAAAAGTTTTGCATACTCGATCATTCCTGTTGTTTGACTCAACATATTTTAAAAGTTAGGTCTGTAAAACGCAGCGAAGTGTGAATTTCATCGCCAAATCAACGACCCAGTTGGCGATCTCAATAAAGACCACCAATGCAATGCCCTCCTGAATTTAAAACTCTATTTTATTCGACGAGAAAAGTAGACATTCGGCGCTTTACTAAGTCATTGAGCAAGGCTGACATCTTCGAATGAGCATAAATTGAACGGGCACAAGCCACAGGGTTAAAAGTTCAATTTTCTTCTCTATCCCTTCTTACAAACTCACATTTACACTCTAGTAGTTACATTTCCGCACCCATATCTTATTTTGGTTGATTAATTTGTGCTCGTATTTTGATAGCATTTCTTTCTAGCATCTGAAAGACATCCTTATCAGCACAAAAGGTTGGTTTCGTACCCTAAGTCCCTTTTATTGAATTTAGTTCTCAAATGTAATAGCATTATCTTATTGATGCTTGTTTGATCTCTTTAGTAGGACTAGAGTTGTTCCTTACTTATTTTGCGGTTCAATTATTCGACGGTAATGAGTAAAATGTTTGATTCCTGAAAAATGTGCCTTAAAATAGATGGAAAAAATTGAATTTTCATAATCAATTCTAGCTCTAGGATTTATTTGAGTGGTGCATGATTTGATTTTGTTTTTAAGGGTTGCAGGATTGAATTCGGGAATCTAGGCTGGAAATGGGAACGTTGAGATGTTTTGTGAGCTAGGTCAAGCTCGCCGAACCACTAGGTAGTTCACTTTATATCTTCATCTCGCCTTTAGTTGAAAATGAATTAAAGATTCATTAACATTCGGCAAAAATTCTAAAGTCGTCGAGTACATTCGGCACTTAACCAAAAACACTCTTGTTCGCCCTTTGTCTGCACCTTTCTACCCTATTGACTTTGCATTCGGCGCATTTCCTAAGCAGTAGCACAATTGACCAATTGTTTCAGTGAAACATTTTCTTCATCCAAACTTCCATACTTTTTGTTCAAACTCTTTTTCAAGGTTATTACAGATTTGGCCAGACCCAAAGTAGATGGAAGAATTATGCCATCCTGAATTATTACAGTAAAAAACTCCAGAAGAAGTTAAAAGGCAAAAAATCCTCCCAAAACAAATAACGAGGGCCAAAATCCAAGATCCTATAAGAGGAGAAATCTGCAAGACCCTACATCTCCCTCATGGAGAAGTAGTTTTTTCAGAGCAATAGACTCTTTCGTGGCAGCTCATGGAAGGGATAATTTCATCAAGGCAGCTACCTCTGAATCTGCTGAAATGACTTCGAGAGTTATCATCCCTTACCAGTACGACACATTAGGTACTGAAGCCCATAGATGAAGTTACTGAGTAGGTATGATTCCCCTCTACCTTGTTCTCTGTTATTCTCTAATATATAATTTTGGATAATTTTATTTGCATTTGAGGGAAAATACTTTTTATTTGTGCTGGGGTGAGGCCCACCACCTTTTGTGCGCCTATTATTTTTTATTTCCATTTTGTGTATAATTGGGTCGTCTATTTTTAAATTGAATTTTATTAATTCTTTTATGATTATTTGTGCTTATCGCTACTTTATGTTTTTAAAAATGCGAAACAATTTTGACCAACCCAAAAAAGTTTCATTTTTTCAAAATTTTTGCCACCTCTTGTGTAGAAAGTTGCTGCTTGTACAAATTTAAGTCTTGCTTTTGATCAAAACTGATGACTTAAATAGTGCTCTAAAAAAAAAAATATGAATGTATGACGATAATGAAATGTTTTTGCATAAACAATATGTGAACTCTTGGAAATTCATTGTGATTAGCCATGTATCAAATTGATCTCTCTTGTGATGATCGTTTCACACTAGCGAAATTGTTTAGTCTTGTTTGGCTTTATATCGATGCCTTGTGTGATGAGATTACTTTGAACTATGCAAGAATAAACCTAGAATTTGCCCCATTAGCCTGATTGATTTAGGAAGCTGTGATCTTGAGATTATCATTGGCAACTTTAAAGAGTGTGAGCCTATTTTACATTAACCTCTTTTGTTAACTACACATAGCGTGTGAAATTCTTTTTAACACACCTTGAGCCTTACCTTTCTTTTGAATAAACATGATGAACCCTAAACTTTACTCGATCCACCAGCTCTAATCATCGTAACTTTTGATTTGATGAATAGCTTAAGTTGGGGGTGTGGTCAAAAGGAAAAGGAGAGGTCAAGAAGTACAAAAAAAGTCTCATTTAACTCATGGTATTGCAAAGAAATGGAAACCCTTAATATATAAAAAGAAGAAGAAGCAGAAAAGAATGAAAAAAGAAATATTTTGGAATAAAAGTCCAAGAGAAATTTGGGTTTCCAAGAAATTCATGGAGTAAATAAGAGGACGACATTGAAGCACTAGAAGGAAAAGTTATAGAAGAAGGTGAAGAAATGATAGTGTTTTGAGCTCCACAACTCATGAGGATTTTTAGTCACTAAACACAAATGACAATACCTTTGCACCCAGCCCCATTACAAGACTTAGAAAGGCCTTTTTGATCTTGAGTAAGCCAAACCAAAGTTGTTAGGGAAATAAGGGTAAACACATGGGTGAAAACATGCATTGTGTTAGTAGCAAGTGTTGTGAACATGGGAATATTTTGTAATGGAGTGTCACAACTTGAATCTTTGAGTATACAATTGATCTTTGCATCAGTAGTTTAAGTCTTGTTGTGTATGTTCATGATTGAGTCTTGTGTAGAACATTTTTAGACATCCTATTTGAACTTGTGAACTTGAGGTCTACTTGAGGACAAGCAAAAGTTTTAGTTGGAGGTGTTGATGAGTCCACAAATTTAACTCAATTAGGGCTTTATTTTGATAGAAATACTTTCCTCAAATTATTATTTAGACTCAATATCTGATGAGGACTCTAAAGTTTCATATATTTGAATTTTTAGTGCAAGCATGGACACTCAAGCAGAAAAAGGGAAAAAAAGGCTGAAAAGAATGCAAAAGCTAAAGCCTGAGCTTCGTCAAGTGCATTTGACAAGTCGCCGAAGGGAATTCCTACGCCCTTTGTTCTATCATGCGAAGCCTTGAAGGAAGTGGATCAAAAAGGCGATGAATGGATCAGTCAACACTTCGCCAAACAGTTTTACGAAGCAATTCTATACTGCCTAATGGTCCAGAACATGAATTTGCTCAAGGAAAGCACAGAGCGGGAATGAGACAGAGGAAGAGTGATTCGCCTAGTAATTCGGTGGTCGCGACTAACCACCTTGAATGGCCCTCCACAATACTAAAAGACAAAGCTATAAATACTAATCGTAGTTATTAGTTTTAGATAAGAAGAAGAGATTCGGATAGTTTCACTAGTTTTTATCTTAGAATATTATTTTCTCTGTATTTTCTCTCATGTTTGGAGAGGGTTTCATATTTTCTCTCATGTTTGGAGAGGGTTTCTGGGAGACATAAAGAAAGGAGTTTATCTTCCCAAGTTGGAAGTGGGTCTTCTCTATTGTTCTTTCTTTGCTTAAATAAAGGTTTAATTTCTTATACAATTTTATTTCATTATCATTTTACGTGTTTTTTGTTATTCCTTGATGTGTGGCTAAAAATCCCCATTCTTAGGGTGTGATTAAGCAAATCGGAGATGATATTACTTTTTTTTTGTGATGGTTGCTGATAGGTTAGATGTGTTTTAACGGTGATTTCACGTAGTGGTTGTGGTTTAACTTAATGGATTTGTAGTTGCAAATACAAACTCACCCATGTATTTTCGTCTTGCCAAAGAGGGAGGTCGCTAAACCAAGACCATTAGATTTATGGCCTAAGGTCGCTAAACCAAGACCATTAGATTTATGGCCTAACCTGTGGGTCGACATGAGGTTCAGCCCGAGAGGGTGAGCCCGCGTCCCATATCCTAACACTCAGCTTGAGAGAGTGAGTGAGGTAAGGCATAGACTAGTCTTCATGTAGCAAATGGGTGTCTAAGAGGAACACATTTGAAACTGGGTAAGTTTCCCGAGAGGGAAATTATTTCCATCTAAACCTTAGCCTATTCACCATTATCTTGAAAATTTCCTATCGAGAGGATCTTCACAACTATTTATCTCAACTTTTATTGCGGTCATACCTGAATCACTTCTATCCATACTTGACATTCCTTATGTTTACTATTTTAACTTTACTTGTGAAAACCCCCCCACAGATATTTGATACTTTTGTGTAACCCCCCCCCCCTTTTTTTTTGAATTTAAAATATTTGTATTAGTTAATCTCTTTAGTTACAACTAGTTAGAATGAAAATGTAATTGACTACATCTTTTCGAAACCGCTCCCTTAGGACACATCCCAACCCTTTGTTGGGTTACTAAACTATCAACGATAGTAGACACTCAAACTGTTGGTTAGTCTCATTTCTTATGATATCAATCAAATGTTTGTGTATACGTCCACCGAATCTATAGTCTTGATCTTTATTAAACGAGAAGACTTAGTAACGCTATCAACTATCACCCAAATGGAGTTATGTTGTCTGTGAGTACGAGGTAACCCTGTAACAAAGTCCATGTTGATCACTTCCCACCTCCAAGTACGAATGTTGATCCCTTGAGTTATACCCCCTGGTTTCTCATGCTCTACTTCGCTGACAACTGGGGCACTTACCCACAAAATTAATTATATACCTTTTCAAACCATTCCACTAATAGACTTCCCATAAATCGCTGTTAATCTTAGTGGTGCCTGGATATAGAATATCTGGAATATGGGTTATCCAAGAATATGTTGTCCCAACTCGCCCATATAAGGAACACATAGTAGAGCCTCATAGAGAAGCACACCATATCCCTCTTGGGAGAATACCTCAAGTCTTTGTTGATAGACTGCACCCTTTAGTTCGAGATATATTGGATCTCTCTCTTTTTCTTTCTTCAACCTCCGATACGAATGAAGATTAAGATCCATTTTGAACTAAACACAAACATCTGATATGATCATGAGACGGACTCCTAAACGAGCAAGACTCTGACATTCTTTGCTAGCTCTTTTCTTTCTTACTAAACATGTGCTACACTTCTCATACATAGTCTCATAAGGTCATCTTCTACTACATTTGCCTTACCAGGATGGTAATGCACACTCATGTCAAGATCTTTTAGGAACTCAAGCCATCTTCTCCGACGAAGATTGAACTCTATCTAGGTTATCACATATTAAATACTCTTATGGTTTGTGAACACATCTACATGAACACAATACAAGTAGCATCTCAAAATCTTAGGTGAAAACACCAGTGTTGCAAGCTCGAGGTCGTGAGTGAGATAAATTTTCTTATGCACCTTAAGCTTTCTGGAATTATATGTTATAACCTTTCCTCGTTGCATCAGAACACAACCTAGGAATACCCTAGATTCATCTGAATAAATCACATTATTGTCTTAACCCTCTGGTAGAGTCAAAACAGGAGTTGTAGTCAACCTACTTCAGTTTTGTGATGCTGTTCTCACAATCCTATAATCATTGAAACTTGACCTTTTTGTGAGTCAACTTAGACAATGGAGAGGCTATGGACAAAAATCCTTCCACGAACCTTCCGTAATAACCCAATAGGCCCATGAAACTTCTAATATATGTGGGAGAGGTAGGTTTGGGTCATTGTTCACTACTTTCATTTTCAGGGAATCCACTCGGATCCCTTGGCTGGATACTTTATGCCTAAGGAAAGCTCTTGATCATAACCAAAACTCACACTTGCTAAATTTAGCACATAATTGTTGATTTTTGAGAGTTTGAAGGATAACCCTCAAATGAATCGCATATTTTTCCTCAGTTCTAGAGTAAATGATGATATAATCAATGAAGACGATAACAAATAAGTCCAAATACTGCTTTAACATTTAGTTCATCAAACCCATGAAAGTTGCAAGAGCAATGGTAAGTCAAAATTACATTACTACAAATTCATAATGATTATACCGAGTTCTAAAGGTTGGCTTTGGAATTTCATAATCTCTGACTCTAAGCTGATGAAAACCTAATTTGAGGTTTATCTTTAAGAAACAACTAGATCCATCAAGTTCTTCAAACAATTATTTAATACTGAGGATGGCATACTTATTCTTGACTATGACCTTGTTAAACTTTCTATAGTCAATGGACATTAAGAGATAGCCATCTTTCTTTAACATGAACAATACTAGTGCACCCCATGTCGAAATACTAGGTCTACTGAAGCCCTTATCTAGAAGATCTTTCAATTTCTATTTCAATTCCTTAAGCTCTGCTCGAGCCATTCTATATGGAGGAATATAAATAGTCGAGGTATCGGAAGGATATCAATTCCAAAGTCGAATTTGATTTTGAGAGAAAATTCTAGAAGATCTTCTAGAAATAATTTTTCAAACTTATTAACCACTAGAACTGACTCAAGAGTCGAGGTTTTCGATCTTGCATCCTTAACCCAAACAAGATTATAGAGACAACCTATAGAAATTATTTTTCTAGCCTTAAGGTAAGAAATGAATCGACCCATAGGCGCTAAGCTATGAAATTTCCATTCTAAGATTAGTTCATCTTGAAACTAAAAATGAAAAATCCTAGAATGTAACAGATCCATGCTAGGAATTATTTTGAAGTCTACCGTTTCTAAATCTACAGAATCTGTTGAGATGATATTCTGGGAACTATGATAGGGAACTTTATGTATACTTGTCTAGCTATAAATGGGCCACCGATTGAAGTCTTGAATGATAAAGTATCTTAGAGAGTTTCTGGAATAAAACAAAACTTGACTACTATATAAGGTGTTACAAAGGAAAAAGTAGCCCCTATATCTAACAATGCATAAACATCAAGGCCAAAGACTCGTAACATACCACTGACGACATTAGGAGAATCTTATTGATCTTGGCGAGCTTGAAGAGAATAGATACTTCTGTGGAGTTATCCCCCACCTGTACAAGATGAGTTACCCTGCTGATTCAGGCGACCTGCTGCTGGTGAAGAAGTTGTAGACTAAGCTCTACCATTATTTCCTCCTTGACCCTGTTTAGAAGGACAATCCCCAAACTCGTGACAAGACTGACCACACCCAAAACATCATTTCTTTCCTAAAAGGCACTTGTCCGTATGGTACTTACCACACTTAGGGAACGTTTGGTAGTTTTTATTTTTTACCTAAAACACTTCCCTAGACTTGGGGGATAGTTCCCTACCTTTATGATCTTGTCTGAACTTCAAGGATGGAACACTAGCTGATGAAGGTGTTGGAGTTGAAAATTTTTCTAACGCTACGAGCGATTTACACCACCTAGTTTTTTATGACAAAATTCATAGTTTTGAGTCCTAAAATTCTTGTTTTCTATAGCATGTTCCCTATGCTTATAACCCTCAACTAGCTAAGCATGAGTCATGATCTCAAAGAGGTTCATATCTCCCATCAACATAGCCTTCCTAAACTTTTTCTTCACTAAGTAAGAGACTTTACAAAGAGATTTATTAATATGAACCTTGTAATCAATAGCCAGGTGGGGAGAATACCTAGAGAGTTGGGTGAACATGACCCCATACTCTTGGTCTGTCATTCTACCTTGCCTTAATTTCATGAATTCCTTAGCTTTTTCCTCTCTCAACTCTCTTGCGAAAAATCTCTCCAAAAAGGTCTCACTAAAGAAATTCTAAGTGATAGGAGTTGCATCTGTACCTCTGTTCTTCTTATACATGTATACCAGATATGAGAAACATCCATAAGTTGGTAAGATGCTAACTCAACCCAATTATTTTGAGTCACCCTAAAAACAATGGTAGATTTATCCTAATAAAATTCTCAACTCTAGCTAAAAATGATCCAATATTAGCATTTTCCGGAACTGGAGCCTGCTGATTGTTCTAGTTGTCCATACTCTGAGCCAACATGTAAATGGAACTCTGGAACTCTGCATTTGAGACTTCTTGGTTAGGGACTGGAGGTGTTGAATTTGTGTTCCTCGAATTCACATTCGTGTCATTAGCTCTACGAAAATACATGATATGAAAACACAGAACATTGAGTTAGAATGGAATTAGATCACACCTTAAGCATAATAAGAGTAACAACAAAATGTTGTTTTTTTCTAAAAACACTTTGTGACATCCTTCTCATTATATTTGGTACACTTTAAACCCATGAAAAGGACTCTACCTAATGTGACTTTTTCATACATTCTAGGACACTTAAAACTAGTGCTCTAATACCAAGTTTTTCATGCCCTAAGCTATCCCTTAGACGCATACAAGGGATCTAGGATCTCAAGTTACCCCAAGCTAACCCTTCTAGCATATTCATGAGCATACTAAAGATAAATTGAGCAAACAAACTATGCAGAAGATAAATAATAAGATATATTTAAAATGATGGTGAATACCCATATATTGTCTGAATATATATAACATCTGAGATTTTAATACAAGAGAATTTTAAAACTCAAATACTAAGCTGAATCTAACTATGTATGAAAAATAAGTCTCTAAACGGACAAGACCTATTGGGACATGCCCCAATTAGATCTAGAAATATTGAAACCAAAGACATAAAGTGATATATATAAACATGTCTCTAGTCCTTGAAGAATGAGGACTAACCACTTATGTTGCTGAACTGAATATCAGGAACTGATATAAGCGTTATCTGGATGCTCAGAATGGGAAATTACATCACAAGAAAATGTAGAGCAGAGTATGTGTTAGTACTTGAAAGGTACTGAGCATGATGGATAGAGTATAGCTGAAATATACATTTCACTGAACAAGAAATAATACAAGAGTATAATCTAAACATGATATAGGTATTCAATATTGATATAGGTGAATGCAATTACCAAAGGATAACTTGTTGACAATGAACACTGACAACATGTGGTCAATGCAATGGAGTTTGAGTAAATTGTGGGAGTTACTACTAATCGATAATAATACCACATGAGCTAACTGTGGAGTCTGATGTATACGCCCCATCGAGAGGACCTAATACACCCATCCAAATGTGTAGAGGCATACTGGTGTGATCACTAAAATAATGCCTGCAGAGGGGACAAACAACCCATGTGGCTTCGTAGTTCTGGGACTATATAGGTGACTGACCCTAGTCCTACGCGGTATTTTATGACATTCAATTGATTAAATAATTAACACATTATACCTTTGTTTCTGTATTGCTGGATTGCTCTAAAATAAACATGCAAACTGAGAATGCAATAATTAATCTACGAATGATGCGACAATAAATGAGGAATGTATAGCTAATTAACTGAAAAACCAGACATAGCATTTGCAATTCTAGAACTAAAGAAAAACATTGTGTTGGTTCTGAAATTCATGCAATAAACATAGTAATACCATAATAATTTTATTTGGAACATATACCTAAGTAATTTATGATAACCTGCTGAAATTCTGGAGACCCTATATCCGTTTATAATAAGGGAATCAAGGAACTAGTTGAATTCTAGGGACCTAATGGATGAAAGAAATCCACTAGCGAAATCCCACATGCCCGAGGACGAATTCCATTGAGAATATTTTCAATTTCGGGGTTGAAAATGATGAAATCTTATTGCATTCCATCAAGACACGAAAGTACCGCCTAGAAGTTAGGGAAAACCTTCGAATCGTGATAGGGCGTACTTGACCTTTTGGGGTCTCGTACAAGCCCTCTAACTAGCATTCATAACATAAAACATTAAAAGTAGTGCGAAATCAAAACTTTTCATGATAATAATAATAAAGAAAGTCCTTTCATAAATACTAGGAAATCTTATCGTCACAATCCAACTTAAAGGCACAACTTAGAATCTTAGGGACACGGCCCTTTACAATAAAAAGGAAATACAAATTTAAGTCTTAATAATGAAACTAAGGAACATAAACCTATGTCCTCGAATATATGAGGACATACCCAACTCTTGAGAGATAGAATTCCCAAGCTTCAACTCCGGTCCTCCAAAAAGGCTTCCAACCTATACTCATAAGGTATATAAAAGTATGGGGTAGTACAACAATGTACTAAGTATGGCATATGCAAAAACATGCAAAAAGGGACATTTTAGTAAAATAACCTTTCATGCAATTTAAATATAACATTCATGAATTTAGGAGCAAATCAACATAAGAACCATCATTTAGAACTTAAGGAATAACTCACATAATTTTGAACCAAAAGAACACTTTACAGTAACTTTACCAAAACTTACAGTATAATTGAATAAGCATTACAGTGAACATTTTGAATTCTTACAATGAAGACCTTACAGTGAATGGCACGGTCCAAGTCATATGAATTCTTTTTCCTTTGAAGTTTCCCTAACCCAAGGTCATCTTAAGACTCCCTAAGGTGAGACAAGAAGGAATATTTATTACACCTCCCTTCAAAGTACACCAAAGCGACCCTTAAAACCACCAAATCTTAGGCTTACTTCTTTGGAAATCAAATCCACGCCCTTGGCTAACATATGCAAAACACTCATGGAAATATATGTCAGATTAAGTGCAATGTGAGAGTAACATCCCATACTCCCACTCCCACTTAGTGCTCCTAATGGATTCCATTTACTCAAGTACTCCACAATAATCATCCATAACACCACACCATAATACTCATTCACACGGATTTCATGAAAGTACTCTTCTCCCATAGTAGGTATAGGTCACACCAAGTGCAATGTGAGAATAGCATCCCATACTACTACTCCCACTTAGTGCTCCTACAAGGTAACTAATGTGAATCGAGCACTTCACGACACACATACACAATATCAACAATATACAAGTTAACTAGTATCAAATCAATTCTTTTGTGGGAGTTAGCTTAACCGACAAAGACCATGAGAGCTAGACATGTAATCCCGATATTAAACCCTATAGGATAAGGGATCCTTACTTGCCTAGTGTAAGGTCATGCTTCTTAGTGTTTACATGGCTTTTCCAACAGCTACACCTATGCGGGTACATAGTTAAGGGATAAGGAGATTGCTACTAAGTAACTAACTCTCTACTAACGAGGAGTACTCATCTCAAGAGGTACTTTGGATTACAACATCTCAACTCAAGAAGTGTAATCCACCTCCCCTTGATATCCTATCGGTGCTAGGCATAACTCCCCACTGATTTCTAAACATAATAGTCTATCTTAGAAAGCTCACTAGGAATGGAGAGGTTGCTACTAGACACTACATCTCAACTCACGAAGTGTGTCCACCTCAAGATTCCCCTTTTTACTCAACTTGGCATAATACATTCTTTAAAGTGTGTGTGTGTACATGTGCACACCTTTCATATAAGCATCATTTCATTCTCATTAAGTTCTACACTTACTTTAACCTTGATTAATCAAGTTACACACTCTACATGCTTCTCTTAATCATATACTTTATTTAGACATAAACTAGGTCAAACAAGCAATTCAAGCTACACCAAACACAATACAAGACCCCTTTTCCAATATCTCTTCATTCTATATATTAGACCTTCAAGAATACATATTCAAAACATACTAAATAACATCAAGTTCATCAATTAGCACCGCCATCCATAAGATGGACCATACCACTCAATATCAATTCATAATAAGAACTATATAATGAAAGTAACTCAACATCAAATCAAACCATCATCATTCATAAGAAATTTATCAATATTTCACTATATTAAGTTCCTTAGGGCAGTAGCTACACCAACATGACAAATACTAGAAGACCCAAGTTCATACCCTATTCAAATCATGCTCACATAACCCATTTTCAAGCCAAAGGTTGAAGTATGCACAAACAAGAGTTTCATGGAGTTGTAAAATCCAAATTATCAATTCAAACCAAGATAAATACATTTAAACCATTAGAACTTAAATACAAGAAGACCCATAATAGAAATCAAAGTTGGAAGAACTTTGAGTTTAGAAACCCTTTTGAAAACCTTTTTTGAAGTTGGCTTCTTGAATGAAAAGATATTCAAGAACGGATACCATACCTTTAAGAGAAGGAAACCCACTAATTTTGGTGAAGAAACACGTCCAAATAAGCCCTCCTTTCCCTCCTTGAGTCTTGGCTTCAATGGTGACTTTGAGAGAGTTTTCTTTTTGGAGAGAGAGTTTGAATGTTGAAGTGAGGGTATTGTCTAGGTCTTGGGTTTAAAACTATTTTAATATAACCTAAAAACACTAAAATTATCCACCTAGGGCTTAAAATACTTGGGGTTTATTTACATCAAACACCCCAAGTTGGCAACAACTTCACAGACTTGGTAGGCCTCACAGAGGAGACCTTCACCAACGGACAGTCTCTGAGCCAACGAACCATCGGTAGGGTCTCGTTGGTGTATACTTAGATCCAAATGGAGCATGGCCAACTAAACTTACTGGTACTATCAATGCCCTAGGTCGACGGACCGTTGAGGGACAAATGGACGGTCCTTAGGGTCATCGATGGCCACTGCTTTTTGGCAGATTTTGCCCAAGTCTTGGGCCCTTCATCTAGGGCCCTTTGTGGGTCCTCGGTGGGGTCGTGCCCAGACGTTAAACCCCAAAAATACTTTGTCTAGGTCTTAGGAACATCTAATGCAAGTTTCAAGAAAAACAACACGTAAAACTCATCTAAACACCACAAGACACACAAGTACATTCTAAGGCATACCTTCCAAACGTCATGGACGTTCTTGGTCTATTGACCTCCAAACTCAAACAAACTTCAATAAACTAACTTAGTTTAACACAAAATTCACTCAAGCAACACTTACGAAGCTCTAGTTCACCTTAGTTGGTTTTGGGGCGTTATATTCTCCCCCACTTGGAATAACATTCGTCCTCGAATGACACTAAAACTTCAAGAACAATCAAGACTCACTTAGCATCACATAATACACTTAGATCATGATAAAAACATAAACAATCAAAGCATCAACTAGCAAGGAACTTTATTTCACACTTTCAACACTTAGCAACATAGACAACTTTTACTAAACTTCACAAGTCAAAACTTATTCTTAACCTTCTTTTATGGAGGAACTATCTTATCCAACATTAAACATGTTCATATTCCATAATTTTACACACACTGAAACTAAAATTCAAGAAAAAACAATTTTCTTCAAAAGATCAACATTCTACAGTGAAGTTCACTGTGTTCACTACCAAGCTACCAATTTGTTTTGAAAATTCATTCTTTAGGCAATACATTAAGATGACATGATTATATGAACTATAAAACCATATAAACTCACTTCATAACACAAAGGCAACAATAACAAATAGTTAAGACTTACCAAAACCATCAATCCGGATTAATTATCCTTCCTAGCCCCCATCCTGTAGGAAGGATTCTTCTTGGGAGCATTAGGATATAGGGAAGCTTGATTGAAATCCTTTCCCCTTGCTTTGAGGTTTGGGCAGTCCCTCATCTTGTGGCCTTTATTACCACATGAAAAACAACCATCCGTTCCGGTAAGGCACTTACCCCCATGTTGCTTGCCACAAGTAGGGCACCTAGCCCTTTCATAGGAATGACCACCACCTTGAGAATGTTGATTTGGACCCCTATCCTTGTTTTCCATGGAAGAATTTTGGGGATAAAACCTCTTCTTAGGACTTTGGTGACTAGAATCATCCGACCTAGGCCTTTTACGCTCTTGCCTTATCTCCCTAATTTTGGGCTCCTCAATTTGTTGCGCTTAAACCATGAGCCTAGAGATATCCATGTCATTAAGAAGCATTGCCGTACGACACTCTTTTTCCACCAAGCTAGACACGCCCATCACAAACTTGTTCGACCTAGCCCTAGGGTTGGCTACCATGGTTGGGGCATACTTAGAGAGTTGGGTGAATTTGAGAGAGTACTCTTGCACTCTCATTCCCCCTTGACGAAGGTTCATGAATTCAACCATCTTCTTCTCCCTCAACTCTAAACGAAAGAATCTATCTAGGAAAGCCTCTTTGAATTCCTCCCAATCAACCGGACCTCTTTCTAAGGGTCTCTCACCCCTCCGTTGCTCATACCACACTTGAGCAACATCCTTAAGTTGGTAAGCGGCCAATACTGCTTTATCCCTAGCGGTCACACACATAGCATCTACCATCTTGAAAACCTCATCTATGAAGCCTTGTGGATCTTCATCAACCTTAGTGCCATGAAAGGTAGGAGGGTTCATCCTCATGAAATCCCAAATTTTAGAGGCGGGAGTACTAGCATTTGGTTGGGGCCTATCTCCTTGGTTAGCCAGGCCCACAAAGTGATTGTTGACAACATGAGCTTGAGCCGTCATGAGTTGGGTCAAGTTCATTAGGGCAGCCCTCAGCTCCGCATTAGTCATATCACCCTCAACAAAAGGAGCTTGATGCATAGGATACACTTGAGGTCCTTGGGGTTCCGGAGGCAATTGAGGCTCTCGAAGAGGAACCTCCTCATTTTCCTCCCCTAAGCCAACAATAGGTACTTGGTCAAAATGGGGAAGGACTCTCTCATTTGGTACACCTCCCTCCTCCCTTCTAGCGGTCGATCTCCTCGTATTCATGTCCTAAAAACACAAAATAAAGAGGTTCAGAAAAGACACCTTATATACTCAACTCTAAGGCACAATATTAGAATAGAGAAGAAAGTGAAACTTCTAGCATCCTATAGCCTCTTGTCCATGGATGTGTCGCGACTCACACCAATGACCAAGATACTACTATATGTGGCTTGTTAGACTTTTAGACATTAAACTATTTCTCAAAACCTTATGCTTTTATACCAAGTCTGTCACGACCCGAAAGCACCCCCTAGATGTTAGGGAAACCTTCGAATCGTGATCGGGCGTACTTTACCCTTTGGGGTCTTGTACAAGCCCTCTAACTAGCATTCATAACATAAAGCATGAAAAGTAGTGCGGAATCAAAACTTTTCACGATAATAATAATAAAGGAGGTCTTTTCATAAATACTAGCAAATATTATCGTCACAAGCCAACTTAAAGACACAACTTAGAATCTTAGGGACACGACCCTTTACTATAAAAAGGAAATACAAACTTAAGACTTAATAATGAAACTAAGAAACATAAAACTATGTCCTCGAATATATGAGGACATACCCAATTCTAGAGAGATAGAATTTCCAAGCTTCAACTCCGATCCTCCAAAAAGGCTTCCAACCTATGATCATAAGGTATGTAAAAGTATGGAGTTAGTACAACAACGTACTAAGTATGGCATATGCAAAAACATGTAAAAAGGGACATTTTAGTAAAATAACCTTTCATGCAATTTGAATATAACATTAATGAATTTAGGAGCAAATCAACATAAGAACCATCATTTAGCACTTAAGGAATAACTCACATAATTTTGAACCAAAAGAACACATTACAGTAACTTTACCAAAACTTACAGTATAATTGAATAAGCATTATAGCGAACATTTTGAATTCTTACAATGAAGACCTTAGACTGAATGGCACGGTCCAAGTCGTATGAACTCTTTTTCCTTTGATGTTTCCCTAACCAAGGTCATCCTAAGACTCCCTAAGGTGAGACAAGAAGGGATCTTCATTACACCTCCCTTCAAAGCACACCAAAGCGACCTTTAAAACCACCAAATCTTAGGCTTACTCGTTGGAAATCAAATCCACACCCTTGGCTAACATATGCAAACACTCATGGAAATATAGGTCACACTAAGTGCAATGTGAGAGTAGTATCCCATACTACCACTCCCACTTAGTGCTCCTAATGGATTCCATTTACTCAAGTACTCCACAATAATCATCCATAACAGCACACCATAATACTCATTCACACGGATTTCATGAAAGTACTCTTCACCCATAGTAGGTATAGGTCACACCAAGTGCAATGTGAGAATAGCATCCCATACTACTACTCCTACTTAGTGCTCCTACAAGGTAACTAATGTGGATCGAGATCTTCACGACACACATACACAATATCAACAATATACAAGTTAACTAGTTTCAAATTAATTCTTTTGTGGGAGTTAGCTTAACCGACAAAGACAATGAGAGCTAGACATGGAATCTGGATATTAACCTCTATCGGATGAGGGATCCTTACTTTCCTAGTGTAAGGTCATGCTTCTTAGCATTTACATGGCTTTTCTAATAGCTACACCTATCGAGGAGTACTCATCTTAAGAGGTACTTTGGATTACAATATCTCAACTCACGAAGTGTAATCCACCTCCCCTTCATATCCTATCGGTGCTAGGCATAACTCCCCACTGATTTCTCAACATAATAGTCTATCTTAGAAAGCTCACTAGGAATAGAGAGGTTGCTACTAGACACTACATCTCAACTCACGAAGTGTGTCCACCTCAAGATTCCCCTTTTTACTTAACTTGGCATAATACATTCTTTAAAGAGTGTGTGTGTGTACATGTCCACACCTTGCATATAAGAATCATTTCATTCTCATCAAGTTCTACACATACTTTAACCTTGATTCATCAAGTTACACAATCTACATGCTTCTCATAATCATATACTTCATTTAGACATAAACTAGGTCAAACATGCAATTCAAGCTACACAAAACACAATACAAGACCCCTTTTCCAATATCTCTTTATTTCACATATTAGACCTTCAAGATTACATATTCAAAACATACTAAATAACATCAAGTTCATCAATTAGCACCGCTATCCATAAGATGGACCATTACCACATGCAAAACGACAATCCGTTCCTGCAAGACACTTACCACCATGTTGCTTGCCACAAGTAGGGCACCTAGCCCTTTCACAGGAATGACCACCACCTTGAGAATGTTGATTTGGAGCCCTATCCTTGTTTCCCATGGAAGAATCTTGGGGATAAAACATCTTCTTAGGCCTTTGGTGACTAGAATCGTCCGACCTAGGCCTTTTACCCTCTTGCGTTATCTCTCTAATTTGGACTCCTCAACTTGTTGCGCATAAACCATGAGCCTAGAGATATACATGTCATTAAGAAGCATTGTCGTACGACACTCTTTTTCCACCAAGCTAGACACGCCCATCACAAACTTGTTCATCCTAGCCCTAGGGTTGGCTACCATGGTTGGGGCATACTTAGAGAGTTGGGTGAATCTGAGAGAGTACTCTTGCACACTCATTCCCCCTTGACGAAGGTTCATGAATTCAACCATCTTCTTCTCTCTCCACTCTAAAGGAAAGAATCTATCTAGGAAAGCCTCTTTGAATTCCTCCCAATCAACCGGACCTCTTTCTAAGGGTCTGTCACCCCTCCATTCCTCATACCACACTTGAGCAACATCCTTAAGTTGGAAAGCGGTCAATTCCGCTTTCTCCCTAGGGGTCACACCCATAGCATCTACCACCTTTAAAACCTCATATATTAAGCCTTGTGGATCTTCATCTAAGAAGACAAAAGCAGTTAAGAGTTGGGCTAGACCTCTATCCCTCTTAGATATTAGAATTTTTGCGTACGAATTGTTATTATAGATGGTTTATGGAAGGATTTTATTCAATTTCCTCTTCATTGATGGCTTTGAACCAGAAAAACTAATTTCTTATTGTCAAAAACGTATTAGAAGAGTTTCTATGATTTGAAGAATAGATATACTTACACTCCAATCTTCACCTTACCAGAAGTATATGATGGGTTTGTTGTTAATTTTGATGCTTCAAGGATTGGACTAGATTGTGTTCTTACGAAAAATGGGAAAGTTATTGTTTATGAGTTAGGTCGACCTAATATTCATGAAAAGAACTTTCCTACCCATGATTTGCGACTAGTGGTGGTTGTTTCTACCCTAATAATTCAAAGGAATTACTTATGTTGTGTTCATGTGTATTTATTTATCAATCATAAATTTTAGAAATATGTGTACAATAAAGGATATAAATCTTCTCCAAAGGAGTTGGCTTGACTCGCTAAAGAATTACGAACTAAGTGTTCTCTATCACCCCTATAAGGCTGTTAGGACCCTCAAATTTAAGTAGGATGAACTAGAACCTCACATGGATTTTATAAGAAAATAACTTATTGAAATAATGGACTACAGATTTTGAAGTTAGTTTTAAAGAGTTTTGATGTCAAATGTCAAAAACTAGGCTTTTTTTTGTGCTAGTGTGTCCTTGGTTATTGTATATGTTTGATGTGTTATTTGTAGTCTAAAATCAGTTTAGGTGACCCTAGAACCTATATTTTCATGTTTAGGGTCAAAACGTTTGGGAATGAATCACCAAGGACCGCCCTAAGGTTCCTTAAGAAGGATCCATAAGATTGGACAAGAAGCTATCTTGGAAGCTTCTGGTCAGTACCTTAAGGGAATGGCTCTGAGTAGAGGACATGTTCCCACCAAGGCAAAAATTTTCCTCCACGTCATGGAGTGTGTTGAGGACTCTTATGTCCACCCTCCTATTTTTGTGAATTCAGGTAAGACCTCCGCAGTCGCAGACTTGTTCCACTACTTCACCTGCTTCAGTTAAAGTCAATTTGAACGGTTATTTTTAAGTCCAACTGGTGTAGGTGTGTTTTGGGAACTGTGGGGATTTATTATAAACGATTTTTATGTCATATTTACCCCATTACCTTTTCAAAACACAATAACCCAATGAGAAATAAAAACCCAAAACCCTCTTCTCTTCCAAAATTCTCTAAAAACTCCATTGGACGTCAAACTCAAGCTCAAGCTAGAAGATGAATTTTCAACTGATTTCTTCTCCAATTTCATGGGTCTTCAATCAATAAGGTATGGTAACCCTTGATACTTGGATAACCTTTCTTTCAAGGAGTTCTAACCAAGATTTTCTGAAGAGTTTCTATGATAAAATTTCCCAATTTCCAATCTAAACATGGGTTCATTGTCAAATGGTTTTCAAAGTCATTGTAATGATTAGTTCATGTTTACTCATGGTTTTTAAGATGATTTTCAATGTAATTCCTTGAAGAACCCATGATCTCCCTAATCTCTCAATTTAGCATATAAAGTGGGTTTTGTGATCTGGATTAGATGTTAATGGAATTATGCTTAGATTGTGATGTTTTTGTTAAATGTAATTTCTATCTATATCTATTGGTTATGAATTGTAGATGAATGATTTATGATAATCATAGCTTGGAGAATTGGTAAATTGACCTAACTTCTTGTCTATTGTATTGGAATTGATGTTTTATAGTTTGGTTCACTTTGGGTGGCAGTGTTTACTTCACTACAAGAAAAAGGGCTTCTAGGGACGAGAAATATGGTCCCTAAAAGTCTGATTCTGGTCTCAAAAAGTCCATAGCGACGAGGAAAAAGTTGTGGCCATCCGTCACTAAAGGTCGATAGGGACGAAAGGTAACGACCGATCTTGTAAGACATATTGCGACTGGTATATTTCTTGTCCCTAAAACCTTTTAGGGACTACATTTCTGGTCCTTGGCGTTATTATCACTGGACCCCTTAAGGTTTTTTACGACAAGCTTCACTAAACTTTTAAGACCAAAAATCTGGTCCTTATATATATGCTTAAGTACATAATCAGTTCCTGGTCCGTAAAGGTATAATTTTGTTTAATTTGGAATTAAAATTGATTTATTTACAATTAAGTATTTATGTTGAGTTAAGAACAAAAAGATGTTGCACCTAAATAATATATATTTTTCCCCTCACATTTTCGAAAGATACAATTTACTAATATAAATAATGAAAACCAAATACAAAATTAACAATAGAAATGAGTAGAAGTATTATGAATGGGACCCACAAGCATACTGCTTGGAATGTAAATATGTGTGGCAAACCAGGAAAGTGAATCATTCAGGTAGCCACTTTATAGGATATCAAATTATACTGAAGGGAAGATGTGTAAGCATACCTCTATGTTCACAATGAAGAATATCTTTGGACCACCTTTTGCTACATATATCTGTAGAGAAGATAATCTATAGTAGATGAATTAGTATTAAATAATATGATCACTATATTTTTATTGAATAAAATAAAAAATATGAAAAATGCTCCTAAGAAGACTATTAATATCATCTTCTCGTCTTTGAGACTTCAATCAATCAACAGTAGCATGATATGATTGATAGTGCGAGAAAATTATTTAACTCTGAAATACAGTAGCATACTTTTGAATCTTTGGATATAAATAAGACAAGTACACCAAGAATTTACATGCTCTCAAACATAGAATATATCTAATCAAGAATTATTCAAGCTTTATCAATGCACTAAACTGGAATAGAAAATCTTAATAAGTGCAGGCCATAGAGCACAAAGAGATTGTTCCTTAAACTAACAATCCACCCAAATTAGAAGACTGCAAGCCTCATGTTGAAGCAAACTTTACACTTCTTTCCAGTAGGGGAACTCATGTTTGATCCTTAAACTACAATGCGGCGACCCAAAGTAACCATATTATTTAATTCTGGTATGATGGTGATACGCTAAAATTACACTTCCTTAAAGAAGTATAAGCGGTCGTCTCAAGTAAAGAACCCAACTAGTAGGTTGGGGTCTATCCCACGAGGAAAATAATTTAGAATAAACTTTAATGTACAATTACATCTATTTAGTCCAGTCCTTTCCGAAAATAGGTAATTAAAGGGGGGGAAGGGGTTGTGAAACAAAAGTATTTAATTATTTCTAAGTAAAACAACTAGCAAGAGTGGAACTTTAGTGTTTATCAAGTTGTGAGAGAAACTAGGATGTAAGTGTTCCCCATATGTTCCTAAAGCGGTAGTACTAGGTATATCACTTCTTTCCTAGTGTCTTGCATGCAAAGTAATAAGTTAGGTATCTCTAAATCCTTTGTCTGACATTTAGAGAATTTCACCCCGTACCTTGGTCCGGCTACGTATGTCTAAGATACTAATCCTTACCTTTACTTCATATTAAGCATCATATTCGATGTATGGCTTAGTTATTACTTCGCACCAATCGAAACTAGCCTATTAGATAGTGTCCCACTAAATCTATGTTGATAATTATTTTACTATTAACTAAACCCTTGGATCGGCAAGTAGAAATAAGGCGAGTTCTAACGCGTGCACTCTTTAAAGCACTTTTAAACGAAAGAATTATCAATGCATTCAAGAACCTATTTAAGAATTGTTATTTAGCTAGTTTTACTTTGTTAATCACCCATGGTTCCCATAACCCTAGTTGTGGATTTAGTTACCCATGCCTATAAGAACTAAATTCATAGTTGATAAACAATAAATCATGAACATACTTTGACAAGTTTGAAGAAAATCCAGAAATTATACTTGAAACAACAAAATTCAGTTGAAATCGATTTCGGAAACTTGAATTAATTGCTCAAGTTGCAAAACAAATCTCCAAGAACAAAACTATGAAAATAGTAAAAGAATCCAACCCCAAAAACGAGGTTTTACACCGTATTTATAAAAACATTATCCTAAAATTAAAGGAAAACAAATAAGGAAAGTTTGTCCAAAAACGCGGCTTCAATCGATGAGCGCCACAGATGGTCCATCGTTCAATCGATGAACCGTCGACTTCCTCCGTAAGTCCTGACTAGTCTTTTTCTTCATCCTTCACTTTTGCATCTTCTTTGATCCAATCATTGGACCAACATCACGGTCTGTCGATTAGCAAACATTCTGTCGATGCTTCTCGTCGTTCCATACTTAGCATTTCTTCAACATCAGGTACTAGGAAATTCTCTAATCAGATAGACAATTCAACAGGACGGTCTCTCGATCAATCGACGGACCGTCGATCCTTCCTTAGACCCACACTTGGTTATAATTTCTCGAGTTGCTTCGAGATGCCTGAACCTTCAATTGACAATGGACCATCGATGCCTTTTTGGGTTACTTCTGTACTATATCAGCAAAGCCTTCTGCGTTTTCCGTTTTGGAAATCTTTCCTGCAAAACAAGGATAAAATATATTAAATTACTACCAAAAGGCTCTAGACACACATAAATCTTAACGAAAAGCATTGAAAGTACCGTGAAACCCTGGTACATCAACACCCTTAACTTAAATTTGTTGTTTGTCCTCAAGCGACACACTATGACTCACCACAACACTTTTCTACAAAAGTATCCTATTTTAAGCTTTCGCAATCACATGGCTATCAATCCTGAATTTTTATTTCTTTAGTGCTTTTTTTTACTTTTAGGCTCACTAAGCTCATTCACGTGGATCAGACCATGACACAGACTCACGACGTACCAACACCTCTACTTTTTTATCTCTCACCAAGGTACCAACTTTCCAATATTGCAACTAGTGACCTCATTTCAAAAGATATCCTCCTTTTTCGCACAGTGATTTTAAATTTTTAGTATAAGGATCATTATTCAACACTCACGCTCAAAACAACTTCACACCTAGTTGGTACTTGTCGCCATAGGGTTGCCAATATTTTCACTGCTTAAGTTCACCATATTAGACTCTTAGAATAACGATAGGACTTTCTTGGCTTGTAACGTAGGATCAAGGTCAGGTGTGGTACATATGGGTACATTTTAGTGACTTGTTGCCTTCCTTGACATTACGGCTAAGTGTCCTACCTCTTTCATCTTCTATTATGCCATACTTTTTCTTTTCTTGTAATCTTTGCCATGTTTTCTCCTTTCTTTCTCTTTTGTGGAAGTGACTCTTAATTCTTTTTGTTCAACAGTCTTTTTCTCATTATTTAATCTCTTTCTTTCTCTTTTTTTTTCTTTACTCAATTGACAATTTTGACTCAGTCACTTCTTTTGTTCACTATTTCTTTTATTTTCCACATTACTCTCTTCATACCCACTTTTTGGGACATCACTCATAATAGACACCCTCAACTTATGTATTTTTCATGAGTCGAGGTACATAATACCCAAGGTTGGGTCAGGGCCATTACGAGTTTAGTTTCTGCATTAGCCACCTTGAACTTGTAACAACCCTAAAAATAGATATGCTAAGTAATGCTTACTGTGCCAAGAATGCCTACGATTAGACCAGGGTTCACACGAATTTATGCGCGTAGAACCAGACCTCGGAATCCTTGGTACAGCTAATCCAACTAACTTTAGGAGTTAGTTGAGCTAGGAAAGGTTGAGACCAACCATGTAGGGCTCTCGAATACGAAGATTTACTCAAAGGAGTCTTTACCGGACTTAAAGAGAGGAAATCTTAAGTTTTGAGGGTCTAGGGGTAAAATAGTCTTTTACCAGGCTAAGGGTAATATCGTAATTACCCTAAATATATATTTAATTAATTATTTAATAAGGTGGAGGGGCAAATTGGGGAGAGAGAGACGAAATGGAGCTCTTGAAGTTAAGTCCTGCTCCACCCGGGTTCGAACCTAGGTGGAAGCAATGAATTTATATGATTTTTTATTTATGCTATTGAATTAATGTAATTAATTAATAATTATTATTCATTATCTGATTTAAAATAAAAATAAAAATCAGATTTTTAATAATTAACTAAACCTTATTTGACTAAGTCCTAAACTAGACTCCTAAGCTTAATATGACTCCCACTCTCTCACGTCTATCTCTCAACTCTCACGCTCAAACTCTCCCATTCTCTCATTCACGTTTTTCTCTGCCAAAATAACTTCAAAAACAGTAGGTAAACCAAAGTTCTTCACACTTGAGGAACTCACAATGAAAATTACAAACAAACAACTAATCAAAAACGTTACGCAAGAGGGAGGATTATTCCGTCGAATTGGTGTTGAAGTTGAGGGGATTTGAACGTGATTTTTGGAGAAAGTTTTTGGCAGCAAGTCAAGGTTTGAACTACATAAAAGGTATGGGTTTTCTTCTCTCTTGGTCCCTTTACCAAGATACCCCTTAAGATTCAATAATTTCTAATTCGAAAACTAGGATTGTTCCCGTTGCATGTCCCTCTCACTAGCTCCCAATGAATCGTATGTTGGGTATGTTTGCTGGTAGTTTAAGTATGAACATTGATGTTCATGATAATGTGTTCATGATTATGTGTTTAGAATTGTAAGCATGTTAAGTTATGTCAACCGAAAGTATGTGAAAAATGATATGTTTTTATGGTTGAATTTTATGTGCGAATGTTTGTGTAAATCATGAGGTGTAAAAGTGGTGTAATGTTGCTGTATGTAATAGTAATTCTTGGCTGAATATAATCATAAAAAGATTACACTTATAGATGCACCAAATGATCCACGAAATGCCTTAAGAATTAACGTATGAATGATGATAAAAAGAAGCTGAAAATAGTGAACAAATTTCCAGCTTTTGATAGGTTGGGTTCAGACAAACAAAGTGGTACAAAATGCAATACAAAATGAATGAAAAATAAGTGAAATCAGTAAGGATTGAATCCAAGACATCATTACATGAAAGATACAAAAAAAATCAATAAAAGATTAAGAAAAATATGGATTGGAAGAGACTAAATTTCCAGCCTGCTGGAAATTGTAGTCTCGGCCAATTTTTAAGAAAATGAGCTTTGTTTTAAAAAAAAAAATTATTTAAAATGTGAGGTCATTGGGGATTGAACCCATGACCTCACTAAATGAAAATTTAATAAAAATTTCGTGAGAAAAATGCAAGGAAAAATAAATGTGGAGAGTGGGGATTGAACCCCCAACCTCTTGAATGGATGAGAGAGTTAGGAGAAAATTAAAGGAGAAAAATAAATGTGGAGAGTGGGGATTGAACCCCCAACCTCTTGAATGGATGAGAGAGTTAGGAGAAAAATGAAGGATAAAAATAAATGTGGATAGTGGGGATTGAACCCACAACCTCTTGAATAGATGAGAGAGTTAGGAGGAAAATAAAGGAGAAATATAAAATGAGGTGAATGGGGATTGAACCCACAACCTCTTGGATAGGTGAGAAAGTTAATAGATAATTTAAGAGGAAAAAAAAGAATGAGCTTGTGGGGGATTGATCCCACAACCTTCTTGACTTAAACGAAAAAAAAGGAGGAGAAAAAGAAAGGAAATATTATGGGGTTGATGGGAATCGAACTAGGGTCTCCCAAATCTGAAAAATGTAATTAACAAGTTTAAAATAAGATTAAGTGTTGTCCAAGGGATTCGAACTTGGGTTCCCTTGCCCAAATTCAGTATTGATACATAAGTCATACGTAAATTAAATGTTCAAGAATAATGCCACCTACTTAGATCGAAATCGAGATCTTGGCATACATACAAGATACATAAGTCTTGTACTACATAATCTTATGAAGATATGAGTCACTTAACGAACTATGAATGAAGCCTCATGGCTTGTATGTATAGACCCATAAGTAGCATACATTTAAAAATAAGTGAACCTAAGATGTATGAAATGAAATGATGAAACCCTAGAAGGGTTAAGTAAGAGTGTAAAACACACTAAATGGCCAAGTGCATTGGCCTATGATGAAATGAACAATGAAATGATGAAATGAACAATGATATGATGAAATGAACAATGAAATGATGAAATGAACAATGAAATGATGGAATGAACAATGATATGATGAAATGAACAATGAAATGATGAAATGAACAATGAAATGATAAAATAAACAATGATATGATGAAATGAACAATGAAATGATGAAATGAAAAATGAAATGACAAAATGAAAAATGAAATGATGAAATGAACAATCAAATGATGAAATGAGAAATGAAATGATGAAACCCTAGAAGGGTTAAGTAAAAGTGTGAAACACACTAAATGGCCAAGTGCATTGGCATATGATGAAGTGAACATTCACGTAATAAATGGTGAGTAATTATGAAGAGCAAATGTGCTAATGTTAATGAATGTGGTGACAACATGATACGAGGCTAATGTAAAAGATAAGAGCAATCTCAAATGAGCCTAAGTAAATGTTACCGATACGTACTCACGTATGTGAGTGTAAGATAATGAAGAGACCAGTCTCTATGAACACTCTAATGAGAGTATTGAGCTTAACACACTCAATACAAATGATGAGATGAAAAATCATCTAATGAGCTATGATGTCCTCATACTAGAAGCCAGCTTCCATGACGTATGAGATGAATATAATGGAACTTTATACTAAGCACCGATAGACTGGCTATGAGCGGTGATGCCTTCTTTCGGGAAGGGCGGAGGTTCACGTAACTCTCATGAGATGATACTGTCCGGCATGCCGGGTATGGGTCTCCTTATATGTCCTAGTCTTCGAACCTATACTGCCAATATAGGGATCTGGCGGGGTTAAATTCTCATGTACGCTAGCAAGTTTTGGGTCACTTTGGCCAGTGATTCCACCTCTTTTCGGTGTGGGGAGACACTGGATTTCATGATGCTCACATGATCTATGTCGGTTAAAGTTAAAGTTCCCAATGAATAAATGAGGCCAGCCTCAAATGATGCACATAATTAAATGAATGATACCGAAGGTGTTAGGGTAGGATAATCAAAAGGTGAGTTAGATTCAAGTAATGAAATTAGGTCATTCTTGGTCATTGCACAACGAACCCAATGAAAGTCTTAAACTACATCCTAGGTATAGCTGGTGTTTACACTGGCCCACGAATTAAATAAAATGGAGTACGTATGAATGAAAGAAGCAGACTCTGCGTTTGCTAATGAAGACTCCCTAGTTGAGGTCCCATCTGTTGAGCCCTCATTCCTGGGAAGTCTTAATGTTAAGTCCATGATTCCAAGGTCTGATGGCATACGAATGAACGAAATGAACAACGTTATGTGTTACATGAATTATAATATTTGTTATGTGTATGGTGTTGTGTGCTGTGTGCAGAATGTTAAGTCTGATGATGTATGTTATTCTCATGGCATAACTTTCCTATTCCAAATCTGGAAAGCCCACTGACTTTCCTAATCCAAATTTGGAAAGCTCATTGACTTTCCTAATCCAAAATTGGAAACTGTTCTAATCTCAATTTGGCAAGTCCACTAACTTGACTTCCAAAAATCATGTTGTTAGGAAAGAGCTATTCTTTCTCATGCATGTCCTTGGTGTGTGCTTGCATATACCCATACATAGTACAACTGTGTACTAACCCTATACAAACTCTACTATTTTAGGTGCAGGCACAGGTGGACGATAGAGCTACAGAATCATCGATGCAGTTATCCGGACGTTCAGTATTCATCCGGTTTTGGTAGGTCCACATGCTTTCGAGGATGCTACTGTTTTATATTCTAGCTTAGTTTTAGAGTTGAGCTAGTGGAGCATGTTCCACTAGCGTTTCCTTCCTATTTTTATTCAGACTATGTATTGGTGCCATTTTGGCAATTATACACTTAATAAGAATTGAACTATTTCTTTCAGTTGCTTATCTCTTAATGTTAGATGGTTGATGGTGAACAATTACGTATAAATGAGAATGTTTTTATAAGTATGTTAAGAAACAAAAAGTTTCAAATTTTTCGCTAAAATTAACCTAGATGAAGGAAGAATGATGTAAGTAGGCTTGTCTGCGACCTCTGAGAGGTCAACGACGCCAGTCTCGTCTGGGGTCTAGATTCCAGTCGTGAAAAAGTTGGTATCAGAGCACTAGGTTAAATTCCGAGGATAATAAGTTCACATCAACCACATTGTGTAGTTTGTAAGTCCTGGTAGTGAAGTGCACCACTATCCTAGATTGGAGACTGCATGATGCGTAGGAAAATTTCTCTTCTTCTACTCTTTATCGTGCTATCTATAGCCTTGACACTTTGTGTCATTCTAAATATCTAACTTCGTTCTTGTGTGCGCGCTTAGAAAATACACACAAGAATTAGGATGACCAAGTGGTCTAAGGTGCTAGACTCAAGATCTAGCCTTCCCAAGAAGGGGCAGTGATAGAAATACCTAGCGTGAACGAAAGACGTTTGATAAGAGTGGTTGTTAGCATGAAGGTGAGTGCATGGTAGGTTCTAAAGCCTGCTATGAGTATTGATGAAGAGGAGAAGGCTAAGTTCGCTGCTTACTAGCTCAAGGAGATGGCTTAGGTATGGATTACTTCATAAATGCTAGACTACCATAGACTATCGAAACAGGGTAGTAAGTTTAAGTTTCCAAAAAAGTTAGAGTTAACATGAATTCATGTTTGCATGTCATATTGCTGTTTCTATATAGCGTGGACATGATTTTTTTGTGTTGCATGTGTTGTGAGGTGCATCAAGTTAAGTGCGATTGAGAAGGAAGTTCCTCAATCTCAAATATGAAGCTTCAGATAAGATTGTGTAATATGCATTATCAAGAGTAAGTGTGAAACAAAAATTCACAAAGAGTAAAGTCTCAAGTATGTTTAGATATCTTCGAAAATCACCCTCTTTATCTTAAAATAATGTGTAGTGTCATTCGGGGACGAATGTTCCTAAGGGGGGATAATGTAACAACCCTAAAAATAGATATGCTAAGTAATGGTTAATGTGCCAAGAATACCTACGATTAGACCAGGGTTCACACGGATTTATGCTCGTAGAACCAGACCTCGGAACCCTTGGTACAGCTAAGCCAACTAACTTTGGGAGTTAGTTGAGCTAGGAAAGGTTGGGACCAACCATGTAGGGCTCTCGAATACGAAGATTTACTCGAAGGAGTCTTTACCGAACTTAAAGAGAGGAAATCTTAAGTTTTGAGGGTCTAGGGGTAAAATGGTCTTTTACTAGGCTAAGGGTAATATCGTAATTACCCTAAATATATGTTTAATTAATTATTTAATAAGGTGGAGGGGCTAATTGGCGAGAGAGAGACGAAATGGAGCTCTTGAAATTAAGTCCTGCTCCACCAGGGTTCGAACCTAGGTGGAAGCAATGAATTTATATGATTTTTTATTTAAGATATTGAATTAATGTAATTAATTAATAATTATTATTCATTAGCTGATTTAAAATAAAAATAAAAATCAGATTTTTAATAATTAACTAAACCTTATTTAACTAAGTCCTAAACTAGACTCCTAAGCCTAATATGACTCCCAGTCTCTCATGTCTATCTCTCAACTCTCATGCTCAAACTCTCCCATTCTCTCATTCACGTTTTTCTCTGCCAAAATAACTTCAAAAACAGTAGGTAAACCAAAGTTCTTCACACTTGAAGAACTCACAACGAAAATTACAAACAAACAACTAATCAAAAACGTTACGCAAGAGGGAGGATTATTCCGTCGAATTGGTGTTGAACTTGAGGGGATTTGAACGTGATTTTTGGAGAAAGTTTTGGGAAGCAAGTCAAGGTTTGAACTACATAAAAGGTATGGGTTTTCTTCTCTCTTGGTCCCTTTACCAAGATACCCCTTAAGATTCAATAATTTCTAATTCGAAAACTAGGATTGTTCCCGTTGCATGTCCCTCTCACTAGCTCCCAATGAATCGTATGTTGGGTATGTTTGCTGGTAGTTTAAGTATGAACATTGATGTTCATGATAATGTGTTCATGATTATGTGTTTAGAATTGTAAGCATGTTAAGTTATGTCAACCGAAAGTATGTGAAAAATGATATGTTTTTATGGTTGAATTTTATGTGCGAATGTTTGTGTAAATCATGAGGTGTAAAAGTGGTGTAATGTTGCTGTATGTAATAGTAATTCTTGGCTGAATATAATCATAAAAAGATTACACTTATAGATGCACCAAATGATCCACGAAATGCCTTAAGAATTAACGTATGAATGATGATAAAAAGAAGCTGAAAATAGTGAACAAATTTCCAGCTTTTGATAGGTTGGGTTCAGACAAACAAAGTGGTACAAAATGCAATACAAAATGAATGAAAAATAAGTGAAATCAGTAAGGATTGAATCCAAGACATCATTACATGAAAGATACAAAAAAAATCAATAAAAGATTAAGAAAAATATGGATTGGAAGAGACTAAATTTCCAGCCTGCTGGAAATTGTAGTCTCGGCCAATTTTTAAGAAAATGAGCTTTGTTTTAAAAAAAAAAATTATTTAAAATGTGAGGTCATTGGGGATTGAACCCATGACCTCACTAAATGAAAATTTCATAAAAATTTCGTGAGAAAAATGCAAGGAAAAATAAATGTGGAGAGTGGGGATTGAACCCCCAACCTCTTGAATGGATGAGAGAGTTAGGAGAAAATTAAAGGAGAAAAATAAATGTGGAGAGTGGGGATTGAACCCCCAACCTCTTGAATGGATGAGAGAGTTAGGAGAAAAATGAAGGAGAAAAATAAATGTGGAGAGTGGGGATTGAACCCACAACCTCTTGAATAGATGAGAGAGTTAGGAGGAAAATAAAGGAGAAATATAAAATGAGGTGAATGGGGATTGAACCCACAACCTCTTGGATAGGTGAGAAAGTTAATAGATAATTTAAGAGGAAAAAAAAGAATGAGCTTGTGGGGGATTGATCCCACAACCTTCTTGACTTAAACGAAAAAAAAGGAGGAGAAAAAGAAAGGAAATATTATGGGGTTGATGGGAATCGAACTAGGGTCTCCCAAATCTGAAAAATGTAATTAACAAGTTTAAAATAAGATTAAGTGTTGTCCAAGGGATTCGAACTTGGGTTCCCTTGCCCAAATTCAGTATTGATACATAAGTCATACGTGAATTAAATGTTCAAGAATAATGCCACCTACTTAGATCGAAATCGAGATCTTGGCATACATACAAGATACATAAGTCTTGTACTACATAATCTTAAGAAGATATGAGTCACTTAACGAACTATGAATGAAGCCTCATGGCTTGTATGTATAGACCCATAAGTCTAGCATACGTTTAAAAATAAGTGAACCTAAGATGTATGAAATGAAATGATGAAACCCTAGAAGGGTTAAGTAAGAGTGTGAAACACACTAAATGGCCAAGTGCATTGGCCTATGATGAAATGAACAATGAAATGATGAAATGAACAATGAAATGATGAAATGAACAATGAAATGATGGAATGAACAATGATATGATGAAATGAACAATGAAATGATGAAATGAACAATGAAATGATGAAATGAACAATGATATGATGAAATGAACAATGAAATGATGAAATGAACAATGAAATGACGAAATGAAAAATGAAATGATGAAATGAACAATCAAATGATGAAATGAGAAATGAAATGATGAAACCCTAGAAGGGTTAAGTAAAAGTGTGAAACACACTAAATGGCCAAGTGCATTGGCATATGATGAAGTGAACATTCACGTAATAAATGGTGAGTAATTATGAAGAGCAAATGTGCTAATGTTAATGAATGTGGTGACAACATGATACGAGGCTAATGTAAAAGATAAGAGCAATCTCAAATGAGCCTAAGTAAATGTTACCGATACGTACTCACCTATGAGAGTGTAAGATAATGAAGAGACCAGTCTCTATGAACACTCTAATGAGAGTATTGAGCTTAACACACTCAATACGAATGATGAGATGAGAAATCATCTAATGAGCTATGATGTCCTCATACTAGAAGCCAGCTTCCATGACGTATGAGATGAATGTAATGGAACTTTATACTAAGCACCGATAGACTGGCTATGAGCGGTGATGCCTTCTTTCGGGAAGGGCGGAGGTTCACGTAACTCTCATGAGATGATACTGTCCGGCATGCCGGGTATGGGTCTCCTTATATCTCCTAGTCTTCGAACCTATACTGCCAATATAGGGATCTGGCGGGGTTAAATCCCATGTACGCTAGCATGTTTTGGGTCACTTTCGCCAGTGATTCCACCTCTTTTCGGTGTGGGGGAGACACTGGATTTCATGATGCTCACATGATCTATGTCGGTTAAAGTTAAAGTTCCTAATGAATAAATGAGGCCAGCCTCAAATGATGCACATAATGAAATGAATGATATCAAAGGTGTTAGGGTAGGATAATCAAAAGGTGAGTTAGATTCAAGTAATGACATTAGGTCATTCTTGGTCATTGCACAACGAACCCAATGAAAGTCTTAAACTACATCCTAGGTATAGCTGGTGTTTACACTGGCCTACGAATGAAATAAAATGGAGTATGTATGAATGAACGAAGCAGACTCTGCGTTTGCTAATGAAGACTCCCTAGTTGAGGTCCCATCTGTTGAGCCCTCATTCCTGGGAAGTCTTAATGTTAAGTCCATGATTCCAAGGTCTCATGGCATACGAATGAACGAAATGAACAACGTTATGTGTTACATGAATTATAATATTTGTTATGTGTATGCTGTTGTGTGCTGTGTCCAGAATGTTAAGTATGATGATGTATGTTATTCTCATGGCATAACTTTTCTATTCCAAATCTGGAAAGCCCACTGACTTTCCTAATCAAAATTTGGAAAGCTCATTGACTTTCCTAATCCAAAATTGGAAACTTTTATAATCTCAATTTGGCAAGTCCACTAACTTGACTTCCAAAAATCATGTTGTTAGGAAAGAGCTATTCTTTCTCATGCATGTCCTTGGTGTGTGCTTGCATTTACCCATACTTAGTACAAGTGTGTACTAACCCTATACAAACTCTACTATTTTAGGTGCAGGCACAGGTGGACGATAGAGCTACAGGATCATCGCTGCAGTTATCCGGACTTTCAGTATTCATCCGGTTTTGGTAGGTCCTCATGCTTTCGAGGATGCTACTGTTTTATATTCTAGCTTAGTTTTAGAGTTGAGCTAGTGGAGCATGTTCCACTAGCGTTTCCTTCCTATTTTTATTCAGACTATGTATTGGTGCCATTTTGGCAATTATACACTTAATAAGAATTGAACTATTTCTTTCAGTTGCTTATCTCTTAATGTTAGATGGTTGATGGTGAACAATTACGTATAAATGAGAATGTTTTTATAAGTATGTTAAGAAACAAAAAGTTTCAAATTTTCCGCTAAAATTAACCTAGATGAAGTAAGAATGACGTAAGTAGGCTTGTCTGCGACCTCTGAGAGGTCAACGACGCCGGTCTCGTCTAGGGTCTAGATTCCAGTCGTGACAGAACTTATGCTTTTGGCCTAAGTTCAGGTGCACATGTCCAATGAGGGACCAGGTTCAACACATTGTACCCAGGGAAGATGATTTGGTGTAGAAAAGAAAGGTCTATTATTAGCTCAAAATATTTGGATCAAAAAGGGATAGCAATTTCATTTGGTTCTCTTTGTTTTAGGCTAGATATTTGCTAATTTGAAGAAGGGCCTATGATCCTTTCCTAAATGTCTAACACAGATTCCTTTTCCAGGACTAACTGGTCAAGTTCTAGATAGGTACCAATATTGGACCTCTAAAATTTCCTCACACTCTCTTGAAACCTCGTTACCCTATCAGATTATCGGACACCTAGTTTGAGTGTTAGATTGAGGGTTATGCAGTAATGCATTTTTATGTCATGATTAGAGCCAACACGTTCAACATTCATTATACCTATTCATGCAAGCATTCTTTTAGAATGGGATATCATTCATGTTTAGTCATCATGCTTCATATTTGACTTTCATACTTTGTACAAAATACTACACATGCCGGTTCAATAATAAAGTAATCAGGCTCTTGGGGAAAAAGAACACAGGCAAGAAAAAACCATAAGAGAGTATAGTGAATTGGGCTACACACACTTCACCCTATCACTAACTTTATATTTACCCCCCCCACCACCACCACCACCACAAAAAATAACATGCAATTGTCCCCAATGCATAAGAAATATAAAGACAAGGTGGTAGGTGAAGCAAACTTGAGGCGCATAGCGTCGAAGATCAACCAGTAGGCAGGTCTGGTTTCCCAGAACCCGTTCCCTCAGTAGTAGAGACACCCTCACTGGTGCCCACAACAGTATCTGTACCCTCAATGGTGCTCCTCTCAACAACCTCCAATCTGGAGGTAGACGCCCCAGCAGCAAACTCTCGAGCCCTCATCTGTTGGGCCTCTTCATTAACCAATGAATCTTTCCTTGTAGCCTCCATATCCGTACTCTTATTATTCCTAGCTTGAGCATCCTTACTCTCACTGCTGCAGCTCAGACGATGTCTCTTGGCACGCTCACATGGTGGAGGTGGTGGTGCAATGGTGGTAGTGAACAGTGCAGCAAACATTGTGTCCTCTGCGAGCTCCACAGGTGCGGTCTCGGGCTTGGGTCCCCTCATCTCAAGAATACCATCAATGTCTACCCGCAGACTCGCCACAGCCTCCTGAAGGGTCTTTAAATCAATGGTGGGGGTTGGGCGTGCTAGAACTCTCAACTCAAATGCATTAAGACGCTGGCGGACCTCTTGAATCTTCCGCTCCGTCTACTAAGCAACCCTCTTCTCAATCGGGTCCTTAGTCTCGGCAAATGGACTTTTGCATCCAAGGCTGGATATGGTGCAGCAAGGTGGCCATCTGCGACTCTAACTTCTGGACCCTAACAATCGGGACCAGTGTTGCTGATGGAGGAGTAGACCAGGAGGAACTAGGTGCCCTACTAGTTCCAGGGGTAGACTCGACCGGGGTGTTATCCATGGTCTCTCTCCGTGATGCCGCCACATTGAACTCATCCCTGATGAGACCAATATCTACTGTCCCGATCGGTGTATGGAGAAAATCACAATGCCAATACACGCCGGCATCCCTATATAGCTGAAAGATCATACATGCAAACGGGAAAGTGGTAGAGTGCTTAAAAGCCCAGCATAATGGAGATCAACAACTTGGCAAAGTCGATCTCAAACCCTGCTACCAGTGCTGCTACCATGACCGCTCTATCCCAAATGAGGATGTTATCTGCTGCGGTGGGGGATAAGCGGTGCCGGACTAACAACAAAAAGATCTTGGCCACGAAAGTGAGGTTGGCCTTCTTGATAAGCCTCTAGGGTGTAACACCCAATCAACTCCCTCTCCATCGACGGACAGATGTTGTGCAAGACACCTCTTACTGGACTCTCTCTGCTCTCTGGTGTGCTGAAATTGGCCACTCTTGACAAAGCCCCATCTGTAATAGAACGCTGGGTAAGGGGAGCCCATGTAGCCTCCGTAGTCATGCCGTATAGAAAATGGTGGATGGTCGTGGGAGAAATGTCCACCCGGAAGTCTCTAACCATAACTTCTGTGAATGGGTCGTGTTTGGCGGGCTGTGACCGCCTGTCCAAAGCACCTCAGAGAGTCGCTGCGTTTGAATCGTAGAACTCTCACACCATCTCCTTACTATAGGACCCCACAGTCATCGACATGCACTCGAGCCTGTGGTGGGTAAATAAGCCATGCACCTCAGGGACTGTGTGCAGGCTACCTGTAAGAACACGCTGCTAGACTGTCAACAATCGAGCCATCACCCCCTTATCATTCAAAATTTTAGCATCCCTGTAGACCTGGTACTGTCCATCTATGCACCATCGGTTGGGCTCATCAGTAACCGGTGCAGGGACCTCATAATGGGGGTACCGGAGCACACTCTAAACTCTAGGCCTCATCAGACGAGGCATGGTGGGCAGGCACATCTGGGGGGTGGCTCCTTGTGATCCGAAACCGGAGGCATTGACCTTATTCGACCCTGTAGAGTGGGCCAACTCTGAACCGAAAGCCTCTTCGGAGCCAGACGCTCCCTAAGAACCCAAGGCAGACCCAGATGGTGTGCCAGTTAGTGTGCGCTCCTCATCAGACTGTGAGGCAGTGACTACGTTGGACGCCACCTTCTTGGGTGTGCCCCGAGTGGCTCTAGCAACTGGTGTCGGGCTCTGGGTGCCTAGGGTAACGTATTCTGGATCCTGCTCATCATCGTACGAGCCAATCAACCGTCGTGATGGTGCCACAGACTTAGACCTCCCCCTAGAATATACGATGTCTTGTTTTGGGGTCATAAGTACACGAAAAATACCTTGTTAGTCTCATTGTAATCAATCTACACAAGTAACATAATCAAAACAGAATCTGGAAACACAGGACACAGGTGATTGCAGAACTACTGAACTGGGAGAAGGGAACTATCCACGGCTCGTCGATGAATTGATGGTCCGTCGATAGTTTTTGTTTGTGGACACTTAAGCAAATTAAAAAAATCTTTATTTTATAGACCTCTCAGTTAGAAACGATGGACGTGCAGAATGGCCCGTCGATCAATCGACGGACCATAGTCCACTTCCATCGTCGGACACTTAGAATTATTAAGAATTTCTCACAAATCAATGTTTTACTTAGAAACGACGGACATGCAGAATGGCCCGTCGTTCAATTGACGGACCGTAATCCACTTCCGTTATTCCAAATTTAAGCGTTTTATCATTTTAACCATCGATGAACCCCATCGACGGTCCGTCGATCAATCTACGGTCCGTAGATAGGGTCTCATACTGTTTGTCAGAGATAGTTATCAGGGTATGGTTTTAAACACACATTTTAAAACTTTTAAGCAAATCACAAGTTTACTAAACACATAATACAAGTTATGAGACCAATTCATCATCCTTAGGGCTTCAATTTCACCAATTTCGATCATGGATTCTACAAGGCTATCAAACCCTAAGTCGTAAAATCAACAACTATATTGACTTTGACACAAATTCTACCACCAACCTATTAACTTTCTATCATTCTAAGGGACATAGAACCAATCTATGTGCCGCCTTCAAACAACGACCGGTGAAACAATGGAGTTGGAGGAGAATTTGGGGAGGTTAGGGTTTTGGGATTTCTGAGAGTTTGGGAGGTTTGGGATTTTGATGAAAATGGAAGGGAGTGATTGTGGGAGTTAATGTAGAAAGAAGGGAATAAGGGGAGGGAAACGGTTGGGAGGGAATTTGAAAAGATGCGGGAGGGTAACTGAATAGTTATATTTTTATATAGTCGGTCGGGTCCAGTCGGGTCACTAGTTTTTCTGAACCGACGATACCCAGTCGACGGTCCTTAAGTCAGTCGACGGACCTTTTACTAGACCGTCGATTGGAAAAAACTTTAAATCAGAGTTTAAGACATACCTTGGATCAACGAACTCAATCGACGATCCCTCCAATGAACGACGGCCCGTAGATTGGTCCGTAGATCTGTGTACTAGACCAATTTCTGCAGAATTTTCTTGGTTGGTCCCTGCAAATTGGACACCCATTAATCTATTCTTATTGTGTTTTTCTGGACACTTTTGAGACACTGACCCTAAACTACTCTCTAGCCAACACACAAAAAAATATAGAAAATAAAACATGACTATGAATAAAACAAAAATGAAACACGAGAATGCAAATATTTAAGCAAAGGGAAATGAAATACCAGTAAACTACAGTAGAGTGAATGAGTGGGTGATTTTGGAACAACCAACCTACGTGCCGCCTTCAAACACCGACCGGAGAAACAATGCAGTTGGAGGAGAATCTGGGGAGGTTAGGGTTTAGGGATTTCTGGGTGTTTGGGAGGTTTGGGATTTTGATGAAACTGGAAGGGAGTGATTGTGGGAGTTAATTGAGAAAGAAGGGATAAGGGGAGGGAAACGGTTGGAAGGGAATTTGAAAAGATGTGGGAGGGTAACTGAATAGTTATTTTTTTATATAGTCGGTCTGGTCCGGTCGGGACACTGGTTTTTGTGAACTGACGATACCCCATCGACAGTCCGTAAGTCAGTCGACGGTCGACCGTCGAATGGACAAAGCTTTAAATCAGAGTTTAAGACATACCTGGGATCTACAACTCAATTGACGGTCCGTTGAATGAATGATGGCCCGTAGATTGGTCCGTAGATATGTGCTCCAGACCAATTTCTACAGAAATCTCTTGGTTTGTCCTTGCACATTGAACACCCATTAAGCTATTCTTTTTGTTTTTATAATCACTTTTGAGACACTGACCCTAAACTACTGTCTATCCAAAATACTAAAAAATATTTAAAAAATAACACATGACAATGAATAAAACAAAAACGAAACACGAGAATGTGAATACTCCTAAAAAGAAAAGAAAAACCTATTGTTGGCTAAGGGATACACCTTCGGTTTCCACCCTAGAAGCGCTTGATTTAATACCGAGGCACGATGCAAGACCATTGATTACTCAGACTACGTCAAGGTGATATGCTTTAACCACTTTATGAACACTCTCCACATGCCCTAGGTAGGTCTTGAATCTTTGCCCATTGACCGTGAACCTTGAACCCTCTTTGTTCTCCAACTCAACCGCTCCATGTGAGAATACTTTAGTAATAAGGAATGGCCCAGTCCACTTGGACTTGAGTTTGCCCGGAAACAAGCGTAGCCTAGAGTTGAAAAGAAGCACCAAGTCCCCAACCGCAAATTCTCGCTTCTAAATCTTTTGGTCATGATAGTTCTTCATCTTCTCGTTGTAGATGACTGAACTTTCATATGATTTTAGGCGAAACTCATCAAGCTCATTCAACCCTTTAAGTCTCTGTTACACTGCTTCATTCCAATCCATCTTCAGTTTCTTTATCATCCACATGTCCTTGTTCTCTAGCTCGACTGGCAAGTGACAAGCCTTCCCATATACAAGTTGGTACAGAGACATACCTATGGGGGTCTTCTATGCAGTCCGATAGGCCCAAAGAGCATCATAAATCCTCCTTGACCAATCTGTTCTATTAGCATTCACCATTTTTGACAGGATATGCTTTATTTCTTTGTCGGAAACCTCAACTTGCCCACTAGTCTGTGGATAGTAAGGGGTGGCTACATTGTGGCGAACCCCATATTTCTTCAATATCCCTTTGAACAACTGGTAGCAAAAGTGAGATCACCCATCACTAATAATGGCCCTAGGTGTACCAAATCTTGATAAGATGTTCCTTTTCAAGAACGCGGTTACACTCTTCCCTTCATTGTTGGCAAGAGCTATGGCTTCCACCCATTTTGACACATAATCCACTGCCATAAGTATATATTTCATCCCATGAGAACTCACAAACGGGCCCATAAAATAAATGTCCTACACATCAAGCAACTCAATCACTAGAATGGGATTCAAGGGGAGCTTTTGCCTCTTCGAAATTCCTCTATCTCTCTAATACCTATCACACGACTTGGCGAACTCATGAGCATCTTGGTGAATGGTTGGCCAATAGTACCCACATTGCAAAATCCTGTGGACAGTCCAGATACCACGATGATGCCCCTCCCCCTCCCCCACAGGCGATGGGTGGATCCAAAATACTTAGCATTTTGACTTCCGGCACACATCGGCAAATAAGCCCATTGGCACAACTCCAGTATAAGTAAGGTTCATCCCAAAAGAACTTTTTCACATCATGCATGAACTTATTCCTTTGATGAAATGACAAGTCCGATGGGACTATATCACTGGGCAGATAATTCGCAAAATCGGCGAACCATGGAATCAAGTCATGAGAAGCGGCCAATACATGATCATCCGGGAAGGTATCATCAATTTCAGCTTTTACACCCAACTCTCGCATAGCTTCATGCTCCAATCTGGACAAGTGATCGGCAACTTGATTCTCGGTCCCTTTTCTTTCTTTCACCTCAAAATCAAACTGTTGCAATAGTAGAACCCATCTAATCAACCTCGGTTTTGCATCCTTCTTTGTCATCAAATACCTCAAAGTGAAGTGATCAGTATGCACTATGACTCTCGTGCCAAGAAAATAGGAACAAATTTTTCTGAAAGAAAATACCACAATAAGGAGCTCTTGTTCAATCACAGTATAGTTCTTTTGAGCTTCATTTAGGGCCTTACTTGCATAATAAATGGGGTGAATGATTTTATCCCTTAAATGTCCCAATACAACACCAACATCAACCCCATTAGCATCACACATCACCTCAAATGGTTTGCTCCAATTTTGGGAAATAATCATGGCGCAGACACTAACTTCTCCTTCAACTCTCCAAACCCCTTTAGACATGATTCATCAAAATAGAATTTTCATTCCTTCTCAAGTAACTTGCACAGAGGATGTGCAATTTTTGAGAAATCCTAAATAAACCTCCGATAGAAGCCCGCATGTCCCAGAAAACTTCTCACACCTTTGACAGAGATGGGTGGAGAAAGTCTCTCTATAACCTCAACTTTTGCTCGATCAACCTCTATCCCTTTCTTCGAGATGCGATGGCCCAATACTATACCCTCTTTCACCATAGAGTGAAATTTTTCCTAGTTTAGCACAAGATTACAATCTTCACATCTTTTGAGAACATCAGCCAAATGACTCAAACGCTGATCAAAGGAGTCTCTGACATCTTAAAAATTATCCATGAACACCTCAATAATGTCCTCCACCATATCGAAGAATATCAACATCATACATCTCTAAAAAGTAGCCGGTGCATTACACAACCCAAAAGTTATCCTGTTGAATATGAACGTCCCATAAGGGCAAGTAAAGGTGGTTTTCTCTTGATCCTCCGGTCCAATAGAAATCTGATTATGACCCGAATAGCCATCCAGAAAACAATAACATCCTTTTCCAGCGAGTCTATCTAACATCTGATCCATTAAGGGCATAGGAAAATGGTCCTTCTCACTCCATGCATTCAACTTCCGGTAATCCATACAAACTCTCCATCCTATCTCCGGCCTCATTGGAACAAGCTCTTTCTTCTTATTAGGAACTACTGTCATTCCCCCCTTTTCGGGAACACACTGAACGGGCATACCCAACTACTATGTATGATAGGGTATATGAGTTGGATTTTGTGTGAAAAAATACTGGGAGAGATCCCAATAATGTCCACAATGGTCTAACCACTGGCTCGTTTGAACCTCTTCAATACTTCCATCAAACACTCTACTTGTTGCACATTCAAATCCGATGCAATAATTAATGGCAAAGTGTCATCTCTTCCTAAGAATACATACCTCAGATGAGGTGGTATAGCCTTAAGCTCTAATTTTGGAGACTCTTCAATATATGGTTTCGAGGGTGGAGACTCACAATGTTTCATATCGAACTCCAATTTCTTTGGTTTGAAATAATATTCACCTCATTCAGGTGCCGCAACCAAAGACTCATACTCTTTAATACCATCACTCTCAAAATTCATGATCATTGCTGCTTGTGCCTCAACACCAACGCACTCTTCAATTTGCACCTCAGATGTACTCTCAACCCTGTAAGACATAGCAGATATCGTTTAGATCTTACCACTCTACTTTATGGACCTACAAATGTTGAAGGTTGCTTCTTCATTATTTAACCAAAACTTCATCTGCCCTTTCTTCATATCAACCAAGGCGCGACCAGTAGCAAGGAATGGCCTCCCAAGAATAAAAGGCACCTCAAAGTCCACCTCATAGTCAATAATCACAAAATCGGCCGGAAATATAAATGAGTCCACCTTCAGTAGCACATCATGGAGTATCCCAATGGGCCTCTTCACCGTTGATCGGCCATCAGTAACTGCATTGCCGTTAGCTTTGGGTCACCCAAACCCAACTTTTTTAAAATGGAGAGAGGCATGGGATTTATTCTTGCACCTAGTTCACATAGTGCTTTAGCAAAGTACAATAATCCGATGGTACATGGAATAGTTAAAGCACCCGGATCCTCCTTCTTTTGCACAAGAGACCTTGTACCAATAGCACTACAATGTTGCATTCGGTGATCATCCTCAAAACTTATCGATTTCATCTTTGAAACCATATCCTTCATGAACTTGTCATACCCTAGCATTTGTTCCAGAGCTTCTATCAAAGGGACATTGATTTAAAGCAGTTTGAACATAGTGATAAAAATAACATCCTTTTCCAGCGAGTCTATCTAACCATCTGATCCATTAAGGGCATAGGAAAATGGTCCTTCTCACTCCAATGCATTCAACTTCCGGTAATCCATACAAACTCTCCATCCTATCTCCGGCCTCATTGGAACAAGCTCTTTCTTCTTATTAGGAACTACTGTCATTCCCCCCTTTTCGGGAACACACTGAACGGGCATACCCAACTACTATGTATGATAGGGTATATGAGTTGGATTTTGTGTGAAAAAATAACTGGGAGAGATCCCAATAAGTCGGTCTGGTCCGGTCGGGACACTGGTTTTTGTGAACTGACGATACCCCATCGACAGTCCGTAAGTCAGTCGACGGTCGACCGTCGAATGGACAAAGCTTTAAATCAGAGTTTAAGACATACCTGGGATCTACAACTCAATTGACGGTCCGTTGAATAAATGATGGCCCGTAGATTGGTCCGTAGATATGTGCTCCAGACCAATTTCTACAGAAATCTCTTGGTTTGTCCTTGCACATTGAACACCCATTAAGCTATTCTTTTTGTTTTTATAATCACTTTTGAGACACTGACCCTAAACTACTCTCTATCCAAAACACTAAAAAATATTTAAAAAATAACACATGACAATGAATAAAACAAAAACGAAACACGAGAATGTGAATACTCCTAAAAAGAAAAGAAAAACCTATTGTTGGCTAAGGGATACACCTTCGGTTTCCACCCAAGAAGCGTTTGATTTAACACCGAGGCACGATGCAAGACCATTGATTACTCAGACTACGTCAAGGTGATATGCTTTAACCACTTTATGAACACTCTCCACATGCCCTAGGTAGGTCTTGAATCTTTGCCCATTGACCGTGAACCTTGAACCCTCTTTGTTCTCCAACTCAACCGCTCCATGTGAGAATACTTTAGTAATAAGGAATGGCCCAGTCCACTTGGACTTGAGTTTGCCCGGAAACAAGCGTAGCCTAGAGTTGAAAAGAAGCACCAAGTCCCCAACCGCAAATTCTCGCTTCTAAATCTTTTGGTCATGATAGTTCTTCATCTTCTCGTTGTAGATGACTTAACTTTCATATGATTTTAGGCGAAACTCATCAAGCTCATTCAACCCTTTAAGTCTCTGTTACACTGCTTCATTCCAATCCATCTTCAGTTTCTTTATCATCCACATGTCCTTGTTCTCTAGCTCGACTGGCAAGTGACAAGCCTTCCCATATACAAGTTGGTACGGAGACATACCTATAGGGGTCTTCTATGCAGTCCGATAGGCCCAAAGAGCATCATAAATCCTCCTTGACCAATCTGTTCTATTAGCATTCACTGTTTTTGACAGGATATGCTTTGTTTCTTTGTCGGAAACCTCAACTTGTCCACTAGTCTGTGGATGGTAAGGGGTGGCTACATTGTGGCGAACCCCATATTTCTTCAATATCCCTTTGAACAACTTGTAGCAAAATTGAGATCACCCATCACTAATAATGGCCCTAGGTGTACCAAATCTTGATAAGATGTTCCTTTTCAAGAACGCGGTTACACTCTTCCCTTCATTGTTGGCAAGAGCTATGGCTTCCACCCATTTTGACACATAATCCACTGCCATAAGTATATATTTCATCCGATGAGAACTCACAAACGGGCCCATAAAATAAATGTCCTACACATCAAGCAACTCAATCACTAGAATGGGATTCAAGGGGAGCTCTTGCCTCTTCGAAATTCCTCTATCTCTCTAATACCTATCACACGACTTGGCGAACTCATGAGCATCTTGGTGAATGGTTGGCCAATAGTACCCATATTGCAAAATCTTGTGGACAGTCCAGATACCACGATGATGCCCCTCCCCCTCCCCCACAGGCGATGGGTGGATCCAAAATACTTAGCATTTTGACTTCCGGCACACATCGGCAAATAAGCCCATTGGCACAACTCCAGTATAAGTAAGGTTCATCCCAAAAGAACTTTTTCACATCATGCATGAACTTATTCCTTTGATGAAATGACAAGTCCGATGGGACTATATCACTGGGCAGATAATTCGCAAAATCGGCGAACCATGGAATCAAGTCATGAGAAGCGGCCAATACATGATCATCCGGGAAGGTATCATCAATTTCAGCTTTTACACCCAACTCTCGCATAGCTTCATCCTCCAATCTGGACAAGTGATCGGTAACTTGATTCTCGGTCCCTTTTCTTTCTTTCACCTCAAAATCAAACTGTTGCAATAGTAGAACCCATCTAATCAACCTCGGTTTTGCATCCTTCTTTGTCATCAAATACCTCAAAGCGAAGTGATCAGTATGCACTATGACTCTCGTGCCAAGAAAATAGGAACAAATTTTTCTGAAAGAAAATACCACAATAAGGAGCTCTTGTTCAATCACAGTATAGTTCTTTTGAGCTTCATTTAGGGCCTTACTTGCATAATAAATGGGGTGAATGATTTTATCCCTTAAATGTCCCAATACAACACCAACATCAACCCCATTAGCATCACACATCACCTCAAATGGTTTGCTCCAATTTTGGGAAATAATCATGGCGCAGACACTAACTTCTCCTTCAACTCTCCAAACCCCTTTAGACATGATTCATCAAAATAGAATTTTCATTCCTTCTCAAGTAACTTGCACAGAGGATGTGCAATTTTTGAGAAATCCTAAATAAACCTCCGATAGAAGCCCGCATGTCCCAGAAAACTTCTCACACCTTTGACAGAGATGGGTGGAGGAAGTCTCTCTATAACCTCAACTTTTGCTCGATCAACCTCTATCCCTTTCTTCGAGATGCGATGGCCCAATACTATACCCTCTTTCACCATAGAGTGAAATTTTTCCTAGTTTAGCACAAGATTACAATCTTCACATCTTTTGAGAACATCAGCCAAATGACTCAAATGCTAATCAAAGGAGTCTCTGACATCTTAAAAATTATCCATGAACACCTCAATAATGTCCTCCACCATATCGAAGAATATCGACATCATACATCTCTGAAAAGTAGCCGGTGCATTACACAACCCAAAAGTTATCCTGTTGAATGTGAACGTCCCATAAGGGCAAGTAAAGGTGGTTTTCTCTTGATCCTCCGGTGCAATAGAAATCTGATTATGACCTGAATAGCCATCCAGAAAACAATAACATCCTTTTCCAGCGAGTCTATCTAACATCTGATCCATTAAGGGCATAGGAAAATGGTCCTTCTCACTCCATGCATTCAACTTCCGGTAATCCATATAAACTCTCCATCCTATCTCCGGCCTCATTGGAACAAGCTCTTTCTTCTTATTTTGGAACTACTGTCATTCCCCCCTTTTCGGGAACACACTGAACGGGCATACCCAACTTTTATGTGTGATAGGGTATATGACTCTGGCATCCAACACTTAATAATCTCCTTATTCACTACCTCTTGCATAGGTGGATTCAAACATCTCTGTGCTCAATACTTAGCTTGTGATCGGGCATGAGTTGGATTTTGTGTGAACAAATACCGGGAGACATCCCTATAATGTCCACAATGGTCTAACCACTGGCTCGTTTGAACCTCTTCAATACTTCCACCAAACACTCTACTTGTTGCACATTCAAATCCGATGCAATAATTAACGGCAAAGTGTCATCTCTTCCTAAGAATACATACCTCAGATGAGGTGGTAGAGCCTTAAGCTCTAATTTTGGAGACTCTTCAATATATGGTTTCGAGGGTGGAGACTCACAATGTTTCATATCGAACTCCAATTTCTTTGGTTTGAAACAATATTCACCTCATTCAGGTGCCGCAACCAAAGACTCATACTCTTTAATACCATCACTCTCAAAATTCATGATCATTGCCCGCTTGTGCCTCAACACCAACGCACTCTTCAATTTGCACATCAGATGTACTCTCAACCCTGTAAGACATAGCAGATATCGTTTAGATCTTACCACTCTACTTTATGGACCTACAAATGTTGAAGGTTGCTTCTTTATTATTTAACCAAAACTTCATCTGCCCTTTCTTCATATCAACCAAGGCGCGACCAGTAGCAAGGAATGGCCTCCCAAGAATAAAAGGCACCTCAAAGTTCACCTCATAGTCAAGAATCACAAAATCGGCCGGAAATATAAATGAGTCCACCTTCAGTAGCACATCATGGAGTATCCCAATGGGCCTCTTCACCGTTGATCGGCCATCAGTAATTGCATTGCCGTTAGCTTTGGGTCACCCAAACCCAACTTTTTTAAAATGGAGAGAGGCATGGGATTTATTCTTGCACCTAGTTCACATAGTGCTTTAGCAAAGTGCAATAATCCGATGGTACATGGAATAGTTAAAGCGCCCGGATCTTCCTTCTTTTGCACAAGAGACCTTGTACCAATAGCACTACAATGTTGCATTCGGTGATCATCCTCAAAACTTATCGATTTCATCTTTGAAACCATATCCTTCATGAACTTGGCATACCCTAGCATTTGTTCCAGAGCTTCTATCAAAGGGACATTGATTTAAAGCAGTTTGAACATAGTGATAAAATGCCGGTATTTACCATCTTTAGTCTTCTTCACTAATTCCTGAGGGAATGGTGGTGGTGGTCTAGGAACGGGGATCACCGTTTGAGGTACCTCTGCTTCTTTCACTGCTTTGTCCACCAATTCACCACTAGTTTCAGCTACCTCTTCATTATTTATCACCTCATCTTCTATTACCGACGGCATAGGAGGATCAATGGTTTGCTTACCTCTTGAGTAGTGACCGCCATACAATATCCATTATCTTTTGGGTTTTGAATGGTGTTTCTAGGAAGAGTTCCCGATTGACGTAGGTTCACAGTAGTAGACAATTGGGCCATTTATAACTCAAGATGCTTGATAGAGACTCCATGTACATCCACCTTTTGCCCAATATTAGCCAAATCATCTCTCAATTCCTTGGCGTGCTCATCTCTAGCATCAAACCTTCTCATCATCATCTGCAACATATTCTTAACTCGTGCCATACTTATAACATTTCGAAATCTCAAGACGTATCATAAAGCCTAACATGGGGGTCATGAAGTGTATGTACTATTTTAAGTCCATTTTGATGACGACAAGTAATTTAGGAAGTTAGGAAACCAAAACGTCCAAGAACGTCCATGACGTTCGGAAGTTGGTTCAAAAGGGTACTAGTGTGTCTTATCCTATTTGACTAGCTTTTAGGAGTCGGAAATTCATGAAAATTGGTGAAAAGGTAGATAATAGGTGTTTGAATTGTTTCATGGTCGAAACATCTGGGTACGAATCCCCAAGGCCAACCAACGGCCCTTGAGGAGGACCCTTGCAAGTTGAGGCAACACTGCCTTAAATAGTGTGCATCAATGAAGCAGTGTACAGTCCGTGTGTGGACAAACGGAGCGTAGGTGCCATCGTTGTCCCACACTTAGACAAAATGGGGAAGACCCTTGCCTGAACAGTCTCTGAACTCATCAACGGAGTGCAGGATGGAGGGGTGAGGGTCCGTAGGTTCAGAGACGGCCCATCGACGGGGTTCCGTCAGTGAAGGGTGAGTTTTCTGCACGTTTTTATATTAATTCATTTAATTAATTAGGTGGTTTAGGGGTTAGTTAGGGATTAAAGGTAGAATAATTAACTAACTTAAACTCCCATATAAAGACCCCAACCCCAATTAATCTAAGGAGAATTCTCAGTACAAACTCTCCTCATTCTCTCTTCTTTTTCTCTCTACTTGAACTCACCATTGAAGACTAGCAAGGAGAAGGGTTTGGGGCATGGAAAGGGGCAAATTCACCATCAATTCTTCATCAAACGTTAAGGTATTGGATCTATTCAGCTTTGAGACTCCTTTCCTCAAAGGGTTCATTCAAAGTGTTTTCAAATGGGTTTCATCCAATCACGAATTTGCAGTTATGAAATGAGTTGTTAAAGGGTTCTTTAGGTTATATTGACTATATTAACATGTATTCTAACTTGGTTTTGGTAATTGTTAATCGTCTTGCCTATATTGAAGAATGTGATCCTAAGTCCCTAACCCTAGGATATGATCTTGACTTACTTTGTAGATTGATCATTCAATTGGTTTGGTTAAAGGTTGAATTATTACTAGATTATGTTGTTATGTTAATTATGATTGAATTAGGATGATATATAGTCTTTCATACTAGTTATTGATAGGTTATCTAGGGTATTATGAATAGACTTAATCCTAAGCTTTAATCTACTATTGAATTATGATGTAGTGATCCTTCTACTCTTGTGATTACATTGGTTATTGAATTATGGTGATTTGATGCCCTAATTGAGTTGAACTAAGGGTTGATTTTAAGACCTTTACAATGATGAATTGTGAAGAAGAGTTGGTAAGTCTTGTGTTTCCTATCATTTACTTCAATTATGGTTAATTGTGATTTAGTCATGATGATTGTGTTGGAATATAGCTTGTTTAGAATTGATAGGGTGGTATGAAATTGAATTGAAATGTCTTGCTTATGGTTGTGAGGTTGATTAAGATGTGAAGTTGTAGAGATGGTGGTGATTACCAATGTGTCCTTACTATGAAATAGTATGTAATGTGTTAACGTTACTTATGAGAATTGTGGTGAAAGGATTATACTCATGCAATTCCTATTGAGCAATTATGCTAATGATTATATGAGGTATAGACCCTATGACCTAAATTAAGTTATGAAAGATGAATAAAGATTAAAGACATTTGAATAAGGGACTTAGCTTAGCACCGAGTGAACTTGACAATGGGAGGTGATGGCTTTCCAATAGAGGAAGTGTTACCCTTTAGTTCTAAAAGTGATGTTGACTCCCCATTGAGGGATACTCATTTCATTGATTCCCATGATATGAGACCCCAATCACCAAGTGGTATGTAGAGGGAATCACATATCTCTTAGTTCTTGAACTATGTTCCCCCCATAGGAAGACTAGCTAGTGGATCCACCTAGAAAGCTATGTTTATGTTAGGTTTTACCTTGGCCGGTAGACCACCTTCCATGGGTGTAAGGTTTTACAACACCGAATTCGCCATTAGCTCATGTGGTCTATGTTGGTTAAGGCAAGTGTTCCCTAAACTAAAATGAAGTAATGATGTATAGACTAACTAAAGTGACTTGAAGGGATTGACTTGGCTTAGGTAGGGGTATGGGACTCTACTTATGCCTTGCACTAGTTTGCCTTGATAGAAGCTTTAGGAGGTCAATTATGTTTAAAAATGATGATAAAGATAGATGACCTTATATGATGATTATGATGCTTATGAACATGTAAATGGTCTTTAGTGTTAAAGTATGAACTTATGTGTATTGAAGGTTATGTTATGTGAAGTGAGTTACTATTTATGATTCTTATTTGGTTACTTGATTAAGTAGGGTTATGGGGCTTGGCTTGGTCATTGCACTTGTGGCTTTTTAAGGATTATTATTGGTTGTCTTGCTCTGTTGTTTACATGATAAACTCTTATTCATGCTTGTGATATGATTACTTGATGATAGGATTATATGAGATTATGGGCTCAAGTATGTGATATGCATATAGTTGCTTTATTTGTTTGAACATGTCTAAATGATTTGTATAGCTTGTTGATTGTGCATAAATAGGTAAAATGACATGATTTAACTAAATGTCCCTTTTTAGAATGTTTGGTTGTTATATGTGCATATGGTCTCAGACTTAGTACATGTGGCATACTAAACCCATTTTCTCCCTTTTTCCCACACAATTTAGGCTCCGGTAGTTGAGGTTTGGTTCGAGGCGAATGAGAAGGAGGCTTGGATACTCTTATCATCCAAGTGGTAGGTCCTCATTTTCCCGAGGATAATGCTGATATTCTACCTATGGATTTTCTTAGATATTAAGACACTTATGTTGACTCTATCTTTCATTTGAAGACAAGTTGTATAAAGACTATATGTGGCTTACTTTTGTTGTTGCAGGGCTATGCCCATTTGATATTGTCATTCTAGAAGGTTATGAGATGAGACGGATTTTATGACTCTAGTTCTATCCTATATATATATATGAAATAAGAGTAGAAAACTAAGTAATTTTCTTATACGAAGGGTCTATGTATACTCGATAATAATACTATATTACGTGTATGTAGAGGTCTATGTAAACCTCCAATTAGTTATAGTTAGAAGTTTGAAATTTTTTGTACTTTTTGACTTATGAAGGCGATGATGATAATTAAGGGGCTAGTCTTAGTCCTCAAAGAGGACGACGACGCCGGTTACGTGTAGGGGGTAAACTCGGATGTGACAATACTACATCCACCATCCCTAAGAGCAACTTCTCAATTTTTAGGCGGAACCTAGGGCCCACTTCGATTGTTTCTGTTACCATAGTTACCCTTGTTGAAGTTGTTATCACGGTTGTAGTTTCCATCTCGAACATACTGGCCTTCTCTATTGTAGTTCCCATAGTTCCGACCTTGATTTCCTTGACTTTGGTGCCAATTCTCCTTATTGGAGACTTAGGCGTTTGGTCGGAAACACCCCGTCTGCTCATTCACTGCATAAGTATCCTCTTCATAGTAGTAGTCATCCACTGGCGGTGGTGGTTTAGTCAAGTAGTTCACCGTGTTTACCTTCTTTGCACCCCTAGTGACATATTTCAAGTCCAACCCGATATCAGTTCTCATCTGATCCAACTCTTTACCAATCTCATCGGTGGACGGATTGTGTGTATCTTACATTGCAAATGTGTTTATCCTAGTGTCCGACTTCCTAGTGCTCAAAGCTTTGTTGTTTCGGGAGATTTTGTCCAACTTCTCTGCGATCTCTACATAAGTGCACTCACTATACGAACCACCCGCAATGGTATCAAGCATTTTCTAATTATTATCATCTTGCCCCCGATAGAAGTACTCTTTCAACGACTCATCATCAATGCGGTGGTTTCAGACACCTCTCACGAATGCAGTAAATCTATCCCTAGAGCTACTCACCGAATCCACAGGCAATGCCACAAATTTGTTCACTCTGTCTTTGTGGTTGAGGTTTTTGGACACCGGGTAATACCGTGCTAGGACCACATCCCTCAACTGATCCAAAGTATAGATAGAGTTATAGGGCAACTCAGTGAACCATATCGAGGCCTCTCCCGTCAGTTAACGAGGGAACACTCTTAACCCAATGACATTCATGTCAATCCGATCTCCCTACACAACTCTTGCACACCGACCTCAGTTTGGCGATGTGAGCATGTGGATCCTCAGATGGTAGCCCTGAAAACAAACCCCATGAGGTGCGCATCTGCATTAACCTACTAGTTACCACAAATGTTTGACCCTGTGGTAGAGGAGGTAGGATAAGAGGAATAGGATGGGAGGTTGCATTCTCAAAGCATCGTCAAGTGGATTATCCACAACCACTTGATTGTGAGCATCAACCGGTGGTGGAGGTTGACGATTAATCCCATCAACAAGATTAGCAGGGTTTTGTTGATTATTCATTCTGCAGAGTGTCTGGTTCAGTTCAGGATCATATGGAAGCGTTGGTTCTCCTCGGCTCCATGTACTTAGCGTACACTAGAGCTAGACCTGAGATAAATAAAAACAAAAGAAAAAAGTAAAATCAGGAAATTGTTGACTAAAAATCAGTAATGTTATTAAAGTTAATCTAAAATCCACTTTCCCCAGCAGCGGCGCCAATATTTGATACGCTCAAATTACACTTCGTTAAAGAAGTATAAGCGGTCGTATCAAGTAAAGAACACAACAAGTAGGTTGGGGTCGATCCCACAAGAAAAATAGTTTAGACTTAAATTCAATGTACAATTACGTCTAATTAGTTAAGACTTTTCCAAAAATAGGTAATTAAAGGGGGGGGGGGTTATGAAACAAAAGTATTTAATTATTTCTAAGTAAAACAAGCAACAAGAGTGGAACTTTAGTATTTTTATCAAGTTGTGAGAGAAACTAGGGTGTAAGTGTTCCCCATAGTTTCATAACGCGGTAATCCTAGCTATAAAAATTCATTCACCGTGTCTTGCATGCAAAGTGATAAGTTAGGTATCTCTAAATCCTTGGTCCGACATTTTCAGAATTACACCCCGTACCTTGTTCCGTATATGTGTGTATAAGCTACTAATCCTTACATTTACTTCATATTAAGCATCATATTCTATGTATGGCTTAGTTATTACTTCGTACCAATAGAAACTAGCCTATTAGATAGTGTTCCACTAAATCTATGTTGATAATTTTTTTCATATTCACTACCCCATTGGTACAGGAAGTAGAAATAAGGAGAGTTCTAACGCGTGCACTCGTTTAAAAGACTTCTAAATGAAAGAATTATCAATGCATGCAAGAACCTATTTGAGAATTGTTATTTAGCTAGTTTTACTTTATTAATCACCCATGGTTCCCACAACCGTAGTTGTGGATTTAGTTACCCATGCCTAGAAGAACAAAATTCATAGTTGATAAACAATAAATCATGAACTTACTTTGACAATTTTGAAGAAAATTCAGAAATTATACTTGAAACAACAAAATTCACTTGAAAATCGATTCCAGAAACTTGAATTAATTGCCCAAGTTGCAAAACAAATCTCCAAGAACAAAACTATGAAAATAGTAAAAGAATCCAACCCAAAAATGTGGTTTTACACCCTATTTATAAAAACATTGTCCTAAAATAAAAGGAAAACAAATAAGGAAAGTTTGTCCAAAAACAGGACTTCAATCGACGACCCCCACAAACGGTCCGTCGTTCAATCGATGAACCGTCGACTGCCTCCGTTAGTCAAGACTTAGCTTTTATTTCAGCCTTCACTTTAACATCTTCTATGATCCAATCGATAGACCAACAACACGGTCCATCGATTAAAAAATGGCCCGTCAATGCTTCTCGTCCTTCCGTACTTAGCCTTTCTTCAAAATCGGGTACTGGGACATTCTCTAATTAGATCGACGATTCAACAGGACGGTCCATCGATCAATCGATGGACCATAGATCCTTCCGTAGCCCCACACTTGGTCAGAATTCCCCGAGTTTCTTCCAGATGCCTGAACCTCCAATCGATGGTCACCACATACGGTCCGTCGATGAGACGACGGACTGTCGATTTCTTCGTGGCTCACTTCTCTACTAAATAATCACAGCCTTCTGCGTTTTGGTTTTTGGACAACATTCCTGCAAAATAAAGGTAAAACATATTAAAATTACTACAAAAAGGCTCTAGACACATATCAATCTTAAGGAAAAAGCATTGAAAGTACCGTGAAACCACGGTACATCAGATAGGATGTTGTGAACTCTTTCACCTAGTTATTCAAAGCATTTATGTATTCTGTACTTAGTGTACTATGATTATTTGATTTTTTCATGTTTACCTATAGAATATGATTAATGAAGTGCAGTTACCTTACTATATTTAAGTATATGCAATTGTCTCAAGCGCCTTTTTTTTTTTTTTGTAAATTCATATAATTTCTAATAGTATACTAACACTGGTCCCATTTTTGTGCCATAATCAAATTAAGTTTATATATTGAAAATCAATATCTACTCAACAAATATAAGTTATCACATACTAAACACAACATTTGGTAAGGAAGATCATATGCCCCGTGATAGTGAAAAAATTTATCCAAACAGTTCAATGTCAATGGAATTCTTATTCATTTTCTTTTTAACAATCTGAATCAGTGTATCAAAGTTGTTGTTAACTGTTTTATGAATAAATTTGAGCTTATTAAATGGTGTTTAATAAAAAAAATAGTTGTTTTTATGGTGCACCTCGGTCTGGGCATAATATGGTTCGAACAAAAAAAAAATGACCGAACCAATTTTCTTTTATTTTCGGTTTTGGTTTTTTGGTTATTTCGGTCGGTTTCGATAATGAATTTTAATATTTCAGTTTTCCGGTTTGGTTTTTGGCTTTTTAGATTTAGAAATTTGGTTAACAGAAAAAACAAAATTATATGTATATGTTTGTTACCCCATTCCCAGCCGGCCCAATAGCCCACAACCACAAGTTACAACTTAAATAATATTCTCATCCCAACTGCCCAAGCCTATGTCCTAACCCAAATTCTTATCATAGATTCAAAATTGATAAATCCCTAAATTGATTGCATAACATACTCCAGTCGCCGCCCATAACTTCCCTCTTATCGTCACTCATCTCTCAACTCTCAAATTTCTTCACTCATAACTGGTAACAGTAAGTGGTATCGTAGAATCATTCTAGACTCGTCACTCGTAACTGGTAATTTAGTCAAATCATCTCCAAACTCTCATCTCTCAACTCCCGTATCAGTTACGACTTACTAGATTGTATCTCAACCCTCATCGTCCTTTGTTGCTTCTATCTTCTAGATGACTGCTTAATGCTAACTGCTGAGTGATCGCAAGTCGAATAGTCTTAGGCGCATCCCAAAACTGTTCAGTGCACTGCTCGCAACTCGAAAGTCGAAGGTTAGTACTCAATGCTCACTGATATGTTCTTATATCTCGTATTAACTCTTCAGTCTTAACTTCATCTAGAAATCTTGATATATGTTATATTCAATTTCGAATACGAAATGCATGAGTTAGGGACTGATCATGGAAGTATTTATGATCGTCTACTATGGAATTTCATTTCTGTCTTTTCTGTTTAAATGTCTTTTAGTTATAGACTAAGTGAGTCGGTTAGATAGTTAGTTAAAATACACAAGAAGTTTTTTGAATTAGGAATTGGGATGTGTTCGTACATGTATGACTTATGAATTATATTATTGTAAATTGGAATACTCTGTTGTTTCTTTAATCATTGAATGCAACTATACAACCATGTGATAATTTATGTGATTTGTCAACTGTAATGTACAGTGTCCTTTTGAATATTACTTGTTGTTCTTCTTGTTTGTTTCACTTTTTTATAGATGACAGAAACTGGAACTAAGGGAAGTGAAAGTGGAACTTCAAATGAGAGCATTCCTTACACCTCACCTCCAAGTGAGGTTAAAGTTGATGTTGATACTTCAAAGAAAAGAAAAACCATGGAACCTAGAGCTAATTGTTGAAAGCATTTTGACAAGTTCACCGATGAAAATGGAGCTAGTAAAGCCAAATGACAGTATTGTACAAAACCTTATGCAACTTCTACATCATCTAATGATACGTCATCAATGAATAATCATATGAGAACATGTCCTAAATTTCCTCGTGACACCGCAGATAAAGGTCAAAATCTAATTAATTTTCTACCATCTTCAATGGGAGCAAAGGAAAGGGTCATTAGCACTTGGAAATTTGACCAAGACAAAAGTAGAATTTTTTTAGCCAAAATGATAATTGTTGACGAGCTACCGTTTATTTTGTTGAGAAAGAGGGTTTTAAAAACTTCATGAGAGTTATAGTGCCACAATTTCATATTCCTTCTCGTCGAACTGTGACGAGAGATTGCTATGAAGTATTCCTAGAAGAATGAAAACTTTTGAAGATGGTTTTCAAAGAAGCACGTACAAGAGTTTTTATTACGACAGATACTTGGACCTCTATAAAAAAAAATAAACTACATGTGTTTGACAGCCCACTTTATAGATAGAAATTAGATTTTGCATAAAAGAATAATAAATTTTTGTCCTATTTCTAGTTATAAGGGCGTGGATATGGAGGCTTGCATTACTAATTGTTTTCTTGAATAGGGTTTGTATAATTGTTTACTATTACAGTTGATAATGCTAGTTCTAATGATGTTACTATGAAAGAAATGTCTAAAAATTGAGAAATTGGGGAACTAACATTATAGATGGTGACCATCTTCATGTGAGGTGTATGGCACATATCCTTAATCTTATTGTGCAATATAAGTTGAAGGAAATTAATAAGTCTGTCAATCTAGTGAGACAAGCCTTGAAATACGTTAAACAATCTCCCGCAAGACTTAGAAAGTTTAAAGAATGTTCTGAATCTGAATTGATAACTTGAAAGAAAGAATTATATTTAGATGTTCCTACTAGGTGGAACTCTACATATTCAATGCTTGATATAGAACAACATTTTGAGCTTGCATTTGAAAGATATAGTTTTTATGATATTGGATACTTGAATCATCTTCGTACCTTTGGTTCTGATTCTTCTGAAAACAAAGATGGAACTAGTGTTGAAGATGAAACTAGTGTTGAATATGGAATTATTGCAAATATTCTTCCAAGTGTTGACTGGAAAAATGTGAGGTCAGTGGTGAAATTTCTTGAAACTTTTTATGTACTTACTTTGAAGGTCTCTAGTTCTAATTATGTCAATAGCAATACATACTTTGTTGAAATTGCTGAACTTAATCTTATTTTGAAAGAGATGATGACAAATGAAGATCGTAATTTGAAAGAAATGGTAGAAAGTATGAATGAGAAGTTCAAAAAGTATTGGTGTGAACCACATAAAATGAACAAGATGATCTTTATTCCATTTGTATTGGATCCCCGTAACAAGCTTGATTGTGTTTCATTTGCAATTGTGGATATGTTTGGAGAAGAAGTTGGGGAAAAGCTATGTTCAGAAGTGAAAAAAATACATGAACAAACTATTTGTTTATTATGTTAAGAAATCCCCATCATCTGACAATTCATCAAGTATAGCTAGTGTGAGTGGTTGTGGCAACTTTGTAAATATAGGAAGAATGAGAACGAAACAACAATTTGAGAAGCATAAAGAAGTTAGTGGAAGTTCAGGTAGTAAATCAGAATTGGATACATATCTTGCTGAAGATATTGAGCCGGATAGTAATGACTTTGATATATTAATGTGGTGGAAAGTTAATGAGCCGAGATTTCCTATTCTTGCAGAGATGGTTTGTGATGTGTTAGTCATTCCCATTTCAAGTGTAGCATCAGAATGTTCATGCAGCACAGGAGGTCGTGTTCTTGATCCCTTTAAGAGTTCATTAACTCCTAAAATTGTGCAATCTCTAATTTGTGTTCATGATTGGCTTAGAAGTGAGACTTTTCAAATCAATATTGAGGAAGATTTAGAGTCTCTTGAACAACTTGAACTTGGTAAGAATTTGATATTTGTATTAATTATATTGAAAATAATTTTGTTGCTTGTGTTTCTAAACAACTTACAAATTCTTTCATATTTTTTTAGATTTTTCTAGTAGTGGGACTGAATCTAGTATAATTGATATATAATTGCAGCTTGTATGGTCAACTACCAACTAGTGATGTGTGGTAAAGAGTAAGTAAAGAACATATTTACATAACTTGCTTCATAGTTTTATATCATTTATTATGAAATGTAGATCATATGTCTACAGAGTTCTATTTTCTAGCACGCCCATCAATGTTTTGTTAATTTCTTGGTGTAGGTACTTGGGAGCTACTGCAATGGAGGTTGCAACAATGATTTGTTGGTTTTCTAAATCTTTTTGTTGCTGCAAATTGCAATGAGCCAGATAATGATGACTTTAGTTTGTAACTAACTCTATTTTAGTGATGGGCACAAGTTTGTTGAACTTTCTAGTGTTGCTGTCTTGACTTTTGATAGTCTTTTTATTCTTATCCTTGACTAGTTGTTAATGTTGTTTCCTTCTGGCTAGGTCTAGATGTTCATGCGTCTATGCTCAATACATTTATGTATTACTTAGATGCACCAATGTTCTTATCTGTAAGCATGAACATGTGAGATTGAGAGTATGTTAATGTTGGTGCTAAAGGCAGCTGTATGTAATTTGTCACTTTATGTTTCATAGTGGAACAATTTGTGCTCCAAATTAGCACATACAGTGAGATAGTGGAACACTTTGTGCTCCAAATTAACACAGACAGTGAGACAGTGCAACAATTTGTGCTCCAAGTATTGTATTGTGGTGCTGTGTACAAAACAAGTACTAAAGCCTACATGTCTGAAATAAATTTGTTAGACAACAAGTACTAAAGTCCATATGTTAATTAAATTTGGTTAAAATGAAATCAAACTAAATAAAAATTATAATAACCAAGCCAAACCGAATTTATTTCAGTTTGGTTTGGTTTCACATTTGGCCAAACCGAAAACTGAAAAACCGAACCAATATTTACTAACCAAACCAACCGAACTCCCAGCCCTAGGTGAACTTCCATATAATTTTTCCAACTTCATCAATTCGTTAAATTTACACAACTAGGATAAATTTTAATTGACACATTACAAGTTAAATGAATTTCCAACAATTTTCATCTAATATCAAACAACTACGAACACTTTAACTTCTTTCGCTCTTTTGTGTCTTTTCGTATTTAATTAGTTACGTGAATTAAAAAGTTGGAGGAATTCAAGAATATTGTCGGAACACAAAAGGTCACCTGAAATAAGAGTACATAACTGATTCCTAGAGCTAAGATTATAAGAAACCATACACAAGTATAAAATGAGTGCACATTATCATTTGTGTCGAACTAACGTATTTTAGTTGTGGCTCTTCAGAAGAGCACCAGGGTGACAACAAACTTAAATATAATGTGTTATAACTAATCATTTTACTACAGGATTAGTTTTTAAAAAAGTATAACCAGTGCAAATAAAATAGACAAGTTCAATCCTTTACTATAACCCTTGGATTAAATCCCCAGCTACAAATTATATCCTGAAATCGTCTTAATGTAAATTATTTATTTAATAACTAGATGAATATCTCAAGAGAACAACAACATTTGATCAAACATCCAAATAGAGTATCTAAACTAATTTCAGTACAAACAAACATAGCAGAAACTAAACAAGGGGAGGACCATACGTATTTTCAACCACTATAATCCATTTAGTTGGACCAAAATCTATACCAACAGGCTCTTCCACCAAACACTCACCTTACTAGACAAATTTTTAACATATATTAAAATCTTAAAACCAACAAAGTATAAAAATAATTAATGAAAATAATGAAACCTGAAATACTATAACAAACTATGTCTACTGAATCATTTTCAAAAGTAATTGCAGCTAAAAGATTAATTTAGCAACTCATAAAATTTGGTGATGTTTCAATATGCTAAAGGATACTGACTAGCGTGATCAGAAAATAGAGTAACTGACCTGTTCTTTTTTACTCTTGACTAACAGAACTTGACAATCTTCTATTTTGTAGATTTTAAGTAATCTCGCTCATAATCGCAAAACCCAACTGGTTATTCATAAATTTAGAAATACATATCAGAAGAGAAACACTTTTTTCTCATAATTTCTTTGCTCACATGACCTAAGTAGTTAACGAGCTAGAGATACTTTAATTTTCATCACCACTGCCTCCAAGCCCCTACACAAACCAAACCCTAGCCACCATCCACATGTCAAACCAACAACTCCAACTTTTAGCCCACAAACAAAAATGCCGACCATCCTTGTGAAAAATAGTATTGAAGACTGGAATTATAAACAGAAAATCAATTTTGTGTTCTAAAATTGAAAACAAAAGGCAGAGAATCAACAAACCTGTTTCCATAGAGAAACTTTTCAATCAAGTTTGTAAATCGTCGATTACTTCATACGGATATGATGTGTGATGCAGCCAAGAGAATTTTTGAAGAGGTCAATGGTTGGAATTTCAACACGATGGAAATCTAGGCTTTTATTTTTTGGGTTAAATAAAAAGAGAGGGAGGGAGTGTAATTAATACATCAATAATGCTGAGCTTGGATTACTAGAGATGGGACTTTTAGCTTTTTCACAACCAGATTTCTACCCTTCCCTAACTCACAAAAATAAAAACGAAAATTGAGGACCACAAAAAATTCTCGTCCGTAGAAGTACATTTTTAGGGACCAGATTCAACCCGATCACCAAATGTTCGTCTTTAATAAGCAGATTTCTTGTAGTGCTTCTTATCTATCTATACATGTTGTGATCATGGCCTTGTGTGAAATAGATGTAAAGTAAATTGATATTATGATGTTCATGAGTACGAAGGTTATGTATGTACTCCTCAATGTTAGTATCTTGACTTAGGTGTATTTATAATATGAAGTATAGTGTGAATAAGGATTTTAGGATAAGGTATGTTCTACATGCTTGATTGTGATAAGTACTATTGTAGAATGACCCCTACCTATATGACCCTATTTGAATGTGTGATCTTATAATGTTAGGAGTTGTATATTCAAATGTTTAATGTGTTCTTCTCTCCTATGATGAAATGTGTGTGTGTGGTCTATAATGCCTAAATGCTCTATATGTAAGTTGTTCATGACTTGGGGGATATTGTATTGTGTCGTGATCCTTTGAAGGATGTTTTCTCAATAAAAATGTTGTTGCTATTATGTGATTAGGAGGACCAATATGTCCACATACACATTCCATGCATAACTACCAGTATGATATATTTATGGTGTGATTTGGAAGGATAATTCTCATGTGCACCTTTATATCTTATTATGCATGAAAAATATATGACTAATGAAGTATGAACATGTGTTTTCTAAAGGTTTTTGTGTGAAAGGGTTTGTCACATATGTATACACACACATGAATGTATGAATGAAGGATGTTAATTATAATCTAGTGAATGAGAGTATGTTGAAAGTTTTCCTCAATATTACTCTAATCTAGACTATATTATGGTTATGTGAAAGGCGATTCTCACACGATGTTGGTTTTGATGAAAGGAAATTATCATCATTTTAATGTATGAGCTATGTACATGTTATACAAGGGGTTAATTCCATAAGGCCTATCTTCTGAACTAATGTTAAACAAAGACTTAAAGGCTCTTTAAAAAGGGAATTTAGCTTATCACCTAGTGAACTTGACATTGAGAGGTGTTCCTTCACAAAGGAAGGGAGGTTCACACTATGTTCTCTAATGAGGTGGAAAGAATAATGTGAATTAGCATAAAGAGGGTTTTTAGTAACAACTTGCTAGTTCCTCAGCTATGTGCCCCAATAGGAACCTTACCTAGTAGATCCACGTAGATGTTATTATTATGCATATACCCCACCTTGGCAAGTAGGGCACCCTTCTTTTGGTGTGAGGGGTTTAAACCGGATTCCATATTTAGATCACATGGTCTATGTTGGTTATGAATATTTTTTCTTAATGTAAAATGAAAAAATGGAAGTAAGAAGATAAACACTAACTAGGACTACCTAAGAGATGTTACGTAGTGAAGCTAAGGGAATGGGACTTTACCTATACATTGCACAAGCAGGTCTTAAAGGGAATTCTAGGGTGAGTTCTTTATGCATATGTATATATGTATGTTATGCATGACATTATGGTGTTAACATACTTTTTATAACTAATATGCATGATGTTGGTCTCATTTTCTATACATCATGAAGGTCTTACTTAATATGCATGTTGTTGGCTATACTTGTCATATTGATGTATGAGGTAAAGGGCAAAGCTTATGATCTCCTTGATTGGTTTACTTGGTATGTGTTAGGTTATGGGGCTTCACATATACATTGCACTAGTATACTTAGATTGGGGTTATGAGTAAGTTCTTGTGAGGTAATAAATCAATGAGTTCTTATATGAAGTCTATGATGTACATGGGTATTATATCTAAGGTTAAATGCATGTGTTGTGACTTATTGAATGTGATGTGCCTAGTATAGGGTGACATCATTGGTACATGTGGTGTGAATAGTATTATGGGATTGTACTTGCAAATTGCACTAGTGTGACTTGGGGTTGTCTTACGTGATGGTTCTTATATCAAGGTTGTGTTTCATGATATGATATGTGCTTATGAATGTTTGTGCTTGAATTGATGAAGGTTATATGAATGTTTACCCTTGGTGACCTTATGGTGATACTTTGGTATGGATGGTGGAATGGGACAGTATTCATGCATGGCAATAAGTATTGCTTAAGGGTTTCTTTAGGTATCATTGTCAAAAATAATATATGTAAACTTTATTGTGCTTATTGTATCAAATATTCATCAAGTTTCTCTCAAAGACATGATGCATGGATTCTAACTAAATTTCCTCTTTAAAAGCATGTTTTTGGACGGTTATCGTTCTTAGTGAATTCTTGTACTAATACCATTCTTCTTCATCTTTTTATACTAAGTGTAGGTGGTCAAGGCTAAATGATCTTTCCTAGAATGAAGAGCTTGGATTACTATTCCAAAGTTCAACTCTATCATTAATGATTCAAGGAACATCATGTCAAGAGTTTGAATTAAGTCATGAATAGTATATAAAAATTCTTTTGTATTGTTAAGGGTCGTGTCCCTATTCTATTAAAGTCGTGTCTAACTTGGCAAGACAAGACTTAGTGTCCTAACTATGTACTAATGGTTTTTAAATAAAGTGACTTTTTAGTCTTGTATTATGGTATGAAAAAGTTTTAAATTTTCTGCTAATTTTATGACAATGTGATGAATGAATGCTAAGGGCTCGTATAAGACCTTTAAGAGGTCAAGTACGTTGTGTTACTTGTAAGGGGTATTCTTTGGACGTAACAAAGGGAATGTGGTGGCTGATACACACAAATTACACCTCCCTAAAAAAGTATAAGAAGTTGTAATCAAGCAAAGAACCCAACTAGTAGGTTGTGGTCGATACCACGAGGAAAATGGTTTAGACTTACCTTCAATTCACAATCACGTCTATTTAGTAAAGGTCTTTCTGAAAGCAAGTAATTAAAGGGATGGGGGTTTTATGAAACAAGTTTCTTACACATTTCTAAGTTAACAAGTGAACAAAAGTAAAATATTGAGTTTTTATCAAGTTGTGACACTATCTAGGGTACATGCGTTCCCATAGGTTCAAAACATTGTATTCCTAGCAATAACTTCCCTAGTGTTTTGCATGTAAAGTGGTAAGTTATTTATCCCTAAATCCTTGGTCCGACATCTAGATAATTTCACCGTGTACCTTGGTCCGGCTACGTGTGTATACTTTACTAAACCTTGCCTTTACCTCATATTAGACATCATAATCGATGTATGGCTTAGTTATTACTTCACACCAATCGACACTAGCCTATTAGAGAGTATATGTTAGGCGGGCAGACAACTCCACCTTATTTTTGTGCAAGAATTTATCCCAACCTAATGGCAGTCAAGTCCTACTGAACCCAGCCCCTTTCGCAGCATATTCTGCCCAACGTTTTAGAACATTTTTCTTTTTCATACCTTATATTATTTTTCAGACTTTTAGTAAGGAAATTACAACATAAATAAATAGGAAAACCCAACCTTTATATTTATAATCAAAACAATACAAAGGATAACTCGTTGGAATAAAAATTCTGTCCAACTTTGACTTCGACTTTAACATAAGGCACAATCACAAGTCAATTGTTGCCTTAGACACTTCTTAAAGACCTCACGTTTTATTCTAAGTGTGTTGGGAAAATTCTAGACTTAATCTTACCTCTTTCACCTTGGAATAACAAGTCTATCCTCTATTCTAAAATAAAAACGTGCAACACACAAGGTTGTTTATTTACAGAACATGTGGCAGCTTTGTGTTTACATTGCATAGTGTTGTGACACATGTCTAACACTTGTCACATGCTTATCCCAGTAATTAAACATCAATTGACATCCACAACTGATAAGGCATTTCAAATTTCGAATTCAAAAGCTATTACAAGATAGAACGAATCTTGACACAAGCGGTTACTAAAAGGTAACTGCCGCATGTGTTTGGCATGTGATTTGGCTAATTGGATGTTGTTTCTTTGCTGCATTTTCCTTCAATATTTTGACTTTAATACAATTTTTAACCATTGTATAGTCATTACCTCATCAATGTCCACCCGAATCCATCTTCACATTTTCCATTCATGTGCACAATGACGCCCTGCTGGTGCCTTGCTTTGACCATGCTAACTTTTAATCCACTCGTGTCATTTCTGGTTTTCTTGCTGCGTTCCATTCATATTTGACTATTCTTTAATTTAGCTCAGCTCGATTTTCCCGCATTTGACCAGGCCATGTGTTTTTCGCATGTAAACTTTGCCCACAACCGATGTCGGCTAGCGCCCAAGTCATGTCATGGGTTGTTTTCTTGCCAACGGCCATGTCATGTCTAGAAACTCTCCTACCAATATTATTTGAACACATTTGACCATGCCAACATTCTTTTCACACAACGCATGATTGATTCAACCCATATTTTTGCCTTTGACAAAGTCATTCATGCCAACCCTTTGCCAGGCCCATGCCTATGTCGAGTCACTTGATCAGGACCCTTACAAACATCCCTTACTTAATTAAACTCGAAGTACTCATCGAGGACATACCTCATCTGATCCTATTTGAATTTCGGACAAGAATCATATGTTTCTCATCATCTTCATCTTCAACCAATGCCAAAGAATTCAATTTATGTTCCTACCTTATTTTTCTTTTCTATTTCCGATTCGTCAACTTATAGAGTATTCACTTTCACTTGCACAGGACAATCCCTTTTCAAATGTGGACCACCACAAATAAAGCATCCTCCAAACTTTCTGTTCTGTTTTGGATAAGAAGACTCCCCTTGTCTAGTTTTCCCCCCTTCATCTTCCTTTTCAGAAGCTTGTCCCTTCCCATTTTTCTTCCACTTCTTCCCCTTTTATTTCAGTTTGAAGTGCGAAGAATCTCTTGGGTCGTCACCCTCATCGAAGTCAGCCAACTTTTCTGCTGCCACTATAGCAGAATTTAGAGTTTGATCATTCGGTCTCCTTAACTCTCTTTGTGCCCATCCTTTCAACCCGCTTATGAAATAATGCAACTTGTCTTCCTCAACCATGTTGCCTATGTTCAACATCAAGGATGAAAATTCCTTGATATAAGCCCTTACAGTACTGCTTTGTTTTAAACGACACGTCCCACCTCTTGCCAACCAAGACGAATTGCTTCGAAGGAATTGAGTTTTCAATTCTTTATTTAACATTTCCCATATTTCAATCTGTGGTAGATTCGAACCTTCTACTTCATCAACCCTTGTTCTCCACCAAACCTTGCCATAATTACTTAAATACATTGTTTTGATTGACCCCTTTTCAACATCTTGAACCTTTGCTGCCTTAAAGTAGTTTTCAACATCCCAAATAAAGTTCTCCAATTCCTTGGTACTACTCACACCATTGTAAGACTGAGGTTCTGGAACATTCATTCTAATGGAGCCAATAGTTCCGTGCAAAGCCTGACGTAGACAAACAACTTCACCATGCAAGTGTTCCTTCTCCCTGCGAACGAGTTCCATTTCATGTTGCGCAGTGTCGTGTTTGGATGCATATTCTGCCTCAAACATCAACACTTTTTCGTTCAAGACCTCTTATGTGAAGGTTAATTCTGCCTTCACTCTTTTAATTTGAGTGACCAGATTAAGCAAGTCCTCCCCATTGTTTGTTCCACCCATTAGTGCTTCAAATCATGTCACCCTCTTCCGAAGTTCACCGTGTCCCCCAGCCATCAAATAATGTAACCTGGCTGTGATACCGAATTATGAGGCGGGAAGAATTTAGCCCAACCTAATGGCAGTCCAGTCCTACTCAACTCAGCCCATTTCGCAGCCTATTATGCCTAACGTTTTAGAACGTTTTCCTTTTTTCCTTCCGTATATTATTTTTTCAGACTTTCAGTTAGGAAATAAACACATAAACATACAATAAAATCCAACCTTTATATTTATAATCAAAACAATATAAAGGACTCACTCGTTGGAAGAACAATTCTATCCAACTTCGACTTCGACTTAAGGCACAATCACAAGTCAATTGCTGCCTTAAACACTTTTTAAAACCCTCACGTTTTATTCTAAGTGTCTTGGTGATATTCAAGACTTAATCTTCCCTCTTTCACCTTACGATAACAATTCTATCCTCTCTTCTAAAACAAAAACGTCCAACACACAAGGCTGACCATTTATAGAACATGTGGCAGCCTTGTGTTTACATATCATAGTGCTGAGACACATGTCTAACACATGTCAAATTCTTATCCCTTAAAGTAAACTTCATTTGACAGATCCATCTTATAAAGCATTTAAAATTTCGAATTCAAAGGCTATTACAAGATACAACGAATGTGGACACAAGTGATTACAAAAAGGCAACCGCCGGATGTCTTTGGCATGTGACATGGATGACTGGATGTCGTTTCTCTGCTGCATTTTCCCTCAATATATTGACTCTAGTACAATGTTTCACCATTGTATAGTCATTGCCTCATAAAATTCCACCCGAATCCATCCACATATTTTCCATGTCTGCGCACCACCCACGCCCTGCCGCTGCCTTGCTTTGACCATGCTAACTTTTAATTTACTCATGTCATATGTTTTTTTCTTGCTTCGTTTCATTGATATTATACTATGCTTTAATTGAGCTCAGATCGATATTCCCGCATTTGACTAGGACATGTGTTTTTCGCATGTAAACTTTTGACCACAACCGATGTCGGCCAGCCCCCAAGTCATGTCATGGGTTGTTGCCTTGCCAACGCCCATGTCTTATCTTGACGCTTTCCTACCAAATAAATTTGAACAAATTTTACCATGCCAACACTCTTCTCACACAACTCATGATTCATTCCACCCACATTTTGGCCTTTCACAAAGTCATTCATGCCAACCCTTTGGCACGCCCATGCCTATGTCGAGTCACTTGGTCAGTACCATTACAAACTTCCCCAACCTAATGAAACTCGATGTCCTCTTCGATGACATCCCTCATCTGATCCTATTTGGATTTTGGACCAGAATCATATCCTGCCCATCATCTTCATCTTCAACCAACGCCAAAGAATTCACATTTGACGTTCCTGCCTCATTGTTCTTTTCCCTTTCGAATTTGGTAGCAAGTAGAGCATTCACTTTCACTGGCACTGGATATTCCTTTTTCAAATGTGGACTACCAAAAGTAAAGCATCCTCCAAACTTTCCCTTCTGTTTTGGAAAGAAGACTACCCTTGTCTAGATTTCCCCCCTTCATCTTCCTTTTCGGCAGCTTGGCCCTTCCCATTTTTCTTCCACTACTTTCCTTTTTCTTCCTGTTTGAAGTGCAAAGAATCCCTTGGCTCTTCACCCTAATCAAAGTGAGAGAACTTGTTTGCTGCCACTATGGTAGAATTTTGATTTTGAACATTCTGTCACATTAATTCTCTTTGTACCCATCCTTTCAACTCGCTTATGAAATAGTTCAACTTGTCTTCCTAAACCATGTTGCCTATGTTCAACATCATGGACGAAAATTCCTTGATATAATCACTTATTGTGCTGCTTTGTTTCAAACGTCGCAGCCTATCTCTTGCAACCCACAACGAATTTCTTGGAAGAAATTGAGTTTTCAATTCTTTATTTAACATTTCCCATATTTCAATCTGTGGTAGATTCGAACCTTCTACTTCAGCAACCCTTGTTCTCCACCAAACCTTGGCATCAACACTTAAATATATTGTTGTGACTGACACCTTTTCAACATATTGATCTTTCGCTGCCTAGAAGTAGTTTTCGATATCCCAAAGAAAGTTATCCAATTCCTTGGCACTCCTCACACCATTGTAAGACTTAGGTTCTGGAACCTTCATTCTTATGGGGCCAATTGTTCCTTGCAATGCCCAACATAGAAGAAGAACTTCACCACACAAGTCTTCCTTCTCCCTACGAACGAGTTCCATTTCATTTTGCGCAATGTCGTGTTTGGATGCATATTCTGCCTCAAAAATCAACACTTTTCGTTCAAGACCTCTTTGGTCAAGGTTAAATCTACCTTCACTCTTTTAATTTGAGTTACCAGATCATCTAAGTCCTCCCCATCGTTTGTTCCACCAGTTAGTGCTTACAATCGTGTCACCCTCTCCCTTACTTCAACGTTTCCCCCAGCCATTGAACAATCTAACCTAGTTGTGATACAAAATTGTCAGGTGGGCATACTACTCCACCTTAATTTTTTACAAGAATTTAGCCCAACCTGATGGCAGTCAAATCCTACTCAACTCAGCCCCTTTCGCAGCCTATTCAGCCTAACGTTTAAGAACGTTTTTCCTTTTTCCTTCCTTAGATTATTTTTCAGACTTTCAGTAAGGAAATCAACACATAAACATATGATCAAACCCAACCTTTATATTTATAATCAAAACAATACAAAGGAGTTACTCGTTGGAACAACAATTCTGTCCTACATTGACTTTGACTTCGACTTAACGCACAATCACAAGTCAATTGCTGCCTTAGACACTTCTTAAAACCCTCACATTTTATTCTAAGTGTCTTGATGAAATTCCAGACTTAATCTTCCCTCTTTTACCTTAGGATAACAAGTCTATCCTCTCTTCTAAAACAAAAATGTCCAACACACAAGACTGTCCATTTATAAAACATGTGGCATCCTTGTATTTACATTGCATAGTGTTGACACATGTCTAACACCAGTCAAATGCTTAGCTCACTAAATTAAACTCCAGTTTACATCCCTAAATGATAAGGCATTTCAAATATCAAATTCAAAATATATTACAAGATACAATGAATCTGGACACAAGTGGTTACAAAAAGGTAACCGCCGCATATGTTTGGCATGTGAATTGGCTAACTGTATCTCGTTTCTTTGTTGCATTTTCCTTCTATATTTCTGAATCTAATACAATGTTTAACCATTTCATAGTCATTGCCTCATCAAAGTCCACCCGAATCCATCCGCACATTTTCCATGCGTGCGCACCACCGACGCCTTTCCGCTGCCTTGTTTTGACCATGCTAACTTTTAATCCACTCGTGCCATTTCTTATTTTTATGTTGTGTTTCATTAATATTTGACTATGATTTAATTTATATCAGCTCGATTTTCCTGTATTTGAGCATACCATGAGTGTTTCGTATGCAAACTTTGCCCACAACCGATGTCAGCCAGTGCCCAAGTCATGCCATGGGTAGTTACCTTGCCAACGCACATGGCAGGTCTTGACACTATCCTACCAACATAATTTGAACCCATTTTACCATGCGAACACTCTACTCACACAACACATAGTTGATTGCACCCACATTTTGGCCTTTGACAAAGTCATTCAAGCAAACCCTTTGCCACGCCCATGCCTATGTTGAGTCACTTGGTCAGGACCCTTAAATTATCCCACTAAATCTATGTTGATAATTCTTTTCTTATTAACTACCTCCTTGGACCGGCAAGTAGCAACAAGGTGATTTCTAATGCGTGCACTAATTAAAAAGACTTCTAGGCCAAAGAATTATAAATACATGCAAGAACCTATTTGAGAATTGCTTATTAGCTAGGTTTACTTTGTTTATTACCCATAGTTCCCACAACCCTAGTTGTGGATTTAATTACCAATGAAAACAATATCACAATTCATAGTTTTTAATGCAGAATTCAAGAAATTACTTAACAATACGAAAAAGCCTAGAAATTCAAGTTGAAATTGCGATAAAATTCTTCAACACGAATCTGGAAATTAATTAATTGCTTAAAGGTTGAAACCAATAATAGAATAAAACTAAGAGTATCTAACCCCAAAAACGAGGTTTTAATATCCTATTTATAGAAACACTGTCTTAAAGAAAAAGGAATTAAACTAAAAAAAGTTTGTCCAAAAAAAAGAAATTGTTCGACGACCGCAATGACGGACCATCGGTTTGAATGACGGTCCATATACTACCTCCGTCAGTCCAGGCTTAGAATTATTTTTCTTCCGCGCCTTGGCATTTTCTCAGAATTAAACGACGGACCTTCTGTACGGTCCGTCGATGCTCTTTCGTCATTCCATACTTAGAATCTTGAGAAATCAGGTAGTGGAGCCTTCTCTGAACCAATCGACAATTCAGTAGCACGGTCCGTCGATCAATCACCGAACCATCGCTTGAGCTCGTGGTTCCATACATGGTTATATTTCCATGATACTCTCTCTTAGCCTGAACAACTCATCGATGTTCACCACCTACTAACCGTAGTTTGAACGATCGGTCGTCGATGGTTTTGTAGGTTATCTTCTTCATTTTTTTTAGCTGCCTTGTGCATTTTCAATTTGGACATCTTTCCGGCAAAACAAACATAGAAACATGTTAAAACTACTACAAAAAGGCTCTAGACACACACAACTTTAAAACAAAATGCATCGAAAGCACCGTGAAACCACGATGCATCCACACCCTCAACTTAAATTCGTTGTTTGTCCTCAAGCGACGCTCTATAACTCAAAACAACATGACTAGCAATCCAGACTCTTTCTTTGATTTAGTACAGGCTTACCCACTATGGTTCGACAAGCTAACTCATGTGGATCACATCATGACACAAACTCGCCATGCACAAACACCTCTACTATTTTGCCTTTGACCAAGGTACCAACTTTTTGACACCGCAACTAGTGCCCTCACATAAATAAATCCTCATTTCACACAGTGAATATAAATTTAGGAACAAGAATCTTTGTTCAACATTCACTCTCAAGAATGAGTTCAAATACAGTTTGTACTCGTTGCCATAGGCTTGACCTTATTTTCACTACTTAGGTTCACCATACTGGTCTCTAGGATCACGGTAGGAATTTCTTGACTTGTAAAGTAGGCTCAGGGTCAGGTATCATACATTTGGGTGAATTTTTAGTGACTTTTTTCCTCCTTGACATTAACGCTAAGCTTTCTACCTCTTTTGATTGCCCTGTACACCCTACTTTTCTTCTCTTTTCATCTTTGCCTTGCTCTTTTTTTTGGATATGACTCTTACTTCTTTTTCAACTTTTTTTCTACAAAATCTTTCCTTTATTTTCGTTTACTTTTCTTTCCCTTTTCATTCAATTTATAATTTCACCGAGTCACATGTTTTGCACACTTTCCCTTTTCTTTTCTTTTTTTAACATCCAACTCTTTTCATACCCATTTGTGGGTCCTCACTCATAATAGCTACCCTCAACTCACGGCTTATCCACGAGTTGAGGTGCACAGTACCCAAAGTCGGGTCAGGGCCAGAACAAGGTTATTTACTGCATTAGCCACCCTCAACATAGGCTAAAAGCCTAGGTTGATGTGCACATGTCCAAGGAGGGACTAGGGCCAAAACATTAGACCTTGGGAAGGTGAGTTAGAAGAATTTTTTTCATCTATTACGGGCTCAAAAAATTTGGATCAAAAGGGTCAATTCCTTCATTTGGTCAACTTCTTTTAGGCTAGATGTTGGCTAACTTGAACAATGACCTATGATCCTTTCCTTGATTCTAACACAGATTCACTTGGATGGACTAACAATTCAAGTTCTACCTAGGTACCAATTGTTGAACACTCAAATCTCCTCACCCTCTCTTGGTACTTCATTGCACTATCAAATTGTCAGATTTCCCTATTTAGGTGTTAGTTGAGGGTCATGAAGTGGGTAACTATCTATGTCTAAGTGGGTGCCTATCTATGTCATGCTTAGAGCCAACACATTCAACTCAGTTTCACCTATTCATGCAAGCACTATCTAGTAAGGGATATAATTATTTTTTTTGCCATCATGCTTCATTCTTTTGATGCTTTTATACTTTGTAAAAATAATGACATGACGGTTCAATAAAAAATTAATCTGTCTCTTAGGGAAAAAGAAGACAGGCAAGAAAACTCCAAGAGAGGATTGTGAGTTGGGCCACTGAGACTTCACCCTAACACTCACTTTCCATTTGCCCCATACCCCAAAAAAGAGCATGACATTGTCCACAATGCATAAAAATCATAAGTACAGGGTGGTAGGAGAAGAAAACCTGAGGCGCATAGCGCCGATGATCTATCAACATGCAACTCTGCAACATTAATGGTGCTCCTCTCACCAGAACACCCCAGATCTACACTTGGGTCACGTTCAGTGATGCCCACATATATCTCTGCACAATCTGTGGTGCTCCTCTCATAGGTCACTAGTATGGAACTAGATGCCCCACCAACCATCTCTCGTGTCGTAATCTAACAAGCCTCCTCATCCACCAAAGATGCCCTCCTACCCAATTTTAACTTTGTCCGCTCTCTCTTTTTTGCACGACCCTCATCACCGGCCTCAGTAGTGCGGATGGAGCAGTGCTTATTGGCACGACCACATGGCTTAGGCTTAGGCTAAGTAGGGAATTTGAATAAGGTGTCTAACACTGTGTCTTCTGCTAGCTCATGGGTGCACTCTCCGGATCAGTCCCCCTAATCTCCAAAATGGCATGAATATCAATGCGCAAACTAGCCACCGCAGCCTACAGAATGGTGAGGTCTATGGTAGGGTTGGTCGTGCTAACACCCAAAGCTCAAAGACATCTAGGCGTTGGTGAACCGCCCGAATATTCTTCTTTGTCTACTGGGCCACCCTCTTCTCTATTTGGTCCTCAGCCTCGGCGATGGATTTTTACATCCAAGATTGCATAGAGTGGAGAATGGTGGCCATTGGGGCCTCTAACTTTTGGACTCGCGCTAGGGGGACCATTGTTGCAGAAGGGATATGGATCAGGATGAGCTGGGGACCTTGGGCTAACTCCACCGTATCTGCCAAGTTCTCGCTTAATAGGGGCATCTCAATCCGGGGACCTCTCCATGGTGCCTCTACGTTAGCTTCATCCTTAATGAGGCCTATATCAACAGTCCCAACAAGACTATCGAGTGTGTCACAGTGCCAAATTGGCACTCCAGCTTCCCTGCGCAATTGGAAAATAAGACAAGCAAAGGGGTAAATGGTAGAGCTCTTGAAATCCCTCTTATGGATCACCGTGATCAGTACCCTAGCATATTCTATGTTAAATCCCGCTACGATATGCTACCAACACCGCCTTTATCCCATTTAAGGACATTGTCATCATTTGTGGGAGATACGCAGTGTCGAGCCAGCAACCATAAGAACTTGGACACAAAGGTGAGGCTCGCATTCTTGATTAACCCTCGGGTATCTAACATCAAGTCATCCCTCTCACCATCTATTGATAGGAACTGCACAAGTCATTTCTTTACCGTCTCTCATTGCTATGCGGTCCTATTAATGCTCCACTCCTAACAGTCTCCCACCTGTAGTCGAATTTCGGAGTGGTTGGGGTCCATTTTGTGCCAGTAGTAGGGTCGTACAGGAACCCACAAATGGTGGCCTCAGAGATATCAACCCGGAAGCCCTAGAATAGTATAGATTTGTGTAGGTCCTATCTTGCTGGTTTCACCCGCCTATCTATAAAGCCTCTGAGAGTAGACACATAGGAAGTGTATACCTCTCTGACTATCTACTCGTTGTAGGATCCCCAACTCCGAGCCGTACACTTAAACATGTGCAGGTTGACAATACATGCACCTCGGGGACTAAGTGCGAACTCCACATGAGGACTCAGAGCTCCACCGTAACTAGTTGGGTCATTACCCCCTTTTCATTAAGCATTTTGGAATCCTTATATACCTGATATTGTCCATCGATGCACCAACGTTTAGGATCCTTTGCACCAGGTGTGAGGACGTTTGCTCGGGGTGCAGGGTCACACTCTGAGCTAGTAGTCTCATCAGATGAGGCTTAGTGGTCGTGGCCCTCCCACCGAGTGGCTCTTTGAGAAATCGAACCGTAGGCAGTGGCCGCATTTGACCCATAAGATGGGGTCAACCATGATGCGGAAACTGATTAAGAGTCTGATGCTCCTTGAGAACTACAAGTAGCCCAGGACGATGACAGGGCCACTTACTTGCTTTAGGGTTTAGGGTACCCCTAGTCACTTGTGCAATTGCAGTTGGGGTTGTGGCACCCGGAGGAAGTATGTTGGGACTTGCTCATTGTAGGAGTTGACAATCGTCCAACGAGATGGGGCCACTAACTTGGATTTTCCCCTTGAGTAGACGATATCCTTTTTGGTGGACATCAGTACCTGTAGAGCAGTTGCTAGTCTAAACTCAGCATTAATACACACTCAAAACACACGGGGTGAAGACAATTTGAAAAATAAATGACATATTTTTGTTCTGCAGATTCAGATCAACGGGCACTATCGATGGTTCGTCGAGCAAACGGCGGTCCGTCGATGGATTCCGTCGACTGACACTTCGAATTATTAAAGTTGGGGAAAAAATCAGACATCACAAATTGAAAAGATGAATGTGATGAACGATTCGTTGATTAACGACGGACCGTAGTCCACTCCCGTCGTCTAAAACTTAGATTTTTTTTAGAAGTGAGCAAAAATAGGATCTCTGATAGAAACGACGGACGTACAAAACGGTCCGTCGATCAATCGACAAACCGTAGTCCACTTTCGTTGTTTAAGATATAGACAGGTTAGGTAGATGTAGTCGACGGACCCCATCCACGGCCCATCGATCAATCGATGGTTCGTTATCGAGGTATCCTACTGTTGGCCTGAGACATATTTCAGGCCTTCTTTTCAAGGTCCAATTATTGGACAACTTTTTACACATTCAAGTTTAAACATGCAATTTAAACACCCAAAACATAAAATCTTCATTCCTAGGATTTCGTTTTAAACCAATATGTGTTTTAATTCATCCACAGTCACAAACCCTAAGTTTGAATTGCCAAAACTACATAGATACCCACATTTTATATAAACTATAAGGCGACATAACCACACTCTATCATTTTGAGGGACGTACTACAACAAGTTTTAGCATGCAATTTCAGTTAATTTAGTCGCTACAGTCAAGACCCACATCTGGATTTCTTTAAACAACTATGAACGAGAATTCAAAGTTTAAATAAAATCGAAATACCATTAGTTCGGAGTGGTGTGGTTGTGAGATGAACTTTCAAGAAGTAGCATACACGCCGGAACTCGATCACCCAACAAAGAACAATGGAGAGAAAATAGAATTTGGGTAAGAGAGAGTTTAGGGAATTTGAAGGATTCTGATTTGGGAGTGAAATGGAATATGGGAGGTTGATGTGTGGTGATAAAGGAAAGAAATAAAGGAAGAAAAAGGGTATTGGAAGGGAATATTAAAAGAATTTGAAGGTGGAAATGAATATGAACCGTTAAGTCCTTTAATATTACCGATTGGGTCGGGTCGGGTCGCTGGCATTTAGGACCGATGAAACCCCGTTGACTGTCTGTCGACTAAGACGGTCGATTACTTCTAGACATAGAAATTTAAGAGCAATACCTAGGATATACAGACACCATCGACGGGTCGTCGTTCCAAACCCTTTTTTGCAGATTTTTGTTTTGGTCCCTGCATATGTACCACCCATTAGGCCATTCTTTTTTTGTTTTTCTAGACACTTTTAAGACATGTACCCAACACTAATCTCTAGCAAACACTAGTACACAAGCTAGAATGAAATAAGACTCAAAACAAAATGACACAAAAAGACGACTATTGCTAAATAGAAAACGAAACTTATCGTTGTCTACAGGATACACCTTTGGTTGCCTCCCAAGAAGTGCTAAATTTAACATGGCTGCACGAAGAAAGTTTCTTGATTACTCAAACGTCATAAAGATGATAGCCTCAACCACTTCATGGACACTCTCCGCATGCCCCACGTAGATCTTTATCCTTTGCCCGTTGACTGTGAACTTTGTGCCATCCTTATTCTCAAACTCAACCGCTCCATGTGGAAACACTTTAGTGATAAGCAATGAACCTGTCCTCTTGGACTTGAGCTTTCCCGGAAACAAGCGTCGCCTAGAGTTACACCAAATCACCAACCGCAAATTCTCTCTTTTCAATCCCATGGTCGTGGTACTTCTTCATCTTCTCTTTGTAGATGGCTGAACTTTCATATGCTTTGAGGTAAAATTCATCAAGCTCATTCAAACCATTTAGTCTTTGTTCTGCCGCTTCAGTCCAATCCATCTCTTGTTTCTTTGTTGCCCACATTGCTTTGTGCTCTAACTCAACCGGCAGTTACAAGCCTCTTTATATACGAGTTGGTATGGAGCATACTTATGGTTGTCTTGTATATAGTGCGATAGGCCCTAAGAGCATCATCAAGCCTCCTTGACCAATCTGTTCTATAAATATTCACCGTTTTCTCCAGAATTTGCTTGATATCTCTATTGGACACCTTTACATCCCCGCTAGTCTATGGATGGTAAGGGGTAGTCACATTATGGTGAAACCCATATTTCTCCAATAGCACTTTGAACAACTTGTGACAAAAGTGAGAGCCACCATCTCTAATAATAGCCCTAGGTGTGCGAAATCTGGAGGATATATTCTTTTTCAAGAACGCGGTGCCACTCTTTCTTTCATTATCACGAAGCGCTATTGCTTCCACCCATTTAGACAAATAGTCCACCACCACAAGTATATACCTCATCCCATGAGAACTCACAAAAGGGCCCATAAAATCAGTGCCCCACACATCAAATAACTCATTCACCAGAATATGATTTAAGGGGAGTTCTTGTCTTCTAGAAATTCCTCCATCCCGTTGGCACCGGTCACATGACTTGGAAAAATCATGAGAATCTTAGTGAATGGTTGGCAAATAGTACCCACACTGCAACATCTTATGCGCAGTCCAAATACATCTATGGTGCCCACCCACAGGCGAGGAGTGACAAGCCTAAAAAACACTCAACATCTAAACCTCTGGTACACAACGTCGAATGATCCCATCGACACAACTCCAGTATAAGTAAGGCTCATCCCAAAAAAACTTTTTCACATAATGCATGAATTTATTCCTTTGATGGAAAGTCAAGTCTGACGGAACCAAGTCACTTGCCAGATAATTTGCAAAGTCTGCGAACCATGGGATCAAATCCTGAGAAGCGGCTAATGCATGTTCATCTAGGAATGCATCATCAATTTCATCCTTTCACCCAATTCCTTCATAACTTCATCCTCCAATCTAGAAAAATGGTCGGCCACTTGATTATCAATCCCCTCTCTATCTTTCACCTCAAAATCAAACTATTGCAACAGTAATACCTATCTAATCAACCTTGGTTTTGCATCATTCTTTTCCACCAAGTACCTCAAAGCGGAGTGCTCTGTATGCACTATAACCCTCGTACCAAGCAAATAGAAGTGAAATTTTTGAATGCAAACTCCACCGCAAGAATCTCCTATTCAGTTCCCGTACAGTTCTTCTCAGCTTCATTCAGGGCCTTACATGCATAGTAAATGGGGTGAAGGATTTTATCCCCTTTTTGTCCCAATACCACACCAAGTGAAACCCCACTAGCATCACACATCACCTTAAATGGATCAGTCCAATTTGGTGAAATAACAATGGGCGCGGACAACAACTTCTCCTTCAACTTTCCAAATGCTTTCAGACAGGATACATCGAAATAGAACTTACATTCCTTCTCTCGTAGTTTGCACAATGGATGTGCAATTTTCGAAAAATCCTTAATAAACCTCGGATAAAAGCCATCATGATCAATAAAACATCTCAGAGATTTTACAGAAATGGGTGGAGGGAGCCTTTCTATCACTTCCACTTTAGCTTGATCAACCTCTATCCCATTCTCCGAGATGCTATGGCCCAACACTATACCTTCTTTAAATATAAAGTATCATTTTTCCCATTTAAGCACTAGATTGCAATCTTCACATCTTTTGAGCACCTCATCCAAATTGCTCAAACACCGATCAAAGAAATCGGCAACTACAAAAAAAAGTCATCCATGAACACCTCAATAGTGTTCTCCACCATGTTAGTGAATATCGACATTGTACAATGCTGGAAGGTCGCCGAGGCATTACACAAACCAAACGACACACTTTGAAGGAAAATTTCCATATAAACTCTCCATACGGTCACTGGAAGCATTGGAACAAGATCGTTCCTCTTATTAGGCACCAGTATTATCCCACCCTTTTTAGGTACGCACTGAAGAGGACACACCCAAATACTATCTGTGATAGGTTAAATGACTACGACATCTAACCACTTGATGATCGTCTTTTTCACTTCATCTTGCATATGTGGATTTAACCTTCTTTGGTGCTCAATACTTTGTTTGTGATCAGGCATGAGTTGGATTATATCGGAACAAAATACTGGAGAAATCCCAATAATGTCCGCAATAATCCAACTAATGACTCGTTTGAACCTCTTCATTAACGCCAATAAGCCCTCTACTTGACGTTCATTCAAATCCGCTGCAATTATACTTGGCAAATGGTCATCTCTACCCATGAACACATAGCTCAAATGAGGTGGTAGAGCCGTAAGATCTAATTTTGGGGCCTCTTCAATAGATGGTTTCGCGGGAGGAGACTCGTGATTCTTCATATATAACTTCAATTTTATTTTGACCGATATTGGTTTAGTTCAAGTGCTGCCACCAAAGACCTATACTCATCAATACCATCACTGTCAAAATTCATGATCATTGCCTCTAGTTCCTCAACATCTAGTCGCTCATTTATTTGTACCTCAGATATATTGTCATTCTTGTAGGATATAGCATATATCGTTTGGAGCTCACCACTCTGCTGCATGGACCTACACATGTTGAAAGTTGCTTATTCATTGTTCAACCTAAACTTATCTGCCCTTTTTCAATATAAACCAATGCACGCCCGATGGGAATGAATGGCCTCCACAGAATAATAGAAAACTCAAATTCATCCTCACAATCAAGAATCACAAAATTGGTCAAAAATAGAAATGACTCCACTTTCAGAAGAACATCATGGAGAATACCAATGGTCCTCTTCACCATTCGATCGACCATCAGTAACCGCACGTAGTAGGATTTGGATCACCAAATCCTAACTTCTTATAAATGGAAAGAGGCATGAGATTTATGCTTGCACCAAGATCACATAGTTCTTTAGCAAAGTGTAGTAGCCCAATTGTGCATGGAATGGTGAAAGCGCCTGGATCTTTATTCTTCTGCATAAGAGACTTTGTAGCAGTAGCGTTGCAATGGTGCATTCTATCATCATCCTCAAAACACACCGTTCTCTTCTTTGTCACCATATCCTTCATAAACTTAGTATTCCCAGACATTTGTTCTAAAGTTTCTATCAAAGGCATATTGATAGAAAGTTGTTTTAACATAGTGATAAAACGTCGGTATTTACCATCCTCAGTCTTCTTCACTAATATCTGAGGGAATGGTGGTGGAGGTCTAGGAATGGGGACCACTTTCTGAGATACCTCTGCTTACTTCACCGTGTTGTTCAATAATTCTCCACTAGCTTCTACTACCTATTCATCTTTGCTCATATTATCTTCTACCACAGACGGCATAGGTGTATTCATGGTTTTCTAATCCCCTCGAGTAGTGTGTGCCATGCAATGCCCATCATTTTTAGGATTGTTGATAGTGTTGCTAGAAAAGTGCCACGTTAGCGTGGATTCACAGTATTAGATAACTGTACCATCTGTAACTCAAGGTGCTTAATCGAAACCTCATGTGCATCAACCTTTTTCCCAATGTTAGCTAAGTCACCTCTCATCTCCTTGGCATGCTCATCACTAGTATCAAATCTCCTCCTTATCTTCTGTAGCATATCCTGAACTCTTGGAATACTACCTTCACTGTCCCTAGGAAAATATTCGCGATTTTGAGGTGGAACATAAGGCCCACTATGGTCATTCTTGTTACCATAGTTACTTAGGTTGAAGTTGTTGTCGCGATTATACTTCCCATCTCGGAAATATTGAACCTCTCAATTATAGTTACCATAGTTCTGACCTCGATTTCCTTAAACTTGGCGCAAATTCTCCTGATTGGATCCTTGGGTGTTTGGTCGGAAACCCCTGTATGCTCATTCACTGCATAAGTATCCTCTTCATAATCGTATTCATCTGTCTGCGGTGGTGGTTTAGTCAAATAGTTTACCGTATTCACCTTATCTGTACCTTCGCTCACATGTTTCAAAACCAACCCTAGCTTAGTTCTCATCTATGCCTAGTATTCAGGCATCTCATTTGTTGTTGGGTTGTTTGTAGATTGTACTGCAAAGGTGTTTCTACCACTATCCGATTTTCTAGTGCTCCATGCCTAGTTGTTGCGATATATCTTCTCCAGCTTCTCTGCGATCTCTGCATATGTGCACTCTCCATAGGAACCACCTACAATAGTATAGATCACTTCCTTGTTGTTATCAACATTACCTCTTTAGAAATACTCTTTTAGCAACCTATCATCAATGTGGTGGTTTGGGATGCTTATCACAAACGCAGTAAACTTGTCCCAAGAGCTACTCACAAACACTCCAGGTTAAGCTACAAAGTTGTTCACCTTATCCTTGTTGTTGAGATTCTTGGACATTGGTTAATACTTTGCTAAGAACACATCTCTCAACTAATCTCAAGTATAGATAGAGTTGTGGGAAGCTCAGCAAACCATATCGCGGCATCTCCTGTCAGTGATAAAGGAAACACTCGCAGCCCTATGACATTCATATGAAAGTCTGGCCTATCCACACAACTCTTACACACATACCTCAGTTTGGCTATGTGAGAATGAGGTTCCTTTGATAGAAATCCTGCAAACAAGCCTTTCGCGGTGAGCACCTGCAACAAGCTACTTGTCACTAGGAATGTGTTCCCATGGGGTAAAGGAGGTAAGACTAGAGGCCCATAAGAATCTGTGATGTTCACATTGCCCCTATAGAAATCTTGAGGTTGTGGGGATGGAGGCTCCATCCTCAACGCAGTATCTAATTGATTATCATCACCAGCTTGGTTGTGTTCCTCAACCGGTAATGGAGGTTGACGTATTGCCCCATCACCTAGATTGTCTAGAATCTGTTGATTTTCAATCCGTCTCAATGTGCGGTTAAGTTCAGGAACAAATGGAATAAGTGGTTCTCCTCGACTTCGAGTACTTGGCAAACACTAGGCTAGACCTGAAAGAAACAAAAACAAAAAGGAAAAGTAAAATCAGGAAATTGTTGACAAAATGTCAATAATGTAATTAAAGTTAATCTACAAGCCAGATTCCCCAGCAACGGCGCCAATGTTTGATATGCTCAAATTACACCTCCCTAAGAAGTATAAGCGGTCGTAATCAAGTAGAAAACCCAACTAGTAGGTTGTGGTCAATCCCACGAGGAAAAATTGTTTAGACTTAACTTCAATTCACAATCACGTCTATTTAGTGAAGGGCTTTCGGAATGCAAGTAATTAATGGTTTTCTTTATGAAACAAGTTTGTTACACAATTCTAGATTAACAAGTGAGCAAAAGTAAAAGATTGAGTTTTTATAAAGTTGTGAGACTAACTAGGGTATATGTGTTCCCCATATGTTTATAACGACGTATTACTAGCAATAGCAATTCTTCCCTAGTGTTTTGCATGTAAAGTGGTATGTTATTTATACCTAAATCCTTGGTACGGCATCTAGAGAATTTCACCCCGTACCTTGGTACGGATACATGTGTATACTTTACTAAACCTTATCTTTACCTCATATTAGACATCATAATCTATGTATGGCTTAGTTATTACTTCGCACCAATCGACACTAGCCTAATAGATAATATCCAACTAAATCTATTTTGATAATTCTTTTCTTAGTAACTACCTCCTTTGTCCGTCAAGTAGCAACATGGCGAGTGCTAACGTGTGCACTCATTAAAAAGACTTCTAGGGGAAATAATTTCAATACATGCAAGAACATATTTGAGAATTGCTTATTTGCTAGGTTTACTTTGTTAATTACCCATGATTCCCACAACCCTAGTTGTGGATTTAGCTACACGTGCAATAAAGATCACAATTCATAGTTTTTATAATTCATGAACTTACTTACCAATAAGAAAAAACCTAGAAATTCAACTTGGAATTTCACGGAAATTCTTCCACACGAATAAGGAAATTAATTAATTGCTAAAAAGTTTGACCAATAATCTCCAACACAAAATAGAACAAAACCAAGAGTATCTAACCCCAAAAACAAGGTTTTAATCCCCTGTTTGTAGAGAACATTTTCCTAAAGAAAAAGGAATTAAAATAAGGAAAGTTTGTCCAAAAATGCGGCATTGATCGACGACCCTAGTGGCGGACTCTCGATGGAACGATGGTCCGTCGACTACCCCCATCAGTCTAGACTAAGAATTATTTTTCTTCAGTGGATTTGCATCTTCTCTTTATTAAACAACGTACCTGCAGTACGGTCCATCAATGCTCCTACGTTGTTCCATACTTAGAATCTTGAGAAATCAGGTATTGAGCCTTCTCTGAACCAATCGACGGTTCACCAGTACGGTCCATCGATCAATCGATAGACCGTTGTTTGAGCTCTTGGTTCTACACTTTATTAGATTTTGGTGAGCTTCTCTCTTACCTTGAACTGTTCATCGACGGTCACCACCTATAGACTGTTGATTGAATGACGAGCTATCAATGGCCTTCATAGGTCATCTTCTGCATTTTTTCAGTTTCCTTGTGCTTTTTCAATTTGGACATCTTTCGTGCAAAACAATCACAAAAATATGTTAAAACTACTACAAAAAGGGTCTAGACACACAACTCTTAAGAAAAGTGCATTGAAAGCACTGTGAAACCACGCTACAGCAGTGGCGAATTCTCTTAGTGAACTATTAATGGATAGTGTTGCTCATGTTGAAGGTCATAAAAATTAGTTGGTTTATTATTTCTATAGATTGACCAAGTTGGTTGTTCTGTTTGTTGGTTCTAATCAAGGTGGTAAAACGATTCATAAGGCTTAGAATAATCATTTATACAGGATATAAATCCAAGAAAGGTCTTGATCCAATTTTCGTTCAGTTCAGTTTAAGGAAACCGTACATAAAAAGCCTGTTGAGGCTTTCTCCCTTGCGGGAGATGATGTTTAAGGTTTTTTGCGTGTTCCTAATGTCGATTACCCGGCAGAGCAAATAAGATATGAATCCCATAGTTCTCGATAGTTCATTTACCCAGGATCCACAAAGATGTACCGTGATTTGCAAAAAGTATAGTGGTGAAATGAAATGGTGAAGGATATTATGGAATTGGTGTCTAAGTTCCATAATTGTCACCAAGTAAAAATTGAGCATCAAAACCAGGGATGTTTCCCCTGTGATATTAGCATTCCTATTGGGAAATTGAAGCATTTACATATATACTTTATTGTGGGTTCACCGTGTACTAGCCAACAATAGGACTTGATTTGGCTTATAGAAGATTGTATGAAGAAACTAGATCATTTAATTCCCTTCTAGGGTTCATATTCGGCAGAGAACTATGCTAAGTTGTATTTGAGGAAAATGGTTAGGTTGCATGTAGTGCCCTATCCATTATCTCCGATCGTGGTATCCAATTCACTTCTCAATTTTGGAGTCTTTCCAAAAAGGTGTTTGGGATTTTCTTAAGCTTACTACGACCTCTCATCCTCAAACTTATGGGTAAGAAAACTGCACTATTTAAACTTCCAAAGCTTTTTTGAGAGATTGTGTGATTGACTTCAAGGATAATTGGGATTATCATTTCCCTTTGAATTTTACTTTCAATAATAGCTATGATTCAAACATAGGTAATAGATACATTTTATACTCTTTAAAGTAGGAGATGTAGATATCATGAATGTTGGTTTCTAGTTTGTGAAATAGCTTTTATATGTCTCATACAAGTGTCACGGCCCGAGCTACCCCCGAGATGCGGACATGGAACCTAGGACCACAACTGATCCCAAGCTAACCCTGCTGGCATGATCATGAGCATACTAAAGAATATAAACTGTTGCGGAAGCTAAATCATAATTTAATCTGAAAAATATGGGGAATACCCATATTCTATAACTGAGATATTTTAAAACAATTAGATTAATCCAAAGGAAATATTAACTAAAAGCTAAGCTGAATGTAACTATGTTTGAAAATAGCCTCTAAACTGGACTAGAAATATTGGGACAAGCCCCAGCTAAATCTAGCAAAAACTAAGACTAAATGACTAAAAGACTGAAATGAAATTCATGACAGTTGTCCTCAGAGAATGAGGACTCACCACTGAATCTGCTGAACTGGAGATCAAAAATTGATCTAAGCGCGATCAGTATGCTGAGAACCCGTACATACATCACGAGAAGATGTAGCGCACATATGCGTCAGTACTTGAAAGGTACTGAGCATGTAGGACATGATACAGCTGAAATAAAACATAACTGAACAAGTACAAAAGCAAGTAATAATAATCTTAACATGATATACTGAATTCTGAGCTAACTGGATGCAATGACCAATTTATAACATGCTGAAACTGAATACTGAATATACAGATAAATGGTCCATGCAATAGAGTCTTACTGGACTGTGAGAGCTACTAATAACCGATAATAAAACCACATTAGCTAAATGTGGAGTCCGATGTATACGCCCCATCGAGAGGACCCAATATACCCTGCCAGAGGTATAAAGGCATGTTGGCGTGATCACTAAACTGATTGCCCACAAAGGGGACTTACAACCTATTTGGCTAGTAGTTCTGGGACTAATTGGGTACGCTGAACCCTAGTCTAACTCGGTATTATGCTAATCCCATTGATTTATTTAGTTAACTGATTATGTCTGAATTTTCAGTAAATACTAGATAGCTCAAAACTGAACATGCAGACTGGGAATGCAACATTTAATCTGATAATGATGCATTAAAATTAAGGCATGTATAACTGAATAACTGAAATATCTGACCTAGCATATGTAATTCAAGAACAAAAGAAATACAAAGCTAGGGTTCTTAAATTCATCCAATAATCTGAGTAATAACATGGAAATCTGATTTGGAACATATAACTAATTAATTCATGAAGTTCTATCAAGTTCTAGAAACCCTAGGTTTAATCATAATAAGAGAATCAAGGATCTTACTGAAAACTAGGGACCCAATGGGTGAAAGCAACCGACTAGTTAAATCCCACATACCTGGTGATGAACTTCACGGAAAAATACTTAGGTTTCGGGGCTGGAACTGCTGGAACCTTGTTGCGTTCTTCACTAGGGTTCTTGACCTTTTTTCTCCTTTCTTTCTTCTAAATTTCTAACTTTTTATTTATGATTTGACTTATGTAAGTTTTTGTTATGTTTCTAGGCTTAAACTGACTAAAATCTGATGATTTAGGGTCAAAATAACGTATCTTAGAGTTTAAATGAAGTGGGAAAAGACCAAAAGAACACTAGGTAAGTTACTGTTGGACCAAACGACGACCTGGACAGACGTTCCATCGTTCAATCGACAGTCGTCGTTCAATCAACGGTCCGTCGTTTGGTCCGTAGATTGGGCATATTCTACAGACTTTACTAAAAAGGGTAAAACTTTTTACTCGGAGTTTTGATTTTAGCATAGTTGGTGGCTATGGAAAACTAATTCGATTATCTATCTTTTCGTATGTCATGGGACACCTAATTCATTTTTTCTTAAGAGTTATGATCATTTGAAGTTGACCCAACTACATTCCCCCCCTAACTATCTGCTAGTTCCCATCTACGGTCAGACTTACGGACCGTGGGTCCACTTACTGACCGTGCTGGTCTATGTCAAACCCTAAGTAAAAATCAAAATCGAAGACGACATTTAAGATTTTTTCAATCTTTTTCAATATTCTTCTTCAAGGAAAATCATTCTCCAAGAATTTAATTCTTTTTGGCGCAAATTCCTCCATACAATTATGAATTACTAATGAAAATCACAATTCTTTGTTATAGATATTTCATGAAACAAATTAAAGAATCTCAAGAAAGGTTTTCTTGATCGTTTACCTTCAAGCTTGAGTTTAAAGCCTTCTAATCAAGTTCTTCTTTATGATTCTTCAAAACTCTTTAGCATTCTTTGGGAACCTTGTTCTTCAAGGTGTTTAAAGTTATCATAGTCTTGGAATAGTTCTTCTTCACACCTTACATCTACTTTTATATCAATAAAATAGTAATTTAGGATTCTTTCCCTAAATTTTAGTATTCTTGAGATAAGTTGATTTTGAGTTTTGGAGTTTAGGTTTCTTATAAAAATTATATTCCAAATTATTGAGTTCTCATATTTTATTGAGATCCTTGAGTTGATTTATTCATGTCTATAATTCTACATGAGCCCTATTTTGAGTTATAAATCTTAAGAAGGTTTACAAAGACAACACTTGAATTTTACACTGAGTTTTAAGGAAGTAAGGTATGAGAATGAGATGAGTCGCATACATGAATTCCATATTGTTATTACGACCTGTCATGCCCCAAGGATAACCTGTCGACATTGACCAGGGAACTAGTATCATGAGTGACACCAAGATAACCCTCTAGCATATCATAAGCATACTTAAAGATTTCTATATAATAGATATACTACGAATGAGCTTAAAAGATAACACAAAATGAAATGATGGGGAATGCCCATTCTAGGTTTGAATATATAAAACTGAGTTTAATGACAACTCAAAGATAAAACTCCAACTAAACACTGAATCTAAACTATGTCTGAATAAAAGCCTCTATCGATTAGAGATATTGAGACATGCTCCATCTAACTCTTAAAAATATGTATCTAAAATAAAATGACAAAATGATGTACCCTGATTCACGGTTGTTATGATGCATTTAACTTATGATTTGTGTGTTTCTAGAACTTTTATGTATGGGCTTTAACAAATTTTGTGCCTTGTTTTGCAGGAAAGATGTTGATGTACCGGGGTTTCACGGTATGTCTAATGCTTTTTCCTTAAGTTTAGTGTGTGTCGAGAGCCCTTTTTTGTTAATTTTGATATAAGTTTCTCTTTGTTTGCAGAAAATCTGTCCAAGGATGAACGCGGGAGTTTTTGAGAGAAAATTGCAGAAGAGACCACCTACGGAACCTATGACGGTCTGTCGCGGCTGTGACGGTCTGTAGGTGGCACCGTAGTGAAGGGAGAAGTTGCTAAAGGAAATTTGGGGAAGTCTGACCAAGTGTGGGATTACGGAAGTCCATGACGGACCGTCACAGCTATGATGATCCGTCCTGCACGTTCGTCGTAATGATCATAGAGTAATCCCAGTACCCAAAATTCTAAAGTTCAAGTCTTTTGGAACGAAGACCCTCGACGGACCGTCGTGCTTGAAATGGTCTGTCATACCTGTCCGTCGAGGGGAATGAAGAAAGCAACATGAGAATATGTGAAGTATGGGACGACGGAGGCTATGACGGTCCGTCGTGTCCATGACGGTCCGTCACGTGGTCCGTCGACCCAGACGCGTTTGGACAGATTTTTAGTAATAGAATCCTTATTTGATTAGGTTTTGTTTTTATTATAAATAGTTGGAAAAACCTCGTTTTTGGGGTTAGACATTCTGGATAATTTTTAGTTTATAGTTCTTCAATTATATTATTAAATTCTCGATTTTGGGAATTAAGATATTTTCCGGGAATTGATTGTTGTGGATTTCGTTGATTAATCAAGTTAAATTTTGGGGAAATTATTGGTTTTCATAAAAGTAAGTGCATGAATTCTTCCATTAACCATATGAATTGTGTAATTACGAACATGGGTAACTAAACCTCATAGCTAGGGTTGTGGGAACCATGGGTGAATAACAAGGTAATAATCTAACTTCAATAACAATTCTAGAGTGGTGTCTTGCATGTATTGATAATTCTTTCGTTTAGAATTCTTTTTAACGGTGGCCAACGTTAGAACTTGCCTTAATGCTACTTGCCGGACCAAGGAGGTAGATAATAGGAAAAGAATTATCAACATACATTTAGTGTAGACTATCTAATAGACTAGTATTGGTTGGTACGAGTTAATAGCTTAGTCAAATACCGAATACGATGTTTAATATGAGGTAAACATAAGGGTTAGTATAGCAACACACGTAGCCGGACCAAGGTGCGGAGTGAAATTCTCTAGATGCCGGACCAAGGATTTAGAGATACATAACTTATCACTTTAAGTGCAAGATATCAGGATAGAACTGTTATTGTTAGATTTACCAAGTTAGGAACCTGTGGGGAACACTAAAACCCTAGTTACTTTTATAATTTGATTAAACTCCGAAAGTTAAATTTGTTAGTTGTTCATTCTTATTTAGTTAATCATTTTCATTAATTTAGAAATAAAACCCCCCTTTTTGTCTTTTTGTTTATTGGAAAATAGTTGGCTAAATAATAGTAAGAATAAAATAAAGTTAAGTCTGAACTATTTTCCTTGTGGGATCGATCCCAACCTCATTAGTTGGGTTCTTTACTTGATACGACCGCTTTACTTCTTATTTGAGAAGTAAGTTTGAGCGTATCAGATGTTCAGGCAGAAAACAGAGAAGACAATTGAAAAAAGTGCAGAAACAGACCAACAGAGGCAATAGAGGCAATCGACAGACCGTCAATCGATGCTCCTTAGGTGGTTATTGTAGATGAGAAGCTCATGCGTTGACACAAAATCAGGTAAGTCTGACTAAGGGTGGAACCACAATTGGAATCGACAGTCCGTCAATCGATCGATGGACTTTACTAGTGAACCGTAGTTTGTGACAGCGAGGGTTCCATTACATGATATTTGAAGATTCTAAGTATAGATCTTATGGAGGATCATCGAAATACAGTAGATGGATCTATAAATTGTGTTGTTGTTCCTCCGTCGTTTGATTTGGAGAAGCTGCAAATCTGGAGGCTGAAATATTTTCTAAGTCCAGAGTGATGGAAGAAAACCACGGACCATCGATCGATCGAAATCATGTCAGTTGTCTCGTCCACTGACACCTCGTGCCTAAACAAAACATTCTTTATTTGAATTCATTTTTCATCAAGACTTTGTTTTCTATAAATAGTGGATAAAAACCACGTTTTTGCGGTTCGATATTATTACTTTTGTTCTAGTTCTTTCTTTTGGGGATTCTTCTTTTAAACTTTAGCAAATTATCGAATTCTAGATTTGATTTGATTCGTTTGAAATTCAAGTTGCAATTTCTAGGGTTAATCTTCTTGCTAAGTATGTTCATGATTTCTTCATTTAAGAACATGAATTGTGATCTTGCTAACATGGGTAACTAAATCGATAACTAGGGTTGTGGGAAGCATGAGGGATTAACAACGTATAACTAGTAGTAAAGAATTATTAAATAGTGTTTTCGTATGCATTTATAATTATTTCGTTTAAAAGTCTTTTTAAAGAGTGAACGCGTTAGAACTCGCCTTATTGCTACTTGCCGGACAAAGGAGGTAGGTAATAAGAAAGGAATTATCAACATAGATTTAGTGTGATGCTATCTAATAGGATAGTGTCGATTGGTGCAAAGTAATCACTAAGTCATACATCGATTATGATGTCTAATATGAGGTAATGCAATGGTATAGTAAATTATACACACGTAGTTGGACCAATGCGCGGGGTGAAATTCTCTACATGCCGCACCAAGGATTTAGAGATACCTAACTTATCACTATGCATGTAATACACTAGGAAAGGATTTCTATTACTAGAAATACCATGTTATGAACTTGTGGGGAACACACATACCATAGTTATTTTCTCATCTTGATAACAACCAAAGTTTTCTTTTATTCACTTGATAATTTCACAGTTAAATTAATTTGTTTCACAACCCCCCCCCCTCTTTTTACTTTATTTCTTCGGAAATACCTTGACTAAAAAGAGATAATTGTGGGTTAATGTTAAGTCTAAATCATTTTCCTCGTGGAATCGACCCCAACATACTAGTTGGGTTCTTTACTTGATAACAATCGCTTATACTTTTTTAGGGAGGTGTATTTGAGTGTATCAACTTTTGGCGCCGCTTCCGGGGAAATATGGCTTTTAAATTAATTATAACTACATTATTGAACTTGGTCAACAAGTTCCTAATTCACTTTTTCTTTGTGTTTTTGTTTCTCTCATGTCTAGCTCTAGTGTATGCCAAGTACGCAGAGTCGAGGGGAATCACTCACACCTTTCAGTCTTGAATTGAATAGAACTTTGTGGAGAATGGAGAATTAAGAGGTCCCAAGTAACCCAAACAGAGGGAATGTAGGTGATGGAACAAGCTTGCAACCTCCAATACTAGTTGGTGCAAACAATGAGGCAACCATTGAGAATAAGTTAGGAAACACTTTGAGAGTGCAACCTCCAGCAGCCCCACTACCTCAGGACTATTTGTCACAACCCGAAAGCACCCCCTAGAAGTTAGGGAAAACCTTCGAATCGTGACCGGCGTACTTGACCCCTTTGGGGTCTCGTACAAGCCCTCTAACTCGCATTCATAACATAAAGCATGAAAAGTAGTGCGGAATTAAAACTTTTCACGATAATAATAAATAAAGGAGTCTTTTCATAATTACTAGGAAACCTTATCGTCACAAGCCAACTTAAAGACACAACTTAGAATCTTAGGGACACGCCCCTTTACAATAGAATAAATACATTTTTAAGTCTTAATAAGGAAACTAAGAAACATAAAAACTATGTCCTCGAATATATGAGGACATACCCAAGTCTTGAGAGATAAAATTCCCAAGCTTCAACTTCGATCCTCCAAAGGCTTCCAACCTATACTCATAAGGTATAAAAAGTATGGGGTTAGTACAACAATGTACTAAGTATGGCATATGCAAAAACATGCAAAAAGGGACATTTTAGTAAAGATAGCTTTTATACAATTCAAATATAACCTTCATGAATCTAGAAGCAAACCCACATAAGAATCAACAATTAATACTTTTTGGCTATCTTACCAAACTTAAAGTAAGCAAAAGCAACATTGCAATTAACTTTGCTAAACTTGTAATAAAATTGAATAAAGCATCATAGTGAACATTTTGAATTCTTACCATGAAGACCTTACAGTGAAACGCACGGTCCAAGTCATATGAACCCTTTTTCTTTGAAGTTGCCCTAACCCAAGGTTATTCTAAGACTCCCTAAGGTGAGCCAATAAGGGACTCTCATTACACCTCCCTTCAAAGCACACCAAAGCGACCCTTAAAACTACCTAATCTTAGGCTTACTTCGTTAGAAATCAAATCCACGCCCTTGGCTAACATATGCAAAACACTCATGGAAATATAGGTCATACCAAGTGCAATGTGAGAGTAGCATCCCATACTCCCACTCCCACTTAGTACTCCTAATGGATTCCATTTACTCAAGTACTCCACAATAATCCTCCATAACACTACACCATAGTACTCATTCACACGGATTTCATGAAGGTACTCTTCTCCCATAGTAGGTATAGGTCACACCGAGTGCAATGTGAGAATAGGATCCCATACTACTACTCCCACTCAATGCTCCTACTTGGTAACTAATGTGGATTGAGCACTTCACGACATACATACACAATTTCAACAATACACAAGATAATTAGTTTCAAATCAATTCTTTTGTGGGAGTTAGCTTAACCGACAAAGACCATGAGAGCTAGACAAGGAATCCCGATATTAACCCCTATCGGAGGAGGGATCCTTACTTGCCTAGAGTAAGGTCATGCTTCTTAGCATTTACATGGCTTTTCCAATAGCTACACCTATGCGGGCACATAGTTAAGGGATAAGGAGATTGCTACTAAGTAACTCACTCTCTACTAACGAGGAGTACTCATCTCAAGTGGTACTTTGGATTACAACATCTCAACTAACGAAGTGCAATCCACCTCCCCTTCATATCCTCTCGGTGCTAGGCATAACTCCACACGGATTTCTCAACATAAAAGTCTATCATACAAAGCTCACTAGGAAATGGAGAGGTTGTTACTAGACACTACATCTCAACTCACGAAGTGTGTCCACCTCAAGATTTCCCCTTTTTGCTCAACTTGACATAATACAAATCTTAAAGAGTGTGTGTGTACATGTGCACACCTTGCATATAAGCATCATTTCATTATCATCAAGTTCTACTCATACTTTAACCTTGATTCATCAAGCTACACACTCTACATACTTCTCATAATCATATACTTCATTTAGACATAAACTAGGTCAAACATGCAATTCAAGCTACATCAAACACAACACAAGACCCATTTCCAATATATATCTTCATTTCACATATTAGACCTTCAAGATCACATACTCAAACCATACTAAGTAACATCAAGTTCATCAATTAGCACCGCCACCCATAAGGTGGACCATACCACTCAAATAGCAATTCATAATAAGAATTATACAATGAGAGCAACTCATCGACAAATCAAACCATCATTAACCATAAGCAATTTATCAATATTTCACCATATTAAGGCCCTTAGGGCAGTAGCTACACCAACATGACAAATACAAGAAGACCCAAGATCATACACTACTCAAATCATGCTCACATAACCCATTTTCAAGTCAAAAATTGAAGTATGCATAAACAAGAGTTTCATGGAGTTTTAACATCAAAATCATCTATTCAAACCAATATAAATACATTTAAACCATTAGAACTTAGTTACAAGAAGACCCATAATAGAAATCAAAGTTTAGAAGAAGTTGAGTTTAAAACCCCTTTTTGAAAACCATTTTAGAAGTTGGCTTCTTGAATGGAAAGGTATTCAAGAATGGATACCATACCTTTATGAGAAAGAAACCCACGAATTTGATGAAGAAACAAGTTCCAATCCGTCCTCCTATCCTTCCTTGACTTCTAGCTTCCAAGAGAGTTGAGAGAGTTTTCTTGAGAGAAAGAGAGAGTTGGATCTTGAAGTGAGAGGGTCTTGTCTAGGTCTAGGGTTTAAAACTAATTTAATATAACCTAAAAACACCAAAATTATACACCTAGGGTCTTATAATACTTGGGGTGTATTTACATAAAACACCCCAAGTTGGCAGCCTTAAGTCATGCACTGGCAGGCCTCGTCGATGAGACCTCCTCGACGGACCATCACGTTCACCACGGGCCATCATGGAGTCCAGTCGAGGAACACTTGGCTCCAACTGGATCCTGTCCAAGTTCCACTCTCTGTCACTCACAACGCCCTGGATCGACGGACCGTCCTGAGTGCAACGGACCATCGCCATGGTCGTCGTGAGCCACTGATGGGCAGACTTTGCCCAAGTCTTGGGCCCTTCATCTAGGGCCCCTTGTGGGTCCTAGGTGGGGTCGTGCCCGGACGTCAAACCCCTAAACTAAGTCTTCTAGGTCTAAGGAACATCCGAAGCATGTTTCAAGTAAAACGAACACCTAAAACTCATCCAAACTCGCCAAGACATACAAGTACATTCTAAGGCATACCATCCCAACGTCATGGACGTTTTTGGTCGATTGAACTCCAAACTTAACCAAACTTTGCACACTGCCTAAGGACACCAAACTAACTCCGTTTAACTTAAAATTAACTCAAGAAACAACAATGAGGCTCTAGTTCACCTTAGTTCATTTTGGGGCGTTATATCTCTAATGCTAATAAGTATCTCATATGATGATAATAGTCAATAACTGACATAGACCATGGTAGAAAAACATGCAATTAAGAGTTCTATCCTACTCCGATGAGGTTGTCCTACTTGCAATTGGTATAACTTGGACACATCCCATGTAGGAACATGGTTAAGGAATATGAAGGGCTTATTTGTATTCTAGTCTCATACTTTAACTAGAACTACTTCCCTTGCCATACTCACTCGGTGCTAGCCTTTGTACTCATAGAGTAATTCACATTAAGGTTCATACAAAGGGTCTTATATCATATTCATAACCCAATCACATTTACAATACCAAAGAGGTCCTCTAGGGATACCTTCAAATGGCGACAAGAATCTCATCATGACTTTCTTAAGGATTGATATGATGTCGTTCCATCCAATCAACCTTAATTCCATCACTATAATACATGAAGGATACCATTATGACTTTCGACTTCAAGTTTCATGACCTTACCTTCTAGGTTCAAGGTTTCACATAAGGGACCTTTTTATCATCATTCAAGGTCTCACATCATTCATTTATTCAAGACTAAGAGAATTTAGCATCCTAAGTCAAGACATCACATATTCACATTCATGCAAGCATCAAGAAGGGACATAAGTCTACCTAAACAAGACACACCATACTTCTCTTTAGCACATATTACATGTTATTCGAGAAGCACATAGGAACAACCATTATCATCCTAAAGACATCCTATACACTACTATGTCATCATCACATAGTCATCATAGACTTATATAGCCAATTAGGAACAATCATGCATTCGACTCTAAGACTACACAAAATACATTGTCACTAGTCTAACATGATTACCAAAATAACATCAATAGAATAAAACAAACTTTCACATTACTTCACATGTAAGTAGATATGATCATACATCACATACTCAAATACAGAAATCATCATAATACTTCAAGTAGTGCCGACAAGGCCATGATCATCAATATACTTAAAATAACGCCGACAATGCCACATCAATTCACATAACACCGCAACCGTAAGTGGACCAAACCAATCACAACATAATCGAAGTCTAATTAACATTAAATAAAAGGAAGGGCAGCGTACCACCACTTCATCCTCAACACTTGAATCCAATGTCAAATCATACAATTCAATATCATAAGGCCCTTACCCATGGCCATGAAAATCAATTCAAAGCATAAACTAAAATACTCAATGAATCTAAGCCAATCCAATATATATATTTATAAATCTAAGAACAATTATATATCAATTGAATACCATTCTTACATCATTAGAAAGCTTATAGGAAACTACACATTAATTCATAAACATTAGACCAATATCAAGTAACCCATAAATTATTCAAAAACTAGGGTTCATCAATTACATGGGTTCATAGGTTAATTAAGTTAAAATCATCTTAATAAAAAAAAATTAATCACTAAACAATGATTAAAAACCATTAATGCAAGAACCCATGGTAGATCATGAAATAGGTCAATTCATCTTTTGAAAACATTAGAAAACATCTTTGAAAGTTGGTCTCCTTGATGAAACGAGTTTCAAGGTTCAAAAACCATACCTCAATTAAGATAATCCTTCAATTTTATGAAGAATATCCACTCAAATAACCAATACAAGCTCTTACTTGAGTTTTAGCTTCAATGGAGTCTTGGGGAATTTCGAAGGGATTTTGGGGTTTTGATTTTGAAGAATGAAATCTTCGAAGTGTTAAAATCTTATAAACACATTTAAAATACCCAAAAGTCCCTTATGGACAGCCAAAACTCTTATTTTGAAGTGGTATTAAATTAGAATATCACCCCTCACTTAACAGTGAAACTGCACGCAGAGACAGTACCATCGAAGGTTGGCAGTCGATGGATGGCTTGTCCACAAACGGACAATCATGTCCTCCCGTCGTTTGGTTCAGATACCCATGTTTGGTCTCTCCTCTCATGATACTAAGTCCCAATCGATGTGCCACCACCAACGGGGCGTCGATTGACCCACTGGGCATCGATTGCCTTCCGTTGGTAGGCAGTCTTGGACACCAACTTTGGGTCCTTCCTCAAGGACCCTTGGATGGTCCTTGGGGATGTTTACCCGGATGTTTACAACCCAAATATGACCGTATATGAGTTTATAACCTCTCACATAAATTTCACCCAAAACAAACTTGTAAAGCTCAACGAAACATGCTTAGACACACAAGGTCATTTCAAGGCACATCTTTCGAACGTCATGGACGTTCTTCAGCGTTTGACCTCCAAACTTTACGAAACTTGACACACTGCCTATATACATCATAATAACTCATTTAAGGACCATACAACCTCATTAATCACACATAAACACATATAACCATATATGAGGCACATAGGTGACTTAGTCGTCGAACGTCTTGGTCGTCCCTTGACGTTTGACTTCCAATGCACCTAAACTCATAGCTACTGCCTCAATAACACTTTATAGACCATTTTAGGACCTTAGACCATAATGACAACAATGATAGTATCTACTTCACCTAAGTCATTTTTGAGATCTTACAATCTCCCCCACTTGGACAACATTCGTTCTTGAATGATACTTGCCACTCTCCGAACACTTCCAATAATAGAGATTCAACTAGAAGATCAAAACCAAACCATTCAACACATAGTCGAGTAGAAACAATCAAGTTCACATAGTCAAGAGATTCACAACACAACAAGAAATTTAGAATAAATTCTATAACTCATCATGCTACAAAACTCACATCCTTCATTCCAAATAGTACAAACTCATTTTTATTCATTATTATACTCATATACATCAGTTCTAACCATATTACAACAATTTTACACCAAAGAATCAATTAGTCAAATTTTGAAATTTTTTACAGTGAACTGCCAGTGCTTTACAGTGAATTGTGCAACTTTTTCAAAAATGAAATTTTTGAGGCAATTTATGATATAGACATGCTAGTATGCAAAGTAACATCATATAAACATCTTTTACAACATGATCATGGATTTACAAAATACACAATGCAAGAAGTTAATGAAATTCAATTTCAACCAAACTCCTAAACACCATGCACAAGCAACAAACTAGCGCATATATCTAGCCATACTCCCCCACTTAGAAGGAACCCATATCACAACAAGAGAAATAAGACTTACCAACATCATCATCACTCTCATACGGCTTCTCTCCTCTAGCCCGGAGTGCATAGACCTCTTTGTTGGAGCATCATCCTTTGGAACATTAGGAGCAGCCTTCTTACCATGTCTATTAGGACAATCTCTCACTTTGTGTCCATCTATTCCACATCCAAAAAAACTCCCGGTACCAAATAGGCACTCACCATAATGTTTCTTGCCACAAGTGACACATGTAGGTTTTCCATTTTGAGAACCACCACCTTTCTCCATCTGGACCTTAGGAGCACTAGGTCCATCTTGAGTTTGAGCCCTCTTTTTGAAACTAGGTTGCACTTGATCATTAGCACCAATCCTTTTCAAGTTTCTTGACATCCTCCTAATTTTGGACTCTTCAATTGATTGTGCATACACCATGAGTCTAGATAAGGTCATATAATCATGTAGCATAGCCGTAGGGAAATTCTTCCCTCACTAAGTCGGCGACCCCGGTAACAAAATGACTCATTTCATCCCTTTGATTAGACACTAGGGATGGTGCATATCTAGACAATGTTGAGAACTTCAAAGAGTACTCCTCAACACGCATATTGCCTTGCTTGATATTGATAAACTCCTCTACCTTAACCTTCCAGCTCTCACGGGGAAAGTACTTACCAAGAAAATGTTCCTTCAATTCTTCCCACTCAATAGGATCCGACTCCACCGCCCTATTATCCTTCCATTAAGTGTACCAAATTTAAGAAACATCCCTCAATTAATACGAAGCCAACTCCGCCTTATCCCTAGATGTAACCCCCATATCACTCAACACCTTGTACACACCATGAAGGAACTCTTGGGGATCTTCACCTACCTTAGAGTCAAGAAAGATTGGAGGATTCATCCTCACAAAGTCTCTCAACCTAGATGTCATAGTGCTCTCCACAACCCTAGGCTCCACACTCAAATTAACTTGAGTAGTCACGGCTTGGGCTAAAGCAAGTAAAGCCTCTCCAATCAACCTATTAGACAACTCTGGATGAACCACCGGAACCTCATTACCTCCTTCCACATTAGGGACATAATCACCTTAGAGAGGCACTTGAGCACCTTAGACTCCTTGTCCATCTTGAGGAACTTTCTCAACTTGCTCAACTTGCTCAACTTGAGGAGGAACTTCCTCATTCACCCTTTCCTCTTCCAACCTTCTAGCAGCCATCCTCCTAGTAATCATCTCCTAGAAACACAAGGAACACATTTAGAAGGATACTCATAACATTTACTTTACCGCACGACATAGGAGTAGAAAGAAAGGGAAACTCCATCGTCCTATAGACTCTCGCCCATAGATGTGTTGCGACTCACACCGATGGTCAAGACTCTACTAGACGTGACTTGATGAGACTTTTTGATTCCTAAGACCACTTTCACCATCCTATACTCTGATACCAAGCTTGTCACATCCCAAGAGCACACCTAGAAGTTAGGGCACAATCTCGGATTGTAACCGGCGTACTCGACCTCTCGGAGGTCTTATACAAGCCCTTTCATATCATTCATCGCATATACATATTGAAAAGTAGTGCAGAATTAAAACTTTTCACAAAACATATCATAGTCTTTAAAAACTCTTTCATATAAAAGTAATAGGAAATACTAAGTCTCAGTCTCATCAATCTTATAAAAAAGAGTACTTTGGACACGGCCCATACGAAAATACGAATATAGTACTACTAAGTCTATTACAATACTTCAATACGAAACATAAAAGACATATATGCCCTCGAGTCGATTGTGCACAAACTTAGACAAAATTTCGAGAAATAACTGGGATTTACGGACACAATCGATGGTCCATCGATTAAACTACGTCTCGTAGGTTGGTCCGTAGATCTGTCAACCAGACCAATTTCTGCCGAATTCTCGTGGTTTGGTCCCTGGACAATGAGCACCCATTAAGCCATTCTTTTTGTGTTTTTTCTAGAAACTATTGAGACTCGGACCCTAAGCTACTCTCTAGCCAACACACTAAAAAAATAACACATGATTGTGAATAAAACTAAAATGAAACAAGAGAATGCAACTATTCCTACAAAGAAGAAAATAAAACTATTGTTGGCTAGAGAATACACCTTGGGTTGACTCCCACGAAGCGCTTGATTTAACATCGCGGCACAACGCAGGACCTTTGATTACTCAGACTTCATCAAGGTGATATTCTTTAACCACTTCATCAACACTCTCTGCATGCCCTAGGTAGATCTTGATTCTTTGCCCATTGACCGTGAACCTTGCACCCTCTTTGTTGTCCAACTCAACCGCTCCCTGTGAGAATACTTTAGTAATAAGGAATGGCCCAGTCCACTTGGACCTGAGTTTGCCCGGAAAGAAGTGTAGCCTAGAGTTGAATAGAATCACCAAGTCCCCAACCACAAATTCTCGCTTCTCAATCTTTTGGTCATGGTACTTCTTCATCTACTCTTTGTAGATGGATAAACTTTCATATGCTTTTAGGCGAAACTCCTTAAGCTCATTCAACCCATTAAGTCTCTATTCCACTGCTTCATTCCAATACATCTTTAGTTTCCTTATCGTCCACATGGCCTTGTACTGGAAGGTGACAAGCCTTCCCTATACAAGTTGGTATGGAGACATACCTATTGGGGTGTTTTATGCAGTACGGTAGGCCCAAAGAGCATCATCAAGCCTACTTGACCAATCCATTCTATTAGCATTCTCCGTTTTCGATAGGATCTGCTTTATTTCTCTGTTGGACACCTCAACTTGCCCACTTGTCTGTGGATAATATGGGGTGGTTACATTGTGGCGAACCCCATATTTCTCCAATAACCCTTTGAAAAAATTGTTGCAAAAATGAGATCCCCCATCACTAATAATGGCCATAGGTGTACCAAATTTTGAGAAGATGTTCTTTTTCAAGAACGCGGTGACATTCTTCCCTTCATTGTTGGCAAGTGATATGGCTTCCACCCATTTTGACACATAATCCACCGCCACAAGTTTATATTTCATCCCGTGAGGACTCACAAACGGGCCCATAAAATCAATTCCCCACACATCAAAAAACTCAATCTCTAGAATGGGATTCAAGGGGAGCTCTTGCCTCTTCAAAATTCCTCCATCTTTCTGACACCTATCACAAGACATGGCGAACTCATGAGAATCTTGGTCAATGGTTGGCCAATAGTACCCACATTGCAAAATCTTGTGGGCAGTACGGATACCACTATGATGCCTACCCATAGGCGATGAGTGGCATGCCTCCAAAAAACTTAGCATTTTGACTTCCGACACACATCGGCAAATAAGCCCATCGGCACGACTCTGATATAAGTAAGGTTTATCCCAAAAGAACTTTTTTACGTTATGCATGAACTTTTTCCTTTGATGAAAGGACAAGTACGATAGGACTATATCACTGGCCAGATAATTCGCAAAATCGGCGAACCGTGGAATCAAGTCATGATAAGCGGCCAATACATGCTCATCCAGGAAGGTATCATCAATTTCCGCATTTACACCCAACTCTCGCATAATTTCATCCTCCAATTTGGAGAAGTGATAGGCAACTTGATTTTCGGTCCCTTTGCTGTCTTTTACCTCAAAATCAAACTCTTGCAATAATAGCACCCATCTAATCAACCTCGGTTTCGCATCCTTCTTTCACATCAAGTACCTCAAGGCGGAGTGATCAGTATGCACTAGGACTCTCGTGCCAAGCAAATAGGAGAAAAAAATTTCAAAAGCAAATACCACAGCAAGGAGCTCTTGTTCAGTCACATTATAGTTCTTTTGAGCTTCATTTAGGGCCTTACTTGCATAATAAATGGGGTGAAGGATGTTATACATTCTTTGTCCCAATACCACACCAAGAGCAACCACACTAGCATCACACATCACCTCAAATGATTTGCTCCAATCTGGGGATATAATTATGGGCATGAACACTAACTTCTTCTTCAACTCTCCAAACACCTTCAGACATGATTCATCAAAATAGAATTTACATTCCTTCTCAAGTAACTTGCACAGAGGATGTGCAATTTTTGAGAAGTCCTTAATAAATCTTCGGTAGAACCCCGCATGTCCCAGAAAACATCTTACACCTTTAAAAGAGATGGGTGGAGGAAGTATCACTATAACCTAAACTTTTGCTCGATCAACCTCTATCCCCTTCTCTGAGATGCGATGGCCAATTACTATACCCTATTTCATCATAAAGTGACATTTTTCCCAGTTTAGCACAACATTACAATCTTCACATCATTTGAGAACCTCGGCCAAGTGACTCAAACACCGATCAAAGAAGTCACCAACAACTGAATCCATGAATACCTCAATAGTGTCCTCCACTATATCGGAGAATATCGACATTATACATCTCTTAAAAGTAGCCGGTGCATTACACAACCCTAAAGGCATCCTCTTGAATGCGAACGTCCCATAAGGGCAGGTAAAGGTGGTTTTCTCTTGATCCTCCTGTGCAATAGAAATCTGATTATAACTCGAATATCCATCCACAAAACAATACCATCATTTTCCTGCGATTCTATCTAACATCTGATCCTTCAAGGGCATAGGAAAATGGTTCTTCTCAGCCCATGCATTCAACTTCCGGTAATCCATAGAAACTCTCCATCCGGTCACCGGCCTCATTGGAACAAACTCATTCTTCTCATTACAAACTACTGTCATTCCCTCCTTTTTGGGCACACACTGAACAAGGAATACCCAACTACTATCTGTGATAGGGTATATGACTCTGGTATCCAACAACCTAATAATGTCCTTCTTCACTACCTCTTGCATAGGTAGTTTCAAACGTCTCTGGTGTTCAATACTTAGTTTGTGATCGGGCATGAGTTGGATTTTATGTGAACAAATACCGGGAGGGATCCCAATAATGTCTACAATAGTCCAACCAATGGATCGTTTGAACCTCTTCAAAATTTCCACCAAACACTCTACTTGCTGTACATTCAAATCCAACGGAATAATTACCAGTAAAGTGTTATCTCTTCCCAAGAATACATACCTCATTTGAAGCCGTAGAGCCTTAAGCTCTAATTTTGGAGACTCCTCAATAGATGGTTTCGCGGGTGGAGACTAGCGATGCTTCATAGCTAACTCCAATTTCTTTTGTTTGAACTGATATTCACCTCGTTCATGTGATGCAACCAAAGAATCATACTCTTCAATACCATCACTCTCAAAATTAATGATCACTGCCACTAGTGTCTCAACACCAAGGCTCTTCAATTTGCACCTCAGATGTGCTCTCAACCCTGTAAGATATAGCATATACCATTTGGAGCTCACCACTCTGTTTTATGGACCTACAAATGTTGAATTTTGCTTCTTCATTATTTAATCGAAACTTCATCTTCCCTTTCTCCATATTAACCAAGGCGCGACCAGTAGCAAGGAACGGCCTCCCAAGAATAATAGGGACCTCAAAGTCCACCTCACTATCAAGAATCACAAAATCGTCCGGAAATATAAACGGCTCCACCATCATGAGCACATCATGAAGTATCCCAATGGGCCTCTTCACCATTCGATCGGCCATCAGTAACCGCATTGTCGTGGGCTTTGGGTCACCCAAACTCAACTTCTTGTAAAAGGAGAGACGCATGAGGTTTATGCTTGCACCTAGATCACATAGTGCTTTAGCAAAGTGCAATAATCCGATGGTATTTCGAATAGTGAAAGCGCCTTGATCCTCCTTGTTTTGCACAAGAGGCCTTGTAGCAATAACACAACAATGCTGCATTCGGTCATCATCCTCGAAACTTACCGATCTATTCTTTGTAACCATATCCTTCATGAACTTGTCATACTCGGGCATTCGTTCCAGAACATCTATCAAAGGGACATTGATTGAAAGTTGTTTCGACATAGTGATAAAACGCCGGTATTTACCATCTTCAGTCTTCTTCACCAATCTTTGAGGGAATGGTGGTGGTGGTCTAGGAATGAGGATCACCTTTTGGGGTACCTCTGCTTCTTTCACTGCTTTGTCCACCAATTCACCACTAGTTTCAACTACTTCTTCATCATTTATCACCTCATCATCTACAACCGACGGCATAGGTTGATCGATGGTTTGCTTACCCCCTCGAGTAGTGACCGCCATTCAATGTCCATCATTTTTTGGGTTTTGAATGGTATTGCTAGGAAGAGAGCCCGATTGACGTGGGTTCACAGTAGTAGACAATTGGGCCATTTGTAACTCAAGATGCTTGATAGAGACCGCATGTGCATCCACCTTTTGCCCGATATTAGACAAATCACCTATCAATTCCTTGGCGTTCTCATCAATAGCATCAAACCTCCTCCTCATCTTCTGCAACATATCCTCAACTCGCGCCATACTACCTCCACCATCCCTAGGAGCAATTTCCCGATTTTGAGGTAGAACATAAGGCCTACTTCGGTCATTTCTATTACCATAGTTACCGCTGTTGAAGTTGTTGTCGCGGTTTTAGTTTCAATCACGAACATACTGGCCCTCTCTGTTGTAGTTCCCATAGTTTCAACCTTGATTTCCTTGACCTTGGTGACAATTCTCCTGATTGGAGCCTTGGGCGTTTTGTCGGAAACCCCACGTCTGCTCATTCACTGCATAAGTATCCTCTTCATAGTAGTAGTCATCCACTGGCGGTGTTGGTTTAGTCAAGTAGTTTACCGCATTTACCTTCTCTGAACCTCTAATGACATGTTTCAATACCAACCTGAGCTCAGTTCTCATCTGAGCCATCTCTTCACGAATCTCATCGGCGGTCGGATTGTGTGTAGGTTGCATTTCAAAGGTGTTTCTCCAAGTGTCCGACTTCCTAGTGATCCAAGCTTTATTGTTGCGGGTGATTTTCTCCATCCGAGGTCCCTACACAACTCTTGCACATTGAGCTCAGTTTGACGATGTGAGAATGTGGATCCTCAGATGGTAGCCCTGAAAACAAACCCTTTTGCAGTGAGCATCTGCATCAAGCAACTAGTTACCACGAATGTGTGACCCTGTGGTAGAGGAGGTAGTACAAGAGGCCCATCAAAATTAGTGATGTTCACGTTGCCCCTATAGAACTCTTGAGGACTTGGGATGGGAGGTTGCATCATCATGTGGATTATCCGCAACCACTTGATTGTGAGCATCAACCGGTGCTGGAGGTTGATGCTTGATCCCATCAATAGGATTAGTAGGGTTCTGTTGATTATTCATTCCGCGGAGTGTTCGGTTTAGTTCAGGATCGTATTGATACGTTTGTTCTCCTCGGCTCCGTGTACTTGGCATACAGTAGAGCTAGATATGAGAGAAACAAAAACAAAAGAAGAAAGTAAAATTAGGAAATTGTTGACTAAAATTCGGTTATGTTATTAAAGTTAATCTAAAGGCCACTTTCCCCGGTAGCGGCGCCAAAATTTGATACGCTCAAATTACACTTTCTTATAGAAGTATAAGCGATCGTATAAAGTAAAGAACCCAACAAGTAGGTTGGGATTGATCCCACGAGGAAAATAATTTAGACTTAACTTCAATGTACAATTACGTCTATTTAGTCAATGCCTTTCTAAAAATAGGTAATTAAAGGGGGGGGGGTTCTGAAACAAAAGTGTTTAATTATTTCTAAGTAAGACAAGTAGCAAGAGTGAAACTTTAGTGTTTATCAAGATGTGAGAGAAACTAGGGTGTAACTGTTCCCCATAGGTTCATAACATGGTAATCCTAGCTATAACAATTATTTCCTACTGTTTTGCATGCAAAGTGGTAAGTTAGGTACCTCTAAATCCTTGGTCCGACATTTAGAGAATTTCACCCCATACATTTGTCCGGCTACGTGTGTCTGAGTTACTAACCCTTACCTTTACTTCATATTAAAAATCATATTCGATGTATGACTTAGTTATTACTTCGCACCAATCAAAACTAGCCTATTAGATAATATTTCACTAAATCTATGTTGATAATTCTTTTCCTATTAACTACCCCCTTGGTCCGACAAGAAAAATAAGGCGATTTCTAACGCGTGCACTTGTTAAAAAGACTTCCAAACGAAAGAATTATCAATGCATGCAAGAACCTATTTGAGAATTTTTATTTAGCTAGTTTTACTTTGTTAATCATCCATGTTTCCCACAACCGTAGTTGTGGATTTAGTTACCCATGCCTAGAAGAACAAAATTCATAGTTGATAAATAATAAATCATGAACTTACTTTGACAAGTTTGAAGAAAATCCAGAAATTATACTTGAAAAAACAAAATTCACTTGAAAATCAATTCCGGAAACTTGAATTAATTGCCCAAGTTGCAAAACAAGTCTCCAAGAACAAAACTATGAAAATAGTAAAAGAATCTGACCCCAAAACGAGGGTTTACACCCTATTTATAAAAACATTGTCACAAAATTAAAGGAAAACAAATAAGGAAAAATTGTCCAAAAATGCGGCTTCAATCGATAACCCTCACAGACGGTCGTCGTTCACCGTTGACTGCCTCCGTAAGTCCATACTTAGCTTTTTCTTCATCCTTCTCTGATCCAATCGATGGACCAACAACACAGTCCATCGATTCTCAAATGGTCCGTCAATGCTTCTCGTCATTCCATACTTAGCTTTTCTTCAACATAGGGTACTGGGACATTCTCTAATCAAATCGACGATTCAATAGGACGGTCCGTCAATCAATCGACGGACCTTCAGTCCTTCCGTAGCCCCACACCTAGTAAGAATTCCCCGAGTTGCTTCCAGATGCATGAACCTCCAATCTACGGTCACCACCTACGGTTTGTCGATGGAACGATGGACCGTCTATGGCCTTCGTAGGTCACTTTCTGCACTAAATCCCCACAACCTTCTGCGTTCTAGTTTTGGACAACTTTTCGGCAAAACAAAGATAAAAACATATTAAAATTACTACAAAAAGTCTCTAGATACACACCAATTTTAAGGAAAAAGCATTGAAAGTACCGTGAAACCACGGTACATCAGTTTTGAAATTAAAATCATCGTTTAATACTAAAAACAACTCATCGTAATCATCAAAACATTTTCATACAATGATCCATACTTAGAGTCATGGAATGAAGAAGTTTGAAGTTTGAAAAGCTTTTAGAAATCTATTTGAAATGGCTCCTTGAATGAAAGGAAGTTCAAGTGTCACAACCCGAAAGTACCCCCTAGAAGTTAGGAGAACCCTTGGGTCATGACCAGGCGTACTTTACCCTTTGGGGTCTTGTACAAGCCCTCTAACTATCGTTCATTACATAGGACATGAAAAGTAGTGCGGAATTTAAAATTTTTCACGACATTTAATATAGGAACTTGGTCAACAGGGGGAGGGATCCTCTCATTAGCTACACATCCCTCCTTCCTTCTAGCGGTTGATCTCCTCGTATTTATGTCAGATAAACACAAAGAGAAGAGATTGATAAAAGACATCTTATAGAACTCAACTCTAAGGTACATCATTAGAATAGAGAAAAAAGTAAAACTTCTATCATCTTATAGCCTCTTGTCCATGGATGTGTCGCGACTAACACAAATTGTAAGACCCCAAAAATTAGATAAGGTGTATAGATCCTAACATGTTCTTCTTAATGTTATAAGGTCCTAAAATGCCTTATTATTTGATATAGAGGCAGTGTGCAAAGTTGAAGTGATTTGGAAGTCGAACGTCAAGGGACGTCCAAGACGTTCGACGAATAGTCGCTTATGTGCCTCATGTGTGTATGCATGCCTAAATTGCATGAACTGAGTCTAATGAGTCTTGAAATGGTTTTAAATGATGCTTAATGTTATTGTATGAAGTTTCATGAAGTTTGGAGTATAAACGCCTAAGAACCTCCAAGGCGTTCGAAAGATAGCCCCTATGATGTTCATCGTATGTCATGTTGGGGTTAAGGCTGTTTGGACGTCTTATAGGTGTTTGTTTTGGATGAAATTTATGTGGAAGGTCTTTAACATGTCAAGGTTTGTAATAGCATTGGAAACGTCTGGGAAATTGTCCCCAAGGACCATCGAAGGGTCCTTGAGGAAGGACCCAAAAGCTGATGGGCAGGCTGTCCCAGGCAGCCTTGGCGACGGAGCTGTCAACGGCCAGTCATGGCTGTGACGCCCAGTGACAAGGGTTCCGTCGTGGGGGACTTGTCCAAGGGTGTATTTGGGAACCTTGGAAAGCAATGTTGCTTGCAACGGAGGGCCATGACGCCCCATGTCAGCCGCGACGCCCCGTCATGGGAAAGTCATCGTGGGCTGTTTTCCCTGCGAGCAGACTTTCTGCCAAGTCAGGGGTGAACTTGTAAATTCACCCCACGTATTAACCTGAATATAATAGGTTTATTTAGTTAATTTTAGGTGTATATAAGTCTTCTAAAACGTGATCAACCCATTCACAAATCCTCTCACATGTTTTAAGCCTTTCCCTCCCAAAATACTCTCTCTAGAAACCACCATTGTTGGTGAAGCTCAAGAACAGATTAAATCTGGGTTTCCCAAGGATGAATCACCCATTTTAAGAGGTTTTCAACTAATAAAAGGTATGGCAATCCTTCATCTTCAAGTAACCTTTCACTTGGAGAGTTCTTCTCAATGTTTTTCAAAGAAATCTTATGATCAAGTTTCCAATCTTCCAATCTTGCCATGGGTTCTTTATCAAAATGATTTTAATGATTAAATCATGATTAATTGAAGTTAATACAGTGATTTGAATGTGATTTTACTCCAATTGCATGATGAACCCATGTTCCTTCCAAAATTGGTTTAGCTCTTGCATGGGCTTTGTCATTATGGCTTGTTCTTGATTAATTGGTGATTCTCTTACGTTGAATTGCTTGTGTTTATTGTTAATTACATTAATTGATGGTTAATTGATGATGATAAGTCCATGATGATAAATATATGATGTTTTGAGCATGAATAGCCTATGTTTCTACATGTTGTCTTGAAGTCGATTGTGAGATCGGTTGTGTAGACTCTTGATTATGTATGAACTGCTGTAGCTACTGTTTTAGGGTGATATAATGGATGAATTTTGTAGGTATAAATCCTTAATGATCAAATTAAGAAGGGCTTGCATGAATGGATATAGATTCCTTTATGCTATGAAGTCAAGAGGCTAAGTGTGTGATGTATCTTGAATTGTGATTAGATGAAGCATGATTTAGTCTTGATTTCTTATCTAATTATCTACTGCCTAATAAGTATATTATTGGTGAAATATGAATGATGATCAATCCCTTAGATAGTTCATAGTAATGATAAAGTCTTCTACACTCTAGCAAATCGATAAGCCTAAATGCCTATGTGGTAACCCTTATGTAATCATGATTTCAATATGGTTAAATGTAGGTTTAGCTACTGACTTAGACTGATACATGTATGAACTATGATCTAAAATCAATGTAAGGGAAGTTAGCTAATGATCTATGTCATCCTACTTTCCTAGTATGTTGATATGTTGTAGTATGTTATGGTATAATCTTGTAGCAACTTGTACATGGTTTCTTATATGTTTAAAGTACATTTAGATACTTCCATATATGTGTTTTATTGATGCATAATGTGTATTGATCAATGATGATCAAAGGGTGAGAAATTGGTAAGAATGCTTAATTCCTCTACTTTTCTACTTCTCTATTCTTTATAGAAATGTTGATGAAGCCTTGTATGGCATTGTGTGGTATGGTCCACTTATGGTGGCGGTGTTTATATTATTTTCATTATATATGTGCTGACCATGGCCTTGAAGGCAAATTGATGAACTTATGAACATGTGCTTAAGATTATACTATGAGAAGCTTATGCCTATTTTCCTATTCTAGTGGTGAATTAGGTTGTGTGGCTATTGTATGAGCATGTGTATAACCATGTTAGGGTAAAGTATAGGTGCTTCCATGGATGTGTTAAGATGGTTAATAACCCCTTACCTATGAACCCTTATATGAAAGTGTAAATAGCTAAAGTTAGGAGTCTTGATTATAAGGTATATATTATTTTGTCTCCTATGCTATTATGTGTTGTGTGCTATGTGTTTGGAAGTTTAATGTGGTCTAATAGGGTGGCTCATTCAAGAAGTTATCGATAGCCATTATGTGATCATGTTGGTCAATGTACACACACTCTCACTTACATGCATGTTACAAGTAGTATAAATCATTGTGTCTAAATGAAAGGTTGTTCTCATATTCACTAGTGTCTACTACTATGCATATTAAAGTGATGTTTATGAAAGTATGATTTGTATTCCCTTACAAGGATGACTTAATAGGTGTACTAGTATGGGCAAGGGTATGGAACCTTGTCTATGCATTGCACATGTGTAGCTTGATAGGATACTTCCTAGGTTTGGTTCTTATGTATATGAAGGATGAATATATGAACATGTTATGAATATGATGTATATGATGTGATGAGGTATAAATATGTAAGTATGAACATGTGTGACTTAATGTGTTATGTGAAAGGTTTGTTCACATCTATGTATACACTCGTACACATAAATGAGGATCTAGTTAATAGAGGGGCCTTGAGAGGGGTGCCCAAGAATGCTATAAGACTAGATAGATGCTTGAATATGCTATAAGCATATGAGGAAGGAATATTCTAAAGCTTATGTTTTATAAATAAGCGTAATAAAGGCTTTTCAATAAAGGGAACTTAACTTAGCACCGAGCGAACTTGACAATGGGAGGTGATGACTTATGCATAGAAGGAAAGATTCAGCCTAATGTTGCCCATGTGATGTTAACTCCCTTGTTTATGGGATATGTCATCTAAGGGATTCCCATGAGGAGCGGCCCACTTTACCAAATGGTATGAATAGGGATATCTACCTCTTAGTTCTTGAACTATGCTGCCACCATAGGATACTAGCTAGAGGATTCTACCTCAATATCTATGTTGATATTGGTTCTACTTTGGCCGGTAGACCACCTTCTATCGGTGTAAGGTTTGATGACACCGGATTCCATGTTTAGCATCACATGGTCTATGTAGGTTGAGGTTATAGTTCCCTAAAGGTAAATGAACAATGGAAGTAATGGAATAGGATCCTAACTAGGAGGACTTAAGGTAAGTTGCTTAGGATAGGTGGAAGTAATGAATCCATCTAGACATTGCACAAGTGACTCCTTAGGAAGCCTTAGGAAGGTACCCTAATGCATATGATTATGTATGTGTCCTTTATGTATGATATTGTAGTCTTGGTTTGACTAGGTTTATATTGCACTATACTTATATGATGGCATGTGTTGTCTTGAATAGATGCTATGTATGGTCTTCTCTTGTGTTCCTAAGGTGATACATTGCACCAAGTATCCTTAAAGGATTACTTGGAAGACTAATGAATTAAAAGAAAGAGTTAATGTTAAGGAGAGTGAGTTCACTGTAAAGTGACCTCAAATGGGGATTAAATTTTATATGTGCTTTTCTATGATGTTTGGTCTTTGATGTGTTTCTATGAAGTATATGAATGATATAAATGCTATTGATAAAGGTTTTATGATGATTTACTCAAAATGGCATGAAGTATGATTTCAAAGGAAATGTCCCTAATGGTTATAGATTATCGTAATCTAAATGATAAAACTAAAACTTATAATTATCCAATACCAAATAAGATATTAAAAATCAGACAGATACAAGGATATAACTAGTTTAGTAAATTTGATTGTAAATCAGGATTTTATCATTTAAAACTAGAAGAAGAATCTAAACAACTAACAGCATTCACAGTACCACAAGGTTTCTATGAATGGAATGTTTTACCATTTGGATATAAAAATGCACCAGGTAGATATCAGCATTTTATGGATAACTATTTTAATCAATTAGAAAATTGCATAGTTTATATAGATGATATATTATTATATTCAAGAACACAAGATGAGCATATTAATTTATTAGAAAAATTCATATCTATAATTAAACAGTCTGGCATAAGCCTAAGTAAAAAGAAAGCAGAAATTATGAAATCACAGATAGAATTCCTAGGAATACAAATAGATAAAAATGGGATAAAAATGCAAACTCACATAGTACAAAAAATAATTAATCTTGATGAAGATATAGATACAAAAAAGAAATTACAATCCTTTTTAGGAATAGTAAACCAAGTAAGAGAATATATACCAAATTTAGCAGAATATTTAAAACCACTTGATAGGAAACTTAAAAAAGATGTTGAATATCATTTTGATAAAAAGACAGAGAACATATAAAAAATATTAAGAATTTATGTAAAAAATTACCAAAACTTTATTTTCGTAATGAAAATAAGATATTTATTTATATAGTTGAAACAGATTCAAGCAATCATAGCTATGGTGGAGTTTTAAAATATAAATATGAAAATGAAAAAATGGAATATCATTGTAGATATTATTCAGGATCTTATACAGAAGCACAGATAAAATGGGAAATAAATAGAAAAGAATTATTTGCATTATATAAATGTTTATTAGCATTTGAACCATATATTGTTTATAATACATTTATTGTAAGAACAGATAATACACAGGTAAAATGGTGGCTAACAAAAAAGATAGACGATTCAGTTACAACAAAAGAAATAAGGAGACTAGTATTGAATATATTAAACTTTACATTTACAATTGAAGTAATAAAAACTGACAAAAACATTATTGCAGATTATCTCTCAAGAAGAAACTAGCCCAAATATACAAGAAAGAATACTAGCTGCCATAACTACACTTTGTTAAAAAGTGGAAAGTCTTGACAGTGAAGTACAACTATTGAAGAAAGCATATAATAGTCAGCAGCATGACTCTAAAAATGCGGAACTACGTCGTGAGGCAGACGATAAAAGGCCAGAACTAAAAGGTGACGTTGAGAAACACCTAAAAACTCAAAATATTAACAAATTATCAAATGCAGGTACAAATGAAGCAAGTACAAGCAGAGGAAAAAATATCAATTAAAATAAACTATTTGAAAAACCATTCATTCCCAGAAAACAAACTATAGATATAACACCAAATCCACAAATTTCTACCTATGCAGAGAGCTTGAACAAAGAAAAGAAGATATATAATCATATTACCCAGTCATATATTGAAAATATATATACAATCCAAACTTTTCTAAACCTTAAACCAAAATCTACTACCACTACAGAAAAAACGCAGGATTATGTAACCCAACATTTACAAGGCTACAACAAACTAATAGCACAACCCAAAACTAACCCAAATTTGGTAAAAACTTGTTACAGCTATGGATTACTTAGTACGGTATATACATATGATGGTACAGAAATAAGTAGAATACCTGAAATTTACAAAGCTTACCTTCTAAAGATGATTATTATAACATTATTAAAACATAATAAACACTTATAATCAAAAAGAGATTATTAGGAATAAAACAATTTAGCTACTCATGAATTTAAATGAGTATACCTATTTTTGTAGATTTTCCATATCTGATTTGTTTTCCATAACTAATATTTTATTTACTAGCTTTTTTATTAGACTAGCTCTGATACCAATATGGAGGAGTGGAAGCGGAATGAGAGAAATTGTAAAGAAAAAGGTTGTACAATGTTTTCTTGTTTATTTATGAAGGCAAATGCCTTTATCATTGATCTCTATATAATTCTAGATCATCATATAAATAATCTATATCAAAATCATCTGGTATAATTAATTCTGACCAATCATAAATTGTTTCTTCAATTATTTCATATGTTACTAATCTATCATAGATTGTTCTTCTTATATCAGTATTAAGTTCTTTCAATATATAAAATAATAATATCATGTAATTAACATCATCATTTAATAAATAAGTAGTCATTTTTTCATATTTTCGCTAAAATTTTATTCCTTCTAACCTCTTCACAGATTATACTTATTTATTATGTAATAATAATAATTTAATAATCATCTCGTCTAGTCACTACTATGGTTTTCTTCTTCAATCAGTTACCCTAACAGTGCCTCAACTCTGTGTACTCCCCTAAACGGCCTTCTCTTTTGCCTACCGGTTTCCACTTTAGGATGGCATAGTTTGGGCTTACCTACTCTCAGAATATTTCCATAGCAAACCTTCTAAAGATGATTATTATAACATTATTAAAACATAATAAACACTTATAATCAAAAAGAGATTATTAGGAATAAAACTATTTAGCTACTCATGAATTATCTTAGTAATTGCTTTATTTGAATTATTCTTCATGTTTTAAGAAAATATTTTTTCATAATATTCTTTTTTAAGTAGATTTAATCTTTGTATTTCTTTAGCATTGGTTTCTATATATTCTAAATATTCTTCTTCTTTAAGATATATATATCTATTTACATTTTCAATTAATAATTTTTTCACTATGTAAAGTAGTAATAGTATGTATTTTGTTTTTAGTGTCGGCCAAATATAATTAGGCCATGTGTAAAGATAAGTGTCGGCCACTTATATTGGCCAGAGATGTAAGTTTAGTTGTATAAATAGGGGGTTTTCCCTCAGTAATAAATCATCACTTTCCCTCATCACTTCTCTCTAGCTTCTCTTTTCTCTCATTCCGCTTAAATACTAGCTGCCATAACTACACTTTGTCAAAAAGTGGAAAGTCTTGACAGTGAAGTACAACTATTGAAGAAAGCATATAATAGTCAGCAGCATGACTCTAAAAATGCGGAACTTCTTCTAGTTTTAAATGATAAAATCTATCTAATCTTATCTCTTCTTTTACATTTTTTCAAAGATGCTTATCTCTTCTTTTTCTTTGTCTGCCACTTTGTATCTCTTCTTCTTATCTTCTTTACAACATATTTATCTTCTTTATTCGAATAGGACTTCGGGAATAGTATCATCTCCTTCATTACATTTCGAGCATATATGTTCCGGATACTTGTGTCCAATTAACTTACAGTATCTTGTTAATAATTCTTCAGAAATAAATCCCTTTTTTAATGCTCTAGTTGTTGGTGTAGATTCTGGTTTCAGTAGGGACAAAATCCATTTCTGGATTTCTTCCATATCTGCTTGTCTTACTTCTCGCGAATTGGCGTAGATCATTAAATGGTCTCTAGAATAATAACTCCATATAGCATTTCCTTGTAAATAATTATTAGCTAATTCTTGTATGATAGTTGATAACCCAATTATTCTTTTATTTGCATAGAAACTGGGTATCTCAACTTTTGGTATCTCCGGCTGTTGTCCTATCTCTTCCGGTATTATCATCTCCCGAGTTAATCCAATTTTTACTACCTGGATCATAGGTTTTATCTCGTTGTAAAGTATCTCAGCTGGTGCTATATAAAATCTAATAAAGAATAAATTTCCTTTGGTTATCCTTTTATATGTTAAAAAGGATTTGTAGATTTCTGGGATTCCACTTATCTCTTCTCCTGTATATGTATAAACTGTACTCAATAATCCATAATTATAACAAGTTTTAACTAGATTGGGGTTTGTCTTTGGTTGTGCAATCAGTTTGTTGTAACCTTGTAGTTTTTGGGTTAAATAATCTTGGATCTTTTCGGTAGTCGTTGTAGATCTAGGTTTAGAGTTTAAAAAAGTTAGTATTTGGTATATATTTTCAATATAAGTTTGGGAAATATGGTTATATATTTTCTTTTCTTTATGTAGGCTGGCTGCATATGTAGATGCTTGTGGTGTTGGAGTATCTATTATTTGGATTTTTGGAATAAATGGTTTTGCAAATAGGCTATTTAGATTTGTATTTCTTGGAGTAGTTTTTTCCATAGCTCCTGTGCTTGTACCTGCTTCATTTGTACCTGCATTTGATAATTTGTTAATATTTTGAGTTTTTAGGTGTTTCTCAACGTCACCTTTTAGTTCTGGCCTTTGTAATATTATGATTTCCTTGGTAAATTTTAAATGGTATTACTAATGGTATTCCTCCTATAATTATTTCTTTTTCTGTTATCTCTTCATTTATATTTACTATTTCTTTAGGTAATCCAGGGCATAATTGTCCTGTTTTTATAATTTCCATTTCTAATACTAATTCTCTAGTTATATAATTTTCTTCTTTTCCTGTATTTATTAATATTTTATATCTTCTTTGATCTATTATTCCGGTTATAAAATAATGATTAAGTGTTTCTTCTTCTGTATTTAATATTTTAGGAATTTCATATTTTCTTTTGGACGTACTGGCTCTTGATGAAGTAGTTCTATTTAATATATTTGGTATGCTTGAAGTGCTTATTCTTTCTTTTACTATTTCTAAATCTTCTTCTATGTCAATTTCTTTATAACTATAATCATTATTATCTATTATTGTAATTACTTGGTCAAAAGGGTTTTCTATTTTTATTCTATCAATTTTATTTTTTGCCATTACTTTATGTTTTGTTGTTAATATATATAGGTTTTTACATCTTGCTGTAAATATTTTACTTCCTGGTGCTAATTCTATTCCTGATAATTTCCAATATAATACTAATGATTTATCTATGTTTCTATCTGTTAATGCTATTGAGTAATTTGCACTTATTATAAATTTAAATTTTTGGTATATTAAATTTCCTTTTACCGCACTAATTACACTTTTTTATATAGGGTGTATTATTCTATCATCTGCTAAATATATTTCAATAGGTGTATCTATTCCTTCTCTAAAACATGCTTTTATTAGTATTTCTGTTCCTCCTAAATGTACATATTTTATAGGTGTTTTAGCTTTTATATCTTGTATTTCTTGATTTATCATCCTTTTATTTAATATTGGTATTTGTGATTTTCCTTTTGTATATTTACAATCTACAATATGTTCTTTTTGACTAACTACATAGTATTCTTCTTTTTGTCTTTTAAACCAATTTTTTAAAGTAGGTATTTCAAGTACTTTATCTACGCTTAAATCTAACTCTTTATTTTTTATTTGTTGGAAAATTGCATTATCAAATATAATTTTTGTTCTACTGATTCTTCATTCTGATATTCTTCTTTAGATATTATTTTTATATCATTTTCAGTCATTATATTTCTTCATTTATCATTTCATTATTTAATTCCATATTTATTTCTATATCTTCGGATTCAATGTCAGATAATTCATATATACTATCATTTTCACTTAATTCATAATCTATGTAATCTATCTGCATATATTTTTCATCATCCATAATTATTTCTGCAATTTGTTTACCTTTTAAATTTTTAGGTAATTTACAATCTCTAGCTAAATGTCCTAACTTTCCACAATTGTAACAAGTACAATCTGATAATTTTCTTTTTGGTCTATATGGTGTTTTTATTTTATAATTTTTTACATAATATCTTTTTCTTGGATTTTTATATTTATATCTGGTTTTAGTTTTTCTATAATTTTTATATTTTCTAGGTTTTTTATAATATTTATCTTTACAACCAAATTGTGGTGATATCTTGTTTTTGCAACATGCTAAATTTTTAATTAATACTTTTTCCATTTTTATTTTTTCTTTTTGGGTTTCACATAATTGTATAAACCATTGTTGTAAAAATTTTATTCTAGCTCCTAGAGTATCTGTTATTCCTTCATTATTCCAATCTTTAATTACGTTTGTTCTAAATTGTTCTGGTAATTTCGTAAAATATTGTTGTCTTATTTCTGTTGCTTCATTTATATCATATCTTGCTTTATAATAATATTCTTTAAATGCACATGTATATTATTCTATGTAACACATATTACATATTGCTAATTTTGACATTAGTTGTCTATTTATTATTTTTTCTTTATTTTGTTCTTTTATTTCTGTAGTCATACCTCCAAATTGATTTCTTATGGCTAATTCATATATATCTAATATATCTATATTTGTTGTTGATGTTGATCCATCTATTTTTTTATCACTCCTAAGTGTTGCTATACTTTCTGATGGTAAATTTTCTATCCATAATTTTGTTGTTCCTACAAATGTTCTTTCTATATATCTTGGTGTGTCTTTTACTGTTATTTTGTTATCAACTAGCTGTTTAGATATATTTCCTACCCATAATAAAATTACTTTATTTATATCCATTACACAGTCTAAATCTAAAAAGTTATTTTGTTCAATTATTGGTCTAGGTATCCATTTTTTATTTAATCTACTATTCCATATTGCGTTTGCTCTGTCTGATCTTTCATAACTTTCTGTATAATAGGTTGGTGTTGATCTTCTAGGACTACTTCTTCTAGGACTACTCCTAGGACTATTATCTGGAGTTTTAACTCTTGATGTACTTGGTTTATTTATATCTCCTGTATTTATTTCTAATTTTTTCAGTTTATCTACTTGTTCTAGAATTTGTGTATATGTTTCACTTATATCACTTATTTCTGAATTTTGATCATTCATTTTATCTAATTCGTTTATTTCATCATTGATTTCATTTATTTCAAGATTTTCATTTTCATTTAATATTTGTTTCATTTTGTTTATTTCACTGGTCAATTCAACTTCTTTTTCTTTTTCCTTTTCTAGCTGTTTTTCTTTTTGTTTATTTTCATATAATAATTTTAACTGAGCTAATTCTTTTTCTAATTCACTTATTTTTGTATTTTTTGTTTCTTCTATCTTTTGTACTTCTTGTTTTGCTTGTATTTTTATTTTTTCAATTTCTTTGGCTTTATCTATTTCTTCATTTTCTTTTGTTAATCTTATCATAGCTGTTAAACTATCTTCTAATTTTGCTGTTTCTTTTTCTAACATTAAATATAATTTATCTCCTATTTTTTTATATCTTCTTCCTAAATTTGAGAATATTATTTTTATCACTAGTCCTTCTCGATTTTCATATGTTTTTTCGTCTACTGCAAATTCTTCTTTATTCATTATATTAATTATTATAACTTATATCATAAAAACTAAAACTTATAATTATCCTATACCAAATAAGATACTAAAAATAAGACAAATACAAGGATATAATTACTTTAGTAAATTTGATTGTAAATCAGGATTTTATCATTTAAAACTAGAAGAAGAATCCAAACAATTAACAGCATTCACAGTAACACAACGTTTTTATGAATGGAATGTTTTACCATTTGGATATAAAAATGCACCAAGTAGATATCAGCATTTTATGGATAACTATTTTAATCAATTAGAAAATTGCATAGTTTATATAGATGATATATTATTATATTCAAGAACACAAGATGAGCATATTAATTTATTAGAAAAATTCATATCTATAATTAAACAGTCTGGCATAAGCCTAAGTAAAAAGAAAGCAGAAATTATGAAATCACAGATAGAATTCCTAGGAATACAAATAGATAAAAATGGGATAAAAATGCAAACTCACATAATACAAAAAATAATTAATCTTGATGAAGATATAGATACAAAAAAGAAATTACAATCAAAATGTTTTCATGAAAGACCCATATTTAGAGTTGAAGATAGAACGTTTGACCTCCAAACTTAACCAAACCTGACCATTCCGAACGTCATCGACGTTCTTGGACGTTTGACCTCCAAACATAACCAAACTTGACACACTGCCTAAGGACACTAATATAACTCATTTTAACAAAAAATTAACTCATTAAACAATCAGGAAGCTGTAGTTTACCTTAGTTTGTTTTAGGGTATTACATCAAGGATGACTACCATACCTCAATGAAAAGAAACCCATGAAATTTTTATGAAGAAAGGTCCACAACCATCCCCTTCTAGACCTCTCTTGAGTTCAATGTTCTATTGGTTTTTGACAGATTTTATTGAGGGAGGGATTTGGGTTTTTGAAAATGAAGTCTAAAATTAGGTATTAGTGCTTGAACCCTCTTGATATACCTAAAAGATCCTAAAATAATCATCCATGGTTCAGAAAAGACATGGGGTGAATTTACCAAACACCACATGCCTTGCCAGATTTTTGAAAGCTTTACAGGAACCACCTACGCCCTCCTTAATGACGGGCCATTGCCCCTTTGATGGGGTCCGTTGATTTGGTATGAGTCTCCATTGTAATACTCCGGAAATGTCATGACTTATACTATAGATTAATCTAGTTAATAATGTTTAAAATGATGTTTCCAGACCTATATTAATGTAATAAACGCATTTGGAAAAGGTTAGAGCCAAAACGACTAATAAAGACCTTGACGTCCGGAAACTAGCTAATTCGAACTAGTTGATGTCCCAATTTTTGGGGAAGGTTTCGAAGTGCTAAATGAAGTCCAAAACTTGTAAAGAGACCTTGGATTGGTAGTATGTAGTACAACCCAAGGACCACCTGAATAGTCCTCGGGGAGGACCAAAACATGGGTGGGCAGGCTGCCTGAAAACCTGCGAGCAGGCGAAATTGGATGCAAGGTGTGCAACGCGAGATTGACACGCAGGTCACTGCCTCAAGATTTGGGAGGCAACCTTGCGACATGAGTCTTACAAGAACCTCACTGCCTCAACTCAAAATTCAATAAAAATGATGGGATTTATCCCCGCGACGGGCAGCTACTTCCCAGAATCATTGAAGTCGTATTTTTGGTAATTTAACTTCTTAAAAAGACCCATTTATGTAGAGGGTATTTTGGGTAATTCATAGGAAGACTAGATATGGATATTAGGTCAGTTTTAGACAACTTTTACACGTCCAAATCAGATTAAAACAAGTTTTCTCCCATCTCTCTCAAGAACGCTCTCTTTTCCAAACTCCATTGAAGAACAAGAAGAGCTTAAGGAAGAAGTCGAAGACTTCAAGCTTTGCATCCAATTTTCATGCATTCTTCATCTATAAGGTATGAGTTTTTCACTCTTCGTTTTCCTTTCCCCAGGAGGTCCTTTCAAGCTAATTTTTCAAAGAACTTCAAATACTAGTGTTTTTACTCTACAAAACGGATTTTCTTCCTAACCCTAGATTTATGATTTTCAATGAAAAGTAAGTGTTTTCTATGGTTGATTTCACACGGATTGATGAGTATGTGGTTGATTATGGTTGAATTTTGTGTTCAGTATTTTCTTATGTAGATGATGGTTTCGTATGGTTGTTTCTACTACTTGATAACACGGAAACGTAGGGATTGTAATTTAGACTAGAATGAACTTTTAAATGACCCTTTCCCTTATCCTACATTATGCATTGATATTTTATATGATTTGATGAGTTGTTCTTGATTATGCTATTGAGTATTTCACTATGTTATGGTTATGACTGTTTTAAGTTGAACGCAAGTTCTTGAATAGGGTTATTGGAAGCAAGACGTAAGTCTTCTAAAGTAGTGATTACTCTACAAAGTTTATGTTAGCCTATTAGTCATGATGCTATGCTATGGAAGTATGTATAATGTTGCAATGTGAATATGCTGCGCTACGAACATGTAAATTGTGAGATCATGATAAGAATTCGAAAATGCAAGTTATGATACTCTCTTGTATGCTTTATACAAGATGATTATCCCATGGTAATCTCACACACGAAGGGTTTACGATGAAAGGAAAATTCTCATCTAATCTTAAAGAGCTCATGATCATATTTATAGAAGGAATTATTCTCCTATGACCTATGATAAGTTTATGATAAAATACAAATTAAAGGTTATTGAAGAAAGATACTTAAGCTAAGCACCGATGATCTATATATGAGAGGTGTCCCTTCCCTAGTTAAAAGTTAGGTTACAATGACTCTCATGAGATTGAGGCTGCCATGTAATGTGCAACTATGGGTCTCTAATGCATCTCCTAGTTCTGGAACTATGTTGCCACCATAGGATACTAGCTAGTGGATCCACCTAGAAATCTGTGTCATGTTAGGTTCGACTTTGGTCGGTAACCCACCTTCTTTTGGTTTGGGGTTTTATGACACCGAATTCCATGTTTAGCTCACATGGTCTATGTCGGTAAGGCGAATGTTCCCTCATGTAAAATGAAAGACAAGTAAATGGACGTTGACTAGGGTGACTGATACGCTCAAACTTACTTCTCAAATAAGAAGTAAAGCGGTCGTATCAAGTAAAGAACCCAACTAATGAGGTTGGGATCGATCCCACAAGGAAAATAGTTCAGACTTAACTTTATTTTATTATTACTATTATTTAGCCAACTGTTTTCCAATAAACCAAAAGACAAAAAGGGGGGTTTTATTTCTAAATTAATGAAAATAATTAACTAAATAAGAATGAACAACTAACAATTTTAACTTTCGGAGTTTTAATCAAATTGTAAAATTAACTAGGGCTTTAGTGTTCCCCAAAGGTTCCTAACTTGGTAAATCTAACTATAACATCTCTATCCTGATATCTTGCATGTAAAGTGATAAGTTAGGTATCTCTAAATCCTTGGTCCGGCATCTAGAGAATTTCACTCCGCACCTTGGTCCGGCTACGTGTGTTGCTATACTAACCCTTATCTTTACCTCATATTAAACATCGTATTCGGTATTTGACTAAGCTATTAACTCGTACCAACCAATACTAGTCTATTAGATAGTCTACACTAAATCTATGTTGATAATTCTTTTCCTATTATCTACCTCCTTGGTCCGGCAAGTAGCATTAAGGCGAATTCTAACGTTGGCCACCGTTAAAAAGAATTCTAAACGAAAGAATTATCAATACATGCAAGACACCACTCTAGAAATTGTTATTGAAGTTAGATTTCTACCTTGTTATTCACCCATGGTTCCCACAACCCTAGCTATGAGGTTTAGTTACCCATGTTCGTAATTACACAATTCATATAGTTAATGGAAAAGTTCATGCACTTACTTTTATGAAAACGAATAATTTCCCAGAATTCAACTTGATTAATCACCGAAATCCACAACAATCAATTCCCGGAAAAATATCTTAATTTCCAAAATCAAGAGTTTACTAATATAATCGAAGAACTATAAACTAAAAATTATCCAGAAAGTCTCACCTCAAAAACGAGGTTTTTCCAACTATTTATAAGAAAAAATAAAAACCTAATCAAATACGGATTCTATTTACTAAAAATCTGTCCAAACGCGTCTGGGTCGACGGACCACGTGACGGACCGTCATGGACACGACGGACCGTCATAGCCTCCGTCGTCCCATACTTCACATCTTCTCACGTTGCTTTCTTCATTCCCCCCGACGGACAGGTATGACGGACCATCGCAAGCATGACGGCCCGTCGAGGGTCTTCGTTCCAATACACTTGAACTTTGGAATTTTGGGTACTGGGATTACTCTCTGATAATTACGACGAACATGCAGGACGGACCGTCGTATCTGTGACGGTCCATCACGAACTTCCGTAATCCCACACTTGGTCAGACTTCCCCAAATTTCCTTCAGCAACTTCTTCCTTCACTACGATGCCACCTACGGACCGTCACAGCCGCGACGGACCGTCATAGTCTCCGTAGGTGGTCTCTTCTGCAATTCTTTCTCAAAAACTCCCGCGTTCTTCCTTAGACAGATTTTCTGCAAACAAAGATAAACTTATATCAAAATCAACACAAAAAGGCTCTCGACACACACTAAACTTAAGGAAAAAGTATTAGAAATACCGTGAAACCACGGTACATCAACACCATCAACTTAAATTCGTTGTTTTCCTCAAGCGACGCACTATGACTCACTACAAATTCTTTGTACAAAAGTATCCATATTTTAATTTCCGCAATCATTTGGCTATCAACCTCGATTATTCTCATTATGTTCATGCATGGTCTCACTATTAGGCATTGATTTGTGTAGAATCAAACCATAACCCAGATTTACTACGCAATGATGCCTATCCTCTTCAATTTCTCACCGAGATGCTAATATTTCTGGTATTACAACTCCTGTCCTTACTTCAAATAACATCCTCATTTTTCACACAATGATTTTAGTTTGAGTATAAGGATCACGTTTCGACACTCACTCTCAGAACAAATTCACCACTCATTTATACATATTGCCATAGGCTTGCCCTTATTTTCACTACTTCAAATTCCTCATACGCACTTAGGATCACAATAGGACTTTTTTAGATTGTAACATAGGCTCAGGGTCAGGTAGGGTGTATTTAGATATACTTTAGTGACTTGTTGCCCTCCTTGACATATCATTCTTATTTCGCCCTATTACTCAATTTTCTTTTCACTTTGCTGTTTTCCCTTTCTTATCCTTATGTGTAAGTGACTTTTCTCTTTTCTTGTGTTTATTTTGCTTTTGGTTATTATTATTATTTTATTTTTTTATTTTATTTTTTTTTAGTCACTTCTGTTTTATTCTTTCTTTCTCTTCATTCTTTCAACCCCACTTTCCGTGGTTTTCCTTATATCAGCCACCCTCAACTCATGATTTTGCCATGAGTCAAGGTTCACAATACCCATGGTTGGGTCAGGGCCAAAACAAGGTTGCTTTCTGCATTAGCCACCCTCAACTTATGCTTTTGGCATAAGCTGAGGTGCACATGTCCAAGGAGGGACCAGGGCCAACACATTGCTCCCAGAGAAGATCATTTGGGGTAAAAAAAAATCTAGTTTAGGCTCAATTCATTTGGATCAAAAAGGGATTAACTTCATTTGGTTTTCTGTTATTTTTAGGCTCAAGATTGACTATTTCGAACAAGGGCCTATGATCCTTTCCTAAGTGATTGTTTTGACTCACTTTCAGTAGGACTAACCAGGCAAGTTCTAGCTCAGTATTAATGGTGGTCATTCGACTTTACCTCACACTCACATGACATTCCTTGCATTCCCAGAGTATTAGACACCTAGTTCAAATCTTAGATTCAGGATCATGCAGAAGTGTATCCTTGTTTCATGTTTCAAACCACACAATTATCACTTACTGTGCCTAGTCATGCAAATGATTATCGAGATATCATATTTATATTAGCCATCATGCTTCAGATTTATACTGTGTACATAAGATATGACATGCCGGTTCAACAGTAAAAGTAATCAGTCTTTTGGGGAAAAAGAACACAGGCAAGAAAACCCCAAAAGAGGATCGTGAACTTGGGCTACTCAGAATTCACCCAAGTGTTCACTTTCCATTTACCCCACCCCCTACAAAAAAAATATGCAATTGTCCCCAATGCATAGAAAAGTTAAACTACGTAAAAGGGTAAGTGAAGCAAACCTGAGGCGCTAAGCGCCGGTGATCAGCAAGCTGGTGGGTCCGGTTCCCCGGAACCTGCTCCCTGCATAGTCTGGACATCCTCAATAATGTCCGCAGCATCCACAGCACCATCAGTAGCGCCTCCCACAGAATCTACAATTTTGGAGCTAGACGCCCCGGCAGCTACTTCTACAGCCCTCAACCTACGGGCCTCCTCATCGGCAATCGAGGCTCTCCTCGCAGATTCTATCTCACGGCGCTCCTTCTTCCTTGCCCTAGCCTCATCCTCCTCTCGACCCCTGCGTCTCTTGACATGCTCTTGTGGGGGAGGTGGTGGAACATCAGAAGTGGTAAACAGGGCGGCCATCACGGTGTCATCGGCAGGCTCCGCAGAAGGGGCCTCAGACTCAGGCACCCTCGCCTCTAAAATCATATCAAGATCCGCCCGCAGACTCTCAACCGCAGCCTAGAGAGTCGACATGTCCACCGGAGGGGCTGGTCGGGCTAGTACTCGTAATTCAAATGCGTCTAAGCGCTGGTGTACCCCGGCGATCTGCCTCTCTGTGTGCTGTATCATCTTGCGCTCCATGCGCTCCTCTGCATCAGCAATAGTCTTCTGCATCCACGGCTGAATGTGATGCAGAAGAGTAGCCATCTGTGCCTCAAGTTTCTGAACCCGAGCTAGTAGGACTAGAGTGGCAGAAGGAGCCTAGCGAGAGGAGCTCGGGGCAGTGCTACTACCCGGGATAGACTCGACCGGAGTAGTGTCAGTGTGTGCAGAAGCAGCACGGGAAGCATCATGAGCATGCTCTACGGTGTCGGCCAGGTTCTCACCAAATGGGGCCACCTCTGGACGGGGCCCTCTGCGTGGGGCCAACTCATTGGCCTCATCCCTGATGAGGCCGATGTCAACATTTCCTGGCGGGGTCTTGAGCTGGTCAATGTGCCAAATGGGCACACCTGCTGATCTGCACAAAGAGAAAATCATGCAAGGGAAAGGGTAAGTTGTGGTGACCTTGAAGGCCCTCTCGTGCATGACCGCTTGGAGAAGCCAAGCGAAATCGACCTCGAACCCTGCCATCATAGCAGCCATCAGCACTGCACGATCCCAGGTGACTATGTTATCCGCAGCAGTGGGGGAGAGACAATGGCGGACGATCAACCAGAGAAACTTGGCCGTAAAGGTCAAGTTGGCCTTCCTGATGGCCCCCTTCGGCTCCATCACCCAATCCGCAGCCTCTCCATCAATAGATAGGTGCAGTACCATCCACCTCTTGGTGGTCTCTCTCAGTGAAGGCTCACGTAAGAACCGGCCCTCTTTAACAATTTGCCACCGGTAATCAAACTCGGCGGTGAGAGGTGTGCTGGTGGAGTCAGAATCCGTGCCGTACAGATATCGGCGGATGGCTGGTAGGGAGATGTCAACCTGGATGCCTCATACTAAGACGTGCTCAAGTGGGGCCTGTTTGGCGGGGGCAGACCGCCTATCGATCTGCGAGCGAAGAGTAGCCACATAAGAGGCATAGAACTCGCGGACTAGCTCCTCACTGTAGCGACCCAAAGAACGAGCCGTCCACTCTAGCCGGTGTCTGGTGAAGAGGGTGTGAATATCTGGCATGGTGGGGAGACTTCCCGTGAGGACCCGCCTCTCTAGTGTAAGAGTCCGTGTCATGACGCCTTTGTCATTGAGAACCTTGGCGTCTAAGTATACCTTGTATTGCCCGTCAACACACCACCGGTTGGGCTGATCGGCAACCGGGGCAGGGACTCCTGTTGGTTTGCCAGGGGTGGAGTCGGTGCTGTCAGCCTCATCATCTGAAGCAGACTGTGTAGCTGTGGCAGGAGCAGAGGCGTCTGCAGACCCAGAGGCTTCCTCTGACCACGAAACTCTTAAGGAGCCAGATGCTCCTTCGTCTTGGGCAGTTGACCCAGAAGGAGTGCCGGTCAGTGTGCGCTCCTCATCAGACTGGGAGGCAGTGACTACGCCGGGCGCCACCTTCTTGGGCGTGACTCGCGGTACACGTGGAGCTCGTGCTGGAGTAGCAGTAGGGGGCACGTATTCTGGATCATGCTCATCATCAGAGCCTATCACCAATCGGGCAGACGGGGCGACAGATTTTGAACGCCCACGTGCGTAAACGCGATCTTGTTTATGTGCCATGATAGGTAGTACCTGTAACGAATCATCATTAGTACTTGAAGGATGAAGCATGACACAAAAGAAATAAACATTTGAGACAATAATACTCAGACACTCAAACCAGTGATAACAGCTCTGAAGTAGCAGTAGGTCACGACGGACCTGGTGACGGACCGTAGTGCGTATGATGGACCGTCATGCAGTCCGTCATGTAATACTTGGCAACATAAAATATCAGAGGGAAAGTATCAGACCGATACGACGGTTAAGCAGGACGGAAATTCATGGGTATGACGGTCCGTCACAAGTGTCCGTCAGAGGACACTTGGAAAAAGTGTTGAGACCCATAGGACAGGGGTCTCTGACCGTCACGACGGTTGTGCAGGACGGACCATCGTGGGTGTGACGGTCTGTCACATATGTCCGTCAGTGGACACTTGGAAAAAGTATTGAGACCCATAGGACAGGGGTCTCTGACCGTCACAACGGTTATGCAGGACGGACCGTCGTTGGTGTGACGGTCAGTCGCAAGTGTCCGTCAGTGGACACTTGGAAAAAGTGTTCAGACCCCTAGGACAGGGGTCTCTGACCGTCACGACGGTTGTGCAGGACGGACCGTCATGGATATGACGGTCCGTCACATGTGTCCGTCAGTGGACACTTGGAAAAAGTGTTGAGACCCCTAGGACAAGGGTCTCTGACCGTCACGACGGTTGTGCAGGACGGACCGTCATGGCTACGACGGTCCGTCACACGTGTCCGTCAGTGGACACTTAGAAAAAGTGTTGAGACCCCTAGGACAGGGGTCTCTGACCGTCATGACGGTTGTGCAGGATGGACCGTCATGGGTATGACGGTCCGTCATCGGGTTGTCGTGCTGTGAAACAGAGACAGAACTGAGGGGTGCCAAGTTTTACCCCATGTGAGTCAGAATGACAACCCAAATTGGTAAGTTTTAAAGCCCTAATTTCTCTAGTATTGTCCAGGCAGTTTGTGGAATTACAGACCTAAGTTAGATAATATCTAGGCAAAAGCAGAAACCCATATGCAATCAATAGGGAAAAACAGTAAAACAACCAAAAAAAAAAAATAATAGTAAAGGGTAGAGTTTCAGGAATACATACCTTGGAAGAGGAGACAATAATGCACAAATGATGGCACTCAAGTTAGAAGGTTAAGAATCACTGCAGCAAATTCCGACCAAGAGGGAAAATTTTGGGATGAACAATGGGAGAAGATGGGGAATTTGGGAAGAGAGTGAAGTTGGAAGGGGAGAAAATGGAGGGAAGATTAAGTGAAAACTGATAATGAAGGGGTGGGGGGGTTTAAAACGTTTTAAACTTTTAAAATTCTGAAGCCGGGTCGGGTCGGGTAGCCGGGTAATGGCGTGACGAAACCCCGATGACGGTTCGTCGCAGTTGTGACGGTCCGTCACATGGTCCGTCGCCTGTGCCCTAGTTTTTCAAAATTACAAGAGAGCGTACCTGGCACGACGGAGTCATGCGACGGTCCGTCACAGGCGTGACGGTCCGTCGATGTATCCGTCAGTGACTGATGTAGAGTAACTTGTCTGCAGTACTTCCTGTAGATGTGCTACCTGAAAATTTACAACCAATAAATAGAAAATGCTACTGTTACTAGAAAGAGAAAAACACAAAAACTATAAACGTGATTAGATGATAACTATTGGGTTGCCTCCCAACCAGCGCCTGATTTAACGTCGCGGCACGACTGAGGACACTTGATTACTCAGACTTCATCAAGATAATATGCCTCAACCACCTCATTCGCCGATTCCGCATGACCAATATAGATTTTGAGACGTTGTCCGTTCACCTTAAACCGCACACCTTCCTTGTTTTCCAACTCAACGGCTCCATGAGGGAATAATTTGGTGATCAAGTACGATCCAGTCCATTTAGACTTTAGCTTGCCCGGAAACAAGCGCAATCTAGAGTTGAATAAAAGCACCGAATCCCCAATCATAAACTCTCATTTCTCGATTTTTAGGTCATGGTACTTCTTCATCTTCTCTTTGTAGAGGGCTGAGCTTTCATAAGCCTTAAGGCGAAATTCATCGAGTTTATTTAACCCATTTAATCGTTGTTCTGCAGCTTCGTTCCAGTCCATTTTTAGCTTCTTCATGGCCCACATGGCTTTATGCTCTAATTCAACCGGAAGATGACATGCTTTCCCATATACTAGTTGGTATGGGGACATACCTATGGGAGTCTTATATGCTGTCCGGTAAGCCCAAAGAGCATCATCAAGCCTCCTTGACCAATCTGTTCTACTAGCGTTCACTGTTTTCGACAAAATCTGTTTGATTTCCCTATTTGATACTTCAACTTGCCCACTAGTTTGAGGATGGTAAGGAGTGGCCACATTATGGCGAACCCCATATTTCTCCAATAATCCCTTGAACAATTTGTTGCAAAAGTGGGATCCCCCATCACTAATAATTGCCCGTGGGGTACCAAATCGAGAAAATATATTCTTTTTCAAGAATGCAGTGACACTCTTCCCTTCATTGTTTGCGAGGGCGATAGCTTCCACCCACTTGGATACATAATCCACTGCTACTAAAATATACTTCATTCCATGAGAACTCACAAACGGACCCATAAAGTCAATACCCCAAACATCAAATAACTCAATTACAAGAATGGGATTTAGAGGGAGCTCTTGCTTTCTTGAAATGCCGCCATCTCTTTGACATCTATCACATGCTTTGGCGAACTCATGAGCATCTTGATGAATAGTTGGCCAATAGTAACCACTTTGGAAGATCTTGTGAGCAGTCCGGACACCACTATGATGTCCACCAAAGGGTGAGGAATGGCATGCCTCTAAAATACTCAACATCTCGACTTCTGGCACACAACGCCGAATAAGCCCGTCAGCACAACTCCTGTATAAGTATGGTTCATCCCAAAAGAATTTCTTCACATCGTACATGAACTTTTTCCTTTGATGAAAAGACAAGTCCGATGGAACAAGATCACTAGCTAGGTAGTTCGCAAAATCTGCAAACCACGGAATCAGGTCTTGTGAGGCAGCCAAGACATGCTCATCGGGGAACGTGTCATCAATATCAGTCTTATCCCCCAACTCTCTCATAGCTTCATCTTCTAAACGGGACAAGTGATCAGCAACTTGATTTTCGGTCCCTTTTCTATCCCTTACCTCAAAGTCAAATTCTTGCAGTAGTAATACCCAACGAATTAACCTTGGTTTTGCGTCCTTCTTCGCCATCAAATATCTCAGGGCTGAATGGTCAGTATGCACTATGACTCTAGTACCTAGCAAATAGGAGCGAAATTTTTCAAACGCAAATACTACAGCAAGGAGCTCTTGTTCAGTGACTGTATAGTTCTTCTGAGCTTCATTGAGGGCTTTACTAGCATAGTAAATGGGATGAAGGATTTTGTCCCTTCTTTGTCCCAATACCACACCAAGGGCAACCCCACTCGCATCACACATTACCTCAAATGGACTGTTCCAATCCGGAGAAATAATGATAGGTGCAGATACCAGTTTTTCTTTGAGATCGCCGAATGCTTTCAGACAGGATTCATCAAAAGAAAACTTACAATCTTTCTCCAACAGTTTGCACAATGGATGTGCAATTTTCGAGAAATCTTTGATGAATCTTCTGTAAAAACCTGCATGCCCAAGAAAGCTTCTCACACCTTTTACGGAGATAGGTGGAGGAAGTTTCTCTATCACCTCGACTTTGGCTCGATCAACTTCTATGCCTTTTTCTGAAATACGATGGCCCAAAACAATACCTTCTTTGACCATGAAGTGGCATTTTTCCCAATTGAGAACTAAATTGCAATCTTCACATCTCTTAAGAACCTCAGACAAATGGCTCAAACATTGCTCGAAAGTTTCACCAACCACTGAAAAATCATCCATAAAGACCTCAATAGTATCTTCCACCATGTCGGAGAATATAGACATCATACATCTCTGAAATGTGGCGGGTGCATTGCACAACCCAAACGGCATTCTCTTGAACGCAAAGGTCCCATATGGACAGGTAAAAGTGGTCTTCTCTTGATCTTCTGGTGCAATAGAGATCTGATTATACCCTGAATAACCATCAAGAAAACAGTACCACCCTTTTCCGGCGAGTCTATCCAACATCTGATCCATGAAGGGCATGGGAAAATGGTCCTTTTCGGTCCATGCATTTAATTTCCGATAATCCATACACACCCTCCATCCAGTCACCGGCCTCATTGGAACCAGTTCATTTTTTTCATTGGGGACCACAGTCATTCCCCCTTTCTTAGGTACACACTGAACAGGACATACCCAACTACTATCGGCGATTGGATAAATTACTCCTGCATCTAACCACTTTATGATTTCCTTCTTCACGACCTCTTGCATAGGTGGGTTTAAGCGTCTCTGGTGCTCAATACTTGGCTTATGATCGGGCATGAGTTGGATTTTATGAGAACAAATACCAGGAGGGATCCCAATAATGTCCGCAATGGTCCACCCAATAGCTCTTTTGAACCTTTTTAGCACTTTGACCAGACTCTCAACTTGTTGTTCATTTAGATCTGATGCAATGATTACCGGTAATGTGTCACCGGTTCCTAAGAATTCATACCTTAGATGAGGTGGGAGAGCTTTTAGTTCTAGCTTTGGAGCCTCCTCAATGGATGGTTTAGCGGGTGGAGACTCGCGATTCTTCATGTCTAGCTCATATTTCTTTGGTTTAAACCGGACATTACCACGATCAAGGGCAGCAACTAATGACATATATTCTTCAATGCCTTCATTATCAAGATTCATTATCACTGCCGCCAGTGCTTCTACACCTAGTCGTTCTTCTATTTGTGTCTTGGATGATTCACCAATTTTGTAGGATATGGCAGATACCGATTGGAGCTCACCACTCTGCCGCATGGACCTACAAATGTTGAAAGTCACTTCTTCATTGTTCAACCGAAATTTCATCTGCCCTTTTTCCATATCAACTAAAGCTCTACCCGTAGCAAGGAATGGCCTCCCAAGAATAATAGGCACCTCAAAATCGACTTCACAATCAAGAATGACAAAATCTGCTGGAAATATGAACGACTCCACTTTTACTAGCACATCATGGAGTATCCCTATAGGCCTTTTTACTGTTCGATCGGCCATCAGTAGCCGCATCGCAGTGGGCTTTGGGTCACCCAAACCCAACTTCTTATAAATCGAGAGGGGCATGAGATTTATGCTTGCCCCCAGATCACATAATGCTTTCGCAAAATGTAATAACCCGATTGTACAAGGAATAGTAAATGCACCCGGATCTTCTTTCTTTTGCACTAACGACCTTGTAGCAATAGCACTACAATGCTGCATTCTGTCATCATCCTCAAAAGTGACCGATCTTTTCTTTGTAACCAAATCTTTCATAAACTTGGCATAACCGGGCATTTGTTCAAGAGCTTCTACCAAAGGAACATTGATAGAAAGTTGCTTCAACATTGTTATAAAACGCCGATATTTGCCATCTTCGGTCTTTTTCACTAATCTTTGAGGAAAGGGGGGTGGAGGTCTAGGCATGGGAGTTACCTTTTTAGGCACTTCAGCAACTTCCTCAGTGTTATCTTCTACTTCATCACTAACCTCTACCACTTCATCATTGTCTTTCATCACCTTTTCCACAATAGACGGCATAGGTGGGTCAATAGTTTGTTTACCACCACGAGTAGTAATTGCCATGCAGTGTCCATCATTTTTCGGATTTTGGACAGTGTTGCTAGGAAGAGTGCCCGGTTGCCGTGTGTTCACAGTTGCAGATAATTGAGCCATTTGCAATTCAAGCTGCTTGATTGATATGGCATGTGTATCAACTTTCTGTCCAATACCTGCTACATCACTCCTTAACTCTTTGGTGTGCTCATCACTAGCATCGAACCTCCTCATCATCTTGTGCAACATATCCTCAACTCGCGCCATACTACCTCCACCATCCCTAGGAGCAACTTCACGATTTTGAGGAGGAACATATGGCCCACTCCTCTCATTTCTGTTACCATAGTTACCCCTGTTGAAGTTGTTGTCGCGGTTGTAATTTCCATCACGAACATAATTACCCTCGCGGTTGTAGTTACCATAGTTCCGACCTTGATTTCCTTGACCTTGGCGCCAATTCTCCTGATTGGAGCCTTGGGCATTTGGTCGGAAACCCCCCGTCTGATCATTTACTGCATAAGAATCTTCCTCATAATAATATTCATCAGTTGGTGGTGGTGGTTTAGACAAGTAGTTCACTGCGTTTATCTTTTCTGCACCCCCAGTGACATGTTTTAACACTAACCCAAGCTCAGTTATCATCTGTGCCATCTCTTCACGAATCTCATCTGTGGCTGGGTTGTGTGTGGATTGCACTGCAAAAGTATTTCTCCCAGTATCTGTCTTTCTAGTACTCCATGCTTTATTATTTCGGGAAATTTTCTCTAATTTTTCGGCAATTTCAGCATAAGGACACTCCCCATAAGAACCACCTGCTATAGTATCCAATACCGCTTTATTATTATCATCCTGTCCCCGGTAGAAGTATTCTTTGAGTGACTCATCATCTATGCGGTGATTGGGGACACTTCTCAGAAATGAAGTGAACCTATCCCAAGAACTACTAACTGATTCTCCTGGTAGTGCCACAAAGTTATTAACTCTATCTTTGTGATTTAGTTTCTTGGAGACCGGGTAGTAACGTGCTAAGAAAACGTCCCTTAATTGGTTCCAAGTGAAGATTGAGTTATAAGGAAGCTCAGTGAACCAAATGGCAGCCTCTCCCGTCAGTGAAAGAGGAAATACTCTTAGCCCTATTACATCCAAATTCAAATCAGGCCTCCCTACACAGCTTTTACACACTGCCCTCACCTTAGCTATATGAGCATGTGGATCTTCGGACGGTAGTCCGGAAAACAAACCTCTAGCAGTGAGCATTTGCATTAGACTACTAGTGACTACAAAGGTGTGACCTTCAGGTAGAGGGGGCAATACAAGTGGCCCATCAGAATCTGCAATATTGTCATAGCCTCTGTAGTATTCTTGAGGACGTGGTGCGGGATTTTGTCCCCTTTGTGCACCTGGATTAGGATTATCAGGTAATAATCGACCATGAGCATCAACCGGAGCTGGGTTGTTCAGGTTTGGATCATCATCATTTATACCCAAGTTTCGATTCATTCTTCGTAGTGTACGCTCTAACTCGTGATCGTAGGGAAACAAGGGTTCTCTTCCGCTCCGTGTATTTGGCATACAAGGACGTCAAACCTAAAAAAAATCAAAAACAACAGAAAAATTAAAATCAGGAAAATATTAACTAAATTTTAGTAATAAATTAAAGTTAATCTAAAAGCTAATTTCCCCGGCAGCGGCGCCAAAATTTGATACGCTCAAACTTACTTCTCAAATAAGAAGTAAAGCGGTCGTATCAAGTAAAGAACCCAACTAATGAGGTTGGGATCGATCCCACAAGGAAAATAGTTCAGACTTAACTTTATTTTATTATTACTATTATTTAGCCAACTGTTTTCCAATAAACCAAAAGACAAAAAGGGGGGTTTTATTTCTAAATTAATGAAAATAATTAACTAAATAAGAATGAACAACTAACAATTTTAACTTTCGGAGTTTTAATCAAATTGTAAAATTAACTAGGGCTTTAGTGTTCCCCAAAGGTTCCTAACTTGGTAAATCTAACTATAACATCTCTATCCTGATATCTTGCATGTAAAGTGATAAGTTATGTATCTCTAAATCCTTGGTCCGGCATCTAGAGAATTTCACTCCGCACCTTGGTCCGGCTACGTGTGTTGCTATACTAACCCTTATCTTTACCTCATATTAAACATCGTATTCGGTATTTGACTAAGCTATTAACTCGTACCAACCAATACTAGTCTATTAGATAGTCTACACTAAATCTATGTTGATAATTCTTTTCCTATTATCTACCTCCTTGGTCCGGCAAGTAGCATTAAGGCGAGTTCTAACGTTGGCCACCGTTAAAAAGAATTCTAAACGAAAGAATTATCAATACATGCAAGACACCACTCTAGAAATTGTTATTGAAGTTAGATTTCTACATTGTTATTCACCCATGGTTCCCACAACCCTAGCTATGAGGTTTAGTTACCCATGTTCGTAATTACACAATTCATATCGTTAATGGAAAAGTTCATGCACTTACTTTTATGAAAACGAATAATTTCCCAGAATTCAACTTGATTAATCACCGAAATCCACAACAATCAATTCTCGGAAAATAGCTTAATTTCCAAAATCAAGAGTTTACTAATATAATCGAAGAACTATAAACTAAAAATTATCCAGAAAGTCTGACCTCAAAAACGAGGTTTTTCCAACTATTTATAAGAAAAATAAAAACCTAATCAAATAAGGATTCTATTTACTAAAAATCTGTCCAAACGCGTCTGGGTCGACGGACCACGTGACGGACCATCATGGACACGACGGACCGTCATAGCCTCCGTCGTCCCATACTTCACATCTTCTCACGTTGCTTTCTTCATTCCCCCCGACGGACAGGTATGACGGGCCATCGCAAGCATGACGGCCCGTCGAGGGTCTTCGTTCCAATACACTTGAACTTTGGAATTTTGGGTACTGGGATTACTCTCTGATAATTACGACGAACATGCAGGACGGACCGTCGTATCTGTGACGGTCCGTCACGAACTTCCGTAATCCCACACTTGGTCAGACTTCCCCAAATTTCCTTCAGCAACTTCTTCCTTCACTACGATGCCACCTACGGACCGTCACAGCCGCGACGGACCGTCATAGGCTCCGTAGGTGATCTCTTCTGCAATTTTTTCTCAAAAACTCCCGCGTTCTTCCTTAGACAGATTTTCTTCAAACAAAGATAAACTTATATCAAAATCAACACAAAAAGGCTCTCGACACACACTAAACTTAAGGAAAAAGTATTAGAAATACCGTGAAACCACGGTACATCAGTGACTTGAAGAGTCTACTTAGTATAGGTAGGGGTATGGGACTCTACCTAGACATTGCATAAGTTGACTCTAAGGGAAGTCCTAGGAGATTGTTTTTATGTAATATGATAACATGAAAAATATATGTTTATGATACATGATGTTACTCTTATATGAATGTTGGTCATTGTGATGAATATGTTATTGGGTTATATTGTTATATGAAGTGTTGACTACTTATGTTACAAGTTACATGAAGCAAAGCTTTACTGATGGTCTCCTATCTTATCTACTTGGTTGTGTGGGGTTATGGGGCTTCACATGACCATTGCACTTGTAGGTTGGTGATGGGATCATTGGTAAGTGTTTTGTAGGTTATGTTATGTGATCTGTTGAATATGAAAATTTAATATGTCTTCGATTATAAGCATGTTTTAAGTGATGGAATCCTTAACTTGTATATGTTATATGGTATGTGCATTGAAGACTTTCATATGACTTAGCATGTTTTCTATAGAGATGATAAATGATCCTTTTTCATGCATGTCCTTAAGTGTTATGTGCATATACCCATACTTAGTACATGTGGCATACTAACCCCATTACATATATTACTACAACTGTAGGTTCCGGCCGTTGAAGTTTAAGAAGGTCGATTTGAAGAAGCTTGGAACTCTTTCTCCAAGTATTGGTAGGTCCTCATATTCTGGGATGCTATCTTTCATATTCCTGCTTATGAATACTTAGTAATTTTATGAATACGCTATTTCCATTATGTTCTTTGGTTTCTTTTGTATTAAGGCCTATATGACATATTGACTATATATTGGCTAAGTCAAGATTTGCACTTTTTAGATGGTTTTATATATGTGAGATATATTTTTAGAATATCGTGTGTATTATGAATGTTATGTATGAAGTGTAAGTATACTTCAAGCAGAATGTAAATGTTTTAATTTTCCGCAATTTTTACTAATCACATGTTATGACGAAAGCTAAGCGGTTGTGTGGGTCCTCTGAGAGGACGACGACGCCGGTCTCATCTGGGGTATGCTCTTCGGGTGTGACATCCATCTTGAGCAGTCCTTGCAGACCTTTCAAAGCCAATCGACGCCCAAGGTCGAAGGGTCGTTGTTTGACCAATGGTCTATTCCTTGTTGCCATCGTTGGTCACTTCTTGAAAGCATACTTCACTTTCATTTATAACTAAACATAACGCCACATACTTCATAGCATTATATAAGGACTCTTTTGTATACTACAACCTTAGTCATAACTCAGTTAGTTCATATCATAGGTAAACCACCCTCAAAACCCCTTCACAAGCATACTTGTGCAATATACACATAGAGTCCCATACCTCCACATATACTAAGTAAACTCACTTAGAATCCATAAGTGCAATTAACATGCATACTCAGAGTTCATATCTTGACATAGCAAAGTTACTTAACATGGATTCATACAATTCATACATAACATAAGTCTTTACTTCATTATATGTTCCAATCCTATCCTTTCTTAAAGTTATCTAGTGCAATGCATCGATAGAATCCATAGTCCTACCAATGCTAAGTACACTTTTCAAGGAATTTAGATTAGAATATATATTCATATCTTAGTTAATTCATTAACCTTATAGAGACATATCCATAACAGACATAGACCATGTGAGCTACATGGAATCCAATGTTTAACTCCCACACGTAAAAGAGATGGTTAACACTTGCCTAAGGTGCAACCATTCATACATAGATATCTAGGTGAATCCACTAAGCTAGAGTCCTATGTGGGCACATAGTTAAGGGTCAATGAGATTGTTGCCAGAGACCTTGACTTGCTGAACGTGAAGGTTTCCATCTCATGAGGCAACACATATCTTAGGAATGCTGACTTACTAACGTGAAGAAACTCATGTGAGAGGTCGGACTTACTAATGTGAGACCTCCATCGCATTTGCATTCCCTTTCGGTGCTAAGCAATAAACTCCCTTTTTGAATATCATTAAGACTTTAAAACACTATTTAATAAAGATTAGTCCTTAGGGACTTACTCCCTCATATATCATATAGCTCAAAGCTTTCTAAGATGAGAATGTCCTTTCATCATAAAACCTACGTCATGTGAGAATGTTATTCACATAATCATATCATGTTCATACTATTGTCTAGTTTAGAGTACAATTGTGTAATACCTTTCAAGAGACTCACTTATTCATTATACCACCATTACATATTTCACTCATATATACATGTGTGTGTACATATATGTGAGATATACCTTCACATAAACACCTTTAGGAACACATGTTCATAAATTCATTAATCATATACTTTAATTTCATATAAATAGGTAATGATGCATAGGAGAACTATCCCGTCCATAGTCATCCTGAATCTATTCTACTCATAGAAATGCATGAAGTGTGTGTATACACTGGTCAATATGAGGCCACATACTAAGCATAAGGCCACATACTTCATAGCATTATATAAGGACTCTTTTGTATATTACACCCTTAGTCATAAATCATTTAGTTCATATCATAGGTAAACCACCCTCAAAACCCCTTTCACAAGCATACTTGTGCAATATACATATAGAGTCCCATACCTACACATATACTAACTAAACTCACTTAGAATCCATAAGTGCAATTAACATGCATACTCATATTTCATATCTTGACATAGCAAAGTCACTTAACATGGATTCATACAATTCATATATAACATAAGTCTTTACTTCATTATATGCTCCAATCCTATCCTTTCTTAAAGTCATCTAGTGCAATGCATCGATAGAATCCATAGTCCTACCAATGCTAAGTACACTTTTTAAGGAATTTAGATTAGAATTCATATTCATATCTTAGTTAATTCATTACCTTCTAGAGACATATCCATAACAGACATAGACCATGTGAGCTACATGTAATCCGATGTTTAACTCCCACACGAAAAAGAGATTGTTAACACTTGCCTAAGGTGCAACCATTCGTACATAGATATCTAGGTTAATCCACTAAGCTAGAGTCCTATGTGGGCACATAGTTAAGGGTCAATGAGATTGTTGCCAAAGTCCTTGACTTGCTGAACGTGAAGGTTTCCATCTCATGAGGCAACTTATATCTTAGGAATGCTGACTTACTAACGTGAAGAAACCCATGTGAGAGGCCGGACTTACTAATGTGAGACCTCCATCTCATTTGCATTCCCTTTCGATGCTAAGCAATAAACTCCCTTTTTAAATATCATTAAGACTTTATAACACTATTTAATAAAGATTAGTCCTTAGGGACTTACTCCCTCATATATCATATAGGTCAAAGCTATCTAAGATGAGAATGTCCTTTCATCATAGAACCTACATCATGTGAGAATGTTCTTCACATAATCATATCATATTCATACTATTGTCTAGTTTAAAGTACAATTGTGTAATACCTTTGAAGAGACTCACTTATTCATTATACCACCATTACATATTTCATTCATATATGCATGTGTGTGTACATATATGTGAGATATACCTTCACATAAACACCTTTAGGAACACATATTCATCAATTCATTAATCATATACTTTAATTGCTTATAAATAGGTAATGATGCATAGGAGAACTATCCCGTCCATAGTCATCATGAATCTATTCTATCATAGAAATGCATGAAGTGTGTGTATACATTGGTCAATATGATCCCATAATGGCTATCTCATAGCATTGAGGAAGTCACCCTCTAAATATCACAACACATGTACAACATTCCTCAAGTCTCATGTCCTACACACATATATAGCACTAAGGACTATAGACTACACACACTCACATTACACCATAGGAGACAAGAGCATATTCAACATTAGAATACAAGACTCCTATCATAATTTGATCACACGCTCATATAGGGATTTCATAGGTCTGGGTCATGCTACAAGAATTTTCATCATCATTAGCCATATAGACCACACCTAACCCTAACATGATCATCACACATATACATATAACATCATGTCCACACATGGCATCAATTCACTTAGACATGATATTAGAATCAAGGCTACATCCTTCAACTTCCTAAACATTGAAATCATCATATAAATTCATATTGCATCTAATGCCTTAAAGGCCATGATCATATCACATAAACATGCACAAGAATATAATTACCTCAACCATAAGTGGACCATACCAATCATCACAACTCAATGTACATTCTAAACTAATTAGAAGGAAAATAGGTCAACTTACAAAATTCCCAAGTTTATGATAATATTTGATCATTCATCAACAATTCATATTCAATTGATATATATAGTTATAGCAATAAGCATTTTAATACAATCTAATCACAATTCTATAAACATGAAATCAAGACCACAAGACGCACATTATAGGCCAACTTGAGAAATTAGGAGGATCATGGGTTCTTCATGAAATTGGATTGAAATTCATAATTGAAACACTAATTATACATAAATCCATCATTATAATGAATTTGAAATCAATTTGACAATGAACTCATGGCTAGATTGAAAATTGGGAATTTTGTCTTTGAATCGCTTTTGAAAATCATTGATTTAACTCCATAGATGAATGGATGACTAAGGATGAAGGATAAACATAACTTATTGAAGGAAGACCCATGAATTATTGGAGAACAAACCATATAAATCCAACCCCTAGCTTGATCTTGAGTTATTGTCTCCCATGGAGGTTTTGGGACAATTTGGAAGAGATGAGAGTTTTGGGGTTTTGCTTTTTCTTATTGGGTGTTGGGGTTTTGACTTTGGAAAGGGGTTAAATAGGTCTTAAAATCAGTTTATAAACGTAAGACAAAGTTACCAAAATAGCCCCATACTTATTTGAACTTTTAGACATGTCAAACTCAACTTTCATTTTTGGAATCTTCGTCAGGGAACAAGTCCGCGAGGTGGAGCTTATCCCGCATGATTTTTTTGAAAATAACTTCCAGGGCAGTTGAGTCTCAGTTGTGTCCGTGACGCGGACCAACCTTTTGACCTATGGAGGACCAAGTCCGCGATGCGGACCTATTTCACCAAGGAACAAAAGTTGCTGCCTTGGGCATCTTGTTGGCCAAAGGTTGGGTCCTCCTCAAGGACTCTTTGGTTGGTCCTTGGGGAGTTTTTCCTGGATGTTTTGACCTCAAATACTCTCATATAAATGTGAGTAACCACTAATATCAATTTGAGCTTCAAGCAGCACATAAAACAAGCCGAAACACACTAAGACACACAAGCACGTTTCAAGGCAAAACTTTCGAATGTCTTGGACGTTCTTGGACGTTTGACCTCCAAACTTAACACACTGCCTTTTAACACTATAATTTGTCATTTAAGGACTTGATAAACTCATAACCAACAAGTTAGGATTTAATTCGACCTATCTCATTTTAAGGGTGTAACAACAACATAGGAATACAAGAAGATGTGAATTTCCTAAGCATCACATAGTCTCTCATTCATTAGTGTGCGCGCTTCACAATTAAGGCATGTTCATAATAAAGGACAAAATCAACATAAGAATCATATCAACATAACATGTTCAATAGTTCATCATAACATAATATACAAAACCCTTACCAATAATCTCATCCCAAGCCTACAAGTGCAATGCTTATGTGAAGTTCCATAACCCCACACAATCAGGTAAACAAGATAAAGAATCATAAGTAAGGCCTTGCTTCATATAACATATCTTATCATAGTCATTACTAAATATAACCACATAGGCCAAAATCATGTTCATCAATATAGTCAACATCACATAAAAGCATCATCATGTAAAGTCAACATCATATACTTCATAATAACACAACACATAAGACCATCTCCTAGGACTCCCATTAGAGTTAACTTGTGCAATGTCTAGGTAGAGTACCTGTCACGGCCCGCACCTATACCCAAGAAGTTAGGGCATTCTTAGGTCGTGGCACAACGTACTTGATCTCTCAGAGGTCTTTTACAATCCCTTTCCGTATCATTCATCGCATATACATATATGAATAGTAGTGCGAAATTAAAACTTTTCACAAACATTCTAATAGTATTTCAAAATATATTTCATATAAACCAAAGGAAATACTAAGTCTCATGTCATCAAATCTTAGACTCAGAATACCTGGGACACGACCCATACAATCAAAATATAGTAGTATCAAGTCTATTACAATGCTTTAATAAAAAAAAACTCTAAAGACATCTATGCCCTCGAGTCAATTGAGGACATACTTCAACTTACTTGAAAGATCCTATAATCCAAGCTTCGCTTCCAATAGTACCTTCACCTATGAATCACTTTATAATAGATAAAGATATGGAATTAGTACAAACACATGTACATAGTATGGCTTAATGGATAAGAATCATGATAACGGACATTTAATGAAACTATGTTTTTTTTTTTAAAAACCCATAGTATAAGCATAAGAACATCATTTGGCACCTTAGAAACATATAAGAAGTCACATAAGCATTTTATCTTATTTAAAGGAACATTATAGTGAACTCACAAATATTGCAGTGAACTATTTTTAATGATACAGTGAACTAAAATCCATGTTACAATGAACTCACTTTGTATGCAACATTCTCAATAAAGGCTATCCTAAGACTCACTTAAGTAAGATAAAGAGAGACCGCCTATAAAAGCTCTCTAAGCAGACCTAAATGATCCTTGGGGATACCAATATAATGAGATACATACACTTTCCATACACCAAAACTCATAACATATATGATATGACATTCACCTCACCATGGTTATCAAAAGACATACTTATGTAATACTAGAGGAAAACGCCCATACACCCTCTTCAACATTACCGAGATAATCCTTAAGAATTCCTAAGATTATATCATGTCTACTTTATCAATTAACTTCCCTAACTAGAGTCATTCTCAAGATTTTCCTAGGTAAGACATGAAGAGATCATCATTTATGCCCCCTTCACACTTTAACTAGCAAAATCCTTAGAGTTACTCTAATTTAGGTATTCATTCCTTCACATGCTTCCTAACATAAGTCATTACTTCATTAATTCATTAAGAAACATTCACCACTTAGAGGACATTCAAGTTATTGTCTTGGAGAAGATCTAGGGACTCACTAACTAACATCTTCAAAGCGTAAAGGTGCAATGTCTAGGTAGTGTCCCATACCACCACCTAAACTTCATAGACTTCTCAAATACTAGTAGGTATCCCATATGATGAGAATAGGAAATAACCTACATAGACCGTGGTAGCTAAGCATGGAATCCGAAGTTGTAACCTACTCCGATAAGGGTGATCAACTAGCCAATGGTAGAACTTGAGCACATCCCATTTAGGCACATGGTTAAAGAATATGATGGGTTTGTTTCCCCTATACTATCATAATACAAATAGATCTACTTCCCATACCATACTCACTTGGTGCTAGTCTTTGTTCTTATAAAGTATTTCACATAAAGCATCACATGAAGAGGTTCCATAACTTGTTCATAACCCATTCATATTCACCCTACCAAAGAGGTCCCCAAGGACTGCCTTGCAATGTCGAAGAGGGTAGCTTACTCACTTTCCTAAGGATGATTTCATGCCGTTCCAGTCAACGAACCTTAAGTCCATCATGAACAGAAGAAGGATACCATTACGACTTTCGACTTGAAGGATATCATAACCTTCTTTCTCAGAGGTTCCACATAATTTGACCTTCTCACTATGTTCAAGGCCACATATTTTTCATACATACAATACTAAGAGGCTTTAGCATCCTAAGTCAAGACATCTCATGCATACATTCCATAAGTATCAAGTAAGGGACGCAACTCTACCAAACAAGACACACACATACTTCACTTTACCACATATAGCATATCAATCTACAAGCACATAGGCATAACCATCATCATCTATAGTTCTCCGTATATAATACTATAACATCATCAATATAACCTTCATAGACTCATATAGTCATGTAAGAAGAATCATGCATTAACTTTAAGACTACACACATAAGGACATAGTCATAGTCTAACATGATCACCTAACAACATCAATAGAAGAACACATACTTCACCTTAATCACAAGTAGATAAATATGATCATACTTCACATAATTCAACTATCCCAATCATCATAATATATCAAGTAGTTGCCAACAAGGCCATGATCATCGTAATACATAAAGTAACGCCGACAAGGCCACATCATTCACAATTATAACACATAGCACCTCCACCATAAGTGGAACATACCAATCACAACATAATTCAAGATCTACATTGCATAAAATAAAGAGAACTAGGGTAGCGTACCACCAATCTATTATCTCCACTTCGATCCATAACTAGATCACCCAATACAATACAAATAGTCCCTTACCCATGGTCATGATCATCAATTCAATACATAAATCACAATACTCAATGAATCTAAGTCAATTCAATATAGATTTATCAATCTAAGACAGCCTATACATCAATTCAATACAATTCTTACATCATTCAAAAGCCCATAGAAAACTACACTAGAATTCATAAGCATTAAGACAAGATCATAACATCCAAAATACAGCATATTTGAAGAGATTATGGTTTGCATGGGTTCAAGAAGATTTTATGTTAGAATAACCTAATTAACATCAATTCAATCAATAACCAATTATTCAAAATGTTTTATGCAATAACCCATGGCTAGATCATGAAATTGGACAAGTTCATCTTTAGAAGACTATAGAAAATCACTTTGAAGTTTGGCTCCTTAATAAAGAGAGTCTAAAGGATGAAGAAACCATACCTCACTGATTTTAATCCACACAATTGATGATGAATCACCAATCAAACCTCCAATACAAGATCTTCCTTGAGTTTTGGCTCCAATTAAGTTCTAGAGAATTTCTTAGAGATTTAGGGGTTTTGATTTAAAAGAATGAATTCATATAGGTGTTTAGGAATTATATAGATATTTAAAATACACGAAATATCCCTAAGTAACTGCCTAAAATCTTATTTGTACGTGGGGTGAATTTACTAATTCACCCCTTCATTTAAGAGTAAAGTCGTGCAGGTGACACATACCATCGATGGATTGTTTGTCCAGAAATGGAACACCCTGGATGGCCGTCATTTGATTCAGAGACTAGAATGTAAGAGCTTAAGCTCCCTAGGCTAATTCCTGACCAATGACTACCAACGATGGGGCGTTGACCAGCCCACTGGCCGTCGATTGCCTCAGTCGATTGGGGCTGGCCTAGACAGACTTTGGCTCACATGAAGGGTCCTTTCTCAAGGACCCCTGGTTGGTCCTTTGGGACCTTTTCCCGGACGTTTCCAACGCAATTATGATCGTATACGAGTTTAGGACCTCTCATATCAAATTCACCCAAAACTAACATATAAAACTCGACGAAACATGCTAAGACACACAAGGTCATTTCAAGGTAAACCTTTCGAACGTCATGGACGTTCTTGGACCTTTGACCTCCAAACTTCATGAAACTTGACACATTTACTATGAACACTATATTAACTCATATAAGGACCTCATATGCTTATATAACACACATATAGTCACATAAACACACATGAGACACATAGGAGACTAGTCGTCAAACGTCTTAGTCGTCCTTTGACGTTTGACTTCCAGTGCACCTAAGCCTTTAGAAACTTCCGCAATACCACACTATAAACCAATTTAAAACCTTAGAATCTCATGACAACCATTTTAGGCTCTATATTCACCTAAGTCATTTTAGAGGTGTCACATTCTCCCCTAGTTGGACAACATTCAACCTCGAATGACCCTTGCAACTCTCGAACACTTCCATGAGTAGAGATTCAGATAACAACTCATAATCATACAACATAACACATTATACAATACACAATCTAGGAGAAACATCAATTTCACATAATAAAGAGACTCAAAACACAACAAGAAGATAGAAACTCATTCTACAACTCATTATGCCATAAAACTCACATTCTTCATTCCAAATATCATGAACTCCTTTTAGATTCATTTTCATTCTCATATACATCAGTTATATACACATTCTAAAAAAAATTCAACCAAAGAATGAATTAGCACTTTTCCCAAAAAATTACAGTGAGGAAATTTTCCCTCATAGTGAACATGCTTCAAATTTTTAAATATGCAACAAACATAGGAACGTCTACTAGTTCAATTTAGCCAGTTTCCTAACATCAAGGCCTCTCTTTGTCATTTTGGCTCTAACTTTTTTTAACTGAGTTTATTATATTACTATAGGCCTGAACACATCATTCTAACCATTATTTAATAGGCGAGGCTCTAGTCTATGTCGTGGAAATTCTGGAGTGTTACACCGATGACTTCGGAAAAAATCCAAGTCTTCCTTGCAAATTGGGCACGAACACTTGAACGGCCCGAACCTAAAATGTTTGGGAAAAGGGGAAGAAATATGGGTTAGTACATCACACGTACTAAGTATGACTTCAATGCCTAAAAATCATAAATGCATGAGAAAATGACATTTTAGTCAAAATCATGCTTTCTATCAATTTATCTCAACATTTATGTGATGACCCAAATCGTGTTAGTCTATGGGTTGATGGTAAGGCCCTTTTATTGGTGAACTATGGAAAAGTATTGGTAAGTCTTCATTATCCTAATTCGTACTTCAAATTGTGAATTATTTGTCATCAAGTGATAAGGTTGTATTGTAGTAAACCTTGCTTAAGGTGATAGGTTGGTATGATGATCGAATTGAAATGCGTAGGTTGGTTGTAAGGTTGCCTAGGAGTACATGATATAGGGAAGTTGTTATGTAAAGATGTGCCCTATTATGATGAGATGTGCGTGGGCTAACTTCACCTATATGAATTGTTAATGAAAGGATTATTTCTCATACAATTCTTATTGAGCTATGATATATATATATATAGGTATGTATATTTATGATTATGATAAGAGTAAAGTCTTTTCAATAAAGGGACCTAGCTTAGCACCGAGTGAGCTTGTATGTGAGGGAGTGACACTTTCTTATATAAGGAAAAGGTAGGGTTCACTACGGTTCTCACGGGGTGGATAGCCTCATGACCCAAATAGGGTGTAGAGTCGATATGTCCATGGTTCTTTTCCCCAAGCTCCTTCAACTATGTTGCCACCATAGGATACTAGCTAGTGGATCCACCTAGATAGCTACGTTTACGTTAGGTTCTACTTTGGCCGGTAGACCACCTTCCATCGGTGTAAGGTTTCATGACACCGGATTCCACATTTGGTCATGTGGTCTATGTCGGTTAAGGCGATGTTTCCCTAAACTAAAATGAATGAATAAGATATAGACTAATCGAAATAACTTGAAAGGGTTTGGCTATTGCTTAGGTAGGGGTATGGGAATCTACTTAAGCCTTGCACTAGTTGGCCTTGATGGGAGCTTTGAGAGGTCAATATTATGTATGTAAAGTAGTGATGTAATGTAAATGACTTTGTACATTGAATAACATGCTTATGAGTATAAGGTTGTTGCTTTTGATTAAAGAAGAATGTTTTCATGAAATGGAAGAGTATGTTAGGTAAGGCTGATTGCTAATTGTAGTCTTGATAGGTTACTTGATTAAGTAAGAGTTATGGGAATTTACTTGATCATTGCACTTGTGACTTTATGAAGGGTATATTTAGTATGTTTTGCTTTACTATGCTTCACTCGTATACATGTTTTATAACAATTTTCTTAAATGTCCCTTTTTAAGTATATTTGATTGGTAATTGTATATGTGGTTCTATACTTAGTACATGTGGAGTACTAACCCCATTTCTTTCCCTTTTCCCAAACATTTTAGGTTTGGGTCGTTGATCTTGCTCCGAATTGCTGGAAAGGAAGACTTAGATCTCTAACCATCCAAGTGGTAGGTCCTCATTCTCCCGAGGGCGTTGCCGACATCTTACTCCTATGTTACTTAGTTACTATAGTTCTGTTTTGACTCATTTACTCATTTGAGACGATGTTGTATATGGCCTATATGTGGCTTCTTGTATTGATGTAGGGCTATGCCCAAGATTTATTGTCTTTGATAGATGGTTTATGAGATGAGACGACTTTTATGACTATTACTTCTCTATTTTATAAATGTGTGAAATAAAAGTAGAAGACTACATAATCTTCGTATATGAACAAGTCTATGTATACTTGATATAAATATGACTATGTGTATGTACAGGTCTATGTAAACCTCCGAGTAGTTATAGATAAAAAGTTTTAAATTCCTTTACATTTTTTTAATCGATGAATGCTATGACGAGGCTAAGAGGCTTGTCTTTGTCCTCAAAGAGGACGACGACGCCGGTTACGTCTAGGGGGTAAACCCGGATGTGACAATAATTCATGTCTAATTTAATGTATTAGGGTTAAGGATGAGGAATAATTAGCATCAACATCACAAGCACATATTATATATAGAAGCATTACTATCTAAGTAACTCATAATTAACAATTCAATCAAAGAATAACCAACAACATAGCTCTTTGTCCATTCGAAGAACCATCAAACATCCATTACCAAGAATACGTAAACAATTACATAATGAAGGTAAATTAAAGAAGCAATTACATTATTAACAACAACGTAGACAATATACATGTTCATAATCTTACAACCCACCATATCAATTCAACGTTTTCATTTAAGAGTAAAGTTGTGCAGGTGACACAAACCATCGACGGACTGTTTGACTAGAAACGGACCGTCCTGGATGGACGTCATTTGATTCAGAGACTGGCTTGTAAGATCTTAAGCTCCCTAAGATAATTCTTTACAAATGAACACCAACGAAGAGGCGTCGACCAGCCTACTGGTCGTCGATTGCCTCAGTCAATTGGGGCTGGCCTAGAGAGCCTTTGGCTCACATGAAGGGTCCTTTCTCAAGGACCCTTGGTTAGTCCTTGGGGACTTTCCCGGATGTTTACAACTCAATTATGATGGTATACGAGTTTAGGACCTCTCATATCAATTTTACCCAAAACGAACACATAAAACTCGATGAAACATGCTAAGACACACAAGCTCATTTCAAGGCAAACTTTTCAATCGTCATGGACGTTCTAGGGCCTTTGACCTCCAAACTTCATGAAAATTGACACATTTCCTAAAAACACTGTTATAACTCATATAAGGACCTCATAAGCTCATAAAACTCACATATATATATATAAACACACATGAGGCACATAGGAGACTAGTCGTCGAACGTCTTAGTAGTCCCTTGACGTTTGACTTCCAATGTACCTAAGACTTTATACACTTCCTCAATACCACACTATAAACAAATTTAGGAACTTAGAATTTCATGACAACCATTTTAGGCTCTAGATTCACCTAAGTCATTTTAGAGGTGTCACATTCTCCCTCATTTGGACAATATTCAACCTCGAATAGCACTTGCCACTCTCCAAACACTTCCAAGAGTAGACATTCAGATAACAACTCATAACAATACCACATAACACATTTCACAATAAACAATCTAGGAGAAACATCAATTTCACATAATAAAGAGACTCAAAATACAACAAGAAGATAGAAACTCATTCTACAACTCATTATGCCATAAAACACATACTCTTCATTCCAAATAGCATGAACTTCTTTCAGATTCATTTTCATACTCATATACATCAGTTCTATACACATTACCACAATTTTCAACCAAAGAATGAATTAGTCACTTTTCGAAAAATGTTACAATGAGCCAATTTTCCCTGGTAGTAAACATGCTTCAAATTTTCAAATATGCAACAAACATAGGGACGTCTACTAGTTCAACTTAACTAGTTTTCTAACGTCAAGGTCCCTCTTTATCATTTTGGGTGTAACCTTTTCTAACTGAGTTTATTATATTAATATAGGTCTTAAAACATCATTATAACCATTATTTAATAGGCGAGGCTCTAGTCTAAGTCATGAAACTTCCGGAATGTTACACCAATGACTTCGGAAAAGATCCAAGTCTTCCTTGAAAATTGGCCACGAACTATTGAACGACCCAAACCAAAAATGTTTGGGAAAAGGGGAAGAAATATGGGTTAGTACATCACACGTACTAAGTATGGCTTCAATGCACAAAAATCATAAATGCATGATAAAAGGACATTTTAGTTAAAATCATGCTTTCTATCAATTTAACTCAACATGCACATATAATAAGCATAGTAAGTCAATTCAACATAATATAAACCCAACATGTAGACCACCTAAGTAATATTTGTGCAATGCCAAAGATAGAACCCCTTAACCCTATCCAAGCTTAGTATAACATTAAGCAACCCACTTCATACTTACAACATATTCTCAAAATTTACCATGACATGCTTAATACATATATACTACTCATGAATAATAAATATAATAATAATCATAATCAGAAAAGAACACAACTAGAACCATCCCTTAGGATCCCATATGTGCAATGTGTAAGAGAAGTCCCACACCCTCCCTCACACTATGTAGTAGCCTTTAGGAAAACCCTAATAAGAGTTCACATACTTATCTTGTTCTTTTAATTTTTACACTAGGGAAAGAAGTGCAATAATCGACATGAGACCATGTGAACTACATGGAATCCAGTGTTCTACTCCCATAACGAAAAGAGAGGGTTAACACTTGCCTAAGGTGTAACCTTTCGTAAATAACTATCTAGGTGAATCCACTAAGCTATAGTCCTATGTGGTCACATAGTTAAGGGTCAAGGAGATTATTACTAGGAACCCTAACTTAGTAACGTGTGAGTCCCCATATCATGAGAAGACACATAACTTGAGAATCCAGACTTACTAACGTGAGGAAACCCATGTGGGAGGCCGTACATACTAAATGTGAGACCTCTATCTCATTTACATTCCCTTTCAGTGCTAAACATCTACTCCCTTGATGATCATTTTCTTTCATCATACAAGTTCACGTTGGTCCCTTATAGACCCTTATGTGAACATCTTTTCATATTAGCTCATAGGTCATCACAAGTGAGAACAATCATTTTACCTTAGACACCACATCACAAGTGAGTAAACCTTCTACTTAACATTTTATTATAATCATGATAAGTTACTTTCAATCATATAATAATCGTGTCATAACATGGAAACATAATTCATATCTAATTTAATGTATTAGGGTTAAGGATGAGGAATACTTAGATTCAACATCACAACCACACATTAGATATAGAAGCATTACTATCTAAGTAACTCATAGTTCACAATTGAATCAAAGAAAAACCAATCAACATAGCTCTTTGTCCCTTCCAAGAACCATGAAACATCCATTACCAAGAATACATAAACAATTACACAAAGAGGTAAATTAAAGAAGCAATTACATAATTAACAACAATGTAGTCAATCTACATGTTCATAATCTTCACAACCCACCATATAAATTCAAGGTTTTCATTTAAGAGTAAAGATGCACAGGTGACACAGACCATCGACAGACTATTTGTCCAGAAACGGACAGTCCTGGATGACCGTCATTAGATTCAGAGACTGGCCTGTAAGAGCTTAAGCTCCCTAGGCTAAGTCTTGACCAATGACCACCAACGACGCCTCAGTTTATATTCTTTAGTATGCTCATGATCATGCCAGCATGGTTAAATTGGGATCACTTGTGGTCCTAGGTCCCGTGTTCGCGTCTCGGGGGTATCGTGGGGTTTGACAATTAGTAAGAAAAACTAACATTCATTAGGAAAGAGATGAGGGTAACGGGACTTCATTTCAGCCTCGACCTCCTATGTTGCTCCCTCAACTATGTAATTTCTCCACAATACTTTTACAGACCTCAACCTTGTCACATGACGATCAAGGATTTCAACCGGAACATCCTCATAAGAGAGGTTCTCCTTCAGACCAAGACCCTCAATAGGAAGAATAGAGTTGGGATCACCGATACACTTCTTAAGCATGGAAACATGGAAAACCGGATGAACCAAAAATAGTCCATTAGGGAGTTTCAACTCATATGCCACCTTACCAACCCATTGCAATATTTAATAGGGACCCACATAACGAAAACTCAACTTCCATTTCTTGCCAAATCTAACCACCACTTTCATAGGCGAAATTTTCAGATACACCTTATCACCTTCTTCAAACACTAAATACCTTCTCACATCACGAGAGAATACCCTAGAAGATATGGCACTCTCAGAGTGCAACCGGCGTACTCGACCTCTCGGAGGTTTTATACAAGCCCTTTCGTATCGTTCATCGCATATCATAGTGAAAAGTAGTGCGGAATTAAAACTTTTCACAAAGAAAAAATATCTTCCATACAAAACTCATCGGGAATACTAAGTCTCATTTAATCAAATCTTAGACACAAGAGTAGTTGGGACATAGACCATACAAAACGAATGAAATATTTAGTCTATTACAATAGTTCAATAAGAGAAATAAAAGACATCTATGCCCTCGAGTCAAATGAGGACATACTTCAAAATCAGTTGAATGATTCTACGATCCAAGTATTGCTTCCCAATTCTCCTCACCTGCCTACCACTAAAGAGATATATAAAAGCATGGAATTAGTACAACTACATGTACTAAGTATGGCATAATGTATAAAAATCATGAAAATGGACATTTACTGGAAATACGCATCTTTTAATTTAAATATCATAATATAATCATAAGAACAACATTTAACACCTTAGAAAAACATAAGAAATAACTTAATCATTTTATCACATTTTTAGGAGCAACATTACAGTGAACTACTTCACTGTACGGTGAACTCTTTCACTGTTACAGTGAAGTGATTCTAATTCACATAGAACACTTCCTAGCATGTAATCTTTTCTCTAAAAGCTATCCTCACACTCACTAAAGAAATTCAAAGAGAGACCGCCCATACACCCTCTCTAAGCATGCCTAAATGATCCTCAAGACTACTTATAATGAGACACATACATTTACAAAACGCCAAAACACATAACATGTATAATATGACATTCTCCTTACCAAGGCTATCAAAAGACTTACTTAAGTACTCCTAGAAGAGAAAACCCATACACCCTCTTCAAGGTTACCTAAATAATCGCTAAGACTTCCTAAGTTTAGATCATGCCCAAAGTATCAACCAACTTTCCTAACTAAAGTGATTCTTAAGACTTCCCTAGATAAGACATGACGAGATAATCCCTTATGCCCCATTCATACTTTATCTAAGGAATCCTTAAGTCACTCTAGATTAGGTACTCATTCATTTACATGTTGTCTAACATAAGTCATTATTTAATTAGTTCATTAAGAGACATTTATCACATATAGGATATTCAAGTAATGGTCTCGGAGAAGACCTAGGGACAGCCACTAACATCTTCCAAGCCTATTGTGCAATGTATAGATAGCGTCTCATACCACTACCTAAACTTCATAGAACTTCTCTAATGATAATAGGTATCTGACATGATGATAATAGGCAATAACCGACATATACCGTGGTGGAAAAACATCCGGAGTTCTAACCTACTCAGAAGAGGGTGTTGTACTTGCCAATGGTAGAACTTGGACATATCCCATGTAGGCACATGGATAAGTAATATGAAGGTCTTACTTTGTACTCTAGCCTCATCCTTTAACTAGAGTTAACTTCCCTTACCATACTCACTCGGTGATAGACTTTGTCCTCATGGAGTAATTCACATTAAAGGTTCATACAAAGGGTTCCATATCAAGTTCATAACCCAATTACATTTACCCTACAAAAGAGGTCCCCTAGGGCTGCCTTACAATGACGACAAGATAGCTCATAATGACTTTCCTAAGGATTGATATGATTACGTTCCAGCCAATCAACCTTAAGTCTATCATTCATTACAAGAAGGATACTATTATGGCTTTTGACTTCAAGGTTCATCCTATGTCAAGACATCTCATATTAACATTCATGCATGCATCAAGTAAGGGACACAAGTCTACCACACAAGACACACAAATATTTCACTTTAGCACATGTTGCATATCAGATTCAAGAAGCATATAGGAAAAACCTTCATCACCTTTTTAGGTTACCCTATAAACTTCTATAACATCATCAATATAGCCATCATATGACTAAATACCCAATTAGGAATAATCATGCATTAATTCTAAGACTACACACATAAAGACATAGTCATAGTTTAACATGATTACCTAACAACTTCAATAGAATAATCACATACTTTCACATTGCTTAACATGTAGGTATATATAATCATACTTCACATAATAAACTACACAAATCATCATATTACTTCAAGTAGTGCCAACAAGGTCATGATCATGATAATACATAAAGTAACGCCGACAAGGCCACATCATTCACATAACACCGCCACCATAAGTGGACCACAGAAATAACAATATAATTCAAGCAAAATAATACTTGAATAAGGAGAATTAGGTCACCGTACCACCAATCCATTCTTTCCACTTCAATCCTTATCTAAATCATTCAATTCAATACCATAAGTCCCTTACCCATGGCCATGAACATCAATTCAATGAATAAATCATAATACTCAATAAATATAGGTTAATTCAATATGGATTTATCAATCTAATACAACCTACACATCAATTGAATAAAATTCTTACATCATCCAATAGACCTTAGAAAACTACACTAAAACTCATAAGCATTAAGTCAATATCAAGTAATCCATAAAGTAGTCAAAAACGGGTTCATCAATTACACGGGTTCATATATTAATTGAGTTTAAATCATCTAATTAACAACAATTCAATCAATATTCAATGATTAAAAACTTTTAATGCAAGAACCCATTGATAGATCATAAAATTGGATAAGTTCATCTTTGAAAACTTTAGAGAACTTCTTTGAATTTGGGCTCCTTGATGAATAGAATTTCAAGGATAAAAAATCATACCTGAATGATAATAATCCTCCAATTTGATGAGGAATCACCACTCAAATCTCCAATCGAAGCTCTTCCTTGAATTTTGGCTTCAACGAAGTTCTAGAAAATTTCTATGATATTTTGGGTTTTTATTTTGAAGAATGAATTCTCCAAAGTGTTAAAGACTTATTGACAATTTTAAAATACACAAAACAACCTTTAGGAACCGCCCTTTATCTTATTTGGATGTTGGGTGAATTTACAATTCACCCTTGAACTTAACAGTGATTGCGCAGGAAAACAGTCCCAACCAACGAGTGCCCATCGACGACCCATTTCCCAACCAACAAACCGTCCTGTTGGTCCGTGGTTTGGGACTGAGGCTTGTATTTTGTTGCTCTCCTCCCACGACTAAGTGTCCACCCACGACACCCAGCGATGGGGCGTCTACTGGCCCACAAGCCGTCTACTGCCTCCGTCGTGTGGGTCTGTCTAGGCAGTCTTGGCTTCAAGGAAAGGACCCTTGATTGGTCCTTGGGGAATTTCACCCAGACGTTTCCAACCTGAATAGGTTTTTATACGAGTTTAGAACCTCTCAAATAAATTTCATCCAAAATGAAGACGTAAAACTCGACGAAACATGCCAAGACATACAAGGTCATTTCAAGGCAAACCTTTCGAATGTCATGGACGTTCTTGAACGTTTGTCGTCCGAACTTCACAAAACTTGACACACTGCCTATATACACCATAATAACTCATTTAAGGATCTTATAACCTCATGAATCACACATAAACACATATAAACACATATGAGGCACACAGGTGACTTAGTTGTCAAATGTCTTAGTCCACCCTTGACGTTTCACTTCCAATGCACCTAAACTCTTTGAAACTGCCTCAATACAACATTATAGACCAAATTAGGACATTAGACTATCATAACAACCAATTTAGGCTCTAGTTTCACCTAAGTCATTTTCGGGATCTTAGAATCTCCCCCACTTGGACAACATTCGTCCTCGAATGACACTTGCCACTCTCCGAACACTTCCAAGAATAGAGATTCAATTATCATATCATAAACAAACCATATAACACACAAGCAAGGAGGAAACATCAATTCACACAATCAAGAGTATCACAACACAACAAGAAACTAGAATAAGTTCTACAACTCATCATGCTATAAAACTCACATCCTTCATTCAAAATAGCAAAATTTCATTTCATATTCATTTTCATGATCATATAAATCAGTTCTAACCACATTACAACAAATTTCGACCAAAGAATGAATTAGTCAATTTTTTGCAAAATCTAATAGTGAGCACGCAGATCATTACAGTGATTCATGCAAATTTTTCAAAAATGCATCTTTTAGGAAGTTCATGATGGAGACATGCTAGTATGCATAGTAAGTCCATATAAACTCATGTTACAACAAAATCAGAACATCATTAAATACACAATGCAAGAAATCAATGAAATTCAGTTTCAACAATACTCCAGAACATCATGCACATGCAACATACTTCTATGACTTTCTATCCAATCTACTAACCATACTCCCCCACTTAGAAGGAACTCATATCACTAAAGAGAAAAATACAAGAACTTACCATCATCATAATCTCCCTCATCAGGATTTTCTCCTCTACTCCGAAGTGCATAGAAACGTCTCTTTGTTGGAGCATCATCTTTTGGAACATTGGGAGCATCTTGCTTACCATCTCTAGTAGGACGATCCATCACTTTGTGTCCATCCTTTACACATCCAAAAAAACTCCCGGTACGCCTTAAACACTCCCCATAATGCCTCTTTCCACATGTGACACATATAGGCGTGCCATTTTGAGAACCACCTCCTTTTTAAAATTTCACAGTAGGAACTTTAGGTCCATCTTGACTTTGAGCCCTCTTTTTGAACCTAGGTTTCCCTTGATCAAATGAACTACTTCTTTTCAAGTTTCTAAAAATCCTACCAAGATTAGACTCCTCAATAGATTGAGCATACACCATGAGTCTAGCTAAAGTTATATCATCATGTAGCATGGTCGTACCACATTCTTCTCTCACTAAGTCGGCGACCCCGATCACAAACCTACTCATCTTATCCCTAGAATTATACACTAAGGATGGTGGATATCTAGACAACATAGAGAACTTCAAAGAGAGATCCTCACCACTCATATTGACTTGTTTGAGATTGATAAACTCCTCTACCTTCACATCCCTCCTCTCACAGGGAAAATACGTTCCTAGAAAAGCTTCCTTAAATTCTTCCCACTCAATAGACCCGAATCAACCGGCCTATTATCCTTCCATTAAGTGTACCACACTTGAGAAACATCCCTCAATTGATACGAATCTAAATATTCCTTCTCCCTAGAGGTAACCCCCATAACACTCAACACCTTGTACACACCATCAAGGAACTCTTGGGGATCCTCTCCCACCTTAGAGCCAAGAAAGATAAAAGGATTCATACTCACAAAGTCTCTCAACCTAGAGGCCATAGTTCTCTCCACAAAATTTACCGTAGGATCCATACTCAAATTCACTTCAGTAGTCACGGCTCGGGCGAAAGCAAGCAAAGCTTCTCTAATGTCTCTATTAGTCAATTCCGGGTGAACCACCGGAACATCATTACCTCCTTCCACAATAGGTACTTGATCACCTTAGGGAGGCACTTGAGCATTTTTAAAACCTTAAGGAACTTGCTCAACTTGAGGAGGAACTTCCTCATTCACATTTTCCTCTTCCAACCTTCTAGAGGAGATCTTTTTGGTATTCATCTCCTAGAAACACAAGGAAACACATTAAGAAGGATACCCAAAATATTTAATCTACGGCACGACATAGGACTGGAAAAGAAGGAAAATTCTATCGTACTATAGCCTCTCGCCCATAGATGTGTCGCGACTCACACCGATGGTTGAGACTCTACTAGATGTGACTTGATGAGACTTTTTGATTCCTAAGACTACTTTCATATCCTATGCTTTGATACCAAGCTTGTCACATCCTGAGAGCATACCCTAGAAGATATGTCACTCTTAGAGTGCAACCAGCGTACTCGACCTATCGGAGGTCTTATACAAGCCTTTTTGTATCGTTCATCGCATATACATAGTGAAAAGTAGTGCGCAATTCAAACTTTTCACAAACAATTTCATTGTCTTTAAAATCTCTTTCATATAAAACTCATAGGAAATAATAAGTCTCATTTCATCAAATCTTAGGTACAAGAGTACTTGGTACACGGCACATACAAAATGAATATAGAAATACTTAGTCTATTACAATACATCAATAAGAGAAATAAAAGACATCTATGCCCTCGAGTCAAATGAGGACATACTTAAACTTCACTTGAATGATGCTATGATCAGAGTCTTGCTTCTCAATGATCCTTACCTAAAAACCAGTAAAGAGATATATAAAAGCATTGAACTAGTACAACCACATTTACTAAGTATGGCATAATGCAAAAAAATCATGAAAACAAACATTTATTGGAAATATGCATCTTTTGATTTAAATATCATAATATAATCATACGAACAACATTTAACACCTTAGAAATACATAAGAAATCACTCAATCAATTTATCACATTTTTAGGAGCAACATAACAATGAACTACTTCACTGTACAGTGAACTCCTTTACTGTTACAGTGAAGTGATTATAATTCACATAGCAAACTTCCTAGAATGTAATATTCTCACTAAAAGCTATCATAAGACTCACTTAAGCAATACAAATAGAGACCGCCCATACACCCTCTCTAAGCATGCCTAAATGATCCTCAAGACTACTTATAATGAGACACATACAATTACAAGACACAAAAACACATAACACGTATAATATATGACATTTTCCTTACCAAGGCTATCAAAAGACTTACTTAAGTGCTCCTAGAAGAGAACTCCCATACACCCTCTTCAAGGTTACCTAAATAATCCTCAAGACTTCCTAAGTTTAGATTATTCCCAAAATATCAACCAACTTCCCTAACTAAAGTCATTGTCAAGACTTCCCTAGATAATACATGAAGAGATCATCCCTTATGCCCCCTTTACACTTTAACTAAGGAATCCTTAAGTCACTATAGATTAGGTACTCATTCATTTACATGTTTTCTAACATATGTCATTATTTCATTACTTCATTCACATTAGGCACACATAATCACCCTTGGTACCTAAGAACACCATCCCCCTCTTGGGAGAATGACTCATTCATCTTTCCAAGTATGTCAAGTCGATCAATAATGGATCAAGGTGTTTCTTAGATTTCACTTCAACCACCAAAGATGAATCGGAGTTTTGATGTACCACCACACCACCTTTTGGAGAACTTTCAATTCGGACCCCTAAACGAGCAAACCTATGAACATCTTTCACTATGTTTCTGTTGGATTCTTCCACACGGGACACACTTCCCATGGACAATCGACTTAGAGCATCCTCTACCACATTAGCCTTGTCGGGGTGATAGAGGACACTCATGTCATAGTCTTTCAACAACTCTAACCATCTCCGTTGTCGGAGATTCAAATACTTTTGAGTGAATATGTATTGAAGACTTTTATGGTCCGTATACACATCAACATGAACCCCATAGAGATAATGCCTCCATATTTTCATGGAAAATTCCACGACCGCTAACTCAAGGTCATGAGTCGGATAATTCTTCTCATGAACTTTGAGTTGCCTAGATGTATAGGCTATAACTTTGCCATGTTGAATAAGATCACACCCCAACCCAACTCAGTATGCATCACAATAAACCACAAAACCCGTAGTACCCTCCGGTAGGGTCAATACTGGAGCGGAAGTAATCCTATCCTTCAACATTTGGAACGTCTTTTCACATGCTTCCAACCACTCTAATTGCACATTCTTTTGAGTCAAGGTTGTCAAGGGAGAAGCAAGAGACGCAAACCCGTTGACAAACCTTCTATAATAACCGGCTAGGCCTAAAAAACTCTTAATATCCGTAGGAGCCAAAGGTCTAGGCCAATTTTCACCGCTCCGGTCTTCTTTGGATCAACCTCCTCACCTTCACTAGCGATGATATGACAAAGAAACGCTACCGACCTCAACCAAAACTCATATTTGCTATACTTGGCAAACAATTGGTGTTCCTTAAGCACTTGTAACACCATCCTCAAATGGTCCATGTGTTCACCCTCATTTTTTGAATGTACCCACATGTCGTTAATGAAGACAATGACAAATGAATCTCGGTAACTTTGAAACACCCTATTCATTAGGTCCATAAACGCCGCCGGAGCATTAGAGAGACCAAAGGGCGTTACTAAGAACTCATAGTGGCCATATCATGTTCGAAATTCTGTCAAGGGAATATCTTCACCTCTCACCCTAAGTTGGTGATGTCCCGATCTCAAGTCAATCTTGGAAAAGTAACTCGCACCTTGGAGTTGATCAAATAAATCGTCAATTCGAGGGAGAGGATACTTGTTCTTGATTGTGACTTTGTTGAGGTTACGGTAATTGATACACCTTCTAAGGGACCCATCCTTATTTTTTCACGAATAACACCGTTCAGAGCACCCCATGGAGAAATACTAGGCCGAATAAAGCCCTTGTCTAGTAAATCTTTGAGTTGAGCCTTCAAATCTTTCAATTCCGTTGGAGCCATTTGATAGGGAGGAATTGAAAAGGGTTTTGTATCTTGTAGAAAATCGATACCAAAATCAATTTCCCATTTGGGAGGAATACCGGGAAGATCATTAGGAAAGACTTCAGGAAATTCCCTCACTACGGGGACCGACTCAATGGGAGGAATTTTGGAGTCGAAATTTTTGACTCTTACTATATGGTATAAATAGCCTTTAGAGATCATTTTACAAGATTTCAAACAAGAAATGATATGACCTATAGGAATAGAATTTTCCAACCTTCCACTCTAAAATGGGCTCATTTGGAAAGTTAAACTTCACCACCTTCGTTCTACAATCTATGGAAGCAAAGCAAGCATGCAACCAATCCATACCCAAAATGACATCAAAATCAAACATATCAAAATCTACTAGTTCAACATGAGTAACTCTGTTGGGAAACATTATAGGACAATTCATATACACTCTTTTTGCAACAACCGATTAGCCCACTGGGGTAGACACCATAAATGGTTCATTTAAGATATCGGGCAAAATGTCAAACTTTTTAGCTACTAGAGGTGTGACAAATGACAAGGTAGCACCGGGATCAAGTAAAGCATATACATCAATATAAAATAATTTCAACATACCGGTCACCACATCGGGAGAAGTCTCTTTCTCACCTCTAGAGCGGAGAGCATAAAAGTGATAATTCTTCGAAGAATCAACATTATAACCACTTGGTTGAGATTTACCACTACCCTTGTCTTGCCCCTTCAAATTTGGGCAATCTCAAACTTTGTGCCCACTTTTACCACAACTATAAAGATTGCCCGTTCCAAATAAGCATTCATCGAGATGACCTTTTTTTACACTTGGCACAAGTAGGCTTCTTGTTTGGTGAACTAGTACTCCTTCCCTTTTGAGGCTTAGGGTAAGACACCCTATCATCACGACCCTTAGGGAAATTGGAAGGAACTTGGTAATAAAACATCTTCTTGAACTTAGGCTTGTCTTGAATGTCAAGCCTACCCCTTGAAGAACCACCATCAAAGCACATTGCCCTTTGGGCATACCTACTCTTTATCTTAACCCTTTTCTCTTCTACTTTTTGAGCATGAACCATAAGACGAGAAATTTTCATATTATCATGTAGCAGAGCCGAACGACATTCTTCTTTAAAGTCATCCGACACTCCCGTCACAAAGCGGCTCATTTCATCTCTAGGGTCTGAAACCAAAGAAGGAGCATGCTTTGACAATTTAGTAAATTTCAAAGAGTAGTCAAGTACACTCACACCTCATTCACAAAGGTTGATGAATTCTTCCACTTTGGCTTTCCTCTTCTCCCTAGTAAAGAACCGATCAAGAAAAGCCTTCTTGAAAATCTCCCATGTCACATGTCCACCCCTCAAAGTCTTGTTATCTCTCCATCGGACGTACCAAGTTTGGGCCACATCTTTTAGTTGATAAGTGGATAACTCGACCTTCTCACTACTAGTCAATCCCATAGCATAGAGAATCTTGTAGATCTCATTAATGAACTCTTGTAGGTCTTCCTCAACTTTGGACCCGTAGAAAGTAGGGGGATTCATCATAGTGAAATCCCTCAAACGGCAGGCCATGGTGCCAACATGTTGGTTCCCTCAGGGTACCACTTCTCGATTAGCTTGGGCCGTCATGCCTTGTGCTTAAGTAGTGACGGCTTGTCCTTGTGTAGTAATGGCTTGGGACATTTGTAGAAAGGATTCCCTTATGTCACCATCCATCGTAGGTGGACGATTGACCGGAGCTTGGTCATAATTACCAACTTCTTCAAGAGGAGGGACTTGATTGCCACCGGGAGGAACTCCCACATTGGAAATATCTTCGTCAAGTCTTCGAGTGGCTGTTCTTAGAGGATTCATTGCCTATAATCACAATAAAAGGATTAGATGCTATAGTCGCATAGAGCCAAGACTCTAGAGGCACGATATTATAGTTCCAAGAAAGTGAGAGTTTCCTAACCGTCACATAGTTTCCTATTCATAAGTGTGGCGCACTTCACTATTATGAGTAAGAATCTACATAGACGTGGTTTAGTGAGACATCGACTCTAAAGATATTCAACCTCATACTCTGATACCAAGTTTGTCACATCCAGGGAGCACCCAATAGACATAACCGGCGTCTTCTTCCTCGGAGAGGACTAAGACTAGCCTCTTAGCTTACATCATTACATTCATAGGTTAAAATATAAAAAATTTAAAACTTTTCTATATCTATCTTGAGGTTTACATATACCTCTCACTGTCACAACCGGGGAGCACCCTCTAGAAGTAACATGGCGTGCTTGACCTCTCGGAGCTGTTGTACAAGCCCATAGCTATCATTCATTGCATTGTCATATGTAAATTAGCTGAACATTTCAAACTTTTCATAGCACATCATATGCTAGAAACTTAACTTCATATATATATAAAATATCATAAGTACATAGTTAGACTCTAAATTTCTTTGTCATCTTAGACTCATAATCATTAAAGTAAATTAGGGACACGACCCTTACACCATAGAAACATAAGTACTACATTACACAACTTTACAGTAAAGACATGACTTAGAAATCCTTGGACTTAAGGATTTCCTCTCCTTGAGCTTGAAAATCATCTATCAAGCTCTTCACCATTAAAGACATCCTTTAAGAATCCATAACTTACAGTTTGTGTAAAAAGTAGATAAGAATGAAGTTAGTACAAGAATGCACTAAGTATGGCAACAATGCAAAAACATGCATTTAAAAGAGACATTTTACTTGAAAACCATAGATGATGCCTTTTTGTGAAATTTTTATAAAACCTTGATACAATAACATTTATATAATTCACATACTTCATATACACATATTCAAAGGACAAACATCACAGAATATCACATATAGAATTTAAGCCACATTTGAGGTCACTTTACATTGAACTATTTTTCTTTACAGTGAACATCTTTTGTTTAACTCCTAAACCTCCCAAGTAATCCTCTAGTGATACTTGGTGCAAGGCATCACCGTAAGGTTACAAGGAAAACCACACATACAACTTACATAAGCCAACACATACCACTACAGAAGTATAGAACATTATAGACCCATTCAAATGAAGACCATAAGGCATTACAGTGAGCTTTATTCACTTTGCAGATATACTAATTTCACTTCACATAGAACCTTATAAAACCTTACTGACAATACCAATTAAGTCTACTAGTGAAATGCACATGTGAATCCCCATAACCTCACACATACTTAGTAAACCTATCGTAAGATCACAAGCCTTAACATCCAATTCATACATCAGCATAGTAAGTGAAGAAAACTTCATTCATGTCAAGCAACACCTTCATCATATAGTCAATAAGACAACCATTATGCATATCATCTCATCTTATAGACACACACAATGTCATGCAAGAGAACCATATCACATGCACATACATTAGACCACCTTCTTAGAACTCCCTTAGAGAGCTACTTGTGGAATGTCTAGATGGGTTCATTACTTCCACCTATCCTAAGTATCTTCTCTTAGGTTATCCTAGTTAGGGTCCTTTACTTTACTTTAACTTCATTGTCCATTTTATATTTGGGAAGCTAATCCTTAACCGACACTAAGACCATGGATGCTAAACATGGAATTTGGTGTTGTAGAGCCTTACACAAAAGGAAGGTGTTCTCACCTAGCCAAGGTAGAACATTAACATATATCCTAGAATACTAAGTGAATTCATTTGGTAGATCCTATGTGGCAAGCATAGTTTATGGAACTAAGAGATATACATAACCCTCTACATACTCATTGGCATTGGTTCCTCATCTAATGAGAAAACATGGGTGAACCTACCTCAAAAAGAAGCCATCACCTCATGTGGAACCATACGAGAATATTCCTCTAAGGGAAGTCAAAACTCTATAAGGAACAAATGGTGAATAATCCTCCATTGAAAGCCAACACCTCTCATTGTCAAGTTCACTTGGTGCTAAGATAAGTTCCCTTTATTGAAAAGCCTTTATTACATTATTTCATAAAACATAGGCTTAGGATATTTACTCCTCATATGCTTAGGTCATAGCATATTCAAGCACCTATCTAGTTTAGGGTACTCTTTAGAAACACCATTCCACTGCCCCTCTATCAACTAGATCTTCATTCATGTGTGTACTTACATGTGAGTAACCCTTTAACATAGCACTTTTAGACCACACATGCTCATAACATAATCATGCATTCATATTCATTTACATAGGAAACCAAACCTACGAACTATCCTATCAAGCTACACATGTGCAATGCATAGAAAAGGTCCCATACCCTTGTCCATACTAGTACACCTATCAAGTCATCCTAGTTAAGTGATACATAAAATACTTCATATACATTCACTTTACATGCATAGTAGTAGATATTTAATGAATATGAGGGCAACCTTTCATTACACACCATGAACCTTTACTACATTGTAAGCATGCATAATGTGTAAGTGTGTGTGTGCATTGGTCAATAATATCACATAGTGGCTATCAACAACACATTGAGGCAGCCACCCTCTTACGACCATAATACACTCTCAAGCATACACCATACAACACATAATAGCATAGGAGACAAGACAACTTCATATTACACTTAAGACTCCTAACTTTTGCTATTCATGCATTCACATAGGGGTACATAGGTAAGGGATTATTAACCATTATAACTCATCAATGGAAGCACCTACATTTTACCCTGACATAGATATACACATGCTTATACAATAGTCGTACAACCTAGATCACAACTAGAATAGGAATGTAGGCATAAGCTTCACATAGTGTGATCATCATAACCAAACACTCATATATTCATCAACTTGCCTTCAGGGCCATAGTCAACATATATATATTGATAATAAAGTAACCACCGCCACCATAAGTGGACCATACCACACAATACCATACAAGACTTCATCAACTACCAATACTATAAGAAAGTAGAAGGGAAAATCCATCCTTACCAATTCATCATCCTTTGATCATCATTGATAAATATACCTTGTTCATCACTAATACTATGTAGAACAATAGCTAAATATACTTTGATCATAAAGGAAACCATGCACAAGTCGCTAAAAGATTATTCTGCAACAAGTACACTACATCACCAATACACTATAAGTTAGAGAGACATAGATCACTTACTAGTATTCTTTGCTTTGATCGTCATGATCCACATTCATAATATATGAATAATACCAATCTCGGGCAGTAGCTAAATACATAATAATCAAGTCTAAATTATGCTTCATTTAACCTAGAACTTATATCACATAATGTACATAACATTATCAATCCATAGACTAGAAGATCCTATATCAATTCATGCAAATCCTTCTTTACTTTGATCATAAAAGATTTATACTCACAACTCAACCATGATATTAACCTAAGGCAGTAGCTACAATCATCATAACATAATCGAATTGCACCTTCATACATTATAAAGGCAATGTTAGAGTGAACACAGAGATAATTAAGCTAGCTTTGTTAAAATCTTCATACATTGATCCACATTATCATTCATCAACAACTCATCATCAATATACTTAAATATCAGTAGACATGAGCAATTCAACATAATAAAATCACAGTTCAACCAATAACAAGCCACAATCACAATGCCCATGCAAGGGCTAAATCGAGTTTCGGAAGGGACATGGGTTCACATTAAAACCACTAAATTAGCATCAGTTTATCATGATTAATTCTTTAAAAACGTTTTTAGAAAGATCACATGGATTGATTGAAGAAGGAGAAGTTTTATCATGAAATCTCTTTGGAAACTTTGAGATTGACTTTTTAGATGGAAAGATAACTAGAGATGAAGGATAACCATAACTTAATGTAGAAGAAAACCTCTAAAACTTGATGAATAACCCATAGGAATTCAAGCTCCAAGCTGTTCTTGAGCATCACCTTCAATGGAGGTTTCTAGAGACAGTTTGATTTTGGAGGTAAATCTAATTTGTGAAGAATGGATTGGGAATGGGGTTTTAGACTTCGGAAAAGGCCTTAAACTATTTATATTTAATGTATAAAACATTTAAAATCAACCCCCAATTAATATTTGATCGAATGGAATTAATTTGGAAATCCAATCTTGACCAGCCCGCCCTGGGACCACTACAACCTTCACGGACCGTGAAGGTGGTTCACGACCCTTATGACGGTTTGTGGTACTTGGGGAAGTGTCTCCATTTCCTTTCCTTGAATCCAAATTTCTAATGAAGTTTGATGACCAAATTCACGGACAGTGGTCCACTCCAGCGGCCGTGAAGTCGTTCGTGAACACCAATGCAGTAAACTCCAAACTTGGGACAACTTTTGCCTAAAAGTTAGGTTCTCCTCAAGGACCCTTTGGTTGGTCCTTGGGGAGTATTGCCCAGACGTTTCCAACCAAAATACACTCATACATTATTAAAGGACCTTCCATACAAGTTTGAGTTTAAAAAAACTTACGCAACACATAAAAACATGCAAGGCACTCACAAGTACGTCTAAGAGCTAACTTTTGAACGTCTTGGGCGTTCTTGGACGTTTAACCTAATGAAATTCCATATACTTCATATAAACATTATAATTAATCAAATAAGGACCTCATAATCTCATGACATACAAATATACGCATGTATGGACACATGAGGCACATAGGTTACTAGTCTTCGAACGTCTTGGTCATCCCTTGACGTTTGACATCCAAATCACCTCAAAATTTACACACTACCTCCTTACAACCTTAGAACCCATTTTAGGACCTTAAACCATCAAGATAAAAACTTTAGGCTCTAGACACCTTAACTAATTTTTGGGGTCTCACAGTAACCCCCACTTGGGAATATTCGTCCTAAAATGACACTCGGGGCATTTTAAACTAATTAAGGACTTCAGTGACTCATAGAGCAGGTCAAAAAATTCATAATATCATCACATAGAAGTCAATGCACTAAAAATACAAGGAACACAACTTCAAACCCATAAGCACTCAATGTACACAAGCAAGCCAAAGTTTTACCTCACTCATGCTCCTCACATCAAACACTTAGGCACTCCCCATGTTCTTACGAGGAACATACTTCTCCTAATCCTAACATGGTAATTATACTTCATTTTATTAGGAGATCATCATGCAAGATCACAAATAAGCAGATTTTAACAACACTCAAGAATCTACTAAGCACTCATACTTCAATGCACATAGACTTGAGTTATGTAAACCAACTAAGGATTTTTATTAGTTAGGGCTAATGTGATGAGGGTCATGCTAAACCATACCATGCTTAGTTATGCTTAGGGAGGAATGTCGTTCACCTCAACACACTTACTTGTATCATGAGCACACACCCAAGCAAGACACAAGGTCAATTCCTTTTAAAATGAGAAATTCTCAACTTTTAAACCAAGGTATGCTCATGTTTTCTTCCTAGTGAAGACTAAATGATAAGTCACACCAAGCACATCACAACAAATAGGAAGTCATTCACAACATGCCAATTTCTAACATAGCAATAGCCTTCACAGTAAGCATCATTTGGGAAAAATAACACAAATCATCGGCAGAAAAAAGGTCACTAGCTAATCATACCTTCACTTTTCAAGAGTGTGCCTACAATCATATCTTCAAAATCATTAAGAGTAACATAGTTTTCAAGAGACTCAACATTTTTCATTATGAGGCTAAACCTAACACATAAAAAGTGACTAAAACCATGTTTGTTACATTATCTCATGGAGTTATATGCACAACTAGCACATCAAGATGCACAATCAACATGAGAAAACATGGATTTTTATCAAAATTATTTTTCATGCATTTTAGAATCTTAAAATTATCCTCAAATAGTTTCAATCAAGACATAGCAAACACAAAGAGGTTATGCACTTCATACTTTATGCAAGACTCTTATCATGAAAAATCTTACTAGGAATTCATTAGATTCAAGTTCAAGTAAGAATAGAAGGACAAGATAGAAAATATCCATAACCTTACTACTCACATCACCATCCGCCACTTAGGGTAAACCCAATTAAGAGCAACTTAACCCAACCTAAAGAGGATCTCAACTTAACAACCTGCATTTTAATCCCTTAAAAGCTATTAACACTTTAGAAGGAATTACAATAAATCAGCCAAGACTATCTAAACCTTATAATCTATGTAAATTATCCCCAAAGATTTTTATACGATACGATATACACCAAGGTCATACAACATTAGGGGAAACAATAGAGGAGACTTAGTCGTAAGGACTCTTTCTTTTCATTTAACCTTACAGTAAGGTGACATCTAGGTCGATTAAACCCACATCATCACCCTAAAAATGCTAACATACTACCTCAACACCTATTATCAAGTCTATAAAAAGGAATCCAATCCATACTAGGCAACTAGAAAGGACCACATGTATACAAAGGGAAACATTGAACACTTTTAAACACATATTCTTAAGGCAGCGTGCTTCCATAGGTATTCACTAAACATTTCTAGCTCAAATCATAATATTAGGCTACCATCATGTAAGACCTTATAGTAACACACCATTCCAAAAAGAAACTCATTTAACAATAACAACTTCTAACATGCTTTAACCATCTCATAACATACATTTGTCAACATAACATGCCATTTCACATAGAGTTAATATATAACCTTAAAGGGCATCATATAAACCAAACATGCCAGAAGTCACCTTCACAAATACTCAATGACACCATAAAACCAAGATAACATCAAAACTCACCTTTTGTCCCTCAAGAATAGAGTGCAATCTCATCCAATCAATCATATCTAAAAGACCACCGTACAAGAAAACATAAGACAGAGATCTTATACAGTTAGCTTCTATGGCACTATATGAGAATGATGAAGAAGGGAAACTTTATCGTCCTATAGCCTCCCGCATCATTTGATATGTCGCGACTCACCACTAATGATACGAGACTCTACTATACGTGGCAATATGAGAATTCTTGGACCCTAATCCACTTTTAAAACCTCATGCTCTGATACCACATTTGTCACAACCGGGAGAACCCCCTATAAGTAACCTGGAGTACTTGACCTCTCGGAGGTCTTGTACAAGCACATAGATATCATTCATTGCATTGTCATAGGTAAATTAGCGAAAAAATTAAAACTTTTTATAGCACATCATATGCTAGAAACTTCACTTCATATATATACAAAATATTATATGTACATACTTAGACACTATGTCTTTTCGGCATCTTAGACTCAACATCATTAGAGTACATTAGGGACATGGACCTTACAACATAGAAGCATAGGTACTATATTACAGAACTTTACAGTAACGACATGACTTAGAAATCCTTGGACTTAAGGAATTCCTTTCCTTGAGCTTGGGAATCATCAATCAAGCTCTTCACCTAAAGACATCCTTTAAGCGTCCATAACCTATACTTTTGTGTAAAATGTAGAGAAGAATAGAGTTAGTATAAGAATGCACTAAGTATGGCAACCATGCAAAGACATGCATTTAAAAGGGACATTTTACTTGAAAACCATACATGATGCCTTTTTGTGAAATTTTTACATAATCTTCATACAATAGCATTTATATCATTCACATACTTCATATAGAAATATTCAAAGGCCAAACATCATAGAAATGACATACAAAATTTAAGCCACATTTGAGGTCACTTTACAGTGAACTATTTTCCTTTACAGTGAACATCTTTTCTTTAACTCATAAACCTCCCAAGTAATCCTCTAGTGATACTTGGTGCAATGCATAACCTTAAGGTCACAAGGAAAACCACACATACAACTTACATAATCTAACGCATACCACCATAAAAGTATAGCACATTATAGACCCATTCAAATCAAGACCATAAGGCATTACAGTGAGATTTATTCACTTTGCACCTATACTAATTTCACTTAACATAGAACCTTGTAAAACTCTAATCACAATAACAATCTATGTCTACTAGTGCAATGCACATGTGAATCCCCATAACCTCACACATACTTAGTAAACCTATCATAATATCACAAGCCTTAACATCCAATTCATACATCAACATAGTAAGTGAAGACAACCTCTTTCATGTCAAGCAACACCTTCATCATATAGTCAATAAGAACACCATTATGAATAACATCTCATCATGTAGACACTAAAACAATATCATACAAGAGAACCATATCATATGCACATACATTAGACCACCTTCCTAGAACTCCCTTAGAGAGCTACTTATACAATGTATAGTTTGGTTCATTACTTCCACCTATCCTAAGTATATTCTCATAGGTTATCCTTGTGAGGGTCCTTTAGTTTACTTTAACTCTATTGTCCATTTTACATTAGGAAAGCTAAGCCTTAACCGACACCTAAGACCATGTGTGCTAAACATTGAATTTGTTGTTGTAGAGCCTTACACCAAATGAAGGTGTTCTCACCTAGACAAGGTAGAACATTAACATATATCCTAGCATACTAAGTGAATTCACTTGCTAGATCCTATGTGGAAAGCATAGTATATGGAACTAAGAGTTATACATAACCCTCTACATGCTCATTGGCATTGGAGCCTCATCTCATGAGAAAACATGGGTGAACCTTCCTCAAAGGGAAGCCACCACCTCATGTGGAACCATAGGTGAATATTCCTCTAAGGGAAGTCAACACTCTGTCAGGAACAAATTGTGAATCTTCCTCCAAATAAATCCAACACCTCTCATTGTCAAGTTCAATCGGTGCTAAGTTAAGTTCCCATTATTCAAAATCCTTTATTACATTATTTTATAAAATATAGGCTCAGCATATTTACTCCTTATATGCTTAGCTCATATCATATTCAAGCACCTATCTAGTCTGGGGTACTCCTGAGAAACACCATTCAAGTGCCCCTCTATCAACTAGATCTTCATTCATGTGTATACATACATGTGATTAACCCTTTCACATAACACCTCTATACCACACATGTTCATAACATATTCGTGCATTCATATTCATGTACATAGGAAACCAAACCTACAAACGATCCTATAAACGTACACATGTGCAATGCATAGACAAGGTTCCATACCCTTGCCCATACTAGTACACCTAAAAATTCATCCTAGTTAAGGGATACATAACATACTTCATATAGATTCACCATACATGCATAGTAGTAGACATTAAGTGAATATGAGGACAATCTTACAATAAAAACCATGAACCTTTACTACTTGTAAGCATGCATAATGTGTGAGTGGGTGTGTGCATTGGTAAACATTATCACATAGTGACTATCAACCACACTTTGTGGCAGCAACCCTCTTAAGATCATAATACACTCTCAAGTATAGACCACACAACACATAATATAGCATAGGGGACAAGCAAACTTCATATTACACTTAAGACTCCTAACTTTTACTATTCATGTATTCACATAGGGGTACATAGGTAAGGAATTATTAACCATTATAACTCATTAATGGAAGAACCTACATTTTACCCTAACATAGATATACAAACTTATACAATAGCCATACAACCTAGATCACAACTAGAATAGAAAAGTAGGCATAAGCTTCACATAGTGTGATCATCATAAACACATACTCATATATTCATCCTTCAAGGCCATAGTAAATACATATATAATTATAATAATGTAAACACCTCCACCATAAGTGGACCATACAACACAATGCGATACAAGGCTTCATCAACTACCAATACTATAAGAAAGTAGAAGGGAAAAGCCTTCCTTACCAATTTGTCATCCTTTGATCACCATGGATCAATACAACGTTTTCATCAAATATACGATACAGAACATTAGCTAAATATACTTTGATAATAAAGAAAACCATGCACAAGTCGCTACAAGATCATGTTGCAACAAGTACACTACATCACCAATACACTATAAGTTAGAGAGACTTAGATCACTTACTAGTATTCCTTGCTTTGATCATCATGATCCACATTCATAATAATTAAATAGTACCAATCTAGGAAAGTAGCTAAAGACATAATAATCAAGTCTAAATAATTCTTCATATAACCTAGAACCTAGATCACATCATGTACATAACATTGTCAATCCATAGACTAGAAGATCCTAGATGAATTCATGCAAATCCTTCTTTACTTTGATCATACAAGATTTATACTCACAATTCAACCATTATATTAACCTAAGTCAGTAGCTACAATCATCATAACATAATCGAATTCCACCTTCATACATTATAAAGGCAAAGTTACAGTGAACACATAGAGATCTAAGCTAGCTTTGTTCAAATCTTCATACATTGATCCACATGGATCATTCATCAACAACTCATCATCATTATACTTAAATAACAGTAGACATGAGCAATTCAACTTAATAAAATAACAATTCAACCAATAACAAGCCACGATCACAATGCCCATGCAAGGGCTAAATCGAGTTTGGGAAGGAACATCAGTTCACAATGCAATTGGATTTAAATTCACGTTAAAACCAATAAATAATCATCAATTTATCATGATTAAGTCTTTAAAAACGTTTTAAGAAATAACCCATTGCTAGATTGAAGAAGGAGAAGTTTGATCATGAAATCTCTTTTGAAAGTATGAGATTAACTCTCTAGATGGAATGATAACTAGATATGAAGGATAAACATATGTTAATGTAGAATTAAACCTCTAAAACTTGATGAATAACCCATAGTAATCCAAGCTCCAAGTTTTTCTTGAGCTTCACCTTCAATAGAGGTTTCTAGAGAGAGTTTGGTTTCTAAGGGAAATCTAATTTGTGAAGAATGGATTGGGAAAAGGTGTTTAAGAATTGGGAAAAGACCTTAAACTATTTATATTTAGTGTATAAATAATTTAAAATCAACCCAAATTAATATTTGATCGAATGGAAAGAATTTGGAAATCAAATTTTGACCAGCCCGCCCAGTGACCACGACCACCTTCACGACCCTTATGACGATCCGTGGTCCTTGGGGTAGTATCTCCATTTCCTTTACTTTCCTACAAATTGCTAAGGAAGTTCCACTACCAACTTCATGGACCGTGGTCCACTCCACTGGCAGTGAAGTCATTCGTGAACACCAAGGCTGTAAGCTGCCAACTTGGTACAACTTTTGCCTAAAAGTTGGGTCCTCCTCAAGGACCCTTTTATTGGTCCTTGGGGAGTTTTGCTTAGACTTTTCCAACCCAAATACACTCCTCAATTAGTAAAGGACCTTTAATACCAGTTTGAGCTTCAAACAAGTCACGCAACACCTTGAAACATGCAAGCACTCACAAGTACGTCCAAGGGCTAACTTTTGAACGTATTGGGCGTTCTTGGACGTTTAATCTCATGAAACTCCATATAATGCCTATCAACATAATAATTAATCAAATTAGGACCTCATAAGCTCATGAAATACAAATATAGGCAGGTATAGATACATGAGGCGGATAGGTGACTAGTCGTCGAACGTCTTGGTCGTCCCTTGATGTTTGACTTCCAAATCACCTAAAACTTTACACACTGCCTCCTTACAACCTTAGAACCAATTTTAGGACCTTAAACCATAAAGACAAAAACTTTAGGCTATAGACACATTAACTTATTTTTGGGGTCTTACAATATCCCCCACTTGGGAACATTCGTCCTCGAATGACACTCGAGGCATTTTAAACACATTAAGGACTTCATTGACTCATAGGTCTGGTCAAAAAAATCATAACATCATCACATAGAGGTCAATTCAATAAACTTAAAAGGAACACAACTTCAAACCCATAAGCACTCTTTGTACACAAGCAAGCTACAATTTCACTCACTCATGCTCATCACATCAAACAATTAGGAAATCCCCATGTTCATAGGAGAAACATCCTTCTCCTAATCCTAAAATGGTCATTATACTTAATTTTATTAGGATATCATCATGAAAGATCACACATAAGAAGATTTCAACAACACTAAAGAATCTAATAAGCACTCATACTTTAATGCACAGAGACTTGAGCTAAGTAAACCAACTAGGATTCCTATTAGTTAGGCCTAATTCCATGATGGTCATACTCAACAATACCATGCTTAGTTATTCTTAGGGAGGAATGTCCTTCTCCTCAACACAGTTACATGTATCATGAGCTCACACCCAAACAAGGCACAAGGTCAATTCCATTTAAAATGAGAAATTCTCAACTTTTAAACCAAGGCATGCTCATGTTTTCTTCCTAGTGAAGTCTAAATGGTAAGTCACACCAAGAACATCACAACAAATAGGAAGTTGTAAGGGTCCAAACCAAGTGACTCGACATAGGCATGGGCGTGGCAAAGTGTTGACATGAATGACTTTGCCAAAGGCCAATATGCGGGTGGAATTAGTCATGCGTTGTGTGAGAAAAGTGTTGGTATGGTAAAATGGGTTCAAAATATTTTGGTAAGCCAGTGTCAAGACATGACATGGGTGTTGTCAAGGCAAAATCCCATGGCATGACTTGGACGTTGGCCGACATCGGTTGTGGGCAAAGTTGGAATGCAAAAATCACATGTTCTGGTCAAATACGGGGAAATTGAGCTGAGCTAAATTTAAGCATTGTCAATTATAAATGAAACACAACAATATAACAAGAAACAACATGAGTGGATTAAAAGTTAGCATTGACAAAGCAAGGCAGCGACAGGCAGCGGCAGGGCGTCGGTGGTGCGCAGGCATTGAAATTGTGTGGATAGATTTGGGTGGGATTTGATGAGGCATTGACTATACAATGTTTATACATTGTATTAGAGTAAAAAATATTGAAAGAAAATGCATCAAAGAAACGAAATCCAGTTGGCAAAGATCACATGCCAAGCACATGCGGCGGTTACCTTTTTGTAACCGCTTGTTTCCAAATTCGTTGTATCTTGTAATAGCTTTTTGAATTGAATGCTTATTATCAGTTGGGGATGTCAACTGAATTATATTTTAGTAGGCTAAGCATTGGATAAGTGTTTGACATGTGTCACAACACTATGATATGTAAAACACAAGGCTGCCACATGTGTCTATAAATGGACAGCCTTGGTGTTTGATGAATTTAGCTAAGTATTGAGGATAGAATTGTTATCTTAAAGGTGAAAGAGGGAAGAGGAAGTCTGGAATTTCACCAAGACACTTAGAATAAAACATGAGCATTTTAGAAAGTGTCTAAGCCAGCAATAGATTTGTGATTGTTCCTTAAATCAAAGTTGGACAGAATTGTTGTTAAACGAGTGAGTCCCTTTTATTGATTTTGAGAATAAATATAATGGTTGGTTTGCCTGTACGTTTGTGTGTTGAGTTCATGTTAAAGTTTGAAAAATAACCAAAGTGAAAAACAAGAAAAACATTTGTGAACGTTAGGCAAATTAGGGCTGAGTCAAGTGAGACTTGACTGCCAGTAGGTTGGGCTAATTTTCTGCACGAAATTAAGGTAGAATAGTTTTCCCTCCTCACAATTGGTATCAGAGCACGCTTAGATCATTCGATGGCTGGGGGAACGCTGAACTACGAGAGAGGGAGACACGATTGGAGGCACTTATTAGTGGAAAAAACGATGGGGAAAACATTGTTGGTATGGTCACTCAAATTCAAAGAGGGAGTGCAGAATTAACCTTGACTAAAGAGGTGATGAACAAAAAAGTTTTGCTATTGGAGGCAGAATATGCATCCAAACACGGAATTTCCCAACAAGAGATGCAACTTGTTCGCAAGGAGAAAGAAGATCCGTGTGGTGAAGTTCTTCTTCTACGCCGGGCATTGCAAGGAACGATTTGCCCCATAAGGATGAAGGTTCCAGAACTTAAAGCTTACAATGGTGTGAGGAGTGCCAAGGAATTAGAGAACTTTCTTTGGGATATCGAAAATTACTTCAAGGCAGCAAATGTTTAAGATGCTAAAAAGGTGTCAGTCACAACAATGTATTTAAGTGATGATGCCAAGGTATGGTGGAGAACAAGGGCTGCTGAAGTAGAGGGTTCAAATTTACCTCAAATTGAAACGTGGGAAACGTTGAAGAAAGAACTGAAAACTCAATTCTTTCTAAGCAATTCGTCTTAGTTGGCAAGGGATGGACTGCGACATTTGAAACAAGGAAGCACAGTGAGGGCTTATATCAAGTAATTTTTGTCCTTGATGTTGAACATACGCAACATGGTCGAAGAAGAGAAGTTAAACTATTGAATAAGCGGCTTGAAAGGATGGGCACAAAGAGAGTTAAGGAGACAAAATGTCCAAACTGTTAATTCTGCCATAGTTGCAGCAGACAACTTGGCTGACTTCGATAAGGGTGAAGACCCAAGGGATTCTTCGCACTTCAAACAGAAAGACAAGGGGAAGGAGTGGAAGAAAAATGGGAATGGTCAAGCTGCCGAAAAGGAAGATGAAGTTGAGAAAACTAGACAAGGGTAGTCTTCTTTTCCAAAACACAAGGGAAAGTTTTGGGGATGCTTTACTTGTGGTGGTCCTCATTTGAAAAATGGACTGTCCAATACAAGTGAAAGCGAATTGCATACTTGCTGCCAAATTGGAAAGGGAAAAGAACAATGAGGCAGAAACGTCAAAAGTAAACTCTTTGGCGTTGGTTGAAGATGAAGATGAAGGACAATAAATGATCCTTGTCTGAAACCAAAATAGATTCAGATGAATGATGTCCTCAACGAGGACATCGAGTTTCATTAGGTAGGGAAAGTTTGTAAGTGTCCCGACCAAGTGACTCGACATAGGCATGGGCGTGGCAAAGGGTTGGCATGAATGAATTTTCCAAAGGCCAAAATGCAGGTGGAGTCAGTCATGCATTGTGTGAGAAAAGTGTTGGCATGGTCAAATGGTTTCAAAATATGTTGGTAAGACAGTGTCAAGATATGACATGGGTGCTGGCAAGGCAACATCCCATGGCATAATTTGGACGCTGGCTGACATCGGTTGTGGGCAAAGTTGGCATGTGAAAATCACATGTTCTGGTCAAATATAGGGAAATTGAGCCAAGCTAAATTGAAGAATTGTCAATTTTTAATGTAACGCAACAAGAAAACAAGAAATGGCACCAGTGGATTAAAAGTTAGCATTGCCAAAGAAAGGCAGCGTCAGGCAGCGGCAAGGCATAGGTGGTGCGCTGGCATGGAAAATGTGCGGATGAATTCGGGTGGGATTTGATGAGGAATTTACTATACAATGTTTAGATATTGTATTAGAGTAAAAAATATTGATGGAAAATGCAGCAAAGAAACGAAATCCAGTTGGCAAAGATCACATGCCAAGCACATGCGGCGGTTACCTTTTTGTAACCGCTTGTGTCCTGATTCGTTGTATCTTGTAATAGCTTTTTGAATTCGAATTTTTGATGCTTCTTATCAGTTGGGGATGACAAATAAATTATATTTTATTAGGCTAAGCATTTGACAAGTGTTGGACATGTGTCACAACACTATGCTATGTAAAACACAAGGCTGCCACATTTGCCTATAAATGGACAGCCTTGGTGTTGGACGAATTTGGCTAAGTATTGAGATAGAATTGTTATCCTTAAGGTGAAAGAGGTAAGAGGAAGTCTTGAATTTCACCAAGACATTTATAATAAAACATGAGGGTTTTAGAAAGTGTCTAAGGCAGCAATCAACTTGTGATTGTGGCTTAAGTCGAAGTCGAAGTCGAAGTTGGACAGAATTGTTGTTAAACGAGTGAGTCCCTTGTATTGATTTTGAGAATAAATATAAAGGTTGGGTTTGCCTGTACGTTTGTGTGTTGAGTTCATGTTAAAGTTTGAAAAATAACCAAGATGAAAAAGAAGAAAAACTTCTGTGAACGTTAGGCAGATTAGGCTACGAAAGGGCAAAGTCCAGTGAAACTTGACTGCCAGTAGGTTGGGCTAATTTTCTGCACGAAATTATGGTAGAATAGTTTGCCCTTCTTACAGAAGCCATTTCACAACATGTCAATTTCAAATATAGCAACAGCCTTCACAGTAAGCATCATTAGGGAAAAATAACACAAATCATAGGCACACACAAGGTTAGTAGCTCATCAAGCCTTCAGTTTTCAAGTGTGAGCCTACAATCATATCTTCCAAATGATTAAGAGTAACATAGTTTTCAAGAGACTCAACATTTTTCATTATGAGGCTAAACTTAACACGTCAAAAGTAACTAAAACCATGTTTCTTACCTTATATCATGAAGTTAGATGCACAACTAGCACATCAAAATACACAATCAACATGAGAAAATATGGATTTTTATCAAAATTCTTTTTCATGCATTTTAGAATCGTAAGATTATCCTTAAAATAGTGTCAATCAAGACATAGAAAACACAAATAGTTTATGCACTTCATACTTTATGCAAGACTCTTATTATGAACAAGCTTAGTAGGAATTCATTAGCTTCAAGTTCAAGTAAGAATAGAAGGACAAGATAGAAAATATCCATAACCTTACTACTCACATAACCATCCCCCACTTAGGGTAAACCCAATTAAGAGCAACTTAACCCAACCTAAAGAGGATCTTAACTAAACAACCTTCATTTTCATCACTTAAAAGTGATTACCACTTTAGAATGAATTAGAGTAAGTCAGCCAAGGCATTCTAAACCTTATCATCTATGTAAATAATCCCCAAATTTTCAAGTTAAGTCATACTATTAAACCACATAAGGTTTTTATACAATACAATATACACCAAGGTCATACAACATTAGGGGAAACAATAGAGGATATTTAGCCATAAGGACTCTTTCTTTTCATTAAACCTTACAGTAAGGTGACTTCTAGGTCAATCCAAACCACATCATCACCCTACCAATACAAGCATACTACCATCACACCTATGATCAAGTCTATACAAAGACTCCAGTCCATACTAGGAAACTAGAAAGGACCACATGTATAGAAAGGGACACATTGAACACTTTTAAACACATATTCTTAGGGAAGCGTGCTTCCATAGTTATTCACTAAGCATTTCTAGATCAACTCATAATATTAGGCTACCATCATGTAAGACCATATAGTAACATATCATTTCATAAAGAAACTCATTTTAACAATAACAACTTCTAACATGATTTAACCATATCATAACATACATTTCTAAACATAACATGTCATTTCACATAGAATTTATATATAACCATAAAGGGCATCATATCAACAAAACATGACAAAAGTCACCTTCACGCATACTCAATGAAACCATAAAACCGAGATAACATCAAAACTCACCTTTTCTCCCTAAGCATAGAGTACCATCTCATCCAAGCAATCATATCTAAAAGACCACCGGACCAGAAAACATAAGAGAGAGATCTTATAGAGTTAAGTTCTATGGCACGATATGAGAATGATGAAGAAGGGAAACTCTATTGTCCTATAGCCTCCAATATAATTTGATGTGTCGCAAATCACCACCAATTATATGAGACTCTATTAGACGTGGAAATATGAGACTTCTTGGACTCTAAACCACTTTTAAAATACTATGCTCTCATACAACATTTTTCACAACCGGGAGCACCCCCTAGAAGTAACATGGTGTACTTTACCTTTCGGAAGTCTTGTACAAGACCATAGCTATCATTCATTGCATTGTCATAGGTATAGCACATCATATGCTAGAAACTTCACTTCATATATATAAAATATCATAAGTACATTCTTAGACTCTAAATCTCTTTGCCATCTTAGACTCAACATCATTAGAGTACATTAGGGACACGACCCTTACAACATAGAAACATAAGTACTATATTACACAACTTTACATTAAATACATGACTTAGAAAACCTTGGACTTAAGTATTTCCTTTTCGTGAGATTGGGAATCATCTATCAATCTCTTCACCATTAAAGACATCCTTTAGGCATGCATAACCTACAATTTGTGTAAAGAGTAGAGAAGAATGGAGTTAGTACAAGAATGCACTAAGTATGGCAACCATGCAAAAACATGCATTTAAAAGGGACATTTTACTTGAAAACCATACATGATACCTTTTTGTGAATTGTTTATATAAATGTGATATTATAGCATTTATGTCATTCACATACTTCATATAGACATATTCAAAGGACAAACATCATAGAAAATCACATATAGAATTTAAGTCACGTTTGAGATCACTTTATAGTGAACTATTTTCCTTTATAGTGAACATCTTCTCTTTTACTCCTAAATCTCCCAAGTAATCCTCTAGTGATACTTGGTGAAATTCATCACCTTAAGGTCACAAGGAAAACCACACATACAACTTACATAAGCCAACACTTACCACCATAGAAGTATAGCACATTATAGACCCATTCAAATAAAGACCATAAGGCATTACAATGAGCTTTATTCACTTTGCACATATACTAATTTCACTCACATAGACCTTATAAAACCTGACTCACAATCCCAATCTAAGTCTACTAGTGCAATCCACATGTGAATCCCCATAACCTCACACATACTTAGTAAACCTATCGTAAGATCACAAGCCTTAACATCCAACTCATACATCAACATAGTTAGTGAAGACAACTTTATTCATGTCAAGCAAGACCTTCATCATATTTTCAATAAGACCACCATTATGTAAATCATCTCATCATTTAAAAACTAACACAATGTCATGCAAGAGAACCATATCATATGCACATACATTAGACCAACTTCCTAGAGCTCCCTTAGAGAGATACTTTTGCAATGTCTAGATTGGATCATTACTTCCACCTATCCTAAGTATCTTCTCTTAGGCTAAGAGTTAATCGACACTAAGACAACAGATGCTAAACATGGAATTTTGTGTTATAAAGATTTACTCCAAAGAAAGGTGTTCTCACCTAGCCAAGGTAGAACAGTAACATATATCTTAGCATACTAAGTGAATTTACTTGCTTGATCTTATGTAGCAAGCAAAATTTATGGAAATAAGGGATATACATAAACCGCTACATTCTCATTGGCATTGGAGCCTGATCTCATGAGAAAACATGGGTGAACCTTTCTCAAAGGGAAGTCACCACGTCATGTGGAACCATAGGTGAATATTCCTCTAAGGGAAGTCAACATTCTATAAGGAACAAATGGTGGATCTTCCTCGAAAGAAAGCCAACACCTCTCATTGTCAAGTAATTCGGTGCTAAACTAAGTTTCCTTTAATGAAAAGCCTTTATAACATTATTTCATAAAACATAGGCTTAGGATATTGACTCCTCCTATGGTTAGCTCATAGCATATTCAAGCACCTATCTTGTTTAGGGTACTCTTGAGGAACACCATTCAAGTGCACCTCTATCAACTAGATCTTCATTCATTTGCGTACATACATGTGAGTAACCCTTTCAGATAACACCTTTAGACCACACATGTTCATAACATATTCATGCATTCATATTCATGTACATAGGAAACGAAACCTAGGAACTATCATATCAAGGTACACATATGCAATGCATAGACAAGGTCTCATACCCTTTCCCATACGAGTACACCTATCAAGTCATCCTAGTTAAGGGATACATAAAATACTTCATATAAATTCACCTTTCATGCATAGTAGTAGACATTTAGTGAATATGAGGAGAACCATTCATTAGACACCATGAACCTTTACTACAATGTAAGCATGCATAATGTGTGAGTGTGTGTGCATTGGTCAACATTACCACATAGTGGCTATCAACAACACATTGAGTCATCCACCCTCTTAGGACCATAATACACTTTCAAGCATAGACCACACAACACATAATAGCATAGGAGACAAGCCAACTTCATATTACACTTACGACTCCTAACTTTTGCTATTCATGCATTCACATAGGGGTACATAGGTAAGGTATTATTAACCATTATAACTCATCAAATGCAGAACCTAAACTTTACCCTAACATAGATATACACATGCTTATACAATAGCCATACAACCTAGATCACAACTAGAATAGGAAAGTAGGCATTAGCTTCACATAGTGTGATCATCATAACCACACACTCATATATTCATAAATTTGCCTTCAAGGACATATTCAACACATAGATAATGATAATAAACTAAACACCTCCACCATAAGTGGACCATACCACACAATGCCATACAAGTCTTTATCAACTACCAATACTATAAGAAAGTAGAAGGCAAAGCCATCCTTACCAATTCATCATCCTTTGATCACCATTGATCAATACACCTTTTTCATCAACAATACGATATAGGACAGTAGAGAAATATAATTTGATCATAAAGGAAACCATGCACAAGTCGCTATAAGATCATGCTGCAACAAGTACACTACATCACCAATACACTATAAGTTAGAGAGATTTAGATCACTTACTAGTATTCCTTGCTTTGATCATCATGATGAACATTCATAATAATTAAATAATACCAATCTAGGGAAGTACCTAAAGACATAATAATCAAGTCTAAATAATGCTTCATATAACCTAGAACTTAGATCACATCATGTACATAACATTGTCAATTCATAGACTAGAAGATCCTAGATCAATTCATGCAAATCCTTCTTTACTTTGATCATACAAGATTTATACTCACAATTCAACCATGATATTAACCTAAGTCAGTAGCTACAATCATCATAACATAATCGAATTCCACCTTCATACATTATAAAGGCAAAGTTACAGTGAACACATAGAGATCTAAGTTAGCTTTGTTCAAATCTTCATACATTGATCCACATGGATCATTCATCAACAAATCATCATCATTATACTTAAATAACAGTAGACATGAGCAATTCAACGTAATAAAATCACAATTCAACCAATAACAAGCCACGATCACAATGCCCATGCAAGGGCTAAATCGAGTTTGGGAAGGAGCATGAGTTCACAATGCAATTGGATTTAAGTTCACGTTAAAACCAATAAATAATCATCAATTTATCATGATTAAGTCTTTAAAAACGTTTTAAGAAATAACCCATTGCTAGATTGAAGAAGGAGAAGTTTTATCATGAAATATCTTTTGAAACTATGAGATTAACTCTCTAGATGGAAAGATAACTAGATATGAAGGATAACCATATCTTAATGTAGAATTATAACTCTAAAACTTTATGAATAACCCATAGGAATCCTATCTCCAAACTGTTCTTGAGCTTCACCTTCAATGGAGGTTTCTAGAGAGAGTTTGGTTTTGGAGGGAAATATAATTTGTGAAGAATGGATTAGGAATGGGGTTTTAGACTTGGGAAAAGACCTTAAACTATTTATATTTAATGTACAAACAATTTAAAATCAACTCCAATTAATATCTAATTGAATGGAATTAATTTGGAAATCCAATCTTGACCAGCGCGCCCAGCGACCATGGCCACCTTCACGGACCATGAAGGTGGTTCACGACCCTTATGACGGTCCGTGGTGCTTGGGGAGGTGTATCCATTACTTTTACTTACCTAAAAATTACTATGTAAGTTCCAAGAACAAACTTACGGACCGTGGTCCACTCCACTGGCCGTGAAGTCGTCAGTGAACATCAAGGCAGTAAGCTGCCAATTTTGGACAGCTTTTGCTTAAAAGTTGGGTCCTCCTCAAGGACCCTTTGGTTGGTCCTTGGGAGTTTTGCCCGGACGTTTCCAACCCAAATACACTCATACATTATTCAAGGACCTTACATACCAGTTTGATCTTCAAATAACTCACGCAACACCTCGAAACATGCAAGGCACTCACAAGTACATCTAAGGGCTAACTTTTGAACGTCTTGGGCGTTCTTGGACGTTTAACCTCCAAACTTCATGAAAATCCATATACTGTCTATCAACATCATAATTAATCATGTAAGGACCTTATAAGACCATGACATACAAATATAGGCACGTATAGACATATGAGGCACATAGGTGACTAGTCGTCGAACGTCTTGGTCCTCCCTTGACGTTTAACTTCCAAATCACCTCAAACTTTACACACAACTTCCTTACAACCTTAGGAACCATTTTAGGACCTTAAACCATCAAGACACAAACGTTAGTATCTATACACCTTAACTCATTTTGGGGTCTTTCACTTACATACACATATTATAATCGTATCGAGTATACATAGACCCTTTGTAAAAGAAGATTACATAGTCTTCTACTTTTATTGAACATAGATATATAAGATACTAACATAGTCTTATAATAATGTCTCATCTCATAACCATCTAAAAAGGAGTATATCAATTTGGCATATCCCATACATCAATGTAATAAAGCCACATATAGGTTATACAATCTTTAGTACTCAAATGAAAAGGAAAGAACTAGAAGTCTTAAAACTATAAAAAATTCAAAAGTTTGATAGCTGCATTGCCCTCGGAATGTGAGGACCTACCCAAATTCGATGAGTGAGAATTCCAAGTCTTTCTTCAAAGTCGTCTCAAAATGCCTTCAACGACCAAAACCTAAAATGTTGGGGAAAAGGGTGAAAATAGGGTTAGTACCCCACTTGTACTAAGTATGAGACCGTATGCACACACATCATAAAATCATGTTAGAAAGGGACATTTTATTAAAGCATGCTATTTTACATTTGGAAAGTGTTATGCACATTCAAGAACAAATACAAGTCATTAATACATAATCACAAAGTCAAGATCATGTTCATCACAAGACCAACCATACTAAATCTAGACAAGTCAATCACGCATACCAACCTACTTGAACACATAATCAAGACAAATCTATCATCAAGTTAAAACTTCAACAAGCATGAATGAGAATTCATTACAACATAAACAAAGCAACACAATTACTCATGAACCCTCATTAAGTTCACTAGTGCATGACTAAGCAAAGCCCCACAACCTTATTCAATCAAGTAAATCCAACAAGAACCATAACCAATGTCCAATTTCACATATCATATCATTAAGAGTACATAACATCATACTTTAGCAATAGAGACCACACATATATTTAACATCATATGGTGCCATCAATATGTAAGATCATCATATACATATCATGTACACTTAAAAGCATATGCATACAAAAGAAAAACCTCCTAAGGCTTCCGTCAAGGCAAACTAGTGCAAGGCATAGGTAGAGTTCCATACCCCTACCTAAGCTAAGTCAAACCTCTTAAGTCACCCTAGTTGGTTTGTACTTCAGTACTTCATTTTAGTTTAGGTAACACTTTTTTTAACCGACATAGACCACAAGAGCTAAATGTTGAATCCGGTGTTGTAAAACCTTACACTGATGGAAGGTGGTCTACATGCAAAAGTAGAATCAAATATAAATGCAACTTTCTAGGTGGATCCACTTGCTAGTCTTCCTATGGGGGCAACATAGTTAAGGAACTAGGAGGTAGGTATGAACTCTCTACATGCCATTTAGAACTTGGAGCCTCATCTCATGAGAATCTATAGGGTTAGCATCCCTCATAGGGGAGTCAAAACCTTATCTGGAACTATAGGGTGAATCTTCCTCTACGGGAAGTCAACACCTCCCATTGTCAAGTTCTCTCGGTGCTAAGCTAACGTCCCTTTTGAAATGTCTTTAAATCATACGTTATTATCAAAACATAGTTTAGGTCATAGGTTCTATCTCCTTATATAATCATAATCATCATAGATCAATGAGAATTGCATGAGTATTTTCCTTTCATTACAATTCATACATGTGAGGTTATCACATTTACATGATCATTCATGTTAAGGCACATTGGTAAGTTATAACCATCCTTATAACATTTACATCTTAGACAACACCTAACAAACCATAGTTAAGATATTTCAATTCAACATCATACAAGCCCTATCATTCTTAATATAAGGTATACTTCAATACAATATCATCACTTAATCACAAGTAACCACAATTGATGTAAAGAGTTGAGATTATGAGACCTACCCCAATCTTCTTCACCAAACCATTATAAAGTTCTTACCCTAAACCATACTCAATTAAACCCAACAATGGGTATAATACCATCACATTATAGTAATCAACATGATAATGAAGTCAATTGAATCACTACATCACAATCCATCACTAGTTCATAGCTTAAGATAAGAGACTTAGGTCAAGTTCAAGATCTACTTTACAACCTAGGTCAATTACACAAGAACTAGCATAATTGGATTACAATATATAACAATCTACTCATAAAATTCATAATAACAATCTACGATAGCAATTCACACACTAACCAAGTCAATTGTACCAATACTATACAATTCAATTCAAGATCACAACCTAGGGTTAAGGGGAAAAGGTCATCTTCTACAAACTAGACCAATCCATCAAGAAGTAATCTAATTGTTTCATAATATATGTTAATCTACTAATCATAACAAAAACGAATCACAAACAAAGAAATTCAGAAGATCAATTTCGTATTGGAAGAAAACCCAATTGAGTTTCATCTTTTTGAATTCAATTTGAAGGAACCCTTTGGGGAAAAAGATCCCAAAGGTGAAAGGAATCCCATACCTTGTTGATTGATGAAATTTTATGGAGAAACATTGATATTTAGCATCCCTAGAACCCCTTGACCTTGACTTCTATGGTGTTCTTCTACTTGGGAGAGAGAAAGAAGAAAGAAGGAAGAGTAATTTGGTTTTCAGAATTACGTTAGGGTCTTTATATATATCATTAACCAACTTAATTAGAACTCCGTAAAACCATAACTAATTAACTAACCACCTAATAAATTAATTTAACCAACTTGAAAACGTGCAGCAAAACACTGGACTCCAGAGATGAGACCATGTCTACTGTCCGTTTGTCAAACGAAGTACAAGGGACCAACCGTCCTGTTGGTCCGTCATTTTTATTAGAGACTTGTCAAAAAAGGCCTCCCATGGATTTTTCAAAGTGACCATCGACGGTGGCCATCGACGCCCCGTCGATTGGCCCACGATCTATCATTTGCATTCCTTTGTGGACACTGCCTTTTGGCAGCTTTTGCCAAATTGCAAGGGTCCTCTTCAAGGGCCCTTGGTTGGTACTTGGAAATTCTTACCCGGACGTTTCGACTATAAACTAACTCTAATACGTGTTAGACACCTTTCCACAAAATTTCATCATTTTCCAACTTTTAAAACTTAGTCAAGTAGGCTAAGGCACACTACCACCTCCTTGAACTAGTTTATGGACGTTCTTTGACATTTTGATTTCCAAACTTCCTAAATAACTTATATACACTATTTTGGACCTTAAAACAGTGATACAACCCTTATACATTCATGTTAGGCTCTAGAACGCGTCTTAAACTTTCGGAGTGTTACAACCATGAAATTGCATTTCTCGCAATTTAGGAAAAGGTTGGTACCCACACATCTTTGGATCACTTGCCGTAAATGCATCAGATAATCTTTAAATGTATCTCCCACAACTAAAAAAATCATCCATAAAAAGCTCCATGGAATCTTCCACCATGTCTGTGAAGATAGACAACATGCACCATTAAAAAGTTGTTGGGGCATTACAAAGCCCAAATGGCATCCTTTTTTCATGCAAATGTCCCATATGGACAAGTCAAAGTGGTTTTATCTTGATCCTGGAGCGATGGATATCAGATTTTATCCAGAGTAGCCATCCAAAAAACAATACTACCCTCCTTTTGACAACCTATCAAGCATTTGGTATATAAAAGGCATTGGGAAATGATCTTTTCTAGTCAAAAAGTTTAGTTTTCGGTAATCCATGCAAAACCTCCATCCTGTGACAGGTCTAGTTTGGACAAGATCTCCTTTCACTTTAGGGATTACTATAATCATAACCTTTTTTAAAACACATTGTACGGGGCTCACCCACTTAATATCTGCGATAGGATAAATTACTCTTGCATCGAGCCACTTGATGATTTGCTTTTTAACTACCTCTTACATCAAAGGGTTTAATATCCGCTGGTTCTCTACACTGGGCTTGCATTTGTTGTCCAGCCAAATTTTGTGAGTGCATACACCCGGAGGAATACCTACAATGTCATCTATAGTCCAGCAATGATCATTGTAAAGGTATAGTTGGATCCAAAGAAAGTGTATTTAAGATGCGATTGTAGATTTTGAGCACCAATACTCAGGTTTCTTCCATTGATGGCTTAGCAAGTGGACTCTATCCATTCTTCATATTGATATGCAATTTGATTGGATTTCGTGCATACCCTTAAAATCTTCTGCAGTAGCAACTATTCCATCATAATCGTGGACATCCATTATCATAATTGGCAATAATTGTCTTGAGAGGTTCAATTTTTTGCATAATTCTATGAACCCTAGATAAAATCCATGATCTGAATCCCCCAATTTGGGTTGTTTCCATTAGAAATTCCAGATCAAAACCTTTCCCCGTTGATTATTACTTATGAGACTACATTGTACAGATCAAAAAATGTATTTGGAGAGTTAACATCTTCCCTTTAGCCTCAAGTATGGTGGAAACTGTCAAGAAAAGATTTGGGTTTGTTCCTTTGCTCTCAGATTTGAAAAATGCAGAACAAAATGGTGTTTTAGTTTATTTACGACTTTATGTCACGTTTGGCCCGCCACTGCGGTCCTCACCCCGCTACAGCTGCCACTCCCTAGAGACAGAAATCACCGCCAAATAGGCATGCACAAAACAGTGAGCTATTTTGTTAAATCCAATGCCCCTATTTCTCAACAAACCTCCAACCAACGATACTTAGAAACTACATGTTCACGCGAAGATCAATTCTGAGAGTTCTACTCGCTCGAATTCATTTTTGTAAAGTCGTACATGTTTCTTAACTCCTTACTTATCTACTCTTGTAATCAAAATCATAACTAAAAAACCCGATTTGTACATGATTTTCCTACACCTTAATAACTCTAACTTCATCAAAATCAGGAATGGGTTGGAAAATTTCAATTTGCGACGAAAACAATTTCCGGCCCAACATATTTTATTGTTGGCTTTTCTATAACGACGAAACCCGGTCGTTATAAATCATTATTAACATATTTAGTTTATTTTTTTGTTTTTTATGAAATGAAATAAATTCACCTCTAAAAAGTATCTGAATGTGAAATGAAATAAAAATTTTAAAAACACAACATAACAACTAAATGTAAATGGTGGAAGTAGTAACTATTTATTAAAATTTTTCTTCCAGAGGTAAAAAAAAAAACATCACAAATTTTTAGTATTTATCTATAGTATATAAGGTTTTAAACTAAAGAACTTTTATATAGATTATTAATAATCAATTATTTGAAAGAATGTTTTTAAGTGTTAAGGAATCGTAAGACATACTATCTAATTAACGTTATGGGTATTTGAAATAATAGAACTCTAAAAGTGTCACATCCGGGTTTACCCCCTAGACGTAACCGGTTTCGTCTTTCTCTTTGAGGACTAAGACTAGCCCCTTAGATTCTCATCATCGCATTCACAAGTCAAAAAGTACGGAAAATTTAAAACTTTTAACTTAACTAATTGGAGGTTTACATAGACCTCTACATACACGTAATAATATTATTATCGAGTATAAATAGCCCTTTGTATAAGAAGATTACTTAGTTTTCTACTTTTATTTCACATACATATATATAAGATAAAATTAGAGTCATAAAATCTGTATCATCTCATAATCATCTAGAATGACAATACCGAATGGGCATAGCCCTACAACAATAAAAGTATGCCACATATAGGCTTTATACAACTTGTCTTCAAATGAAAGATAGAGTTAGCATAAGTGTATAAATATCTAAGCAAATCCATACGTAAAATATCATCATCATCCTCGAGAAAATAAGGACCTACCACTTGGATGATAATAGTATCCAAGCCTCCTTCTCAATCGCCTCGAACCAAACCTCAATGAACGAAACCTAAATTGTTTGGGAAAATAGGAGAAAATGGGGTTAGTATGCCATATGTACTAAGTATGAGACCATATGCACATATAACAACCAAACATGCTAAAAAGGGACATTTAGTTAAATCATGCCATTTTACATCTATATTCACAATCAACAAACTATACAAATCATTTAGTCACCTTCAATCAAATAAAACAACTATATGCATATCACATACTTGAACCCATAATCTCATATAACCCTATCATCAAGTAATCATATCACAAGCATGAATAAGAGTTTATCATATAAATAGTAAAGCAAGACAACCAATCATATTCCTTATAAAGCCACAAATGCAATGACCAAATAAAGCCCCATAACCCTACTTAATCAAGTAACCAAATAAGAATCATAAATAGTAACTCACTTCACATAACATAACCTTCAATACACATAAGTTCATACTTTAACAATAAAGACCATTTACATGTTCATAATCATCATAATAATCATATAAGGCCATATATATTTATCATTATTTATAAACATAATATTCACCTCCTAAAGCTCCTATCAAGGCAAAACTAGTGCAAGCCATAAGTAGAGTCCCATACCCCTACCTAAGCTAGGTCAAACCCCTCAAATCACTTTGGTTAGTCTATACATCATTACTTCATTTTAGTTTATGGAACACTTGCCTTAACCGACATAGACCACATGAGCTAATGCGTAATCCGGTGTTGTAAAACCTTACACCGATGGAAGGTGGTCTACCGGCCAAGGTAAAACCTAACGTAAACGTAGCTTTCTAGGTGGATCCACTAGCTAATCTTCCTATAGAAGCAACATAGTTCAAGAACTAAGAGATAAGTGATTCCCTCTACATACCACTTGGTAATTGGGGCCTCATATCATGGGAATCAATGAAATGAGTATCCCTCAATGGGGAGTGAACAATACATATAGAACTAAAAGGGTAACACTTCCTCTATTTGAAAGCCATCACCTTCCATTGTCAAGTTCTCTCGGTGCTAAGCTAAGTCCCTTATTGAAATGTCTTTAATCTTTATTCATCTTTCATAACTTAGTTTAGGTCATAAGGTCTAGCCCTTGTATAATCATCATCATAATAGCTCAATAGGAATTGCATGAGTATAATCCTTTCATTACAATTCTCATAAGTAAGGTTACACATTACATACTATTTCATAGTAAGGATACATTGGTAATCACCATCATCCCTAAAATTTAACATCTTAATCAACCTCAGAACCATAAGCAAGACATTTCAATTCAATATCATACCACCCTATCAATCCTAAACAAGATATATTCCAACACAATCATCATGACTAAATCACAATTAACCATACTTGAAGTAAAGGATAGGAAACACAAGACTTACCAAGTATTCTTCACAATTCATCATTGTCAAGGTCTTACCATCAACCCGTAATTCAACTCAATTAGGTCATCAAATCACCAGAATTCAATAATCAATGTAATCACAGTAGTAGAAAAATCACTACATTATATTTCAATAGTAGATCAAAGCGTAGGATTAAGTCGATTCATCATACCCTAGATCTCCTATCATGAACTAGTATGAAAGACTATAAATCACCCTAATTAAATCATAATTACCATAACAATATCATCTAGTAGTAATTCAACCCTTAACCAAGCCAATTGAATGATCAATCTACAATGTAAGTCAAGATGATAACCTAGGGTTAGGGACTTAGGATCACATTCTTCAATTTAGTCAAGACCATCAACAATTACCATAACTGAGTTAGGATACATGTTAACATAGTCAATGTAACCTAAATAACACATCAACAACTGAATTCATAACTTCAAATTCGTAATTGAATTAAACCCATTTGAAAACTCTAGATTTGAAAACACTTTGAATGAACCCTTCGAGGAAAGAGGTCTCAAAGGTGAATAGATACCATACCTTAACGTTTTGACAAAGATTTGAAGATTAATTAGTACCTTTTCCAGCCCCCAAATCCTTTCCTTAGCTAGTCTCCAATGTTGTCTTCCAATAGAGAGAGAAAGAAGAGAGAAAATAGAGAATTTGTGTTTTTGAGTTCTAGTTAGTTTAATTGGGGTTGGGGCTTTTATATGGGAGTTAAGTTAGTTAATTAGTCTCCCCTTAATCCCTAAATAACCCCTAAATGATTTAATTAGTTAGTTGGTTTAATATTAAAAACGTGCAGCAACTCAAGACCCACACAGACGGAACCCGTCAATGGGCCGTCTGTGAGTCTACGGACCTCACCCCCTCTCGTCCTGCACATCCGTCGATGAGGTCAGATACTGTGCAGGCGAGGGGATTCCTCACCATGTATTAGTGTGGGGAAACGGTGGCATTGACGCCCCATTTTTCTACACACGGTCCGTCCCTTGCTCCGTCAATGAACACTGCCAGGCAGTGTTGCTTCAAACATTAGGGTCCTCCTCAGGGCTCTTGGTTGGTTCTTGGGGAGTCGTACCCGGACGTTTCGACCTTGAAACATCTCTAACATGAGTTCCACATATTTTGACCAAATTTCGTTAATTTCCAACTCTTAAAAACTAGTCAAATAGGCCAAGGCACACTAGCACCTCATTGAACCAACTTTCGGACGTCATGGACGTTTTGGTTCTCAAACTTCCTAAATGACCTATATTCATTACACTAACCTTAAAAACAATATCTAAACTTCCCTACACCTATGTTAAGCTTAACTAAACGTGTTGTATTTTTGAAATATTACATTATCCCCCCCTTAGGAACATTCATCCCCGAATGACACTAAAATTCATTTCAAGGATGGAATAGACTCAAGACTAGCAGCCAACGAACATCATTTCAATCAAGGCAAATCAAATCTTCAATTACCAAATATGAGACTCAACATTATTTCATTAGGTACTTACTTGTCACAACAACCATATGAGCTCAACATGACACACATGAGTCAATTAGAATCAAATTAAACTTATAAACATGATACACCACATTTCATAAAGACTCAACATGTCAAATGCACAACATGACTCAAAACAAGCCAAAAGCAAAAATTTCTAATTTTAAGGCAAAAATCAATGTAGCATCACCGTAATTTCACTGCCTCCCTTTCAAAAATGCAACTTTTGCAAATATACACCCAAAAATCAAGAGACTTCAATTTCTAGTCATATTTAAATTATTAAAAAGAATGCCTAACCTCAATTATAAAAAAGATGAGGTTAACGGGACTTCATGTTGGCCTCGGCCTCCCATGTTGCACCCTCAACTAGGTGATGTTTCCATAACACTTTTACGGATACCACCTCTTTGTTCCCCAACCCTTTTACTTGCCTATCAAGGATTTGAACCGGAACCTCCTCATAAGAGAGGTTATCCTTGACACCAAGACCCTCAATAGAAAGAATAGACTCGGGATCACCGACACACTTCTTAAGCATAGAAACATGAAAAACCGGATGAACCAAAGCCAATTCACTAGGCAACCTCAACTCATAGGCAACCTTACCAACCCTTTGCAAGATTTCATAGGGACCCACATAATGAGGACTCAACTTCCCTTTCTTGCCTAATCTATAAACCCCCTTCATAGGTGAAATTTTCAAATACACCTCATCACCATCTTCAAACTCAAGATTCCTCCTCCTATTATCGGCATAGGACTTTTGCCGACTACAGGCTGTTTGCAAGCGATTTATAATAACATGAAATTTTTCCAAAATCTTATAAATCAAATAGACCAAGAATTGAAGACTCACCGACTTCAAACACCCAATAGGAGACCTACACCTCCTACAATACAATGCTTCATAGGGAGCCATGGAGATGGATGAATGGAAACTATTATTATAAGCAAAATCTACCAAAGGCAAGTGCTTATACCAACTCCTTTTAAAGTCGATGACACAAGCTCTAAGCATATCCTCAAAGGTTTGAATAGTACGTTCTGCTTGACCATCCGTTTGGGGATGAAAAGCGGTACTCAACTCACCTTAGTACCCAACCCATTTTGAAATGACCTCCAAAATCTAGATGTGAATTATGCACCCCTATCCGATATGATGGATAATGGAATACCATGGCGACACACAACCTCATCTACGAAGATCTTAGCATAATCCTCCGCCGAATAAGTAGACTTGACGGGAATAAAGTGAGCGGACTTGGTCAACCTATCAACCACCACCCATATGGAGTCATATTGTTTTTGGGTCTTGGGTAAACCTACCACAAAATCCATATTGATATGTTCCCACTTCCAAGTAGGAATTTAGATCTCTTGTAGTAATCCTCCCGGTTTTAGATGCTCGACTTTCACTTGTTGGCAATTTGGACACTTAGCAACAAACTCCGCTATGTCCCTTTTCAAACCTTCCCACCAATACACCTCCCTAAGGTCATGATACATTTTTGTTGACCCCAGATGAATGGAATAGTGGGAACCGTGAGCTACCTCAATGATACGATTCCTCAAATCATCAATATTAGGAACACATAACCGCCCTTGATATCTCAATACACCATCTCCCCCTAAGGAGAAAGACTTACTTAATTTGCCAAGAATCGATTCTTTCAACTCCATTAATGGTTTATCAAGGTGTTGTTTGGACTTCACCTCAACAACCAAAGATGACTCGAAGTTATGATAGACCATCACACCACCATTTGGAGAACCTTCCAATCTCACACCCAACCTATCCAACCTATGAACCTCTTTCACTAGGTCATTTTTGGCTTCTTCAACGTGAGACACACTACCCATAGTCAAACGGCTTAGAGCATCCGCTACCATATTCGCTTTGCTGGGGTGATAGAGAACACTCATATCATAATCTTTCAACAACTCAAGCCATTTTCTTTGTTGTAGATTCAACTCTTTTTGGGTAAACACATATTGGAGACTTTTATGATAGGTGAAAACATCTATATGGACACCATATAAATAACGCATCCAAAATTTCAAAGCAAACACCACGGCCGCTAACTCAAGATCATGAGTGGGATAGTTCCTCTCATGCACCTTGAGTTGCCTAGAGGCATAGGCAATAACCTTCCCATGTTGCATAAGCACACACCCCAAACCCACACGGGATGCATCACAATAAACCACGAAGCCCTTTGTACCCTCCGGTAAAGTCAACACCAGAGCGGAAGTAAGCCTATCCTTCATGATTTGGAAGTTTTTTTCACATGCTTCCGACCACTCAAACTTCTTACTCTTTTGGGTCAAAGTAGTAAAGGGAGATGCAATTGACGCAAAACTATCCACAAACCTCCGATAATAACCCGCAAGACCCAAGAAGCTCCTAATGTCGGTTGGAGTCAATGGTCTCAGCCAATTTCTCACCGCCTCCGTTTTCCTTTGATCAACCTCAACTCCCTCACTAGAGATGATGTGACCAAGAAATGCCACCGACCTCAACCAAAACTCACATTTGCTATATTTGGCAAACAATTGATGCTCTTTAAGAGTTTGCAATACCACCCTCAAATGACCAATGTGATCGCTCTCATTTTTCGAATATACCAAGATGTCATCAATGAACACAATGACAAAAGAATCTAGGTAACTTCGAAACATCCTATTCATTCATTAGGTCCATAAACGCCGTCAGAGCATTAGTGATACCATAGGACATAACAAGGAATTCATAGTCGCCATATCGAGTCCGAAAAGACGTCTTTGGTACATCCTCACCTCTCACCCTCAATTGGTGATGCCCCTACCTCAAATATATTTTGGAAAAGAAACTTGCCCCTTGGAGTTGATCAAAAAAATCGTCAATCCGAGGGAGAGGATAATTGTTATTAATTGTGACTTTGTTGAGTTGGCGATATTCAATACACATTCTCAAGGACCCATCCTTCTTCTTCACAAACAATACCAGAACACCCTATGGAGATATACTCGGCCTTATAAAGCCCTTTTCTAGAAAATCTTAAAGTTGTGCCTTCAAATCCTTCAATTCGTCCAGAAATATTCAATAAGGAGGAATCGAGATGGGGTTTTTTTCCGGTAGCAAATCGATACCATAATCAATTTCCCGTTCGGGAGGAATACCGGGAAGGTCATTAGGGAAGACCTCTGGAAATTCACTCACTATGGGGACGGACTCAATGGGAGGAATTTTGGAGTCAAGATCTTGGACTCTCATTATATGATATAGGCAGCCCTTAAAGATCATTTTGCAAGCCTTTAAACAAGATATGATATGACCTCTAGGAATAGAACTCCCCCCCTTCCACTCAACAACGAGTTCATTAGGAAAATTAAACCTCACCATCCTTGTCCTACAATCAATAGTGGCAAAACAAGAATGCAACCAATCCATACCCAAAATAATATCAAAGTCAAGAATATCTAGTTCAACTAGATCAACATTAGAAACTCTATTGGGCAACATGATAGGACAATTTCTATATAACCTCTTTGCAACAACCGAATCACCCACCGGTGTAGACACTAAGAAAGGCTCATGCAAGATATCAGGTAAAGTGTCAAATGTTTTAGCTACAAGAGGTGTAACTACCGAAAAAGTAGCACCCGGATCAAGTAAAGCATAAGCATCAATCAAAAACACTTGTAACATACCGGTCAACACATCAGGAGAGGTCTCTCTCTCACCCCTAGTATGAAGAGCATATATGCGGTTCTTCTTTGGAGCATCACTAGAACCACTTGCTTGAACACTCTCCTCTTGCCCCTTCATATTAGGACAATCTCAAACCTTGTGGCCACTCTTGCCACAAAAAAAACAATTGTCCGTTCCAACCAAACACTCACCAAAATGACTCTTTCCACACTTGGCACATGTAGGCTTCTCATAAGGTGAGTTCCCACTCTTCCCCTTTTGAGCTCTAGGTTTAGCCACCTTATCATCACTAGCCTTAGGGAACTTGGATGGAACTTGATTAGAGAACCTCTTTTTGAACCTAGGCTTGTCTTGAATTTCAAGCCTACTCTTGGAAGAACCACCTTCAAAAGACCTTGTCTTCTTAGCCTCTCTAGCCTTTCTCTTAGCCCGTGCCTCCTCGACTTGTCTAGTATGCACCATAAGCCGAGAGATGTTCATATTTTCATGAAGCATGGCAGAATGACATTCCTCTTGCAAATCATCCGACACTTCCATCACAAAGCGGCTCATTTCATCTCTAGGATCGGAAACCAAAGAAGGAGCATATTTTGACAATTGAGTAAATTTCATAGAGTACTCAAGAAAACTCGTACCTCCTTGACGAAGGTTGATTAACTCCACAACTTTGGCCTCCCTCATCTCTCTAGGGAAGAACCGATCAAGAATGCCTTCTTGAAAATCTCCCAAGTTACCGGTCCTTCCCGAAGAACCCGATTATCCCTCCATTGCACATACCAAGTTTGAGCCACATCCTTGAGTTATATGTGGCCAACTCGGCCTTCTCACTATTGCTTAACCCCATGGCAAAGAGTATCTTATACACCTCATCGATGAACTCTTGGGGGTCTTCATCCACCCTAGACCCATGGAAAGTAGGAGGGTTCATCCGAGTGAAGTCCCTCAAACGAGATGCCGTGGTAGAGACTTGTAGATTGGATCGGGGTGCAACCTTCCGATTGTCTTGGGCCGTCATAGCTTGATCTTGAAGAATGGCGGCTTGGGCTTGAGAAGTAATGGCTTGGGCCATTTGAATAAGTGCATCCCTTATCTCTCCCTCCATCAAAGGTGGAGGGTTGGTCGGAGCTTATTCCACATCAACCTCCTCTTCAAGTGGAGGGTCTTGATCAACACGGGGAGGCGCAATCTCCTCCTCAAGCATTCTTGCCGCATTCTTCCGAGTATTTATTTCCTATAACCAAAATACAAGGTTTAGGTGAAAGCAATTAATAGTTACTCTAGAGGCATTACATTGGATTTCTAAGAAAGAGAGAGATCCTAAGCATCATATAGATTCCTATTCATAACTGTGGAGCGCTTCACAATTATGAGTACGAATCTACATAGACGTGGTTGAGAGAGACATTGTTATCAAGGATATTTAACCTCATGCTCTGATACCAAGTTTATCACATCCGGGTTTACCCCCTAGACGTAACCGGCGTCGTCGTCCTCTTGAGGACTAACACTAGCCCCTTAGATTCTCATCATCGAATTCACAAGTCAAAAAGTACGGAAAATTTAAAACTTTTAACTTTAACTAATTGGAGGTTTACATAGACCTCTACATACGCGTAATAATATTATTATTGAGTATACATAGACCCTTCGTATATGAACATTACTTAGTCTTCTACTTTTATTTCACATACATATATATATAAGATAGAATTAGATTCATAAAATCCGTCTCATCTCATAACCATGTAGAATGACAATATCAAATGGGCATAGCCCTACAACAACAAAAGTAAGCCACGTATAGGCTTTATACAACTTTTGTTCAAATGAAAGATAGAGTTAACATAAGTGTCTTAATATCTAAGAAAATCCATAGGTAGAATATCGGCATTATCCTCGGGAAAATGAGGACCTACCACTTGGATGATAAGAGTATGCAAGCCTCCTTCTAAATTGCCTCGAACCAAACCTCAATGACCGGAACCTAAATTGTTTGGGAAAAAAGGAGAAAATGGGGTTAGTACGCCATATGTACTAAGTATGAGACCATATGCACATATAACAACCAAACAAGCTAAAAAGGGATATTTAGTTAAATAATGCCATTTTACATCTATATGCACAATCAACAAACTATAGAAATCATTTAGTCACGTTCAATCAAATCAAATAACTATATGCATATCACATACTTGAACCCATAATATCATATAACCCTATCATCAAGTAATCATATCACAAGCATGAATAAGAGTTTATCATGTAAATATTAAAGCAAGAAAACCAATCATAATCCTAATAAAGTCACAAGTGCAATGACTAAGTAAAACCCAATAACCCTACTTAATCAAGTAACCAAATAAGAATCATAAATAGAAACTCACTTAACATAAAATAACCTTCAATACACATAAGTTCATACTTTAACAATAAAGACCATTTACATGTTCATAAGCATCATAATCATCATATAAGGTCATCTATCTTTATCATCATTTAAAAACATAATATTGACCTCCTAAAGCTCCTGTCAAGGCAAAACTAGTGCAAGGAATAAGTAGAGTCCCATACCCCTACCTAAGCTAGGTCAAACCCCTCAAATCACTTTAGTTAGACTATACATCATTACTTCATTTTAGTTTAGGAAACACTTGCCTTAACCGACATAAAGCACATGAGCTAAAGTGGAGTCCGGTGTTGTAAAATCTTACACCGATGGAAGGTGGTCTACCGGCCAAGGTAAAACCTAATATTAACGTACCTTTCTAGGTGGATCCACTAGCTAGTCTTCCTATGGGAGAAACATAGTTTAAGAACTAAGAGATAGGTGATTCACTGTACATACCGCTTGGTAATTGGGGCCTCATCTCATGGTATCGATGAAATGAGTATCCCTCAATCGGGAGTGAACATTACATATAGAACTAAAAGGGTAACACTTCCTCTATTGGAAAGCCATCACCTCCCATTGTCAAGTTCACTCGTTGCTAAGCTAAGTCCCTTATTGAAATGTATTTAATCTTTATTCATCTTAAATAACTTAGTTTAGGTCATAGGGTCTAGCCGTTGTATAATCGTCATCATAATAGCTCAGGAATTTCATGAGTATAATCCTTTCATTACAATTCTCATAAGAAAGGTTAACACATTACATACTATTTCATAGTAAGGACACAATGGTAATCACCATAATCCGTACAACTTCACATCTTAATCAACCTTACAACTATAAGCAAGACATTTCAATTAAATATCATATCACCCTATAATTCCTAAACAAGATATATTCCAATACAAGCATCATGACTAAATCACAATTAACCACACTTGAAGTAAAGGATAGGAACCACAAGACTTACCAAGTCTTCTTCACAATTCATCATTGTCAAGGTATTACCATCAACCCTTAATTCAACTCAATTAGGTCATCAAATTACCATAATTCAATAACTAATGTAATCACAAGAGTAGAAGAATCACTACATCATAATTCAATAGTAGATCAAAGCTTAGGATTAAGTCAATTCATCATACCCTAGATTCCCTATGAAGAACTAGTATGAAAGACTATAAATCACCCTAATTCAATCATAATTACAATAAAAACAACATCTAGTAGTAATTCAACCCTTAACCAAGCCAATTGAATGATCAATCTACAATGTAAGTCAAGATCATAACCTAGGGTTAGGGACTTAGGATCAAATTATTCAATTTAGGCAAGACCATCAAAAATTACCATAAATAAGTTAGAATAAATGTTAATCTAGTCAATATAACATAAAGAAAACATCAACAACTCAATTCATAACTTCAAATTCGTAATTGAATGAAACCCATTTGAAAACTCTAGATTTGAAAACATTTTGAATGAACCCTTTGAGGAAAGAGGTCTCAAAGGTGAATAGATCCCATACCTTAATGTTTTGACAAAGATTTGAAGATGAATTCCTCCCTTTTCCAGCCCCCAAAGCCCTTCCTTAGCTAGTCTCCAATGGTGTCTTCCAATAGAGAGGGAAAGAAGAGAGAATATAGAGAATTTGTGTTTTTGAGTTCTAATTAGTTTGTTTGGGGTTGGGGCTTTTATGTGGGAGTTAAGTTAGTTAATTAGTTTACCTTTAATCCCTAACTAACCCCTAAATAATTTAATTAGTTAGTTCATTTAATATTAAAAATGTGCAGTTACTCAAGACCCTCACAGACGGACCCCCGTCGATGGGCTGTTTGTGAGTCTACGAACCTCACCCCCTCTCGTCCTGCACATCCGTCGATGAGTTCAGAGACTGTGCAGGCGAGGGGATTTCTCACCATGGCTAAGTGTGGGGCAATGGTGGCATCTACGCCCCGTTTTTCCACACACGGGTCAACTCTTGCTTCGTCGATGCACACTGCCAAGCAGTGTTGCTTCAAACGTTAGGTCCTCCTCAAGGGCCCTTAGTTGGTCCTTGGGGAGTCGTACCCGGATGTTTCGACCTTGAAACATCTCTAATATGAGTTCCACATATTTTGACCAAATTTCGTTAATTTCCAACTCTTAAAAACTAGCCAAATAGGCCAAGGCACAGTAGCACCTCCTTGGACCAACTTACGCACGTCATGGACGTTCTTGGACGTTTTGGTTCTCAAACTTCCTAAATGCATATATTCATTAAGCTAACCTTAAAAACAGTGTCTAGACTACCCGACACCTATGTTAGGCTTAACTAAACGTCTTGCATTTTTGAAATGTTACAAAAAGTATGTTATAATTCAATGGACAACTTAAAAAAATGTACAAATTACTTTTAAAAAATTATTTGCTAGTACCTTCTTATTTTGAATAATCAAAATGTGTGAATATCTGCAATGTGGTATGTTCTATCTTTATTAACTCTAACTTTCATTATTCATTGCTTATTATTGATGAGTTCATTCTTAGTAGACATATTTTGTCGAGTGTAGGTGGATAAAGTTATAATTGAAATACGAAAAATTAATTATTTTAATAGAGTAAACAAATAGCAAGTACAGATGTCAAAAATCCACATCCACCATAGAAATACAAAATTAAACAAACTATTAATTTTTTAGAATAATGAGGGCAAGAAATGCACAAGTTATCAATATATATATATATATATATATATATATATATATATATATATATATATATATATATATATATATATATATATATCGAGAGAGAGTATGCATAATAAGAACTTTATAAAAACAAAAATGTTGAAATTTTATTTGAGATTCATTTCAAACAAATCATTTATCAGTGCATGTATACATAGTAATTTTATAATATTTATAGTTAATTAAGAACAAACTAAATTACAAAATCCATCTTAATAACTTATAATAATTTATTTTTTATTAAAAAAATGTATGGAAAATATAAACAACTCACTTTCACAGTTCAACACACCATTTAAAGGATGTCTTTGTTAGTTAAATACTCATTTCATCATATATATAAAATAATTAAAAAGTTATCATTCAGAATAATCTTTAATATTGAATATTAATGTTATTAAATATTACATTTAATAAATGGAGTGATACATCTTATAATATTTGCATGAATTTGATCTTTCTGTTAATAATAATACAACAATACAATATTGATAAATAGGCAAATAAAGACAAATGGATACTATATGTCACAAGTCAGTACTAACTATGCATCAACTCCCTTTTTCATTGGAACACCTTTTCCTTTTATTTATTTTTGCTTTTTTATTCAATACATATTTTTAAAAATTTATCCGTAAATCAAATTTACAATTGTCCAGTATTATTATAAGGAAGAAGAAAGAAACATTTTTTTAAACCGTGGAGGAGAAGTAGAAACCCTAAAATTTGCCTACCTTTTTCTCATGGCTGCCGGTCAAGCTCTGCCAATTGAGGTTTGCCAAAAGCAAGGGATACCGGAGGGAAATAAAACATTGTATGCAAACACATCGTGGCAACAAAAACAAAGCAGTATAACAAAGGGATTAAACACTTGACCTTTTTTTGCATAGGGAACCAAAGATGGTGTGGGAGGAGGAAGAACTACAATAAATTATCATAAACCAAGATCTACAATATGCATTGATTGAGAAATTTTCATATGGCTGGCCAGACATCCAAATTGAGGAAATTAGCGCCAAAACAGTATGGTTAGAAATGAACTGAATATTGGACTTCTGAGCCGCAAATACGTATTGATAAGGGCTTCATTGATAGAATATTACGCGAATATTCTTTCAAAACCTCAAGTCTATATCACTCATAAAAATTGGTTCTATCCAATGAGATCTTTGAAATGGGATCTTTTATTTGATCCGGAGGAGGAAACAACCACCGCAATAGCATGGATCTCCTTCCAACGTTGCCACAAAATTTCTTTGGTAAGGAAACTATGTTTTCTAAGGCAGCAACATTTGGAAGACCACTAAATGTTTACTTTGCAACTCAAAATCAAACAAGGCCAAATTGTGCTTGGATAAAGGTATAGGTGGATCTTTTAAGAAAATTCGCTAAAAGAAACAATATTGGGATGAGGAAGAAGACAGGGGAGATGGATAAATGGGTGACTATCAAGTATGGCATCTCAAAACACTGCAAGACTTGCAATCTCCAGGGTCATAATGAGAAGGACTACTATGTAATATATCCAGAACATTTCACACAAGAGGAACAGACAAAGGAGAAAGCAATAGAGCAGAAGAAGAATAAAGATAATTGTGCGACAGTAGATCAAGAGGAAGGAAAAGGATCAAAAGGAAAAAGCCATAAAAAAGAGAAACTAGTATTGAAGAAAAGGAAATGAAGGCAGAAGAGAGAGACTTCAAAGAGCAGGGGAGGAGGAATGGGTACATAAAGGGGTACCTTTATCAAAGAAGGAAACCAAAAAAAGTATGGAATCAAAGAGCACAACAAGGAAGAATGTACAACTGGGTACAAAGAATCAATTTGGGGAATTAGAAGATACACTACACGAAGAAGAGGAACACAATGGAGAAATAGGAGTGGAAAAGCAAGACACACAAACTAGGAAGGGGGTTGAGGACTGTAACTGACGAGTCCTTAATTTGGACTCATCTAGTGATTTATTCTAATAGATTTAGTGTCTATAAATGCATATTTCTTCCCAATAACTGATGTAAATCCTTGATTTTCAGGCATTTGTATTCAGGAATAAGGTATGGACACTAGGTAGAAAAAAGGAACAATACGTCTATAAGAACAAAAAAAAGAATAGGATCGCCAAACCCATTAGGCGAGTCACTAAAATGAACTAGTTATTTAATGAACTGGAAGTGACAAGCCCAAAACCGAGATGTGATATAGTATGTGGGGACTCAAGGGTAGAATAGTTGCTAGTGTTTTAGTAATGGTTCTTCCATGTGTTACCATGGTGACAAGTGGGGGTGGTATACGTGGCAAAAATACTTAGGTCGATCCCATCATCGAAAAAGGGTTTTGTGGATAATAGTTACAAGCCTTTGAGTCATGTGGCAAGGGTTGGGTAATATAATTAGAGTAAGACTTGTCGTGAGTGGTTTGGCAGAATGCTTGTATTTGTAATGGTGGACCCTGTTATTCGTTAGAATTGTTAGGCTATGATTAACAACCTCATAAGTAGGTCAACTGAGATGGTTATTGTAACGACCCAATGTACACCCTAGTCGTTACCGGCGTCCTCCTCCTCCAAGAGGACTAAGACAAGCCTTTAATATACATCATAGCACATCATAGGTCAAAAATACGGAAAAATTTTAAACTTTTCTTTATGAAGCTTACTTAGGTTTTTCGCATAGACAACATAACCAACATATAGGAATTCAGTCTAATACTTTGTCTTACATTAAACCATCTACAAGAGTATGAATCACAATAGTTTGGGCATGCCCGTATTCTATTACCATACGCCATATAGGCTACAATGAAGTCTCAAAATGAGAATTGAATAATTGTCTCAAAACATAGACAAAACTAATAAGGCTTGATGAGTGGCTCTATCCTCGGAACTCATGAGGACTCACCAATTGACTTAGGTAAGATCCAAGTCTTCTTTTCCAATAGCCACGAATCTCCTTAATGGCCTGAACCTAAAAAGGTTTGGGAAAAAGGGAGAAATATGGGTTGGTAAAAAAACATATGTACTAAGTATGGCTTCTATGCACAAAATCATTAATGCATGAGAAAAGGACAATTTAGTCAAAATCATGCTTTCTATAAATCTAACTCAACATATATATATAAGAAGCATAATAAGTCAATTCCACATAATAGCAACCCAGCATGTAGATCACCCAAGCAATACTTGTGCAATACCAAAGATAGAACCCCATAATCCTACCCAATGCTAAGTATCACATTAAGCAACCCACTTCATACATACAACATATTCTCATAATTCGTCATAACATACTTAATACATAAATACTACTAATATCTTATTAACATAATCATACTTATAATCATAATCAAAAAATAACACTACTAGAATCATCCCTTAGGATCCCACATGTGCAATGAGTAAGAGAAGTCCCATACCCTCCCTCACCCTATGCAGTACCCTTCAAGACAACCCTAATAAGAGTTCACATACTAAACTTGTTCATTTACTTTTACATTAGGGAAAGAAGTAAAATAACCGACATGAGACCATGTGAGCTACATGGAATCCGGTGTCCTATTTCCACACCAAAAAAAAAAAGAGGGTTAACACCTACCTAAGGTGTAACCATTCGTACGTAGCTATCTAGGTGGATTTACTAAGCAAGATTACTATGTGGGCTTATAATAAAGGGTCAAGGAGATTGTTTCTAGAAACCTTGACTTACTAACGTTGATGTTTCCATCTCATGAGACAACACATAACTACGGAATCCGGACTTACTAACGTGAGAAAACCCATGTGGGAGGCCAGACTTACTAACATGAGACCTCCATCTCATTTATATACCATTTCGGTGCTAAGCAATTATCCCTTTAGTAATCCTGTTATCTCATCATACAAGTTCACATTAATCTCTTCTAGACCCCTATGTAAACATCTTATCATATATAGCTCATAGGTCAACACAAGTGAGAACAATCATTTCAATTTGGACACCATTATATAAGTATGACATTCGGGGATCACCCCGTAGAAGTATACTTGACCTCTCGGAGTTATTGTACAAGCCCATACTATCATTCATCGCATTGTCATAGTAAATTTAGCTGAAAATTTAAAGCTTTTAATAGCACATCATATGCTAGAAACTTCACTTCATATATAATATCATAAGTACATATTCAGAATCTAGTCTCTTTTTACCATCCTAGACTCAATATCATAACAGTACCTTAGGGACACGTCCCTTACAACATAATACATAAGTGCAATATTTAAGAACTTTACAGTAAACTAAACATTAGGACATCCTTGGACTTAACGATTCCTTTCCTTGAGCTTGGGAATCACATATCAAGCTCCTCAATTATAGAGACATCCTTTAAGAATACATAACCTACACTTTATGTAAAAAGTATATAAGAATGGAGTTAGTACAAGAATGCACTAAGTATGGCAACCATGCAAAAACATGCATTAAAATGGGACATTTTACTTGAAAACCATACATTATGCCTTTTTGTGAAATATTTATAAAGCCTTGATACAATAGCATTTATATCATTCAGATACTTCATATAGACATATTCAAAGGCCAGACATCATAGAAAATCACACATAGAATTTAGACCACATTTGGGGTGACTTTACAGTGAACTATTTTCCTTTACAGGGAACTATTCCTGTTTTACAGTGAACATCTTTCCTTCAACTCATTAACCTTCCAAGTAACCCTATAATGATACCTTGTGCAATTCATCACTCTAAGGCCACAAGTAAATCACACAAACCACCTACATAAGACAACCTTACTTCACATACAACATTATAAAACCTTACTCATAACCCCAATCTATGTCTACTAGTGCAATGTACATGTGAAGCCCCATAACATCACACATACTTAGTAAACCTATCATGAGACCACAAGACTTGACACTTCATACATCAACATAGCAATGAAAAGACAACTTCATCCAAACCAGGAAAGACCTTCATCACAGAGTCAATAAGACCACCATTATGCATATCATCACATCATGTAGACACCAACACAATGTCATGCAAGAGAACTATAATATATACACATACATTAGACCACCTTCCTAGAACTCCCTTAGAGATCTACGTACGCAATGTCTAGGTGGGGTCATTACTTCCACCTATCCTAAGTACCTTCCCTTAGGTTATCCTAGTTAGGGTCCCTTTTTCCTTACTTTAATTCAATTGTCCATTTTACTTTACGGAAGCTAATCCTTAACCGACACTAAGACCATGGGTGCTAAACATGGAATTTGGTGTTGTAGAGCCTTACACCAATGGTAGGTGTTCTTACCTAGCCAAGGTAGAACATTAACATATATCCTAGCATACTAAGTGAATTCACTTATTAGATCCAATGTGGCAAGCATAGTTTATGGAACTAAGATATATGTATAACCCTCTATATGCTCATTAGCATTGGAGCCTCATCTCAAGAGAAAACATGGGTGAAACTTCATCAAAGGGAAGCCACAACCTCATGTGGAACCATAGGTGAATATTACTCTAAGGGAAGTTAACACTCTATAAAGAACAAATGGGGAATCTTTCTCCAAAGAAAGTCAACACCTCTCATTGTCAAGTTCACTCGGTGCTAAGCTAAGTTCTCTTTTTATTAAAAGCCTTTATTACATTATATCATAAAACATACGCTTAGGATATTAACTCCTCATATGCTTATCGCATATTCAAGCACCTATATTGTTTTAGGGTACACTTAAGCACACCTTTAAAGGCCCCTCTATTGACTAGATCTTCATACATGTGTGTGTACTTATATGTGAGCAAACCTTTCACATAACACATAAATGTCGCAGATGTTCATATATCAATGCATGAGTCTATAGGTGTGACTATATGAGCAATCCATTCATATTAACACATTAAGACACTATGCAAATTCATATTTTATCATATCATATACTTAACATCATAGCATATAAGTCATACTCATAACATGTTCATAAAATTCTATGCATGTACTTAGAAGACCAACCTCGGAACTATCCTATAAAGGCACACATGTGCAATGTATAGACAAAGATTCCATACCCTTTCCCATACTAGTGCACTTATCAAGTCATCCTAGTGAATGATGCATCACACATAATCATATAATAGATAGCATAGCACAAGACTCATTTATTTCAAGACGTACAACATCTTACAATAAGCTTTAGTCTTTATGCACCTATCTTAGCTTTGCATCACATATAACATTATAGGACCTCATCATAGGCAGCACGTACACATAACCTTAACATAACCTTTTACATGCTCATGACATTAACAACACAACCTAGATTCACAACCAGAGTAGAAGACTAGGCACAAGTTACACATAAAGTGATCATCATAACCACACATTTATATATTCATCAATATGCCTTCAAGGACATATTCAACACATATATATTGAAACAAAGTAAACACCGCCACCATAAGTGGACCATACTACACAATGCCATACAAGGCTTCGTCAACTACAATAATATAGAAAAGTAGAGAGGAAGAGACTTTCTTACCAATTAATCAACCTTTGATCATCATTGATCAATACACCTTTTTCATCATGAACACATTATAGGGAAGTACCTAAATATACATTTAACCATGAAAGAAACCATTTACAAGTCTCTACAAGATCCAACTACAATCTAATACAATACATCACATGTATACTATAAAGTAGAGAGTTATAGATCATCAACCAATTTCCCTAGTCTTGTTAATCAATCATATTGTATCAATAATATAAATTTATAGCATTAGATAAAGATATAGAACATCATAGCTGAATCATGCTTCATCCACCCTCGAATATAGATCACAACATATACATTACTCTATCAAGTCTATAGGCTAGAAGAACCGAAATCAATCTTTACCAATTCAATTGTTATCTATTAATATTGGATCAATTATACTTAATTATCATCACATTACATATATAGGCAGTATCTAATACAATTCACCATAATTGAGTCACATAACGACCATCCTAACGTCAAGATCACAAGTTACTGCTTGATAGACTAGAAGAACCTAGATCAATAAATACCAAGCCTTCTTTACATTGATCATACAAGATTTATACACACAATTCAAACATGATATTAACCTAAAGCAGTAACTACAAGCATCTTAACATAATCCTAATTCAACTTATATACATTTTAAGATCAGTGTTACAGTGAACACATAGAGGCATAGGCTAGTCATGTTCAAATCTTCATACATTTATCCAATTGGATCATTCATCCACAACTCACCATCAATATACTTAAATAATGGTAGATATGAGCAATTCCATGTAATAGAATCACAATTCAACCAATAACAAGCCATGATCACAATGCCCATGCAAGGGCTAAATCGAGTTTGGGAAGGGACATGGGTTCACAATGCAATTCATTTGAAATTCACATTAAAACCAATACATTATCATCCATTCATCTTGATTAAAACTTTAAAAATATTTTTAGAAAGAACCCATGGCTAGATTTAAGAAGGAGAAGTTTGATAATGAAATATCTTTAGAAACCTTTGAGATTAACTTTAGAAGTAAGGATAATTAGAGAGGAAGGATCACCATACCTTTATCTAGAAGAAAACCTCGAAAACTTGATGAAGAATCATGGGAATCCATGTTCAAAGTTGTTCTTGAGCTTCACCTTCAATGGAGGTTTCTAGAGAGAATATTTTTGAAGGGAAAGTCTAATTTGTGTGAATTGGATTGGGAATGGGTTGATCATGTTTTTCATTACTTAAATACACCAAATAAACAATTTAGGGTCAGGTTAGCACGTGAAGTGAATTGCCCATTCACCCCTTTAATGAAACAGTGTGCAAGCAGCTTGACACAACCTGCACCAACGGCCATAATCGACGCCCTGTAGGTCCATCGATGGACCGTCTGTGGCTTCCGTTGATTGGGTCTTGGGCGTTCCTTTTGCTGATCTTTATCCAGGATAAGTGCACATCGACGACACCACCATTGACGGGCCGTTTGTCAACAAATGGGGTGTAGTTTGGTTTAGTCGATTGACACTGCCAAGGCAGTGTCTCGACAGCCTTTAGGTCCTTCTTGTGGGCCTTTTTGCGGGGTACTTGGGAAGTCGTACCCGGACATTTCCAACGTGAATATACACCTTAACATGTTGAATACTTTCCATGAAAGTTTCACCCAAAAAGAACACGTAAAACACATCTAAACATGGAAGGCACATCCAAGACACACATCAACGTCTGAAGGGCTAACTTTCAAACGTCTTAGACGTTCTTTGACGTTTGACCTTTCAAGAAACTCCATACACTGCATATAAAAATCATTATTACTCTTTTTAAGACTTCATAAGCACATTACACACTGAAAAACATATTAAAGCATCTAAGGCCCCTTTGGCGACTAGTCATAAAACATCTTGGTTGTCCTTGACGTTTGACTTCCAAATCACCTCAAACTTTATACACTGTATCAATACCACATTATAAATAATTTTAGGACCTCAGACCGTTATGACGAATATGTTAGTCTCTAGACACCCTAGCTCATTTTGGGGGTCTTACAATAAGTGAGTAAACCTTTCACTTAACAATTTATGATAATGATTAGAAACTGCTTTCAATCATATAATAATCATACCATAAAATACTTATATAATTTATAACCAATTAAATTGCATAGGGTTAAGGATGAGGACTACTTATCATCAACATAAAAACCACACATTAGACCTAGAAGCATTTCTATCTAAGTAACGCATAATTCATAATTGAATCCAAGAAGAGCCAATCAACATACCTCATTGCCCTTCCAAGAACCTTCATACTTCCATTACCAATAATACATAACCAATTACATAAAACAAGGTAAATTCTAAAAGCAATTACATAATTAACAACAATGTAGTCAATCTACATATCAATAATCTTCATAATTCACCATATCAATTCAAGGTTTTCATGAAATTTGGGGAAAGACACAGGTCTAGGGAAATCTCATAGGAAATCATCAATTAACCATAAATAAATACTTAAAAAGCATTAATTCATCATAATTAACCACAATTGATTCATAATTTCATTTTTCAAAGAAGACCCATGTGTAGAAGAAAACCTAGATTTGGGGAATTTAGAAATCATCTTTTGGAGGGACCTCTTGGGGAAAAGGATACCAAGAGTGAAAGAAACCATACCTTAGTAATGATAATGCCACGAAATTGGGTTGGAAACTTGAAGGCTTGATCTTCTTCTTGGAGCGCTAATGGTCTTCAATGGAGGTTTGGAGGAAGAGAGAATTTGAGAGAGATGAGAGTGATTTTTGATTTCAACATTTGGGACTTGTTTTGAGTTTTTAAAATTGACATAAAACTGACCCTTAGACCTTATATAGTCACCCATTAAATTACCCAAAAGACCCCTCACGTAAATGGGTCTTTTTTTGAAGTCAAAACACTAAAAATATGACTTTTACGAATCGTGGGGTTAATTTCACGATTTATTTTTGAAATCTGGGTTGAGGCAGTGAACCTTGTGTAGGCCCCCCGTCGGTAGGCAAAGTTCAAATCTCCATGTGATGGCTGCGCATCACAACAGCCATCAAAATCCTGCTGCACGCAGGCTGCCTAGGCAACCTGCTCGCCCATGTTCGGGTCCTTCCCAAAGACCCTTCCGGTGGTCATTGGGGTGTCGTAATTGTATGTTTTGACCCTATATACTACATTTTACCTATTTAAAGTCTTTTAACAAGTTGTGGACTTCATATGACACTCCGAAACCTTCACCAAACTTAGGGACTAAAGTAGTTCAATTTAGCTACTTTCGGAACGTCAAATCCTTTCTTTTATGCTATGGCTCCAATACTTCTCAAACAAGTTATTTATACTATTTTAGGTCTAAAATAATCATTACACTTTATATGAGGATCTATTATGGGTCTTGGAAATTATGGGGTGTTACAGTAATTATTAGTAAAGGTACTAGTATATTTCGGAGGTATTTCAGAGTAATTATTAGTAAAGGTACTAGTATAGTTCAGAGGTGTTTGAGAGAGGTTAAAGGTGGAGGAACTAGTGGTTTTATTGCATGATCTTTCTAGTTGAATTCTTATATTATGTGGTGGAAGTTAGGTTGACCAATGATGCCTACTAGTATGTGTGGTTTTGTACCAATACTATTCTTGCTATTCCTTTTTTGCATAATCGATGATGTTTCATTAGATTAAGACAAAAAATAATTGAGCAGCTTCTACTTTTAATTCCGTGTAGTCGGAGATGTGTCTTTTATTTATTATTTTTTATTGAACTTTTTGTAGCTCTTGTACATGTTTAGACTAGATTCATGGGGTGTCAATTACTTTACAAGTCTTTACCTGAAATTGTTTAAAATTTTCTTATTCATTAAAACTGATTATTTTATTAATCTTTGTTTTTCTTTAAGTTTCCGCGTGTTTTTAGTTGTTGGGGCATAAGGGTTCTCCTACTTAGATGTTAGGATAGGTGCTCGCATGGCCCAGTGGGTTGGGTCGTGACAAATTGGTATAAGAGCCCAGGTTACCGGTCTCCCAATACATACTTTTCAATTTAGTAAGGTTGTCGTGCGTCTTGTCCCGACTTTCATCATTTTCAGTTAAGGCTTCATAGGTAGTCAGTATAGTTGAGGAGTTTGTATTATTCATTTGGTTTATTAAATGCTTTAAATACTTAAGTTTCCTATTATATTGCTAGTTGAATATATTATTTTTTTCAAAGTTTTTCATTTGAGTTAAAGATTTGTTTTTCAGCTTCATGAATTTTGTGCAGTTTTTAAGCTTTTGTATGCTTAAGTTAGTCTTCCGCTTGTACTCAACAAGGATGAGAGTTCGCTTGGAGACAAGCAATGGTTCTTGATTTTTGGCCACGTCTAGGGTGTAGACTCGAGTCGTGACAACTAATTCCAGTTGGACTGCATCATATTAAAATACAGACGCTAGTATCCAGCCCCGCGTTTATCCATCTTTAGCATTTGGAGTATGTTGGTGAGCCTCCTTGCATTCTGGAAGACTCTTTTATTTTTATTTTTCTATTTCAATTATTAGGATGTTTGTTGGGGCTGTCCCAATATCCATCTCAGTTGTTTAGAGGATTTATAGATAATAAAATATTAGTCATTTGAGTCTTTTCATTATCATTTCTTATTGTTAAAAGGGTTGCCACTTTTGGCCAAGTTGAATGTTTAAACTTTAAAACATTCTCAGTTATAAATTTTTTAAGTTTACTTAAGCTCATTCATAGTTATAGATATGAATATTGTCTTCCGCAAGTCAAGTAATCCAGGAAAGAGGTTTGCTTGGGGACAACAATACTCTTCAAGTGTCAGCTACGTCCAGGGTATAGGCTTGGGGCGTGACAATATGTATGTATTTTAAATTAGTCAACATGCATGACCATACGAAAAAGGAATAATTATAATACTGAAAAATAGTTTATGTAATGTTGGAATAATTGTAGTTTATGGTGAAGGGTACTAATATTTTATGAAAGATACACTTGAAAAATATATCACGCAGCCTATTTTTTTTCATGGTGATCACACCCTTAAGGTTATAATGCTTTTGAATCTTATATCTATCGAAATCCATACACATAAAATTATCTTTTTTGAAAATTTTTCGTACATAGGTGACATAATATATCTCTATTTACTTTTGTATATATTTCTTGTAAACCATAATCAGACATAAGAATTTTTGTATACTAATTGTTAGTGCACAAATTGAGTATATAAATATAATGGTGTTTTTAATGTGTGTATAATGTACTATTGAAAAGATAATACTCGATTTATAGAATTTATTACAATCTTCTCGTGACATCAATTTGAGATAATTTTAAAATTAAATTTGTTCCATGGACAAAGTTTTTATGTATTAAAATCAATGATCAAACAAAACAACAAAAGAAAGTAACAAAAAATGTGCCAAAATATTCAGTCCTCAATTAAAGCAGCCTAAAATAGTGAAAAAACCAAAAAAGGTCCTAGCCCAAGAGAATGCAAGTATATATTTGAAAAAACATACTGAAGTGTCTCAATCTTTCTCTGTATAGATCTGCAAAACCCTATTGATATTACTTTCCTCTTCATATTTTTTTTTTGATTCAACCTCCCAAAGTGATTTGTTCCAAGATCTGTTATCTTTGATATATTCTTCAGTCATACCATGTACAAATTACTGATCTAAGCTATGTCATGTTGATCTAAGCTACGTCATATCTATAACTATGAATGAACATAACTGAATTGAAAAATATAATAACTGAGAATGTTTTAAAGTTTAAACATTCAACTTGGACAAAAGTGTCAACCCTCTTAACAATAAGAGATGATAATGTAAAGACTCAAAGGACTAACATTTAATTGTCTATGAATACTCTAAAAAACTGATATGGATGTTGGGACAACCCCAACAACATCCTAATAACTAAAAAAGAAAAAAAATACAAGAGTCTTCCAGAATGAAAGGAGGCTCACCAACAGATTCGGAATGCTCAAGATGGATCAAAGCGGTGCTGGATACTTGCGTCTATATTTTAATACGATGCAGGCCAACTGGAATTAGTTGTCACGACTCGAGTCTACACCCTGGACGTGGACGGAGCTCAAGAACCATTGCTAGTCTCCAAGAGAACTCTCATCCGGGATGACTAAAAGCGGAAGACTAACTTAAGCAAGCAAAAGCATAAAAATTGAATAAAATTCATGACACTGAAATGCAAATCTTTAACTCAAATGAAACACTTTAAATAAAATATTATATTCAACTCACAATGTAATAGGCAACTTAAGTATTTAAAATATTTAATAAAATAAATGAATAATACAGACTCCTCAACTATACTGACTATCTATGAAACGTCTAACTGACAACGATGAAAGTCAGGACAAGACACAAGGTATCTTGACTACTGAAAAGTAAATAAAATCCTCCGGAAGCAAGGAGGCTCACCATAGCTAACTAGAACTCTCGGATGTATCAACTAAGGTTTTGTTAATGATCCTCAATACTTGTGTCTGCATCATCAAAAGATGAAGGCCAAATAGCTCAGTACGTGGAATATACAAGCATGTAACGGTAACTCTAAAGGATAAATATAAGCTTGAACTAGATAAAAAGGAAACGTACTTACCTCTTTTCAATCTTACTCAACTCAAGGAAATACTAAAGGATACTCAAAACTACTCAACTTACTCAGCTAAAAAGTACTCAATGATAAGATACCCAACTCAAATATTAGATACTAATCTGATATATTAGATACTAAACTCAAAGATTTGATGCTCAACTTCAAAGATATGTTACTCGACTCCTGATACTTAACTTAACTAATTGCAATATAAAGCAGTTTAAACAAGTGTTATATAAAGAAAAATTGTTTAAAAACATGATGTCAACTCTTTGTTTATAACAAGGATACAACATAACTCTGAAATGTATATGAAAATACAATTAACTTATGCATATAAAAATACAATAAGTTCTGTGGGTTTTTCTCTAACCGACAATTATCACATAAGAGCTCTAATTATGATATATTGATTTACCTCACGCTGTCAGTGCATCCTATAGCCTACCAAAGGTATAGGACCTGAACTACTAATGTATCCACTATTCTATGTGAAAAGGGTTCATCTAAAAAGTATGACTCTTCTCTACCCATGATGGCCACATAGTTTATAGGGGCTGTGAGTTGTCTTAACTCTCCCCTATATCGATGCTCAATAGTACTCCCTAAACATACTAGCTCTTATGTTTTAAAAACATACTTCTTCTGTGATTTTAGATTAGTGCTCAAAAACTTAGCTTGAAGGCTATATTGGAATTCTCAGTTTCCTCTCTTGTTTTATTTAGAAAGCGATTCCTCTTTCTCAAAACTAGCCCGAAAGCTTTTTGGATATCCCTGTTTCCGTTCTTATTTAAATGTGAAAACATTTTAAATTTCTTTGAGAAAACTTAGTCCCCATATACTTATTTGAAGAACTATCTGTGATATTTACTATTTACTCAACTTGAATTTTATGTTTTTAAAATAAAGTGAAAACGTTTGTGAAAGACTTTTAAAAACTTTATAGACTTCACATTGACTTTCTCTTAATTTATAGATTTGACTCTTACCTTCTCTTGACATTGGTCTTAACTTTCCTAGAATTGGATTATGGATTCAAGGTTCGTGATTTCACGTTTATGGATAATTTCATGATGTTCAACTTGGAGGGTTCCTTCGGAATTATGAGCATAAACTACTCAACTAAAGGACTCAAAGACACTTCTCATCTTAAGACTGTTCGACTTATAAGGTTCATGCGGATTATGGGCATGAACAATTAAACTCAAGTACTTCATGGGTAATATGTTATAGTACCATGAATAAAAATATAAACTCAAATATGTTAGAAACTTATTACTCAATAATTGGAACTAGAAGATGCTACTCCTCTCAAAGATACTCAATGTGTGGAGTCCATGTGACATTTATGGGCATGAATTATTCGACTCGAATGTCTACATACTTAATGGAACTGTTGTATATGACTCTTATCATTCTCTTATTTTCCTCAAAAATTAGTTCAAATCAATGGCGGATCTCAAAGAATTCACAATTGAACTTAAAAGCTTTCTTGAACTCTACGATTAGCTCTCTTGAATATGAACTATGAATTCAAGAGCTATGGCTCATGATATGAAGGATGTAGGTGATATTTTATACTAATGAATACATTCTCATCACTCTAATGTTGACTTACATGAGCCTTGAAACAAGTTACTAGAAGTTGTAGAAGACTCCTCAAAAGGACTTAAACGGACTCTCTCAAAAGGTTCGGAAGAACTTTCAAAACTTTATATTAGCTTTACCTTGAATTTGAATTTTTAATTCAAGGTTATGATTCATGTTATGAATGATTTCTAAGTGTTCATAAGTAGTTTAAAGTGTGTAGAATCAAGAGGACTTAAGATACACTTTAAATTAGCTCAAACAGGACAACCGACGACAAAGGAGTGGGGGCACGCGACCCTGGTGTGTTCCGGGCGCGGGGAGTCAGTCCCTATCTTCAGAGACTCAATTTCGGCATACTCTATTCGCGCTTCTCCATCCCCTTGGCCTCAACATGGGCGTGACGCGCCAGCATCACCCCAGGCACGGTTTTGACGAATTGTGCCTCCCGTTTTCTTACCCCTAAAATGCTTTTAATCGATTTATTTTCTCATGTTTTCCTTAGATTCAATTACTCAACCTAAGTAAACACTAATACACAAAAAACAACACTCCAAACAATCACTTTTATCTTAAGATATCATCAAAACCACAACAAGACAAGATTCATAATAAACCTCAAAAACACCTATCAAGAACATAAATCCTTCAACTTTTTGAGAATGAAATTACCCTTAAAATAACATATTTTGCATGTGGGTGAGGAAACACAACACTATAGGGATTTAACCCATGACGAAAATTCCACAACAAGATTCAAGAATCTCGGCGAACGCTTGATCCTCTAATATTTTCACTTCTTTTCTCTTCTATTCTTTTCTTTAACTCTCAACTAAAACCCTATGTGTATATTAGGATTATAAAACTAAACCTAATAGGGATATATCCCTAAATTATTACTAAAAACAAATTAAATCTTGTTGGGTAAGGAAAAGACCAAAATACTCCTCAATATTTTCAGCTAACTTTCCTTAACTGGACAACCTAACTTCAAAAGGTCATATCTCACTAATCGAACTAGAAACATAGCACACTCGGGGGCATTGGAAAGATAATTCAAATATATTTTCTAATGTATCTTTTAGCATACCTAAATCATCTTATGCTACGAGTTATGGTCATTTGAAGTTGAACCAAAACTCATACTTAGCTTTATTTGCAAATTTTCAGATTTTTCCTATTTCCAATTTAATTCTTTTAAAAATTTAGGTTCTTCATCTATTGATATTTATACTTAAGAAATTATAAATTCCTTTCAAAAAATCTCGCTCACTACGAAGGATGGTTCGAGTCTTAGTTCAAAATTTTTCTTGGGTGTTACATTAGTAAATTGAATGTACAAGTATGTGAGTTGGATTTCTAACAAATATAGGCTTGAAAGAGGTTATGACAGTAACACGTACCTTGGATATTCTCAACTTATGAATAACTAATCTCAATATAAAGCAATTTAAGCAAATGAGATATATATAAAGCCTTAAAAAACAACTAAAAAAAGCTTTGGTTCGTTAACGATAAAACATTAACCAACTTAACTTAACTTATATAAAAAGTAATTTAATTTCCATGGGAGATTTTCTAACCGACAACCATCACTATTAATCTATGTGATGGCACAACGTTTACCTCACGTTTCCATGGACCATCTTATACCTTGCCATGTGTATAGAATCTGAACTACTAAGTGGATCCACTAGTCTATGCTTGAAAGCACGAAGGAATCATCTAAAAAGTATGATCATTTTTCTGCCCATGATGGCTACATTGTTTTGGGGGGCTTGAGTTAACATGAACTCGCACCCTCATATCGGTGCTCAATACTACTCCCAAAATAAACTTAGCTCATATGTTTTTAATACAACTTCTTCTCTGGTATGGGATAATTGCACAAACCTAGCTTAAATGTTCTCTTGGAAATCATAGCTTCCTCTCTTCTCTTGACTTTCATCGTAAATTTCCTTGAATTAGATTATGAATTCAAGCTTATGATTTGTGTTTTTGGGTTATTTCCAAGTGCTTAGAAATCATTTCAAGTAGTTAGAATCAATGGGAAGTCTAAATACACTTTAAAAGAACTTAAACAGACTGAATGACGGAAACTACGTGAAAAATGATGTTTTGGGCGCATCCTTGAGTGTCGCGCCAGCCCCATTTGACCGAGGCACCAAAATAGTGCACCACATCCATGCCACCCTTGCCTTCCTAATGCCATTGGGGCGCGCCTCGCGACAGGCTCCTTCAATTTAACCTGATTGAGTTTCTCAAATTCACTATAGATTCATGTACCCAAATAATATACATAAGGATCTAACTCAATGAACTCAAGAAAGAACACTTTTACATCAAGAAACTCCTAAATCTCAACTCATGTTCAAGAACGAAAGTACTTCAAGAACAACCAACAAGAACATTCAAATTTCAATCTTTTTAGAACTAATTCACGCTGAATCTAACATGCTTAGTGCGTGGGTGAGAAAACCCAACTTTGTGGAAGACTCACATACCTTTTAGGGATCACCCCGAACAAAATCCACAGGAAAATCACGATGATTAATCCACTTAAACGAATTTTATTAATTGGATAAAGAAAGGACTGGAATTCCTTTCGAAAATCCGGTTTGGACATTTCCTAATTCATAAGAACTCGGAATCTATGTATATATTTCTACGAATTTTGAACCCCCTTATTGAAAATCCTGGCTCCGCCACTGTAAGGGATGCTAAAGATGTCAAACAGGTTGAACAATTTGGTATAATGAGTGTATACAACTATTAACTATTATAGAGTTTGAGTCTCACTATAATTGGGCTACTAAAAGTAGACTGGGTTGTTATGTCTTGTACTTGGTGAAGTCAACTAGGATAAGTTATGATTATAGTAGTAATAGAAAACCACTACTTTTGTAAATTTAATATGTGTATTTTAGAAGCATGTACTCAAAAGTTTCTATCATCAACACATCCTTAATTTCTCTTATTCCTTAGTAAGAACTCTTAATAAGTTTCTATCATCAACACATCCTTAAAAAGACCATATGTTTTAAACTGCAATGAATCCCTGTACCAATACTTCATACACATCCTCACTTGCCACCTCATTGCCTCTTGTACCATTAAACATAAGTCAAGAAAATATCTCATACGGAGGACACAAATAATTGAGTCGATTCAAGTGACGGGACTAACCAATAACATCATAAAGAATGACCCAACTTAAAGTAGTTGTTCCTCTAGAAACACCGTTGAGAAAATTGTAGATGTCTAGAAACATGTACAAGAAAGTGGCAACATTAATGGCTGATGGGGAAAAAGAGGAGTTGCTAAGGAGTTTGATCTCAGGCACCCTGAAAAATTAAGCATGTACCTTATTGTGGGCTTCTCAACTAGGAAGAAACTCATTTTCAAGGACTAAAAAATAAGGAGTTTCAGCTCAAACAACAATCACAAAGTGTTATCTAGGAACAAAACATATTGGTAATGCATTAAACGATTCAAAGGCGTTAATACAACCAATTTGATAATTAGCAACAACCAATTTTGTCACTAGAAACTCATATATCGTCACAAAAACAGTTTTGTGACAAAAAATAATCTGTCACTCATTCGTGCCTGAAGCATGGGTTACTAAATATATACAAATATAATTTAGTTGTTCGTCACTAAATAGAAATGTATTAACTATGAAAGTATTTTGTGTCCCAAAATGCTTCGTACTTATGACAAATTTGCTCGTAATAAAAATTATTAAGATTTGTAGGTAAAGAAGTATTTTTTTCACTAAAAAGGTTATTATAAACAATGAAAATGATGTTTCACTAACAATTTAGATTAATTAGTGAAGGTGCAATTTATCACTTATATTTTACGTATTTCGTTGTTAAGTAAATAATATTTTATCACTAAAAACTACTTTTTACATACTGTTTTTTAGTTGTCGCTAAAGATAAAAATTAGTGACATCTTTATATTCAAATAATTTTTAGTTGAAACAATCATATCGTCACTAAAAATAATTTTGTTGCCGACAAATAAAATTGTTACTAAAAACTATCACAAAAAAGATAATAATTTATGGGACAAAAAGTATTTTTTTCATCGAATCATACTTTAATGACGAAAATGTTATCGTCTTAAAAATATTATGTATTCGCCACTAATAATTGAGCTTTTGAAGATAAAATATTTTGTCACTATTGATATTTTAACTTGTAGCAATACTATTTGCAATTTATATTAAGCTAGATCTCCGTAAATTTAAAAATTTATTTTAAAAAAACTAAATTATTAAATGATACAAATATATTAAACTTAATAGATTGGAGTGGTTTTAAAAAAAAAATTAGCATCGTACACTATACAAATTAAAATTAACAACATACTAAAAGAAGCAAGATTATAATAAAAAAAATTACACTTTCACATATTACTTAAGAGCATCTAAAATGACATTCATGAGATAATATTTGAACATTCCCCTAAGGAAAAATATATTAAGTAGAAATTATCCAACTTGAAAGTGTAACTAAGATATACTAAATGTTGACAAAATCGAGGCTGCAAAATAGAGGTTGCTCCTCAAAATATCATTGCAAAAGCACTTCATTAGCCACTAGTCTTCATATCCCCATTCCACAACCTGTCTAAAGTAAAAAAAAAATATTATCTCATACACTATGATAACATGATATACAACAACATATGCAAGTGTAATCCCCCAAATGGAATATGGGGAATATAATGTAGAAAGGCTTTACATCTGCCCTCCGTAGGATAGAGAAAATATTTTCAATAGAAATTTGACTCAAAAATAATAATGAAAATAGACAACAAGGGTCATCATATCTCTTTCTAAACACCCAATATCAATATACACTTTTATAAACAGATTTCTACATATTTTAATAAAACAAGTGAGTATCTAGCAGATCTAACTAAGGCTACAAAAGGAAGAAGAATATATTAATAGCAGTAAACAAGTCAAAATATATTATATAAGAAACAACTCATTTTACTATAATTAAAAAATAAGGAAGTTGTGAAAATATTATAATAGTCATTTCTAATTATCAATAGGAAAATGATCATGTTTATTTGGGAACATAATCGTAAACAAACAGAAAAATTAAACCAATACCCTGCAAGTCCATAGATGAAGAAAAACAATTGATTGTTTTTAACCTGAAATGATATTTCATTTTACAAATTTTAATCTAACAACATATTACAAATGAGATTGTGAATGGAGTAATAATAATTAATTAGAATGCACATACCTGAGAAAGATTTTTAAGAATCTTCCCTTAATGGTGTCCTTATACTTTTGATCATAGTCGACCTTGGCAGAGTACTTTTGTAGTCCTAGATAAGTCACAACACATGAATGGATTCTCTTTCCCAATTCAAGGCCACCAAGGAATAACCATCTAATTTGCTAGACCATTCTTATCATAATTCTAAATAACAATATTATGATAAACTAACTACCTTCGTAGACACACTAACATGCATGTCCATGCTACTCTAGGAAAGGAACAAGTGTTTATTCTAGCTATCATGAACTAGTCCTAGACCAACTAAATTATGCTACGCTTACAAGTATATTATGATACAAATGCCAGCTATCCTTAGGAGAGTATGAATCTGAATCCTAAGCTATCCTAAGGAAAGTATGTGACTTCAATCCCAAGCTACCATGACTAACGTAGCTCAAGCTACCCTTACAGTGAATCTTACACAGCAAAGTCAAGCTACCCTTAGGAAAGGAATTATCCTCAACCCTAAGCTACCGTGACTAACCTAACTCAAGCTACCCTTGAAGTGCATCTTACAATGAAAATTATAGATACATTAGGACAATGTGGATCCTCAATCCTAAGCTACCATTTGGACAATATGAGTCCTCAATGTTAAAATTATCCTTGAAATGCATCTTACAATGCAATGTTAAGTCCTCAATCCTAAGCTACCATTAGGACAATATGAGTCCTCAATCTTAAAATTATCCTTGAAATGCATGTTACAATGGAATGTTAAGTCCTCAATCCTAAGCTACCATTAGGAGAGTATGACTCTTCAATCCTAAATCTATCCTTGAATGCATCTTACAGTTCAAGTCAATAAACCCTTACAAGCACCCCAAGAGGCTAATGTAATCTATCTTTAGGACAATATGATTCTTAATCCTAAGCTACCATTACTAGAGTATGGGTCTTTAATCCTAAAGCTACCATGAAATGAACTTGTCCAAACCAAGTAAGGCTACAATGATGTCATTCTAATTATGCTAGTTCAGGAATCCTCAATCATAGTCTACTATGAATACATCCAACTGATGCTACCATGCATTTATACAATGCAAAGTCAAGCTATCCCTTAGGAGAGTATAGATCCTCCATCCTAATCTATCAACCTTAGTCCTATACTAAGCAAAGTTATACATGAAGGTATTATAGGTCACAACTTCAAGCTATTCTAGACTAAGAAGCTTTGATTCATTTTAGGGTATCAAGCCTACCATGAATATATATATATATATATATATATATATATATATATATATATATATATATATATATATATATATATATATATATATTATATGTGTGTGTATGTATATATATATATATCTATATATGTATGTATGTATGTATTTTTTGTAATTTCATATTTCTTTTTTAAACAATAAAAAATAAAACTTACCTTAAAAGTAATTATATTTTGTGTTGTGTTCCAATCTTTTAAAATAAACTCAAAAAAATAAGATAAAAGTAAAAATATTTTATTTAGATTTTTAAAAATCTTTAAGCTTTAAAACCTGGTGTAAAATTTAAGTTTGGTAAAAAATTAGGTGTCTACAGTTTGCCCGTCTTTGACTGAAAACAAAAAAAAAATTCAGACAAAGTGACAAGTTTTGACCGGACTCTTATTTGAATAAAAATATTTATGCGACCGATTCTTGGTTTTGAACATCCTACATATCCCGGTTTATAAGTGAATCAGGTAACATGTAGTTCAAAGAGATGAGGTGATTAGTTGGCAGTTAAGATAAGTTCCATCGAGGCTCTAGGATGCGGCTCTTATCCTTACATAAAAAAATTTGAAAGCTAATAATCAAAAGAAAAATAAGTGTACAAGCTCCTATATGCAGCTTTTCTTGAGTCTTCACATGAATCTTGACATTAAGATATCACCTTGATTTTTGGGTGAGTATCTTAACCTTGAATTGGATTGGAGGCTAAACTTGTCATTTAGACTGAGCTTTTGACACTCTTCAAAATGACAATTTGAATATGCTCTTGAATGACTACATATTTTCTTGATTGGAAGCTGACTAGTAAAAGATGTGATGAAGTCAGGCTGCTACATGCATTGAAGAAGTTGATTCTGACCATCATTGTATTGATCATTCTGAGAAAGAGTTGAAACTTCATTCTTGAATTTCAATCCATATTTCACTTCAGGAAACCTGAAAACCATCACAAAAAATTTTTTTGCCCCAAATTTAATAGAAAACTTTTTTGGGTTATTAGCAATGTAAATAAAAAATATAAAATCAGAATAAGAAGTGTTTATCCTAGGAGAAAATAATATCTCAGACTAGGAAGTGTTTATCATATGAGAAAATGAAAAATAATGATCTCAGACTAGGAAGTGTTTATCCTAGGAGAAAATAAAAATTAACATTCTCAGACTAGGAAGTGTTTATCCTAGGAGAAAATAAATAAAAAATAACATCTCAGACTAGGAAGTGATTATCCTAGGAGAAAATAAAAATAACGGTCTCCGACTAGGGAGTGTTTATCCTAGGAGAAAAAATAAAATAACATCTCAGACTAAGAAGTGTTTATCCTAAAAATAAGTAAAGTCTCAAACTAGGAAATGTTTATCCTAGGGGAAAATAAAGTAAAAAATAACAATCTCAGACTAGGAAGTGTTTATCCTAGGAGAAACTAAAAAATAACGATCTCAGACTAGGAAGTGTTTATACGAGGAGGAAATAAAATAAAAAATAACAATCTCAGACTAGAAAGTGTTTGTCCTAGGAGAAAATAAAAACAAACGGTCTCATACTAGAAAGTGTTTATCCTATGAGCAGATAAAAATAACATCTCAGACTAGAAAGTGTTAATTCGATGAGAAAATAAAATAGCAGCTCAGACTAGGAAGTATTTATCCTAGGAGAAAATAACAAAATCTCATTATGTAGGAGGGTACTGCTAATACCATTATATAGGAGGGTCCTGCTAACTTAAATCTCATTTTATAGGAGGGTCCTGCTAATTCCATTATGTAGGAGGATCCTGCTAATCTAAATCACATTAAATAGGAGGGTCCTGCTAATCCCATTATGTAGGAGGGTCCTGGTAAATCCCATTATGCAGGAGGGTCCTGTTATCCTAAATCTCATTATGTAGGGTTGTTCTGCTAGTCACATTATGCAGGAGGTTCCTGCTAACATAAATCCTATTATGTAGGAGGGTCCTGCTAAATCCTATTATGTAGGAGGGTCCTGCTAATGTAAATCTCATTATGTAGGAGGGTTCTGCTAATTTCATTATGTAGGAGGGTCCTGCTAACCTAAATCTCTTTATGTAAGAGGGTCCTGCTAATTTAAATCCCATTCTGTAGGAGGGTCCTGCTAATCCCATTATGTAGGAGGGTCCTTCTAATTCCATTATGTAGGAGGGTCCTGCTAATTCAAATCACTTTATGTAGGAGTGTCCTTCTAATCCTATTATGTAGGAGGGTCATGCTAATCTAAATATCATTATGTAGGAGGGTCCTTCGAATCCCATTATGTAGGAGGGTCCTTCGAATCCCATTATGTAGGAGGGTCCTTCTAATCTAAATCCCCTTATCCAGGAGGGTCCTGCTAATCCATTATCCAGGAAGGTCCTGCTAGTCTCATTATCCAGGAAGGTCCAACTAATACCATTATGAGGAGGGTCCTTCTAGTCTCATTATCCAGGAGGGTCCTGTTAATCCCCTTATCGAGGAGCTAGTCCATTATCTAGGAGGAAACTGCTAATCCCATTATGAAGAGGGTCCTTTTAACAGAATAATCAAATAGAATCACCAAAACATTTACTTTCCCCAGTTTGCGCCAGGTAAATATTATTTACACTATTAGTATCAATGAGAAATTATTGTACCAAAGAGAAAATGCAAATAGGGAGTTTGTTCCCTAGAAATGTAAGATAATCGTGTGTTTGTTTCCTAAGATTAGAATGCAACTAGAGTGCTTATTTCCTAGAAATAAGAGTGATAAAAATATGTCCCAGTTTTTAAATTGAGGAACTTTGATACTCTTTTTAGTTTATTGTTTTTTTATTTTTTTAAACAAAAAATGGTCAAATTTCATTCCTTCAAGGACATCTTTTTTTCCTACAAAAGACATCTTTTGAGAAATTAATCAGTTCATGGTTGACAATGTTTTGACTTTAGTTGGTACCAACAATTAGTATGATGCATATGAGTCACCTTCAACTACTTTCTGACAAAGTTGAAGTCAACACTGAGTAATCCCTATAATTTGAAATGGTATCTCAAACATAGTTAAGTATTTACACGATAAGTTCATCTTTCCTAAGTTAAGGAATAAAATTATTCATATCCTCATGTTTCAAGTGTTTCGCAACAATGAAGTCCTACTCCACATAATAGAAGTGTTCTGATTTTAGGACGTTTTTGGAAAGTCATTCACACTTAGAAAGATGTTCAATGCATGAAATTGCGATATCATATGATTGACCTTCATGTAAGTATCCACTAATGTGAGAACACCAAAAATAAGATCAAATAGCACTTGTCATTAGCTTGTAATGTAGGCTTAGGGAAGTGTAGGATATTCATTTGGGATAAAGTGACAACTTATAATAGAGTTCAACAATATCAAACCACTAAATGACCAACAAGTAGCTCATTAGGCCAGCATACATAATATATCGAACACATAAAATAATAAAATAAAGTTAAAGTCAAAATAACAAAGCTCGAATTCTGGTTAGTCCCCAGCAGAGTCGCTAGAGATGTCACACCCCTTTTTCGCGCATCGGCGAAAGGGTTTTTTCAATTTAAGTGATGTCATTGAATTAGGAATTATTTTATTTTTTAGAGTTGCCACTTGTAATTGAGTTGAGGTGTTCAAAGTCACCTTTTTGTATAATCCCTAATCAAAAGGAAATGACTCTTTGTTTGGTCTACGAAGCAGAAATTTGGGTAAGAAATTTTATTGACCGAGCTGAAGGTATTAGGTATCCCTCGAGTCTCGTGGTTGTAGCACGATCTCTTTTATTGAATTATACATCTTTTCACTATTTTATTGGATATATTTTATATCCTACAGTTTCAACTTGTCTTTTGTGCTCTTCATTGAAATGTTTCTAACTTTTTCCCAATATTTTGCAGACATGTCTAGACCAAAGTTTGTAGAAAGAAACATGCCACCCCAAAAGAATTCTAAGGGCATAATACTAAATGAGGATGCAGATGCATTCAAGGATAAAGCAACAAAACTTCCCACATCTAGTGGGAAAGGAAAAGACAAAGAGAAAGCACCATCGTCACCAAAGGATAACTCTGACAGTACCGACATCTACACCAATTACCTCACTACTTCTGAAAATGAGAGTGAACACTATGAGCCCTAAATTATAGCTTCTAATGATGATGAGCTTATAGCAGCACAAAGGACAGTGCTACGATCAAAGAGGATGAACAATTTGTCTAGGTTCAAAAATCCTTAGGTCTGCACTACCCCTCCTTCAGTCCCATCATAGGTTGTATTTCCTATCACACCCATATTTTTCTTAAAAAATTGAATCAGTATTGAAAGAAGAAGAGTTTTTTAAATTAAAGTAACATTTGAAAAGGAATTATTTTTTATTATTCAGAGTCGCCACTTGAAATTGATTTTTGGTGTTCCAGGTCACCTTATTTGAATCCCTAATCAAATTGAAATTTGACTCATTATTTTATTTGGTCTGCGAAATGAAAGATCAATAAGGAATTCTGTTGACCGAGGGGAAGGTATTAGGCATCCCTCGAGTCCCGTAATTCTAGCACGGTCGATTAATTGACTTTTGTATGACTTGGATTAATTTTTGAATATTATATTATTATTAAAAAATTATTTGCCCTCAATCTTTTATTTTGACTTCCTTCTTTTACTCGTTTTAATTTTAATAATTTTTTCTTGCTTACACCTTCTACTTGATTTTTCTTTTATTTATTGATTATTTAATTGTTATTATTATGTTTGTTTATGAAACTTTATCTTTCCTTTTTTTTGTAATAATTTGTTTACGTTGTATTTTTTAATTTCTCTTTACAGGATCCTTTTTATTTTGGCTTCTTCTTTTTCAATGAAAATTTTCTTCTGTTCTCCTCATTCTTCTTGTACAATTCTTATTATTCATTTTTATATATATTTTTGCAATAAAATTCATACCTTTTCTAAAGTATTTACTTAACAATCTAAATTAATGTGATAGTCATCCTATGTCTAATCTAAAGACAAACTACTTAATCGAAAGTAAATAAAATAAAAGGACTATAACATTTCTCACGTGGATTTTCTAACTCACTAATGAATTAATTTTTGATTTATATAATTTTATACAAGTACTTAACTTTTCGAATAAAAATAATCTGACACAACTACATTGTAGATTATAACTAAAAAAAGGCAAATAACATTCTTGAGCTAAACTCTAATATATATATATATATATTATGTAAACTACTCTATATAAAAAATATTTCTTTAAATTTGTTAAATATATAAACTATATATAAAGAAGATTTAGCTTTTGCTTCTGTTGATTTTTACGTCTACAGTACTAGTGCATCTTATATAGGAACATTAACAATACTAGTTCTATAAGGACATTAATGTATTATAGATACACACAACGTCACTTCTAATAGGCATCTTGTTGAGTTGTATTGCTAACCAGCCGCAACTTGTAGAGTTGTATTGCTAACCAACTTCCTCAACTAATGATGTCTCAATACTCCCCTTGTAAACGGAAGGTGGGTAACCAACTCTATGTTAGTCCCTTAAGAACTGGAACTGAGCAGATGACAAGGGCTTGGTGAAGACATCAGCTAGTTGATCCTTGGAAGAGATAAACTGCAAAAGTAGGTCCTTTCTCGCCACCGTATCCCTGACAAAATGGAAATTAATTTCCACATGCTTGGTACGAGCATGAAATATAGGATTATCGGATAAATAAGCAGCGCCAATGTTATCGCACCATAAGATAGGAGCTTTTGGTAAAGAGACGCCAAGTTCGAATAAGAGCGATTGAATCCAAGTTAGTTCAGCGGCAGCATCAGCTAAAGCTTTATATTCAGATTCATTTGAAGACCTAGCAACTGTACGTTGCTTCTTTGATGACCAAGACACTAAGGCGGATCCCATGAAAATAGCATAACCGCCTGTCAATTTTTGATCATCTAAAGAACCAGCCCAATCAGCATCCGTAAAGGCTTGAATAAACTGAGTATTAGACTTAGGAATGAAAATACACATATCCTTGGTGTTGCAAGTATCGCAATATCCTTTTGACAACAGCCCACTGATTTGTGGAAGGATTATGCATAAATTGACACACTTTGTTCACCACAAAAGAGAGATCTGGGCGGGTGAGAGTGAGGTACTGAAGAGCTCCCACAATTTGTCGGTATAGAGACAGATCATGAAAAAAAGGGCTGTCATTTTTGTGAAGCTTGATGGAAGTAGACATGGGTGTTACCAGTGGCTTACATAGTTGCATTTTGGCACGTACCAATAAGCTTGAAATATAGTGACGCTGAGATAAAGAAAGGCCAGACTTTGTACGTGAAACTTGGATGCCAAGGAAAAGATTCAATGGTCCAAGATCTCTGATGGCGGAGGCAGAACCCAATCGAAGAATAATATTCTCCAAGAATTCAGAATCACTCCCGGTAAATATTATATCATCTACATAGACAAGCATGTAAGCCTTTATTCCATTTGAATAATAGAAAAAAAAGGAGGCATCAGACTTTGAGCTGGAGAAACCCATATCTAGCAAGAGAATGTGAAGCTTTAAAGACCATGCACGAGGGGCTTGTTTGAGTCCATATAAAGACTTGTGTAATCGACAAATATGATCGGGGAGATGTGGGTGAATAAAACCAGGGGGTTGAGCCATATATACCTCTTCACAAAGGTCACCATGAAGGAAAGAATTTTGGACGTCAAGTTGTCGCAAAGGCCAGTCCTGAGAAGAAGCAATCGTCAGAATAATGTGAATAGTTGTAGGTTTGTCGACCGGACTATACGTCTCAAAGAAGTCGTGCACTTTTTGTTGATGAAATCCTTTGGCTACTAACCTAGCCTTATAACGCTCAATAGTGCCAGTGGAATTTTTCTTGATTCGAAAAATCCATTTGCATCCCAAAACATTCATCGAAGGGTTGCGAGGAACAAGAGACCAGGTTTTGTTATGCAAAAGAGCAGTCATTTCACAAGCCATAGCATCACGCCACTCCGGTGATCTATTAGAAATGGTGAAACATGTTGGTTCACTAGTTGGGGGAGCTGGTGATGAATATGCAATTGCAAGGTTGGAGGATGGTGGCATGTGTCGTAGCTGCATAGTGTGAGTCCTAATAGTCGACTTAGGGACACAGGGAGGGTTGGTGTGATCAGGGAGAGATGGGGAGGAGGAAAAATCAACAACCAGTGGCATGGAGGGAATAGGAGCAGCTATTTTGGAATCAGTAGGAACAGTGTACGACGGGATCGACTGGACTGGAATGATGGTCTTACTGTGTGACAGGGATTTGGAGACACTGAGGTTGAGATTGATTTGGAAATATTGGATAATATAGGGACATGGGACGTGGGAGAAGATACAGGCAATCGAATGGGTGATGAGAGCCAAGGAGATTTAGACTGGACCATGTGCGCAGGAGGTGATCCTAGTAGAGAATTCGAGAAGAAAGGAAATTGTTCCTCGTCGAAACGTACATGAAGAGCCAAATATAACATGCCTGACTTTGGATCAAGACATCTATATCCTAAGTATCTCGTATTGTAGCCCAGAAAATACACGGTGTTGCGCGAAAATCAAACTTGTGTTTATTATAAGGACGTAGATAGGGAAAACAAAGGCACCCAAATGCTTTAAGAAAACAATAGTCAGGCAGAGTGTTGTGAACCAATTCAAAAGGAGAAGAATTATTATTTGATGGAGAAGGAAGACGATTGATTAGATAATCAGCAGTCTCAAAAGCAAATTGCCAATATTTGGACGGAGTAGAGCTATGTGTCATTAGGCTAAGACCGGTTTCTACTATGTGGCGATGCTTTCGTTTTCCCAGTTGTTCATGAGTATGGGGGCATTAAAGCCGATGAAGAATCCCTTGTTTGTTTAAAACAGGAGTGAGCACACGAAATTCGCCGCCACCATCTGTTTGGATAGACTTTATGGTGGTATTGAATTGATTTTCAACAAGTCCTTTAAATTGAAGAAAAATATGTGAAACATCTGATTTCTTAAACATTGGAAATCCCCAGTACGGATTCTTCACCCTCTTAAAGCCTACCTAACCAAATGACTCGCCCAAGTAAAACATGAAGAGACCGTCCATACACCATCTTCAAGTCTACCTAAGAAATCCTCAAAGGTACCCTAGATAAGAACCTTTCTATTCAACATCCTTCATTAAGAGAACCATATTTTAATTAAAACCATTTTGTATGAAAATCATACATTTAGTGGACTTCATATAATGGTCTTGGAAATACCTAGGACACCTACATCCTAGAATCTTCAAAGCCTACTCGTTCCATGTGTAGATATTGTCCCATTCCACTACCTACACTTTGTAGGACATCTTCAATACTAGATTGCATCGCACATGATGAGAATAAGAACTAACCGACATAGACCATTCTAGCTTGGTATGGAATCCGGTGTCATAAGACCCCACACCGTGGATGGTGTTCTACTTGCAAAAGGTAGAACTAATACTCATCCCATGTTGGAACATGGTTCTAGGATATCATGGGCTTCTTTGTACTCTAGTCTCAACTCAAGTAGAGACACTCCCTAAGCATATTCACTCGGTCCTTAGCCTTGTTTCTCATACAGTAAGTTCAATCACAATAAGGCATATGAAAAGATGATACATTTTAGTTTGACCAAAACATAATACCTCTACCAACGATGGATCGTCAAGGGCTGCAACTCAATGGTCATAAGGATAGCTCAATGACTTTCTTAGAGATGGTTTCATGTCGTTCCAGTCAACCTATCCCTAAGTCCATCATTCACAGAAGAAGGATACCATTACGACTTTAAACTTAAAGCCTATCATAACCTTCTTTATATATTGAATTTTCATTGAACTTCTTTACTTGTTCAAGGTCATACATCAATCATTCATACACATACATGCCAAGGGTGATAAAGCCTACCAAGTCAAGATATCATATATTCACATATCTTTCATGCATCAAGACGAGTGACTATGGTCTACCACATCAACACAAAACTTCACAATATCACATATTAATCATCATTCAAGTGTCAAGTATGGACACACACTAATTCCACCACAAAAGATACCATATAAACATATATAGAAACTCATCATAGTCTACCATAGCCACATATAATAATTTAAAGGAGTACATGCTATAACTTCACTCATACAAGACCACATAAGCATTAAAGGAGTACTTAAATTCATATCTTCACATTACACGAGATGACACATATATCAAAACATAACATCAAATAACTTAGTCATACAAGCCATAAAACCTTATACATGATCACATTACTTCACATAATCATCTTCACATAATACCTTCATATAAGCCCTAAAATGATACTACTACAATTTACATAATAATATTGACAAGGCCATGATCATTATATAATCAACACATAAGCACTGCCACCATAAGTGGAATATACCAACCAAAAGCAATTCTATATCAATTCTACACAATATAGAAATATTTGGTCATCTTACCACCTTTTCATCATCAACATCACCATTCCTTAGCATTTTCACTCAATTAACTTCACAAATGCTCTTACCAATAGTCATATACCCAATTCTATGCCAATAATAAAAATAATACCAATGATCCAATAATATACAATATGAGTATCATCAAATTAAGGAAGCCTATATACAATTCAATCATAATCTATGCATAATTCAATATCCCAATGTAATCTACACATGAATTCACTAAAATGAAGCCATGATCAATTTACTCACATTAGGGACAAATCTAGAGATTTGTGAAGGTTCAGGGTTCATGGAGATTTTCATTGGAAAACATCAATTATAAATCATATCTCATTGTTTGAAAACATTTCATGCAAGAACCTATGACTTAGAATAGAAATTGGACATTTTCATTAACTTTAAGATCTTTTAAAATAACTTTGAAATTGGATCTAAGGGATAGCAAACCTTAGATAAAGAAATCCCACACCTTATTAGAAGAATACCCAAAGAGAATTGAAGAAGAACTCCATTGAAATCCATCATCTAAGATCCATATTCACTTTGAGCTTCCATGGAGATTTTTGAGAAAACTTTGGGAGGAAAGGGGTTTGATTTAGGTGCTAGGGTCTAAATGAGAGTTTAATCACTTTAATACTATTAAAATACCCAAATATACATGAAACAACCGACCATACAATTTAAAAGACTTGGGTGAATTTTCCAAACCACCCCAAGCTTGGCCGAAATTGCTGGCAGTGTGCAGGTGCAAAACCACACCCACCAACGACGATCCGTCGTTTGGACCACGCCCCGTCGCTTGGAGGTTCATGGTTTTGTTCTGCAACTCCTAAATGTGCAGTCTTGTAGTCTCCATCGACGCCCCAAATCTACGAGCCTTCGTTTGAAGGACATGCCATCGTTTGAGTCGTTGTTTGCCATTGAATGCAGGCTACCTTGCAGCTGGTAGCCCTTGAGTTGGGGTCCTCCTCTAGGGACTCTTGTGTGTCCTAGGTTGAGTTATACCCAGAATTTAAACCCCTAAACATTCTCATCCAGGTCTTAGGAACCTCCCCTATAAATTTATACACCAAACAAGTCACGAAACATGCAAAGGCACACTAGAACACATGCAAGCACATAAGGGACTAGTCGTCGAATGTCTTGGTCATTCCGTGACGTTTGATTTCAAACTCAACCGGAATGACCTTAAAACTCGTATACAAATAAATTAAGGTATTTAACAGACCTTAAAGTACAAGTGAATCTCTATATATGCCTTGTTAATTTTTAGGGTCGTCACAGTGGGTCCACCTATGCCAGTACGTGGAAAAACGTAGGTGACACTCTTTGGAATGCTTTTTGGGATGTTAGGAGGTCCTCCTCAAGTACGCCTTGGGTAATCTTTGGGGGGTATTACCTTGACGCCCTAACTCTTAAACCCCTATTTTAAGTATGGGAGTGGTTTTTATGCGTTTTAAAAATCATACCACACTCCAAACCTCCTACGAAAGGCTCTAGAACTCATTAGTTCAATTTGATGTTTTCTTTGGTGTAACATTATCTCTCCCTTGGTATCATTCATCCTAGAATGTTGATTCTAAATACATGTAAAAGCCAAAAATCTAAGATAGCATCCTTTCATGGATGCACTAAACCTAATGGTAAACAACCAAGGAAGAAAATTTCAATTCAAAACTAAACTCATTCAATGCAACACAAGGGAGTAGGAACTACTTTTACAAACCCAAAATGCATGAAAATCTACATCTACTCATTTTCATGGATTAACAAACATCTCCTAGCTAAAATCATGCTAAACACTCACTAATGGAGCCTAAATGCAATTTACTCTTTAAAAACATATATCCAAGGGGGGATCTTTCAACTCCAAAAACTAAGACATTCTCATATAATTTTCTCATGAAGTCTTTGTTCAAATTTTACTCAAATTCATTAAAAAATGAGGAATACAATGTATACAAGTCTTTTCTATCAAGACCAAGGCATCTTCGTGAACATGCATCACATAAAAATATGGAAATAAACTATTAACAAATGAATTCACATAAAAGCAAATAAAGAGGAACTTATCATCTCAAGCTTGAGTAGAAGTAGAAGTAAAATGATGAGGAAATTGGGATATATCATTGCCGCTTGGCCTCCCAAATAGCACTCTTAACCAAATTCATTACTAAAGAACACCTTACCCATCTATGGAATGACTTCCGTGTTCTTCTATTTCTTAACTTCTAGGTCTAAGAATTCTATTGGCACTTCTAGATTACAGAGGTTCTCACTAAGTAACTATAGCTCAAAAGCAACCCTACTAACACAAGTCAAGATCTTAGATGAGCCTAAGAACCGGGACAAAACTTGTCATGCTTACTACACCTCTCAAGGTGAAAATTTATAACAACCCTTATTCATGAACATCAAGGATACTCAACGACTTTATTAAGCACATTATCTCATCCTTGAGAGAAATCCTATACAAACACTTTTTAAGCATCAATTCTTTCATTTCTAAGGTCAGAGCAAGTCATCACTTAGATTTCACGTCATCACACATAATGATTCTAAGAGGAGTCCATTCACTCAACCAATCTAGGCATTACTTAAACACCATTTTCCAGAATTCTTGTAACATTCAAGAAAATGTACATGTCTAGTGAAGAGCCTAGCAGGTTTATAAGAATATGCATTGGGGTAAATAGGCATCCCCATGAAATATTGGGCATGTTAGAGAATATTCGCTTAAGGGTGTTAGCCAATGTCTACACAAGTAAATTAAAATATATGTCGATGTCAAATACTCCAATCCAACCTTGTTTAGAAATTGTACCTGCAATGAAAACCCTAAGCTAAAATAACTATATTCTTCATATACACTCATTAGGTACTAGGCATGCAAGTGTCAAGCCTAGGTACCATAGCACATAATCATTTAAAATGATCATGTAGGATAAGCAGTGACCAAGAACATAGTGAGGATCCTTGTACAATAAGTGAACATTCCAAATGAACTTTCTAGAGTTGTTAGTTAGGAAAGTGCACGGCAACACATGTGCAAGCACATGTGCAACCGGACAAGAGACCAAGCTAACCGATTCGGTTAGAGCGGTTAGGGGACAGGCGCGCGTCCGGGTCAAGCCACGTGGGGCCAAGCTCCCCAACCGGTCCTAGGCTCTAACTAACTGATCTAACTAGCTAACAAACCTAGCACTAACCAAAAATAACTAACTAGTGTACCCTACAACCTAAGACCTAACCGGGTGACACAAACCGAGTAACTAACTAAAGAAACATCCTAGTACCTAACCTAGGATGGTCCAAAGGGTTAGTTATGGTCTTACCAACTTAGGGGTACTTTAGTAATTACCCTACGTTACTTAATTAATTAAATTAGCAACTTAATTAGTTAATTTAAATGGTTAAACCCGAGACCCTTAGATATTTCCAAATTTTGGTTAAGTCAAGTGTTCTCCTATGTTTAGTCAATTCAGGAGGGGCGTTTTGGCAATTAGCTAATTGATTTATTTAATTAAGTTAATTAGTCTAATTTGAATTAGTTATATTTAGTTCCTAAAGACTTAGACTCACGTTATTCATCAGTAAACCCTACGACTAAAATCAGTGAACAAAACGTAAGAAAAACCTTAGGCAATTTCAATGCGGTTCTTCAAGGTTTTCGTGCAAAGTGCAAGTTGATCTTCGTAGATTCAATTCTACAGTAAGGTATGCATTTTATCTCTTGGATTCCCTTCCCCATTAGGCTTTTCAATTGTATAGACTTCAAGAATATCGAAACTAGGGTTGATCCCAATGAATTGCATGTTCACCTCCCTAGTTCTCCCGATTTCCAATTCTTGTAGTATGTATAATGTAAATCTCGAGCATGTTGTTTGTATGTGGTGCTAATTGATCATTATGTGTATGTTTTCGTGATTTATAAACCTACATGTTAGATCCGTATACTTGGGGTATTATTTATATGAGATGATAAATGTTGTAATGCCTACTTGTGTTCCAGAAGATGAAATTGTTATAAGTTGTTCATTGAATTGTTCGTATAGGCTAATCAAAGGTTAAAAGTTGGCTTGTTAACATGATGAGATTACTATAATGTATTCATGAAATAATTGACTTGGCTAGTGATAATATCATAGGTTGATTTATGCCAATAAATTGGCCAGCAATATTATTTCCAAAATATGTAAAGCCATACCAAACATAACTCAATGAATTCATAACATAGGGTATGCCAATAATTGGGACAACTCCCAACATACCATATCCACACGAACTTGTGAATATAATAACATTGAATAAGTCCTCATAACTTTCGTAAGGAATGGTATAAGACTATCAACTAACGTTGAACAAGATAATGCGAGTAATGAAATAACTAAAAGCGTATAAGTTATGAAATTGACCTAATATATAGTGTTAAAGGAAGTGAGACAGACCTCACTTACACTTAAACGATTATGTCAAAGATACTAACATAAGAGGGTGCTAGAAGACGTGAGACAAGTCTCCCTCGCACCATGATGATAATGTAAGATTAAATTCACATTCATCAAGTAATAAGATAAGGATGACCAGTCATCCATTGATCTAAGTATACCTCATACTAGAAGCAAGCTTCCATAATGTTTGAGTCAACTCTAAAAGTTGTAAAGTAAAATAAATTTGAGCTAAGCACCGATAGACTAGCAATGAGCTTGTGCCAGCACATGTAAGCCTCATGAAACGAGATCACCACCAAGGTGGACCAGGGTCTCCAAAGTCTCCTAGTCTTTGAACTATGTTGCCAGCATAGGGACTAGCTAGTGGATGACTCCACCTAAGAATGCTAGTTAGTATTCGGTTTCACTTTGCTGGTGATACCATCTCTTTTCGGTGTGGGGAAGAAACTGGATTTCATGTTTAGCTCACATGATCTATGTCGGTTAAATGCTCAAGAAAGTATTTGGTTTCACTTCAGCCGTGAACCACCTCTTTTCGGTGTGGGGAAGACACTGAACTTGGCTTCACTTTAGCCGGTGAACCACCTCTTTTCGGTGTGGGTAAGACACTGAGCTTGGTTTCACATTAACCGGTGATCCACCTCTTTTCGGTGTAGGGAAGACACTGGATTTCATGTTAGCTCACATGATCTATATCAGTTAATGCTAAAGACTTCTTTAAGAAAGTAAGAAAGAATGAAAGTAGTATGTTGGAAGTGAACAACAAATCAAAGAGGAAGAAGAGTAAGTTCAAAGTGAACTAAGTAAGCAAGATCTTAAGAATGTCAATCATCAATGTTTGATAAGAATAAATTTTTAACAACTTGGTTGTTTATGCCAATATTGGAGTATGAATATATGTCCCCAAGATCTATATATTATGTAGACAACCAAATAATGGGCATAGCCAATATAGATTGGCTTGTAAATACATTCATGCCCAATTTAACAAGAATGAAATATCTGACTTGTGAGTAAGGTTGCCAAATATTTCCTTAGTCTCTTGGATTACTTACTCGATTCATTGTAGGTATGGGACTACAATATATCATTGCACTTGTATTAAAACATAAGATCAAAGGAGATCATTAAACTACACAATAGAAAGAAGAAAAGACTGAAAAATAAACTAGGCTGGGTACATGACCTCTCGACCTAAGAGGAGCAAATTTATTAACTTTTGCTTGAGTTGTTCTAAAATTATGTTCATGATTCCAAGGTCTTATGTTCATATAGAAAATGAGTTGTCTGCTTTATATTCATGAGAACATGTCATATTCATAGCATGATTCACGAATAACGAATTAGGAAAGTATAGTGACTTCACTTTCCAGAAACGACATGTTGATTTAAGAAGAGCTTTCTTTGATCATGCATAGTCCTTATGTGTTTATGTTCATACACCCATACTTAATACAAGTGTTTACTAACCCCATATATTATTACTATTTTTATAGGTGCAGGTTCTAGAGAAGATTGAAGATTCGACGAAGCAGTTTGGATTAGCGATCTCCAAAGTTTGGTAGGTCCTCTTGAGTTCGAGGATGACTACGCTTTTATTCTAGCTTAGGACATTAGACATAGCTAGTGGATGTTGTCCCTAGCGCTTAATTTCAAACATATTTTCAAGCATTTTTAATAAAGTCGATTTGGCAAATTCTTATTACTATTATGATTCTTTATTTCAATTGTTTAATCTATTGATAGATGATTGCTTTAGTTTGAGCTTATTAGAATATCACTCTTATGCAGTATTATATGAAGTCTATGTACACTTCAATAAGTATTAAAAAGTTTTAATTTTTTTGCAAATTTAACTATATGATTGTGATGAAAGCTAAGAAGAAGCTTGTATGTGACCTCTGAGAGGTTAGCGACGCCGGTATCATCTGGGGTCTAGATTCCGGGTTTGACAATTCTATAAGCATACCTCAAAACTCATCTTGACTAAGCCGGGTTCTACCAAGAATTAAACATAGCCTTACAATCACCTTGATAGGAACACTATCTCCCCCTTGGTAGTAAGCCTACACAAATTCTTCTAAACCTCTATAATAACATAAAGGCAATAATGAAGCATCATTAATACTACATACAATATAAAAGTCTATCATATAAAATCTACCAAGTCACATAGCTATAATTTGCATCAAAGCCAACCTTTCTCCTTAACTATTTGTAACATAAACCCTTCATATTCACATCATAAATACCATCAGGTAAGGGATATGAGAGAGACAACTTATAGAGTTAAACTCTATGGAACGACTTAGAGAATGAAAAAGTGAAGTTTTCTAATCATCCAATAGCCTCCTATTGGTAACTATGGCGTACTTCACATTTATGAACAAGAATCTACTAGACATGGTCTGACATAGTCTTAAAACCATTCTAACTTGTGCTATGATTTAAAAATTTGTCACAACCGGGGTTACCCTCTAGGAGTAACATGGCATACTTGACCCCAAAGGGGTCTCATACAAGACCTTAGCATAATCATAACATAAGATAATGGAAAAGTAAGTAAAAATTTAAAATTTTTACAATCGAAGTCATTTTCATAAAAATTTCAAGCGGAAGTCTTTACTAAACCTTTGTGTCAAAAAATCTATTAAAATCTTGACCAAAACTCATTGGGACGCATACCATACAAAGTCTAAAACATAAAGAAAGACAAAAAGGGAACATGGGTTTGTTCTCGAGCTATGAGGAATCACTAATTCTTCATCTCCTCCAAAACCTTAGAAACCTATCATCCAAAGCAACTCAATCTCCAAATCACTACATTTGATTATAATGGAGGCAATATGTATTGGTGCAAAATTTATAAAGTATGAAAGCTAGAAAAATATCATAAGATCATCTCCAAATGGTTAGTCAACATCGGAGAAATGCATAAGAGATAATAGCATGTGCATAAGAATACTCATCATAGTCGTAGAATAATCTTCAACATAAGCATCATATAAACATAAGTCAACATAAGACATGGTTAATGAGAATAGGAGATACATCATGTTCATGGAAGACTCCTTACATAGTCATTTATAGTCACATGATTCAACATTAAGTCTTTCATATTAAAAGAGAACTACTTCACAACTCACCTCCAAGTATACTTGTGCAAGGAAAGGATAGCATCCCATACTACTATCTAAGCTAAGTACCTCATGTAAATGTGCTAACCTCACATGTGTGAATTGAAATGAAAGGACAATATTCATGCAATTCCTATTGATCTATGATGATGACTATATAAGGGATAGACCCTATGACATAAACTAATGTATGACTATTAATGAAAGACATTTCAAAAGGGACTCTAGCTTAGCCCGAGTGAACTAGAAGTGAAGAGTGTCCTTTCCATCAGGGGAAGGTAGGATCACTAATGTACTCATGAGATTGGAGACTATAATGCATATAACATAAAGAGGGTCCCAACTACATCTCCTAGTTCTTGAACTATGTTGCCCCATAGAAATACTAGCTAGTGGATCCACATAAATGATATGTTCATGTTTTGGTACTACCTTGGCAAGTAGTCCACCTTCTTTCGTTGTAGGGTTCCATAACACCGGATTCTACATTAGCTCATGTGGTCTATATCGGTTAAGTCAAGATGTTCCCAAAAGGTAAATGAAATAATGAAGTGAACTCTAACTAGGATGATCTAAGGAGTTTAGCTTAGTCTAGGTAGGGGCATGAGACTCTACCTATACATTTCACTAGTTAGCATTGAGGGAAGTCTTAGAAGGATGTTCTTATGTGTTTATGTGCTTATAAATGTAAATGATATGTATATGATGATCTTACATGTTAATGACACTATGTGATGTTTGTTTCACTTATGAACATGTGTTTGGTCTCTATTGCTAAAGTATGATGATGTTTACTCTTAATGATATGGTATGTGAAGTTGGGCATTGCTTATGGTTATTGTTGGGTTTTCTTGGTTGAATGAGGTTTTGGGGCCTTACTTAGTCATTGCACTAGTGGACTTAATAGGGGTTCTTAAGTATTGGTCTTGCTTTAGTTGTGATGTTATGAACTCTTATAAATGCTTCTTGATATTAGAACTTGATGATAGAGTTGTCTTGATTATGTGGTCAATTATGTTGATACTCATGTTGACTTGACTAGACTTGGTATTATTGGTCATGTGATGTACATGGTCTTGACTTAATAAATATCTACTATTGACTTGTATTGGTTCTTGAATGTGCATAATGTGTTTTAAAAGTAAATTAGCATGCTTTATTGAAATTTCCCTTTTTAGCATGATTTCTATGTGGGATGTGCATATGATTCTATACTTAGTACAAGTGATGTGCTAACCCATTTCTCCCTTTTCCCCCAACATTTTAGGTTACTGTCGTTGAAGTGTTTGTGAAGACTTTGAAGAAGGTATTGGAATCATTCTCCAAATGGGTATGTCCTCATATTCCGAGGATGATGCCTTTCTACCACTCTACCGATGCTACATTGTTATTTTCTAAAGACAATCTTTTCATTCATGTTGTTTGAAGATATTGTTGTAAGTCCTAAGTGGCATTTCTACATTATGTAAGGGCTTATGCCGATGTTGGTTTGACTCTGTTTAGATGGTTTAATATGAGAAATCACTTTTAAGACTATTATGTAACTTTTATATATATATATATATATATATATATATATATATATATGCCATAAAAGTAGAAGACTATGTAATTTTCTTATACGAAGGGTGTATGTATAGTCGATATAAATATATTATGTGTAAGAGAGAGGTGTAAGTAAACCTCATGAAGTAGTCTAGATGAATTTTTTTAAATTTTCTGCATTTTTAACCTATGAATGTAGCGATCAATACTAAGAAACTAGTCCTAGTCCTCTCTGAGGAAGTCGACGCCGGTTACGTCTAGGGGGTGCTTCATGGATGCGACGATACCCCTGCCCTAAAATACCCAAAAGACCCCTCACTTCATTAGACCTCTTATTGAAATCAAACTTGACTTCAAATTTCAAATTTTTCATCGTTAAACAACTCCACATCGCAGAGCAGTTCCCAAAAGATTTACAAAATTAATTCTTAGACAGTAGTGTCCGCGACGCGGACAAAATGTTTTTGCCATAGGTGAACCAAGTCCATGACGCAGAGTGGTTTCATGTATGTGTAAATTTTTGATGCATAGGGCAGCTTGTTGGCCTATAGTTGGGTCCTCCTTAAGGACCCCTAGGGTGGTCCTTGGGGGGTCAGACCTGCACGTTTTGACACTATAAATATTATTTTACCTATTAAAAGTATTTTTTACAAGTTTTAGACTTCATACGACACTCCTAAACCTTCACAAAACCTAAAGACGTTTAGTAGTTCAATTTAACTAGTTTCTGGACGTCAAGATCGTCCCTTGGCGTTGAGGCTATAATACTTCTAAATCGAGTATATTACATTAGTCTAGGTCTGGAAACATCATTTTAAACATTATTAAATAGGTGAAGCTATAGTCTATACCATTGAATTTCTGAGGTGTAACAGTGTTTAAGCCATCCGTTTACCCCATCCGAGGGAAATACAGTGCTCTACATAACGAACACCATGTTGCAACATTTACAATTAAAGGGACATTTCAGTGAATTGACTCATGAACATCCTCTTGAGAATCTTCGAAACTTCTTAGATTTATATAAACCATTTTTATATAAAAACATCTCTCAGGAGTCAGTCCGGTTAAGGCTATTCCCTTTCTCGCTAATGGGATAAGCTTCGAAATGGATAGCAGAGTTGGCACGAGAGTTCATCACTTCTTGGGAGGATTTTTTTAACGCATTTCAAGTGCAATATTTCCCTCATTCAAAGATGAAGTCACTTTGGGATAACATTCATAGCTTTAAGTGCCTGAACGGCGAGCCTCTACATGAAACTTTGTTGCGGTTCAAATAATTTGTGCTACAATGCTAGACCCATGGTCTGCCTGATAACATGCTTCTTCAATATTTTAATCGAAGTCTACACTGAGTAAACAAAGGTGTCGCTGAAAAGCTTTCACCTAGTGGCTTAATGCAAAAACCATATGCAATAGCAGCACAACTTCTGGATGGAATGACAACTATAAATAAAGTGTTTTAGACTCGTGAAGATGAGGTCTCTCCTCGCACCTTCACACTATCTAAGGAACAAATTGAAAAGGACAATGAGAGAGACCAAAACATGGCCAAGATTATGACAAAACTTGATATTATATCCTAAAGTGTCATGGGTCCTAGTTCTTGATGTGTCAATGACGTAGGGATTGGGAGTAAAATACATAGGATATGAAGTTTGAAACCTGTATAATAATGAGGTAAGCTTTCTCTCCAACCAAGGCGATGGTTATCGTTCAAATTACCCAAGACAGGGTGGTAACCAAGGTTAGGCTAGAGACAAAGGCTAGAAGGATCGAGATCGTGAATTGAGGGATTGTAATTCCGAATTGTAAAATTGGGAGAATGATAGATATGTATCTCCCCATGAACGCCAGATGACCGAGGATTCGGAAGGTAGTAGGTTGGGGATATGCTCTCGCATATTCTCAACAAAGTCGAAGACTCGGATAAAATATTGAAAGGAATAAAAAAAGTCTTGTCCACCCTTATTCAGACCGTCAGCTCTTATTCAATTTCGCTCAAGTTGTCAAAACCCCGATGGGTCATATTTAGTCTCTCCTTAACCCGAGAAAGAACATGGGTTTGCCTAGGGATATTTATTGCTAACCCTAAAAATGAGGTTTAAAGGTGGACTTGCATCGTGCCACGACATTAACAAAGGCGCTGTTTGGGAGGCAACTAAAAAATCTTTCTTATCTTCTATTTGTGTTTTGATAAAATAAAAGTGTGCTGGTTGTGCAGGATGAAGTTTGGCAAATGCTAGGAATAACAGAGTTTATACAAGAAAAAAAATCATTCGGGGGGTCGCTTAATATGTAGACGACTCTGATCCATTTCTCCATTAGAATCAAGGAAATGTTAAGCTAGAGACCGTAAAACTCAGTGGGCCCATGAATTATTGGCGATTCGCCAACAATTTCGGCGACCTAACCCATACCACCGTTTGGATTTCCAACATTGATTTGGAATTATCTAATTTTCGGTGAGGTAAGCAACGATTTGGTGTATTCACTCAAAATGTTTAAACTTCAGAAAGTCCTCAAGGTTCCCACACTTTTCATTCTTCCAACTCACACCTGCCTATGTATATTTTAAATTTCTGCACCCATATTTTAGTTTGGTTGATCGATTTACAGTTGGATTTGGATTGCATTGCCAGTTAGCAACTCGAACACATCCTGATCATCACAAAAGCTTGGTTTCTGATCCCTAAGTTCTTTTTATTAAATTTTGTTCTCGAATGTAATAGCAATATCTTGTTGATATGTTCTAGATCTGTCTTGTAGGTTAGAATTGTTGTTTACCTGCTTTAGGTTTGTTTATTTTAACCTAATGGGTAGATTCCTGAACATTGTGCCATAAAATAGATAAAAATCATTGGATGTGCATAATTAATTCTTGGTATAAGCTTAATTTTAGTTGTGCATACCTTGATATAGCTTTCGGGGATTAAATTTTGGAAGTTTGGTATAAAATGGACATGTTACTATGTTTGGTGAGCTAGGTCGAGCTTGTCAACCCACTCGGCGGTTAACTTTATGTCCCTATCTCTGCCTTAGTTACATGATAAATGAATATCAGATTTTGGAACTTTTGGCGAAAAGTCTGAAGGTGCTGAGTGTGTTCGGCACTTTTCCAAAATTACTCTTGTTCTCCCTTTTTCTGTACCCTTTTGACACTGCAGTTAGAGAATCACCTAAGTAGTTGCGCGATTCTCCAAATGTTTCGGCGAAGCATTTCTGCATCTAAACTTCTATATTCTTGTTCTAACGTTTTTTCAAGGTTGTTGCGGATATGTCCAGACACAAAGTAGTTGGAAGAATTATTAAATCCCAAAAAATTGCAACAATGAATTTCAGGAGGATTCAAAAAGAAAAAAATCCTCCCAAAACAGATAATGAGGACCAAAAGCCAAAATCCAACAAGAGGAATAATCCATTGGACCCTACTATTCCCTGATGGAGATGTGGCTTCTTCATAGCAATTGTCTCCTTCCTGGCAGCTCATGGAATGGATAATTCCAGCAAGGAAGCTGCCTCTAAATATGCTAAAGTGGCTCCAGGAGATTTTGTTCCATATCGTGCCGCAACATCGATTAGTAGAGCCCAGACAGATGAAGCTACTGAGTAGACATGGTCTCTCTCTCTCTACCTTTTTCTCTAATATCTAATTTTGGATACTTTCATGTGCATTTGCGGACAAATGATTTAATTGTGGTGGGGTGAGGCCCTTAATCTTCTGTGCGATTACTATTTTTTTGGGGTTTTGTGTTTAGATTTGGGTGGTCTATTTTAAATTGTGTTTTATCTACTTTTTGTGGATGATTGAGATTATGGCTCCCTTTTTGGTTATAATTGCAAAATGATTTTGACCCATTTGAAATATTTTAAATTTTTCGTAACTTTTTGTCACCTCCAGTATATATTTTGAAAATGTGATTTTTTTAGGCAAACGAAAGTGTCTAATTCGATTAATACCGATGACTTGAATTGTGCTCAAAATCAAACAAACATGAATGTACGACTACAATGAGGACAAATGAATTTGCATGGATAATATGTGAACTCCTTGCATCTCGTTGTGACTAGCCTATTATCCAATTGATTCTCTTGTAATGACCGTTGCACACTAGCAAAAGTGTAGAGTCATATTTGGCTTTTGTCTTGATATGATCTGAGACAATTTTGAAGAGTTTAAGCCAATTAGACATATACCACTTTTGTGACCTACCTTCTGAGTGTGTGAATCTCTCTTGATCACCCCTTGAGCCTTACCATTCATTGGAAGAAACATTACAACAAATGACCTCTCTTAACCCTTTACCCATAATGTTCTAGATTTGTTATTAAAAGCATAGCCAACTAAGGCTTTTGGCCTAAGTTGGGGGTGTGGTGAAAAGAGAAAGCAAGTCAAGAAATTGCAAGCAAGATTCCATCAACCCATTGTGATTTAGAAAAGTGGAACCTCACAATATAAAAAAAAGAAAAGTGAAAAAGAAGAATTTTGAAATAAACTTGAAAGTTACCAAAACAAAAAGGGGGTTCCCAACACATTACGGGAAATTGAATAAAGGGATAATATAACGACCCGAGGGTACACCCTAGAAGTTAGAGCACTCTCAAGTCTCCTGTCAGAGGTATTATACAAGCCACATGGATCATTCATGGCATACGATATACTCCAAAATAAGTAAGAATTTAAAACTTTCTTGACACACGAAGAATACTTTTATTAATACGCAGGCGGGAGACTTTTAAAACCATCTACCTTTAAAATGTGTCATTAAACCATCTAATACTTTTGAGTCCAACAGTTGAGACTAATCCCATTCAAAACATAAAAATAAAGACTAAAAGACTATACAAAAAACATATGGGTCTTGTCCTCGAATCTATGAGGACTCACCAGAACATTATCTTCGACCCTTAGAAACTTATCCATCATCCATAGCATACAAAACAACCATGTCAAGACCCATATTTTGGAATCCGAACCGCTATCGGCGTCGTTAACCTCTCAGAGGTCACAAAAAAGCCTCTTACTTAGATTCATCACAATCACACAGTTCAATTTTGCGGAAAATTTAAAACTTTTTAATACTTAGTGAAGTATACATACACTTCATATAGTTTTGTATAAGAATGATATTTTACTAGCTCAAACATTACAACCATCTATCAATAGATTAAACAATGAACTAAATGATCGTAATAATAATAATAATAATAGTTCGCCAATTGGCCTTATTACAACGATTTGAAATAAATACTTGGAAATAAACACTAGGGACAATAGTCACTAGCTAAATATAATGAACTAAGCTAGAATAATAAAACGTAGCATCCTCAAACTCAAGAGGACCTACCAAGGTCTCGAGATCTCTTTTCCAAACTGCTTCGACGGACTTCAACCTTCTTGAGAACCTGCGTCTACAAAAATAGTGAAAATATATGGGGTTAGTACACACTTGTACTAAGTATGGGTGTATGCACATAACACATAAGGGACGATGCATGAACAAGGAAAGCTATTTCCCAAATAACATGTCAAGTTACAGTAATAACGTTACTTCTTGCTTAAAACGTTAATCTTGATTAATGATGTAAATATGACACGTTCTCATGCAATTAAGGCACACAACTAGTTTTCTATATGAACATAAGACCTTGGAATCATGAACATAATTTTAAAACAACTTAAACGATGATTCTTATTTTTGATCACTAGGCCGAGAGTGCCCTATCCATACTTAGTTTATTTTTTCTGTCTCTTCTATCTTCTTGTTGTGTAGTTCAATGATCCCCTTTGGTCTTATGTTTCACTTACAAGTGCAATGATTCATTGTAGTCCCATACCTACAATGAATCAAGTAAGAAATTCACAAGACTAGGGACACGATTGGCTACCTACTTATGAGTTAGATTTTTCATTCTTCTTCTTGTTGGGTAACTTACATTAATAAGCCAATCTTTATTGGCTATGCCCCTTATTTGATTATTTCATAATATATAGTTCTTGGGACATAATTCACGCTCAATTATTGGCTACCCCCAACTTCTTATGTCTATCAAATACTAATGATTAATGTTTCTTAAGCTCTTACTTTACTTAGTTCACTATGGACTTATGATTCTACTCTCTTGATCGATCGTTCACTTTGAACTTTCTACTTATTCTTTATTACTCTCTTAAAGAACTCCTTTAGCCTTGGCGGAAGTATATCATGCGAGCTACATTAAAACTAGTGTCTTTCCCACACCGAAAAGGGCTGATTTACCGTTTAAAGTGAACCAAGCTCTGTGTCTTCCCCACACCGAAAAGGGGGATTCACCGGCTAAGGCGAATCGGTCGATGTTTTCCCCACATCGTAAAGGGGGGTTCACGGCAATAGTGAACCGAATTCTTGTACTGAGCTATAACCGACATAGATCATGTACGCTAGACATGAAATCTAGTGTCTCCCCCACACTGAAAAGATATGGAATCACCGGCCAAGGTGAATCCTAACTTGCTAGCGTGTTAAGTGGGTGGCCTCTACTAGCTAGGTGCCCCTATGTTGGCAACATAGTTCTAAGACTAGAAGACGTACTAAGACCCTAGCGATCTCATGTCATGATACTTACGTTTGCTCGCACTCGCTCATAGCTGGTCTATCGATGCTAATATCAGATTTTAATCTTCTTATATTTTATAGTTGACTCATTAAATTATGGAAGCTTGCTTCTAGTTATGAGGTTTACTTACTCTTTGGATGACTGGTCATCCCTATCTTTAATTGATGATTATGCTCTTAAGACTTACTTTATCATTATGGTGCGAGTGATACTGGTCTCACGGACTCTAGCACCCTCTTATGTGAGTATTATTGATGTAACGATTAAGTGTTCTTGAGACTCGTCTCACTTCTTTCTATCACTCTTTATTAGGTCAATCTTATAACTTAACTCTTAGTTATATTTACTCACCTTAACTTGTTTACGTTACTTACTAACCTTATATCATTTTTTATGATGGTTATCGATTTCTTTGTAAGATTTATGGCATTACAAGTTGTGTATATAGGGTATGTTGGGACTTGTCCCATTTATTGGCATACCTTATGTTATGAGTTTATTGAATTGATAATGAGATCACCTTGCATCTTTTGAATATATTGGTACTAGCCCTTTTGTTGGCACAAAATCATATCTGATATTAACACAACCGAATTTGATAATTCATGGATGCAATATAGCGATCTAACATGTTAAACAAGTCAGCATATAACCTTTAATTAACACAGAAAAAGCAATTCACGAATAACTCATAACCAACTCATATTCTCGAAACACAAAAAGGTATTATAACATTCAACGTTCATGTAAATAACGCCCTAGCGTGCAGATCTAATCACGTGTATTTCACTTGTCATATAAATCACCTAAGACACATATAACATTAGTTAACACACCATACAACCAACAATGATACGAGAATAGTGCTACTATACTACAAGAATCGGAAATCGAGAGAACTATGGAGATGAACACGTGATTCGATGGTACAACCCTAATTTCGATATTCTTGGAGAAAGTATTCCATGAGAGAAAACCCATACCTTGCTGTATAATTAAATCTACGAAGATCACTACAAACTTTGCACGAAGGAAACTTGAACGTTTTTGCTAGTCGCCTAGGGTTCGGTCACGGTCTCTTGTTCTTACTTTGGACGTTAATGGTGAACAACTTTTAGGTCTAGATCTTTTTAAGAACTGATTGTTAACTAAGTTAATTTAGATTATATACTTAACTAAAATAGCTTAGGTAGTCAATTACCCAAAACGCCCTTCCTAGATTGACTAGGTTTGGAGAACTCTTAGGCTTTACTGATTCTTATCTTGTTTTAGTTGTAGCGTCTTCTTGGAAATAACGTGACTAAGCCTTTAAAACTGAATGTTAAATAACTCGACTTGGATTATATAACCTAATTAAGGTAGACCAATTAGCTAATTACAAAAACGCCTCTCCTAGATTGACTAGGACTAGGATTAGAAGATTATTGCTAAATTAAATAATTAAATAGTCTAGGGTAATTACCAAAGTACCCCTAAGTGGTTAGGACCATAACAAACTCTTTGGACCATCCTAGGTTAGGTACTAGGTTGTCTTTTTCTTGTCTTAACCGAATCTGGAAATTCCCTTTGTATTTTCGATTTTAGCCTTTTAAATTAAATACTTAAGTTTCTAAATTAATTAATTAAGTAACCTAAGGTAATTACTAAAGTAACCCTAAGTTGTTAGGACAATAACCAACTCTTTGGACAATCCAAGGTTAGGTACTCGGTTGTCCCTAAGTTAGTTAGGTTAATTAGGTGTCACTCGACAAGGTCCTAGGTTGTCGGGTGTCTTGGATGGTAGGTCTTGGTCGGTCTTGGGGTAGTTAGTCAGTTAGGTTTGTTGGTTAGGGCCTAGGGTAGGTTAGGGGGTCTGGTCCCACGCGGTTGGACCCGCATGTGCGTGTGTCCACCAACCACCTTAACAAAATTGGTTCGGGTGGTCCCCTCGGCCGTTCTTGCCAATGTGCTAGCCCATGTGCTTCTTGCATTTTCCTAAATAACTATTTGGGAGGCTCATTTGGAATATTTACTTATTGTCCCAAGGATTCTCACTATGTCTTTGGGCACTGCTTACTCTTCATGATCATTTTAAATGGTTATGTTCTATGGTACTAGGCTTAACACTTGGATGCCTAGTACCTAATGTATTGCTATATATGGTGATTGAATTATAGCTTAGGGTCTTCATTGCAGGTACATTTCTTAAACAAGCTTGAATATATTTTGCTTATTTGGGTATTGCATAGAAATTGGCTAACACCCTAAGCCAATTTTTTATACTATGCCCAATATTTCTCAATATTGGGCATTGGGAAGCCTATTACTTGATGAGAATATAATTGGGCCATATATGAAGAATATACTTACTTTAAGTACTTGTGTATACATAGAAATTGGCTAACACCCCTTCGCCAATATTCTATTATATGCCCAATATTTCTCAATATTGGGCATTGGGATGCCTATGTACCCCAATATGCCTTCTAACGGACTTACTGGGCTCTTCACTAGACATGTAATTTTCCGTATTGTTACATTATCCCCCCTTAGGAATATTCGTCCCCGAATGACACTACTAATCGTTTTAAAACAAAAAAGGGAAATTTTCGGAAATAGCCTTAGCATACTAGAACTTTATCTTAGTGAATGTCTAATTCACAACTTACTCTGAGTGATGCACATACTCTAAGCTTATATGAAGCTTCTTATTTAAGATCGAGGAACTTACTTCTCAATTCTACTTTAACTTAACGCACATCACACTCATGCAACACATAATCACGAAATATTCTATACAAAGACAGCAACATGAAAGCAAGCATGAACTCATATTAACTCATATAGTGCAAGTATAAAACACACAGTTATGGACTTAGAACACCAAAAACCGCCTAATGCACTAAGATTTAGAATTGAAGTAATCAAAATCGGACTTAGGAAATATTTGTCCAACTTTAAGAACCGAATATGTGAGGTTTACAGAATTTCTTATTGGCCTCGGCCTCTCAACAAGGTGGTTTCTCCTTAACATTATTACGGTGGCAACCTCCTTGTTCCTCAACCCATTTTGATAACCTCTTGTTGGCTTAAGATTGGAAACTATTTGGCTTTCTCTATATACCTTTTCGATCCTAACACTTTCCCCTATGGGAGTATTAACAAAGAAGATGACTCATACAGAATCTCAGGAAGCAAATCAATTTTACTGGCTACTAGTGGAGTAACAAAAGACAAGGTAGATTCCGGATTAAATAATGCATAATTAGGAAAAGGAAAGAGAAGCAAGTTTACTAGTAACCACATCCGCGGAATTCTCTTGCACCTCTCTTCCCTTCAACGCGTAGAATTTGTTCCTCTTAGGGATTTCAGCTGTTGCATTATGATTAGGCCGAGACTGAGTATTTGACTTGGCCACATTCCTCATGTTTGGGCAGTCCCTAACCACGTGCACACTCTTACCACACCCATAGCATCCATTAAACCCTACCATGCACTCACCTCTATGCGCACTACCACACTTACCACATGCCCTTCGGTCATGTTGGTCATTCCTATCATTTCCCCGTTGTCATTAGTTTTCTTAGAAGGAGTAGGATTACTTGAGTGATTGTTCCCCTTCTTGAACTTGGGCCTATCCCGAACTCCAAACGAACTATTGCCATTGCTTGAACCGGACTGATCCGAGGTCCTTGTCTTCTTACTCTCTCGGCTTCTCTTTCTACGACGGCTTTTCTCAACTTTTTGTACATGGACCATCAACCTACCAAGGTCCATGTTATCGTGAAACATCGCTGCCCGACACTCCTCTTCCAAATCCTCCGACACAGTAGTCACAAACCTGCTCATCTCATCCCTACTATTCACCGCAAGAGAAGAAGTATATTTGGAAAGCTTAACAAACTTGAAAGAGTATTCCCTAACCGACATACATTATTATCGTAAGTTGATGAATCCTCGACTTTAACCTCTATATGTTCTCTAGGAAAGAATCTCTCCAGGAATGCAGTTTTGAGAACGTCCCAAGTGATAGGAACATCCTTAGGTGTTCGACCATCTCCCCACATCCTATGCCATACTTGAGCCACATCTTTGAGTTGATAAGCAACCAACTCTGCCTTTTCTTCTTCATTAACCCCCAAAGAACATAGAATATTATAAACCTCATCCACAAAATCTTGAGGATCCTCATTAGTTTTAGACCCATAGTAGACTGGAGGATTCATCCTAGTAAAATCTCTCAACCTACTAGCCATAGTGCTAACCTGCGGATTTTCTCTGGGGGCAACATCTCTATTGGCTTGAGTCGTGATGGCCTGTGCTTGCACAGTGATGGCTTGGGCCATCTGAAGCAGTGTCGCCCTAACCTCTTCATCTGTCATTCCAACTACATTGGCGGGTACTTGAGCTTCAGCGGCTGGGGCTTGAGGAGGAGCTTGATTACCTCCAACAACGACTTCTTCAACCCTTCTGTTGGCATTTCTTTATGTGTTCATTGTCTACACATATACTCAAGAAGGGAGTTAGATACTTAGAATGACACAAAACGTCAACACTCTAGATGGCACGATAAAGAGTAGAAAAAGGGAAGATTCCTAACATCACACAGTCTCTAAATCATGATTGTGGCGCGCTTCACAACCATAAGTTAGAAACTACGCAACGTGGTTGTGTTGAGCTTTAGATCCTAGGTAATTTAACCTCATGTTCTGATACCAAGTTTGTCAAGACCCGTATTCTGGAATACGAACAGCGATCGAAGTCGTTAACCTCTCAAAGGTCGCAGACAAGCCTCTTACTATGATTCATCACAATCATGCAGTTCAATTTTGCGGAAAATTTAAAACTTTTTAATACTTAACAAAGTATATATAGACTTCATATAGTTTTGTATAAGAGTGATATTCTACTAGATCAAACTTTACAACCATCTATCAATAGATTAAACAATGAAATAAATGATCGTAATAATAATAATAATAGTTTGTCAATTGGCCTTATTACAACGCTTTGAAATAAATACTTCGAAAGATACACTAGGGACAGTAGTCACTAGCTAAATCTAATGAACTAAGCTAGAATAATAAAACGTAGCATCCTCAAACTCAAGAGGACCTACCAAAGTCTGGAGATCGCTTTTCCAAACTACTTCGACGGACTTCAACCTTCTTGAGAACCTGCTTCTATAAAAATAGTAAAAATATATGGGGTTAGTACACACTTGTACTAAGTATGGGTGTATGCACATAACACATAAGGGACGATGCATGAACAAGGAAAGCTCTTTCCTAAACAACATGTCAAGTTACAGTAATAACATTACTTCTTGCTTAAAACGTTAATCTTGATTAATGATGTAAATATGGAACGTTGTCATGCAATTAAGGCACACAACTAGTTTTCTATATGAACATAAGACTTTGTAATCCTGAACATAATTTCAAAACAACTTAAACGATGATTCTTATTTTTGATCACTAGGTCGAGAGTGCCCTATCCATACTTAGTTAATCTTTTCTGTCTCTTCTATCTTTTTGTTGTGTAGTTCAATGATCTCCTTTGATCTTATGTTTCACTTACAAGTGCAATGATTCATTGTAGTCCCATACCTACAATGAATCAAGTAAGCCATTCAGAAGACAAGGGACACGATTGGCTACCTACGTATGAGTTAGATTTTTCATTCTTTTTCTTGTTCGGTAACTTACATTAATAAGCCAATCTTTATTGGCTATGCCTATTATTTGATTATGTCATAATATATAGTTCTTGGAACATAATTCACGCTGCATTATTGGCTACCCCCAACTTTTTATATCTATAAAACACTAATGATAAATGTTTATTAAGCTCTTTCTTTACTTAGTTCACTATGAACTTATGATTCTACTACCTTGCTCGATCGTTCACTTTGAACTTGCTACTTATTCTTTCTTACTCTCTTAAAGAATTTCTTTAGCCTTGAAGGAAGTAGATCATGCGAGATACATTAAATCCAGTCTCTTCCCCACACCGAAAAGGGGTGATTCACCTATTAAAGTGAACCAAGCTCTGTGTCTTCCCCACACCGAAAAGGGGGATTTACCGGCTAAGGCGAATCGGTCGATGTTTTCCCCACATCGTAAAAGAGGGTTCACGGCAGTCGTGAACCGAATGTTTGTACTGAGCTATAACCGATATAGATCATGTTCGCTAGACATCAAATCCGGTTTCTCCCCCACACCAAAAAGAGGTGGAATCACCAACCAAGGTGAACCCTAACTTGCTAGCGTGTTTAGTGGGTGACCTCCACTAGCTAGGTGCCCCTATGTTGGCAACATAGTTCTAAGACTAGGAGACGTACTGAGACCCTGGTGATATCATCTCATGAGACTTACGTGTGCTCGCACTCGCTCATAGCTAGTCTATCGGTGCTAAGCTCAGATTTTTATCTTCTAATCTTTTAGAGTTCACTTATTACATTATGGAAGATTTCTTCTAGTTATGAGGTTTACTTACTCTATGGATGACTGGTCATCCCTATCTTTACTTGATGATTATGCTCTTACGACTTTACTTTATCATCATGGTGCGAGTGACACTAGTCTCACGGAATCTAGCACCCTCTTATGTGAGTATTATTAACGTAACGATTAGGTGTTCTTGAGACTCGTATCACTTCTTTCTAACACTCTTTATTAGGTCAATCTTATAACTTAAATCTTAGTTATCGCTTTACTCACCTTAACTTGTTTACATTACTTACTAAACTTATATCATTCTTTATGATGGTTATCAATTTCTTTGTAAGATTTATGGCGTTACAAGTTGTGTATATAGGGTATGTTGGGACTTGTCCCATTGATTGGCATACCCTATGTTATGAGTTTATTGAATTGATAATGACATCACCTTGCATCTTTTGAATATATTGGTACTAGCCCTTTTGTTGGCACAAAATCATATCTGATATTAACACAAGCCAATTCGATAATTCATGTATACAATATAGCGATCTAACATGTTAAACAAGTCAGCATATAACCTTTAATTAACACAAAAATCAATTGACGAATAACTCATAACTAACTCATATTCTCGAAACACAAATAGGTATTATAACATTCAACGTTCATGTAAATAACGCCCTAGAATGCGGATCTAATCAAGTGTATTTCACTTGAAATATAAATCACTTAAACACACATATAATATCAGTTACACCACATAAAATCAGCAATGAAACGAGAATAGTGCTACTATACTACAAGAATCAGAAATCGGGAGAACTAGGGAGATGAACATGTGATTCGACGGTACAACCCTAATTTTGATATTCTTGAAGTAAAAACATTTGAAAAGCCTCTTGAAGAAAGGATTCCATGATAGAAAACCCATACCTTGCTGTAGAATTAAATCTACGAACATCACTACGAACTCTTCACGAAGGAACCTTGAACGTTCTTGCTAGTCGCCTAGGGTTTTGTCATGGTCTCTTGTTCTTTATTTGGACGTTACTGTTGAACAACTTTTAGGTCTAGATCTTTTTAAGATTTTATTGTTAACTAAGTTAATTTAGATTATATACTTAATTAAAATAGCTTAGGTAGTCAATTACCCAAAACGCCCTTCCTAGATTGACTAGGTTTAGAGAACTCTTAGGCTTTACTGATATTTATCTTGTTTTAGTTGTAGTGTCTTCTTGGAGTTAATAACGTGTTTAAGCCTTTAAAACTTAATGTTAACAAACTCTACTTGGATTATATACCCAAATTAAGGTAGACCAATTAGCTAATTACAAAAATGCCCCTCCTAGATTCACTAGGATTAGAAGATTCTTGACTTGACCATTTTTGGTGTCTTTCCTAGTAGTTTCGGTTTTTTCCTATTATTTGAATTAATTAGGTTGCTAAATTAATTAATTAAATAGTCTAGGGTAATTACCAAAGTACCCCTAAGTGGTTATGACCATAACAAACTCTTTTGACCATCCTAAGTTAGGTACTAGGTTGTCTTTTTCTTGTCTTAACCGAATCTGGATATTCCCTTTGTATTTCCGGTTTTAGCCTTTTAAATTAATTAACTAAGTTGATAAATTAATTAATTAAGTAACCTAGGGTAATTATTAAAGTAACCCTAAGTTGTTAGGACAATAACCAACTCTTTGGACAATCCTAGGTTAGGTACTAGGTTGGCCCTAAGTTAGTTAGGTTAGTTAGGTGTCACCCGACAAGGTCCTAGGTTGTCGGGTGTCTTGGATGGTCGGTATTTGTTGGTATCAGGGTAGTTAGTCAGTTAGGTTAGTTGGTTAGGGCCTAGGGTAGGTTAGGGGGTCTGGTCCCACGCGGTTGGACCCGCATATGCGCGTGTCCCCCAACCGCCCTAACAGAATTGGTTAGGGTGGTACCCTCGGCCGTTCTTGCCAATGTGCTAGCCCATGTGCTTATTGAATTTTCCTAACTAACTATTTGGTAGGCTTATTTGGAATATTTACTTATTGTCCCAAGGATTCTCACTATGTCTTTGGGCACTGCTAACTCTTCATGATCATTTTAAATGGTTTTGTGCTATGGTACTAGGCTTGAAATTTGGATGCCTAGTACCTAATGTATTGCTATATATGGTGATTGAATTTTAGTTTAGGGTCCTCATTGCAGGTACATTTCTTGAACAAGCTTGTATTATATTTTGCTTATTTGTTTATTGTATAGAAATTGACTAACACCCCTAAGCCAATTTTCTGTACTATGCCCAATATTTCTCAATATTGGGCATTGGGAAGCCTATTACTTGATGAGAATATAATTGGGCCATATATGAAGAATATAGTTATTTTAAGTACTTGTGTATACATAGAAATTGGCTAACACCCCTTAGCCAATATTCTATGATATGCCCAATATTTCTCAATATTGGGCATTGGGATGCCTATGTACCCCAATATGCATTCTAACGGACTTACTGGGCTCTTCACTAGACATGTAATTTTCCTGAATGTTACACACCAATCCCTAAACTTTAGTTCAAAAGGGAAAAGAAGTGGTTATCACATTGAATGCACTAAGTATGGAAGCCATGCAAAAACCATGAAAAAGGGACATTCAGTAAAGAACATGCTTTTATGACATTTTGATAGAAACCTTCTTCATAAGTGTTTAAGAGACATAATACAAGTCAAAAATAACATATAAGACATAACCCATGTTCAACAAAATATAAACATTATCACATATGATCCATATAAGCATTTAGACCCTCTAGCAAAGGTTATCCTAAGACTCCCTTAAGTGAGACAAGAAGAGACCGCCCATACATCCTATTCAAGCACACCTAAGAAATCCTTAATACTACCGAAGGCTAAAATATTCCTTTTCATCACGTAACCCTTTGTTCCATATCTAATATGGTAAGCCTTTACATCATTTAGACTCTCTACCTAAGGTTACTCTAAGACTCACCTAAGTAAGACATGAAGAGACCGTCCATACACCCTCTCCAAGTCTAACTAAGCAATCCTCAAAGCTACCCTAGATAAGACCCTTTCTAGTCAACATACTTCATTAAAAAAACAATATGATTCAAAACTATTTTGAGAGATAATAGTACATTTAGAGGACTTCACATAACGGTCTTGGAAGACCCAGGGAAGTCATCCTAGTATCTTTAATGCCTACCCGTGCAATGTATAGATAGCGTCCCATTCTACAACCTACACGTTGTAGAACCTATCCAATACTAGAGTGCACATCCCACATGATGAGAATAGTCATTAACCAACATATACCATACTAGCTAGGCATAGAATCTGGTGTTATCATAAGAACCCCACACCGTGGAAGGTGTTCTACATGCCAAAGGTAGGACTAGGACACATCCCATGTTGGCACACGGTTCTGGGATATCAAGGGCTTCCTTGTATTCTAGTATCGTACTTAAGTAGAGCTCCTACTTCAAGCATATCCACTAGGTGCTTTGCCTTGGTTCTCATAGAGTAAGTTCATTCACATGAATGCATTTGAGAAGGTACCATTTCTTAATTCTACCAACTCACAATACTAGTAAAAAGAATGACTCTACTAGGCTCAAGGTCTATTAGGATAGCTCTTATGACTTTCTTAGAAATTGTTTCATGTTGTTCCGGCCAACCTATCCCTAAGTCCATCCTTCCACTCAAGAAGGGCACCATTACGGTCTACCAATCAAGGATTCAATATTAACCTTCTTTTCATATTAAAGGTTACACATACATGCCCTTCTTATCATATCCAAGGTCCCATATTAGTCATGCTTAGAAGTTAACCATCTTAGGTCTACCGATACTAGACTTTCATTCATTCGTACACGTACACGGTAAGTGTGCCTAAGCCTACCAAGTGAAGAGATCACATATTCACATAACTTTTATGTATTAAGAAGAGGGACTTAGGTCTACCAAATCAAGACACAACATTCATCATATCACTTATGCCATATCATTCAAGTACCCAATAGGGACAACAAAGTCTACCAACACAAGATACCACATCATTCTATAAGGAAACTTCTTAGTCCTTCATTATAACATATCAACAATTAGAGGAGAATCAAAACATTTACACCCAATAAGAACATATCGACATCACATGAGTACTTCACCCTATTAATTAACATTATACAAGATCACACATATCTCATAATCCTAAACTTTACACATACTTCCAAACCATAACACCATATACATAGCCAACCACACAATCAACTTCACATTACACCTTCACATGAACCCTAAAATGATACTACTATAATTCATATAATAATGCCGACACAACCATGATCATCATAAAATTAAAAACATAAGCACCGCCACGATAAGTGGACCATAACAATCAATAGCAATTCTATCTCCATTATACATTAACTAAGGGAACTAGGTCAACTTACTTTCTTCCAATAGCCAAGATCATCATTCCTTAACATCTCCAACAATTCACAAAATAATAGCATAATTCATCATAGAGATAAACATTACAACATAATCTAAACTCAATTCTATGATCATAAAATGATAAGCAATAGACCCACTTCTTAGAAAAATTTAGAGATTTGACAAGATCAAAGGTTCATGGAGATTTTTATTGTCAAACATAAATTACACATCAATAATATCATATCTAATCATTAGAAATTGTTTTATGCAAAAACCCATGACTTAGAGTAGAAATTGGACTTTTTCATAATCTTTGAAATAATTGTAATCACTTTGAAATTGGCTCTACAATGATAGCTAACCTTAGATAAAGAATTTCCATACTTTATTAGAACAAACCCCATGAGAATTTCAGAAGAAAGTTCCATGAATCGAAACCTTAGCCCCCATCTCCATCTTCATATTCTTCCTTGAGTTTTTGAGAGAGTTTTGGGAGAAAAGGGTTTTTGATTTTGGTCTTTGGACATAATGATTTGAAGACTAGTTTTAGGAATTAAACTATATCTATATATTAATGATACCAACCAATTAAAATCAACCCCACTTAATAAATAATATCAACCCCACTTAATAAATAATTAAAACTAAATTACTCATATGCCCCACTTTTAGGCAGCCTGCCCAGGGAGCACGCCTACCTTCTCGGACCATGAAGGCGGTTCACGGCCAAGCCCCCAAGAGGCTAAGGTATTTACACGACCTCCTTCATGGACCGTGGTCAAGTCCACTGGACGTCAAGGTGTCCATAAACTAGAGGCAGTGAGCTGCCAAATTTGGGACAATGTTTGTTTTTTGGTTAAGGCTTGTCCCTTTTAGCTTGGCTCCTTGGAAAGCACCTTCAACCAACATCAATTAGGGTCCTTTAGCCTTGATTCTAACACTCTTCCCTACATTGACTCATTAAAATCATTCAACCATATCATAAAACCTCAATACACCATATAAACACATACAAGCACATAGATGGCTAGTCGTCAAACGTCTTGGTTGTTCCTTGACGTTTGACTTCAAACTCAACCGGACTGACTTCAAAACTCATATCCACATTAAATTAGATAGTTAACATCCCTTACAACATAAGTGAAGCTCTAGTTCAACCTTCTTTATTTTGAGTGTCATTATAGATAACTTGTAAGCACTAATGAATGGAAGAATCATATTTACTGATCCTAAATGACCATACCTTTGAACTCATCCACTTTAGAATCCTTAAAAAACCTTTTTGATATCGATAGGAAAATACAGGTAAACCTACGGGAGAAAGCATTCCTTGTGTTCTTTTTTTTAGAGTCAGTGTTGTATGTGATCCTTAACCTTAAATGATTAACATCATGTGCGTAAGAATGTAATAATCATTTGTGTGAGGTTATTCAAATGCTTTTATTGAGTATTGTTGTTTACATTCATGATTGAATATTGCGTAGAACTTTTTGAGACATTCCTTTATGAAATGTTGAACTTGAGTTTTACTTGAGGACAAGCAAAAGTTTATGTTGGGGGTATTAATGAGTCCACAGGTTGAACTCATCCAGGGCTATATTTTTATGAAAATAGTGTGCACAAATACTTTTTTGTCTTAATTATTGATGAATAACCTTGAGTTTCAGGTATTTGGAGTTTGAACGAAAGCATGGATAGTACTTACAAAAAAAAGATATAAAAAAGGATGAAATGAAGGCCTGAGGATTGCTGAGTCAACTTTGTGACTCATTGAAAGGTCTAAGGATTGCCTTTTGTTCCAGTTTGATGAGCTCTATTGGAAAGGATCAAATCAGCGATAGAAAGGAGCAGTTGGACCATCGCCGAGAAGTTTCACAAAGCATTGCTTTGTTTCCGTATGATCTAGAACATAAATATGCTTGGACAACGCGCAAGACGATAATGAAGTTATCAAAGGGCGGATCGCCGATTTGTTCGGCAATACCGACTAATGCCGCCGAGCATCCACTGCAACACTAATATTTGAAAACTACAAATACTTGATGAGTTCTTTAGCTTATACATTGAAATATTATTATTAGAATAGAGAATCGTCATTTTTTCCCAGCTTTTATCTTTGTTTTTGAGCTCTATGTTTTAGAGGTTTTTTGGGAGAAGAACATGAAGACCAAAAGGGTTTCAAATCTAAGGATTTGTACTTGGGTCTTTTGATTCTTAACTCTTGGCATGTAACAAGAGTTAATGCTCATACCCATTTGAATGAAAGCTCATTTTGGTATAAATTTCTATCTCTTGATGTATGGCTAAAAAACCCAATTCTTGGGGTGTGATTTTGTGAATATGGGTTAATATTATTGTTGGGTCTTGCTAGCTCATAAACAAATTGTAGTTTGATTGTGATTTGGTTTAGTAGTTGTGGATTAATATAATGAATTTGTATATGAAAATACATGTTTATTTATGTGTACAGCTTGCTCTAGAGAGAAGTCATGAAACTACAACTACTAAATTGATGGCCAAATGGAGTTGGTCGATATGAGGGTCAACTCGAGAGAGTGAGAATTAGTTTCTTTACCACATACTCATCTTGAGAGAGTGAGTGGGTTAAAGAGTAGTCTGGTCTTCATACGGCAAGTTGGTGTCCAAGAGGAACCCATTTGAAATGGGCTGAGTTTCTTGAGAGAGAGCTTATTCCCCTTATAGCTTAGCCTAGTCACGAATATTCTAAAGATCTTCTGTCGAAAGCATGTACCTAATAATTTAGCTAAACCTGTATTCCTATCACATCCCAAGAATTCCCCTTCTATTTATTTAACTTTTCTTGTTATTTTTATTATTTTTACAACAATTTAGAAACCTCCATTGATATTTTACGCTTACGTCAGCCCATCTTTGATTTATAGTTTTTTTATTCGTAAATGTTATTAGCTACGACTAATTAGAATGTAATTTTACTTTTCTATATATTCTCACCACCACTCCTCATGGAAACGACCCCAACCCTTGGTTGGATTAATGTACTATTGCAAGATCGTAGACACTCGTACTAACGTCAATTGTTACGTGAAACACCTCAGAAATCCAATGACCTAGGTTAGAGCCTCAAATAATGAATAATGAATTAAAAATTATTAAAATGATTTTTATAGACCTAAACTAAAGTAATTAACTTTCTTTGGAAGTATTAGAGTCCAAACTTCAAGAGACGACCACGACGTCCGGTGACTAGTGAAATTGAACTAGTAGGTGTTCTTAGATCTTATAAAGTCTTGGTAGTGTGAATTATGGGTAAACCTTTTATAAATACTTTAAATAAGTAAAAAAACTATGTTTAGGATAAAAACATCCGGGTACGGACCCCTAAGGACCACCCTAGCTGTCCTTGAAGAGGACCCAAACTTTAGAGCAAAAGCTGCAATTTACAGCAGCCACCTACGAGACCTATTGATGGGCTGTCAATGGATTGAAGGGCTGTCAATGGATTGATGGGCCGACAATGGATTAATGAGGCTTGGGTTGGATTCGTGAGTTGAGACTTATTCTCCTCATCAAAGCCTCCCCAAGAACCCTCTATGAATCGAACAACACCCATGCAAGACGGGCTGTCAATTGGTTGACGGGGCATTAGAGGTGGTTGTAAATGGTGCCAGTTGGTCGACATTTAGTTTTTCAGTTAGGGGTCCAAGTTCGTGTTATTTATTTAATTATGGGTTAAAGGGTGTTTGTCAGTGAGTTAATTACCTAAATATACTGTCACGACTGGAATCTAGACCCCAGACGAGACCGGCGTCGTTGACCTCTCAGAGGTCGCAGACAAGCCTACTTACGTCATTCTTACTTTACATAGGTTAATTTTAGCGGAAAATTTGAAACTTTTTGTTTCTAAACATTACTTACTAAACATTTCTAGTACATTCGTAATTTGTTCAACATAAACCATCTAAACATTAAGAGATAATCAAATGAAAGAAATAGTTCAATAACATAATCGTATAATTGCCAAAATGGCACCCATACATAGTCTGAATAAAATAAGAAAGAAACGCTAGTGGAACATGCTCCACTAGCTCAACTCCTAAACTAAGCTAGAACATAAATAGTAGCATCCTCGAAAGCATGAGGACCTACCAAAAACCGGATGAATGCTGGACGTCCGGATAACTGCAGCGATGATCCAGTAGCTCTACCGTCCACCTGTGTCTGCACCTAAAATAGTAGAGTTTGTATAGGGTTAGTACACACTTGTACTAAGTATGGGTATATGCAAGCACACACCAAGGACATGCATGAGAAAGAATAGCTCTTTCCTAACAACATGATTTTTGGAAGTCAAGTCAGTGGACTTGCCAAATTGAGATTAGGAAAGTTTCCAAATTTGGATTAGGAAAGTAAGTGAGCTTTCCAAATTTGGATTAGGAAAGTGATACCATGAGAATATCATACATCATCATACTTTTCACATTTGCACACAGCACATAACATTTACACATAGCACATATCATGTAGCATACAGTACATTTTACATGTTGCACATAACTTCTTTCATATCATTTATTCATATGCCATGAGACCTTGGAATCATGGACTTGACATTAAGACATCCCAGAAATGAGGGCTCAACATATGGGACCTCAACTAGGGAGTCTTCATTAGCAAACACAGCGTCTGCTTCATTCATTCACACGTACTTCATTTCATTTCGTTCATAGTCCAGTGTAACCACCGGTTATACCTAGGATGTAGTTTAAGACTTTCATTAGGTTCGTTGTGCAATGACCAAGAATGACCTAATGTGATTACTTGAATCTAACTCACCTTTTGATTATCCTATCCTAACACCTTTGGTATCATTCATTTCATTGTGTGCATTATTTGAGGCTGGCCTCATTCATTCATTGGGAACTTTAACTTTAGCCGACACAGATCATGTGAGCATCATGAAATCCAGTGTCTCCCCCACACTGAAAAGAGGTGGAATCACCGGCCAAAGTGATCCAATAACATGCTAGCGTACATGGGAATTTAACCCCGCCAGATCCCTATATTGGCAGTATAGGTTCGAAGACTAGGAGATATAAGGAGACCCATACCCGGCAAGCCGGACAATCTCATCTCATGAGAGTTACATGAACCTCCGCCCTTCCCGAAAGAAGGCATCACCGCTCATAGCTAGCCTATCGGTGCTCAGTATAAAGTTCCATTACATTCATCTCATACGTCATGGAAGCTAACTTCTAGTATGAGGACATCATAGCTCATTAGATGATTTCTCATCTCATCATTCGTATTAAGTGCGTTAAGCTCAATACTCTCATTAGAGTGTTCATAAAGACTGGTCTCTTCATTATCTTACACTCTCATAGGTGAATACATGTTGGTAACCTTTACTTAGGATAATTTGAGATTACTCTCCTCATTTACATTATCCTCATATCATGTTGTTACCACATTCATCATAATTTGCATCTTTGTTTTTGTTAGTTATTCACCTCTTATTACGTGTATGTTCATTTCATCATTTCATTGTTCATCTCATCATATGCCAATGCACTTGGCCATTTAGTGTATTTACACTCATACTTTAACCCTTTTAGGGTTTATCATTTCATTTCATACATCTTAGGTTCACTTACTTTTGAACGTATGTTAGACTTATGTGTCTATACATACAATCCATGAGGCTTCATTCGTAGTTCATTAAGTGACTCATACATTCCTAAGATTTTATAGCACAAGATTTATGTATCTTGTATATATGCCAAGATCTTGATTTCGATCTAAGTAGATGGCATTATTCTTGAATGATTTGTTCACGTATGACTTATGTATCAAACGGAAGTTTGGGCAAGGAATCCCAAGTCTTGAATCAATTGAATGTCATTTACATTATTAATTGATTTCATTCTAATATTCATAACATTTTAACTCTAAGTCAAATCACAATATTTACATTGAAGGGTTACTTGTCTATTTAAAACTTTCCTTGCATTGGCCGATGGGTTGTGGGTTCAAGCCCCCACAACCCCATTTTCGTTTTTCTTTTATTAGTTTCGGCCTATAGGAGACTTTGGGACCCGAGGTTGAGTCTCCTCAGCCACACTACAATTCTCCTTTATTTTCCTTTCCCTTCCATTCGCTTAAGGCTGAGAGGTTGTGGGTTCGAACCCCCACAACCTCTTTATTTTATTCTCCTTTTTGAAAGTTGACTTATTTCAGTTGACTATGAGGTTGTGGGGTCGAATCCCCACAGCCTTATTTCATTTTTTTTTATTTTTAATCCTTTCATCCGCATAGTGGTCGTGGGTTCGAATCCCATGCCTCTCAAAATTTTTCTTTATTTTTCCTTTTACTTGGTTTCTAACCGAGAGGGTGTGGGTTCGAAGCCCACCCCTCTCATTTCTTATTTTCTTTGTTCTTCACACTCATTTCCCAACCAAGACAGGTTCGAATCCCCCTCACCACACAAATTTTCTTCTTCTCTCTTTATTTTTATTTTTTTAAAGGGGTGAGGTCTCGGGTTCGACCCTCAATGACCTCACCTGATCTTCCTTATTTTTCTTGGCATTCTAAACATCTTAATTTGGCAGAGATATATCAAGAAAAATGCTGGAAATTCAAAGTAACTTCTTTACTCATTTTTATCTCCATTTATTAGTAAATTCATAGGACAATACATAGTTCGTTTGGTACGTTCTTTAATACAATTTTTCACGAATTCTTGACAAAAATGTTTACTCCTCAATTCAGCCACACTTCATGTCACATGAACATCACATTTTACTTCAATTAGTGTACATAAAACAACCAACAAAATGTTAACAAAATACAGCCCCTAGGCCGACACTCAACATGCCATACACATTTTGTTTTTCTTAATTCGAACACACACATGGTTGCATTTTCATGAATTAACGTACATACAATACATTAACATTCAGCACAAACATCACATAATCCTAAGTCTACCAGCATTCATACCAACCTACATTCGTTGGGAGCTAATGACAGGGACATGCAATAGGGGAATCAACCTTAGTTTTTTTATTAGCCGAATATACTGAGTCCTAGGGGTCTCTTTGGAAAGGGACCAAGAATAAGAAAACCCATACCTTGTTTTCTTGTTAAATGTTCAAAATGCTGCCCAAGAACTCCTCCACAAATCAGTCCACACACCCAAAGTCACACCTACCCGACTAGTGTAGTACGTTTCGCTTAACGTTACGGATTGCTTTCTCTTTTGTGTTTCTATCTTTCAAGTTCTTGATGAACTTTTGCCTTTACTTTATTTTTCTTTAGCTGATTGATTCCTCATGTTTTCAGCCAAGAAAAGAGAGTGAAAGAGAGAGAGAAATCGTGCATAGAGAGTGGGGGAAAAGGGACATAAAAGTCTAGTAGAAGTAGGACTTTGTGGGTTTGAATTAGTCAACTCAATAATTAATCAAAATTAATAAAAATCTGATTTCTTTTTTCCTAAATCAGCTAATATTAATTATTTATTAAAACTAAGTTAACACATTAAAATAAAAGCAAGTTTAATCTTGCTTCTAGTGGGGTTCGAACCCGGGTGACCCCATTTTGCGAAAATGGGTCACTTTGGGTTGCCCCACCCGAATTTCTTTATTATTTTTTTTAACTTAATTAATTAAATAATTAATTACTCAGGGTAATTACAATATTACCCTTGGCCTGGAAAAGACCATTTCACCCTTGGACCCTCAAAACTTAAATTTTCTTCTTTTGAGTCCGGTAAAAACTCTTTCGATTAAATCTTCATTTTCGTGAGCCTCACATGGTTGGTTCCAACCTTTCCAAGCTCAATTAACTCCCCAAGTTAGTTGGCTTGGTCGTAGTAAGGGTTCTGAGGTCTGGTTTTACGCGTATCAACACGTGTGGACCTTGGTCTAATTGCAAGCATTCTTGAAACACCTAAGTCTTGATCCTATTCATTTTTAGGGTTGTTACATATACCTTAATATAAGACCCCAACCCAGTTAACCCAAGTCATTCTAACTCAACAAATTAAATCAAAACATAAACTCTCTCCAAACTCTCTCAACTCGAGACTACATTGAAGAGAAAGATAAAGTTTTCATTAGGGCTTCAATAATTTAAATTTCTTCCATAATTATTTGAATATTAACAAGGTATGGTTTCTTTTCACTCTTGGGAATCCTTTCCCCAAGAGATCCCCTCAAATTAATCTTTCAAAAGTTCCCCAAAAAGCTAGGGTTTTATTCTACACATGGGTTTATTTATTAAAATAATTTGATGGATCAATTATGATTTATTAATATTAGTTAGTGTTGCTTACGTGTACAACTATAAGTCATTGTTGTTGTTCACATTATATTCCCTTAGACCCATGTTCTTCCGTGATTGGAGAAATCATGCAATTGATTTTTATGGGTTAACCGACATAATGATTATGTACATTGATTTCAATGTTGTTAGTTATGTTATTAATAGTTATGCATGAGATATGTGTGTACATCTTGGTCATCATGATCTCATAGGAGCAACAAACTAGTTACTTAGGAAACCACCCTTCATAGGATCACAACACATATACCATATCCCTTAAGTCATGAACAACTCACATATAGAACATTTAGGGAATATATATCACACACTCACATTACATCATAGGAGAAAAGATCATATTCAACATTTGAATAGAAGACTCCTAACATTCATAAGATCACACATTCATATAGGGTTACATAGATTGGGAGTCATTATACAAGAGTATTCACCACAATGAAGCATGTAGACCATACCTAACCCTAATGCAATGACCTGCAAGTATACCCTAGAAGTTAGGGAAACCCTTTGGTCGTCACAAGGCGTACACAACTATTCGAAGGTCTTGCACAAATGTCTTAGCTATGATTCATTACATAAGACGTAAAAAGTAGTGCAGAATTTAAAAGTTTTCACGAAATAATAATACAGAAAAATATCTTTTATAAATACTTAGAATAGTCTCATCGTCACAAGTCAACTTAAAGACACGACATAATTATCTTAGGGACACGGCCCTTTACATTGAAAGAAATACATAAATAGCCATATATAAGTCTTAAAGAAGAACTTAATTAAAAAAAGACTATGCCCTCGAATATATGAGGACATACTTATTCTTGAGAGAGTCTATTCCCAAACTTTCCTTTTACCATTCAACTTGACTCTGATCTATACTTAAAGAGTTTAGAAAAGTATGGGGTTAGTACAAACATTGTACTAAGTATGGCATTATGCAAAATCATGAAAAAAGGGACAATTTAGTTGAAACATACAAGTCATGCAATTTTAATAAAAACCTTCATGAATTAAGTTACTAGGCATCATATAGTATCATCATTTAGCACATAAGGTAAAACTTTAATTTTTCTTAACATAGGAGCATACTTACAGTAAACCTAAATTCACAGATGAACTAAGTTATCCTAAGGCTCCCTTAAGTAAATCATAAGGAGATCGCCCATACAACTTCCTAATTACCTACTCAAGAGATCCTTAAGACTACAAAGGATAATCATACTTCATTTCATTTATACAATTCACCATTCAATACCAAACACAATAGAGAAAACACACATATGCTTAGGAACTGCACATAAGAACCGTCCTCCAAGACAACTCCCAAGTAACACTTAACGCAATGTGAAAATAGCATTCCATACTACAACTGCTACTTAGTGTTCCTTATAAATTACGTAAGACTAGGCACATCACATTCATCACATAAATAACATTCATCATGCAAAACATCATATCAACATGCTTCCTTAACATTATATCAACATGCATACTCTCATTTGCATCATATTATGACCCATTCATACATTTCATATAAGGACACATCAAGACTCCCGCCAAATGTATACTTGTTCAATGGATACGTAGCGTCCAATTCCACCACCTACCCTAAGTAGTACACCCTTAAGAATACTTAGTTCATTTACATACATTTGTGGGGGCTATCAGTAACCGACGTAGACCATGAGAGCTAGACATGGAATCCCGGTATTAACCCTTACCGAATGAGGGATCCCTACTTGCCTAAGGTAGAGTCATATTCTTTAGCCTATACATGGATTCTCCAATTGCTAAACCTACGCGGGCATATAGTTGAGGGATAAGGAGATTGCTACTAAGTAACTCATTCTCTACTAACATCTCAAGAGGTACATTCAATATAACATCTCTACTCACGAAGTGTACCCACCCCTTCTTCAAATCCTCTAGGTGCTAGGCATAACTCCCTCACGGAGTATTAAACATTCATTGACTATAGGTTAAGAGATAACTATTGAACACCACATCTCAACTCACGAAGGGTATCCAACCTCAAACCTATCTTTGGAAAGCTCATAACTTCACTTCATATATCATCATGCCTTTAAGGCCATTTCACAATACACATATAACTTCATAAACTTCAAGTAAACACCGCAACCAAACGTGTACCATACCACTTAAGAGTTACTTCAAAATAACATAACCAAGATAGAACAACTTACCCTTCATCCAAGCCTTTACCACCTATTCACAATTTATCCGATAATCCATCATAAAATAACCATTAGGGCAGTAGCTAAAACTCAATAAAACCACCAAGAACAGTAACTTTAACATTATCTAATCAGGCTCATTAAACCCATTTCATAAGCTAGAAATTGATAAAAAGGATAAACATGATTCCATTGGGGTTTTTAATCAATAAAACATTTCATGCAAAGACCCATACTTAGAGTCAAGAAATAAAGAAGTTTGAAGTTGAAGTCCTTTTTGAGATCTCTTTGAAATGGCTGCTTGAAGGAAAGAAGGCTCAAGGATGACTACCATAGCTTAATGTGAAGAAACCCACGAATTTGGTAAAGATAACGTGAAGAACTTGGTCCTCTTCGTTGGAGCTTGAAGCTTCTTCAATGGAGGTTTTTGGAGAAAGAGTTTGGGAGAGATTTTTTATTTGATCTTTAGGGTTAGAATTGGTGGGTGAAATGAGGTTTAAAATGACCTAAATCAGTCCACAAATTATCCCCAAATTTCCCAAAAGAACCCCACACTATTCGGACCCCTTTTCAACTTCAAATTTCACTTAAAAATGACGCGGTCAAATCTGGGACATGGCTGCGCGTCTCGAGCTCATTTCCTGATCTTGGTGCTGAAAATTCATTTGGGATAGTAGGGTGCATGTTGGCCCCATATTGCAGGGAAAAAATTGCACACCAAGCGCTGGATGTGCGTCGCGCAACATCTTCCAATTTTAGGCTGCCTTGCAGCTTCGATAACCCGTGTTTGGGTCCTCCTCGGGGACCCTTAAGCTGGTCTGCGGGGCGTCGTTCTCGAACGTTTTGACCCTTTACATGTCAGTATACGCATAGGAACCATTGAAACTAAACTTCACCCTCAAACCATCCCTTAAAACATCGCTACAAAACACTACAACACACTAGTTCAACTTCGACTAATTTCCGAACGTCTTGGACGTTTGAATGCCAAACACTCCCAAACATTACAAACTGACTTTTAATGCTAAAATACACTATTTTAATACATTATTAACTTATCAAACACATGTGAAGCTCTAGTTTGACCTATTTCATTTTTAGGGTCGTTACAATCGTCCTCGAATGGCACTAAACACTTCTGAGGACTTCAAGGACACAACTAGCAGAATACCACACAAATCATCAAGGTCAAGACATTCATACTCAATGCACCAACTCACAAGGAGCACCAACTTCACATCGTTAAGCATTTAAGCAACATAAGCAAGTTGGAACAAGTTCCACAATTCACACCAAATACTCATTTCATCATTTATGAAGGAACTACCTTCTCCAACATTATTAATTCTCTTACACATATTGAGACAATCATTCATGAAAAAGAAATTAAATCAAAATTTGAAATTCTTTACAGTGAACACTACTCATTTACAGTGAAACATGTTCAAAATTGAAGAATTCACTTTCAAGCAATTTAACATGAAGGACTGATAACACAAGAGACAAGACCATATAAAATCATCTCATAAAATAAGCATAACATCCATAAGGAATTATGACTTATCGGGGCCTTCACTCTGGATTAGTCTCTTCTTTATCTCCGAGAACATTGAAACGATTCCTCTTAGGAGCATTGGGATCCGGACCACCATGAGGAGCTTGGTTGACCTCTTTTCCTTTTTCCTTGAGGGTAGGGAAATCTCTCATATTTTGACCCCTATTACCACATCCAAAGAAACCATCCGTGCCGCCAAGACACCTACCCAAGTGTTGCTTTCCACAACTACTACACCTATGCCTCTCATACGCATAACCACCTCCTTGAGAATGTTTCTTAGAAACCATATCCTTGTTCCCCATGGAAATGTCTTCATTATAGAACCTCTTATTAGACTTAGGTAGACTTGACTCGTCCGATCTAGGCCTTTTACCATCTCTAGTCATCTCCTTAAGCTTGGACTCTTCAATTTGTTGAGCATACACCATGAGCCTAGAGATATCTATATCATTATGGATCATAGACGTACGACATTCTTTCTCAACCATACATTCTTTCTCAACCATACTATACACCCCCATCACGAACTTATTCATCCTAGGCCTAGAGTTGGCTACCGAAGTTGGGGCATACTTAGAGAGTTGGGTGAACTTAAGAGAATACTCCTTCATACTCATTGCCCCTTAACGAAGGTTCATGAATTCCATTAACTTCCTCTCCCTCAACTCTATTGGAAAGAACCTATCAAGAAAGTTTGTTTTAAGCACTTCCCAATCTACCAGACCTTCCCTCAAGGGTGTCTCATCTCTCCATTGCTCAAACCACACTTGTGCCACATCTTTTAATTGATAAGTGACTAATTCCGCTTTCTCTCTAGAAGTCATTCCCAAAGCATACACCACCTTGAACACCTCATCTATGAATCCTTATGAATATTCATCCACCTTAGTGCGATGGAAAGTAGGAGGGTTCATCCTCATGAAATCCCGAATTCTAGAAGCGGGAGCACTTGGATTGGGTTGAGGTCCTACACCTAGGTTATCTTGAACAACCACATGATTAGTGAAGACATGATCTTGAGTCATCATGAGTTGAGTCAAAGCTCTAATACCAACCCTGATATACGCATTGGTCATATCCCCTTCAACATAGGGAGCTTGAGGACCTTGGGGATTGGAGGCATTTGAGGCACTTGAGGTCGTAGACGTTCCGGAGGGGGAACCACGTCATTCACATCCTCTTGGTCAACTATAGGGACTTGCTCATTCCAGAGAGGAATTCTCTCATTAGCTACTTCTCCCTCCTCCCTTCTAGTGGGCGTCCTTCTCGTAGTCATGTCCTATCAACACAAGAGAACAGGTTGATAAAAAGGAACTTATAGAACTCAACTCTATGGCATGACACTATAATAATGAAGAAAGGGAAACTTCTATCACCTTATAGCCTCTCGCTCATGGATGTGTCCGGACTCACACCAATGAACAAGACTCTACTAGACGTGGCTTGTGAGACTTTTGGATGCTAAACTATTTCCCCAAACCTTATTCTCTCATACCAAGTTTGTAACGACCCTCAAGTAATCCCTAGAAGTTAGGGAAACCCTTAGGTCGTCACAAGGCATACTCGACCTTTCGATGGTCTTGAACAAGCGTCTTAGCTATCATTCATTATAAGTCGTGGAAAGTACTGCGGAACTTAAAACTTTTAATAATAAATAATAATAAGGAAAAACATCTTTTATAAATACTAAGGTTAGTCACAACGTCACAAACAAACTTAAAGACACGACATAATTATCTTAGGGCCACATCCCTTTACATTAAAAGAAATACATAAATAGTCTTATATAAGTCTTAGAGAAGAACATAAAGAAAATAAACACTATGCCCTCGATTATATGAGGACATACTTAGTCTTGAGAGAGTCTATTCCCAAACTTTCCTTTTACCATTCAACTTGACTCTGATCTATACTTAAAGAGTTTAGAAAAGTATGGGGTTTGTACAAACATTGTACTAAGTATGGCATTATGCAAAATAATGCAAAAAGGGAAAATTTAGTTGAAACATACAAGTCATGCAATTTTAATAAAAACCTTCATGAATTAAGTTATTAGGCATCATATAGTATCATCATTTAGCACATATGGTAAAACTTCAATTTTTCTTAACATAGGGGCATACTTACAGTAAACCTAAATTCACACATGAACTAAGTTATCCTAAGTCTCCATTAAGTAAATCATAAGGAGATCGCCCATACAACCTCCTCAATACCTACTCAAGAGATCCTTATGACTACTAAGGATAAGCATACTTCATTTCATTTATACAATTCACCATTCAATACCAAAGACAAGAGAGAAATACACACATACTTAGGAACTTCACATAAGAAACGTCCTCCAAGAAAACTCCCAATTCACACTTAGTGCAATGTGAAAATAGCATCCCATACTACTAGTTCCACTTAGTGTTCCTTAGGAATTACCTTAGACTAGGCTCATCACATTCATCAAATAAATACCTTTCATCATGCAAAACATCATATCAACATGCTTCCTTAACATTATATCAACATGCATACTTTCATTTGCATCATATCATGACCCATTTATACATTTCATATAAGGACACACCAAGACTCCCTCCAAATGTCTACTTGTGCAATGGATAGGTAGCGTCCCATTCCACCACCTACCCTAAGTAATACACCCTTAAGAAGACTTAGTTCATTTATATACATTTGTGCGGGCTAGCTTTAACCGACATAGACCATGAGAGCTAGACATGGAATCCCGGTATTAACCCCTACCGAATGACGGATCCCTACTTGCCTAAGGTAGGGTCATATGCTTTAGACATTACATGGATTCTCCAATAGCTACACCTACGCGGGTGCATAGTTAAGGGATAAGCAGATTGCTACTAAGTAACTCATTCTCTACTAACGAAGAGCACCCATCTCAAGAGGTAAATTGGATACAAAATCTCCACTCACGTAGTGTACCCACCCCTTCTTCAAATTCTCTCGGTGCCAAGAATAACTCCCCCACAGAGCTAACACATTCATTGACTATAGGTTAGGAGATAACTATTGAACACCACATCTCAACTCACGAAGGGTATCCAACCTCCAACCTATCTTTGGAAAGGTCATCGGGAATAGTGAGGTTGCTACTAAACACTTCATCTAAACTCACAAAGAGTGTTCACCCCAAAATCCCCATGTTTCATACTTAGGAATAGAATGGAGGGTCTAGACACTTCATCTCTACTCACGAAGAGTGTCCACCATACAATCCCCCATTTCATTAAATTTATTCATTCATTTAAGATTGTGTGAGTACATATGAGCACACCTTTCACATAATAGCCATTATTCATAACATTGATTTCTAGACATGCTCATACCCACATTTATCACAATTTACACATTATCATAATTCAAAAATCAAACACATACTTCATTTAGGCATAAACCCTTCAAGATACTCATTTCAACCTTCTAACACATATCATACATATACATATCAAAATAATCACTTCACTTTACATATCATGCCTTTAAGGACATTTCACATTACACATATAACTTCATAAACTTCAAGTAAACACCGCCACCAAAGGTGTACCATACCACTCAAGAGTTACTTCAAAATAACTTAACCAATATAGAACCACTTACCCTTCATCCAAGACTTTACCACCTATTCACAATTTATCCGATAATCCATCATAAAATAGCACTTAGGGAAGTAGCTAAAACTCAATAAAACCACCAAGAACTATAACTTTAACATTATCTAATCATGCTCATTAAACACATTTCATAAGCTAAAAGTTGATAAAAAGGATAAACATGATTCCATTGGGTTTTTGACATTAAAATCATCACTTAACACTAAGAACAACTCATTTTAATAATTAAAACATTTTCATGCAAAGACCCATACTTAGGGTCAAGGAATAAAGAAGTTTGAAGTTGAAGTCCTTTTTGAAATCTCTATGAAATGGCTCCTTGAATGAAAGAAGGTTCAAGGATGACTACCATACCTTAATATGAAGAAACCCACGAATTTGGTGAAGAAAACGTGAAGAACTTGGTCCTCTTCCTTGGAGCTTGAAGCTTCTTCAATGGAGGTTTTTGGAGAAAGAGTTTTGAAGAGATTTTTGATTTTATCTTTAGGGTTTGAATTGGTGGGTGAAATGAGGTTTAAAATGACCTAAATCAGTCCACAAATGAGTCCCCAAGAGACCCCCACACTATTTGGACGCTTTTCCAACTTCAAATTTAACTTAAAAACGACGCTGCCAAATCTTGGAAATGACTGCACGTCGCGAGCTCCTTTCCTGATCTTTGTTCTGGAAATTCATTTGGGACAGTAGGGTGCGTGTTGTCCCCACGTCACAGGGCCAAAATTGCACACCATGTGCTGGCTGCGCATCCCGCAGCAGCTTCCAATTCTAGGCTGCCTTGCAGCTTCAATGGCCCATGTTTGGGTCCTACTCAGGGACCCTTAAGCTGGTCCCCGAGGCGTCGTTCTAGGACTTTTCGACCCTTTACATGTCATTATACGCATAGGAACAATTGAAACTTGAATTCACCCTCAAACCATCCCCCAAAACATCACTACAAAATACTACGACACACTAGTTAAACTTTAACTAGTTTCTGGACGTCTAGGACGTTTGACTTCCAAACACTCCCAAAGTTTACAAACTGACTTCTAATGCTAAAATACACTATTTTAATACACTATTAACTCACTTAACACATGTTAAGATCTAGTTTGACCTATTTCATTTTTAGGGTCGTTACACCTAACAACATCATTCACATAGACTTAACATTATCAATACACCAAAGTCATGATACTAGAACTGAAGACTACACAAAACCTTTATTTTCATGAAAATCATCATATCAAATCATTTTACATTTATTTCCCTCAAGGCCATGAGCACAACATGTATAGATAGAAAAGAATGTAAATACCGCCACCATAAATGGATCATACCACACAACATCAATTCCAATACTATAGACTAGGAATTACGTAAAATTACCAAATTATCCAAGCCATGATCAACCTATATCAATCCACAAAATTCATAAGCAATTGATATAGATAGCAATAGTGTTAAGCAATTCATTACAATCTAATCGCAATTCAATAAACATGAAATCAAGATCACAAGACCCACATTGTAGGCTAATTTGAGAAATAAGCGGATCATGGGTTCTTTCAAAAATTGCATAGGAAATCATCATAAAAACATTGAATAAACATCAATTCATCATTACAATGTCTTTGAAAATCGTTTGACAATGAACCCATGCTTGGATTGGAAATTAGGAATTTTGATCTTAGAATCACATTGGAAAATCATTGATAGAACTCCTTAGAATAAAGGTTATCTAGGAATAAAGGATTACCATACCTAATGGAAGAAAAGCCCAAAACATTAAAGAAGAAATCAGTTGAAAGTCTATCTTCTAGCTTGAGCTTGAGCTTGAGCTTAGCCTCCAATGGAGTTCTGACAGAATTTTTAAGTGAAGAGGGTTTTGGATTTTTGATTTCTCTTTGGTTATTTGTTTTTTGGCTTGGGAATGGGGGTAAAGATGACTTAAAATTGTTTATGACCGACCCCCAAAGATCCCAAAACACCCCATACTTATTTGGACTTTTAGATATGTTCAACATGACTTTTAAACGACACAACCGAATGTGGACATGGTTGTTCATCGCAGAGGCAACTCCCAATTTTGCTCAATGAATTTTTTGAGGCAGTGAGCCTCGTGAAAGTCGTGCGACGCGGAGGCAGGTTCAGTTCCAGCTGCACGACGCAAACTGGACTACAAATCTTGGTTCTACACGCTGCCTTAGCAGCTTCTTTGTCCAACGTTTGGGTCCTCCTCAAGGACCTTAGGGGGGTCCTTGGGGAGTCTTACCCGAACGTTTTGACCCTAAGCATAACCATATACATTTTATTATACTCCCCCTTCTTTTTAGACTCCAAACAACACTTAAACGCAAGGGAAACATACAAAGTCACACTAGCACACAAACGACTAGTTACCGGACGTCTTGGTCGTCCTTTGACGTTTGACCTCAAACATCATAAAACCAAGTATTGCAAGTTGTGAAACATCTTATAAATATGATATTAACTCTTAAAGGCACATGTGAGGCTCTAGATAATCATAGTTCATTTTGAGGGTCCTAACACAGGTCTTACTGTTGGCTCGTGGTTTGGGACTGAGACTTGGCCATGGGATCTAAGGCTCCCTAGGCTAAGTCTTGACCTACGGAGCAGACCTACGGGGCGTCACCAAAATTAAGGGGCATAAGTCTTTGCGGTAACTCATCAATTTTTGGCAGCTTGGGGTCTAAACATAGGGTCCTCCTCAATAACCCTTAGAGTGGTCCTTGGGGAGTCATACATGGATATATACACACTAAACATGTACATATAGGTTCTTGAGTCACCACTAAATGCATAAAACCTCAAACAACACACCAACTTCAATGACAACACAATAGAACACACTGGCACTAAAACATAACTTTTCGAATGTCTTGGTTGTTCCTTGATGTTTGACATTAAACATCTTTAAAATAAAATTTAAAATCTTTTTTCTCATCATTTTTAAAAATTACCAGATCAGAAAACACATGTGAAACTCTAGTTCATCCTAGTTCATTATTAGAGTCCTTACAATTAGCTTTTCGTGAAAAAGTAACTTATGAAAGGGGTGATGAGATTTGCCTAGAAATCGAAGCTAACTCCTAGGTATGTAGGACAATACAAGATCTTGGGAAGAGTTGTTAAAGTGACTTATGAGTTAGCGTTGCCAACAGAATTAGCAACAATATATACGATTTTTGACATTTCGTTGTTGAAGAAGTGTGTGGGTGAACCCGCATCTATTATATCTTTAGAAAGTGTTACTATAAAGGATAGTCTCACATATTCGGATGATGGATTCTAGAGGGTCGTGAGGTTTTCGACCTATGGAATAAACGATGGTTCACATATAAAGGCTAAGTATCCTCATCTTATTTCTTCCGATTCCTCTCAAGTTTGAGGGGTTCATTCCTCTTTAGTTTTTCAATAATTCATGCAAAATTTCAGTCTTAATGTCATCTTCCTTTGATTTGAACTTGGATTTTTGGCGTATTTGCATGTCCTTTGAACATAGTTCAATCTGAAATCAGTTTATAGTAAATATTGATAGTGTTTGTATCTCTATCCCTCCCTTTTGAACTAGTTTAGACTTCATTCGAGGACGTATGTTCCCAAGGGGGAAAAATTGTAACACCCCATAAATGAAAACAGTCTGAACCAACAGATTTTTAGAAGTTATAGGTTCAACCCATGGTTGCCACCAAAGGATAGTAGGGTCACCCACGGTCCATCCTGGTGGTCCGTAGATATCCACTTGGAATCGTCCTTAGAACCCATCCTTTTAAGTCGATCGATAGAATGACAGGACTGATCATTGATAAGTCTCCGAACCGTCATTTATTCCATAGGTCAAAACCCTCACGACCCTCTAGAATCCATCATCAAAAGTCAATTGATGAACTAAAAAGAAGATCATGGATTAGTCCACAAATCGTCAATCAGTCCAAATGGTGGCTTTGGCAGATTTCAAGTCAGGGGTCGTTATGTCTTTTCCTTATGTCTAAGACCCCTAAACTACGTTTTTAAACCCCATAACTACGTGGTTTTGTCATTTTTAGCATATTAAAATAATTAGAACATACAATTATAAATTATTCCCTATAGATTCATCAAACATAGAGAAAAATGGAGAACAAAGATGACCAAACCCTAGTTCAACAACGCAGAGAGATTTAAGCAGTTCCACTTCAAAATTTCAAGATTTCTCCATGAATTTCTTCACCGGATATGTGGGATTTACTTAGTGGAACTCACCCATTAGGTCCCTAGATTTCACATAGAATATTGATTTCCTTATATTATCTAGACCTAGAGTTCTATAAATGTTAGAAATTGTTGGGTTTAGTTGTACGAATGATCCAAATCACATTATCATGATTTTTGTATCATTTTGTGTAAAATATTTCATAAATTCAGAACCTTAGCTATGTAGTTCTTCTAGTTGATGAATTACACATTCTAGTCTACTGATTTCAGATATATATGCATTAGTACACGAATGTCACATTATATGTCATAATTGTTGCATTCTTAGAGATTGCATCTCAGTTACTGAGTTATCCATTACTTCACATTTAAGTCATAAAACTGCTTATACATTCTAATTGGGAATAGGTTAATACTGAGCGGACTAGGGTTCAACGTACAGAAATAGTCCGAGAAGTATATGACCCCGTAGGTTTATTAGCGTACACAAACAGTCCCTTCTGGGGCATTACATTATAGTGATCATGCTAGTCATGCCTCTATACATCGAGTAGGGTATATTGAGTCCTATTAATGTGGAGTATATGTGTAAATGCACATTTAGCTGATGTGGTCTTATGACAGTTATTAGTAGCTCCTTTTCCGTCAGATTCTATTGCATTAATCATGTTATCAGTTACAAACATATTTGAGTCTCAACATTATAAACTTGGTAATTGCATCCAGATAGTTCATGTTCAGTATTCTTAGTGTAATATCATGCTTATTTGACATCATTGCTATATATATATATATATATATATATATATATATATATATATATATATATATATATATATATATATATATATATATATATATATATATATATATATATATATATATATATATATATATATATATGTATATATATATATATATATATATGTTTTTGTTTAGGTATGTTTATTGTTAATCTTTACTCTATCCTGCACGCTCAGTACCTTCCAAGTACTAATGCATACTCTGTGCTACATCTTCTCATGATGTTGGTTCAAGTTCTCATCTTCCAGAACACACATAGATTGGTTTTTAATCCTCATATCACCAACATTAGTTGTGAGTCCTCATTCTTCGGTAATGACATACATGTTTCCTTTTCTTCTAGTCTTAGTTTCAGTTATTCTAGATTCTGCGGGGCAATGTTCCAGCACTTCTAGTCATAACATGCTATTTTCAGACATCCTTAGATTTAGCTTTAGCATTTGAGTTTGACCTTTCAGTTGTTGTTAAACTCTCAATTTTATATTTTCAAAGAGTATTTAGGCATTGACATCATTGCAGTTTATCTTATGATTTAGCTTCCGCATAGTATTTCCTTACTTTAGTTTATTTAGTAAGCTTATGATATGCCAGTAGGGTTAGCTTCGCTTCACTCGTGATACTAGGTATTGTGTTCGCATCCTGGGTGTAGCTTCGGGGCGTGATATCATTAATGCTCTCAATCAACATATTGGGATACTTCTATAATTATTGGATTGTTAACCATTGTGCCTGCTTTTGGATGTTAGTGCACAATCCTAGCACCAAACGAGGTAACAAATTGTACAAATAAATTAAACATAGAAACAAAAACCTATTAATATTGTGACCATTTGATGTAAATGGCGTTGATAGCTAATATATTTTCCGTTTTTCTCTTACAAGAAAATTTATTAGAAAAATTGCAACCCAAAAGAAAGAGTTTTAGTCAATGTAAGGAAAAGTAAGTGAATTCAATATATTATTGTTTGAAAGTGTATCAAAGTATATAATTATATTTTTAATTTGACTAGTTCTTCGAATATAAACAGAGTCATCAAGCATGTTATTTATATAGAATTGTTAAAAATTATTGTTCTATTTATTAGTAAATTAAAGGTTAGTTATTGATCCAACAAAAGAAAGAACAAATTTTATCAGTACCACCACTATTGCCGCATACTTCATTTGAACTAATTAATGAAAAAAGGTAAGGGCTTTGAGGATACAACTCTCGTGGCATAGGTCAATAGAGTGAGGTTTTTACCTTTTATAGATATAATGCAAGATGTTTTCTAAAAAACAGTAACTTTGAGATTCTATAATGATCAATTATAAGACGCTTGAATGGTCAACAACTATGGTCTTACATCTAACTAGATATGCGATTAAATTATTTATCCATACATGATTAATGTTGTTTTAGATGAATTAATAATATTTTGTGCTGATTTTTTATGTTTTCTACTATATGATAGTTCATGTGTGGTTCTTGATACCTTATTGTTGACTCAAAATATTTCTCACCATTTTATATTTTAAAATACCTTACTCTTGACTAAAATAGTATTGGGGTTCCTCGTGAGGATAGATTTGTAGCTACTTAGGCAATAGATATTTTTTCCGTTTTTCCTTTATTTTCTATTTCTTTAGGAATTATTCAGATTTTGTCTACTTTTTTTCTTGTCCATGTCAAATTTAAATTATTTAGTTCCTATGGTTAGTATTTGATTTCTGCATATGATTTTCTAACATATTGATGAAATTTTTATTTTGTATTTTGCCTTGTACCTTTTACTAGATTCCTGAAATTTTGCTTCCTTTTTCAAGTCTGCTTTTACAAAAATTCCTCGAATTCTATTATTTTATAAAAAATTTCATTTCTTACTCTATTTTATATTTTCAAGTTTCTCTATGTTTATATTCTATTGTTATTGTTTATTTCTCCCATTGTTCATGATTTCTTGGTCAAAATCTACACTCTTTCTTTGCTATTTCTCTCTAGTGGCTGCTCCTTGTCATTTTAGTACTAATATTTATTATTACTTATTTTATTGTATGCATTTAATTAACTTTGTGTATACCCTGAATTATTTCTTGTGTTTATCGTGTATCCAATTTTATCAATCTATCTTAGACTTTCAGCTTGATTAAGTAGTTTTAGTAACTTCCTGTTTTATTTAGTTGTTGTCTAAGTACATCTCTCTAGTGTCTTTTGAGAATGATTATGGACTAGGCTCGTTTCTTCAGTAGAGGACGGGAGTAAGAATAAGTGGTGCTATGTGGGTTAAGAGTTCTCCTTAGTGAAGAGTAGAGCTATTAACGGGAAAGTCCATAGAATTTGTAGAGATTCTCAAAAATTGACGTTAAGTATAACATGTGTACATTATAATATATGGGAAGGTACCAGGGCATGGGAGAGACGTGTTTATGTTGTGGTAGTCATGAGTGTCAAGAGATAAACGATATAGGAATTTTACTTGATGGGGACCTTCAAGAGCCAGTGATTGAGGTTAGGAGAATCCATAATAGGATGATGACAATTAACCTATTTATTGGTGGGTTAGTTTGAACATTATAAGTGCTTATGCAACTCAAGTGGGTTTTAGAAATGAGGTAAAAATTGCTATATTGGGTGGATTTTGATGATGTAGTAAGAGGCATACCAAACACGGAGAAGATTTGCATTGTGGAGACATTAATGGTAAAATTAGGGAATATTTTAGTGATTTTGATGATGTTCCTGGAGGCTGGTTTTGGAGAGTGTAATTGAGATGGAACATTACTTTTGGATATGTGAAGGATATTGAGTTGGTTAATGTTAACTCATACTTTCTGAAATGGCAGAGCCATTTGGAAACCTTTCGTAGCACGATAACTAAGAACTAGATTACATGCTCATTAGGAAGAGTGATTATTGAGTTTTCAAGGATTTCATGGTTATTGTGAGTGAGAATATTAAAACTCTATACAAGATTTATGTGATGAACCTACAGTAAAGAGGCATAGAAGGAAGAACACTTTATATGAATGAAAGAGATTTAAATTGGGTGGCTTCGTCCAAACTCTTTCTTAGGTGATAGTGAAGATGTTTATTGGTGTGGGGTCTTGAGTAAATAGAGGTCATGTGAAAAACATGTGGGATAAGGAATATAGTTCCATTAGGAAAGTAGCTATTCTAAGGGTATCGACGGGTAACTTTGGTGGTCATCAAGGATATTAGTTGGGTGATGGAAATCTCCAAACAAAGTGGAAACCAAGAAGGTTGAATATACAATGTTTGTGGACTACATGGACGAGGAAGAGAAGTTAAACCTTAAAAAAGGGATTTTTAAGACAACAAAGCCTCAAGCTAAGTTTGGAATTACGAATACTAAGAAGGCAACTTTCAAATGATTGTATGTTTGAACTAGGGGAGAAAGGTAGGGATAATAAGTTGTATAGGCTCGCAAAAGTTAGAGAAAGAAAGGCTCGCGACTTGAAACAAGTGAATTGATTAAACTATGACGAAGGGAAGGTGTTGATGTAAGAGACCTCTATTAAGGAAAGATCCAAAGCATACATCCACAAACTCTAACCAAATAATAGTTGAATTGGTGCACTCGGAAAGACATTGTAACTGGGGGTACTCTATGTGTTATACAGATTAGGAGGTTAAACATGTTATTGGTAAGATGGGGTACTGTAGGTATTATAGAGATCAGGAACGATGAGATCTCTATTCATAAAGAGCATAGACAAGGTAGGTAATGAATGGGGGATTGGGTTATTTAATTCTATTTTTAATATGGCAAATTATCCACGATGAAGTTAGTTGTAGTACAATGTTTCCATTTTACAAGACAATAGATATATAAAAAAACTACATTAATTATAGGGGTATCAAACTTCTAAGCCGCACTATAAAGGTTGGGAGTGAGTGGCCGAGATAAGGGTGAGGGAAGGAGTGTGCATTTGAAAGACTTAATTTTTGTTTATTCTAGTGAGATCGACTATTGAAGCCAACAAAATTATTTCTCTGAAATGGACACATATTTCCTCACCCTTATTGCCACCTCTCTCTTCCTATTTGTCTTAATGTGGCATAGAGATTTGATACCTATAAAATTGTAACTGTTATTGTTACTTAAAAATTCCACCAGAATCTCATTGAGTTCTATCTCTCATCCCCTACTCATCCTACTAATAATGTGTTTGCCCTCCACTACCCTAAAACACCTATAGAACCAAAAGTCCCAAACTCTCTCCGTGTGCACTAACTCACCTAGGAGAATATGTTTGTCCTTTACATTGTTTTCTTAATGGAGGTCTCTTCCACAAACAACTTGTCTTCGTAATACTTGAGGCACATTTCAATACGCTAGATTTTATCTCTCTCATTTTCTTAATCCTTCCAAATTTCATATCGCTGTGTTTGGCGTCTAGCTTGACATACAACAATTTTAAAATAGACGCTTTTGAAGTAGTAACTGCTAACATTGCTTGTGTGTTTATCGTCTTATAGACTTTTTTAAGTTTCAATTTCTTTTCCTCATCCACGCACTACACCAAATTTGTAGAGACAACCTTCTCTGCTTCAACTTTTCCATAGACTTCTATGTTTCACCACCTGTCTCATTGATGACCATTAAAGTTACCCCTCGATACACCTAACACCTTTATAGATGCTTCATTGTTAAACTTCTTTTCTTATCTTACATGTTTCTAACAGCCTCGCTACTAATCCATACTTTTATACCAATCAACTTTTCCTCCATCTCTATAGAAAGAGTAGGATTAAGTAACCCATTTCAATCCTCAGTCAATCATTTAGGGTTTTTCCTCCTTTTCTCTTAATGTTAGAGTCCATCACCAAACTCTTGTTGGCTACTATGTTTCTCACTTAAAATAACCTTTCTATCCATACGAAGCCCTCTATCACCCTTTCTAAGAAGAAAATTATCGAAGTATTTGTAACACCTCTTAAATGAGAAAGCTTTCCTAGAAAGGGAACCACTGAGATTTTTGCTACTATTTCAAACATACAAGATAATCTACGGTTTGTTGAAGTCCTACGGGTTGTAGGTGGAACTCAGAGGAACTGAGTTACATTTTGGGAAAATTCATGTCCCAAAAAATTGATCTACATTTGACTACGACGAGTCGTGGTGTCGCCTATGGGGCATAGGAAGTGTCTGTCGAAGTGCTCTAAACTAAGTGAAATTTTGGACCAAAGTTGATGTCTGGAGTTGAGTCTACTATTTCTTATGTTTACGTATCAAGTTTCAAGAAAGAACCTTATTCTAGACCGCCATGAAGTCATGCAGAAAAAAGTTTTACTTGTTGGTTATTTTTATTCACAATCAGATAGAACTCCATCAGGTGATAATTCGAATTAATTGACAAGCCCCCTGAAGAAGGCAGTGTTCCAGTCATCTATAGAGAGTATCCTCTAAATTAATCATTGCATAATTAGTTAGTTGGAATTAGAGAAAGTAAACATCATTAGGAACTGGAAGGGAGATTTGTCGTCTCCAGCATAGGCTGACTGATTAAGGTTTCTTTTGTCTGAGGATTACTATCTACAACATAGTTGAACTGTGCCTTCATTAGAGGGATTTTAAATTCATTCTTTTCATCACCTACCGCAGTTGTATCTACTTCTAAATAAGAATAGCAAACAAGTACAACTTTTTCTTCATGACCTCATGGCTGTCAAGAATTAGTATTCTCCTCCAAACTTGATATATAACCATGAGGAAAACCATCATTAAATTTTTACAGGGTATCAACTTCTTTTTTTTCTCTCAGTCGTGTTAAGTCAGTCCTATAAAAATTTAGTGGAAAATGTAGATCCTACCTGAGGGATCAATGCCTTATCTGTTAAAAACTCCAGTCCCAAAATCATTGTACTTTATTCCCTTCTTTACAATAACCTGATCAATAACCTCTAAAGTATGTCATTTTTAAACTATAAGTAAAACTCTAACTATATTAACCCTTCAAAAATACATCATTTAATCATATACACTCAAATCCCCAAATTTCCTTCATGTTCATCCCTACCAAATTTCTCTCAAGCTCCTAGGTGAAATCCAGGGTTTGTAGCTTCAGGTTGACAATCATAATTTCATTCATAGGCTTTGATTATCAAGGTTTTTGGGAGTTCTTATTGGATCCCGTCCATCCATTAGGTAATAAAAGAACTTTGATCTCTAATTCAACTTCACCCAATTCAGTTAAAGTTTACGCAATCTGCATGGGTCCTTTTGATTTTTAGTCAATTTATGTTATTATATCTTATATATGCATAATTTAACCTAATTACATTATTTTAAATTTACTTCATATGGACCTGTGATTTATGCATTGATTTTCACCTATGAAGTATGATCTACGATTATGAATTCATAAGGTATTTTATGCATATATTATGATAGGAAGAAGTTATGATTTATGGATGCTTTTAATTAAGTATAAATTGTTTGTAAAAAAATTTCTCACAGTTTGGAAGGAAATAATGATTTATACTCTAAGAAGGGTAAATGTCTACGATGAAAAAGTTTATGAAATCATGGTTTTCAAAGGAGCTACTTTTATAAGATTTACTGACTTCAATCTGTATTTTGATTGTATGCGTTTCTAATGTTATGCATTATTAATTGAATTTTTCTAATCCGTTGGGACATTGCTTAGCACTAAAGGAATTTTAGGTAGAGTCTCAAATAGGGTAGTTTCTAGTAGCAAATTCTAGTTAGAAACTACATGACCCCGTAGGTTGTGTTACATGACTTAGCTATTTGATTCACATAGCCGAAATGAGTGATATGGAGTTCTACCTTGGCAATTAGATTTCTTCACTTTTGAGTAAAGGTTACACAGAATTTCATGTGAGAGTTCACATGGTTTATTGTTAGTTAAAGTTAATATCCTACAAAATAATTGTCATTTTCCATTATACTTTCTAATTAACGCATGACCTTATCTAAAGTCTATAATGACTATGTTTTATAAGATTTTAAACGTCTTACTTGTTCATGTTTAACATTTGCTAAGACTACTATAATATCATGTCTACATTTACGCATTTTCCTCACACATAGTAAATTTGGTGTACTGATGCATACTTGTACACTTATTATTTCATAATATAGGGTACGACGCTCCATGTCCTCCCAATCATGGTTTCTTGGATTAGTAATAGATATTGGATTGGTGAGTCTTAATAATCTGAGGGTAAAGCCAGGAGGACCATCAATTGCTTTTATTCTTTAATCTTGTGACTTTTTCCTTTCTGCATGGGTTACGCACCACCAATCGTATTTTGTTTTAAAGGTCTTGTCACATAATAATGATTTTACACTTATGTTCAAGCTCTCTTTTATTATATGAGGCGACTTACTTAAACCCTCTAATTTAATATTCTATTGTGTTTGATATATGTCAAGTGTCTTGTGTAGGGACTCTACGGTTCCTATACGACATGTGTCATCTAGGGTTTACTCTGGGTAGTTATAATATTAACTACCATGCTATGAAACGTAACCAATTGGCTTTCCTTCTCTGGAACACACAAGTTATCAATTATATTACTAACTCAAATGCTTTTGAAAAATCTAAAATTGAAGCTCTACTACCATTCATCTCCCTAAAGACAAAGTCTTTTTGAAATCATCAAAGCTACTAGAAATTGCCTCAATATGGAAATATAAATTCCTCCACATCTTGGGCATTAATACCTGCCCATTTGGTCTCTTGGACATGGACACTATTTATATTCCTCTTTTTAAGAGACTTCACTAGATTTATGGAGTTTTACGTTCGTGATTCTATATTCCATGTCCTGTACCTTCAGCTTAGGAAACTTCATAACCAGATACCACTACTTTCCCCTGCACTCAGCCTCAACCGAAGACGTGATCATAGTCCACCATCATTAACCAAATCCTCTAGGGATATGTAGCTGTAAAAGAAATAAAAATATAATAGAACTACTTAAACACGCTTAGATTCTAGGACTAACTTACTATACTAAAAATTCATGAGAAACAAGAAATAATATAATGAATGAACTTAAGAAATCAGACCTAGAATAGGTACACACACATTACATTAACACAAGATAACCCACACGATTTATGCAATATATGACACTATTGATTAAGAGAGAGTGAGATATGCAATAGTACACTAACACAAGAGATCACCTATTAGACAAGAAATATACATTTGAACATTATCTCACAAAAATAACTCTAAATGTGCATATAACAGTGGAAACAAATATTTAAACAAAAATACAAGCTGAAATATTTTAAATAAATGAAATATAAGAGAAAAATTGAACGTAGGGGTTTTGAAAACGAGTTTTCATACTAGTAGAACATAAATCATTGAAACTATGAAATAAAATTATGAATGGTAGCTGATGAAATGTAAGAATACAATGAAAACATGAAAGGTTTGTGTTAGGTCAACAATGTAATGTAAGAAATTGAAATATCGGAAGATCTCAATGACAACATTTTTTGTGTAGCAAATGTTTAACAAACAAGGAACCTAATAGTTTGTTTTTGCCGGAAGTCACGCGAGGTTTTCTGGGAAGTCTCCAAAGGCCTCTATTCTGCTTTTAATAGGAACCTTGTCATTTGTGTATCGCTCAAATGATTACCTATAAAGAGTAGAAATAGAAAGAAAAGACAGTAATTTGATGTCTATAGTAAATGGATACACCGTACCCCATTTTAATTTTAATGGGATATCAAGTACACTAGACGATTCAAGATGTAAAATTTTCTTGTTATGAGAGTGGTTTCTTTTTTACAAGATAAGATTTTTTTTGTATGAATGATATCCTAATATATAGTATATGAAATTTGAGTAAAATCAAAGATAAAAGTTAGTTATTTTAAATTTACCCTTTAAAAATTGAGTTACTAGTTTACCATATAAAATACTATTTTGTACAAAGCTGAAAATTTTGTCAATTTAGCGAATAGAATATCCCCAAATCTCTTCGATACAAGGAACAACATGAACTCATGTCTCTTGATCTCCATCCCATTTGTTTTTACGAAAAACAAATCTACAATTTTCCATCCATGTTCATCGAAAAGGAGGAACGAAGAGGGGAAGAAACTTACCTCAAATAGATGGAGATTTTTATTCTTTAAACTTTGAGTATTAAAGAACTGAGTTGTTAAATGGAATACCTCTAATTTGGAAATATGATAAATTATACTTTTAACAAAAGTTGTGCTTCTTTAACACTTCTGTAATATTGCATCTAGATATTTTCTTAAGAACTTTTTTCCATGATAAGAAGTCAATGTGTAGGAGGAATATATTTCCTACTTGCCACTTCTTATTCATCTAGAATAACACTATTAATGTTGAGTGTTCCTTACTCATATCCTAACGTGTATTTTTTTTATATCATAAGATGTTAAAACAAAGAAAATGTTCCTCTCCAAAGAAAATAAAGAAAAAAAATTCTAAAAAAGCACAGTTATGATTTTTTTTATAAATAATGCAAAAATTTCTTTCTAAGTAAAACTATTCAAGGATATTAAAAAATTTATCCTCATTAATTAAAAAAAATATCAGTTAATATAATTTTTTGAGATAGAGTTATGAATTCTTACCTTGTATAGAGACTCAAGGACCCACCATTCATAATCTCGTAAAAAATAGATACTTGTTGTCTTAGGATTTAACATATCAAATAATTTAGCTTGGCTCATAAACTCTATGAAATAATATCAGTGTTGCAATATATTGAGGGCATCAAATTTTGAATATTATGTTACATCAAGTTGCAAATGTTATATTTTTCACTCATAAATCATATGCAAATTTTTATTGCAATTTAATATAAAAGTGTACTATCTAGTTGTGAACTAAGTAACATAATACGAATTGAAGCATGAAATTTCTCTTCTATACATTGAGAAATTAGCATATATAAATGTATGTACCAAAACTTATAAATTCTTCGTACCTATAAAAATAAATAAAACTAAAGTCTTCTTCATTAACTGAGAAGGTACAAAAAAAAAATTGTATATATTCTCATAGTTGGTGTATGTTCAAAATAAAAATCACATATTGACAAAAAATTCATCTTTCATCATTCAATCAACTATGTTTCAATCAGAGACACACCACATGTAAATTAATCATATATTTCAGAAAAGTTAATTATTAAGCAAATTATTTTGCCATCTGAGCTCTAAAAAATAAAAGCATATGTCAATATATAATTTTTAAGAGCACCTATGTACGGAGATAAGAATTTTTAACATGGACAAAGGATACATACCACTAATCAAATTATAAACATAGAATATATATAAAAAATCTATCACATGCAAAAAATCAACTAGAGAAAATACAGGCAAACAAAAGCATAATGTCATACAACACATACCTAGGGACTAGCTGTAAATAGTGAAACAAAATAATGAAAAGACATCTTGATATCTCATGTTATTACATAAATAAAAAATTCATGAAAAAGAAAAACTCTCTAGAGGAATTCCAAATTTCATAACCTCATCTTGACGGGCATTGTTTGAACTTCTAGATGGTCATCATCACCGCAAAAAAATCAAGATGATTGATAGTAGGAGAAAGAAGACACTCTCAAATCTTTGTACGGGATTGATACTTACTATGAGATAGATTAGATAAGACATTTGATGTGGGGTTACGGGCCGTACTGTTGGCTCGTGGTTTGGGACTGAGACTTGTCCATGGGAGTTAGGGATCCCTAGGCTAAGTTTTGACCTACGAAGCAGACTTACGGGGCGTCTTCTGACTTAAGTGGCGTAAGTGTTAGGAACCTCAAAATTAACTAGGATAAACTAGAGTCTCACATGAGTTTTATGAGTTAATATATTTTTAATAAGGTTAAACACACGTTGTAATGGTTGGTTTAAAGATCAAGTAAGTCGAACATCAAAAGTCGACCAAGACGTCTGACAACTAGTCTTTTGTGTGCTAGTGTGTCCATGTATGTTTGCCTTATTTTTATGTGATATTTCGAGTCTAAGACAGTAGAGGTGTCCCTAGTGTCTTAATAAACATGTTTATGATCAAAACGTTCGGGTACGATTCTCCTAGGACAACACTAAGGGTCCTTGAAGAGGACCCAAACGTTGGACAGGAAAGCTGCCGGGCAGCCTGTTTAGCAAGCTGCCTGCGCATCGCGCAGTCCACACTTAAGAGCCAAGAATGTCACCTCAAATATAATTCCATAACCAAGATTTGGAAGTGACCCCGCCAAGCGCAGCCATGATCCTGATTTGGTTGCTTCGTTTAAAAGTTAAGTTAGACATTTCTAAAATTCCAACTAAGTGTAGGGGTGTTTTGTGTACTTTGGGGGTCGGTTATAAACTGTTTTAAAGTCATTTTTTCCCCCAATCCAAAGTCAAAAACACAAATACCCAAAGAGAAATAAGAAATCCAAAACCCTCGTCTCTTCCAAAATTCTCTCAAACCTCCATTGGAAGTCAAGCTCAAGCTCAAGATAGAAGATGGATTTTTCAACTGATTTCTTCTCCAATTTTGTGGGATATTCTTATATTAAGGTATGGTAAACCTTGACCCTTAGTTAACCTTTCATTTAAGGAATTCTATCAATGACTTTTGAATGTGATCCTAAGATAATTCCTAATTTTCAATTCAAGCATGGGTTTATTGTCAAACGATTTTCTGAGTCATTATAATGCTGAATAAATGATTAAAATCTGTTTTATGGTGATTTCCTATGGAATTTATGAAATAACCCATGATCCTCCTATTTCTCAATTTAGCCTATAAAGCGGGTCTTGTGATCTTTATTAGATGTTAATTGATTTGTGATTATATTGTGATGTATTGTGCAAGGCTTTTACAATCTATATCAATTGATTATGAATTGTTGAGGATTCATCTATGATGATCTTGGCTTAGAATATCTGTAAGTTGATGCAATCTTAGTTTATAGTCTTGAAATTGATGTTGTATGGTATGGTCCACTTATAGTGGCGGTGTTTATATTATTGTCTATATAAACATGTTGTGATTATGGGCTTGAGGGCAATGTAAAGTGATTTGATATGATGATTATCATGACTATGAAGGTTATGTGTGTAGTATTCAATGCTAGTCATGATTAAGGTATATTGGTAATGTGAAGTGTAATATGAATGATGATGTTAGGGTAAGGTGTGGTCTACATGTTTGGTTGTGATGCATGACATTGTAGATTGAGCCCCTACCTATGTAAACCTATATGATTGTGTGATCTTATGATTGTTAGGAGTCTTCTATTAAAATGTTGAATATGTTCTTGTCTCCTAAGATGTAAGGTGAGTGTGTGGTTTATAGTCTCTAATGCTCTATATGTGAGTTGTTCATGACTTGAGGGATATTTTATATGTTTCGTGATCCTTTGAAGGGTGGTTTCTTTAATAATTAGGTGGTTTATCCTATGTGATCATGATGACCAATATGTACACACACATCTCATCCACAACTATGAGTGTAATATGTTATGGTGTCGATTGAAAAGATGATTCTCATATGCACCTTTTTATGTTAGTATGAATGAAAATGATATGACTAATGAAGTATGAACATGTGATGTCTAAGGGTGTCTATGTAAAAGGTTTTCTGATATATGTACACATACACACATGAATGTATTAGTGAAGTATGTTAATGATAGTGTAGTTAATGAGAGTCTCTTGGATGGTTTCCTTAATTATGCTCTATACCAGACTATGTTATGATCATGTGAAAGGATATTCTTACATGATGTAGGTTTTGATTAAAGGACATTCTCATCATTAACCTATGAGCTATGTATATGTATATAAGGGGTAAATCTCCTAAAGCCTATCTTATGGACAAATGCTTAATAAAGACTTAATGGCTTTTCAAAAAGGGAAAGTTAGCATAGCACCGAGTGAACTTGACAATGAGAGGTGTCTCTTTCCAAAATGGATGGTAGGTTTAACAATGTTCTTATGAGGTGGAAACTATAATACTTGGTAGCATAAAGAAGGTTTCTAGTAAAAGCCTCCTAGTTCCTTAACTATGTGCCCCAATTGGAACCTTAGCAAGTGGATCTACCTAGATGCTATGTGAATGTTTATTTCTAATCTTAGCAGGTAATATGTCCTTCTTTCGGTGTGAGGGGATGACACAGAATACCATGTTTAGCTCACATGGTCTAATTTCGGTTAAGGTGAAGTTTTGGGAATGTAAAATGAACAATGAAAGTAAGATGATGAATCCTAACTAGGACTACCTAAGGGATGTTGCTTAGTGTGGGTAAGGGAATGTGACTTTACCTATACATTGAACAAGTAGCTCTTGAAGGGAACTCTAGAAAGGAGTTCTATATGTAAATGTATATGTTTATGTCTCTTATGCATGACATTGTGGTATTACCCTACTTGTTATAATGATATTCATAGTGTTGGTTTTGTAGTATCTACATGATGAAGGTCTCCCTTAGTATGCATGGTGTTGTCTATACTTGTCATGTTGATGTATGAAGTAAAGGCAATTTTTATGATCTTCTTGATTTTTTTACTTAGTATGTTTGAGGTTCTGGGGATTTACATACACATTGCACTAGTAGACATATATTGGGGTTATGAGTAAGGTCTTATAATGAATTAATGAAATGAACCCTAAATATGCAATGTTGACTATTATGTCATTATGGTGATGTTTATAGTATGGTTTTGTATGTTGTCTTGAGATCTGCATAAAGACTAAATGGATTATGACATTGATGTAATAAATGAATGAGTTCCTATATGATGGTCTATGACGTTTGTGGGTCTTATGTATAAGTTCAAATACATGTATTGTGACCTATTGAGTGTGATGTGCCTAAGTCTAGGTTTACTTCATAGGGACACATGGTATGAGTAGTATTATGGGATGCTACTTATATATGCACTAGTGTGACTTGGGTTTGTATTAGGTGATGGTTCTTATGAGAAGGTTGTGTTTATGATATGCTATGTCTTTATGAATATAAGTGCTTGAATATATGAAGGTTGTATGAATGTTCACCTTGGCAACACACTAGAATACACTAGGCAAAAAGACTACCTTTCGACCGTCTTGGTCGTTCCTCGACGTTTTACCTTAAAACTATTTAAACCAAACTTTAAAATCTATTTCTCATCATTTGAACAATTTACCAACTCGTAAGACATATACGAAGCTCTAGTTAGTCCTATTTCTTTTTTAGGGTCCTTACAATATCCCCTACTAGGGAACATTCACCCTCGAATGACACTTAAAGCATATTAAAGGGCAACACCTCAATACTAGCTTCCCACAATCATGCATTCAATTTTACTTACAATTCACATAGCTAGGAGGAACATCTACTCCAAATACAGAAGGCTAAAAAAACTTCATGCAATTCAAGAATGTAGGAACACATCTACCAAATCCTTATGCATTGAACTTTACTATTTCTCATATCATCGGAGGAATTCCTCCTTAAAGTCACATCATATCATCCCAACAACATTAGGCAAGATATATAATTTCTCATAAAAGCACAAATATTGCAATATTTTTCAAGAACACCTCTAAGCATGCTCAACATTTCCGCTCATGCCACACTTAGGCGCATATTCACAATTCCACCTCATGAAGAAAATATACAACTCATACTAGATGCACATTAACATGATTAACATTAGGAACATATAAAATGGAAACTCAATTTCTCATTTCACATGAATTCAATTACAACATGGATAACATAAGGACACCATGTAAATTCATAACTTCCTAAAGATTCCAAAACATAAGACAAGGTGCTAAGAACTCTTTGCTTTAGGCTTTAATAGGCACAGAAAGAAAGAGGTAATGATACCACACTCTCAAAAACTTTGCTACTCAACAAACCATCCCTCACATAAGGGTAAACCAAACTAAGGTCAAAATGTCACAACATAGGGACCTCGTTCTAAAAATCATCAACAAACCTGAGCCTTTAAACTAGGAAGGTCCTCATTAATCAACTCTTTCCATCATAAACCTTACTTACACCACTCCAAGTTCATATCTGAGTCTTCCTCACCGGGTCTAAACTTTTTAACTCACCACACCATTTGAAATGAAATCATAAATAAAGCCTAACTAAAGAACATCAAACACTCTCAAAAGCCTTACCATATAACCATAATATCCCCCACATGGGAGAAAACTCATACTAGCTCTTTCAAACTTCACTCCTACCCATTCTAAGGTCAGAGCAAAACAACATTAAACCTTAAGACTCATCAAACATATACATTTCGAAAACACCTTATTTACTCATCTCTTTCAATTGACCTCAAATCTCAACATGTCTAAGACGGATCTGACCAACTATACACATAACCATTAGGAAGTCATTAAACCTAAAGTCATCATCACAAGCTTGCAACTCACATCTATCAATCCCAAATCCAAAGTTGTCATCATAACCAACCTTTTATCTCCGTCAACCCTTACAAAAAAATCTCTAGGAGGGGGGGAGGGGGGGTACACTCTAAAGACATTCACATAAGGAATAAGGAAGAGTCATTATAAAGCGAACCTCTATGGCACGACTTGAATATAGAAGAAGGGAAACTTTCTTAGCACCTAATAGCCTTCTTTTCAAAATGTGGGACGCTTCACATTATGAATAAAACTCTACTAGATGTTGCTTAAGACAACCTAAGACCATTCCAACAACATTATGCTCTGTTACCAAATTTGTCACGACTCGAAATCACCCCCAAGTCACCACACGGCGTACTCGACCTCAAAGAGGTCTTGTACAAGCCTCATGGATTATTCATTGCATACCATACTTAAAAATAGAGAAGAATTAAATACTTTCTTCACATAGAAATATATTTTCATTAAATAGAAAATAGAAGGCTTCTAACTTTATACACTTATGTCTCAAAACCATCTAATTCTTTAGAGTATAACATTTAGGACTAAGCCCATACAAAACTAAAAAACATTACTAAAAGACATAAAGTAAAACATAATGGGTGTTTTCCTTGAATCTAGTAGGACTCACTAAGTCTCCATCTTCAAGAACCTAAGAAACCTATCCATCAACAATAGGACACAAAACCTCGAATCCTTATACTTTAGTAAAAAGAGGAAGAAATGAGGTTAGTATAATTAAGTACTAAGTATGGAAGCCATGCAAAAACATGCAAAAAGGGACATTTATTGGAGAAACATGTTTTTATGCCATTTAGTAAATATTCATAAAAATACATGTATAAGATCCATACCATTCATACATTGACAACATACAAGTAATAAATAACTTTAGAACATACATCATATGTAAATCATTCCTTTACCTTCTCCTTAAGCCTCCACTTTAAGTAAACCCTTAAGTTATTCCTTCTGCACTATGAGGATTATGTCCCATACCACTATCCACACTGAGGCACCACAATAGGAACACCCAAGTGAATTTAACATCAAACCTTTCATTTTTACATAACAAACCATTGAGAGATATGAACATCAAATAAATCACATTATCACATTAAGACCAACATCTAAGATAATCCAAAGTCACACTTGTGAAATCTGGAAGTAGCATCCCCTAATACTACAAACACTAAGAATTTCTTTGAAGTCACCCTAGACAAGGCACATTCATATACATTAAGATATTACATAAAAGTAACTCATAATACAATCCAAGTACATCATGCATCATTACGTTAAGTACAAGTTAACATTCTTCAGTAGCTTTCATTACATTGAAAACACATTCATTCATAAGAGATAAGATCGCATACTCATTACGGTCATTATAAGAGCCCATTCATTTTATTGGCATCATAAGGAACACACCAAGACTTCTTTTAAATGCCTACTTGTGCAATCCATAGATGGTGTCCCATTCCACCACCCATACTAAGTAGGACACTCTTAAGAAGAACTAGTTCATTACCTTCTTTTGTGGGGGTAAGCCTTAATAGACATAGAACATGAGATATTAACATTGAATCCTGGTAGTAAGCTTTACCAGATGAGGGATCCTTACTTGCCTAAGGTAGGGTCATTCTTCCTATCTTAAGTGGATCCACTAGTTATAGACTTATGAGGGCACATAGTTATGGGATAGGGAAATTTCTACAAGATACCCGCCTCTACTCACGGGTGGGCATCCATCTCAAGAGATTTCTACTATGAACCCTGCCTCAACTCATGGGAGAGCACTCACATCTATCATATCCTCTATGTGCTTAGCATTAATCCCCACAGAGTACATTCTATTAGTTCATTCTTGGATGAGGAATTGCTACTAGATACTCCGCCTCAATTCACGGGAAAACATCTATTCAAACCCACAATTCATTAGTTCATTGGAAAGCTCCCAGGAATATTCAATCTGTCACGCCCCGAGCTACCCCCGAGACGCGGACATGGAACCTAGGACCACAAGTGATCCCATGCTAACCCTGCTGGCATGATCATGATCATACTAAAGATAATAAACTGTTGTGGAAGCTAAATAATACTTAAATTTAAAAGATGGGGAATACCCATATGCTAAAACTGAGATATATAAAATCTGATGAGTTTAATACAAAGAAAATATTAACTCAAGTTAAGCTGAAACTAACTATGTCAGAAAATAGCCTCTAAACTGGACTAGAAATACTGGGACAAGCCCCAACTAAATCTAGCAAAAACTTAAACTAAATTACTAAAAGACTGAAATGAAACTCATGACTATTCTCCCCGGAGAATGAGGACTCACCACTGAATCTGCTGAATGGGAGATCAGAAATCGATCTATGCGTGATCTGGATGCTGAGAACCTGAACCTACATCACAAGAAAATGTAGCGCACGTATGCGTCAGTACTTGAAAGGTACTGAGCATATAGGATTAAATATAGCTGAAATAAAACATAACTGAATAAGAACAAAAGCAAGTATAATAATCTGAACATGATATACTGAATTCTTAGCTAACTGGATGCAATGACCGATTTATACCATGCTAAAACTGAATATTGGGTATACTGATAAATGGTCAATGCAAGAGAGTCTGAATGAACTTTGGGAGATACTATAACCGATAATAAAACCACATGAGCTAAATGTGGAGTCCGATGTATACGCCCAATCAAGAGGACCCAATATACCCTTCCAAAGGTATAAAGGCATGCTGGCGTGATCACTAAACTGGTTCCCACAAAGGGGACTTACAACCTACTTGGCTAGTAGTTTTGGGACTATTAGGTACGCTGAACCCTAGTCCAACTTCGTATTATGCTACACCCATTGATTTATGTAGTTAACTGATTATGTCTGAATTTTCGATAAATACTGGATAGATCAAAACTGAACATGCAAACTGGGAATGCAACATTTAATCTGATAATGATGCATTAAAAACTGAAGCATGTATGATTGCATAACTGAAGTATCTAACCTATCATGTGTAATTCAATACCTAAAGAAATACAAAGCTAGGGTTGTGAAATTCATGCGAAAAATTGAAAATAAACTTTACAATTTGATTTGGAACACATATTTAATAAATTCATGAAGTTCTATCAAAGTTGTAGAAACCGTAGGTTTAATCATGATAAGAGAATTAAGAACTAACTGAAAACTACGGACCCAATGGGTGAAAGGAACCCACTAGTGAAATCCCACATACCTGGCGATGAAATTCACGGAGAAATATTTAGATTTTGGGGCTGGATCTGATGGAACCTTATTGCGCTCTTGAACTAGGGTTCTTGACCTTTTTCTCCTTTCTTGCTTCTAATTTTCTAAGTTTTGATTTATGATTTTGACTTAGGTAAGTTCTTGTTATGTTTCTAGGCTTAAACTGACTAAAACCTCATAATTTAGGGTCTAAACGACGTAGCTTAGGGGTTAAATGAAATAGGAAAAGACCAAAAGACCCCTAAATTAACTGCTGTCGGAGTGACCAGCGGACCTGGTCTACGGACTATGGTCCTAACTACGGTCCGTAGGTTCTGGCCGTCGTCAGTGAACCAAGATCAACGGACCTGGTCCACGGACCATTGTCCTATCTATGGTCTATCCTGTTCCTTCATCGTTTGGTTCAGAGATGGGTTTATGGACAAAGATCGACGGACCTTGGTCCTACCTACGGTCCGTAGGTCCTGGCCGTCGTCTGTGATCCAAGAACGACGAATCCCTGGATCCACGTGTTCCTAGCCGGGCCTAAATGGATGAATGAAGAAGCGCGCCCGGGTAGACTTCAGACGAACCTGGTCCACGAGCCATGGTCCTTACTATGGTCCGTAGGTGGCCTCCGTAAATGGCACATGTACTTCTCGAAAATCTGATTTTTGCTCTATCTAGGGTACGGGTTGTTACATTATCTCCCCCTTGAGAACATTTGTCCTCGAATAAAGACTAAAATAGCTAAAATAGAGGGAGACATATGCAATCCCTACTACTAGACACTGAGAACTGAGTTTCTGACTGAATTGAGTTCCGAGAACATGCAATTACACTGAAAAAACAAGTACAAACTTAGGGAACATGATTCTAAGACTAAATTCACGCATAAATGACTGGAAAACTGAAGAGGAACTATTACCTCAAGCTGGAGTGGGATCGGAAGGAAAGAAGTGAGGATACTTGGCTATCATGGCTGATTCTGCTTCCCAAATAGCTCCCTATACGGACTCACTCCTCCACAAAACCTTGACTGAAGTGACTTCTTTGTTTCTCAACCTCCTACCTTGACGGTCAAAAATCTCAACTGGTACATCCTCATAAGAAAGACTATATTTCACTGCCACACTCTCTAATGGCACTACCGAGGCTAGATCACCCACATACTTCTTCAAGAGCGAGATATGGAAGACCGGATCCACTGCTGATAAGTCTGCCGGTAACTCTAAGTAGAGTCCTTTTCAATCCTTTTTAAGATCTTGTAAGGGCCTACATATCTAGAGGACTGAGCTTCCCTTTCTTGCCAAATCTCATCACTCCTTTCATAGGTGACACTTTCAGAAAACCCAATCATCAACTAGGAACTGTAGTTCCCTTCTCCTTACATATGCATAAGATTCTAACATATCTGGGATGTCTTAAGTCTATCTCTAATGAGTTGAACTTTCTCCATAGCATAAAGGACTGAATCTGGCCCTATCAAAGCTGCTTCACCTACTTCAAACCAACCAACAGGAGATCTACATCTACGTCCATACAAATCCTCATAAGGGGCCATCTGAATGCTAGAATGGTAGCTATTATTATAAGCGAATTTAATCAGCGGAAGGTTATCATCCCAACAACCTTTGAAATCGATCACAAAAGATCTCAACATATCCTCTTGGGTGTGAATGGTACACTCTGCCCGTCCATCCATCTGCGGATGAAATGCTGTGCTAAGGTTAACTTGAGTACCAAGACCCTTCTGAAACGACTTCCAGAATTGAGAGGTAAAGTGAGGACCTCTATCTGAGATGATAGACAAAGGAACCCCATTCAACCTCACAATTTCATTAATGTAAAGCTTGGCATAGTCTTCTGCCGTATTTGTAGCTTGATCGCCAAAAAGCGAGAAGACTTAGTCATCCTATCAACTATCACCCAAATGGAGTCATGTTGCCTGCGAGTACGAGGTAACCCTGTTATGAAATCTATATTGATAACTTCCCACTTCCAAGAAGGAATGTCGATCTCTTGAGTCATACCCCCTGGTTTCTGATGTACTACCTTGATTTGCTGACAATTGGGGCACTTACTCACAAAATCTGCTATATCCCTCTTCATGCCATTCCACCAATAGACTTTCCGCAGATCACGGTACATCTTAGTATCACCTGGATGAATAGAATACCTGAAGTTATGGGCTTCTGAAAGAATATGTTGTTTCAACTCGCCCACATCAGGAACACACAATCTACCTTGGTAGCGAAGTACACCATCTCCCCCTTGGGAGAAAACCTCCACTCTCTGATTGTGGACTGCACCTTTAAGTTCAAGCAAGATTGGATCACTGTCTTGCTTTTCCTTAACCTCTATTACCAAAGAAGATTCTTCCCCATTCTGAACTGTTACACCATTGTCTGATATTCTCATAAGGCGAACTCCCGAGCGAGCAAGCCTATGAACATCCTTCACTAGCTCCTTCCTTTCTTCCTCAACATGGACTACACTACCCATAGATAATCTAATAAGAGCATCTGCTACTATATTTGGCTTACCAGGATGGTAATGCACACTCATATCATAATCCTTAAGGAACTCAAGCCATCTCCTCTGGCGAAGATTAAACTCTTTCTGGGTGAACACATACTGAGGGCTCTTATGGTCAGTGAACACATCTACATGAATACCATACAAGTAGTGTCTCCATATATTGAGTGCAAACAACACTGCTACAAGCTCGAGGTCATGAGTTGGATAGTTCTTCTAATGAACCTTAAGTTGTAACCTTATCTCACTGCATCAACATACAACCTACGCCAACTCTGGATGTATCACAATAGATCACATAACCATCTAAACCCTCTGGTAGAGTCAAGACAGGAGTTGTAGTCAATCTAGTTTTCAATTTTGCAAAGCTTTTCTCGCAATCATCTGACCATTGAAACTTGACCATCTTCTGAGGCAACCTTGTCAATGGTGAGGCTATGGAAGAAAATCCTTTCATGAACCTTCTGTAATAACCCGTTAGACCTACAAAACTTCTGATATCTATAGCAGAGGTAGGTTTGGGCCATTTTTTCACTGCTTCTATCTTCTGTGAATCCCCTCCGATCCCTTCGTTAGATACAATGTGACCAAGGAAAAAAGCAATGGATTGCAACCTGAACTTACATTTGCTAAACTTAGCGAACAACTGCGATCTTTAAGAGTCTACGAACAAATCTCAAATGACTTGCATGTTCTTTTTCATTCCTAGGGTAAATGAGGATATCATCAATAAAGATGATAACGAACAAGTCCAAGTACTGTTTGAACACTCTGTTCATCAAAAGCATGAAAGCTGCAGGAGCATTGGTTAGTCCAAACGACATAACTTCAAATTCATAATGACCATACCGAGTTCTAAATGTCATTTTCGTAATGTCACTATCTCTGACTCTAAGCTAATGATAACCCGATCTGAGGTCTATCTTTGAGAAATGGCTAGAACACTGAAGTTGGTCAAACAAGTCATCAATACTTGGGATGGGATACTTATTCTTGATTGTGACCTTGTTCAACTGTCTATAGTCAATGCACATTCTGAGTGAACCATCTTTCTTCTTCACGAACTACACTGGTGCACCCCATGGTGAAATACTAGGTCTGATGAAACCCTTATCTAGAACGTCTTTCAACTGATCCTTCAATTTCTTAAGCTCTGCTGGAGCCATTCTGTAAGGAGGAATAAAAATAGGCTGGGTATCTGGAAGGAGATCATTCCAAAGTTGATTCTCTTTTGGGAGGAACTCCGGGATGATCTTCTAGAAACACTTCTAGAAACTCAGTGACAACAGGAACGAACTCAAGAGTTGGGGTTTCAGAGCTCGAATTCTTAACCCGAACTAGATGATAGAGATAATCCTTCGAGATCATCTTTCTAGCCTTAAGGTAAGAAATAAATCGACCCAGAAGCGCTAAGCTACTACCCTTCCATTCTAATATTGGTTCGTCTGGAAACGTAAAATGAACAATCCTAGTTCTACAATCGACTGAGGCATAACATGAATGTTACCAATCCATTCCTAGAATGACATCGAAGTCTACTATTTATAACTCTACAAGATCTGCTGAGGTGACTTTCTGAGAGACTGTGACAGGGCAATTTTTGTATACCCGTCAAGCTATAACTGGGTCACCGACTGGAGTATAGACTGAGAAAGGTTCTGGGAGAGTTTCTGTACTGACACTGAATTGGACTGCTATGTAAGGAGTTACAAAAGAAAGTGTAGCCCCTGGATCTAATAATGCATAAACATCAAGGTCAAAGACTCGTAACATACCAGTGACTACATCAGGAGAACCTTCCTAATCCTGGCGAGCCTGAAGAGCATACAACCTGTTCTGGTGCTGACCGCCACCTGTACCATATGATTTAGCCTGCTGAGTTGGGCAACTTGCTGGTGCTGCTGAAATTGTAGACTGAGCTCTACCATTACCACCTCTTTGACCTTGTCTAGAAGGACAATGCCTCAACCTGTGACTAGACTGACCGCACCCAAACATCCTTCTTTTCCTGCAAGACACTCGCCGGGATAGTTCTTACCACACTTAGGGAAAGTGGGGTAAGTCTTGGTGCCTGAAACACTTCCCTTAGACTTAGAGTCTGGTGCTCTACCCTTCTGGTCATACATGTTCTTGGAGGATGGAACACTAGCTGATGAAGGGGCTGGAGCTGAAAACTTCTGCTGACTCTGCGAGCGATTTCCACCACCTGATTTATGCTGAGAATAGTCATATTTCCCAGTCCTAGCCTTCTTTTTTTCCTTAGCCTGTTCCCTAAGCTTATAACCCTCAACCTACTGAGCATAAGTCATAAGCCTAGATATGTTCATATCTCCAAGTAACATAGCATTTCTGCAATCAGTTTTCACCAAATCTAACACTCCATACAAGAACTTATTCATCTAAGCCCTGGAGTCAACAGCCATGTGAGGAGCATACCTGGAGAGTTGGTTAAACTTGAGCCCAAACTCTTTGACCGTCATATTTCCTTGCCTCAAGTTCATGAATTCCTGAGCCTTTGCTTCTCTCAACTCTTTTGGGAAAAACCTGCCCAAAAAGGTCTCACTAAAGCAATCCCAAGTAATGGGAGTTGCATCTGTACCCCTATTTGCATTCCACTAAGTGTACTAGATATGAGCAACATCCTTCAACTAGTATGATGCCAACTCAACCCGATCATTCCCAGTGACTTGCATTACCTCAATGATCTTCTTCATCTCATCCAAGAAATTCTGAGGATCCTCATTAGTCTGTGATCCTAAGAACTCAGGAGGATTCACCCTAACAAAGTCACGGACCCTTTCTGCTGCTAATCCACCATTTTCATTCACAGGAGCATGAAACCAATTGTTCTGGTTGGTCATACCCTGAGCCAACATCTGTATGGCATTCCTGAACTCAACATTGGAGACTTCTTGATCTCGGACTCGAGGAGATGCGTTTGAATTCCTGGCATTCGCATTCCTAGCGTTAGGTCTACGTGGAGGCATGATCTGAAATGTAGAACTTCAAGTTAAAATGGAATAAGATCATACCTTACGCACGATAAGAGCATGATTTGAAACGTAGAACTTCAAGTTAAAATGGAATAAGATCATACCTTACGCACGATAAGTGTAACAACAAAGTGATGTTTTCCTAAAACACTTCATAGCCTCCCTCTCATTAGATGTGGTGCACTTCACACCCATGAAAAAAAATCTACTTAGTGTGAGTTTTCAGAAATCCTAGGACACTTAAACCTAGTGCTCTGATACCAAGTATTTTCACGCCCCGAGCTACCCATGAGACGCGGACACGGAACCTAGGACCACAAGTGATCCCAAGCTAACCCTGATGGCATGATCATAAGCATACTAAAGATAATAAATTTTTGCATAAGCTAAATAATACTTAAAATGAAAAGATGGGGAATACCCATACGCTAAAACTGAGATATATGAAATCTGATGAGTTTAATACAAAGAAAATATTAACTCAACGCTAAGCTGAAACTAACTATGTCTGAAAATAGCCTCTAAACTGGACTAGAAATATTGGGACAAGCCACAACTAAATCTAGTAAAAACTAAAACTAAATGACTAAAAGACTGAAATGAAACTCATGACTGTTGTCCTCGGAGAATGAGAATTCACCACTGAATCTGTTGAACAGGAGATTGGTAATTGATCTATGTGTGATCTGGATGTTGAGAACCTTGTCCTACATCACGAGAAAATATAGCGCATGTATGCGTCAGTACTTGAAAGGTACTGAGCATGTAGGATAGAATACTGCTGAAATAAAACATAACTGAACAAGCACAAAAGCAAGTATAATAATTTGAACATGATATACAAAATTATGAGCTAACTGGATGGAATTGATTTATAACATGCTGAAACTGAATACTGAGTATACTAATAAATTGTCAATGCAAGAGAGTCTGAATGAACTGTGGGAGCTACTAATAACCGATAATAAAACCACATGAGCTAAATGTGGAGTCCGATGTATACGACCCATCGAGAGGACCCAATATACCCTGCCAAAGGTATAAAGGCATGCTGGCGTGATCACTAAACTGGTGCTCACAGAGGGGACTTACAACCTACTTGGCTATTAGTTCTGGGACTATTGGGTACACTGAACCCTAGTCCAACTCGGTATTATGGTACTCCCATTGATTTATGTAGTTAACTGATTATGTCTGAATTTTCTGTAATTACTGGATAGCTCAAAACTGAACATGCAAACTGGAAATGCAATATTTAATCTGATAATGATGCATTAAAAACTGAGCATGTGTGACTGCATAATTGAAATATCTTACCTAGCATGTGTAATTCGAGAACTAAAGAAATGCAAAGCTAGGGTTGTGAAATTCATGCGATAAACTGAAAATATCTTTACAATCTGATTTGGAACATATATTTAATAAATTCATGAAGTTCTATCAAAGTTCTAGAAACCCTAGGTTTAATCATGATAAGAGAATCAAGAACTGACTAAAAACTAGGGACCCAATGGGTGAAAGGAACCCACTAGTAAAATCCCACATGCCTGGTGATGTAATTCACGGAGAAATATTTAGATTTTGGGGCTGGAACTGATGGAACCTTGCTTTGTTCTAGAACTAGGGTTCTTGACCTATTTCTCCTTTCTTGCTTATAATTTTCTAAGTTTTGATTTATGATTTTGACTTAGGTAAGTTCTTGTTATGTTTCTAGGCTTAAACTGACTAAAACCTCATAATTTAGGGTCTAAACGACGTAGCTTAGGGGTTAAACAAAATAGTAAAAGACCAAAAGACCCCTATATTAACTGCTCTTGGAATGAATGACGGACCAGGTCCACAGATCGTGGTCCTAACTACGGTCCATAGGTTTTGGCCATCGTCAGTGGACCAAGATCGACGGACCTCGTCCACGGACTGTTGTCCTATCTACGGTCCATCATGTTCCTTCTTTGTTTGGTTCAGAGATGTGTTTATGGACCATGATTGACGGACCTGGTCCACGGACCGTGGTCCTACCTACGGTACGTAGGTCCTGGCCATCGTTTGGGATCTTTGAGTTTTCTGTGGACCAAGATCGACGGACCGGGTCCATGGACCGTGGTCCTACCTACGGTCCGTAGGTCCTGGCCATCGTCTATGAACCGAGATCAACGGGCCTTGTCCACGGACCGTGGTCCTCACTACGGTCTCTAGGTGGCCTCCGTAGATAGCACCTGCACTTCTGGAAAATCTGAATTTTGGTCTATCTAGGGTATGGGTTGTTACACGATCGCTACTAGATACTCTACCTGTACTAACGTTAGAACATCCATCTCAAATGTAACAACCCTAAAAATGGATAAGATAAGAAATGCTTAATGTGTCAAGAATGCCTATGATTAAACCAGGGTTCACACAGATTGATGCGTGTAGAACCAGACCACGAAACCCTTGCTACAGACAAGCCAACTAACTTGGGGAGTTAGTTGAGCTTGTAAAGGTTGGGTCCAACCTTGTAGGGCTCTCGAATACGAATATTTACTCTAAGGAGTCTTTACCGGACTTAAAAAGTGGAAATCTTAGGTTTGAAGGGTCTAGGGGTGAAATGGTCTTTTTCCTGTCTAAGGGTAGTATCGTAATTACCCTAAATATATAAATAATTAGTTAATTAATAAGGTGGAGGGGCAATTTGGGGAGAGAGGGCCGAAATTGGGCTCTTGAAGTTAAGTCTTGCTCCACCCGGGTTCGAACCTAGGTGGAAGCAATGAATTAAAGTGATTTTTATTTAAGCTATTGAATTAATGTAATTAATTAATAATTATTATTCATTAGCTGATTTAAAATAAAATAAAAATCAGATTTTATTAAATAAACAAAACCCTATTGACTAAGTCCTAAAACTAGACTCCTAAGCCTCCTACAACTCCCACTCTCTCACGTTTATCTCTCCACTCTCACGCTCAATCTCTCTTATTCTTTCACACGAAATTTCTCTGACAAAATAAGATAAAAAAGAAGAAAAATAAACCAAGTTCTTCACACTTGAAGAACTCACACGAAATCACAATAAAACAAACGTTAATCCCACACTAGGCCAAGGGAGGTTGTCATTCGAGTGGAGTTGATATTGAGGAGGCTTAGACGTGTTCTTGGGTGAGGTTATTGGGAATCAAGTCAAGGGTTTAATGTCAAAAAGGTATGGGTTTTCTTCTCTATTGGTCCCTTTCCCAAGAGACCCCTTAAGGTTCATATTATTCATCCAAAACTAGGATTGTTTTCCCTTTTGCATGCCCCTGTCACTAGCTCCCAATGAATCGTAGGTTGGGTATGATTGCTGGTAGATTTAGGTGTATGTTATGTTTTCGTGATAAATATGATTATGTTTGTGTACTTGAAATCGTATGAAAGACAACCATGTATTCGAAATTATGTGCAAGTGTGTGCGTGTGCAAGTATGATATAGTGAATGAAGTTCTCGGGTTAAGGCTCCAAATTTGATAATGTTTTGGTTGTCATTTTACGTGCATAAACCTATGTAAATCGTGATGTTTATTAAAATAAAAGTGTGGCTGATTTGAGTACAAATCTTTTGGCTAAACGAATCTATGAAAAATGCACCCCAAGAAGTGTTAAATGATCTATGAATTTCCCTAATATTTCAAGTGAAAATGTTGGTGAGAATAAGCTAAAAAAATGACCAAATTTCCAGCAAACTTACAAGATTAGTTTAGGCTACATGTAGAGGAATAAATCTGGAAATTAATTGAGTGAAAAAGGGATGAGGCCACCAGGATTCGAACATGTGACCTCACCCATGAATCTGCCTTAAAAACAAAAAAAAATGAAAATGGGGTCAAGGGGAATCGATACTAGGTGTACTGGCTGAAAATGTAAGGAACAAGAAAGTTAATAAAATAAAATGGGAGGCGTGGGAATCGAACCCACAACCTCCAGGCAGCGAGTGAAGTAAAGGAAAAATAAAAGAAAAGAAATGTCAGGCGTGGGAATCGAACCCACGACCTCAAAGCTGTGAAGGAGAGTAAAGGATAAAGGGAAAATAAAAAGAAAAGAAAGGTGAGGCGTGGGAATCGAACCCACGACCTCAAGGCAGTGAATGGAGTTAAGGAGAAAAATGAAAATAAAAGAATTGTGAGGCCTGGGAATTGAACCCACGACCTCTAGGTAGGCTGTGAAATTAGAGAAAAATAAAGAGAGGTTGTAGGGGTTTGATCCCACAACCTCATGGTCTATGCGAATTGGAAAAGGAGAATTAAATGAAAAATATATAAAAGGGTCTGTAGGGGTTCGATCCCACAACCCTTCGGTCAAATAAGAGATTCCAAGGAGAAAAATAAAGAGAGAATGTTGATGTTGGGACTCGATCTAGGGTCCCAATGTCATGTGGATTAAAAATAAAAATCAAGGAAAAATGTAAGTATTGTCCAAGGGATTCGAACTTGGGTTCCCTTTCCCAAATTTCCGTATTGATACATAAATCAAACGTGAATTAAATGTTCAAGAATAATGCCACCTTCTTAGATCAAAATCGAGATCTTGGCATACATACAAGATGCATAAGTCTTGTACTACATAATCTTAGGAAGATATGAGTCTGTTAACGAACTATGAATGAAGCCTCATGGCTTGTATGTATAGACCCATAAGTCTAGCATACGTTTAAAAATAAGTGAACCTAAGATTTATGTAATGAAATGATGTAACCCTAGAAGGGTTAAGTACGAGTGTGAAATACACTAAATGGCCAAGAGCATTGGCATACGATGAAATGATTATTATGTAATGAAACGATGAAACCCTAGAAGGGTTAAGTAAGAGTGTGAAACACACAAATGGCTAATTGCATTGGCATATGAAGAAATGAACATTCACGTAAAATGGGGTGAGTAATTATGAAGAGAAAATGTGCTAATGTTAATGAATGTGGTGACAACATGATATGAGGCTAATGTAAAAGATGAGAACAATGTCAAATGAGCCTAAGTAAATTTTACCAAAACGTACTCACCTATGAGAGTGTAAAGTTAATGAAGAGACCAGTCATTATGAACACTCTAATGAAAGTATTGAGATTAAAACACTTAATACTAATGATGAGATGAGTAATCATCTACTGAGCAATGATGTCCTCATACTAGAATCCAGCTTTCATGACGTATGAGTTGAATGTAATGGAGCTTTATACTGAGCACCGATAGACTAGCTATGAGCGGTGATGTCTTCATTCGGGAAGGGCGGAGGTTCACATAACTCTCATGAGATGAGACTGTCCGGCATGCCGGGTATGGGTCTCCTTATATATCCTAGTCTTTGAACCTATACTGCCAATATAGGGATCTGGCGGGGTTAAATTCCCATGTACGCTAGCATGTTTTGGGTCACTTTGGCCGGTGATTCCACCTCTTTTCGGTGTGGGGGAGACACTGGATTTCATGATGCTCACATGATCTATGTCGGTTAAAGTTAAAGTTCCCAATGAATGAATGAGGCCAGCGTCAAATGATGTACATAATGAAATGAATGATATCAAAGGTGTTAGGATAGGATAATCAAGAGGTGAGCTAGACTCAAGTAATGACACTAGGTTATTCTTGATCATTGCACAGCAAACCCGATGAAAGTCTTAAACTACATCCTAGGTATAGCTGGTGTTCACACTAGCCTATGAATGAAATGAAATGAAGTACGTATGAATGAATCAAGCAGACTCTGTGCTTGCTAATGAAGACTCCCTAGTTGAGGTCCCATATGTTGAGACCTCATTTTGGAAAGTCTTAATGTCAAGTCCATGATTCCAAGGTCTCATGGCATATGAATGGATGTTATTAAAGACGTTATGTGCTATATGCAATATGATATGTGTTATGTGTAAGATGTTATGTGTTGTGTGCAATATGATAAGTATGATGATGCATGTTACTCTTATGGCATGACTTTCCTAATGTAAATTTGGAAAGCTCACTGACTTTCCTAATCCAAATTTGGAAAGCTCACTGATTTTCCTAATCTAAATTTAGAAAGTTCACTAACTTTCCTAATCCCAATTTGGCATGTCCACTGACTTTAATTTCCATAATCATGTTGTTAGGAAAGAGGTATTCTTACTCATGCATGTCCTTGGTGTGTGCTTGCATATACCCATACTTAGTACAAGTGTGTACTAATCCCATACAACTCTATATTTTTAGGTGCAGGTGCAGGTGGACGCTAGAGCTTACAGGTTGACGTTGCAGCTATCCGGACGTAGAGCTTTCATCTGGACTTGGTAGGCCCTCATGCTTTCGAGGATGTATACCGTTATTATCTAGCTTAGTGTAGGCTTTAGCTAGTGGAGCATGTTCCACTACTGTTTCTTTTCATTTTCATTTCAGACTTTGTATTGGTGCCGCTTGGCAAAAATACGTTTAATGTAGTTATGAACTGTTTCTTTCATTTGATTATCTCTATATAAGATGGTTGATTTGTGAACGCCCATGATGTTAAGATTAAAATGTTTAGCATGAAATAAGAAAACAAAAAGTTCAAATTTTCCACTAAAATTAACTTAGATGAAGTAAGAATGATGTATGTAGGCTTGTCTGCGACCTCTGAGAGGTCAACGACGCCGGTCTCGTCTGGGGTCTAGATTCCAGTCGTAACAAAGTTGGTATCAGAGCCAGGTTAAATTCCAAGAATAATAAGTTCACATCAACCACATTGAGTAGTTTCTAAGTCATGGTAGTGAAGTGCACCACTATCCTGAATTAGAGACTGCATGATGCGTAACAAAATTTCCCTTCTTCTGATCTTATGGTGCTTTTCCTAATGTCTAATTTCTTGGTTTTATGAGCGTGTCTAACATCAATCTTTGTTGTTTTCAGAGAATGAATACTAGGAGAACCATTGGTCAGAGGAGAGTAGTGGCAGCTGCTGGGGGCAATCAGGTTCCACCCCAGGCTCCAGCTGAAGGAGTGGCTATGCCGGTTAACCCAGCTGGGTTGACTGATGCGGAGGTGGGGGAATCTCTGGCCCAAATGGCACAGGCCATCACTATGCAGGCCCAGGCTATGACTCCCCATGTCAACCGACAGGATGTTTAGAGGGAGAACCCACCGGTTCGTAGCATGGCTGACAGGTTGAGAGACTTCACTAGGATGAATCCTCCTATTTTCACAGGGTCTAAGACTTCAAAGGACCCCTAGGAGTTTGTGGATGAGGTACATAAGATTTTGGTGGATTTGGGGGCCACAGATATTGAGAAGGCTGAGCTGGCTTCCTATCAGCTCAAGGATGTTGCACAGACTTGGGGCAAGATGTGGCAGGATAGCCGAGCTTTGGGCGGAGTTCCGGTCACTTGGGAGCTGTTTAAGACAGCCTTCCTGGAGAGATTCTTTCCCAGGGAGATGAGGGAGGCAAAGGTTGAGGAGTTTATCAACCTTAAGCAGGGATCAATGACAGTTAGGGAGTATTCCCTGAAGTTTGTTAAACTATCCAGGTATGCTACTTTCGTTAGTATCTAACAACAAGGATGAGATGAGTACTGAAGTTTGTTAAATTATCCAGGTACGCTACTTCCCTTGTATCTAACAGCAGGGATGAGATGAGCAGGTTCCTCACAGGAATCAACAGAGATCTGGAGGAGGAGTGTCAGTCTGCGATGCTCCATGATAACATGGACCTCTCCAGGTTGATGGTGCATGTCCAGTAGGTAGAGGACAGCCGCTAGAAGAGGGGCGTTCATGATGCTAGGAGGCCTAAGCCTCAAGATAAGGCAGGTCCCAGCCATGGAGGCCATAGAAACAATTTTGGCGTCCGTAAGCAGCCCAGGTTCAAGAATGGGGCAGCAGAGTTCTGGGAACTCTAATTCTTAGAGGAGTACAACACCTAGAGGAGGCAAAACTGAGCCCAAGAAGGGCAATGGAGGTGAGATGCAGCGTCCCAAAAAGAATTATGCTAAGTGTGGCCATGCTCACAATGGAGAGTGCAGACAGGGCACTAATGCCTGCTTCAGTTGCGGTAAGAGTGGGCACATGGTTAGAGACTGCCCATAGAACAAAGGTCAGGCTGGAGGTAATGCTCATCCTAGGCCTAATCCACAGGGTGCAGCAGCAGCCAAGCCTCCTAAGAGGAACATATTCTATGCGCTGAAGGGCAGGGAGGAGCAGGAGAAGTCCGCTGATGTGGTCACAGGTATGCTGCAAGTATTCTCAACTTCTGTTCATGCTTTACTTGATCCAGGGTCTACGCTTTCCTTTGTAACTCCTTTGCTTGCTCTCACTTTTGAGATATTGCTTGAAGTTCTGCATGATCCTATAGTGGTTAGTACACCTTTAGGAGAAAATGTAAGAACTGATAGAGTATACAAGGATTTCCCAATAGTTGTGAGTGGTAAGACTATGTGTGCAGACTTGGTTGAGTTACCCATGCATGATTTTGATGTTATTCTTAGCATGGACTGGCTTCACAGTTGTTATGCTTGTTTGGATTGTCGTAGCAGAGTGGTGAGATTTCGTTTCCCTAATGAAGAGGAGCTAGTCTAGGAGGGGTACAACTCGAGTTGTCCTAATCCCTTGATTTCGAACCTTAATACCAATAAAATGATGTCCAAGGGGTTATTGTGTCATCTTGTGAGTGTTAATGATTTAGATCATGACATTCCTTCCATAGACTCAGTGCCTGTAGTGAATGAGTTCCTAGATGTATTTCCTGATGATTTGCGTGGAGTCCCTCCCCCTCGAGAGATTGACTTTTGTATCGACTTAGAACCCGATACTAAACCAATTTCAATTCCTCCCTACAGGATGGCTCCAGCTGAACTCAAGGAGTTGAAGCTGCAGTTAAAAGATCTCACTGATAAGGGTTTCATTGAGCCGAGCATATCCCCTTGGGGCGCTCCAGTGTTGTTTCTGAAAAAGAAGGATGGAACCCTTAGAATGTGTATCGATTATCGGCAGCTCAAAAAAGTCACTATAAAGAATAAGTATCCACTTCCCAGAATAGATGATTTGTTCGATCACCTCCAAGTGTCTAGATTCTTCTATAAGATTGATCTTTGTTCAGGGTATCATCATCTTAGGGTTAGGGATGGAGATATCCCAAAGACAGCCTTTCGTACCCGTTATGGTCATTATGAGTTCTTAGTTATGTCATTTGGTCTCACGAATGCACCTGCTGCATTTATGGACCTCATGAACCGAGTCTTCCGTGAATACCTTGACTCTTTCGTCATAGTATTCATTGATGACATTCTCATCTACTCTAGGACCAAGGAAGAACATGAACAACATTTGAGACTAACCTTGCAGGTACATAGACAACATCAGTTGTATGCCAAATTCAGCAAGTGTGAATTCTTGCTTAGATCAGTGACCTTCCTGGGTCATGTTGTATCCGATCAGAGCGTGGAGGTGGATCCCAGGAAGACTGAGGCTGTGAAGAACTGGCCAAAACCTCTTACTCCCACTGACATCCATAGCTTTCTGGGATTGGCTGGTTACTACCGCAGGTTCGTGGAGGGCTTTTCTTCCATTGCTGCCCCACTGACAGCTTTGACTAAGAAGAAGGCCAAGTTTGAATGGACGGAGACTTGTGAGAAGAATTTCCAGGAGCTCAAGGACAGACTCACTTCAGCCCCGGTGCTTACTTTGCCTAAGTGTGGTGAGAATTACACTGTTTATTGTGATGCATCTAGGGTTGGTTTGGGTTGTGTTCTTATGTAGGTTGGTAAGGTGATAGCCTATGCGTCCAGACAGCTCAAGGTTCATGGGAAGAATTATCCCACTCATGACCTGGAGTTGGCAGCTGTGGTGTTTGCACTGAAGCTGTGGTGGCACTACTTGTATGGAGTGCATGTGGATGTGTTCACAAACCACAAGAGTCTCCAGTATGTGTTCACACAAAGAGAGTTGAATCTACGTCAGCGGAGATGGTTGGAGTTGTTGAAGGACTATGACATAAATGTTCACTACCATCCAGGTAAGGCTAATGTTGTAGCTGATGCTTTGAGCAGGATGAGCATGGGAAGTGCAACCCACATTGAGGATGAGAAGAAGGAGTTGGTGAAAGATGTACACAGACTGGCCAGACTGGGTGTGCGATTGGTTGACTCTACTAGTGGGGGTGTTTCAGTTCATCCTAGTTTTTAATCATCCTTGGTAGTTGAAGTCAAGCAGGGTCAGCATCTCGATCCTGTGTTGATGGAGCTGAAGGACTCAGTGTTGATAAAGATGAATGAGTCTTTCGCTTTGGGAGGTGACGGCATACTTAGGTGTCAGGACAGGCTTTGTGTACCATATGTGGATGATTTGCGGACCAGGAATGTAGTAGAGGGCCATGGTTCCAGATATTCCATACATCCAGGTTCCACCAAAATGTATCATAATCTTAAGCAGATTTATTGGTGGGATGGCATAAAGAAGGACATTGCAGAATATGTGGCCAAGTTTCCTAATTGTCAGCAGGTTAAGGCAGAACATCTTAAGCCTGGCGGTCTTACTCAAATTATTGAGGTTCCGACTTGGAAGTGGGAGGCCATTAATATGGACTTCGTGGTTGGTCTTTCGAGGACTAGGAGACAGCATGACTCCATATGGGTTATTGTGGACAGGATGACTAAGTCTTCCCACTTTATCCCTGTGAAGTCTACTCACAGAGCCGAGGATTATGCGAGACACTACATTGATGAGATTGTGAGATGGCATGGGATTCCTTTGTCTATCATTTCAGATAGAGGAGCTCAGTTTACTTCACATTTCTGGAGATCCTTCCAGAAGAGCTTAGGCACGCAGGTAAAGCTTAGTACTGCCTTTCATCCTCAGACTGATGGGCAGGCAGAGCGCACCATTCAGACATTGGAGGACATGTTGAGAGCGTGTGTGATTGACTTCAGGGGTAGCTGGGATGACCATCTCCCTTTGATAGAGTACTCGTATAATAATAGCTATCACTCAAGCATTGGGATTGCACCGTTTGAGGTACTGTATGGTAGGATGTGTAGATCTCCAGTTGGGTGGTTCGAGGTTGGAAAGTCATCCATTTTGGGTCCAGATATCATATATAGGCCTTAGATAAAGTCAGAGTGATTAAGGACAGGTTGGCTACTGCTTACAGTCGGCAGAAGTCATATGCAGATAACAGAAAATGGCCCTTAGAGTTTGATGTTGGTGACCAGGTCTATCTGAAGATATCACCTATGAAGGGGGTGATGAGGTTTGTCTTGAAGGGGAAGTTGTGTCCGAGGTATGTTGGGCCATACTAGATCCTACAGCGTGTGGGTGAGGTGGCCTATGAGTTGGCATTGCCTGCGGAGCTAGCTTTTGTCCATCCAGTCTTTCATGTATCCATGTTAAAGAAGTGCCTAGGTGATCCAGCATCGATTCTACCTATGGAAGATTTGGGGGTCGATGAAGACTTGTCCTATGAGGAGGTACCTGTTGAGATCTTAGACAGACAGATCAAGCGACTGAGGAACAAGAAGATTGCCATAGTGAAGGTATTGTGGAGAAATCATCTTGTTGAGGGTGCTACGTGGGAGGTTGAGGCCGACATGAGATCCCGCTACCCTCATCTTTTCAGCTCTTGAGGTTAGACTCCCTACTCTTAAGTCTAAGTTTCCTTATCTCTCCATATTTTTGTTGCTATTGCTTGACTGTGCATAGTGATTATGTTATGATCTGACTGGCATTACGCTAGATACTAGTACTGTCATTCGGGGACGAATGTTCCTAAAGGGGGGATAATGTAACAACCCTAAAAATGGATAAGATAAGAAATGCTTAATGTGTCAAGAATGCCTATGATTATACCAGGGTTCACACGGATTGATGCGCATAGAACCAGACCTCGAAACCCTTGCTACAGCCAAGCCAACTAACTTGGGGAGTTAGTTGAGCTTGGAAAGGTTGAGTCCAACCTTGTAGGGCTCTCGAATACGATGATTTATTCGAAGGAGTATTTACCGGAATTAAAAAGGGGAAATCTTAGGTTTGAAGGGTCTAGGGGTGAAATAGTCTTTTTCCTGTCTAAGGGTAGTATCGTAATTACCCTAAATATATAAATAATTAGTTAATTAATAAGGTGGAGGGGCAATATGGGGAGAGAGGGCCGAAATTGGGCTCTTGAAGTGAAGTCTTGCTCCACCCGGGTTCGAACCTAGGTGGAAGCAATGAGTTAAAGTGATTTTTATTTAAGCTATTGAATTAATGTAATTAATTAATAATTATTATTCATTAGCTGATTTAAAATAAAATAAAAATCAGATTTTTATTAAATAAACAAAACCTATCGACTAAGTCCTAAAACTAGACTCCTAAGCCTCCTACAACTCCCACTCTCTCACGTTTATCTTACTCTCACGCTCAATCTCTCTTATTATTTCACACGAAATTTCTCTGCCAAAATAAGATGCAGAAGCAGAAAAATAAACCAAGTTCTTCACACTTGAAGAACTCACACGAAATCACAAGAAAACAAACGTTAATCACACACTAGGCTAAGGGAGGTTGTCATTCGAGTGGAGTTGATATTGAGGAGGCTTAGACGTGTTCTTGGGTGAAGTTTTTGGCAGAAAGTCAAGGGTTTAACGTCAAAAAGGTATGGGTTTTCTTTTCTCTTGGTCCCTTTCCCAAGAGACCCCTTAAGGTTCATATTATTCATCCCAAAACTAGGATTGTTTCCCCTTTTGCATGCCCCTGTCACTAGCTCCCAATGAATCGTAGGTTGGGTATGACTGCTGGTAGATTTAGGTGTATGTTATGCTTTCGTCATGAATATGATTATGTTTGTGTACTTGAAATCATATCAAAGACAACCATGTATTCAAAATTATGTGCAAGTGTGTGCGTGTGCAAGTATTTACAGTGAATGAAGTTCTCGGGTTAAGGCTCCAAATTTGATAATGTTTTGGTTGTCATTTTACGTGCATAAACCTATGTAAATCATGATGTTCATTAAAATGAAAGTGTGGCTTATTTAAGTACAAATCTTTTGGCTAAACGAATATATGAAAAATGCACCCCAAGAAGTGTTAAATGAGCTATTAATTTCCCTAAGATTTCAAGTGAAAATGTTAGTGAGAATAAGCTAAAAAAATGACTAAATTTCCAGCAAACTTACAAGAGTAGTTTAAGCTAAATGTAGAGGAATAAATTTGGAAATTAATTTAGTGAAAAGGGATCAGGCCACCAGAATTCGAACTTGTGACCTCACCCGCGAATCTGCCTTAAAAACGAAAAAAATGAAAATGGGGTCAAGGGGAATCGATACTGGGTGTACTGGCTGAAAATGTAAGGAACAAGAAAATTAATAAAATAAAATGGGAGGCGTGGGAATTGAACCCACGACCTCCAGGCTGCGAGTGAAGTAAAGGAAAAATAAAAGAAAAGAAATGTCAGGCATGGGAATCGAACCCACGACCTCAAAGCTGTGAAGGAGAGTAAAGGATAAAGGGAAAATAAAAAGAAAAGAAAGGTGAGGCGTGGGAATCAAACCCACGACCTCAAGGCAGTGAATGGAGTTAAGGAGAAAATGAAAATAAAAGAATTGTGAGGCGTGGGAATTGAACCCACGACCTCTAGGTAGGCTGCGAAATTAGACAAAAATAAAGAGAGGCTTTGGGGGTTTGATCCCACAACCTCATGGTCTATGCGAATTGGACAAGGAGAATTAAATGAAAAAAATAAAAGGGGCTGTGGGGGTTCGATCCCACAACCCTTCGGCAAAATAAGAGGAGATTCCAAGGAGAAAAATAAAGAGAGAATGTCGATGTTGGGACTCGATCTAGGGTCCCAATGTCATGTGGATTAAAAATAAAAAAAAGGAAAAATGTAAGTATTGTCCAAGGGATTCGAACTTGGGTTCCCTTGCCCAAATTTCCATATTGATACATAAATCATACGTGAATTAAATGTTCAAGAATAATGACACATAATTAGATCAAAATCGAGATCTTGGCATACATACAAGATGCATAAGTCTTGTACTAAATAATCTTAGGAAGATATGAGTCACTTAACGAACTATGAATAAAGCCTCATGGCTTGTATGTATAGACTCATAAGTCTAGCATACGTATACGTTTAAAAATAAGTGAACCTAAGATGTATGTAATGAAATTAAGTAACCCTAGAAGGGTTAAGTACGAGTGTGAAATACACTATATGGCCAAGAGCATTGGCATACGATGAAATGATTATTATGTTACGAAACGATGAAACCCTAGAAGGGTTAAGTAAGAGTGTGAAACACACAAAAGGCTAAGTGCATTTGCATATGATGAAATGAACATTCACGTAAAATGGGGTGAGTAATTATGAAGACCAAATGTGCTAATGTTAATGAATATGGTGATAACATGATATGAGGCCAATGTAAAAGATGAGAACAATCTCAAATGAGCCTAAGTAAATGTTACCAAAACGTACTCACCTATGAGAGTGTAAAGTTAATGAAGAGACCAGTCTCCATGAACACTCTAGTGAAAGTATTGAGATTAACACACTTAATAATAATGATGAGATGAGTAATCATCTACTGAGCTATGATGTCCTCATACTAGAAGCCAGCTTCCATGACGTATGAGTTGAATGTAATGGAACTTTATACTGAGCACCGATTGACTAGCTGTGAGCGGTGATGCCTTCTTTCGGGAAGGGCGGAGGTTCACGTAACTCTCATGAGATGAGACTGTCCGGCATGCCGGGTATGGGTCTCCTTATATCTCCTAGTCTTCGAACCTATACTACCAATATAGGGATCTGGCGGGGTTAAATTCCCATGTACACTAGCATGTTTTGGGTCACTTTGGCCGGTGATTCCACCTCTTTTTGGTGTGGGGGAGACAGTGGATTTCATGATGCTCACATGATCTATGTCGGTTAAAGTTAAAGTTCCCAATGAATGAATGAGGCCAGCCTCAAATGATGCACATAATGAAATGAATGATACCAAAGGTGTTAGGATAGGATAATCAAGAGGTGAGCTAGACTCAAGTAATGACACTAGGTTATTCTTGATCATTGCACAGCAAACCCGATGAAAGTCTTAAACTACATCCTAGGTATAGCTGGTGTTCACACTAGCCTATGAACGAAATGAAATGAAGTACGTATGAATAAATGAAGCAGACTCTGTGTTTGCTATTGAAGACTCCCTAGTTGAGGTCCCATATGTTGAGCCCTCATTTTGGAAAGTCTTAATGTCAAGTCCATGATTCCAAGGTGTCATGGCATATGAATGAATGTTATAAAAGACGTTATGCGCTATATGCATTATGATATGTGCTATGTGTAAGATGTCATGTACTGTGTGCAATATGATAAGTATGATGATCCATGTTACTCTCATGGCATGACTTTCCTAATCCAAATTTGGAAAGCTCACTGACTTTCCTATTCCAAATTTGGAAAGTTCACTAACTTTCCTAATCCCAATTTGGCAAGTCCACTGACTTGACTTTAAATAATCATGTTGTTAGGAAAGAGTTATTCTTACTCATGCATGTCCTTGGTGTGTGATTTCATATACCCATACTTAGTACAAGTGTGTACTAATCCCATACAACTCTATATTTTTAGGTGCAGGCACAGGTGGAGGCTAGAGCTTACACGTTGACGTTGCAGCTATCCGAACGTGGAGCTTTCATCCGTACTTGGTAGGCCCTCATGCTTTCGAGGATGTCTACCATTATTATCTAGCTTAGATGTAGGATTTAGCTAGTGGAGCATGTTCCACTACTGTTTCTTTCCATTTTTATTTCAGACTTTGTATTGGTGCCGCATGGCAAAAATACGTTTAATGCAATTATGAACTGTTTCTTTCATTTGATTATCTCTATATTAGATGGTTGATTTGTGAACGCCCATGATGTTAAGTTTAAAATGTTTAGCATGAAATAAGAAAACAAAAAGTTCAAATTTTCCGCTAAAATTAACCTAGATGAAGTAAGAATGACGTATGTAGGCTTGTCTGCGACCTCTGAGAGGTCAACGACGCCATTCTCGTCTGGGGTCTAGATTCCAGTCGTGACATCAAATCCCTCATTCAGTCTTTAGAGTACAATTGAGAAGACCTTTCACAAGAATCCCATTCATATCATCATTAAGCTTCATTCATTTATTCATGTGTGTGTGCACATATATGAGAATATTCGTTCACATAATCACCAACCTTCATACCATTATCTTCTAAATATAGACACATTGCATTCATAGCAATCCACACACAATATACTTCACATTACCATTGTAAAAATTCAACTATAAGACATCATGATAAAAATTCAATTCTTCACAATATGACTAAAAGGACATGATCACCATACATAAACAATAAGTAAACACTTCCACCATGAGTGGATAACACCATTCAAGAACAATTCCAAAATAGCATGAAAATTAGGTCTACTTACACTTCAGCCAATCAATGATCACCATTGCTCAAGTCTACAACAAGTTATCATAAATATAGATAACAATAGAAATCAAATTCATCTAAGCATAATTCAATCATAAGCCTAAAACCCACTTTATATGCCAAATATATGAATTTGAGGAGATCATTGGTTCATGGAGTTTTTCATCTTAAAACATCAACCAAAAATCATTTGATGCAAGAATCCATGAGTTTGAGTGAAAATAGGATTTTTTCAAAAACATTGAAAGCTTGAAAAACATTTGAGATTGCCTCTAAGGTCATAGATAACCTTGGATAAAGAACTCCCATACTTAATTAGATGAAATCCAATGAGAATTGAAGAAGAAAACACTTGAAGTCCAAACCCTAGCATGATGCTTCAACTTGACTTTCAATAGTGTTCTAGAAAGAAACTTATAGGAGATAAGAGTTTTGATTTACGAGTTCAGTTCTAAATTAGGGTATAAATACATTAATACTTATAAAATACCTTAAAACACTAAAATAAATATCCATGCACTTTAAAATACATGGGGTGGATTTATTAATTTACCCCACACAAAGTCCGAATCCCCACAAGTAAATAATGGCCACTTACGAAACACCACCTACGGACCGTAGGTGGGGTTTGGGCCGTACTGTTGTCTCGTGGTTTAGGACTAAGACTTGAAAATAGCAGCTAAGTCTCCCTGTAACACTCAGAAAAGTCTAGACCTAATCTAGAGCCTAACATGAATGTTTAAGGATTTAGATACTATTTTAATACCTAAAATAATGTATATAAGTCATCCAGAAGTTTTAAAACCAAGACGTCAAAGAACGTCCATGACGTGCGGAAACTAGCTTAATTGAACTAATTGCGTCGCTATGTTTGGGGATGGTTTCGGAGGGTCAACTGAAGTCTAAAACTTGTAAAAAGACTTTGGTTAGGTAGAGCGTAGTATAGAGGGTCTAAACGCCCAATAATGACGCCCCAAGGACCACCCGAAGGGTCATGGAGGAGGACCCCAACATGGGCTTAGGCAGCCTGCCAAAGCAGCCTACCAAAGCAGCCTACCAAAGTAAAGAATCAGTGGGATTCTACGCGACGCGCATCCCACACGGACCTCACTGTCCCAAAATTTATTTTTTGTTGGCCCCGCGACGTGGAGCCACTTCCCAAATTAGGTAAAATCGTATTTTTGACATTTTGACTTCACAAAAAAAACTCATTTAAGTGAGGGGTGTTTTGGGTAATTTAGCGGGTAATTATATATAGGCTAAGGGTAATTTTAAGTTATTTTTTACTCATCCAAACCCAATTCTCAAAACAAAACCCAAAAGCTCTCACCTCTCTCTACTTTCTCTCTCCCCAATTCCTCCATTGAAGAAGGAAGAAAGCTTGAAGAAGAAGGTCGATTTCTCTAGAATTTTACTTCAATTTTGTGGATTAATCTTCACTAAGGTATGTGTTCTTCACTCTTTGGATTTCTTTCCCCAAGAGGTCCTCTCAAAGATTATTTCTAAATTACCCAATTCTATGGGTTTTTCCAATTCTAATGGGTTTTCTTCTAAACTTCAAATTGATGATAAATTGTGATTTCCTATGACTAATTGAGTATAGATTGTTGATTATTTGATGTTAAATGATGCAATTTCATGTTGATTATGTTCCCTTCCCAAATTCCCCAAATCTTGGATCTTGGTTATAAATTGATGGGAATTGAATTTTGAATTGATTATTAGACTTGTTTTATCTATTATAATTCATATATGGATTGACTAGGGTAATGTATTGTTGGGATTTAAAATTCATGATGAACCCTAATTCCCCTAACCCTAGGTTATGAATTGATGTTAATTGAGATAGTGATGAGGCTATTGACCTAGTTCTTGATTTAATTAATATTGATTGATGTTACTACACCTATTATTGGATGAATTTGGTTGGTTGATGGTAAGACCGTGATAATGTCTTTTGAAGGAGATTTGGAAAGTCTTCATGATCCTAACCGTTACTTCAATTATGATGGCTTATGATTGAAGATGTAGTTCAATTCAGTATACCTTGTGAATAGCCTATATATGTGTTGGAATGATGTTGAATTGAAATGTCTTGACTATGTGATTGTGAGATTATGCTTAAGATGAAATGATATAAGGTTGGTGATGACTTGACTATATAAGGGATTACCCTATGACCTAAATTAAGTGATGATTCATAAAGAAATACATTTCAAAAAGGGACTTAGCTTAGCACCGAGTGAATTTGACAATGGGAGGTTTTGACTTCCCATAGAGGAAGATTCACCTGATAGTTCTATATGAGGTGTTGACTCCCCTATTAAGGACACTCACCCAATTTATTCCCATGAGATGAGTCTACAATGACATAGGCATGTAGAGGGTTCATTACATATCTCCTATTTCTAGAACTATGTTTCAACCATAGGAAGACTAGCTAGTGGATCCACCTAGAAAGCTACGTTTATGTTTGCCTCTACTTTTGACGGTAGACCACCTTCCATCGGTGTAAGGTTTTACAAAACAGGATTCCACATTTATATCTTTTGGTCTATGTCGGTTAGGGAAAGTGTGCCCGAAAGTAAAAATGTAGTAATGGACTATACACTAACTAGGGTGACTTGAGAGATTTGATTTAGTCTAAGTAGGGGTATGAGACTCTACCTATTCCTTGCACTAGTTTGCCTTGAGGGAATCCTTAGGAGGTTGTTCTTGTGTTCTTATAATGTATATTCTATGAAGATGTTGAATTTCCATGTTGATGATCCTTTATGATGTTAGTCTCAATTAAGAACATGCTATTGGTCTATATTGCTAATTATGATGATGACTACTATTGATGTTATGTTATGTTGACTTGGGCGTTACTTGTGAACCTTTGTTCGGTTTACTTGATTGAGTAAGGTTATGGGTCTTTGCTTGGTCATTGAACTTGTAGGCTAAATGGTGGGTTATGAGTAAGGTTCTTGCTTATATTATGATGTTATGAACTCTTGTATATGTTGACTTCCCTATTACTTCTTGATGTTAGTCTTGCGTCGTACATGTGTTTGACTTATGGATTATGTGATTATTTGGCTTATATGGGTTCTTAATTGTGCATAAGGCTTTTCAAAGTACTTTAGCATGGTTTTGATCAAATATCCTCTTTAGAATGATTTCACTTGTTTTATGTGCATATAGTCATACTTAGTACAAGTGTCTACTAACCCATGTTTGATGTTTACTACAAATATAGGATCCGGCCGTTGATATTACAGAAGTCTTTGAAGACTACTTGGATTCTTAGCTTCCCAGTTTGGTAGGTCCTCACTTTTCGAGGACGATGGCATTATCTACCTATTGGATGTTGTTTAGTCTTAAAGACACTTTATTCATTCTCTTTCGTTTTGGTACTATAATTGTAAAGCCTATATGTGGCTATAATTGTTGATGTAAGGGATATGACCAAATTGTGATACTCTTGTTTGGATGGTTTAATATGAGACAATGTTATAGACTTCTTATGAGACTATCTTATATTATGTATGTGCAATAAAAGTAGAAGATTGTGAAATCTTCTTATACGAAGGGTCTATGTATACTGGATAAATATATATTATGTGTAAGCGAGAGGTCTAAGTAAACCTCAATGTAGAAGTAATCAAAAAGTTTTAAATTTTCCGCATTTTAACTTATGAATGTAATGATGTAAGCTAAGAGGCTAGTGTTAGTCCTCTTCAAGGACGACAACGCCGGTTACGTCTAGGGGGTTCTCCCCGGATGTGACACTCCCTAGGTTAATTCTTAACCTACCGAGCATACTTATGGGGCGGCACCTGACTTAAGGGGCGTAAGTTTTTCCCATAATTCATCAACTTTTGGAAGCTTGGGGTCTAAACATAAGTTCCTCCTCAAGGACCCTTAGTGTGGTACTTGAGTAGTAGTACCGTTACGGTTAACCCCTAAACATGTCCATATAGGTTCTAGTGTCACCTCTACAAGTTTTAGACCTCAAACAACATTTTGACTTTATTAACAACACACTAGAACACAGTATCCCCAAAAAACTACATTCCAAACCTCTTGGTTGTTCCTTGAAATTTGACCTTAAAACTCTTTATGAAAAACTCTAAAAGTTATTTCTCATCATTTTAAGAATTTACCAACTCATAAAACACATGTGAAGCTCTAGTTCATCCTATTTCATTTTAGGGTCCTTACAATTGGGTTTTCCTAAAAATGTAACCTATGAAGAAGGTGATGAGATTTGACAAGAAATGGAAGCTTAGTCATAGATATGTAGGCCATTATAAGATCTTGTAAAGAGTTTGTAATGTGACTTATGAGTTAGAGTTTCCAATAGAACTAGAAGCAGTGCATGTGGTTTTTTACATTTCATTGTTGAAGAAGTGTGTGGGTGATCTCTCATCATTGTACCTTTAGAAAGTGTGGCTTTGAATGATAGTCTCACCTATGTGGTTTTTAACATTTTATTGTTAAAGAAGTGTGTGGGTGATCCCTCATCTATTGTACCTTTAGAAAGTGTGTCTATGAAGTATATTCTCACTTATTAAGAGGTATTGTTTGAGATTATCGATAGTCAAGTTCGAAGTTTGATAAACAAAGATGTCTCTTCACTTATGGTTTTGTAAAGGAGTCATTCTGTAGAGGGAGCTACTTAGGAAGCATAAGCAGCTATAAAGGCAAAGTATCCTCATCTTTTTCCTTCCGATTCCTCTCAAGTTAGAAGTATTAATTCCTTTTATGTTTTTTCAATCATTCATCCACAAATTCAATCTTAGTATCATTTTCCTTCCGTTTGAACTTGCATTTTTGGCGTATTTGCAAGTCCTTGGAACATAGTTCAATCAGAAATCAGTTTCCATTAGGTATTGGTGGGGTTTGTAGATCTTTCCCTCTCTTTCAAACTAGTTTAGACTTCCTTATAGCACGTATGATCCAAAGGGGGAGATGATGTAACACCCTGTAATTTAAAAGAAACGGAACAAGTATATTTGCAGAAGTAGCAGGTGCAACCCACGGTTTCCACCCACGTATAGTAGGATGACCCACGGTCCCTCTTTGTTGTCCGTAGATGACCACATGTAGCCTTCTTTAGAGCCTATCTTCTAAAGTAGATAGACTGAATGAATGGACCGATCGTGGATAAGTATTTGAATCGTTGAATAGTTCGTAGGTCGAGACCTTCAGGACCCCTAGAATCCATCCTGTGAAGTTGATTGACGAACTAACACGGGGATCTTGGGTTAGTCCATAGACAGTCAATAGTCCGTAGGTGGCTTTAGAAGATTTTTAGTCAGGGGTCATTTGGTCTTTTCATTTTGCGTTTGACCCCTAAACTACGTGGTTTGGTATGCTTTAGCATAGTAAACTAATCAGAACATTCCATTATAACATAGAGAAAAATAGAGGACAAGTTTGACCAAGCCCTAGTTCAACAATTCAAAGAGTTTTCAGCATTTCCACCCTCAAATTTAAAGATTTCTCTATGAAATTCGTCACCAGGTATGTGGGATTTCCTTAGTGGATTCCTTTCACCGATTAGGTCTCTAGATTTTAGATAGAATCTTGATTACCTTAATATTATATAGACCTAGAGTTTTATGAATGTTATAAATTGTTGGGTTTAGCGGGAAGAATGATCCAAATCACATTATCATGATTTTTGTATCATTTTGTGTAGATTGTTTCAAAAATTCAAAACCCAAGCAATGTAATACTTCTAGTTTATGAATTACACATGCTAGGCCAGTGATTTCAAATATATATGCTTTGTTTAGGAATGTCACATTATCAGTTATAATTGTTGCATTCTCAGAGGATGCATTTCATTAACTGAGCTATCAAGTTATTCACATTTTAGTAATAAAATTGCTCATATACATTCAAATCGGGAGTATCTTAATATTGAGTTGACTAGGGTTCACCATACACAAATAGTCCCAGAACTACATGCCCCTATAGGTTTATAAGTACCCTATTCTTGTATAACATTTTATTGATCACGCTAGTCATGCCTCTATACCTCTAACAGGTTTTATTGGGTCTTCTCGATGGGGCCTATACATATGAATGCATATTTTGCTCATGTGGTTTTATATCGGTTATTAGTAGCTCCTTTACACTAAGATTCTATTGCATTGACCATGTTTATAGTTACAAACAGACTTCAGTCTCCGCAATTAATATACTTCGTAAATCCATCTAGTTAGTTAATTTTCAGTGTTCTTAGTGTAGTATCATGCTTATCTGTTATCATTGATATATATATATATATATATATATATATATATATATATATATATATATATATATATATATATATATATATATATATATATATATATATATATATATATATATTCTTTGGTTCATTTATGTTTATTGTTAATCTTTACTCTATCTTGCATGCTCAGTAACTTTCAAGTACTAACACATAGTCTGCGCTACATCTTCTCATGGTGTAGGTTCAGGTTCTTAGCTTCTAGATCACACATAGATCCGTTCGTGATCTTCAATTCACCAGCATAAGTGGCGAGTCCTCATTCTCGGAGGATGACATACATGTTTCCTTTGCTTCTAGTCTTAGTTTATGTTTTTGCTATATTTGGCAGGGCCATGTTTGAGCACTTCTAGTCAGTAGAGGTTATTCTTAGACACCGTTAGATTCAACTTTAGAATTTGAGTTTTACCTTTTAGTTGTTGTTAAACTCTCAGTTTTATATATTCAAATAATATATAGGTATTCCCATCATTGTAGTTAATCTAATGATTTATCTTCCGCACATGATTTCCTTACTTCCGTTTATTTAGTATGCTTATGATATGCCAGTAGTGTTAGCTTGGGGTCAGTCGTGATCCTAGGTACTGTGTCCGCGTCCTAGAGGTAGCTTCGGGCTCTGACATCATTAATGCTATTAATCAACATATTTCGATACATCTCTCATTATTGGAATGTTGACCATTGTGCTTGATTTTTGATGTTAGTGTACAATCCTACGACCGAACGAAGTAACAAGTTGTACACATAAATATAACATAGAAAGAAAGATCAATAAATATTGTTAAACTATTAGCTAAATTCAATATCGTGACCATTCTAATATATTTTCCATTTTTCTCTTACAAGAAAATTCATTAGAAAAAATTGCACCCCAAAAGAAATAGTTTTATCTAGTGTAAGGAAAATTAAGTGAATTCATTATGTTATTGTTTGAAAGTGTATCAAATCATACAAATGTATTTATGATATGACTAATTCTTCTAATGTAATTAGAGTCATCAAGTATGTCATGTATACAGATTTAGTTTCTAAATTGTTAAACAATATTGTTCTATTTATTAGTTAATTAAAATTTAGTTATTGATCCATTAAAATAAAGAACAAATTTTGTGAGTACCCAAACAATTGATGCATATGTCATTTTATGTAATTAATGCAAAAAGGGAAGAGATTTGAGGACACAACTCTTGTGGCATAGGTTAATGGAGTGAGGTTTTTACCCCTTATAGATATAATACTGTAGGTTTTCTAAAAAGTAATTTTGAGATTCTACAATGAATAATTATATGACTCTTGAATGGTCAACAACTATGCTACTATATCTAACTAGATATGTGATTAAATTATTTATCCATACATGATCAACGATGTTTTAGATGAATTAATAATATTTTGTACTGATTATTGATTTTGTGTTTTCTACTATATGATAGTTCATTTGTGGTTCTTGATAACCACATACCTTACTATTGACTCAAAATATTTTCTCAGTATTTTATATTTAAAATATCTTACTGTTGACTAAAATAATCTTGAGGTTGCAGGTAAGGATAGCTTATTAGCTATTCGGGCAATGAATGTCTTCCGTTTTCCTTTATTTTCTATTTCTTTATGCAATTTTAAAATTTTGTCTACTTTTTTGCTTGTCCATGTCCAATTTATTTTATTTATTTCCTATTGTTAGTATTTGATTTCTGTATATCATTTTCTAACACATTGTTGAAATTTTGATTTTGTATTTTGCATCGTGCTTTTTACTACATTCAAGAAATTTTTCTTCCTTTTTCAAGTCTGCTTTGAGATAAATTCTTGGAATTTTATTATTTTCTAAAATTCTGCCTTTCCTATATATTTTATGTTATCTATATTCTCGATTTTTACATTCTATTTTTATTGTTTATTTTTGTCATTGTTCATGATTTCTAGGTCAAAATCATGTGTTTGCTATTTCTCTCTAGTTGCTGCTCCTTGTATTTTTTGTACTAATATTTAGTCTTGCTTATTTTACTGTATGCATTAAATTAATTTAGTGTATAACTTGAACTATTTCTTTTTTTAATCGTGTATCTAGTTTTTGAAATTTGTCTTAAGACTTTCCACTTGATTCAGCAGTTTTAGTAACTTCTTATTTTATTTACATCTTGTCTAGTTACATCTCTCTAGTGTCTTTTGTGAATGATGGTGGACTAGGGTCATGTCTTCGGTATAGGACGGGGGCGAGGGGAAGTGGTGGTATATGGGTTAAGAGTTCTACTTAGCTAAGAGTAGGTCTATTAACGTGAAAGTCCATAGAACTTGTAATGATTCTCAAGAAAAGGACGATAATTATAACTTGTGTACAAAATAACATATGGGAAGGTACCGAGGTATGGGAGAGACGGGTTTAAGTTATGGTACTCATGAGAATCAAGTGATAGAAATGGTGTAGGAATTATAGTTGATGGTTAACTTCGATAGCCGGTGGTGGAGGTTAGGATAATCCATAATAGGATGATGATAGTTAACATAGTTTTTTGTATCATTTGAACATTATAAGTGTTCATGTAGCTCAAGTAGGTTTTTACAATGAGGTAAAAATGCTCTATTTGGTGGATTTTCATGATGTAGTGAGAGGTATACAAAACATGGAGAAGATTTTCATTGTGGAGACATTTATGGTAAAATTATGGAAGATTCTAGTGAATTTGATGATGTTCTTGGAGGCGTTATTTTGGGGAGTGGAATGGAGGTGGAACATTACTTCTGGATTTTGCGAAGGATTTTTAGTGGGTTAATGCTAACTCATACTTTCTTAAATGGAAGAACCACTTGTAAACATTTCGTAGCACGGTAACTATGCCTTAGATTACTTGCTCATTAGGAAGAGTGATTAATGAGTTTTCAAGGATTGCACGGTTATTTCGAGTGAGAATATTAGAACGGTATAAAAGATTTATGTGATGAACCTGAAATTTTAAGAGGCATAGGAGGAAGAAGACATTATATGAAAAAATGAGGTTTAAATTTTGTGGTTTCAGCCAAACTCTTTCTCAGGTGATGGTGGAGAAGTTTATTTGTGTGGGGTTTGATTAAATAGTGGTCATGTGAAAAACATGTGGGATAAGGCAGATAGTTGCACTAGGAAAGTAGCTATAAAGATTCTAAGGGTATATGTGGGTAACTTTGGTTGTCCTCAAGGATATTAGTGGGGAGATGGAAAACTCAAAGCAAAGTGGAAACCAAGAAGGTTGCATATACAATGTTTGTGGACTTCATGGACGATGGAAAGAAGTTAAACCTTAAAGAGATTTGTAAGACAACAAAGCAAGAAGCTAAGTTAGTAATTACGACTACTATGAAGGCAACTTCCAAATGATTGTATGTTGAACTAGGGGAGAAAGGTACGGATAAGAATTTTTATAGGCTCGCAAAAGTGAGAGAAAGAATGGCTCGCTACATGGAACAAGTGAAGTGCATCAACTATGACAAAGGAAAGGTGTTGATGACAAAGACTTCTATTAAGGAAAGATCAAAAGCATACATCCACAAACTGTTAACCAAAAATAGTTTGTAACTTGGGGTACTCTAGGTGTTCTACAGATTAGGAGGTTAAACATGCTATTGGTATGATGATCAAACGAAGAGAGATCAAGCACGATGAGTTTCCTATGCTTAAAGAGCATAGACAAGGTAGGTATTGAATGGTTGATTCAGTTATTTCATTCTTATTTTAATATGGAAAATTATTCGCGATGAAGGTAGGTGTAGTACAATATTTCAATTTTACTAGACCAAGAGTAATATCAAAAAACTACATCAATTATAGGGGTATCAAGCTTCGAAGCCACACTATGAAGGTTTGGGAGTGAGTGGCGGAGATAAGGGTAAGGAAAGGAGTGTGATATTCAAAGCATAAATTTTTATTTATTATTGGGAGATAGACTATTGAAGACATCGGAATTATTTCTCTGATTCTTTTCCTAACCTTCTTAGTGTGTCATCAAAATTTGATACCTATAAAATTGTAACTGTTATTTTATACCAGACATGCGCTTATACAATGGAACCATTATACTCCACCTTTATTTGTCAAGAATTTTTGTTGTCTTAAAATTAATTAAACCTAGTCAATAATTATATACATTCCTTGACTTCGTTCTTTAAAAATAAATCCACTAGATTCTCATTGAGTCTTATCTCTCATCCCCTAGTCATCCTACCAATAAATGTGTTTACCCGCCACTACCCAAAAACACTGATAGTACCCAAAGTCCCAAACTCTTTCCGTGTGCACTAAATCACCTAAGAAAATATCATTGTTCCTTACATTGTTTAAGAGATTGTGAAAGTTTGTTTGCCATGTTTTCTTAATGGAGGTCTCTTCCACCAACAACTTGTCTTCCTAATACTTTATTGACATTTCAATACGTGAGATTTTATCCCTCTCATTTTTTTTATCCTTCAAAATTTCCTATCCCCATCTTTGTCCTCTCTCTTGACATACAAGAATTTGAAAACAGAAGCTTTTGAAGTAGTAACTGCTCACATGGATTATGTGTTTATCGTCTAATAGACTTTTTTAAGTTTCAGTTTCTTTTCCTCATACACGTGCTACCAAATGTGTAGAGACAACCTTCTGTGCTTCAACTTTTTCCTAGACTTCTCTGTTTTTTCACATGTCTTATTGATGACCATTAAAGTAAACCCTGGATATACCTACCACCTTTGTAGATTCTTCATTATGAAACTGGTTGTCTTATCTCACATGTTTCTGAAAACCTCGCTACTAATCCTGGCGTTTATACCAGTCACTTCTCCTCCATCTCTATAGAAAGAGTAGGATCAAGTCACCCCATTTAATCCACAGTCAATCATATAGGATTTTCTCCTCCTATTCTCTTAATATTAGAGCCTATCACCAAAATCTTGCTTTGGCTAGTATGTTTCTCACTTAAAATAATCTTTCTATCTATAGAAAGTCCTCTATCACCCTTTCTAAGCATCAAATTATCTAAGTATTTGAAACACCTCTAAAATACAAAAGTTTACCTCAAAAGAGAAGGACTAAATATTTTGCTACTACTTCAGACCTACTAGATAATCAATGGTTTGTTGAAGCCCTATAGGTCATAGGTGGAACTCATAGGAACTAAGTTAAGTTTCTGGAAAATTCATGTCCCAAGAAAATTGATCTACAATTGAGCACGACGAGTCGTGGGATCGCTTACGCATCATAGGAAGTGTCCGTCAAATTTCTCTAGACTAAGTGAAATTCTTGACTTAAAGTTGATATCTGGAATAGAGTCTACCGCGAGTAGAAAGGTCGATGGTTTGTAGGAAAGGTTTCGTGAGAAATGGGTTAAATGTGAGGTTTCTAGTACACAAATCTATGGTGGACGAATATGAACCATAGAGTTCTTCATCAGTTTTTAATTAGGGCATTTGGTCTTTTCATATCAATTTATTGTACAGACGGGCATAAAGTACAATGATTTTGTGAATGCAGCTTTTGACCTATTAGGCACTGATTCTTCAGGTATGATTATGCATTTATAGTGAAGTTTGATCGGTCCGACTTAATATTTTTGAGGAACCAAAAAGGCATTGATACCTTGTTACAATTTAATGATGGTTTTTCTCATGTTTATGTATCAAGTGTCGAGGTGGAACCTTATTCTCGACTGCTATCAAGTCATGTGGAAAAATTTTTACTTGTTGGTTATTCTGATTCTGAAGCAGATACAACTCTAGCAAGTGATAATAATAATAAATTTACAAGCCCTTCGAAGAAGGAAGGGTTCTTGTAAGCTAGAGATAGTAAGCCTCTGAATAAAGCATTGCATAATTAGTCAGGTGGAGCTGGAGACGGTAAAACCACATTAGGAGCCGGAGGGGAGATTTACCATCTCCAGCTCCAACTGACTGATTACGGTTGCTTTGGTTAGAGTCTTACATTCTGCAGCATACTGGAACCGTGCATTCTTTAGAAGGCTTGTCAATTCAGTCTTGTCAACACGTGCCGGAGTTGTATTTATTTCTGAATCAAAATAACCAACAAGTACAACTTTTTCTAAATGACCTCATGGCTGTCGAGAATTAGTTTCCTCCTTCAAACATGATACATAAATATGAATAAAACCATCATTAAATTGTAACAGCGTATCAACATGCTTTTTATCCCTCAGTCGTACTAATTCAGACCTAAAAACTTTCCTGTAAAATTCTAGATCCTTCCTGAAGGATCAATGCCTAATTGATCAAAAACGCATGTCACAAAATCATTGTACTTTATGACCTTCATTACAATAACCTTATCAATAACCTCTAAACTCTTTAATTTTTAAACTATAAGTAAACCTCCAACTACATTAACCCTTAAAAAGTACATCATTCAATCATATCTACTCCAATCCCCAATTCCCTCCATGTTTATCGCCACAGATTCTCTCCAAGCTCCAAGGTTAAATCTAGGGTTTGAATCTTCAAGGTTACAATCACAATTTAGTTCGTAGAATTTGATTATCAAGTTTTTTGGGAATCCCAAATGGATCCCTTCCATCCATTAGGTAACTAAAGAACTTCGATCTCCAATCCAAATTCATCCAATTTAATTAGGGTTTACGCAATCTCCGTGGATCCTTTTTATTATCATTAAATTGATGCTATTTTATCTCATTATGCATTATTTAACCAAATTACATGATTTTAAATTAACTTCATATAGACCCAAGATTTATGCTTTGATTTTCACCTATGAAGTATGAACTACGATCATGAATTGATAAGGTATTTTATGCATATTTTATGAAAGGAAGAAGTTATGATTTAAGGATGCTTTGAACTTAGGTATAAATTGTTTGTAACAAGTTTTCTCACAGTTTGGAAGGAAGTCATGATTTCTTTTTCTAAGAAGGGTAAGTGTCTATGATGAATTTTTTTATAAAATCACAGTTTTCAAAGGATCTACTTTTATTTGATTTTATGACTTCAATTGATATTTTGATTATTAGCATTCCTAATGTAATGCTTTAATAATTGAATTTGTCTACTCTGTTAGGATTTTTCTTATAACTAAAGGACTTTGAGGTGGAGGCTCAAATATGGTAGTTTGTAGTAGCAAACTCCACTTCCAAACTACATGACCCCGTAGACATAGCCTAAATGGTTATATGAAGTTCTACCTTGGAAATTATATTCCCTTATTTTTGTGTAAGGGTTACACAGAATTTCATTTCAGTGCTCGCATTGTTTATTGTTAGTTAAACCTAATATTCAACAAATGAATTGTTATTTTTCCTTGATGCTTCAATTATACTTTTTTATTAAAGCATAACCTTATATAATGTCTATAATGACTATGTTTTCTGAGATTTTAAACATTTTATTTTATCATGTATTACATTTGTTAAGCCTACTCTAATATCATGTCTACATTTATGCCTTTTCCACAGACAATGTATATTTTGTTACTGATGCATACAAGTACCTTTATTATCTAATAATATAGGGTGCGACGCTCCATCTCCTCCCACGAATTGCTAGCTTTGATTAGTAATAGCTATTGGATTGGTGATTCCTAGATACTCTGAGGGCAAAGCCATGAAGACCATTTTTTATCCTTTAATTTTGAGACTTTTTCCTTGGTGTATAGGTTACGTCCCACCAATCCCTTTTTCTTTTAGAAGGTCTTGTCACATAATAATGATTTTGCACTTATGTTCAAACTGTCTTTTATGATATGAGGCGACTTACTTAAACCCTCTTATTTAATATTCTATTGTGTTGCATGTATGTCAAGTGAATTGTGTAGGGCCTCTCGGGGTCCTATATGCCATGTGTAATCTAGGGTTTACTGTGGGTCGTGATAGTATTAACTATCATTCTATGAAAGGTAACCAATTGTCTATCCCTCTCTAGAAGACCCAAGTTATCAATTATATTACTAACTCAAATGCTTTTGCAAAATCCAATATTAAATCTCTAATTCTATTCATCTCCCCAAAAAAGGCTTTATGAAATCATCAAAGCTACTGCAAATTTCCTAAATATGGCAATATAAACTTGTCCACATCTTTGGCCTTGATACCTGCCCATTTGGTCTCTTGGGCATGAACACTATTTATCTTCCTCTTTTTGAGAGACTTTACTAGCTTTATGGCGTTTTTCATTCATGATCCTATGATCCATAATCCTGTACCTTCAGCTTTTGAAACTTCATAACGAGTTACCACTTCATGCCCTTGCACCCGTCCTAAACCGAAGACATGATCTTGGTCCACCATCGTTCACCAAAGACACAAGGGATATTTAAGTTAAAAGAGAAGTAAAACAAATAAAAATCTACTCCAACTACTTAGCCAAGCTTAGAGTCAAGACTATCTTGCTATGCTAAAACTCGATGAGAAGCTAACATAAGAGATACATTTGAACACTAGATCACAAAAATAACTCTAAATGTGCATAAAACAATGGAAACAAATATTAAAACAAAAATACAAGCTAAAATATTTTAAATTAATAAAATATAAGAGAAATATTGAACGTAGTAGAAAATAGATCATTGAATCTATGAAATAAAATTATGAATGGTAGCTGATCAAATGTAAGAATACAACGAAAACATGAAAGGCTTATGTTAGGTCGACAATGTTATGTAAGAAATTGAAATATCAAAAGATCTCAATGAATTATTATTTTTGCTTAGTAAATGTTTAAGAAACAAGAAACATGATACTTTGTTGTTGCCAGAAGTCACGTGAGGTTTTCTAGAAGTCTCCAAAGGCCTATATTCCGCTTTTAACCAGAACCTTGTCACTTGTGTATCACTCAAATGATTACCTAAAAATAGTAGAAATAGAAAGAAAAGACAATAAATAATAAGGAAAGGTTATCTTAAAAAGTGTGTGGGTCACAGGAGATACAACGAATGTTTTTGGAGTAGGACAAGATCCTATCATAGTTTTCATCTAGAAAGATAGTAGAAAGAAGAGAAAAGATATAAGAGATAATGAAGCAATGAGATATTTGGGTTTCTAGGCTATGGGAGTCGCCAATGGTAGCATAGCTAGTAACTGCACGAACAAACATCCTTAATAGACATGGATGGAGAGGTGCACTCACCGGTGAGAGTAGGTACGTAAGAGAGTGACTGAGATTGTGGGCACAGTACGGTGTGGTGGCAGATATTACAATTAATCCATTAACCATGAAGAAATTAAACCTCCATTATACTTCTATGCATATAATAAAAAATAAAAGTGAATATATTTTTGTTATAATGTACAAATAAAAGTGAACGGTAAAAGTACTCAGATTGAACTAGTGTAATAGTACTTTCCAAGATACCAATAAAGGAATAAAAATTAGAATAAGGGAAGAATTTTTTTATGAAATTTGAGTTTCGTAGTCTACATATATGTTATTTTTATTGAAATAATTTTATTGTATATAGTTAATGGAATACACCGTGCCCCGTTTTAATTTAAATGGGATATCAAGTACACTGGACAATTCAAGTAGTAAATTTTTCTTGTAATAAGAGTTTCTTTTTAACAAGATAAACATATTTTTGTATGAATGATATCCTAATATAGTATTTGAAGTGTGAGGAGAATCAAAGATAAATGTTAATTATTTTAAATTTAACCATAATACATTGAGTTACTAGTTTACCATATAAAGTACTTTTTTTTAGAAAGCTGAAAATTCTATCAATTTAGCGAATAGAATATCCCCAAATATCTTTGATACAATGGGAACAACATGAACTCACGTCTCTTGATCACCATCCATTAGTTTTTATGAAAAACAAATCTAGAATTTTCCATCCATGTTCATTAGAAAGGAGGGATGAAGGGTGAAGAATCTTACCTTAAACAGATGGAGATTTTTATTCTTTTAGGTTTGATTATGAAAGAACATAGTTGTAAAAGGAAATACATCTGATTTGGAAAAAAGTTAAGTTATAGTTATTATAAGAAGATGTGCTTATCTAACACTTCCATGTATATGAATCTCTGTAATAGTGCATCTACACATTTTCTTAACAACTTTTTTCTATGGTAAGAGGTCAATGTGTAAGAGGCATATATTTGTGACTTGTAACTTCATTCATCAAGTAAAACCCTATTAAAGTTGAGTGTTCTTTACTCATATCCTAACATGAATTTTTAGTTTTATATCCTAAGTAGCTAAAACAAAGTAAATTTTCCTCTCCAAAGAAAATAATGAAATTTTTTTCTAAAAGAATACGGTTATGAAAAATATAATTACAAATAACGCACATATTTACTTCCAAGTAAAACTATTCAAGGATATTAAAAAAATTATCCGCATTATTTAAAAGAGAATATCAGTTAATATCATTTTTTGAGGTTGAGTTATGAATTCTTACATTGTATAGAGACTCAAGGACCCACCATCCATATTCTCACAAATATAGATACTTGTTGTTGTGGGATTTAACACCTCAAATAATTTAGCTTGGCTTATAAACTCTGTTAAATAATATTAATGTTTTATTATATTGAGGGTATCAAAATTTTAATAAAATGTTATATCAAGTGTACATTTTTCTTGTATGAAATTATATGTGTCACTTATAACTCATATGCAAATTTTTGGCTATTGTAATTTAATATAAAAGTGTGCTATCTAGTAGTGAACTAAGTAACATAATATTAATTGACGCATGAAAATTCTCTCCTTTAGATTAAGAAATTAGCACATATTAATGTATGTACTAAAAATTACAAATTCATCATATCTACAAAAATAAATCAGATTAAAGGCTTCTTCATTAACAGAGAAGGTACAAAAAAAAACATTGTATATATTCTCATATTAGATGTATTTTAAAATAAAAGTCACATATTAACACAAATTTCATCTTTCATCATTCAATCAATTGTGTTTCAATTAGAGATACACTACATATAAATTAATCATATATATTTAAAAAAAATTATTTATTTAGCAAATTATTTTGTCAACTCAGCTCTAAAAAATAAAAGCATATGTCAATATATAATTTTGAAGAGCACCTAAGTATTGAGAGAATAATTTTTAACATGGACAAAGCATACATACCACTAATCTTATTGTAAACATAAGGTATCTAAAAAAACCAATCACATGCAAAAAAAAAAAAACTACAGAAAATATAGGTAAAAAAAAGCATAATGTCAAACAACACACACATAGGGAGTAGCAGTGAACAGAGAAACAAAACAATGAAAAGGCTTTCTGATATCTCAGGTTATTACATAGATAAGAAATGCATCAAAAATAAAAACTCTCTAGATGAATTCAAAATGCAATAACCTCATCTTGACGGGCATTGTTTGAACTTCTAGATGGTCATCATCACTGCAAAAAAAAATCAAGACGATCGATAGTAGGAGAAATAAGACACTCTAAAATATTTGCAAGCGATCGATACTTCCTTCGGTATAGATTAGATCAGACATTTTTACATTGTATAACTAAAGAAGGTATCAAATATAACAAATCTCGGATAAATCACCTTGGGAGGTTGAGTCAAAACTGAAATTTTGAAGACGAAAGCAACATAAATAGGGTTTCGTAGATCTATAGAGACACTTTAGTATGTTTTCTAAAAATATATACTTGCATTATTTTGGGCAGGTCTTTTTCGGCCTTGGCACTATTTTGTGCTACTATAATTGTGGACCTGAATAATGGGTCCATATTTTGTTGCTTACTTTTGTTGTTTTGTTTGATCTTTTATTTTTATACATACAAAGATGATCCATAGACCAAATTTAATTTCAAAATTATTTAAAATTGATGTCGCGAGATGACTAGAAAAAATTCTATATATTCCCTTTTCTACAAAACAATATATGCATATTACAAACACCATAATATGTATAGATATAATTTGTGCACTAACCATTAGTATACCACAATTCATATGGGTGATAATTATGTGCAAGAAATATTTGCATATGTATAGATAGATCATGCCGTCAATGTAAAAATATATTTTTAAAAGACATATTTTATTTTTGTCGATTTCAATAGATACAAGATTTAGAAGAATTATTACCTTAAGGTTGTGATCACCACGAAAAAACTAGGCAGTGTGTTATTTATTTTTCAATCGTATCTTTCAGAAAATATCAGTACCCTTCACTATCAACTACATATATTTCAACATTTTATAGATAATCCTTCAGTTCTGTAATTGGTCCTTTTTCGAATAGTTATGCATGTTGAATGATTTTAGTTGTTAATGAATTGCTAAAAGAAGTAACTATGTATTTTAAATTACTTTTATTAGTAGACCTTATCTACGAGGGGATGTTCCCATTTAGTTTAACATTTATTGCTTGCATTGTGGTTCCACAAAAGATTAGGTGACTCATTAATTTAATATTACTTTGACGAACAAATGAAAAAATGATCAAAAACACAATTTTGGTAATGTTTAGAACAATTTCTACGTCATAAGTAATGTGGAGAATTTATTAAATATTAAAGAAATCTCGAATAGGATGTAAAAAATAATTTTTAAAAGGCAGAGAACTAATGCAATTGTGGGTTAATATAAATGAAAATGCTTTTAAAAAAATAAATTTATTGTTTCTATGAGAAGGACACGATATAATGAAGTCAATACAATGAAATATGAAAATATTATAAATAACTTTCTATTTTATTCCTAATAATATTAAGATATTTAAAATTATTTATAATAAGTAAATTGGTCCGCCCTTCGCATCAATCATAAGAAAACTAATTTTTAATAATTAAAAAAGATATGAGTTCTCAAGTCCAAATTTATTAGATTTATAGGTTTGGTCCAATTTATCCTTTAGGTAAGACCATACATCTCTTTCAATGTTTATGTTATCTCGTTATTCTTCCTTTTTACTTCTTCCTCACCCATTAACTTTTTTCAAGGAAGTATCATTTTTTTCTCTATTGTCCAATATTTAAAATAAATGAAGATACTCAAAAACATAGAAAATGTATGTAAATAATGAGTTTCAAATCATTAGTGAGTTGATACAATTCATGAAATTGATTGACACTAATCTTTAAGATTTTTTAACAAAAAATATTTTGAATTTATACATATTCCTGTCTTAAATGATGAAATATTGAAATTGTACGACAAATAGAAAAATTGTAATTGGCAAAAATTAGACTGATTTTGTCCCGCATCAAACTATATTGTATATTCAAACAATATAATTATTGTAAAATAAAATTATCAACATATGCATTGAAACTAATGACCAAAATAAGAATAAACTTTTATGGTTCCCTATCCATTAATCAAATTTATACATAATCTAAAACAAGCTCTCAAATTGCCATATGCAATGCAAGAAAAAATAAAAGTAAAAAGAAGTCAAAAGTACAATTTTAAAACTGAAATGCTTTTTCATTAAAAAATAAGTCTATGTAACTAAAATATTCAATCATACATATCTAATTGTTCACTTGTGAATATCCATCCTTCGTTACTTTCATGTTGAGACTATTGTATTGTTCTCGTTAATAGTGGACTTGAAACTTTCCTCCAATTTCTGTTAGTTTAAAATGTGAATGGAAAATGAAGTAGTGTGACTTTTACGAAGAGATGTGACTTTAATAAAAAGTCATGACTTTTATGATGAGTTGGTACTTTTAAGAGAAGGTGTTGTAAAACTTCATATTCGAGAAGATGGAAAATTTAGCTTTCCACTATCTAGTGTCAAAACCAATGGAAGCCACCGACCGACCGTATATAAGACCATGGGTTGTAGGTGGTGCCGTCATTGGGTTCAGACGTAGGTGTCTCTGATCGAACCCATATCCGACCATTATAATCCCTGGTTTGACATACATGTCGTACGTGAGGGTCAACAACTATTTAAAGGAAATTGTATATTGGGTTTGTCACAACCCAAGTCTACAACCATGATGTGGATGACACTCGTGAACCATTGATGGCCGCCAAGCGAACCCTCATTCCGGTTGACTAAAAGCAAAACACTAACTCAAGCATACAAAATCTTAAAACTGAATTAAATTTCATTGAACTAAATTAGTCAGTCGTTTAAAAAATTTGTACAATACTCAAAAGAAAGCAAATATTGTAAGCTATTAAATTATGTCTATCTATGAAGTCTCTATTATAATAGACGCATATCGGGATAAGACCCACGACATCCTAACAAACTAAAATAATGGTTGGACCCTCCAAAAGCAAGGAAGCTTAGCATAGGGACCTAGAACTGCAAGTGGTATCAAAGTAGCTTCTGTTTATCATCCTGAATACTTGTATCTGCATTATAAAATATGCAGACCAAATGGAGTCAATACATGGAATGCACGAGCATGTAATGGGAAATCTAAAACATAAACATAAGCGTGAAAAGATGGAAAAGAAACATACTTACCTCTTCTCAACTCACTCAACTGAACTGAACTCATCTCTATTCAATTAAATAGGGCTGAACTTAACAATGTGGTACTCAACTATGTGAAACATAGATAAACTCAACTCACGGAAATAGAGCGCAATTCAATAATAAGATACTCAACTTAGTGGAACATAGTTCAACTATCTTAGAGAAATAGGGATCAACTAAATAATAATATACTCAGCTCAGTGGAACATAGTTTAACTCTACACAGACAAATACGATTGTTTAACGCCCCAAGCCTACACCCTGGACGTGGGTGGCACTCAATGACCATTATTTTCCTTGAGCGGACCCTTTGCCTGGATTACTTAACTCAGCAGAAGACTTAACTCAATAAAAGAATAAAATCTCATAATATAACTTAAAGCAAATAACTTGGCCAAAGTGACACTTAAGTCTACAAGTAAAATAACTACAATACAAAGAAGAGACAAAACTAAACTTTTTGACTCTCTATTAAGCCACTATAATACTAAGATGGATGTTGGGACAGAGTCCACAACATCCTATAAGAGAAAGACTGAAAAGCGAATAAATGTGTCCTCCAGAATGCAAGGAGGCTCAGCACTGAATCAGAGTGCTCAGCTGGATAAATGAGGCGCTGGATGTTGCTGATCCTTGCTACCTACGTCTACATCATAACACGATGCAGGACAACTGGCATCAGTATATTGAATGTACGAGTATGCGAGTTGGAATTCTAACAAAAACTTAATCTTGAAGAAGAGTAAGAAGGAAGACTTACCTTGGCTTTGCTCAACTCACGAATAACTTGACTAATTATAAAGCAATAAGCACATTCAATATATAAATGCTTGTAAAACAGTGAAAAAACTTAGTTTGTTAAGCATAATGCAATAAAAAACTTAACTTAACTTATATATGAAGTAATATAATTTCTTTGGGAGACTAATTTAACGACAACACCCACTATGAGCCTAAGTGGTGATACAACGTCTTGGCCACGCTGCCAGAACTGTCCTATACTTTGTCGTTGCATAGAACTACTTAATTTACTGGATCCACTAGTTTAAATGTAGTGATCATCTAAAAAGTATGACCCGTTAAAACCTATGATGGCTACATGGTTTTCATGGAGACTTGAGTTAATATTAACTTTCATCCCCAAATCGGTGCTCAATACTACTCCCAAAATACTTTAGCTCTTTTAGAAACCACTTCCTTCTTTAAGCTGAGATAATTGCTCAACACTGAGCTTTAGAAACCTCTCGTGGAATCAATGTTCCCTTTTCTTGTTCAAAACTCTTTTGGAAATCATAGTTTCTTCTTAACTTAAAAGAGAAAACATTTGTAGACTCTTAGGGTGTACTTAGTTCACTTATAACTTTTGAGAAATGAACTCAATTCTTTACTTAGCTTGAAACTTGAGTCTTAAAACAAAGTAAAATCGTTGTTAAAGACCCTTGAGAACTCTTAAGAACTTTACCTTAACTTGCTTCATAACATCTGGACTTGACTCTTAACTTATTTGACTTTATCTTAACTTTCCTTGAATTTGATTATGGATTCAAGGTTTATTATCTCATGTTAATGGATGATTTCATGATGTTTAGATGTACCTTAGACTGTTATAATAAACTAAGAACCATGGGTACATCACTTAGGAACTAGTAACAAAGAGTGGGGAATGAATGGGGTGAACTGGAGTCCTTGGCGCTCTAAGAGGCGTGGTGCGCCAGGACCCAAACTTCAGAGGCCATGTTGGGGTGCTCTGGATGGCGTGGTTCCCCACAGCATTACATCAATGATTGTCCTGTGGGGCTATGGGAGGCGTGGCGCTCCAAGGCCCTACGAACAGGCGTTCTCGACTTTTGTCTTCCGTTTTCAGCTCTAAACCCTCTAAAAATACATGGTTCTTTCCCCAAACACTTAGGATCATTAGTACCCTCAATACCCAATAGATTGACTTGAAAAACAACCTGAAAACACAAACCAAATCAACACTAGGAATGCAACAACTCAACAAACAATAATTCATCAATGCTCTTCAAGAACGTCACTTTTTACCATATAACCTACTCAAAATCGCTGAATTTAAACAGTTTTGTATGTGGGTGAACTAACCCAACACAAAAATATCTTAGATAATTTGATAGGGATCACCCCCGACGAAACCTACTGGCAAAGCTTGACCAACTCTACTCAAGGACCTCCATATATAATATGTGGTAATCCATAATTAGGAAATATAGCAGGTAAAAGGAACAAATATACCCCTAGAACTATCGTAAATGTTACGCGGATACCCTGCGTTATACTTTAGGGACATTTATGCCCCATGTGTCATAATCTTATCCACCGACCCAACATCGAATCAATAGATAAGATTAAGACATGTGTCCCTTTTTAGTCTTTTGTTAGAGTGAAGGTCATATACGCTCTAGTTTTTTGATGCAGGGGCACCAATGTCCCTAAAGTATAATGAAGGGTATCTGCATACCATTTACGATAGTTCGAGGGTATATTTGTCTTTTTTCCCAATATAGTATTAATAAGGGTTAGGAACATAACACTGAAGAACATAGAACTGGAAAATCCTCTTAAAGATACTCAATTTATGGAGTTCATGTGCAGTTATAAAGATGATAGAACTGGAAGATCCTCTTAAAAATACTCAATTTATGGAGTTCATGTGCAGTTATCGAGATGAAGAACTCAACTCAAGGGTCTCAATGAAAATATAGAACTCATGGGTACAACTCTTCTAAATCTCATACTAACTTCCTCAAACATAACTCAAATTTATAGTTGATCTAAAAGGGTTGACAATTTAACTCAAGGACATTGTTGAACTCTACTTTTGAGTCTTTCTTAAATTTTAATTATGAATTCATGAGTTATATATTTGATAGGAATGATATCTCAATGATCAAATGAAGATTTGAATTGTGAATATCATGTAGAAAAGATAGGCATGATTCAAGGGTACTCACGCTGAAAGAAGGGTGAAGGTGTACGTGACCTAGAAACCATGGCATAACGAGTTGTGCTGGTGAAGATCCTATCCTACAAACCACTCGTTGGGGAACGCTGAATTTTTTAAAACACCATCTCCCAGACTAGATAACCAATGAATTTTCTTTCTCTAATTTGTGCCCTAACTCATCTAGAATCAAATGATTTTCTTCAAACTCTTTTAAGTCCTTAAACCCAACAGAATTACAAAGAATTCTTAACCAATACCCACCAAGAACAATCACTCATTTGAAACTCTAACCTCAATAGCTCAACAAGAACTTCATTAAAAAAAAACAAAGCACAAAACCTCAAGATCTATTAAGAGTATCAATATACTCAATCTCAAGGATGAAATATAAAAAATAAACTCATTATTTGCGTGTGGGTGAACAAACCCAACACAATCGCATCTTATACCTCAAAGAATTAGGTTCCCTGCGAAATCTTGAATTTATTGAACAAATGCTTGAAACATTGAAGATTTTCTCTTGTTGAATCTTCTCCCTAAAAAACTAAAACTTTGAATATTACGAGAATGATTCTAATAATTTTATTCCCTTAATTGGGTTTAATTCGCGTTTAGACTAAGTGGAGGTAAGGAAAAAACTAAAATATCCTTTCATGTTTAGGTTAGAAATGCCCTATCCTGTGAGGTTGTATTCAAATATTCATATCTCCTTCATAAAAGCATAAAATTTAGAAATCTCAGTGTCATTGAAAATATGACACAGAGATATTATATTCGATATCTGATGGGTCTTCTAACTCAGCTTGTGCTAAAAGGTATGATTATTTGAAGTTGACCCAAAACATAGAAGAACTTAGGAATGACTTGAAGGAGCTCTCTTTAGTGTTTTTTTCCAACTTAAGGTGCTACATCTAGTGACCTTATTACATAAAGAAATTTCAATTCCTTGGTAAAATACTACTCACTATAATGAATGGTTCGAGTCTTAGCTCAAAATATTTCTTGTGTGATACATTATCTTTCCATTTGGATAGTTCGTCCTTTTATGATGTAGGTTCAAGTATTAAGAATTCAAAACCGTGCTTACATCAATCCTCAATCAACATTCAGCAGCTTCAGTGGTGAGTTGTCATACTTCGAGGACAATCGACATGCTTTAATTTCAATCTTTACATTTCAGTTTTAGTTTTGTTAAGAGTTAGCTAGGGAACATGTCCCAACAACACAACTCATATATAGGCTTTTCAAACGTAGTAGTAGCATCATCTTGGATTGTTGAGTTGATCTTCAAGTAATCACTAAAATCTATGTATGTTTTATTTATTCATATTAGTTGGGTTGCTCCCTATTTCATATAGCCCAGTTTTTTTGCTTCGACGCTACTAATTTCTATTTAGTTATATTTCAACATATTTTTTATATGCCAGACACAAGGTTAGCTTGGGGTCACTCGTGATCTTATGTTCCATGTTACCAAGGGGTTTGCCTCAGGGCGTGAAAAAATTGGTATCATTCCATAAGGTTGAAGAGTCCTATGAAATCAGAAAGACGCACTAAGTAGAGTCTTTTTTAAGGGTGTGAAGTGCACCACATCTAAGAGAGGGAGGCTACAAAGTGTTTTAAAAAAAATCACTTCCTTGATATTCTTATCATACGTGGGTATGATCTCCTTTCAAATATGTCATTATAAATTTCGATTCATGCGTCCAGCTAGAGCTATCACACGGAGTTCTAATGCAAGCATTGCCAATGTAGTTCCTCTAGTACTAGACAAGGATTTTTCGAATAGAGAATTTCATAATGTGATCGAGCTCTTGCCTGAGAGAGTAGCAAACAAGAACAATCAGCCGGCCTTAGTTCCTACAAATACTAATACTGGATAAGTTGCAACTGAGGGTCAAGATTTTGTTCAGATAAATCCACTTAGGTTTCTAGGGTCGCATGTTGGTGAGGACCCAAAAACTTCATTTATGAGGTTAAGAAAATCTTTAGAGTGATGCAAGTTACTGCTAATTATAAGGTGGAGTTTCAATCCTAGCAGCTTAAGGTTGTAGCTCACATTTGGTTCACATTGTGTCAGGGTACCATGTGATTCCAAGAATACAAACATACGTTCACCCAGCTCTCCAGGTTTATCAACACATGGCTATCTCTCTAAGGGCGCAAATGAGTATTTTTCGGCTAAGGGTATGCGACTTCTAGTAGACAAAGTGCAGGAATGCTATTTTGTTAGAGGATATGAATTTCTCCAGGCTTAGTAGGTTGAGGTAGATAAGCTTAGCGAAATGGTAAAGAAAACAACAAAGATAGAAAAGGATATTATGAGTACTCTAAAAAATATTACAAAATGAAAATAACTCACTGTTTCAGCAATGGAATACAACTCCACAAACCTTTATCAAATAGTGTTTCATACCCTAGGTTATGATAGGATCCGAAAGGTAGGGAAGCAAGCCCTAAGTCTTAGGGGAGTACTTAAAGTAACAGACTTCCCCAACATGTACAAAGTGTCGTAAAAACCTTATTCTCAAGTGTCTTGTAGGCAAGGAATGGTGATTTTGGTGTGGTCAGCCCGACCATAGGTTGAAGGATTTTCCTTTTTTCAGTCAAGGTCAAGGAGGTAACAACAATAAGGCTCAATCTATATCTCTAGCAACAACTGTAGATCGCCCAACTCAGCAGGTTTATTCATCTTATCTAGGTGGCCATCAGTGCAAGAACAAGTTGTATGTTCTCTAGGATCACTTGGACAAGGAAGATTCTCCTAATGTGGTTGTTGGTAAGTTACAAGCCTTTCTTTAGATGTTTATTCATTGTTAGATCTTCGGGCTACATTTCCTTTTATAACTCTATATATTGTAGTCAACTTCGGTGTCTGTACAGAAACTCTTTCTAAACACTTCTTAGTCTCTGCTCCAGTTGGTGACAAAGTTATTGTTAGACGAATATGCAAAAATTATTCTATCACAGTCTCTTAGATAGTCACCTAAACAGATCTTGTAGAGTTAGAAATTGTAGATCTCGATATCATTATAGGCATGTATTAGTTACATGCTTGTTATACCTTATTCAATTCTAGAACTAGGATCGTTTGGTTTAAGTTTCAAAATAAGTAAGTATTAAAATGGAAGGGTAGGAACTCAATGCCTATGGGTCGATTCATTTCTTACCTTAGGCCAGAAAAATATTTTTAAAGGGTATATCTATCATTTATTTTGGGTTAAGGATTCAAACTCTGAACCAAAACTCTTTGAGCCAATCCCAGTGGTAAATCAATTCCTAAGAGATCTTCCTTGTGTTCATTACGATAGGGATATTGACTTTGGAATAGATTTACTACCACATATCCAGCTTGTTTCGACTCCTCCTTACAAAATGTTTTATGACGAGATGAAGGAATTCAAAGAGCAGTTGAAAAACCATCTAGATAAGGGCTTCATTAAACATAGTATCGCTCTATAGGGTGCTCCAATATTTTCATTAAAAATAAAGATGGTTATCTCAGAATGTGCATTTACTATGGACAGTTGAACAATGTCATAGTCAAGAATAAGTATCCTATCTCCAGGATTGATGACTTATTCAAGCAACTTCTGGGTTCTAGTTGCTTTTCTAAGATAGACCTCATATCCATGTATTATCAGCTCTATGTCAGAGATAGTGACATTCCGAAGACAAAATTTAGGTTTCGGCATGGTAAGTATGAATTTGTAGTTATGACATTTGGACTAACAAATACTCATGGATTTAATAAACATTGTGTTCACATTGTATTTGGACTTGCTCATCATCTTCTTTATTGATTATATCCTCATTTATTCTCAAACTGTGGAGGAGCATCCGACTCATCTGAGAGTGGTTGTGCAAACACTTAACGATCCCCAGTTATTCACTAAGTTGAGAAACTATGAATTCTGGTTAAAGTCTATTGCTTTCCTTTTTCATGTGGTATCCAGCAAAAGGATCTAAGTGGATTCTCAGAAAATTTAGGTAGTACAGAACTATCCCTTACCCACATCTCGAAATCTATCGAAAGTGTGTTTGGTTTAGCTGGTTAGTATTGGAGATTTGTTGATGAATTTTTATCCATAGATTACCCATTGACCAAGTTGACTTAGAAGAAGGTCAAATTTCTGTGGTCAGATGAGTGTGAGAAAAACATCTCAAAACTGAAGACTAGGTTTACTGCAGCTCGAGTCTTACTCTACCAGATGGTTCAGATGGTTATATCATTTATTGTGATGCATCTAGGGTCGGCCAAGGTTGTGTGTTGATAGAGCGAGGTAAGGTCATATATTATGCTTCTAGGAAAAATAAGGTCCATAAGAAGAACTATCCGACTCATGACCTCAAGCTTGCAGCCGTAGTATTTTCCCTAAAGATTCATAGACACTACTTGTATAGTGTTCATGTTGATATATTTACAGATCATAACAACCTTCAGTATGTGTTCACCCATAAAGAGTTGAATCTTCATTAGAGGATATGGTTTGAATTCCATAAATACTATTGCATGGATGTACTTTATAATATTGGTAAGGCTATTGTAGTACCTGATTATCTCAGGAGTTTATGGATAGGTAGTGTAGCACATATTTAGGAGTCTTCGAAAGATGACGAGTCACAATTTGGAATCATTTAGGTATTTATTTTGAGAGATTTAGTATCTTGAAAGTCTTATTTTGTGCCAATAACTCATGCAAAACCCTTGATTTCAAGGTTGTTGGAGTGAGGAATAAGGCATGGATACTAAGAAACAAAAAGGAACAAGTTAGATGAAAGAACGAAGAAAAAAAGACTTGTTAATTGCCTTGTCCATAGGGCGAGTGGCCTAGTGGATTTTACCTCACCCAAAGTTCCAGTGTGCCAAATCATGAATGAGAAAATCAGGTTGGTGATAGAAAAGAGAAGTAGGTGAGTAATAGAATGATTCCACGAGACAGTGATTGGTTCGCCCAAAGTTACATCACTCAAAGATGCTGGACACCAAAGCAAAATGGCAATGGAACATACCAAAGGTTGGATAGCCGAGCTGATCGTCGATCCTTACTTACTGTGGTGAATGGTACTTTGCAACATTATGTTTACGACTATAAATACATTTTCAAACATTGTTTATCTATCGAGCTATCAATCTATGATATATATAAGTTAGAGTTGAATAGAATGTTTTAGAGAGAACACTAAGTATTGAGACAATATATTCCTTATCTTTGAAGAATGAAAGTTTTCCATCTTTGAGAAATTAGTAGTGGGTCTTTAAGCTTTTTTAATTTTGACCTTCGTAAAGACGAAATTAATATTACCTAGTTTATGGAAACACAATACGGTAATTATTTCTATCGTTATATGAAATCCGAATAAATCTCAAATTCTTGTGGTGTGAATATGTGATTATGGGTTGATTTATCTTGTGGGTGTTGTTAGTTGTTAGAGTAAATGTCGTTTAAAAGTGATTTCAATCAATAATTGTGATTTAATTTAAAGAGTTGTATTTGCAAATGAACCTCTACCTTTGTGATTTTGGCTTGCTTGAGAGAGAGAGGTTTTAAGGCAAAGATTTCAGAATTGATGGTCTGTGGGTATTGGGTTGTCATGAGTTCAGCTTGAGAGGGTGAATCTTAAAACCTTTTATACATATTCATCTCGAGAGAGCGAATGGACTACATTGTAGGCTGTTTTTTTCTGCTGCTTGTTTGTGTTTGAGGAATACCAACTTTATTTGGAGTAAATTGTTCAAGAGAAAGTTTATCCCCACTTAAAGTCTTTCTGATTCACTGATTTACATATATATACTAACAGTTTCAATCTCCCACATGTCTACATTATCCTATAATCCAATCATATCCCAAGAACCCATCTCTATATTGTTGTTTTCACGCTTTTTACTTTTGTTGTAGCTGATATTTAAAACCAAAACCCCCTTTATTTTACACTTGTGTCACCCTTTAATTTGAATCATGTTTTTATTCGCAAATGTCTATTTCTATGATTGACTTGAACATATTCACACTTTTATATTAAATCTTAAGCACGTACAACTCCCTTTGGTATTTGACCCCAACTCATTTAGTTGGGTTATATGCTGACTAATGATCGTTCACACTAAGAACTGGATTAAGTAATTTAGATAGAGTTATTTAGTGAATATGGCGCCACTTCCCAAAGTGTTGTTTAATGAGAATCTTTTCTTATGTTGAATTTTGTTCTTTATAGTCATTATTGGAATTTCTTTATTTTAGTTTTGTTTGGCTTGTTTGTTTTTTAAAACAGGAAGTATGAGTCTGAATGAAAGCAGTGGTAGCCAATTAGGCCACAAATATAACATTAGAAACCTCAACGATGTCAAGAAGAGTAATGTTAATGACACCGATCTTATGGTTGGAATTGGTGCCATTTTCTAGACTAATGCCAAAGGGAGGGTCGTTTTCCATATCAAAAGTAATATGTTTCAGCTCTTACAATTGAAAGGAATGTTCGGTGGTTTGGTTCTTCAGGATCCCCATGAGAATATCACAATTTTCCTAGATAATTGTGGACCATTATCATTCAAGAAAATATCCCAAGATATTAAACGGTTGAGGTTATTCCTGCTCTCTTTGATGGGAGAAGAATGTAAGTGGCTTCATGAATCACCACGTGAATCAATCACTTCATAGGAGGAGCTGGTCATCACATTTAAAGTGCAATTTTCCCTCCTTCAAAGATGATAACACTTCGGGACAACATTTAGAGCTTCAAGCGTCTAGAAGGTGAGCCAATTTATGAAACTTGGTTACGATTCAAGAATTTGGTGCTCTATTGCCCTACTCATGGTTTGTGTGGCAACATGTTGCTGCAACATTTTTACCGAAATCTTGTTTCAGTAAACAAAGTTATTGTTGTGTTACGACCTGAGGGTATACCCTAGAAGTTATAGTATTCTCGAATTTTAACACAGAGTCATCAACCTCTTTGAGGTCTATTATAAGCCCTTAGACATCTTTCATTGCCTAATCATAATAAAAATAGCGGAAAATTTAAACTTTTCATAGCACATCATATCCTAGAACATTACTTCGTGTATATATAAAATACTTCATAATACATAGTTAGACTCTAAGTCTCTTGTTCAATCTTAGACTCAACATCAATAGAGTAAAATAAGGACACAACCCTTTACAACATAAAATATAAGTCTAAGCTATTACATTAACTTTGAGAACATCTTGACATATGCAACCCTTGAATCATAAGCTTGAACTTGGGAGATCTAACCAACCTCTTAACTTAGGAGACATCCTCTAGCCATTACCACCTACACTTTGTGTAAAAAGGATGAAGAAGAATTGTATTAGTATAAGAATACACTAAGTATGGGAACCATGTGAAAAGATGGATTTAAAGAGGACATTTCGTTTGAAATCATGAGACATGTCTTTTTAGTAAACTTCATGAACATAGGCACGTATAAGCTCAATATAGTTCACATACATAATATAGACATGGATACTACTCATAATAGCACATAAATATGATTATCATACTTTGAAACAAATTCAACACATACCATACATTACCTCTGTTTTATCTTACTTCTTTCCTTTAGTAACCCTCAAGTGTACCTAGCGCAATGAATCAACTTGAGGTCACCTTACAATAGTCTTTCATAATATGATTCATAACACAAGAATATATATTCATAGGTCATAAACATCTCATAGACATCAACTTCACATAAGAACCATCACCTAAGAAAACTCCTAAGTCACACTAGTGAAATGTGTAGGTAACATCCCATAATGCTACTTCCACCAAGTGTACCTAAGAAGTCACCCTAGACTAGGCATAACATATTCAACAAGTCATAACATATTCATTTACAACTACAATTAAGGCCACATACTTCATATCATATTATAAGGACTCATCATACTTCATAACGTCATAGGAAGACATCATCATAACTCCTACACTTTAGTCATAAACTCACTTGGTTCATACCATAAGTAAACCACCGTCATAACCTCTTCACAAGATTACTTGTGCAATGTACACATGGAGTACCATACCCCCACATATACTAAGTAAACCCATTTAGAAGACACAAGTTTAATTCACATGCATAGTCATAATTCATATCTTAACATAACAAGGTCACTTACATGCATTCATACAAGTCATACATAACATAATTCTTTACTTTATAAGGTCTCCAATCCTATCCTTTCTTGAAGTCATCTAGTGCAATGTATAGGTAGGGTCCATAGTCCTCATATACCACGTATACTTCTCAAGGAATTCAGACTAGAGTTCATATTCTTATCTTAGTTAATTATTAACCCTCGGGAGACATAGCCATAGCCAACATAGACTATGTGAGCTACATGGAATCCGGTGTTCTACTCCCACACCAAAAAGAGAGGGTTAACACTTACCGAAGGTGCAACCATTCGTACATAGCTATTCTATGCGGATCCACTAAGCTACAGTCCTATGTTGGCACATAGTTAAGGGTCAAGGAGATTGTTGCTAGAGACCTTAACTTGCTGAACGTGAAGGTTTTCATCTAATGATACAACACATATCTTGGGAATCCAGACTTACTAACGTGAAGAAACCCATGTGGGAGTCCGGACTTACTAACGTGAGACCTCCATCTCATTTGCATGCCCTTTCGGTGCTAAGCAATAAACTCCCTTTTTAAACTTCATTAACACTTTAGATAACATTATTTCATAAAGATTAGTCCTTAGGGACTTACTCCCTCATATATCATATAGCTCAAAGGTATCTAAGATGAGAATGTCCTTTTGATCATAGAACCTACATCATGTGAGAATGTCCTTTCATCTAATCATATCATATTCATACTATAGTCTAGACTAGAGTACAATTGAATAATACCTTTCAAGACACTCACTTATTCATTAGATCAACATTAAATAATTCATTAAATACATACATGTGTGTGTACATATATGTGAGATCTACCTTCACATAAACACCCTTAGGCACACATGTTCATAAATTCATTAATCATATACTTTACATGCATAGAAATAGGTAATGATGCATAGGAGAACTATCCTTTTCTTAGTCATCATGAATCTACACTACTCACAGATATGCATGAAGTGTGTGTGTGTACCTTGGTCAATATTATCACATAATGGGTATCACATAGCATTGAGGAAGCCACCCTTTAAAGATCACAACACATGTACAACATTCAGCAAGTATCATGTCATACATACATATATATTATTAAGGAGTATAGACTAAACACACTCACATTAAACCATAGGAGACAAGACCATATTCAACATTAGTATAGAAGACTCCTAGCATAATATGATCACACATTCATATAGGGATTTCATAGGTTAGGGTCATGCTATAAGAATATTCATCATCATTATCCATATAGACCACACCTAACCCTATCATGATCATCAACATATACATATAACATCATCTCCACACCTAGGTCATTGCAACTAGTTTTGAGGCTATTCATACACTTCACATAACAATAATTCACTTACAACATGATATTAGAACCAAGGCTAATTCCTTCAACTTCCTAACATAAAATTCATCATATAAGTTCATCTTCCATCTAATGCCTTCAAGGCCATGATCATAATACAGAAATATGTACAAGAATGTAAACACCGCCACCATATGTGTGCCATAGCAATCAACACAATTCAATGTACGTTCTAGGCTAATTAGAAGAAGTAGTTCAACTTACCAAATCTCCAAGCTAATGATCATCTTTGATCATTCCTCCACAATTCATATTTAATTGATATAGAAAGTAAAAGCAATAATCAATTCAATACAATCTAATCACAATTCTATAAACATCAAGTCAATATCACAAGACCCACATTATAGGCTAATTTTGATAAATTAGGAGGATCGTGGGTTATTCATAAAATTGGATAGAAATTCATCATAAAATCAGTAGATAAAATATATTCATCATTATAATTTGAAATCAATTTGAGAATGAACTAATGGCTAGATTGAAAGATAGGAATTTTGACTTAGAATTCATGTTTAGAAAACTTTTGAAAGGACTCCATAGAAGAATGATTATCTATGGATGAAGGATCACCATACCTTATACATTAGAAGACCTTGAAAATCTGAGAAGAAATCTCAAAGAATCCAACTCCATAGCTTGTTCTTAAGCTCGGTCTTCAATGGAGGTTTTAGGGGTTTTGGAAGAGAAGAGAACTTTGGGAATTTGATTTCTTAATGGGTGTTGTGGTTTTGTATTGCGAAAGGGTTTAAAAAGGTCCTAACAAACATTTAATAAAACGTCCCCTAAGTTACCAAAACACCCCCACATGAATTGGGGCTCTTAGACATGTCAAAATTTACTTAAAAATGACGTAAACGAATATGGGAGTGGGATGCGCGTCACGGGGAAGCCTCCCAATTCTGCCCCAAATAATTTTTGAGACAGTGAGGTGCGTTCTTGGCGCGCGTCGCGAGGGCAAGGTCTCATTCTTTTCCAAGGTTTGGATCCTCCTTGGGGGACCTTCAGGTGGTCCCCGGGTAGTCGTACCTAGACGTTTTGACCATTAACATGTATATTAAGGTACTAGGGTCAACTACACTACTTCTCAACTCCAAACAACACATAAAATCAAGCCAAACATATAAGAACTCACTAACACGTCTAAAGACCAACTTTCGAACGTCTTGGACATTCTTGGACGTTTGACCTCCAAATGACTTCAAATAAATCATACAAGCTATAAAACACTTAATTAACCTGTTATTAACCTTTTTAGGCATATGTGAGGCTCTAGATACCTTAGTTCATTTTGAAGGCGTGTCATGTTGACAAACATTCACTGGGAGGTTTGATGCAGCTAGCTTATGTGATAGTAACTAAGCTCTTTGATGGCATGTCTTCAATAAATGAGGCTTGGTACACCCGCAAAGATCTAGTCTCCCCTCTCATGTTTAAATTTTTCCATGGAGCAGCTGGAGAAAGTCCAAGAGAGGGACCAAAACATGTCCAAGATCATGGAAAAACTAGATATTTTGTTCAAAAATGTCATGGGAGCCTGAGCTCGAAATGTCAATGGCGTGGGTGTCAGTGTGTTAATCCTGATGAGTCGAAGTTTTAGGCCTTGTACGACAAATAGGTGAATTTCCTATAAAACCAAGGCAGGGTAGTAACCGTGGTTGGAACATGGATGAAGGTAGGAAGGATCATTATAGAGAATATAGGGATAAAAATCCCAATTGGAAGGATGGGGAGAACGATAGGTATGTGCCTCCCCATGAGCGTCAAAAGCCAAAGGAGTCAGAAGGTAGCTGGTCTGAGGATATGCTTTGTCGTAACCTTAAGAAGGTCGAGGGCTAGGATAGGATTTTAAAATAAATGAATGAAGATTTATCTACCATTAGATAGATGGTTTCCTCTCATTCCGTCTCTATCAAACACTTGGATATCAAAATGGGTTATATCTCATCTCCTTTGAACTGAAGACAACAAATAGGGTTTCCTAGTGATACTATAGTTAACCCCAAGAGTGAGGTTTGAGTGTGAACTTGCATCGTGCCGCGATATTTACGAAGGCGCTTTTTGGGAGGCAACCCAAGGTTTTATCTCTTTAGTTTTGTTTTAGAAATAATGGTGTTATTTGTGTAGGTCAAAGTGTGGAATGTATTGAAAGGTGCAGATTGACGAGCCAAACGTCCAGTAGGCTTATCGGTGAATAGGTCGGCGTGCTGGACCTGAACCGCGGTTTGACTGAAGACATCTTTAAAGTAGAGTCTTTAAGTCTCGACGAGGCCAAGAGATGTTTAGATAATTGCCGATCTGGCCGATGATTAGGACTTTGTTCACCGGACCCCCTAAATAACTCGACATCCTTAAAACTCGGCTATGTAAGTGGCCACTCGGTGTGTGGACGAGTGGGTCGGCGAGCAAAACTTATGTCTCAAGAATCAGATGATTTTGAAAGGCCAAATGTTTAAAATTTCAAACTCTTTCACTTTCACTCACATCCGCACAATATTTCCCATAAATTGAGCATTTTAGAGTATTTTAGTCATCAACATTCTGTGTGGCTTTTGTTTTTTTTGGCGCCTAATGTTAGAAAGTATTATTCTACATAGAAGGTTATTTTTCCAAAACTCGAATCTTTATTTTGCAATTTTAACTAATTACGTAGTAATCTTAACTTAGTATAGTGTAATGGGCCTCTTTGATAATATATTTATATGTGTGTGCTTTTTTAAAATTGAATATGTTGCAAGTGATGCTTATATTGTTGAATACCTGAGTTTTTCGTGTTCTTGACTTTATTAAAATCTAGGAGTTGTTCTTCCATGTTGTTTGGTCTAGTCGAATGCAGTTTAAGTAATCCATATTTTTCCCAAATAACGTTATTTGCCTAATTATGTAGCGGTTGAGGTCTTTTCGGTTGGCAAAACTCATCAAATGGCCAAATATTGCAAAATCAGGAGAAGTTTGAGTATTTCGGGGGCATGATGTAATTGTCCTTCATTTAATTTTATAGGTGCATGTTTTGATTTTTTTTCCGAGGGTTGCAAGGTTAAATTTGAGAAGTTGGGTTCAATGAAAGAACATAGGGTTGTTTGGCGAGCTTGGTGTGATCTCGCCAAACCACTTGAAAGTTCGCCGAACTTCCCCTTATGAACCTTTAAATTCTTGGTAAATGTGAAGTTTAGTTAAGTAACTTCCGATATGAAGCCTGTGTTCACCGAGTGCACTGGTTGAGTCGCTGAATATCATTCTTGTCCACCCTTTGCATGTGTCCCTAAGTCTTATATGCACTTTAACTTTTGGCGGGCTAATCCTAGCTCGCTGAATGTCGTCGGCAATTTGCTGAAAGTCGCTCTGCATTGCCGCCATGTTATTTTTCTTTGACTTTTGAAAAAATCCTTTCGGCGAGCCTGATCTGGCTTGCCAAAGAGACTAGGCTACTCGCCAAATGATTCAACGAGTCTTTCTGCAACTCTTTGTTTTGTTCTTTTACTTTATTTGTTCGAAACATGTGTCAATGTTTTGCAGACATGGCTAAACCAAAAGTTGCTCGTAGGGACATGCCTCCACACAAGAGAGCCAAAAGGATTAAAAAAATGAGAATGCAGTCGTATCATGGCGCAAGGCCACCAACTTTCCCTTAACTTGTTGGAAAGGAAAACTGAAAGAGAAGGCACCAACGTCTGTGCAGCATAGCCCCGATGTTTACTGTATTTACGCTACTCAACTCATAACTTTTGAGAGTGAGGGTGAGAACAGGAGCATTAGGCTTCAACTTTTTAGCTTGAGGAGCCTGAGTCACTAGCACCACAGAGGATAGAGTTGCGATCTAAAAGGATGAATGATCCGTCTAGGATCACGACACCTCAAACCACAAATAATTCTCCTCCCTCTCCAGCACAAGCTAGGGTCCTACTACCACAAGTACAAAGTCCTCCACAAAATTCTATGAACAAACTAACTACTGAGGGGCTGAGGAATATTATCAAGGAGAAGCGTCTGTCCACTAATGGAGTTATTAACAAGTATCGAGAGATAATCAATTTCATAAAGTTGCACAACTTACAACTCTTTACCAAGCCTGGTGGCTCTTACATTCCTAATTGGGCCCTGGAGTTCTACGCTGCTTATGGAGCCTTGGTAGAACAGAGGAAAGAAGCATGGAGTTCAATTTAAGTTGGTTTAATACGTACTAGTCCAGGTAAACAAGTTCATGTGTGATAGTGAGGATATTAATAATGTCTGATGAATCAACTATTTAACGTCATCAAAAACACTTCATCCAGTTCTAAGCATCGACAGTCGTTAAGCAATATATAACCCAACCAAGGGTTTGAGTAGAGTCAAACAGAGTTGTTTCTTGAGAATTAATAGCCAAGTATAAATCAGTTCATCCTAGTCATAGATAAAATAAATTATGTATTAAAAACAAAATAAATAAAAGGGGGGTGACACAAGTGTCAATTAACAATGGGGGGTTTCTAGATAAGTTAGTAACTAAACACAACAAAAATAAAAGAAATATAACTATGGAGAAAAAACTCTTAGGATATGATAGGAATATGATCTTAAATAAACAACCGTGTACAGGCTATTACTAGTAAATTGCTGCAAATTTAATACTAAGGTAAAATTTGGTAGGGGTAAATTCTCTCTTGAGCAACTTAACACGAATCAATTCTATTACTCTCGAACACCGAGGCACCGCTATTATGCCCACCCTTTTCCTTAGCCCATTCACTTTCTCAAGCTGAAAGTGTGGAAAGAAATTAGGATTAACTCTCTCGAGATGAACCAATGACAACCCAATAACCACTGTCTATAGATTCAGTAGTTTTAGTCTAGAGACCTCTCTCTTAACAAGCCAAATACATGAAGATAAAATAATATTTGCAACTACAGTTTCATTAAGTTCAAAAACAACTACTCAACCAAATCACATTTAAACAGCAAAATAACTACTAATTAGCAAGACCTAACAAAAAAAATCAACTCATATTCACATAATTACACCCTAAGAATTGGGATTTTAGGTACGCATATTAAAGAGATAGAAATCGATACCACAAAGTGTTTCCATAAAATGGGTACGATAAAAAGTATCTTTACACGAGATAAAAATAAAGATTTTTGAAGACCCACTTCCGATTTCTTGAAGTTGGGAACCTTAATATTTTAAAGGTATAAGAACAATGTATACAAAAAACTCTTAGAACTCAAAATATACACAAAGTCTAAATAATTACTATTCAAAGGTAAATATTTGATACAAAGATAGAAAATATTAATGCGTATTTATAGTTTTCAAATATGTGTGTTTTGAAGGACCATTCGGTGCAGTTAGTAGGGATCGTCGATCAACTCGGCGATCCACCCTTGGGTATGTTCATCACCGTCCATCACAGAAATGCTCAGCGACATGCCGACTTCTCCTTTTCATCGCCGACTTGATCCTTTCCATTAGGGCTCAGCACTTGTGAACATTATGCTAGATTAAGGCCATTGGGTTGCACTCTTGATGGTTTAGGTGATCTTCAGGCGTTCTTTACTTCGTTCTTTTCACCTCCCTTGTTCTTTTTACTCAAAGGTGTCCCTGCTTTTTATCCAAGTCTAAATACCTAAAAATCAAGATATTTCATGAGTTATCAAGACAAAATATGGATTTGAGGACACTAAATCTATCAAAATATTGCCCTAAATAATTCCAAGTCGTGGACTCATCAATACCCCCAACATAAACTTTCACGTGTCCTCAAGTAAAACTCAAGTTCAGACGTTCAAAAAGGATGTCTCAAACAGTGCAATAGAAAACTCAATAATGAATGTACCCAAGAAGACTCAATTTACTCATGCAAGGTTAAATTATGGACTCAAAATTTGCATATAGCATGGTTTTCAACCAAAATGTCATTTAGCATTTTTCCAAGGGTTTTATGCATGGGTATCATACTTTGTGCATTTTTGTACCAACCAATATATCATCTGCATTTTTCACAAATAGGGTTTGGTGATGTTGACTTCCATTGTCGTTTCTAGATTCATAGTAGATCAAGAAGAGAAGTTGTGGTGACTCTTCATCACATTCGAGGGATTCACCACCATGTCCTTTAAGTCTTTCTTTAATATCTTAGACTTTTGTATGGGTTGTATCACAAATTGTTATTCAAATGTTATTTATTGTTTTAGAACATCAATATCTTAGTTTCTAGGAGTTGCCACAGACAGAAAGAAGGATCCTAAATGCAAAAAAACACAGATTCATATTGTAACACTCCAAAAGTCTAAAACGTGTTCTGGAACCTAACATAGATTTCAAAAGGTTTAGACACTGTTTTAAAGTCACAAATAATGAATATAAGTCATTTACAAAGTTAGGAAATCAAAACGTCAAAGAGCATCCATGACGTCCGGAAACTAGCTCAAGAGGTGCTAGTGTGCCTTAGCCTATTTGACTAAGTTTAAGGAGTCGGAAAATGATGAAATTTTGTAAAAAGGTGTCTAACATGTATTAGAGTTACTTCATTGTCGAAAAGTCCAGGTACAACTCCCCAAGGACCAACAAAGTGCCCTTGAGGAGGACCCTTGCGTTTGGGTCGAAGGCTGCCTAAGGCAGTGTCCACAAACGACTTGCCACAAACGGTTAGTGGTGCAATAAACGAGGAGTCGATTGGATCTGTCAATGGACAATAAGAATTCTTGGCAAGGACTGGATTTTAACCAGTCTCTGAATAAAATGATGGACCTACAGGACGGAGGGTCCTATGGTAGTTGTTTGACAAACGAACCGTTTGTCATGGTCTCATCTCTCAGCCAGTGGTTTTGCTGCATGCTTTTAAATTGGTTAAATTAATTAATTAGGTGGTTATTTAATTATTTAGGGCTTTAGGGAGGTCAAATGAAGTTGGTTAATGATCTATATAAATACCCTAACCTAATTAAGCAAACCTATCCCGCATAAATCCTAAAACACAAATTCTCTTCCTTCTCTCTTCTTTATCTCTCCAAAGTTGAAGAACACCATAGAAGTCAAATTCAAGGGTTTATAGGGCTTCTAAAGATCAATGTTTCTCCATCAAACTTCATCAATTACAAGGTATGTGATTCCTTTCAACTTTGGGATCTCTTTCCCCAAATGGTTCCTTCAAATTGATTTCAAAAGTGAGTTTTCATGTGGGTTTCTTCTAATCTCGAAATTAATCTTTCAATTATATTTGTTTATGATTTATTTTGATTTTATTGATTAGATTATGATGACATATGACTATATTACACTACTTATTGATGGATTGGTCTAGTTTGTAAAAACCTTTTCCCCTTAACCCTAGGTTGTGATCTTGAGTTGAATTTTGTAGTATTGGTTCAACTGACTTGGTTATTGGTTAATTACTACCCTATGTTGTTTTTATGCCAATTTAGGAATATATTTGAGATGTATACTATTCCTATCATGCTAGTTCTTGAGTAATTGATCTAGGTTGTGAAGTAGATTATGGATTTGATCTAAGTCTCTAATCTTAAGCTATGAACTAGTGATGTTGTATAGTGTTTAAATTGAATTTATTATTATTTTAGTTATTGTTGTGTGATGATATTACACCCATTGTTGGGTTGAGTTTGAGGGTTGATCGTAAGACATTGATGTTGGCTTATGAAGGAGACTTGGTAAGTCTTGTGATCTCAACTCTCTACTTCAATTGTGGTTACTTGTGATAAGTGATGGTATTGAAGTATACCTTATATTAAGATTTATAGGATTGGTATGATGTTTAATTGAAATGTCTTTACTATGGTTTGTGAGGTGTTGGCTAAGATGTAAATGTTATAAGGGTGGTGATAACTTACCAATGTGCCTTATCATGAATGATTGTATAAATGTGCTAACCTCACATGAATGAATTATAATGAAAGGAAAATACTCATTCAATTCTTATTGAGCTATGATGATGATGTTATATTAGGGACAGACCCCATGACCTAACTAAGCTATGATCATTAATAAAGTCATTAAATACATTTCAAAAGGGACTCTAGCTTAGCACTGAGTGAACTAATAGATGAGGGGTGGAGCCTTTCCAAGGAGGGAAGGTAGGGTTAACCATAGTCCTCATGGGGTGGATAGCCTCATAGTCCAAAAAGGGCATAGAGTGGTGTTTCATGAAATCACCCAAGATCCATAAACTATGTTGCCACCATAGGAATACTAGCTAGTGGATCCACCTATATGCTATGTTCATGTTTGGTTCTTCTTTGGCCGGTAGACCACCTTCCATCGGTGTAAGGTTTCACAACACCGGATTCCACAATTAGCTCTTGTGGTCCATGTCGGTTAAAGAAAGTGCTCCCTAAACTAAAATGAAGTAATGAAGTATACACTAACTAGGGTAACTTAAGAGGTTTAACTTAGCTTAGGTAGGGGTATGGGACTCTACCTATTCCTTGCACTAGTTTGCCTTTAGGGAAGCCTTAGAAGGATTTTCTTATGTATGTATATACTTATAAATGTAAATGAAATGTATATGATGATCTTACATGTTGATGGTATTTGATGATGTTGAACTCACTTATGAATTGCTAAAGTATGATGTTATGTACTCTTATTGATTTGATATGTGAAGTTGGATATTGGTTAAGGTTCTTGTTGAGTTTACTTGATTGAGTAAGGTCATGGAGGATTTGCTTAGTCATTGAACTAGTAAACTTAATGACGGTTCATGAGTAGTTTTCTTGCTTTGGTTATGTTGTAATGAACTCTTATTCATGCTTGTTTAGGTTATAAATTCATTATGGAGTTGTCTTGATTATATGTTCAAGTATGTTAGTATGCATGATTGGTTTGGTTAGACTTAGTATGGTGAACATGTTCTTGACTTGATGAATATGCATTAATAACTTGTATTGATTCTTGAATGTGCATAAGGCTTTCCAAATGTAAAATGGCATGCTTTAAATAAAATGTCCCTTTTTAGCATGATTTGATATTATGTGCATATGGTCTCATACTTAGTACATGTGATTTGCTAACCCCATTTTCTCCCTTTTCCCCAACATTTTAGGTTCCGGTTGTTGAAGGGCTTTTGAGACGACTTTGAAGAAGACTTGGAATTCTTACTCATCCAAGTTGGGTAGGTCCTCACTTTCCTTGGGCATTACCAATATCAAGCTAATGAATGTTGTTCTAGTTTTAAGACTTCTATGTTCTTTCCTTTTAATTTGTACTGAAGTTTGTATAGCCTATATGTGGCTTTATTACATTGATGTATGGGATATGTCCAATTGATATACTCTTGTTTTAGATGGTTAAATGAGACACTCTTTTAAGACCATGTTAAGTATCTTATATATCTATGTGCAATAAAAGTAGAAGACTATGTAATCTTCTTATACGAAGGGTCTATGTATACTCGATATGAATATATAATACGTGTATGCGAGAGGTCTATGTAAACCTTATGATAGATAGAATTTTTTTAAGATTTTCTGCATTTTTAACCTATGAATGTAATGATGTATACTAAGAGGCTAGTCTTAGTCCTCTCCGAGGACGATGCCGTCGGTTACGTCTAGGGGGTGCTCCACAGATGTGACAAACTTGGTATCAGAGCATGAGGTTGAATATCTTTAGAGTCGATGTCTCAGTTAACCACGTCTATGTATATTCTTACTCATAATTGTGAAGCGCGCCACACTTATAAATAGGAAACTATTTGATGCTTAGGAAGCTCTCACTTTCTTGGAAAATCCAATGTCGTGCCTCGAGAGTCTTGGCTCTATGTGCCTTTATCATTTAATTCTTTCATTGTGATTTTAGGCAATGAATACTCGAAGGAACGCGGCACGAAAACTTGATAAAGAGATTGCCAATACGGGAGTTCCTCCCCGTGGTGATCAAGTCCCTCCTCTTTAAGAAGTTTCTAATGATGACCAAGCTTTGGTCAATCCTCCACCAATGACGGATGGTGACATAAGGCATGCCTTTATCCAAATGGCCCAAGCCATTACTACACAAGAACAATGGGTCACTACTCAAGCACAATCCATGACGGCCCAAGCTAATCGGGAGGTGGTACCCCGAGGAAACCAACATGTTGGCATCATGGCCTCCCGTTTGAGAGATTTCACTGGGATGAATCTCGCTACTTTCTACGCGTCCAAAGTTGACGAATACCAACAAGAGTTCATTGATGAAGTCTACAAGATTCTCTATTCTATTGGGTTGACTACTAGTGAGAAAGCCGAATTTTCCACTTAAAACTCAAAGATGTGGCCCAAACTTGGTACGTCCAATAGAGAGACAATAGGCCTTTAAGAGGTGGACCGGTGACTTAGGAAGAAGGCTTTTCTTGATCGGTTCTTTCCTAAAGAGAAGAGGGAAGCCAAAGTGGAAGAATTCATCAACCTTCGTCAAAGAGGTATGAGTGTACTTGACTACTCTTTGAAATTTACTAAATTGTCAAAGTATGCTCCTTTTTTGGTTTTCGACCCTAGAGATGAAATGAGACACTTTACGATGGGTGTGTCGGATGACTTAAAAAAAGAATGTCGTTCGTCTATGATACATGACAATATGAACATTTCTCGTCTCATGGTTCATGCTCAACAAGTGGAATATACTAAGGTGAAGATGAAGAGTAGGAATGCAAATAGGGCAAGGTCTTTTGACTGTGGTTGTTGAAAGGGTAGGGTTGATATCAAAGACAAGCCTAGGTTCAAGAAGAGGTTCTCTAATCAACTTCGTTCCAAGTACCCTAAGGCTCATGATGATAGGGTGTCTAACCCTAAGTCTCAAAAGGGAAGGGGTACTAGTTCACCAACCAAGAAGCCAACTTGTGGAAAGTGTGACAAGAAGAATTATGGTGATTGCCTCAATTGGATGGACATTGCTTTGGTTGTGTAAAGACTGGACACAAGGCTAGGTATTTCCCTAATGATAAGGGTCAAGACAAGGGTAGTGGTCAAGATCAAGCAAGTGGTTCTAATCATGCTCCGAAGAAGAATCACTTTTATGTTATCCGCTCTAGAGGTGAGCAAGAGACTCCTCCCGATGTGGTTCCCGGTATGTCGAAAGTCTTTTCTATTGATGTATATGCTTTAATTAATCTTGGTTCTACCTTGTAATTTTAACCCTCTAGTAGCTAAAATGTTTAAAATTTTGACCGATATCTTGAATGAATCTTTTATGGTATCTACCCCGGTGGGTGAGTCGATGGTTGTAAAAAGAGTGTATAGAAATTGTCTTATAATGTTGCCCAATAGTGTTACTCATGTTGAACTAGTAGAACTTGATATGTTTGATTTTGATATGCTTGTTTTGCTTCAATAATTTGTAGAACGAGGGTAGTGAAGTTTAACTTTCCAAATGAGCCTGTTTTAGAGTGGAAAGGGGGGAAATTCTATTCCTAGAGCTCGTGTCATTTCTTGTTTGAAAGTTTGTAGGATTATCTCTAAAGGGTTTTTATACCATATAGTAAGAGTCCAAGATTTAGACTCCGAAATTACTCCCATTGAGTCGGTCCCCGTAGTTAGGGAATTTTCAGTGGTCTTTCCTAATAATCTTCCTGGTATTCCTCCCGAACAGGAAATTGATTTTGGTATTGACTTGCTACTGAATACAAATCTCATTTCAATTCCTTCTTATCAGATGGCTCCAGCAAAATTGAAAGAGTTGAGGCTCAACTAAAGGATTTACTAGAAAAGGGATTTATTCGTCCTAGTATTTCTCCATGGGGTGCTCCGGTATTGTTCATGAAAAAGAAAGATGGGTCCCTTAGAATGTGTATCGACTAATGTCAACTCAACAAAATCACAATAAAGAACAAGTATCCTCTCCCTCGGATTGATGATTTATTTGATCAACTCCAAGGTGCGAGTTTCTTTTCCAAGATCGACTTCAGATTGGGATATCACCAACTTAGGGTGAGAGAAGAAGATATTCCCAAGACGGCATTTCGAACAAGATAAGGTCACTATGAGTTTTTTGTAATATCCCTTGGTCTCACTAATGCTCCGGCGGCATTATGAACCTAATTAATAGGGTGTTTCAATGATACCAAGATTCATTTGTCATTGTCTTCATTGACAACATGTTTGTATATTCAAAAAATGAGGGTGAACACATGGATCATTTGAGAGTGGTTTTGCAAGTGCTCAACGAACACCAATTGTTTGCCAAGTATAGCAAATGTGAGTTTTGGTTGAGGTCGGTAGCGTTTCTTGGTCATATCATATCTAGTGAAGGGGTAGAGGAGGATCCTAAGAAGACCGAAGTGGTGAAAAATTGGCCTAGGCCTTTGTCTCCTACGGATATTAGGAGTTTTTTAGGTCCAGACGGTTATTATAGAATCTTTTTTGACAGATTCACGTCTCTTGCTTCTCCCTTGACAACCTTAACTCAAAAGAATGTGAAATTTTAGTGGTCAGAGGCATGTGAAGTGAGATTCCAATGTTGAAGGATAGACTGACTTCCGCTTCGATATTGACCCTACCGGAGAGTACTAAGGGTTTTGTGGTTTATTGTGATTCATCCTGAGTCAGGTTGGAGTGTGTTCTTATGGAACATGGCAAAGTTATAGCCTATGGTTCTAGGAAACTAAGAGTTCATATGAAGAATTATGTGATTCATGACCTTCAGTTAGCGGCCGTGGTATTTGCCTTGAAAATATCGAGGCATTATCTTTGTGGGGTTCATATTGATGTGTATATGGATCCTAAAAGTATTAAATATGTATTCACTCAAAAGGAGTTGAATCTACGGCAACGGAGATGGTTGGAGTTGTTGAAAGACATGAGTATTCTCTATCACCCCGGCAAGGCTAATGTGGTAGCGGATGCTCTAAGTAAATTGTCCATGGGATGTGTGTTCCATGTGGAAGAATCCAAGAGAAACCTAGTGAAAGATGTTAATAGGTTGGCTCGTTTAGGGGTTCGAATTGAAAGTTCTCCAAATGGTGGTATGGTAGTACATCATAGCTCCGAGTCGTCTTTCGTGTTATAGGTGAAGTCTCAGCAACACCTTGATCCATTATTGATGGAGTTGAACGTAACGGTTCTTGGTAAGATGAATGAGTCATTCTCCCAAGGGGGATGGTGTTTTTAAGTACTAAGGGATATTGTGTGTGCCTAATGTAGATGATTTGAGGAGTAGGATCCTTGAGGAAACTCATGGACCTCGTTACTCTATTCATCCAGGTTCTACAAAGATGTACCATAACCTTAGAGAAGTGTTTCGGTGGGATGGCCTAAAAAGGGATATTGCAGAGTTTGTTGCAAAGTCACCCAATTGCCAACAAGTCAAGGCCGAGAACCAAAAGCCAAGTGGTCTATTACAAGAAATCCAAATTCCTACATGGAAGTGGGAAGATGTTAACATGGATTTCGTAGTAGGTTTGCCTCAAGCTCGAAAGCAATATGACTCTATATGGGTGGTAGTGGATAGATTGACCAAATTTGCTTTATTCCCGTTAAGTCTACTTATTCGGTGGAATTATGCAAGAATCTATATTTACAAGATAGTGAGTATTCATGGATTTCCTTTGTCCATCATATCCGATAGAGGTTCTCAATTTACATCTAGGTTTTGGAGATCTTTTCACAGAGGTTTGGTTACTCAAGTGAAGTTAAGCACCGATTTTCATCCACAAACAGATGGTCAAGCGGAGAGGACTATTAAAACTCTTGAATATATGCTTAGAGCTTGTATCATTGGCTTTAAGGGAAATCGGGATAAGAATTTTCCTTTGGTGGAGTTCTCATATAATTATAGTTTCATTCATCCATCTCTATGGATCCTTTTGAAGCTTTGTATGGTAGGAGGTGTAGATCTCCTATTGGGTTGTTTATGGTAGGAGAGTCTTCGCTTCTTGGTCCCAATTTGATCTATAATACTTTGGAAAAAGTTCATATCAAAAGGAACCGGTTGCAAACCGCCTATAGCCGGTAAAAGTCTTATGCCGAACATAGGAGAGGAGATTTAGAATTTGAAGAACGTAGAAAGGTGTATTTCAAAATTTCACCTATGAAAGCGGTGGTTAGATTTGGAAAGAAAGGGCAGTTGAGTCATCGTTATGTGGGTCCCTATGAAATCTTGCAAATGGTTGGTAAGGTTGCTTATGAATTGAAACTCCCTAGTGAACTATCTTTGGTTTATCTGGTTTTCCATGTTTCCATGCTTAAGAAGTGTATCAATGATCCCGAGTCTATTCTTCCTATTGAGGGTATTGGTTTGCAAGACAACCTCTCCTATGAGGAGGTTTCGGTTGAAATCCTTGATCGTCAAGTGAAGAGGTTGAGGAACAAAGAGGTGGCCTCTGTAAAAGTGATAAGGAGAAACCGCCTAGTTTATTGAGAAACATGGGAGTCCGAGGCCAACATGAAGTCCCGTTATCCTCATCTCTTTCTTAATGAAGGTTAGTTGTTTTTACTTATAATGAAAATAATGACTAAATTTGAAGTTGCTATGATTTGTGGTGAAGTTTTGCAAAAATGTGTATTTTATGGTGTCATTACAGTGAAGTTACAATGAAATTGTGCATATTGACTTGAAAATTTTCAATTCTTCTTGTTTTGGGTTATGTTGTGCATTTTGATATGGTGAGTCTTTAAGGAAATCATATTGAGCATGTTGGTAAGTTGAGTTTTGGCATAATTGACTCATATATGGTATGTTAAACTCATGTTGTTGTGAGAAGCAAATTCCTCATAATGTGATTTAGAGCCTTATATGTAACATTCCATAAAATGTATTTGTCTAGTGAAGAGTCTATTAGGTTTTAAGAATATGTACTGGGGTACATAGGCATCCCAATGCCCAAAATTGAGTAATATTGGGCATGTTAGAGAATATTGGCTTAAGGGTGGTAGCCAATTTCTATGTATTAACAGGTAACTTAAAATACACTTTGATGTTCAAATGCTCAAATCCAAGCTTGTTTAGGAATTGTACCTGCAATGAAGACCCTAAGCTAAAAAATTTAATTTCATCGCTTACACACATTAGGTACGAGGCATCTAAGTGTAAAGCCTAGGTACCATAGCACATGATCATTTAAAGTGATCATGTAGATTAAGCAGTGCCCAAGGACATAGTGAGGATCCTTGGGACAAGAAGTAAACTTTCCAAGTGCAACTACAGAGTGCACCATTAGGAAAGTTCACGCCAACACATGTGCAAGGACATGTGCTACCGGCCGAGAGACCAAGCGACCAAGCCCAACCGATTTGGTCAGGGCGGTTAGGGGGCTGGCACGCATCGGGTCAAGCCACATGGGGCCGAGCTTCCTAACCAATCCTAGGATCTAACTAACTTACCTAAATAAATAACTAACCTAGGACTAACTAAAATTAACTAACTAGTGTTCCCGAAAGCCTAAGACCTAACCGGGTGACACTAGCCGAGTAGCTAACTAAAGAAACATCCTAGTACCTAACCTAGGATGATCCAAAGGGGTTGGTTATGGTCCTAATGACTTAGGGGTACTTTAGTAATTACCTTAGGTCACTTAATTAATTAAATTATCAAATTAATTAATTAATTTAAAGTCATTGTCAAACCCGAAACCCTTAGCAAATTTTCAGAATTTGTCTAAGTCAAATGCTCTCCTATTTACAATTTAGGAGGTGTGTTTTGGTAATTAGTTAATTGATTTATTTAATTAAGTTAATTAGCCTAAGTTGAATTATTCAATATTCAGTTCCTAAGACTTAGACTCATGTTTATCCAGTAGAAACTCATGACTGAAAAAGAGTGAGAAAGCGTAAGAAAAACAGAAAAATACTCTCGGTTCTCCTTAAGCGATTTCAAGGCAATTCTTCAAAGATTTTCGTGCAAAAAATAGGGTGATCTTCGTAGATTCAATTATACAGTACGGTATGGGTTTTCTCTCTTGGATTCCTTTCCCCATGAGGCTTTTCAAACGTTTTGAATTCAAGAAAACCAAAACTAGGGTTTCGAATGTTCATCTCCCTAGTTCTCCTTATTTCCGATTCTAGTAATATGTATAATGCAAATCTCGAGCATGTTGTTGGTATGTGGTGCTAATTGATTATTATGTGTAGGTTTATATGATTTGATAATGTCAAATTAGACCTATAGGTTAGATCCGTATGATTAGAGTATCATTTATATGAGATAAGGAATGTTGTAATGCCTAATTGTGTTCGAGAAGATGAAATTGTTATAAGTCGTTTATGAAATTCAGTTTACTGTTGAAAGGAATGAAGGTTCCGATTACTGTGTGTGTTTACAGTAGATATGTTTGTAAGTGTTTGGAACGCAATGTTTCCAAGAAGAAATAAGAATGAGAATCAAAGCTAGTTAATGAATCTTCAATGCCAAATAAACTTTATAGCTTGGACAAACTAAGCACTGAATTGTTCTTATAAGCTAATCAAATGTTAAAAATTGTCTTGCTCAAAATGATGAGATTACTATAGTATATACATGAAGTTAATTGACTTGTCTAGTGATAATATCATGAAAAATGTATAGTGAAAGTTTGGTTTATGCCAATAAATTGGCCAGCAATATTACTGCCAAAATATGTAATAGAATTGGCCAATGACTAAGTTATACCAATCTTATATGGCCAACGTATTGTAAGGCCAAATAGATGTTAAGGATTGAATTGACAAGATGTAACTCAATGAACTCATAACCTAGGGTATGCCAATGATTGGGACAAGTCCCAACATACCCTATCTAAATGAACTTGTGAACATAGTAGCACATTGGATAAGTCCTTATAACTTTCATAAAGAATGGTAGAAGACTACCAAATAACATTGAACAAGATAACGTGAGTAATGAAATAACTAAAAGCTTATGATTTATGAAATTGACCCAGAATGGGGTGTTAAAGGAAGTGAGACAAGTCTCACTTGAACCTAAGCAATTATGTTAAATATACTCACATAAGAGGGTATTAAAAATCATGAGACAAGTCTCATTAACACCATGATGATAATGTAAGATTTAAGTTCACATTCATCAAGTATAGAAAGGGATGACAAGTCATCCATTGAGCTAAGCATACCTCATACTAGAAGCAAGCTTCCATAGTGTATGAGTCAACTCTAAAAGTTGAAAATTATAATAAATTGAGCTAAGCACCGATAGACTAGTAATGAGCTTGTGCAAGAAAATATAAGCCTCATGAGATGAGACTACCACCAAGGTGGATAAGGGTCTCCAAATTCTCCTAGTCTTTGAACTATGTCGCCAGCATAGGTTACTAGCTAGTGGATCCACCTAAGAAAGCTAGGAAGTATTCGGTTTCACTTTGGCCGGTGAACCACCTCTTTTCAGTGTGGGGAAGACACTGGATTTCATGATAGCTCACATGATCTATGTCGGTTAAATGCGCAAGATTTCTTTAAGAAAGTAAGAAAGTAAGAAAAAAACAAAGAAAGAACTAGGAAGATGAGGGGTGTTCGATAGGATGACCAAAGGGTGAGGTTAGACTAAGTAATGATGTAAGTCATTCTATTGCACAGAAAGATCCCAATGGAAGTCTTAAAAGAATATCCTAAGTCAACGTAACATCTTCAAAGTGAACATGAGATCAAAGAAGAAGAAATGTAAGTTTAAAGTGAACTAAGTAAGCAAAAGCATAAGTATATCAAATCATCATTGTTTGATAAGAATGATGTTTTAACAATTATTGTCTTATACCAAAAGGGAGAAAAAATAATGACTCATCAATTGAAGTATGAATATATGCCCCAGCATCTTTATATTATGCAAATGATAAAAGAATGTGCATAGATTGGAGTATGAATATATGCCCCAGCATCTTTAGATTATGCAAATTATCAAAGAATGGGCATAGCCAATAAAGATTGGCTTATAAAGACTTCATGCCCAATTTAACAAGATTGGAAAGAATAACTTGTGAGTAGGGTAGTCAAATCATTTTCTAAGACTTTTGGATTACTTACTTGATTCATTGTAGCAATGGGACTACAATTAATCATTGCACTCGTAATTAAAAGATAGGATCAAGGGAGATCATTGAACTACACACCAAAAAGAAGAAAATACTGAAAAATAAACTAAGTCTGGGAGAGGGAGCTCTCGGCCTAAGGGGAGCAAAAATATTAAATTTTGCTTGAGTTGTTCTAAAATTATGTTCATGATTCCAAGGTCTTACGTTCATATAAAAAATGAGTTGTGTGCTTTAAATGCATGAAAATATGTCATATTAATAGCATGATTCATAAATAACGAATTAGGAAAGTGAAGTGACTTCACTTTCCAAAAAGGCATGTTGCTATAGGAAGAGCTTTCCTTGATCTTGCATAGTCCTAATGTGTTTATGTGCATACACCCATACTTAGTACAAGTGTATACTAACCCATATACAATTACTATTTTTATAGGTGCAGATCCTTGCAGAAGATAGAAGATCACTCGAAGCTGCTTGGACTAGTACCTCGAGACTTTGGTAGGACCTCTTGAGTTCGAGGATGCCTACGCTTTATTTTCTAGCTTTAGTAGATTAGACATAGCTAGTGGATGTTGTCCTTAGCGTTTCATCTCAAACATTTGTTCAAGCTTTTGTATTAAGGCCGGGTTGGCAATTATTAAGGATATTATGAATTCTTCATTTCAATTGTTTAATCAGTTAATAGATGGTAGTTTATTTTGAGCTGTTAGTATATCACTCTTATGCAAGAATTATATGAAGTCTAAGTACACTTCAGTAAATTTAAAATATTTTAAAATTTCTACTAAATTTAACTGTATGATTGTGATGAAAGCTAAGAAGAGTCTTGTATGCGACCTCTAATAGGTTAATGACGCGGTCTCATCTATGGTCTAGGACCCCAGTGTAAAACTTGGTATCAGAGCATGAGGTTAAATTACCTAGGAACTAAGGCTCAAAACAACCACGTTGCGTATTTTCTAGCTTATGGTTGTGAAGTGCACCACAACCATGACTTAGAGACTTAGTGATGTTAAGAATCTTCCCTTCTTCTACTCTTTATCGTGTTGTGTAGGGTTTTGACATTTTGTGTCATTCTAGCATCTAACTTCCTTCTTGTGTATTCGTGTAGAAAAATGAACACAAGAAGAAACGCAGGCAGAAGAGTTGGAGAAGCAGATGTTGCCCCAGCTGATGGAGTGCAAGTGCCTGTCCACCCAGCTGTGTTGACGGATGGAGAAGTGAGAGAAGCACTGGTTCAGATGGCCAAAGACATCACTGTTCAGGTACAAGCTATCACAGCCCAGGGGACTATAGAGGGTTCTCCCATGGATAACACACATGCTAGCACCATGGCTAGCAGACTGAGAGATTTCACCATGATGAATGCTCCAGTCTACTTCGGGTCCATAACTAATGAGGATCCCCAGGAGTTTGTGGACGAGGTCCATAAGATTCACTATGCTATGGGTGTTATTGAAGAGGAGAAGGCTGAGTTGGATGTATACCATCTCAAGGATGTGGCTCAGGTATGGTACAAGATGTGGGTAGATGGCCGAGCACCAGTAGAAGTCCCCATCACTTGGGACATTCTCAAGACTACATTCTTAGAGAGGTTGTTTCCCAGAGAGCAGATAGAGACTAAGTTTGAGGAGTTCATCAACCTACGTCAGAGAGGTATGTCAGTCAAGGAACACTTATTGAAGTTTGTTAAACTTTCCAAATATGCTTCTTCCCTGGTGTCAGTAGCAGGGATGAGATGAGCAGGTTTGTCACTGGTGTATCAGAGGATCTGGAGGAGGAATGTCGGGCAGCCATGTTGCATGATAACATGGACCTTGCTAGGTTGATGGTACATGCACAGCAGGTAGAGAAGAGTCATTGTAGGAAAAGAGGCCGAGAAGGCAAGAAGCCTAGGCCCTCGGATCAGGCTGGTTCTAGCACTGGTAGGAGTTTGTTTGGAGTCCAGGACAGGCCCAAGTTCAAGAAGGGGCACCAGCATTCAGGTAATCCTACTCCTTCCAGGAACACTAATGCCAAAGGGGAAAAGTCTGGCCCCAAGAAGGGAAATGATAGAAATGCCCAGCGTGACAGAAAGTCGTGTGGTAAGTGTGGCCGTTTGCATAGAGGTGAGTGCATGGTAGGTTCTAATGCCTGATATGGGTGCGGCAAGAGTGGGCATATGATCAGGGACTGCCCACATATGAAGAATCAGGCCAAGGGAGATACTCAGCCTCGGCCTAATCCTACTGTTGTAGCCGAGCCTCCCAAGAGGAACAAGTTCTATGCTTTGAAAGGTAGAGAGGAGCAGGAGAAGTCAGTTGATGTGGTAATAGGTACCCTGCATGTCTTTTCTTTTCTTGTGTATGCATTGTTATATCCAGGATACACCTTGTCTTTTGTTACTCCTTTAGTAGCTAGTAAATTTGACTTGCTTCCTGAGATCTTGCATGAACCTTTTCTAGTTAGTACTCCCATAGGAGACAACATTAGAGCTGAAAGAGTATATCGAGATTTCCCAATAATTGTTCTTGATAGAGTTTCCTATGTTGACCTAATTGAATTAACCATGTTTGACTTTGATATAATTACTTTGGGTATGGATTGGCTCCATAAATGCTATGCTACCGTAGACTGTCGAAACAGGGTAGTAAGTTTTCAGTTTCCTAATGAGTTAGAGCTGGAATGGGAAGGGCGTAGTTCAAATCCAGCAGGCCAAATAGTTTCCCATCTTAAAGCCAACAAGATATTATCTAAGGGGTATTTATACCACTTAGTTAGAGTCAATGACTTAGAACATGAAGTTTCTTCCATAGACTCTGTGTCCATAGAGAATGAGTTTCAAGATGTGTTTCCGGAGTATTTACGAGGAATCCCTCTTGAACATGAAATTGACTTTTTTGTTGACTTAGATCCCAACACCAAACCAATTTCCATTCCTCCCTATAGAATGGCTCCAGCTGAACTCAAAGAGTTGAAGTTACAGTTAAAAGATCTACTTGATATGTGCTTCATCCATCTGAGCATATCCCCATGGTGTGCTCCAGTGTTGTTCGTTAAGAAAAAGGATGGAACCCTTAGAATGTGTATCCATTATCGGCAACTTAACAACGTCACTATAAAGAACAAATACCCTCTTCCCAGAATTGATGATCTATTTGATCAGCTCCAAGGTGCAAGTTTATTTTCTAAAATAGATCTCTGTACAGGGTATCACCAGCTTAGAGTGAGACAAGAGGACATTCCTAAGACTGCCTTCCGTACTAGGTATGGTCATTACGAGTTTCTTGTCATGTCATTTGGTCTCACTAACACGCCAGCCGCGTTTATAGACCTTATGAATAGGGTGTTCCGTGAATACCTTGATTCTTTTGTCATAGTATTCATAGATGACATCCTCATATACTCTAAGACTAGAGAAGAGCATGAACAACATTTGAGAATGACATTGCAAGTACTCAGGGAACATCAGTTGTATGCAAAATTCACAAAATATGAGTTTTGGCTGATATCAGTGACCTTCCTTGGTCATGTTGTGTCCGACCAGGGTGTAGAGGTTGATCCAAAAAAGATTGAGTCAGTAATGAACTGCCCGAGACCCCTCTCTCCTACAAACATCCGGAGTTTCTTGGGTTTGGCTGGTTACTATCGCAGGTTTGTTGAGGGCTTTTCCGCTATTGCTGCTCCATTGACAGCTTTAACAAAGAAGAACGCAAAGTTTGAGTAGTCTGAAACTTGTGAAAAGATCTTCTAAGAGATCAAAGATAGACTCACTTCAGTCCCAGTTCTCAGATTTCCGAGGAGTGGTGAAGGGTATGTGGTGTACTGTGATGCTTCCGGAGTACATTTGGGATGTGTTCTTATGCAGGATGGCAAAGTGATTGCATATGCATCAAGACAGTTGAAAATCCATGAGAAGAATTACCCTACACATGATCTTGAGTTAGCTGCTCTTGTGTTTGTGTTAAAACTTTGGAGACATTACTTATATGGTGTACATGCTGATGAATTTACTGACCATTAAAGTGTTCAGTATGTTTTTACACAGAGAGAATTGAATCTTCGTCAGAGAATATGGCTAGAGCTGCTCAGGGATTATGACCTTAGTGTCCACTATCACCCAGGTAAGGCTAATGTAGTGGCCGATGCCTTGAGTCGATTGAGCATGGGCGGTGTGTCTCATATTAATGATGAGAAGAAGGAGCTGGTTAAAGATGTACACCAATTGGCTAGTTTAGGAGTACGGCTGGTAGATACACCAAGTGGGGGTGTTTCAGTTCATTCCAGTTCTAAATCCTCATTTGTTGTAGATGTTAAAGCTAAGTAGCATCTCGACCTTGTACTCATGGAGTTGAAAGACTAAGTGTTGAGTAATCTGAATGAATCATTCTCCCTAGGGGGGATGGTGTGCTTAGATACCAGGGCAGATTGTGTGAGCCCAATATTGATAATCTGAGACCTGATAATATTGCAGAGGCTCATGGCTCCAGGTATTCCATTCATCCAGGTTCCACCAAGATGTATCATGATCTCAAGGAGATCTACTGGTGAGAAGGTATAAAGCGAGATATTTCTATGTTTTAGGTCCTTACGAGGTCTTCCAGCGAGTAGGGAATGTTGCCTATGAACTGAAGTTACCAAATGACTTGGCTTCTGTTCATCCAGTGTTTCGTGTTTTGATGCTTAAAAAAGTGTCTAGGTGATCCAACATCCATCCTGCCTGTTGAGGGGTTAGGAGTCGATGAGTACCTTTCTTATGAAGAGGTTCCAGTTGAAATTTCAGATCGCCAAGTGAAGCAGCTGAGGAACAAGGAGGTTGCCACCGTAAAGGTATTATGGAGGAACCACCTTGTTGAGGGAGCAACATGGGAGACCGAGGCATGAGATCCCGTTACCCTCACTTGTTCAGTTCTTGAGGTTAGATATACTCTTCCTAAGCCTGATTTTGTTTATGAAACTCAAAATTTTAGTAAATTAGTCGGTTTTGGTGTTTTAAGTCCATGACTGTGTGTTTTATACTTGCAATATATGAGTTAATATTAGTTCATGTTTGCATTCATGTTGCTATTTTTGTATAGCGTTGACATGATTTTTGTGTCGCATGAGTTGTGATGTGCATTGAGTTAAAGTGAGATTGAGAAGGAAGTTCCTCAATCTCAGATATGAAGCTTCAGATAAGATTTGAGTGATGTTCATCATCCAGAGTAAGTTGTGAATCAGATATTCACAAAGAGTAAAGTTTCAAGTATATTGATGTGTTTTTCAAAAATATCCTCTTTGATTCAAAATGATGTGTAGTGTCATTCGGGGATGAATGTTCCTAAGGGAGGGATAATGTAACATTCAAGAAAATGTACTTATCTAGTGAAGAGTCTATTAGGTTTTGAGAATATGTATCGGGGTACATAGGCATCCCAATGCCCAATATTGAGTAATATTGGGCATGTTAGAGAATATTGGCAAAGACATGTGCTACCGGCCGAGAGACCAAGGGACCAAGCCCAACCGATTCGGTTAGGGCAGTAGGGGGCCGGCACGCATCGGGTCAAGCCACGTGGGGCCGATCTTCCTAACCAATCCTAGGCTCTAACTAACTTACCTAACTAACTAACTAACCTAGGACTAACTAAAATTAACTAATTACTGTTCCCGAAATCCTAAGACCTAACCGGGTGAACTAGCTGAGTAGCAAACTAAAGAAACATCCTAGTACCTAACCTAGAATGGTCCAAAGGGGTTTGTTATGGTCCTAGTGACTTAGGGGTACTTTAGTAATAACCCTAGGTCACTTAATTAATTAAATTAGCAACTTAATTAATTAATTTAAATTCATGGTCAAACCCGAGACCCTTAGCAAATTTTCAGAATTTGTCTAAGTCTAATGCTCTCCTATTTACAATTTAGGAGGTGTGTTTTGGTAATTAGTTAATTGATTTATTTAATTAAGTTAATTAGCCTAAGTTGAATTATTCAATATTCAGTTCCTAAGACTTAGACTCATGTTTATCCAGTAGAAACTCATGACTGAAAAAGAGTGAGAAAGCGTAAGAAAAACAGAAAAATACTCTCGGTTCTCCTTAAGCGATTTCAAGGCAATTCTTCAAAGATTTTCGTTCAATAAATAGGGTGATCTTCGTAGATTCAATTCTACAGTAAGGTATGGGTTTTCTCTCTTGGATTCCTTTCCCCATGAGGCTTTTCAAAAGTTTTGAATTCAAGAAAACCGAAACTAGGGTTTCGAATGTTCATCTTCCTAGTTCTCCTTATTTCCGATTCTAGTAGTATGTATAATGAAAATCTCGAGCATGTTGTTGGTATGTGGTGCTAATTGATTATTATGTGTAGGTTTCTGTGATTTGATAATGTCGAATTAGACCTATAGGTTAGATCCGTATGATTAGAGTATCATTTACATGAGATAAGGAATGTTGTAATGCCTAATTGTGTTCGAGAAGATGAAATTGTTATAAGTCGTTTATGAAATTCAGTTTACTGTTGAAAGGAATGAAGATTCCGATTACTGTGTGTGTTTACAGTAGATATGTTTGTAAGTGTTTGGAATGCAATGTTTCCAAGAAGAAATAAGAATGAGAATCAAAGCTAGTTAATGAATCTTCAATGCCAAATAAACTTTATAGCTTGGACAAACTAAGCACTGAATTGTTCTTATAAGATAATCAAATGTTAAAAATTGTCTTTCTCAAAATGATGAGATTACTATAGTATATACATGAAGTTAATTGACTTGTCTAGTGATAATATCATGAAAAATGTTTAGTGAAAGTTTGGTTTATGCCAATAAATTGACCAGCAATATTATTTCCAAAATATGTAATAGAATTGGCCAATGACTAAGTTATACCAATCTTATATGGCCAATGTATTGTAAGGACAAATACATGTTAAAGATTTACTTCACAAGATGTAACTCAATGAACTCATAACCTAGGGTATGCCAATGATTTGGACAAGTCCCATCATACCCTATCTAAATGAACTTGTGAACATAGTAGCACATTGAATAAGTCCTTATAACTTTCATAAAGAATGGTACAAGACTACCAAATAACATTGAACAAGATAAGGTGAGTAATGAAATAACTAAAAGCTTATGAGTTATGAAATTGAAAAAGAATGGGGTGTTAAAGAAAGTGAGACAAGTCTCACTTGCACCTAAGCAATTATGTTAAAGATACTCACATAAGAGGGTGTTAAAAATCGTGACACAAGTCTCATTAACACCATGATGATAATGTAAGATTTAATTTCATATTCATGAAGTATAGAAAGGGATGAAAAGTCATCCATTGAGCTAAGCATACCTCATACTAGAAGCAAGATTCCATAGTGTATGAGTCAACTCTAAAAATTGTAAAGTATAATAAATTGAGCTAAGAACCGATAGACTAGTAATGAGCTTTTGCAAGAACATGTAAGCCTCATGAGATGAGACTACTACCAAGGTGGATAAGGCTCTCCAAATTCTCTTAGTCTTTGAACTATGTCGCCAGCATAGGTTACTAGGTAGTGGATCCACCTAAGAAAGCTAGGAAGTATTCGTTTCACTTTAGCCGGTGAACCACCTCTTTTCAGTGTGGGAAAGACACTGGATTTCATGTTATCTCACAAGATCTTTGTCGGTTAAATGCTCAAGATTTCTTTAAGAACGTAACAAAGTAATAAAGAAATAAAGAAAGAACTATGAAGATGAGGGGTGTTCGGATAGGATGACCAAAGGGTGAGGTTAGACAAGTAATGATGTAAGTCATTCTTAGTCATTGCACAGAAATATCCCAATGGAACTCTTAAAAGAATATCCTAAGTCAACCTAGCATGTTCAAAGTGAACATGAGATCAAAGAAGAAGAAAAGTAAGTTCAAAGTGAACGAAGTAAGCAAAAGCATAAGTATATCAAATCATTAGTGTTTGATAAGAATGAAGTTTTAACAGTTATTGGCTTATGCCAATAAAGGGAGCAAAAGATTATGACTCATCAATTGAAGTATGAATATATGCCCCAGCATCTTTATATTATGCAAATGATCAAAGAATGGACATAGATTAGAGTATGAACATATTCCCCAACATCTTTATATTATGCAAATGATCAAAGAATGGGCATATCCAATAAAGATTGGCTTATAAAGACTACATACCCAATTTAACAAGAATGGAAAGAATAACCTGTGTGTAGGGTAGTCAAATCATTTCCTTAGTCTTTTGGATTACTTAGTTGATTCATTGTAGCAATGGAATTACAATAATCATTGCACTCGTAAGTAAAACATAGGATCAAAGTAGATCATTGAACTACACAACAAAAAGAAGAAAAGACTGAAAAATAAAAAAGTCTGGGAGAGGGAGCTCTCGGCCTAAGGGGAGCAAATATATTAAATTTTGCTTGAGTTGTTCTAAAATTATGTTCATGATTCCAAGGTATTCTGTTCATATAGAAAATGAGTTGTGTGCTTTAAATGCATGAAAATATGTCATATTCATAGCATGATTCATAAATAACGAATTGGGAAAGTTAAGTGACTTCACTTTTCAAAAATGGCATGTTGCTATAGGAAGAGCTTTCCTTGATTATGCATAGTACTTATGTGTTTATGTGCATACACCCATACTTAGTACAAGTGTGTACTAACCCATATACAATTACTATTTTTATAGTTGCAGATCCTTGAAGAAGATTGAAGATCAGTCAAAGTTATTTGGACTAGTACCTCGAGACTTTGGTAGGTCCTCTTGAGTTCGAGGGTGCCTACACTTTATTTTCTAGATTTAGTAGATTAGACATAGCTAGTGTATGTTGTCTCTAGCGTTTCCTCTCAAACATTTCTTCAAGCTTTTGTATTAAGGTCGGGTTGGTAACTATTAAGGATATTATGAATTCTTCATTTCAATTGTTCAATCTGTTAATATATGGTTGTTTATTTTGAGCTGTTAGTATATCACTCTTATGCAAGAATTATATGAAGTCCAAGTACACTTCAGTAAATTTAAAAAGTTCTAAACTTTCCGCTAAATTTAACTGTATGATTGTGATGAAAGTTAAGAAGAGGCTTGTCTGCGACCTCTAAGAGGTTAACAACGCCGGTCTCATCTAGGGTCTACGACCCGTGTGTGACATTATATGTGGTAACTGAAGTTTTTAAATTTTCATGTGTAAAAATACCTCGATTGATGTTGTAACTCATGTTGTTATGTATTGTTGATTGTTTGGGCTGCTAGTCTTGAGTCTATTACTTCATTTCAAAATATTTTTGTGTCATTCGGGGACGAATGTTCCTAAAGGGGGGGATAATGTAACACTCTGAAAGTCTAAGACGTGTTGTAGAGCCTAACATAGATTTCAAAAGGTTAAGACACTTTTTTAAAGTCATAAATAATGAATATAAGTCATTTAGGAAGTTTGGAAATCAAAACTTCAAAGAACGTCAATGACGTCCGGGAACTAGCTCAAGAGGTGCTAGTGTGCCTTAGCCTATTTGACTAAGTTTTACGAGTCAGAAAATGATGAAATTTTGTGGAAGGGTGTCTAACATGTATTAGAGTTAGTTAATAGTCGAAAATTCTGGGTACGACTCCCCAAGGACCAAGTAAGGGTCTTTGAGGAGGACCCTTGCATTTGGGTCGAAGGCTGCCTAAGGCAGTGTCGACAAACGACTTTCCACAAACGGTTCGTGGTCCAATCAACGGGGCATCCATGGACACTTAGAATATTTGGAAATAATTAATTTTAACCAGTCTCTGACCAAAACGACGGACAAACAGGATGGAGGGTCATGTGGTCGTCGTTTGACAGACGGACCATTTGTCGTGGTCTCGTTTGTGAGCAACGGTTTTGCTGCACGTTTTTAAATTGGTTAAATTAATTAATTAGGTGTTTAGTTAATTAGTTAGGGGTTTATATAGGTCTAATTATGTTGGTTAATGACCTATATAAAGACCCTAACGTAATTAAGCTAACCTAACTCTCATATATCCCAAAACACAAATTATCTTGCTTCTCTCTTCTTTCTCTCTCCCAAGTTGAAGAACACCATAGAAATAAAATTCAAGGCGTTATAGGGCTGACAAAGATCAAATTTTCTCCATCAAAATTCATCAATTAACAAGGTGTGGGATTCCTTTCACCTATGGGATCTCTTTCCCCAAGGGATTCAATCAAATTGATTCCAAAAGATGAGTTTTCATGTGGGTCTCTTCCAATCTCGAAATTGATCTTTCAATTTTATTTGTAAATGATTTATTTTGATTTTATTGATTATATTATGATAAATTATGACTATATTACACTAATTATTGATGGATTGGTCTAGTTTGTAGAAAATGACCTTTTCCCCTTAACCCTACGTTGTGATCTTGAGTTGAAATCTGTACTATTTATTCAATTTACTTTGTTATTTGTTGAATTACTATCTATGTTGTCTTTATGCCAATTGAAGAATATATTTGAGATGTATTGTTGTCCTATCATGCTAGTTCTTCAGTAATTGATCTAGGTTGTGAAGTAGATTATGAATTTGACCTAAGTCTCTAATCATAAGCTATGAACTAGTGATGGATTGTTGTATAGTGTTTCAATTGAATTCATTATTATAATGGTTACTAATGTGTGATGATATTACACTCATTGTTGGGTTTAGTTTGAGGGTTGATGGTAATACCTTGATATTGTCTTATGAAAGAGGCTTGGTGAGTCTTGTGATCTCAACTCTCTACTTCAATTGTGGTTACTTGTGATTAAGTGATGGTGTTGTATTGAAGTCTACCTTATATTAAGATTGATAGGATTGGTATAATGTTGAATTGAAATGTCTTCATTATGGTTTTTGAGGTGTTGGCTAAGATGTAAATGTTAAAAGGATGGTGATAACTTAGCAGTGTGCCTTATCATGAATGATTATGTTAATGTGCTAACCTCACATGTATGTATTATTAATGAAAGGAAAATACTCATGCAATTCTTATTGAGATATGAAGATGATGATTATATAAGGGATAAACCCTATGAACTATCTAAGCTATGACTATTACTAAAGGCATTAAATACATTTCAAAAGGGACTCTAGCTTAGCACCGAGTGAATTTGTAGATGAAGGGTGGCACCTTACTAAGGAGGAAAGGTAGGGTTCACCATAGTCCTCACGGGGTGGATAGCCTCATAGTCCAAAAAGGGCATAGAGTTATGTTTCCATGACAGCCCCCAAGCTACATAAAATATGTTGCCACCATAGGAATATTATCTAGTGGATCCACCTAGATGCTATATTCATGTTTGGTTTAACTTTGGATGGTAGGCCTCCTTCCATCGGTGTAAGGTTTCACAACACCGGATTCCACACTTAGCTCTCGTGGTCTATGTCGGTAAATCAAGTGTTCCCAAAACTAAAATGAAGTAATGAAGTACACACTAACTAGGCTTACTTAAGAGGTTTGACTTTGCTTAGGTAGGGGTATGAGACTCTACCTATGCCTTGCACTAGTTTCCCTTGAGGGAAGCCTTAGAAGAATGTTCTTATATATGTATATACTTATAAATCTAAAAGAAATGTATATGATGATCTTACATGTTGATGGTATCTTATGATGTTGAACTCACTTATGAATACATGATTGGTCTATATTGATAAAGTGTGATGCTATATACTCCTAATGATATGATATATGAAGTTGGACATTGGTTATAGTTCTTTTTGAGTTTACTTGATTGAGTAAGGTTATGAGGCTTTGCTTTGTCATTGCACCAGTGGACTTAATGAGGGTTCATAAGTAGTTGTCTTTCTTTGTTTATGTTGTATTGAACTCTTATTCATGCTTGTTGAGGTTATAACTTGATGATGGAGTTGTCTTGATTATAAGTTCAAGTATGTTAGTATGCATGATTGGTTTGGTTACACTTAGTATGATGAACATGGTATGGACTTGATGATTATGCATTAATGACTTGTATTGATTCTTGAATGTGCATAAGGCTTTCCAAATGTGAAATTGAATGATTTAAATGAAATGTCCCTTTTTGGCATGATTTGATATTGTGTGTGCATATGGTCTCATACTTAGCACATGTGATGTGCTAACCCCACTTTCTCCCTTTTCCCCAACATTTTTGGTTTCGGTCGTTGAATGGCTTTTGAGACGACTTTGGGAAAGACTTAAAATTCTTACACATCTATGTTTGGTAGTTCCTCATTTCCGAGTGCAATGTAATTATCAAGATTATGAATATTGTTCTATTTTGAAGACTTCTATGTTCTTTCCTTTTCATTTGAGTACTAAAGATTGTATAGCCTATATGTGGCTTTATTACATTTATGTATGGGATATGCCCAAATGATATACTCTTGTTTTAGATGGTTATGAGATGAGACACTCTTTTAATAAAATGTTAAGTATCTTATATATCTATGTGCAATAAAAGTAGAAGACTATGTAATCTTCTTATATGAAGGGTCTACGCATACTCGATATGAATTTATATTACGTGTATGCAAGAGGTCTATGTAAACCTCATGATAGATAGAAAACATTTTAAATATTCTGCATTATTAACCTATGAATGTAATGATGTAAACTAAAAGGCTAGTCTTAGTCCTCTCCAAGGGCGGCGGCGCCACTTACATCTAGGGGGTGCTCTTTGGATGTGATAAACTCGATATGAGCATGAGGTCGAATATCTTTAGAATCGATGTCTCACTCAACCACTTCTATGTAGATTCTTACTCATAATTGTGAAGCGCGCCACACTTATGAATAGGAAACTATGTAATGCTTAAGAAACTCTCAAATTCTTTGAAATCCAATGTCGTCCCTCCAGAGTCTTTGCTTTATGTGCCATTATCATCTAATTCTTTCATTGTTATTTTAGGCAATGACTACTCGAAGGAAAGCGGCACGAAGTCTTGATGAAGAGATTGCCAATGCGAGAGTTCCTCCCTGTGGTGATCAAGTTCCTCCTCTTGAAGAAGTTGCTAATGATGACCAAACTCCAGTCAATCCTACACTTATGACGGATGGTGACATAAGGGCTGCCTTTTTCAAAATGATCCAAGCCATTACTACCTAAGAACAAGACGTCACTACTCAAGAACAATCCATGACGGTCCAAGTTAATCGGGAGGTGGTACCCCGAGGAAACCACCATGTTGTCACCATGGCCTCTCGTTTGAGATATTTCACTAGGATTAATCCCCCTACTTTCTACGGGTCGAAAGTTAAGGATGACCTCCAAGAGTTCATTTATGAAGTCTACAATATTCTCTATGCTATAGGGTTGACTACTAGCGAGAAAGTGAGTTAGACACTTACCAACTCAATGATGTGGCCCAAACTTGGTACGTCCAATGGAGAGACAATAGGCCTTTAAGGGGTGGACATGTGACTTAGAAGATCTTCAAGTCGGATTTTCTTTATCGGTTCTTTCCTAGAGAGAAGAGGGAAGCCAATGTGGAAGAATTCATCAACCTTCATCAAGGAAGTACGAGTGTACTTGACTACTCTTTGAAATTTACTAAATTGTCAAAGTATGCTCCTTCTTTGGTTTCTGACCCTAGAGATGAAATGAGCCGCTTTGCGGTGGGTGTGTCAGATGAATTGAAAGAAGAATGATGTTCTACTATGATACATGAGAATATGAACATTTCTCGGCTCATGGTTCATGTTCAACAAGTTGAAGATACTAGAATGAAGAGGAAGAGTAGGGAAGCAAATAGGGCAAGGTCTATTGATGGTGGTTCTTCAAAGGGTAGGCTTGATATCAAAGATAAGCCTAGGTTCAAGAAGAGGGTCTCTAATAAATTTCTTCCAAGTTACCTAAGGCTCGTGATGATAGGGTGTCTAACCATAAGTCTGAAAATGGAAGGGGTACTAGTTCACCAACCAAGAAGACAACTTGTGGAAAGTGTGGCAATAAGCATTATGTTGATTGCCTCATTGGGACGGACAATTTCTTTCATTGTTGCAAGAGTGGCCACAAGTTTAGGGATATCCCTAATGTAAAGGGTAAAGACAAGGGTAGTGGTGAAGCTCAACCAAGCGGTTCTAATGATGCTCCGAAGAAGAATTGCTTTTACGTTCTCTACTCTAGAGGTGAGCAAGAGACTTCTCCCGATGTGGTGACCGGTATGTTGAAAGTCTATTCAATTGATGTATATGTTTTACTTGATCCCGGTGCTACCTTATTACCCCTCTAGTAGCTAAAAAGTTCGACAGTTTTCCCGATATCTTGAATGAACCTTTTATGGAGTCTACCCCAATGGGTGAGTCGGTAGTTGCAAAAAGATTGTATTGAAATTTTCCTCTAAACTTTCCCAATAGAGTTATTCATGTTGAACTAGTAGAACTTGATATGTTTGATTTTGATGTCATTTTGGGTATGGATTGGTTGCATGCTTTTTTTGCTTGAATAGATTGTAGAACGAGGGTGATGAAGTTAAACTTTGCTAATGAGCCCGTTTTAGAATGGAAGGGGGGAAATTATATTCCTAGAGGTCGTATCATTTCTTGTTTGAAAGGTTGTAGGATGATCTCTAAAGGGTGTTTATACCATATAGTAAGAGTCTAAAATTTAGACTTCGAAATTCCTCCAATTGAGTCGGTCCTCATAGTGAGGGAATTTTCGGAGGTCTTTCCTAATGATCTTCCCGGTATTCCTCCTGAACAGGAAATTGATTTTGGTATCGACTTGTTACAGGATACAATACCATTTCAATTCCTTCTTATCGGATGGCTCCGTCCGAATTGAAAGATTTTAATGCTCAACTAAAGGATATACTAGACAAGGGCTTTATTCTGCCTAGTATTTCTCCATGGATTTCTCCGGTATCAATCGTGAAAATGAAGTATGGGTCTCTTAAAATATGTATCAACTACCGTCAACTCAACAAAGTCACAATCAAGAACAAGCATCTTCTCCCTCGGGTAGATGATTTATTTGATCAACTCAAAGGTGCAAGTTACTTTTCCAAGATAAACTTGAGATCGAGATATCACCAACTTAGTGTTAGAGAAGATGATATTCCCAAGATGGCATTTCGAACAAGGTATGGTCACTATTAGTTCTTGGTAATGTCGTTTGGTAATGAATAGGGTGTTTCTAAGTTACGTAGATTCATTTATCATTGTCTTCATTGACGACATTCTGGTATATTCGAAAAATGAGGGTGAACACATGGATAGTTTAAGAGTGGTGTTGCAAGTGCTCAAGGAACACTAATTTTTTGCCAAGTATAGAAAATGTGAGTTTTGGTTGAGGTCGGTAGCGTCTTTTTGTCATATCATCTCTAGTGAAGGGGTAGAGGTGGATCCAAGAAGACCGAAGCGGTTAAAAATTAGCCTAGGACTTTGGCTCCTTCAAATATTAGGAGATTTTTAGGTCTATCCGGTTATTATTGACAGTTTGTCGACGGATTCGTGTCTCTTTCTTCTCCCTTGACAACCTTGACTCAAAAGAATGTGAAATTTAAGTGGTCGGAGGCATGTGAAAAGAGCTTCCAAATATTGAAGGATAGGCTTACTTCCGCTCCGGTATTGATCCTAATGGAGTGTACTAAGGGTTTTGTGGTTTATTATAATGCATCTAGAGTCGGGTTGGGGTGTGCTCTTATGCAACATGGCAAAGTTATAGCCTATGCTTCTAGGAAACACAAAGTTAATGAAAAGAATTATCCGACTCATGACCTTGAGTTAGCAGCCGTGGTATTTGCCTTGAAAATATGGAGGCATTTTTTCTAAGGGGTTTATGTTGATGTGTATACGGATTATAAAAGTCTTCAATATGTATTCATTTAAAAGGAGTTGAATCTAGGACAACGGAGATGGTTGGAGTTGTTGAAAGAATATGACATGAGTATTCTCTATCACCCCAGCAAGGCTAATGTGGTAGCGGATGCTCTATGTCGATTGTCCATGGGAAGTGTGTTCCATGTGGAAGAATCCAAGAGAAACATAGTGAAAGATGTTAATAGGTTGGCTCGTTTATGGGTTCGAACTGAAAGTTCTCCAAATGGTGGTATGGTGGTACATCATAACTCCGAGTCATCTTTGGTGGTTGAGGTTAATCTAAGCAACACCTTGATCCATTATTGATGGACTTGAAATAATGGGTTCTCGGTAAGATGAATGAGTCATTCTCCCAAGGTGGATGGTGGTCTTAAGTACTAAGGGAGATTGTGTGTGCCTAATGTGGATGATTTGAGGAGTAGGATCCTTGAGGAAGTTCATGGATCCCTTTACTCTATTCATCTGGGTTCTACAAAGATGTACCATGTCCTTAGAGAAGTGTTTTGGTGGGATGGCCTGAAAAGGGACATTGCGGAGTTTGTTGCAAGGTGACCCTATTGCCAACAAGTGAAGGCTGTGCACCAAAAGTCGAGTGGTCTACTACAAGAAATCCAAATTCCTACTTGGAAGTAGGAATATATTAACATGGATTTTGTAGTACGTTTGCCTCGAACTCGAAAGTAATATGACTCTATATGGGTCGTAGTGATATATTGACCACTTCCGCTAACGTTTTTCCCGTTAGGTCTACTTATTCGGTGGAAGATTAGGCAAGAGTATATATTCACAAGATAACGAGTCTTCATGGGGTTCCTTTGTCCATAATATCGGATAGAGGGTCTCAATTTACATCTAGGTTTGGGAGATCTTTTCAAAGAATTTTGGGTACTCAAGTGAAGTGAAGCACCGCTATTCATCCTCAAACGGATGGTCAAGCGGAGCGGACTATTCAAACTCTTGAAGATATGCTTAGAGCTTGTATCATTAACTTTAAGGGAAATTGGGATAAGCATTTTCCTTTGGTTGAGTTCTCATATAATAATAGTTATCAGTCATCCATCTTTATGGCTCGTTATTAAGCTTTGTATGGTAGGAGGTGTAGATATCCTATTGGGTGGTTTGAGGTAGGAGAGTCTTCGCTTTTTGGTCCTGATTTGATCTATAAGACTTTGGAAAAAGTCCATATCATAAGGAACCGTCTGCAAACTGCCTATAGTCGGCAAAAGTCTTATGTCGATCACAGGAGAAGAGATTTAGAATTTGAAGAAGGTGATATAGTGTACTTGAATATTTTGCCTATGAAAGGGGTGGTTAGATTTGGAAAGAAAGGGAAGTTGAATCCTCGTTATGTGGGTCCCTATGAAATCTTGAAAAGGTTTGGTAAGGTTGCTTATGAATTGAAACTCCCTAGTGAACTATCTTCGGTTTATCTGGTTTTCCATGTTTTATGCTTAAGAAAAGTATTTGTGATTCTGAGTCTATTCTTTCTATTGAGGGTCTTGGTGTGAAAGAGAATCTCTCCTATGAGGAGGTTCCGGTTGAAATTCTTGATCGTCAAGTGAAGAGTTTGAGAAACAAAGAGGTGGCCTCCATAAAAGTGTTATGCAGAAACCACCTAGTTGAGGGAGCAACATGGGGCCGATGTTATAATCATATCTTTCCTAATGAAGGTTAGTTGTTTTTACATAAAATGAAAATAACGACTAAATTTGGAGTTGCTATGATTTTTGGTGAAGTTTTGCAAAAATGTGCATTTATGGTGTCATTACAGTGAAGTTACAGTTAAATTGTGCATATTGACTTGAAAATTTGCAATTCTTTTTGTTTTAGGTTATGTTGTGCATTTTGATATGGTGAGTCTTTAAGTAAATGATATTTAGCATGTTGTTAAGTTGAGTATTGGCATAATTGACTCAAATATGGTATGTTGAGCTCATGTTGTTGTGAGAAGAAAATTCCTCATAATGTAATTTTGAGCCTTATATGTGGTAATTTAAGCTTTTGAATTGCTATGTGCAAAAATACCTCGATTGATGTTGTAACTCATGTTGTTATGTATTGTTGATTGCTTGGGCTTCTAGTCTTGAGTCTATTCCTTCCTTTCAAAAGATTTTAGTGTCATTCGGGGACGAATATTTCTAAGGTGGTGTTACAATCCAAAGTACCCTTTAGGCGTTACCGGCGTCGTCGTCCTCGAAGAGGACTAAGACAATCCTCTAAGCATCGTCATAACATATCGTTGGTCAAAAATGCGGAAAAATTTAAAACTTTTGCTTTTATAGCAAGGAGGTTTACATAGACCTTTACATAGGAAGGATACATAAGATTCTCGCATACACAACATAACAACATATAAGAATTTAGTCTAAATCTTTGTCTCATATCAACTATCTAAACGAAGTCTAACAATTCGGGCAAAGCCCTTACACAAATCCATAATTGCCACATAGGGCTTACATCAATATCTTCAACAATAGGAGAGAAATGAATGTCTATTAGACAATACAAGTAGTACTAAGATAGATTGTGTGGTAATATCCTAGAATTAGATGGCATACCAAAACTTGGAAAGTCTAGTCCATGTCTTCTTTCTTTAGCCTCAATGATACCTCAATGGCCCAAACCTACAATGTTTGGGAAAAAGGTAAGAGATATGTGTTAGTACAAAACACATGTACTAAGTATGGTCCCTATGCATAAAATTCGTTAATGCATGAGAAAAGGAACAATTTAGTCAAAACTATTCACAATGACCAATAATTCAATATACACATACAAGGAACATCATAATCATATCAACGTACAAGTAACTCAAGCAACACTTGTGCAATGCCAGGAATAAAGCCCCATAACCCTATACAAAGCTAAGTATCACATTAAGAAACCAATTTCATAGTTACAACATATTCTCATATATGTAACACACTTCATATATCAATACTAGTCATAGCTTATCAACATAATTATAATCATAATCATAATCATAAAAGAACACTACTAGAATCATGCTCTAGGATCCCACATGTGCAATGTATAAGAGAAGTCTCATACCCCCCCCCCCCACTATTCAGTAACCTTTAATACAACCCAAATAAGAGTTCACATACATAACTTGTTCATACTTTTACTTTAGGGAAAATAAGTACCATAACCGACATGAGACCATGTGAGCTACATCAAATCTGGTGTTCTACTGCCACACCGAAAAGAGAGGGTTAACACTTGCCTAAGGTGCAACCATTCGTACGTAGCTATCTAGGCGGATCTATAAATCTAGAGTCCTATGTGGTCACATATTTAAGGGACAAGGAGATCGCTTCTAGAAACCTTGACTTACTAACGTGAGGGTTTCCATCTCATGAGACAACACATATATTAGGAATCCGGACTTACTTACGTTAAGAAACCCATGTGGGAGGCCGGACTTACTAACGTTATACCTCCATCTCATTTATAGGCCCTTTCGATGCTAAGCAATTATTACCTTTAGTAATCATCTTATGACATCATACAAGTTTATAATAGTCTGTTCTAGACCGTTATGTAGACGTCTTGTCATAATAGCTCATAGTTGATCACAAGTCAGAACTAACCTTTCACTTTAGAAACTTCATTATAATAATGAGAAATTATATTCAATCAGATAATAATCACATCATAACATAATTACATATTTCATAGGCAATTCATGAATCTAGGGTTAGAGATGAGGGATTCTTGTCACCAACATCACAACACGATTAGCTATAGCATCATTACCATCTAAGTAGTTTCACCTTCCACAATTGAGACCAAAGAAGGATCAAGATCATACCTCATTGCCTTCATGGGAATTAATACTTTAATACCCAAGAACTCACAACCAAAATATTAATACGACAATTCATGATGTATTAACCTAACTAAAATTAAAGTAAACAAGTGACATGTTCATCACCTCATCAATTCACCTTAATCAATCCAAGAAATTAGGAATTTGTGGGAGAAACATGGGTCAAGGGAAATCACATAGGAAATAATAATTTAGCCATCAATACATACTTAAACAACATTAATTCATCATAATTGTCCCAATTTCGTTTTAGAGAGAAGACCCATGTAAGGAGAAAACCCCTTGTTCTGGGGATTTAGAAATCATCTTTTTGAAGGACCTCTTGGGGAAAGGAATCCCAATAGTGAAAGAAATCATATCTTATATATTATAAAGCCACGAAATCTGGTTGAAAAACATGAAAGCTTGATCTTCTTCTTGGAGCTCTACGGGTCTACAATGGAGTTTTGGAGGAAGAGAGAATTTGGGAGAGAGAGATTTTTGAGTTCAACTTTTGTGACATGATTTTTGTGTTCCCATTAACCTATAACTGACCCTAAGGTCTTATATAGTCACTCATTAAATTACCCAAAAGACCACTCACTTAAATGGGTCTTTTTGTGAAGTCAAAACACCAAAAATACGACTTCTTACGAATCTGGGAAGTAGGTGCGCGTCGCGAGGCTAATTCCCCATTTTATTTTCGAATTTTGAATTGATGCAGTAGACCTCGTGTCAGCCCCGCGACGTGGGGCCAACTTCAAATCCCCACGTGATGGCTGTGATCAGTTGCCTTCGCAGTTTGCTCGCCCAAGTTTGGGTCCTCCCCAAAGACCCTTCCGCTAGTCCTTGAGAGGTTGTGACTGTACTTTTTGACCCTCTATACTAACTGTAAGACGCCCAAAATGAATTAGGGTGTCTAGATCCTAACGTTTTTGTCTTACTATACTAAGGTCCTAAAATGACTTATAATATGGTTTAGAGGTAGTGTATAAAGTTTGAGGTGATTCAGAAGTCAAAACGTCAAGGGTCGACCGAAACGTTCGACGACTAAGTCACCTAAATGCCTCGTATATGGTTCTATGTGATTATATGTGATGCATGAGCTTATGAAGTCTTAAAATGGGTTATAATGATGTCAAATGGTAGTATATGAAGTTTCGGGAAGTTTGAAGGTCAAACAACCAAGAACGTCCAAGGCATTCGAAAGATAGCCCTTAAGACGCTCAACGTGTGTCTTGATGGGGCCTAGCCTGTTTGGACGAGTTACAAGTATTGGTTTTGTGTGAAACTCATGTGGTATGTCTACAACTTGTTAAGGGTTGTTTTTACATTGGAAAAGTCCGGGTACGATTTCTAAAAGGCCCCGCAAAAGGCCCTACAAGAAGGGCCTAAGGCTGGTCAAGACACTGCCTTGGCAGTGTCAATCGACGGACCAAACAACGGCTAGTTGGTCAACCAACGGCCCGTTGGTGAGGTCTCTTCGATTGTTAGTTAGCTTGGGCAGGTCTCAAGCCAATATTTGGCTAAGTACCAAACGACAGAACCCCAGGCACAGCCCGTCGGCTGACCTACAGTCCGTAGGTAGGTCCGTCGATGTGGCCTGTGAGCTGCAGCCTGCGCACTGTTTCATTAAAGGGGTGAATGGGAAATTCACCACACGTGCTATGCTGATCCTACATGATTTATTTAACTTATTTTGGGTGTATATAAGTCATTAAAAACGTGATCAACCCATTCCCAATCCCATGCACACGTAAGGACTTTTCTTCCAAAATCCTCTCCCTAGAAACCATCATTGTTGGTGAAGCTCAAGAGCTGCTTGGAGCTTTGATTTTCGTGGGTGAATCACCAGGTTTTAGAGGTCTTCATGAAGATTAAAGTATGGTGATCTTCATCTCTAGTTATCTTTTCATCTAGAGAGCCATTCTCAAAGATTTCAAAGAAGAAAATATGATCAAACAATGTCTTCTTCAATCTGCCATGGGTTCTTTCTAAAAATGTTTTGAACAATTGAATCATGATTAATTGAAGTTATTACAGTGGTTTTAACGTGAAATTTACTCCAATTTCATGATGAACCCATGCTCCTTCACCCAAACGTTTTAGCTATGCATGGGCTTTGTGATCTTGAATTCCTATCGATTGAATTATGATTCTATTACGTTGAAGTGATTGTACATACTGTTATTTACATGAATTTATGTTGAATTGATTTTGAAGGATCCATGAGGATCAAGGAATGAAGATTTGAACACATTTAGCCTAGTTTCCATGGTTCACTGTAACGTTGGCTTCTAAATTATTTAACGTGGATTTCAATTATGTTAGGTTGGTTGTATCTACAGTTTTAGGTTAGTATCATTTGAATTATGGATATGAATCATGTATGATTGAATTAAAGATGGCTTATGGGAATTGAACTAGTACTTAAGAACACCATTCCCCTTGGGAGAATGACTCATTCATCTTACCAAGAACCGTTACTTTCAACTCCATCAATAATGGATCAAGGTGTTGCTGAGACTTCACCTGAACCACGAAAGACGACTCGGAGCTATGATGTACTACCATACCACCATTTGGAGAACTTTCAATTCGAACGGATGGTCAACCGGAGAGGACTATTCAAACTCTTAAATATATGCTTAGAGCTTGTATCATTGACTTTAAGGCAAATCGGGATAAGAATTTTCCTTTGGTGGAGTTCTCATATAATTAAAGTTTCATTCATCCATCTCTATGGATCCTTATGGAACTTTGTATGGTAGTAGGTGTAGATCTCCTATTTGGTTGTTTATGGTAGGAGAGTCTTCGCTTCTTGGTCCCGATTTGATCTATAATACTTTGGAAAAAGTTCATATCAAAAGGAACCGGTTGCAAACCGCCTATAGTCGGTAAAAGTCTTATGCCGAACATAGGAGAGGAGATTTAGAATTTGAAGAAAGTGGTAAGGTGTATTTCAAAATTTCACCTATGAAAGCGGTGGTTAGATTTGGAAAGAAAGGGCAGTTGATTCATTCTTATGTGGGTCCCTATGAAATCTTGCAAAGGGTTGGTAAGGTTGCTTATGAATTGAAACTCCCTAGTGAACTATCTTTGGTTTATCTGGTTTTCTATGTTTCCATGCTTAAGAAGTGTATCAATGATCACGAGTCTATTCTTCCTATTGAGGGTATTGGTGTGCAAGACAACCTCTCCTATGAGGAGGTTTTGGTTGAAATCCTTGATCGTCAAGTGAAGAGGTTGAGGAACAAAGAGGTGGCCTCCGTAAAAGTGATATGGAGAAACCGCCTAGTTTATTGAGCAACATGGGAGGCCGAGGCCGACATGAAGTTCCGTTATCCTCATCTCTTTCTTAATGAAGGTTAGTTGTTTTTACTTATAATGAAAATAATGACTCAATTTGAAGTTGCTATGATTTGTGGTGAAGTTTTGCAAAAATGTGCATTTTATGGTGTCATTACAGTGAAGTTACAGTGAAATTGTGCATACTGACTTGAAAATTTTCAATTCTTCTTGTTTTGGGTTATGTTGTGCATTTTGATATGGTGAGTCTTTAAGGAAATGATATTGAGCATGTTGGTAAGTTGAGTTTTGGCATAATTGACTCATATATGGTATGTTAAACTCATGTTGTTATGAGAAGGAAATTCCTCATAATGTGATTTAGAGCCTTATATGTAACATTCCAGAAAATGTATTTGTCTAGTGAAGAGTCTATTAGGTTTTAAGAATATGTATTGGGGTACATAGGCATCCCAATGCCCAATATTGAGTAATATCGGGCATGTTAGAGAATATTGGCTTAAGGGTGGTAGCCAATTTCTATGTATTAACAAGTAACTTAAAATACACTTTGATGCTCAAATGCTCAAATCCAAGCTTGTTTGGGAATTGTACCTGCAATGAAGACCCTAAGCTAAAAAATTTAATTTCATCGCTTACACGCATTAGGTACGAGGCATCTAAGTGTAAAGCCTAGGTACCATAGCACATGATCATTTAAAGTGATCATGTAGATTAAGCAGTGCCCAAGGACATAGTGAGGATCCTTGGGACAAGAAGTGAACTTTCCAAGTGCAACTACAGAGTGCACGGTTAGGAAAGTTCACGCCAACACATGTGCAAGCACATGTGCAAGGACATGTGCTACCGGCCGAGAGACCAAGCGACCAAGCCCAACTGATTTGGTTAGGGCGGTTAGGGGGCCGGCATGCATCAGGTCAACCCACATGGGGCCGAGCTTCCTAACCAATCCTAGGCTCTAACTAACTTAACTAACTAACTAACTAACTAACCTAGGACTAAATAAAATTAACTAACTAGTGTTCCCGAAAGCCTAAGACCTAACCGGGTGACACTAGCCGAGTAGCTAACTAAAGAAACATCCTAGTACCTAACCAAGGATGGTCCAAAGGGGTTGGTTATGGTCCTAGTGACTTAGGGGTACTTTAGTAATTACCCTAGGTAACTTAATTAATTAAATTAGCAACTTAATTAATTAATTTAAATTCATGGTCAAACCCGAGACCCTTAGCAAATTTTCAGAATTTGTCTAAGTCAAATGCTCTCCTATTTACAATTTAGGAGGTGTGTTTTGGTAATTAGTTAATTGATTTATTTAATTAAGTTAATTAGCCTAAGTTGAATTATTCAATATTCAGTTCCTAAGACTTAGACTCATGTTTATCCAGTAGAAACTCATGACTGAAAAAGAGTGAGAAAGCGTAAGAAAAACAGAAAAATACTCTCGGTTCTCCTAAAGCGATTTCAAGGCAATTCTTCAAAGATTTTCATGCAAAAAATACGGTGATCTTCGTAGATTCAATTCTACAGTAAGGTATGGGTTTTCTCTCTTGGATTCCTTTCCCCATGAGGCTTTTCAAACGTTTTGAATTCAAGAAAACCAAAACTAGGGTTTTGAATGTTCATCTCCCTAGTTCTCCTTATTTCCGATTCTAGTAGTATGTATAATGCAAATCTCGAGCATGTTGTTGGTATGTGGTGATAATTGATTATTATGTGTAGTTTTTTGTGATTTCATAATGTCGAATTAGACCTATAGGTTAGATCCGTATGCTTAGAGTATCATTTACATGAGATAAGGAATGTTGTAATGCCTAATTGTGTTCGAGGAGATGAATTTGTTATAAGTCATTTATGAAATTCATTTTACTGTTGAAAGAAATGAAGGTTCCGATTACTGTGTGTGTTTATAGTAGATATGTTTGTAAGTGTTTGGAATGCAATGTTTCCAAGAAGAAAAAAGAATTATAATCAAACCTAGTTAACAAATCTTCAATGCCAAATAAACTTTATAGCTTGGCCAAACTAAGCACTGAATTGTTCTTATAAGCTAATCAAATGTTAAAAATTGTCTTGCTCAAAATGATGAGATTACTATAGTATATACTTGAAGTTAATTGACTTGTCTAGTGATAATATCATGAAAAATGTTTAGTGAAAGTTTGGTTTATGCCAATAAATTGGCCAGCAATATTATTTCCAAAATATGTAATAGAATTGGCCAATGACTAAGTTATACCAATCTTACATGGCCAATGTATTGTAAGGCCAAATAGATGTTAAAGATTGAATTGACAAGATGTAACTCAATGAACTCATAACCTAGGAAATGCCAATGATTGGGACAAGTCCCAACATACCCTATATAAATGAACTTGTGAACATAGTAGCACATTGGATAAGTCCTTATAACTTACATAAAGAATGGTACAAGACTACCAAATAACATTGAACAAGATAACGTGAGTAATGAAATAACTAAAAGCTTATGAGTTATGAAATTGACCTAAAATGGGTGTTAAAGGAAGTGAGACAAGTCTCACTTGAACCTAAGCAATTATGTTAAAGATACTCACATAAGAGGGTGTTAAAAATCATGAGACAAGTCTCATTAACACCATGATGATAATGTAAGATTTAAGTTCGCATTCATCAAGTATAGAAAGGAATGACAAGTCATCCATTGAGCTAAGCATACCTCATACTAGAAGCAAGCTTCCATAGTGTATGAGTCAACTCTAAAAGTTGAAAATTATAATAAATTGAGCTAAGCACCGATAGACTAGTAATGAGCTTTTGCAAGTAAATATAAGCCTCATGAGATGAGACTACCACCAAGGTGGATAAGGGTCTCCAAATTCTCCTAGTCTTTGAATTATGTCGTCAGCATAGGTTACTAGCTAGTGGATGCACATAAGAAAACTAAGAAGTATTCGGTTTCACTTTGGCCGGTGAACCACCTCTTTTCAGTGTGGGGAAGACACTGGATTTCATGTTAGCTCACATGATCTATGTCGGTTAAATGCTCAAGATTTCTTTAAGAAAGTAAGAAAGTAAGAAAGAAATAAAGAAAGAACTAGGAAGATGAGGGGTGTTCGGATAGGATGACCAAAGGGTGAGGTTAAACTAAGTAATGATGTAAGTCATTCTTAGTCATTGCACAGAAATATCCCAATGGAAGTCTTAAAAGAATATCCTAAGTCAACCTAACATGTTCAAAGTGAACATGAGATCAAAGAAGAAGAAATGTAAGTTTAAAGTGAACTAAGTAAACAAAAGCATAAGTATATCAAATCATCAGTGTTTGATAAGAATGATGTTTTAACAATTATTGTCTTATACCAAAAGGGAGAAAAAATAATGACTCATCAATTGAAGTATGAATATATGCCCCAGCATCTTTATATTATGCAAATGATAAAAGAATGGGCATAGATTGGAGTATGAATATATGCCCCAGCATCTTTATATTATGCAAATGATCAAAGAATAGGCATAGCCAATAAATATTGGCTTATAAAGACTTCATGTCCAATTTAACAAGAATGGAAAGAATAACTTGTGAGTAGGGTAGTCAAATCATTTCCTTAGTCTTTTGGATTACTTACTTGATTCATTGTAGCAATGGGACTACAATGAATCATTGCACTCGTAAGTAAAAGATAGGATCAAAGGAGATCATTGAACTACACACCAAAAAGAAGAAAAGACTGAAAAATAGACTAAGTCTGGGAGAGGGAGCTCTCGGCCTAAGTGGAGCAAAAATATTAAATTTTGCTTGAGTTGTTCTAAAATTATGTTCATGATTCCAAGGTCTTATGTTCATATACAAAATGAGTTGTGTGCTTTAAATGCATGAAAATATGTCATATTCATGGCATGATTCATAAATAACGAATTAGGAAAGTGAAGTGACTTCACTTTCCAAAAAGGCATGTTGCTATAGGAAGAGCTTTCCTTGATCATGCATAGTCCTAATGTGTTTATGTGCATACACCATACTTAGTACAAGTGTGTACTAACCCATATACAATTACTATTTTTATAGATGCAGATCCTTGAAAAAGATTGAAGATCAGTCGAAGCTGTTTGGACTAGTACCTCCAGACTTTGGTAGGTCCTCTTGAGTTCGAGGATGCCTACGCTTTATTTTCTAGCTTTAGTAGATTAGACATAGCTAGTGGATGTTGTCCTTAGCGTTTCATCTCAAACATTTGTTCAAGCTTTTGTATTAAGGCCGGGTTGGCAATTATTAAGGATATTATGAATTCTTCATTTCAATTGTTCAATCCGTTAATAGATGGTTTTTTATTTTGAGTTGTTAGTATATCTCTCTTATGCAAGAATTATATGAAGTCTAAGTACACTTCAGTAAATTTAAAAAGTTTTAAATTTTCTACTAAATTTAACTGTATGATTGTGATGAAAGCTAAGAAGAGTCTTGTCTGCGACCTCTAATAGGTTAACGACGCGGTCTCATCTAGGGTCTAGAACCCGGGTGTAACACTTGGTATTAGAGCATGACGTTAAATTACCTAGGAACTAAGGATCAAAACAATCACGTTGCGTAGTTTCTAGCTTATGGTTGTGAAGTGCACCACAACCATGACTTAGAGACTTAGTGATGTTAAGAATCTTCCCTTCTTCTACTCTTTATCGTGTTGTGTAGGGTTTTGACATTTTGTGTCATTCTAGCATCTAACTTCCTTCTTGTGTGTGCGTGTAGAAAAATGAACACAAGAAGAAACGCAGGCAGGAGAGATGGAGAAGCAGATGCTGCCCCAGCTGCTGGAGTGCAAGTGCCTGTCAACCCAGCTACGTTGACGGATGGAGAAGTGAGAGAAGCACTGGTTCAGATGGCCAAAGCCATCTCTGCTCAGGCACAAGCTATCACAGCCCAGGCGACTAGAGAGGGTTCTCCCAGGGAGAACACACATACTAGCACCATGGCTAGCAGACTGAGAGATTTCACCAAGATGAATCCTCCACTCTACTTCGGGTCCATAACTTATGAGGATCCCCAGGAGTTTGTGGAAGAGGTCCATAAGATTCACTGTGCTATGGGTGTTATTGAAAAGGAGAAGGCTGAGTTGGATGCATACCATCTCAAGGATGTGGCTCAGGTATGGTACAAGATGTGGGTAGATGGCCGAGCACCAGGAGAAGTCCCCATCACTTGGGACATTCTTAAGACTACATTCTTATAGAGGTTCTTTCCCAGAGAGCAGATAGAGACTAAGTTTGAGGAGTTCATCAACCTACGTCAGGGAGGTATGTCAGTCAAGGAATACTTATTGAAGTTTGTTAAACTTTCCAAATATGCTTCTTCCCTGGTGTTAGTAGCAGGGATGAGATGAGCAGGTTTGTGACTGGTGTATCGGAGGATCTGGAGGAGGAATGTCGATCATCCATGTTGCATGATAACATGGACCTTGCTAGGTTGATGGTACATGCACAGCAGGTGGAGAAGAGTCATCGTAGGAAGAGAGGCCGAGAAGGCAAGAAGCCTAGGATCTCAGATCAGGCTGGTTCTAGAACTGGTAGGAGTTTGTTTGGAGTCCAGAACAGGCCCAAGTTCAAGAAGGGGCACCAGCACTCAGGTAATCCTACTCCTTCCAGGAACACTAATGCCAAAGGGGAAAAGTCTGGCCCCAAGAAAGGCAATGATAGAAATGCCTAGCGTGACAGAAAGTCGTGTGGTAAGTGTGGCCGTTTGCATATAGGTGAGTGCATGGTAGGTTGTAATGCCTGCTATGGGTGCGGCAAGAGTGGGCATATGATCAGGGACTTCCCACATGTGAAGAATCAGGCCAAGGCAGATACGCAGCCTCGGCCTAATCCTACTGTTGTAGCCGAGCCTCCCAAGAGGAACAAGTTCTATGCTTTGAAAGGTAGAGAGGAGCAGGAGAAGTCAGTTGATGTGGTAATAGGTACCCTGCATGTCTTTTATTTTCTTATGTATGCATTGTTATATCCAGGATCCACCTTGTCTTTTGTTACTCCATTAGTAGCTAGTAAATTTGACTTGCTTCCTTAGATCTTGCATGAATCTTTTCTAGTTAGTACTCCCATAGGAGACAACATTAGAGCTGAAAGAGTATATAGAGATTGCCCAATAACTGTTCTTGATAGAGTTACCTATGTTGACCTAATTGAATTAACCATGTTTGACTTTGATATAATTACTTTGGGTATGGATTGGCTCCATAAATGCTATGCTACCGTAGACTGTCAAAACAGGGTAGTAAGTTTTCAGTTTCCTAATGAGTTAGAGCTGGAATGGGAAGGGCGTAGTTCAAATCCAGCAGGCCAAATAGTCTCCTATCTTAAAGCCAACAAGATATTATCTAAGGGGTATTTTTACCACTTAGTTAGAGTCAACGACTTAGAACATGAAGTTTCTTCCATAGACTCTGTGTCCATAGCGAATGAGTTTCAAGATGTCTTTCCGGATTATTTACGAGGAATCCCTCCTGAACGTGAAATTGACTTTTTTGTTAACTTAGATCCCAACACCAAACCAATTTCCATTCATCCCTATAGAATGGCTCCAGCTGAACTCAAAGAGTTGAAGTTACAGTTAAAAGATCTACTTGATATGTGCTTCATCCATCTGAGCATATCCCCATGGTGTGCTCCCATGTTGTTCGTTAAGAAAAAGGATGGAACCCTTAGAATGTGTTTCGATTATCGGCAACTCAACAAAGTCACTATAAAGAACAAATACCCTCTTCCCAGAATTGATGATCTATTTGATCAGCTCCAAGGTTCAAGTTTATTTTCTAAAATAGATCTCTGGACAGGGTATCACCAGCTTAGAGTGAGACAAGAGGACATTCCTAAGACTGCCTTCCGTACTAGGTATGGTCATTACGAGTTTCTTGTCATGTCATTTGGTCTCACTAACACGCCAGCCGCGTTTATAGACCTTATGAATAGGGTCTTCCATGAATACCTTGATTCTTTTGTCATAGTATTCATAGATGACATCCTTATATACTCTAAGACCAGAGAAGAGCATGAACAACATTTGAGAATGATATTGCAAGTACTCAGGGAACATCAGTTGTATGCAAAATTCACCAAATGTGAGTTTTGGCTGAGATCAGTGACCTTCCTTGGTCATGTTGTGTCTGACCAGGGTGTAGAGGTTGATCCAAAAATGATTTAGTTAGTAAAGAACTGGCCGAGACCCCTCTCTCCTACAGACATCCGGAGTTTCTTGGGTTTGGCTGGTTACTGTGGCAGGTTTGTTGAGGGCTTTTCCGCTATTGTTGCTCCATTGACAACTTTAACAAAGAAGAACGCGAAGTTTGAGTAGTCTGAAACTTCTGAAAAGATCTTCTAAGAGATCAAAGACAGACTCACTTCAGTCCCAGTTCTCAGATTTCCGAGGAGTGGTGATGGGTATGTGGTGTACTATGATGCTTCCGGAGTATGTTTGGGATGTGTTCTTATGCAGGATGGCAAGGTGATTGCATATGAATCAAGACAGTTGAAAATCCACGAGAAGAATTACCCTACACATGATCTTGAGTTAGCTGCTCTTGTGTTTGCGTTAATACTTTGGAGACATTACTTATATGGTGTACATGTTGATGTATTTACTGACCATAAAAGTGTTCAGTATGTTTTTACACAGAGAGAATTGAATCTTCGTCACAGAATATGGCTAGAGCAGCTCAAGGATTATAACCTTAGTGTCCACTATCACCCAGGTAAGACCAATGTAGTGGCCGATGCTTTGAGTCGATTGAGCATGGGCAGTGTGTCTCATAGTAATGATGAGAAGAAGGAGCTGGCTAAAGATGTACACCAATTGGCTAGGTTAGGAGTACGGCTGGTAGATACACCAAGTGGGGGTGTTTCAGTTCATTCCAGTTCTAAATCCTCATTTGTTGTAGATATTAAAGCTAAGTAGCATCTCAACCCTGTACTCATGGAGTTGAAAGACTAAGTGTTGAGTAATCTGAATGAATCATTCTCCCTAGGGGGGATGGTGTGCTTAGATACCAGGGCAGATTGTGTGAGCCCAATATTGATAATCTGAGCCCTGATAATACTGCAGAGGCTCATGGCTCCAGGTATTCCATTCATCCAGGTTCCACCAAGATGTATCATGATCTCAAGGAGATCTACTGGTGAGAAGGAATAAAGCGAGATATTTCTAAGTTTGTGGTGGAGTGCCCTAATTGCCAATAGGTTAAGGCCGAACACCTTAAGCCTGGAGGTCTTACCCAGTCGATTGAGATCCCAACATGGAAGTGGGAGCCTATTCATATGACTTTGTGGTTGGTCTGCCCAAGATCAGGAAACTGCATGATTCCATTTGGGTCATTGTTGACAGGATGACTAAGTCTTCTCACTTCATTCGTGTGAAGTCTACTTACAAGGCCGAAGATTATGTCAGGCTTTATATTGATGAGATAGTGAGGTGTCATGGGATCCCTTTATCTATCATTTTGGACAGGGGAGCCCAGTTCACTTCTCACATTTGGAGATCTTTCCAAAAGAGCTTGGGTACACAGGTGAAGCTTAGTACTGGTTTTCATCCTCAGATGGATGGACAAGCAGAGCGTACCATTCAGACCCTTGAAGACATGCTGAGAGCATGTGTATTTGACTTCAAGGGGAATTGGGATGATCACTTGCCACTGTTTGAGTTCTCTTATAATAATAGCTACCATTCCAGTATTGGGATGGCACGTTTTGAAGCATTGTATGGAAAAAGATGTAGGTCCCCAGGTTGGTGGTTTGAGGTAGGAGAGTCTTCCATCCTTATACCTGAGATCATACATGAGTCTATGGAAAAAGTGAGAATGATCAGGGATAGATTGGCTACTGCTTACAGTCTTCAAAAATACTATGCTGATAACAGGAAGAGGGCTCTTGAGTTTGAGGTAGGTGATCAAGTCTACCTGAAGATATCACCCATGAAAGGGGTGATGAGGTTTGGTAAGAAAGAGAAGTTGATTCCGAGGTATTTAGGTCGTTACGAGGTCTTCCAGCGAGTAGGGAATGTTGCCTATGAACTGAAGTTACCAAATGACTTGGCTTCTGTTTATCCAGTGTTTCGTGTTTCGATGCTTAAAAAGTGTCTAGGTGATCCAACATCCATCCTGCCTGTTGATGGGTTAGGAGTCGATGAGAACCTTTCTTATGAACAGGTTCCAGTTGAAATTTTAGATCGCGAAGTAAAGCAGCTGAGGAACAAGGAGGTTGCCACCGTAAAGGTGTTATGGAGGAACCACCTTGTTGAGGGAGCAACATGGGAGGCCGAGGCCAACATGAGATCCCGTTACCCTCACATGTTTAGTTCTTGAGGTTAGATATACTCTTCCTAAGTCTGATTTTGTTTATGAAACTCAAAATTTTAGTGCATTAGTCGGTTTTGGTGTTTTAAGTCCATGACTGTGTGTTTTATACTTGCAATATATGAGTTAATATGAGTTCATGCTTGCATTTATGTTGCTGTTTTTGTAAAGCGTTTACATGATTTCTGTGTCGCATGAGTTATGATGTGTATTGAGTTAAAGTGAGATTGAGAAGGAAGTTCCTCAGTCTCAGATATGAAGCTTCAGATAAGCTTTGAATGATGTGCATCATCCAGAGTAAGTTGTGAATCAGATATTCACAAAGAGTAAAGTTTCAAGTATGTTGATGTGTTTTTCAAAAATACCCTCTTTGATTCAAAATGATGTGTAGTGTCATTCGGGGATGAATGTTCCTAAGGGAGGGATAATGTAACATTCCAGAAAATGTACTTGTCTAGTGAAGAGTCTATTAGGTTTTAAGAATATGTATTGGGGTACATAGGCATCCCAATGTAATATTGGGCATGTTAGAGAATATTGGCTTAAGGGTGTTAGCCAATTTCTATGTATTAACAAGTAACTTAAAATACACTTTGATGTTCAAATGCTCAAATCCAAGCTTGTTTAGGAATTGTACCTGTAATGAAGACCCTAAGCTATAAATTTTAATTTCATCGCTTACACACGTTAGGTACGAGGCATCCAAATGTCAAGCCTAGGTACCATAGCACATGATCATTTAAAATGATCATGAAGATTAAGTAGTGCCCGAGGACATAGTGAGGATCCTTGGGACAAGAAGTGAACTTTCCAAGTGCAACTACAGAGTGCACGGTTAGGAAAGTGTGCACCAACACATGTGCAAGCACATGTGCAAGGACATGTGCTACCGGCCGAGAGACCAAGCGACCAAGCCCAACCGATTCGGTTAGGGGGCCGCCACGCATCGGGTCAAGCCACGTGGGGCCGAGCTTCCTAACCAATCCTAGGCTCTAACTAACTTACCTAACTAACTAACTAACCTAGGACTAACTAAAATTAACTAATTAGTGTTCCCGAAATCCTAAGACCTAACCGGGTGACACTAGCCGAGTAGCTAACTAAAGAAACATCCTAGTACCTAACCTAGGATGGTCCAAAGGGGTTGGTTATGGTCCTAGTGACTTAGGGGTACTTTAGTAATTACCCTAGGTCACTTAATTAATTAAATTAGCAACTTAATTAATTAATTTAAATTCATGGTCAAACCCGAGACCCTTAGCAAATTTTCAGAATTTGTCTAAGTCAAATGCTCTCCTATTTACAATTTAGGAGGTGTGTTTTGATAATTAGTTAATTAATTTATTTAATTAAGTTAATTAGACTAAGTTGAATTATTCAATATTCAGTTCCTAAGACTTAGACTCATGTTTATCCAGTAGAAACTCATGACTGAAAAAGAGTGAGAAAGCGTAAGAAAAACAGAAAAATACTCTCGGTTCTCCTTAAGCGATTTCAAGGCAATTCTTCAAAGATTTTCGTGCAATAAATAGGGTGATCTTCGTAGATTCAATTCTACAGTAAGGTATGGGTTTTTTCTCTTGGATTCCTTTCCCCATGAGGCTTTTCAAACGTTTTGAATTCAAGAAAACCGAAACTAGGGTTTCGAATGTTCATCTCCCCAGTTCTCCTTATTTCCAATTCTAAATAGTATGTATAATGTAAATCTCGAGCATGTTGTTGGTATGTGGTTCTAATTGATTATTATGTGTAGGTTTCTGTGATTGGATAATGTCGAATTAGACCTATAGGTTAGATCCGTATGATTAGAGTATCATTTACATGAGATAAGGAATGTTGTAATGCCTAATTGTGTTCAAGAAGATGAAATTGTTATAAGTCGTTTATGAAATTCAGTTTACTGTTGAAAGGAATGAAGGTTCCGATTACTGTGTGTGTTTACAATAGATATGTTTGTAAGTGTTTGGAATGCAATGTTTCCAAGAAGAAATAAGAATGAGAATCAATGCTAGTTAATGAATCTTCAATGCCAGATATACTTTATAGCTTGGCCAAACTAAGCACTGAATTGTTCTTATAAGCTAATCAAATGTTAAAAATTGTCTTGCTCAAAATGATGAGATTACTATAGTATATACATGAAGTTAATTGACTTGTCTATTTATAATATCATGAAAAATGTTTAGTAAGAGTTTGGTTTATGCCAATAAATTGGCCAGCAATATTATTTCCAAAATATGTAATAGAATTGGCCAGTGACTAAGTTATACCAATCTTATATGGCCAATGTATTCTAAGGCCAAATACATGTTAAAGATTTACTTTACAAGATGTAACTCAATGAACTCATAACCTAGGGTATGCCAATGATTTGGACAAGTCCCATCATACCCTATCTAAAAGAACTTGTGAACATAGTAGCACATTGAATAAGTCCTTATAACTTTCATAAAGAATGGTACGAGACTACCAAATAACATTGAACAAGATAAGGTGAGTAATGAAATAACTAAAAGCTTATGAGTTATGAAATTGAAATAGAATGGGGTGTTAAAGGAAGTGAGACAAGTCTCACTTGCACCTAAGCAATTATGTTAAAGAAACTCACATAAGAGGGTGTTAAAAAACGTGAGACAAGTCTTATTAACACCATGATGATAATGTAAGATTTAAGTTCATATTCATGAAGTATAGAAAGGGATGACAAGTCATCCATTGAGCTAAGCATACCTCATACTAGAAGCAAGATTCCATAGTGTATGAGTCAACTCTAAAAGTTGTAAAGTATAATAAATTGAGCTAAGCACCGATAGACTAGTAATGAGCTTTTGCAAGAACATGTAAGCCTCATGAGATGAGACTACTACCAAGGTGGATAAGGGTCTCCAAATTCTCTTAGTCTTTGAACTATGTCGCCAGCATAGGTTACTAGGTAGTGGATCCACCTAAGAAAGCTAGGAAGTATTCGGTTTCACTTTAGCCGGTGAACCACCTGTTTTCAATGTGGGAAAGACACTGGATTTCATGTTATCTCATAAGATCTATGTCGGTTAAATGCTCAAGATTTATTTAAGAAAGTAAGAAAGTAAGAAAGAAATAAAGAAAGAACTGGGAAGATGAGGGGTGTTCGGATAGGATGACCAAAGGGAGGGGTTAGACTAAGTAATGATGTAAGTCATTCTTAGTCATTGCACAGAAATATCCCAATGGAAGTCTTAAAAGAATATCCTAAGTCAACCTAGCATGTTCAAAGTGAACATGAGATCAAAGAAGAAGAAATGTAAGTTCAAAGTGAACTAAGTAAGCAAAAGCATAAGTATATCAAATCATTAGTGTTTGATAAGAATGAAGTTTTAACAGTTATTTTCTTATGCCAATAAAGGGAGCAAAAGATTATGACTCATCAATTGAAGTATGAATATATGCCCCAGCATCTTTGTATTACGCAAATGATCAAAGAATGGACCTAGATTAGAGTATGAATATATGCCCCAACATCTTTATATTATGCAAATGATCAAAGAATGGGCATATCCAATAAAGATTGGCTTATAAAGACTACATACCCAATTTAACAAGAATGGAAAGAATAACTTGTGAGTAGGGTAGTCAAATCATTTCCTTAGTCTTTTGGATTACATAGTTGATTCATTGTAGCAATGGGACTACAATACATCATTGCACTCGTAAGTAAAACATAGGATCAAAGTAGATCCTTGAACTACACAACAAAAAGAAGAAAAGACTGAAAAATAAAAAGTCTAGGAGAGAGAGCTATCGGCCTAAGGGTAGCAAATATATTAAATTTTGCTTGAGTTGTTCTAAAATTATGTTCATGATTCCAAGGTATTCTGTTCATATAGAAAATGAGTTGTGTGCTTTAAATACATGAAAATATGTCATATTCATAGCATGATTCATAAATAACGAATTGAGAAAGTTAAGTGACTTCACTTTCCAATAATGGCATGTTGCTATAGGAAGAGCTTTCCTTGATCATGCGTTGTACTTATGTGTTTATGTGCATACACACATACTTAGTACAAGTGTGTACTAACCCATATACAATTACTATTTTTATAGGTGCAGGTCCTTGAAGAAGATTGAAGATCAGTCGAAGCTGTTTGGACTAGTACCTAGAGACTTTGGTAGGTCCTCTTGAGTTCGAGGATGCCTACGCTTAATTTTCAAGATTTAGTAGATTAGACATAGCTAGTGTATGTTGTCCCTAGCATTTCCTCTCAAACATTTCTTCAGTCTTTTGTATTAAGGTCGGGTTGGCAACTATTAAGGATATTATGAATTCTTCATTTCAATTGTTCAATCTGTTAGTATATGGTTGTTTATTTTGAGTTGTTAGTATATCACTCTTATGCAAGAATTATATGAAGTCTAAGTACACTTCAGTAAATTTAAAAAGTTCTAAATTTTCCGCTAAATTTAACTGTATGATTGTGATGAAAGTTAAGAAGAAGCTTGTCTGCGACCTCTAAGAGGTTAACAACGCCGGTCTCATCTAGGGTCTACGACCCGTGTGTGACATTATATGTGGTAACTGAAGTTTTTAAATTTTCATGTGTAAAAATACCTCGATTGATGTTGTAACTCATGTTGTTATGTATTGTTGATTGTTTGGGCTACTAGTCTTGAGTCTATTACTTCATTTCAAAAGATTTTTGTGTCATTCGGGGATGAATGTTCCTAAGGGGGGGATAATGTAACACTCTGAAAATCTAAGACGTGTTGTAGAGCCTAACATAGATGTCAAAAGGTTAAGACACTTTTTTAAAGTCGTAAATAATGAATATAAGTCATTTAGGAAGTTTGGAAATCAAAACGTCAAAGAACGTCAATGACGTCCGGGAACTAGCTCAAGAGGTGCTAGTGTGCCTTAGCCTATTTGACTAAGTTTTACGAGTCGTAAAATGATGAAATTTTGTGGAAGGGTGTATAACATGTATTAGAGTTAGTTAATAGTCAAAACGTCCGGGTAAGACTCCCCAAGGACCAAGTAAGGGTCTTTGAGTAGGACCCTTGCATTTGGGTCGAAGGCTGCCTAAGGAAGTGTCGACAAACGACTTTCCACAAACGGTTTGTGGTCCAATCAACGGGGCGTCCATGGACACTTAGAATATTTGGAAAGTAACAAATTTTAACCAGTCTCTGACCAAAACGACGGACAAATAGGACGGAGGGTCATGTGGTCGTCGTTTGACAGACGGACCATTTGTCGTGGTCTCGTCTGTGAGCAACGGGTTTTGCTGCACGTTTTTAAATTGGTTAAATTAATTAATTAGATGTTTAGTTAATTAGTTATGGGTTTAGGGAGGTCTAATTATGTTGGTTAATGACCTATATGAAGACCCTAACCTAATTAAGCTAACCTAACCTTCATAAATCCCAAAACACAAATTCTCTTGCTTCTCTCTTCTTTCTCTCTCCCAAGTTGAAGAACACCATAGAAGTAAAATTCAAGGCTTTCTAGGGCTGAAAAAGATCAAATTTTCTCCATCAAAATTCATCAATTAACAAGGTGTGGCATTTGAATCCGAATCTGATTCGTATAATAACTCATAGATCTTGCCTTGAGTAGAATCATCTAATTCTAAGGCTTTAAACTTATCAGCCTTGCAATTAGACGAAAGATGCCCAAATCTTCCACACTTATAACATCTTATATTTTTTAAATCCCTTTTAGAGAAATTCTTAGCGAATCTTGTCGCTTTCCTATGAGCTTTTTTTCTTCTTTCTTTTTCTTTATGTCGTTTTGAACTATGATGCCTTTTGTGCTTTCTGTGTTGTCCTTCTTTATTTTGAGAAGTCTTTAGTTTGGAACTAGAAGGACCTTCAATTCCAAACTGTGCACAAAAATCTCCCAATTGAGATCTTTCAGACATCTGATTTCTTTTAATTTGCTGAGCTAACTTAAACTCATTACACAAAATTTAATCCTTCTTGGGTACATGTCCCTATTAACTTTCCATAAGTTAAATTATCATAAGGAATTCTTGTATGATCTTCTCTTAGAGTTTTCTTAACTCTTTGAGCAAATAAAGGAGGAAGACCATCAATAAATCTGGCTTTCCAATAACTTAGTTTACTTTCTGGTAGATCCATAACTCTACTTAAGAAAGTATCTTTGTACCATCGAAATTCTCCTAAATGTCTGCATTTAGACCATTTAAAAGAGTTCTGATAGTCTCATTTTGATTGGAAAATCTTCCATTAGAATGTTCCAAAATAGTAAGCACCAGTGTATAAACTGCGTCTTCAACCTTTCGAGTTGTAACCTTTTCTGCTGGCTTTCCATCCTCACCAGTAACTATTTCTCGTTTAACTTCTTCTTTGTATGCATTAGTAATAGCATACTTTTCTTCAGAGGATAAAAAGTTATCAACCATCCTCTGAGCTGACCTATAAATCCTGCAATAATCATTTTACAGGTAGCATGATAAGAATTTTGATTCGTATGACGACAAATGGATGATTACATCAACATCCGATGAACCATAATTGAAACATCTTCAAATCTTGTCTTTTCCCTTTAAATTTTTCATGATCTTATCTTCCTGGTCCTTTATTGATTCCAGGAATTTTTCCACATTCTGAAGTTGGCTTTCGGACAAACTTATTTCTTGCTCGATGGACTGAGCATCAGCAGTATTACCATTGTGTCCACTCTTCATAGAAGTGTCTGATTTATCAAAATCTGAAATATTTTGAAGTAGATTTCTTTTGACTTCTTCCAAATAGTCGTTAATCATTTCTTCTTTATTACCTTCTTGAATAGAGATTCTTCTAGCAATATGTTTAATAGAACCACCCGTAGATAATCCTTTCTGGGTGAATTTTGATATACTTGAATAGTCTTTGTGATTTGATCAATAAGTTCTTGGCCATAGAGATGACCGGTTGTGGCATCTTGTCGATTTAATTTATCCCAGAAATTGTGAAAATATTTCCTGTATAAGCACGGGATATTTTCATTCGGGGTATAACCCACTTCAGGTACCCATTTATGAATCCACGGTATAGAGAACTCAATAAAAAGGTACATTTGATCAATTTTATCAATATTACAAATATGATCTTGTAAGTATAAGTTTGTTAAAAATGGAGAGATCTTAACCCACTCCTTATATAAAGTTAATAAATTATAAGGTAAAATCTTTACAGATGGCCCATGAAAAGTCCACCAATTTAATAACCAGTTTGGTATAACCTGAGTAAAAACTTGCGCACAGATTTTTAAAAACCATGTGTGCTTATGTTTTTCATTATTGTAATAAAAGATTCTATTGAAAGCTTGGATATAATCCCAATAGGTGAAATTCATGTTAATTTTATTAACACAAACCGTCCTTTCTTGCATTGTGGATATGCCCCATTCTTCTGCAGATATAATCTGCTTAATAGTGACCTTTGAGAAGTTATAAACATTCTTGTCATATTCAGACGTGAAATGCTGAAATTCAGCACTTCCTGTATGACTTAAAATAGACTCATAGTATAACCGAGTCTTATAAGTTTCTCCAGGGAAATATAATCCCTTTGTTAAATACCTTTGGAGTATCTTCCAAGGTTCGTGACTTCTCTGAATATCAGAGTTTTCCAAAAGAAATATAATTTCTTTTGTATATGCTTCTTCTGAGACTCTTACTAAATCAGCTTCTTTGGCTAAAGAGGAGTAGGTATCACCTTGCTCTTTTTTCTGCAAATATGCTTATATTTGTTCATATAATAAACTGTCTGTAGGAATATCCTTCAGATTAATAGTTGATGTTGATGATGATGCTTCACCAACTTTTGAATTTATCAGCTTTTTTCCTCCTATCTGTATAACGGGAAAGGAGGAGTCAAATGATGATCTTGAAGAAGATTGTGAGGCTGATCTTCCTCGTCCTCTTTGATTGCGACCACCGCGGCCACGAACATATAACCATGGCGGAGGTTCATTACCTCCCATACTGCAAAAGGCACAATTAGATTAGTATAAATCACTAAAATAGCCTTCAAGATCCATTTCCCAATTATCATCTTCAATATAAAGATCAGAAAATATGGAACCATTCTCAAAGAATGATAAAATCATATCATCAATAAGCTTATTGAGGATCAATTCTGTAAGATCTTTGTCAAGAGGTATAACCTTTAAATAGTGATTAAAGTTTTTTTCTCCCAAAAAATATTGAAAATGAGACATGATAAAAATATTTAAGAAGATAAGAATTCTCTAGATAGGAAATCAGGAAGAGAGTTATCTACTCCCTTTTTATAATGAATTTCAAAATCAAATGGGGTTAATTGAGCCTGCCACCTGGCGAACATTAATTTTGAAGCATCATGTTTGAAATCTTTTTCAAACATATATTTAACAGATTGAGCATCTGTTCGGATCACAAATCTTTGATTATAAAGATCATCTTGGAATTTTAATACACATTTAACAATACAAAGCATTTCATGAGCAACAGTCGCATCTTTACGCTGTGATTCCGTCCATTTACCTGAATGGAAACGAATAAGATGTTCACAATTATCATGGGGATTTTTCTGCTTAAGAATTCCTCCATAACCAATATTCGAAGCATCCGTCTCAATAATTTTAATCCAGTTAGGATTAGCAAGGGTGAGACAAGGCAAGACTTTAACTCTTTGCTTGATGGTTTTAACCAAATTAGTGAGATCATCAGTCCAAGGTGAAAGCTTACCTTTCTTTAACCTATCAGTTAAAGGAGCTAGATCTTTAGAAAGATTTTTATAAAAAGGAGAAATATAATTTAGACTGCCTAAAAATCTTTGTAGCATATTTTTATCAGTTATAACATCAGGAAATTTAGATGCAAAATCAATAGACCTTTGAATAGGAGTAATTCGTCCTTGACAAATTTGATGGCCTAAAAATCTTACATCAGTCTGAAAAAGGCTCATTTTAGTTTTAGAAATAACTAAGCCATTTTGTATAACCACTTTCTTAAAAATATCAAGATGCTTGATATGAGATTCTAAAGTTTTAGAGTAAACTAGAATATCATCAATATAAACAATGATGAAATCCATATATGGATTGAAAATATCATTCATAATTTTATGGAATTCAGAAGGAGCATTTTTTAAACCAAATGGCATAACATTCCATTCATATTGACCAAATGGAACATTAAAAGCAGTTCTGTAAGTATGTGTTAGCATCATATAATCTTGACAAAAGATCTTTCTTATTAGGAATAGGATACCTAATCCATTTTAAATTTTTATTTAACGTTTTGTAATTTATTACTAATCTGGGAATACCTCTTTCTTGTTCTGCAGCGTTAGTAACATAAAAAGCAATACAAGACCAAGGAGATTTAGAAAGTTTTATCAAACCTCTCTGTAAAAGATTATCAATCTCTTTTTTACAAAAATCTACTAATTCAGCGTTCATTTGACAGGGTCGAGATTTAGTAGGAATATCAGTTTCAGAAAAAGAATCTTCATATGGCAAAGTAACAATATGCTTTTTCCTGTCCCAAAAAGCACTTGGATGATCTGCACAAATATCAGCGGCCATCTGACTAGAAATCAATTTAATTTTTTCTTGTACTTTAGCCGAGTTAAGAGATTCAGAAATATTTATGCTATAAATTTCCATCTGAAGAGAATCAAGATGTTTTTGTTTTAAATGAATTAAAGAATTAATATCCCTTGTAATAGGTTCAGTTATAAACTCAAAATTAATGGTATTACCATTATAATTTGCAGTAAAACCTTTGGCATTTAAATTTAAAAAAGGATAGATAGCATTTATAAAAGGAGTTCCAAGAATAATTGGAGGATGTAATTGATTTTTAACTAGAAAGAAAAAGTGAGGAATACAAAATTTACTCTGGCAAATACAAGTATTAGATAATTTATACTTTATATCTAAAGCATGATTAGAAGCAGATTTAACAATATGAGTAGTTTTTTCAAAAAATCTGGAAGGAATTAAACCTTCTTGAATACAGCTAACATCAGCACCACTATCAATCATAGAAATACTGGATACTTTAAAATCATTATTAATCAAAATGGTAAAATTAATATACCAACGATGAGCAGTAACAATTTGCATCATACCAAGAAATTTAGGCTAGTTAAGAGATTCATCTATCTCTTCATCGACGACGGCCTTACTTTGTTGGAAGTAGAAATTTCTCTATCATTTTCTAATTGAGAAATTCTATGATTATTAATCAATTGATTTTGTTTTAAAGATTTAATCTCCTTTTTAAGATTTTCAACTTCATATTTAAATCATCAAGAGACGTATCTCGAGTTTTAACAACATCTTGCCCTTTCTTTTCAAGTCGAGAAAATACCTCTTGCAAAGAATAAGGACTAGAATTATAATTTAAAATTTCATTGTCAGTCTTCTTCGATTTTTCAAAAGATTTGAAAGAAGAGTTTTCAGGAGAAGCCATTTCTAAAATCTTGTTTCTAAGTTTTTCATCAGAAACATCTTTTAAAAGTTCAATAACATTATCAGAAGAAATCATATTAAAGGCTAATTCTTCAAATTGATTTTGTAATTTATCTAAATATGAATCTTCTATCTGAGATTGAAGTTTATAAAACTCATCTTGTCCACAAGTACAATTATCACCTGTACAATGAACACATTTATTAGTACTATTAGGATCATTATTATTATTATTATCACAACTATATCCTGAAGAATAATCAGAAGAATTTGAATCCAAATCTGATTCGTATAATAACTCATAGATCTTGTCTTGAGTAGAATCATCTAATTCTAAGGTTTTAAACTTATCAGCCTTGCAATTAGACGCAAGATGCCCAAATCTGCCACACTTATAACATCTTATATTTTTTAAATCCCTTTTAGAAAAATTCTTAGTGAATCTTGTCGCTTTCCTATGAGCTTTTTTCTCTTCTTTCTTTTCTTTATGTCGTTTTGAACGATGACGCCTTTTGTGCTTTCTGTGTTGTCCTTCTTTATTTTGAGAAGTCTTTAGTTTGGAACTAGAAGGACCTTCAATTCCAAACTGTGCACAAAAATCTCCCAATTGAGATCTTTCAGACATCTGATTTCTTTTAATTTGCTGAGCTAACTTAAGCTCATTACACAAATTTAATCCTTCTTGGGTACATGTCCCTATTAACTTTCCATAAGTTAAATTATCATAAGGAATTTTTGTATGATCTCCTCTTAGAGTTTTCTTAACTCTTTGAGCAAATAAAGGAGGAAGACCATCAATAAATCTGGCTTTCCAATAACTTAGTTTACTTTCTGGTAGATCCATAACTCTACTTAAGAAAGTATCTTTGTACCATCGAAATTCTCCTAAATGTCTGCATTTTAGACCATTTAAAAGAGTTCTGATAGTCTCATTTTGATTGGAAAATCTTCCATTAAAATGTTCCAAAATAGTAAGCACCAGTGTATAAACTGCGTCTTCAACCTTTCGAGTTGTAACTTTTTCTGCTGGCTTTCCATCCTCACCAGTAACTATTTCCAGTTTAACTTCTTCTTTGTATGCATTAGTAATAGCATACTTTTCTTCAGAGGATAAAAAGTTATCCCACCATCCTCTGAGCTGACCTGTAAATCCTGCAATAATCATTTTACAGGTAGCATGATCAAAATTTTGATTCGTATGACGACAAATGGATGAGTATATCAACATCCGATGTACCATAATTGAAACCTGTCTGTCTGTTAAGGCATCCAAATTCCATTCATAAACCTCATTCCCACTATAAGATGTGTTTGTTTGATTCCAATCTCTTTCTTCAATCAACACATCTTGAGGAGTAGGCCTAGGATAATAATAAGTCATCATAGAAGGGAGAGTAGCATAACCCCCTTTTCCTATAATCCTTTGCTTGTTATTATAATCAGCTTTAAACCGTCGGGAATTTACCTCCGAAACATCCTGATTCGGATCTTGGATACCAACAAATTGTTCTTCAATTTTATTAATATTATTATCAGAAAAATCATTTGTAAAATCTATTGGTTTATTACTTAAACCGGAAAGTTTTTTGTCAATAAGATTTTCTAAATCATTAAAAGATTTTACTTTAAAATCTGTAGTATCAATAGGGCGCTGAATATGCGTCGGAACACATAAAAGAGTTTTGGAAGCAGAAGCTATATCTTCTTTAGAATTCTTTTGGAATTCCTTTACCAAAATAATTAGTTCATCTAATTTTTTATCTAAATAACTAATATGTTCTCCTAGAACTTTAACATATAAACTCAAATAGTTATTTTGCGAAATAAGATTATTTTCATGAATAGTAATCTGGGCAACATCTGTTTGAATAAACTTTTGAAAAGCTGAAAAAGTTAACCCAGTATTATTTGGCAAAATAAACGGACACTGAGGAGGATAGATGGATTTTGTAATAGTGCCATCATTTTCTTTAAAAGTTCTTTCAATAACTTTGATATACAAAGCCAAATAGGTACTTATAAACCAAGGAACAAAATAAATAATTTTGTTATGTAAAGCACAAGTTTCATAAAATTCTTGTGAAATATTATTTAAATCATTTTGACTATAAACTTCAAAAAACCAAGTTCTAAACTTGCTCCATTTTTTATTATAAAATTCATTTTGAATATGTTTTCTTGCTAGGGATCCTGGACTAAAATCAATTAATTGCTGACTCATCATTATAAATGAAATCTCATTTAAGTCTGTTGATTTATCAACATCAAAGTCCAATTCTGACTGAGTCGGATCCAATTATGACAACTTTTCAGTTGCTCGAACTATATTAGTCTTAGGGTCAATCCTTACCCTTTCAACAAGTCCTTCACTCCTAGTATCACTTAGAGTATGAATAGATAAAGGTCTTCTTCTTGTTGACCCATAAGTAGGACTATCATGCGAAATAGGAGAAATATGATGAATTTCTGGTAATCTTCTATAACCAGAAAAAGACCGCCTATTATAAACAGGAGGATTATCATTAAACTCAATATAAATCTTACCATCTGGATTTTGAGTAATATGACCATAGTCACTATTAGTGACCTTTTCAGCAACCTATTTTTGATACACAGCATCATTTAAAATCCATTTATCAGGGAAATTAATTTCTTCCCATTTTATAGGTCTTCTAGTCGTAACCTTAGATTTTATAAAATTAGTTTCAACCAGAAGAGTTTCATTAGACGAATCATATAATTTACAACGAGGATTTAGAGTAGTCAATAGCTTATAATAAATCCTGTAAGATTAACAAATAAGCTCAGATCCAGGAGCATAATTATAACCATGAGTTTTAACATTTAATGTCAAAGCATCAAGAATATTAGAATCAGATAAAGACAATTGAAGATTGGGTTGAGTATTAAAATAAACTGGCCCATAAGCAACAGTAGATTCAATCGATCCCATAAGAGATTGTCTAAAATTAAGATTTCTAGCATCTCGTAGAGCTGCTAAAAATGTCTCAGGTAACCCTTTAAGAGTTAATGGTTTGAACGCAATCTGAACCATGCCAATATGCATCCAATTATATCTAGCTTTATAAAATTCAATATCTCTTTTGTTCAATAATTGAACAACCTGTTCAAATTTGGATTTGCCAATAACCTGATTTTAAATCAAATTTTGAAAATATGTTAGCATCATATAATCTTGACAAAAGATCTTTCTTATTAGAAATAGGATACCTAATCCATTTTAAATTTTTATTTAACGGCTTGTAATTTATTACTAATCTGGGAATACCTCTTTCTTGTTCTGCAGCATTATTAACATAAAAAGTTGTACAAGACCAAGGAGATTTGGAAGGTTTTATCAAACCTTTCTGTAAAAGATTATTTTTTTTTTTACAAAAATCTACTAATTCAGCGTTCATTTGACAGGGTCGAGATTTAGTAGGAATATCAGTTTCAGAAAAAGAATCCTCATATGGCAAAGTAACAATATGCTTTTTCCTGTCCCAAAAAGCACTTGGATGATCTGCACAAATATCAGCGGCCATCTGACTAGAAATCAATTTAATTTTTTCTCGTACTTTAGCCGAGTTAAGAGATTCATAAATATTTATGCTATAAATTTCCATCTGAAGAGAATCAAGATGTTTTTGTTTTAAATGAATTAAAGAATTAATAACCCTTGTAATAGGTTCAGTTATAAACTCAAAATTAATGGTATTACCATTATAATTTGCAGTAAAACCTTTGGCATTTAATTTTGAAAAAGGATAGATAGCATTTATAAAAGGAGTTCCAAGAATAATTGGAGGATGTAATTGATTTTTAACTAGAAAGAAAAAGTGAGGAATACAAACTTTACTCTGGCAAATACAAGTATTAGATAATTTATACTTTATATCTAAAGCATGATTAGAAGCAGATTTAACAATATGAGTAGTTTTTTCAAAAAATCTGGAAGGAATTAAACCTTCTTGAATACAGCTAACATCAGCACCACTATCAATCATAGCAATACTGGATACTTTAAAATCATTATTAATCAAAATGGTACAATTAATATACCAACGATGAGCAGCAACAATTTGCATCATACCAAGAAATTTAGGCGAGTTAAGAGATTCATCTATCTCTTCATCGACGACGGCCTTACCTTTGTTGGAAGTAGAAATTTCTCTATCATTTTCTAATTGAGAAATTCTATGATTATTAATCAATTGATTTTGTTTTAAAGATTTAATCTCCTTTTTAAGATTTTCAACTTCATATTTTAAATCATCAAGAGACGTATCTCTAGTTTTAACAACATCTTGTCCTTTCTTTTCAAGTCGAGAAAATACCTCTTGCAAAGAATAAGGACTAGAATTATAATTTAAAATTTCATTGTCAGTCTTCTTCGATTTTTCAAAAGATTTGGAAGAAGAGTTTTGAGAAGAAGCCATTTCTAAAATCTTGTTTCTAAGTTTTTTATCAGAAACATCTTTTAAAAGTTCAATAACATTATCAGAAGAAATCATTTTAAAGGCTAATTCTTCAAATTGATTTTGTAATTTATCTAAATATGAATCTTCTATCTGAGATTGAAGTTTATAAAACTCATCTTGTCCACAAGTACAATTATCACCTGTACAATGAACACATTTATTAGTACTATTAGGATCATTATTATTATTATTACTTACTCCTATTCAAAGGTCTATTGATTTTGCATCTAAATTTTCTGATGTTATAACTGATAAAAATATGCTACAAAGATTTTTAGGCAGTCTAAATTATATTTCTCCTTTTTATAAGAATCTTTCTAAAGATCTATCTCCTTTAACTGATAGGTTAAAGAAAGGTAAGCTTTCACCTTGGACTGATGATCTCACTAATTTGGTTTAAACCATCAAGCAAAGAGTTAAAGTCTTGCCTTGTCTCACTCTTGCTAATCCTAACTGGATTAAAATTATTGAGACGGATGCTTCGAATATTGGTTATGGAGGAATTCTTAAGCAGAAAAATCCCCATGATAATTGTGAATATCTTATTCGTTTCCATTCAAGTAAATGGACGGAATCACAGCGTAAAGATGCGACTGTTGCTCATGAAATGCTTTGTATTGTTAAATATGTATTAAAATTCCAAGATGTTCTTTATAATCAAAGATTTGTGATCCGAATAGATGCTCAATCTGTTAAATATATGTTTGGAAAAGATTTCAAACATGATTCTTCAACCTGTGGGATCTCTTTCCCCAAAGGATTCAATCAAATTGATTCCAAAAGATGAGTTTTCATGTGGGTCTCTTCCAATCTCGAAATTGATCTTTCAATTTGATTTGTAAATGATTTCTTTTGATTTTATTGATTAGATTATGATGAATTATGACTATATTACACTAATTATTGATGGATTGGTCTAGTTTGTAGAAGATGACCTTTTCCCCTTAACCCTACGTTGTGATCTTGAGTTGAAATCTGTACTATTGGGTCAATTGACTTTGTTATTGGTTGAATTACTATCTATGTTGTCACTATTCCAATTGATGAATATATTTGAGATGTATTGTTGTCCTATCATGCTAGTTCTTCAGTAATTGATCTAGGTTGTGAAGTAGATTACGAATTTGACCTAAGTCTCTAATCATAAGCTATGAACTAGTGATGGATTATTGTATAGTGTTTCAATTGAATTCATTATTATGATGGTTACTAATGTGTGATGATATTACACTCATTGTTGGGTTTAGTTTGAGGGTTGATGGTAATACCTTGATATTGTCTTATGAAAGAGGCTTGGTGAGTCTTGTGATCTCAACTCTCTACTTCAATTGTGGTTACTTGTGATTAAGTGATGGTGTTGTATTGAAGTATACCTTATATTAAGATTGATAGGATTGGTATAATGTTGAATTGAAATGTCTTCATTATGGTTTTTGAGGTGTTGGATAAGATGTAAATGTTAAAAGGATGGTGGTAACTTAGCAATGTGCCTTATCATGAATGATTATGTTAATGTGTTAACCTCACATGTATGAATTATTAATGAAAGGAAATACTAATGAAATTCTTATTGAGATATGAAGTTGATGATTATATAAGGGATGAACCCTATGAACTATCTAAGCTATGATTATTACTAAAGGCATTAAATACATTTCAAAAGGGACTCTAGCTTAGCACCGAGTGAACTTGTAGATGAAGGGTGGCACCTTACTAAGGAGGAAAGGTAGGGTTCACCATAGTCCTCACGGGGTGGATAGCCTTATAGTCCAAAAAGGGCATAGAGTGATGTTTCCATGACAGCCTCCAAGCTACATAAAATACGTTGCCACCATAGGAATATTATCTAGTGGATCCACCTAGATGCTATATTCATGTTTGGTTTTACTTTGGCTGGTAGGCCTCCTTCCATCGGTGTAAGGTTTCACAACACCGGATTCCACACTTAGCTCTCGTGGTCTATGACGGTAAAGCAAGTGTTCCCAAAACTAAAATGAAGTAATGAAGTACACACTAACTAGGGTTACTTAAGAGGTTTGACTTTGCTTATGTAGGGGTATGAGACTCTACCTATGCCTTGCACTAGTTTCCCTTGAGGGAAGCCTTAGAAGGATGTTCTTATGTATGTATATACTTATAAATCTAAAAAAAATGTATATGATGATCTTACATGTTGATGGTATCTTATGAAGTTGAACTCACTTATGAATACATGATTGGTCTATATTGATAAAGTGTGATGCTATATACTCTTAATGATATGATATATGAAGTTGGACATTAGTTATAGTTCTTTTTGAGTTTACTTGATTGAGTAAGGTTATGAGGCTTTGCTTTGTCATTGCACCAGTGGACTTAATGAGGGTTCATGAGTAGTTGTCTTTCTTTGTTTATGTTGTATTGAACTCTTATTCATGCTTGTTGAGGTTATAACTTGATGATGGAGTTGTCTTGATTATACGTTCAAGTATGTTAGTATTCATGATTGGTTTGGTTACACTTAGTATGATGAACATGGTATGGACTTGATGATTATGCATTAATGACTTGTATTGATTCTTGAATGTGCATAAGGCTTTCCAAATGTGAAATGGCATGATTTAAATGAAATGTCCCTTTTTAGCATGATTTGATATTGTGTGTGCATATGGTCTCATACTTAGCACGTGTGATGTGCTAACCCCATTTTCTCCCTTTTCCCCAATATTTTAGGTTCCGGTCGTTGAATGGCTTTTGAGACTACTTTGGTAAAGACTTGAAATTCTTACACATCCATCTTTGGTAGTTCCTCATTTCCGAGTGCAATGCCATTATCAAGATTATGAATATTGTTCTATTTTGAAGACTTCTATGTTCTTTCCTTTTCATTTGAGTACTAAAGACTGTACAGCCTATATGTGGCTTTATTACATTTATGTATGGGATATTGCCAAATGATATACTCTTGTTTTAGATGGTTATGAGATGAGACACTCTTTTAATACAATGTTAAGTATCTTATATATCTATGTGCAATAAAAGTAGAAGACTATGTAATCTTCTTATATGAAGGGTCTATGCATACTCGATATGAATATATATTACGTGTATGCAAGAGGTCTATGTAAACCTCATGATAGATAGAAAACGTTTTAAATATTCTACATTATTAACCTATGAATGTAATGATGTAAACTGAAAGGCTAGTCTTAGTCCTCTCCAAGGGCGGCGTCGCCACTTACGTCTAGTAGGTGCTCTTTTGATGTGACAAACTCGGTATGAGCATGAGGTCGAATATCTTTAGAGTCGATGTCTCACTGAACCACTTCTATGTAGATTCTTACTCATAATTGTGAAGCGCGCCACACTTATGAATAGGAAACTATGTGATGCTTAAGAAACTCTCAAATTCTTGGAAATCCAATGTCGTGCCTCTAGAGTCTTTGCTTTATGTGCCTTTATCATCTAATTCTTTCATTGTTATTTTAGGCAATGACTACTCGAAGGAAAGCGACACGAAGTCTTGATGAAGAGATTACCAATGCGGGAGTTCCTCCCTGTGGTGATCAAGTTCCTCCTCTTGAAGAAGTTGCTAATGATGACCAAGCTCCAGTCAATCCTACACCTATGACGGATGGTGACATAAGGGCTGCCTTTTTCAAAATGATCCAAGCCATTACTACCTAATCACAACACGTCACTACTCAAGAACAATCCATGATGGTCCAAGCTAATCGGGTGGTGGTACCCCGAGGAAACTACCATGTTGTCACCATGGCCTCTCGTTTGAGATATTTCACTAGGATGAATCCCCCTACTTTCTACGGGTCGAAAGTTAAGGATGACCTCCAAGAGTTCATTTATGAAGTCTACAATATTCTCTATGCTATGGGGTTGACTACTAGTGAGAAAGCGAGTTAGACACTTACCAACTGAATGATGTATCCCAAACTTGGTACGTCCAGTGCAGAGACAATAGGCCTTTAAGGGGTGGACATGTGACTTAGAAGATCTTCAAGTAGGCTTTTCTTGATCGGTTCTTTCCTAGAGAGAAGAGGGAAGTCAATGTGGAAGATTTCATCAACCTTCATCAAGGAAGTACGAGTGTACTTGACTACTCTTTGAAATTTACTAAATTGTCAAAGTATGCTCCTTCTTTGGTTTCTGACCCTAGAGATGAAATGAGCCGCTTTGCGACGGGTGTGTCAGATGAATTGAAAGAAGAATGATGTTCTACTATGAAACATGAGAATATGAACATTTCTTGGCTCATGGTTAATGTTCAACAAGTTGAAGATACCAGAATGAAGAGGAAGAGTAGGGAAGCAAATAGGGCAAGGTCTATTGATGGTGGTTCTTCAAAGGGTAGGCTTGATATCAAAGATAAGCCTAGGTTCAACAAGAGGTTCTCTAATAAATTTCTTCCAAGTTACCTAAGGCTTGTTATGATAGGGTGTCTAACCGTAAGGCTCAAAATGGAAGGGGTACTAGTTCACCAACCAAGAAGCCAACTTGTGGAAAGTGTGGCAAGAAGCATTATGGTGATTGCCTCATTGGGACGGACAATTTCTGTCATTGTTGCAAGAGTGGCCACAAGTTTAGGGATATCCCTAATGTAAAGGGGAAAGACAAGGGTAGTGGTCAAGCTCAACCAAGCGGTTCTAATGATGCTCCGAAGAAGAATTGCTTTTATGTTCTCTACTCTAGAGGTGAGGAAGAGACTTCTCCCGATGTGGTGACCGGTATGTTGAAAGTCTATTCAATTGATGTACATGCTTTACTTGATCCCAGTTCTACCTTGTCATTTGTTACCCCTCTAGTAGCTAAAAAGTTTGACAATTTTCCCCATATCTTGAATGAACCTTTTATGGTGTCTACCCCGATGGGTGAGTCGGTAGTTGCAAAAAGATTGTATCGAAATTTTCCTCTAATCTTTCCTAATAGAGTTATTCATGTTGAACTAGTAGAACTTGATATGTTTGATTTTGATGTCATTTTGGGTATGGATTGGTTGCATGCTTTTTTTGCTTCAATAGATTGTAGAACGAGGGTGATGAAGTTAAACTTTGCAAATGAGCCCGTTTTAGAATGGAAGGGGGGAAATTATATTCCTAGAGGTCGTATCATTTCTTGTTTGAAAGCTTGTAGGATGATCTCTAAAGGGTGTTTATACCATATAGTAAGAGTCCAAAATTTAGACTTCAAAATTCCTCCAATTGAGTCAGTCCTCGTAGTGAGGGAATTTCCAGAGGTCTTTCCTAATGATCTTTCTGGTATTCCTCCCGAACGGGAAATTGATTTTTGCATCGACTTGTTACAGGATACAATCCCATTTCAATTCCTTCTTATCGGATAGCTCCGGCCGAATTGAAAGAGCTTAATGCTCAACTAAAGGATATACTAGACAAGGGCCTTATTCTTTCTAGTATTTCTCCATGGGGTTCTCCGGTATCGATCGTGAAAATGAAGGATGGGTCCCTTAAAATGTGTATCAACTACCGTCAACTCAACAAAGTCACAATCAAGAACAAGCATCTTCTCCCTCGGGTTGATGATTTATTTGATCAACTCAAAGGTGCAAGTTACTTTTCCAAGATAAACTTGAGATCGGGATATCACCGACTTAGTGTTAGAGAAGATGATATTCCCAAGACGGCATTTCGAACAAGGTATGGTCACTATTAGTTCTTGGTAATGTCGTTTGGTAATGAATAGGGTGTTTCTAGGTTACGTAGATTTATTTTTCATTGACAACATTCTAGTATATTTGAAAAATGAGGGTGAACACATGGATCGTTTAAGAGTGGTGTTGCAAGTGCTCAAGGAACACTAATTTTTTGCCAAATATAGAAAATGTGAGTTTTGGTTGAGGTTGGTAGCGCTTTTTTGTCATATCATCTCTAGTGAAGGGGTAGAGGTGGATCCAAGAAGACCGAAGCGGTTAAAAATTATCCTAGGCCTTTGCCTCCTACGAATATTAGGAGATTTTTAGGTCTATCCGGTTATTATAGACAGTTTGTCGACGGATTCACGTCTCTTTCTTCTCCCTTGACAACCTTGACTCAAAAGAATATGAAATTTAAGTGGTCGGAGGCATGTGAAAAGAGCTTCCAAATGTTGAAGGATAGGCTTACTTCCGCTCCGGTATTGATCCTAACGGAGTGTACTAAGGGTTTTGTGGTTTATTGCAATGCATCCAGAGTCGGGTTGGGGTGTGTTCTTATGCAACATGGCAAAGTTATAGCCTATGCTTCTAGGAAACTCAAAGTTAATGAAAAGAATTATCCGACTCATGACCTTGAGTTAGCAGCCGTGGTATTTGCCTTGAAAATATGGAGGCATTATTTCTAAGGGGTTTATGTTGATGTGTATACGGATTATAAAAGTCTTCAATATGTATTCATTTAAAAGGAGTTGAATCTAGGACAACGGAGATGGTTGGAGTTGTTGAAAGAATATGACATGAGTATTCTCTATCACCCCAGCAAGGCTAATGTGGTAGCGGATGCTCTATGTCGATTGTCCATGGGAAGTGTGTTCAATGTGGAAGAATCCAAGAGAAACATAGTGAAAGATGTTAATAGGTTATCTCGTTTAGGGGTGCGAACTGAAAGTTCTCCAAATGGTGGTATGGTGGTACATCATAACTCCGAGTCATCTTTGGTGGTTGAGGTTAATCTAAGCAACACCTTGATGCATTATTGATGGACTTGAAATAATGGGTTCTTGGTAAGATGAATGAGTCATTCTCCGAAGGGGGATGGTGTTCTTAAGTACTAAGGGAGATTGTGTGTGCCTAGTGTGGATGATTTGAGGAGTAGGATCCTTGAGGAAGTTCATGGAGCCCGTTACTCTATTCATCTGGGTTCTACAAAGATGTACCATGACCTTAGAGAAGTGTTTTGGTGGGATGGCCTAAAAAGGAACATTGCGGAGTTTGTTGCAAGGTGACCCAATTGCCAACAAGTGAAGGCTGAGCACCAAAAGTCGAGTGGTCTACTACAAGAAATCCAAATTCCTACTTGGAAGTGGGAAGATGTTAACATGGATTTTGTAGTAGGTTTGCCTCGAACTCGAAATTAATATGACTCTATATGGGTCGTAGTGATATATTTACCAATTCCGCTAACTTTATTCCCGTTAGGTCTACTTATTCGGTGGAAGATTAGGTAAGAATCTATATTCACAAGATAGCGAGTCTTCATGGGGTTCCTTTGTCCATAATAGCGGATAGAGGGTCTCAATTTACATCTAGGTTTTGGAGATCTTTCAAAGAATTTTGGGTACTCAAGTGAAGTGAAGCACCGCTTTTCATCCTCAAACGGATGGTCAAGCGGAGCGGACTATTCAAACTCTTGAAGATATGCTTAGAGCTTGTATCATTAACTTTAAGGGAAATTGGGATAAGCATTTTCCTTTGGTTGAGTTCTCATATAATAATAGTTATCAGTCATCCATCTTTATGGCTCGTTAGTAAGCTTTTTATGGCAGGAGGTGTAGATATCCTATTGGGTGGTTTGAGGTAGGAGAGTCTTCGCTTCTTGGTCCCGATTTGATCTATAAGACTTTGGAAAAAGTCCATATCATAAGGAACCGGCTGCAAACCGCCTATAGTCGGCAAAAGTCTTATGTCGATCACAGGAGAAGAGATTTAGAATTTGAAGAAGGTGATATGGTGTACTTGAAAATTTTGCCTATGAAAGGGGTGTTAGATATGGAAAGAAAGGGAAGTTGAATCCTCGTTATGTGGGTCCCTATGAAATCTTGAAAAGGTTTGGTAAGGTTGCTTATGAATTGAAACTCCCTAGTGAACTATCTTCGGTTTATCTGGTTTTCCATGTTTCTATGCTTTAGAAAAGTATTTGTGATTCCGAGTCTATTCTTTCTATTTATGGTCTTGGTGTGAAATAGAATCTCTCCTATGAGGAGGTTCCGGTTGAAATTCTTGATCGTCAAGTGAAGAGTTTGAGAAACAAAGAGGTGGCCTCCATAAAAGTGTTATGCAGAAACCACCTAGTTGAGGAAGCAACATGGGAGGCCGATGTTATAATCATATCTTTCCTAATGAAGGTTAGTTGTTTTTACATATAATGAAAATAACGACTAAATTTGGAGTTGCTATGATTTTTGGTGAAGTTTTGCAAAAATGTGCATTTTATGGTGTCATTACAGTGAAGTTACAGTTAAATTGTGTATATTGACTTGAAAATTTGCAATTCTTTTTGTTTTATGTTATGTTGTGCATTTTGATATGGTGAGTCTTTAAGTAAATGATATTTAGCATGTTGTTAGGTTGAGTATTGGCATAATTGACTCATATATGGTATGTTGAGCCATGTTGTTGTGAGAAGAAAATTTCTCATAATGTAATTTTGAGCCTTATATGTGGTAATTGAAGTTTTTGAATTGCTATGTGTAAAAATACCTCGATTGATGTTGTAACTCATGTTGTTATGTATTGTTGATTGGTTGGGCTTCTAGTTTTGAGTCTATTCCTTCCTTTCAAAAGATTTTAGTGTCATTCGGGGACGAATATTTCTAAGGGGGTGTTACAATCCAAAGTACCCTTTAGGCGTTACCGGCGTCGTCATCCTCGAAGAGGACTAAGACAATCCTCTAAGCATCGTCATAACATATCGTTGGTCAAAAATGCGGAAAAATTTAAAACTTTTGCTTTTATAGCAAGGAGGTTTACATAGACCTTAACATAGGAAGGATACATAAGATTCTCGCATACACAACATAACAACATATAGGAATTTAGTCCAAATCTTTGTCTCATATCAACCATCTAAACGAAGTCTAACAATTCGGGCAAAGCCCTTACACAAATCCATAATTGCCACATAGGGCTTACATCAATATCTTCAACAATAGGAGAGAAATGAATGTCTATTAGACAATACAAGTAGTACTAAGATAGATTGTGTGGTAATATCCTAGAATTAGATGGCATACCAAAACTTGGAAAGTCTAGTCCATGTCTTCTTTCTTTAGCCTCAATGATACCTCAATGGCCCAAACCTACAATGTTTGGGAAAAAGGTAAGAGATATGGGTTAGTACAGAACACATGTACTAAGTATGGTCCCTATGCATAAAAATCGTTAATGCATGAGAAAAGGCACAATTTAGTCAAAACTATTCACAATGACCAATAATTCAATATACACATACAAGGAACATCATAATCATATCAACGTACAAGTAACTCAAGCAACACTTGTGCAATGCCAAGAATAAAGCCTCAGAACCCTATACAAAGCTAAGTATCACATTAAGAAATCAATTTCATAGTTACAACATATTCTCATATATGTAACACGCTTCATATATCAATACTAGTCATAGCTTATCAACATAATTATAATCATAATCATAATCATAAAAGAACACTACTAGAATCATGCTCTAGGATCCCACATGTGCAATGTATAAGAGAAGTCTCATACCCTACCCACCCACCTACCCACTATTCAGTAACCTTTAATACAACCCAAATAAGAGTTCACATACATAACTTTTTCATACTTTTACTTTAGGGAAAATAAGTACCATAACCGACATGAGACCATGTGAGCTACATCGAATCTGGTGTTCTACTCCCACACCGAAAAAGAGAGGGTTACCACTTGCCTAAGGTGCAACCATTCGTACGTAGCTATCTAGGCGGATCTATAAAGCTAGAGTCCTATGTGGTCACATATTTAAGGGACAAGGAGATAGCTTCTAGAAACCTTGACGTACTAACGTGAGGGTTTCCATCTCGTGAGACAACACATATATTGGGAATCCGGACTTACTAACGTTAACAAACCCATGTGGGAGGCCGGACTTACTAACGTGATACCTCCATCTCATTTATAGGCCCTTTCGATGCTAAGCAATTATTACCTTTAGTAATCATCTTATGACATCATACAAGTTTATAATAGTCTGTTCTAGACCCTTATGTAGACGTCTTGTCATAATAGCTCATAGTTGATCACAAGTCAGAACTAACCTTTCACTTTAGAAACTTTATTATAATCATGAGAAATTATATTCAATCATATAATAATCACATCATAACATAATTACATATTTCATAGGCAATTCATGAATCTAGGGTTAGAGATGAGGGATTCTTGTCACCAACATCACAACACAATTACCTATAGCATCATTACCATCTAAGTAGTTTCACCTTCCACAATTGAGACAAAAGAAGGATCAAGATCATACCTCATTGCCTTCATGGGAATTAATACTTTAATACCCAAGAACTCACAACCAACATATTAAATACGACAATTCATGATGTATTAACATAACTAAAATCAAAGTAAACAAGTGACATGTTCATCACCCTCATCAATTTACCTTAATCAATCCAAGAAATTAGGAATTTGTGGGAGAAACATGGGTCAAGGGAAATCACATAGGAAATAATAATTTAGCCATCAATACATACTTAAACAAGATTAATTCATCACAATTCCTCACAATTGTCCCAATTTTGTTTTAGAGAGAAGACCCACGTAAGGACAAAACCCCTTGTTCTGGGGGATTTAGAAATCATCTTTTTGAAGGACCTCTTGGGGAAAGGAATCCCAAGAGTGAAAGAAACCATATCTTATATATTATAAAGCCACGAAATATGGTTGAAAAACATGAAAGCTTGATATTCTTCTTTGAGCTCTACGGGTCTACAATGGAGTTTTGGAGGAAGAGAGAATTTGGGAGAGAGAGAGATTTTTGAGTTCAACTTTTGTGACATGATTTTTGTGTTCCCATTAACCTATAACTGACCCTAAGGTCTTATATAGTCACCCATTAAATTACCCAAAAGACCACTCACTTAAATGGGTCTTTTTGTGAAGTCAAAACACCAAAAATACGACTTCTTACGAATCTGGGAAGTAGGTGCACGTCGCGAGGCTAATTCCACATTTTATTTTCAAATTTTGAATTGATGCAGTAGACCTCGTGTCAGCCCCGCGACATGGGGCCAACTTCAAATCCCCACGTGATGGCTGTGATCAGTTGCCTTCGCAGCTTGCTTGCCCAAGTTTGAGTCCTCCCCAAAGACCCTTCCGCTGGTCCTTGAGGGGTTGTAACTGTACTTTTTGACCCTCTATACTAACTGTAAGACGCCCAAAATGAATTAGGGTGTCTAGATCCTAACGTTTTTGTCTTACTATTCTAAGGTCCTAAAATGACTTATACTATGGTTTAGAGGCAGTGTAAAGTCTGAGGTGATTCAGAAGTCAAAACGTCAAGGGTCGACCGAAATGTTCGACGACTAAGTCACCTAAATGCCTCGTATGTGGTTCTATGTGATTATATGTGATGCATGATCTTATGAAGTCTTAAAATGGGTTATAATGATGTCAAATGGTATTATATGAAGTTTCGGGAAGTTTGAAGGTCAAACGATCAAGAACGTCCAAGGCATTCGAAAGATAGCCCTTAAGACGCTCAACGTGTGTCTTGATAGGGCCTAGCCTATTTGGACGAGTTACAAGTATTGGTTTTGGGTGAAACTCATGTGGGATATCTACAACTTGTTAAGGGTTGTTATTACATTGGAAAAGTCCGGGTACAATTTCTAAAGGGCCTAGGCTGGTCAAGACACTGCCTTGACAGTGTCAATCGACAAACCAAATAACGGCCAGTTGGTGAGGTCTATTAAATTTTTACTTAGCTTGGGCAGGTCTCAAGCCAATATTTGGCTAATTACCAAACGACGGAACCCCAGGCACAGCCCGTCGGCTGACCTACGGTCCGTAGGTAGGTCCGTCGATGGTGGCCTGTGAGCTGCAGCCTGTGCACTGTTTCATTAAAGGGGTGAATGAGAAATTCACCCCACGTGCTATGCTGACCCTACACGATTTATTTAACTTATTTTGGGTGTATATAAGTCATTAAAAACGTGATCAACCCATTCCCAATCCCATACACACGTAAGGACTTTTCTTTCCAAAATCCTCTCCCTAGAAACCACCATTGTTGGTGAAGCTCAAGAGCAGCTTGGAGCTTTGATTTTCGTGGGTGAATCACCAGGTTTTAGAGGTCTTCATGAAGATTAAAGTATGGTGATCTTCATCTCTAGTTATCTTTTCATCTAGAGAGCCATTCTCAAAGATTTCAAAGAAGAAAATACGATCAAACAATGTCTTCTTCAATCTGCCATGGGTTCTTTCTAAAAATATTTTGAACAATTGAATCATGATTAATTGAAGTTATTACAGTGGTTTTACCGTGAATTTTACTCCAATTGCATGATGAACCCATGCTCCTTCACCCAAACGTTTTAGCCATGCATGGGCTTTGTGATCTTGAATTCCTATCGATTGAATTATGATTCTATTACGTTGAAGTGATTGTATATACTGTTATTTACATGAATTTATGTTGAATCGATGTTGAAGGATCCATGAGGATCAAGGAATGAAGATTTGAACACATTTAGCCTAGTTTCCAAGGTTCACTGTAACTTTGGCTTCTAAATTATTTAACGTGGATTTCAATTATGTTAGGTTGGCTGTATCTACAGTTTTAGGTTAGTATCATGATTGAATTATGGATATGAATCATGTATGATTGAATTAAAGATGGCTTATGGGAATTGACCTAGTCTCTCTAACCTATCGATTGATAATAATATGAATATGATGATATCTTGAATTGTGGATATATGAAGCATGATTCCTTTGATGTAGTGATCTATATAGCTGCTGCATAGTATTTACATTATTGTTAAAATATGATTGATGATCAAGGCCTTAAAGAATCAATAGTGTTGGTTAATTCCCTCTCTATACTCTAGCGAAATTGTCAAGTCTAATGCTTATGTTGTAGCTTGATCTTGAAGTGCTTTAAGCATGATTTCTTTATGATTAAATGTATGATTAGATACTGCCATAGAGTGATATTATTTGTGAAATATGATCTATAATCCATGTAATGAAATTGGCTAATGGTCTATGTTCTTCTACCTTCTAGTATGCTAAGGTGTTGTGCTAGTTTGTAGTATGGACTTGTAGTAGCTTATGCATAACTTTGTATATGATTATTATGTTTTAGATACTGACTTATACTTGAAATATTGATGAAAGAGTAGTAAAGGTCAATGATGACCAAAGGCTAAAGGATTGGTAAGAATTGCTCTATTCTTCTATAATAATGTTGATGAAGCCTTGTATGGCATTGTGTGGTATGGTCCACTTATGGTGGCGTTGTTTACTTTATGTCATTATATATGTGTTGACTATGGCCTTGAAGACAATTTGATGAATATATGAACGAGTGGTTATGATGACTACCTTATGTGTAACTTGTGCCTAGTCTTCTATTTGAGTTGTGAATCTAGGTTATGTTACTATCGTTATGAGCATGTGAAGGGATGTGTAATATCATGTGTAGATGCTGCCATGTCTTAGGTGATAATGGCTGATGTCCCTACCCATGTACCCCTATGTTAATGTGTGAATAGTTAATGATAGGAGTCTTAAAGTGTTCTATGAAGTTAACTTGTCTCGTATGCTATTGTGTGTTGTGTGGTCTAAGCTTGAAGAGTATTGTGGTCTAAGAGTGTGGCTGCCTCAATATGTTGTTGATAGACATTATGTGATCATGTGACCAATGTACACACACTCACACTTCATGCATGCTTAAGGGTAGTAAAGGCTCATGGTGTCTAAATGAAAGAGTTCCCATATTCACTAGTATCTACTACTATGCATGTTAAGATTCATTTATGAAAGTATGTTGTGTATTCCCTTACTAGGATGACTTGATAGGTGTACTAGTATGGTCAAGGGTATGGGACTTTGTCTATGCATTGCACATGTGTACCTTGATAGGATAGTTCTAGTTTTGGTTTCTATATGTATGAATATGAAGTATGAACATGTGTGACTTAATGTGTTATGTGAAAGGTTTGCTCACATATATGTATACACACATACATGAAAGATGGTCTATTCAATAGAGGAGACTCGAAAGGTGTACTCAAGTGTATCATTAACTAAATGGTGCTTTACATATGCTATGTCCATGTGAAAGGATTTCTCACATGATTTAGGTTGATGAACTCTCATCTATGACCTATGAGCTAAGCATATGAGGAGATGACTTCTCCTAAGCCAATGTTTTATAAATAAATGTTAATAAAAGCTTTTTCAATAAAGGTAACTTAGCTTCGCACCGAGTGAACTTGACAATGGGAGGTGATGACTTTCCATAAAGAGGAAAGATTCACCCTACAGTTTCCACATGTGATGTTGACTCCCCTTTGAGGGATACTCATTCAATGGATTCCCATGAGATGAGGCCCCAATTACCAAATGGTACAAAGAGGGAGTACCTATCTATTAGTTCCATAAATTATGCTTGCCACATAGGATCTAGAAAAGTGAATTCACTTATGATGCTAGGATATACTTTAATGTTCTACCTTGGCTAGGTAGGAACACCTTCCATTGGTGTAAGGCTTTACAACACCAAATTCCATGTTTAGCACCCATGGTCTTAGTGTCGGTTGAGGCTATAGTTTCCCTAAAGTAAAATGGACAATGGAAGTAATGGAATAGGATCTTAACTAGGATGACTTGTTACTTAGTATAGGTGGAAGTAATGAACCTATCTAGACATTGCACAAGTAGCTCCTTAGGAAGTTCAAGGAAGGTGACCTAATATGTATGATTATGTTTATGGCCATATGCATGACTTTGTAGTATTGGTCTACTTGTTATGAAGATGTGCTTTCATTGAATCTATATGATATGACCTATCCTTATGTGCACTGTGTTGGTCTAAATGACTATATGATGAAGGTCTTGTATTGACATGAATGAAGTTGGATTTACTTGTGATGTTGATGCATGAAGTGGTAAGGCTTGTGGTTTCATGAAGGGTCTACTTAGTATATGTGAGGTTATAGGGGTTCACATGTACATTGCACTAGTAGATTAAGATTGGGATTATGAGTAAGGTCTTATAAGGTACCATGTGAAGTAAAATAAATGTATATGCATAATGACTAAGAGTTCACTGTAATGTCCTTATAGTTGGCTTAAATATGTCTATGTTGTACTATACTTCTATGATGATATGTGTTGACTTGTATAGATTGTATGTATGTTTTTCCTTGTGGCCTTAAGGTGATGCATTGCACCAAGTATCACTAGAGGTTACTTGTAAGGTTGATGAGTAAAAAGGAAAAAAGGTTCACTGTTAAGGGAAAAAGGAGCTCATTGTAAAGTGGCTTAAAAATGTAATAAATCCTATATGTGATCTTATGTAATGTTTGGTCTTTGAATATGTTTATATGATGTATGTGAATGATATAAATGCTATTGGTTAAAGGTTTATGGAGATTTACTCAAAAAGCATTAAGTATGATTTTCAAGAAAATGTCCCTTTTAAATGCATGTTTTTGCATGGTTGCCATACTTAGTACATTCTTGTGCTAATCCCATTCTTCTCTACTTTTTACACAAAGTGTAGGTATGGATGCTTAAAGGATGTCTTGAATGGTGAAGAGCTTGCTAGATGATTCCCAAGCTCAATGAAAGGAATCCGTAATGTTCAAAGATCTCCTACTTATGTCTTTAATGTAAAGTCTTTAAATATTGTATAGTTATGTAAGGTGTCTTATGGGCCGTGTCCCTAATGTACTCTAAAGTTATTGAGTCAAAGATGTCAAAGAGACTTAATGTCTATAAATATATTATGGCTTATGTTTTATATATATATATATATATGAGATGAAGTTTCTAGCATATGATGTGCTATGAAAAGTTTTAAATTTTCCGCTAAATTTACTATGTAAATGCGATGAATGATAACTATGGGATTGTATAAGACCTCCGAGAGGTCAAGTACGCCATGTTACTTCTAGGGGGTGCTCCCCGGATATGACAAACGTGGTATCAGATCATGAGGTTTATAAAGTGGTTTTAGGTTCTAAAAGTCTCATATTGCCACGTCTAGTAGAGTCTCGTAGCATTGGTGGTGAGTCACGACACATCAAATGGTACGGGAGGCTATAGGAATATAGAGTTTCCCTTCTTCATCATTCTCATATCGTGCCATAGAATTTAACTCTATAAGATCTCTCTCTTATGTTTTCTTCTCCGGTGGTTTTTTAGATGTGATTGCTTGGATGAGATTGTCTCTATGCTTGAGGGAGAAAAGGTGAGTTAATGCTTAACTTGGTTTTATGGTTTGATGAGTATGTTTGAAGGTGAGTTTTTAACATATTTTGATGATATGATTCCATTTATGGCTATGTAAGTGACTTATGTGAAATAGCATGTTATGCTGAAGAATGTATGTCATGATATAGTTAAAGCATGTTAGAAGTTATTATGTTAGAAGCCTAAGTTAATTAACTCTCTCAAATTCAAAAAACTCTCTCAACTAAAGATATAAACTAAGTTAAAACATGGAGAAATCTGAAATCCAATCAGATATTTCAGATAGCATGGCAAATCAAGAGGCAAAGGTATATTGTTTAATAGATATGCCAAACTAATTTCATATATTCCTGAATATCATATATATATAATTTATTAAATTTATGTTAGTTATTATATACTAGAAACATTTGAATCATGAGTTCTAGTTTGCTAGTAAACGGGAAACAGGGAGAAAACTGCTAGACTATGCCATCCCACAGTGGAAACCGGTAGGCGAGAAATGCCGTTAGGGGAGTACACAAGGTTGAGGCGCTGATAAGCAGTAATTATCCGCTAAAGTACGATGCTAGTAGTGACCGAAAAACATGATAACGATACTCTAGTTTATAATAAACTAATATGAATTTAATTGAATTATGAATATTATAGGAAGGAATAGTTGAAAATAAACCTGCATAAATAAACAAACATGATCACATACATGCATGAAGAAATGATAGAAAATTATAAAATTTTATTCTTATATATACTTAAAGATATAAAAATTGATGAAAAAAGAATTATATGGGAAAAAAATATTTGATTTTGAATTAGAAGATATAATGAATCAAGAATGGTATGAAATAGATTTACAAGAATAAGATTTAGAAAGAATAGATATATACGATTTAGAAATAGATTCAGATTAAAATGAACTATGAATATTTAAAATATTGGATAGAAACTATGGAAAATATAAGATTATCAAAACACTTAATACAAGAAAATTTATACATGTACCAAAGAACCCAAGATATGTTATACATAGAATATATAATAAATAACATTAAAGAAATATCCAGATTAGAACAATTATCAAAAGAACTTTATGATAAAATATATTTTACTCTACAGTATATGTATCTTACTCTACGATGAATTTCCGCACCCCCCAAGGTTAATACTTTTGGTAATTCTAGGCATGATTGTTCAGTAGTTATTATTTTATCTGCCATAACTAATTCTCTTGTAATATAGTTTTCTTCTAGTCCTGTATCTATTAGTATTAAATATTTTTGTTGTTCCATTATTCCTGTTATATAATAATGATGTGGTTTTATTTCTTCTTCTATTAGTCTTTGTGGGATTTTATTTATTCTTTTTGAGGTGCTTGAGGTACTCATTTTTTATGATATTTGTGGTATTTCATGGTCTATATTCACTTTTTTTGATGTACTTTATCTTTCCTGTACTATTTCTAAATCTTCTTCTATGTCAATTTCATTATAACTATATTCATTATTATCTATGACCGTAACTATCTTTTCAAAGGGATTTTCTATTTTTATTTTATTTATTTTATTTTTTGCTGTTATTTTATGTTTTGTTGTTAAAACATATAAATTTTTACATCTAGCTGTAAATATTTTACTTCCAGGTGCTAGTTCTATTCCTGACATTTTCCAATATAATACCAATGATCTATCTATATTTCTGTCATTAATTGCTACTGAGTAGTTAGCACTTATTATAAATTTAAATTTTTGGTAGATTAAATTACCTTTTACTGCACTTATTATACTTTTTTCTATAGGTTGTATAATTTTGTCATCTGCTAAATATATTTCTATAGGTGTATCTATTCCTTCTCTAAAACTTACTTTTATTAGTATTTCAGTTCCTCCTTAATGTACATATTTAATTGGGTTTTTTGTTTTTATTTCTTGTATTTCTTTATTAATTATTCTTTTATTTATTATTGGTATTTTAGCTTTTCCTTTAATATACTTACAATCTATGATATGTTCTTTTTGACTTACTACATAATATTCTTCTTTTTGCCTTTTAAACCAATTTTTTATTTTTGGTACTTCTAATATTTTTTTCTACACTTAGATCTAATTCTTTTTCTTTTATTTGTTCAAATATACTATTATCAAATATTATTTTTTGTTCTAAAGATTCTTCATCTTGACGTTCTTCTTTATTTATTATTTGTATATCTGCTTCAGTCATTTTTCATATTATAGAACTAGAATCAGATAATGAATTCTATAATATAAAAAATGACTTAAGCAGATATACAAATAATAAATAAAGAAGAACGTCAAGATGAAGAATCTTTAGAACAAAAAATGATATTTGATAATAGTATATTTGAACAAATAAAAGAAAAAGAATTAGATATAAGTGTAGAAAAAATATTAGAAGTACCAAAAATAAAAAATTGATCTAAAAGACAAAAAGAAGAATATTATGTAGTAAGTCAAAAAGAACATATCGTAGATTATAAGTATACTAAAGGAAAAGCTAAAATACCAATAATAAATAAAAGAATAATTAATAAAGAAATACAAGAAATAAAAACAAAAAACCCAATTAAATATGTACATTTAGAAGGAACTGAAATACTAATAAAAGCATGTTTTAGAGAAGGAATAGATACACCTATAGAAATATATTTAGCAGATGACAGAATTATATAATCTATAGAAAAAAGTATAATAAGTGCAGTAAAAGGTAATTTAATCTACCAAAAATTTAAATTTATAATAAGTTCTAACTACTCAGTAGCAATTAATGACAGAAATATAGATAAATCATTAGTATTATATTGGAAAATGTCAGGAATAGAACTAGCACCTGGAAGTAAAATATTTACAGCTAGATGTAAAATATATAATTTTGAATTAACAACAAAGGATATGTTATTAGGAATGCCATTTTTGGATAAATTATATCCACATATAATAACAAAAACACAATGGTGGTTCACAACACCTTGTAAACAAAAAATAGGAACGAAAAGGGTAGGTAACAAAAGAAGAAAAACAACAGAATGGATTAAAGGTAGTGAAAAAATTACACAAAAAATAGAGAATATAAAAGAAGAATATCCTAGAATAGAATTAATTATATTCTCTATAGATAAAGTAAAAATAATCCAAGAGAAATTAAAATTATTATATAATGAAGATCCTTTACAAGGGTAGGAAAAACATAAAACGAAAGTTAAAATTGAGCTAATTGATGATAACAGTATAATAACCCAAACACCATTAAAATATAGATTTAATGATTTAACTGAATTCAAATTACATATAAATGAATTACTAGAGATAAATATATACAAGAAAGTAATAGTAAACATACAAGCCTGGCATTAATTGTAAATAAATATAGTGAACAAAAAAGAGGAAAAAGTAGGATGGTTATTGACTATAGAAATTTAAATGCTAAAACTAAAATGTATAATTACCCAATACCAAATAAAATACAAAAGATAAGACAAATACAAGGAAATCATTATTTTAGTAAATTTGATTGTAAATCAGGATTTTATCACTTAAAGTTAGAAGAAGAATCTAAAAAACTTACAGCATTCACAGTACCACAAGTATTTTATGAATGGAATGTATTACCATTTGGATACAAAAATGCACCAGGAAGATATCAACATTTTATGGATAACTATTTTAAACAATTAGAAAATTGTATAGTATATATTGATGATATACTACTATATTCTAAAACCCAAGATGAACACATAAGATTACTAGAAAAATTTATACATATAATAGAATATTCAGGTATAAGTTTAAGTAAAAGAAAGCAAAAATAATAAAAAACAAATAGAATTCTTAGGAATACAAATAGATTAAAATGGAATAAAAATGCAAATGCATATAGTACAAAAAATAATAACTTCAAATGAGCAATTAGATACAAAAAAGAAATTACAATCATTCTTAGGACTAGTTAATCAACTAAGAGAATATATACCAAAATTAGCAGAAAACTTAAAACCATAACAACAAAAATTAAAGAAAGATATAGAATATCAGTTTCACAATAAAGATCAAGCACAAATACAAAAGATAAAATTATTATGTAAAACATTACCAAAATTATATTTTTCAGATGAGAATAAAAAATTTACTTATATAGTAGAAACAGATGCCAGTGAGAAAAGTTATAGAGGAGTTTTGAAATATAGATATGATGAAGATAGTATAGAATATCATTGTAGATATTATTCAGGAACATTTACAAATACAGAAATAAAATGGGAAATAAATAGGAAAGAATTATATTCAGTATATAAACGTTCATTAGCATTTGAACCAGATATTGTATATAACAAATTTATTATAAGAACAGATAATACACAAGTAAAATGGTGGCTAACAAGAAAAATACAAGATTCGGTAACAACAAAAGAAATTAGAAGATTGATATTAAATATACTAAACTTTACATTTACAATTGAAGTGATAAAGACTAACAAGAATGTTATAGCAGATTACTTATCAAGACAAAGCTACTCAAAATGAGAGTAAAGAACAACATACAATTGAAAAGATACTCAAATCTATTACTACACTTTGTATAAAAGTGGACAGTATTGATAATGAGATACAAAAACTTAAGACTAATAAAGATAAACTGAAGTCTAAAGTTAATGAAAGTCAGCAGCATGACTATAAAAATGCGGAGCTATGTCGATCGGAAGACAATAAAATTCCAGAGCAAGAAAGAGAACTCTTAAAAACCCATAACGTTTGTTTACATACAGCTGCAGGTACAAGCAGAAAAGTTAGTGAAAAACCACGAAATACAAATTTGAACCAGTTATTTATAAAACCATTTATTCAAAATACATCCAAACAAATACCCATAGAACCACAAACTTCTACCTATGCAGCGAGTATACAAAACCAAAGTGAAAGAAAAGATACAATTATATTACACAAACCTACATTGAAAATATATATAGAATCCAAACTTATTTAAATCTCAACCCCAGATCTAACCAAACCAAAGATCCAAGTCAAGACTATATAACTCAAAAATTACAAGGATACAATAGACTTATAGCACAACCAAAAACTAGTGCTAATCTAGTTAAGACATGTTACAGTTATGGATTACTAAGTAAAGTATATACATATGACGGAGAAGAAATCAGTGGAATACCAGAGTTATACAAAGCATTTATTACATATAAAATAGTTACAAAAGGAAACTTATTTTATATTAAGTTTTATACAGCACCAGCGGAAATATTATATGAGGAGGTAAAATCTCCAATTCAAGTTATTAAGATAGGATTAACAAAAGATATGATCATACCAGAAGATATTGGACATCAGAATGAAATGCCAAAGATAGAGGTACCAAGTTTTTATGCCAATAAAAGAATAATTGGTATATCAACAATCATACAAGAATTAGCAAATAATTATTTAAATGGAAATGCCATATGGAGCTATTACGCTAGAGATCAAGTTATGATATATTCAAACTCAAGGGAATTAAGAAGAGCAGATATGGATGAAGTTCATCGATGGATTTTATCATTACTAAAGCTAGAGGAACAACCTACAACACGAGCATTAAAGAAAGAATTTATTTCAGAAGACTTATTAATTAGATATTGTAAACTTATTGGACACAAATAACCAGATCACAGATGTTCCAAATGCAATGGAGAAGATAACGTTATACCAAATGTTGATTTGGAATAAAACAAAGAAGATAATGATGAAAGACGAAGAAGATAAAAAAGAGATAAAGATGACAAGGACAAAAGCAGATACAAACAAAGGACATAAGGTGGCAGACAAGATAAAAAGAATATGTAGATTATGATTTAGAAAGTGAAGATAGTATATATGAAATATTAGAAAATGAAATAGATAATGATAATAATATAGAACTAGAATCAGATAATGAATTCTATAATATAAAAAATGACTTAAGCAGATATACAAATAATAAATAAAGAAGAACGTCAAGATGAAGAATCTTTAGAACAAAAAATAATATTTGATAATAGTATATTTGAACAAATAAAAGAAAAAGAATTAGATCTAAGTGTAGAAAAAATATTAGAAGTACCAAAAAAAAAAAATTGGTTTAAAAGACAAAAAGAAGAATATTATGTAGTAAGTCAAAAAGAACATATCATAGATTGTAAGTATAGTAAATGAAAAACTAAAATACCAATAATAAATAAAAGAATAATTAATAAAGAAATACAAGAAATAAAAAAAAAAACAATTAAATATGTACATTTAGGAGGAACTGAAATACTAATAAAAGCATGATTTAGAGAAGGAATAGATACACCTATAGAAATATATTTAGTAGATGACAGAATTATACAACCTATAGAAAAAAGTATAATAAGTGCAGTAAAAGGTAATTTAATCTACCAAAAATTTAAATTTATAATAAGTGCTAACTACTCAGTAGCAATTAATGACAGAAATATAGATAAATCATTAGTATTATATTGGAAAATATCAGGAATAGAACTAGCACCTGGAAGTAAAATATTTACAGCTAGATGTAAAAATTTATATGTTTTAACAACAAAACATAAAATAACAGCAAAAAATAAAATAAAATAAATAAAAATAGAAAACCCCTTTGAAAAGATAGTTACGGTCATAGATAATAATGAATATAGTTATAATAAAATTGACATAGAAGAAGATTTAGAAATAGTACAAGAAAGATTAAGTACATCAAAAAGAGTGAATATAGACCATGAAATGCCACAAATATCATCAAAAATGAGAACCTCAAGCACCTCAAAAAGAATAAATAGAATCCCACAAAAACTAATAGAAGAAGAAATAAAACCACATCATTATTATATAACAGGAATAATGGAACAATGAAAATATTTAATACTAATAAATACAGGACTAGAAGAAAACTATATTACAAGAGAATTAGTAATGGAAGATAAAATAATAACTACTGAACAATCATGCCCAGAATTACCAAAAGTATTAACATATACTGAAGAAACTACAGAAAAGGAAATAATAATTGGAGGAATACCAATAGTAATAAAATTTAAAATATATCAAGGAAATGAAAATATAACCTTAGGAATAAAATGGTTAGAACAAGTAAAACCATATAATCTAGAAGACAAACAATTGACAATAAATTATGAAAATAAAAGGGTAATAATAAAAAGAACCTTAATATGATAAAAACATGAAAATATATATACTTGCAAAAATAATAATAGAAGGATATTATAACAGATATTATACACCAATGATATATACATGAGCAGAAGCTAATATATGTAAATACAATTGTTTACCAGAAGAGAAATGGGAAAAATTTAAAACACCAATAGTAGTAATAGGATTTAATAATGAAGGAAGTATAATCACATGCAAGGCAAAAAATATAAAAATACAAATATGGGATAAAATATTAACTATAGAATATAATTTTGAATTAACAACAAAGGATATGTTATTAGGAATGCCATTTTTGGATAAATTATATTCACATATAATAACAAAAACACAATGGTGGTTCACAACACCTTGTAAACAAAAAATAGGAGCGAAAAGGGTAGGTAACAAAAGAAGAAAAACAACAGAATGGATTAAAGGTAGTGAAAAAATTACACAAAAATAGAGAATATAAAAGAAGAAGATCCTAGAATAGAATTAATTATATTCTCTATAGATAAAGTAAAAATAATCCAAGAGAAATTAGAATTATTATATAATGAAGATCCTTTACAAGGATGGGAAAAACATAAAACGAAAGTTAAAATTGAGCTAATTGATGATAACAGTATAATAACCCAAAAACCATTAAAATATAATTTTAATGATTTAACTGAATTCAAATTACATATAAATGAATTACAAGAGAAAAAAAATATACAAGAAAGTAATAGTAAACATACAAGCCCGACATTTATTGTAAATAAATATAGTGAACAAAAAAGAGGAAAAAGTAGGATGGTTATTGACTATAGAAATTTAAATGCTAAAACTAAAACATATAATTACCCAATACCAAATAAAATACTAAAGATAAGACAAATACAAGGATATCATTATTTTAGTAAATTTGATTGTAAATCAGGATTTTATCACTTAAAGTTAGAAGAAGAATCTAAAAAACTTACAGCATTCACAGTACCACAAGGATTTTATGTATGGAATGTATTACCATTTGAATACAAAAATGCACCAGGAAGATATCAACATTTTATGGATAACTATTTTAAACAATTAGAAAATTGTATAGTATATATTGATGATATACTACTATATTCTAAAACCCAAGATGAACACATAAGATTACTAGAAAAATTTATAAATATAATAGAATATTCAGGTATAAGTTTAAGTAAAAAGAAAGTAGAAATAATGAAAAAACAAATAGAATTCTTAGGAATACAAATAGATAAAAATGGAATAAAAATGCAAATGCATATAGTACAAAAAATAATAACTTCAAATGAGCAATTAGATACCAAAGAAATTACAATCATTCTTAGGACTAGTTAATCAAGTAAGAGAATATATACCAAAATTAGCAGAAAACTTAAAACCATTACAACAAATATTAAAGAAAGATATAGAATATCAGTTTGACAATAAAGATCAAGCACAAATATAAAAGATAAAATTATTATGTAAAACATTACCAAAATTATATTTTCCAGATGAGAATAAAAAATTTACTTATATAGTAGAAACAGATGCGAGTGAGAAAAGTTATGGAGGAGTTTTGAAATATAGATATGATGAAGATAGTATAGAATATCATTGTAGATATTATTCAGGAACATTTACAAATACAGAAATAAAATGGGAAATAAATAGGAAAGAATTATATTCAGTATATAAATGTTTATTAGCATTTGAACCATATATTGTATATAACAAATTTATTATAAGAACAGATAATACACAAATAAAATGGTGGCTAACAAGAAAAATAGAAGATTCGGTAACAACAAAAGAAATTAGAAGATTGGTATTAAATATACTAAACTTTACATTTACAATTGAAGTGATAAAGACTGACAAGAATGTTATTGCAGATTACTTATCAAGACAAAGCTACTCAAAATGAGAGTAAAGAACAAGATACAATTGAAAAGATACTCAAATCTATTACTACACTTTGTATAAAAGTGGACAGTATTGATAATGAGATACAAAAACTTAAGACTAATGAAGATAAACTGAAGTCTAAAGTTAATGAAAGTCAGCAGCATGACTATAAAAATGCGGAGCTATGTCGATCGGAAGACAATAAAATTCCAGAGCTAGAAAGAGACGATGGGAAACTCTTAAAAACCCAAAACGTTTGTTTACATACAGCTGCAGGTACAAGCAGAAAAGTTAGTGAAAAACCACGAAATACAAATTTGAACCAGTTATTTATAAAACCATTTATACAAAATACATCCAAACAAATACCCATAGAACCACAAACTTCTACCTATGCAGTGAGTATACAAAACCAAAGTGAAAAGAAAAGATACAATTGTATTACACAAACCTACTTTGAAAATATATATAGAATCCAAACTTATTTAAATCTCAACCCCAGATCTAACCAAACCAAAGATCCAAGTCAAGACTATATAACTCAAAAATTACAAGGATACAATAGACTTATAGCACAACCAAAAACTAGTGCTAATCTAGTTAAGACATGTTACAGTTATGGATTACTAAGTACAATATATACATATGACGGAGAAGAAATCAGTGGAATACCAGAGTTATACAAAGCATTTATTACATATAAAAGAGTTACAAAAGGAAACTTATTTTATATTAAGTTTTATACAGCACCAGCGGAAATATTATATGAGGAGGTAAAATCTCCAATTCAAGTTATTAAGATAGGATTAACAAAAGATATGATCATACCAGAAGATATTGGACATCAGAATGAAATACCAAAGATAGAAGTAGCAAGTTTTTATGCCAATAAAAGAATAATTGGTATATCAACTATCATACAAGAATTAGCAAATAATTATTTAAATGGAAATGCCATATGGAGCTATTACGCTAGAGATCAAGTTATGATATATTCAAACTCAAGGGAATTAAGAAGAGCAGATATGGATGAAGTTCATCGATGGATTTTATCATTACTAAAGCCAGAGGAACAACCTACAACACGAGCATTAAAGAAAGGATTTATTTTAGAAGACTTATTAATTAGATATTGTAAACTTATTGGACACAAATACCCAGATCACAGATGTTCCAAATGCAATGGAGAAGATAAAGTTATACCAGATGTTGATTTGGAATAAAGCAAAGAAGATAATGATGAAAGACGAAGAAGATAAAAAAGAGATAAAGATGACAAGGACAAACGCAGATACAAACAAAGGACATAAGGTGGCAGACAAGATAAAAAGAAAGTTTGAAATTATGTAAAGATAAGTGGCAGACAAAGATAAAAGCAAAAAGATAAGATTCTTTTGTAGATAGCTTTTACTTTTTCATAAACCAATGTATAGCGGTCATTTGTAAAGTTTTGTAAAATAGTCGTAAAGTAAATAGTAGTGGTCGTAAAGTATATAGTAGGCGCACTTATGTGCAGAGTTAGAATTTAGTATAAATAGGTTGCTGAATTGTAAATGAAAGGCAAGAAAAAACGCCTATGTTAATAAACTCTCTCAAATTTAAAAAACTCTCTCAACTAAAGATATAAACTAAGTTAAAACATGGAGAAATCTGAAATCCAATCAGATATTTCAGATAGCATGGCAAATCAAGAGGCAAAAGTATATTGTTTAATAGATATGCAGAACTAATTTCATATATTCCTGAATGTCATATATATATAATTGATTAGATTTATGTTAGTTATTATATACTAGAAATATTTGAATCATGAGTTCTAGTTTGCTAGTAAACGGGAAACAGGAAGAAAACTGCTAGACAATGCCATCCCACAGTGGAAACCGGTAGGCGAGGGATGCCGCTAGGGGAGTACACAAGGTTGAGGTGCTGATAAGCAGTAATTATCCGCTAAAGTACGATGCTAGTAGTGACCGGAAAACATGATAATGATACTCTAGTTTATAATAAACTAATATGAATTTAATTGAATTATGAATATGATAGGAAGGAATAGTTGAAAATAAACCTGCATAAATAAACAAACACGATCACATACATGCATGAAGAAATGATAGAAAGTTATAAAATTTTAATCTTATATATACTTAAAGATATAAAAATTGATGAAAAAAGAATTATATGGAAAAAAATATTTGATTTTGAATTAGAAGATATAATGAATTAAGAATGGTATGAAATAGATTTACAAGAATTAGATTTAGAAAGAATAGATATATACGATTTAGAAATAGATTCATATTAAAATGAACTATGAATATTTAAAATATTGGATAGAAACTATGGAAAATATAAGATTATCAAAACACTTAATATAAGAAAATTTATACATGTACCAAAGAACCCAAGATATGTTATACATAGAATATATAATAAATAACATTAAAGAAATATCCAGATTAGAACACTTATGAAAAGAACTTTATGATAAAATATATTTTACTCTACAGTATATGTATCTTACTCTACGATGAATTTCCGCACCCCCCAAGGTTGGCCTTAAGACGCTCAACGTGTGTCTTGATGGGGCCTAGCCTGTTTGGACGAGTTGCGAGTATTGGTTTTTGGTGAAACTCATGTGGGAGGTCAAAAACTTGTTAAGGGTTGTATTTATGTTGGAAACGTCCGGGTACGACTTCTAAAGGGCCCCACAAAAGACCACACAATAAGTACCCAAGGCTGGTTGAGACACTGCCTTGGCTGTGTCAATCGACGGACAAAACGACGGCCAGTTGGTCAACCAACGGCCCGTTGGTGAGGTATAGTCGATTGGTACTTAGCTTGGTCAGGTATCAAGACAAAATTTGGCTAAGTACCAAACGACGGAACCCCAGGCACGGCCCGTCGATTGACCTACGGTCCGTAGGTAGGTCCGTCGATGATGGCCTGTGAGCTGCAGCCTGTGCACTGTTTCATTAATGGGGTGAATGGGAAATTCACCCCACGTGCTAACCTGACCCTACATGATTTATTTAACTGATTTTGGGTGTATATAAGTCATTAAAAACGTGATCAACCCATTCCCAACCCCATACACACGTACGGACTTTTCTCTCCAAAATCCTCTCCCTAGAAACCACCATTGTTGGTGAAGCTCAAGAGCTGCTTGGAGCTTGGATTTTCGTGGATGAATCACCAGGTTATAGAGTTATTCATGAAGATTAAGGTATGGTGATCTTCATCTCTAGTTATCTTTTCATTTAGAGAGCCATTCTCAATGATTTCAAAGAAGAAAATATGATCAAACAATGTCTTATTCAATCTGTCATGGGTTCTTTCTAAAAAGGTTTTGAACGATTGAATAATGATTAATTGAAGTTATTACAATGGTTTTAACGTGAATTTTACTCCAGTTGCATGATGAAACCATGCTCCTTCACCCAAACATTTTAGCCTTGCATGGGCTTTGTGATCTTGAATTCCTATTGATTGAATTATGATTCTATTATGTTTAAGTGATTGTATATACTGTTATTTACATGAATTTATGTTGAATTGATGTTTAAGTATCCATGAGGATCAATGCATTAATATTTGAACAAATTTAGCCTAGTTTCCATAGTTCACTGTAACGTTGGCTTCTAAATGATTTAAAGTGGATTTCGATTATGTTAGGTTGGTTTTATCTATTGTTTTAGGTTAGTATCATGATTTAATTATGGATATGAATCATGTATGATTGAAGTAAAGATGGCTTATGTGAATTGACCTAGTCTTTCTAACCTATCGATTGATAATACTATGTATATGATGATATCTTGAATTGTGGATATATGAAGCATGAATCCTTTGATGTAGTGATCTATCTATATGCTTCCTAGTATGTACATTATTGTTAAATATGATTTATGATCAAGGCCTTAGAGAATCAATAGTGTTGGTTAATTCCCTCTCTATACTCTAGCGAAATTGTCAAGTCTAATGCTTATGTTGTAGCCTGATCTTGAAGTGCTTTAAGCATGATTTCTTTATGATTAAATTAATGATTAGCTACTTTCTTAGAGTGATATTATTGGTGAAATATGATCTATAATCCATGTAATGAAATTGGCTAATAGTCTATGTTCTTCTACGTTCTAGTATGCTAAGGTGTTGTGCTAGTTTGTAGTATGGACTTTTAGTAGCTTATGCATGACTTCGTATATGATTATTATATTTTAGATACTGACTTATACTTGAAATTGATGAAAGAGTATGAAAGGTCAATGATGACCAAAGGCGAAAGGATTGGTAAGAATTGCTCTATTCTTCTACTTCTCTATTCTTCTATAATAATGTTGATGAAGCCTTGTATGACATTGTGTGGTATGGTCCACTTATGGTGGCGGTGTTTACTTTATGTCATTATATATGTGTTGACTATGGCCTTGAAGATAATTTGATGAATATATGAACGAGTGGTTATGATGACTACCTTATATGTAACTTGTGCCTAGTCTTCTATTTGAGTTGTGAATCTAGGTTATGTTACTGTCGTTATGAGCATATGAAGGGTTGTGTAATTTCATGTGTAGGCTCTTCCATTTCTTAGGTGATAATGGTTGATGATCCCTACCCATGTACCCCTATGTTAATGTGTGAATAGTTAATGATAGAAGTCTTAAAGTGTTCTATGAAGTTAACTTGTCTCCTATGCTATTGTGTGTTGTGTGGTCTAAACTTCAAGAGTATTGTGGTCTAAGAGGGTCGATGCCTCAATATGTTGTTTATAGACATTATGTGATCATGTGACCAATGTACACACACTCACACTTCATGAATGCTTAAGGGTAGTAAAGGTTCATGCTGTTTAAATGAAAGAGTTCTCATATTCACTAGTATCTACTACTACGCATGTTAAGATGACGTTTATGAAAGTATGTTATGTATTCCCTTACTAGGATGACTTGATAGGTGTACTAGTATGGGCAAGGGTATGGGACTTTGCCTATGCATCACATGTGTACCTTGATAGGATAGTTCTAGTTTTGGTTTCTATATGTATGAATATGATGTATGAACATGTGTGACTTAATGTGTTATGTGAAAGGTTTGCTCACATATATGTATACACACACATGAAAGATGCTTTAGTCAATAGAGGAGCCTTGAAAGGTGTACTCAAGTGTATCCTTATCTAGATGGTGATTTACATATGCTATGTCCATGTAAAACGATTTCTCACATGATTTAGGTTGATGAACTCTCATCTATGACCTATGAGCTAACTATATGAGGGGATGACTTCTCCTAAGCCTATGTTTTATAAATAAATGTTAATAAATGCTTTTTTCATAAAGGGAACTTAGGTTAGCACCGAGTGAACTTGACAATGGGAGGTGATGACTTTACATAAAGAGGAAAGATTCACCCTACAGTTTCCACATGTGATGTTGACTCCCCTTTGAGGGATACTCATTCAATGGATTCCCATGAGATGAGGCCCCAATTACCAAATGGTACAAAGAGGGAGTACCTATCTATTAGTTCCATAAACTATGCTTGCCACATAGGATCTAGAAAAGTGAATTCACTTATGATGCGAGGATATATGTTAATGTTCTACCTTGGCTAGGTACGAACACCTTCCATTGGTGTAAGGCTCTACAACACCAAATTCCATGTTTAGCACCCATGGTCTTAGTGTCAGTTGAGGCTATAGTTTCCCTATAGTAAAATGGACAATGGAAGTAATGGAATAGGATTAACTAGGATGACTTGTTACTTGGTATAGGTGGAAGTAATGAACCTATCTAGACATTGCACAAGTAGCTCCTTAGGAAGTTCTAGAAAGGTGACCTAATATGTACGATTATGTTTATGGCCATATGCATGACTTTGTAGTATTGGTCTATTATGAAGATGTGCTTTCATTGAATCTATATGATGTGACCTATCCTTATGTGCATTGTGTTGGTCTAAATGACTATATGATGAAGGTCTTGTATTGACATGAATGAAGTTGGCTTTACTTGTGATGTTGATGCATGAAGTGGTAAGGCTTGTGGTTTCTTGAAGGGTCTACTTAGTATATGTGAGGTTATAGGGCTTCACATGTACATTGCACTAGTAGATTAAGATAGGGATTATGAGTAAGATCTTATAAGGTACTATGTGAAGTAATATAAGTGTATGTGCATAATGACTAAGAGTTCACTGTAATGTCCTTATAGTTGGCTTAAATATGTCTATGTTGTACTATAATTCTATGATGGTTTGTGTTGACTTGTATAGATTGTATGTATGTTTTTACTTGTGGCATTAAGGTGATGCATTGCACCAAGTATCACTAGAGGTTACTTGGAATGTAGATGCGTAAAAAGGAAAAAGGGTTCACTGTTAAGGGAAAAAGGAGCTCACTGTAAAGTGGTTTTAAAATGTAATAAATTCTATATGTGATCTTATGTAATGTTTGGCCTTTGAATATATTTATATGATGTATGTGAATGATATAAATGTTATTGGTTAAAGGTTTTATGGATATTTACTCAAAAAGCATGAAGTATGATTTTCAAGAAAATGTCCCTTTTAAATGCATGTTTTTGCATGGTTGCCATACTTAGTACATTCTTGTGCTAATGCCATTCTTTTCTACTTTTTACACAAAGTGTCGGTATGGATGCTTAAAGGATGTCTTGAATGGTGAAGAGCTTGCTAGATGATTCCCAAGCTCAATGAAAGGAATCCTTAAAGTTCAAGGATCTCCTACTTATGTCTTTAATGTAAAGTCTTTAAATATTGTATAGTTATGTAAGGTGTCTTAAGGGTCGTGTCCCTAATGTACTCTAAAGTTATTGAGTCTAAGATGGCAAAGAGACTTAAGGTCTATAAATGTAATATGACTTATGTTTTATATATATATGAGATGAAGTTTCTAGCATATGATGTGCTATGAAAAGTTTTTAATTATTCCGCTAAATTTACTATGTCAATGCGATGAATGATAACTATGGGCTTGTATAAGACCTCCGAGAGGTCAAGTATGCCATGTTACTTCTAGGGGGTGCTCCCCGGATGTGACACTAACTCTACCTATTCAATGTCTTTTTATATGTTTTAGACTTCATTTGACCGTCCGAAACCTTTACCAAACATAGGGATGTCAACTAGTTAAATTTTGCTAGTTTTCGGTCGTTAAGGCTTTTCCTTAATGCTATGGCTCCTATACTTCTCAAGCATGTTATATACACTATTTTAGGTCTAAAATCATCATTATAAAGCATATGAGGCTCTAGCATAGATCATGTAATTTCCGGGGTTTGTCAATACTCCCCCCCTTAGGAAAATTCGTCCCCGAATGACACTCTAGACCCTTATAAGAGGAAGAGACTTAAGACTAGTAGCCCAACCAACAACAATATAATAGAATGAGTCACAGCTCATTGGACGAATCATTCACTCCTCTCAACATATAATCATGGAAATAACACATAGGAACTTAATCCACAACATACCATATACATAACTCAACTTTTTATATCACATAAGGAGGAACTACCTTCTCCATTTTAATATGATCTCAATATGATATAAAAGTGTTGACATGCTGATTTCTTATCACAACAACATCAAACATGCTCATTATAATCTTCCATGAATACTTACAACACACAACACACTTAAGTGAAGCCAATATAATACACATATTTCATGGAAAGAAAAGAACTTAAACTAGGCATGAATTTCTACTACACTATGCACATATTACAAAAACAAGATAAGTTCAACATTGTTCATAATAATCATATAAGGAACTACTAACCTCAATCTTGGCTACGAGTAAGGGGGAAAAGATGGGGATAGCGGGACTTCCTGTCGACCTCGGCCTCCTATGTTTCTCCCTCAACAAGGTGGTTCCTTCATAGAACTTTTACGTAGACAACCTCCTTATTCCTCAATTTCTTAACTTGGTGATCCAAGATCTCAACCGGGACCTCTTCATAAGAAATGTCCTCTTTTACCCCTAAACCTTCTAAAGGAAGAATGGAAACCGGATCACCTATACACTTCTCAAGCATAGAAATATGGAACACCAAATGAATCATGGATAACTCATTTCGCAACTTCAACTCATAAGCAACACTCCCAACCCTCTTCAAAATTTTATATGGGCCCACATAACGAGGACTAAGTTTCCCCTTCTTTCCAAACCTTATCACCCTTTTCATGGGTGAATTTTTCAAATAGACCTAATCTCCTAATTTGAATTCAAGGTCCCTCTTTCTATTGTCGGTATAAGATTTCTTCCAACTTTGAGCCATTTTTAGTCTATCTATTATAACCTGAACCTTCTCGAGAGCTTCATAAACCAAACCTGGACCAAGTAGAGCCAACTCACTTACCTTATACCACCCAACCCGGGATTTACACCTCCTCTATTACAACCCAAATTTCCTCCTAGGCGTAACCGGCGTCGTCGTCCTCTGAGAGGACTAAAACAAGCCTCTTAGCATTAATCATAGCATATCATAAGTCAAAAAGTGCAGAAATATTAAAACTTTTGCTTCTATAGCAAGGAGGTTTACATAGACCTCTACTTAGGAAGCATACATAGGCTTCTCGCAATAGACAACATAACAACGAATAGGAATTTAGTCTAATACTTTGTCTCATATCAACCATCTAAACGAAATAAAACAATCCAAGAAAAGCCCTTATACAAATCCATAATTTCCACATAGGGCTTACATCAATATCTTCAACAATAGAAAAGAAATGAATGTCTATTAGACAATACAAGTACTACTAAGATAGAGTGTGTGGTAGCATTCTCAAACTAGAGAGCATACCAAAAGATGGAGAGTCTAGTCCTGGCCCTCTTGCTTTAGCCTCAATGATACCTCAACGACCCTAACCTACAATGTTGGGGAAAAGGGAAGAGATATGGGTTAGTACAAAACACATGTACTAAGTATGGTCCCTATGCATAAAAAACGTTAATGCATGAGATAAGACACCATTTAGTCAAAACTATGCACAATGACCAATAACTCAATATACTCATATAAGGAACATCATAATCATATCAACATATAAGTTACTCAAGCAACACTTGTGGAATGCCAATAATAGAGCCCCATAACCCTATCCAAAGCTAAGTATCACATTAAGCAACCCATTTCATACTTACAATATATTCTCATACATAACATGCTTCATACCTCAATACTAGTCATAGCTTATCAATATATCGTAATCATAATCATAATCATAAAAGAACACTAGTAGCATCATCCTATAGGATCCCACATGTGCAATGTGTAAAAGAAGTCCCATACCCTCCCTCACACAATGTAGTAACCTTTAAGACAACCCTAATAGAATTTCACATATATAACTTGTTCATACCTTTAATTTAGAGAAATAAGTACCATAACCGACATGAGTCCATGTGAGCTACAGTGAATCCGGTGTTCTACTCCCACACCGAAAAGAAAGGGTTAAAACTTGCCTAAGGTGCAACCATTCATACATAGCTATTCTAGGTAAATCCACAAAGATAGAGTCCTATACGGTCACATAGTTAAGGGACAAGAAGATTGTTTCTTGAAACCTTGACTAACTAAGCTTGAAGGTATACATCTCATGAGAGAACACTTGAGAATCTACACTACTAGTCATGAAGAAACCCATGTGGGAGGCTGGACTTACTAACGTGAGACCTCCATCTTATTTACATTCCCTTTAGGTGCTAAGCAATTATTACCTTTAGTAATCATCATATAATATAAAACAAGTTCACATTAGCCTCTTCAAGACTCTTATGTAAACATCTTATCATAATAGCTCAAAGGTGATCAAAAGTGAGAAATATCCTTTCACTTTAGATACATTTTCATAATCATGAGAAGCTATATTAAATCATATAATAATAATATCATAACATATTTACATATTTCATAGCAAATTCATGAATCTAGGGTTAGGGATGAGGGATTCTTGTCACCAACATCACAACAAAACAATTATCTATATCATCACTATCACATAAGTACATTTCACCTTGTATAATTGAGATCAAAGGAGAATCAAGATCATACCTTATTGTCCTTCTTGGGAATTCATACTACAATACTCAAGAACTCAAAACCAACATATGAAATAGGGAAATTCATGAAGTATTCACATAACAAAAATCAAAGTACACAAGTGACATGTTCATCATGCTGAACAATCCACCTTAATCAATCCATGAAATTAGGGATTTCAGGGAATGACATGGGTCAAGGGAAAACTCATAGGAATTCATCAATTAACCATTAATTTATACTTAACCAACATTAATTCATCACAATTTATTCACAACTTTGTTTTAGAAAGAAGACCCATGTGAGGAGAAAACCCCTTATTTTGGGGGGATTTTGGAAATCATCTTTTGAATGACCTCTTGAGGCAAGGAATCCGAAGAGTGCAAGAAACCATCACTTATGGAAGATTCACCATGTAATTGATTAGAAACTTGAGGGATTTGGTCTTTTTCTTCAAGCTTCAAAGCTTCTTCAATGGAGGTTGAATAGAGATAGAAAGTAGAGAGAAGTGAGAGCAATTGGGTTTTGATTTTTTTTTTTTGAGTGAGTAAATATGAGGAAAACACTGATGGGAATTAAATATATTGGCCCCCATTAAATACCTAAAAGACCCCTCACTTACATCGACCCTATAACGAAGTCAAACTTGAATTCTATCTTCACATTTTTTCGTCGGGGAACAAGTCCGCGTCGGGGAGCTGTTCCCACAAGATTTCCAAAAATAATTTTCGAGAGAGTGGATTCCTCTACATGCCCACGACGCGAGTTTCACTTTTTACCTTAGGAGAACCAAGTCCGCGACGCGGACTGGTTCCTTCGATGAACAAAAGTGCTGCCTCTTGGCAGCTTGCATGGTCCAATGTGCGGTCCATTCGTGGACCCCTTGGGTGATCCTTGGTGGGTCGGACCTTGACTTATTAATCCTATATACTAGGTTTTACCCATTTAATACCATTTTACAAGTTTTGGACTCCATATGACCCTCCGAAACCTTCACCAAACCAAGGGATGTCAACTAGTTAAATTTTGCTAGTTTCCAGATGTCACGATTGGAATCTAAACCTCAGACGAGACCGGCGTCGTTGACCTATCAGAGGTCGCAGATAAGCCTACATATGTCATTCTTACTTTATCTAGGTTAATTTTAGCGGAAAATTTAAACTTTTTGTTTTCTTATTTCATGCTAAACATTTTAAACTTAACATCATAGGCGTTCACAAATCAACCATCTAATGTAGAGATAATCAAATGAAAGAAATAGTTCATAATTGCATTAAACGTATTTTTGCCAAAACGGCACCAATACAAAGTCTGAAATGAAAGTGGAAAGAAACACTAGTGGAACATGCTGCACTAGCTAAAGCCTACATCTAAGCTAGATAATAACGGTAGACATCCTCGAAAGCATGAGGGCCTACCAAGTCCGGATGAAAGCTCCACGTTCGGATAGCTGCAACGTCAACCTGTAAGCTCTACCGTCCACCTGTGCCTGCACCTAGAAATATAGAGTTGTATGGGATTAGTACACACTTGTACTAGGTATGGGTATATGCAAGCACACACCAAGGACATGTATGAGTAAGAATAGCTCTTTCCTAGCAACATGATTATGGAAAGTCAAGTCAGTGGACTTGCCAAATTGGGATTCGGAAAGTTAGTGAGCTTTCCAAATTTAGATTAGGAAAGTTAGTGATCTTTCCAAATTTGGATTAGGAAAGTCAGTGAGCTTTCCAAATTTGGATTAGGAAAGTCATTCCATGAGAGTAACATGCATCATCATAATTATCATATTGCACACAACACATAACATCTTACACATTGCACATATCATATTGCATATAGCACATAACATCTTTCATATCATTCATTCATATGCCATGAGACCTTGGAATCATGGAATTGACATTAAGACTTCCCAAAATGAGGGTTCAACATATGGGACCTCAAATAGGGAGTCTTCATTAGCAACACAAATTCTGATTCATTCATTCATACGTACTTCATTTCATTTCGTTCATAGGCTAGTGTGAACACCAGCTATACTTAGGATGTAGTTTAAGATTTTCATCGGGTTTGCTGTGCGATCAAGAATAACCTAGTGTCATTACTTGAGTCTAGCTCACCTCTTGATTATCCTATCCTAACACCTTTGGTATCGTTTATTTCATTATGTGCATCATTTGAGGCTGGCCTCATTCATTCATTGGGAACTTTAACCTTAACCGATATAAATCATGTGAGCATCATGAAATCCAGTGTGTCATCCCCACACCGAAAAGAGGTGGAATCACCGGCCAAAGTGAAACAAAACATGCTAGCGTATATAGGGAGTCGAACCCTGCTAGATCCCTATATTGGCAGTATAGGTTCAAAGACTAGGAGATATAAGGAGACCCATACCTGGCTTGCCGGACAGTCTCATCTCATGAGAGTTACGTGAACCTCCGCCCTTCCCGAAGGAAGGCATCACCGCTCATAGCTAGCCTATCGGTGCTCAGTATAAAGTTCCATTACATTCAACTCATACATCATGGAAGCTGGCTTCTAGCATGAGGACATCATAGCTCTTTAGATAATTTCTTATCTCATCATTAGTATTAAGCATGCATTAACTTCAATACTTTCATTAGAGTGTTCATAGAGACTGGTCTCTTCATTAGCTCTACACTCTCATAGGTGAGTAAGTTTTGGTAACATTTACTTAGGCTCATTTGAGATTGCTCTCATCTTTCACATTAGCCTCTTATCATATTGTCACCTTATTCATAAACTTTAGCACATTTACTCTTCATAATTACTCACCACTTTACGTGAATGTTCATTTCATCGTATGCCAATGCACTTGGTTCTTTAGTGTGTGTCACACTCTTACTTGACCCCTCTGGCGTTTCATTATCTCATCACATAATATCTTAGGTTCACTTACTTTTTAAATGTATGCTATACATATGAGTCTACACATACAAGCCATGAGGATTCATTCATAGTTTATCTAAGTGATTCATATTTACCCAAGATTATGTGGTACAAGACTTATGTATCTTGTAGGTATACCAAGATATTGATTTTGATCTTTAGAGGAAGCATTCATTAAATAATTGTTTACGTACGACTTATGTGTCCATACGGAATTGGGCAAGGGAACCCGATTTCGAAACCCTTGGGCAACACTTAATCTTACTTTAAGATTGGTGATTGCATTTTTCAGATTTGAGGGACCCTAGTTCGATACCCATCAACCCCATAATATTTCCTTTCTTTTTTTCTCCTAACTCTCTCATCTATTCAAGAGGTTGGGGGTTCAATCCCCACTCTCCACATTTATTTTTCTCCTTTATTTTTCTCCTAACTCTCTCATCCATTCAAGAGGTTGGGGGTTCAATCCCCACTCTCCACATTTATTTTTCTCATTTATTTTTCTCCTAACTCTCTCATCCATTCAAGAGGTTGGGGGTTCAATCCCCACTCTCCACATTTATTTTTCTCCTTTATTTTTCTCCTAACTCTCTCATCCATTAAAGAGGTTGGGGGTTCAATCCCCACTCTCCACATTTATTTATTTTCCTTTCATTTTTTTTCATGAAATTTTTATGTAATTTAAATTTGGTGAGGTCTTGGGTTCCATTCCCAACGACCTCATAATTCTTAAAACAAATTAAAACATAGTCATTTTTCTCACCTCTTGGCCGAGACTTCAAATTTCCAGCAATTTGGTCTCCTCCAATCCATTTTTCTCTCATTCTTTTGTTTATTTTTTTTTGAAGCATTTTGAGTGATATTCAGTCAGCCACCTTAACCGTTTATGAACATCACGTTTTTAGCATTTTTACACAGGCAAAACACAAAATTTAACATACAAACTTCAGGCAGCAAACATAGTCAAATTTTCAGCACACACATGCTCAAAACAGTCCACTTAATACACTTTTCCGGAATATATTTTTCATCCTTTACATGATTTTCTACCAAACATTCAATACATAATCACAACCAGACCTAACATTATCTACCAGAAGACATACCAACGCATGCTTTGAATCGTTCAAAGGATCTAATGACAGGAGCATGCAACGGGGACAACCTTAGTCTTTCAATCGTGATTTAAACTGAACCTTAAGGGTCTCTTGGGAAAGGGACCAAGAGAGAAGAAAACCCATACCTTAATGTCGTTCGAAACTTGTTTAAATGCTGCCAGTTTACCATGAAACCAAGCCTCACCACCGAAACTTCAAGCACAATCCCGTCAAGAACTTGTTCTTGATTTTCGTTTTTAGCTTAGTTTTTCGTTTGAGTTTTTGTGTGTAAGTTCTTCAAGAGTGAAGAACTATTATTTTCAGTTATTTTAATGATAAAAAACGTGAGAATGAGAGTGAGAGACGTGAGAATGAGAGGATTAGGATTATGATTAGGATTAGGAGAGTTAGGTGGAGACTAAGTCAAACTAGGACTCCTCATTATTTATTAATTTATTATTATTATTATTTTATTAAAAATCTGATTTTTCTCTTACTTAAATCAGCTTTTTAAATATTAAGTAATTGAACTATTTCACTTAATAAAATTAAATCAATTTAATCCTTGCTTTCACCAAGGCTCAAACCCGGGTGAAGCTAGATTTTGCTTAAAGGGTCAAATTCGGCAACCTCTACCTGAATTGACCCTCCACCATATTAATTAATTAATTAAATAAATATTTAGGGTAATTACAATACTACCCTTAGCCTGGAAAAGACCATTTTACCCTTAGACCCTTCAAACTTAAGATTACCCCTTTTTAAGTCTGGTTAAGAGTCATCCGGGTAAATCTTCATATTCGGGTGCCCTACATGGCTGGACCCAACCATTACTAGCTCAACTAACTCACCAAGTTAGTTGGCTTGGTTGTTACAGAGGTTCAGAGGTCTGGTTCTACGCGCATCAATTCGTGTGAACCCGATCTAATCTAGGCATTCTAGATACGTTACACATTACTTAGCATAGTCATTTTGAGGGTTGTTACATTATCCCCCCCTTAGGAACATTCGTCCCCGAATGACACTGCACATTATTTTAAAATAAAGAGGGTGATTTTCGAAGATATCTTAACATACTTGAGACTTTACTCTTTGTGAATTTCTGTTTCACACTTACTCTGGATAATGCATATTACTCAAGCTTATCTGAAGCTTCATATTTGAGATTGAGGAACTTCCTTCTCAATCGCACTTAACTTGATGCACCTCACAACTCATGCAACACAAAAATCATGTCCACGCTATACAAAAACTCCAACATGACATGCAAACATGAATTCATTTTAACTCTAACTTATTCAGAAACTTAACCTTACTACCCTGTTTCGATAGTCTATGGTAGTCTACCATTTATGAAGTAATCCATACCTAATCCATCTCCTTGATCTAGTAAGCAGCCAACTTAGCCTTCTCCTTATCATCAATACTCATACAAGGCTTTAGAATCTACCATGCACTCACCTCCATGCGAACAACCACTCTTATCAAACGTCTTTCGTTCACGCTGGGCATTTCTATCACTGCCCCTTCTTGGGAAGGACAGATCTTGAGTCTGGCGCCTTAGACCACCTGGCCATCCTAATTCTTGTGTGTATTCTTGTATGCGTGCACACAAGAAGGAAGTTAGATACTTAGAATGACACAAAGTGTCAAAGCTCTAGATAGCACGATAAAGAGTAGAAGAAGGGAAATTTTCCTACGCACCATGCAGTCTCTAATTCAGGATAGTGGTGCACTTCACTACCATGACTTAAAAACTACTCAATGTGGTTGATGTGAACTTATTATTCTCGAAATTTAACCTAGTGCTCTGATACCAACTTTGTCACGACCAGAATCTAGACACCAGACGAGACCGGCATCGTTGACCTCTCAGAGGTCGCAGACAAGCCTACATACGTCATTCTTACTTCATCTAGGTTAATTTTAGCAGAAAATTTAAACTTTTTGTTTTCTTATTTCATGCTAAACATTTTAAACTTAATATCATAGGCGTTCACAAATCAACCATCTAATGTAGAGATAATCAAATGAAAGAAAAAGTTCATAATTGCATTAAACGTATTTTTGCCAGAACGGCACCAATATAAAGTCTAAAATGAAAGTGAAAAGAAACACTAGTGGAACATGCTCCACTAGCTAAAGCCTACATCTAAGCTAGATAATAACGGTAGACATCCTCGAAAGCATGAGGGCCTACCAAGTCCGGATGAAAGCTCCACGTTCGGATAGCTGCAACGTCAACCTGTAAGCTCTAGCGTCCACCTGTTCCTGCACCTAGAAATATAGAGTTGTATGGGATTAGTACACACTTGTACTAAGTATGGGTATATGCAAGCACACACCAATGACATACATGAGTAAGAATAGCTCTTTCCTAGCAACATGATTATGGAAAGTCAAGTCAGTGGACTTGCCAAATTGGGATTAGGAAAGTTAGTTATCTTTCCAAATTTAGATTAGGAAAGTTAGTGAGCTTTCCAAATTTGGATTAGGAAAGGCAGTGAGCTTTCCAAATTTGGATTAGGAAAGTCATGCCACGAGAGTAACATGCATAATCATAATTATCATATTGCACACAACACATAACATCTTACACATAGCACATATCATATTGCATATAGCACATACAAACTTTTATATCATTCATTCATATTCCATGAGACCTTGGAATCATGGACTTGACATTAAGACTTCCCAAAATGAGGGCTCAACATATGGGACCTCAACTAGGGAGTCTTCATTAGCAACACAAAGTCTGCTTCATTCATTCATACGTACTTCATTTCATTTCGTTCATAGGCTAGTGTGAACACCAGCTATACCTAGGATGTAGTTTAAGATTTTCATTGGGTTTGCTGTGCAATGATCAAGAATAACCTAGTGTCATTACTTGAGTCTACCTCACCTCTTGATTATCCTATCCTAACACCTTTGGTATCGTTCATTTCAGTATGTGCATCACTTGAGGCTGGCCTCATTCATTCATTGGGAACTTTAACCTTAACCGACATAGATCATGTGAGCATCATGAAATCCAGTGTGTAATACCCACACCGAAAAGAGGTGGATTCACCGCCCAAAGTGAACCAAAACATGCTAGTGTATATAGGGAGTCGAACCCTGCTACATCCCTATATTGGCAGTATAGGTTCAAAGACTTGGAGATATAAGGAGACCCATACCCGTCATGCCGGATAGTCTCATCTCATGAGAGTTACGTGAACCTCCGCCCTTCCCGAAGGAAGGCATCACCGCTCATAGCTAGCCTATCGGTGCTCAGTATAAATTTCCATTACATTCAACTCATACATCATGGAAGATGGCTTCTAGCATGAGGACATCATATCTCTTTAGATGATTTCTCATCTCGTCATTAGTATTAAGTATGCATTAACTTCAATACTTTCATAAGAGTGTTCATAGAGACTGGTCTCTTCATTAGCTTTACACTCTCATAGGTGAGTACGTTTTGGTAACATTTACTTATGCTCATTTGAATTGCTCTCATCTTTCACATTAGCCTCTTATCATATTGTCACATCATTCATTAACTTTAGCACATTTACTCTTCATAATTACTCACCACTTTACGTGAATGTTCATTTGATCGCATGCCAATGTACTTGGCTCTTTAGTGTGTGTCACACTCTTACTTGACCCCTCTGGGGTTTCATTATCTCATCACATAATATATTAGGTTCACTTACTTTTTAAATGTATGCTAGACCTATGAGTCCTTACATACAAGCCATGAGGCTTCATTCATAGTGTATCTAAATGATTCATATTTACCCAAGATTATGTGGTACAAGACTTATGCATCTTGTAGGTATACCAAGATATTGATTTCGACCTTTAGAGGCAGCATTCATTAAATAATTGTTTACGTACGACTTATGTGTCAATACGGAATTGGACAAGGGAACCCGATTTCGAAACCCTTGGGCAACAATTAATCTTACTTTAAACTTGGTAATCGCATTTTTCATATTTGAGGGACCCTAGTTCGATCCCCATCAGCCCCATAATATTTCCTTTCTTTTTTTCTCCTAACTCTCTCATCTACTCAAGAGGTTGGGGGTTCAATCCCCACTCTCCACATTTATTTTTCTCCTTTATTTTTCTCCTAACTCTCTCATCCATTCAAGAGGTTGGGGGTTCAATCCCCACTCTCCACATTTATTTTTCTCATTTTTTTCCTAACTCTCTCATCCATTCAAGAGGTTGGGGGTAGAATCCCCACTCTCCACATTTATTTTTCTCTTTTATTTTTCTCCTAACTCTCTCATCCATTCAAGAGGTTGGGGGTTCAATCCCACTCTCCACATTTATTTTTTTCCTTTCATTTTTTTTCATGAAATTTTTATGTAATTTACATTTGGTGAGATCTTGGGTTCCATTCCCAACGACCTCATAAATTTTTAAAAAAAATTAAAACATAGTCATATTTCTCACCTCTTAGCCGAGACTTCAAATTTCCAGCAATTTGGTCTCTTCCAATCCATTTTTCTCTCATTCTTTTGTTGATTTTTTTTTGTAGCATTTTGAGTGACATTCAGTCATCCACCTTAACCTTTTATAAACATTACGTTTTTAGCATTTTTACACACGCAAAACATAAAATTTAACATACAAACTTCAGGCAGCAAACATAGTCAAATTTTCAGCACACACATGCTCAAAACAGTCCACTTAATACACTTTTTCGGAATATATTTTTCATCCTTTACATGATTTTCTACCACACATTCAACACATAATCACAACCAGACCTAACATTATCTACCATAAGAGATACCAACGCATGGTTTGAATCGTTCAAAGGATCTAATGACAGGAGCATGTAACGGGGACAACCTTAGTCTTTCAATCGTGATTTAAACTGAACCTTCAGGGTCTCTTGGGAAAGGAACCAAGAGAGAAGAAAACCCATACCTTAATGTCGTTCGAAACTTGTTTAAATGCTGACAATTTACCATGAAACCAAGCCTCATCACCGAAACTTCAAGCACAATCCCGTCAAGAACTTGTTGTTGATTTTCGTTTTTAGCTTAGTTTTTCGTTTGAGTTTTTGTGTGTAAGTTCTTCAAGAGTGAAGAACTATTATTTTCTGTTATTGTAATGATAAAAACGTGAGAATGAGAGTGAGAGACGTGAGAATGAGAGGATTAGGATTATGATTAGGATTAGGAGAGTTAAGTGGAGACTAAGTCAAATTAGGACTCCTCATTATTTATTAATTTATTATTATTATTATTTTATTAAAAATCTGATTTTTCCCTTACTTAAATCAGCTTTTTAAATATTAATTAATTCAAATAATTCACTTAATAAAATTAAATCAATTTAATCCTTGCTTCCACCAAGGCTCGAACCCGGGTGAAGCTAGACTTTGCTTAAAGGGTCAAATTCGGCAACCTCTACCCGAATTGCCCCTCCACCATAATAATTAATTTATTAATTAAATATTTAGGGTAATTACAATACTACCCTTATCCTGGAAAAGACCATTTTACCCCTAGATCCTCCAAACTTAAGATTACCCCTTTTTAAGTCTGGTTAAGACTCATCCGGGTAAATCTTCATATTCGGGTGCTCTACATGGCTGGACCCAACCTTTCCTAGATCAACTAACTCACCAAGCTAGTTGGCTTGGTTGTTGCAGAGGTTCAGATGTCTGGTTCTACGTGCATCAATTCATGTGAACCCGATCTAATCTAGGCATTCTAGATACGTTAGACATTACTTAGCATAGTCATTTTGAGGGTTGTTACACCAGACGTTAAGGCTTTTATTTAATGCTATGGCTCCGAAACTTCTCAAAAAATTTATTTACACTTATTTAGGTGTAAAATCATCATTACTAAACATATAAGGATTTGTTATAAGTCATAGAATTTTCGGGTGTGTCAATACTCCCCCCTTAGGAACATTCGTCACCGAATGACAATCTAAACCTTTTATAGAAAGATAAGACTCAAGACGAGCAGCCAACCAACCAACCATATCATAATGAGTTACAGCTCATAAGAGGAAATATCAACTCCTTACAACATAAAAACAGAGCATAAACAAATAGGAACTTAATCCACACATACCATAACAAAAGTTAAACTTTTCATATAATATAAGGAGGTATTATCTTCTCCATTTCAATGTGAGGCCAATATGAACAGTAAAAGTTGACATGCTGATTTCTTATCAAAACAATATCAAGCATGCTTATCATAACCTTCCATGAATACTTATAGAACACAACACACTTATATGAAAGCCAACATAATAATCATATTTCATGGAAAGAAAAAGGATTCAACTTAGACATGAATTTCTACTATAATATGCACATATATTTAGAAAAACATGATAAGTTCAACATTATTCACAATAGTCATATAAGGAATTACTAACCTTAATCTTGGCTAAGAGTAAGGGGGAAATGATGAGGATAGAGGGTCTTCATTTCGGCTTCGGCCTCCCATGTTGCACCCTCAACAAGGTGGTTCCTCCATAGAACCTTTACGGAGGCAACCTCCTTATTCCTCAATTTCTTAACTTGGTGAACTAAGATCTCAACTGGGACCTCTTCATATGAAAGGTCCTCTTTTACCCCAAACCTTCTAGAAAAAGAATGGAAACCGGATCGCCTATACACTTCTTAAGCATAGATACATGGAATACCGCATGAATCATGGCAAACTCATTTGGCAATTTCAACTCATAGGCAACACTCCTGACCCTCTTCAAAATTTGATACGGCACCACATAAAGGGGACTAAGTTTCCCCTTCTTTCAAAACCTCATCATCCCTTTCATGGGTGAAATTTTCAAGTAGACCCAATCTCCTAATTCGAATTCAAGGTCCCTTTTTCTATTGTCGGCATTAGATTTTTGTCAACTTTGAGCCGCTTTTATTCTAGCTCTTATAACCCGAACATACTCGAGAGCTTCATAAACTAATTCGGGAAAAAGTAGATCAAACTCACCTACCTCATACCACCCAACAGGGGATCTACACCTTATCCCATAAAGTGCCTCAAAGGGTGCCATGGAGATAGTAGAGTGGTAGATATTGTTGTAGGAGAATTCTATCAAAGGTAGGTGTTCATCCCAATTACCTTTGAAGTCGATGACGCAAGCCCTCAACATATCTTTAAGGGTTTGAATAGTGCGTTCCTCCTTACCATCCGTCTTGGGATGAAAAGTGGTACTAAGTTTCACCTTCGTACCAATCCCACTATGGAAAACATTCCAAAAATGAGAGGTAAATTGAGTACCTCTATCCAAAATGATGGAAAAAGGGGCTCCATGCAATCTCACCATTTCTTTGAGGTACAATTTTGCATAATCTTCCGCTGAATATGTGACTTTGATGGGAAGAAAATGTACGGACTTGGTCAACCTATCCACAATGACCCATATCGAGTCATATTGCCTTCGGGTACGAGGCAGCCCAACTATGAAATCCATGTTAATATCATTCCACTTCCATGTGGTAATGTCTATATTTTGAGCCAAGACACCCGACCTTTCGTGGTCTACTTTTACTTTTTGGGAATTCAGACACTTAGCGACAAAAACTGCTATGTCCCTTTTCATACCATTCAACCAATAAGTTTCTTGTAAGTCTCTATAAATATTTGTGGCACCTGGGTGAATGGAATATCGTGAGCCATGAGCCTCTTCCATGATCAATTCCCTCAACCCATCCCCATCTGGTACACACACTCTTCCGTGGTGCCTAAGCACCCCATCTTCCACTTGAGAGAAGGATTCATTAGCTTTACTATGGACCATTTCCTTTAACTCCATCGATAGAGGATCAAGGTTTTGCTTGGATTTCATCCCAACCACTATAGATGACTCAGATTTATGCCAAACCATGACACCACACTTTGGAGAGTCTTCTAGTCGGACACCCACGCGGTCCAACCTATGAACCTCTTTTACTATCTCTTTCTTATCATCATTAACATGCGTCACACTACCCATGGATACTCGACTCAAAACATCCGCCACCACATTAGCTTTGTCGGGGTGATAGAGAAAACTCATGTCATATTCTATCCACAACTCTAACCATCTCTGTTGCCGGAGATTCAACTCCTTTTGGTTAAATACATATTGGAGACTTTTGTGGTCCGTGAACATGTCAACATGCACCCCATATAGATAGTGTCTCCATGTCTTTAAAGCAAATACCACAGCCGCAAGTTCAAGGTCGTGTGTTGGGTATTATTTTCCATAAGTTTTTAGTTGTCTAAAGGTGTATACTATAACTTTTCCATGTTGCATGAGCACACATACTAGACCAACTTGAGAGGCATCACAATAAACCACAAACCCATCGGTACCCTCCGGTAAGGTCAATACCATAGCAGAGGTGAGTCTATCTTTCAATAATTTGAAGCTCTTCTCACAAGATTCTGACCATTAGAACTTAGACTACTTTTGGGTTAAGGCCATTAATGGAGATGTGATAGATGAAAATCCCTCAACAAACCTCCTATAGTAACTGAACAACCCAAGAAAACTTCGAATGTCGGTTGGACTCAAAGGTCTAGGTCAACTTTTGACCACTTTCGTATTTCTTGGATCGACCTCAACTCCTTCACTAGAAACTATGTGACCAAGAAAAGCTACCGACCTCAACAAAAATTCACATTTACTAAATTTAGCGAAAAGTTTGTTATCTTTGAGAACTTGCAAAACTATTCCCAAATTATCCATATGGTCATCCTCTCTCCTTTAGTATATCAAAATATCATCAATAAAGACAATAATGAACAAATCAAGATACTTTCTAAAACCTCGATTCATCAGGTCCATGAAAGTCGCCAGGGCATTTGTTAGACCAAATGACATAACAAGGAATTCAAAATGACTATATCTTGTTTGAAATGTTATTTTTGGAATATCAACCTCCCTCACCCAAAGTTGGAGATAATCCGATATGAAGTCAATCTTTGAAAAGTAGCTAGCTCCTTGGAGTTGATCAATAGGTCATCAATCCTAGGGAGAGGGTACTTATTCTTAATAGTGACTTTGTTCAATTGGTGATAATCGATACACATTCCCAAAGACCTATTTTTCTTTCCGAATAATACCTGAGCACCCCATGGAGATATGCTTGGTTGAATAATACCATGATCTAATAAATCTGAGTTGACACATTAGTTCCTTCAACTCGCCGGGGCCATCCGATAAGGAGGGATCGAAATAGGTTGTGTATTCGATAATAGATCTATACCGAAGTCAATCTTCCGTTTGGGAAGGATTCCGGGAAGATCATCTGGGAAGACTTCTGGAAACATCCTCACCACGGGTACCGACCCTATGGGAGGGACCTCAGATTCAAGATCCATCACTCTTACTATGTGATAGAGACAACCCTTTGCAATCAACTTGCAAGGTTTTAAACACGAAATGATCCTATCACTAGGATTTGAGTTTCCTCCATTCCACTCAAAAACGGGTTCATTTGGAAATTAAAATTTGACCACCCTTGACCTACAATCAATAGAGGCAAAACACGCATACAACCAATCCATTCCCAATATAATATCAAAATCTAGTATATCAAGTGCTATCAAGTAAACCAACATAACTCTATTGGGCAAGGAAATAGGAAACCCTTTATAGAATCTCTTTGCCAGTACGGAATCACCCACCGGGGTAGAAACCGAGAAAGGCTCATCTAAGATGTCGGGTAGTATATCAAATTTCATGGCTACAAGAGGGATAACCAAAGACAATGTGGCACCAGGGTCCAACAAAGCATATACATCAAAGGAAAATAAGCGTAACATACCGGTTACAAAATCCGGGAAGCTTTCTTGATCACTTCGGTATTGGAGACCATAAAAGCGATTCCTTTTACGAGTATCTGGATTTGGGGCATTTGCTTGTCCTTGAGAATTTCCCCCTCCTTGTGTATTAATCATCGGGCAATCTTTATTTATGCGACCACTCTTTCCATAATTATAGCATTTACTCGTGCCCACAAGACACTTTCTATCATCTTTTCTACCACATTTAGAACAAAGAGGCTATAAACATAAAAACGACCGCCGTTTCCCTGTTGGGCTCGGGAGTAGGCACCTTACAGTTATTGGCCCTTGGAGCACTAGCAGAGCCTTGATTAACAAACCATTTTTTGAATCTTGGTTTGTTTTAAACTTCATACTTAGCCTTGGAAGAATTTCCATATTCGGTTGTCACCTTCTTCAACTCTCTATTAACTTGCTTAAGCTTTTGCTCCTCAATTTGCTGGCATGAACAATAAGACGGGAGATGTCCATGCTAGGAATCAACATAGCCGACCTACACTCATTTACCACAAGATCGAATATCTCTATAACAAATTTGTTCATCTTAGCTCTATAATCCGCAACCATAGTTTGAGCATGCTTTGATAGTTGAGTAAAATTGAGTCTATACTCCCTCGCACTCATACCCCCTTGACGAAGGTTGATGAATTCTTGCATTTTCCTCTCTCTTAATTCCAAAGGAAAGAACCTATCAAGGAAAGCCATCTTGAAAGCATCCCAAGTAATCCGACTTTCTCTAACCGGCCTTTCATCCCTCCATTGTTCACGCCAAACTTGGGCCACATCCTTGAGTTTGTAGGCGGCTAGTTCCGCCTTTTCTTGAGAAGAAACCCTAATAGCATCAAGAACCTTGAGAAATTCATCAATGAACCCTTGTGGGTCCTCTTCCACCTTAGAACCAAAGAAAGTAAGGGGATTCATCCTTGTGAAATCCCTAATCCTTGAAGTTGTGGTGTTAGCATTGGGGTTCACTTGCACCGTTGTATCCCTAGCAACTTGAGTAGCAAACAGTTGAGTCAAGCTATGAATAGCGTCCCTTATATCCACGTTAGACATAGCCCCTTCTTCAATAGGAACTTGAGGGTTTTGAGGAGCATGAGGGGGATTAGCCTAATTCAAGTTCTCCTCTCCGGCCCGTTGAGCATTGTTCCTCCTTGTATTCATTGCTTAAATGCACAATAAAAGGATTATAAGAACGGACTAGATAGAGTTAACACTCTTAGGCACGACTAAGGAATAACAAGAGAGTGAGAGTTCCTAAGCATCAGATAGTATCTTATTCATAAGTGTGGACCGCTTCATAATTATGAATAATACCCTACAAGACATGGTTTAATGAGACATCAATCTAAAGAAGATTTAACCTCATGCTCTGATACCAAATTTGTTACGATCCAAAGTACCCCCTCGGCGTAACCAGCGTCATCGTCCTCTAAAAGGACTAAGACAAGCCTCTTAGCTTATATAGCAAGAAGGTTTACATAGACCTTTACATAGGAAGCATACATAGGCTTCTTGCAATAGACAACATAACAACACATAGGAATTTAGTCTAATACTTTGTCTCATATCAACCATTTAAACGAAGTCAAGCGATCCGGGCAAAGCCCTTATACAAATCAATATTTTCCACATAGGGCTTACATTAATATATTCAACAATAGGAAAGAAATGAATGTCTATTAGACATTAAAAGTACTACTAAGATAGAGTGTGTGGTATAATCCTCGAACTAGAGGGCATACCGAAACCTGGAGAGTCTAGTCCAAGCCTTCTTGCTTTAGCCTCAATGATACCTCAACGGCCCGAACCTACAATGTTGGGGAAAAGGGAAGAGATATGGGTTAGTACAAAACACATGTACTACGAATGATCCTTATGCATAAAAATCGTTACTTCATGAGAAAAGGCACCATTTAGTCAAAACTATGCACATGACAAATAATTCAATATACACATATATGGAACATCATAATCATATCAATATATAAGTAACTCAAGCAAAGAATAATGCCAATAATAAAGCCCCATAACCCTATCCAAATCTAAGTATCACATTAAGCAACCCATTTCATACTTACAACATATTCTCATATATAACATGCTTCATACGTCATTACCAGTCATAGCTTATCAATATATCATAATCATAATCATAATCATAAAATAACACTACTAGCATCATCCTATAGGATCCCACATATGCAATGTGTAGGAGAAGTCCCATACCCTCCCTCACACTATGTAGTAACCTTTAAGATAAACCTAATAGAAGTACACATACATAACTTGTTCATACCTTTACTTTAGAGAAATAAGTACCATAACCAACATGAGGCCATGTGAGCTACATGTAATCCGGTGTTTTACTTCCACACCGAAAAGAGAGGGTTAACACTTGCCTATGGTGCAACCATTTGTACATAGCTATTCTAGGTGAATCCGCTAAGTTAGAGTCCTATGCGGGCACATAGTTAAGGGACAAAGAGATTGTTTCTAGAAACCTTAACTAACTAAGCGTGAAGTTTTCCAGCTCATGAGACAACACATATCTTGGGAATCCACACTACTAGTCATGAAGAAATCCATGTGGGAGGCCCGACTTACTAACGTGAGACCTCCATATCATTTACATTCCCTTTCGGTGCTAAACAATTATTACCTTTAATTATAATCATATAACATCATACAAGTTCACATTAGCCTCTTCTACACCCTTATGTAAACATCTTTTCATAATAGCTCATAGGTGATCACAAGTGAGAACTATCCGTTCAGTTTAGATACATTATCATAATCATGAGAAGCTACATTCAATCATATAATAATCATATCATAATATGCTTACATATTTCATAGCTTATTCATGAATCTATGGTTAGGGATGAGGGATTCTTCTCACCAACATCACAACAACACAATTAGCTATATCATCTCTATCACATAAGTATATTTCACCATGCATAATTGAGATCAAAAGAGAATCAAGATCATACCTTATTGCCCTTCTTGGGGCTTCATACTTCAACACCCAAGAACTCACAACCAACATATGAAATAGGGCAATTCATTAAATACTAACATAACTAAAATCAATGTACACAAGTGACATGTTCATCACCCTCAACAATCCACCTTAATTATTTCAAGAAATTAGGGATTTGGGGGAAAGACATAGGTCAAGGGAAACTCATAGGAATTCATCAATTAACCATTAATAGATACTAAAACAACATTAATTCATCATAATTCCTCACAATTGATTCACAATTTTGTTTTAGAAAGAAGACCCATGTGAGGAGAAAAACCCTTATTTTGTGGGTATTTTAGAAATCATCTTTTGAAGAACCTCTTGGGGGAAAGGAATCCCAAGATTGAAAGAAACGATACCGTATGGAAGAATCACCACGAAATTGAGTAAAAACTTAAGGGATTTGGTCTTCTTCTTCAAGCTTCAAACCTTCTTCTATGGAGGTTTAATAGTGAGAGAAAGTAGAGGGAAGTTAGACCAATTGGGTTTTGATTTGTGGTTTTCTTTTGAGTGAGTAAATGTGAGGGAAAAAATGATGGGAATTCAATATACAGACCCCCCATGAAATACCCAAAAGACCCCTCACTTACATTGACCCTTTAATAAAGTCAAACTCAAATTCTATTTTAAGATTTTTCATCGGGGAACAAATCCGTGTCGCGGAGCTGTTCCCAAAAGATTTCTTAAAATAATTTTCAAGACAATGGAGTCCGCTACCTGCCCGCGACGCAGAATTGTTCCTTCACAGAACAAAAGGTGCTGCCTCTTTGCAGCTTGCTTGGTCCAATATGGGGTCCCTTCGTGGACCCCTCGGGCGATCCTTGGGGCATTGGACCTTGACTTTTTAACCCTATATACTAGGTTTTACCCATATAAAGTCATTTTAGATGTTTTTGACTCTATATGACCCTCCAAAACCTTCACCAAACCTAGGGATGTCAACTAGTTAAATTCAACTAGTTAATTCATAACTTATATACATGATAGGCAGTACTTAACAATCAATTTAGCATAATTGAATTCCACATTTATGCATTATTAGGGCAATGATACAGTGAACACATAGAGATCTAAGCTAGCCTTGTTCAAGTCTTCAAGCCTTTATATTTATGGTCACTCATCAAAATTTCACCATCAATACACATTATATACAGTATACCTAAGCATATTAACATAATTGAATCACAAATTGATATGCATAAGATCAAGATCATAAAGCCATGCGTAGGCTAAAATCGAGTTTGTGAAAGAGAATGGGTTCATTATTCAATTGGATTGAAAATCATCCAAATTAGTATATAATCATCAATACATTCATATTATGCTTTTGAAATCAATTTAAGAAAGAACCCATGACTAAATTGAAGAACAAGAGATTTGATCATGAAACTTGTTTGAAAACTTTGAGATTAACTATCCAAATGAAAGGTTACTTCGAGATGAAGGATCACCATACCTTTATCTAGATGAAAACCTCCTAAAGTTTATGAAGAACCCACAGTAATCCAAGCTCCAAGTTGTTCTTGAGCTTCACCATCCATGGAGGTTTCTAGAGAGAATTGATTTTGGAGGGAAAGTCTATTTTGTGTGAATTGGTTTGGGAATGGGTTGATCACGTTTTTTATCACTTATATACACCCAAAAATAGCTAAATAAATCAAGTAGGGTCAGGTTAGGACGTGGGGTGAATTTTCCATTCACCCCTTTAATGAGGTAGTCGCATGGCAGCAGTTGCAGGCCACTGTCGACGGCCACCATCGACGGCCAGTAGGTCCATCGACGGGCCATCTGTGGCATCAGTCGATTGGACCTTTAGCTGTTCTTTGGCTGAGACTTCCCCCATCATAAGTTTTGATCGAAGCCTCCCCATCGACGGGGATTCAGTCCACCAATGGGGCGTCAACTTGGCTCGTCGATTGACACTGCCAAGGCATTGTCTCGACAGCCTTTGGGTCCTTCTTGTGGGCCCTTTTGCGGGGCCCTTGAGAAGTTGTACCCATACGTTTCTAGCGTAAATATGCACATTAACAAGTCAAGGACCTTCCACATCAGTTTCACTCAATACAATTACACTTAACACGTCCAAACATGCTAGGCCCCATCAAGAAACACACATGCATGTCTCAAGGACTATCTTTCGAACGTCGTGGACGTTCTTGGACGTTTGACCTCCAAACTTCACCAAAATACATATACTGCATATAAACATCATTATAAGTCATTTTAAGACTTCATAAGATGATGACACACAAATATAACCACGTATAGACACGTGAGGAACATAGGTGACTAGTCATCGAACGTCTTGGCCATCCCTTGACGTTTGACTTCCAAATCACCTCAAACTTTACACACTGCCTCAAAACCATATTATAAACAATTTTATGACCTTAGACCCTTAGGGAAAGCACGTTAGGGTCTAGACACCCTAACTCATTTTGGAGGTCTTACATTACTCATAATCCCCAATCTAAGTCAACTATTGCAATGTATATGTGAAGCCCCATAACCTCACACATACCAAGTAAACCAATCAAGAATATCACAAGCATTGTCATTTACTTCATACCTAATATAAACAAGTATAACCAACCACATGCATAATAAGTGAGACCATCATCAAGTATATCAAGTGATACTAACATCATGCATATTAGTTATAACAAGTATCTAAACAATATAATGCCATTCATAAACCTTCTTGTGCATGTAATTGTAATGTCCCTTTCCTTATCCACACTAAGTACATCTCTTAGGTAGTCCTAGTTAGTATTCATTTTCTTACTTCTATTTGTTAATTTTAACATTTGGAAACTTCGCCATAACCGACATTAGACCATGTGAGCTAAACATGGAATCCAATGTCAAACTCTCACACAAAAAGGAGGGCATCCTAATTGCCAAGGTAAGACATCAACATCATTATAGCCTCTAGGAGGATCCACTTGCTACATCCTATAGGGTCACATAGTTAAGGAACTAGGAGGTTTCTACTAGAAATCCTCTTTATGCTAATTCGCGTTGTAGTTTCCACCTCATGAGAAAATCGGATGAACCTACCTTCCTTTTTGGGAAGGACACCTCTAATTGTCAAGTTCACTCGGTGCTAAGCTAACTTCCCTTTTTAAAGAGCCTTTAAGTCTTTATTAAGCATTAGTTCATAACATAGGACCTAGGGGATTAGCCCCTTATCTAACATGTACATAGCTCATAGGTTATATGATGAAAATGTACTTCCATTAAAACCAACATCATGTGAGAATGTCCTCTCACAGAATCATAACATCCATAACATAGTCTAGTTTAGAGTACAATTGAGGAAACCTTTCAAGAGACACTCATTCACTAGATTATCGTTAACATCCTTGATTCATACATTCATGTTTGTGTGTACATATATGAGCAAACCTTTCACATACACACCTTTAGACAACACATGTTCGTACTTCATAGTCATGTACTTGTCTTGCATAATAAGATATAAGATTGCAAATGAGAATTATCCTTTTCCATTAACTCCATAACATATCATACTCATAGTTATACATGGAGTGTGTGTGTACATATTGGTCTCATAATGAAATAGCAACAACATTGTTATTTAGGGAACTTCCCTTCAAAGGATCACAAAACATTAACAATATTGTGAAGTCATCAACAATCCACATATAAATGCATTTAGGGATTATAGACCACACACGCACACTTGATAATAGGAGACAAGAGCAGATTATACGTTGAATAGATAACTCCTCACATGCATAAGATCATACATTCATATAGGGTTACATAGGTAGGGGGTCATTTTACTATAGTACTTACAACCATTCAACATGTAGACCATACCTTACCCTAACATCATCTTACACATTATACTTCTCATTATGAATACACCTTAGTAATGATATTAACATTGAGGACATCATACATAACCTTCTTGGCACACCACCATACTTATAATCATTATAACTAAAATTCACATTATATTTTTTACCCTCAAGGCCATGATCACAACATGTATAGATAGACAATAAGTAAACACCGCCACCATAAGTGGACCATACCACACAACATCAATACTTGTACTATAGACTAGAAGTTAGGTCAACTTATGAACTCTCAAAGCCATGATCAATCATAGATCAATCCTCAACTATTCATAATAAATAGCTAAAGATCGGAATAGTATTCAATAATACATCACAATCTAAGCACAGTTCCATTAACATCCAATCATAATAACAAAACCCACTTTAAATGCTAAGTTGAGAGAAGGGAGATCATGGGTTCTACAAGGAATTACTTTGAAACTAATCTTAAAAACCTTGACCAAACATCAAGTTATCATTACAATGTCTTTGAAAACCATTTGACAATGAACTCATGTTTAGATTGGAAATTAGGAAATTTCATCATAGAAACTCTTTGGAAAATCATTGATAGAACTCCTTGAATGAAAAGTTATCCAAGGATCAAGAGTTACCACACCTTATCGATTGAAAACCCATGAAAATTGAAGAAGAAATCAGTTGTAAATCTATCTCCTAGTTTGATCTTATGCTTGGTCTCCAATGGAGTTTTGAGAAAGAATATATTTGTGAGAGAAGGTTTAATTTGAAGAATAAACTCTAAATTGGGGTTTCTATGTTTAAACTAGCTTAAAATACCCTAAATAACCGAATATAACCATACACCAATTTATTATAACGTGGGCTGAATTTACCAATCACCCCCCACTTGGCCGAAACTCTCCACAATTGCAGGTTCCATTCAAAGGCCACATTCTGACGGGACGTCAACAGGTCAACGAGCAGTCCTATTGCTCTATCGTTTGGGACTAAGGCTCCTAATTTGGGGGCTAATCTCCCCACAAATAAGTGTGGGGCGACGCACCCTTTTGACGGGGCGTCAATGGGTATAAGGGGGCGTCAACTAGGGTCATTTATGGGGTTGTTTTTGCAGACTCTTGGCAAACGTTTGAGTCTTCCTCAAGCACTCTTAGGGTGGTCCTTGGGGAGTCTTACCGGGCATTTTCGACCCTAAACATGACCATATAGATCATAGGGTCCCCTCCTATTATATTAGACTCCAAAATACACATCAAAACAAGGAAAACATACAAAGGCACACTAGCACACAAAAGACTAGTTTACAGATGTCTTGGTCGTCCTTTGACGTTTGATCTCAAACCTCTTCAAACAAACTATTACAAGTGGTTTCTATCCTTATTAAAAAGTTATTAACTCTTAAAACTGACGTGACGCTATAGTTATTCCTATTTCATTTTGGTGGTCATAACAATATCCCCACTCGAGAACATGCGTCCTCGAATGACAGTAGGAACACTTTGATCACTTTAAAGGACTCAATGACCAAATAAGAAGCTCACAACATTCAACATTAATACAACATAATAGTCAACGCGCTAAATTTACAAGGAACACAAACTTCACACCATTATGCACTCAATGCAACACTAGAAAGTAGAGACTTCATCCACAACTCATAATACATCAAACACATAGACATATCCCATGTTCATAGGAGGAACCACCTTCTCCTAATCATTACATGATCTTTACTTTTCATCTCATCAAAAGTCCCAATGTTCAATAATATTCAAATCATCCATAGGCATGATCAACATTATAACTTATATGGAAAACAAGTGACTCATACTAAATGCACATAAATCATGAGTAATGTGGATAAACAAAATATTTATCATTTATATATAATACCATCAATGACATACATGATTTTAACATGTTTAGTTATGTTCAAGGAGGACTTACCTTCTCCTTAACATACTTCACATGCCATCATAATGTTCACAAATGTCAATTAATTTTAAGGAGAAATTTTCAAGTTCTAACCAAAGAATGTTCATACTCCCTTCCTCATGAAGTCAAAACGGTAGTTCACCCTACACACATCACAACATTAGGAAGTTTTTTTTCACAAGTTGTCAATTTCTTGCATAACACTAGTTTCCATAAACATGTATCATTTAGGAAAGCTATTAAAAATCATAGGCACGCACCAATAATATTAGCTAGACACACCCATACTTCTCGAGAGTGAGTTTGTATTAAAACTTCCCAAATCACAAAATCATATATTCTTAAAGGGAACTTATCTTTTCTCATTTAAAGAAACTCAAAAACTCAATGTGGGGAAAAAATAACCTCACATCAAAAGTACAACAAAGCATTCTCAATAAACCATCCGCTGAGTCAAATGTGCACTCACCATATTAAGATGTACAACAACATGCGAAACATGTAACTTAAAAAAATTCATTTACATTTAATAAGGATATTTTAAAACATGCATGTGACACATCTAAAACGACTTAGGTGAATCTAGATCCTAACATGGTTGTGATGAGGGTATAAGGTCCTAATATGGTTTATAATGTTGTTATGAGGCAGTGTCTAAGATTTTAGGTGAATAGGAAGTCAAACGTCAAGGGACGACTAAGACGTTCGACGACTAATCACCTATGTGCCTCATGCGTGTTTATATGATTATGTGTGTGTGTTATGAGATTATGTGGTCATTATATGAGTTAATAATGTGTATATAGGCAGTGTGTCAAGTTTCATGAAGTTTGGAGGTCAAACGTCCAAGAATGTCCATGATATTCGAAAGGTTTGCCTTGAAACGACCTGGTGTCTTGGCATGTTTCGTTGAGTTTTATGTGTTTGTTTTGGATGATATGGATATGGGAGGTCTTAAAGTCATATACGATCATATTCGGGTTGTAAACTTCCGGGTGAAAGTTTCCAAGGACCAACCAAGGGTCCTTGAGGAAGGACTCTTCAAAGTGCCAAAGGTTGTCAAGACCAGTCCAAATCGACTGAGGCAATGGACGACCTGTAAGCTGGTTGAGTCCCCTCGATGGGAGGAGTTGGTCAAGACGTAGCCTAGGGATCTCAAGATCACAATGTCCAGTCTCATTCCCAAACGAAGTCCAGCCAGGATGGTGCGTTTGTGGACAAACGGTCCATATGTGGCCTAGTCGTTGACGGGTCTGCAATTCGCCTGCTTCACTGTAAAGTGAAGGGCTGATTTAGTAAATTCACCTCACGTCCAAATAAGAGTTTAGGAGGTTACTTAAGTATATTTTGGTTATTTTTAAATAACTATATAAGTCCTAAACGCCTAGATGAATTCATTCTTTAAAATCAAAACCCAAATTCTCTAAGAAATTCTCTAGAACTCCATTGGAGCTAAAACTCAAGGAAGAGGTTGGATTGATGATTTGAGTGTTGATTCTTCATAAATTCGGTGGATTTACATTAGTAAGGTAGGACTTCTTCATCCTTGAAACTCTATTCATCAAGGAGTCAACTTCAAAGTGATTTTCTAAAGTCTTCTACAGATGAACTTGTCCAATTTCATGATCTAGCCATGTTGCATAAAACGTTTTGATTCATTGAATATTTATTGAATTGATGTTAATAAGGTTATTTTAACCTAAAATCTTCATGAACCTATGCAAAACATAATCTCTTCAAATTGGCTATATTTTGGATGTGATGATCTTGCCTTAATGCTTATGAATTCTAATGTAGTTTTCTATGGGCTTTTGAATGATGTAAGAATTGTCTTGAATTGATGTATAGGTTGTCTAAGATTGATAAATCTATATTAAATTGACTTATATTCATTGAGTATAGTGATTTATGCATTGAATTGATGATCACGTCCATGGGTAACGACCTACAGGTATTGAATTGGATGATGTAGATATGGATTGAAGTGAAGAGAATGTATTGGTTGTACGCTGCCCTAATTCTCTTTATTTTATATAATGTAGCTCTTAAATTATGTTGTGATTGGTATGGTCCACTTATGGTGGTGGTGCTATGTGAATGATGTGGTCATGTCGACGTTACTTTATGTATTATGATGATCATGGCCTTGTCGGCAACTACTTGGTATACTATGATGATTTGATTAGTTGATTTATGTGAAGTATGATCATATCTATATACATGTGAGTAAGGTGAAAGTATGTGCTCTTCTATTGATATTAGGTAATCATGTTAGACTATGACTATGTCCGTATGTGTGTAGTCTTAGAGTTGATGCATAATTATTCCTACTTGATATATGTGAGTCTATAATGGTTATATTGATGATGTTATAGTAGTGTATAGGGTGACCTAAAGATGATGAAGGTTGTGCCTATGTGCTTGTTTAATATGATATGCTATATGTGGTAAAGTGAAGTATGTATGTGTCTTTTTTGGTAGACTTGTGTCCTTGCTTGACACCTGTCACATCCGGGGAGCACCCCCTTGAAGTAACATGGCGTACTTGACCTCTCGGAGGTCTTATACAAACCCATAGTTATCATTCATCGCATTGTCATAGTAAAATTAGCGGAAAATTTAAAACTTTTTATAGCACATCATATGCTAGAAACTTCACTTCATATATATAAAATATCATATTACATGCTTAGAGCTTAAGTATCTTTGTCATCCTAGACACAACATCATAAGAGTACAATAGGGACACGACCCTTATAACATAATACATAACTATACAATTTATAAGACTTTACAGTAAGCTAAACATTAGGACATCCTTGGACTTAAGGATTCCTTTCTTTGAGCTTGGGAATCACATATCAAGCTCCTCAATCATATATACATCCTTTAAGCATCCATAACCTACACTTTATGTAAAAAGTAGATAAGAATGGAGTTAGTAAAAGAGTGCACTAAGTATGACAACCATGCAAAAACATGCATTTAAAAGGGAAATTTTCTTGAAATCATACTTCGTGCCTTTTTGAGAAAATCTTCATAAAACCTTTATACAATAGCATTTATATCATTAACATGCTTCATATAGACATATTCAAAAGGCAAACATCATATAAAATCACATATAGAATTTGAGCAACTTTTAGGGTCACTTTACAATGAGCTATTTGTCTTAATAGTGAACTTTTCCTCTTTATAGTGAACTTCTTCTTTTAACTTCTTAACCTTCCAAGTAATACCTCTAGTGATACTTGGTGCAACGCATCACCTTAAGGACACAAGGAATCAATCATACATCATACATAAGCCATAAACTACCTTCAGAGAAGTATAGTACAACATAGACACATTTAAGTCAAAACCATAAAAACCATATAGTAAACTCTTAGTCATTATGCACGTATACTTATTTTAGTTCATCCAGAACCTTATGAGACCATACTCATAATCCCACTCTAAATCTACTAGTGCAATGTACATGTGAAGCCCCAAAACCTCTCACATACTTAGTAGACCGATCATGAGACCACAAGCCTTACCATCCAATTCATACATCAACTAGTAAGTGAAGACAACTTAATTCATGTCAACAACCTTCATCATAAAGTCATTAAGACCAACATAGTGCATATAATAATAAGACCACAACATATAGACTCATACCATGCACATATTCATAACAAGTAGGCCAATACTACCAAGTCACGCATAAGGAACATATATATAGTCACATGCATTAAAACACCTTCCTAGGACTCCCTTAGATAGCTACCTGTGCAATATTTAGGTGGGCTCATAACTTCCACTTATCCTAAGTATCTTCTCTTAGGTTATCCTAGTTAGGGTCCCTTTACTTTACTTTACTTCCATTGTCCATTTTACTTTAGGAAAACTATAGACTTGACCGACACTAAAACCATGGGTGCTAAACATGGAAATTGGTATTGTAGAGCCTTACACCAATGGAAGATGTTCTTACCTATCTAAGGTAGCACATTAACACATGCTAGCATCTTTAATTGATATCACTTGCTAGATCCTATGTGGCAAGCATAGTTTATGGAACTAAGTGATATACATAACCCTCTACATGCTCATCGGCATTGGAGCCTAATCTCATGAGAAAACATGGGTGAACCTTCCTCAAAGGGAAGCCACCACCTCATGTGTATCCATAGGTGAATATTCCTCTAAGGGAAATCAACACTCTATAAGGAACAAATGGTGAATCTTCCTCCAAAGGAAGCCAACACCTCTCATTGTCAAGTTCACTCGGAGCTAAGCTACGTTTCCTTTATTAAAAGCCTTTCTTTTGCCTTACTTTATAAAACATAGTCTTAGTATATTTATTCCTCATATGCTTATAGCATATTCAATCACCTATCTAGTTTTAGAGCACTCTTGGGCACATCTTTCAAGGCCACTCTATTGACTAGATCATCATTCATGTGTGTGTGTATATATATATGAGCACTCCTTTCACACAAACACATTAAAACCACACATGACCATACATTCATATTCATGCACATAGAGAACCAAACCTAGGAACTATCCTTTCAAGGCACACATGTGCAATGCATAAGCAAGGTCCCATACCCTTGCCCATACTAGTAAACCCATCAAGTTATCCTAGTTAAGGGAACACATATCATAATTTCATAGACATAAGCTTAACATGCATAGTATTAACCACTAGTGAATATAAGAACAACCTTTCATTAGACACGATGATCCTATACCACTTGTAAGCATGCATGTAGAGTGAGGGTGTGTGAGAGTTGGTCAACATGATCACATAATTTCTATCAACAACACATTGAGGCAGCCACCCTCTTAGGACCACAATACACATTCAAGCATAGACAATACAATACAAAATAGCATAAGCGATAAGCCAACTTCATATTACATTTAAGACTCCTAACTTTTGCTATTCATGCATTTACAAAGGGGTACATAGGTAAGGGATTACCAACCACTATAACTCATCAAATGGCAGCACGTACACTTTACCCTAACATAGATATACATATGCTTATAAAATAGCCATATTACCTAGATCACAACTAAAATAGGAAAGTAGGCATAAGTTTCATATAGTGTGATCATCAATAAACACAATCATATATTCATCAATTTGCCTTCAAGGGCATAGTACATACATCAATTTTCCTTCAAGGCCATAGTACACACATATATATGGAAATATCACTCTAATCCATTTGGCTATCAGGCTAACCACCTCGTGAGGACTATGGTGACCTACCTTGCTACAATGGGAAGGGACACCCCTCATTTTCAAGTTCACTCGGTGCTAAGCTAAGTTCCCTTTATTGAAAGCCTTTATTACATTACTTTATAAAACATTAGGCTTTAGTAGATTGACTCCCCATATGCTTAGCTCATAGGTTATAGATGAGAGTTCATCAACCTAGATCATTTGAGAAACCCTTTCACATTGACATAACATATTCAACCACCATCTAGTTTAGGTTAAACTTGAGAACACCTTTCAAGGCCCCTCCATTGACTAGATCATCATACATGTGTGTGTACATACATGTGAACATGTCTTTCACATAACACATTAAGCCCACACATATTTATACTTCATTTAATTTACGCATAAGTGTACAAGTGTAACTATATGAGCAATCCTTTCATATAAACACATTTAGACACTAGGTATAATCATACTTCAGCATACCATATACTTCATATTATTGCATCAAAGACATGTTCATAACATACTCATGCATTCATATTCATGTACATAGGAAACCAAACTCGGAAACTATCCTATCAAGGCACACATGTGCAATGCATATACAAGGTTCCATACCCTTGCCCATACTATTTCACCTATTAAGTCATCCTAGTGAATGATACATCACATAATATCCTAGAAGGATAACATAGCATAAGACGCATTTATTCAAGACTTACAATATCATTACAGTAAGTTGTAGTCATTATGCACCTATACTAAGTTTACTTCACATAGAACATTATAATACCTTCATCATAGGCAGCACATATACATAACCTTATCATAACCATTCATATGTTAATTACATTAGCAATATAACCTAGATCATAGCTAGAATAAGAAAACATGGCATAGGCTTCACAATGGGTGATCATTACCACCACACATCTATAATAAAATTGCCTTCAAGGCCATGATCACATCACATATATATTGGCAATAAATTAAACACCTCCACCATAAGAGGACCATACCACACAATGCCATACAAGTATTCATCAACTAACAATTCAATAGAAAAGTAGAGGGGAAGAGTCATTCTTACCAATTCATCAAGTTTTGATCCTCTTTGATCAATACACCTTTTTCATCAACAATTCATGTATAGGGAAGTATCCAGATGTACTTTAACATAAACAAAATCATGCATAAGTCACTACAAGATCATGCTACTAACAAGTACACTACATCACTCATACACTAGAAAGTAGAGTGACATAGATCATTAACCAATTTCCCTTGCCTAGATCATCAATCATAATTCATCAATAATATACATGTAGGGAAGTATCTAAAGAGAGAGAAATCTACGCTAAATCATGTTTCATCTACCCTAGAATTGAGATCACATCATGTACATTTAAATATCAATCTATAGGCTAGAAGAACCTAGATCAATCCTTAAAAAGACACTTTTGCTTTGATCATCAATGATTCATATCCACCATTCATCAATAATATCAATATAAGGCAGTAGCTAAAATTATCTTTACTAACGAATCCTACATTCATGCACTACAGAATCGAGATTACAGTGAACACCATACATTAACAATAGATAGGAAGTAGAGATCAAGTCTTCAAGCATTAATCAACATTGGACCAACAACACATAACTCATCATCACATTACATCATAGGCAGTAGATATAAGCAGTTCAACATGCTGTAATCATAATTCAATCAACATAAATTCAATATCACAAAGCCCACACATAGGCTAAATCGAGTGTTTGGAAGAGTCCAAGGATTCATCATGTAATTGGATTGAAAACATCATTATAAACAGTATGTAATCCATAATTCATCATAATAATGCTTTTGAAATGATTTGAGAAAGAACTCATGGCTAGATTGAAGAAGAAGAAGTTTGATCATGAACTTGCATTGAAAATATTGAAAGGAACTCTCTAGGTGAAAGGTTATCTAGAGATGAAGGATCACCATACCTCATTATAGAAGAAAGACACGAAAATTTGATGAATAAACCATCAAAATCCAATCTACAAGCTTTTCTTGAGCTTCATCTCCAATGGAGGTTTCTAGAGAGGATATTTTGGGAGAGGGGGCTCTAATTTTAATTGAGGATTCAGAATTGGGTTTTCACGTTTTTAACCCACTCAATACACCCAAAATAACCAAATAAACCAACTAGGGTCAGGCTAGGATGTGGGGTGAATTTCCCATTCACCCCATAATGAGACGGCGTGTATGGCAGTTAATTGCAGCCTGCATCGACGGCCTGCCTTCGACGCCCCTTAGGCCCATCGATGAGCCGTTGGTGGCCACCGTCATTGGGGTATGAGGCTTTCATTTGTCTGAGACTTCTCCAGGATAAGTTCCAATCGAATCTTCTCCATCGACGGGGCGTAGGTGAACCTACTGGTCGTCGATTGAAGGTCGTTGGTAGAGGCAGTGGCTAGGCAGACTTTAGGTCCTTTTTAAGGGCCTTTTGCGGGGCCTTTGGGGAGTCGTACCTGAATATTTTCAACATAAATATACACCTTAAAATGTCAAGTACCTTCCACATCAGTTTCACCCAAAACAAACACTCGGAACACGTCCAAACATGCTAGGCACACTCAAGTCGCACATGCACATCTCAAGGGCTAACTTTCGAACGTCTTGGACTTTCTTGGACGTTTGACTTCCAAATGACTTCAAATGAATCATTCATACTTTAGAACACTTAATTAACATGATAACAAGCTTATAGACACATGTGAGGCTCTAGAAACCTTAACACGTTTTAGGGGTCTTATAATATCTCTCACTTGGAAACATTCATCCTCGAATGACACTTGGAACACTTTAATCACAACCAAGACTTCAATCAATCATAGAGCCGCTCACTACATTCATAATATCATCACATAGAATTCAATGCACCAAACTTAAAAGGAACACAAACTTCAAACCATTTAGCACTCAATGCAACACAAGCAAGCAAAAACTTTTATTCACTCACTTTCAAAGTGCATCAAACACTTAGGCTCTTGTCATTTTCATAGGAGGAACATCCATGTCCTAATCATAACATGGTATTTTCATTTCATTTTCTTAAGAGCTCATTATGCAACCACCTTTAAGCCACACTTAGGCAGAATCAACATAACTCAAGAAACTATTAGGCACTCATACTTCAATGCACGTAGAACTGGTTAAGTAAATCAATAAGGGTCTTTATTAAATAGACCTAGTGCGATGAAGGTCATACTCAACCATAACATTCTTATTTGTGTACATGGAGAAATGTCCTTCTCCTCAACACACTTACATGTCTCATGAGTTCATAGGCAAGCAATTCACAAAGGTTCATTCACTGTAAAAATGAGAATTTCTCAACTTTTAACCATAGAATGCTCATACTTTCTTCCTAGTGAAGTCAAAATGGTAATTCACACCACACACATCACAACAATAGGAAATAATTTCACATACTTTAAATTTATAGCATAACACTAGCTTTCATAAACATGCATCAATTAGAAAAAAATCTTACAATTTATAGGCACACACAAGGACACTAGTTAAAAATGCCTTCACTTTTTAAGAGTGAGCATACAATCATGCTTTTCAAATAATAAAAGTCACATAATTTTCAAGAGACTCAACATTTTTCATTTTTAAGAGGCTCAATTTCTCATTATAAGGCTAAACCTTACATATCAAAAGTGACTTTAAACATGCTTCTTACCTTATCTCATGAAGTTAAATACACAACCAATATATCAAAATGCACAATCAACATGAGAAAACCATAATTTGATCAAAAATCCTTTTTCATACACTTTCAAATCTTTAAAACATGCTTAACATAGTATCAATCAAGATATACAAAACATAGGGAGAACATGCAACTCATACTTTAATGCAAGACTCCAATCATGAACAAGCTTCTAGGAACTCTTTAGGTTCAAGCTCAATTAAGAATACAAGGAAAAGATAGAAATATCTAAAAATTTACTACTTACATCACCATCAATCTAAGCCATTTGGCTATGAGGCTAACCACCTCGTGAGGACTATGGTGACTACCTTCCTACAATGGGAAGGGACACCCCTCATCTTCAAGTTCACTCGGTGCTAGGATAAGTTCCCTTTATTGAAAGCCTTTATTACATTACTTTATAAAACATTAGGCTTTAGGAGATTGACTCCCTATATAATTAGCTCATATGTTATAGATGAGAGTTCATAGACCTATATGATGTGAGAAACCCTTTCACATGGACATAACATATTCAAGCACCATCTAATTTAGGGTACACTTGAGAACACCTTTGAAGGCTCCTCCATTTACTAGATCATCATACATGTGTGTGTACATACATGTGAGCAACCCTTTCACATAACACATTAAGGCCACACATATTCATACTTCATTTCATTCATGCATAAGTGTACTAGTGTAACTATATGAGCAATCCATTGATATAAACACATTTAGATACTAGCATTAATCATACTTCATCATACCATATACTTCACATTATAGCATTTTAAGACATGTTGATAACATACTCATTGATTCATATTCATGTACATAGGAAATCAAATCTAGGAACTATCCTATCAAGCCACACATGTGCAATGCATAGACAAGGTTGCATACCCTTGCTCATACTAGTACACATGTCAAGTCATCCTAGTGAATGATACATCACATAACATCGTAGAAGGATAACATAGCATAAGACACATTTATTCAAGACTTACAATATAATTACAGTAAGCTCTAGTCATTATGCACCTATACTAACTTTACTTCACATAGAACATTATAATACCTTCATCATAGGCAACACATATACATAACCCTGTCATAACCATTCACATGCTCATTACATAAGCAATACAACCTAGATCATAGCTAGAATAGGAAAACTAGGCATAGGCTTCACATAGAGTGAACATCACCACCAAACATCTATAATACAATTGACTTCAAGGCCATCATCACATCACATATATATTGGCAATAAATTATACACCGCTACCATAAGTGGACCATACCACACAATGTCATACAAGGCTTCATCAACTAACAATTTAATTGAAAAGTAGAGGGGAAGAGCCATTCATACCAATTCATCTACTTTTGATCCTCATTGATCAATACATCTTTTTCATCAATAATTCAGGTATAGGACAGTAGCTAGATGTACTTTAACATAAACGAAATCATGCATAAGCCACAACAAGATCATGCTACTAACAAGTACACTACATCATACATACACTAGAAAGTAGAGAGACATAGATCATTAACCAATTTCCCTTGCCTTGATCATAAATCATAATTAATCAATAATATACATGTAGGGCAGTATCTAAAGAAATAGAAATCTAAGCTAAATCATGCTTAATCTACCCTAGAATTGATATCACATCATGTACATTACAATGTCAATCTATAGGCTAGGAGAAGCTAGATCAATCCTTACCAAGACTCCTTTGCTTTGATCATCAATGATTCATATCCACCATTCATCAATAATATCAATATAAGGCAGTAGCTACAATTATCTTTACTTAAAAGAATCCTACATTCATGCACTATAGAATCGAGATTACAGTGAACAACATATATTAACAATAGATAGGAAGTAGAGATCAAGTCTTCAAGCATCAATCCACATTGGACCAACAACACATAATTCATCATCACATTACATCATAGGAAGCATATATAAGTAGTTCACACTACAAGAAAATGTACATACAACGACATTAATTTGGTGACATTTGAAATAAATGTCAGAAAATAAAGAATTTCAGGATATTTAAGAAACAAAATTTCATAACATTTGATGTCAAATGTCATAAAAATAATCATATTTGGTATCATATATCGTAATAATAATGACATTTGTCCTAAATGTCACTATGATAATGACATTGCAAAATGTCATTGTTTTTACCGACATTTAACGAAAATGTCATATAAATGATGACATTAGCTATAAATATTGTGGTTTCTAGCGACACTTAACGAAAATGTCATATAAATGATGACATTTGCTACAACTGTCGAATATAGTAATGACATTTTTTGTAAAATATTGTTATGTTAGCGATATTTAGCGAAATGATCATATAGATGGTGACATTTGCTACAAATGTTGAATACGATATGACATTTATTACAAAATGTCATTGGTTTTAGTGACACTTAGAAAAAATATCACTTAAATAGTGACATTTAATATAAATGTCGAATATATTATGACATTTACTGCAAAATGTCATTTATTTGAGTGACATTTAGAAATGTCACTAAAATAGTGACATTGGTTGTAAAATTTCATTGATTTTAGAGACTTTTAGTAAAACTGTTGCTAAAATAGCGATACTTAATTTAGCTACATTTATATTAAATGTCGAAAAAATTATGAAATTTATTGCAAAATTTCGTTGATTCGATCGACATAGTGAAAATGTCGCTAAAATATATTGAATTCTTCATAGAAAACTCGAATGTATTATGTCATATGTTGAAAAATGTCACTGATTTTTATGTCATTTGATAAAGAGTATTGTTAAATACAGGGGCGGACCCACGTGGGTTCGATAACCCCCTCGGCAAAAAATTACATAATATATGTAAGGTAAATGTTTTGTATTTCTGTAGTATATATTTTGAACCCCTCAATAACAAAAAGAAATTGATGGACCAGTGGCTAGTCCCCCTAAAATTAGGTTGTATGTCAATGGTTCAAATCTCTATCTAAGCATTTTATTTTCCTTTTTTTTTTGTTACAGTTTCTTAGTTTTTTGTTTATTTTCAGTTTTGTTTTTTCAAGTTCGTCTTTAAATTATTTTTTACTTTAAAAACATTCTAAAGGTGTGGTTTTAAACCCAAAAGAATTCAAGGTTCCCATTTCTAAAGGCTTATTTACACGTTTACACTTTTTTCGAACCCTCTTAACGATATCCTAGCTCCATAACAAATTTAACATATTATTTCTCGCTAAGTACATATATTTACACCTAATTTTAAAATCTAATTATTTTTAAAAATTATTTATCATAATATATGGATAAAGTTTGACAAAATTTGCCCCCAGATTATATGACTTGAAAAAAATTTACTTTATGATAAAAATATCTCATTTTTACCCTCATTATTAAACTGAGTCAAGTTTAATTTTTCTAAGCAAATGTAACTTGAGTTCTTTAAAATACCCGTTGTGGAAGAAGAAATAACATTTTTCTTGTTATTCTAGAGAGGTTGAAAGATGCCGAAAGATTGATGTATTTATCAATTGAACCTCACATTCGTATAATATAAAGCTACATAAATGAATACTATTAGGCACCTCTCATTAGTCAAGGTTCCTATTTGTATTTTTTTCTGACTGTTATGACAATTTTTCAAATTTTTTTTGTTACAATAGAAAAAAAGAATGCAACAATTATCACCCCATTTATTCATATTCTTTCATATAAAAAACTAATTATTTTTAGTTTTGTTACTCCCATGATTATTGATAATCGTAACTCCTAAATCATATTAAAGTGCATATTTATGATATCATTTCAAATTCAATATTATGTCCCGTAAAAAACGCATTAAAATATTCCGTTACAAAAGAAATTATCACTTTTTAAGGGTAACTTGATTTGAATACTAGTTATGTTGGAATTAGTTATGTTGAGATAAGTTATATTGGATACGTTATGCTAGGATAAATTATGTTGGAATTAGTTTTTATTGCTTGTTTGATTTGTCATATTCAAACCAATATTCATTGTATATTTTTTTAGAATACGTTGTTTGTTTACAAAAATACCCTCACGTTATGTAGTTTTTTTTACATCTTCTTTGCAAGCATTAGTTATTCTTTCTTTAAAATAAAATTTACATCTTATTTATCTTAAATATTTTTGTTTGTGCATTTTGATGATTGTGCCGTATGTTTTAAAAATTAAATTTTCATCTTTTTAACTTAAAAACTAAACTTTCATCTTATTTATTAAACTAAAATTTGTTTCAACTTGTTTTCATCTTTGTTTCAATAGACTAAACCTTCAACTTGTTTCAACAGGTGTCAATTTATGTATTCATACTTATTAAACTAAAATTTGAATACTATATACAACGTAATTTTCCGACCAAGAGTTGTCTCTCGACACCTCTTGACCAAGTGTAGGTCCGCCACTGATCCAAGGATAGCTTATCCTTGGATTACTATGACTTCCAGTGTGGAATAACTTGTTCCTGGACTAATTGTTAATCCTGGGATAAGTTATCCCTACCTTTGTAACAAAACAATGAATTAAAGGTCACTAAAATGTTATCCCAGGATTAATTCCTCTTATCCATCACACCAAACGACCCCTTAATGTATAGTAAAAATATGAATTATCTAGGTAAAGGTTGTTCTTAAGATATGTATAGTATTTTGTAGTTTATATATTACTTTCTTATGTACTTCTTATAAACGGATCGAACTTCAATCTAACGATTTAGTGATAGAAATCTAAACATGCTCCCATAATATTATCAGTATAATTTGTAAAGGTATAATTTTAGTTTAATTTACATGCATGTTGTATAGTTAGTTACATGAATTTTACTGTAAGAATTTGACAAGAGTTTCAATCAATTCAAATTTCAGTATATTAATTATTTCAATAAAAATTGGTTATTAACTTTTTAAAAAAAGTTTAAGTTTTATTTAGAATTTTATAGTTAAAAAAAAGTCAAAAGTCAAATCGATATTCTTAGGGGGTCCAAAATATCATGTATATCATTACTGCTTTTGCATCAGTTCCTTAATATTATTGTTTTTAGAAAACTTCAATTAGTCATTTTTTATATCTCAATTTGTTATAGTTAATGAGGATCTAATTTTTATTATTGTATAGTTACAAAATTTCTTATGTACATTTCTTCTGCAAAATTTTAAAAGAAATTGAGGTCAAGTATCAACTTCAACATGTTCAACTTTCGGATTGATAATTTCATAAAGATTTATTGCAGATTTACTTGAGATTTTAATTCCATTTGAATTAGGAATTAATTGGTTGGTTTTATGTTGAGATTATTACATTTAGTTAAATCTCACTTTGACTTGAGATAGAAAAGATAATTTGTTTTGACATTGTTTACTTTAATAGAAAACTTATTATATTGCTATTTTGTTCTTTGATTATAATTGTTGACACCAAATTTTGTCTCTCCTTTCTTCTAATTTATTGAGCTTCTTAATTGTTATTAAGTCGAATGCTTTATAATTCGCTATTATTTCCTATTTATCTCTGTTGCTAGCGTAATTACTTTAAATTTTGTTATTTTTATGATCTTTCTATTTTAAAATTATATTTTTATTATCAATATTACTACTATTACTTAAATTTCGTCTTGTTTAAAATAGTATGTCGTTACTTTATTTCAAGTTTCTTACTTTCTAAACTTTTACTTAATATATATTATAGAAGCTCAAAGGAGTTAATTTAAAGAAAGAAAAAGCCATGAAAGTTTGCCTAATTGAATCTCAAATCTGATCAAATTTTCAGCCCCTTATTTAGAAAAAATTAGCTATATAGTCATAAGATATAACATATGTAGTTAAAATAAAACACTTTAAAATATTTGTTTATAACATCATAATGAAAATATTTTCAAAAATAATTTATATTCACATTTATTATTTTTGGGATTTGCTTTTGTTAATTAAAAGAGTCCATAATTAGACCAAACTCTAAACAATAACAATTTAAAATAAAAAAACAAATACAATATTTTCTCCTTATCTTGTTTCTCCCCTTTTCACGTCATTCTTAAAAAATATTCTCACATTTCAAATTCCCAGATCTTATTCATTATTCAAACAAAAGTTATTCAAAATTTGATTCTTCAACAAAATCTATGAATTAATTCAAATATTTTCTTGGTTGATAAACAATGAGGTATACATTATTTCATCAAATTTTGAATATGATTAAGGTAATTTCGATTAGTTTTTTAGATTTTTTTGATTTATTTTTAATGTCATCGTTTATATTTTGCATTGTTGATGTTACAGATTTTCCGTCATTATTCTTAATTTTTATGCAATTTTCTTTACATTTTTAGTAAACTTTTTTGGAGATTTTTACCCAAAGAAATGTATGCTCTGCGATCAAAATGGCTCAAGAGATAAGATCTAAGTTTATTCAAGATTTTATCCGCATTCAAGTTCATGATAGCAATGTTTTGTAAACACACTATTAATAAATAAAAAAAATTGCTACAGGAGATTTCTAAAAACATGATGAAGACCAAGGTGAAGAACAATTTCATATTAGTTTGTTTTGTATTTATATTTTCTTTTAGAATTTTGTATAATTTTTCAATTTGCATTCAAACCATTATGTTTGCTTTTAATATTTGTATTCATTCAAAATCTCATGTTGCATAGTCCATGAATCTTGTATTTGTTCTTATTTGTTTTCCCCATAAAGGTATGTTAACTAGTTCTGTATTTTATTTATAGAAAAAAACAACTTTCTTTGTTTTGTTTTTATAGTTTTTATCTTTAGAATTTTGTATCATTTCTCAATTCGCATTCAAACCAATATGTATGCTTTTAATATTTGTATTTATACAGAATCTCATGTTGCATAGTTTATGAATCTTGTGCTTTTTTCGTAATTTATATTAATTTCAAAGGTATACCAACTAGTTATGTATTTTATTTAAGAATGATTACAACAAATATTCATTTATTGCTTTTCAGTTTAATTTTCATTTTTCCATCATATTACTTTTGTATTTTATATATCATTATACAAAATACAAAATAAAAACTAGAATGAGTGCAAATACAAATAATATACCTATTGGAGTGAATACGACTTTGAAAAGAAAATATAATTTTGAAGAGAAAAATAATTACACAATGAAAGAAAATACATGAATACAAATATGTTTGTTAAATAACTACAAATTGATTTGACATACGTATTCGAATGAATACGAACTAATAAATAAATACAAGTTTCCTTATACAAAATGAAATATGAAAACTAGAATGAATACAAATACAAATGACATACATATTGGAATGAATACGATTTAAGAAAGGATGCAAAATTCTGGTAAATAAAATAAATACATTGTGAGAAAGTATGACAAATAACTTATATCCAATACGATTTAAGAAAGCATACAAAATTCGGGTAAATAAAATAAATATACTGTGAGAAAAGTATGCCAAATAACATATAAAACTATAGGTGTTCAAATTTGTAAATTCTAAAATAAAAATTTAATAGTTAAAACTCTAAGGTATTATGATAAAGTTTCATAACAATAATTAATTTTGAAAGATAAGGACAAATAATGACCTTCAGGAAGAAGGAAGAGACCACCTATTTTAGAACTCATAATCTAGTTTGATATTTCTTAATTATATTATGTTAAGTTAAATAAAGAAAAAAATTACATAAATCAATCCATAACATACCAAAATATTGTAATTTTTAATAAATATTGAAAATATTGCTAAGAGATCCTAATAAATGTTAAAATATGGTTGTTTTACAAAATTTTCCCTTTATTTAATGTCAATCTGTCCAATTTCTAGCCCAAACGTAGCAACCCAACTAAAAGAACAGGTCCATAAAGCTCAACCTATCCCTTTTTTTCATACTCCAAATCAGCCTCTACAAGTTACGAACGTAATTTTTTCTACTTCCCCTATTTTGTTGAAGAAACGCATACAACTTTAAACAATGGCAGATTCAGTAAAACCTCTGATTTCTCTACAGAGAAGGCAGATTCAACAGCCTTTTCCTTCAAATTTCAAACGTGTCTTTTTACTCAACGAAACCTTTCAAATACGGCCCAAACTCCCAGCCTTCATCTCCTATATATATAACTTGTCCTTTAATTTATCTTACCTAGAGTGGTAAATTAGGTAAGATGATGTATGATTTCGTAATATCTTATCCTTTAATATATCTGACCTTGCCCTTTAGCCATTAATAGACACGGTTATTTTTGTCTGCCAAGGGAAATCACACAAAAAGCTTGAACACTCATAAGAACACCATTCAGTTTTTGTTCTTGTCTCTGTTTCGCTCGACTTTGTAGAAGAACGAGTGTACATCTTTGATTGACGGCCCCTGTTCACTGCCCACAAGAAGGCTAGATCTGTATTCGTTTTATTTTATTTCCGATAGTTAATGTATGTTATGATTAACAATTATGTGTTATGCTCTCTTTGGTATTCATAAGTCTCGGCCTGCTAAAACATTGTGTGTACCATATCCTAAATATAGTTTAGAAGCTAGAAATATATCAGTGAATGTTCTTCATACTTTACCAACAAGAATTGTTCTGTTCTTGATCGAACACTAAGACAAAATGTAGCATGTGATGTATTTTGGTACAATGGATTATTTAATAGCGAACAACTTTGTAAGGGATCATGAGTAAAAGTATTCTACTCTTGAAATGCATTTGCAAAATCTTGAAATCTGTTTTGATTATAATAAATATATTAATAGCCTTAGCCTTGCTTCTTGTGTTATAGTTAACTGTTACTGTTTATACATTGTGTTGACTAATTTTATTGAAATTGATTCCACTTCCCATTCCTTTACATACTAAGTGTGACCAGCTAACTCTTTTAATTTCCTATACTTTAGGAATACAAAATTTTGGAATACTACACTAGATATTGTAAGTTTGATGACTGTTTAAATCCTTTCTAGGTCACTTGCTTTATATGTTTTAATTTTGAGTTGTTAAAATTCTCTCTCCTACTATCTAATTCTTATTGTCTTTCTTATCTTTTGTTTGCAAGTACACACCGTAGTCGAAGAGTCTTACTTTAGGATTCGACGTCATTACAAGACTCAAAACTTGCATATACACTTTCACTTGTGTTTCTCACTTCCTAGAAAACTCCATCCGAACACAAAATCGCAAAGAAAAGCAAGAGGAAGTGACAAGCGCTCAACTTTACCAAAATGTTGTACACTATTTTGACTCGGTTAAAATGGGGTATAACAATAATATTAGAAAATATTTATTTTATATAATACTTCTTGCTTATCATGAAGAAAATAGTTTTGAAAGCACAGATTGTTTGTATGTATTTGTGTCTTGAGAAAAACTGTATATAGATTTTTTTCGGATGTTTAAAGAAATTTGGAAGTGACATTAGAATATTAATATGACATTTAGAAATATATATAATAATTTCACCTATTTAATTTGTGACATTCAATAATAACATTTGTTGACATTAACTAAACTGCCAGAAATTTCAATGTGAAATTTTATAAATGTCACAAGTACGTGTCTTGAAATTTATTTCACCAACATTTAATCTAAAAGTCACAAAGTTTAGGTGAAATTTCATAAATGTCGTAACCATAAATGTCATGTATCTCATATCTACATTTACTTAAATGTCAAAAATAAATATCATATTTCATATCGGCATTTACGAAAATGTCATATATATATCTCATAACGATATTTACCTATTGAAAATAAATGTCATATATCTTGTATAACTAAATGTCGAAAATAAATGTCATATATCTCATACTGACATTCACCTATATGTAAAAAATGAATGTCATATATTTCTTATTGACATTCACATAAATATCAAAAAATAAATGTCGTAATAATCTTACCAATATTTACATATATGTTGCAAAGTAAATGATGTGAATTCTTTTCAACATTTACTTAAATGTCACAAATAAATATCACAAATTCTTATAGAAAATTACATAAATGTCGGAGAAATCCCCGACACGAAAATTTACGAGATTTGGTCAAAATGTAAAATAAATGTCGGTAAATAAATTTTGTGACATTTAAATCAACATAAATTCAATCAACATAAATTCAAGATCACAAAGCACACACATAGGCTAAATCGAGAGTTTGGAAGAGACCAAGGGTTCATCATGTAATTGGATTGAAAACATCATTATAAACAGTAGCTAATCAATAATTCACCATAATAATGCTTTTGAAATCGATTTGAGGAAGAACCCATGGCTAGATTGGGAATGGGGTTGTCACGTTTTTAACCCACTTAATACACCCAAAATAACCAAATAAATCAACTAGGGGCAGGTTAGGACGTGGTTAGATGCTCCCATTTAGCTGATCCTTCTCTTGGCTATGTCCCAATTAACGCTTCACCCTGTACGGGGCGTAGGTGAACGTACTGGCCGTCAATTAAAGGTCGTTGGTAGACATTGCCAATACAGTCTCTAAGTAGACTTTGGGTCCTCTTTGAGGGCCTTTTGCGGGGACCTTGGGTAGTTGTACCCAGACATTTTTAATGTAAATATACACCTTAACATGTCAAGGACCTTCCACATCAGTTTCACCCAAAACAAACACTCGTAACACGTCCAAACATGCTAGGAACACTTAAGTCGGACATGCACATCTCAAGGGCTTACTTTCCAACGTCTTGGACGTTCTTGGACGTTACACTTCTAAATGACTTCAAATCACTCATGCATACTTTAAAACACTTAAACATGTTAACAAGCTAATAGAGACATATGAGGCTCTAGACACCTTAACTCATTTTAAGGGTCTTACATGATCCACATGAAATTCCCTCAATTAGCATCAATACTCAACAATCTACACTTAATTCACCAAGGGTACTCACAATTAAACACAATCAATCATCAATTTCAAGTTTGGAAGAAAACCCATCAGAACGGAAAAACCCCTTGGAATTAGGTGTTTTAGAAATCAACATTGAGAGGAACTCTTGGGGAAAAGAATCCCAAGAGTGAATAACCCATACCTTTATGAATATTAATCCACTAAATTCAAGTGAAATCCTAGAGAAATTGGTCTTCTTATTCAAGCTTTGTTTTTCCTTCAATAGAGGTTGAATAGAGAGAGAAACTAGAGAGAGGTGAGAGCTTTTGTGTTTTTATTTGGGGATTTGATTTGAGTGAGTGCATGTGAGGAAAAACTGATTTAAAATCAATATATATACCTCCCATGAAATACCCAAAAGACCCCTCACTTAAGTTGACCCTTTAATGATGTCAAACTTGAATCCCAATTTTCAGATTTTCTTCGGGGAACAAGTCCACAACGCGGAGATGCTCCCGCATGATTTTCTAAATTAATTTTCAAGACAGTGGAGTCCGCGACCTGTCCAGAACACAGACATGAATTTTGACCAAAGGCCACCCAATTCCCCGAGGCGGACACACTCCCCCTAAGTGTAATTTGGCTACTGCTTTGGCTGCTTGCCAAGCCAAGTTTGGTGTACTTTCGGAAACCCCTAAAGAGACCTTTGAGGGGTTGGACCTGGACGTTTCCACCTTATATACATGGTTTTACCTATTTAAAGTCATTTGATATGTTTTAGACCACATACAGAAACTCGAAACCTTCCCAAAACCTAAGGACGTTTCACTAGTTAAATTTGACTAGCTTCCAGACGTCATGGACATTTGTTGATGTCTTGAATCCAAAACTTCCTAAATGGATTATTAACATTATTTTAGGCCTTAGTACAATGTTAATAACCTTATATAAACATGTGAGGCTCTATATAAGGTGTTAGACTTTCAGAGTGTTACATTATCCCTCCCTTAGGAACATTTGTCCCCCAATGACACTAAAATCTTTTGGAAGGAAGGGATAGACTCAAGACTAGCAGCCCAACCAACAACATGTATATTATGAGTCACATCTCATAGGAGTACTTCACAACTCAATTCAACACATATCAACAACATTACACATAGCAACTCAAGTCACCCCACATAAGAGCTCAATATTTCATAATGCATTATGAGGAACTACCTTCTCAAAATAAACATGAGCTCAAAATAAAATTAAAGAGTTACCACACTATTCTTCCCAAGACAACATCCATAGGACAAAATCTCAAGAAGACAAAACATATATTTCACGTAATTGCAATTTAACACAAAAAGCCTCTTTTATGGTAACTCATTTTGACATTAACTTTACCAAAATATGCACATAGTCGGAAACAAGCCAAAATCCAATTTATTCATTATTTTCATTATTAATAGGAACAACTAACCTTAATTAAAAAAGATATGAGGATTACGTGACTTCATGTCATCCTCGGCCTCCTATGTTGCTCCCTCAACTAGGTGGTTTCTCCATAAAACTGTCACGACCCGGATTCTGGAATCCGAATTGCGACCTCTCATAGGTTGCAGACAAGCCTCTTTTTGCATTCATCACATTCATACGGTTAATTTTAGCGGAAAATTTAAAACTTTTTGTTTATAGTTGAAGTATACATAGACTTCATATAAACGCATATTTGTAAGAAGGTTCATTGCTCATACATCAACCATCTAATTATAAGATCATGCAAATTAAAAAAAATGGAATCTCATGTCATAAGTAATAATTGCCAAAACGGCATCATTACAACCGTCTGAATAAAATAGGAAAGAAACACTAGTGGAACCTACCCCACTGGTTAAAACCTACTACTAATCAAGAAATATAAAGGCAGGGATCCTCGAATGCATGAGGACCTACCAAGTCCGGACGAAATCTCTGAGTCCGAACAACTGCAATGATACCCTCAACGTCCACCTGAGCCTGCACCTAAGATAGTAATATTGTATGGAATTAGTACACAGTTGTACTAAGTATGGGTACAAGCAACAACACATAACGGTAATGCATGAACAAAGATGGCTCTTCCTAATCAACATGCTTTCTTAGAAGGTCAAGTCTCTTGACTTTGACTATTTCGTAATAGGAAGGTCATGCCATGAATATGTCACACATCATACACACATAGGTTCACTTAATATACATTTCATGTTTCATATAGTATACATTTAATATCCATCAGACCTTGGAATCATGGATGTAGCATTAAGATATCTCAAGTGAGGGCCCAACATATGGGATCTCAATCCGAGGGTCTCCTTTAGAAAACACAGAGCCTGCTTCATTCATTCATTTTTACTTCACATTATTCATTTCATTCATTCATAGGCTTATGTGAACACCAGCTATACCTAGGATGAAGATTAAGACTCTCATCGGTATCATGAAGTGCAATGACAAGGAATGATCTAATGTCAATACTTGAGTCCGATCTCACCTCCTGATTGTCTTGCACAAACACCTTCGGTATCGTTCATTTTATTATCTTTCATACTTTGAGAAACTTCAACCTTAACCGACATAGATCATGTGAGCATCATGAAATCCGGTGTCTTCCCCACACCGAAAAGAGGTGGAGTCACTGGCCAAAGTGAAACAAAAACATGCTAGCTTTATGGGTTTAAACCAAGCTGGTTCCCTATGTTGGCAACATAGTTCAAAGACTAGGAGATTTAAGGAGACTCATACCCACCTTGGTGGACAGTCTCATATCATGAGATTTATGTGAACCTCCGCCCTTCCCGAAGGAAGGCATCAACACTCATAGCTAGCCTATCGGTGCTTAGTTTAAAGTTCCTATTCACATTCAACTCATACGTCATCGAAGCTTGCTTCTTAGCATGAGATATTCATATCTCATTGGATGATTTCTCATATCTTCTTTACATATTAAGTGTGAATTTTCCTTACACTTACATATAGAATGTGCTTGAGACTTGTCTCTTAATGTTTAACACTCTCTTAGGTGAGTACTTTTGGTGACCTTTACTTAGGCTTGGTTGAGACTTGTCTCACCATTCATCTTATCCTCTTATCATGTTGTCACTATTTTTTATTAGCATCATAGTAAAATATAATTACTCACCTCATTACGTGAATGTTCATTTAATAATCTTACCATTAACTCATGTTCTTACCCAAATCGGGTTACTCATAATTGACTAAGTGTTTCATGACAATCTAAGTATATGTTGTGTAAGAATTATGCATTTTATACATGCAGCCAAGGGACCCAAGTTCAATCCCTAGTGGCTGCATTTTATTTCATTTTAATATGTCTCACAATTTCAGTCAAGGGACCCAAGTTCGAATCCCTTAGGCAGCACTTTATTTTTTAATTATTTGGAGTGCTAGATGGCTTCACTCATTCGTCCAAGAGGATATGGGATCGAATCCCAGTGTCATAAATTTTAGTTATTTTATTTTGGTGTGATATTTATGTATCTCACACCCTTGGCCAAGGAGCCGAGTTCGAATCCTACTTCCCTGACTATTTTCTTTTTATTTTAATTCCAAGCTTCTTCCAACTTGCCCAAGTTCGAATCCCCTCTCTCACCCTATTTTATTTTCTTTTATTTTAAGGCTTAATCTCTTAGTATTAGGACCTTAAGGTCTCGAGTTCCATCCTCAATGACAGCATATATGTTTCTTTATTTTTACTAGAGAATATCCGAAACTATACTCCATGAACATATATGCCTTTAATTCACTTTCTTTGCATTTAGCTTAGGCGTTTTAGCTTAGAGTTTTACATAAACTTTTAACTAATTCGTTAAGGATTTGCTTTTATTTTCTTTTCCATTAACATCACGATTTCATCATCAAATGTTAATAACACAACAAATGCATAGAACCTAATTCACCACTTTCTTGAAAACAATCTGTAATATGCTTCTTATGATAATTAGCATTATTGTGTACATAAAACATACATACAGTCGGACACACATAAAATGATCATACGCTGTCCGGAAACATCACATTACACATAATTACAAACGTTCCTAAGATTATCTATCAGCAAACATACCAACGCATGCATCACTTTTCAGAGGATCTAATGACAGGGGCATGCAACGGGGGCAACCTTAGTTTTCGATTGGAATACGTACTGAACCTTAGGGGATTCTTGGGAAAGGGACAAAAAGAGAAGAAAACTCATAACTTTTCAGCCTTGAAAACCAGCCACAACCACACGCCCCAGCCCACACACAAACCTTTCTTCCGAGCTTTGATTCTTGTTTGCAAGTGATGTTCTTTACTTAAAACACTTAGGCGTACGATTCTCCCTTTTTTTTTTGATGGATGCAGCCAAGAACACTTTTAGAATAGTGAGTTTTACGTTTATATTCTATTTTTAAAGTGTGGGATAAAGCTGAAAACGTTTTTAGGAGTAGATTAAAGAATTAAGAGTGGGCAAGAAGCACACTCCTAGTGGGAGTTGTGCGCACCTTTTTGTGGGAATTGTTGTTGACTTATTCAACACAATTTTAATTCTAAAAATTAGATTATAATTATATATTAAGTTATTATAATGCCCCTCCTTATTTTCTCTAATTTTTAATCCTTTAATTCGTGCCTCATTATGCTTTCAACTCGGCTCGAACCCGAGTTGTGGAGGTCTGGTCAAACTCGGGTTTGATCACCGATATTTGACCCATTTTGACTAATTAATCACTTATTTAATTAATTAAATATCAGCCTAGGGTAATTACTATACTACCCCTATCCCTAAAATTACCTTTATACTCCTAGAACCCTTAAAACCTAGGACTAACCCTCTAAGTTTGGTTAAGACTCATCCGGGTGAATCCTAGTATTCGGGTACACTACATGTCTGGAACCAACTCTGCCTAGCTCAACTAACTCACCAAATCGGTTGGCTTGGCTGGTGCATAGGTTCAGAGGTCTGGTTCCACGCGCATCAATCTGTGTGAACCCGGTTTAATCTAGGCATTCTAGGTACGTTTAGGCCTTACTTAGCATAGTCATTTTCGGGTTGTTACATTATCCCCCCCTTAGGAAGATTCGTCCCCGAATGGCACTAATCTTTACTAGCAACAAGCCATTCATCCAAAGAACATATGCATACATAAGCAATTCAATACTTTTCATTGGTGAATATCTGATTCACCTATTAGCATGGTGGTGCACATCTTTGAAACCTACTAGCAGCTTCACATTAATAGACTGAGGAAACTCTTTCCTAACTAGTCTCATCAAAGCATACAACACAAGTAAACATATAAGTCACACAAATCAGCAACCAACATGATGATTCAAACATATTAACCTCATACTAGTGCATAAACACCATACACAATCAAATACATGAAATACTAATTAAGGATACGCACCCGAGACTTCACCAGAAGTGCCTTCCCCTACACCCATAGACTTGAGTGCGAAGAATCGTTGCCTCCTTGGAGCCTCTTCACTTGGACCATTAGGCTGAACTTTCTCATTCCCTTTTTCTTGACTTCTCCTATTCGGACAATCCTTCATCATGTGACCCGGTTTGCCACAACTGTAACAAGCGTTAGAGCCCATCATACACTCTCTTCCATGCAGTTTGCCACACTTCCTACACGGTGGCCTCTCCTGAGGTGTATCTACTTCATTGTTTCTCTTAACTCTAGGCTCGAAATCCCTATCATAGCGACCCTTGCATGAACATGACTCCCCTTGATGGGAGAGTCCCTTCTTAAACCTGGGCTTATCCCTGATTTCAGTACTACTCTTCCTTGAAAAATTCTCCTCAGCTTGCCTTGACATGTTCCTTGCCCTAGTGTGCCTGCTCTTCCTTCTTTCCTCCACTTGCTGGGCATGCACCATCAACCTATCCAGATCCATGTTATCATGCAACATGGCTGCCCGACAATCTTCCACTAGATCCTCCGACACGCCAGTCACAAACCTGCTCATTTCATCCCTGCTATTTGCCACCAGAGAAGAAACATACTTTGAGAGTTTAACGAATTTCAAGGAATACTCCTTGATTGACATACCTCCCTGTCTCAGGTTGATGAACTCTTCAACCTTGGCTTCTCGTTGCTCTCTGGGGAAGAATCTCTCCAGAAATGCAGTCTTGAGAACATCCCAAGTGATGGGAACATCACCACGTGCTCGACTATCAGCCCACATCCGGTACCAAATCTGTGCCACATCCTTGAGTTGATATGCAGTCAACTCAGCCTTTGCCTCCTCATCTACTCCCATGGCACAGATGATCTTGTGGACCTCATCCACGAACTCCTGGGGATCCTCATGGGTCTTGGATCCGTAGTAAACTGGGGGTTCATTCTGGTGAAGTCCCTCATCCTACTAGCCATGGTGCTAGCATGAGGATTCCCTGTGGGAGCAACCTCTCTAGCAGCTTGAGCCGTGATGGCTTGAGACTGAGTAGTGATGGTTGTGGCATCTGTACCAAGGCATTCCTCACTTCTCCATCTCTCAACCTAGCTGGATTGACAGGCACCTGATCAGCAAAAACTGGGGCTTGAGGAGGAACTTGATTTCCTCCAGCAGCTTCACCTATCCTCCGGCCTGCATTTCTCCTCGTATTCATTATCTACACGTAGATACAAGAAGATAGTTAGATTCTTAATGACACAATCATGTCACAATTCCACATAGCATGATAGAGAGTAGAAGAAGGGAAAATTTCCTAAACATTATGCAGTCTCTAATTCATGATAGTGGTGCACTTCACTACCATAACTTAGAAACTACTTAACGTGGTTGATATGAGCCTGATGTCATGGATATTTAACCTAATGCTCTGATACCAAGTTTTTCATGACCCGAATTCTGGAATCCGAATTGCAACCGGCGTCGTTGACCTCTCAGAGGTTGCACACAAGCCTCTTCTTGCATTCATCACATTCATACGGTTAATTTTAGCGGAAAACTTAAAACTTTTTGTTTATAGTTGAAGTATACATAGACTTCATATAAACGCATATTTATAAGAAGGTTCATTTCTCATACATCAACCATCTAATTATAAGATCATGCAAATCGAAAGAAATGGAATCTCATGTCATAAGTAATAATTGCCAAAACGGCATCATTACAAGCGTCTGAATAAAATAGGAAAGAAACACTAGTGGAACCTACCCCACTGGTTCAAACCTATTACTAATCAAGAAATATAAAGGCAGGCATCCTCGAATGCATGAGGACCAACCAAGTCCAGATGAAATCTCTGAGTCCGAACAACTGCAATGATACCCTCAACGTCCACCTGAGCCTGCACCTAAGATAGTAATATTGTATGGAATTAGTACACACTTGTACTAAGTATGGGTACATGCAACAACACATAACGGTAATGCATGAACAAAGATGGATCTTCCTAATCAACATGCTTTCTTAGAAGGTCAAGTCTCTTGACTTTGACTATTTCGTAATAGGAAGGTCATGCCATGAATATGTCACACATTATACACACATAGGTTCACATAATATACATTTCATTTTTCATATAGTATACATTTCATATCCATGAGACCTTGGAATCATGGACATAGTATTAAGACATCACAAGTGAGGGCCCAACATATGGGATCTGAATCCGAGGGTCTCCTTTAGAAAATACAGAGCCTGCTTCATTCCTTCATTCATTTGTACTTCACATTATTCATTTCATTCATTCATAGGCTGATGTGAACACCAGCTATACCTAGGATGAAGTTTAAGACTCTCATCGGGATCATGAAGTGCAATGACCAAGAATGACCTAATGTCAATACTTGAGTCTGGTCTCACCTCCTAATTGTCTTCCACAAACACCTTGGTATCGTTCATTTCATTATCTTTCGTACTTTGAGGAACTTTAACCTTAACCGACATAGATCAAGTGAGCATCATGAAATCCGGTGTCTTCCCAACACCGAAAAGAGGTGGGTGAAACCAAAACATTCTAGCTTTATGGGATTGAACCAAGATAGTTCCCTATGTTGGCAACATAGTTCAAAGACTAGGAGATTTAAGGAGAACCATACCCACCTTGGTGGACAGTCTCATATCATGAGATTTATGTGAACCTCCGCCCTTCCCGAAGGAAGGCATCACCACTCATAGCTAGCCTATCGGTGCTTAGTTTAAAGTTCCTATTCACATTCAACTCATACGTCATCGAAGCTTGCTTCTTAGAATGAGGTATTCATATCTCATTGGATGATTTCTCATCTCTTCTTTACATATTAAGTGTGAATTTTCCTTACGCTTACATATAGAATGTGCTTGAGACTTGTCTCTTAATGTTTAACACTCTCTTAGGTGAGTACTTTTGGTGACCTTTACTTAGGCTTGGTTGAGACTTGTCTCACCATTCATCTTATCCTCTTATCATGTTGTCACTATTTTTTATTAGCATCATAGTAAAATATAATTACTCACCTCATTACGTGAATGTTCATTTAATAATCTTACCATTAACTCATGTTCTTACCCAAATCGGGTTACTCATAATCGACTAAGTGTTTCATGACAATCTAAGTATATGTTGTGTAAGAATTATGCATTTTATACATGCAGCCAAGGGACCCAAGTTCAATCCCTAGTGGCTGCATTTTATTTCATTTTAATATGTCTCACAATTTCAGTCAAGGGACCCAAGTTCGAATCCATTAGGCAGCACTTTATTTTTTAATTATTTGGAGTGCTAGATGGCTTCACTCATTCGTCCAAGAGGATATGAGATCGAATCCCAGTGTCATAAATTTTAATTATTTTATTTTGGTGTGAGATTTATGTATCTCACACCCTTGGCCAAGGAGCCGAGTTCGAATCCCCGTTCCCTGACTATTTTCTTTTTATTTTAATTCCAAGCTTCTTCCAACCTGCCCAAGTTCGAATCCCCTCTCTCACCCTATTTTCTTTTATTTTATTTTAAGGCTTAATCTCTTAGTATTAGGAACTTACGGTCTCGAGTTCCATCCTCAATGGCAGCATATATTTTTTCTTCATTTTTACTAGAGAATAGCCGAAACTATACTCCATGAATATATATGCCTTTAATTCACTTTCTTTGCATTTAGCTTAGGCGTTTTAGCTTAGAGTTTTACATAAACTTTTAACTAATTCGTTAAGGAATTTGCTTTTATTTTCTTGTTCATTAACATCACGATTTCATCATCAAATGTTAATAACACAACAAATGTATAGAACCTACTTCACCACTTTCTTGAAAACAATCTGTAATATGCTTCTTATGATAATTAGCATTATTGTGTACATGAAACATACATACAGTTGGACACACATAAAATGATCATACGCTGTCAGGAAACATCACATTACACATAATTACAAAATGTTCTTAAGATTATCTATCAGCAAACATACCAACGCATGCATCACTTTTCAGAGGATCTAATGACAGGGGCATGCAACGGAGGCAACCTTAGTTTTCGATTGGAATACGTACTGAACCTTAGGGGACTGTTGGGAAAGGGACAAAGAGTGAAGAAAACCCATACCTTTTTAGCCTTCAAAACCAGCCACAACCACACGCCCCAGCCCACACACAAACCTTTCTTCCGAGCTTTGATTCTTGTTTGCAAGTGGAGTTCTTTACTTAAAACACTTAGGCGTACGAATTCTCCCTTTAGTTTTTTTGATTGATGCAGCCAAGAACAGTTTTAGAATAGTGACTTTTACGTTTATATTCTATTTTTGAAGTGTCGGATAAAGCTGAAAATGTTTTTAGGAGTAGATTAAAGAATTAAGAGTGGGCAAGAAGCACAATCCTAGTGGGAGTTGTGCGCACCTTTTTGTGGGAATTGTTGTTGACTTATTCTACACAATTTTAATTATTAAAATTAGATTATAATTATATATTAAGTTATTATGATGCCCCTCCTTATTTTCTCTAATTTTTAATCCTTTAATTCGTGCCTCATTATGCTTCCAACTCGGCTCGAACCCGAGTTGTGGAGGTCCGGTCAAACTCGGGTTTGACCACCGAGATTTGACCCATTTTGACTGATTAATCACTTATTTAATTAATTAAATATCAGCCTAGGGTAATTACTATACTACCCCTATCCCTAAAATTACCTTTATACTCCTAGAACCCTTAAAACCTAGGACTAACCCTCTAAGTTTGGTTAAGACTCATCCGGGTGAATCCTAGTATTCGGGTACACTACATGTCTGGAACCAACTCTGCCTAGCTCAACTAACTCACCAAATCGGTTGGCTTGGCTGGTGCATAGGTTCAGAGGTCTGGTTCCACGCGCATCAATCTGTGTGAACCCGGTTTAATCTAGGCATTCTAGGTACGTTTAGGCCTTACTTAGCATAGTCATTTTCGGGTTGTTACATTATCCCCCCCTTAGGAAGATTCGTCCCCGAATGGCACTAATCTTTACTAGCAACAAGCCATTCATCCAAAGAACATATGCATACATAAGCAATTCAATACTTTTCATTGGTGAATATCTGATTCACCTATTAGCATGGTGGTGCACATCTTTGAAACCTACTAGCAGCTTCACATTAATAGACTGAGGAAACTCTTTCCTAACTAGTCTCATCAAAGCATACAACACAAGTAAACATATAAGTCACACAAATCAGCAACCAACATGATGATTCAAACATATTAACCTCATACTAGTGCATAAACACCATACACAATCAAATACATGAAATACTAATTAAGGATACGCACCCGAGACTTCACCAGAAGTGCCTTCCCCTACACCCATAGACTTGAGTGCGAAGAATCGTTGCCTCCTTGGAGCCTCTTCACTTGGACCATTAGGCTGAACTTTCTCATTCCATTTTTCTTGACTTCTCCTATTCGGACAATCCTTCATCATGTGACCCGGTTTGCCACAACTGTAACAAGCGTTAGAGCCCATCATACACTCTCTTCCATGTAGTTTGCCACACTTCCTACACGGTGGCCTCTCCTGAGGTGTATCTACTTCATTGTTCCTCTTAACTCTAGGCTCGAAATCCCTATCATAGCGACCCTTGGATGAACTTGAATCCCCTTGGTGGGAGAGTCCATTCTTAAACCTGGGCTTATCCCTGATTTCAGTACTACTCTTCCTTGAAAAATTCTCCTCAGCTTGCCTTGACCTGTTCCCTGCCCTAGTGTGCCTGCTCTTCCTTATTTACTCCACTTGCTGGGCATGCACCATCAACCAGCCCAGATCCATGTTATCTTGCAACATGGCTGCCCGAGAATCTTCCACTAGATCCTCCGACACGCCAGTCACAAACCTGCTCATTTCATCCCTGCTATTTGCCACCAGAGAAGAAGCTTAATTTGAGAGTTTAACGAATTTCAAGGAATACTCCTTGATTGACATACCTCCCTGTCTCAGGTTGATGAACTCTTCAACCTTGGCTTCTCGTTGCTCTCTGGGGAAGAATCTCTCCAGAAATGCAGTATTGAGAACATCCCAAGTGATGGGAACATCTCCATGTGCTCGGCTATCAGCCCACATCCGGTACCAAATCTGTGCCACATCCTTGAGTTGATATGCAGTCAGCTCAGCCTTCGCCTCCTCATCTACTCCCATGGCACAGATGATCTTGTGGACCTCATCCACGAACTCCTGGGGATCCTCATGGGTCTTGGATCCATAGTAAACTGGGGGGTTCATTCTTGTTAAGTCCCTCAGCCGGCTTGCCATGGTGCCAGCATGAGGATTCTCTGTGGGAGCACCCTCTCTAGCATCTTGAGCCGTGATGGCTTGAGCCTGAGTAGTGATGGCCTGTGCCATCTGTAGCAAGGCATTCCTCACTTCTCCATCTCTCAACCTAGCTGGATTGACAGGCACCTAATCAGCAACAACTGGGGCTTGAGGAGGAACTTAATTTCCTCCAGCAGCTGCCTCACCTACCCTCCTGCCAGCATTTCTCCTCGTATTCATTATCTACACGTAGATACAAGAAGAGAGTTAGATTCTTAATGACACAATCATGTCACAATTCCACATAGCACGATAGAGAGTAGAAGAAAGGAAAATTTCCAAACATTATGCAGTCTCTAATTCATGATAGTGGTGCACTTCACTACCATAACTTAGAAACTACTAGAGGTTGATATGAGCCTGATGTTTTGGATATTTAACCTAATGCTCTGATACCAAGTTTTTCACGACCCGAATTCTGGAATTCGAATTACAACCGGCGTCGTTTACCTCTAAGAGGTCGCAGACAAGCCTCTTCTTGCATTCATCATATTCATACGGTTAATTTTAGAAGAAAAATTTAAAACTTTTTTTTATAGTTGAAGTATACATAGACATCATATAAACGCATATTTGTAAGAAGGTTCATTTCTCATACATCAACCATATAGTTATAAGATCATGCAAATCAAAAGAAATGGAATCTCATGTCATAAGTAATAATTGCCAAAACGACATCATTACAAGCGTATAAATAAAATAGGAAAGAAACACTAGTGGAACCTACCCCACTAGTTCAAACCTACTACTAAGCAAGAAATATAAAGGCAGGCATCCTCGAATGCATAAGGACCAACCAAGTCCGGACGAAATCTCTGAGTCCGAACAGCTGCAATGATACCCTCAACGTCCACCTGAGCCTGCACCTAATGTAGTAATATTGTATGGAATTAGTACACACTTGTACTAAGTATGGGTACATGGAACAACACATAACGGTAATGCATGAACAAAGAGGTGGAGTCACTGGCCAAAGTGAAACCAAAACATGCTAGCTTTATGGGTTCGAACCAAGCTAGTTCCCTATGTTGGCAACATAGTTCAAAGACTAGGAGATTTAAGGGGACCCATACCCACCTTGGTGGATAGTCTCATCTCATGAGATTTATGTGAACCTCCTCCCTTTCCGAAGGAAGGCATCACCACTCATAGCTAGTTTATCGGTGCTTAGTTTAGAGTTCCAATTTACATTCAACTCATACGTCATCCAAGCTTGCTTCTTAGCATGAGGTATTCATATCTCATTGGATGATTTCTCATCTCTTCTTTCCATATTAAGTGTGAATTGTCCTTACACTTACATATAGAATGTGATTGAGACTTGTCTCTTAATGTTCAACACTCTCTTAGGTGAGTACTTTTGGTGACCTTTAGTTAGGCTTGGTTGAGACTTGTCTCACCATTCATCTTAGCCTCTTATCATGTTGTCACTATTTTTCATTAGCATCGTAGTAGAATATAATTACTCACCTCATTACGTTAATGTTCATTTAATAATCTTACCATTAACTCATGTTCTTACCCAATTCGGGTTACTCATAATTGAATAAGTGTTTCATGACAATCTAAGTATAGGCTGTGTAAGACTTATGCATTTTACACATGCAGCCAACGGACCCAAGTTCAATCCCTAGTGGCTGCATTTTATTTCACTTTAATATGTCTCACAATTTTAGTCAAGGGACCCAAGTTCGAATCCCTTGGCAGCACTTTATTTTTTAATTATTGGAGTGCTAGATGGCTTCACCCATTCGGCCAAGAGGATCTGGGATCGAATCCCAGTGGCCTCAATTTTAATTATTTTATTTTGGTGTGAGATTTATGTTTCTCACACCCTTGGACAAGGATCCGAGTTCGAATACCCCTACCCTCACTATTTTCTTTTTCTTTTAATTCCAAGCTTCTTCCAACCTGCCCAAGTTCGAATCCCCTCTCTCACCCTATTTTCTTTTCTTTTATTTTAAGGCTTAATCGCTTAGTATTAGGACCTTAAGGTCTCGAGTTCCATCCTCAATGGCAGCATATATTTTTTCTTCAGTTTTACTAGAGAATAGCCGAAACTATACTCCATGAACATATATGCCTTTAATTCACTTCCTTTGCGATTAGCTTAGGCGTTTTAGCTTAGAGTTTTACATAAACTTTTAACCAATTCGTTAAGGGATTTGCTTTTAGTTTCTTGTTCATGAACATCACGATTTCATCATCATATGTTAATAACACAACAAATGCGTAGAACCTAATTCACCACTTTCTTGAAAATAATCTGTAATATGCTTCTTATAATAATTAGCATTATTGTGTACATAAAACATACATAAAGTCGGACACACATAAAGTGATCATACGCTGTCCGGAAACATCACATTACACATAATTACAAATGTTCCTAAGATTATCTATCAGTAAACATACCAACGCATGCACCACTTTTCAGAGGATCTAATGACACGGGCATGCAACGGGGGCAACCTTTGTTTTCGATTCGAATACGTACTGAACCTTAGGGGACTCTTGGAAAAGGGACAAAGAGAGAAGAAAACCCATACCTTTTAAGCCTTTAAAACCAGCCACAACCACATGCCCCAGCCCACACACAAACCTTTCTTCCGAGCTTTGATTCTTGTTTGCAAGTGGAGTTCTTTACTTAAAACACTTAGGCGTACGAATTGTCCCTTTTGTTTTTTGATGGATTCAGCCAAGAACACTTTTAGAATAGTGAGTTTTACGTTTATATTCTGTTTTTGAAGTGTGGGATAAAGCTGAAAACGTTTTTAGGAGTAAATTAAAGAATTAAGAGTGGACAAGAAGCACACTCCTAGTGGGAGTTGTGCGCACCTTTTTGTGGGAATTATTGTTGACTTATTCAATACAATTTTAATTATAAAAATTAGATTATAATTATATATTAAGTTATTATAATGCCCTCCTTATTTTCTCTAATTTTTAATCCTTTAATTCGTGCCTCATTATGCTTCCAACTCGGCTCGAACCCGAGTTGTGGAGGTCCGGTCAAACTCGGGTTTGACCACCGAGATTTGGCCCATTTTGACTGATTAATCACTTATTTAATTAATTAAATATCAGCCTAGGGTAATTACTATACTACCCCTATCCCTAAAATTATCTTTATACCCCTAGAACCCTTAAAACCTAGGACTAACCCTCTAAGTTCGGTTAAGACTCATCCGGGTGAATCCTAGTATTCGGGTACACTACATGGCTGGAACCAAATCTGCCTAGCTCAACTAACTCACCAAATTGGTTGGCTTGTCTGGTGCATAGGTTCAGAGGTCTAGTTCCACGCGCATCAATCCGTGTGAACTCGGTCTAATCTAGGCATTCTAGGTACGTTTAGGCCTTACTCAACATAGTCATTTTCGGGTTGTTACAAAAACTTTTACGGAGGCCACCTTTTATTTCCTCAACCTCTTAACTTGGCAATTAAGGATTTCCACCGGAAACTACTCATAGGAGAGGTTCTCTTTCACACCAAGACTTTCGATAGGAAGAATGGAATCAGGATTACCAATGCACTTCTTAAGCATGGATACATGGAAAACCGGATGAATCGAAGATAGTTCACTAGGGAGTTTCAACTCATATGCAATCTTGCCAACCCTTTGCAAAGTTTCATAAGGACCTACATAATGATGACTTAACTTCCCCTTCTTGCCAAATCTAACCACCCCTTTCATGGGCGAAATTTTCAAATACACCTTATCACCTTCTTCAAGTTCAAGGTCTCTTTTTCTATGATCGGCATAAGACTTTTGCCGAGTATAGGCTGGTTGAAAATGGTTCTTTGTGATATGAAATTTCTCTAAGGTCTTATAGATCAAGTATGGACCAAAAAGCAAAGACTTTCCAAACTCAAACCATCCAATAGGAGATCTACACCTCCTACCATACAAAGCTTCCAAAGGAGCCATAAATATAGATGAATTGAAACTATTATTATATTAAAACTCCACCAAAGGCAAGTGCTCATCCCAATTTCCCTTGAAGTCAATGACACAAGATCTAAGCATATCTTTAAGAGTTTGAATGGTACGTTCCGCTTGACCATAAGTTTGAGGATGAAAATCGGTGCTTAACTTCACTTGAGTACCCAAACCTCTTTAAAATGACCTCCAAATCCTAGATGTGAATTGAGCTTCTCTATCCGATATGATGGATAAAGGAACCCCATGAAGACTTACTATCTTGTAAATATAGATTTTTGCATAATCTTCCACCAAAAAAGTGGACTTAACGAGAATAAAATGAGCGGACTTGGTCAATCTATCCACGACCACCCATATAGAATCATATTACCCTCTAGTCCGAGGCAACCCAACTTCAAAATCCATGTTACCATCTTTCCACTTCCAAGTAGGAACTTGGAATTCTTGTAGTAGACCACCCGACTTTTTGTGCCCGGCTTTAATTGTTTGCAATTGGGACACTTTGCAATAAATTCCGCAATGTCCATTTCTAAGACATCCCACCAAAACACTTCTCTATTATCATGATGCATCTTAGTAGAACTCGGTGAATAGAATAATGGGCTCCATGAGCTTCCTCAAGAATCCAATTTCTCAAATCATCGTCATTGGGCATGTACAACCTCCCTTGGTACCTAAGAACACCATCCCCCCTTGGGAGAATGACTCATTCATCTTTCCAAGAACCGATTCATTCAACTCCATCAATAAGGTATCAAGGTGTTTCTTAGACTTCACCTCAACCACCAAAGACGACTTGGAGTTATGATGTACCACAACACCACAATTAGGAGAATCTTCATTTCTAACCCCTAAACAAGCCAACCTATGAACATCACTCACTAGGTTTCTCTTGGCTTCTTCCACATGGGACACATTTCCAATGAACAAACGAATTAGAGTGTCCGCTACCACATTGGTCTTGCCGGGGAGATAGAGAACACTCATGTCATATTCTTTCAACAAGTCTAACCATCTCCTTTGCCGGAGATTCAACTCCTTATGAGTGAATACGTATTGAAGACTTTTATGGTCCGTATACACATCAACATGAACCCCATAGAGATAATGCCTCTATATTTTCAAGGCAAATACCACGGCCGCTAACTCAAGGTCATGAGTCGGATAATTCGTCTCATGAATCTTGAGTTGCCTAGAAGTATAGGCTATACCTTTGCCATGTTTCATAAGAACACACCCCAACCCAACTCGAGATGCATCAAAATATACAACAAAGCCCTTAGTACCCTCCGGTAAATTCGACACCGAAGCGGAGATAAGCCTATCCTTCAACACTTGGAAGATTCTGTCACATGCTTCCGACCACTCAAATTTCGCATTCTTTTGAGTCAAGGTTGTCGAAGGGGAAGCAATGGATGCAAACCCGTCGACAAACTTTCTAGAATAACCGTCTAGGCCTAATAAACTGCTAATATCCGTAGGAGACAAAGGTCTAGGCCAATTTTTCACTGCTTCAGTCTTACTTGGATCAACCTCAACTCCCTGACTAGAGATAAGATGACCAAGAAATACTACCGACCTCAACAAAAATTCACACTTGCTATATTTGACAAAGAGTTTATGCTTCTTAAGAACTTGCAAAACAACCCTCAAATGCCCCATATGATCACCCTCACTGTTCGAATACACCAATATAACATTAATAAAGACAAGTACGAATGCATTAAGATAATTTTGGAGAACCCTATTCATGAGATCCATTAATGCCGCCCGGGCATTAGTACATCCAAAAGACATGACTAGGAACTCCTAATGACCATATCTAGTTTGAAGAGCTATCTTCGGAATATCTTCACCTCTCATCCTAAGTTGGTTTTATCCCGATCTCAAGTCGATATTTGAATAGTAATCCACACCTTGGACTTGATCAAATAAATCATCAATCTGAGGGAGAGGGTACTTGTTCTTGATTGTGAATTTATTGAGTTGATGGTAATCGATACACATCCTAAAAGACCTATCCTTCTTCACAAACAATACAAGAACACCCCATGGAGAAATACTAGGCCGAATGAAACCCTTGTCTAGTAAATCTTTCAGTTAAGCCTTCAACTCTTTCAATTCGTCCTGAGCCATCCGATAAGGAGGAATTGAAATGGGATTTGTATCCGGTAATAAGTTGATACCAAATTCAATTTCCCGTTCGGGAGGAATACAGGGAAGATCATTAGGGAAGATCTCCAGAAATTCCCTTACTATGGGGACCGACTCAATAGGTGGAATTTTGGAGTCTAAATCTTTGACTCTTACAATATGGTATAAACACCCTTTATAGATCATCTTACAAGATTTTAAACAAGAAATGATACGACCCCTAGGAATCGAATTCCCCCCTTCCACTCTAAGACGGGTTCATTAGGAAAGTTAAACTTCACCACCTTTTTCTACAATCGATGGAAGCAAAACAAGCATGCAACCAATCGATTCCCAAAATGACATCAAAATCAACCATATCAAGTTCTACTAATTCAACATGAGTAACTCTATTGGGAGAAATTATAGGACAATTTCTATATACCCTCTTTGCAACCACCGACTCACCTAATGGGTTAGTTACCATGAAAGGTTCATTTAGAAAATCGGGGAAAATATCAAACTTTCTATATATCAGGGGAGTAATAAATGACAAGGTAGAATCGAGATCAAGTAAAGTATATACATCAATAGAAATGACCTTCAACATATCGGTCACCACATAGGGCGAAGTGTCTTGCTCACCACTAGAGCGGAGAGCATAAAAGCTATTCTTCTTTGGCCCATCCACATTCGAACCACTTTCTTTATCTTTCCCACTACCCTTGTCTTGACCCTTCAAGTTTGGGCAATCCTTCACCTTGTGGCCGCTTTTACCACAACTAAAGGAGTTGTCCGTCCCAATGAGGCAATCACCATAATGCTTCTTGCCACACTTTCCACAAGTCGGCTTATTATTTGGTGAACTAGTACCCCTTCCTTTTTGAGGCTTAGGGTTAGACACCCTATCATCATGAGCCTTAGGTAACTTGGAAGGAACTTGATTAGAAAACCTCTTTTTGAACCTAGGCTTGTCTTGGATATCAAGCCTACCCTGTGAAGAACCACCATCTAACGACTTTACCCTATTGGCATCTCTACTCTTCCTCTTAACCCTTGTCTCCTCCATTTGTTGAGCATGAACCATAAGACGAGAATCGTTCATATTTTCATGTAGCACAGTTGAACGACTTTCTTCTTTCAAGTCATCAAAACTCCCATCACAAAGCGGCTCATCTCATCCCTCGGGTCGAAAACTAAAGAAGGAGCGTATTTCGATAACTTAATAAATTTCAAAGAGTAGTCAAGCACACTCATACCTCCTTGACAAATTTTGATGAATTCTTCCACCTTAGCTTCCATCTTCTCCCTTGGAAAGACCCTATCAAGAAAAGCATTCTTGAAAATCTCCCATGTCACCGGACCACCCCTCAAAGGCCTATTATCTCTCCATTGAATGTACCTAGTTTGGGCCACGTCCTTGAGTTGGTAGGTGGCTAACTGGGCCTTTTCACTAGTAGTTAACCCCATAGCATAGAGGATTTTGTAGACTTCATCAATGAACTCTTAGAGGTCTTCCTCAACTTTTGAACCATAGAAAGTAGGGGGATTAATCCTTGTGAAATCCCTCAAATGAGAGGCCATTGTTCTAACATGTTGGTTTCCTCGGGGTAGCACCTCCCAGTTAGCTTGGGCCGTCATGGCTTGATCTTGAGTAGTGACGGCTTTGGCTTGAGTGGTAATGGCTTGGGCCATTTGGAGAAAAGCTTCCCTTATATCCCCGTTTGTCATGGCCGAAGGATTGGCCAGAGCTTGATCATCATTAGCAACTTCTTCAAGAGGAGGATCTTGATTTCCACGGGGAGGAACTCTCGCATTTGCAATCTCTTCATCAGGTCTTCGTGTGGCTTCGAGTATTCATACCTATAACCACGATAAGAGGTTTAGGTGAAAGCACGCAATAAGTAGACTCTAGAGGCACGACGTTATATTTTCACAAAAATGAGAATTTCCTAAGCATGATATAGATTCTCACTTATAAGTGTGGTGCGCTTCACATTTATGAAATAGAACCTACATAGACATGGTTTAATGAGACATAATTCCTAAAGATATTAAACCTCATGCTCTGATACAAAGTTTGTCACATCCGGGAAGTACCCCCTAGATGTAACCGGCGTCGTCGTTCTCAGAGAGGACTAAGACTAGACTCTTAGAATTTGTCATAACATTCATAGGTTAAAAATGCAGAAAATTTAAAACGTTTCTTCTATATCTATCGTGAGGTTTACATAGACCTCTCGCATACACATAATATATTCATATCGAGTATACATAGACCCTTCATATAAGAAGACTACATAGTCTTCTACTTTTATGGCGCGCACTCTCTCTCTCTCTCTCTCTCTCTCACACACACACACACACACACACACACACACACACATATATATATATATATGTATATATATATATATATAATATACGATATAGTCTTAAAATGGAAGTCTCATATTAAACCATCTACAAACAGTATAACAATTGGCTAGCCCATACATCAATACAATAAAAGCCACATATAGGTTATACAATCTTAGTACTCAAATGAAAGAGAATGAACAAAGTATCTTTAAAACTAATCAACATCAAATGCTAGAAAGTGGCATTGTCCTCGAAGTAGTGAGGACCTACCCAACATGGAGAATGAGGATCAAAGTCTTCCTTCAAAATTCGTCACAAACCCTTCAACGATCGGAACCTAAAATGTTGGGGGAAAAGGGAGAAATGGGGTTGGCACATCACTTGTACTAAGTATGGGCATATATGCACACACAACATAGAAATCATGCTAAAAAAGACATTTGTTCAAAACATGCTAATTTACTTTGAAAGCCCTCATGCACATCCAAGAACCCATATAAACCAATGAACACGTAACTCTTAAGTCAAGGCCATATACACCACAAGACCAACATAATCTAGTATAGTCAAGTCAACATATAAGAGCTAATAACATCATAATATAATCATGACCCTTAATCATAACACATCATTTAGCCTACAAGTGCAATGACCAATAAAAGCCCTATAACCCTATTCAATCATGAAAACCAAACAAAGGACCATAAGCAATGCCTAACTTCACATAACACAACATCAAGAGTAATCCTCCTCATAATTAGCAATATAGACCAACAACATGTTCATAAGTGAAAGTAACATTATATAGAATCAATAACATGTAAAGTCAACATATATATAATAGTCACTTTATAAGAGCATAAGGACATAAGAACCACCTTCTAAGGCTTCCCTCAAGGCAAACTAGTGCAAGGCATAGGTAGAGTCCATACCCCTACCTAGGCTAGTGAAACCTCTTAAATCACCCTAGTTAGTATATACTTCATTACTTGATTTTACTTTCAGGAACACTTGCCTTAACCAACATAGACCACAAGAGCTAAGTGTAGAATCCATTGTTGTAAAACATTACACCGATGGACGGTGGTCTACCAGCCAAAGTAGTTCCAAACATGAACATAAAATCTAGGTGGATCCACTAACTAGTATTCCTATGGTGGCAACATAGTTTATGGAGCTTGGGAGATGTCATGGAAATATCACTCTATGACCTTTTTGAGCTATGAGGCTATCCACCCCGTGAGGACTATGGTAAACCCTACCTTCCCTCCTTGGGAAGGCTCCACCCCTCATCTTCAAGTTCACTCGGTGCTAAGCTAGAGTCCCATTTGCAATGTATTTAAGCCTTTATTAATCATCATTGCTTAGTTTAGGTCATAGGGTCTACCCCATATATAATCATGATCATTGCTCAATAGGAATTGCATGAGTATTGTCCTTTCATTACAATTCACACATGTGAGGTAAGCACATTTACATGATAACATTATGATAAGGTACATAGGTAAGTCGTCACCATCCTTATATAATTATATCTTAGCAAACAACTCAACAGTCATAATTCAAGAAATTCCAATTGAAATTCATACCAACCCTAATCAATCTTATCATAAGGTATACTTCTGTCACGACTGGAATCTAGACCCTAGATGAGACCGGCATCGTTGACCTCTCAGAGGTCACAGACAAGCCTACATACATCATCGTTACTTCATCTAGGTTAATTTTAGCGGAAAATTTAAACTTTTTCTTACTTAACATTCATATAAGACATTCTACTTAAAAGCATAAATGTTCACAATCAACCATCTAATATTAAGATCATCAAATGAAAGAAATAGTTCAATACTGCATTATGTGTATACTTGCCAAAATGGGACCAGTACAATGTCTGAAATAAAATGAGAAGTAGTGGAACATACTCCACTAACTCAAACCTATATCTAAGCTAGAATATAATGGGCAAGCATCCTCGAAAGCATCAAGGTCTACCAAGTCCGGATGAATGCTCCACGTCCGAATAGCTGCAACGTCATACTATAAGCTCTAACGTCCACCTGTGCCTACACCTAAAAGTAGATATTGTATGGGATTAGTACACATTTGTACTAAGTATGGGTATATGCAAGCACACACCAAGGACATGCATGAGTAAGAATATCTCTTTCCTAACAACATGATTTATGGAAAGTCAAGTCAGTGGACTTGCCAAATTTGGATTAGGAAAGTCAGTGGACTTACCAAATTTGGATTAGGAAAGTCAGTGGACTTTCCAAATTTGGATTAGGAAAGTCATGCCATGAGAGTGACATGCATCATCATACTTATCATTTTGCCAGCAGCACATAACATATTGCACATATCATATCACGTAGTTTATATCATTCTTTCATATGCCATGAGACCTTGGAATCATGGACTTGACATTAGGACTTCCCAGAATGAGGGCTCAACATATGGGACCTTAACTAGGGAGCCTTCTTTAACAAACACAGAGTCTACTTCATTCATTCATATGTACTCCATTTCATTCATTCATAAGCTAGTGTAAACACTAGCCATACCTAGGATGTAGTTTAAGACTCTCATCGGGTTTGGTGTGCAATGACCAAGAATAACCTAGTGTCATTACTTGAGTCTAGCTCACCTCTTGATTATCCTATCCTAACACCTTTGGTATCATTCATTTCATTATGTGCATCATTTGAGGCTGACCTCATTCATTCATGGGGAACTTTAACTTTAACCAACATATATCATGTGAGCATCATAAAATCCAGTGTCTGCCCCACACCAAAAAGAGGTGGAATCACCGGCCAAAGTGACCCAAAACATGCTAGCGTAAATAGGGGATTGAACCCTGCTAGATCCCTATATTTGCAGTATAGGTTCAAAGACTAGGAGATATAAAGAGACCCATACCCGGCATGCCGGACAGTCTCATCTCATGAGAGTTACGTGAACCTCCGCCTTTCCCGAAAGAAGGCATCACCGCTCATAGCTAGCCTATCGGTGCTCAATATAAAGTTCCATTACATTCAACTCATACGTCATGGAAGATGGCTTGTAGTATTAGGACATCATAGCTCAATAGATGATTTCTCATCTCATCATTAGTATTAAGTGTACATTAATCTCAATACTTTCGTTATAGTGTTCATAGAGACTGGTCTCTTCATTAGCTTTACTCTCATAGGTGAGTACGTTTTGGTAACATTTACTTAGGCTCATTTGAGATTACTCTTCTCACATCCGGGTTTACCCCCTAGATGTAACCGTCGCCGTCGTCCTCTATGAGGAATAAGACAAACCTCTTAGTCTTACATCATTGCATTCATCGATTAAAGTACGAAAGAATTAAAACTTTTTCAAACTAAATCTAATCGGAGGTTTACATAGACCTCCACATACACATAATCATATTTATATCAAGTATACATAGACTTGTTCGTATAAGAAGATTACATACTCTTCTACTTTTATTTCACACATTTATATAATAATGAAATAGAATCATAAAATCCATCTCATCTCATAAAACCATCTAAACGACAACAATAACATTGGGCATAGCCCTACATCAATAAAAGAAAGCCACATATAGGCTTTATACAACTTTGTGTCAAATAGGAAATAGAGTCAATACGAAAGTTGTAGTAACTAAGTAACTTCATAAAAGAGTGTTGGCATTGTCCTCGAGGAAATGAGGACCTACCACTTGGATGATAGAATATCCAAGTCTTCCTTCAAATCACCTCAAATCAAACTTCAACGGCCAGAACCTAAAATGTTTGGGAAAGAGAGAGAAAATAGGGTTAGTACGCCATATGTACTAAGTATGAGACCATATGCACAAATACCAACAAAGTATGCTAAAAGGGAACATTTAATGAAATCATGTTATTCAAACCAATCCTTTAAACATACTAAACAAGTTAATTATACGATATGCATATCATCATACTTAAACCCATAATCCCATATAACTCTAACATCAAGTAATAACATCACAAACATGAATAAGAGTAAATCATGTGAATAGCAAAGCAAACCAACCAACTATAATCCTTAAGAAGCCACACGTGCAATGACCAATCAAAGCCCCATAACCCTACTTAGTCAAGTAACCTACCAAAGATCATAATTAGCAATTCACTTCACATAGCATCGTCTTCCATCTCACATAGTATTCTTTCTTTAACAATGATAACCAATTTCATATTCATAAGCATCTCATTCAACATATAAAGTCATTTACATTATATCATCCTTCATATACATAATATTAACTCCTCAAAGTTCCTATCAAGGCAAACTAGTGCAAGGCATAGGTAGAGTCCCACACCCCTACCTAAGCTAAAGGCAAACCCATCAAGTTACTTCAATTAGTTTATATTTCATTCCTTCATTTTAGTTTAGGGAACTCTTGCCTTAACCGACATAGACCAAATGAGCTAATGTGGAATCTGGTGTCATGAAACCTTACACCGATGAAAGGTGGTCTACCGGCTAAGGTAGAACCTAACATAAATGTAGCTATCTAAGTGGATCCACTAGCTAGTATCCTATGGTGGCAACATAGTTTATGGAACTAAGAGATAGGTATTCCCTCTGCATACCTTTTTGGTAATTGGGGCCACACCTCATGGGAATCATTAGATGAGTATCCCTCAAAAGGGGAGTCAACATCCAATATGGAACTATAGGGTAACACTTCCTCTATAAGAAGCCATCACCTCCCATTGCCAAGTTCACTCGGTGCTAAGCTAAGTCCCCATTGGTGAAATGTCTTTAAAATTTATTAACCATGTCAACCTAGTTTAGATAATAGGGTCTAGCCCTAGTATATTAATCATCATAGCTCAATAAGAATTGTATGAGAAATAGTCCTTTCATTCACAACTCATAGTAGTGAGGTCAACCTTTTGTATATCACATCATAATAGGGTACATAATCACATGTTATCATTCTTATTGCATGTACACCCTAAGCAACCTCACAACCAAAACATGAGACATTTCAACTCAATCATCATGCCATCCTATCACTCTAAACAAGGTATACTTCAATACAACATCATAACTTGAGGGCAATTTACCATAGTTAAAGTGAGAATTAGGATAGTCAAGACTTACCAACACTCCTCCATAGTTCATCATAAAGGGCCTTACCATCAACCCATAGATTAACCCAATTTGAGTCATCACACCAATGTAACTCCACAACCAATAAGAGTATGAATTTAGAAGAGTCACTACACCATAATTAAATACTAAATCAAAGCTTGGAAACATGTTATCTATGCCTATCTTCTTAACCTAGATCAATACCCAAGGATTTGCATGAAGGACTTCAATTCATCACTATAGATTCATGATCAATGTAATAACAACCATTAAGTATGATTTAATCAATAATGGAATCAATTGCATCAAACCAAACCTAACTCATATCAAGATCATGCCTAGGGTTAGGGGTTAAGGGTCATGATCTACAATCTAGACCAAACCATATCAATTCATTCTACCCAAGTTACAATACATGATAATTACTCATTATAACCCAAATAAAACATGAACAACTCAATTCATAACATAAAATTTGTAATTGAATGAAACCCATATGAAACTCAACTTTTGGAAAACCTTGAATGAGCCCTTTGAGGAAAGAAGTCTCAAAGGCGAATTAGATCCCATACCTTAAGATTGGATGACCTTTTGATGGTAAATTCTTCCTTAATTATCCCCCAATGCACCTCCCAAGCTAATCTCCAATGGAGTCTTCCAATAGAGAGAGAAAGTAGAGAGAAGGAAAAGAGTTTATTTTGAGAGTTGTGTTTAGGCTAATGAGGGTTGGGGATATTTATAGTGGGTCTAAGTCAACTTAATTAGACTTCCTTTAATACCTAATAACCCCTAAACCACTTAATTAATTAAATGAATAAATCTTAAAATGTGCAGGGATTCGAAGACCCTCACCGACGGAACCCCGTCGACGGGCCGTCGGTGGGTCGACGGACAGTCCCTCCCTCCATTCTGCACTCCGTCGTCTTGGTCAGAGACTGTGCAGGAGAGGGATCCTTATTAATCGACTAAGTGAGGGACGACGGTGGCCTTGACGCCCCATCGAGCCCGTGATGCCCCGTCGTCTGCATTTCGTCGAGGCACACTGCCAGCCAGTGTTGTATTCCATGATACAAGAGTCCTCCTCAAGGTCCCTTGGTTGGTCCTTGGGGAGTCGTACCCGGACGTCTTCAATCATAAAACATCCCTCACATGCGTTAAACCTATTTCAACTCACTTTTGCTCGATACCTTCTCTTAAAACTAATCAAACGGCTTAAGACACACTAGCCCCCTTATGAACCAACTTTCCAGACGTCATGGACGTTCTTGAATATTTTGGTTCTTAAACACCTTGACCACAATATATACACCTAATTTGACTTAGAACAGTGCGTTAGACCTCATGGAGCCTAGGTTAGGTTTTTACAACATGTCTTAGGATTTCGAAATGTTACAACTCTCATCTTTCACATTAGCCTCTTATCATGTTGTCACCATATTCATTAACTTTAGCACATTTGCCCTTCATAATTACTCAACCCTTTTTATGTGAACGTTCATTTCATCGTATGCCAATGCACTTGGCCATTTAGTGTGTTCCACACTCTTACTTGACCCTTCTAGGGTTTCATCATTTCGTTACATACATCTTAGGTTCAGTTACTTTAAATGTATGCTAGACTTATGGGTCTACACATACAATCCATGAGGCTTCATTCATAGTTCGTTTAAGTGATTCATATCTTCCTAAGATTATGTGGTACAAGACTTATGCATCTTGTAAGTATGCCAAGATCTCGATTATTTTGAACATTTATTCACGTATGACTTATGTATCAATACGGAATTTGAGCAAGGGAACCCGATTTCGAATCCCTTGGACAACACTTACATTTTTATTCATTTTGGTTTGATCCACACGGCTTGGGGACCCAAGATCGAGCCCCAACGCCTTTATTTTATTTTTCCTTAATTTCTCTCTTCATTTTTCGTTCATTGGGACTGAGAGGATATGGGATCGAACCCCCAAAACCTCATTTTATTTTTATTTCCTTTTCTTTAATTTCTCTCCTTTTTGGCCGAGGGGGTGTGGGTTCGAACCCCCACAGCCCCACTTTAATTTTTCTCCTTAAATTCCCTTTGTTCTGCCTAGAGGTCATGGGTTCGATTCCCACACGCCTCAACCTTTTATTTTTCTTTTAACTTTTCCTTAAATCTGACTGAGAGGTGGTGGGTTCGAATCCCTCTCCTCTCATTTCTTATTTTTAGTACTTCATTTTCGGTCAAGGTCACTGGTTCAAATCCCCTTTGCCACATTCTTTTTAACTTACATTATTTCCATGACTTTTAACATGGTGAGGTCACGGGTTCGATCCTCAGTGACCTCACTTATTTTAATTCATTATTCACAACATATTAAACCACTTAGCTTGACCGAAACTCATCGACATATAGCTGCAAATTATGTACGTTTTTCAGCATCCTTTTCATCAACATTACAAGTTAGTTCTTAGGGTAATTCATGGATCATGTAGTACATCTTTAGGTGCATTTTCATGGATTCATTTAGCTAATAGTTTCAACTTAAATCAGCCACATTATACTTCATATGAACATCACAATTTATACAAGTCTGTGCACGTGAAGTACAACCATAAAACAAGTCATTTTCATGCTTCAATCCGTGTTCAAAGTCACGGCTACACATTGCACACACATAAATACATATTTTCGGAAAGCATAGGTTATCATTCGTACGATTCCAAACACACATTCATGAACATATTCATCACGAAAACACATTACATGCCTTATATCTACCAGCAGACATACCAACCTACAACCATCGATAGGAGCGAGTGACAGGGACATGCAACGGGGAAACAATCCTAGTTTTCCGATAAGAATCGACTGAATCCTAGGGGTCTCTTGGGAAAGGAACCAAGAGTAAGAAAAACCATACCTTATTTTGACGTTTATTCACCCACGACCTGCTTTCCAACACCCTCTCCAAATCACGTTCAAGCTTCGAAACTCCAACACCAATCTCAACGGAAACTCCTCCCTTTGCCTAACGTTTTTGCTTATGTTTTGATTATATTTTTTTCGTGTGAGTTCTTCAAGTGTGAAGAACTTTAGTAATTTTTCTGCTTTAGTACTTTTGTTTGGCAGAGAAACGTGAAAGAAGTGGAGAGACGTGAGAGAGATGAGCGTGAGAGAGTAGTTTTAGGACTAGGAGTTTTAGTTTTGAAATTAGTCAAACTAGGACTCCTTATTAATTTAATAAAAATCTGATTTTACTTTTTCATAAATCAGCTAATAAATATTAATCAATTAAATTAATTTACCAATTTAAATAAAAATAATTTAAATCATTGCTTCCACCTAGGTTCGAACCCGGTGGAGCAAGACTTCACTCAAAGGCCAATTTTCGGCCCTCTCTCCCCAAAAGGCCCCTCCACCTTATTAATTAAGTAATTAATTATATATTTAGGGTAATTATGATACTACCCTTAGCCTGGAAAAAGACCATTTTACCCCTAGACCCTCCAAACTTATGATTTCCCCTTTTTAAATTCGGTAAAGACTCATTCGGGTAAATCTTCATATTCGGGAGCCCTACATGGCTGGACCCAACCTTTCCTAGCTCAACTAACTCACCAAGTTAGTTAGCTTGGCTGTTGTAGAGGTTAAGAGGTCTGGTTCTACGCGCATCAATCCGTGTGAACCCGGTCTAATCATAGGCATTCTAGACACATTAAGCATTACTTAGCATATCCATTTTTAGGGTTGTTACATTATCCCCCCCTTAGGAACATTCGTCCCCGAATGACACTATTCTTTACTAGCGATAAGTAAGTCATCTATAGAATGTATGCATACATAGGTAATTCAATACTCCTCATTGGTGAATATCTGATTCACATATTAACATGATGGTGCACATCCTTGAAACCTACTAATAGCTTCACATTAATAGACTAAGGAACTCTTTCCTAAAATAGTCTCATCAAAGCATACAACATAAGTAACCATATAAGTCATACAAATCAGCAACCAACATGATGAATCAAACATATTAACCTCATACTAGTGGATAAACACCATACACAGTCAAATACATGAAAGACTAATTAAGGCTACGCACCCGAGACTTCACCAGAAGTGCCTTCCCCTTCATCCCTAGACTTGAGTGGGAAGAATCGTTGCTTCCTTGGAGCCTCTTCACTTGGACCATTAGGCTGAACTCTCTCCTTCCCTTGTTCTTGACTTATCCTATTCGCACAATCCTTCACCATGTGACCCGGTTTGCCACAACTATAACAAGCGTTAGAGCCCATCATACACTCTCCTCCATGCAGTTTGCCACACTTCATGCAAGGTGGCCTCTCCTGAGGTGTATCTACTTTATTGTTTCTCTTAACTCTGGACTCGGAATCCCTATCATAGCGACCCTTGGATGAACTTGACTCCCCTTGGTGGGAGAGTCCCTTCTTAAACCTGTGCTTATCCCTGATTTCAGTACTACTCTTCCTTGAAAAATTCTCCTCAGCTTGCCTTGACCTGTTCCCTGTCCTAGTGTGATTCCTCTTCCTGCTTTCCTCCACTTGCTGGATATGGACCATAAGCCTGGAAAGGTCCATGCTGTCATGCAACATAGTTGCCCTACTCTTCTCCTCGAGATCCTCAGCAATCCCTGTCAAGAATCTACTCATCTCGTCTCATCTGTTAGACACAAGAGAAGTGGCATACCTGGATAATTTCACAAACTTCACGGAATACTCCCTGACTGTCATCGATCCTTGTTTAAGGTTGATAAACTCCTCAACCTTGGCCTCCCTCATCTCCCTAGGGAAGAATCTCTCCAGGAAGGCTGTCTTAAACAGCTCCCACATGACCGGAACTCTACCGAAAGCTCGACTATCCTGCCACATCTTTCACCAAGTTTGTGCAACATCCTTGAGCTGATAGGAAGCCAGCTCAGCCTTCTTAGTATCTATGGACCCCATAGACACCAAAATCTTGTGTACCTCATCCATGAACTCCTGGGGATCCTCTGAAGTCTTAGACCCTGTGAAAATAGAAGGATTCATCCTGGTAAAGTCTCGTAGCCTGTCATCCATGCTACGTACCGGTGGGTTCTCCCTCTGAACATTCTGTCGGTTGACCTGGGCAGTCATGGCCTGGGCCTGCATAGTGATGGCCTGTGCCATCTGGGCCAGAGATGCCCGCACCTCCGTATCAGTCAACCCAGCTGGGTCAACCGGCATAGCCACTCCTTCAGTTGGAACCTGGGATGGAACCTGATTGTCCCCAACAGCTGCTCCTCCTCTCCACTGACCAATGTTCCTCCTCGTATTTATTCTCTTAAAACAATAAGAATTGATGTTAGACACGCTCATAACACCAAGAAATTAGAAAATAGGAAAAGCTCGATAAGATCAGAAGAAGGGAAATTTTCCTACGCATCATGCAGTCTCTAATTCAGGATAGTGGTGCACTTCAGTACCATGACTTAGAAACCACTCAATGTGGTTGATGTGAACTTATTATCCTCGAAATTTAACCTAGTGCTTGATACCAACTTTGTCACGACCGAAATCTAGACCCCAGACGAGACCGGCGTCGTTGACCTCTCAGAGGTCGCAGACAAGCCTACATACCTCATCGTTACTTCATCTAGGTTAATTTTAACGGAAAATTTGAACTTTTTGTTACTTAACATTCATATAAGACATTCTACTTAAACTCATAAATGTTCACAATCAACCATCTAATATTAAGATCATTAAATGAAAGAAATAGCTCAATACTGCATTATGTGTATACTTGCCAAAATGGCACCAATACAATGTCTGAAATAAAATGAGAAAGAAACGCTAGTGGAACATACTCCACTAACTCAAACATATATCTAAGCTAGAATATAATGGGCAAGCGTCCTCGAAATCATGAGGGCCTACCAAGTCCGGATTAATGCTCCACCTCCGGATAGCTGCAACGTCGTACTGTAAGCTCTAACATCCACCTGTTCCTGCACCTAAAAGTAGATATTGTATGGGATTAGTACACACTTATACTAAGTATGGGTATATGAAAGCACACACCAAGGACATGCATGAGTAAGAATAGCTCTTTCCTAACAATATGATTTATGGAAAGTCAAGTGGACTTGCCAAATTTGGATTAGGAAAGTCAGTGGACTTGCCAAATTTGGATTAGGAAAGTCATGCCATGAGAGTAACATGCATCATCATACTTATCATTTTGCAAGTAGCACATAACATATTGTACATATCATATCACGTAGTTCATATCATTCTTTCATATGCGATGAAACCTTGGAATCATGGCCTTGACATTAGGACTTCCCAAAATGAAGGCTCAACATATGGGACCTCAACTAGGGAGCCTTCTTTCGCAAACACAGAGTCTACTTCATTCATTCATACGTACTCCATTTCATTCATTCATAAGCTAGTGTAAACACTAGCCATACCTAGGATGTAGTTTAAGACTCTCATCGGGTTTGCTGTGCAATGACCAAGAATAACCTAGTATCATTACTTGAGTCTAGCTCACCTCTTGATTATCCTATCCTAAAACTTTGGTATCATTCATTTCATTATGTGCATCATTTGAGGCTGGCCTCATTCATTCATGGGGAACTTTAACTTTAACCGACATAGATCATGTGAGCATCATGAAATCCAGTGTCTATCCCATATCGAAAAGAGGTGGAATCACCGGCCAAAGTGACCCAAAACATGCTAGTGTAAATAGGGGATTGAACCCTGCTAGATCCCTATAGTGGCAGTATAGGTTCAAAGACTAGGAGATATAAAGAGACTCATACCCGGCATGCCAGACAATATCATCTTATGAGAGTTACTTGAACCTCTGCCATTCCCGAAAGAAGCCATCACCGCTCATAGCTAGCCTATCGGTGCTCAGTATAAAGTTTTGTTACATTCAACTCATACGTCATGGAAGCTGGCTTGTAGTATGAGGACATCATAGCTCAATAGATGATTTCTCATCTCATCATTAGTATTAAGTGTACATTAATCTCAATACTTTCATTAGAGTGTTCATAGAGACTGGTCTCTTCATTAGCTTTACACTCTTATAGGTGAATACGTTTTGGTAACATTTACTTAGGCTCATTTGAGATTACTCTCATTTTTCACATTAGCCTCTTATCATGTTGTCACCATATTCATTAACTTTAGCACATTTGTTCTTCATAATTACTCACCCCTTTTTACGTGAATGTTCATTTCATCGTATGCTAATGCACTTGGCCATTTAGTGTGTTTCACACTCTTACTTGACCCTTCTAGGGTTTCATCATTTCGTTACATACATCTTAGGTTCACTTACTTTAAACGTATGCTAGACTTATGGGTCTATACATACAAGCCATGAGGCTTCATTCATAGTTCGTTTAAGTGATTCATATCTTCCTAAGATTATGTGGTACAAGACTTATGCATCTTGTAAGTATGCCAAGATCTCAATTTTGATCTATGTAGGCAACATTATTTTGAACATTTATTCACGTATGACTTATGTATCAATACGGAATTTGGGCAAGGGAACCCTATTTCGAATCCCTTGGACAACACTTACATTTTAATTTATTTTGGTTTGATCCACACGGCTTGGGGACCCAAGATCGAGCCCCAACGCCTTCATTTTATTTTTCCTTAATTTCTCTCTTCATTTTTCGTTCATTGGGACTGAGAGGATGTGGGATTGAAACCCTACAACCTCATTTTATTTTTATTTCCTTTTCTTTAATTTCTCTCCTTTTTGGCCGAGGGGGTGTGGGTTCGAACCCCCACAGCCCCACTTTAATTTTTCTCCTTAAATTCCCTTTGTTCTGCCTAGAGGTCGTGGGTTCGATTCCCACACGCCTCAACCTTTTATTTTTCTTTTAACTTTTCCTTAAATCTGACTAAGAGGTGGTGGGTTCGAATCCCACTCCTCTCATTTCTTATTTTTAGTACTTTATTTTCGGTCAAGGTCACTGGTTCAAATCCCCCTTGCCACATTCTTTTTAACCTACATTATTTCCATGACTTTTAACATGGTGAGGTCACGGGTTCGATCCTCAGTGACCTAACTTATTTTAATTCATTATTCACAACATATTACACCACTTAGCTTGACCGAAACTCATCAACATATAGCTGGGAATTATGTACGTTTTTCAGCATCCTTTTCATCAACATTACACGTTAGTTCTTAGGGTAATTCATGGATCATGTAGTACATCTTTAGGTGCATTTTCATGGATTCATTTCGCTAATTGTTTCCACTCAAATCAGCCACATTATCCTTCATATGAACATCACGATTTATACAAGTCTGTGCACGTGAAGTACAACCATAAACAAGTCATTTTCATGCTTCAATCCGTGTTCAAAGTCACGGCTACACATTGCACACACATAAACACATATTTTCGGAAAGCATAGGTTATCATTCGTACGATTCCAAACACACATTCATGAACATATTCATCACGAAAACACATTACATGCCTAATATCTACCAGTAGACATACCAACTTACAACCATCGATAGGAGCTAGTGACAGGGACATGCAACGGGGAAACAATCCTAGTTTTCGGATAAGAATCGACTGAATCCTAGGGGTCTCTTAGGAAATGGACCAAGAGTAAGAAAACCCATACCTTATTTTGACGTTTATTCACCCACAACCTGTTGTTCAACACCCTCTCCAAATCACGTTCAAGCTTCGAAACTCCAACACCAAGCTCGACGGAAACTCCTCCCTTTGCCTAATGTTTTTGCTTATGTTTTGATTTTTTTTTCCGTGTGAGTTCTTCAAGTGTGAAGAACTTTAGTAATTTTTCTGCTTTAGTACTTTTGTTTGGCAGAAACGTGAATGAGAAGTGGAGAGACGTGAGAGAGATGAGCGTGAGAGAGTAGTTTTAGGATTAAGAGTTTTAGTTTGGGAATTAGTCAAACTAGGACTCCTTATTAATTTAATAAAAATCTGTTTTCCTTTTTCATAAATAAGCTAATAAATATTAATTAATTAAATTAATTTACCAATTTAAATAAAAAAAATTTAAATCATTGCTTCCACTTAGGTTCGAACCCGGGTGGAGCAAGACTTCACTCAAAGGCCAATTTTCAGCCCTCTCTCCCAAAAATGCCCATCCACCTTATTAATTAAATAATTAACTATATATTTAGAGTAATTAAAATACTACCCTTAGCCTGGAAAAAGACCATTTTACCCCTAGACCCTCCAAACTTAAGATTTCCCCTTTTTATATCCGGTAAAGACTAATACGGGTAAATCTTCATATTCGGGAGCCCTACATGACTGGACCCAACCTTTCCTAGCTCAAATAACTCACCAAGTTAGTTGGCTTGGCTGTTGCAGAGGTTCAGAGGTCTGGTTCTACGCGCATCAATCCATGTGAACCCGGTCTAATCGTAGGCATTCTAGACACATTAAGCATTACTTAGCATATCCATTTTTAGGGTTGTTACATTATTCCCCCCTAGGAACATTAGTCCCCGAATGACACTATTCTTTACTAGCAATAAGTAAGTTATCTATATAATGTATGCATACATTGGTAATTCAATACTCCTCATTGGTGAATATCTGATTCACATATTAACATGATGGTGCACATCCTTGAAACCTACTAATAGCTTCACATTAATAGACTAAGGAACTCTTTCCTAAAATAGTCTCATCAAAGCATACAACATAAGTAACCATATAAGTCATACAAATCAGCAACCAACATGATGACTCAAACATATTAACCTCATACTAGTGGATAAACACCATACACAATCGAATACATGAAAGACTAATTAAGGCTACGCACCCGAGACTTCACCAGAAGTGCCTTCCCCTGCACGCCTGGACTTGAGTGCGAAGAATCGTTGCCTCCTTGGAGCCTCTTCACTTGGACCATTAGGCTGAACTCTCTCCTTCCCTTGTTCTTGACTTCTCCAATTCGGACAATCCTTCACCATGTTACCCGATTTGCCACAACTGTAACAAGCATTAGAGCCCATCATACACTCTCCTCCATACAGTTTGCCACACTTCCTGCAAGGTGGCCTCTCCTGAGGTGTATCTACTTCATTGTTTCTCTTAACTCTGGACTCAGAATCCCTATCATAGCGACCTTTGGATGAACTTGACTCCCCTTGGTGGGAGAGTCCCTTTTTAAACCTGGGATTATCCCTGATTTCAATACTACTCTTCCTTGAAAAATTCTCCTCAGCTTGCCTTGACCTGTTCCCTGCCCTAGTGTGATTCCTCTTCCTGCTTTCCTCCACTTACTGGATATGGACCATAAGCCTGGAAAGGTCCATGATGTCATGCAACATAGCTGACCTACACTCCTCCTCGAGATCCTCAGCAATCCCTATCAAGAATCTACTTATCTCGTCTCTGCTGTTAGACACAAGAGAAGTGGCATACCTGGATAATTTCATAAACTTCAGGGAATACTCCCTGACTGTCATCGATCCCTGTTTAAGGTTGATAAACTTCTCAACCTTGGCCTCCCTCATCTCCCTGGGGAAGAATCTCTCCAGGAAGGCTGTCTTAAACAGTTCCCACGTGACCGGAACTCCGCGCAAAGCTCGGCTATCCTGCCACATCTTGCACTAAATCTGTGCAACATCCTTGAGTTGATAGGAAGCCAGCTCAGCCTTCTCAATATCTGTGGCCCCCATGGCCACCAAAATCTTGTGTACCTCATCCATGAACTCCTGGGATCCTCTGAAGTCTTGGACCCTGTGAAAATAGGAGGATTCATCCTCGTAAAGTCTCGTAGCCTATCAGCCATGCTACGTACCGGTGGGTTCTCCCTCTGAACATTCTGCCGGTTGACCTGGGCAGTCATGGCCTGGGCCTGCATAGTGATGGCCTGTGCCATCTGGGCCAGAGATGCCCGCACCTCCGCATCAGTCAACCCAGCTGGGTCAACCGGCATAGCCACTCCTTCAGCTGGAGCCTGGGGTGGAAAAGTTATCACATTTAAAACAAATTCATTATCTCCAAAACATTACCTTTCCAAACCATTTGACAATGAACCCATGTTTAGATTGAAAATTGGGAATTTTTATCTTAGAAGCACATTGGAAAATCTCTGAACTCTTTAGATGAAAGGTTATCCAAGGATCAAGGGTTACATACCTTAATAGAAGAAATACGCATGAAATTTTGAGAAGAAAGCACTTGATATCCTTCCCCTAGCTTGATCTTGAGCTTAGTTTCCAGTTGAGATTTTAAGAGAATCTTATTTTAGAGGGAAAGGTTTGATTTTAAGAATTAATTCTAATTTGGGCTTTTACTGTTTTAAATAACTTAAAATACTCCAAAATTTATCAAGTTCAAACTTATGTTATGCCTTAGAATTTCCATTACATACTCGTTCATTTCAAGTACTGTGCCATTTCGCCTATATCTTCTAATGATATGTATCTAGGTATTCAAGATTATCAAAAGGAGCTTCATTGATGTCACATGGAGTTCGAGTTATCTATGGTGGGCCTCCTTGCTTCCAAAGGATTCTATTTACTTTCAGTTCTTAGGAGGTCGTGGGTCTTGTAACGACTTCCATCATTTCATTTAAGAGGCTTCATAGATAGACATTAGAGTTTTAGAAGTGTTCATTTATTTTGGTAAATGTTTAAAGACTAAAGTTGCCTTTTATAGAGAGTTGTATATATTTTATTTTACAAAGTTTTATTTGCACTTAAAGTTCATATTTAAGTTGAATGAACTTTTAATTCAGTTTTATGCTTTTGCATGATTAGGTTAGTGGTGCGCTTGTTGTCAGCCAACATGAGGGTTCGCTTGGGGACCAACAATGGTTCTATAGTGTTGTCCACGTCCAGTGTGTAGACTCGGGTCCTGAAAAACTTTGTATTACAGCATAGAGTTAAAGATTCCAAGGGTATTTATGAAGTCATGGCAATTAGGGTCTTGTTTATGGTTGTTAGGGCCCCACTTTTATAAACGAGGGACTAAGGAGATTTAAGAAAAGTTTCCCTTACTTATTGCTCTAAATCATGCATAAAGCTAAGTTCTAGAGATTATTTCATACTCGTGTGTTTCTCGGCATCATTCCACTACCCATCATACTATTGGTATTTTAAATATCAAAGTTGTTCGTTTATCGATGAGTTGCTCATAGCAAAAGTCTTGAGAAATTCATAAGACTCTAGAGGGAATTGAGAGAATGTCATGAGTGAGTAATTGTTCTATATAAGAGAAATGCACCTATGATTGTAGGAATCGTGTGTTATATCTAAAAGCTAGTTGTACTCTCATCTCAAAGTCTTATTTCAGTTGAGATCCTTATAAGAAAGTATGTTTAGATCTTGGGTAGTATTTTCACCTTAAAAGATTGTATGAATGACCAGAACATGAGAAGTATTAATGAAAGATCCCAGAGTTAGAGAAAAGTATTCAGAGGATTAGTGAACTAAGAAAGAGAAATAGTGTTTTGACAAGATATGGTACTATAATAATGCACCCAGTAAGTTTTTGATAAGGAGTTTTCCCTTATGGGTAGACTAAGAAGTGAAAAGTAGTGAATAGCTCAGGATAGGGGTAGAGTAAGAGTTGCAAGTCAAAATGAGTTAGAGTATACCTTAAATAGAAAGATGTTATGATGATGTGTCATTGTGTTAGTAATGTCCAAGTGTAAGTGGTGAACAAAACAACAACATTATTCATGAGGTTATAGATCAAAGTTTGTCTGATGATCTGCCCGTAATATTCAAAGTGTTATTGAACTAATTAGGGATTGATATATAGTGAATGAGCGAATAGTAGTCAAGTTGTCAAGGCAAATGTGATAGTAAATTGTATGTATGAATACTTAGAGGTCAGGATTGACTATTTTTCATGAATTTTTAGTGGGAGAATGATTATTAACTTTGCATCTAGTTGTTTTAAGTTAGTATAGTAGGTGAGCAATCATATTATTATTCGGGTTTAGTAATGAACATTAAGCTTGAATTTGAGATGAGTGTCATGATTTAAATAATGGAGACACGAGAGTAATGATATAAGTCTTTGGATTTGATCTGGTAGACTTGACATAGAGTAGATGATTAATTGAGATGTTAGCTACAATAAATATAAGTGGTACAAGTGAGATACCTTAACCTTTACATAAGGACATTAAAGTGTCACTAAGTCACAAGAAAAACAAGAATATTCAGAGGTATACCGAGAGGGTATGTAGAAATGCCTTAGAAAGAGGTCTTAGTACCCTCTTATAGAGAGTTCGGTAGTCATGAGATAAACTTCTCCAAAGTGTTAGAGTAAAAGAGGATGTGGACCAATTTAGAGTTGATGGAATAAGTCCGTAGCTTTCAAGTGTCAGCTTTATACCTACGGGGAAGATGATGAGATGAGAAATCAAGTCAAGTATTTGCGAATAAGATAGTAATGGGTTTCAAAGATTATGGGAATATCCTTTGGGAGGTCCTTTTAGTATTGGAGTGGTTGTACAAAGACGAGGTTGATGATATTTTTATCGTGATGATGATGGTTTAATAATTCCATTTGAGGTTATAAAAGAGGAGGATAAGGTTTTACTATAAGAAATAGTGAAATGAGAACCCTTAGTTGATTCTGAAGGAGTTTGTTAGTAGGAGTCCATGGAGTCAATAGAGTACTAAGCTTGAATGTGGTGGTAAAGAGTAATGATTTTGGGATGTGATTTCATATAAAGAGGTATAGAACCCAAAATCGAGGATTTGGGTTAAGCTTGAATATAGTGAGTGCATGCCATTAGACTTAGACTTTAGTAAGATTAACCTCATTTAATACCTAGTCCAGTCGTCATTCGAGGACGAATGATCCAAGGGTGAGATAATGTAACACCCTGAAAGATTTTTGAGCTAAGACTTTAACCATCCTTCACAGTTAGTAATTTTTTTTACCAAGGAATCAAAAATTTCTTAAGTATTAAGATCTGCTGACAAGATGTAGCACCTTGATTTCCAAAAGAACTAAATCTGAAATAACAAAAATGTGAAATTTGGAGAGTTAAGCCGAGTATGAGTTTTTGGTCAGCTTAAAATGACCATAACTCCTAGCACCGGATGAGTTATTTGTGATACATGATCGTTAGGAAATATCTTTAAAGTATATTTCTAACACCACCGAGTTTGCTAACTTTTGAGTTCGGATGACTGAGATATGACCATTTGAATTTAGGTTGTCCAGTTAAGGAAAGTTAGCCAAAAATAGTGAGGGGTAATTTGTTTTTTTCCTTGCCAAATCAGATTTAATATTTTTTAGTAATATTTTAGGGGTCTTATCCCATTATTTCCGATTTATAATAATAATATACGCCTAGGGTTTTAGTTAAGAGATAAAGAAGAGAAAAGAAAAGAAAAAAGTAGTAAAGAGGAGAGGATCAAACGTTCATCGAGATTCTTCCGTCTTGCTACGGAATTTCTCTTTGGGTTTAATACGTAAGAGATATGTAGGCTTCAATAGTGTTGGGTTCTTTAACCCACACTCCAAACATGTAATTTTCAGCGTAATTTCACTCTCAAAAAGTTTAAGGAGTTAAGTTCATGATAGGTGTTCTTGAAGTTAATTATAAATCTTGTTTTGTTGGGGTTTTGATGATTTCTTTATATCAAAGTGATTCTATTGAGTGTTGTTTTTAGCGTATTATTGAGTACTTCGATTGTGTAATTGAAAATAAAGAAAACTTGAGAAAATAAATCGATTAAAAGCGATTTAGGATCTAAAAATGAGAGGTAAAATTCATCAAACTTGGCCTGGGAAGAGGCTGGCACGGCGAGACCGAGATGCGCCCAAGGGTATGGGGCGACGCCAATGAAGTGTTCCCATAAGCAGATTCTGATTTTAGGGGCTGGCGTCCCGCACCCAGAACGTGCCAGGGTCGCCTGCCCGAACTACCTTTCTGTCGGTTTTCCCATTTGAGCTTATTTAAAGTGTATATTCACTCCCTTTGATTATAATCACTCTAAACTAATTCAAAACACAAAGAAATAATTCATAACATGGTCATAACCTTAAATTAAAAATTCAAATTCAATTTAAAGTCAAGAGTTAAGTCTAGTCTTGAGAGTTCTTGCGATCGTTTTGAGAAAGTCTCTTTGAGTACTTTTGAGGAGTCTTCTACAATTTATAAGAATTTATTTTAAGACTCGAGAGAGTGAGTATGAGAGTAAGAAGAATGTATTCATGAGTCCACTTTATCATCACAATATACTTCATATCAAGAACGATAACACTACAATTCATAATTCACATTCAAGAGAGAATTTAGAGTAGAGTTCAAGAATGTATTTGAGTTCAATTGTGAATCCTTTGAGATCAACTATCAATTCAAACTATGTTTCAAGGAAGTAAGTAAGATAATGAGAAAATTCATACGCATGAGTTTCTTATTCATATTTTGACCCTTGAGTCGATTTGTTCATGCCCCTAACTTCAGAATGAATTCCATAAATTAAGTACCATTTAGATGAGTTGTATCCTTAAATCTCAAGTCTTGAGTGTTGACTTTCAAATTCCCTTCAAGATTATATTTCAAATCATGGAACTATTGCATGTTACCCATGAAGTCTTTTATTTGAATTGTTCATGCCTGTAATTCCGCATGAACCCTATAAGTCAAGCACTTGGAGATGGGAAGTATATTTGAGTCCTTGAGTTGAGTAGTTCATGATCAGAATTATGCATGAACCCTCTGAGTTGAGCATTCATTAAATGAGTAGTATCATATAAGTTATATAGTTCCAAGTATTGATTTCTATCGATGGTTATTTAAAACCTTTAATTGAGACATTAATGTCCACAATTCAGCATGAACCCTATTTTAAGAATTTTTTTAAAAAATTATTTTAAAACTTGTTTTAAAGACTTGAGCACTAAGTTGAGAAAGAGTAAAGTTGAATTCTTTTCTTCAAAGAAGTACATGGGACTATGTATTCCCAAAAATATTTAAAGTTTTTTCACATTTAAATAAGAACAGAAACTGAGATTTCCAAAGATCTTTAAGGCTAGTTTTCAGAAACAGTAATCACTTTCTAAATAAAGCAAGAGAGGAAACTAAGATTCCAAGATAGTCTTTGAGCTAAGTTTTTGAGCACTAATATCAAATCATAGAAGTAGTCTATTTTTAAAAACATAAGAGATAGTATATTTTTGGAGTATTATTGAGCAACGAACTAGGGACAAGCAGGAGTTCAGATAACTCACATGTCCATAAAAACATGTAGCGACCATTGGTAGAAAACGGTCATACTTTTTTGATGAATCCTTCTCACAATAGACTAGTGGATCGACTTAGTAGTTAAGGTCCTATACTTTTGGTGGGTATAAGATGGGATGGAAGCGTGCGTAGATCGTTGTATCATCTTTATAGCTCTTATGTGATGGTTGTCGATTAGAGAAACTCCCACCGATTTTATTATGTTTTTATATATATCATTTAATTGTATTTTCATATACATTTCAAAGTTACTAGTTTAACGGTACGTGCATTGCAGGTGTGCATCATATATATAGATAAAATAGATTTAATATTAGTAAATTAATATTTTTTAGCAAATAATTATAATTGAAAGAACATAGGACAAGTGCTTTCAAATGATTAATACAAATTGCCATAGAGTTACTCGTATTTTGAGATCAAAATGACCAGATATATTGAAATATTCCAAAATACATTTAAAGATCATAAATGGGGAGAAGGTGAAATTTCTATAATAAAATTATTATATACTTCGCTTGTAAACAAATCCAACCAACAAAATTTTAGAAAAATATCAATACAGAAAATGTCATCAATAGTCTTTCCTCTTGAGGTTATGATGGACACCATTTAAGATTATTTTTTCTATTAAATATTCATACTTGAAATTTAGTATGTGCATGAAAATAATAAGGATTACCATAAATATTTCAATATTTTATCTTTATGGGAAATCTATCTTTTGAAAATTATATTTGTGTAAGACTATCACAGAGGGGGTATTTCTATAAATAAATAAAAAGGTACTTCATTGTTATAACAAATGATGGTGGTTAAATTTAGGTTTGAGTGTATGTAAATTATTTAGCTGGACTAATTCTTTGATTTAAATATACATGTATATTTCACTAGCATAAGTTAATTTTAGTATATGAACAACATCACCTTTGGTTAAAAGTATATGATTTCTTTAATTTTCTACCTTATCTTTGTAGAATTGTTGTCTCTCTTTTTTCCTGTCGCATACATATCATATAGTTGTTCTCCAATGAAAGTTTCTAGTATCTTATAGAAGTTGTATCGTGATATAAAATATATATGTTTTTCAATAATGAAAATTAATAGATGAATAAAATTTAAAGTATTGTTTATAGAATCTTTCATTTGATTTAAGATTATTGTATGATCAATAACTATTTTCTTATCTATTTTTATATAGCTAAAAAGGAGTGTATCTTGTGACATAATATTTTCTCAAATTAAAATGAACATAGAATAATAGGAAAAAAATATATGGAACGATACATAGCCAATGAAGAAGGAAGAAAATAATATATGTTTATGCTATTATTCACTATAGTGTTCCATTTGATTAAAATCTCTTGTCACCAACACTTTATTTTCTTCGTTCATTTTTACTTACATATCTATAAATATATATTTTTGAAATAGTATATTTAACATCAAAAGTAATGATTCAATGGATTGCGTTAATTCACGTTGTTTTAGCAAAATTAGAATGGAACTGCTTCATTTGAGAGTGAAAAATTTAAAATAAATAAAAAATCAAAGAAGAAATATTTTACCTAAACCATGTTTGTTTTTCATATTTCTTTATTATTATTGTTTATCCCACAACATTATGTCACTTTTAACTCATGGAATTCGTGGGGAAAAGACTGAGTGTGAATTTATTAATGATTTGCTACAATGTGTTTACCAACTCTTTCTTATATGGTACGTCAAATTTCATTAATTTTTTAACTTAATCAACAATTGAAAATAACCTGAGATATTTTAAGAAGAAGTAGAGTAGAAAAATTTTAAAAAATAGTTTTGAAGGTAGAGGAAACCCGTTATTTAAAGCTATCAAATATTAATATGTATAGGTGCTAATTGTTCCTTATAAGAAAAGTCACAACCATTCAAAAAATTCACTGTCCATAGACAAATTACAACCTTTTTCAAAAGTCACAACACATCGAAAAAGGCACAATTCATTTGAAAAGTCACAATCCTTTGAAAATATGATAACCCTTTGAAAAAGTCAAAACTCATCAAAAAAATCTAAACCGTTCAAAAAAGTCGCAATCCATTTGAAAAAATTCACATCTCTTTTAGAAAATCATAACCCTTTAATATGAAAAGGTATGTACTTTTAATACAATACAAATAATTAAAGTAATAAATAAAATAAATACAGTATTGTAGATTGGGGGCATTATAGTAATTCAATTTTTGTTTAGGAGTTCATGCTTTTAAAGTAATATAGATAGATATTGATGTTGTATCCTTGTTATAGAGTTGACATAATGAATTAACAACTTTGTTTTATATTGCACTTATTTTAGATTGCTTTATATTCAAATGAGTTCACTTAAGTATCAGTAGTTGAGTATTTCGAGTTGTACCTTAAGTTGAGTATCTTGAGTTTTTTTGTGCTTCATTGAGTCTAGTATCATATTTTTGAAGTTGAGAATCGAATCTTTAAGTTGAATATCTAATTGATGAGTTTAGTATCTTATCCTTGAGTACTTCGAAGTTGAATAAGTTGAGTAGTTTCTAATATCTTTTAGTACTCCTTGAGTTGAGTAAGTTCTTAAGGAGGTAAGTATGTTTCAATTTTTATCAAACTCAAGCTTATTTTATGCTTTAGAATTTCCCTTACATGCTCGTAAATTTCACGTACTGAGCCATTTTTCCTGCATCTTCTCATGATGTTGATCCAGATATTCAGGATTATCAACAAGAGCTTCGTTGATGTAACATGGAGTTCGAGTTAGCTATGGTGAGCCTCCTTGCTTTCGGAGTATTCCATTTACTTTAGTTTGTTAGGAGGTCATTGGTCTTGTCCCAACATGCATCATTGTAATTTAGAGGCTTCATAGATAGACTGTAGAGCTTTAGAAGTTTTCATTTATTTTGTTAAATGTTTTAAAGACTAAAGTTGTCTTTTATTGCGAGTTGTATATATTTTATTATATAGAGTTTTCTTTGGTCTTATAATTTGTATTTAAGTTTTATGAACTTTTATTTCAGTTTTAAGATTTTGCATGCTTGAGTGTTGGCCACGTCCACGGTGTAGACTCGGGTCCTGACAAAAACCTTGTCATTTATCAATCAAAATCATTAATTCTGGGGCACATGATAGAAATCACTTTTTAAAGGCAAACTTACCATTTGACCCTCATAATTTTATAATTAAACAAATCTCTCAAACATATACAATAATATAAGCTTTGATATATTAATCTGATGCACGAGATACATTAATCGTTAAGTAAGATGCATTACATTTTATACATGATAATAATTTGATGTACATACAATACACGATACACTAATCTGATGCACGAGATATATTAATCTTATGCACGAGATACATTAATTTGATGTGCCGATACATTAATCTGATGCGTGTAGTGAGAGATTTTGATTATTTGTAAGACTAATAGGGGATAATGGTAATAAGAGAACTTAAATGTGGAATTTCTGTCATTTATCCATAATTTTGATGTCTGAATTCATAAATAATCAAGGTAAAATAGAGGTTATGGATCATCAAACCATACCCAAACGATTTTGTACATGAAATCATTCCATAAATTTTCACCAAGGGTTCTCAAACTCAAAAATAAAAAATGGGGATTAAACCTCGAATACGGCAAGCAAAACCCCTCTTAGGTGTCGCCAAAGTAAACAAGATTCCACTCAAGTGAACGAGGTAAAATCCGGGGGGATCTCGTTTTTGATGACCAAGTTCCATTTTTTGCGAACCCCGCCCAAAAGGCCATTCTTGCTTTGGTGAAACATGTTGTGCTTAAGTGACCCTCACTAATGTGAATCATGTTCCAGTTAAGCAACTATCGCTAAAGGTAATCATGTTCTTCTTAAGCGAAGATTACTCCATAAGAATTATCAGCCAGCACAAAAATATAAAAAGGACCCTCATGAGTTCGAAACCTTATAAACACAAACCACATATTCAAATCAATTATATCCAAAATTCCAGACTCATATGGAACTATTGAAATATGAATACAAGGTCTCGTTGATGCAATATCAATAAAAATATCATGAATACTAGAGAGTACCTTAAAATATATTTGAACTTTCTTTTAGTGCAAATACATTAATGTTCTGGTGAAATAATTTGCATCTGAAATTATTTGAACCACAACTCCATGTGTAAAGACTAAAAATATCACAGACATAATATTATTTGTAGGTAAATAGCTCAGTATTTGTTTTAGCACGTTTATGTCAATTTGTGCATCCTGATTTTATGATTCTTACAAGACTAAACATTTAGATGTTCCTTGAAACTTCACTACTTCAATATAAATATAGGTATAATTCCCTACTATATCTACATTACTGTAAATATTTAATGATTTGATTAAGAATTAGCTCAACCTCCGTGTAACAATCTTAACTATGGAGTTTGTCACAATGCCCATGTTATTTGAGGCATTTAACAAAACATCAACTTTTCACGCAATAAAATTATTCAAGGTTCTAAAACGAAGACTCATTCTTTAACAACACAAAATAACTTGTTATTAACCATTGAAGTTGTATTGTGAAAGTGTATACTAGCTCGAAATTGGGTTCTCATCACTTGTGTTTAGCTTAAGGATTTTAACCTTATTCATTCACACCTTTTATACTGTATATTTTGAAAATAAAATTAACAAGATTAATACAAATTATAAGCAGATCTTTCACATAGGCATATCATACATGTCACAATTATACATATCCCCTAGAATGATTGCATTAGTTATGGACGCAAGATTTCAGAATCGTATTTTAAATAATTTCATTTCTTTTCAAGGTTTTACATGCTAAAGATATTCTTATTCCACTATGAAATTCAAGCATACATTGATAAAAAATTAATGACTTCTTGATACATGTTACAAATTCAACTTAAATGGATTTTATCATTATCATTAGATGATTCACTTTTTAGAGACTAATGCACCAATTAATCTATGTATGAATGGTCATGTCTATGAAAAATATAACTTACTAGACATACTTTATTTCATCAAAATTTAAAACATTTCAAGTGTCACTGTTGACATCCTTTAAAAGGAGCAACGTTGTGGTGACTAAAAAAATAATATTAATTTTAAAAAGAATAAAAAAAAAAGGGAAAGGGGGTAAAAGGGAGTTGCTGTCAACTTAGAGAAACATAGAATACCAATTAATTAATCAATTACTTAAAATGTGTACGAAACCAAAAATTCTAGGTAAGGGTTCAAGTATTCTGAAGGAAGATTGTTCGGCATCCTTTGAAATCCACAATTGTGATTCCTGATTGGAAAAAAATTGAGGTGGAGATAACACATTGTACAAGTATAATAAACATGCAATATACACAAACAGTAAAACTTAAATAATAAATAAGAAACAGTCTAAGATTTGCCTACATCAATAATATATCCAATACTAAATAAAAACTACATTTCGAACTTCATTCGAGTAGCTTCCTCGGAAAGCAACCCTAGTTACATGTAAATACACTTAGTAAAACTGTCAGTAATGAATAAACATGATAGAAATAAATAAATCAAATAATAACTTTAAAATATCGTCTTATTCACAGGGAAGGATTTGGAAATTCACACTAATTTGTTAGCCGGTCGATTCAAATATACAACATATATAAACTTATACTAAATTTCCGTCGTTTAAAATGCGAAGGTCTCTAAAATTGAATGTGAGACTTATTCATTGGACAATTTTAACATATAAAGAATAATCTAATAAATATTAAAATACACGTAATTAATCCCATCAGAACAAGTCAACATATCATAACACTACTGAGAAATAACATTGACGTACTACACCAAGATGAACATCAAAAGTAAAGTAGTGTCACAACAAAATAAGAAATAAGTAACTTTGAACAACAGTAGGACTAAAACAGCATCAATACCATATAACACTAAACATTGTTAATCAACTATAACATGGTAGTAAAATCAATATGAAAAATAACATCATAATAAGAACAACAATAGAAAGAACGAAATAACAAATATAAACATTATCATTACATTGCAACTATATTGATGCAAAAATATGATTACTAAACACTTAAGTTTACACAAATTAACATCTTTCATATGAAAACAATAGTATTTCTTTTACATAAACAAAGATGTAAGAGGATTACAAACTTTTCATCCTCGTGTCCCCTTTGAATTTTCAATCAAAGAACTTGACACAATGCAAAGTTAGTTCTACCCAGTACAAAAGAATAAAGGTAATCCATCAATAATTTAAGGGAATATTTATAAGGACCAAAATAAAATTGTAATCCACCAATTAATTTATAGATCTAGTTTGCTTGTGATAAAAAACATAGAACCAAACTTAAAAAAAAAAGGGAATCCGGAGCTCTTATTGACAGACCATTCTAATACCTTCTAATGCATAAACAATAATCTTTGTTTCTTTTCAAGATATTTTTCTAAACAGTCTCCATGTTCGGACCGACAATGACAAAGTGATGATCATCTAAGTTAACTGAGCAAAAGACAATGTCAATATAAGCTTTACCACAAACAAAATTAACATCGAAAGTCTATTGTCCAGTTAAATCATATGCAAGAATTTTTTAAATAGACATTATAAATCGAAAATATAATAATTTTCCATATATTCAAAAAGATCATGAGCATATCCTAATTCAATAGATAAGAAGTGCTTGGAGGTGGCGCCCCACATTTTGTATTCATTCTTCTGTAGCCCAAACACTATATCGTAGTGATACATGGAAGTATCTTGAAAAATATGTATCAATCAGCATCGTTGGTAAATTTTAGTAGTATGAGTTATAAGAATGCATAGGAGTCAAGAAGAATATTGGTAGAAGAATATTTTTATTGATGTCTTCAGATTACATTTATAAGAATGAATGGAAAATAGAAAGCATTAAACCCACTACTAGCATATTCCTAACTCAATAACGTACTCCTAAATAATAGGAACAGATGGTGACTAAGTCTTATATAATATAAAGCATTAAAAGTAAAAGTAGTTGTAGTTACAAAAAGGAAATTCCTAACACTCATACTTGCTTTGGAAACTGCAAACTCAATTCTCTGTCTAAGAAGCTGAAAGTTGCTGACTAGTAAAGCCTTAGTAAATATATCAGTCCAATGTTATCCGTCTTGCAATAACAAGAGTTATATCTCTATCTTTTTGCAATTCTCTCAAGAAAAAGAACTTGATTTTGAAGTACTTAATTCTTCCACGAAACACATGATTGTGAGATATAGCTATTGATGCTTCATTGTCCACGAAAACTTTGATGCTTCCAATCGGTTCCATATGCAAATCAACCAGAATTTTCTTCAGTCACAATGTTTGATTCACTGCTGCTGCAATATCGTGTTTCCTAAAACTCGTCTTTGGCAGTAGACTGAGCTACAATATCTTGTTTCATAAAACTCCATGAGAAAATTCCAGAACCAAGACTAAAACATTACACTGAAGTACTCTTTTCATCATCCTTGGAACCGCCCCAATCACTTTTGGAATACCCAAAAAGCTTCACGAGTTGACTCTTCTGAAACTTGACTCCATAGGTGATGGTTCATTTGATGTATCGCACAACTCTTTTCGCTGCCCGCAAATGTACTTCAATAGGACAATGCATGAATCTTTATAAAACACTTACAACATACAATATATCGGGTCTTGTTTTGGTAAGACACATTAAACATCCGATGAAACTTCCGAAGTATGGCTCATCCACCTTTTCGGCTCCATCATCTTTACTTAGTTTCTCCTTTTGGTTCATGGGAGTGCTAATCTCTTTGCAATTTTAAATTTAGAATTTCTTGAGAAATTCCTTTGCGTAATTTTCCTGACAAACGAAAAACTCATATTTTCTTTGTGTAATATCCATTCCAAGGAAATATGTCGTAAGACCAAGATAAGACATTTCAAAAGCTTATGTCATATTTTTCTTGAATTAATCAATTAGCTTTTCATTGCTCCCTGTAATCGAAAAGTCATCAACATAAAGAGAAACATTAAAGACTCTCATTGCTATTATTTTTAACATAGAGTGTGAATTCTGTAAGACTCTTTTCAAAGTCGAGATCGAGAAAAAAATCATCTATTCGACTATACCAAGCTCTTGGTACCTTTTTAAGGCATAAAGAGATTTATGTAGTTGATACACTTTATCTTCCATTCCATCTATAACAAACCTTTCAAGTTTCTCAACATAAATTTCTTCTTCAAGAATGCCATTAAGAATTGCTAATTTAACATACATCTGATGCACTCTCCAGCAACGTTGTGCAGAAAGTGTTATAAGCAATATGATTGTGTCATGCATAGCAACTGGAGCAAAAGTTTAAGAAGAATATACACCAAAAATCTGCGCGTAACCCTCAACTATGAGCCATGCTTTATGCTTGTTGATTGAACCATCAACATTTATCTTGGTTCGGAACACCCACTTAACCCTAATTACTTTTCTACCTTGAGGTTTGTCAACAAGCTGGCACGTATCATTTTTTTCAATCATAAACAGCTCCTCCTCCATTGTATTTCTCCACTTGGGGTCTTTGAGAGCATCATTAGGGTTAGAAGGTTCACGAATCGCAGCACTGCATCTCTCATATATATTAGAGAGCAATCGAGTTCCCTTAACAGGTGGATTATCGTCCCTTTCATTTAACAACAATTTTTTTTTTCTCGACAAAATTCCTTGAGTAATCCCAATCCTATTCTTCATTCTCTGTAAATTGGACATCTCTATTGATAACTATCTACTCACCTTCAGGTTGAAAGATTAGTATGCTTTTAAAACATTAGTGTACCCAAGAAAAATTCCCGGGGCAGCCTTCTTATCTAGTTTATCCCGTTTGACTTGAGGTACATAGGTAAAACAAAAAAGACTAACACTTTAAGAAAATGCAGTGGAGGCTTGTATCCATACCATGTTTCAAAATGAGTTTGATTTTTTACCCCTTTTGAGGGAAGTCGATTTTGTAGGAACACAAATGTATTTGCTGCCTCTGCCCAAAAGATATTCAGCAAATTCTTTTCGTGCAACATACATCTTGTCATCTCCATGATCAATCTCTATCTTCTCTAACTAACTCCAATTAGTTCTGGAGTATAAGGATTAGAAATTTAACGTTCAATCCCTGCTTCTTCACAAAATAGATCAAATTGATAAGAAGCGTACTCCTTGGCATTGTCAGATCGTAAAATCTTAATTTTCACATAAACTTAAATTGTCAAACTTCGCTTTCAGCTTCCAAAAAATGCTCATGACCTCGAATTTGTACTTTAAAAAATAAATCCAGCACATTCGGGTCAAATTGTAAATAAAAATAACATAGTAAATACTACCATCAAGTGAATGAGTCATTTGGGGTCCTACAATATCAGTGTGAACCAGCTGCAATTTTCTTATGCTCTCCAAGTGGCCTTTGGGAATGGAAGTCTACTTTGTTTTCCAAATTGACAGGCTCAACAATTTTTAGAACTCGCTCCCAGTTTAGAAAGGTTCTCGACTATTACCAATTCTTTCATTTTGAGAAACCCTTTATAATGATAGTGTCTGAGTCTCTTATGCCATAACTCGGAAGCATTTTCTCTTGCCGAATAGACCACTTGTTCATCCTCCAATAGATTTAATGAGAAACTTCTACCTCTTATTTTTATTTCAGACAATTCATGTCTTGAGGCATACTTTATCAAGCAATGTTTATCTTCGAAACACAATTTGAAACCTTTTTGTAATAATTTACCAACACTTAACAAGTTCTAATCTTAATATGGTACATAAAGAACATCGGAAATTTCTTTAGTACCTCATTTTGTTTCAATTGTAATATTTCCCATTCCTTTTGCTGGTATATAACCGCCATGACCTATTCTGACTTTTGTAACTCCAGTAGGCTTCTAGTCCGTAAAGATCTCTTTGTCATGAGTCATATGCTTTATGCATCCGCTATCAATCAGTCAAGCATAAGTTGAAACATTGCTTGCTAAACACGATGCCACAAAGAGTTGATCCTCTTCCTGTTCATTAACAACCTGGGCATCTGCGTCTTGCTGTTGCAATTTACTCTTGCAAATAATTGCTTCATGCCCGAGTCGGTTGCACTTACTGCATTTAGTATCCGGCCTTTTCCAACACTTATACGACGCATGCCAATTCTTTCCACAATGCTTTCAAGGAAGATAATTTCCTTTAAAACTAACTACTTTGATTTTGTTTATGTAGTGAGCTGCTCTTTCTCCATTTGTTGGCTGGTTCTTCTTATTGTTTTTTTTTTGTATGTTCCACTCTCTTCATGTTTGGCCACCAATGCTCCCTCTCTAATTCCATCTTTTCTCGTAAACCTTCTTTGATATTGAGCCTGCAATGAATCAATAATTCCGCAAAAGTGATTTTTGACACATCCTTGGTGTTCTCCAAAGTGGTAATGGTGGCTTCAAATCTTTCAGGTGTAGTAACCAGAATCTTTTAAACAATACGTGAGTCTGTAAACTCAGAACCAAGTAATCTTACTCTGTTGGGTATGCTCATAAGCATGTAAGAGTATTTTTTTATTATTTCCAATTCTTTCATCTTTTGTAACTCAAAGTCTCTAATGAGATTCAACACTTGCATACCTTTGATATGATCATCTCCTTCATATTCTGCCTTGAGATGATCCTAGTTGGATTTTGCTGATTTTAGAGACATGATACGAGTGAAAAAATGTTGAAGAGACTGCTGAAAAAAGACATGCCTTTGCCTTAAGTTTTTTGGTTTTCTTGTCGTTGTAATTTTTGAGTTGAGCCATTGTGGTTTTTTTTTGGGTAGATAAAGAACTTCATAGTCTTCCTCGATTTCCTCCCAAAGATCTAACGCTTCGAGATAAGCTTCCATTCTCACTACCCACATGTGAAAATTTTCACCATTAAAGACATGAGGTTCCATTACCTAGAAACTTGAGATTTTTTCCATTTTTAGTCTTTTGATGTTTCTGGTTGTGGTGCTTGAGTCACTCGAAACAATCAGTCACAAAAATACCCACAGATCTCGCAAAATGAAACAAATCTGATACCAATTGTTGGTAAATTTTAGTAGTATGAGTTATTTGAATGTAGAAAAGTCAAGAAGAATATTGGTAGAAGAACATTTTCCTTGTTGTCTTCAGATTACATTATAAGACCGAATGGAAAAAAGAAAGTGGTAAACCCACTTCTAGCATATTCCTAACTCACAAACTTAATCCTAAATAATAGGAATAGATGGCTAACAAGCACTATACATAACTATATAAGCTAATTATATGAATATTATTACATATGATATTCTCCAAACAGCCTTCAAAATAAGGGAGTTCTATTCAAAAGTTTAAGTGCGTCCTTAATGATTCAAGGACCTTCATGTCAAGAGTTTATTTAAGTTCATGTAATATTATAGAAATATTCTTTTGTATTGCTAAGGGTTGTGTCCCTATTCTATTTGAGTTATGTCTAAGATGGCAAGACGAGACTTAGTACTTCAACTTTGGATAGTTTAAAATAAGATACATTTTAGTCTTGTGTTTTCTTATGAAAAAGTCTTAAATTCTACACTATTTTATGGGAGTTCAATGAATAAATGTTAAGAGGCTTGTCGAAGACCTTCAAGAGGTCGACGATGTCGGTGACAACTAGGGGGTGCTCTCCAGGCATTACAAACTTGGTATCAGAGCATGAGGTTATAAAAATAGTCTTAGGTCTCAATGTGTCATAATGCCATGTCTAGTAGAGTCTTGTTCATTGGTTTTAGTCACGACACATCTATGAGCGATAGGCTATAGTACGATAGAAGTTCCACTTTTTTCATTACTCTTTTTCGTGCCATAGAGCTTAACTCCATATGATCTCTCTATCTTATTTCCCTTGTACGGTGCTCTTCTGGATGTGATTGCTTAGAAATGGTGATGTCTCAAGACTTGAGTGAGAAAAAGGTGGGTTTTGATGCTTATTATGGTTTTGTGACTAGATGAGTATACGTGAAGGTGTATTTGGAAGATATTGTTTTGATGTCAATTATGTCCATATGTGTCCTATGATATTTAAGACATTATATTTGGAATATAGTATTGTGATGTAGTTCTAGCATGATAATAGTTGTTATAATTTAATTAAGTCCTTTTTAGGATGATGAGTTACTTTATGGTTATGTATAGTAGAAAGTTATGGTATAGGCTTGAGGAATTTTGAAGGAATGTGGTATATAGTGAAATTTGAAAGTTGCTCTTTTATATGAGTAATGCTTCATGGTTGTTCTTGTGTGGATTGGAGTCTTTTTGTAGGCTTAATTCTAAGAAGGAAAGGTAGTGTGTTTACCTTCTAAGGTAATGGTGAAGTATTCCAGTTTTATATGAGTAATGCTCTTCTGGATGTGATTGCTTAGAAGTGGTGATGTCTCAAGACTTGAGTGAGAAAAAGGTGGGTTTTGATGCTTATTATGGTTTTGTGACTAGATGAGTATACGTGAAGGTGTATTTGGAAGATATTTTTTTAATGTCAATTATGGCCATATGTGACCTATGAGATTTAAGACATTATATTTGTCATATAGTATTGTGATGTAGTTCTAGCATAATAAGAGTTGTTATAATTTAATGAAGTCTTTTTTAGGATGATGAGTTACTTAATGGTTATGTACAGTAGAAAGTTATGGTATAGGCTTGAGGAATTTTGAAGGAATGTGGTATATAGTGAAATTTGAAAGTTGCTCTTTTATATGAGTAATGCTTCATGGTTGTCCTTGTGTGGATTGGAGTCTTTTTGTAGGCTTAATTCTAAGAAGGGAAGGTAGTGTGTTTACCTTCTAAGGTAATGGTGAAGTATTCCAGTTTAATGGGAGAATCTGTATGGCTAATTAATTAGTTCCTATATCAAGCTATCCAAAGAGTGGAAAAGGGAAGAATGTGTTTTATTCCATAAGTTGGGATTATGTTTTTCTCTAAGGTCGACTTGGAGGGTAGTATGTACCCCTTAGTTCATAAGGAGAAGAAAAAAATTGATGTTGACCAACTTCAAAGAGGTTAGTTGTCTTTTATGATTGATCTTAAGTATTTTCATTTGAGAAGAGTTCTTAGATAATACCTAGGCATTATTGGTTGTATGATTCCCCCAAAATTGATGATAAGGGTTAAATGGTCTAGAAGTTGCCTTGCTCTAATAGTGGAAGAAACGAAAGAGATCTCTATTGCCAAATCTCTTCTAAGTTCCCCTAAGAATTTACGAAGAGAGAATTGTTACTCCTAAATCTCTAGAGCAAGTGGTAATTGATCTTAATAGTTCAAACTTGTGTGGTATGCTTTGATAGAATCCTGAATTTTCGATTGTCCTAAAATGAGAAGGAGATTCCCTAAAGTCTATAAATGAACTACCTAAAGTGATGAACCATAAAGGATTAAATCCGGAAATACTTACATTCTTATGACTGGGTAGTAGAATTTAATGAAATAAAGGAGCTACCCTTAGTATTCATGGGTGTAGTTAAGGCCTCATGTGGTTGAATAGTGTAACACTCCGAAAGTCCAAGACCTTAGCTAGAGCCTCACATGTTAATCTAAGGTTAGTAACACTCATAAGGCCTAAAATAATGTTAATAAACCATTTAGGATGTTTTGGAGTCAAGACATCAAGAAACGTCCATGACGTTCGAATGCTAGCCAAATTTAACTAGTGAAACATCCTTAGGTTTCAGGATGGTTTGGAGGTGTTGTATGAGGTATAAAACTATAGAATGACTTTAAATAGGTAAAACCATGTATATAGGGTGGAAACATCCAGGCAGACCCCCTAAGGGTCGCCTTAGGGGTCCCCAAAAGGACCCCAAACTTGGCTTAGCAAGCTGCCAAAGCAGCTGCCTAATTAAACTTAGGGGGAGTGTGTCTGCATTGGGGACTTGGGTGGCCTTCAATAAAAATTCAAGTCTGCATCGCCGGAAGGTCGCGGACTGCATTGTCTCGAAAATTAATTTAGAAAATCATGCGGGATCAGCTCCGCGTCGCGGACTTGTTTCCCAATGAAAATGTGAAAATTGGGATTCAAGATTTACTTTATTAAAGGGTAAACTTAAGTGAGGTGTCTTTTGGGTATTTCAAGGGAGGTCTATGTATTAATTTTATATCAGTTTTTCCTCACATTCACTAACGTAAATCAAATCCTTAAATAAAAACCCAAAAGTATACACCTCTCTCTAGAATCTCTCTCTATTCAACCTCCATTGAAGGAAAAACAAAGCTTGAAGAAGAAGACCAATTTCTCTAGGATTTAACTTAAATTTCGTGGATTAATCTTCATTAAGGTATTGGTTCTTCAATCTTGGGATTCTTTTCCCCAAGAGGTCCTCTAAAAGTTGATTTCTAAAACACCCAATTCCAAGTTTTTTTTCTATTTTAATTGTTTTTCTTCTAAACATGAAACTGATGATTAAATGTGTTTAATTGTGATTACCCATAGTTAATTAAGTGTAGATTGTTGAGTTATTGATGCTAAATGAGGGAATTTCATGTAGATCATGTCCCTTCCCCAAATTCCCAAAATCTTGGATCTTGCTTACGAATTGATAGAAATTTAGGAATGTGTTGATTGTTAGAGTTTTCTTATCTATTCTAATTCATTCATGGACTTACCTAGGGTAATTTATTGTTGGAATTTGATCTATTTCTTGAAGAATTCATGATGAACCCTTTTCCCTTTAACCCTAGGTTATGAATTGAAGTTAATTAGGATAGTGATGATGCAATTGACTTCATTATTGTGTTAATTACTATTGTGTGATGATATTACACCTATTATTGGGTTGAATTGGATGGTTGATGGTAAAACCTTGATAATGGCTTGTGAAGGAGATTGGGGCATGTACTGTGATCTCAATCCTTTACTTCAATTATGATTACTTGTGTTTAGTGGTGAAGCTGTATTGAAGTTGTAACAACCCTATAATGGATATGCTAAGTAATGCTTAATGTGTCTAGAATGCCTACTATTAGACTGGGTTCACACGGATTGATGCGCGTAGAACCAGACCTCTGAACCTCTTCAACAACCACGCCAACTAACTGGGTGAGTTATTTGAGCTAGGAAAGGTTGGGTCCAGCCATGTAGGGCTCCCGAATATGAAGATTTACCCAAATGAGTCTTTACCGAATTTTAAAAAGGGGAAATCTTAAGTTTGGAGGGTCTAGGGGTAAAATGGTCTTTTTCCAGGCTAAGGGTAGTATCGTAAATACCCTAAATATATAACTAATTATTTAATTAATAAGGTGAAGGGGCATTTTGGGGAGAGAGGGCCAAAAATTGGCCTTTGAGTGAAGTCTTGCTCCACCCGGGTTCGAACCTAGGTGGAAGCAATGATTTAAATTGGTAAATTAATTTAATTAATTAATATTTATTAGCTGATTTATGAACAAGGAAAATCAGATTTTTATTAAATTAATAAGGAGTCCTAGTTTGACTAATTCCAAAACTAAAACTCCTAATCCTAAAACTACTCTCTCACGTCTCTCCACTTCTCTTTCACGTTTCTCTGCCAAACAAAAGTACTAAAGCAGAAAACTTACTAAAGTTCTTCACACTTGAAGAACTCACACGAAAAAATATAATCAAAACATAAGCAAAAACGTTAGGCAAAGGGAGGAGTTTCCGTCGAGCTTGGTGTTGGAGTGAAGCTTGAACGTGATTTGGAGAGGGTGTTGGACAGCAGGTCCTGGGTGAATAAACGTCAAAATAAGGTATGGGTTTTCTTACTCTTGGTCCCTTTCCCAAGAGACCCCTAGGATTCAGTCGATTCTTATCCGAAAACTAGGATTGTTTCCCCGTTGCATGTCCCCGTCACTAGCTCCTATCGATGGTTGTAGGTTGGTATGTCTGCTGGTAGATATTAGGCATGTAATGTGTTTTCGTGATGAATATGTTCATGAATGTGTGTTTGGAATCGTACGAATGATAACCTATGCTTTCCGAAAATATGTGTTTATGTGTGTGCAATGTGTAGCCGTGACTTTGAACACGGATTGAAGCATGAAAATGACTTGTTTTATGGTTGTACTTCACGTGCACAGACTTGTATAAATCGTGATGATCATATGAAGTATAATGTGGCTGATTTGAGTGAAAACTATTAGCTAAATGAATCCATGAAAATGCACCAAAAGATGTACTACATGATCCATGAATTACCCTAAGAACTAACGTGTAATGTTGATGAAAAGGATGCTGAAAAACGCACATAATTCCCAGCTATATGTTGATGAGTTTCGGTCAAGCTAAGTGGTTTAATATGTTGTGAATAATGAATTAAAATAAGTGAGGTCACTGAGGATCGAACCCGTGACCTCACCATGTTAAAAGTCATGGAAATAATGTAAGTTAAAAAGAATGTGGCAAGGGGGATTCGAACCAGTGACCTTGACCGAAAATGAAGTACTAAAAATAAGAAATGAGAGGGGTGGGATTCGAACCCACCACCTCTTAGTCAGATTTAAGGAAAAGTTAAAAGAAAAATAAAAGGTTGAGGCGTGTGGGAATCGAACCCACGACCTCTAGGCAGAACAAAGGGAATTTAAGGAGAAAAATTAAAGTGGGGCTGTGGGGGTTCGAACCCACATCCCCTCGGCCGAAAAGGAGAGAAGTTAAAGAAAAGGAAATAAAAAGAAAATGAGGTTGTGGGGGGTCGATCCCACATCCTCTCAGTCCCAATGAACGAAAAATAAAGAGAGAAATTAAGGAAAAATAAAATGAAGGCGTTGGGGATCGATCTTGGGTCCCCAAACCGTGTAGATCAAACAAAAATAAATAAAAATGTAAGTGTTGTCCAAGGGATTCGAAATCGGGTTCCCTTGCCCAAATTCCGTATTGATACATAAGTCATACGTGAATAAATGTTCAAAATAATGTTGCCTACATAGATCAAAATCAAGATCTTGGCATACTTAAAAGATGCATAAGTCTTGTACCACATAATCTTAGGAAGATATGAATCACTTAAACGAACTATGAATGAAGCCTCATGGCGTGTATGTATAGACCCATAAGTCTAGCATACGTTTGAAGTAAGTGAACCTAAGATGTATGTAACGAAATGATGAAACCATAGAAGGGTCAAGTAAGAGTGTGAAACACACTAAATGGCCAAGTGCATTGGCATACGATGAAATGAACATTCACATAAAAAGGGGTGAGTAATTATGAAGAGCAAATGTTCTAAAGTTAATGAATATGGTGACAACATGAGAAGAGGCTAATGTCAAAGATGAGAGTAATCTCAAATGAGCCTAAGTAAATGTTACCAAAACGTACTCACCTATGAGAGTGTAAAGCTAATGAAGAGACCAGTCTCTATGAACACTCTAATGAAAGTAATGATATTAATGTACACTTAATACTAATGATAAGATGAGAAATCATATATTGAGCTATGATGTCCTCATACTAGAAGCCAACTTCCATGACGTATGAGTTGAATGTAACAGAACTTTATACTGAGCACCAGTACGCTAGCTATAAGCGGTGATGCCTTCTTTCGGGAAGGGCGGAGGTTCACGTAACTCTCATGAGATGATACTGTCCGGCATGCCGTGTATGGGTCTCTTTATATCTCCTAGTCTTTGAACCTATACTGCTAATATAGGGATCTAGCAGGGTTCAATCCCCTATTTACGCTAGCATGTTTTGGGTCACTTTGGCCGGTGATTCCACCTCTTTTCGGTGTGGGGCAGACACTGGATTTTATGATGCTCACATGATCTATGTCGGTTAACGTTAAAGTTCCCCATGAATGAATGAGGCCAGCCTCAAATGATGCACATAATGAAATGAATGGTACCGAAGGTGTTAGGATAGGATAATCAAGAGGTGAGCTAGACTCAAGTAATGACACTAGGTTATTCTTGGTCATTGCACAGCAAACCCGATGAGAATCTTAAACTACATCATAGGTATGGCTAGTGTTTACACTAGCTTATGAATGAATGAAATGGAGTACGTATGAATGAATGAAGTAGACTCTGTGTTTGCGAAAGAAGGCTCCCTAGTTGAGGTCCCATATGTTGAGCCCTCATTTTGGGAAGTCCTAATGTCAAGTCCATGATTCCAAGGTCTAATGGCATACGAAAGAATGATATGAACTACGTGATATGATATGTGCAATATGTTATCTGCTGCTTGCAAAATGATAAGTATGATGATGCATGTTACTCTCATGGCATGACTTTCCTAATCCAAATTTTGCAAGTCCACTGACTTTCCTAATCCAAATTTGGCAAGTCCACTTGACTTCCCATAAATCATGTTGTTAGGAAAGAGCTATTGTTACTCATGCATGTCCTTGGTGTGTGCTTGCATATACCCATACTTAGTACAAGTGTGTACTAATCCCATACAATATCTACTTTTAGGTGCAGGCACAGGTGGACGTTAGAGCTTACAGTACGACGTTGCAGCTATCCGGACGTGGAGCATTCATCCGGACTTGGTAGGCCCTCATGCTTTTGAGGATGCTTGCCCATTATATTCTAGCTTAGATATAGGTTTGAGTTAGTGGAGTATGTTCCACTAGCGTTTCTTTCTCATTTTATTTCAGACATTGTATTGGTGCCATTTTGGCAAGTATACACAAAATGCAGTATTGAACTATTTCTTTCATTTGATGATCTTAATATTAGATGGTTGATTGTGAACATTTATGAGTTTAAGTAGAATGTCTTATATGAATGTTAAGTAACAAAAAGTTCAAATTTTCTGCTAAAATTAACCTAGATGAAGTAACGATGACGTATGTAGGCTTGTATGCGACATCTGAGAGGTCAACGACGCCGGTCTCGTCTGGTGTCTAGATTTCGGTCATGACAATGTTCATATAAGAGCACTAGGTTAAATTCCGAGGATAATAAGTTCACATCAACCACATTGAGTAGTTTGTAAGTCATGGTAGTGAAGTGCACCACTATCCTGAATTAGAGACTGCATGATGCGTAGGAAGATTTCCCTTCTTCTGATCTTATCGTGCTTTTCCTAATGTCTGATTTCTTGGTGTTATGAGCTTGTCTAACATCAATTCTTATTGTTTTTAGAGAATGAATACTAGGAGGAACGTTGGTCAGAGGAGAGGAGGAGCAGCGATATTTCGTGTGAAAAGTTTTAATTCCGCACTACTTTTCATGCATGTTATGCAATGAATGATGTCAAGGTCTTGTACAAGACCTCGGAGAGGTCAAGTATTCCATGTTTCACTACGAGAGTGCCATATCTTCAAGTGTGTACTCTCGGGATGTGACATGATTGCCATGCTAGGTCTATCCGATTCAAGACTCATTATTAACCTTATTTTCATATTCATGGTTTCAAATTTTCTTAGGGTTCTATAATTATCATGAACTGGCACAATTCTTAGGTCTACTGGTTCAAGACATACTCAAGAATACCTTATTTATCAGTGAAGAAAGGGCACCAACTTTAGGTCTATCGATCCTAGACTTGAATTCATTAATTCGCAACAAAGGATGCCTAAGCCTACCAAGTCAAGAGATGACATACGACATAACTTTCATTAATCAAGCCGGGACAACTAGGTCTGCCTAATCAAACACCATGTCAACATATACTATCAAAATATAGAGCTCCTTAACATTCTCAAATCATCACATATAAGCATTAAGAAAGAATCGTACTTCAAATCACAACACTATAACAACTTATACATTATCTTCTCAAGCACATGAACCCCTTCACATTATACATTACATATACCTTAACATGATAATACTCAAATTCATCATTTAATTCCTTCAAGGCCATGATCACAATACACACATAGATATACATTAAGTAAACACCACCACAAGAAGTGGACTATACAACACAAGGAAAATCCTATATAAATTCTACAATAATAAAGGAATTGGGTCAACTTAGCCTCTTTCAAAAGCCACAATCATCATTTCTTAACTTTCTAACACCCCTTAAATTCTATTACTTAGACTAGAGCCTCATATGTTAAATAAAGATGTGTTAGAAGTAAAACAAAGGTAATAAACTTAGTTAGGAAATGTTGGAATCAAATTATCAAGGGATGACCATGACGTCCGGAGACTAGCGAAGTTGAACTAGTGTAACTTCATGTGTTTCAAGGTGTTTTAGGAGTCGTAAAACATTAAACATTGTAAAAAGGCTTAGGATACACCTTAGAGTGTGTTTAGGGTAGAAATTTCCGGGTACGACTCCCCAAGAACAACCCTAAGGGTCCTTGAGAAGGACCCAACATTTGACCCTTAAAAGATGTCTATTTGTAGTGCGCCACCACGAGGGCAAACGACAACCCATCGTTTGAATGATGCTCCTTCGTTTGGCTCTGTTGGTGGATACTTAGCACCAAAAGGCTTCAAAATCCAGTCTCATCTCCAAACCACGACTGACCAGGACGGTCCATGGTTGGATCGATGCCTCGTCGATGGGGTCTCATCGATTGAGACCCCACTTCACTGCGTAGTTTTGGTTAAGTTAAGGGAGTTTAGTTAATTAGTTAGATAATATATTAATGATTACGGGGTCGTTTAATTAGCTATTTGGGTACTATAAAAGGGTTATCACTAATTAAACTACCCTAACACATCTAAATTCCTAAAACCCACTTAGCTCCAACTGCTCTCTAGTTTGTGTCTCCCCAACTCAAGCCTCCATTGAAGGAACTCAAGAGATCAAGAAGAAGACGAATTCACCAAGGAATCGAACTCAAATTTGTGGCAAAATCTCCCTTATGGTATGGTTTCTCACACTCTTGGGACTTCTTTCTTCAAGAGGCCCCCTTAAAGAGTATTTCAAAACTACCCCAAGACTAGGGTTTCTACCTATACATGGGTCCTCTTTTCAAAACGAATTGTGATTCATTTGTTATGAATTATGATCCTTTATTGTTGTTTAACTATGTAATTCTGGTTAATTGTGGGTAATCAATTGAGATTCCCCCTTGGACCCTTGTTCTTCCCTAAACTCATTAAACCTTGAAGTTTCTATGGTAATTGTGGAAGAGGATGAGTATATGGATTATGTAGATTGTCATTATCTATGTATTACTTCTCTAATTTACCTTGTTTATGTATTGGTTATGTATTCTTTAGTAATGGAGGTATGAAGGTCCATGAAAGGGCAAGAAGGTGTGAAGCTTTGTTCTTTCTTGAATTCAATTAAGCAAGTGGATTACTTAGATTGTAATGATCCTATGTCTAATGTGTTGTTGTGATGTTGATGACAAGTAATCCTAATCCTTAACACTATACACTTAACTTATTCATGAAGTATGTTGCATGTTATGGTATGATTATTATATGATTGAAAGCATTTCTCATGATTTTAATAAAGTGTGAAGTGGAAGGTTTACTCACTTTTTAAGTTGTTTCTAAAGTGGAAGGGTTGTTCTCACTTATGATTACTTATGATATATTATGTTGACATGTTTACATAAGGGCCTAGTACAGGCTAGTGTGAATTTATGAAATAACTAAAGATGGTTATAATAAGGGAATCTATGTTTAGCACCGAAAGAGCATGTAAATGAGATGGAGGTCTCACATTTAGTTAGTTAAGCCTCCCACATGGATTACCTCACGTTTAGTAAGTCCGAATTCCCAAGTTATGTGTTTTTTCATGAGATGGGAATCCTCATGTTTAGTAAGTTAAGGTTCCTAGTAACAATCTCCTTGACCATAAACTATGTGCCCATATAGGACTCTAGCATAGTGTATCCACCTAGATGGTTACACCTTAGGCAAATGTTAACCCTATCTTTTCGTTGTGGGTGTAGATCACAGGATTCCATGTATCTCACATGTTCAAATGTTGGTTATTGCATGTCATTTCCTAATGTAAAACTAAATGAATAAAAGAAAAGTGTGAAATATTACAAGATCATTCTTAAGGGTTTCTACATAGTGTGACAGAAGGTATGAGACTTCTCTTATACATTGCACTTGTGGGATCCTAAGGGATGGTTCTAATAGTGTTCTTTTATGATTATGTTGGTTATGACTATGTTGATATGTTATGAGTGATATTTATGAAATAAGGATGTCATGATTAAATATGAGAATATGTTATATGTATTAAGCAGGTTTTTTAAGGTGATACTTAGCTTTGTATAGGGTTATAGAATTCTATCTTTGCATTGCCCAAGTATTGTTTGGGTTGCCTAAATGTTGGGTTGAAATTATATTGGGGTTGGCTTATGATATTTCTGTATGTGCATGTTGAGGTTATTTTATACTAAGCATGGTTTTGACTAAAATGTCCCTTTACTCATGCATTGTTTATTTTTATGCATAGAAGCCATACTTAGTACGTACGATGTGCTAACCCATATTTTCTTCCCTTTTTCCAAACAATGTAGGTTTGGGTCGTTGAGGAATTCAAGGCCACTTTAAAAGACACTTGGATTTGCTTGCCAATGTTGGTGAGTCCTTAAGTCCGAGGACGAAACCCATATTCTAGCTTCTTAGTTTCATTATGTTCTTAAAGACAATATTGTAATTTCTAATTCGAAATGTTCTCATGAATTATATGAGCTAAGTCCCAAATTTTTCCCTCCATAATATATGGTTGTGTTGTGAGAAAATAGTATACTATATTGTGAACCGAGAAGTCTATGTCAACTTCGTATAGGTTTCTAAATGAGAAGTCTATGTACACTTCATATGTAAAGTTTTAATTTTTCCGCGTTTTTATTCTATGATACATGCTATGAAGAATTTTGATGGCTTTTATAAGACCTCTTCGAGGTCTAGTACGCCGGTAACGTCTAAGGGGGTACTTTGGGTCTTTACATACTTTTCCATATTCACAATAAAATAGCATAAATAACCATAGAATTAAACTATCCTACTCAATATAAACACAATTCCATGAACATTAGATCATAAGCAATAAACCCAATTCATAAGCCAAATTTAGGGATTTTATGAAATAAAGGGTTCATGGAGTTTTTATTGTTAAAAATAAATTTAACATCAATAATGTGATATCTAATGATTTGAAATCGTTTCATGCAAGAACCCTTGAGTTAGAGTAAAAATTGGTCTTTTTTCATAAACACTGAAACCTTTGAAATCACTTTGAAATTCTCTCTAAGGTGATATCTAACCTTAGATAAAGAACTCACATACCTTATTAGATGAAATCCTAAGATAATTGAAGAAGAACTCCATTGAAATCCACAAACCTAGCTCCATCTTTGACCTTGAGCTTCTATGGGGTTTTTGAGAGAGAACTTTAAGAGGGAAGTGTTTTGATTTAGGGAAAAGTTAATAATAAATTCTAGTTGAGGGTTTAAATATTTAGAATTCTTAAAATATCTAAATAAACGTATAATAACTTATCCTAGTATTTAAGAGACTTGGGGTGAATTTACTAGTTCACCCCCACCATGGCTGAATGAATTGAAGAATTGCTGGTACATTCCACGCCCACAATACCACGATTGGACCGTTGTCTAGTACACGTCTTGTCAAAGGGGTTCGTGGTTCTGGTAAGAGGGTCAACACTTTCAGGCTTTTGCAGTCCTAGTTCACGCCCAAGACCCATGAGTCGTAAGTGTCTTGACGGTCCGTGGTTTGGGGTCAAGATACAAGCTGCAAGGCAGCTTCTTGTCAAGAGATGATATCCTCCTCAAGGTCCCTTTTGGGGGTCTTTGGGGAGTCGTAGCCAGACGTTAAATCCTAAAACTTGATTTTCCATTAGTATGAGTCATCCTCACATGACTTTGACCTCGACTATACACTAAATTCAACCATACAACACTAGAACACACTAGTACACAAATGATTAATCTCCAAATGTCTTGGTCATTCCTTGATGTTTGACCTCAAGCGAAACCAAATTGATCCATAAAATCATTTTAACACTAAATCAACAAGTCATCAACTCCTAAAAAACATGTGAAGCTCTAGTGCATCCTATTTAATTTTTGGGGTCTGATAGTGTCTCCCCACGAACACAAAGCTACTCTTTATCTGTCTCAGCCTCATACTCAGCAGCATCGCCATCAGCTTTTGTGTCATCTTCAGTAGTAATTGGAGGCACATAAGAAAAATCTAGAATGTCTACACTCGGTATGTTGGGAATATCCACCGTCCCAAAAAGAATAGACTTATAAGAGGAGTGCAGATGATCCACATCATTCCTCAACTTCATATTATTCTCCTTCAAGGTCGTGAAAACATTTGTGGCACTCTGACCATTCTCACAATCCTCTACCCTCAAAGTAAGGTCATCTTATGCCAACTTGTGGCTCTAAATCTAGACACCATACTCCCTCATCTCAACACTAATGGGGGCTATGACAGAAACATCAAACCTTTTATCATCCAAGTAACAGAGACATCTACCATAGAGGAACCCATATCGGCAAATTAAACAAAATGTGCCATCGTGTTCAGCATCGACGGGGTGATATGAGGTCGAGAGGCAGAAGTATCATCATCAGAAGATCTATGAGTAGGTGGTGCAATACATGAAAATTTGCCCCGTATTATTTTTCAAATTATATTCTCTTTGTTTAAGTAGTTTGACTTCTTTGTCCTTCTTGTTTTTACTTTTATTCCTACATCTTCTCATTTAAGCATTTTCTTCGCCTTAGAAAAACTTGGAAGAGCAGGAAATATAAGCAGAATTGTTCAATTTTTTTTTTGAAAAACTATAGGTTACCGTGAATCTCTTATACGCGTCCATCGTGATAGTGTGCTCCTTTTAAAGAACATCATAAGTAGAAGGTCCTGAAGTACCTGATGGTCCACTAGACTTAGGAGGAATGATTGCGTCTGTCAACAACGTGTCAACATCAACCTCAAGAGAAGTATCCACCGGTGTTTCCACTTCCAATCAGTCTCATCCCATAAGTACTTGACTTCAATACGCCAGATGTCAGTATAGGTGATGGGTGTCACCTTCACGTCCATCTTCTCATATCTAGGAACACGGGCCTGTCTACACAAGTTGGTGATCAAAACCAGGATTAGGAATGAGGTCTATCATTTCTTGGATCTTATGGCGATCTTATGTTCAATCCATAACCCCAAATTCAGCTTATGGCGAGTAATGATGGACACTAGACAAGCTGCCTTCGGGTGTGTAACACTCCCAAAATGCCATGACTTAGAATAGATCTTAATCTATTAAATAATGTTCAAAATGATGTTTCCAGGCTTATATTAATGTAATAAGTTCATTTAGAAAAGATTAGAGCCAAAACGACAAAGAAAGACCTTGACGTTCGAAAACTAGCTAATTTGAACTACTTGACGTCCTTATGTTTGGTGAATGTTTTGAAGTGTCAAATAAAGTAAAAAATGTGTAAAACGTCTTGGGATACGTCCTATGTAATACAAAGGGTCCAAAAGTATGGTAAAGACATCGCAATGACCACCTGAAGGATCCTTGGGGAGGACACCAACATGGGTAGGCAGGCTGCCAAAGTACCCTGCACGAGCAAGAACCAAGGGGATGATGCACGACGCGCAGACCAAACGAGTTTAACCGCCTAAAAAATTTGGAGGCAAACTCGCGACTCAAGGTTGACTGCCTCAACCCAAAAATTCCGAAAAAGAATGGGAATTGGCCCCGCGATGCGCAACCACTTCCCAGATTTGTTTAAGTCATATTTTTGGTAATTTAACTTCATAAAAAGTGGAGGATATTTTGACTATTTTATGCGACGACTATATTTGGATTATAGGTCAGTTTTAAACCACTTTTTACGCACAAAAATCATATTAAAACAAATTTCTGTCATCTCTCTCAAGAACACTCTCTTTTCCAAACTCCATTGAAGACATTCATCTTAGTAAAGAAAGTAATGAATAATATGAAAATGACCTGTTTTCCTAAATAGGTGCATGTCTTGGTAAAAGTTACACCAATTAGACATTCCTCTGTATGCATGTTGTCTTCTTGAGATTTTGTTGTTTTGTTTTTGTCTTGAGAAGAATGATATCATGGTAACTCTTTGATGTATGTTGAGCTCATGATAAGGTTTAGAAGGAAATTCCTCACTATGTGTTATGAAATATTGATCTCTTCTATGTTTGTGCATGTTACGACCCGAGGGTATACCCTAGAAGTTATGGTATTCTCGAGTCTTAACACGGTGTCGTCGACCTCTCAGAGGTCTAAGACAAGTCTCTTAATGCACCTTCATTGCATACTCATAAAAATAGCGGAAAACTTAAAACTTTTCATAGCACATCATATGCTAGAACATTACTTCGTATATATATAAAATATCATAATACATAATTAGACTGTAATGTCTCTATTCCATATTTAGAGACAACTCAATAGAATAGAATAGGGACACGACCCTTAATAACATAAAATATAAGTCTAAGCTATTACATAAACTTAAAGAAACATCTTGACTTAGGAACCCTTGAATCATAACGGCTCATTTACTTGAACTTGGGAGATCTATCCAAGGTCATCACCTAGGAGACATCCTCTAGCCATCACCACCTACACTTTGTGTAAAAAAATGAAGAATAATGGTATTAGTACAAGAATATACTAAATATGACAACCATGCAAAAATATGCATTTAATAAGGACATTTCATTTGAAATCATGCGACATGTCTTCTTATTAAAGTTCATGAACATAGGCACATGTAAGCTCAATATAGTTTACATAAATCATATAGACATGGATAATACTCATAACAACACAGAAAGCCATTTATCATACTTATAAGCTTATTCAATACACATCAGACCTTACCTCTCTTTTATTTTACTTCTTTTCTTAAGTAACCCTCAAGTGTACTTAGTACAGTGTATCACTTTGAGGTCACCTTACAATAGTCTTTCATAATAAGATTCATAACACAAGCACATATATTCATAAGTCATAAACATCTCATAGACATCAAATTCACATAAGAACCATCACCTAAGACAACTCCTAAGTCACACTAGTGCAATGTGTAGGTAACATCCCATAATGCTACTTCCACCAAGTGTACGTAAGAAGTCACCCTAGACTAGGCAAAACATACTGAACAAGTCATAACATATTCACTTACAACTAGACATAAGGACACATACTTTATATCATCATATAAGGACTCATCATACTACATAACATCATAGGAAGACTCATCATACTTCATACACTTTAGTCATAGACTTACATTGTTCATATAATAGGTAAACTACCCTCACAAACCCTTCATAAGCTTACTTGTGCAATGTACACATGGAGTCCCGTACCCCCGCATATACTAAGTAAACCCATTTAGAAGCCACAAGTGTAACTCACATGCATAGTCATAATTCCTATCTTAACTTACAAGGTCACTTAACATGCATTCATACAAGTCATACATAACATAAGTCTTTACTTCATAAGGGTCTCCAATCCTATCCTTTCTTGAAGTCATCTAGTGCAATGTATAGGTAGGGTCCCTAGTCCTCCCATATAAAGTACATTCCTCAAGCAATTTAGATTAGAGTTCATATTCTTATCTTAGTTAATTTATTAACCTTCAGGAGACATAGCCATAACCGACTAGACCATGTGAGCTACATGGAATCCAGTATTCTACTCCCACACCTAAAAGAGAGGGTTAACACTTGCCTAAGGTGCAACCATTCATACATAGCTTATCTTGGTGGATCCACTAAGCTAGAGTCCTATGTGGGCACATAGTTAAGGGACAACGAGATTTCTTCTAGAAAACTTGAATTACTAACGTGAGGGTTTCCACCTCATGAGACAACATATACGTTGGGAATCCACACTACTAGTCGTGAAAAAACCCATATGGGAGGCCGGTCATACTAAAGTGAGACCTCCATCTCATTTGCATGCCCTTTCAGTTCTTAGCAATAAATCCCTTTTTAAAGATCATTAAGCCTTTAGATAACCTTAGTTCATAAAGAATAGGCCTTAGGGACTTACTCCTTCATATATCATATATCTCAAAGGTATCTAGGATGAGAATTATACATTCATCATAGAACCTACATTATGTGAGAATGTCATTTCACATAATCATATAATATTCATACATGCATGTGTGTGTGTACATATATGTGAGATCTACCTTCACATAAACACCTTTAGGCACACATGTTCATAACTTCATAAATCATGTACTTTACATGCATAGAAATAGGTGATGATGCATAGGAGAACTATCATTTCCTTAGTCATCATGAATATATCCTACTCATAGATATGCATGAAGTGTGTCTGTACATTGGTCAACATGATCACATAATGGCTATCACATAGTATTGAGGAAGCCACCCTATAAAGACCTCAACACATGTACAACATTCTTCAAGTATCAAGTGATACACATATATAGAGTATTGAGGACTATAGAATACACACGCTCACATTACATCATAGGAGGCAAGTACATATTCAACAATAGAATGTAAGACTCCTAGCATACTTTGATCACATACTCATATAGGGTTCATATGGGTAGGGGTCATGCTACAAGGATATTTATACCATTAGCCATATAGACTACACCTAACCCTAAGATGATCATCACATATACACATATAACATCATCCCCACACCTAGATTAAGCAAGTAGTGTAGAAGACTATACACATAACTTCATGTAGCATCAATTCCCTTAGACATGGTATTATAATCAAGGTTAAATCCTTCAACCTCCTAACATAGAAATCATCATACAATTTCATATTGTATATAATGGCTTCAAGGCCATGATCATAACACATAAATATGTACAAGAATGTAAAGACCGCCACCAAAGGTGGACCATACCAATCAACACGATTCAATGTACAATCTAGGCTAATTAGAAGAAATAGGTCATCTTACCAAATCTCCAAGCTAATGATCATATTTGATCATTCCTCCAAAATTCATATTCAATTGATATAGAAAGTAATAGCAATAAACAATTCAATACAATCTAATCACAATTCTACCAATATAAAGTCAAGATCACAAGACCCACATTATAGGCTAATTTGAGAAATTAGGAGGATCACGAGTTCTTCATAAAATTAGATAGAAATTCATCATAAAATCAGTAGATAAACATATATTCATCATTAGAATGCTTTTAAAATCAATTTGAGAATGAACCCATGGCTAGATTCAAAATAGGATTTTTCACTTAGAATTCATGTTTAGAAAATCTTTGAAAGGACTCCATAGATGAATGGTTATCTATGGATGAAGGATCACCATACCTTATACATTAAGAAGTCCATGAAAATCTGAGAAGAAAGTTCCAAGAATCCAACTCCATAGCTTGTTCTTGAGCTTGGTCTTCAATGGGGTTTTTGGGCTTTTTGGAAGAGAAGAGGACTTTGGGAATTTGATTTGTTAATGGGTATTGGGGTTTTGGCTTGGGAAAGGGTTTAAAAAGGTCATAAAAACAGTTAATAAAACGTCCCCCAAGTTACCATAACACCCCCACACGAATTGGGGCTCTTAGACATGTCAAACTTGACTTAAAAATGACGCAACCGAGTCAGGGAGTGGGCTACGTGTCGTGGAGTAGCTTCTCCAATCTGCCCCAAATAAAATTTCAGGCAGTGAGGTGCATGCCAGGCGCGCATCGCGATGTCAAGTTCCATTTCTTCGACCTGCTCGCTACCTTGGGCAGCCTCTTGTCCAAGGTTTGGGTCCTCCTTGGGGGCCCTTCGGGTGGTCCCCGGGGAGAAGTACCCGGACGTTTCGACCCTTAAAATTTCCATTAAGATACTAGGGTCAACTACACTGCTCCTAAACTCCAAACAACACATGAAAACAAGGCAAACATACAAGGACTCACTAGCACGTCTAGAAGGCTAACTTTCGAACCTCTTGGACGTTCTTGAACGTTTGACCTCCAAACTTCATGAAACTGAACACTCTTACTATAAACATCATTATAATTCATATAAGGACCTCAAGATCCCGTGACACACACATAAGGACATAAAAACACGTAAGGCCCTTTGGTGACTAGTTGTCGAACGTCTTGGTCTTCCCTTGACGTTTGACTTCCAAATCACCTCAAATCAAGTATACATACTATAAACCACTTAATGAACATATTATTTAACTTTTTAGGCACATGTTAGGCTCTAGATACCTTATTTTATTTTTAGGGCGTGTCAATACTCCCCCACTTAGAACAACATTCATCCTCAGATGACACTAAAAAACTTTAAACACTTTCAAGGACTTAAATGACTTTCATAGTAGCTCACAACACTTCAACATTTTATCACATAAAATTCAATGCAATACATCACAAGGAACACAAACTTCATTCTAGCATGTATTCAAGGATACATATTCAAACATGGACTACTTCTATAATTCGTTTCATGCATACATACCTCTTCATATTCATTGCCATTTGGAGGAACTACCTTCTCCAACTTTAGGCATGTTCAATATTTCATCACAAAGTTAAACATACTATGGATTCCAATTGCACTCTTAGGCATAATCCACACTTCAACTCATGAGAAAATTTGAACACTTCATTTAGTTGCACAAGAATCATAAATAAATTAGATTAACTACAATCATATAGTCTAGACATAATACCATCAAGGTCATATATGACATTACCATGCTTAGCTTTGTTCAAGGAGGAACTACTTTCTCCTAGTCACTACGTACACATATGGCATCATAAAGTTCACATAAAAGATATACATAGAGGTTAATTCATACTAAGGAGGATTTCTTTACTCCTAACCACATTATGCTTATACTCCCTTACTTATGAAATCAACAGGGTAGGTCACACCAAGCATATAACAACATTAGGAAGTAAATTTACAACTTTCTATCTCTAGCACATAACTAGACTTCATAAGCATGCATCATTTGGGGAAATTTATCACAATTTATAGGTACACCAATAAAATAGGCTAGACAAACCATCACTCCTCAAGAGAGAGCCTCTAATAACAATTCCCAATTCTCAAGAAGTCACACATTTTTCAAAGAGACTCATCCTATCTTATTTAAAGGAGACTCAATTATTCATTGTGGGGCCAAGCACCACACATAATAAGTGACATCAAGCATGCTCATTAAGCTATCTCATGAAATTAAGTTGCACATTTATCATAAAAGGATGCACAACAACATGAGCGACATGCAATTTAAAAAATTTCCTTTTTCATGCAATAATGACCTTTCATAATATACATAACATAGTGTCATTTAAGACATCCATAACATATGGAGAACATGCAACTTATCACCTTATGCAAGAATCATATCATGAACAATCTACTTAGGAACACTTTGGTTTCAAGCTTGAGTAAGAATAGAAGGATAAGATAGGAATATCTAAAGCCTTACTACTAACTCATCCCCCCCCCCCACTTAGGATAAACCCACTTAAGAGAAACTAATCTCAACTCTAGGGTAATCTTAGCTTACCAACCTTATTAACTAAGAACATCATCCCTCTCTTGGGATGTAAGATTATGAACACCCTTCTTACCATCACTACAAAATATTTTTCAACCTAGAGAAGTTCAGGGGATATGAACATAGGGACATCAAGGGCACTTAAAAGTCTTACCATCTATGCACATTATCCCCCACTTGGGGTAAGCCTAAGCCCATCATGTCCTCAAACATCAAGGTCAAGTCAAGTCAAGACCAACCTACAAGTGTCTTATTTATGGTGGAACTTACCAACCAACTATGCCTAGGTACAATCTAAGCACTTTCCTAATTGACCATACTCAAATTCAAGACTAAAATCAACTAACCACTTCAAAGTATGTCAACCTCAATTCTCTCCTTCTTTTCAAGATCTAAGGGGTACTTACCATACATCCCCTAAGTCACATAGGGTACTCATATTTCCAATTCATGGAATAAAACTCCTTTTTCCCCTTTTTACCACTCTTAGAATAGGTTCATGGAGAGAATCATTAACTAGACATAAGGTTTGTACCATTAACTAGCACACTATCCAATCACCTTACAAAGCTCACACACTATCTCCCTTTTTTGGAGCAAGCCTATACGAAAGATTCCAATCCACATAAGGACAACTATGAAGCATTTCACATATATAAAGACAACATCCATATTTCTCACTATATACCACATTCTCCAAGACGTTTCAAGCCTACACCATAACATCATGCTACCATCCTACATAGTCATAAGACATGCTATCATTCCAAGGGGAACTCCATTCAACCATAACAACTATTAGAAAGCTATAACAATATCTTAATATAAGTTCTTATCATAACATCTCATTCCCCATAAGCCACCTATAACCATAAATGGCACCACATCAACATATACTAAATTCACCTTCACATCTACTCACCAAACCATAAAACCAAGGTAAGTATCAAAAACTCACCTTTTCTCCCTCAAGCATTTAGGAATCATCCCTTCCAAGAAATCACATCTAAAAGACTACCGGACAAGGAAATATAAGAGAGAGACCATATAGAGTTAAGATCTATGGCACGACATGATAATAATGATGAAGGGAAACTTTATCGTCCTATAGCATCCCGTATCATTCGATGTATCATGAATCACGACCAATGTTACGAGACTCTACTAGAAGTGGCAATATAATAAATTGAAACCTAAGGACAAAACACAAAACCTTATGCTCTTATACCTAGCTTGTTATGACACGAGGGTATACCCTAGAAGTTATGGTATTCTCAAATCTTAACATGGCGTCGTCGACCTCTCAGAGGTCTAAGACAAGCCTTTTACCGTACCTTCATTGCATACTCATAAAAATAGCAGAAAATTTAAAACTTTTAATAGAACATCATATGCTAGAACATTACTTCGTATATATATAAAATATCATAATATATAATTAGACTCTTATGTCTCTTTGCCATCTTAAAACACAAATCAATAGAATGGAATAGGGAAACGACCCTTAATAGCACAAAATATAAGTCTAAGCTACTACATAAACTTAAAGAAACATCTTGACATAGGCAACCCTTGAATCATAAGGGGTCCTTTACTTGAACTTGGGAGATCTATCCAAGCTCTTCAACTAGGAGACATCCTCTAGCCATCACCACCTACACTTTGTATAAAAAGATGAAGAAGAATGGTATTAGTACAAGAATGCACTAAGTATGTCAACCATACAAAAACATGCATTTAAAGAAGACATTTCATTTGAAATTATGCAACATGTCTTTTTATTAAATTTCATGAAGATAGGCACATATAAGCTCAATATAGAACACATACATCATATACACATGGATAATATTCATTACAACACATAAAGCCATTCATCATACTTATAAGCTTATTCAATACACATCATACCTTACCTCTCTTTTATTTTACTTCCTTTGTTAAGTAACCCTCAAGTGTACATAGTACAATGTATCACTTTGAGGTCACCTTACAATAGTCTTTCATATTAAGGTTCATAACACAAGCACATATATTCATAAGTCATAAACATCTCATAAACATCAACTTCACATAAGTTCCATCACCTAAGACAACTCCTAAGTCACACTTGTGCAATGTATAGGTAACATCCCGTAATGCTACTTCCACCAAGTGTGCCTAAGAAGTCACCCTAGGCTAGGCATAACATACTCAACAAATCATAACATATTCACTAACAACTAGACATAAGGCCACATACTTTGTATCATCATATAAGGAGTCATCATACTTCATAACATCATAGGAAGACTCGTCATACATCATACACTTTAGTCATAGACTTACTAAGCTCATATAACAAGTAAATTACCCTCACACCCCCTTCATAAGCTTACTTGTGCAATTTACAAATGGAGTCCCATACCCTCACATATACTAAGTAAACCCATTTAGAAGCCACAACTGTAATTCACATGCATAGTCACAATTCCTATGTTAACATACAAGGTCAATTAACATGCATTCATACAAGTCATACATAACATAAGTCTTTAAATCATAAGTGTCTCCAATCCTATCCTATTGTTAAAGTCATCTAGTGCAATGTATAGGTAGGGTCCATAGTCCTCCAATACCAAGTACACTCCTCAAGGAATTTAGATTAGAGTTCATATTCTTATTTTAGTTAATTTATTAACCTTTGGGAGACATAGCCATAACCGACATAGACCATGTGAGCTACATGGAATCCGGTGTTCTACTCCCACACCGAAAAGAGAGGGTTAACACTCGCCTAAGGTGCAACCATTCGTACATAGCTTATCTAGGTGGATCCACTAAGCTAATGTCCTATGCGGGCACATAGTTAAGGGACAAGGAGATGTGTTATAGAAACCTACTATCATGAGGGTTTCCATCCCATGAGACAACATATACGTTGAGAATCCACACTACTAGTCGTGAAGAAACTCATGTGGGAGGACGGACTTACTAATGTGAGACCTCCATCTCATTTACATGCCCTTTCGGTGCTAAGCAATAACTCCATTTTTAAACATCATTTAGCCTTTAGATAACATTTGTTCATAAAGAATAGGCCTTATGGACTTAATCCCTCATATATTATATAGTTCAACGGTATCTAGGATGAGAATTCTACATTCATCATAAAACCTACATTATGTGAGAATGTCCTTTCACATAATCATATAATATTCATACATGCATGTGTGTGTGTACATATATGTGAGATCTACCTTTACATAAACACTTGTAGGCACACATGTTCATAACTTCATAAATTATGTACTTTACATGCATAGAAATAGGTAATGATGCATAGGAGAACTATCCTTTCCTTAGTCATCATGAATCTATCCTACTCATAGATATGCATGAAGTGTGAGTGTGTACATTGGTCAACATGATCACATAATGGTTATCACATAGTATTGAGGAAGCCACCCTCTAAAGACCACAACACATCTACAACATTCTTCAAGTCTAAAGTCATACACATATATAGAGTATTGAGGACTATAGACTACACACACTCACATTACATCATAGGAGGCAAGTACATATTCAACAATAGAATATAAGACTCCTAGCATACTTTGATCACATACTCATATAGGGTTCATATGGGTAGGGGTCATTCTACAAGGATATTTATCACCATTAGCCATATATACTACACCTAACCCTAACATGATCATCACCTATACACATATAACATCATCCACAGAGCTAGATTAAGCAAGTAGTGTAGAAGACTATACACATAACTTCATGTAGCATCAATTCACTTAGACCTGGTAATAGAATCAAGGCTAAATCCTTCAAATTCCTAACATAGAAATCATCATACGATTTCATATTGCATATAATGCCTTCAAGGCCATGATCATAACACATAAATATGTCCAAAAATTTAAAGACCTCCACCAAAGATGGACCATACCAATCAACACGATTCAATGTACAATCTAGGCTAATTAGAAGAAATAGGTCAACTTACCAAATCTCCAAGCTAATGATCATCTTTGATAATTCCTCCACAATTCATATTCAATTTATATAGAAATTAATACAAATAAGCAATTAAATACAATCTAATCACAATTCTACAAATTTCAATTCAAGATCACAAGACCCACATTATAGGCTAATTTGAGAAATTAAGAGGATCATGGGTTCTTCATAAAATTGGATATAAATTCACCATAAAATTAGTAGATAAACATATATTAATCATTAGAATTTTATTGAAATAAATTTGAGAATGAACCCATGGCTAAATTCAAAAATAGGATTTTCACTTAGAATGCATGTTTAGAAAACCTTTGAAAGGAATCCATAGATTAATGGTTATCTATGGATGAAATATCACCATACCTTATACATTAAAAAGCCCATGAAATCTGAGAAGAAAGCTCCAAGAATCCAACTAGATAGCTTTTTCTTGAGCTTGGTCTTCAATGGGGTTTTTGGGGTTTTTGGAAGAGAAGAGAACTTTGGGAATTTGATTTCTTAAAGGGTATTGGGGTTTTTGCTTGGTAAAGTGTTTAAAAAGGTCATAAAAACAGTTAATAAAACGTCCCCCAAGTTACCAAAACACCCCCACACGAATTGGGGCTCTTAGACATGTCAAAATTGACTTAAAAATGATGCAACCGAATCTGGGAGTGGGGTGCGTTCCAGGCATGCGTCGTGAGGGCAAGGTCCATTTCTTCGACCTACTCGCTGCCTTGGGCAGCCTCTTATCCAATGTTTGGGTCCTCCTTTGGGGCCCTTCGGGTGGTCCCCGGGGAGTCGTACCCGGACGTTTTGATCCATAACATGTCCATTACGGTACTAGGGTCAACTACACTGATACTCAACTCCAAACAACACATGAAAACAAGGAAAACATATAAGGACTCACTAGCACATCTAGAAGGCTAACTTTCAAATCTCTTGGACGTTCTTTAACGTTTGACCTCCAAACTTCATATAACTGAATACTCTGACTATAAACATAATTATAACTCATATAAGGACCTCAATATCCCATGACACACATATAAGCACATAAAAACACCTAAGGCCCTTTGGTGACTGGTCGTCGAACGTCTTGGTCTTCCCTTGATGTTTGACTTCCAAATAACCTCAAATCAATTATACATACTATAAACCACTTAATGAAAATATGATTAACCTTTTTAGGCACATGTGATGCTCTATCTACCTTAATTCATTTTTAGGGCGTGTCAGTGCATCATGAATTTAGTGCTAGGTGTAATGTTATGGTATGTGTTGAAAGGAGTTGTGAAGTAATCCTATGAGTTGTGACTAATTATGATTTTATGTTGTTGATTAGTTTAGCTTATTGTATTAAGTCTATTCTGACCCTCCAAAAGATTTTAGTGTCATTCGGGGACTAATGTTCCTAAGGGGGGGGATAATGTAAAACTCCGAAAATGCCATGACTTAGACTAGAGCTTAATCTATTAAATAATGTACAAAATGATGTTTCCAGACCTATATTAATGTAATAAGTTTATTTAGAAAAGGTTAGAGCAAAAACGACAAAGAAAGACCTTGATATCAGGAAATTAGATACTTTTGACTAGTTGACGTCCCTATGTTTGGTGAAGGTTTCGAAGTGTCAAATGAAGTACAAAATGTGTAAAAAGACTTGGTATACGTAGTATGTAATACAAAGGGTCCAAACGTTAGGTAAATACACCCCAAGGACCACCCAAAGGGTCCTTGGGGAGGACCCCAACATGGGTAGGCAGGCTGTCATAGCAGCCTGCACGAGCAAGAACCAAGGGACTGCTGCACGATGCGCATCACACACGAGGTTCACTGCCTAAATAATTCGGAGTCAGCCTCGCGACGTGAGTCTTACAAGAGGCTCACTGCCTCTACCCAAAAATTCTGAAAAAGAATGGGAATTGGCCCCGCGATGCGCAGCCACTTCCCAAATTTGTTTAAGTCGTATTTTTGGTAATTTAACTTCATAAGAAGAACCATTTAACTGGAGGATATTTTGGCTATTTTAGAGGACGACTATATATGGATTATAGGTCAGTTTTAGACCACTTTTTACACACAAAAATCAGATTCACACGAATTTCTCTTATCTTTCTCAAGAACGCTGTCTTTTCCAAACTCTATTGAAGAACAAGAAGAGCTTAAGGAAGAAGCTGAAGACTTCAAGATATTCTTCCAAAATTCATGAATTATTCGTCAATAAGGTATGGGTTTTTCACTCTTGGGATCCCTTTCCCCAAGAGGTCGTTTCAAAGATGGTTTTCAAGATACCAAACTTCTAGGGTTATTACTCTACAAAAAGGGTTTTCTTCCTAACTCTAGATTTATGACTATCAATGAAAAACAATGGTTTTCTATGGTTGATTAAGTATATATTTTTTAATGTTTGGCTACTAATGTAATTTTTCGTGTGAAACATGTCCTTATCAGATTGATGGTTTCGAATGGGTTGTATCTAATACTTGATTACATGTAAACGTTGGGATTTGAACTAAGACTTGAATGAACTCTTAATGACCCTTTCCATTATCCTACATTATAAATTGATCTTGTATATGACTTTAACGGTTGGTATTGATTATGCTATTGCCTATTTCACTATGTTGTTGTTATGATTGATTTCAGTTGAACGTAAGTTCTTGAATAAGGATCTTGTAAGCAAGAGGTAAGTCTTCTAATGTCGTTATTGACTTATAATGTTTATGTTAGACTATAAATGATGTTACAATGCTAATGAAGTATGTATGATGATGCTATGAACATATGTTGGGCTATGAATATGTTAATTTGTGAGATCATGATAAGAATACGATAATGCAAGTTTATGATATCCTATTGTATGCTTTGCACAAGATGATTTATGTTATGTTAATCTCAAAAAAGAAGGGTTATGATGAAAGGAAATTCTCATCTAATTCTAAAGAGCTCATGATCATGTTTACATAGAGTTAATCTCCTATGACTTATGATAAGAATTATGAATAAATTATGATTTAAAGATTATTCAAAAAGGGGCTTAAGCTTAGCACCGATGAACTAGGTATGAGAGGTGTCCCTTCCCTAGTTGGAAGGAAGGTTCACAATGACTCTCATGAGATAGAGGCTTCCATGTAATGTGTAACTATGAGTCTCTAATATATCTCCTAGTTCTTGAACTATGTTGCCACCATAGGATACTAGATAGTGGATCCACCTAGAAAGCTATGTCATGTTTGGTTGTACTTTGGACGGTTGACCATATTTTTTGGTGTGGGGTTTCATGATACCGGATTCTATATTTAGCTCACATAGTCTAATGTCGGTTAAGGCGAATGTTCCCTCATGTAAAATGAAAGATAAGTAAATGGACGGTGAATAGGTTGACTTAAAGAGTCTACTTAGTATAGGTAGGGGTATGTGACTCTACCTACACATTGCACACGTTGACTCTATGGTAAGTCCTAGGAGATTGTTTTTTTGTAATATGATAACATGAAAGGTATGATGCTTATGATACATGTGGTTACTCTTATATAAAGTTGGTTACGTTAATGAACATGTTATTAGTCTATATGGCTTTATGAGGTGATGACTACTTATGTTACAAGTTATATGAAGCAAATCTTTACTTATGGTCTCCTACCTTATCTTCTTTGTTGTGTGGGGCTATGGGGATTCACATGACCATTGCACTTGTAGGTTGGGGATGGGATCATTGGTAAGTGTTTTGCATGTTACATTTATATGATCTGTTAAATATGAAATGTCAACATAACTCTATGAAAATATGTCTTTGTTATGATCATGATTAATGTTGATGGAATCCTTAACTTGTATATGTTCTATGGTATGTGCATTGAAGACTTTTATACGACTTATCATAATTCTAAGAAATGATCCTTTTTCGTGCATGTCATTAAATGTTATATGCATATAACCATACTTAGTACATGTGGCGTACTAACTTCATTACTTTATATTACTACAAATGTAGGTTCCACCCATTGAAGATTAAGAAGGTCGATTGAAGAAGCTTGAAGCTCTTTCTCCAAGTGTATGTAGGTCCTCATGTTCGGGGATGCTATCTTTTCAGTATTCTAGATTATGAAGACTTTAGAAGATTTTAAGAATACTCGTATTTCCATTTATGTTCTTTGGATTCTTTTGTATTAAGTCCTATATGGCGTATTAAATATTTATTGGCTAAGTCCAGATTTGTACTATTTAGATGGGTTTTAAATGATAAAACATTTAGAATATCATTTCGTCTGTTTTCATGATTGTTATGTATAAAGTTTAAGTATAATTCACATAGTATTAAAAGTTTTTACTTTTTCCACAATTTTAACTGATTATATGTTATGACAAATGCTAAGAGCTTGTCGAAGTCTTCTGAGAGGACGACGACGTCGGTTGCATCTGGGGTGTACTCTACGGGTGTGACAAACTTGGTATCAGAGCATGAGGTTAAATATCCTTAGGATTAATGTCTCACTAAACCATATTACTTAGTGTCTTGTTCATGGTTGTGAAGCGCGCCACAATTGTTGATGACAGGATATGTGATGATTAGAAAAATTCTCTCTTCGTTGTAATCCTATGTCGTGCCTTTAGAGTTTTTATTGTATGTATCTTTTAGCATCTAATCCCTTTCTTGTGGTTATAGGCGATGAAAAAACGAAGGACAGACGCGAGAAGAGTAGGAGAAGAGATTGCGAATGCGGGAGCAACTCCCTAAGGCAATCAAGTTCCTCCTCAAGTGCAAGCTGCTGTGAATGATCATGTTTTGGTTAATCCTCTGACCAGGACAGATGGTGAGGTGAGGGCAGCCCTGTTTAAAATGGCCCAATCCATCACCACTCAAGCTCAAGCTATTACGGCACAACCTAACATAGAGGTTGTTCCTTGAGAGAACCACATGTAGTACTATGGCTAGCCGTCTAAGAGATTTCAGGAGGATGAATCCTTCTATTTTCCTTGGATCAAGAGTTGATGAAGACCCCCAAGAATTCCTTGAGGAGTCATATAAGATCTTGTTTGCGATAGGGGTAAGTACTACTGAAAAGGCTGAGCTTGCTTCCTATCAACTCAAGGATGTGGCTTAGACATGGTACAATAAGTGGAAGGATATTAGGGCTTTAGGATGTGATCCCGTGACTTGGGAGATCTTCAAAAAGACCTTTCTTGAAAGATTCTTCCCAAGGGAACAAAGAAAAGCTAAGGTAGAGGACTTCATAAGACTTTGTCAAGGAGGTATGAGTGTTAAGAAATACTCCTTAAAGTTCATTAAGTTTTCCAAATATGCTTGTTCTTTGGTTTGTAATAATAGGGATGAAATGAGCCGTTTTGTAATGGGCGTGTCCAAAGAGCTTTAAGAAGAATGTCGTGCAGCCATGGTTCATGACAATATGGATCTTTCCAGGTTGATGGTTCATGCACAACAAGTAGAGGAGAGTCGTCTAAGGAAGAAAATCATAGAAGCTAAGACGACAAGGTCTTTTGAAAGTAGTTTTTCTAAGATTACGATCGATGTTCAAGACAAGCCTAAGTTCAAGAAGTGGTTTTCAAAAAAAATCCCTTCAAATTTCTCCAAGAATCGCAATGATAGAGGTTCTAATCCTAAACCTCAAAAGGGGAGGAGTGTTGATCCACCAAGAGAAAGACCAACTTTTGGTAAGTGTTGTAAGAAACATGCGGGTGAATGCCTTGTTGGAACTAATAGTTGCTATTGTTGTGGAAAAGGTGGCCATATGGTTAAAGATTGTCCTAATGTTAGAAGTCAAGGCAAGGGGAATAGCCAAACTCAACCAAGCGGTCCTAGTTGTGATTCTCCAAAAAAGAACCGTTTCTATGAACATAAGGCTAGGGGTGAACAAGAAAGCTCTCCCCACGTTGTGACGGGTATGTTACAAGTTTTCTCTGTTAATGTTTATGCGTTGCTTGACCTAGGTGCTACCCTTTATTTTGTTACACCTTTGGTAGCTAGGAAGTTTGATGTACTTCCCGATGTTTTGGTTGAACCTTTTTTGGCTTGTACCCCAATGGGTGACTCTTTAGTTGCAAAAAATGCCTATAGAAAAAGTCATGTAATGCTGCCAAATAGAGTTACTCTTGTTAATTTGGCAGAACTTGACATGTTTGATTTTGATATCATCTTGGGTATGGATCGGCTTCATGATTTTTTTGCTTCCATAGATTGTAGAACAAGGGTAGTGAAGTTCCAATTCCCAAATGAACCCATTTTAGAGTTGAATGGGGGAAATTTTATTACAAGGGGTGAAATAATTTCTAGTTTGAAGGCTTGTAAGATGATAGCCAAGGGTTGTCTATATCATGTGGTGAGAGTTAAAGATCTAGAATGTGAAACTCTTCTATCGAGTCAGTTCCTCTAGTGAGAGAATTTCCAGAGGTTTTTCCTAATGACCTTCCAGGAGTCCCTCCTGAACGGGAAATTGACTTAGGCATTAATTTGTTACTTGATATGAAGCCCATTTCAATTCCTCCATATGGGATGGCTCCGGTTGAATTGATAGAGTTGAAGCTCCAACTCAAAGATTTACTAGACAACGGTTTCATTCAACGTAGTATTTCTCCATGGGGTGCTACAGTCTTATTTGTGAAGAAGAAGGATGGGTCCCTTTGAATGTGCATTCTTTATCGCTAACATAATTAGGTCATCATCAAGAACAAGTATCCTCATCCTCGGATTGATAATCTCTTTTATCAACTCAAAGGTGCTATCTATTTTTCGAAGATTGACTTAAGGTCAGGATATCACCAACTTAGGGTGAGAGGTGAAGATGTTCCCAAAACAGCTTTCCAAACTAGATATGGTCACTACGAATTTCTGGTTATGTCTTTTGGGTTAGCAAATGCCCCAATGGAGTTTATGGACCTAATGAATAGAGTTTTCCGAGATTACCGTGACTCATTTGTGATTGTGTTCTTTGATGATATTTTGACATACTCGAAGAATGAAAATGAGCATGAGTGTCACTTGAGGTTGGCCTAGAAAGTCCTCAAAGAACACCAACTTTATGCCAAATTTAGTAAGTGTGAATTTTTGTTGAGGTCAGTTGCTTTTATTGTCTATATTATCTTTTGTGAGGGTGTAGAGGTTGATCCGAAGAAGACTGATGCGGTCAGAAATTGGCCTAGACCTTTGACTCCTACTGACATAAGAAGTTTCTTGGGTCTAGCCGGGTATTATACAAGGTTTTTTGATGGATTTTCGTCCATTGCCTCTCCTTTGACAGATTTGACCCAAAAGAAGGTGAAGTTTAAGTGGTCGGAAGTTTGTGAGAAAGGTTTTCAATTTTGAAATATAAGCTTACCCCCGCTCCGGTGTTGACCTTACTGGAGGATAACGAAGGATTTGTAGTATATTGTTATGCTTCACGAGTGGGCTTGGGATGTGTCCTCATGCAACATGGAAAGGTGATTTCTTATGCTTCTAGGCAACTAAAAATTCATAAGAAGAATTATCCAACTCATGTTTTGAGTTAGCTGCTATAGTTTTTGCCTTCAAAATATGGACACACTACGTGTATGGTGTGCATGTTGATGTGTTTACTAACCATAAAAGTCTTCAACATGTATTTACACAAAAGGAGTTAAATCTCTGACAAAGAAGATGATTAGAATTGTTGAAGGATTACTTACCACCCTGGCAAGGCCATTGTGGTTGCGGATGCTTTGAGTCGTATGACTACGGGTAGTGTGTCTCATGTGGAAGAAGAGAAGAAAGAACTTGTGAAAGATGATTATAGGTTTGCTCGTTTAGGTGGGCAGTTAGAAGATTCTCCAAATGGTGGATTTATGGTCCATCATAACTCTGACTCATCATTAGGAGTTGAGGGGAAGTCTAAGCAATAACTTGATCCTCTATTGATGGAGTTTAAGGAATCGTTACTTAGTAAGCTAAATGAATCATTCTCCCAAGGGGGATGGTGTTCTTAGGTACGAAGGGATATTATGTGTACCAGATGTTGAGGATTTAAGAAATCAAATTCTAGAAGATGACCATGGTTCTCGCTATTCTATACATCCGGGTGCTACAAAAATGTATCATGATATTAGGGAAGTTTATTTGTGGGACTGTTTAAAAGGGACATAGCAGAGTTTGTTGCTAAGTGTCCAAATTGTCAATAAGTTAAAGCTGGGAATCTTAAACCTGTTGGCTTAACCCAAATCATGGATGTTCCTACTTGGAAGCAGAAAGCCATCCATATGGAGTTTGTTGTTTGGTTTCCTCGAAACCGTAGGCAAAATGATTCGATATGGTTTATTGTGGATGGGTTGACCAAATCTGCCTATTTTATTCCCGTTAAATCTACTTATATTGCCAAAGATTATGCAAAAATCTATATTAATGAGATTGTGAGTCTTCATGGGATTCCTTTGTCCATCATTTCTGATACAGGTGCCCGATTCACTTCTCATTTTTAGAAATCTTTTATAAAAGGATTTTGGTACACGAGTGAAACTTAGCACCGCTTTTCATCCTCAGACAGATGGTCAAGAGGAACGTACCATTCAAACACTTGAAGATATGTTAAGAGCCTGTGTTATTGATTCAAAGGAAGTTGTGATGATCATCTACCTTTAATTGAGTTCTCCGACAGCAATAGTTACCATTCGAGCATCTCCATGTCACCTTTGGAAGCTTTTTATGGTAGAAGGTGTAGATATCCGGTTGGATGGTTTGAGGTGTGTGAGTCCTCACTCCTTGGTCCCTAGATTATCTATGAAGCTATAGATAAAGTTTGAATCATAAGAGATAGATTGAAGATAGCCTATAGTCTGCAAAAGTCCTATGTTGACAATAGGAGAACATATCTTGAATTTGAAATAGGTGATCATGTCTGTTTGAAGATTTTCCCTATGAAAGGGGTGATGAGATTTTGTAAGAAGGGAAGTTGAGTCCCCGGTATGTTGGTCCTTATGAGGTTTTACAACGGGTTGGAAAGGTTGCCTATGAGTTGAAACTACCTAGTGAACTAACTTCAGTTCATCGGGTGTTTCATGTTTCGACGCTCAAGAAAATTATAGGCGACCCGGTGTCTATTCTACCTATTGAAGGTTTAGGGGTGGATGAGAATCTCTCTTATTCATAGGTTTTTGTTGAGGTCCTAGATCGCCAAGTCAAGAAGTTGAGGAACAAGGAGATTGCCTTTGTAAAAGTTCTATGGAGGAACCATTTTGTTGAAGGTGCAACATGGGAGGCCGAAGCCGACATGATGTCCCACTACCCTCATATTTTTACTCCTTGAGGTTAGACATTCCTCTTGGTAAAGAGAGTATTGAATAATATGAAATTGACTTGTTTTCCTAAATAGGTGCTTGTCTTGGTAAAAGTTACACCAATTTGAGTTTAAGAAAATGCTTTCATACTCTATTCTTGCACTTATGTGAAATATGTATGCATGTTGTCTTCTTGAGATTTTATTGTTTTGTTTTTGTCTTGAGAAGAATGATAGCATGGTAACTCGTTGATGTATTTTGATCTCATAATAAGGTTTAGAAGGAAATTCCTCACTATTTGTTATGAAATATTGAGCTTTTATATGTTTGTGCATCATGAATTGAGTGCTTGGTGTAATGTTATGGTATGTGTTGAAAGGAGTTATGAAGTACTCCTATGAGTTGTGAATCATTATGATATTATGTTGTTGATTGGTTGGGCTACTAGTATTGAGTCTATTCTTACCCTCCAAAAGATTTTAGTGTCATTCATGGACGAATGTTCCTAGGGAGGGGGGGGGGGGGGGAGAGGGAAATGTAAAACTCAGGAAATGCCATGACTTAGACTAGATCTTAATCTATTAAATAATGTTCAAAATGATGTTTCCAGACCGATATTAATTTAATAAGTCCATTTAGAAAAGGTTAGAGCCAAAACAACAAATAAAGACCTTGACGTCCGGAAACTAGCTAATTTGAACTAGTTGACGTCCCTATGTTTGGTGAAGTTTTCGAAGCATAAAATGAAGTAAAAATGTGTAAAAAGACTTTGGATATGTAGTATGTAATACGATGGGTATAAACGTCCGGTATATACACCCCATGGACCACCCGAAGGGTCCTTAGGGAGGACCCCAACATGGGTTGGCAGGCTGCCAAAGCAGCCTGCACGAGCAAGAACTAAGAAGCTGCTGCGCGACGCGCAGCCCACACGAGGTTCAATTCCACAACAATTGGGAGGAATCCTTGCGATACAAGGCAGACACGAGGCTCACTGCCTCGACCCAAAAATTCAGAAAAAGAATGGGAATAGGCCCCGCGATGCGTATCCACTTCCCATATTTGTTTTTGTCGTATTTTTAGTAATTTTACTTCATAAAAAGAACCATTTAAGTGAAGTATCTTTTGGGTATTTTATAGGACGAATTTCTAAAACAAAAATCATATTCAAACTAATTTCTCTCATCTCTCTCAAGAACGCTCTCTTTTCCAAACTCTATTGAAGAACAAGAAGAGCTTAGGGAAGAAGACCAAGACTTCAATATTTTCTTCCAAAATTCATGGATTATTCGTCAATAAGGTATGGGTTCTTCATTCTTGGGATCCATTTCCCTAAGAGGTCCTTTCAATGATGGTTTTCAAGATATCAAACTTCTAGGGTTTTTACTCTACAAAACGGTTTTCTTCCTAACTCTAGATTTATCACTATCAATGAAAAATAATGGGTTTCTATTGTTGATTAAGTATATATTGTCTAATGTTTGGCATGTAAATGTTAGATTTTGGTGTGAAACATGTCCTTATCAGATTGATGGTTTCGAATGGGTTGTATGTAATATTTGATTACATGTAAGTGTTGGGATTGGAACTAAGACTTGAATGAACTTTTTAATGAACCTTTCACTTATCCTATATTATAAATTGATCTTGTATATGACTTGAAAGATTGGTATTAATTATGCTATTGAGTATTTCACTATGTTGTTATGATTTTTGTAAGTTGAACGTAAGTTCTTGAATAAGGATCTTGGAAGCAAGAGGTAAGTCTTCCAAAGTCGTAATTACTCTATAATGTTTATGTTAGCCTATAAATGACGTTACAATGCTAATGAAGTATGAATGATGAAGCTATGTATATATGTTGGGCTATGAATCTGTTAATTTGTGAGATCATGATAAGAATACGATAATGAAAGTTATGATATCCTATTGTATGCTTTGCACAAGATGATTTATGATATCTTAATCTCACAAATGAAGGGTTACAATGAAACGAATTCTCATCTAATCCTAAAGAGCTCATGATCATATTTGTAAAAGGAGTTAATCTCCTATGACTTGTGATAAGAATTATGAATAATGATGATTTACATATTATTTTAAAAGGGGCTTAAGCTAAGCACCGATGTACTAGGTATGAGAGGTTTCCCTTCCCTTGTTGGAAGGTAGGTTGACAATGACTCTCCTGAGATAGAGACTGCCATTTAATGTGGAACTATCGGTCTCTAATATATCTACTAGTTCTTGAACTATGTTTCCACCATAGGATACTAGCTAGTGCATCAACCTAGAAAGCTATGTCATTTTGGTTCTACTTTGGCCGGTAGACCACCTTCTTTCGGTTTGGGGTTTCATGATACCGGATTCCATGTCTAGATCACATGGTCAAATGTAGGTTAAGGCGAATGTTCCCTCATGTAAAATAAAAGATAAGTAAATGGATGTTGACTAGGGTGACTCGAAGATTCTACTAAGTATATGTAGGGGTATGGGACTCTACCTAGACATTGCACACGTTGACTCTATGGGAAGTCCTAGGAGATTGTACTTCTGTAATATGATAACATGAAAGGTATGATGCTTATGATACATGTTGTTACTCTTATATAAAGTTGGTTACGTTAATGAACATGTTGTTGGTCTACATGGCATTATGAGGTGATGACTACTTATGTTTCAAGTTATGTAAAGCATAGCTTTACTTTTGGTCTCCTATCTTATCTACTTGGTTGTGTTGGGTTATGGAGCTTCACATGACCATTACACTTGTAGGTTGGGGATGGGATCATTGGTAAGTGTTTTTATGTTACGTTTATATGATCAATTGAATATGAAATGTCAACATGACTTTATGAATTTTTTTTTTATTATGATCATGATTTATGTTCATGGAATCCTTAACTTATATATGTTTTATGGTATGTGCATTGAAGACTTTCATACGACTTGGCATTATTTTAAAAAATGATCCTTATTCATTCTTGTCCTTAAATGTTATGTGCATATACCCATACTTAGTACATGTGTCATACTAACCCCATTACTTTATATTACTACAAATGTAGTTTCCGGCCATTGAAGATTAAGAATGTGGATTGAAAAAGTTTGGAACTCTTTCTCCAAGTGTTGGTAAGTCCTCGTATTTCCATATATGTTCTTTGGATTCATTTGTATTAAGGCCTATATGGCGTATTGAATATTTATCGGCTAAGTCCAGATTCTTACTCTTTAGATTGTTTTTACATGAGAGAGCTTTTAGAATATCATTTCGTATGTTTTCATGATTGGTATGTATGAAGTCTAAGTATACTTCACATAGTATTTAAAGTTTAAAATTTTTCAGCAATTTTAACTGATGACATGTTATGACGAATGCTATGGGCTTGTCGGAGGCCGAAGGGGTATGTAGAGAAGTAGGTGGCATAGTGGCAAGTCCCTTTGAAAATTAAGTTGGGCGTCATTAGGTTCAAATCTTAAGGCCAACAAGATGTTATCTAAGAGGTTAGATATACTCTTCCTAAGTTTGGTTTATGTTTAAGAAACACTAAGTTTAAGTGCTTTAGTTGATTTGGTGTGGTAAGTCCCTAATCGTATGTCTTATAATAGCACTATGTGAGTTAAAACGAAGTTATGTTGCATTTTATGTTGCTGTTTTTGTGTAGCATAGGCATGTTTTATGTGTTGCATTATTTCTGATGTGCATTAAGTTAAATGTGATTGAGAAGGAAATTCCTCAATATCAAATATGAAGCTTCAGATAATCTTGAATGATATGCATCATCCAAATATGTGTGAATCAGATATTCACAAAAGAGAAAAGTTTAAGCATGATAAAGTAACTTTCGAAAATCACCCTCTTTGTTTAAATGATGTGTAAGTGTCATACGGGGACGAATGTTCCTAAGGGGGAGATAATGTAACATTCCGGAAAATCATATGTCTAATGAAGAGCCCAGTATTCCCTTAGGATAGCCTATTAGGGGTACATAGGCACCAAAATACCCAATATTGAGAAATATTGGGCATAGTATAGAAAAATTGGCTAAGGGATATTAGCCAATTTTCTATATACGAATAAGAAATATATTTTTTGGGGTTGTCATACCCCAATCCAAGATTGATGTTCAATAAATGTACTTGCAAGGAAGACCCTAAGCTAAAATAATAGTATTTACATAATAGATATGAAGTACTAGGCATCCAAGTGTCAAGCCTAGTACCATTCCACATGACCATTTAAAATGATCATGTAAATTAAGCAGTGCCGAAGGACATAGTGAGGATCCTTGGGCCAATAAGTAAACATTCCTAAATGAACCATAAATAATAGTTAGTTAAGAAAGTAAAACCAACCCATGTGCAATCACATGTGCAAGACATGTGAAGAAGCTGCCAAAGGAGGGGACCACCGTAACGAATTCGGTTAGGGTAGTTAGGGGGGAAAACGAGCACAAGGGACCACTCCATGTGGGGCCTAACTTCCTAACCAACTCTAGGTCCTAACTAACTGTCCTAACTAGCTAAATAACCTAGGAAAAACCGAAATGGACCCATTAGTGCACCCGACAACCTAGGACTAAACCGGGTTGACACTAACCTAGTACTAGTTGAAGAGACAACCTAGTAGCTAACCTAGGATGGTCCAAAAGGTTAGTCATGGTCCTAAGAACTTAGGGGTACTTTAGTAATTCGCCTAGATTACCTAATTAATTAATTTAGCAACTTAATGAATTAATTTAAAAGGGATAAAACCGAAACTACAAAGTAAATTTCCAGATTTCTGTTAAGAAAAGAAAGGGACAACCTACTGCCTAACCTAAGATGGTCCAAAGAGTTAGTTAAGGTCCTAACAACATAGGGATACTTTATTAATTACCCTAGGCTACTCAATTAATTAATGTAGCAACTTAATTAATTAATTTAAGGCAAAACCGAAATCACAAAACAATTTCCAGATTTCGGTTAAAAACAAGAAAAAGACAACCTAGTACCTAACCTAGGATGGTTCAAAGGATTAGTTATGGTTATTACAACTTAAGAGTACTTTATTAATTACCTAGGTCAACTAATTAAATAAAATATCAATTTAATTAATTAATTTAAATGGTCAAAATGAAATTCTTACACTAACCTAGTACAACTCAAGAAACATCCTAGTACTTAACCTAGGATGGTCCAAAAGGGTTAATTATGGTTCAAATGACTTAGGGGTACTTTAGTAATTAACCTAGGTCCTTTAAATAATTAAATTACATTTAATTAATTGATTTAAAGGGTCAAAACGAAATTCTTAGGAAAAGTTTCAGATTTGACTAAGTATTGTGTTTTCCTAGTTCTAGTTAATCTAGGAGGGGCTTTTTAGTAATTAATTAAATTATTTATTTAATTAAATTATTAAGCCTTAGTTGAATTAGTCAAGATCAGTTCCTAGGACTTAGACTCACGTTCAAACTCAAACAAATACACGACGCAAAATTGTAAGCAAGCGAGGGAAAGAAAAATAGAAAATTCCATTGATTCTCCTAGGAGATTTCAAGGTTTCTCCAAGTTTTCGTTCAAGATAGTCTTCGTAGATTAAGTTCTACTTAAGATATGGGTTTCTCTCCTGGACTCCTTTATCCAAGAGAACTTTCTTTCCAACGAATTCAACGATCTTTGAAACTAGGGTTGTTCCTGTTCTCGTCGAACTCCTTGTCCCTAGTATCCTTTTCGATTTCAATGTTGAATAGGTTAGAGGTCATGTTGTTGGTATGTGGTGTTGGCTGTTATTAACATGTATTGTTCTTTAATGATGAGTATCTAATGAACTTATGAACTTGTAATTGCGTAAAGTTAATCTTATCATGATAATTAAGGATCGATAATATGCTAAGTTATGTCCGTGATGTGTTAAGTGAATTATGTGTCTTTGGCTGAATGTTGACTTTTTGTTGTTGTGATGTTATGAAGATGCTAAAGACATCAAATGTTAATATGATGCTGTCCAATATGTTCTTAAAACGTTGCACTAAAAGCCATAAACTAAGAATTGGCTCAAAGACATCTATGAAATAATATCTTTAATAAATTGGTTATCTGGTTCCAATAAAATTGGCTAACTCTATTTGGTCAAAATGAATATATGCTAATGGCTAGGAACTTATGTAAATGATTAAAAGATTGGCTAAGGGTTCATACATATGGCAATTTAAATATGAACTTACGTAAAATTAGCTTATGCCAAAAATAATGAATTTGCTAGTCTAACATCCCAAATCATGAGCCAATACTAATCATATGCCAATTCTTGTGTAGTAAGAGAATCAAGTATATATTAAGCACTTCTAAGGTAATATAAATGAATCCATAACCAAGGGCATGACATTCATTGGGACAACTCCCAACATGCTCCACAAGAATGAACTATGAACACACGAAACTCATTGAATGAAGTGCTCATCGTCCATAAACGGCGATATAAAGCTACTACACTTAAGTAAGTAAGTAACATGAGTTATAACATAATTAAAGGGGTCTAAATTAAGTAAGTGACAAGAATGGGGTGTTAAAGAATGTGAGACAAGTCTTACTTACACCAAATCTAATTTGTTAAAAGAATACTCATGAATGAAGGTGTTAGAATGTGTGAGACTAGTCTCATTAACACCTAAGGATGATATGTAAGGACAATTCACATTCATCAATGTAAAGTAAGGATGATATGTAAGGACAATTCACATTTCAGCAATGTAAAGTAAGCATGACAAGTCATCAAAAGAGTAAATAAATATCAATCACATTCTATATGTAAGTGTAAGGACAATTCACACTTAATACGTAAAGAAGAGATGAAAAATCATCTAATGAGCTATGACTACCTCATGTTAGAAGAAATCTTCAATGATTTATTAGTTGAATGTAAATAGGAACTTTAAATTGAGCACTGATAGGCTAGTTATGAGTGGTGATGCCTTCTTTCGGGAAGGGCGGAGGTTCACTTAATTCTTATGAGATGAGACTGTCCACCAAGGTGGGTATGGGTCTCCCTAAATCTCCTAGTCTTTGAACTATGCTGCCAACATAGGGAACTAGCCAGTGGTTTTCCACCTAAGCGAGCTAGGGATGTTTTGGTGTAACCTTGGCCAGTGACTCCACCTCTTTTCGGTGTAGGGAAGACACCGAATTTCATGAGCTCACATGATCTATGTCGGTTAAAGTTGAAGTTCCTCAAAGTATTAAAGATAAAGAAATGAACGATACCGAAGGTGTTTGTGCAAGACAATCAGTTGGTGAAATCAGATTCCAGTAATGACATTAGGTCATTCTTGGTCATTGCACTTCATGATCCCGATGAGAGTCTTAAACTTCATCCTAGGTATAGCTGGTGTTTACAAAAGTCTACAAATGAATGAAATGAATAATGTGAAGTACGAATGAACGAATGAAGCAGACTCTGTGTTTGCTAAAGAAGGCCCTTGGGTTAAGGTCCCATATGTTGGGCCCACACTTGAGATATCTTAATGCTACATCCACAATTCCAAGGTCTCGCAGATATGAAATGTATAATATATAAAACATGAAAACGTTAACTAAATAACCCATAACTTTCCTAAAATAAAAGTAATGAAATCAAAGGGAATGATCAATAGAGAATGGCTTATGAAATGTAATGAATATGTAGTGAAATGAATAACTTGCTATAAGAATAGTCAAAGCATGTCAAATGAAGTTTACAATAAGTAAAGGGCATAGCTAATAATGAATCTTCATGTCATGAAAATGAACAAAGCCAAATAAAATTGGCTTATAATGACTTTCTTTATTAGGAAAATATTAAAGACAATAATGAATTCAAATATGCTTATCCAAAATGATTAACTAATGTATTTAGCAAATAAAGATTGGCTTATAAAGAATTTATGCCCAAAGTAAGCAATATCATAAGCTTTAATGATATGCCCCAAGAAGTATGCACATTATGCAATCAACTAAAGAGTAAGTATAGTCAATAAGTATTGACTTATAAATATATTCATACCCCAAATTGTAGTTAAGTCATTTGCTTAATCTCTTGAATTACTTACTTGATTCATTGTGGGTATGGGACTACAATGAATTATTGCACTTGTAAGTAAAACATAGGACCAAAGGAGTTATTGAACTACACAACAACAAGAAGAAAAAGACTGAAAAATAATCTAAGTGTACAAAGAGCAGCTCTCGGTCTAAGAGGATCAAAATCTCAAATCTTCGCCCGAGTTGTTCTAAAATTATGTTGATGATACTAATGTCTTGTAATCATATAGAAAATGAGTTGTGTGCTTTGAATGCATTAAAATACATCATATTCATAATATAATTCACAACCAACGAATTAAGAAAGTCTAGTGACTAGACTTTCCATATATAGCATGTCGTTTAGGAAGAGCTTTCCTTGATCATGCATAGCTTTATGTGTATGTGAGCATACACCCATACTTAGTACAAGTGGTGTACTAACCCCTACTATTTACTATTTTATAGATGTAGGTTCAAGGACAGATTTGTAACATTTTGAAATCCCAAGGTCATGTTATAAGACTTAAATAGGATCCTTAAGGTCTAAACCATTGTTACTAGCCAAATTAGGTGTATATGGAGTCGTTGAAGTGTTTTGGAACAAAAACTTTCATAACATCCGGTAAGTTGGTTCATAAGAGGGCTAGAGTGTCCTTTTAGTTTAACCAAGTTCAAGAGTCGAAATTTAGTAAAAGTTTGTAACAATAAGTGTAACACATAGTGTGGGATGGTTTCATGTTGGAAAAGTCAGGGTACGACTCCCCGAGGATCAACTAAGGGCCCTCGAGGAGGACCCTTGAGACAGTAGGCCACGACGGACCCCATGACGGGGTGTCACAGGCGCGACGGGGCGTTGAGGCCACCGTTGTGCCAGCCTTAGCTGCTCGGAAGAAAGCCTCCGCCTGCACAGTCTCTGACTAGTCCGACGGACGTGCAGGACGGAGGGATCCTGTCCGTCACGCCCACGACGGCCCGTCGTTGTGGAGCCGTCGTGGAGGGCCTGTGGTGGTTTTCAGATTTATGTTTTATTCTAATTATTTTATTAAGTGTCTTAGGGGTAATTAGGGGATTAAGGGAAGACTAATTAAGTGAATTAAGACCCCACTATAAATACCCCAACCCTCATTAGCCTAATCATTATTCTCAAAACAAAACTCTCTTTCTTCTCTCTACTTTCTCTCTCTATTGGAAGACTCCATTGGAGAACAACTTGGGGAGATCATTGGGGGCTGATTTAGCACGAAATTCACCATCAAAAGGTCATCAAATCTTAAGGTATGGGATCTAATTCACCTTTGAGATTCTTTCCTCAAAGGGCTCCTTCAAAGATTTTCCAAAAAGTTGAGTTTCATATGGGTTTCATCCAATTTCGAATTTGATTATATGAATTGAGTTAATTATTTATCCTTTGGGTTATAATGAATAGATTATCATGTATTGTAACTTGATTATGATGAATTGATGAAGTTTGGTCTAGATTGTGGGTGATGACCCCTAACCCTTAACCCTAGGTATGAAATTGATATGTATTAGGTTGGGTTTGATGTAATTGATCTCATTATTAGTTAAAAGGTCTTTAATGGATGTTATTGCATTGATTATGAATCTATTATAATGAATTGAAGTTGTTCATGCCTATGTTCTTGAGTATTGAATCTAGGTTAAGAAGATACACTTTGATATCATGTTACCAAGCTTTGATGTAGTATTGTTTTATGGTATAGTGCTTCTCCTAAATTGGTTATTATAATTGGGTATTGAATTACATTGATGTGATGACCCAAGATTTGGTTGATCTATGGGTTGATGGTAAGGCCCTTTATTGATGAACTATGGAGGAGTATTTGTAAGTCTTGATCCTCCTAGCCTCTACTTCAAATTGTGGTTAATTGTCATCAAGTGATAATGTTGTGTTGAAGTATGCCTTGATTAAGGTGATAGGTTGGTATGATGATTGAATTGAAATGCTTAGGTTGGTTGTGAGGTTGCCTAGGAGTACATGATATAGGGAAGTCGTTGTGTAAAGATTTGCCCTACTATGATAAGAGGTACAATGGTTAACTTCACCTATTCGAATTGTTAATGATAGACTATTTCTCATACAATTCTTATTGAGCTATAATGATTACTATAAAAGGGATTGACCCTTCTATCTAATTAAATTGAGAAAAGTAATAAAGTTTAAAGACTTCTCTAAAATGGGGACTTAGCTTAGCACCGAGTGAACTTGATAAGGGGAGGTGATGACTTGTCCATAAAAGGAAAGATTTATCCTAAAGTTGCCCATGTGATGATAACTCCCATGTTTAAGGGATAAGTCACTTTAAGGGATTCCCATGAGGAGTGGCCCATGTTACCAAATGGTATGAATAGGGATATATACCTCTTAGTTCTTGAACTATGTTGCCACCATAGGATACTAGCTAGTGGATCCACCTAGATAGTTACGTTTACGTTAGTTTCTACTTTGGCCGGTAGACCACCTTCCATCGGTGTAAGGTTTCATGACCGGATTCCACATTAGCTCATGTGGTCTATGTTGGTTAAGGCAAGAGTTCCCTAAACTAAAATGAATGAATAAGATATAGACTAATCGAAGTAACTTGAGAGGTTGGCTATAGCTTAGGTAGGGGTATGGGACTTTACCTACGCCTTGCACTAGTTTGCCTTGATAGGAGCTTTGAGAAGTCAATATTACGTATGTAAAGTAATGATATAATTTAAATGACTTGTATGTTGAATAACATGCTTGTGAGTATAAGGTGGTTGTCTTTGGTTGAAGAAGAATGTTTTATGAAATGGGAGAGTATATTAGGTAAGGCTAATTACTAATTGTAGTCTTGGTGGGTTACTTGATTGAGTAAGAGACATGGGAATTTACTTGTTCATTGCACTTGTGATTCTATGAAGGTTATAGTTAGTATGCTTTGCTTTACTATGTTTCCCTTGTATAGATGTTTTATAATGATTTGTCTTAAATGTCCCTTTCTAAATATATTTGATTGGTAATTGTATATATGTGGTTCCATACTTAGTACATGTGGAGTACTAACCCCATTTCTTTCCCTTTTCCCAAACATTTTAGGTTTGGGTCGTTGAATTTGCTCCAAATTGCTGGAAAGGAAGACTTGGATATCTTGCCAACCAAGTGGTAGGTCCTCACTCTCCCGAGGGCGTTGCCGACATCTTACTACTATGTTACTTAGTTACTCTAATTCTGTATTGACTCTATTATTCGTTTGAGATGATGTAGTATATAGCCTATATGTGGCTTCTTTTATTGATGTAGGGCTATGCCCAAGACTTTTTGTATTCGATAGATGGTTTATGAGATGAGACGACTTTTATGACTATTATTTCCTAAATGTATAAGTGTATGAAATAGAAGTAGAAGACTATGTAATCTTCGTATATGAACAAGTCTATGTATACTTGATATAAATATGACTACGTGTATGTAGAGGTCTATGTAAACCACCGAGTAGTTACAGATAAAAATTTTTAAATTCCTTCACATTTTTAATCGATGAATGCTATGAAGAAGCTAAGGGGCTTGTCTTAGTCCTCAAAGAGGACGACGACGGCGGTTACGTCTAGGGTGTAAACCCGGATGTGACAAACTTGGTATCAGAGCATGAGGTTGAATATCCTTGATGTTAACGTCTCTCTCAACCACTTTATTTAGGTTTGTATTCATAATTGTAAAGCGCGCCACACTTATGAATAGGAACTTATTTGATGCTTAGGAATCACTCTCATTGTTGGAAATCCATATCGTGCCTCTAGAATATACCTCGTATATGCTTTCGCCTAAACCTTGTGTTTTGGTTATACGAGATGAATACTAGAAGGAATGCGGCCAGAAGACTTGAGGAGGAGATTGAGTTGCGGGAATTCCTCCCCATAATGATCCAGTTCCTCCTCTTGAAGAGATTGTTGTTGATGATCAGGTTCCTGTTGACCCTCCACCTATGACAGAGGCTCAGATGAGGGCTATTATTGCTCAAATGTCTCAATCCATGACTACTCAATCTCAAGCCGCAACGGTGCAAGCCCAAGCTATGACTGCCCAAGCGAATAGGGTTATGACACCTAGAGTTCGTGAACAAACTATGGCTTCCCGACTTAGAGACTTCACGCGAATGAATCCTCCTATCTTCTATGGGTCTAAGGTTGATGAAGACCCTCAAGAATTTATTGATGAGGTTTATAAGATTTTGTGTGCTATGGGGTGTCTTCTAGTGAAAATGCTGAATTGGCCTCATACCAACTCAAGGATGTGGCCCAGACGTGGCATGTACAATGGAAAGACAATAGGCCACTCCAAGATGAACCATTAACTTGGGAGTTGTTCAAAAGGTCTTTCCTTGATCGGTTCTTCCCTAGAGAGATGAGGGAAACTAAAGTGGTAGAGTTCATCAATCTTCGTCAAGGAGAAATAAGTGTTCATGAGTACTCTTTGAAGTTCATTCAATTGGCTAAGTATGCTCCTTCCTTGGTCTCCAACCCTAGAGACGAGATGAGTCAATTCGTGATAGGTGTGTCGGATGACTTGCAAGAAGAATGTCAATCAGCTATTCTTCATGATAACATGAATGTCGGTCGTCTCATGGTGCACGTAAAAAGGGTTGAGGAGGCTAGAGCAAAAAGGAAGGATAAGGATAAGGACTCAAGAAGGACAAGGTCTTACGAGAGTGAAACCACTAAAGATAGGTTTGGAATTCAAGACAAGCCTAGATTCAAGAAGAGATTCTCAAATCAAGTTCCCTCAAAATTTTCCAAGACTAGGGATTCTAAAGCTCCTAGACCAAAAGTTGCTAAGGAAAAGGGTTGAAACTCATCTAATGAGAAGCCTACTTGTGCTAAGTGTGGGAAGGAACATTATGGTGAATGCTTGATCGGAATGGGGAATTGCTTTAGTTGTGGGAAGAGTGATCACAAGGCTAGGGACTGCCCTAACATAAGGAACCGAGAAAGGAATGAGCAAAAGCAAGCAAGTGAGGCTCCTAAGAAGAACCATTTCTATGCTCTTCGCTCTAGGGATGACCAAGAGGCCTCTCCTGATGTGGTAACTGGTATGTTACAAATCTTTGCTATTGATGTATATGCATTACTTGATCCGGGTGCTACTTTGTCTTTCGTTACTCCCTTAGTAGCTAAGAACTTTAGTACTTTACCCGATGTTTTGCATGAACCTATTGTAGTGTCTACTCCGGTGGGTGAGTCGGTGGTAGCAAAAAGAGTCTATCGAAATTGTCCTATTTCAATACCCCATAGAGTTTCTCATGTTGATCTAGTTGAGCTAGACATGCTTGATTTTGATGTCATTTTAGGTATGGATTGGTTGCATGCTAGTTTTCCTTCTATTGATTGTAGAACTAGAGTTGTGAGGTTTAGTTTTCCAAATGAACCCATTATCGAGTGGAAGGGTGGAAATTCACTTCCTAGAGGTCATTTCATATCATGTCTAAAAGTGTGTAAAATGATCTCAAAGGGATGTCTTTACCATATTGTGAGAGTCCAAGAAGTTGATTCTGAAGTTCCTCCTATTAAGTTGGTCCCAGTGGTGAGTGAATTTACGGAGGTCTTTCGTGATGACCTTCCTGGCATTCCTCTCGAACAGGAAATTGATTTTGGTATTGATTTACTACTGGAAACAAACCCTATCTCTATTCCTCCTTATAGAATGGCTCCGGCCGAGTTAAAGGAATTGAAGGCACAACTTAAAGATTTGCTAGACAAGGGTTTTATAAGGCCTTGCATTTCTCCATGGGGTGCTCCGGTCTTGTATGTGAAAAAGAAGGATGGGTCTTTGAGAATGTGTATTGACTACCGACAACTCAACAAGGTTACTATCAAGAACAAGTATCCTCTTCCTCGGATTGATGATTTATTTGATCAACTCCAAGGAGCGAGTTACTTCTCTAAAATTGACTTAAGGTCAGTGTATCATAAACTTAGGGTGAGAAATGAAGATATTCCAAAGACGGCTTTTCGGACTCGGTATGAATATTATGAGTTGGTAGTTATGTCCTTCGGTCTCACAAATGCTCCGGCGGCGTTTATGGACCTAATGAATAGAGTGTTTCGAAATTACCTTAATTCATTCGTTATTGTAATTATCGATGATATCTTGGTTTATTCGAAAAATGAGGTTGATCACCTGGGTCATCTAAGGGTGTTATTGCAAACCCTTAAGGAGCATAAATTGTTCGCCAAGTGTAGCAAGTGTGAGTTTTGGTTGAGGTCGGTGGAATTTCTTGGGCACATCATCTTTAGTGAGGGAGTTGAGGTAGACCCAAGGAAAACTGATGCGGTAAGAAACTGGCCTAGACCCTTGACCCCAACAAACATTAGGAGTTTCTTGGGTCTAGCGGGTTATTATTGAAGTATCGTAGAAGGTTTTTCATCCATTGCATCTCCTTTGACTACATTGACTCAAAAGGGTAAAAAGTTTGAGTGGTCAGAGGCCTGCGAGAAGAGTTTTCAATTATTGAAAGATAGGTTTACTTCCGCTCCGGTGTTGACTTTACCGGAAGGTTCTAAAGGGTTCATTGTGTATTGTGATGCATCCCGCATAGGTTTGGGGTGTGTGATTATGTAAAATGGGAAGGTGATTTCCTATGCTTCACGACAACTTAAGGTGCATGAGAGAAACTACCCTACTCATGACCTTGAGTTAGCGGCCGTAGTGTTTTCTTTGAAAATATGGAGACATTACTTGTATGGTGTCCATGTGGATATTTTCACCGATCATAAGAGTCTTCAATATGTATTTACTCAAAAAGAGTTAAATCTTCGACAAAGAAGGTGGTTAGAATTGTTGAAAGATTATGATATGAGTGTCCTATATAATCCCGACAAGGCCATTGTGGTGGCGGATGCACTAAGCCGTGTGACTATGAGTAGTGTATCTCATATGGATAAAGGCAAGAAAGATCTAGTGAAAGACATTCATCGTTTGACTAGATTAGGGGTGCGATTGGTGAGTTCTCTAAATGGAGGTGCCACGCTTCATCATAGCTCCGAGTCATCATTGGTGGTTGAGGTGAAGTCCAAACAACACCTTGATCAACTATTGATGGAGTTGAAGGAATCAGTTCTTGGCAAGATGAATGAGTCTTTCTACTTAGAAGGAGATAAAGTGTTGAGGTACCAAGGGAGGTTATGTGTTCCTGATGTTGATGGATTGAGGGATCGAATCCTTGATGAAGCTCATGGATCCCACTATTCCATCCATCCGGGTTCTACTAAGATGTATCATGACCTTCGAGAAATATATTGGTGGGAAGGTTTGAAGAAGGACATAGCGGAATTTGTTGCTAAGTGTCCGAATTGTCAACAAGTGAAGGCGGAACATCAAAAGCCGGATGGCTTACTACAAGAGATCCAAATTCCTACTTAGAAGTGGGAAGACATTTATATGGACTTTGTGGTAGGATTGCCTCGAACTCAAAAGTCGTATGATTCTATATGGCTGATTGTTGATAGATTGACTAAGTCCGCTCATTTTTATTCCCGTCGAACCCACGTATTCGGCGGAGGATTATGCGAAGATTTTCATAGATGAGATTGTGTGTCGTCATGGTATTACGTTATCCATAATTTCGGATTGGGGTGCACAGTTCACATCTAGATTTTGGAAGTCTTTTAAAAAAGGTTTGGGTACTAAAGTGAAATTGAATACCGCCTTTCTTCCTCAAACGGATGGTCAAGCGGAACGTACAATTCAAACCCTTGAGGATATGCTTAGAGCTTGCATTATTGATTTTAAAGGAAGTTGGGATAAGCATTTGCCGTTGGTGGAGTTTGCGTATAATAATAGTTTTCACTCATCCATGTCCATGGCTCCTTATGAAGCCTTGTATGGTAGGAGGTGTAGGTCTCCTATAGGATGGTTTAAAGTTGGTGAATCATCGATTTTTGGTCCCGACTTGATATATAAAACATTGGAGAATGTGCATATCATAAGAAATAGGTTGCAAACAACCTATAGTCGACAAAAGTCCTATGCCGACAATAGAAGAAGGAATTTGGAGTTTGAAGAGGGTGATAAGGTGTATTTGAAAATTTCACCTATGAAGGGAGTGGTAAGATTTGGCAAGAAAGGGAAGTTGAGCCATCGTTATGTAGGCCTTTATGAGATTTCGGAAAGGGTTGGTAAAGTGGCCTATCTCTTAAAACTACCTAATGATTTAGCTTCGGTTCATCCGGTATTCCATGTCTCTATGTTGAAAAAGTGTGTCGGGATTCGTAGTATATTCTTCCTATTGAAGGCCTTGGAGTCAAGGATAACCTCTCTTATGAGGAGGTTCCGGTTCAAATTCTTGATAGGCAAGTGAAAAGGTTAAGGAACAAAGAGGTGGTTTCTGTAAAAGTGTTATGGAAGAATCACTTAGTTGAGGGTGCGACATGGGAGGCTGAGGCCGACATAAAAACCCGTTATCCTCATCTTTTTGATGTTTAAGGTTAGTATCTCTCTCTAATAATATAAATACGTTAGATATTGTGAATCTTTGATGTTTTGGTGAAGCTTTACAAAACTCCTAGTTTTGGAGACTTCTAAAATGGAGTCACTTTAAGGTGACCTTAGATAAATTTGAAAGTTGTCTTGCTTCTTGCATATTTGAGTCAAGTCGTGTATTGAGATATAGTTAATCCTTGTGGATATGGTATTGAGCATATTGATAAGATGAACTTTGTGCTAATTGACTTGTGTAATAAATGATTGAGCTCATGTATATGTGAAAAGGAGAAACCTCATGAGGAAATTTTGAGCTTATGTATGATAAATTGATGTTTTGTAGTATTTTTATTGAAATAATATGATTCATGCTAATTGAATATGGTGAATTGGTTGAGCTGCTAGTCTTGAGTCTATTCCCTCATTTAAAGAGTGTTGGGTGTCATTCGGGGACGAATGTTCCTAAGGGGGAGATAATATAACATTTTGAAATCCCAAGGTCATGTTATAGGACTTAAATAGGCTCCTTAAGGTCTAAACCATTGTTACTAGCCAAATTAGGCGTATATGGAGTCGTTGAAGTGTTTTGGAACCAAAACGTTCATAACGTCCGGTAAGTTGGTTCATAAGAGGGCTAGAGTGTCCTTTTAGTTTAACCAAGTTAAAGAGTCGGAATTTAGTAAAAGTTTGTAACAATAGGTGTAACACATAGTGTGGGATGGTTTCATGTTGGAAAAGTCAGGGTACGACTCCCCGAGGATCAACTAAGGGCCCTCGAGGAGGACCCTTGAGACAGTAGGTCACGACGCACCCCATGACGGGGCGTCACAGGCGCGACAGGGCATCGAGGCCACCGTCGTGCCAGCCTTAGCTGCTGGGAAGAAGGCCTCCGCCTGCACATCCTCTGACTAGTGCGACGGACGTGCAGGACGGAGAGGTCCTGTCCGTCACGCCCACGAAGATCCGTCGTCGGGGAGCCGTCGGGGAGGGCCTGTGGTGGTTTTCAGATTTAAGTTTTATTCTAATTATTTTATTAAGTGTCTTAGGGGTAATTAGGGGATTAAGTGAAGACTAATTAAGTGACTTAAGACCCCACTATAAATACCCCAACCCTCATTAGCCTAATCATTATTCTCAAAACAAAACTCTCTTCCTTCTCTCTACTTTCTCTCTCTATTGGAAGACTCCATTGGAGAACAACTTGGGGAGATCATTGGGGGATGATGTAGCACGAAATTCACTATCAAAACGTCATCAAATCTTAAGGTATGGATCTAATTCACCTTTGAGATTCTTTCCTCAAAGGGCTCCTTCAAAGATTTTCCAAAAAGTTGAGTTTCATATGGGTTTCATCCAATTTCGAATTTGATTATATGAATTGAGTTAATTATGTATCCTTTGGGTTATAATTAATAGATTATCATGTATTGTAACTTGATTATGATGAATTGATGAAGTTTGGTCTAGATTGTGGTTGATGACCCTTAACCCTTAACCCTAGGTATGAAATTGATATGGATTAGGTTGGGTTTGATGTAATTGATCTCATTATTAGTTAAAAGGTCTTTAATGGATGTTATTGCATTGATTATGAATCTATTGTAATGAATTGAAGTTCTTCATGCCTATGTTCTTGAGTATTTAATCTAGGTTAAGAAGATACACTTTGATATCATGTTACCAAGCTTTGATGTAGTATTGTTTTATGGTATAGTGCTTCTCCTAAATTGGTTCTTATAATTGGGTACTGAATTACATTGATGTGATGACCCAAGATTTGGTTGATCTAGGGGTTGATGGGAAGGCCCTTTATTGATGAACTATGGAGGAGTATTGGTAAGTCTTGATCCTCCTAGCCTCTACTTCAAATTGTGGTTAATTGTCATCAAGTGATAATGTTGTGTTGAAGTATGCCTTGATTAAGGTGATAGGTTGGTATGATTATTGAATTGAAATGATTAGGTTGGTTGTGAGGTTGCCTAGGAGTACATGATATAGGGAGTCGTTGTGTAAAGATTTGCCCTACTATGATGAGAGGTACAATGGTTAACTTCACCTATTCGAATTGTTAATGAAAGGACTATTTCTCATACAATTCTTATTGAGCTATAATGATTACTATAAAAGGGATTGACCCTTCTATCTAATTAAATTGAGAAGAGTAATAAAGTTTAAAGACTTCTCCAAAATGGGGACTTAGCTTAGCACCGAGTGAACTTGACAACGGGAGGTGATGACTTGTCCATAAAAGGAAAGATTCATCCTAAAGTTGCCCATGTGATGATAACTCCCATGTTTAAGGGATATGTCACTTTAAGGGATTCCCATGAGGAGCGGCCCATGTTACCAAATGGTATGAATAGGGATATCTACCTCTTAGTTCTTGAACTATGTTGCCACCATAGGATACTAGCTAGTGGATCCACCTAGATAGCTACGTTTACGTTAGGTTCTACTTTGGCCGGTAGACCACCTTCCATCGGTGTAAGGTTTCATGACACCGGATTCCACATTAGCTCATGTGGTATATGTCGGTTAAGGCAAGAGTTCCCTAAACTAAAATGAATGAATAAGATATAGACTAATCGAAGTAACTTGAGAGGTTGGCTATAGCTTAGGTAGGGGTATGGGACTTTACCTACGCCTTGCACTAGTTTGCCTTGATAGGAGCTTTGAGAAGCCAATATTACGTATGTAAAGTAATGATATAATGTAAATGACTTGTATGTTGAATAACATGCTTGTGAGTATAAGGTTGTTGTCTTTGGTTGAAGAAGAATGTTTTATGAAATGGGAGAGTATGTTAGGTAAGGCTAATTACTAATTGTAGTCTTGGTGGGTTACTTGATTGAGTAAGAGACATGGGAATTTACTTGATCATTGCACTTGTGATTCTATGAAGGTTATAGTTAGTATGCTTTGCTTTACTATGTTTCCCTTGTATAGATGTTTTATAATGATTTGTCTTAAATGTCCCTTTCTAAATTTATTTGATCGGTAATTGTATATATTTGGTTCCATACTTAGTACATGTGGAGTACTAACCCCATTTCTTTCCCTTTTCCCAAACATTTTAGGTTTGGGTCGTTGAATTTTCTCCAAATTGCTTGAAAGGAAAACTTGGATATCTTGCCAACCAAGTGGTAGGTCCTCACTCTCCCGAGGGCGTTGTCGACATCTTACTACTATGTTACTTAGTTACTCTAATTCTGTATTGACTCTATTCTTCGTTTGAGACGATGTAGTATATAGCCTATATGTGGCTTCTTTTATCGATGTAGGGCTATGCCCTAGACTTTTTGTATTCGATAGATGGTTTATGAGATGAGACGACTTTTATGACTATTATTTCCTAAATGTATAAGTGTATGAAATAGAAGTAGAAGACTATGTAATCTTCGTATATGAACAAGTCTATGTATACTTGATATAAATATAATTACGTGTATATAGAAGTTTATGTAAACCTCCGAGTAGTTATAGATAAAAAGTTTTAAATTCCTTCACATTTTTAATCGATGAATGCTATGACGAAGCTAAGGGGCTTGTCTTAGTCCTCAAAGAGGACTACGACGCCGGTTACGTCTAGCGGGTAAACCCGAATGTGAGCGGATTGGTGACTCTTGCAACGGTTTGGACATCAGCGTTTCTCCAAACCATTTGGTAGGTCCTCTTAATTTCGAGTATGCTACAGTTTTAATCTAGCCTTAGTTTTAGACATAGCTAGTGGATGTTGTCCCTAGTGTTTCTTTCGTACTTTCATTTCGAAGCTTTTGTAATAAGGTCTTGTTTGGAAAATGTATTTATGATATATTATTATTCTGTTTCGAATTGATTCTTATGATAGATGGTTGTTACATTTATGTTGAACTTAGTATATGACGAATTCATGAAATAACTATATATGAAGTCTATGTATACTTCATACGTTTTTAAATTTTCCGCTAAAATTAACCATATGAATGTGATGAATGCAAGAAGAGGCTTGTTTGCGACCTCTGAGAGGTCAACGACGCCGGTGGTGATTCGGATTCCAGAATCTGGGTCGTTACAAACTTGGTATTAGAGCATGAGGTTAAATTACCTAGGATCTAAAGTTCAATACAACTACATTATGTAGTTTCTAACTTATGGCTGTGAAGCGCGCCACAATCATGACTTAGAGATTACGCGATGATAGGAAATCTTCCCTTCTTCTACTCTTTATTGTGCTATCTAGAGCTTTGACACTTTGTGTCATTATAAGTATCTAACTTCCTTCTTGTGTGAACGCGTAGAAGAATACACACAAGAATTAGGATGGCCAAGTGGTCTTAGGCGCCAGACTCAAGATCTGGCCTTCCCAAGAAGGGGCCATAATGGAAATGCCCAACGTGGACGAAAGACGTGTGGTGAGTGTAGGTGTTCGCATGGAGGTGAATGCATGGTAATTTCTAAAAGCCTGCTATGAGTATTGATGAGGAGGAGAAGGACAAGTTTGATGCATACCAACTCAATAATATGGCTTAGACATGGATTTGCTTCATAAGTGTTATGCTATAATAGACTATAGTAACAGGGTAGTAAGGCTTTAGTTTCCAAATAAGTTGGGTTAAAATGAGAAGGGCGTGGTTCAATTCCAACAGGACATGGCATATGCTCAGCCTCGGCCAAATGTTGTAGCCGAACCCCCCAAGAGATACCGGTTCTATGTGTTGAAAGGAAGAGAGGAACAAGAAGTCCGCGGATGTGGATAATGGTAACTTGCTTGTCTTCTCCTTTCCTATTTATGCATTATTAGATACAGGATCTACCTTGTCTATGGTTACTCCTTTGGTGGATAATCAATTTGACTTACTTCCTGAGATCTTATATGAACCGTTTCTAGTTAGTACTCCCATAGGAGAAAGTGGTAAGGCCGAAGGGGTATGTAGAGAAGTAGATGGCATAGTGGCAAGTTCCTTTGAAAATTAAGTTGGGCGTCATTAGGTTCACATCTTAAGGCCAACAAGATGTTATCTAAGAGGTTAGATATACTCTTCCTAAGTCTAGTTTATGTTTAAGAAACTCTAAGTTTATGTACTTTAGTGGATTTGGTGTGGTAAGTCCCTAATCGTATGTCTTATAATAGCACTATATGAGTTAAAACGAAGTTATGTTGCATTTTATGTTGTTGTTTTTGTGTAGCATAGGCATGTTTTCTGTGTTGCATGATTTGTGATGTGCATTAAGTTAAATGTGATTGAGAAGGAAATTCCTCAATATCAAATATGAAGCTTCAGATAAGCTTGAATGATATGCATCATGCAAATATGTGTGAATCAGATATTCACAAAAGAGAAAAGTTTCTGCATGATAAAGTAACTTTCGAAAATCACCCTTTTTGTTTAAATGATGTGTAAGTGCCATTCGGGGACGAATGTTCCTAAGGTGGGGATAATGTAACATTCCAGAACATCATATGTCTAATGAAGAGCCCAGTATTCCCTTAGGATAGCCTATTAGGGGTACATAGGCACCAAAATGCCCAATATTGAGAAATATTGGGCATAGTATAGAAAAATTGGCTAAGGGATTTTAGCTAATTTTCTATATACGAATAAGAAATATATTTTTTGGGGTTGTCATACCCCAATCCAAGATTAATGTTCAATAAATGTACCTGCAAGGAAGACCCTAAGCTAAAATAATAGTATTCACATAATAGATATGAAGTACTAGGCATCCAAGTGTCAAGCCTAGTACCATTCCACATGACCATTTAAAATGATCATGTAAATTAAGCAGTGCCCAAGGACATAGTGAGGATCCTTGGGACAATAATTAAACAATTCTAAATGAAACATAAATAATAGTTAGTTAAGAAAGTACAACCAACCCATGTGCAAGCACATGTGCATGACATGTGAAGAAGCTGCCAAAGGAGAGGACCACCCTAACCGAATTCGGTTAGGGTAGATAAAGGGAAAACGAGCACAAGGGACCACTCCCTGTGGGGCCTAACTTCCTAACCAACTCTAGGTCCTAACTAACTGTCCTAACTAGCTAAATAATTTAGGAAAAAACGAAATGGACCCATTAGTGCACCCGACAACCTAGGACTAAACCCGGTTTACACTAACCTAGTACTAGTTGAAGAGACAACCTAGTAGCTAACCTAGGATGGTCCAAAAGGTTAGTTATGGTCCTAAGAACTTAGGGGTACTTTAGTAATTCTCCTAGATTACCCAATTAATTAATTTAGTAACTTAATTAATTAATTTAAATGGATAAAACCGAAACTACAAAGGAAATTTCCAGATTTGTTTTAAGACAAGAAAGGGACAACCTAGTCCCTAACCTAGGATGGTCCAAAGAGTTAGTTAAGGTCCTAACAACCTAGGGATACTTTAGTAATTACCCTAGGCTACTTAATTAATTAATTTAGCAACTTAAGTAATTAATTTAAAGGGGCAAAACCGAAATCACAAAGCAATTTCCAGATTTCGGTTAAAACAAGAAAAAGACAACCTAGTACCTAACCTAGGATGGTTCAAAGGATTAGTTATGGTTATAACGACTTAAGGGTACTTTAGTAATTAACCTAGGTCACCTAATAATTAAAATATCAATTTAATTAATTAATTTAAATGGTCAAAATGAAATTCTTACACTAACCTAGTACAACTCAAGAAACATCCTAGTACTTAACCTAGGATGGTCCAAAAGGGTTAATTATGGTTCCAATGAATTAGGGGTACTTGCGTAATTAACCTAGGTCCCTTAATTAATTAAATTATACATTTAATTAATTGATTTAAAGGGACAAAACTAAATTCTTAGGAATAATTTCAGATTTGACTATGTATTGTGTTTTCCTAGTTCTAGTCAATCTAGGAGGGGCTTTTTAGTAAATAATTAATTAATTTATTTAATTAAATTATTAAGCCTTAGTTGAATTAGTCAAGATAAGTTCGTAAGACTTATGCTCACGTTCAAACTCAAACAAATACATGACGCAAAACAGTAAGCAAGCGAGAGAAAGAAAAACAGAAAATTCCATTGATTCTCCTAGGCGATTTCAAGGTTTCTCCAAGTTTTCGTTCAAGATGGTATTCGTAGATTAAGTTCTACTTAAGGTATGGGTTTCTCTCCTGGAATCCTTTCTCCAAGAGAACTTTCTTTCCAACGAATTTAACGATGTTGAAACTAGGGTTGTTCCCGTTCTCGTCGAACTCCTTGTCCCTAGTATCCTTTTCGATTTCAATGTTTAATAGGTTAGAGATCATGTTGTTGGTATGTGGTTCTGGCTATTCTTAACATGTATTGTTTTTTAATGATGAGTATCGAATGAACTTATGAACTTGTAATTGCGTAAAGTTAATCTTATCATGATAATTAAGGATCAATAATGTGCTAAGTTAAGTCCTTGATGTGTTAAGTGAATTATGTGTCTTTGGCCGAATGTTGACTTGTTGTTGTTGTGATGTTATGAAGATGCTAAAGCCATCAAATGTTAATATGATGCTGTCCAATATGTTCTTCAAAAGTTACACTAAAAGCCATAAACTAAGAATTGGCTCAAAGACATCTATGAAATCATATCTTTAATAATTTGGCTATCTGGTTCCAATAAAATTGGCTAACTCTATTTGGTCAAAATGAATATATGCTAATGGCTAGGAACTTATGTAAATTATTGAAAGATTGGCTAAGAATTCATACATATGGCAATTTAAATATGAACATACGTAAAATTGGCTTATGCCAAAAAGAATGAATTTGCTAGTCTAACATCCTAAATCTTGAGCCAATACTAATCATATGCCAATTCTTGTGTAGTAAGAGCATCAAGTATATATTAAGCACTTCTAAAGTAATATCAATGAATCCATAACCAAGGGCATGGCATTCATTGGGACAACTCCCAACATGATCCACAACAATGAACTATGAACACATGAAACTCATTGAATGAAATGCTCATCGTCCATAAATGGTTATATGAAGCTACTACACTAAAGTAAGTAAGTAACGTGAGTTATAACATAATTAAAGGGGTCTCAATTAAGTAAGTGACCAGAATGGGGTGTTAAAGGAAGTGAGACAAGTCTTACTTACACCAAAGATAATTTGTTAAAAGAATACTCACGAATGAAGGTGTTAGAATGTGTGAGACTAGTCTCATTAACACCTAAGGATGATATGTAAGGACAATTCACATTCATCAATGTAATGTAAGGATGATATGTAAGGACAATTCACATTTCATCAATGTAAAGTAAGGATGACAAGTCATCAAAAAAGTAAATAAATCTCAATCACATTCTATATGTAAGTGTAAGGACAATTCACACTTAATAAGTAAAGAAGAGATAAGAAATCATCTACTGAGCTATGACTACCTCATGCTAGAAGCAAGCTTCGATGATGTATGAGTTGAATGTAAATAGGAACTTTAAACTGAGCACCAATAGGCTAGTTATGAGTTGTGATGCCTTCTTTAGGGAAGGGCGGAGGTTCACGTAATTCTCATGACATAAGACTGTCCACCAAGGTGGGTATGGGTCTCCCTGAATCTCCTAGTCTTTGAACTATGCTGCCGACATAGGGAACTAGCCAGTGGTTTTGCACCTAAGCTAGCTAGGGATGTTTTGGTTTCACCTTGGACAGTGACTCCACCTCTTTTTGGTGTGGGGAAGACATCGGATTTCATGATCTCACATGATCTATGTCGGTTAAATTTGAAGTTCCTCAAAGTATGAAAGATAAAGAAATGAACGATACCGAAGGTGTTTGTGCAAGACAATCAGGAGGTGAAATAAGATTCAAGTAATGACATTAGGTCATTCTTGGTCATTGCACTTCATGATTCCTAAGAGAGTCTTAAACTTCATCCTAGGTATAGCTGGTGTTTACATCAGTCTACCAATGAATGAAATGAATAATGTGAAGTACAAATGAACGAATGAAGCAGACTCTCCGTTTGCTAAAGAAGACCCTCGGGTTGAGGTCCCATATGTTGGGCCCTCACTTGAGATGTCTTAATTCTACATCCACAATTCCAAGGTCTCGTAGATGTGAAATGTATAATATATAAAACATGAAAACGTTAACTAAATAACCTATAACTTCCCTAACATGAAAGTAATGAAATCAATGGAATGATCAATAGAGAATGACTTATGAAATGTAATGAATATATGGTTTAATGAATGACTTGCTATAAGAATAGTCAAAGCATGTCCAATGAAGTTTACAATAAGTAAAGGTCATAGATAATAATGAATCTTCATGTCATAAAAATGAACAAAGCCAAATAAAATTGTCTTATAATGACTTCCTTTATTAGGAAAATATCAAAGACAGTAATGAATTCAAATGTGCTTACCTAAAATGATTAACTAATGTATTTAGCCAATAAAGATTGACTTATAAAGAATTCATGCCCAAAGTAAGAAAGATAATAAGCTTTAATGATATGCCCTAAGAACTATGCACATTATGCAATCAACTAAAGAATGAGTATAGTCAATATGTATTGACTTATAAATATATTCATGCCCCAAATTATAGTTAAGTGATTTCCTTAATCTCTTGAATTACTTACTTGATTCATTGTGGGTATAGGAATACAATGAATCATTGCACTTGTAAGTAAAACATAGGACCAAAGGAGTTATTGAACTACACAACAACAAGAAGAAAAAGACTGAAAAATAATCAAAGTGTACAAAGAGGAGCTCTCGGTCTTAGAGGATCAACATCTCAAATCTTCGCATGAGTTGTTCTAAAATTATGTCGATGATACTAATATCTTGTAATCATATAGAAAATGAGGTGTGTGCTTTGAATGCATTAAAATACATCATATTCATAACACAATTAACAACCAACGAATTAAGAAAGTCTAGTGACTAGACTTTCCAGAAATAGCATGTAGTTTAGGAAGATCTTTCCTTGATCATGCATAGCTTTATGTGTGTGTGTGCATACACCCATACTTAGTACAAGTGGTGTACTAACCCCTACTATTTACTATTTTATAGATGTAGGTTAAAGGACAGATTGACAACTCTTGCAATGGTTTGGACATCAATGTTTCTCCAGACCATTTGGTAGGTCCTCTTAATTTCGAGGATGCTAAAGTTTTAGTCTAGCCTTAGTTTTAGACATAGCTAGTGGATGTTGTCCCTAGTGTTTCTTTCGTACTTTCAATTCGAAGCTTTTGTAATATGATCGTGTTTGGCAAACTTATTTATGATATATTCTTATTCTGTTTTGAATTTATTCTTATGATAGATGGTTGTTACATTTATGTTGATCTTAGTATATGACAAATTCATGAAATAACTATATGAAGTCTATGTATACTTCATACGTTTAAAAGTTTTAAATTTTCTACTAAAATTAACCATATGAATGTGATGAATGCAAGAAGAGACTTGTCTGCGACCTCTTAGAGGTCAACGATGCCGGTGGCAATTCGGAAGTGGGTGAATTTGCTCTACATGTTCCCGAGGTATTGTATGTGGCCACGGAGGATGTTAGACTTATAAGAGATAGGTAGAATATGTCTTATAGTTGGCAAAAGACATATTCCTACGATAGAAAAAAGGACCTTGAGTTTGAAATAGGTTATTCGGTCAACTTGAAAATTACACCCATGAAAGGGGGATGATGTTTTGTAAGAAGGGGAAAATTAGTCCCCTGTATGTGGACCCTTATGAAATCTTGAAGCAAGTCGGGAAAGTTTCTTATGAGCTAAAATTACCAAATGAATTGTCTATAGTTCACCTGGTGTTCCATGTTTCTATGCTCAAGAAATGTATAGGTGACCCGACGTCTATTCTCCCTTTAAAGGATTTAGGGGTTAATGAGAACCTTTCTTATGAAGAGGTTCCGGTCGATATCATAGACCGTAAAGTTCAAAAATGAGAAATAAAGAGGTTGTCTCCATAAAAGTCCTTTGGAGAAACCATCTAGTCGTCTGTGCAACATGGGAGCCGAGGCCGGCATGATTATAACATTTTGAAAACGTAAGATGTTTCATTAAGCCTAACATAGGTGTCGGGGAAGTCTAGACACTGCTTTTAAGGTTAGTTTCATGAATATAGGTCACTTAGGAAGTTTTGGAACCAAAATGTTAAGAATGTCCAAGACGTACGAAAGTTGGCCAAAGAGATGATAGTGGGCCTTGTCCTATTTGGCTAGCTTTTAAGAGTCAGAATTTCACGAAATCTGGTGGAAAAGTGTGTAACTCATGTTAGGAAGGTTTCATGGTCAAAACATTCGGGTACGACTCCCCAATGACAAACCAAGGGCCCTTGAGGAGGACCCTTGTGGGATTGGCAACACTACCTGGGCAACCGACGGCCCGTGCATGGACCAACAGACCGTCGATGCCACCGCCCCTCCTCAATTAGCCAAACCTTGGTAAAGGAGCAGTTGCGAAACTGCCGACGGGCCGTAAGTGGACTGACGGGGCATCGATGCCTGCGTTGTCCCATACTTGGCCTAGTGGAGGAAGGCCCCGGCTGCACAAGTCTCTGACCGAGACGACGGACGTGCAGCATGGAGGAGGGGAAAGTTCATAGACCCACAGACGGATCATCGACGGGGTCTTGTCTGTGAGGTCAGGTTAGTCTTAGTCACGTTTTAGTTAAGTCATTTAATTTAGTTAGGGTTTTAGGGGGTTAATTAAGGTATTAAGGGAGGACTAATTAAGTTAGTTAGTCACCCTATAAAGTCCCTAACCTCTCTTAATCTAAACACAACTCTAAAACAAATCTCTCTATCTTCTCTCTACTTTCTCTCTATTGGAAGACTCCATTGAATCTAAGTCTAGGAGGTGATTGGGCGCTGTAAAAGGATGAATTCATCTTCAATTTCTCATCAAAACAATAAGGTATGGGATCTCTTCACCTTTGACACTTCTTTCCTCAAAGGGTTCATCCTAATTGATTTCAAAAGTTAGTGATTTCTAATGGGTTTCATCCAATTCAGAATTTGATATTATGGATTGATTTGTTGAAGTTTCTTTTAGGTTAATATGAGTTGATTAACATGTATTCTAACTTAATTGGAGTTATTGATGACGGTGTTGCCTAAATTGAAGAACATGTTCCCAAGTCCTTAACCCTAGGTTGTGTTCTTCACTTAGATTGTAAATTGTTCATTCAATTGAATTTCTTGGGGGTTGAATCACTCGTATATGATGTTGATATGCTGTCTATGAACAAATGAGGATGATGATTAGTGTTTCGTGCTAGTTCTTGATAGGTGATCTAGGGTATGATGAATTGACTAAATCCTAAGCTATGATCTACTATTGAATTGTGAAGTAGTGACTCTTCTATACTAGTGATTTCATTGGTTATGGAATTATGGTGATTTGATGACCTAATTGGGTTGAAGTAAGGGTTGATGGTAAGACCTTTATAATGATGAATTGTGAAGAAGACTTTGTAAGTCTTGTGACCTTATCCTTTGTTTCAATTATGGTTAATTGTGATTAAGTCATGATGATTCTATTGGAGCATGCCTTGCTTAGGATAATAGGTTCGTATGATGTTGAACTGAAATGTCTTGGTATGGTTGTGAGGTTGATTAAGATATAAAGTAGTAAGGGTGATGATGATTGCCAAATGTGCCTCATTATTGAAAGGATATAAAGTGTTAACCTTACTTATGAGAATTGTGATGAAAGGCTTTTACTCATGCAATTCCTATTGAGCTATTATGATGATGAATATACAAGGGATAGACCCTATGACCTAAACTAAGTTATGATTTATAAATAAAGATTAAATACATTTCAATAAGGGACTAGCTTAGCACCGAGTGAACTTGACAACGGGAGGTAATGGCTTTCCAATAGAGGAAGTGTTATCCTTTGGTCATATATGTGATGTTGACTCCCCATTGAGGTATACTCATTGCATTTATTACCATGAGATGAGGCCCCAATTACCAAGAGGTATGTAGAGGGAATTTCCTATCACTTAGTTCTTGAACTATGTTGCCCCCTTAGGAAGACTAGCTAGTGGATCCACCTAGAAAGGTACGTTTATGTTGGGTATTACCTTGGCCGGTAGACCACCTTCCATTGGTGTAAGGTTTATGACACCGGATTCCACATTAGCTCATGTGGTCTATGTCTGTTAAGGCAAGTGTTCCCTAAACTAAAATGAAGTAATCATGTATAGGCTAACTAAGGTAACTTGAGAGGTTAGACTTAGCTTAGGTAGGGGTATGGGACTCTACCTAGGTCTTACACTAGTTTTCCTTGAAAGGAACTTTAGGAGGTCAATATTATGTATGTAAATGACGATAAAGGTAAATGACTTTACATGATGATTATGATGCGTATGAACATACAATTGGTCTTTATTGATTATGTATGACCTTATGTATGTTGAAGATTATGTTATGTGGAGTAGGTTACTATTTATGATTCTTATTTGGTTACTTGATCGAGTAGGGTTATGGGGCTTTACTTGGTCATTGCACTTGTGGGTTTATAATGGATATGTTTGGTTGTCTTGCTTTACTATTCACATGATTAACTCTTATTTATACTTGTATTATGATTACTTGATATTAGAGTTATGTGAGATTATGGGTTTAAATATATGATATGCATATGGTTACTTTGAATTGATTGAACATGTTTATTTGGCTAGTCTAGTTGTTGATTGTGCATAAAGACATGAAATGGCATGACTTAAGTAAATGTCCCTTTTTAGCATGTTTGATTGTTATATGTGCATATGGTCTCATACTTAGTACATATGGCGTACTAACCCCATTTTCTCCTTTTTCCCAAACACTTTAGGTTCCGGTCATTGAGGTTTGGTTCGAGGCGATTGAGAAGAAGGCTTGGATACTCTTATCATCGAAGTGGTAGGTCCTCATCTTCCCGAGGATGATGCCGATATTTTACCTACGGATTGTTTAGCTATTATGTCATTTATGTTGATTCTACCTTTCATTTGGAAACAAAGTTGTATAAAGCCTATATGTGTCTTACTCTTATTGATGTAGGGCTATGCCCATGTTTTATTGTCGTTTTAGATAGTTTATGAGATGAGACGGATTTTATGACTCTAATTCTATCTTATATATGTGTATGAACTAAAAGTAGAACTCTAAGTAATCTTCATATACAAACGGGTCTATGTATACTCGATATTATACTATTATGTGTATGTAGAGGTCTATGTAAACCTCTGATTAGATATAGTTGTAAAGTTTTAATTTTTCTGCATATATTAGCCAATAAATGTTATGATGAATGCTAAGAGGCTAGTCTAGGATGACGACGCCAGTTACGTCTAGTGGGTGCTCCCCGGATGTGACAAACTTTGTATCAGAGCATGAGGTTAAATATCCTTGAAAATTACGTCTCTCTCAACCACGTCTATGTATCTTCGTACTCATAATTGTGAAGCACGCCACACTTATGAATAGGAATCTATATGATGATTAGGAATCTCTCTTTTCTTGGAAATCCAAAGTCGTGCCTCTAGAGTAACTACTATGTGCTTTCGTCTTAACCTTGCATTTTTGGTTATAGGCAATGAATACTCGGAGGAATGCTGCTAGGATGCTTGAGTAAGAGGTTTCTCCTCTCCGTGTCGAAGAAGATCCTCCACTTGAAGAGGGGGTTAATGTTGAGCAAGTTCCGGCCAACCCTCCACCCTTGACGGATGGAGACATAAGGGCTGCCCTTCTCCAATTGGCTCAAGACGCCACTCTCCAAGCTCAAGATATGACGGCCCAAACAAATCGGGAGGTTGTTCACCGAGCCCCTCAACAAGTCTCTACATGGCTTCTCGACTAAGGGACTTCACTCGGATAAATCCGCCTACCTTCTATGGTTCTAGGGTTGATGAAGACCCCCAAGAGTTTATGGATGAGGTGTATAAGGTTCTCTTTGCCATGGGGTTGAGTTCGAGTGAGAAGTCCGAGTTATTCACATATCAACTCAAATATGTGGCTCAAACTTGGTATGTTCAATAGAGGGAAAATCGGCCTCTTCGTGGTGGACCGGTAACATGGGAGATTTTCAAAAAGGTATTTCTTGATCGATTCTTCCCTAGAGAGATAACGGAGGCCAAAGTGGTGGAATTCATCAACCTTTGTCAAGGAGGTATGAGTGTTCTTGAGTATTCTATGAAGTTCACTAAATTGTTGAAATATGCTCTTTCCTTGGTTTCGGATCCTAGGGATGAGATGAGCCGCTTTGTGACGGGAGTATCGGATGATCTACAAGAAGAATGTCATTCGGCCATGCTTCATGATAATATGAATATATCTCGGCTTATGGTGCATGCTATACAAGTTGAGGAAGTTCGGGCTAGGAGAAAGGTAAGAGATGCTAAGAAGACAAGGTCCTTTGAAAGGGATTCTTCAAAGAGTAGGCCTGAGATTCAAGACAAGCCTACGTTCAAAAAGAGGTTCTCAAATCAAGTTCTATCTAAGTTCCCTAAGACTCGTAAAGATAAAGGGTCAAAGACGAGAGCTCAAAAGGGGAAAACTGGTAACTCACCTAATGAGAAGCCGACATGTGCCAAGTGTGGAAAGGGTCATTTCGGTGAGTGTTTGGGTGGAACGGGTAATTGTTTTGGTTGTGGAAAGAATGGCCACAAGGTTCGATATTGTCCTAACATGAAGGGGAAAGAGAAGAGTGGTCAAGCAAGTGGTTCTAGTGATGCTCCAAGAAGAACTGCTTATATGCTCTTCGTTCTAGGGGTGAGCAAGAGACCTCTCCCGATGTGGTGACCGGTATGTTACAAGTCTTTGCTATTGATGTTTATACTTTACTTGATTCGGTTGCTACTTTGTCTTTTGTTACTCCTCTAGTACCTAAAAAGTTTGATACTTTACCCGATGACTTGCATGAGCCTTTCTTAGTGTCTACACCGGTGGCTGAGTCGGTTATTGCTAAGAGGGTATATAGAAATTGTCCTATCATGTTGCCTAATAGAGTTTCTAATGTTGATCTAGTTGAACTAGATATGCTTGATTTTAATATTATTTTGGGTATGGATTGGTTGCATTCTTATTTTGCCACTATTGATTGTAGGACAACGGTAGTGAGGTTCAATTTCCCAAATGAACCCGTTGTTGAGTGGAAGGGGGAAAGTTCTATTCAAAGAGGTCGTATTATTTCTTACTTGAAGGCTTGCAAAATGATCTCTAAGGGCTACCTATATCATATAGTGAGAGTCCAAGATATTGACTCCGAAGTTCCTCCCATTGAGTCAGTCCCCGTAGTGAGTGAATTTCCAGAGGTTTTCCCTAATGACCTTCCCGGTATTCCTCCCGAACGGGAAATTGATTTTGGTATCGATTTTCTACCGGAAACAAACCCTATTTTGATTCCTCCTTATCGAATGGCTCTGGCCGAATTGAAGGAGTTAAAGGCACAACTTAAAGATTTGCAAGACAAGGGCTTTATAAGGCCTAGCATTTCTCCATTGGGTGATCCGATCTTGTTCGTGAAGAAGAAAGATGGGTCCTTGAGAATGTGTATTGACTACCGCAAACTCAACAAAGTCACAATCAAGAACAAGTATCCTCTTCCTCGGATTGATGATTTATTTGATCAACTCCAAGGGGCAAGCTACTTCTCCAAAATTGACTTGAGGTCGGGGTATCACTAACTAAGGGTGAGAGGTGAGGATGTACCAAAGATGGCTTTTTAGACTCGTTATGGCCACTATGAGTTTTTTGTTATGTACTTTTGTCTCACTAATGCTCCGGCAGCGTTCATGGACCTAATGAAAAAATTATTTCGAAGTTACCTAGATTCATTTGTCATTGTGTTCATTGATGACATCTTGGTGTACGACCGTGAAAATGACTTAGGTTATCTAGACCCTAACATGTAAATGGTGATCTAAGGTCCTTAAAGTGTCTGTAATGTTATGTTGAGACAGTAGCTAAAGTATTAGGTGCATTGGAAGTCAAACGTCAAGGGTCAACCAAGACGTTCGACGACTAAGTCACCTAAGTGTATCTTGTGAGGGACTATGTGTTTATGTGTACCTTATGAGGTTCTAAGGTCCTAAAATGAGTCTAATATGATGTGTATAGGTAGTGTGTCAAGTTTCGTGAAGTTTGGAGGTCAAACGCTCAAGAACGACCATGACGTTCGAAAGTTGTGCCTAGGAGTGACCTTGTGTGTCTAAGCATGTTTCGGCGTTTACGTGTTAGTTTTGAGTGAAATTCAAGTGAGAGGTCCTAAACGAGTATAAGTTTATGTATGGGTTGGAAACGTCCGGGCAAACTATAACGCCCCAAAATGTACCAAGGTGAACTAGAGCCTCATGGTTGTTTCTTGAGTTAATTTTAGGTTAAACTGAGTTAGTTTAGCGTCCTTAGGCAGTGTGTGAAGTTTGGTTAAGTTTGGAGTTCAATCGACCAAGAACGTCCATGACGTTTGGATGGTATGCCTTAGAATGTACTTGTGTGTCTTGGTGTGTTTGGATGAGTTTAACGTGTACGTTTTACTTGAAACTTGCATTGGATGTTACTTATACCTATAAGACTTAGTTTAGGGGTTTAACTTCCGGGCACGACCCCACCTAGGGCCCACAAGGGGCCCTATATGAAGGGCTCAAGAATTGGGCAAAATCTGCCAAAAACAGTGGCAATCGACGACCCTAAGGACGGTCCGTTGGTCCCTCAATGGTCCGTCGACCTAGGGCATCGATTGGACCAGTTAGTTGAGATGGGCCATTCTCCATTTTTGGAGCGAAGTGTCCACCAACGAGACCTTACCAATGGTCCGTTGGCCCCCTGACGGTCCGTTGGTGAAGGTCTCGTCTGTGAGACCTGCCAAGCCTATTAAGTGGCTGCCAACTTGGGGTGTTTTATGTAAATACACAACAAGTATTTTAAGACCCTAGGTGGATAATTTTAGTGTTTTTAGGTTATATTAAATTAGTTTTAAACCCTATACCTAGACAAGACCCTCACTTCAACATTCAAACTCTCTCTCTAAACAAAAAACTCTCTCAAAGTCACCATTGAAGCCAAGTCTCAAGGAGGGAAAGGAGGGATGATTTGGACTTGTTTCTTCATCAAAATTATTGGGTTTCCTTCTCTTAAAGGTATGATATCCATTCTTGAATATCTTTTCATTCAAGAAGCCAACTTCCAAAAAGGTTTTCAAAAGGGTTTCTAAACTCAAACTTCTTCTAACTTTGATTTCTAGTGTGGGTCTTCTTGTATTTAAGTTCTAATGGTTTAAATGTATTTATCTTGGTTTGAATTTATGATTTTGATGTTAAAACTCCATGAAACTCTTGTTTATGCATACTTCAACTTTTGGCTTGAAAATGGGTTATGTGAGCATGACTTGAGTAGGGTATGAACTTGGGTCTTCTTGTATTTGTCATGTTGGTGTAGCTACTGCCCTAAGGGCCTTAATATGGTGACATATTGATAAATTTTTTATGGGTTATGATGGTTTGATTTGTTGATGAGTTGCTCTCATTGTATAGTTCTTATTATGAATTGCTATTTGAGTGGTATGGTCCACCTTATGGGTGGCGGTGCTAATTGATAAACTTGATGTTATTTAGTATGTTTTGAATATGTAATCTTGAAGGTCTAATATGTGAAATGAAGAGATATTGGAAATGAGTCTTGTATTGTGTTTGGTGTAACTTGAATTACATGTTTGACCTAGTTTATGTCTAAATGAAGTATATGATTATGAGAAGCATGTAGAGTGTGTAACTTAATGAATCAAGGTTAAAGTATGTGTAGAACTTGATGAGAATGAAATGATGCTTATATGCAAGGTGTGCACATGTACACACACACACTTTAAAGAATGTATTATGCTAAGTTGAGTAAAAAGGGGAATCTTGAGGTGGACAAACTTCGTGAGTTGAGATGTAGTGTCTAGTAGCAACCTCTCCATTCCTAGTGAGCTTTCTAAGATAGACTATTATGTTGAGAAATCCGTGGGGAGTTATGCCTAGCACCGAGAGGATATGAAGGGGAGGTGGATTACACTTCGTGAGTTGAGATGTTGTATTCCCAAGTACAACTTGAGATGAGTAGTCCTCGTTAGTAGAGAGTGAGTTACTTAGTAACAATCTCATTATCCCTTAACTATGTGCCCGCATAGGTTTAGCTATTGGAAAAGCTATGTAAACGCTAAGAATCATGACCTTACACCAGTCAAGTAAGGATCCCTCATCCGTTAGGGGTTAATTTGAAACTAGTTAACTTGTATATTGTTGATATTGTGTGTGTATGTCGTTAAGTGCTCAATTCACATTAGTTACCTAGTAGGAGCACTTAGTGGGAGTAGTAGTATGGGATGCTATTTTCACATTGCACTTGGTGTGACCTATACCTACTATGGGAGAAGAGTACTTTCATGAAATCCGTGTGAATGAGTACTGTGGTGTGGTGTTATGGATGATTATTGTGGAGTACTTGAGTAAATGGAATCCATTAGGAGCACTAAGTGGGAGTGGTAGTATGGGATGCTACTCTCACATAGCACTTAGTGTGACCTATATTTCCATGGGTGTTTTGCATATGTTATCCAAGGGCGTGGATTTGATTTCCAACGAAGTAAGCCTAAGATTTGGTGGTTTTAAGGGTCGCTTTGGTGTTCTTTGAATGTAGGTGTAATGAAGATCCCTTCTTGGCTCACCTTAGGGATTCTTAGGATAACCTTGGGTTAGGGAAACTTCAAAGGAAAAAGAGTTCATATGACTTGAATCGTGCTATTCACTGTAAGGTCTTCATTGTAAGAATTCAAAATGTTCACTGTAATGCTTTATTCAATTTTACTGTAAGATTAGTAAGTTCACTGTAATGTTCCTTTTAGTTTACTGTATGTTTTAGTAGAGTTACTTTAAAGTGTTCTTTTGGTTCAAAAATTATGTGAGTCCTTGCTTATGTGTTAAATGACGATTCTTATGTTGGTTTGTTTCTAAATTCATGAATATTATATTTAAATTGCATGAAAAGTTATTTTACTAAAATGTCCCTTTTCGTATGTTTTTGCATATGCCATACTTAGTACATTGTTGTACTAACCCCATACTTTTATATACCTTATGAGTATAGGTTGGAAGCCCTTTTAGGAGGATCGGAGTTGAAGCTTGGGAATTCTGTCTCTCAAGAATTGGGTATGTTCTCATATATTCGAGGACATAGTTTTATGTTTCATAGTTTCATTATTAAGACTTAAATTGTATTTACTTTTATTGTGAAGGGTCGTGTCCCTAAGATTCTAAGTTGTGTCTTTAAGTTGGCTTGTGACGATAAGATTTCCTAGTATTTATGTAAAGACTTCTTTTATTATTATTATCGTGAAAAGTTTTAATTCCGCACTACTTTTTATGCTTTATGTTATGAATGCTAGTTAGAGGGCCTGTACGAGACCCCAAAGGGGTCAAGTACGCCCGGTCATGATTAAAAGGTTTTCCCTAACTTCTAGGGGGTGCTTTCTGGTCGTGACACAAACATCCCCAAGGACCAACCAAGGGTCCTTGAGGAAGGACCCAAACTTAGTGTAAAGACTGTCCCAGGCAGGCCTCAAACGAGGGAGGCATCGACCACTAGTGGGCCAATCAACGCCCCGTCGATGGGTGTCATCGGTGGAGACTTGGTATTGGGTGAGGAGGGAACCTTGGCAAGTCTCTGACCCAACGAACGAAAGGACATGATGGTCCATTTGTGGACAAACTGTAACAACCCTAAAAATGAATAAGATAAGAAATGCTTAATGTGTCAAGAATGCCTACGATTAGACCAGCGTTCACACGGATTGATGCGCGTAGAACCAGACCTCAAAACCCTTGCTACAGCCAAGCCAACTAACTTGGGGAGTTAGTTGAGCTTGGAAAGGTTGGGTCCAACCATGTAGGTTTCTCGAATACGAAGATTTACTCGAAGGAGTCTTTACCGGACTTTAAAAGAAGAAATCTTAGGTTTGAAGGGTATAGGGGTAAAATGGTCTTTTTATTAGCTAAGGGTAGTATAGTAATTACCCTAAATATGTAATTAATTATTTAATTAATAAAGTGGAGGGGAAATTTGGGGAGAGAGGGCCGAAATTGAGCCCTTGAAGTGAAGTCTTGCTCCACCCTGGTTCGAACCTAGGTGGGAGCAATGATTTCATGTGATTTTTTTAATTGGTGAATTAATTTAATAATTTAATAATTAATGGCTGACTTAAGAAAAAGTAAAATCATATTTTTATTATTAATTATTATTTATTTATTAATTAATGTGTTTATGACTAAGTCTCCTAGTTGACTAAGTCTAAACTACTTCACCTCTTTTAACTCTCTCTCACGCTCATCTCTCTCACGTTTCTCCACTCTTTTCACGATTTCTCTCTGCCTAAACAACTAGAAGAACATAAAAATTACTAAAGTTCTTCACTCTTGAAGAACTCACACGAAAATATAAGAAAACAAGCTAAGTGAACACGTTAGGCAAAGAGAGGGTTTTTCCGTCGAAAGTTTTGTGTTGAAACTTGGATTGGACGTGAGTTTTGGAGAAGGTTTGGGCAGAAACTTCAAGCTTTGAACGTCAAAATAAGGTATGGGTTTTCTTCTCTCTTCGTCCCTTTCCCAAGAGACCCCTTAAGGTTCATATTATTCATTCAAAAACTAGGATTGTTTCCCCTTTTGCATGCCCCTGTCACTAGCTCCCAATGAACTGTAGGTTGGGTATGATTGCTGGTAGTTTTAGGTGTATGTTATGCTTTCGTGATGAATATGATTATTTTTGTTTACTTGAAATTGTATGAAAGATAACCATGTATTCGAAAGTTTGTGCAAGTGTGTTTGCAAAAAATGTTACTGTGAATGTTACTGTGAATGAGGTCTCGAGTTAAGGCTTCAAGTTTGATATTGTTTTGGTTGTCATTTTACGTGCATAAACCTATGTAAATCATGATGTTCATTAAAATGGAAGTGGGACTGATTTGAGTATCAATATTTTGGCTAAACGAATCCATGAAATACACCCCAAAAAGTTTTAAATGATCCATGAATTTTAATAAGTTTTCAAGTGGAAATATTGGTGAAAATAAGCTAAGAAAATGATTAAGTTTCCAGCAAAAATTATAAGTTTACTTTAGGCTAAAGTATAGATAAGTAATCTAGAAATTTAAGTGATTTTAAAGGGATGAGGCCTCCAGGATTCGAACCTGTGACCTCACCCATGTGATACCTTAAATTCGCAGGAAAAGAAAAGGGGCCAGGGGGATTCGAAATGGGATATACTGGCTGAGAAAGGAGAGTGCAAAAAATTAAATAAATAAAATGGGAGGCGTGGGAATCAAACCCACGACCTCCAGGCAGCGAATGAAGTGAAAGAAAAAAATTACAGAAAGGAAATGTGAGGCGTGGGAATCGAACCCACGACCTCAAGGCTGTAAAGAAGAAAGTGAGAAATAAAAAGAAAATAAAGTGAGGCTGTGGGGGCTCGATCCCACAACCTCACTGCCATACGCATAGCTAAGTCAAGTTTTAAATAAAAATAAAATAAGGAGGCTGTGGGGGTTCGAACCCGCAACCTCACAGTCCCTAGCGAAATAAAGAATAAATAAAGACAGGTTGTGACCCTTCGGCCAACTAACAGTCGAATCCAAGGAGAAAAATAAAGAGAGAATGTTGATGTTGGGGCTCGATCTAGGGTCCCAATGTCATGTGGATTAAAAATAAAATCAAGGAAAAATGTAAGTATTGTCCAAGGGATTCGAAATTGGGTTCCCTTGCCTAAATTTCCGTATTGATACATAAAATATACGTGAATTAAATGTTCAAGAATAAGGCCACCTACTTAGATCAAAATTGAGATCTTGTCATACATACAAGATACATAAGTCTTATACTACATAATCTTAGGAAGATATGAGTCACTTAACAAACTATGAATGAAGCCTCATGGCTTGTATGTATAGACCCATAAGTCTAGCATACGTTTAAAAATAAGTGAACCTAAGATGTATGTAATGAAGTGAAGTAATCCTAGAAGGGTTAAGTACGAGTGTAAAATACACTAAATGGCCAAGTGCATTGGCATACGATGAAATGATTATTATGTAATGAAATGATGAACCCTAGAAGGGTTAAGTAAGAGTGTGAAACACACAAATGGCCAAGTGCATTGGCATATGATGAAATGAACATTCACGTAAAATGGGGTGAGTAATTATGAAGAGCAATTGTGCTAATGTTAATGAATGTGGTGACAACATGATATGAGGCTAATGTAAAAGATGAGAACAATCTCAATGAGCCTATGTAAATATTACCAAAATGTACTCACCTATGAGACTGTAAAGTTAATGAAGAGACCAGTCTCTATGAACACTCTAATGAAAGTATTGAGATTAACACACTTAATACTAATGATGAGATGAGAAATCATCTACTGAGCTATGATGTCCTCATACTAGAAGCCAGCTTCCATGACGTATGAGTTGAATGAAATGGAACTTTATACTGAGCACCAATAGACTAGCTATGAGCGGTGATGCCTTCTTTTGGGAAGGGTGGAGGTTCACGTAACTCTCATTAGATGAGACTGTCCGGCATGCCGGGTATGGGTCTTCTTATATCTCCTGGTCTTCGAACCTATACTGCCAACATAAGGATCTGGCGGGGTTAAATTCCCATGTATGCTAGCATGTTTTGGGTCACTTTGGCCGGTGATTCCTTCTCTTTTCGGTGTGGGGTAGACACTGTATTTCATGATGCTCACATGATCTATGTCGGTTAAAGTTAAAGTTCCCAATGAATGAGGCCAGCCTCAAATGATGCACATAATGAAATGAACGATACCAAAGGTGTTAGGATAGGATAATCAAGAGGTGAGCTAGACTCAAGTAATGACACTAGGTTATTCTTGATCACTGCACAGCAAACCCGATGAAAGTCTTAAAGTACATCCTAGGTATAGCTGGTGTTCACGCTAGCCTATGAACGAAATGAAATGAAGTACGTATGAATGAATGAAGCAGACTCTGTGTTTTCTAATGAAGACTCCCTAGTTGAGGAACCATATGTTGAGCCCTCATTTTGGAAAGTCTTAATGTCAAGTCCATGATTCCAAGGTCTCATGGCGTATGAATGAATGTTATAAAAGATATTATGTGCTATGTTCTATATGATATGTGCTATGTGTAAGATGTTATGTGTTGTGTGCAATATGATAAGTATGATGATGCATGTTACTCTCATGGCATGACTTTCCTAATCCAAATTTAGAAAGCTCACTGACTTTCCTAATCCAAATTTGGAAAATTCACTAACTTTCCTCATCCCAATTTGGCAAGTCCACTGACTTGACTTTCAATAATCATGTTGTTAGGAAAGAGCTATTCTTACTCATGCATGTCCTTGGTGTGTGCTTGCATATACCCATACTTAGTACAAGTGTGTACTAATCCCATACAACTCTAAAATTTTTAGGTGCAGGCACAGGTGGACGCTAGAGCTTACAGGTTGATGTTGCAGCTATCTGGACGTGGAGCTTTCATCCTGACTTGGTAGGCCCTCATGCTTTCGAGGATGTCTACCGTTACTATCTAACTTAGATGTAGGCTTTAGCTAGTGGAGCATGTTCCACTAGTGCTTCTTTCCGTTTTTATTTCAGACATTGTATTGGTGCCATTTTGGCAATTATACATTTATTACAGTATTGCACTATTTCTTTCATTTGATTATCTCTATATTAGATGGTTGATTTGTGAACGCCCATGATGTTAAGTTTAAAATGTTTAGCATGAAATAAGAAAACAAAAAGTTTTAAATTTTCCGCTAAAATTAACCTAGATGAAGTAAGAATGACGTATGTAGGCTTGTCTGCGACCTCTAAGAGGTCAACGACGCCGGTCTTGTCTGTGGTCTAGATTCTGATCGTGACACAAATGGTCCATCAACTGCCTTTCGTCTATGAAGCCATGTCCCTGTGAAGGTCAGTGTTAAGTGAGGGCTGAAATGGGAATTTCACCCCACTTCAAAATAAAGACTTTGGTAGTTCCTAAGGGGTATATTTGGTATTTTAAAGGTGTTTATAAGTCATTAACACATAGAAGATTTAATTCTTCAAAATCAAAACCCCAAAATCCCTTAAAAATTCCCAAAGACTCCATTGAAGTCCAAAGTCAAGGAAGAGCTTGGGGTGACGTTTTGAGTGGAGATTCTTCATCAAAGTGAAGAATTAGCTTCATTGAGGTATGTCTTTTGATCCTTGAGACTTGTTTCATCAAGGATCCCAACTTTCAAAGACGTTCAAAGTTTTAAAAAGGTGAATTGTCCAATTTCATGATTCTACCATGGGTTCTTGCATTAAAGGTTTTCAAACATCTATTATGGATTATATTGATGTTGTATTGATTATTTTAACCTAAATTACCCATGAACCCATGAAATTGATGAGCCTAAGATTTTGACTAAATTATGGGTTACTTGATATTGGCTAAATGTTGATGAATCCATGTGTAGTTTCTTGTGGGCTTTCTATTGATGTAAGAATTGTATTCAAATTTTATCAAATTGGTATTGGATTTTTGAATCTATGTTGAATTTGTTTAGATTTCATTGATTTCTATAATTGTGTATGGAATTGGTGTTCACGGCCATGGGTAAGGGCCTTATGATGTTGAATTGGGTGATTTGGTATTGTCTCTAAGTGTTGATGATGAAGTGGTGGTACGCTGACATATTTCTTCTTATTCAATGTTAATTATACTTCAATTATTAAATTATTGGTTTGCTCCACTTTTGGTGGCGGTGTTATGTGAATGAATGTGGCCTTATTGGCGTTATTTTAAGTACATTGATGATCATGGCCTTGTCGGCACTACTTGAACTTATATGCCTATTTGTGTAGTTGAGTTGATGATGTATGGTCATATCTACCTATATGTGAAAGTATGTGTTAGACTATTGATACTATCTAGTTAATCATGTTATGCTTTGACTATGTGTTAAGTGTGTAGTCTTAGAGTTGATACATGGTTATTCCTAATTTGGCTATATGAGTCTAAAATGGTTAAGTTGATAATGTTAAGGTAGTGAATAGGTTGACTAAATGAGGTTAAAGGTCATTCCTAAGAGTCTAAAGAAAGATAGGCTATATGTGTTAAATGGAAGTATGTTGTGTCTTTTTTAGGTAGACTTGTGTCCCTTACTTGATGTTTATGTGAATATGTGATGTCTTGACTTAGGAACCTAAAGGGTCTTAGTCTTGAATAAATGAATATAGGTGAGACCTTGAATAATGATAAGAGGGTCATTTATGTGAAACCTTGAACCAAGTGGTAAGGTTATAAATCATGAAGTAGTAAGCCGTAATGATATCCTTCATGTAATGAATGATGGACTTAAGGTTGATTGGCTGGAAAGACATCATATCATACCTTAGGAAAGTCATGATGAGCTTCTTGTCGCCATAGTGAGATTGCCCTAATGGAACTTGCTTTGGTAGGGTAAATGTAGTTGGGTCATGAACTTGATATGGGACCCATTTGTATGAACCTTAATGTGAATTGATCTATGAGAACTAAGGCTAGCACCGAGTGAGTATGGTAAACGTAAGTAGTTCTAGTTATGTATGAGACTAGAATACAAAGAACGCCCTTCATATTCCTTAACCATGTGACTTCATGGGATCTCTATGTTCTACCTTTGGCAAGTAGAACACCTCATCGAAGTAGGATAGAACTTAGGATTCCATGCTTTGCTACCATGGTCTATGTCGGTTATTGCCTATTCTCATCATATCGGATACCTATTAGCATTAGAGAAGTTGTATGAAGTTTAGGTGGTGGTATGGGACGCTACTTAGACATTGCATAATAGGTTTTGAAGATGTTAATGAGTGTCCCTAGGTCTTATCCAAGACCATTATTTGAATGTCCTTTATGTGATGTATGTCTCTTAAATGAACTAATGAGCTAATGACTTAATCATAATGAGTACGTAAATGAATAATTACCTAACCTAAAGTGACTTAAGGATTCCTTAGTTAAAGTGTGAAGAGGGCATAAATGATGATATCTTCATGTCTTATATTTGGAAGTCTTGAGAATGACTCCAGTTAGGGAAGTTGATTGATATGTTTGACATGATCTAAACCTAGGAAGTCTTAAGGATTATTTAGGTAGCCTTAAAGTGAATGTATGGGCGTTCTCTTCTAGGAGCACTTGAGTAAGTCTTTTGATAGCCTTGGTAGGGGAGATTGTCATATCTTGTATGTCTTGTATGTTGATGTATTGTAGGTGTGTATGTGTCTCATTATGAGCAATCTTGAGGGTAGTTTAGGCACATATAGGGAGGGTGTATGGGCGTTCTCTCTTTGTGCGACTTATGTGAATCTTAGGATGACTTTATTGAGAAGACTACATACTAGAAGGTGTTCAAAAGAGAAGATTTGGACTTCACTGTAACAGTGAAGTGAACTCACTGTAATGTGAGTCTTAAAATGTGATAATTCGTTTTAAGTATTTTCTTATGTGATTGTAAGTTGTTAAATGTTATTCTTATGATGATATTATGGTGTTTTAAAGAAAATATGCATATTTCCAATAAAGTCCGTTTTCATGATTTTATGCATAATGCCATACTTAGTACATCTGGTTGTACTAATTCCATGCTTTATTTTCTATCTATATAGTTCTTGGTCGGTGAAGATATTTGGGAAGAAGACTTGGACAAGGAGATCGTTCAAGAAGAGTTGAAGTATGCCCTCACTTGACTCGAGGGCATATATGTCATTTTATGTTTCCTTAATGATGTTTTAATAGACTATATAGTAGTAAGTTTTAAATTCGTGTGGGCTGTGTCCCAAGTATTATCGTGTCTTAAGATGATAAATCAAGACTTAATGTTTTTCTATATCTACATATATGAAAGAGTTTAAGAATTCTATATTGTTTTTATGAAAAGTTTTAATTCCGCACTACTTTTCATTATGTATATGCAATGAATGGTATGATAGGCTTGTATGAGACCTCCGAGAGGTCGAGTACGCCAGTCGCAATCCGAGAGTGTGCCCTAACTTCTAGGGTGTAGTTTTGGGATGTGACACTTTGTATACTCGAAGAATGAAGGTGATCACATGGGTCATTTGAGGGTGGTATTGCAAACCCTCAAAGAGCATCAATTGTTTGCCAAGTATAGAAAATGCGAGTTTTGGTTGAGGTAGGTGGCATTTCTTGGTCACATCATCTCTAGTGAAAGAGTTGAGGTTGATCCAAGGAAAATGGAAACGGTTAGAAATTGGCTGAGACCATTGACTCCAACCGACATACGGAGTTTCTTGGGTCTTGTGGGTTATTATCGGAGGTTTGTGGATAGTTTTGCATCCATTGCATCTCCTTTGACAATGATTAAGAAGTTTGAGTGGTTCGAAGCATGTGAAAATAGCTTCCAATTATTGAAAGATAGGAGGTTTATCCAAGGAAAATGGAAGCGGTTAAAAATTGGCTGAGACCATTGACTCCAACCGACATACGGAGTTTCTTGGGTCTTGTGGGTTATTATCGGAGGTTTGTGGATAGTTTTGCGTCCATTGCATCTCCTTTGACAAAAATTAAGAAGTTTGAGTGGTTCGAAGCATGTGAAAAGAGCTTCCAATTATTGAAAGATTGGCTTACTTCAGCTCTGGTGTTGACATTACCGGAGGGTACAAAGGGCTTTGTGGTTTATTGCGATGCATCCCGTGTTGGTTTGGGGTGTGTGCTTATGCAACATGGAAAGGTTATTGCCTATGCTTCTAGTCAACTTAAGGTGCATGAGAGGAACTATCCCACTCATGACCTTGAGTTAGCGGCCGTGGTGTTTGCTTTGAAGATTTAGAGGCATTATCTGTATGGTGTCCATGTTGATGTATTCACCGATCATAAAAGTCTCTAATACGTGTTTACTCAAAAAGAGTTGAATCTCTGACAAAGAAGATGGCTTGAGTTGTTGAAAGACTATGATATGAGTGTTCTTTATCATCCGGGCAAGGCGAATATTGTAGCGGATGCTCTAAGCCGTTTGTCTATGGGTAGTGTGTCTCATGTTTATGAAGCCAAAAGGGACCAAGTGAAATAGGTTCGTCGATTGTCTAGATTTGGACTTAGGTTGGAAGTTTCTTCAAATGGTGGTGTGATGGTCCATCATAACTCTGAATCATCTTTGGTTGTTTAGGTGAAGTCTAAACAACACCTAGATAAACTATTAATGGAGTTGAAAGAATCGGTTCTTGGCAAGTTTAATGAGTCCTTCTCCTTAGGGGGGATGGTGTGTTGATATATCAAGGGGGGTTGTATGTTCCTAATGTTGATGATTTGAGGAACCGTATCCTTGAGGAAGCTCATGGGTACCATTATTCCATCAATCCGGGGTCAACGAAGATGTATCATGACCTTATAGAGGTATATTGGTGGGAAGGCTTAAAGAAGGACATAGCAGATTTTGTTGCTAAGTGTCCAAATTGCCAACAAGTGAAAGCCGAGCATCTAAAACCGGGTGTCTTACTACAACAAATCTAAATTCCTACTTGGAATTGGGAAGACATCAATATGGATTTTTTGGTAGGTTTGCCTAAGACCCAAAAGGGGTATGACTCTATATGGGTGGTGGTTGATAGGTTGACCAAGTCCGCTCATTTTATTCCCGTCAAGGCTACTTAGTTGGCGGAGGATTATGCTAAGATCTTCATAGATGTGATTGTGTGTCACCATGGTATTTCGTTATCTATCATATCGGATAGGGGTGCACAATTCACATCTAGGTTTTGGAGGTCGTTTCAAGAAGGGTTGGGTACTAAAGTGAAGTTGAGTACCGCTTTTCATCCTCAAACGGATGGTCAAGAGGAACATACTATTCAAACCCTTGAGGATATGCTTAGAGCTTGTGTCATCGATTTCAAAGGGAGTTGGGATACACATTTGCTTTTGGTAGAGTTTGCTTACAATAATAGTTTTCATTCATACATTTCCATGGCTCCCTATGAAGCCTTGTATGGTAGGAGGTGTAGGTCTCCTATTGGATGGTTTGAAGTCGGTGAGTCCTCAATTCTTGGTCCCGACTTGATCTACAAGACTTTGGAGAAAGTTCACATAATAAGGAATCGGTTGCAAACGGCCTATAGTCGGCAAAAGTCCTATGCCGATAATAGGAGAAGGGATCTTGAGTTTGAGGAAGGTGACAAAGTGTATTTGAAGATTTCTCCTATGAAAGGGATTGTTAGATTTGGCAAAAAGGGAACTTGAGCCCTCGATATGTGGGTCCCTATGAGATCTTGCAAAGGGTTGGTAAGGTGGCCTATGAGTTGAGGTTGCCAAGTGAATTGGCTTCGGTTCATCCGGTCTTTCTTGTTTCTATGCTTAAGAAGTGTGTGGGTGATCTCGAGTCCATTCTTACTATTGAGGGACTTGGGGTCAAGGATAACCTCTCTTATGAAGAGGTTCCGGTTCAAATTCTTGATAGACAAGTGAAAAGGTTGAGGAACAAAGAGGTTGTATCCGTAAAAGTGTTATGGAGGAACCACTTAGTTGAGGGTGCTACATGGGAGGCTGAGGTCGACATGAAGTCCAGATATCCTCATCTTTTTTATGATTGAGGTTAGTCATTCTTTTTAATAATTTAAATTTGATTAGAAATTGAAGTCCTTTGATTTTTGGGTGAAGAAATGCAAAAGTTGAATTTTTAAAAGTAAGGGCAGTAACATTAAAGTGACTGCCAGTGATTTACTTCCAAAAATGTGAAATTTTGTTTTTGGCTTGTTTTGAGTCATGTTGTGCATTTTGACATGTTGAGTCTCTATCAAATGTTTTGTATCATGTTCATAACCTTAACTTGAAAATAATTGACTTATATTTGTCATGTTGAGCTCAAATGGTTGTTGTGAGAAGGAAGTACCTCATGAAGTGATGTTGAGTCTCATATTGGTAATTGAAGTTTTGAATTGCCTTGATTGAAATGATATGTGTAGTGTTGTATTTAAATGATGTTGGTTGGGCTTCTAGTCTTGGGTCAATTCCTTCCTTGAAAAGAATTAGTGTCATTCGGGGACGAATGTTCCTAAGGGGGGATAATGTAATATTTCGAAAACGTAAGACGTCTCGTTAATCCTAACATAGGTGTCGGGAAGTGTAGACACTGTTTTTAAGGTTAGTTTCATGAATATAGGTCACTTAGGAAGTTTTGGAACCAAAATGTTTAAGAATGTCCGAAAGTTGTCCAAGGAGATGCTAGTGTGCCTTGGCCTATTTGGCTAGCTTTTAAGAGTCAGAATTTAATGAAATCTGGGGGAAAGGTGTGTAACCCGTGTTAGGAAGGTTTCATGGTCGAAACGTCCGGGTACGACTCCCCAATGACCAACCAAGGGCCCTTGAGGAGGACCCTTATGGGATTGGCAACACTGAACGGGCAGTGTGCATCGACGGGTTGGGTTACGGTCCGTGGGTGGACCAACGGACCGTTGGTGACACCGTTGCTCCACACTTGGCCAGGTGGTGGCTTTGTTCATCGACGGGGTAACCGACGTCCTGTTCATGGACCAACGGACCGTCGATGCCATCGCCCCTCCTCACTTAGCCAAACCTTGGTGGAGAAGCCATTGCGGAACTGCTGACGGGCCATAAGTGGACTGACGGGGCGTCGATGCCTCCGTTGTCCCATACTTGTCCTGGTGGAGGAAGGCCCCGTCTGCACAAGTCTCTGACCGAGACGACGGACGTGCAACACGGAGGAGGGGCCAATCCGTAGACCCACAGACGGACCGTCGATGGGGTCTCGTCTGTGAGGTCAGGTCAGTCTTAGTCACGTTTTAGTTAAGTCATTTAAGTTATTTAGGGGTTTAGGGGGTTAATTCAGGGATTAAGGGAGGTCTAATTAACTTAGTTAGTCACCCTATAAAGTCCCTAACCTCTCTTAATCTAAACAGAACTCTAAAATAAATCTCTCTACATACTCTTTACTTTCTCTCTATTAGAAGACTCCATTGAAGCTATGTCTAGGAGGTAATTGGGGGCTGGAAAAGGGTGAAGTCATATTCAATTTTGCATCAAAACAATAAGGTATGGCATATCTTCACCTTTGAGACTTCTTTCCACAAAGAGTTTATCCAAATTGATTTCAAAAGTTAGTGATTTCTAATGGGTTTCATCCAATTCCGAATTTGATGTTATGGATTGAGTTGTTGATGTTTCTTTTAGGTTAATATGAGTTGATTAACATGTATTCTAACTTAATTGGAGTAATTGATGATGGTCTTGCCTTAATTGAAGAACATGTTCCAAAATCCTTAACCCTAGGTTGTGTTCTTAACTTAGATTGTAAATTGTTCATTGAATTGACTTTCTTGGGGGTGTAATCACTCGTACATGATGTTGATATGCTTTCTATGAACAAATGAGGATGATGATTAGTCTTACACGCTAGTTCTTCATAGGTGATCTAGGGTATGATGAATTGACTAAATCCTAAGCTTTAATCTACTATTGAATTGTGAAGTAGTGACTCTTCTGTACTTGTGATTTCATTGGTTATGGAATTATGGTGATTTGATGACCTAATTGGGTTGAAGTAAGGGTTGATGGTAAGACCTTGATGACGATAAATTGTGAAGAAGACTTGGATAATCTTGTGACCTTATCCTTTGTTTCAATTATGATTAATTGTGATTAAGTCATGATGATTGTATTGGAGCATGCCTTATTTAGGATTATAGGCTGGTAAGAAGTTGAATTGAAATGTCTTGGTATGGTTGTGAGGTTGATTAAGATGTAAAGTAATAAGGGTGATGATGATTGCGAAATGTGCCTCATTATTGAAAGGCTATAAAGTGTTAACCTTACTTATGAAAATTGTGGTGAAAGGCTTTTACTTATGCAATTCCTATTGAGCTATTATGATGATGATTATACAAGGGCTAGACACTATGAACTAAACTAAGTTATGATTTATAAATAAAAATTAAAGACATTTCAATAAGGGACTAGCTTAGCACCGAGTGAACTTGACAATGGGAGGTAATGGCCTTCCAATAGAGGAAGTGTTATCCTTTTGTCCTATATGTGATGTTGACTCCCCATTGAGGGATACTCATTGCATTGATTCCCATGAGATGAGGCCCCAATTACCAAGTTGTATGTAGAGGGAATTTCCTATCTCTTAGTTCTTGAACTATGTTTCCCCCATAGGAAGTCTAGCTAGTGGATCCACCTAGAAAGCGACGTTTATGTTAGGTATTACCTTGGCCGGTAGACCACTTTCCATCGGTGTAAGGTTTATGACACCGAATTCCACATTAGCTCATGTGGTCTATGTCGGTTAAGGCAACTGTTCCCTAAACTAAAATGAAGTAATGATGTATATGCTAACTAAGGTAACTTGAGAGGTTATTCTTTGCTTAGGTAGGGGTATGGGACTCTACCTAGGTCTTGCACTAGTTTGCCTTGATAGGAACTTTAGGAGGTCAATATTATTTATGTAAATGACAATAAAGGTAAATGACATTACATGATGATTATGATGATTATGAACATACAATTGGTCTTTATTGATTAAGTATGAACTTATGTATGTTGAAGATTATGTTATGTGGAGTAGGTTACTATTTATGATTCTTATTTGGTTACTTGATCAAGTAGGGTTATGGGGCTTTACTTGGTCATTGCACTTGTGGCTTTATAAGGGTTATGTTTGGTTGTCTTGCTTTACTATTCACATGATTAACTCTTATTTATACTTGTATTATGATTACTTGATATTAGAGTTATGGGTTTAAAATATGATACGCATATGGTTACTTTGAATTGATTGAACATGTTTATTTGCCTAGTCTAGTTGTTGATTGTGCATAAAGACATGAAATGGCATGACTTAACTAAATGTCCCTTTTTAGCATGTTTGATTGTTATATGTGCATATGGTCTCATACTTAGTACATATGGCGTACTAACCCCCATTTTCTCCTTTTTCCCAAACACTTTAGGTTCCGGTCGTTGAGGTTTGGTTCGAGGCGACTGAGAAGAAGGCTTGGATACTCTTATCATCGAAGTGGTAGGTCCTCATCTTCCCGAGGATGATGCCGATATTCTTCCTACGGATTGTTTAGCTATTATGACGTTTATGTTGATTCTACCTTTCATTTGGAAACAAAGTTGTATAAAGCCTATATGTGGCTTACTCTTATTGATGTAGGGCTATGCCCATGTTGTATTGTCATTTTAGATGGTTTATGAGATGAGACGGATTTTATGACTCTAATTCTATCTGATATATGTGTATGAACTAAAAGTAGAAGACTAAATAATCTTCATATATGAACGGGTCTATGTATACTCGATATTATAATATTATGTGTATATAGAGATCTATGTAATCCTCCGATTAGATATAGTTAAAAAGTTTTAATTTTTCCGCATATTTTAGCCAATGAATGTTATGAGGAATGCTAAGAGGATAGTCTTAGTCCTCAAAGAGGAGGACGACGCCGTTTACGTCTAGGGGGTGCTCCCTGGATGTGACATAAAGTCCCGCTATACTCATCTTTGTCCTCTTACTCCTAGCTAAAGTTGAGGTTTCTAATTTCCCTTAACTGAGAGTTATGGATAATATTCAACTCATCATGGTTTTTCTAATATGTACACACTCTTGTAGAAATTCATGCTTAAATTGAGTTTTCATAAATTATGTTTCTCATGGGTAACATTCACTTACATGTATTGTGTTATATGTTTCTCATGAGAGTTGTATTGAGCATGCTTGGTGATTGTTTGAAAACAAATTAGTGTGTCAACTCTTTAATGTTCATATTAAGCTCATGTTGAAATGGATAAGGTAGTTCCTCCTTATATGATATGTAATGATGAGTTTTTGTATGTGATGAGTTGTAGATTAAGTTCCTATGCTTCATTCTATGATTATGTGTTGAAAAGAATTGGTAATTCCTCCAATGAGTTGTGACTCATTTTTATATTGCTTTTTGTTGGGCTGCTAGTCTTGAGTATCTTTCTCTTCCCCTATAGATGGTTTAAGGATTCATTCGGGGACGAATGTTCCTAGGGGGGATATTGTAACGCCGTGGAAATTCTCTGACATAATCTAGAGTCTAACCTAATGAATAATGTCATAAAAGGAGGATATTACAGTCCTAAGATTTTGGGAAAATGTTCGTGGAAGTCTTGAATGTTTAGAGGTGATGAACCAAACAGAAATTCCGACGAATGGAATTTGGGAGTGGACACGCGGTTGGCTCCGATTCTTGAAAATTACAGATCCGCGACGCGGAGCTTACACGAGGTCTTCTGCCTCAAAAATATGTTTCAAAAAAATAAATAAGGCATGAAGGCACGTCGCGGACCCACGTTCAAATCTTGACGAAATTGGGAATTTAATGAATAATTAAGTTGGACCTCTATTTTAAAGTCCAACTAGTGTAGGTGTGTTTTGGGTATTTTAAGGGGGTTAATATATACAGTTTATTAATTTTACGCCCATTCCCCAATAAAAAACACAAACTCACAATTAGAAATCAAAACAAATTAGAAGCCCCACCTTCTCTCTAGTTTCTCTCTCCTCAAATCTCCATTGAAGAACATTGGAGCTCCAAGAAGAGAATCAATTCTCAAAGGTTTCAACTCCAATTTTGTGGCTAAATTTTCATGAAGTTATAATTTTTTTCACTCTTGGTATTCCATTCCCCAAGAGGTCCCTCCAAAGATGTTTTTGAAATCCCCAAATCTAGGGGTTTTCTCTACACATAGGTCTTCTTCAAAAACGAAATTGGTGAATCGATTATGATGAATTATGATACTTAGGGTTGTATAAGTGTATAATGATGGTAAATTGTTGTTGTACACTTCATTTACGTTGGACCCACGTTCTTCCCCAATTTCATAAATCATGGATTTGATATGGTGAATTTGTTGAAGATAATGAATATATGAATTGTTTATATTGATGATAGTTATGTAATTACTTCATAAATTACATTGTTTGATGTATTAGTTATGCATTTTTGGGTGACGGAGGTATGACGTCCTATGAAGGGAAAGAAGGTATGAATATTTGTTCTTCCTTGAACTCGATTATAAAAGATCAATTATATAGATAGTAATGATGCTATATCTAATTAATGTGTTATTGTGATGTTGATGAAAATCTCCCCTTATCCTTAACCCTACACACTTGAATTAGCTATGAATCATGTATGTATGATATGGTATGATTGTTATATGATTTAAAGGTAGTACTCATGATTATAATGAAATATTAAAATGAAAGGTTTACTCACTTGCTAGCGTTTCTAATGTGAAAGGACTGTTCTCACTTTGGGACACTTCTGAGCTATTATGATAAGATGTTTTCATAAGGGTCTACAGAAGGCTAATGTTAACTTATGTGATGAATAAAGTTGATTACTAAAGGGAATAGTTGCTTAGCACCGCAAGGGTATATAAATAACATGGGGGTCTCATGTTTACTATGTGTGGCTCCCCACATGGGTTTCCACACGTCTAGAAGTCCGGATTCCCCAAGATATGTGTAGTCTCATGAGATGAAAACCCCACATTTAGCATGTTAGGGTTTCTAGTAACAATCTCTTTGTCCGTTAACTATGTACTCACATATGACCTAGCTTAGTGGATCTACCTAGATAGCTATGTAAGAATAGTTATACCTTAGGAAAGTGTTAACCCTCTCTTTTCGGTGTGGGAGTAGAACAATGGATTCAATGTTGCTCTCATGGTATCATGTCGGTTATCGCAACCTCTTTCCATAAGGTAAAAAGAGAGAAGGTATGGTACTTCTCTTACACATTGCACTTGTGGGATCCAAGAGATGGTTGTAGTAGTGTTCCTTTATGATTATGTTGATTAAGTCTCATGTATGTTAATCTACGTATTATCATTATGAAGATGGCAAGTTATGATGAAGTATTATGTTATGAATGTATTGAATGAAGTGGGTTACTTAACATGATGCTTAGATTTGTATAGGTTTATGGGATTATATTCTTTATATTGCACAAGTATTTCTTGGGTTTTCTACATGTTTGGATGATATTATGTTTGGTTGGCTTATGATGCTTACTTTGTGTGCATATTGGGTGTACTTGATAAAAAGAATGTTTTGACTAAAATGTTTTTTAATACATACATTGATAATTTGTCTGCATAGTAGTCATACTTAGTACGTGTGATGTACTAACCCATAGTTTCTTCCCTTTTTCCAAACAATGTAGGTTCGGGCCTTTGAGGATACTTCAAGGCTATTTCTCAAGACACTTGGATTTGCTTCTCCAAGTTGGTGAGTCCTCATGTACGAGGACAAGACCCTGTATTCCAGTTTTTGAGTTCTTTTGATATGTTGAAAGACATTGTTGTACTTTCTTATTTCTAGACTTATTATTGATGTAAGGGCTAAGTCCCAAATTTCTAGTCTTCTATGTCTAGATGGTACATTGTGACAAGGTTAGATTCTATTTTTCATATATAAAGTGAAGTAGAACTTCCAAAGTAATTTTTTAGATTTTTCCACATTTTTATTCTATGATACATGCTATGATGAATTCTAAGGGCTTGTATAAGACTTCGTCGAGGTCGAATACGCCTGGAATGACTAGAGGGTGCTCTCGGGTCGTTACAATAATCAATGTCAGATGGGGGGATTCATTTGCAATTAACAGCTAAACAAGATAAGAAAATAGAGGAAACAACATATGGTGAGGAATTCTCGGGATGTGATCGATTATAGGCCAAAAATAACTACATGGGTAATTGAAATTACTAACGAATTGCTAAATCTCATTGGGTAAGATAGATTATAAGTGAAATAGTTTAATGTCGAACAACTACTACGATTCAAGTGAGTTATCTCAAACCTTAACAAGGTTAACAATATAAACATCCCAAAACCATGATATACCTACTCTCTCAAGCTAGACAGGTAGAATCGAGTTTAGGATTTACTCTCTAGTAGTGAACCCATATCCACCCAAAAACAACAATCATTAATCAAAAGCTTTGGTCCTAAAACCTCTTTCACTAACAATCCAAGATCTATAAGATATAATTGCATTTGAAAATACAATTTATAGATTAAACACAACTAATTATTAAACAAACTTAAGTTAAGTATTTAAATCATTAAATAACAATACCCAAAAGCGAATTCAACCCAAAATCACATGATCACACCAAAAGAATCGGGGTTCTTCTAAGCATCTTAAAAATATAAAAGCAATTATCAACTTGATTAGCCATCAGCTCGGTAAGATTCTCCAAGCCTTTACAATACTCCAAATAGTTAAGTTCAAAAAGCCACTTCAAAATACTAAAAGTATAGTTTAGAAATCCTGAATGTTTACAAAGGAAACCCAAAAACTAATATAAAACTCTAACTCTAAAACTTGGGGATCAGAACTCTAAGTCTCTGCATTTTTTATTTTAATTTATAGTTTTCCAATTTTTTCCCTAAAAGGCCATTGGGAGAGAAAAAATTATGCCTCTCCGAACAGGTAGGCGATCCTCCCTTTCCTTACTTCCATTGCCAATTTGGATTTGCCATTGGTCTTCTCAGACCTATAACTGTTTGGGATCAAGGTTTCCATCATAGAGTCATTTGGTGATCTACCGACTGCCAATTTTTATGGCCAAAAGTTGGGACTTCCCCAGTGCTGGCATGCTGGAACTTTCGTGAGCTAAAGAACCACTCGCTCGTTCGCCGACTGGTGTTCTAGATCACAAAGATCACTTCTCTTCATTCTTTTTGCTTGTTAGTTCCTTGTTTTCCACTAGTGTCCTTACCATGCTCATTAGCCTTTATCGCGGCAAATCAACACTTTAACATCAGTTTAGAGCATAATATCGGCATTTGAGGAAAACTTTTACTACAAAAACAAATCCCTTAAATGAGTCAAAGTCTCAGACTCATAAACACCCCTAACTTAAACTTTTGTCTCCTCAAGTAAATCACATGAGCAAATAGTTCAACAAGGATGTCTCCAAATATTTTTGCTTAAGACTCGACATAAATGCATACAAAAAGGGTCAAGCTGCTCATACAATGATTTATTGTGCATTCAAAGTGTGAAACTCTAACTCACCATTATGATGTTTACTCAACATCGCAATGTTTGCTTCAAATGCAAGTTCAAACTCATTCAAATTCCCTCACTACAAAGATGATTCCATATTCACACAAAATTCCTAAACAATTTAAAGTTCTGGAATCATATAACCCTCTCCCACTCACAAAGATTAACATATGAATGACTCCACCCATAGGCTTGACCTTATTTTTTAATCAACATTCGTTTCAACTAAAACAAGATCACAAAGGTCTTTGTATGGCTTGTAATAAGGCTGAGTATAAAGGTATAGTAATTTAGTCTTAGTGGATTCTACCTTAATGAAGTATTGCAAGAAAATAACTTTTTCTTTTTCGCTTTCACATTAAAATATAATCATAATCAACCCCATTATTAAACTAAACATATATCAGATACACCCCACTTCTTTTACTATTTACACACACTTTATTGCACAACTTTTCTCTTTTGTTTTAGTCTTATCTTTTCTTTCTTCTCTGCCCCGTCTTTTTTACATGGAGGAGTTCCATCTTTTCCATAAAAATCCATCAAATGAGGAATTTTTTACACTTCTTTACCTTCTTTCATTTCCACCACACCCTCAACTTAGGCTTTTGGCCTAAGTTGTCGATTGAAACGAACCACTACTTTATGAAGGTTATGGGTATCAAAAAAAGAGGTCAATTGTCACGACCCAAGGGTACCCCCGAGACGTAATATGACGCATAACTCCCATAAAGTCTCTGTTTAAGCCACTTAGCATATAATAACATAAATAAAGAATAATAAAGATTAAAAACACATTTCAAGTCCTAGGAGGTTTTGATAAGAATAAAGCGAAAGTCTAGACATAGTCTCATTTTGAAATCTATTACAATTGAAGTATTAAAATAGGGTCACAACCCTTAAAAAAGGATATCCGAAAGTCTAGTACGATAAAAGAAATGAAACAACAATATATCACTTGTCATTGTATCAATGAGGACATACCATAAGGTTAGGTGAATAGTCAATCCAAACTTTGAACTAAAAGGAATCACCTCAAACTCCAAAACCTACACTTTGTTGAAAAATGTTGTATAAATATGGGTTATGACAAAAATTCACTAACTATGGTATCTATACATGAAAACATAAAAGATTCTAAAAAGGGAAATATAATTGAACACAATGAACTTTACCAAGTTTAGATTTAATAATGAAAATTAGAGAAAAATCATAAGATACAAGCATATTACACATATTGACCATGTCATCATAATGGAAACAAACCATAAGAACCATCAAAGCATCCTTTTCACAATGTATGAATAAGATCCCATACATACTAAGGAAAGCTTATTAAGTAATTACATTTAATAAGTCCATTTCTAGTTCATTCTATCATAGTTGGATTAAATTTAACCGACATAGACCATGAGAGCTTAATCATGGATCCGGTGTCTACCCCACACCACGAAAGGGTTGTCCTACTTTCTTAAGGCTGAACAAAATTCTTAGCTTAAGTGGCTCCATTAGCTAAATACCTATTTGGTAACATAGTTTATGGGATAATGAGATTAGTTATATAAACCATGAATAAACTAAGGTAGAAGGTTTCACTCTCATGAGAAACTACTTTGAGAACCCAGAGTCAACTAAGGTAGAAGAACCTATTGTGAATGTGTAATGACCCAAAAATGGAATAGGATGAACTAGAGCTTCACATTTGTGTTGGAAGTTAGTAACTTGTAAAAATGATGACTTTTGGCTTTTAAAAATTTTGAAGGTCAAACATCAAGGGACGACCACGACGTTCAGAAACTAGTCTTTTGGTGCAAGTGTGTTCTAGTGTGTTGTCATTGAAATTGTTGCGTTGTTTGATATCTGAATCTTGTAAAAGTTACCCTATTTACTATATGTGCATGTTTAGTGGTTAAACGTCTAGGTACGACTCCCCAAGGACCACCCTAAGGGTTCTTTAGGAGGACCCTAAGTTTAGAACTCAAGCTGCCAAAAGATGATGAGTTAAAGCCTAGACTTACACCCCTTAAGTTGAGTGAGGCCCCATAATTCAAAGGTGTAGGTCCATAATTAGGATTTGGAGGCTTTTCCTCCATTGAGAAGGCTCTGACCAAAACCCTAAGGGTGCAGGACAACCCTTCATTTCACCTATGGTCCGAAGGTGGAGCGTTCGTTAAGTCACACCGGCATGCCGTCAATTGACATGGCCAAGCCAAGGGTGTTTTTTTTAATTCTACCATTGGCCAATTAAATGCATTAATGGGTGTTTTAGTGTTACCAGCTATTTTAAGATTATTAAAACATTTAACACTAATTTCGACTTGAAATCTTTTATCAAATACCCTTCTCTCATAAAAAGTTCTTTCTAGAACTCCATTAAAGGTCAAGGTCAAGTTAAAGCTAGGGTTATGGATTTCAAGTCCTTTTTTCTCCAATCCTCATGGGATTTCATCTAATAAGGTATGGGAGTTCCTTATTTATGGTTAGTTGTCACCATAGAGAAAATCTCAAATGGTTTTCAAGCTTTCAAAGTTTATGAAAAAGTCATATTTTCCTTTGAACTAATGGGTTCTTGCATGAAATGATTTCAAATGATGAAGTATGATATTATTGATTTTTAATTGATATTTTAAAATGAAAAACTCCATGAACCCATGATTTCGAAAAATTCCTATACTTGACCAATGTAGTGGGTTTTATGCCTATGATTGTACAATGATGGAATTATGCTTAGATTGAATTGCATTATTAATTGTTATTGTTATCGACATCTATTATAATATTTTTTTATGGAGAATTGAGTAATGGGTATTATGGCTTTTGAGAATGGTAAGTTAAACTAATTTTAATGTGAAATGGGAATTGTTCTTGTATGGTTTTACCCACTTATGGTGGAGGTGCTGACTTATTGTATATGTATGATAATCATGAATTTGTAGGCACATTGTGACGAAATGAATTGTTATCATGATATCTTATACTTGAATGAGAAGGATTAATGTAAAATTCTAATGTGAAGTATAGTGTGTGTTGATTACTAGGAATGAAATGTGAACATGTTTAGAACATAATGATATGAATTTTGGTGATAATGTGAAATGCAATTCTCACATCTGTACACACACAGATGAATGAATGAAGAAAATGATGATGTTAAGGAATGTGGGTTTATTGAAAGGCTATTCTCAATTGTACTCTAAAGAATGAATGTGGGATTCGAGAAGGATGCCATCACGTATGTTGAGGTGGGGTATCTAGTAGCAATTTCCAAATCCCTTCTTAATGAAATGAATGTGGTATTTGAGATGGATACTCACGGATGACTAGAGGCAAAGTGTCGAGTATTAATCTCAATATTCCATTGTTCTTTCTAATGTATGAATGGTGGGTTGGAATGGATGCTCTCCCGTGAGTTAAGGTGGGGATCTATTTACAATTCCTTATCCCACAATGAACTAATGTAATGTACTCCGTGGGGATTAACGCTAAGAATTTAGAGGATATGATAGATATGAGTGCTCTCCCGTGAGTTGAGGCGGGGCACTGTAGCGACCGGGGAGCACACCTTAGAAGTAACATGGAGTAATTGACCTCTCGGAGGTCTTGTACAAGCTCATAGTTATCACTCATCGCATTTTCATAGGAAATTTAGCGGAAAATTTAAAACTTTCGTGGCACATAAGTACATAGTTAGACCCTAAGTCTCTTTGCCATCCTAGACTCAACATCATTAGAGTAGATTAGGGACACGACACATACAATATAAAATATTAACTAAACTATTCCATAACTTTGAAGAAAACATGACATAGGAAATCCTTGAATTTAAGGACCCCTTTCCTAGAGCTTGGGAAACAATTAACAAGCCCTTCACCTTAGAGACATCCTTTAAACATCCATAACCTACACTTTGTGTAAAAATGTGAAGAAGAATGGTGTTATTACAAGAATGCACTAATTATGGCAACAATACAAGAACATACATTTAAAGAGGACAATGTACTTTGAAACCATGCATCATTCCTTATGGTGAAACTTCATAAAACTTGATACAATAAGCATCATACAATTCACATACTTCATATATACATGTACAATGGTCGTAACATCACATAAAGACATACATTATATTTAAGGAACATTTATCATTTCATTGACAGTAACGTCCATTTACCTTAACTCCTTAACTTCCCAAGTAACCCTCTAGTGATACTTGGTTCAATGTATGAACAATGTCCCATTCCACTATCCGCACTCAAGGATCACCTTAAGATCACAAGGTAAGGGTACATACAACCTTCATTAAACCAACACATACATTCATAGAACCATTTCATATAATAAGACATATACTTCACATTTGGCCCAACATACTTTATGAACCACATAGAAGAACTCATTTCAAGACCACTTACATGTCAAGGCTTCCAACATTATCATAGTAAAGAAATAGTCAACATTAACATACTTTAACTTCACTTCACATGAAACATCATAAGACTTTATCAATTGCTTCACATATCAGTATAACTATTATGTACAACTTCATACTCATTATGTAGAACCTTCACTTCTATAGTCAATGAGACCAACACTATGCATATAAGGTAAGACCTCATAATGTAAACTCAATAGGACTCATACAATGCATATTACCATAACAAGTAGACCATACTACAATGTCATGCATAAGGAACAAAAACATATTGATATACATATATAACACCTTCCTAGAACTCCCTTCAAGAGCTACTAGTGCAATGCATAGGTAAGTTCATTACTCTCACATATCCTAAGAAACTTCCCTTAGGTTATCCTAGTTAGGTATCCTTACATTACTCCCATTGTCCATTTTACTTTAGGCAAACTATAGCGTTAACATACACTAAGAACATGGGTGCTAAACATGGAATCCAGTGTTATAGAACCTCACACCAAAAGGAGGTGTTCTACCTTATCAGGGTAGAACATTAACATCATGTTATCATATTAGGTGATACCACTTTGTAGGTCCTATAGGGAAACATAGTTTATCGAACTTGGAGGCATATATGCAAACCCTCTTTATGCCTATTTAGACAATGTAGTTATCCACCTCGTGAGGACTTTGGTGAACCTACCTTCCCACATTGGGAAGGGACACCCCTCATCATTAAGTTCACTCGGTGCTAAGATAAGTTCCCTTTATTTAAAAACCTTTATTAATGTTACTTTATAAAACATAGGCTTTAGGAGTTTAACTCCTCATAAGCTTAGATAATAGGTTGTAGATTAGAGTATCCTTTCATCAACCTAATTTATGTGAGAAAACCTTTCACATGGACATAGCAGATTCAAGCACCATTTAGCTTACGATACCATCGAGAACTCCTTTCAAGAGACCCCCTGTTTATTAGATTATCATAGAAGCATCATGGACATGCTTTCATGTGTGTGTATGTGTACATGTATGTGAGAAGACCCTTCACATGAACACCCTTGGACCACAGATGTTAATACTTTACTTCATTCATGCATAAGTGGATAGATGTAACTATATGAGCAGTCCATTCATAGAAACACATTTAGACAATATACACATTCACACTTCATCATAGCATATACTTAACATCATAGCATATACTTTTATGTTCATAGCCTAATCATGCATTCATATTCATGTACATAGAGTAATCACTGTAGGAAATATTCTAGCAAGGTAGACATGTGCAATGCATAGGAAAGGTCCCATTCGTTGCCTACACTAGTACACCAATCAAGTCATCCTAGTTAAGATACATATCATACTTCATGGACATATACTTACATGCATAGTAGTAGACATTAGTGCATGTGACAATTATCCTTTCATTAGACACCATGAACCTATAGTAATTATAAGCATGCATGAGCTGTGAGTCTGTGTACATTGGCCAACATGATCACATAATGGCTAAAAATCACATTGAGGCACATTCGAGCATAGGCTACACAACACATACTAGCATAGGAGGCAAAACTATTCAACATTTGCATCCAAGACTCCTAACATTGGCTACTATCACACATTCATATAAGGTACATAGTTAGGCGTCAATCACCATTAGGACTTCATCAATGGCAGCACAAATACCAAACCATACCTAAATAACTTCATTCAATTGACATCACATCTTCAATGTAACCTAGATTGTGAACTAGCATTGGAGACTAGGCATATAACATTACATTTTATGATCATTATAACCACACATTCATAACACAATTTGCCTTCAAGTCCATGATCACATCACATATAGAATTACAAGGAAGTAAACACGGCCATCATAAGTGGACCATACAACACAATGCCATACAAAGCCAATTCAACTACCAATTCTATAAAGAAGTAGAGGAAATAGGGCCAACTTACAATTTCTTCAACCTTTGATCGTCATTGATCAATACTCATAACTCATTAATAATTCATACATAAGGCAGTAGCTAAAACTACAATAAAATTAACGAATTCATGCTTAAACTGTCACGACCCGCACCGATACCGTAGAAGTTAGGGAATTTCTTAGATCATAAACCGTCGTACTCGACCTTTCGGAGGTCATATACAATCTCTTCCATATCGTTCATCACATATACATAGTGAAAAGTAGTGCGGAATTAAAAAATTTCACAAAACATTTCATAGTCTTTAAAAACTCTTTCATATAAAAAACTCTTTCACCCTTGTAACTTACAGTAACTGCACGCGGGGACAGTCCTCACATACGGAGGACCATCGACGGCTCGTCCTTTGACCAACGGATCGTCTGCTGGTCCGTGGTCTGGACTGAGGCTTGTATTTTGTCTCTCCTCTCCCACGACTAAGTGTCAAATGATGAGACAACACCAACGGGGCGTCGACTGACCAACTGGGAGTCGATTGCCATCCATTGGTTGGTCTGTCTTGGACCGTCTTGAGCACCTACATGTGTCCTTCCTCAAGGACCCTTGGATGGTCCTTGGGGATGTTTTCCTGGACATATCCAACCCAAACATGTTTGTATATGATTTTAGGACCTCTCACGTGAATTTCACTCAAAATGAACACGTAAAACTCAAAGAAACATGCCTAGACACACAAGGTCATTTCAAGGCACATCTTTTGAACGTCATGGACGTTCCTGGAAGTTTGACCTCCAAACTTCACGAAAGTTGACACACTTCCTATATACACTATAATAACTCACTTAAGGACTTCACAACCTCACTAATCACACATAAACACATAAAACCACATATGATGCACTTAGGTGACTTAATCGTTGAACGTCTTGGTTGTCCCTCGACGTTTGACTTCCAATGCGCCTAAACTCTTAGACATTGACTCAATACCACATAATAGACCATATTAGGACCATAGACAATCATTACAACCATGTTAGGCTCTAGTTCACCTAAGTCATTTTCAGAATCTTACAATCTCCCCCACTTGGACAACATTTGTCCTCGAATGACACTTGCCACTCTCCGAACACTTCCAAGAATAAAGATTCAACTAGCAGCACAAAACCATAGCATATAACACATAATGAAGGATAAAACATAAATTTCACATAGTCAAGAGTATCACAGCACAACAAGAAACTATAATAAATTCTATAACTGATCATGCTATAGAACTCATTCCAAGTAGTAGAAACTCATTTTATATCCATTATATTACTCATATAAATATGTTCTAACCACATTACAACGATTTCTACCAAATAATGAAATAGTCAAATTCTCAAAAGGTTCACAGTGAGTAGGCAGTCTTTACAGTGATTTTAGCAACTTTTAAGCAATTTATGATAGAGAAATGCTAATATGCAAGGTAACATCATATAAACACCTTTTACAACATGATCATAGCTTCATAAAATATACAATGCAATAAGTTAATGAAATTCAATTTCAACCAAACTCCTAAACACCATGCACATGCAACAAACTTCTAGGACTTTCTATTCCCTCTATACCCATACTCACCCACTTTGAAGGAACTCATATCACTAAACAGAAATACAAGGACTTACCAACATCATTATCATCCTCATCCGGCTTTTCTCCTCTAGTCCGGAGTGCATGGAAACGAGCATTTGCCTTTAGAACATCATCCTTTGGAACATTAAGAACAACTTGTCTACCATCTCTAGTAGGGCAATTCCTCACTTTGTGACCCTCTTTGCCACATCCAAAGCAACTTCTGGTATCCTTAAACACTTACCATAATGTTTCTTGCCACAAGTGACACATGTAGGTTTTCCATTTTGAGAACCACCTCCTTTTTTTAAATTTCACCTTAGGAGCACTAGGTCCATCTTGAGTTTGAGCCCTCTTTTTGAACCTAGGTTGCGCTTGATCACTTCCACCACTTCTTTTCAAGGTTCTAGAAATCCTAGCAAGTTTAGACTCTTCAATAGATTGTGCATACACCATGAGTCTAGCTAAGGTAATATCATCATGTAGCATAGACGTACGACATTCTTTCATCACTAAGTCGGCGACCCCGGTCACAAAATGACTCATCTTATCCCTAGGATTTGAAACTAAGAATGGTACATATCTAAACAACATTGAGAACTTCAAAGTGTACTCCTAAACACTCATATTTCCTTGCTTGAGATTGATAAACTCCTCTACCTTAACCTCTCTCCTCTCACGGGGAAAGTACTTACCTAGAAAGGCTTCCTTAAACTCTTCCCACTCAAAAGGATCCGACTCCACCGGCCTATTATCCTTCCATTGAGTGTACAATATTTGAGAAACATCCCTTCATTTATACGAAACCAACTCCGCCTTCTCCTTATATGTAACCCCCATAGCACTCAACACCTTGTACACACCATCAAGGAACTCTTGGGGATCCTCTCCCACCTTAGATCCAAGAAAGATAGGAGGATTCATCCTCACAAAGTCTCTCAACCTAGATGTCATAGTTCTGTCCACTACATTCACCCTAGGCACCATACTCAAATTCGCTTGAGTAGTCACGGTAAGGGCTAAAGCAAGTAAAGCCTCTCTAATATCTCTATTACTCCATTCTGGGGGAACCACTTGAACCTCATTACCTCCTTCCACATTAGGAACTTGATTACCTTGCGGAGGCACTTGAGCATCTTGAGCAGCTTGCACTCCTTGCCCATCTTTAGGAACTTGCTCAACTTGCTCCACTTGAGGAGGAACATACTCATTCACCCTTTCCTCTTCCAACCTCCTAGCGGCCAACCTTCTAGTATTCATCTCCTAGAAACACAAGGAAACACATTAACAAGGATACTCATAACATTTACTATACATCAAGACATAGGAGTAGAAGAGAAGGGAAACTCTATCATCTTATAGCCTCTTGCCCATAGATGTGTCGCAACTCACACCGATGGTCGAGACTCTACTAGATGTGACCTCATGAGACTTTTTGATTCCTAAGACTACTTTCACATCCTATGCTCTAATACCAAACTGGTCACGACCCGCGCCGATACCCCAGAAGTTAGGGCATTCCTTAAGTCGTAAACAGGCGTACTCGACCTCTCGAAGGTCTTATATAAGCCCTTCCGTATCGTTCATCACATATACATAGTGAAAAGTAGTGTGGAATTGAAAACTTCAAAAAAACATTTCATAGTATTTAAAAATCTTTCATATAAAAATCATAGAAAATACTAAGTCTCAAATCATCAAATATTAGACACAAGAGTACTAGGGATACGGCCCATACGAAATAGAAAATAAAGTACTACTAAGTCTATTAGAATACTTCAATAAGAACAATAAAAGACATCTTTGCCCTTGAGTAAAATGAGGACATACTTCAACTTCACTTGAACGATGCTACGATACAAGTCTTTCTTCCCAAATGCTCCTCACCTACCAACCACTATAGAGATAGATAAAAGCATGAAATTAGTACAACCACATGTACTAAGTATGACATAATGCATAAAAATCATGAAAATGGACATTTATTGGAAATATGAGTCTTTTCATTTAAATATCATAATATAATCATAAGAACAACATTTAAACATTTAGAAACACATAAGAAATCACTTAGAACAATTATCACATTTTTAAGAGACACAATACAGTGACCTCAACTCACTGTACAGTGATTTCTTTCACTGTTACAGTGAAGTTGCCTACTTCTTCCTTAGGCACTTTATGACATATATTAATCTCACTAAAAGCTATACTAAGACCCACAAAAGCAACACAAAGAGAGACCGCCCATACACCCTCTCTAAGCATGCCTAAAAGATCCTCAAGACTACTTATAATGAGACACATACACACTTAAAATACGTCAAACACATGAACATAAAAGACATGACATTTTCCTTACCAAGGCTATCAAAAGACTTTCTTAAGTGACCCTTTAAGAAAATGCCCACGGAATCAACCAACTTCCCTAACTAGAGTCATTCTCAAGACTTCTATAGATTAGATATGAAGAGATCATCCCTTATGCCCTGTTAACAGTTTAACTAAGGAATCCTTAAGTCACTTTAGATTAGGTACTCTTTCATTTACATACTTTCTAACATAAATCATTATTTCATTAGTTGATTAAGAAACATTCATCACATAGAGGACATTCAAGTAATGGTCTTGGAGGAAACCTAGGAACTCTTATTAACATCTTCAAAGCCTATTGTGCAATGTCTAGATAGCGTCCCATACCACCACCTAAACTTCATAGAACTTCTCTAATTCTAATAGGTATCCCACATGATGAGAATAGGAAATAACCGAAATAGACCATGGTAGCAAAAGATGGAATCCGGAGTTCTATCCTTCTCCGATTAGGTTGTTCTACTTGCCAATGGTAGAACTTTGACACATCCCATGTAGGCATATGGTTAAGGAATTTGAAGGGCTTACTTTGTATTCTAGCCTCATCTTTTAACTAGAACTACTTCCCTTACCATACTCACTCGGTGCTAACCTTTGTTCTCATAGATTAATTCACATTAAAGGTTCATACAAAGGGTTTCCATATCCAGTTCATAACCCAATTACATTTACCCTACCAAAGAGGACCTCTAGGGCTTCCTTACAATGGCGACACGAGGCTCATCATGACATTCCTATGGATTGATATGATGTCGTTCCAGCAAATCAACCTTAAGTCCATCATTCGTTACAAGAAGGATACCATTACGGCTTTCAACTTCAAGCTTAATAACCTTACCACTAAGTTCAAGGTTTCACATAAAGGACCCTCTTATCATCATTCAAGGTCTCACATATGATTCATACATTCAAGACTAAGATGCTTTAGCCTTCTAAGTCAAGACATCACATATTCACTTTCATACATGCATCAAGTAAGACTTAAGTCTACCTAAACAAGACACATGTTATTTCAGTTTAGCATATATTACATGTCATTCTAGAAGAACATAGGAACAACAATTATCATCTTTTAAGTCGTCCTATACACTACTATATCATCATCAATATAAACATTATAGACATATATAACCAAGTAGGTACAATGGTGCATCAACTCAAAGACTACACACATGAACACATAGTCATTAGTCTAACATGATCACCTAAATAGCATCAATATAAGAAACACATACTTTCATATTACTTCACATATATGTAGATATGATCATACTTCCCATACTCAACTACACAAATCATCATATTACTTCAAGTAGTGCTTACAAGGCCATGATCATCATATTACTTAAAATAACACTGAAAAGCCACATCAATCACATAACACCACCACAATAAGTGGACCAAACCAATCACAACATAATTCAAGAGATATAATACTTTAAATAAAGAGAAATAGGGCAGCGTACCACCTATCCATTCTCTCCACTTCAATCCATGTATAAATCATCCAATTCAATACCATAAGGCCCTTACTCATGGCCATGAACATCAATTCAATGCATAAATAAGACTACTCAATGAATCTAAGTCAATTCAATATATATTTATCAATAAAAACATCTCTAGAAACCTCCATTGGAGATGAAGCTCAAGAATAACTTGTAGATTGGATTTCAATGGATTATTAATCATGTTTTCGTGGACTTATCATCAAATAAGTTATGGTGATCCTTTGTCTTTAGATAACCTCTAATCTAATAAGTTCCTTCAAAGCTCTTAAATGAGATTTCAGGATCAAACCTTCAATCTTTAAATCTAGCCATGTGAGACGTCCCGCCACAATGCCAACTGATTTGCGTCCGGATAAGGGCCAGAAGGGTCTAGAGGTTTGTCAGAATGCTCTAGAGCCCCATAGAAGGCTAGAGAATTTCGTAGAATTCTCTAGAAGGCACAGTTGCCATTCTAGAATAGTGCGGAGAATTCTAGAAGGTTTGAGACCGTTGGAGGAGCGGAACATTCTAGAGTTGTGTAGAGAACTCTAGAAGGTTCTTGTAGACTAGCCGTTGGAGGCATGTTCTAGAGAATGTGGAATTCTCTAGAACATGGACTAAAGTGTAAATAACTAGGGACTTGTAGAGTTATTTTTATTTACACTTAGGCCCTTAGGGAGTTGTATAAATAGAGGGTCATTTCATTTGTAAATCATCAAACAATTCAACAAAGAAGCAATTAAGACTTCTTCCTCCAAAATCTCTCTCTAAGTCTTTCTTTAGCGTTTCTCTTAGCGATCCTAGGGCAAAAGGCTAACTTGAGCTTGCAAGACTCGTGAAAGATTCGTGAGTAAGTGGTCAAGTGCCGCACGGAGTCTTAGCAAATACTCTAAGTCCGTGACAAAGTGGTATCAGAGCAGGATAAGAGAATGGATTCCGAAGGAGACATGAACGCCGTTAACATCCTCAACGTCCGTCAGGATGGTAGTAAGAAGAACCGAAAGGGGAAGAGACAGCAGAAGGGAAATGAAGAGATGCTGCCAGAACCAAGCGAGGTGCTGACATCTCATCCACCATCGACCGCCGGAGCCAGTGACGGTGAATTGGGTGAGGAGCCCATAGACATCACTACCGGAGAAGAATGGGTCGCAAGGGTGGAAAAGGTGAGGCAGGCCGTGGAGATCTTAGGCCGGCGCATGAACGTGGCAGACGGCAAGTTCAAGACCCTTGAAGACTTCACCCTCGAGTTAACCGAATCCATCTTCATCTTTTCTTAAAAAGGGATTTGGTATGGACTTTAGGAATTATAGCTGAACCCCGGGAGTGGGTTTCCACATATCTCAGGTTATATGAGAATTCAGGCCACTTGTAGTTCGATAAATTTGATTTAATGCATAATTTTGAAAGAGTTCGAAAGTCACCCTGATACCAAATTATGAAGGGACCAAATTGCTTAAGAATAGGATTTAAGAGCGAATGTTGGAATACAGACAGGTTTTTAACATCGATCCCACCTAGATATCCCTCAACCTAGGGAATCAGGATATTTGTAGTTCAACTCAATCGGTTGAAAAAGAAAATATCTTATGCTAAGATAACTTTTGGTTCTGGAGAGTGACAAACTAAGTCGAGTATGAAAAAGAGGCTTCCAACCCCCTTAGCCATGAATGTGGTGCACTTCACACCCATAATTAAGAACTTACACGGGCATAATTTCTCAAACTCTTGGTGCATTGTCATTCGGATTGGGGAGATACTTCTGGTAAATACCAACATTTTCGGACGCGAAACTGAAACCAAAAATCTAAAGATACACCCACATGACTTCTGATAGGGGTGTGGTTTGATTGTGGTGGAAGTCTCTCCTTTGCTCGTGTCCTAAGAGTTTGATATTATGTCTCAGATCGCTATTAAGAAAAAGTTCCACGTTGTGATGTATTTTTTTTTTTGTTCGCAACTGTCGTTTTGTTTTTTGAGAATTCATCCTCTTGAGATGCTCTCGAAAAAAGACTGAAGTAAAACTCATTAGCATAAAAATTCATTCCAAATGGGAGGCAGTGTCTTTTAATGCGTTGACACTTAATTGCTATCCTTTAGCATTTGACGTCAAATCTGTTGGGTTTGTCGTAAAGCAAATATAGATTATGTCTTACGTTTTCAATATAATCATTAATGTAATCTTCATTTGATGTAGAAGTAATAAGATATAGATTGATGTAATATGTTGATGGATCTCTTGATGACGTTCTTGCAAATAAAAATAATGATGATGATTCTTCATTGGTAAGATGACGATAATGCATTAGTATATAAGTTGATTTTGATCTATTGGTAGGATAATGCTACTACATGATAGGATGTTGATGATGCTAATCCATCGATAGGATGATTATGATGATGCTACTAAAGCATTTTTTGGTAAGATAATGTTAATTCATTGGTAGGATAATATTGATGATCCGTTAATAGGATAATGATGATCCATTGGAAGGAAGATGTAATGATCCATTGATAGGATAATGTCGATGATCCATTGGTAGGATAATGATGATCCATTGGTAGGATAACGTTGATGATCCATTGATAGGATAATGATAATCCATTGGTAGGATGATGGTAATGATCCGTTGATAGGATAATGTTGATGATCCATTGATAGGATAATGATTATCCATTGGTAGGATAAAGTTAATGATCCCTTGATAGGATAAGAACATTGATTTATTGATAGGATAATAATGATCCATTAATAGGATAATGATGATCCATTGATATGAATGATACTTAGTATCTGTCGGTGGAATATTTTTTATATATTGATATGACGATATTGATGATCCACTGATAGGGATAATGTACTTAATATCCCTCGGTGGGATAATTTTTAACCATTGATATGATGCTAATTTATTTATAGGATAATGATGATCCATTGATAGGATAATTCTAATAATCCATTGAAGATGATAAATATCCCTCAGTAGGATGATGCAGATAACGATCTGCATGTAAAAGGATGACGATCCATTGATAGGATAGTGATTATGATCCATTGATAGGATACTGTTGATGAAGATCCATTGGTATGATGATGTAAATCCATTAATAGGATGATGTTGATAATTCATCGATAGGATGATGTTTATCTATTGATAGGATGATGTCTATCGATACCGACCAAAGATGATGCTTCGGCGAACAACATGGGTGATCTTATGGGTATGTAACAATATCTTCTCAATCGACAATAAAAAATAAAAATGACCTTTAGAATAGTGGTATTATCTCATTCGACAATACGATATAACTGACACTCTGGATCGTAATATTATCATGTCTAATAATTCAGTGCAGAGAACGTCCTCGGAGTATCTATACTTGATGGAAAATAGTAAAATGTCTTTTATCTGGGTTTGCATTCGTTCCATATCTGAACATAGTTGTATGTTCATTATGGACTTAGCCTTGTTGGAATTGAATTAAATAATGTTATTCATATTTTCTAAATCTTTAGTATACGCACCACCAAATATTTTCTGCATCCACAAGAAAAATGTCAATTTTGTGGTGCTCTTCGCTCTTTTGACTTCTCAATATTCATTGAATGGAGGAATATGTTAATCTTGAGGTAAATCTATAGACCTGCATCCACTATAAAAAATTGTTATTTTAAAAATATACTGATCTGTGTCGATCTCTTCAGTTTTCTACTCTTTGTCTTGCTATCTCCGGTTGATTTTTCTGATCTACCGACTCTTGATAGATAAGAAAAAATATTTTATGCATAGATATTTTAAATATAAAGAAATTTTTTTACTAGAATAGATTTCAAAAAATTAGTATTTGGAAAAGGTCACTGCCAAGTGTCATGTCACGTAAGGCTTCGCAAACTTCTTTGAGTCTAATGCTTAGAGTTATATCTGATTATTTGCTGAAAGCATTCAAAGTTGCTCTAGACTGCTGATGAACCCATATTGGAATTTTGAGGCCATCCCCAAAACTTCTGTCCCAGTTAAATGTTGGCAAGGCAGTCACAAAATTTTTGAGATCTTTTAAAAAAAAATTTCCCAGTTGCAAATCTCAAAGTAACTTTGTTATTAACTTGTTGAGGAAAAATCTTCTATTAAGAATTTTTGAGTTCCTCTCAAAAATACTGTCCCAATTTCTATTATAAAGAAAAAATAGAAATCTTATGGGAGATATAACTGAGCCGTTTTGGCGCCTACGTATCCCGTTGAGGCAGGAATCAGGTCAAACGTAGTTCACCTTCTGGATTTACAAAAGTAAGAAATTTACCAAGAAACCAATCGAGTCGACATGGGCCGCCAACGTATATCATTCTTGATAATTCAGGTCATACGTAGTTCAAAAAAAGAAATATTAAAAGGGACAAATGGGGTGACCGAGGCCGACATAGGCCGCCTACGTATCTCATTCTTGAGAATTCAGGTCAGATGTAGTTCATACAAAGAAATATTTAAAGGGATGCATGGGCTGACCGAGGCCTACATAGGCCGCCTACGTATCTCATTCTTGATAATTTAGTTCAGACATAGTTCATACACAAAAGGAAACATTCTAGACATAAACTATTACAAAAGAATAAAAGCGATTACGAGGAAAAGATAGAAAACGAGTTTTCAAACATGATATGTTTCGACAACATTTGAGTAGATTGAACAATTGTGAGATGTAAGGTTCATGCTCAACCATATAATGTCATCAAACAACACATCGATGTGCTCGCTAAGCAAACTGATGAGTTTTCTCTACTCTGTTTTTGTTCGATAGGCACCAATTTTGATTTTGTGATGCATTCATCATTTTCCTGATTCACTATTCCAATCTCTTTTGAATTATATTCTTTCTGACTTTTGAATTATCTGAATTCCTCAATCATGTGATTGGGTACCATGATCTTCTCACTGTAGTCCTCAAACTCGTCCACATCTATCCTATTTTGTTCATTCAGCTTGCGACATGACATGATATTTATAGATTTTAAAATATTTTCATTGAAATCATAAGTAGATACCGTTAGATAGCAAATATAAAGCAGATACCGTTAGATAGCAAATATAAAGCAAGGAATATAAATTTTCACAATAAAGGAGGTTTTCGTTTGTAAAAAGAAAAATAAGAACTTTTTCGATAAATCATTTTGCCCCTTTTTTACAAAATATTAGGAGGGAGATTAAACATAGTGGGGCAAAAATAGAGTAAAGTATGGGTTTTGAGCCTCATTCTGAACACCACATATTTTGAAATAACATATAAAATTGTCTATATCTACCAAGACGAGTGAGGAATCAAGAGCAAAGTGGATGTCTAGTTTGGCATTTGCTCCTTTGGCTCAGTGTTTCATATGACTGGTGTCTCAATCATCTCTTTAAGTACAATATAAATGAACAATTTTTCGATTCCTTCCCCTAGACAATTTTGCATTGGAAAAGACCAGTATGAGTGAGGCAATGATTTTGGAAAAGCTTGATCAATGTTTTGCTTTTTCTGACTCTCTTTTTGCACTAAAGCAAAAGTTTGATGAGGTGCCACGATCACAAATTTGGATTTCTCTACTTTGATTTGAGGGACTACAACTTTATCGATCTTTTCAAGGTTTGCTGAGATTATGACTTTCTCCACATTCAAATCTTCTTCGACTTAAACCATATTAATAGTCAACCCTCCATGATTCAACATGGGGTTACTATTGACATTAGGAGTGACAGTATGAATAGTGATGACATTTTGATCTATCAAGTCTTGAATTTTATGCTTTAAGTTGATACAATCCTCAGTAATATGCCCAGCACCTCCTGAATTGTAAGCACGGTGAAGATCGGGTCTATAAAGCTTGGAGTTGACATTGATATTTTTTGGATCAATTGTTTGTATCAGGCAAGATAATTTCCATCTCTCAAAAAGTTGTGTTCGGGTCTCAACAAAAGAAGGAAAGACACTAGAAGGCTTCTTCTCACGATTTGGACGAGGAGGATAGTGCGAAGGTACTTGACGGTATTTTGGAAGATTTTGGTAAGTCGGTGCTTGCGTTTGAAAATTCGAATATTGCGGAGCTCTATAACTATGAAGGGTACTTTGGTAGTATGGTGGTGGATTTTTATAACTTGGTTGGATATTTGAACAATTAACTGATGGAGCTTGATAATATGGATTACTATTTAGGTAATGTGAAGATGGAGTTTTATAAACAAGAGATGGAATTCGGTAATTCAATGGTGGGGTTTGATAACCTGATTGGGTATAACAAGCTGGATATGAATTTTGTTGAACTCGAGGATAACCTTTGTAAGTTGAGGATTTTCAAAAGTTTCCTTTTCCATCAGGTGCACAGGAAATAGAAGACACATCCTCTCTCTTCTTTTTCAACAATCCTGAAGATTCAGTAGGGCCAGCAACACGAGAAATCTTTCTTGTTTTAAACCCATCTTCGATAGCCTTACCTACCTTGACTATCTCTGCAAATTTTACCCCAATGAGAAATATTATCCTGTCATAATACTCAGGCTTTTGAATGTGTATGAACACTTGATAAGCTCAAATATACTTCTCAAATAAGAAGTAATGCGTTCGTATAAAGTATCGACCCCAACTAATGAGGTTGGGGTCGATACCACGAGAAAAATAGTTCAGACTTAATTTTATTCTATTATTACTACTATTTAGTCAACTATTTTTCGAGAAAACGAATGTCAAAAAGGGGGGTTTCTTAAATTAATAAAAATGATTAACTAAATTAAAATAAACAACTAAAAGATTCAAATCTTGGAGTTTAATCAAATAATAAAAGTAACTAGGGCTTAAGTGTTCCCCACAGGTTCCTAACTCGGTAATTCTAGCTATAACAATTCTTTCCTAGTATCTTGCATGTAAAGTGATAAGTTATGTATCTCTAAATCCTTGGTCCGGCATCTAGAAAATTTCACTCCGCACCTTGGTCCGGCTACGTGTGTTGCTATACTAACCCTTATCTTTACCTCATATTAGGCATCATAATCGATATTTGACTAAGTTATTACTTCGTACCAACCTATACTAGCCTATTAGATAGTATACACTAAATCTATGTTGATAATTCTTTTCCTATTATCTACCTCCTTGGTCAGGCAAGTAGCATTAAGGCGAGTTCTAACGTTGGCCATCCGTTAAAAAGACTTCTACACGAAAGAATTATCAATACATGCAAGACACTATTCTAGAATTGCTATTTTAGTTAGATTTTACCTTGTTATTTACCCATGGTTCCCACAACCCTAATTATGGAGTTTAGTTACCCATGGTCATAATCACACAATTCATATTTGTAATGTAAGAATTCATGCACTTACTTTAATGAGAACGAATAAATTCCAGAAATTCACTTGATTAATCTACAAAAACACCAACAATCAATTGTAAAAAGTATATCAATTACCAAAACCAATAGTTCAACACTAAAACAAGAGTACTAAAAAATATCCAAGAGTCTAACCCCAAAAAAGAGGTTTTTTGGACTATTTATAATAAAATAAAACCTAATAAAAGAAGGAATCTAATTAAGGAAAATCTTTCCAAAACGTGTCTGAGACGACGGCCCATGTGATGGACCGTCATGGACACGACGGACCGTCGTGGCCTCCGTCACTCCATACTTGGGCTCTAATCTCTGCTGCTTCCTTCGTCAACTCTGTTACCCTCGACGAACAGGTATGACGGACCATTTCAAGAACGACGGTCCATCGAGGGGCTCCGTTCCACAACACTTAGAAACTTCTTGGAATTGGGTACTGGGAGTACTCTCTGACAACCACAACGAACAAGCAGACGGACTGTCGTGACTATGATGGTCCGTCATGAACTTTCGTAGTCCCACACTTAGTCAGACTTCCCCATCTTTCTTCAGCGGCTACTCTTCTCACTACGGTGCAACCTACGGACCGTCACAGTCACGATTGACCATCGTGGGCTCCGTAGGTGGTCACTTTTTCAATTCCTGCTCACAACCTATGCGTTCTCCTTTGGACACATTTCCTGCAAATAAAGAGAAACCTACATCAAAAATCAATACAAAAAGGCTTTGGACACACACTAAACTTAAGGAAAAAGCATTAAAAGTACCGTAAAACCACGGTACATCAACACTTCCACGATCTCCTTCTCAAACATAGGAGGTCGAACCGGAGCGACCTTTTTTCTTCACGTATACGCATATTCAGGATAACTTTAAGTGGATTTCTTCTTAATTCTCTCCAAAGAATAACGATCAGGAATGATCTCCACATTGTAGGCGACCCATTCTATGAAATCTTTATTTAGTGTATTCCAGCTGGACCAGTGTTTTGATTGATGCGAGGTAAACTATTCCAACGCTTCTCCATTCAAATTTTGATTAAAAAGTCGCATTAATAAATCTTCAATCCTTCACAATAGGCTCTCAGGTGCACAAGAGTATTCCCTGTTTCTCCAAAAGTGTCAAATTTTGGTATTTTAAACCCTCCTAGGAGGTCTAGATATGATGGATGCACAAATTCTCGTGACTCAAGACATTAACTTCAGTAATGTAGTGCAACTCTTTCATGACTTTCCTGATCTCTTCTTTCATATTCAGCTTGACTGCCTCTTCTTTTGACCTCCACTCTCTCTCATGTTCCTGATAATTATTAAGCTCGGAACAGTTGCATAAGGTTCATTTGGAATTGGGATTTGAAACGTAGTCTTTTGATGTAGGGGTGGAGCAATAGAGGGATTCTTGGTATTTTGAGTGGCTTGATAATTTTGGGGGAAAGTTTGAGGGTTGGTATTTTAGTTTTGAAGATAGGGGAAGGTTTGAGCATTGTTCGTATTGTGGTTTTGAGGAAGATGGAAAGTTTGAAGGTTGCTATTTTGAAGAGGATGTGCTGCTTGACATGAGGTAGTGGCGTGGTGGGGATTTGGGGTTGTTTTGTTGATGATTGGAGGATTTTGAGCGGTGTTAGAGGGTAGGTTCTGAAGTTGTTCCGCACTTAGAGGGGAAAAGTGGAGTGTAGGTCTTCCATCTCCTAGAGGGTTGAAAGCAAAAATTGGATTAGACAAATCTCACATTCTTTGCATTTCGACCCTCATTTCGGCAATCTGTTGCATAAACTGCATAACTAATTCATTTTGATCAGCGGCGGCGGGCTGAGCCTCGACAAAATCAGTAGAATCCTGGATTAGAGACTGCATGATGCGTAGGAAAACTTCCCTTTTTCTGATCTTATTGTGCTTTTCCTAATGACTAATTTCTTGGTGTTATGAGCGTGTCTAACATCAATCTTTGTTTTTTTCAGAGAATGAATACTAGGAGGACTATTGGTCAAAGGAGAGGATGTGCAGCTGCTGGGGGCAATCAGGTTCCACCCCAGGCTCCAGCTGAAGGAGTGGTTGTGCCAGTTAACCCAGCTGGGTTGACTGATGCTGAGGTGAGGGCATCTCTGACCCAGATGGCACAGGCCATTACTATGCAAGCCCATGCTATGACTGCTCAGGTTAACCGGCAGGATGTTCAGAGGGAGAACCCACCGGTTCGTAGCATGGCTGACAGGCTGAGGGATTTCACGAGGATGAATCCTCCCATTTTCACAGGGTCTAGGACTGCAGAGGATCCCCAGGAGTTTGTGGATGAGTTGCATAAGATTCTGGTGGCTTTGGGGGCCACAGATACTCAGAAGGCTGAGCTGGCTTCCTATCAGCTCAAGGATGTTGCACAGACTTGGTGCAAGATGTGGCAAGATAGCCGAGTTTTGGGTGGAGTGACAGTCACTTGGGAGCTATTCAAGACAACATTTCTGAAGAGATTCTTCCCAGAGAGATAAGGGAAGCCAAGGTTGAGGAGTTCATCAACCTTAAACAAGGCTCTATGACAGTTAGGGAGTATTTCCTAAAGTTTGTTAAGCTATAAAGGTATGTTACTTTCCTTAATATCTAATAGCAAGGATGAGGTGAGTACTGAAGTTTGTTAAATTATCCAGGTATGCTACTTCCCTTGTGTCTAACAGCACGGATGAGATGAGCAGGTTCCTCACAAGAATCAATGGAGATCTAGAGGAGGAGTGTCGGTTTGCGATGCTTCATGATAATATGGACCTCTCCAGGTTGATGGTGCATGTCCAGCAGGTAGAGTACAGCCGTAAAAAGAGGGGTGTTCGTGATGCTAGGAGGCCTAAGCCTCAAGATCAGGCAGGTCCCAGCCATGGAGGCCACAGAAACAATTTTGGCATCCGTGAGTAGCGCAGGTTCAAGAAGGGGCAGCAGAGTTCTGGGAACTCAAACTTTCAGAGGAGTACAACACCTAGAGGAGGCAGACCTGAGCCCAAGAAGGGCAATGGAGGTGAGATTCAGCGTCCTAAAAAATATTGTGTTAAGTGTGGACGATCTCACAGTGGAGAGTGCAGACAGGGCACTAATGCCTGCTTCGGTTGCGGTAAGAGAGGACACATGATTAGAGACTTCCCACAGAACAGGGGTCAGGCTGGAGGTAATGCTCAGCCTAGGCCTAATCCACAGGGTGCAGCAGCAGCCCAGCCTTCTAAGAGGAACAGATTCTATGCCCTGAAGGGTAGGGAGGAGCAGGAGAAGTCCGCTGATGTGGTCACAGGTATGCTGCAAGTATTCTCAACTTCTGTTTATGCTTTACTTGATCCAGGGTCTACGCTTTCCTTTGTAACTCCTTTCCTTGCTCTCACTTTTGAGATATTGCCTGAAGTTCTTCATGATATTATAGTGGTTAGTACACTTTTAGGAGAAAATGGAAGAACTGATAGAGTATACAAGGGTTGCCCAATAGTCAGAAGTGGTAAGACTATGTGTGCAGACTTGGTTGAGTTACCCATGCATGATTTTAATGTTATTCTTGGCATGGACTGGCTTCACAGTTGTTATGCTTGCTTGGATTGTCGTAGTAGAGTGGTGAGATTTTGTTTCCCTAATAAAGAGGAGCTAGTCTGGGAGGGGTACAACTCGAGTCATCCTAACCTCTTGATTTCGAACCTAAAGGCCAATAAAATGATGTCCAAGGGGTTATTATGTTATCATGTGAGTGTTAATGATCTAGATCATGACATTCCTTCCATAGACTCAGTGCCTGTAGTGAGTGAGTTCCTAGATGTATTTCCTGATGATTTGCCTAGAGTCCCTCCTCCTGGAGAGATTGATTTTGGTATCAACTTAGAACCCGATACTAAACAAATTTCAATTCCTCCTTACATAATGGCTCAAGCTGAACTCAAAGAGTTGAAGCTGCAGTTAAAAGATCTCACTGACAAGGGTTTCATTCAGCCGAGCATATCCCCTTGGGGCGCTCCAGTGTTGTTTGTGAAAAAGAAAGATGGAACCCTTAGAATGTGTATCGATTATCGGCAGCTCAACAAATTCACTATAAAGAATAAGTATCCACTTCCCAGAATAGATGATTTGTTCGATCAGCTCCAAGGGTCTAGTTTCTTTTCAAAAATTGATCTTCGTTCAGGGTACCATCAGCTTAGGGTTAGGGATGGAGATATCCCAAAGACAGCTTTTCGTACCCGTTATGGTCACTATAAGTTTCTAGTCATGTCATTTGGTCTCACGAATGCACCTGCTGCATTTATGGATCTTATGAACAGGGTCTTCCGTATACCTTGACTCTTTCGTCATAGTATTCATTGATGACATTCTCATATACTCTAAGACCAAGGAAGAGCATGAACATCATTTGAGACTAACCTTGCAGGTACTTAGACAGCATGAGTTGTATGCCAATTTAACAAATGCGAATTCTGGCTGAGATCAGTGACCTTCTTGGGTCATGTGGTGTCCGATCAGGTCGTGGAGGTGGATCCCAGAAAGACTGAGGATGTGAAGAACTGGCCAAAGCCTCTTACTCCCACTGACATCCCTAGCTTTTTGGGATTGGCTTGTTACTACCGCAGGTTTGTGGAGGGCTTTTTTTCCATTGCTGCCCCATTGACAACTTTGACTAAGAAGAAAGCCAAGTTTGAGTGGACGGAGACTTGTGAGAGGAGTTTCCAGGAGCTCAAGGACAGACTCACTTCAGACCCGGTGCTTACTTTGCCTAAGTGTGGTGAGAATTACACTGTTTACTGTGATGCATCTAGGGTTGGTTTGGGTTGTGTTCTTATGCAGGTTGGTAAGGTGATAGCCTATGCGTCCAGACAACTCAAGGGTCATGAAAAGAATTATCCCACTCATGACCTGGAGTTGGCAGCTGTCGTGTTTTCACTTAAGCTATGGAGGCACTACTTGCATGGAGTGCATGTGGATGTATTCACAGACCACAAGAGTCTCCAGTATGTGTTCACTCAGAGGGAGTTGAATCTACATCAGCGGAGATGGTTTGAGCTGTTGAAGGATTATGACTTGAATGTGCACTACCATCCAGGTAAGGCTAATGTTGTAGATGATGCTTTGAGTAGGATGAGCATGGGAAGTACAGCCCACGTTGAGGATGAGAAGAAGGAGCTGGTGAAAGATGTACACAGACTGGACAGACTGGGTGTGCGATTGGTTGACTCTACTAGTGGGGATGTTTCAGTTCATCCTAGTTCTGAATCATCCTTGGTAGTTGAAGTCAAGAAGAGTCAGCACCTAGATCATGTGTTGATGGAACTGAAGGACTCAGTACTAATGAAGATGAATGAGTCTTTCGCTTTGGGAGGTGATGGCATACTTAGGTACCAGGACAGGCTGTGTATACCAGATGTGGATGATTTGTGGACAAAGATTGTTGCAGAGGCCCATGGTTCCAGATATTCCATACATCCAGGTTCCACCAAGATGTATCATGATCTTAAGCAGATTTATTGGTGGAATGGCATGAAGAAGGACATTGCAGAGTATTGTCACGACTGGAATCTAGACCCCAGACGAGACCGGCATCGTTGACCTCTCAGAGGTCGCAGACTAGCCTACTTACGTCATTCTTACTTTACATAGGTTAATTTTTAGCGGAAAATTTGAAACTTTTTGTTTCAAAACATTGCTTACTAAACATTTCTAATACATTCGTAATTTGTTCAACATCAACCATCTAAACATTAATAGATAATCAAATGAAAGGAATAGTTCAATAACATAATTGTATAATTGCCAAAATGGCACCCATACATAGTCTGAATAAAATAAGAAAGAAACGCTAGTGGAACATGCTCCACTAGTTCAACTCCTAAACTAAGCTAGAACATAAACAATAGCATCCTCGAAAGCATGAGGACCTACCAAAATCGGATGAATGCTGGACGTCCGGATAACTGCAGCGATGATCCTGTAGCTCTACCGTCCACCTGTGCCTGCACCTAAAATAGTAGAGTTTGTATAGGGTTAGTACACACTTGTACTAAGTATGGGTATATGCAAGCACACACCAAGGACATGCATGAGAAAGAATAGCTCTTTCCTAACAAAATGATTTTTGGAAGTCAAGTCAGTGGACTTGCCAAATTGAGATTAGGAAAGTTAGTGAACTTTCCAAATTTGGATTAGGAAAGTCAGTGAACTTTCAAAATTTGGATTAGGAAAGTCAGTGAGCTTTCCAAATATGGATTAGGAAAGTCATGCCATGAATGTAACATGCATCATCATACTTATCACATTTGCTCACAGCACATAACATTTACACATAGCACATATCATATAACATACAATACATTTTACATGCAGCACATAACTTCGTTCATGTCATTCATTCATATGCCGTGAGACCATGGAATCATGGACTTGACATTAAGACATCCTAGAAATGAGGGTTCAACATATGGGACCTCAACTAGGGAGTCTTCATTACCAAACATAGAGTCTGCTTCATTCATTCATACGTACTTCATTTCATTTCGTTCATAGTCCAGTGTAACCACCAGTTATACCTAGGATGTAGTTTAGGACTTTCATTAGGTTCGTTGTGCAATGACCAAGAATGACCTAATGTCATTACTTGAATCTAACTCACCTTTTGAATATCCTATCCTAACACCTTTGGTATTCATTCATTTCATTATGTACATCATTTGAGGCTGGCCTCATTCATTCATTGGGAACTTTAACTTTAACCGACATAGATCATGTGAGCATCATGAAATCCAGTGTCTCCCCCACACCGAAAAGAGGTGGAATCACCGGCCAAAGTGATCCAATAACATGCTAGCGTACATGGGAATTTAACCCCGCCAGATCCCTATATTGGCAGTATTGGTTCGAAGACTAGGAGATATAAGAAGACCCATACCCGGCAAGCCGGATAGTCTCATCTCATAAGAGTTACGTGAACCTCCGCCCTTCCCTAAAGAAGGCATCACCGCTCATAGCTAGTCTATCGGTGCTCAGTATAAAGTTCCATTACATTCATCTCATACGTCATGGAAGCTGGCTTCTAGTATGAGGTAATCATACCTCATTAGATGATTTCTCATCTCATCATTCGTATTGAGTGTGTTAAGCTCAATACTCTCATCATTAGAGTGTTCATAGAGACTGGTCTCTTCATTATCTTACACTCTCATAGGTGAGTACGTATTGGTAACATTTATTTAGGCTCATTTGAGATTGCTCTCATAATTTACATTAGCCTCATATCATGTTGTCACCACATTCATCATCATTAGCATCTTTGCTTTTCATAGTTATTCACCTCTTATTACGTGAATGTTCATTTCATCATATGCCATTGCACTTGGCCATTTAGAGTGTTTCACACCCTTACTTAACCCTTCTAGGGTTTCATCATTTCATTGTTCGTTTCATCATTTCATTGTTCATCTCATCATATGCCAATGCACTTGGCCATTTAGTGTATTTACACTCATACTTAACCCTTCTAGGGTTTCATAATTTCATTACATACATCTTAGGTTCACTTACTTTGAACGTATGTTAGACTTATGTGTCTATACATACAAGCCATGAGGCTTTATTCATAGTTCGTTAAGTGATTCTAACATTCCTAAGATTATGTAGTACAAGACTTATGTATCTTGTATATATGCCAAGATCTTGATTTTGATCTAAGTAGGTGGCATTATTCTTGGATATTTTGTTCACGTATGACTTATGTATCAATACGGAAGTTTGGGCAAGGGAACCCAAGTCTTGGGTCAATTGGATATCGTTTATATTTTTCATTGATTTTATACCAACATTCATAACATTATGACTCTAAGTTAAATCACAATATTAAGTTTGAAATATAAATTTTATACTTAGCCTTTCTCTTGAATTGGCCGATGGGTTGTGGGTTCGAGCCCCCACAACCCCATTTTCATTTTTCATTAACATGATATTCTCCCATTTTTCTTAAACCAAGAGGTTGTGGGATCAAACCCCCACAGCCTCTTTTATTTTACTCCTAATTTCGCCCAAGTAAGGAGGTTGTGGGTTCGAACCCCCACAGCCTCCTTCTTTTTAATTAATTTTCGCTTAAGGGCTGTGAGGTGGTGGGTTCGAACCCCCACAGCCCCATATATATATTTTCATATTTTCTCTAAGTTAAGAGCATGGACAGTGAGGTCGTGGGATCGAACCCCCACGACCTCACTTATTTTTTAAAACTTATTTTCGCCTCCTTTATTCCAGCCTTGAGGTCGTGGGTTCGATTCCCACGCCTCACATCTTTTATTTTTCTTATTTCTCCCTCTTCTTTGCTGCCCATAAGTCATGGGTTCGATCCCCCCCATCCCCATTTTTTTTATTTTTCATTTCGTGGGCAGCAGCTAAGGGGTTCGAATCCCCTTAGCCCCAACACATTTTTTTTTTAAATTTCTCAACCTCTTGGTCATGTGAGGTCTTGGGTTCGATTCCCCTTGACCTTACCTATTTTATTCCCTTTTAAATCCCTTCCAAATCCTCCAGAAACTGCCCGAAATTAACATTAAAATCTGGAAATTTGGATTACCTTTATGCAGCCTATTTTTCGCCACTCTTTAACGTTGAAACTTTATGCATTTGGAGTACTGTTTAGTGAATCATTTAGGTGCATTTTTATGAACATATTTGGCCAAGAATTCTTCATTTAAATTCAGCCACTTTACACTTAAATGAACATCATCATCTATATAAGTTTATACACTTAAATAACACCCAAAAATCATATCAAACTTGAAGCCATGAATTAATGCCCATTTACAGTAAGTTTACAATAACTTTTTTTTTCCACATACACACACCTATTTTCGGCAACAAAGCTTGTCATTCATATGATTCCAAATACATGTTCATGAAAACACATTGCAACACCTAATTTCTACCAGCAAACATACCAACCTACGAATTCGTTGGGAGCTAATGACAGGGGCATGCAACGGGGAAAACAATCCTAGTTTTGAGCCAAATAATCTGAGTCCTAGGGGTCTCTTGGGAAAGGGACCAAGAGTAACAAGACCCATACCTTAATTTCCTTGTTCAAACACGAATTTGCTGCCCAAAAATGCTCTCCACAAATCAGTCCAAGCTTTCTCAATCGTCCACACTACTCGACAACCACCTCTCTTTGCTTTATCGTTTTGTTTACTTGTTTTTCTTAAAAATTTCGTCTGAGTTCTTCAAGTGTGAAGAACTCTTGATAAATTTTCAGTTCTTCACCTTCCTTTGGCAGAGATAAAACGTGAGAGTAATTGAAAAATGAGAGAGATATCGTGAGAGAGAGTGGGAGATGGGAGATAGTGGTCTCTTAGAACTAGGACTTGTTGGTAGGACTTAGTCAACTAAATTAATAATTAATAATTAATAAAATCTGATTTCCTTTTTTCCTAAATCAGCTAATATTCATTATTTAATTAAGTTAATTCATTAAATGAAATAAAAGCAAGTTAATCCTTGCTTCTAGTGGGGCTCGAACCCGAGTGATCCCCATTTGCGAAAATGGGTCACTTCGGGTTGCCCCACCCGCATTTCCTTACTTATTTAACTTAATTAATTAAATAATTAATTACTCAGGGTAATTACAATATTACCCTTGGCCTGAAAAAGACCATTTTACCCTTGGACCCTCAAAACTTAAAATTTCTTCTTTTGAGTCCGGTAAAAACTCTTTCGATTAAATCTTCGTTTTTGTGAGCCTCCCATGGTTGGTTCCAACCTTTCCAAGCTCAATTAACTACCCAAGTTAGTTGGCTTGGTCGTAGTAAGGGTTCTGAGGTCTGGTTCTACGCGTATCCATACGTGTGGACCTTGGTCTAATCGCAAGCATTCTTGAAAAACCTAAGTCTTGATCCTATTCATTTTTAGGGTTGTTACAAGTATGTGGCCAAGTGTCCTAATTGTCAGCAGGTCAAGGCAGAGAATCATAAGCCAGGCGGTCTGACTCAGATTATTGAGGTTCCGACTTGGAAGTGGGAGGCCATTAATATGGACTTCGTGGTTGGTATTCCGAGGATTAGGAGGAAGCATGACTCCATATGGGTTATTGTGGAAAGATTTACTAAGTCTGCCCAGTTTATCCCTGTGAATTCTACTTACAGATCCGAGGATTATGCGATACTCTACATTGATGAGATTGTGAGATAGCATGGGATTCCTTTGTCTATTATTTCAGATAGAGGAGCTCAGTTTACTTCACATTTCAAGAGGTCTTTCCAGAAGAGTTTGGGCACGCAGGTAAAGCTTAGCACTGCCTTTCATCCTCAGACAAATGGGCAGGTAGAGCGCAACATTCATACATTGGAGGACATGTTGAGAGCGTGTGTGATAGACTTTAGAGGTAACTGGGATGACCATCTACCTTTGATAGAGTTCTCGTATAATAATAGCTATCACTCTAGCATTGGGATGGAACCGTTTGAGATATTGTATGGTAGGAGGTGTAGATCTCCAGTTGGGTTGTTCAAGGTTGGAGAGTCATCCATTTTGGGTCCAGAGATCATTCATGAGGCCTTAGAGATGGTCAGAGTGATTATGGACAGGTTGGCTACTGCTTACAGTCGGCAGAAGTCATATGCTGATAACAGAAAGCGGCCCTTAGAGTTTGATGTTGGTGACCAGGTTTACTTGATGATATCACCTATGAAATGGGTGATGAGATTTAGTAGAAAAGGGAAGCTGAGTCCGAGGTATGTAGGGCCATATGAGATCCTATAGCATGTGGGTGATGTGGCCTATGAGTTAGCATTGCCTGCGGAGCTAGCTTCTGTTCATCCAGTCTTTCATGTCTCTATGTTGAAAAAGTGCCTAGGTGATCCATCATCGATTCTACCTATTGAAGGTTTAGGGGTTGGTGAAGACTTGTCTTATGAGGAGGTACCTGTTGAGATCTTAGACAGACAGGTCAAGCGGCTGTGGAACTAGGAGATTGCCACAGTGAAGGTATTGTGGAGAAATCATCTTGTTGAGGGTGCTATGTGGGAGGCTGAGGCCGATATGAGATCCCGCTACCCTCATCTTTTCAGCTCTTGAGGTTAGATTTCCTACTCTTAAGCCTATGTTTCCTTATCTCTCCGTATTTAGTTACTATTGCTTGACTGTGCATAGTGATTTTGTTATGATCAAACTGGCATTACGATATGTAGTGGTAGTGTCATTCGGGGACGAATGTTCCTAAGGGGGGGATAATGTAACAACCCTAAAAATGAATAAGATAAATACTTAAGGTGTCAAGAATGCTTGCGATTAGACCAAGGTTCACATGGATTGATACGCGTAGAACCAGACCTCAGTACCCTTACTACGACCAAGCCAACTAACTTGGGGAGTTAATTGAGCTTGGAAAGGTTGGAACCAACCATGTGAGGCTCTCGAAAACGAAGATTTAATCGAAAGAGTCTTTACCGGACTTAAAAGAAGAAATTTTAAGTTTTGAGGGTCCAGGGTAAAATGGTCTTTTCCAGGCCAAGGGTAATATTGTAATTACCCTGAGGAATTAATTGATTAATTAATTAATTTAATTTAAAAGAGCAATTCGGGTTGGGGTGACCCAAAGTGACCCATTTTCGCAAATGGGGTGTCACTCGGGTTCGAGCCCCACTAGAGGCGATGAATTGATGATTTAATCATCAATTAAAATCTGATTCATTAAGGGCAAAAAGGTCCTTTCACGTATTAGTTGAAATAAATCAGATTTTATTAATTTAATTAAACCCTATTTTGACTAAGTCTTGAGTTAAGACCCTAAACCTAAGCTAACACTCTCCTAATCACGTCTATCACCTCACACGTTCAACAAACTCTCTCTCTCTCACGTTTTGCTCTCTGCCAAATATTGTTGAAGAACTTGTAATATAACAAAAAATTCTTCACACTTGAAGAACTCACTAAAAAGTCTAAGAAAGCAAGTTAATCAAAAACGTTAAGGCTAGGGAGATTTCCGTCAAATTGGTGGTGAAGCTTTAGGTGAATTGGGCGTGGTTTTGGAGACAAGTTTGGGCAGCAACTTCACGTTTGAACAACGTCAAAAAGTTATGGGTTTCTTCTCTCTTGGTCCCTTTCCCTAGAGGCCCCTTACGATTCAAGATATTCACTCCGAAACTAAGGTTATTCCCCATTGCATGTTCTTGTCACTAGATTCCCAAATGATTTCGTAGGTTGGATATTTTGTGCTGGTAGATTTAGGCATGTATGATGTTTTTGTATTGAATGTGAACATGTTTATGTGCGTGAAATCGTGAAGATGACAATCAACGTGTGATAAAAAAAGGAGGTGTGTGTGTGTGCACGTTTGGCAGTGTGTTTTGGCCACTGTTTTAGGGTGTATAAGACATGTATTTCTTTGTATTTTATGTGTAAAATGTGTACACAATATGATGTTCATTGTAATGAAATACGCTTGATTGAATAACATTATTTTAGCCAAATAAATCTATGAAAGATGCGCCTAAAATGTATTAAATGATTTATGAATGCACCCTATGAATCATGTGAAAACGTTGATAAAAACGAATTGAAAATAACCAAAATTTCCAGTAACTATGCAAGGTTAAATTAAGACTAAAGTTAATGAAGAAAATCTGGAAATTAATACATGTTAAAAGAGGTGAGGCCACCAGGATTCGAACCTGTGACCTCACCCTCTATATACTGGTTTCGCGAATAAAGGGAAAAGAAAAAAGGGGCTGGGGGGGACTCGAACTTGGCGACTGTGAGTTCGCGAGAAAAGAAAAGAAAAAGGGGGCTGGGGGAATCGAACTCGCGAACTGGAGGCGAAAGAGGAGAAAAATAATTAAATAAATAAATGGGAGGTGTGGGATTCGAACCCACGACCTCCAGGCACACGCGAAAGGGGATAAAATAAAGAAAAGAAAACGTGAGGCGTGGGAATCGAACCCACGACTTCAAGGCTCAAAAAAGGATAAGGCAAAATTAACTAAAGAAATAAAGTGAGGCTTTGGGGGTTCGATCCCACAACCTCACTGCCACTCGCCTAATTTAATTAAAAATAAAGTTAGGAGTCTGTGGGGGTTCGAACCCACCACCTCACAGCCTCAGCAAAATTTAAGTTTAAATAAGGAGGCTGTGGGGGTTCGAACCCACAACCTCCCTATTCAAGCGAAATAAATAACAAAAATACAAGAGGCTGTGGGGGTTTGATCCCACAACCTCTTGGTTTGGGCGAAAATGAGCAAAGTAATGTTAATGAAAATAAAAAGGGGTTGTGGGGGTTCGAACCCACAACCCTTCGGCCAACCTAAGAGAAAATCTAAGTAGAAAATTAATGATACGACGTTAATGTTGGGATTTAATTTAGAATCTAATGTTATGAATATTAGAAATAAAATCAATGAAAAATATAAATGATATTCAAGTTATTCAAACTTGGGTTTCCTTGCTCAATCTTCCGTATTCATACATAAGTCATACGTGAACAAATTATCCAAGAATAATGCCACCTACTTAGATCAAAATCAAGATCTTGGCATATATACAAGATACATAAGTCTTGTACTACATAATCTTAGGACTTTATGAATCACTTAACGAATTATGAATGAAGCCTCATGTCTTATGTGTATAGACTGATAAGTCTAGCATATGTTTTAAAGAAGTGAACCTAAGGTATATGTATTCAAATGACGTAACCTTAGAAGGGTTAAGTAAGAGTATGAAACACACAAATGGCCAAGTATGTTGGCATATGATGAAATAAACATTCACGTAAAATGAGGTGAGTAATTATGAAGAGTAAATGTGTAGACAATGAATGTGGTGACAACATGATATGAGGATAATTCAAATGATGAGAGCAATCTTAAATGAGCCTAAGTAAATATTACCAAAACGTACTCACCTATGAGAGTGTAAGATAATGAAGAGACCAGTCTCTATGAACACTCTAATGAAAGTACTGAGATTAATACACTTAATACTAATGATGAGATGAGAAATCATCTAATGAGCTATGATGTCCTCATACTAGAAGTCAGCTTCCATGACGTATGAGTTGAATGAAATGGAACTTTATACTGAGCACCGATAGGCTATCTATGAGCGGTGATGCCTTCTTTCGTGAAGGGCGGAGGTTCACGTAACTCTCATGAGATGAGACTGTCCGGCTTGCCGGGTATAGGCCTCCTTATATCTCCTAGTCTTCGAACCTATACTGCCAATATAGGGATCTGGCGGGGTTAAATTACCATGTACGCTAGCATGTTATTGGGTCACTTTGGCCGGTGATTCCACCTCTTTTCGGTGTGGGGGAGATACTGGATTTCATGATTCTCACATGATCTATGTCAGTTAAAGTTAAATTTCCCAATGAATGAATGAGGCCAGCCTCAAATGAAGCATATAATGAAATGATTGATACCAAATGTGTTAGGATAGGATAATCAAGAGGTGAGCTAGACTCAGGTAATGACATTAGGTTATTCTTGATCATTGCACAGCAAATCCGATGAAAATCTTAAACTACACCCTAGGTATAGCTGGTGTTCACACTGGCATATGAACGAAATGAAATGAAGTACGTATGAATGAATGAAGCAGACTCTGAGTTTCTAATGAAGACTCCCTAGTTGAGGTCCCATATGTTGAGCCCTCATTTTTGAAAGTCTTAATGTCAAGTCCATGATTCCAAGGTCTCATGGCATACGAATGAATGATATGAAAGAAGCTATGTGTTATATGTTATGATATGTGCTATATGAAGATGTAATGTGTTGTGTGCAATATGATGTTTATGATGATGCATGTTACTCTCATGGCATGACTTTCCTAATCCAAATTTGGAAGGTTCACTAACTTTCCTAATCTCAATTTGGCAAGTCCACTGACTTGACTTCCCATATTCATGTTGTTAGGAAAGAACTATCTTTTCTAATGCATGTCCTTGGTGTGTGCTTGCATATACCCATACATAGTACAAGTGTGTACTAACCCTATACAAATATACTATTTTTAGGTGCAGGTGCAGGTGGACGATAGAGCTAGGGGATTATTGTTGCATGTATCTGGACGTCCAGCATTCATCCGTAGTTGGTAGGTCCTCATGATTTCGAGGATTCTACTGTTTTACATTGTAGCTTAGTTTTAGAGTTGATCTAGTGGAGCATGTTCCACTAGCGTTTCTTTCCTGTTTTTATTCACACTTTGTATTGGTGCCATTTTGCTAATTATACACTTAATACTTATTGATCTATTTCTTTCAGTTGCTTATCTCTTTATGTTAGATGGTTGATGGTGAACAATTATGAAATGATAAGAATGTTTAACAAGTATGTTAAGAAAACAAAAAGTTTCAAATTTTCCGCTAAAATTAACCTAGATGAAGTAAGAATGACGTAAGTAGGCTTGTCTGCGACCTCTGAGAGGTCAACGACGCCGGTCTCTTCTGGGGTCTAGATTCTGGTCGTGACAAACTATGTTGCCACCATATATACTAGCTAGTGGATCCACCTAGAAAGCTATGTTTCTAAGGGGTTCCACCTTGGCCGGTAAACCACCTTCCATCGGTGTAAGGTTTTGATGACACCGGATTCCATGTTTAGCATCACATTGTCTATGTCGGTTAAGGCTATGGTTTCCCTAAGGTAAAATGGACAATGGAAATAATGAAATAGGATCCTAACTAGGATGACTTAAGGAAGGCTACTTAGGATAGGTGGAAGTAATGAACTCATCTAGACATTGCACAAGTGACTCCTTAGGAAGTCTTAGGAAGGTGACCTAATGTATATGATTATGGTTATGTCCATATGCATGACTTAGTAGTGTTTGTATATTTGTTATGAAGATGTGCATGGTATGAGTCTATATGATGTGATCTTATCCTTATGTGCACTATGTTGGTCTAAATGATTATATGATGAAGGTATTGTATTGACACAAATGAAGTTGGCTTTACTTGTGATGTTGATCTATGAAGTGGTAAGGCTTGTGGTCTCATGAAGGGTCTACTAAGTATATGTGAGGTTATGAGACTTCACATGTACATTGCACTAGTAGATTAAGATTGGGATTATGAGTAAGGTTCTATAGGGTACTATGTGAAGTAAAACAAGTATATGTGAATAATGATTAAGAGTTTACTGTAATGTTCTTATAGTTTGGTTTAAATGTGTATATGTTGTACTATACTTCTATGATGGTATGTGTTGTCTTGTATAGATGGTATGTATGTTTCCTTGTGGCCTTAAGGTGATGCATTGCACCAAGTGTCACTAAAGGGTTACTTGGAAGGTTAATGAATAAAGGAGAAAAGAGTTCACTGTAAAGTGGAAAGGGGGTTACTGTAATGTGCTTTAAGAATGCATTAAATTCTATATCTGATCTTATGTAATGTTTGGATTTTGAATATGTTTATATGATGTATGTTAATGATATAAATGCTATTGGTTAAAGGTTTTATGGAGATTTACTCAAAAAGCATGAAGTATGATTTACAAGAAAATGTCCCTTTTAAATGCATATTTTTGCATGGTTGCCATACTTAGTACATTCTTGTGCTAATCCCATTCTTCTATACTTTTTACACAAAGTGTAGGTTATGGATGCTTAAAGGATGTCTTGAATGGTGAAGAGCTTGCTAGATTATTCCCAAGCTCAATGAAAGGAATCCTTAATGTTCAAGGATCTCCTACTTATGTCTTTAATGTAAAGTCTTTAAATATTGTATAGTTATGTAAGGTGTCTTATGGGTCGTATCCCTAATATAATCTAAAGTTATTGAGTCTAAGATGGCAAAGAGACTTAAGGTCTATAAATGTATTATGGCTTATATTTTATACATATATGAGTTGAAGTTTCTAGCATATGATGTGCTATAAAAAGTTTTAAATTTTCCGCTAAATTTACTATGCCAATGCGATGAATGATAACTATGGGCTTGTATAAGACCTCTGAGAGGTCAATTACGCCGTGTTACATCAAGGGGGTGCTCTCCGGATGTGACAATATGAACGTGGAGTAACCAAGACTCTTTTGAAAAACAAACGGGGAGATTTTGGTCCCTCTTCAAAAACTATTGATGATGAAATGATGCAGAAAAAAATTGAGGAACTGGAAGAGAGGATGCAACAAAGAATGCAAGAAAAATTCAATGCACAAAAGATACAATGGAAAGAGATGTTATAGTGAAAATCATTGCACAATTTCAACATCTAAATCCAGGATTAACACTTGATCCTAATATGCTAAGATTCACTGTTAGTTCGCCTGCAGATATGGTTGCTCATCAACTAATCAATTGTCCATTTGATGGCTGTAAACATCATGGTTAGTTTTTTACTTCTTGAACAACTCGATCATGATTCATGCACATCACTGTTTATTGCTTGCTAGTTAGAACTAGCAAGATTGGCCGAAATGCTTAAATATTGAGAAGACATGATCATTTGCCTGAATATCCACCTGTTTAGAGTCATGTTTAGCATACAAGTTACGGTTCTATTTCAAAGAGGAGAACTTTTCTTCTTATTGTAGAAGAACACATAAAAATGTTCAAGTGTGACTTCTTACCTCCATTCATCTTTCATAAACTTCACTGTAAACCTTAATTCTACTTTCTTCTATATTTTATAGTATTTATTATTTGTTTTTGTTCTATTGTATATGCTTTCAGATTGTTAGTTGTCTTATTGATGTTTGATTGCGAGCAAAAATCACAGTCTCACCTTATTCTTTGCTTACTTTTTCTTTGAGTTTAAGATTTTCTTTGTTAGCTGTCTTATTGATGTTTGACTATTGTATGTTTGAATTAAGTTTTCACTTCACCATAGATTGTACAAACTATTGTATTGCTATGTTTCTTGAGTATGAAATTGGCTATGGTTGCACAGGTTGCATCCAATATTCTCGTTGCCTCTTTTCTATTGATAAAACAGATTACTTAAAATGAAATAATTGATGTGGCATAAATTAGTGGGCTGAGTGTTAAGAATTTATGGGTGCACAACATGTATTTTATCAAGATGGTTTTGGAGGTTTGGTAAAGATGATCATGCTCTTTAAAAGGATGTAATCATTAACAAATACGGACAGACTGAGCAATGGATAACCAACACTGTGACTAGCACTTATGGGGTCTCAATATGGAGAACTATCAGAAATTTGTGGCCTAAATTGTCTGCGAGCATAGGTTATAAGGTGGGTGAAGGGACTAGTATTCTATTTCGGAAAGACAAATGGATCGGCCATAACTCACTCATGGAGGATTTTCCAGATTTATTTTCTTTCTGTGACAATCCTGAAGCATTCATTGCTGAGACCGCGACTAACCAAGGATAAAATATCGTCCTTAGGAGGCTTCTGAATGACTGGGAGATTGAGAGTGTGACCAGCTTATTGTAAAGGTTGACTGATTTCTAGACTTGTCAATTTGCTATAGTATAAAGAGGGATTAACTAACCCTATTGATTCTCTAAGACCTTGATCATCAATCATATTTTAACAATAATATACATGTTAGGCAGCATCTAGATAGATCACTACATCAAAGGAAATCATGCTTCATCTATCCACAATTCAAGATATCTTCATATACATAGTATTATCAATCGATAGCCTAGAAGACTAAGTGCATTCACATAAGCCATCTTTACTTCAATCATACAAGATTCGTATTGATAATCCAATCATGATAGTAACCTAAAACAGTAGATACAACCAACTTAACATGATCGAAATCCACATTAATTCAATAAGAAGCCAATATTACAGTGAACTATGGAAACTAGGCTAAATATGTTCAAATCTTCATACATTGATCCTCATGGATCCCTCAACATCAATTCAACATAAATTCATGTAAATAACAGCATATACAATCACTTCAACGTAATAGAATCATAATTCAATCGATAGTAATTCAAGATCACAAAGCCCATGCAAGGCTAAATCATTTTTGTGAAGGATCATGGGTTCATCATGCAATTGGAGTAAAAATAACGTTAAAACCACTGTATTAACTTCAATTAATCATGATATAATCGTTCAAAACCTTTTTAGAAAGAACCCATGGCAGATTGAAGAAGACATGGTTCGATTATAATTTTCTTCTTTGAAATCTTTGAGAATGGCTCTCTAGATGAAAAGATAACTAGAGATGAAGATCACCATACCTTTATCTACATGAAGACCTCTAAAACTTTATGAATCACCCATAGAAATCTGAGATCCAAGCAGTTCTTGAGCTTCACCAACAATGGTGGTTTTAGAGAGAACATTTTTTGAGAGAAGGCTTCAATCGTGTGAGGGGATTTGAGAATAGGGTGATCACGTTTTTGATGACTTATATACACAAAAAGTTACTAAATTAATCCCTTAGAGTAAGGTTAGGACGTGGGGTGAATTTCCCATTCACCCCTTTAGTTACAAGGACGCAGCCTGCAACTTACAGTGCACCAACGACGGAGGCAATGATGGGGCCTCTTCCTCACAATGGACCATTCCTAGCTTCCGTCGACTGGTACTTAGCCAGATTCTTGGCTTGAGACCTGTCCAAGACAAGTTCCAGTCGACGAGACCTGGCCAACGGGCCGTTGGTAGACCAACGAGCCATCATTTGGTCCGTCAATGTACACTGCCCAGGCAGTGTCTCCGACCATCCTTGGGTCATTCTTAAGCTCATGCATCACACATAATCACATAGAACTACATACGAGGCATTTAGGTGACTTAGTCGTCGAACGTTTTGGTCGACCCTTGACGTTTGACTTTCAAATCACCTCAAACTTTATACACTGACTCTAAACCATATTATTAGTCATTTTAGGACCTTAGAAAATTAAGACGAACATGTTAGGCTCTAGACACCCTATCTCATTTTGGGGTCTTACAAAATCCCCCACTTGGGAACATTCGTCCTCGAATGACACTTGGAACACTTTAACCACAATGAGGACTTCAAAGCATCATAAAGTAGTTCATCATATTCATAACATCATCCTATAGAAGTTAATGTACCATACTTTACAAGGAATAAAACTTCACATCATTTAGCACTCAATGCACACAAGAAAGCAAAAACGTAAATTCACTCAATCTTTAATACATCAAACACAAAGGCTCTTTTCATGTTCATAGGACAAACACCCTTCTCCTAATCATAACATGGTCATTGCACATTAATTCATTAAGAGATAATCTTGAAAGACCACACATAGGCAGATTACAACATATACTCAAAGTTACTTAAGCACTCATGCTTCAATGCACATAAACTTGAGTTAGTTGAATCACAAAGATCTTTAGTAGTTAAACCTTGTGCCATGAAGATCATACTCAACCATACCATGCTTAGTCTTGTCCATGGAGGAATGTTCTTCTCCTCAACAAACTTACATGTATCATGAGTTCACACCTTAGCAAGGTACAAGGTCAATTCTTCTAAAAATGAGAAATTCTCAACTTTTGAAACCAAGACATGAGCATGTATTCTTCCTAGTGAAGTCTAAATGGTAGATCACACCAAATACATCACAACAATTAGGAAGCCATTTCACATAGTTTCACTTTCTTATATAGTACTCACCTTCACAATAGGCATCATTTTATAAAAATACACAAATTATAGGCACACACATGAACACTTAGCTAAACATGCTTTCATTTTCAAGAATTAGCCTAAAATTATGCATTCCAAATCATAAGAGTGACATAGTTTTCAAGAGAGTCCACCTATTTCATTGTAAAAGAGACTCAATTTCCATCATGAGGCTAAACAATTTTACCTCGCAAGTGACTATTACCAAGTTCCTTGTCTTATCTCATGAAGTCAAATGCACAACTAGCGTATCAAGATGTAACAACCCTAAAAATGACTATGTTAAGTAATGTCTAATGTATCTAGAATGCCTAGATTAGATCGGGTTTACATGAATTGATGCGCGTAGAACCAGACCTCTGAACCTCTGCAACAACCAAGACAACTAACTTGGTGAGTTAGTTGAGCTAGGAAAGGTTGGTTCCAGCCATGTAGGGCACCCGAATATGAAGATTTACCAGGATGAGTCTTAACCAGACTTAAAAAGGGGTAATCTTAAGTTTGGAGGGTCTAAGGGTAAAATGGTCTTTTCCAGGCTAAGGGTGGTATTGTAATTACTCTAAATATTTAATTAATTAATTAATATAGTGGAGGGGCTATTCGGATAGAGGTTGCCGAATTTGACCCTTTAAGCAAAATCTAGCTTCACCCGGGTTTGAGCCTTGGTGGAAGCAAAGATTAATTTGATTTAATTTTATTAAGTGAATTAGTTGAATTAATTAATTAAAAAGCTGATTTAAGTAAGGGAAAAATCAGATTTTTAATTAAAAAATAATAATAATAAAATCAATAAATAATGAGGAGTCCTAGTTTGACTTAGTCTCCACCTAACTCTCTTAATCCTAATCATAATCCTAATCCTCTCATTCTCACGTCTCTCACTCTCATTCTCACGATTTGTATCATTAAAATAACTGAAAATAATAGTTCTTCACTCTTGAATAACTTACACAAACTCAAACGAAAAACTAAGCTAAAAACGAAAATCAACAAGTTCTTGACGGGATTGTGCTTGAAGTTTTGGTGGTGAGGCTTGGTTTCATGGTAAATTGGCAGCATTTAAACAAGTTCGACATTAAAGTATATGTTTTCTTATCTCTTGGTCCCTTTCCCAAGAGACCCTTAAGGTTCAGTTTAGATCGCGATTGAAATACTAAGGTTGTCCCCGTTGCATGCCCCTGCCATTAGCTCCTCTGAATGATTAAAAGCATGCGTTGGTATGTCTTCTGGTAGATAAATGTTAGGTATGGTTGTGATTATGAGTTGAATGTGTGGTAGTAAATCATGTAAAGGATGAAAAATATATTCCGGAAAAATGTATTAAGTTGACTGTTTTGAGCGTGTGTGCTGAAAATTTGACTATGTTTGCTGCCTGAAATTTGTATGTTAAATGTTGTGTTTTGCGTGTGTAAAAATGCTAAAAACTTGATGTACATAAAAGGTTAAGGTGGCTGACTAAATGTCACCCAAAATGCTACAAAAAAATCAACAAAAGAATGAGAGAAAAAAGGATTGGAAGAGACTTGCTGAAAATTTGTAGTCTCGGCCAAAATGACTAATTTTTAAAAATATTTTAAAAATTGTGAGGTCATTGGGAATTGAATCCAAGACCTCAACAAATGTAAATTACATAAAAATTTCATAAAAAATGAAAGGAAAAATAATTGTGGAGAGTGGGGATGGAACCCCAAACCTCTTGAATGGATGAGAGAGTTAGGAGAAAAATAAAGGAAAAAAATAAATGTGGAGAGTGGGGATTGAACCCCAAACCTCTTGAATGGATGAGAGAGTTAGGAGAAAAATAAAGGAGAAAAATAAATGTGGAGAGTGGGAATTGAAACCCTAACCTCTTGAATGGATGAGAGAGTTAGGAGAAAAATAAAGGAGAAAAATAAATGTGGAGAGTGGGGATTGAACCCACAACCTCTTGAATGGATGAGAGAGATAGGAGAAAAATAAAGGAGAAAAATAAATGTGGAGAGTGGGGATTGAACCCCCAACCTCTTGAATGGATGAGAGAGTTAGGAGAAGAATAAATGAGAAAAATAAATGTGGAGAGTGGGGATTGAACCCACAACCTCTTGAATGGATGAGAGAGTTAGGAGAAAAATAAAGGAGAAAATAAATGTGGAGAGTGGGATTGAACCCACAACCCCTTGGATAGGTGAGAAAGTTAAGAGATAAATTAAAAGAAAAAAATAATGAGATTTTGGGGGATTGAACCTGCAACCTCCTTGCCTTAAAACGAAAAAGGAGAGGAGAACAAGAAAGAAATATTATGGGGTTGATGGGAATCAAACTAGGGTCCCCCAAATCTGAAAAATGCAATCACCAAGTTTAATATCAGATTAAGTGTTGCCCAAGGGATTCGAAATTGGGTTCCCTTGCCCAATTCCGTATTGACACATAAGTCATACGTAAACAAATATATAATGAATGCTGCCTTTAAAGATTGAAATCAATATCTTGGCATACCTATAAGATGCATAAGTCTTGTACCACATAATCTTGGGTAAACATGAATCACTTAGACAAACTATGAATGAAGCCTCATGGCTTGTATGTGTGGACTCATAAGTCTAGCATACGTTTAAAAGTAGGTGAACCTAAGATGTTTGTGATAAAATGATGTAACCCTAGAAGGGTTAAGTAAGAGTGTGAAACATACTAAATGGACAAGTGCATTGGCATATGATGAAATGAACATTCACGTGAAGGGGTGAGTAATTATGAAAAGCAAATGTGTTAAAGTTAATGAATCAGGTGACAATATGATAAGAGGATAATGTGAAAGATGAGAGCAATCTCAAATGTGCCTAAGTAATTGTTACCAAAACGTACTCACCTATGAGAGTGTAAAGCTAATGAAGAGACCAGTCTCTATGAACACTCTAATGAAAGTATTGAAGTTAATGCATACTTAATACTAATTATAAGATGAGAAATCATCTAATGAGCTATGATGTCCTCATGCTAGAAGCCAGCTTCCATGTTGTATGAGTTGAATGTAATGGAACTTTATACTGAGCATCGACAGGCTAGTTATGAGCGGTGATGCCTTCCTTTGGGAAGGGCGGAGGTTCACGTAACTCTCATGAGATGAGACTGTCGGGCATGCCAGGTATGGGTCTCCTTATATATCCTACTCTTTGAACCTATACTGCCAATATAGGGATCTAGCAGGGTTCGACTCCCTATATACGCTAGCATGTTTTGGTTCACTTTTGCCGGTGATTCCACCTATTTTCGGTGTGGGGATTACACACTGGATTTCATGATGCTCACATGATCTATGTCGGTTAAGGTTAAAGTTACCAAAGAAAGAAAGAGGCCAGCCTCAATGAATGCACATAATGAAATGAACGATACCAAAGGTGTTAGAATAGAATAATCAAGAGGTGAGCTAGACTTAAGTAATGACACTAGGTTATTCTTGGTCATTGCTCAACAAACCCGATGAGAGACTTAAACTACATCCTAGGTATGACTAGTGATTGCACTAGTATATGAATGAATGAAAATGAAGTACGTATGAATGAATGAAGCAGACTCTGTGTTTGCTAAAGAAGGCTCCCTAGTTGTGGTCCCATATGTTGAGCCCTCATTTTGGGAATTCCTAATGTCAAGTCCATGATTCCAAGGTCTCATGGCATATGAAAGAATGATGTGAACTACGTGATATGATATGTGCAATACGTTATGTGCTGCTTGCAAAATGATAAGTATGATGATGCATGTTACTCTCATGGCATGACTTTCCTAATCCAAATTTGGCAAGTTCACTGACTTGAATTTCGATAAATCATGTTGTTAGGAAAGAGCTATTCTTACTCATGCATGTCCTTGGTGTGTGCTTGCATATACCCATACTTAGTACAAGTGTGTACTAATCCCATACAATATCTACTTTTAGGTGCAGGCACAGGTGGACGTTAGAGCTTACAGTACGACGTTGCAGCTATCCGGACGTGGAGCATTCATCCGGATTTGGTAGGCCCTCATCATTTTAGGCAAATCATCCTCAATTTTTAGGGAAACATCAATTCCACAATCAAAAGGAACTCACAACACAATAAGAAGTTAGAAACAAATCTATGACTCATCATGCCATAAGACTCTCTTTCTTCATTCCAAATAGCAAAACTCCTTTTCACATTCATTATCATGTTCATATACATCAATTCTTTACACATTTTAACAACATCTAATCAAAGGACAATTTAGTTGGTTTCCCAAATATTTCACAGTAAATTGCCTATCATTACAGTGAACATGCTTCCAAATTCCAAAAATGCAACATTTAGGCAATTGTTAGGGAAATCATGACAATATGAGATACCAAAACTTTACCAAGACAAGCATACTATCATCACACCAAGATCAAGTCTATACAAAGAACTCCAATCCATACTAGGAAACTTATCAAGGACCACATGTATGCAAAAGGAAACATTGAACACCTTTAAGTATAAAAATCTTAGGGTAGCATGCTTTCATAGATGGTCACTAAGCATTTCAAGCTCAAAATCATAACATAAGGCTATCATCATGCAACACAATATAGTAACACATTATTTCAAAAGAAACTCATGTCAACCATAATAACTTCTAATCATGCTTTAACTATATCATGCCATGCATTCCTCAACATAACATGCTATTTCACTTACATCTCATACATAGCCATAATTGACATCATATCATCAAAACATTTCAAAAAAAATTCACCTTCACACATACTCATTCAACCATAAAACCAAGATAAGCATTAACTCACCTTTTTCTCCCTCAAGCATAGAGAATAATCTCATCCAAGCAATCACATCTAAAAGACCACCGGACAAGAAAACATAACAGAGGGATCTTATAGAGTTAAGTTCTATGGCACGATATGAGAATGATGAAGAAGGGGAACTCTATCGTCCTATAGCCTCTCGTACCATTTTATGTGTCGCGACTCACCACCAATGATACAAGACTCTACTACACGTGGCAATATGAGACTTTTAGAACCTAAGACCACGTTATAAACCTCATGCTCTGATACCACGTTTGTCACATCCGGAGAGCACCCCCTAGATGTAGCACGGCGTACTTGACCTCTCAGAGGTCTTATACAAGCCCATTGTTATCATTCATCGCATTGGCATAGTAAATTTAGCAGAAAATTTAAAACTTTTCATGGCACATCATATGCTAGAAACTTCAACTCATATATGTATAAAACATAAGCCATAATACATTTATACACCTTAAGTCTCTATTCCATCTTAGACTCAATAACTTTAGAGTACATTAGGGACACGACCCATAAGACACCTTACATAACTATACAATATTTAAAGACTTTACATTAAAGACATAAGTAGGAGATCCTTGAACATTTAGGATTCCTTTCATTGAGCTTGGGAATCATCTAGCAAGCTCTTCACCATTCAAGACATCCTTTAAGCATCCATAACCTACACTTTGTGTAAAAAGTAGAGAAGAATGGGATTAGCACAAGAATGTACTAAGTATGGCAACCATGCAAAAACATGCATTTAAAAGGGACATTTTCTTGTAAATCATACTTCATGGTTTTTGAGTAAATATCCATAAAACCTTTAACCAATAGCATTTATATCATTCACATACATCATATAAACATATTCAAAAGCCAAACATTACATAAGATCACATATAGAATTTAATGCATTCTTAAAGCACATTACAGTAACCCCCTTTCTACTTTACAGTGAACTTTGTTCTCCTTTATTCATTAACCTTCCAAGTAACCCTTTAGTGACACTTGGTGCAATGCATCACCTTAAGGCCACAAGGAAACATACATACCATCTATACAAGACAACACATATCATCATAGAAGTATAGTACAAAATATACACATTTAAACCAAACTATAAAGAACATTACAGTAAAATCTTAATCATTATTCACATATACTTGTTTTACTTCACATAGTACTCATAATCCCAATCTTAATCTACTAGTGCAATGTACATGTGAAGTCTCATAACCTCACATATACTTAGTAGACCCTTCATGAGACCACAAGCCTTACCACTTCATACATCAACATCACAAGTAAAGCCAACTTCATTCGTGTCAATACAATACATTCATCATATAATCATTTAGACCAACATAGTGCACATAAGGATAAGATCACATCATATAGACTCATACCATGCACATCTTCATAACAAATATACAAATACTACTAAGTCATGCATATGGACATAACCATAATCATATACATTAGGTCACCTTCCTAAGACTTCCTAAGGAGTCACTTGTGCAATGTCTAGATGGGTTCATTACTTCCACCTATCTAAGTAGCCTTCCTTAAGTCATCCTAGTTAGGATCCTATTTCATTATTTCCATTGTCCACTTTACCTTAGGGAAACCATAGCCTTAACCGACATAGACCATGGTCTATGTGATGCTAAACATGGAATCCGGTGTCATCAAAACCTTACACCGATGGAAGGTGGTTTACCGGCCAAGGTAGAACCCCTTATAAACATAGCTACTATGGTGGCAACATAGTTCAAGAACTAAGAGGTAGATATCCCTATTCATACCATGTGGTAATTGGGCCGCTTCTCATGGGAATCCCTTAAATGACACATCCCAAAATAAAAGGGAAGTTAACATCACATGGGCATCTTTAGGATGAATCTTTCCTTTTATGGACAAGTCATCACCTCCCATTGTCAAGTTCACTCGGTGCTAAGCTAAGTTCCCTTTGTTGAAAAAGCCTTACATTTATTTGTAAAACATAAACTTAAAATATTGTTTCCTCATATGCTTATAGCATATTCAAGCATCTATCTAGTTTTAGACTATTCTTGGCCACACCTTTGAAGGCCCCTCTATTAACTAGATCATCTTTCATGTGTGTGTGTATTCATATACATGAGAAAACCCTTCGCATAAAATATTAAGACCACACATGACCATACATTCATATTCATGCATATAGAAACCAAACCTAGAAACTATCCTATCAAAGTACACATGTGCAATGCATAGACAAGGTCCCATACCCTTGCCCATACTAGTACACCTATCAAGTCATCCTAGTAAGGAATTACATAACATACTTTACATACATATACTTTACATGCATAGTACTAGACACTAGTGAATATGAGAACAACCTTTCATTTTGACACTATGAACATTTACTACATTTAAAGCATACATCAAGTGTGAGTGTGTGTACATTGGTCACATGATCACATAATGGGTATCAACAACTCATTGAGGCAGCCACCCTCTTAGACCACATTATCCCTTTCAAACATAGACCACATAACTCACAATATCATAGGAGGCAAGTTAATTTCATAGAATACTTTAAGACTCATAGCATTAGCTATTCACACATTCACATAGGGGTACATGGATAGGGATCATCAACCATTATCACCTAAGACATGGTATCACCCACACATGATTTTACACAACCTTTCACATGCTCATAACAATGGTGACATAACCTAGATTCACAACTCAAATAGAAGACTAGGCACAAGTTACTCATAAAGAGATAATCATAACCATTTCTTCATATATTCATCAAATTAAATTCAAAGCCATGGTCAACATATATATAATTACATAAATTAAACACCTCCACCATAAGTGGACCATACCACACAATGCCATGCAAGGTTTCATCAACATTATTATAGAAGAATAGAGAAGTAGAAGAGTAAAGCAATTCTTACCAATTCTTTAGTCTTTGATCATCATTGACCTTTACTACTCTTTCATAAATAACTAAAGTATAGTTCAGTATCATAAAACATAATAATCATATACTAAGTCATGCATAAGCTACTACAAGTCCATACTACAAACTAGCACAACCCTTAGCATACTAGAAGGTAGAAGAACATAGACCATTAGCCAATTTAATTACATGGATTATTGATCATATTTCACCAATAATATCACTCTAAGGCAGTAGCTAATCATACATTTAATCATAAAGAAATCATGCTTAAAGCACTTCAAGATCAAGCTACAACATAGGCATTAGACTTGTCAATTTGCTATAGTATAAAGAGGGAATTAACCAACCCTATTGATTCTCTAAGACCTTGATCATCAATCATATTTTAACAATAATGTACATGTTAAGAAGCATCTAGATAGATCACTACATCAAAGGAAATCATGCTTCATCTATCCACAATTCAAGATATCTCCATATACATAGTATTATCAATCTATAGCCTAGAAGACTAAGTGAATTCACATAAACCATCTTTACTTCAATCATACAAGATTCGTATTCATAATACAATCATGATACTAACCTAAAAAAGTAGATACAACCAACTTAACATGATCAAAATCCACATTAATTCAATTAGAATCCAATGTTACAGTGAACTATGGAAACTAGGCTAAACATGTTCAAATCTTCATACATTGATCCTCATGGATCCTTCAACATCAATTCAACATAAATTCATGTAAATAATAGCATATAAAATCACTTCAACGTAATAGAATCATAATTCAATCGATAGTAATTCAATATCAGAAAGCCCATGCAAGGCTAAATCGGTTTGGTGAAGGAGCATGGGTTCATCATGCAATTGGAGTAAAAATCACGTTAAAACCACTGTATTAACTTCAATTAATCATGATTCAATCGTTCAAAACCTTTTTAGAAAGAACCCATGGCAGATTGAAGAAGATATGGTTTGATCATAATTTTCTTCTTTGAAATCTTTGAGAATGTCTCTCTAGATGAAAAGATAACTAGAGATGAAGATCACCATACCTTTATCTACATGAAGACCTCTAAAACTTGAAGAATCACCCATAGAAATCTGAGCTCCAAGCAGTTCTTGAGCTTCACCAACAATGGTGGTTTTAGAGAGAACATTTTTGGAGGGAAGGCTTCAATCGTGTGAGGGGATTTGAGAATAGGGTGATCACGTTTTTGATGACTTATATACACCCAAAATTAACTAAAATAATCCGTTAGAGTCAGGTTAGGACGTGGGGTGAATTTCCCATTCACCCCTTTAATTAAAAGGACGCAGCCTGCAACTTACAGTGCACCAACGACGGAGGCCATGACGGGGCGGCGTCCTCACAACGGACCGTGCCTAGCTTCCGTCGACTGGTACTTAGCCAAATTCTTGGCTTGAGACCTTCCCAAGACAAGTGCCAGTCAACGAGATCTGGAAAACAGTCCGTTGGTAGACCAACGAGCCGTCGTTTGGTCCGTCAATGGACACTGCCCAGGCAGTGTCTTCAACCAGCCTTGGGTCCTTCTTTTGGGGCTTCTTGTGGGGACCTTTAGAAGTCGTACCCGGATGTTTCCAACGTTATTATAACCCTTAACAAGTTATATACCTTCCACATATATTTCATCCAAAACAAACACCTACAAGACGTCCAAACAAGCCAAGCCCATCAAGACACACGTTGAACGTCTTAAGGGCTATCTTTCGAAAGCCTTGGACGTTCTTGGTCGTTTGACCTCCAAACTTCACGAAACTTCATATACTATCATTTTATATCATTATATATCATTTAAGACTTAATAAGCTCATGCATCACACATAATCACATAGAACCACATACGAGGCATTTAGGTGACTTAGTCGTCAAACGTTTCGGTCGACCCTTGACGTTTGACTTCCAAATCACCTCAAACTTTATACACTGCCTATAAACCATATTATAAGTCATGTTAGGACCTTAGAACATTAATCTGAACATGTTAGGCTCTAGACACCCTATCTCATTTTGGGGTCTTACACATATAATCTTACTCGACCAGGATGATCTTGCCCCATGCCTATTGTATATGCATCAACAGATTGAGTAACATCTTCACTATGATGACTTTCTATCCTCTACATTTCAGCCTACATATCATGTTCAAGAGAAGAGAGTTCAATTATATTGAATCGATCATATATATAAGAAAAAAAAATTCATATAGATCAACATAGAATAAGAAAATTTCATACTATTTTGGAACCTGTATCTTCATATGAGTCCTTGTATAATCGGTAAGGTTTCCTTTTCTAGTAGCCACAAATAAGTCCTTACTTGACAAGGCATCAGGAGTTTTCTTCTTTTTTTCCTAGTTATATGCAAGTCACCATTAAAATCTTCCTAAAAAATTGAACAATGTCATAGTAAGTATACAATAAAACATCAAACCTCGCGAATTATAGGAAAACTTGTCTTGCAAACAGTGTGTGGATACGTCAACTTTTTCCGATTCTCTTTATTGGTGTGGGATGTCTCCTACAAATAAGTAAATTCATGATTTCAAACAGATACTAGTTCTAATGGAGAAAAAAATACTTATCATATATTCAAGATTTATTTATCACCTTAGCTTCATCAGAGTTCTAATATGCAGGTATTTCCTTAAATGCAGATTCTGAAACAAAGTTAGGCCTATTTGCCATTCGAGTTGCATCATCGGAATATGCATAAAAGTGTGTTTTCTTCAACCTACACTTATACCCTCTCCAAGAAAGTTTAATTTCTCCCAAAGCCCAATCTTTTACAACTTCGAGAATGTCATATTTTTCCTACAATTTAATCCAATTACATCAGCACAAGAAAAATGAAATATTTTCAACCAAGTAATGAAACAGTGAGAACATCAAACCTTGATATAGTTCCACATATCATCATGTGTCTTCAACTTCTTCCAATTAAATACATTAAGAGGACAAAATGTTCCATTTCTTGCCAATGATCCAAGAAAGCTGCCCAATTCACTTACCACTTATTAGTAGGACCAATGGGCTGGTTTAACTCAATTAGCAGGATCAGTTTACGCTCACTTTGTCCATGTACGGTCTGCATTTGTGTGCCACCTCTTTTTTTCTTGTTTAGGGTAGGGTCTAAAATAATATGAATAGAGATTTATAGTTATTCAGACAACTTTTGGAATAATATGAACTAAAATCTATATATGCTTGCCTTGTTCCTGAAATTGGTTATTACCTTCAAGATTGGTAGAATTTTGTGGAAGTTGCTGCATTTGTTCCTGAACTATTTGTGATGCTGGAGTACTAGAAAGTTCTGACTATTTTTGCACTTGTTCATCTGCTACTTGTGATACGGGAGTGGTAGAATTGGGCAACATGTGCTGCACTTTCTCATGCTGAACTGGTTGTGATGCTGGAACTAGTTTTGTCCCACATGTTTCCTTTGACTTCATAACATGAACGGATGAAATACTCTCTGATTTTTGTTTGTGCTTGTGATTTGATACCTTTTTATTTGGCAAAGAAGCAAGTGATCCAGCTGAAACATAGTTTAAATTCTTAACTTTCTGGCGTTTTGTCATACACGTTTCTTGATTCATGATTGTTCAAGTCTCTGCAATTTCAGAAAATTAAATATAAAATTGGTTAGAAAAAAGAATTCAACACTTTTGCACATAACAAACCTCATGAATAAAACCAACCTCATTGTCGTTACACATAACAAAAATAATAAAATAGCACAATAGAAATGAAAAAAAGAGGATCACATAATAATTTAATCATCTTCCTCCATCCAATCTCAATCTGTTTCATCAACATCATTCTCCTCTTCTGACGTTTCTACAAATGCATATTCTTAATGTTGTGCATTACATGGAATATCAACAATATCAACGGCCACATCCTCTCTTGACCATCTAAAGTCACCCTCATCTAATCTAGCTGAGGAACCAATGTCATCATTAGGCTCCCTCCAAAATGTATCGCCTATATTAGGATAATTTTCTTCCTCTAGATCATATAAATCAAAAAGAACCTTATTCCTTGCATAATAAACATCTTTCTCAATTGGATCCGCGACATAAAATACTTAATAAACTTGTGATGCTAACACAAAAGGGTTATCTTACTGCATAACTTGTTGAAGTATACTCCAATTAACCCATATTCATCTACTTCATTCAGATACCACTCACATCCAAACAATACAACACTAAAACAACCATAATAATCAATTTCAATGATATCTTGAATAACACCATAATAAACAACATTTCCATCAACGGGATTTTGGTCCCGAGAAGTAGCAAAACTATCTATTGTTGCTGATAAAGTCACGCCACTATTTTGAGTTATACCGGGGGAATCCCTCTTTTTTGTATGAAATCGATATCCATTGATAAAATATGCATTATATCTCTTGGCCATCATATTATGCCCTTTAGCTAGCCATAGTAAATGTCGAGGTACTTCAACATTTGTAACTTTCTTTTCCAACCATTTGCTAAATTCAAGACTGTGATTCCTTGCTCTTGCCCGTGCATTTAATCTTCTATGATTACTCATTATTTTCTTATGTTCCATGCAACATGAATATTGAAAATTTAGTTACCGGCCTTTATAAATTTTAATGTAACTTATCTAACAAATAAATGTATCATAAAATATAAATAATTGTTGTATAATTTATTTTACTCGATAAGATTTTCCACTTGTTCATCTCCGGTATTGAAAAGACCATACCGATGTGCTTCAAGACGTAACTCTAAATCCATCAAAAAAGTGCAATCTTTTCTCTTCTCCCTTCCAATTGGATGACCAATCTTTGCGAATATAGGTGACAAATTCTGATCACATTCCTCATCCTCAGTTTGCTACCTAATAATTCTTGTCTTCACTCCATCATGTAGGTATCTCGAACTACGATTTATGCAATCTCTACCCACAACACCCTCTACTATCGATGCTTCTGGACATTTTTGATTATGCATGAGCCCCTAAAAGTTATATAGATCTCTCTCAATGGAATACATCCAACAAAGATGAGTCGGGCCCCCAAGCTTTATTTCATTCACTAAATGAATAGGCAAATGCAGCATTATGTCAAAAAAGGTTGGATGAAAAATCATTTCAAGATCACAAATTATTTCACTAATTTCAGACTCCAATTTTTCAAGATCCGTTCGCCTTATTACCTTACTACATATGGCTCTAAAGAAATCTCCCAACTTTATCAATGTAAATGAAACTTTCTTGGGCAATGTCTTTCTAACAGCAACCTGAAGCAAGTAATGCATCATAAAATGAGCATCATGACTCTTGTATCCTGATATTTTCTTCTCTTTCTCATGCACGCGGTGTAATATATTTGAAGCACACCCTTTAGGTAATTTGGCATTTTTTAAGACACTGCAAAATAACCTTTTTTGTTCTGGCTTCATGAAGAATTATTACTGAGCCAAACTTATATTTCCATTATCATCTTCAATTGGTTGTATCTCCTTTCGTATTCCCATTTCTCACAAGTCATTGCGAGAATGTACATAATCTTTTGACTTTCCATCTATCTCTAATAATGTTCCAAGCAAACTATCATATATGTTCTTCTCTATGTGCATCCCATCAAGATTGTGCTTTATTTTGTTATCATTTTTTCCATGGACCCTTATTATCTCGCGATCTCTTTCTTTTACCCTTTACAAAGACATTATTGAATTCATTCAACTCTTCAAGTAATTTTACACCCAACAAAGGAGTAGGTACATGCTTGTGCTCCTCCTTACCATCAAATGACTTCTTATCTTTTCGCAATGGATGATCAGGAGGTGAAAATCTCCGATGACCCAAATAACCCATCTTACAAGTATGTTTAATATATTGAGAGAATGTGTCATAGTTACAAGTAGGGCATTTCAATTTTCCCTTAGTGCTCCATCCTGAAAGCATTGCTAGTGCAAGAAAATCACTAACTGTCCACATTAAGGTTGCACACATTTGGAAAGTCTGGTTGGTTTCAGCATCATATGTTTCTATACCAGGTTCCCATAGTTACTTTTGTTCTACAATTAGTAGTTGTAGGTACACATCAATATCATTTCCAGGAGAAGATGGGCCTGGAATGATCATTGATAACATAATATACTCCGACTTCATAAAAATCCACGGTGATAAATTATAGTTCATCAACATAACATGCCACATGCTATGAGAAATACTCATGGTTCGAAGTGGGTTGAAGCCATCACTTCAGAGACCCAACCCATTATTACGAGGATCAATAGAGAAGTATGGATGTAAATGATCAAAATATTTCCATGCTTCCCCATCAGCAAGATGACTTAAATTCACATCATCAGGTCATTCATTAGCATGCCATCTCATTGCAACAACTCTTTCAGGACACATATATAAATGTTGAAGCCTGGGCTTTAAAGACATGTAGCTTAAAATCTTTTCAGGAGTTTTTGAGCTTGTATTAGTTCTGGTAGCACAAATATCTTTCCATCTAGAAGACCCACATATAGAGCAGTTATCGACTTTCTCATTGTCCTTCTAGAATAACATGCAATCGTTTCGGCATGCATGTATTTTTTCATTATTAAGACCCAAATCATGTTAGCCTTACCGAAAGAATCTGATATCTGAGCAAAGGGAAAAGCCTCTCTTAACAATTCTAACAAGTCTGAAAATACAAAATTACTTAACCTATGCAAGGTTTTGAACAAATATAATCAAATGATGAAACTCAATTTGGTAAAGTTTCCACACTCCGGATGTAACGGTTGTTTTCCATCCTCTAATAATTTAAAATATTTCTTTGCATCTTCAGATAGTGCCTCTCTTACTTCTTCTCCATGACCCGATTCAGCTTTTGCATTTCTAAATGTATCATGAAGTAGCCCATCAATATCATCTCGCAAAATAGAACCTTCATCATCATTGATTGGATGAGGTGTATTTCTCGCGAAAGATCCTTCTCTATGAAAAAACCATTTAGTGTAACCATCAACAAACCCATCAACAACCAAGAGACCCTCCACCACATTCCTATAATGTCAATATCGATTAATGCACTTTTTGGAAGGGAACAATATTTCATTTCCTTGAGAAGCTCGTTCAAATGCCTTATCAAGAAAATTGTTTACTCCATGAATATACTCATTTGTCCATATTAGGCAACCCATCCAAATTTTATCATGATTATCCATAGAAATTCTATTTAAAAAAAGGAAATCATAAAGAAAATGGTTAGTCGGTATAATAATTAAGATTAACTTGTAGGCTATGCAGTTCAAGAAATTATAAGACCATTATTTTTAGCTTGTTATTGTTCAAAGTTCCCCTTTAACTATCTCTATTACTTCCTTAGAGTCTTCATGGTCAAAGATTCCTTTTTTTCTATATTATGTATTATTTTTCATCGCAATACAGGAATTCTTCAAGTTATGCTTCTCTCTTATCTTTTTTGGTCCTTTATATTGTTTCAGACATTAGTTTTGTAACATATATTTGGATGTTCATATCATGTATAAAATTTTAAAGAACACCATAAGAATCAAGAGGATCAAAAATTCTTCTATTTTCAACTCTTTTAAAGCTAAGCTTTTATATCCTGATGTGTATAGATTTCTATCAACGACTAGAACTAGTACTAGGATTAGATATGTAACTTTAATTTTTGCTGATTGTTTCTGACAAAATGATATTCTAAGTAGCGTTCTGTTAATATTTTTTTCTTTTCTTTTCTGCTATCATTTTTCTCCTAACTTAAAAGATCCTAGAACTGAAGCATCAGAAGAATAAAAAGGTAATATTTGATAAATTTAACAATATAAATTATTTTGTATTCACATTGTTATCTTCAGCTTATAATAGGAAATTGAATTATCGATTCTAAAAAGGTATCTCATAGTGTTCTAAAGAAAATCCTCGAAATAGTTTTAATGCTACTTTCTTGTAACAATTCTAAGTTTAAATTTTCATCTGTAACATAAATACATACAAATTTGCATCATGCTACAAATTCCAACCAAAAGTTAGATACTATAATAAATTTCTCAAATTTACATCAAAACATTACCATTAATGACAGATTTCTATCTTCATACAAATAAAATTGAAAAAAACATAAGAATAGATAGCCAAAGTTGCATATAAACAATAGTGTATTGTTATTTTCTTAAATGTATCAACTTAATGTTAACTAAATCTTTAATAGAAAATCGATATGAAAATCCAGAAACTCAATAATTTTAAGAAATAAGAACGCGCCTTCAAAAATATCCAAGGATAAGTTTTTTCTTCAGCTGTTGTCGTTGATTTCTTTCATCTTCAACTCTATAACAATCTACAGTTCAAATAATCGACCCAAGTGACTTTATAATTCAGAGAGAATAATCTAAATCAGAAAATAAGTCCAAAATAGGCATGAGAAAATAGAGAATATAACATAAAATTAGAGCTTCGGGAAGTTGAGAAAGAATTTGGTGCAGCAAATCTTTGAGTTTTGGGGTGAGTTAGATAAACAAATCAACCCAACAACAAATTCAGAATTGGTTGAGCAATCTTGTTGTGAGTTGAGAGCTGCAGAACACAACAAAATACTAACAACCAGCACCGATTAGAACAAAGCAAGCGACACTACAAAGGCAAAATTCAGCGCTGATCGATTTGGTGAACTGGCCGGCAACAATTAGGGTTTTTCGACTAGAAATATTCGATGAGGAAAAGGGACCAATTTCAGCGATACAAATTTTATATCTTTTGTTATTTTTGGGAAAAGAAAAAATAACTAATTGTATGATAAATTGTTGGCGCTTTAGTGAGAATATTTCACGAAAATTAGGAGGGAAATATACTACCCGTTGCTATATACGACCTCTTACAACGGTTATGCACAACCATTGCAATACCATATATTTTGCAACGCCTGTCACTTTATTGAAACAGTTATCAAGGTATCATATACACATCTCGGCGTGGTCCTTATGCAATTCTTATAACCATTGATATAGACATCTATGGCAAAACTTTTTGAACTGTTACGATACAATTTGTTGCTATAGGCCTTCTTTCTAGTAGTGGTTCGGGAAATAATCCTCAAGGATCAACCTAAGGGTCCTTGTGAAGGACCCAACCTTGGGTTCAAAACAACCAAAATAGTCTCAACCTACTTGACCAGTCGATGCCCCGTTCTTTAGGAAACAACCCATCGTTTGGGGGCGTAGGCCCATACTTAGTGTGGGAAGCTTAGCACCCTTGTGGAGGAGCCTCTGACCCAAACCATGGACCTGTAGTACGGTCCATTGGTGGGTCGATGAGGTGTAGGTTTGTCCATTGATGGTGACTTGTAGAGCTTTCTACAATGTCTCGACCAAGCCATGGGTATTTTAGGTAATTCACCTAAAGTTCTAAAAAATATTTTGGGCAGTTACTTAAGGGTATTTTGGATATTTTGAGTGGGTTTATAAATTTTGAACCTTATGATGAGTTCATTTTTTCAAAATCAAAACCCAAAACCCAAAGAAGAAACCTCTAGAACTCCATTGAAGCTTCAAGGGAGATTGGAGCTTGGAGCATGATTTCTCCATCAATTATTCATCATTTTTTGGATTGTATTCATCAAGGTATTGTGTTTAATCCTTGAATATTCTTTCTTCAAGGAGCCAATTTCAAAAGGCTTTTCTAAGGCTTCTCAAAATTTGAAATCTGCTAAATTGAATTCTAGCCATGGGTTCTTACATAAAATGTTTTGAATCAATGATATATTATTGAATTAGTATTAACTGAATGATTTTATATCAAAATTCTAATGAACCAATGCAAATCATGATTCTTTAATTTCGGCTGTAAAATGGGTCGTTTGATCAAGGTTTATTTGTAGTGAATTATTGTGTAGATTACTTTGGGTTCTTGAATCATGTAAAGATCATGTTAGAATTGTATATAGGATGTCCTAATTGGATCATTTTCGTATTATGTTTTGATAGATCATTTGTATAGTTTGATTATTGGTTTGTATTGATGATTACGGCTATTTGTAAGAGCCTTGTATATTGAATTGGTTTAAAAGGCTAAAGGATTGTTGGTCATGGTGATTGATATGGGTAAGTTGAACTAATCCTCTATAAATTGTATGGTATCAAAATTTAATTGTATTTGTTGGTATGTTCCACTTATGGTGGCGGTGCTTATGTGCTATAAATGTGTTGAACATGGCATGGTCAACATTATTTTATGTAGAGTGATATTATCTTGTGATATCTTGTGTAGTTGATCAATGTGAAGTATGATTATGTCTAAGTGTATGTGTAAGGTGAAAGCATGTGTCCTCTTAATTGAGAATAGACTATGGAGGTGTCCTTATGTATGTAGTCTTGATGTTGAAGTATGATGATTCCTAGTTGACTACATGATCCTTATGAAGAACTAAGTTTATGTTTCTATAGGAATGAATAGGGTGACTTGTAGTAGACTTAGTTATCTCAATGTGCTACTTGAGTGTTATTCTACATGTGATAAAGTGAAAATGTGTGTCTCTTATTTGCTAGACATATGTCCCTATATTTGATACATTAAGAATGTGAATACGAACTCTTGACTTAGTAGTTTGAAGTACCTTTGTCATGTATGTGAATTTATGGTTGAAATATGATCTTTAATATAGGTAAGAGGGTCATAAACTTGGAACCTTCAAACTATAAAAGAGGTTGAGATATCCTTGAAGTTGAAAGTCGTAATGGTATCCTTCTTGTGTTAATGGTGGACTTAGGGGTAGGTTTGCTTGAACGACATGAAACCATCCTTAAGAAAGTCATCAATCTATCTTATTAACCATTAAGTGACAGCCCCTAAAGGACCCATCTTTGGTAGAGACATTATGGTGAGGTAAGGCTAGAAGTGTTGCCTTATCATATGTCTTGTGTGATTGAACTACTCTATGAGAACAAAGCTTAGCACCGAGTGAGTATTCTTGGGGGCTGAATCTACTTTATTTGAGACTAGAGTACAAAGAAACGCTTGATATTCCTTAACCATTTTCCTACATGGGTTGTGTACTAGTCCTACCATTGGAAACTAGAATAACCTCAATCATAGTAGGTTGACTCCGGATTCCATGCCTACGTAGTATGGTCTATGTCGGTTAATGCCTATTCTCATCATATGGGATATATTCTAGAGTTTGATAAGTTGTACAACGTTTAGGTATTATGATAAGAAACTATTTTTACATGGCGCGAGTAGGATTTGAAGATGCTAGTATGTAGGTTCCCTAGGTCTTCCGAAGACATTATGTGAAGTCTACTAAATACTTAATTGAACCTTAATTGACTCAATGATGTTTATGACTTAGGTGATGAAGGGTGAATGAAAGTATACCTATCTAGGGAAGCTTTGAGGGTTTCTTAGGTAGACTTGAAGAGGGTGTATGGGTGATATTTTCATGTTCCACTCAAGTAAATGTTAGAGTAACCTTAGGCGGTGAGTTAGTTAAATGTAAATGGAACAATATTACTTTAGGTAGTATTAAGGATTGTTAGGTAGGCTTGAAGAGGGTGTGTTGGCGTTCTCTTTTTGTCTTACTTAAGTAAGTCTTAGGATAACCTTTAGTAGGTGGCTTATATTCTTATATGGTTTGAAGTGTTGATAATGTTATTATGCGGATTACTTGAAATATATCTTGAATGTGAAGTTGGGGTTTAAAGTCGTTCTTATACTTATGTTATAATGTTTTCTTGAAAAAGAGAATGTTATATACAAAATTTCCTTTTAGCATGATTTTATTTGATATCAACTTCTTAGTACATACAATGTGCTGATTCCATATATTGTTTACTTCTAAAGGTGTAGGTGGTATTTGAGAGTAGTTGGTTGAAGTGAACATTTGATTTTTGCATCTTTCAAGCAAGTTGTGGTATGTCCTCAATTGATTCGAGGATATTGCTTTGTTTAGCTCTCTTAGTAAAAAGACATTGTATTAGGCTTTGATATTTTCTGTTCGATTGTTGTATGGGCTATGACCCAAAGATATTCGTGAGTCTAAGATGGCGACTATGAGACTTAGCAATTTCTATTGTTTTCTATAAAACATTTTTTTTGATATGTTGTTACAAGTTATAATTCCACACTCTTTTTCACATATGTTATGCAATGAACGATGTCTAAGTGATTTTACAAGACCTCAGAGAGGTCAAGTACGAGGTGTGACGATTCGATATTACCTTTTTTTAAGGGTATACTCTCGGGTCGTTACAAAAAAGCTATAATTTTTTAGTTCTACCAACTCATACTACTTTTCATGGATAGCTCTTATGACTTTCATACATTTTATTTAATGTCGTTCCAGCGAACTTATCCCTAAGTCCATCATTTCACTCAAGAAGTGTAACGACCTGCTTAGTCGTTTTGAGCAGCAGATTTTATTTCTGGAAAACTGTCTGAGACGACGTATCCAACGACGGACCGTCATGGGCACGACGGACCGTCGAGGGTGTCTCCTTCCAAACACTTGGAATTCTTATATTTGAGTGCTGAAATCGACTCTCTGAACTCTGTGACGGACCTGCAGGACGGACCGTCACAGACATGACGGACCGTTGTTAGGTTCCGTTTCAAAACACTTCAACTCTTGAGAATTGGGTACTGAGAGCAATTCTCTGAACTCTGTGACGGACCTGCAGGATGGACCGTCACAGACATGACAGACCGTTGTGAGGTTCCGTTTCAAAACACTTCAACTCTTGAGAATTGGGTACTGAGAGCAATTCTCTGTCCGTCGTGACGGAAGTGCAGGACGGACCGTCGTAGGCACGACGGACCGTCTCAGACTCATCAAGGAAATTGAGTCTCTGAAGGTTGTGACGAACCTGCAGGACGGACCGTCGCAGGCACGACGGGCCGTCACAGGTTGCGTAATCCCAGTCTGGGTCGGATTTCTGGGTAAGTTTTAAAGGGGCGTTTTGGACTATTCCTGCTATAATTATGAATTTCGTGGGTCAATGTTAATAACTCAAATTCTTGGGGGTGTAAGGGAGATGACCTTGAGTTACTTAGTGGGTTAATTCCTCATCTTTTATACCTAATTATATGCTAATTAGGGAAAAGAGAGAGGGTTTTTGAAGAAGAAAAATAGAGAGAACAAGGAGAAGAAACGATCGATAGAGAGAGACAAACAAGGAGGAAACAAAAAGCTTGAGAGATTGCTTGCTTGATCAAGAATCCTTGGTGAAGGTAGGTTATGGTTTTGATACTATTCGTAGTAAACTCTTAATAGTGAATGATATGTATTGGTAGTATTGTAAACCCTTCTATATGCTTAATTGTATGCTTGCATGAATGTGATTATGTGATTGTGATAAAATAAGCATAATGAAGCTTTTGAATCCAAAATCTTGAAGAACCCTAATTTACCTTGAGATTGATGATGCCTTGGTATAAAAGAAGGCTTGATAATTGATAGAAATGATGTGAGTGGATCGAGTGTCACGTTCCGACACATAGTATTAGGGGATCGGGTGCACGAACATCCGGCCACGTGAATTAGGGGATCGGAGTGTAGTTCCGACCCAATAGTATTCGGGGATCGGGGTGTCCGAACCGACAGTAGAATAGAATTAGGGGATCTGAGTGTCACGTTCCGACACCATAGTTAGTATTTTAGGGGCTCGGGTGTCCCGAACCGGACACGTAGAATTAGGGGATCGGAGTGTCACGTTCCGACACATAGTATTAGGGGATCGGGTGTCACGAACCGACACGTAGAATTAGGGGATCGGAGTGTCACGTTCCGACACATAGTATTAGGGGATCGGGTGTCACGAACCGACACGTAGAATCAGTTTCATAGCCTTACCACTAGGTTCAAGGTTTCACATAAAGGACCCTCTTATCATCATTCAAGGTCTCACATATCATCCATACATTCAAGACTAAGAGGCTTTAGCATATTAAGTCAAGACATAACATATTCACTTATCATTCATGCATGAAGTAAAGGACACAAATCTACCAAAACAAGACACAACATACTTCACTTTAACACATTTTTCATGTCATTCTTGAAGCACATAGGAACAACCATTATCATCTTTAAGCAATCCTCTACAATAATCTATCATCATCAATATAAAAATTATAGACTCATATAACAAAGTAGGAACATTCATGCATCAAATGTAAGTCTATACACATGAACACCTAGTCATAGTCTCACATGATCACCTATATAGCATCAATAGATGAACACATACTTTCACATTACTTCATATATAGGTAGATATCATCATACTTCACATAATAAACTACACAAATCATTATAATCCTTCAAGTAGTGCCGATAAGGCAATAATCATCGTAATACTTAAAATAACGCCAACAAGGCCACGTCAATCACATAAACCCGCCACCATAAGTGGACTATACCAATAAAAACATAATTCAAAAGATATAGTACTTTAAAAAGATAAATAGGGCAGTGAGACAAGTCTCACTTGCACCTAAACAATTATGTTAAAGATACTCACATAAGAGGGTGTTAGAAATCGTGAGACAAGTCTCATTAACACCATGATGATAATGTAAGATTTAAGTTTACATTCATCAAGTCATCCATTGAGCTAAGCATACCTCATGCTAGAAGAAAGCTTCCATATTGTATGAGTCAACTCTAAAAGTTGTAAAGTATAATAAATTGAGTTAAGCACCGATAGACTATCAATGAGCTTGTGCAAACACATGCATGCCTTATAAGATAATACTACCACAAAGGTGTATAAGGGTCTCCAAATTCTCCTAGTCTTTGAACTATGTCGCCAGCATAGGTTACTAGCTAGTGGATCCACCTAAGAAAGCTAGGAAGTATTCGGTTTCACTTTGGCCGGTGAACCACCTCTTTTTAGTGTGGGGAAGAGACTGGATTTCATGTTAGCTCACATGATCTATGTCGGTTAAATGCTAAATATTTCTTTAAGAAAGTAAGAAAGAAAGAAAGAAAGAACTAGGAAGATGAGGGGTGTTCGGATAGGATGACCAAAGGGTGAGGATAGACTAGGTAATGATGTAAGTCTTCTTAGTCATTGCACAGAAAGATCCCAATGGAAGTCTTAAAAGAATATCCTAAGTCAACCTAGCATGTTCAAAGTGAACATGAGACAAAGAAGAAGAAATGTAAGTTCAAAATGAACTAGGTAAGCAAAAGCATAAGAATATCAAAGCATCAGTGTTTGATAAGAATGAAGTTTTAACAATTACTGGTTTATGCCAATAAAGGGAGCAAAATGTAATGACTCAACAATTGGAGTATGAATATATGCCCCAGCATCTTTATATTATGCAAATGATCAAATAATGGGCATAGCCAATAAAGATTGTCTTATAAAGACTTCATGCCCCATTTAACAATAATGGAAAGAACAACTTGTGAGTAGGGTAGTCAAATCATTTCCTTAGTATTTTTTATTACTTGCTTGATTCATTGTAGCAATGGGACTACAATGAATCATTGCACTCGTAAGTAAAACATAGGATCAAAGGAGATCATTGAACTACACAACAAAAAGAAGAAAAGACTGGAAAATAAACTAAGTCTGGGAGAGGGAGCTCTCGGCCTAAGGGGAGCAAAAATATTAAATTTTGCTTGAGTTGTTCTAAAATTATGTTTATGATTCCAAGGTCTTATGTTCATATAGAAAATGAGTTGTGTGCTTTAAATGCATAAAAATATTTCATATTCATAGCATGATTCATAAATAACGAATTAGGAAAGAGAAGTGACTTCACTTTCCAAAAAATAGCATGTTGCTATAGGAAGAGCTTTCCTTGATCATGTATAGTCCCTATGTGTTTATGTGCATACACCCATACTTAGTACAAGTGTTTACTAACCCATATACAATTACTATTTTCATAGGTGCAGGTCCTTGAATAAGATTGAAGATCAGTTGAAGATGTTTGGACTAGTACCTCCAGACTTTGGTAGGTCCTCTTGAGTTCGAGGATGCCTACGCTTTTTTTTCTAGCTTTAATAGATTAGACATAGCTAGTGGATGTTATCCCTAGAGTTTCCTTTCAAACACTTGTTGAAGCTTTTGTATTAAGTCCGGTTTGGCAACTATTTATGATATTATGAATTCTTTATTTCAATTGTTCAATCTGTTAATAGATGGCTATTTATTTTGAGTTGTTAGTATATCACTCTTATGCAAGAATTATATGAAGATAAGTACACTTCTGTAAATTTAAAAAGTTTTAAATTTTTCGCTAAATTTAACTTTAAGATTGTGATGAAAGCTAAGAAGAGGCTTGTCTGCGACCTCTGAAAGATTAATGACGCCGGTCTCATCTAGGGTCTAGGACCCGGGTGTGACATCCTCCACACCTTAACTAGGCAATCCTTAAAGCTACTCTAGATTAGTACTTATTCATTACATTGTATTAACTCAAGTGAATATATTCATTAGTCCAATTAAGAGACATTAAACAATTAAGAACATTCACATAATGGTCTTGGAGAAGACCTAGGGCACTCACACACTAATATCTTCAAAGCCTAATTGTGCAATGTCTAGATAGCGTCCCATTCCACTACCCAAACTTCATTGTGCTTATCCAATACTAGCATGTATCCCATATGATGAGAATAGGAAATAATCGACATAGACCATACTAGTTATGCATGGAATCTGTAGTCATGAAACCCTACTCCGATGGAGGGTTGTTCTACTTGCTAATGGTAGAATGAGGAAACATCCCATGTAGGCACATAGTTAAGGAATATTGAGGGTTTCTTTGTTCTATAATGTCATCTTAGTTTGAGCAACTTCCCAAGAATACTCACTCGGTTCTAGCCTTTGTTCTCATAGAGTATTTCAATAAAGGAGCTTATGAAGGGGTATCATATCTTGTTCATAACCCAATCACAATATACCTTACCAAAAACGATCCACTAAGGCTACCTACAATGGCTAAGAGGATAGCTCAATGAATTTCCTAAGGATGATTTCATACCGTTCCAGCTAATAAGCCCTAAGTCCACCATTTACACAAGAAAGATACCGTTATGGCTTTCAACTGCAAGGATATCCTAACCTTTCATCTAGGTTGAAGGTTCCACATAAAGGACCTTCTTAACTATGTTCAAGGTCACATGTCAATCACACATACAATACTAAGGAGCTTTAGCATACTATGTCAAGAATCCATATTCACATTCTACATGTATCAAGTAAGGGACACAAGTCTACCAAAATACGACACATAAATACTTCACCTTGTCACATATAGCATATCATTGAAGAAACACATAGGGACAACCAAGTCAACTATAGGTAACCCTATTCACTACTATAGAATCATCAATATAAGCCATCACAAGTATCCTATCATCCATCAAGAAGCATCATACTTCAACATAAGGTAACATACATGAAGACTTCTCTATACCCTACTAGAGACACATATCATCAACTAGAAGGACTAATGCTTTGACTCCACATATGCACATAAGTCATCAAGTCCTTCACAATACTCACATATTCAAGTTATAACATCATAAAGTCATAATTCATAAAGTAATGTTGACGAGGCCACATTGTTTCACAATTCATAAAGTAATGCCGACGAGGCCACATTATTCACAAGTATAACACATAAGCACCGCCACTATAAGTGGACCATACCAAACATAATTATAATCTAAGACCTATACTACACAATATAGAGAAGGTTAGGTAAACATACCACCAATCCCTTCACAACATCTCCAATCCATGGCCAATTCAACCAATTTAATCCATAAAGGTTCTTACCAATAGTCATAGTCACCAATTAAAACAATAATTCAAAGTATACAATGAACCAACACAATAAAATACAATAATTACCAAATTGAGTAAGCCTATAGATAATTCTAGCATAATTCATACATATTTTAATAGCCCAAGGTAATCTACACAAGAATTCAATAAGCTCAAGCCAAGATCAATTCACCCACATTAGGACCAAAAAAAGGAAATCATGATTTGCATGGGTTCATAGAGAATTTAGTCTAAAATAAGCAAATTAACATCAATTCAATCATAAATCTTTCATTCAACACGTTTTATGCAAGAATTCATGGCTAGATGTCAAAATAGGACAATTCATCTTTTGAGAAATCTTTGGAAAACACTTTGAAGCTTGGCTCCTTGAAGAAAGAGAGTTCCAGGATGAAGAAACATACCTTTATTAGAAGTTACCCACGAAATTTGGTTGAAAACCTTGAGAAATTGGTCCTCTTCCTTGAAGCTTGAGGTCTCAACAATGGAGGAATTGCTAGAGAGAGAACTTTGGGGTTTTGATTTGGGGTCTTGAAATAATAAGTTAAAGGAAGGTTTTAAGGCTTGACACTATTTATATTAATGATATAAACCTTTTAAAATCAACCCCAATTAATAAAAAGTTGAATATAATTAATTTGGAAATTCATATTTGGACAGCCCGCCCAGGGACCACGGCCACCTTCACTGTCCGTGAATGTGTTTCACGACCCCTTTGATGGGATGTGGTCTTTCAGGTTGTGGCTTACTTGCCTTGCCAAGTCTCCAAGAGACTAAATAAGGTACACGACCATCTTCACGGACCGTGTTCCACTCCACTGGCCGTGAAGTGGTCTGTGAACATTGAGGCAGTAAGCTGCCAACTTTGGACAGCTTTTGCCCACAAGTTGGGTCCTCCTCAAGGACCCTTTGGTGGGTTCTTGGGGAGTTTTGCCCGTACTTTTCCAACACAAATACATTCATACATTTAAGAAGCTACTATCCAAAATTAAATCAAAACGAATACGTAAAACATGCCGAAACTCACTAAGACACACAAGCACATTTCAAGGCACATTTTTCGAACGTCATGGACGTATGACCTCCAAACTTCACTAAACTTTAGACACTTCCTATGAACATTATTATTAACCATTTTAGGACTTTAAAACCTCATGAAACAACTTTTAGGCTCTAGTTTCACCTAAGTCGTTTTAGAGGTGTTACACCCCTATTCAACAGATTTCGACAAACAATGTTCCGACTAGATTCGCCTCAGGAAGATTCTTAGGGTTTTGATTGATCGAAGAGAGAGAGACGATGGTAGGTGAGAGTAAAATGGGTTTAAAATTTCTTGTGGTTTTGATGAAAACTTGAATGGGTAGGATAAAACCCGACCTTTGTTAAATGGGTTGGAGGTTTGGCACACACGCTTCGATTGGGAGCATTGATATTGAAAAAATTATATATTTTATTGTGCTTTTGGATGGTTTATTGGGGTTATAGGACCCCCGCAAACTTAAGGTTTCTACTTGAAAAAAAGGTATAAGTTACATGGGATAATTATGTATTTCCTCTAAAATAAACGCAAAAATTATTAAAATAAATGGTGAAAATAAAGAAAGAGGACGAGGAGAGCAAAAGTAATAGGAACTTTTTCTCTATTTTGGTGTGTTTTGCTTTAGTATTTCCAAGGGCTTTTTATAGGCATTAGGGAGTACTAATATTACTTGGCGAGGATAGCTTTCTATAGTAATGGTGGGTCCCGTGGACATCCACCTATTTAAAACAAACATATATATATATATATATACATATATATAGATATATATATGTATATATATCAAAGAGATATCGTAAAAAAAAATCAACTATAATTATCCGTTTTCACATATTAAAGTGGATAAACACATTTTTATCCTATTTGATGACCAATTTGTCTTCTTATTTGTTAATATAATCATATTAGGGATAAACTGCTTCCATGATCAAAATAAAAACTATATTTACAATATTTAATTTTATGCAATCAAAATAAGACTTCAATGATCTCGCAATAGGATAAATCATTTTTCTGGATTTTCCATAAAAATGACATTAATAGTTTTTTCGATTTTAAATTATTTAACTGCAGCGGTTGACAAACGCTATCCATATTTTTTAGTTATCTTTTTGCCGTTACTAAATAATACTAAATAATAATTATTTCTAATTTCTAATTTATAGTTTATATATAAAAAAAGAGTCCAAACGTAACTGTAGACAATAAAATTCGCGTCGAGAAAACAATAATCAAGAATGAAAAATTATAGCAAGAATCGTTTTATTATTTGAAGTGCGAGTGTTACAATCTCTATGATTCCTCTCAATTCGCCTTTTCAAATATAAATTCAAGGGCTTTAAAGCTTGTTTTTTAATCTCTAACGAGCTTGAACTTGAAATTTATCTTGATCTTGACTTTTATTTGAATTCAAGGGCTTCGAGCTTGTTCTTGAATTGGATTTTCTTGATATTGATCTTTCTTGAACATGAATTCTTGAATTCTTAAACTTGTAGCTTTGTATAGAATTAAATGGCGTTTGTACCATGGATTTTCTCTACCTTCTTGTTTAGAATTTTCTGTCAATTTTCTGAATTATGAGGACCCCTATTTATAGGTGTAGAATAGGGGAGTTGCAATTGGAACAGGATTCTTTTCGAACAATCAGATTTAAGTGACATGTTATATGGGCTTTATGGAACGGACTTTTTATATTTGACACATGTGATGATTCTATTAATTTTCTATTCAACTTGGCATGCCACATCATTTCCCACGTGGCACCAAGATGGGCTTTAGAATGCAAATGGAATTGGGCTTAACAAATTGGGTTCATCAATTGTAGCCCAAATCAATTCATTTAGACTTTAGTTAACTCCATATTTATTGGACTTTAATATTTAACTCAATTATATCAGTCCACAATATTTATTTGGATCAATATATTTACGAATTTAATATAATCCGAATTATTTTGTAATTTATATTTAATAAATTCTAAATGATTACAAATGTCCCATGCTTCAAGTCTTGTCAAGATATGTTATCCCACCACATGACATCTATTAAAAGATACATTCTCTCCACAATTTTATCTTCAATTAAACATTGTGAGCCTACGACGAAAAGGACATATTCAAGGTAATTTTCCTCTCTATTTTGTTTAATTTCGTCACTTTTTTACAGCTTGACATGTCTGTCGTAGAAAATTCATATCTCATTGTAGAAAACTTGAAATCATGAATCGTTTGATTTTTAAAAAAATAGACTTTTCTATATCTAACATGTCAAAAATTCAAAATTTAATGCCTTCAGAATCTTTCTAGATGATTTTTTGAAGTTAGCTCTAGATTCTGCAACACTAAAAATTTCAGATTTGTGTGACTTTACTAAAAATCTTGTGTCTTGACGTAGGAACGACGAAATCACAATCTGATTGACGATTACGAATCTAGACATAAAAGTCTACAACATATCCAAGATTCAAGATTTAATACCTTTCGAGTCTCAAACATCTTGACGGGTAACAATCTCTCCTTCACTTGTATTTTCCTCCTCTTCTTTTTTTTTGTTAGGTCAACAAATGCAATTATATATTTTACAGAGTCTACATACAGGAAAGATTTAACACACAAAAATGTGTTTAACGTCCCTGCCTTGAAAATAAACTCAAGGTGTTACAAGGTCCCGAATGCTTAACCAACTTGAAGCTTTACTAGAATACCGTGTAATGCTACCGCCTTGAAAATAAACTCAAGGTGTTACAAGGTCCCGAATGCTTAACCAACTTGAAGCTTTACAAGAATACCGTGTAACGCTCACGCCTTGAAAATAAACTCAAGGTGTTACAAGGCCCCGAATGCTTAACCATGAAGCTTTACTAGAATACCGTGTAACACTCCCGCCTTGAAAATAAACTCAAGGTGTTACAAGGTCCCGAATGCTTAACCAACTTGATTATTTACTATGATATCGTGTAATGCTACGGCCTTGAAAAAACTCAAGGTGTTACAAGGTCTCCAATACTTAACCAACTTGAGGCAGGATAAACCCGTGAAAAGACCAGTTTAAGGTGCAAAGGGGCAAATATTGTCCACCTTAAGGCATGTAAATTTAAAGATCCGTCTAAAGATAAATCCATGGAAACTCTAGCTTAAGGTGCAAAGGGACGGATTTGTCCACCTTAAGGCATAGTTATTTAAAGATTCGTTGAAGGATAAATTCGCAACAAAGCTAGCTTAAGATGCAAAGGGACAAATATTGTCCACCTTAAGGCATGGAAATTTAAAGATCCTTATAAGTATAAACCAGTAAAAGGCCAGCTTAAGGTGCAAAGGTAAAAATCTTGTCCACCTTAATGCATGGAAATTTAAAGATCCTTTTAAGTATACACCCGTGAAAAGGCCAGCTTGAGATGCAAAGGGACAAATCTTGTCCACCTTAAGATATCGAAATATAAAGATCCTTTAAAGTATAAACCAGTGAAAAGGCCAACTTAAGGTGCAAAGGTATAAATCTTGTCCACCTTAAGGCATACAAATTTAAAGATCTTTTTAAGTATACACCCGTGAAAAGGCCTAGCTTAAGGTGCAAAAGGACAATTTTGTCCACCTTAAAGCATAGAAATTCAAAGATATATTGAAGGATAATCTGCAACAAGGCTAGCTTAAGGTTAAAAGGTACAAACCTCTCCCACCTTAAGGCATGAAATTCATTTACATATGCATTTGGAGACTTTGGAAACTTCTACATACATACTTGAAGTCTTACTTTCATACTTAGAGGATTTGAATACTTCAACTTGTATACTTAGAGGATTTGGATACTTCAAAAAATAAACTCGAAGAATGTAAAGACTTCAATTTGACTACTTAATCTAATTTAAAGACTTCAACAGTACTAATAATAGACTCACATTTTATAAGGGTTTGCCCCCTCCATTGACCCATCAATACATCGTATAAGTCTAAAGTTTGATGAGACAAAAAATAAAATAAAATACATATCGCTTTGACTTTCATGCGACAAATCAAGTGGGAACATTTTTTTTGACACTCATGCAACTGAACTTAGAATATGGTTCTAAGCGCCGATCTACCTCAATGAAGAGGATAAAGTCACAACGTACTTCTCGGGACTGAGTGACTTTTTTATTGTTTTTTTTGGTTGTCGTTGTGCCGTACATAGTTTATACTGTTGTGGGCTAGTAGTGACATGTAGTTTAGGCTCGTACCTTAATGAGTGTCATCTTACTTTAAGGGTAGTACCTCTTTAGGAATTTGGCATTAATAGGACCGATCCTTAAGCCATCAGCATCAACAAGCTTGTAAGCACCATTTGAATATGCTTCTTGTACGACATATGGTCCATCCCACTTTGAGGTAAATTTGCCCCCAAACTTGTGCACAGTAATGATGGGTCTTCTTACCGCGAGAACTTGGTATCCAACTTGAAAGCACCTCAAGTAAACCTTCCTATTGAAAGCACGAGTTAGACGAGCTTGATATCATTCAAGGTTTTGTTGGGCTTGTAGCCTCTTTTCATCAAGTGATTCTAACTCAGCAAGACTCAATCATGATTTTTCTTCCTCAGTGAGCCCTTCTTGAATAACAAGTCTTAAGGAAGGTATTTGATGCTCGAGTGGCAGGACTGCTTCAACTTCAAAGGCAATTGAATATGGTGTTGCTTGAGTTGGAGTGTGATATGTTGTCTTATATGCCCACCAAGCTTCTTCCATTCTTTCATTCCAATCCTGTTTGGATTTGTAGACAACTTTCTTGAGCATGTTGCATAGAGTCCTATTGAATGCTTCAGCAAGACCATTGGAGGCAGCATGGTACATAGACGATTTATGCTACTTGAAGCCAAAGAGATCACCAATCTTGTACATTAACTTGTTATCGAATAGCTTGCCATTGTCTGTTATTATATAGCGAGGGATGCCAAAAAGAGATAGATAATATTCACTCAGATAAAATTTGCAACATTCTCTTTCTTCACCTCTTTAAGAGCGACAACTTCAGCCCATTTTGAAAAGTAATCAGGTGCAACCAAGATGTACAACTGTCCACAAGAAGGCTTTGCTAGTGGTCCCACAATATCCAATCCCCAGGCATCAAATGGCCAAGATGCGATACGTTGTTGCAATACTTCGAGTGGATGATGTATGAAAGTCACATGAAATTGACAAGCATCGCACCTCCGAGCATAATCTAAGAAATCCTTCACCATGGTTGGACAATAATATCCCATCCTCTTTATGTGAAAGTGGTATTTTGGTCCAGATTGATGTGATCCACACTCCCGAATGTGGTTCTTGCAGTGCTTGAATTGTTTCTTCCTCTCCCAAACATCGTAGTAGTACACCCTCAAATGATCTTCTATATAATGTGTCCTTGTAGTAAAGGAAACGAGGTGCACGACGAGGAATGTCAGTCCTTCTCTTTGAATTTTTTGAAATTATCCCATAACTCATGTAGTAAATAAGGGGTTGTCTCCAATCTTCCTTTGTGGCTTCAGAAACGATAACGAGATGCTCAAGCTAATTTTCTATATATCTTCCTCATTTTGCGGTGGTACAATCCATTTTTGACAAATAGTAACTTGTGTTTGATCAGGAAGGGTTAGCGTTGAAGCTAGGGCAGCCAATGCATCTGTTTTTTTATTTTCCATTCTACGCACATGTTAAAGGGTTACTTCTCCAAGCCATCCTATCAAATTTTGAGCATAATTATGATAAGGACTCAATTCAGGTTTCTTCACCTCATAACTTCCCAAGAGTTGGTTAATCACCAACTAAGAGTCACCAAAGACTTGTAGGTGCAATTGCTTAATGTCGACAACTATCTCAAGTCCAAGTATCAACGCTTGATATTCAGCGACATTGTTGTAGCAACAATGCTTTAATGTAAAAGAGAATGGTACAATCTCTTCTTGTTAAGTGATGCATACTACGCCAGCACCATCTCCAGCTCTACCACGATGTGCAGCCCCATAAAGTACATTTTCTAAGGAGGTTGAATTTCAATAGACATCGCATCTTCATTAGGAAACTCATTATTTAACTCCTAATAGTCATTATAGGATGGTATGCCAAGAAATCCGCTAATTCTTGTCCCTTCACGGATTTTTGAGGGATGTACACAATCTAAAAATGTTGAAATTGGAGGTACCATCTTGCTAGTCGGTCACTAAGGACAGGTTTTGACATAACAAACTTGATGGGATTTGCTCTAGAAATAAGTCGGACAGCATGACCTTGAAAATAATGCTTCATCTTTTGAATTGAGAAGACAAGTGTGAAGCATAACTTTTTAATTGGCGAATAATTTAGCTCATTCGGCATCATCGTTCTACTTAGGTAATAAAGAGAATTTTATTTTCCTTCACTATTCCCTTGAGCTAACAGGGCTCCTACAGACCTTTTTTGTGCTGCAATGTAGAGTACCAATGATTTTCCAAGCATTGGGGCTTCCAAAATCGGAGGTTTCGCTAGATATGTTTTGATACTTTTAAAAGCATCGCTACATGTTTGGTCCCAATTAAAAGGAGCACCTTTCTTCATGAGGTGACCGAATGGTTGACATCTCCCTGCTAGATTTGAGATGAATCTCCTCAAGTAGGCTAACTTTCCTTGGTGACTTTTGTAACTCATGAATTTATTGAGATTCAGGCATCTTTGATATTGCATCGACTTTGGCTTGATCAATTTTAATTCCTCGATGTCTCACAATGAAGCCAAGGAACTTTCCAGAAGTAACTCCGAAGGCACATTTCAATGGATTCATCTTATTTTGATATCTTCGAAGTAACTCAAACACCATCCTTAAGTCTTTCCAATATCATCCCTCTTTTTTCGACTTCACTACCAAGTCATCAAGATAGCATTCAACATTTTTATGGAGCAAGTCATCAAAGATATTTTGCATAGCCCTTTAATGTATTGCACTAGCATTCTTTAAACCAAATGACATCACTTTGTAGCAATAAATACCTTTTGGCGTACGAAATGCGGTGAGTTGTTCATCTTTGGTGCCATACGTATTTGATTATATCCATAAGAACCATCCTTGAATGATATTGCCTCATAACCAGTGGTGGCGTCAATCATCAACTACAGAATGGTAAGAGGAAACTCATCCATAGGGCATGCATTATTGAGATCTCTAAAGTCAACACAAACTCGAATTTGACCATTCTACTTCCTCACAGGAACAATACTTGAAATCCATGTAGGATATTTGACCTCACAAATAAAGCCTGCCTCAATGAGTTTGTTAACTTCATTTTCTATCAACGGAACCAAGGCTGGTCTAAAATGTGTTTGAGCTTGCTTAACAGGACGAGAACAAATTTTGACTGCCAATTGATGGACCGCTACTCTAGGATTCAATCAAGGCATTTCTTTATAACTCCAAGCAAAGATATCCCCATATTCTTAAGTATATTTATGGAAGCAATTTCTTCATCAACTTCAAGAAACGCACTCAAGTAAGTTGGCCTTGGGTCTTCATCAGTGTCAAGGTTAACTTCCTTCAAAGGATCTATTGTGATCTTTACTCCTTCATCAAGTTCTGGTAGAGCATCTCCAGCATCTTCCTCTTCCAGAGAATCATTGTCATTGACAGATATATGACAGCACGAGATAATATCTTCTATCTCTTCATCAATCTTCATTTGAGGCGAAGAATCGTACTCATTTTGGATTGTAACATGATTTGAGGAATCTAAACTTTCTTCATCTTTCTCCCGCTCTTTGGTGTAAATACAGTGTGAGCATTTGCATTTTTGGAAACAATTACTTTATTTCATTTATTTTGGTGTCTTTGATATTCTTAGACTTAGTATTTGGAGATTAGATGTCCTTGATGTGATGACTTTCAGGTTTTGAGAAATGATATTTACTAATATTTTGTGCTTCCGCTTTATTCAATTATTGATGTAAGTTGGGGTTAAATTTGTTGGTTCTCCCACGTAGGAGGTTAAGTGTGGGTGCCTCTCCTGACTCAATTTTGATCGTGAAAAAAAGACATCATATTCCATGAGGCGGTTTTATTATTAAATTTATGATTTTTTTTTAAAAATAATCATTTCAAATTAATTATTGGTGTTTAAATTTTTTATCATGACCACAATAGAAGTCTTTTTTTTTGAAATTTTATACGTAAATTGAAATGAGAAAGTAAATATTTTCTTTAATATAATTGTAAAATTTTAAAAATTCAACTTCAAAGTGAATGTAAAAAAAGTTATGGCCAAACCTCATTTTTCAGAATTCAACTCTCAAAATAATAATAATTCATTGTCAAAAGGGTAAAAAGGTGCTGGACAAGAAAAACGTTAAGGAAGAAAGAAAAAGAAAAACTATAAAAGATAATGAAAAAACTATATATAACAAAGACATATCAATTGATGAGAGTTTGTGAAAAAATGAACTATTACTGTCCGGTTTTACATATTTAAGTCGAGTAAATACATTTTTATCTTCTTTGATGATATAATGGATCAATCTTTCTTCAAATTTATTGGGATAATTTTACAACCCAAATCACAAGTCATGATGACACCTACTTTTAAAACCGATAGGTAAGCCAACCCAATACTTTTACCAGTTCAATTTAATATGTAAAGTAGAAAGATAATCGATAACATAATGTCCAAACACTATGTCACTTACAAATATGAATGCGGAAACCTAAAATACCACCCCAAGATTTAGTGTCATCAGTACAAGAGCTTCCACAAAATAATACAAGTCCAAATTAATATGAAAATCTAAACATAAGAATATCCTATCAAACCACAAAAATAACCCATTCTAAATAGAGGTAGATGAAGTGTGGGACGCATAATATCCAAGCAGCGCACCACAAATCCAATATAATGTTAACTAGGATTCAAAGCTTCTCTAGAGATTTGCAAATTTTTATTCTCTTGTGATGTTGTCATCTTCATTGTTATCGATAGAAGCCACCAATGGGTTTGTGACTTTATGGCATGAAAAAATAAATATTAACCCTAGCTAATTTAATTTAGTTTTGCACATGGGTCAAGTGTTATTATATATGGACTTGACCCATTAATCATCAAATAAATTAATTATTTAATAAATATCCACCAACTAAATAATCTTAGCTACCGAATATTTCAAAAGTTTCATTCAAATTTTAAGGTAAGAGTCAAAATAGTTCTAGTTCTCAAATCGACCTAGCGGGCCGTTACATCATCTACTACTAAAACAAATGTTCTTTTTCGAATGGTAAAAGAATAAAGAGTCACTCAAAGCTTAAAACAAATTTGGATATTTGATGTACATGTCCAACTAACTATCCCAAGTAGAATCTTCAACCCTTTTCCATTTAACCTTCACTAAAACAATCTCCTTCAACCCCAACTTTTGAATTTACCTTTCCACGATTTCTAATGGATCCTCCTCAAAGTAAAAATATAGTCAAGTAACACTAAATAACATTGAATCACACACGCACTATCTTAAATAAAACTTCTTCATCATCGAATTATGAATAAATACCCGACAAATAACATAGCAAAGAAAACTTGTAGCCATCACACCAATACGTTGATCAATATCGACAAAGACAATATACCTTAGGCTCAACTTGTTTTTCTTTTCAAATATCATCGTACTTTGCATAAGTGTAACCTTTAATAGAACCCGCTCTCCAATAATTAACACTAAATCATGAATCCTTCGACATGCATAACACTTTTGTCTACTCTGAGCCATGAAGATTCTACCCTCATTCAACTTAACCTTACCCATGGACCCCCTAACCAGATATGTGCCCCACATCCTAACCTCAAATGCATAAAGCAAACAAACTAGATATCCATATCTCCTACCATACAATGCCTCAAATGGTGCCAAGTTAATACTCGAATGAAAATTGTTGTTGCATGCAAGTCCACTGAAAGAAACAAATCCTCAATAACCACCAAAGTGATCACACACACCCGTACATGTACTCAAGGACCTCAATAGTTCATTCAAACTTAGTATATATATGTAATATGTACTAAGATCAACCAGAGTACCCAATTCCTTCTGCATAGACCTCCAAAAATTAGTTGTTAATTATGTATCTCAAAGAAATAATAAAAAATGGGCTTCTCATAGAAGCAAACTATCTCCCAAATATAGATCTTAGCTAATTTTTCTGAACTATAGGTAGTCTGGACTGGTACGAAGTGTGCAGATTTAGTAAATAGCATGACCCAAATAGTATAAAATTTACCAAAGGTATGTGACAACTCTACCACGAAGTCTATAGCAATACACTCTTACTTCAAGTAAGGTATAAGCATCTTTGAGTCAGATCTCAACATTTTTGGTGTTCTTAAATTACTTGATGACAATTTGTCACAACCGAAAAGTACCCCCTAGAAGTAACAAGGCGTAATGTACCTCTCGGAGGTCTCAATACAAGCCACATGGATCATTCATTGCATATGATCCTTAAAAATTAAAAATAATTTAAAACTATCTTCACACACGAAAAATACTTTCATTATTAAGCGTGCAGAAGACTTTAAAACATCTAACTTTACAACATATGTGTCTCATAAACCATCTAATACTTAAGAGTACAATATTTAGGACTAAGCCCCTACAAGACTTAAAAGACCATAAAAGGAACATGTGGGTCTATTCCTCGAATCAATGAGGACTCACCAAAACTTCATCATCAACCACTTAGAAACCTATTAATCATCCATAGCATACCAAACCTCCAATCCCTACACATTAGTCAAAAAGGGAAAAGAAGGGGTTAGTACATTAAGCACTAAGTATGGAAGCCATGCAAAATCATGCAAAAAGGGAAATTTAGTATAGAAATATGCTTTAATGACATTTAGATAAAAACCTTTATCATAAGAGTTTAAGCAACATAACACAATTCAATATTCACATATAAGACAATATCCAAATAATCCACAAGATATGACCATAATCACTTAGAATCCATTTAAGCATTTAAATCCCCTACCAAAGGTTATCCTAAGACCCACCTAAGTAATATATGAAGTGGCCGCCATACAACCCCTTCACACACACCTAGGTGATCCTCAAGACTACCCAAAGTTAGGATATTCCATTCCATCACATAACACTAAGTTCCATATTTATCATGTAAGCCTTTTCATCATTTAGACTCTGTACCTAAGGTTACTGTAAGACCCACCTTGGTAACACATGAAGAGACCGCCCATATACCCTCTTCAAGCACACCTAAGTGTTCCTCTAAGCCACCCTAGACAAGAACTTTTCTATTCAATATACTATCATTAAGTGAACATTATTCATTAAAAACATTTAAGAGACAACTAAAGAACTAGGGGACTTCACATAATGGTCTTTGTAGACCTAGGGAACTCACTTTAGCATTTTCAAGGCCTACATGCCATGTGTCGACATCATCCCATTTTACTACCCACACGTTGTAGAATATATCCAATGCTAGAGTACACATCCCACATGATGAGAATAGACATTAACTTACATAGACCATATACTAGCTAGGTATGGAATCCGGTGTCATCACAAACCCTACAACGTCGAAGGTGTTCTACTTGCCAAAGGTAGAACTAGGACACATCTCATGTTTGCACATGGTTAAGGGATACCAAGGGTTTCTTTGTACTCTATTCTCATACTGCAAGTAGAGATACTACAACAATCATATCCACTCGGTGCTTTGCCTTAGTTTTCATAGAGTAAGTTCATTTGCATAAGGGTATTTGAGAAGGTACCATTTCTTAGTTCTACCAAAGCATAATACCACTACCAAGAAGCGATCCACAAGGGTCTACTGATAAAGGTTCATTAGGATAGATCTTATGACTTTCTTAGATATGGTTTCATGCCGTTCTAGCCAACCTAGCGCTAAGTCCATTATTCCACTCAAGAAGGGAACCATTACGGTCTTACCACTTCAAGGTTTCTATATTAACCTTCTTTTCATATTCAAGGTTTCACATTCTTAACCTTCTTTTCATATTCAAGGCTCTATATAAGTCTTTTATAGAAGGGTAACACTTTAGGTTTACCGATCCTAGACTTTCATTCATTCATACATTTATTCATACATGACAAGGGGTGCCTAAGCCTACCAAGTCAAGAGATCACATTCACATAACTTTCATATATCAAGAAGATGGACTCAAATCTACCAAATCAAGACACAACATTCATCATATCATTTATTCAATATCATTCAAGTACCAAACATGGACAACTAAGTCTACGAACATAAGATACAACATTATTCTATAAAGACACTTCTTACTCCTTCATAATCCTATATCATCAATTAGAAAAGAATCTTAACATTATATCACCCATACAAGATCATATAGACATCATATGAGTACCTACACCTTATACAAGATCACACCTATATCACACAATAACTTCACCATATAGATTCATGCATCACATAACACCTTGCACATAGTCACATTACTTCACATAACCAACTTCACGTTATACCTTCATATATAACATAACATCATACTACTACAATTCACATAATAATGCTGACAAGGCCATGATCATAACATTTAAAAGACATAAGCACCGACACCATAAGTGGATCATGGAACACAATAGCGTTTCTATATAAATTCTATATTAAATAAGAGAATTAGGTCAACTTACATCTCCAACAATTCACAATATAATAGCATAATTAACAATAGAAATCAACTATACAACTCATTATAATCACTATTTCATCAACATTAGATCATAAGCAATAGACCCACTTTAGAAGCAAAATTTAGGGATTTGAGAAGATCAAGGTTTAATGGAGATTTTAATTGTAAAATATCATTTTATCATCAATAATATCATATCTAATTATTTGAAATCGTTTCATGCAAGAAACCTTCAGTTAGAGTAGAAATTAGACTTTTTCATAAACTTTCAAATCACTTTGAAATTGTCTCTAAGGTGATAGTAAGCCTTAGATAAAAAAACTCACCTACCTTATTAGAAGAAATCCCATGAGATTTGAATAAAAAATTGTCACAACCCGAAACCACACCCTAGAAGTTAGGGTGCAATCTTGGATTGTGACCGGCGTATTCGACCTCTCGGAGGTCTCATACAAGCATATCATATCATTCATTGCATATACATAATGAAAAGTAGTGCGGAATTAAAACTTTTCATAAAAACAATATAGAAGTCTTAAACTCTTTCATATATGTAGAAATAGAAAAACACTATGTATCGATTCATCATCTTAAGACACGATAATACTTGGGACACAACCCATACGAATTGAAAACATACTACTGTATAGGCTATTACAAAACTTCGTTAAAAGAAACATAAAATGACATATATGCCCTCGAGTCAAGTGAGGACATACTTCAACTCTTCTTGAACGATCTCCTTGTCCAAGTCTTCTTCCCAAAGCTCTTCACCTACCAAGAACTATATAGATAGAAAATAAAGCATGGAATTAGTACAACCACATGTACTAAGTATGGCGTTATGCATAAAATCATGAAAACGGACTTTATTGGAAATATGTATCTTTTCTTTAAAACATCATAATATCATCATAAGAATAACATTTAACAACTTAGAATAACATAAGAAAATACTTAAACGAATTATCACATTTTAAGACTCACTGTACAGTGAAGTCACTTCACTGTTACAGTGAAGTCACTTCACTGTTACAGTGAAGTCACTTCACTGTTACAGTGAAGTCCAAATCTTCTCTTTTGAACACCTTCTAGCATGTAGTACTCTCAATAAAGCCATCTTAAGATTCACTTAAGTCACAAAAAGAGAGACCGCCCATACACCCTATGTAGATGTGCCTAAACGATTCTCAAGATTGATCATAATGAGACACATACACACTTACAATACATCAACATACAAGACATACAAGATATGACAATCTCCCCTACCAAGGCTATCAAAAGACTTACTCAAGTACTCCTAGAAGAGAACGCTCATACATTCACTTTAAGGCTACCTAAATAATCCTTAAGACTTCCTAGGTTTAGATCATGTCAAACATATCAAGCAACTTCCCTTACTAGTGTCATTCTCAAGACTTCGAAAGATAAGACATGAGGAGATCATCCTTTATTCCCTTTTCACACATTAACTAAGGAATCTTTAAGTCACTTTAGGTTAGGTACTTATTCATTTACATACTTATTATCATTAAGTCATTAGTTCATTAGTTCATTTAAGAGACATACATCACATAAAGGACATTCAAATAATGGTCTTGGATAAGACCTAGGGACTCTCATTAACATCTTCAAAGCCTATTGTGCAATATCTAAGTAGCGTCCCCTCCCACAACCTAAACTTCATAGAACTTCTCTAATGCTAATAGGTATCTCATATGATGAGAATAGGCAATAAGCGACATAGACCATGGTAGCAAAGCATGAAATCCGAAGTTCTATCCTACTTCGATGAGGTGTTCTACTTACCAATGGTAGAACTTTGAGATCCCATGTAGGCACATGGTTAAGGAATATGAAGGGCGTGCTTTGTATTATAGTCTCATACTTAACTTGAACTACTTCCCTTTACCATACTGACTCGTTGCAAGCCTTAGTTCTGATAGACCAATTCACATTAAGGTTCATGCAAATGGGTCCCATATCAAGTTCATGACCCAATTACATATACCCTACTAAAGCAAGGTCCACTAGGGCTATCTCACTATGGCGAAAAAAAGCTCATCATGACTTTCCTAAGGTATGATATGATGCCGTTCCAGCTAATCAACCTTAATTTCATCATTCATTACATGAAGGATACCATAACGGATTACTACTTCACGATTCATAACCTTACCACTTGGTTCAATGTTCCACAAAAATGACCCTTTAATCATTATTCAAGGTATCACCTATATTCATTTATTCAAGACTAAGACCCTTTAGGTTACTAAGTCAAGATATCACATATTCACATAAGCATCAAGCAAGGGACACAAGTCTACCTAAACAAGACACAACATACTTCCATTTAACACATAAAGCCTATCTTTCTTTAGACTCTTAGGAATGACCCTTAACCTTATTTAGTCAACCTATTCACTACCTTAACATTATCAACTTAACCATTTTAGACTCATATAGCCAAATTAGGAACAACCATGTATCAACTCTAAGACTACACACTTAACACATAGTCAAAGCATAATATGATTAACCAGATAGTATCAATAGTGTAACACATACTTTCACATATAGGTAGATATGATCATACATCATCAACTCAACTACACAAATGGACATATAAGTTTAAGTAGTGGCGACAAGGCCATGATCATCAATATACTTAAAATAACGCCGATAAGGCCACATCAATTCACATAACACCGCCACCAAAAGTGGACCAAACCAATCATCACATAATTGAAGTATAATTAACATTGAATAAGAAGAAATAGGGCAGCATACCACCACATCATCATCAACACTTCAAGCCAATACCAAATCACCCAATTCAACATTATAAGGCCTTTACCCATGACCGTGAACACCAATTCAATACACAATTATAGAAATCAATGAAATCTAAACCAATTAAACATATATTCAACAATCCAATACCAATTTAATAACAATTGAATACAATTCTTACATCAATAGAAAGCCCATAAGAAACTACACATGAATTCATCAACATTAATCCAATATCAAGTAACCCATAATTTAGTCAAAATCTTAGGTTCATCAATTTCATGGGTTCATAGGTAATTTACGTTAAAATCATCAATACAACATCAATCTAATCCATAATAGACGTTTGAAAACCACTAATGCAAGAACCCACGGTAGATCATGAAAAAGGTCAATTCACCTTTTGAAAACTTTGAAAACATCTTTGAAAGTTGGGCTCCTTGATGAAACGAGTTTCAAGGATCAAAAGTCATACCTCAAATGAATCTAATTCTTCACTTTGATGAACAATATCCACTCAAAACGTCACACCAAGCTCTTTCTTGACTTTGGAGTTCAATGGAGTCTTTGGGAATTCGTAAGGGATTTTGGGGTTTGGATTTTGAAGAATGAAATCTTCTAAGTGTTAATGACTTATAAACACCTTTAAAATACCCAATATACCCCTTAGTAACCTCCAAAGTATTTATTTGGAAGTGGGGTGAAATTCCCATTTCACCCCTCACTTAACAGTGACCTGTGCAGGGACATGGCTTCACAGACGGAAGGCAGTCGACGGACTATTTGTCCACAAACGGACCGTCCTGTCATTCCGTTGGTTGGGTCAGAGACTTGCCAAGGTTACCTCATCACCCAAGACCAATTCTCCACCGACGACACCCATCGATGGGGCATCAATTGGACCACGAGCTGTCAATGCCTCCGTCGTTTTGGGCCTGCCTGGGAAAGTCTTTACACTAAGTTTGGGTCCTTACTCAAGGACCCTTGGTTAGTCCTTGTGGATTTTTGCACGGACGTTTCCAACCTAGACATGAAATTATACTCGTTTTGGACCTCTCACTTGAATTTCACTCAAAACGAACACGTAAAACTCGCCGAAACATGCTTAGACACACAAGGTCACTCCTAGGCACAACTTTCGAACGTCATGGACGTTCTTTAGCGTTTCACCTCCAAACTTCACGAAACTTTAGACACTACCTATACACATCATATCAGACTTATTTAAGACCTTAGAACCTCATAAGGTACACATAAACACATAGGACCTCACATGAGACACTTAGGTGATTTAGTCGTCGAACGTCTTGGTTGACCTTTGACGTTTGACTTCCAATACACCTAATACTTTAGCTACTGTCTCAACACAACATTATAGACACTTTAAGGACCTTAGACCACCATTACCAAAATGTTAGTCTCTAGATAACCTAAGTTATTTCCGGGGTCTTACATTCTTCCCCACTTAGACAACATTCGTCATTGAATGACACTTGCCACTCTCCGAACATTTCCAAGATTAGAGAATCAACTTAACAGCACATAATCAAACCATATAACTCACAATCAAGTATAAACATCAATTTCACAAGTTCAAGACATTCATAACACAACAAGAAACTAAAATACATGTCTATAACTCATTATGCTACCAAACTCACATGCTTCATTCCAAATAGAGAAAACTCATTTTATATTCATTAATATACTCATTTTCACGACCAGAATCTAGACCCCAGACGAGACCGGCGTCGTTGACCTCTCAGAGGTCGTAGACAAGCCTACATACGTCATTCTTACTTCATCTAGGTTAATTTTAGCAGAAAATTTGAACTTTTTGTTTTCTTATTTCATGCTAAACATTTTAAACTTAACATCATAGAAGTTCACAAATCAACCATCTAATATAGAGATAATCAAATGAAAGAAACAGTTCATAATTGCATTAAACGTATTTTTGCCAAAACGACACCAATACTAAGTCTGAAATGAAAGTGGAAAGAAACACTAGTGGAACATGCTCCACTAGCTAAAGTCTACATCTAAGCTATATAATTAAGGTAGACATCCTCGAAAGCATGAGGGCCTAACAAGTCAGGATGAAAGCTCCACGTTCGAATAGCTGCAACATCAACCTGTAAGCTCTAGCGTCCACCTGTGCCTGCACCTAAAAATATAGAGTTGTATGGGATTAGTACACACTTGTACTAAGTATGGGTATATTCAAGCACACACCAAGGACATGCATGAGTAAGAATAGCTCTTTCCTAACAACATGATTATGGAAAGTCAAGTCAGTGGACTTGCCAAATTGGGATTAGGAAAGTCAGTGAACTTTCCAAATTTGGATTAGGAAAGTCAGTGAGCTTTCCAAATTTGGATTAGGAAAGTCATGCCATGAGAGTAACATGCATCATCATACTTATCATATTGCACACAACACATAACATTTTACACATAGCACATATCATATTGCATATAACACATAACGTCTTTCATATCATTCATTCATATGCCATGAGACCTTGGATTCATGGACTTAACATTAAGAATTCCCAAAATGAGGGCTCAACATATGGGTCCTCAACTTGGGAGCCTTCTTTAGCAAACACAGAGTCTGCTTCATTCATTCATACGTACTTCATTTCATTCATTCATAAGCTACTGTAAACACCAGCTATACCTAAGATGTAGTTTAAGACTCTCATCGGGTTTGCTGTCCAATGATCAAGAATAACCTAGTGTCATTACTTGAGTCTAGCTCACTTCTTGATTATCCTATCCTAACAACTTTGGTATCGTTCATTTCATTATGTGTATCATTTGAGGCTGGCCTCATCATTAATTGGGAACTTTAACTTTAACCGACATAGATCATGTGAGCATCATGAAATCCAGTGTCTCCCCCACACCGAAAAGAGGTGGAATCACCGTCCAAGGTGACCCAAAACATGCTAGCGTACATGGGAATTGAACCCCGCCAGATCCCTATATTGGCAGCATAGGTTCAAAGACTAGGAGATATAAGGAGACCCATACCCGGTATGCCGGACAGTCTCATCTCATGAGAGTTACGTGAACCTACGCCCTTCCCGAAAGAAGGCATCACCGCTTATAGCTAGTCTATCGGTGCTCAGTATAAAGTTCCATTACATTCAACTCATACGTCATGGAAGCTGGCTTCTAGTATGAGGACATCATAGCTCAATAGATGATTTCTCATCTCATCATTAGTATTAAGTGTGTTAATCTCAATACTTTCATTAGAGTGTTCATAGAGACTGGTCTCTTCATTAACTTACACTCTCATAGGTGAGTACGTTTTGGTAACATTTACTTAGGATCATTTGAGATTGATCTCATCTTTTACATTAGCCTCATATCATGTTGTCACCACATTCATTAACATTAGCACATTTGCTCTTCATAATTACTCACCCATTTTTACGTGAATGTTCATTTCATCATATGTCAGTGCACTTGACCATTTGTGTGTTTCACACTCTTACTTAACCCTTCTAGGGTTTCATCATTTTATTACATAATAATCATTTCATCGTATGCCAATGCACTTGGCCATTTAGTGTGTTTTACACTCGTACTTAACCCTTCTAAGGTTACATCATTCATTACATAAATCTTAGGTTCACTTATTTTTAAACGTATACTAGACTTACGGGTCTATAAATACAAGCCATGAGGCTTCATTCATAGTTCGTTTAAGTGATTCATATCTTCCTAAGATTATGTAGTACAAGACTTATGCATCTTGTATGTGTGCCAAGATCTCGATTTCGATATAAGTAGGCAGCATTATTCTTGAACATTTAATTCACGTATGACTTATGTATCAATATGAAATTTGGGGCAAGGAAACCCAAGTTCGAATTCCTTGAACAACACTTGATATTTTCTTTTTATTTTCTTTAATTTCGGTCATTTAAGGCGTTGGCACCCGAGATCGAGCCCCAATAGCATCGCCTATTTTCTGTTTAATTTTCTTTTACTCGTTTGGGACTGAGAGGTTGTGGGGTAGAACCCCCATAGCCTCCTTATTTTATTTTATTTTAAATGTTGACTATTTCTGAGTTGGCCGTGAGGTTGTGGGATCGAACCCCACAGCTTCACTTTATTTTCTTTTATTTCTCCCCTTTCCGCCTAGAGGTCGTGGGTTTGATTCCCATGCCTCACTTTTCTTTTTATTTTGCTTTCCTTAACTTATGATCGAGAGGTGGTGGGTTTGAATCCCACTCCTCTCATTTCTTAATTTTTTTATTTGTATTTCACTTTACAGCCAGTACTCGAGATCGAGTCCCCCAACCCCCAATCATTTTCACGCTTTTAAGGCAGCTCACGGGTGAGGTAACTGGTGACCTCATCCCTTTTACACTCAAATAATTTCCAGATTTACTCATCTTTATTTAGCCTAAACCAAACTTGTAAGTTTGCTGGAAATTTAGTCATTTTCAGCTCATTTTCACCCACATTTTCACTTGAACTCTTACGGAAATTCATAGATCTTTTAACACGTTTTGGGGTGCATTTTTCATAGATTCGTTTAGCCAAAATATTGATACTCAAATCAGCCACACTTCCATTTTAATTAACATCACGATTTACATAAGTTTATGCACGTAAAATAACAACCATAACGTTATATATTTTTGGAGACTTAATCCGAGAACCTTAGTCACTGTCACATACTTGCACACACACACTTGCACATAATTTTGAACACATGGGTTGTCTTTCATACGATTTCAAGTACACAAACATAATCATATTCATCACGAAAACATAACATACACCTAAATCTACCAGCAACTATACCCAATCTACAATTCATTGGGAGCTAGTGACAGGGGCATACAAAGGGGAACAATCCTAGTTTTCGGACTGAATAATCTGAACCTTTAGGGGTCTCTTGGGAAAGGGACCAAGAGAGAAGAAAACCCATACCTTTTTGACGTTAAACCCTCGACTTGCTTCCAAAAAAATCTACCCAAGATCACGTCTAAGCCTCCTCAATGTCAACACCACACGACGGACAAACTCCCTTAGCCTAACGTGCGATTAACGTTTGTTTTCTTGTGATTTTGTGTGAGTTCATCAAGTGTGAAGAACTTGATTTATTTTTCTGTTCTTGTATATTATTCTGGCAGAGAGAATACGTGAGAAAGAAGAAGAGAGATTGAGTGTGAGAGTTGAGAGATAAACGTGAGAGAGTGGGAGTTGTATGAGGCTTAGGAGTCTTGTTTTAGGACTTAGTCAACAAGGTTTTGTTTAATTATTAAAAATCTGATTTATATTTTATTTTAAATCAACTAATGAATAATTATTATTATTAATTACATTAATTTAATAACTTAAATAAAAATCACTTTAATTCATTCCTTCTACCTAGGTTCGAACCCGGGTGGAGGAAGACTTCACTTCAAGATCCCATTTTCGGCCCTCTCTCCCCAAATTACCCCTCCACCTTATTAATTAAATTATTAATTATATATTTAGGGTAATTACGATACTACCCTTAGCCAAAAAAAATACCATTTTACCCCTAGACCCTCCAAACCTAAGATTTCCCCTTTTTAAGTCCGGTAAAGACTCCGTCGAGGAAATCTTCGTATTCGAGAGCCCTACATGGTTGGACCCAACCTTTCCAAGCTCAAATAACTTCCCAAGTTAGTTGGCTTGGCTGTAGCAAGGGTTTCGAGGTCTGGTTCTACGCGCATCAATCCGTGTGAACCCTGGTCTAATCGTAGGCATTCTTGACACATTAAGCATTACTTATCATATCCATTTTTAGGGTTGTTACACTCATACACATCAGTTGTAACCACATAACAACAATTTTAGACCAAAGAATAAATTAGTCACTTTTTCAAAAATTACACCATGAACGGGCACGTTCCTCTCTGGGGCGGTCTGGTCTAATCGAAGTCAACAGACTCACAAGGAATACGGGGTTCATTTTCACCGAGCTGGTCGCTTGAGTCTATAGGCTACCTTTCCTATCCGCTTTTCTACAAGGTCTATTTTCAGACTGGGCCAAGTCTTTAGCTATTGGTACAGTGAATTTAGGCAAATTTTTCAAAAAATGCAATCTTAAGCAATTTATGATATAGACATGCTAATATGCAAGGTAACATCATATAAACACCTTTTACAACATGCTCATAACTCAATAATACACACAATGAAAGAAGTTAATGAAATTCGATTTCAACCAAACTCCTAAACATCATGCACATGTAGCAACTTCTAGCACAATTCTAACCATACTCCCCCACTTAGAAGGAAGTCATACAATAATAAAAGAAACACGGACTTACCAATATCATCATCACTCTCATCCGGCTCTCACCTCTAGTCCGGAGTGCATAGAGACACCTCCTAGTTGGAGCATCTTCCTTTAGAACACTAGGCTCAACATTCTTACCCTCCTTCCTAGAAGCAATGTTTGGACAATTTCTCACTTTGTACCCATCTTCTCCACATCCAAAGCAACTACCGGTACCCAATAGACACTCAGCAAGATGTTTCTTACCACAAGTGGAATATATAGGTTTGCCATTGCTAGAACAACCTCCTTTCTCAAAAATCTTCTTAGGAACACTAGGTCCATCTTGAGATGGAGCCCTCTTTTTGATCCTAGGTTGCACTTGGTCACTAGCAACACTCCTTTTCAAGTTACTTGACATCCTCTTAAGTTTAGACTCTTCAATTTATTGTGCATACACCATGAGTCTAGCCAAAGTCATATCATCATGCAACATAGCCGTACGACATTCCTCCCTCACTAAGTCGGCTACACCCATCAGAAAACGATTCATTTCATCCCTTGGATTTGACACTAGGGAAGGTGCATACCTAGACAAAGTTGGGAACTTCAAAGAGTATTCCTCAACACTCATATTGCCTTGCTTGATATTGAAAAATTCTTATACCTTAACCTCTCTCCTCTCACGGGGAAAGTACTTACCAAGAAAAGCTTCTTTGAAATCTTCCCACTCAATAGGACCCAAATCATTTGGCCTATTGTCTTTCCATTGAGTGTACCAAATTCGAGACACATCTCTCAATTGATAAGAAGCCAACTCCGCTTTCTCTCTAGATGTAACCCCCATAGCACTCAAAACATTGTACACACCATCAAGGAATTCTTGGGATCCTCATTCACCTTAGAGCCAAGAAATATTGGAGGATTCAACCTCACAAAGTCTCTCAACCTAGATGACATAGTGCTCTACATAGCATTAACCCTAGGCACCATGTTTAAGTTAGCTTGAGCCGTTATGGCTCGGGATAAAGCAAGCAAAGCCTCTCCAATCACCCTATTAGAAAACTCCATCACCTCATCTCCTCCTCCCACATTAGGGGCATAATCACCTTGAGGAGGCACTTGAGCACCTTGAGCACCTTGGACACCTTGCCCATGTTGAAGAACTTGCTCAACTTTCTCAACTTGAGGAGGAGCTTCCTCATTAACCCTTCCCTCTTCCATCCTTCTAGCAACCATCCTTCTAGTATTCATATCCTAGAAACACAAGGAAACACATTTATAAGGATACTCATAACATTACTCTACCGCACGAACATAGGAGTAGAAATGAAGGGAAACAATATCGTCCTATAGCCTCTCGCCCATAGATGTGTCGCGACTCACACCGCTGGTCTAGACTCTACTAGATATGACTTTTCGAGACTTTTTGATACGTAAGACTACTTTCATTAACCTATGCTCTGATACCAAGCTTGTCACAACTCAAAACAACACCCTAGAAGTTAGGGTACAATCTTGGATTGCGACCGGCGTATTCGACCTCTCGGAGGTCTCATACAAGCCTATTATATTATTCATTGCATATCCATAAAGAAAAGTAGTGAGGAATTAAAACGTTTCATAAAACCAATATAGAAGTCGTAAACTCTTTCATATATGTAGAAATAGAAAAACACTAAGTCTCGATTCATTATCTTATTAAACGATAATACTTGGGACACGGCCCATACGAATTGAAAACATACTACTATATAGTCTATTACAAATCTTCTTTAAAAGAAACATAATGACATATATGCCCTCGAGTCAAGTGAGGACATACTTCAACTCTTCTTGAACGATCTCTTTGACCAAGTCTTCTTCCCAAAGCTCTTCACCTACCATGAACTATATAGATAGAAAATAAAGCATGTAATTAGTACAACCACATGTACTAAGTATGGCATTACGCATAAAATCATAAAAATGGACTTTATTGGAAATGTGCATCTTTTCTTTAAAACATCATAATATCATCATAAGAATAAATTTAACAATTTATAATCACATAAGAAAATACTTAAAATGAATTATCACATTTTAATACTCACATTACAGTGAAGTCACTTCACTGTGCAATGAAGTCACTTCACTGTGACAGTGAAGTCCAAATCTTCTCTGTTGAACACCTTCTAGCATGTAGTCTTCTCAATAAAGTCATCCTAAGATTCACTTAAGTCACACAAAGAGAGACCGCCCATAAACCCTCTCTAGATGTGCCTAAACGATCATCAAGATTGCTCATAATGAGACACATACACACATACAATATATCAACATGCAAGACATACAAGATATGACAATCTCCCCTACCAAGGCTATCGAAAGACTTACTCAAGTACTCATAGAAGAGAACGACCATACATTCACTTAAAGGCTACCTAAATAATCCTTAATACTTCCTAGGTTTAGATCATGTCAAACATATCAAGCAACTTCCCTAACTAGAGTCATTCTAAAGACTTCCAAATATAAGATGAAAAGATCATCTTTTATGCCCTCTTCACACTTTAACTAAGGAATATTTAAGTCACTTTCGGTTAGGTACTTATTAATTTGCATACTCATTATCATTAAGTCATTAGTTCATTTAAGAGACATACATCACATAAAGGACATTCAAATAATGGTCTTGGATAAGACCTAGGGACTCTCATTAACATCTTCAAAGCCTATTATGCAATGTCTAAGTAGCGTCCCATACCACCACCTAAACTTCATAGAACTTCTCTAATGCTAATAGGTATCCCATATGATGAGAATTGGCAATAACCGACATAGACCATGGTAGCAAAGCATGGAATTCGTAGTTCTATCCTACTTCGATGAGGTGTTCTACTTGCCACTGGTAGAACATAGAGATCCCATGTAGGCACATGGTTAAGGAATATGAAGGGTGTGTTTTGTATTCTAGTCTCATATTTAACTAGAACTACTTCCCTTTACCATACTCACTCGGTGCTAGCCTTAGTTCTCATAGATCAATTCACATTAAGGTTCATGCAAATGGGTCCCATATCAAATTCATGACCCAATTGCATTTACCCTACAAAAGCAAGGTCCATTAGGGTTATCTCACTATGGCGACAAGAAGCTCATCATGACTTTCCTAAGGTATGATATGATGCCGTTCCATCTAATCAACCTTAATTCCATCATTCTTTACATGAAGGATACCATAACGGCTTACTACTTCACGATTCATAACCTTACCACTTGGTTCAAGGTTCAACATAAATGACCCTTTAATCATTATTCAAGGTCTCACCTATATTCATTTGTTCAAGACTAAGACGCTTTAGGTTCCTAAGTCAAGACATCAAATATTCACAAAAGCATCAAGCAAGGGACACAAGTCTACCTAAACAAGACACAACATACTTCCATTTAACACATATAACCTATCTTTCTTTAGACTCTTAGGAATGACCCTTAACCTTATTTAGTCAACCTATTCACTACCTTAAAATTATAAACTTAACCATTTTAGACTCATATATCCAAATTAGGAACAATTATGTATCACCTCTAAGACAACACACTTAACACATAGTCAAAACATAACATGATTAACTAGATTGTATCAAAATTCTAACACATACTTTCACATATAGGTAGATATGATCATAAATCACCAACTCAACTACACAAATTGACATATAAGTTCAAGTAGTGGCGACAAGGCCATGATCATCAATGTACTTAACATAACGCCGACAAGGCCACATCAATTCACATAACACCGCCACCAAAAGTGGACCAATCCAATCATAACATAATTGAAGTATAATTAACATTAAATAAGAAGAATAGGGCAGCATACCACCACTTCATCATCAACACTTCAAGAAAATACCAAATCACCCAATTCAACATCATAAGGCCCTTACCCATGGCCTTAGAACACCAATACAACACAAAATTATAGAAATCAATGAAATCTAAACCAATTCAAATAGATTCAACAATCCAATATCAATTTGATAACAATTGAATACAATTCTTACATCAATAGAAAGCCCATAAGAAACTACACATGAATTCATCAACATTAATCCAATATCAAGTAACCCATAATTAAGTCAAAATCTTAGGTTCATCAATTTCATGGGTTCATAGGTAATTTAGGTTAAAATCATGAAAACAACATCAATCTAATCTATAATAGACGTTTGAAAACCATCAATGCAAGAACCTATGGTAGATTATGAAAAAGGTCAATTCACCTTTTGAAAACTTTGAAACCTTCTTTGAAAGTTGGGCTCCTTCATGAAACGAGTTTCAAGGATCAAAAGACATACCTTAATGAAGCTAATTCTTCACTTTGATGAATAATCTCCACTCAAAACGTCACACCAAGATCTTCCTTGACTTTGGACTTCAATGGAGTCTTTGGGAATTCTTAAGGGATTTTGGGGTTTTGAATTTGAAGAATGAAATCATCTAAGTGTTAATGAATTATAAACACCTTTAAAATACTCAATATACACCTTAGGAACCTCCAAAGTCTTTATTTGTAAGTGGTGTGAAATTCCCATTTCACCCCTCACTTAACAGTGACCTGCGCAGGGACATGGCTTCACAGACGAAAGGCAGTCGACGGACGATTTGTCCACAAACGGACCATCCAGTCCTTCCGTTGGTTGGGTCAGAGACTTGTCAAGGTTCACTCCTCACCCAAGACCAAGTCTCCACTGATGACACCCATCGACGGGGCGTCGATTGGCCCACGAGCCGTCGATGCCTCCGTCATTTGGGGCTTGCCTGGGAAAGTCTTTACACTAAGTTTGGGTCCTTCCTCAAGGACCCTTGGTTGGTCCTTGGGGATGTTTGCCAAGACGTTTCCAAACCAGACATGAATGTATACTCGTTTAGGATCTCTCACTTGCATTTCACTCAAAACGAACACGTAAAACTCGCATAAACATGCTTAGACACACAAGGTCACTCCTAAGCACAACTTTCAAACATCATGGACGTTCTTGAGCGTTTGACCTCCAAACTTCATGATTACTTGACACACTACCTATATACATCATATTGGACTCATTTAAGACGTTAGAACCTCATAAGGTACACATAAACACATAGGCCCTCACATGAGACACTTAGGTGACTTAGTCGTCGAACATCTTGGTTGACCCTTGACGTTTGACTTCCAATGCACCTAATACATTATCTACTGTCTCAAGACAACATTATATACAATTTAATGACCTTAGACAACCATTACCAGCATGATAGTCTCTAGATAAACTAAGTCATTTTCAGTGTCTTACATTCTCCCCCACTTGGACAACATTCGTCCTCGAATGACACTTGCCACTCTCCGAACATTTCCAAGATTAGAGAATCAACTTAACAGAACATAATCAAACCATATAACTCACAATCAAGGAGAAACATCAATTTCACAAGTTTAAGACATTTACAACACAACAAGAAACTAGAATACAATTCTATAACTCATTATGCTACAAAACTCACATGCTTCATTCCAAATAGCAAAAACTCATTTTATATATTCATTAATGTACTCATACACATCATTTGTAACCACATAACAACAATTTTAGACCAAAGAATAAATTAGTCACTTTTTCAAAAATTACACCGTGAACAGTGCTATTGCTACAGTGAATTTAGGCAAATTTTTCAAAAAATGCAATCTTAAGCAATTCATAATATAGACAGACTAATATGCAAGGGAACATCATATAAGCACCTTTCACAACATGCTCATAACTCAATAAAACACACAATGCAAGAAGTTAATGAAATTCAATTTCAACCAAACTCCTAAACATCATGCACATGTAACAACTTCTAGCACAATTCTAACCATACTCCCCCACTTAGAAGGAAGTCATACTATAACAGAAGAAACAAAGACTTACCAATATCATCATCACTCTCATCCGGCTTCTCATCTCTAGTCCGTAGTGAATAGAAATGCCTCCTAGTTGGAGCATCTTCCTTTGGAACACTAGGCTCAACCTTCTTACCCTCCTTCCTAGAAGTAATGTTTGGACAATCTCTCACTTTGTACCCATCTTTTCCACATCCAAAGAAACTACCGGTACCCAATAGACACTCACCAAGATGTTTCTTACCACAAGTGGCACATGTAGGTTTGCCATTGCTAGAACCACCTCCTTTCTCAAACTTCTTCTTAGGAACACTAGTTCCATCTTGAGTTGGAGCCCTCTTTTTGAACCTAGGTTGCACTTGGTCACTAGAAACACTGCTTTTCAAGTTCCTTGACATCCTCCTAAGTTTAGACTCTTCAATTGATTATGCGTACACCATGAGTCTAGCCAAAGTCATATCATCATGCCACATAGCCGTACGACATTCCTCCCTCACTAAGTTGGCTACACCCATCACAAAGCGACTCATTTCATCCCTTGGATTTGACACTAGGGAAGGTGCAATACTAGACAAAGTTGAGAGCTTCAAGGAGTATTCCTCAACACTCATTTGGCTTATTGTCTTTCCATTGAGTGTACCAAATTCGAGAAACATCTCTCAATTGATAAGAAGCCAACTCTGCCTTCTCCCTAGATGTAACCCCCATAGCACACAAAACATTCTACACACTATCAAGCAATTCTTGGGATCCTCATTAACCTTAGAGCCAAGAAAGATTGGAGGATTCAACCTCACAAAGTCTCTCAACCTAGATGACATAGTGCTCTCCATAGCATTAACCCTAGGCACCATGTTCAAGTTAGCTTGAGCCGTTACGGCTCAGGATAAAGCAATCAAAGACACTCTAATCACCCTATTAGACAACTCCGGCACCTCATCTCCTCCTCCCATATTAGGGGCATAATCACCTTGAGGAGGCACTTGAGCACCTTGGACACCTTGCCTATCTTGAAGCACTTGCTCAAGTTGCTCAACTTGAGGAGGAGCTTCCTCATTAACCCTTCCATCTTCCATCCTTCTAGCGGCCATACTTCTAGTATTTATCTCCTAGAAACACAAGGAAACACATTTAGAAGGATACTCATAATATTACTCTACCGCACGAACATAGGAGTAGAAATGAAGGGAAACACTATCTTCTTATAGCCTCTTGCCCATAGATGTGTCGCGACTCACACCGCTGGTTTAGACTCTACTAGACGTGACTTTTTGAGACTTTTTGATACGTAAGACTACTTTCATTAACCTATGCTCTGATACCAAGCTTGTCATAACCCGAAACCACACCCTAGAAGTTAGGGTGCAATCTTGGATTGCGACCGGCGTATTCGACCTCTCGGAGGTCTCATACAACCCTATCATATCATTCATTGCATATATATAATGAGAAGTAGTGAGGAATTAAAACATTTCATAAAATCAATATAGAAGTCTTAAACTCTTTCATATATGTAGAAATAGAAAAACACTAAGTCTCAATTCATCATCTTAAGACACGATAATACTTGGGACACGGCCCATACGAATTGAAAACATACTACTATAGTCTATTACAAAACTTCTTTAAAAGAAACACAAAATGACATATATGCCCTCGAGTCAAGTGAGGACATACTTCAACTCTTCTTGAACGATCTCCTTGTCCAAGTCTCATTCCCAAAGCTCTTCACCTACCAAGAACTATATAGATAGAAAATAAAGCATGTAATTAGTACAACCACATGTACTAAGTATGTCATTATGTATAAAATCATGAAAATGGACTTTATTGGAAATATGCATCTTTTCTTTAAAACATTATAATATCATCATAAGAATAACATTTAACAACTTAGAATCACATAAGAAAATACTTAAAAGAATTATCACATTTTAAGACTCACAGTACAGTGAAGTCACTTCACTGTTACATTGAAGTCCAAATCTTCTCTTTTGAACACCTTCTAGCATGTAGTCTTCTCAATAAAGCCATCCTAAGATTTACTTAAGTCACACAAAGAGAGACCGACCATACACCCTCTCTAGATGTGCCTAAACGATCCTCAAGATTGCTCATAATGACACACATACACACCTACAATACATCAACATACAAGACATATAACATATGACAATCTCCCCTACCAAGGCTATCAAAAGACTTACTCAAGTACTCCTAGAAGAGAACGCTCATACATTCACTTCAAGGCTACGTAACTAATCCTTAAGACTTCCTAGGTTTAGATCATGTCAAACATTCTCAAGACTTCAAAAGATAAGACATGAAGAGATCATCCTTTATGGCCCTCTTCACACTTTAACTAAGGAATCCTTAAGTCACTTTAGGTTAGATACTTATTCATTTACATACTCATTATCATTAAGTCATTAGTTCATTAGTTCATTAAAGACACATACATCACATAAAGGACATTCAAATAATGGTCTTGGATAAGACCTAGGGACTCTCATTAACATCTTCAAGGCCTATTGTGCAATGTCTAAGTAGCGTCCCATACCACCACCTAAACTTCATAGAACTTCTCCAATGCTAATAGGTATCCCATATGATGAGAATAGGCAATAACCGACATAGACCATGGTAACAAAGCATGGAATCTGAAGTTCTATCCTACTTCGATGAGGTGTTCTACTTACCAATGGGTGAACATAGAGATCCCATGTAGGCACATGGTTAAGGAATATGAAGGGCGTGCTTTGTATTCTAGTCTCATACTTAACTTGAACTACTTCCCTTTACCATACTCACTCGCTGCTAGTCTTAGTTCTCATAGATGAATTCACATTAAGGTTCATGCAAATGGATCCCATATCAAGTTCATGACCCAATTACATTTACCCACTATGGCGACAAGAAGCTCATCATGACTTTCCTAAGGTATGATATGATGCCGTTCCAGCCTATGAACCTTAAGTCCATCATTCATTACATGAAGGATACCATTACGGCTTACTACTTCACGATTCATAACCTTACCACTTGGTTCAAGGTTCCACATAAATGTCCCTTTAATCAATATTCAAGGTCTCACCTATATTCGTTTATTCAAGACTAAGACCCTTTAGGTTCCTAAGTCAAGACATCACATATTCACATAAGCATCAAGTAAGGGATACAACTCTACCTAAACAAGACACAACATACTTTCATTTAACACATATAGCCTATCTTTCTATAGAATCTTAGGAATGATTAGTCAACCTATTCACTACCTTAACATTATCAACTTAACCATTTTAGACTCATATGACCAAATTAGGAACAACCATGTATCAACTCTAAGACTACACACTTAACACATAGTAAAAGCATAACATGATTAACTAGATAGTATCAATAGTCTAACACATACTTTCACATATAGGTAGATATGATCATACATCATCAACTCAACTACACAAATGGACATATAAGTTCAAGTAGTGGCTACAAGGCCATGATCATCAATGTACTTAAAATAACGCCGACAAGGCCACATCAATTCACATAACACCGCCACCAAAAGTGGAACAAACCAATCATAACATAATTGAAGTATAATTAACATTGAATAAGAAGAAATAGGGCAGCATACCACCACTTAATCATCAACACTTCAAGCCAATACCAAATCACCCAATTCAATATCATAAGGCCCTTACCCATGGCCATGAACACCAATTCTATACACAATTATAGAAATCAATGAAATCTAAACAAATTCAACATAGATTCAACAATCCAATACAAACTTGATAATAACTGAATACAATTCTTACATCAATAGAAAGCCCATAAGAAACTACACATGAATTCATCACCATTAATCCAATATCAAGTAACCCATAATTTAGTCAAAATCTTAGGTTCATCAATTTCATTGTTCATAGGTAATTTAGGTTAAAAATATTAATACAACATCAATCTAATCCATAATAGATGTTTGAAAATCATTAATGCAAGAACCCATGGTAGATCATGAAAAAGGTCAATTCACCTTTTGAAAACTTTCAAAACATCTTTGAAAGTTGGGCTCCTTGATGAAACAAGTTTCAAGAATCAAAAGGCATACCTCAATGAAGCTAATTCTTCACTTTGATGAAGAATCTCCACTCAAAATGTCACACAAATCACTTCCTTGACTTTGGATTTCAATGGAGTCTTTGGGAATTCTTAAGGGATTTTGGGGTTTAGATTTTGAAGAATGAAATCTTCTAAGTGTTAATGAATTATAAACACCTTTAAAATACCCAATATACCCCTTATGAACCGCCAAAGTCTTTATTTGGAAGTGGGGTGAAATTCCCATTTCACCCCTCACTTAACAGTGACCTGCACAGGGACATGGCTTTACAGACGGAAGGTAGTTGACGGACCGTTTGTCCACAAACGGGCTATCCTGTCCTTCCGTTGGTTGGGTCACAGACTCGACAAGGTTCCCTACTCACCCAAGACCATGTACCCATCGAAGAAAACCATCGACGGGGCGTCGATTGGCCGACAAGTTGTCGATACCTCCGTCGTTTGGGACCTGCCTGGGAAAGTCTTTACACTAAATTTGGGTCCTTCCTCAAGGACCCTTGGTTGGTCCTTGGGGATGTTTGCTCGAACGTTTCCAACCCAGACATGAACGTATACTCGTTTAGGACCTCTCACATGAATTTCACTCAAAACAAACACGTAAAACTCGCCGAAACATGCTTAGACACACAAGGTCACTCCTAGACACAACTTTCGAACGTCACAGACGTTCTTGAGTGTTTGACCTCCAAACTTCACGAAACTTGACACACTACCTATACACATCATATTAGACTCATTTAAGACCTTATAAACTCATAATGTACACATAAAGACATAGGCCCTCAAATGAGACACTTAGGTGACTTAGTCGTCGAACGTCTTGGTTGACCCTTGACGTTTGACTTCCAATGCACCTAATACTTTAGCTACTATCTCAACACAACATTATAGACACTTTAAGTACCTTATAACACCATTACCAACATGTTAGTATCTAGATAACCTAAGTCATTTTCAGGGTCTTACAAAAATCCATAAAAATCCGCAACCGTAGCTTCATCTTATACCTTGAGATTCCATGGTTTTTTTTTTGGAGAGAACTTTGGGAGGGAAGGGTTTTGATTTAGGTGTTTGAGTCTAAAGAGGGTTTATTAACTTCAATACACTTAAAATACCTAAATACACAAAAAACAACCGTCTATGTACTTAAAATAACTTGGGGTGAATTTACCATTTTACCCCTACCTTGGCTGAACTGCCGCAACTTTTGCATACCCAAACGATGCCCACCAAACGACTGGCCATCGATGGATCAATGCCCCTTAAATTGGTTCTGTCGTTTTATCAGAGGCTCAAAAATTTCCAGTCCTTGCAGGCCTGGTTGACGCCCAAGACTAACGGACAGTATATACATTGCTGGTCCGTCATTTGGAATCATCAATCAGGTTGCCTTGAAGCATCTTGGCTTCAAGGTGGGGTCCTCTTCAAGGGCCCCTCGTGGGTCCTTGGGGGATTCGTGCCCATACTTTTAACCCCGAAACATTCTCATCTAGGTTCTAGGTTCTCACCACTGATGTAGACTTCAAACAACACAGTTAACTTCCATCAAAACACTAAGGCACACACAAGCACATTAACGGCTAGTCTCCGAACGTCTTGGTCGTTCCTTGACGTTTGACCTCAACCTCAACCAAACTGACCTATAAATTTATTTACATATTAAATTAACAACTTAAGAACTCATAATATACAAGTGAAGCTCTAGTCCATCCTAGTTCATTTTAGGGTTGTTACAAAATTCAAACTGTGATAGAAAATCTTTTATGTCCCTCTTCATACAACACCACTAAAAATGTTGTTTCAAAATCACAATACATTTAGTAGCCCCGAAATAAATATAATAATTTGAATTGTAGGCCTTATCCACAATCAGCCTAGTCAAATCACCTATTTGAGGAACATAAATAATACCTTCCCTTAAATCTTACACAAATATTCATCACCAAGTTGTCCAACTCGAATCTGCTCCAATAAGGACTACCTCATCCCACGTAAGCCAAAATTGTATTGGATTTAATATAGAAAGTCTCATAAAGTTATTCGATAAAGAAGGTTAGTCATAGTCAAAATATTCTCTCTTACCAGTAGAAAAAAAACCTAGACTATCCATACCTACTATATTTCAACTCAAGGATTCTACTATCACTCTTCCCCCTAATGTTAAGAGGTAATAACCCATAATCCTTGAGAAACTCTAACCATCTCAACTAGCTCAAAATTGAGAATTATATAATTGAATATATATATTAGAGACCACAATCATCCTTAAACAACTCACAATGCACATCATAAAGTATTGTCTTTAAATCTTTAATGAAAATACTAAAATTGTCAACTCTAAATTATGGGTCGTATAGTTCTTCTCATGAAGCCCCTACTGCTTGAACATAAGCTTTCACCTTCCCATCCTATATTCATACACAACCAAGATCAATCTAAGAGGTGTCACAATATACAATAAATCATTCCCCTACACAAGTAGGTTCAAAGTCAAAGTAGTAGTCAATAAAATCTTGAGCTTGTGAAAACTCACCTTACATTCATTAGACAACTGAAAAATGACATTTGTTTGAATCAACCTAGTCAATACGGATGAGATCCTATCCATGAATCATAATTTATAATTTAAAAAAACCTAAGAAACTCTGAATCTTGATATTGAAAACATGTATGTCCTAATTATTTACTACCTCATTCTCTTTGGTATCCACCATAATATGTTTTCTTGAACATTACAAATCCGAACTAATCAAAACTAACATTTTAAAAAATTCCATAGAATTTAATATTATCTAGATCTTAAAGAACCATCCTCAAATGATGTTCATCATCCTACCTACTACGAAAGTATATCAATATATCATTGATAAAGATAATAGCAAGGTTTCCCAGTACGATAGAAACAATCAATAAATATACACTTGATGTAACAACCCGTAGTATGCATTTGTTTGTTCTATTATTGTGATACTTTACATAGCCTTATATTAACGGTGAGGGACCATATTTTTTATATGGTTAGCGTTGGTTTAAACTAGCTCGTAAGGTGCTGTGATGCCTTGCACCTTTCTGCATGTGTACGACAAGTTAACTACAACAAAAGTATTTAAACTCGAGAAAGTAAAGTGGTAATTGCACTTAAAGCTGAAAGTTAAGTGCTAAGTTAAAGAAAAAGGGATTAACATCTAGAAAATGGAATAAAATAAGTAAGTTGTATGCTTGACTTAATGAAGCTAGTAGGTGAAAAGTAGGTGCATCACCTACTTTGACTTTTAACCAGACCAATGGACCAAGTAGGTGCATCACCTACTTGAGATACATGGATCTGGTTAAAAAGGCCAAGGTTTATGGATCAGTTTTGGGCCTACTCTAATGGACTCACTTGAGGCCCAAACTAAGTTGAATACAAGGAAAATGAAATTGAAGCCCATCAGCCAAATTTGTCAAGGCCCAATATATATTTAAGTCCAAGTATGTCATCCCTCAAATCCCATTAAGACGGACAGGCACCCGATGCCCTAAAGGCCAGAGAGAACCAACATGTAACATGTTCCTACTATACATATAACTATAACAATCGTGTGACAAGTTCTCACAGGATGCAGCGATACGAACCAACATAAGTAGACCCAAAAGTTATATACAAGACTTTTCCGTTGAGTCCACAACTCTTTAAGAAAGATAGAAAATCTAGAGTAGGTCAGGACAGAACCCCCCTTACCCTTAACTACGATACAATACCAAAATGAATTTACAAAGGACAAATAAAGCTTTGAATCAACCTGGAGCTCACCAAAAGTAGTTGAGTGTCGTGTTCTCCTACGGAGGAGGTCTACTAGTTGGATCACATATACCTGTGGCATGAAATGCAGCGTCCCCCACGAGGGACGTCAATACAAAAAATATACTGAATATGTACGGCAATAGCATATGTCATATGAGGGCTCAAATGAAATTACGTATCAACATATGAGTGCATAGATTAGGAGAGAAGACCACATTTGCTTATACTTATGGAATCATGTATGTTACATTCTTTTCTTTATTTTTCGGTACATTATAATCTTTTTAGGGCATGTGATACAAGTGACCAGTTGATCAGTGGTAGAAAAGGATGACCCATGCTAGGAATTTTAACCCTGGGATGCGGTCCTCATAATTACACCATTTAGGATTGACCCATGCTAAGATTTCACCCCTGATCTGCCACCCTTATGTACTAGTTGGCATCGACCCATTCTACGTATTTTCCTCTGGGTTGCCACCATAATTATACAAATTGTTTCATTTAGATTCTTTAATCTTTGAGATTGTTGTTTATCAGTTAATAACTCTTTTGAGATTGTTCTTTTGTATAATCATAAATCTTTTGGGATTGTTGTTTGGGTGGTCGTAATCATTTTGGATATATGAGAATATAGACTAGTAGTAGAAGACATGAAAAGAATACTTCAAGGCAGTAACAATGACATAAGGAGCTTTGTAACATCAACACATTACTTGTGAGCTTAATAACACAATTGACTTCAACTGACTAAGAGGAGGATTCACCATACTTTCTTTTGCAAGTACTATTTCTATACCAGCACAAGGGGGGATAATTACACAAGTATAGAATAGTGAACCTACAATGAAGTAGTTCTATGCACTAAGGAGAGGGGGAAATATTGTTAGCTATTTGGAGATAGTATGCTGCCACTATGTTCCTTTACTAGGAATAGAACTTAGGGAATTAACTTATTGGTACTAATCGCAAGTATCAGATTTCATGCCGAAGAATATTGAATCGAATAGCCTTACATACCTTATTTTCTGACCAATACCACTATCCCGATTCAACCTTCTTTTTTGGGTGCTAATCAACAACATAAGTCATGATTAAGCTAACGTCAACAACTAATCACATTAAGGTCAAAAAAAGTATATAAACATTTGATGTAAAGTAGGCCCATACAACCCTTACACAAATGGTGAACCACCACACCTTTACTCTATACACTAATACAACTTCATACATTCTTTGCACAGATACCACAAGTTGCCCTCAACAACAATATACATAAGGCAGCCACTATCAATGTCGAACTTATTCAGTATAATAGGCGAGTATTGACTGAAGGATTTATCACAATCCATGAATTCTTGATAAATATATACAAAATTCTCCACCCCAAAAATGTATTTTAAGAGTAAAAAAAAATGTGTTGTAGTCTTACCTTTATTTACATAAATTTATCCTCTAAACTTGTACTTCAAGAATTCAAACTCTCCTTTAAACTTTTACTTGAAAAGGGGACAATACTAAAAAACCCTAAGGTGTTTTAGTGATTCTTCTTGAATCCAAGAGAGACCAAGAAAGAAACTTAAGAAATCTGAAAATTTTGCAAGTTTAAAATGGAGCAAAAGAATTGATCTTTATTCCCTTAAAAGGGAGGTGTGATGCCCGACTTTCTTTGCCAATTTTGGGCCATATATTTTCAAGTAGGTGACCCACCTACTTGGCCTTTTAACTTGGGCCTTTAGGAAATTCAACACTTTTTGGGCCTTACAACCAATTATCCATCTATTCTTGTCAATTCGGCCCATAATTAATGCAAGTAGGTGCCCTTTTTGGACTTAAGATTATTGGACCTTGGCAGTACCTTTTACATTTATTCTTTTATTCAACATGGTCCAAATTAATGCAAGTAGGTGGTACACACTTGGCCCAATTACATGGTAAAAAAAGTCTTAGTAGGTGATGCACCTACATGGTCCCTTGGCTGGTCAATAAGTAAAAACAGGTGATGCACCTACTAGCTTAATTAAGTCAAGCAAGCATCGCAATTATTTTATTCCATTTTCTATTAATCCCTTTTTCTTCAACTTACCATGTAACTTTCAACTTTAAGCTCAATTACCACCTTACTATCTCTAGTTTAAATACTTTCGTTAGAGTTAACTTGCAGTACACATGCTGAAGCGTGCAAGACATCACATCACCTTCCGAGCTAGCTCAAACCAACACTAATCAAATAAGAAACATGGTCCCTCACCTATTATATAAGGCTATGTCAAGTATCAAATGAATAAAACAAGCATATACATAATACAGGTTGTTACATCCTTCCCCCCCTTAAAACATTCGTCCTCGATTGTTAACATGATTATCCAACCCAAACAAGTTCAAGCCCAAGTTAGTACTAATATTAATCACATAATACATGTAGACTTATACTTACTTGTCAGCGTCTAAACTAAGAACTTTCATCTTTTTCTTGGATCTGAAAGAGACGAGGATACTTCAATTTCATTGCTTCTTCCACTTCCCATGTAACTTCTTCTACATGTTGATTCCTCTATAACACTTCTACCGAATCTACCTCTTTATATCTTTACTTTCTAACTTGTCGATCCAGAATAGCAATGGGTACTTCTTCATAAGTGAGATCTCCTGTAACCTGTAAATCTTCAGTAGGAGTAATACGAGATGGATCACCTATGCATTTTCGATGCATTGAGACATGAAACACCGGATGAACTCATGAAAACTCTTGTGGTAGCTCTAACTCATAGTCTACTTGGATGACTTTTGGAATAATATTATATGGCCCTATGTAGCGTGGACTCAACTTTCCCTTTTTACCAAACCTCATTACCCCTTTCATTGGAGACACCTTCAAGAACACCCAATCCCTGTAGAAAATTCTACTCCTCTACTTCTAACATCCGCATATGATTTATGTCGACTTTGAGCTATTTCTACTCGATGTTGTATAACATTGACTTTTTTATGAACAAGATCTAGCCCAAATAAGGCAGTTTCACCTGTTTTGAACCAGCCAATTGGTGATCTGTACATTCTACCATGTAATGCTTCATAAGGTGCCATTTTAATAATTGGATGTTATCTATTGTTATCATCAAATTTAATTAGTGGTAGGTGATCATCCCAGCTACCCTTCAAATCTAATATACAAGGTCGCAGCATATCCTCAACTGTCTGAATTGTAAGTTCTACCTGGCCATCCGTTTGGGGTGAAAGCTTGTACTTACTTGTGTTACCAAATTCTTCTGAAATCACTTCAAAAAATTGGCAGTGAATTGAAACCTTCTATCAGATATCATAGAGATTGGCACTCCATGTAGTCGAACTACCTCTTTAATGTACAACCTTGCATACTCTTCAGCTGTATAAGTAGTCTTCACTGGAAAGAAGTGTACTGCTTTGGTGAGTCTGTCAACTATTACCCATATGGAGTCAAACTTGTGCAATGAGCGAGGCAAACCAATGAGAAAATTCATGTTGATCATGTCCCATTTCCAAATTGGAAGTTCTATATGCTGCATATAACCTCCGGGCTTCTGGTGTTATACTTTTACTTGTTGACAATTTGGACAGTGAGCCACAACTTCTGCAATGTTCTTCTTCATGTCCCCCCACCAATACATTTCTTTCAAGTCATGATACATTTTAGTTGACCCTGGATGGACAAAATATCTCGAATGATGAACTTCCATCATAATCCTCTTTCTTAATTCATCTACATTATTTACACACAATCTGTTTTGACACTGGAGTACTCCCTCTTTCGTAAGCTCAAATGTCTTTGTCAGACCATGTTGTACATTCTCCTTAAACAGTAATAGAATAGGATCAGTGTACACCTTCTCTTTCACTTCCACTACTAATGAGGATTCTGTTGCATTTTGCACAATAACCCCTTCGTTTGGAGATTCAAGAAGGTAAACCCCAAAGCTAGCTAGTTGGCATAGATCCTTAGTTATTCCTTGTCGTTCCATAGAATTCCCATAAGTACTTGCTAATATTTTACGGCTTAAAGCATCAGCTACTAAATTTTCCTTACCAGGTGATACAAGATATCAATGTCATAATCTCTTAATAGCTTCAGACATCTTCGCTGCCTCAAATTTAATTCTTTTTACTTAAAGATATATTGCAAACTCTAGTGATTAGTGTATATATCAACATGAAGTCCATACAAGTAGTGGTGCCATATCTTCAAAGCAAACACAATTGCTTCTAACTCTAGATCATCGGTTGGATAATTTTTCTCATGTGACCTCAGCTGCCTTGAGCCATAAGCTACCATGCTGCATCAATACACAACCTAAGCCCACTCCCAAAGAATCGCAATACACAATGTAGCCTTTCGTTCCTTCTGGAAGTACCAATATAGGTGTAGAAGTTAATCTACTCTTAACCTATTGAATGCTTCTTTCACACTCATCACTCCATTGAAACTTGTTTTTTTGTGTGTTAGCTTTGTTAATGGTTCAACAATGGAAGAGAATCCTTCAACGAACCTTCTGTAATATCTTCCAATCCAAGAAAAGTATGGATTTTCGTAGGCGATGTAGGTCTTGGATAGTTGTTCACGACTTCTGTCTTATGGTTATCAACCTTTATTCCTTCATCAAATACAATATGACCTAAGAATGCCACGGATTTTAAACAGAACTCATATTTAGAGAACTTTGCATACATTTTAGGATCACAATGAATTCGTAAAACATGACGTAAGTTATTAGCATGGTCCTCTTACGATCATAAATACAATAAAATGTCATCAATGAAAACTATCACAAACACATCTAAAAATGGATTGAGTACCCTATTTATCAAATCCATAAAAGATGATGGTGCATTTGTTAGCCAAAATTACATGACTAAAAACTCAAAATGACTATACCGTGTTCAGAAGGCTGTCTTTGGTATATTTTGTCTTTAACCATCACTTGGTGATAACCCGACCTCAGGTCGATCTTTGAATATCACCTAGCACCTTATAGCTAATCAAACACATCATCAATTCTAGGGAGGGGATATTTGTTCTGAATCGTTACCTTATTAAACTGCCACTAGTCTATACACATTCTTAACGACCCATCTTTCTTCAGTACACATAAAACTGGTGCTCCCCAAATGGACTATGAATCCTTTTTTTAATAAGTTTTTTAATGTCTCTTTCAACTCCCACAATTCAGTCGGAGCCATTCAATACGGAGGAATTGAGATAGGTCGAGTATATGGTAGCACATCAATACCAAACTCTACTTCTCATTCTGAAGGTAAACCTGGAAGATCTTCAGGAAACACATCGGGAAATTCATTTACCACCGGAATGGATTGAAGGGTTGGTGACTATGCATTTACATTTTTCACTCTGACCAGATGACATATGTATCCTTTTGAAATCATCTTATTTGCCTTAAGATAAGAAATAAATTTACCTCTTCGTTTGACAATCTACCGTGGTATAAAAAGAAGTTAACCAATCCATTCCCATTATAACATTAAAATCTACCATGTCTACCTAAACAAGTTCAACCAATATATCACAATCACAAACAATTACAATGCAATTACGATAAACCCTTCTAGCTATAAAAGACTCACCAGTCGGTGTAGACACTTTAAATGGTTTCACTAATAGTTCTGGTTTTCTTTTGAACTTTCCAGCAATCAATGGAGTGATATATGATAGTGTAGACCCCATATCAATTTATACATATATAATATGTGAAAATATGAACAATGTAACTGTAACCACATCCGACGAGGCTTCTGAATTTTGTCGATCCCCTAGTGCATATGTGTGATTCTGACCTCCACTAGAACTAGCTGCTCCCCTATATCCTCTACTATGACCTGTAGGCATCTATAGTCCCCTACCTAAAGAAGGTGTTGATGAGTTCGATGCAACAACTGATCTAGTCGGCTGTGCAACGACACCCACGCCTCTATGAGGGTAGTTTTTGATCGTATGCCCTGGTGTGCCACACCAAAAACAAGCATTTGTCCCAAACCTGCATGCACTTAGATGATTCCTCCCACACTGTTTAGAAGGTTGTCGAGGAGTCCTTGATTGGTTCATTCTTCCTTGCTCTTGATGACCCGCTATTTGTGAGCGTTGGCTTTCACTTCTTTGCCCAAACTGATTGCCCCTAAACCCTTGGAACCGTGGTGGAGCACTCGCTATAGAGTAGAAAGATGATGGACTAGGTGGTCTGTTAGAGAAACGAGGCCTAAACTCAACTTGGGATGGTGTAAACTGTCCCATAGATCTGGCCCTCTTAGAATGTCCTGTTTCATACTATTGTGTCCTTCTTCTTTGCCTGTGATCCTCCAACTTTTGCGCAAAAGCCTGCATCCTTTCTATATCCATATCATTATTCAATGAAGCAATGGTACAATCTCTAAGTAGATATGAATCTAATCTATCCACATATCGATGAACTCTCCCTAGAAGTAACATAGCGTACTTGACCTCTCAGAGGTCTTATAGAAGCCCATAGTTATCATTCATTGCATTGTCATAGTAAATTTAGCGAAAAATTTAAAACTTTTCATAGCACATCATATGCTAGAAACATCACTTCATATATATATAAAACATAAGTCATAATACATATTTAGATATTAAGTCTCTTTGTCATCCTAGACTCAACATCATAAGAGTACAATAGGGACACGACCCTTATAACATGATACATAACTATACAATTTATAAGACTTTATAGTAAGCTAAACATTAGGACATCCTTACACTTAAGGATTTCTTTCCTTGAGCTTGAGAATAACATATAAAGCTCCTCAATCATATCGACATTTTTTAAGCATCCATAACCTACATTTTGTGTAAATAGTAGAGAAGAATGGGGTTAGTACAAGAATGCACCAAGTATGGCAACCATGCAAAAACATGCATTTAAAAGGGACTTTTTACTTGGAATCATACTTCATGCCTTTTTGGGTAAATCTTCATAAAACCTCTATACAATAGCATTCATATCGTTCACATACTTCATATAAACAAAATCAAAGGACAATCATCAAATAAAATCACATATAGAATTTAAGCCAATTTTAGGGTCACTTTACAGTGACCTCTTTTAACATTACAGTGAACTTCCTTCCTTTTACTCCTTAATCTCCCCAATTAACCCTCTAGTGATACTTAGTGCAATTCATAACCTTAGGTAACAAAGAAATCATACATACAACCTACATAAGCCAATACATATCATCATATAAGCATAATATATCATGGACACATTTAAGTCAAGACTTCATTTGCTTTACAGTAAGTCACATCCATTTGCACATATATTCACTTCACTTCACATAAATCATTTCAAGATCTTACTCATGACCTCAATCTTAGTCTACTAGTGCAATGTACATGTGAAGTCCCATAATCTCACACATACTTAGTAAACCTATCATGAGACCACAAGAATTAACACTTCATACATCATCATAACAAGTAAAGGCAACTTCATCCAAGCTAGGCAAAACCTTCATCATATAGTCATCAATACCAACATCATGCATATAGGGACAAGTTCACATCATTTAGACTTATACCATGCATATCTTCATAATAAATAGACAATTACTACAATGTCATGCATAAAGACATAAGCATAATCATGCACATTAGGCCACCTCCCTATGACTTCCTAAGAAGATACTTGTGCAATGTCTAGATGGGTTCATTACTTCCACCTATCCTAAGTAACCTCCCTTAAGTCATCCTAGTTAGGGTCCTAGTTATTTACTTCAATTGTCCATTTTGCTTTTCGGGAAACTATAGCTTTAACCGACAATAAGACCAAGAGTGCTAAACATGGAATTTGATTTTGTAGATCCTTACACCAATGGAAGGTGTTCCACTTAGCCAAAGTAGAACCTTAACATACATCCTAGCATCCTAAGTGAATTCACTTGCTAGATCCTATGTGAGAAGCATAGTTTATGGAACCAAGAGATAGGTATGATCCCTCTACATGTCATTGGGAAATTGAGGTCTACTCTCATGAGAAAACTTGGGTGAACCTTTCTCAAAGGGAAGTCACCACCTCCTGTGGATACATAGGTGAATATTCCTCTAAGGGAAGTCAACACTCTATAAGGAACAAATGGTGAATCTTCCTCCAAGGGAAGTCAACACCTCTCATTGTCAAGTTCACTCGGTGCTAAGCTAAGTTCCCTTTATTGAAAAGCCTTTATTACATTTTTCATAAAACATAGGCTTAGGATATTTGTTCCTCATATGCTTATAGCATATTCAAGCACCTATCTAGTTTTAGAGTAATCTTGGGCACACCTTTCAAGGCCCCTCTATTTACTAGATCATCATTCATGTGTGTGTGTACTTACATGTGAGCAAACCTTTCACATAACACATAAATTTCACACATGTTCATATATCAATGCACAAGTCTATAGGTATAAGTATATGAGCTATACTTTCATATAACACACTAAGACACTATCCACATTCATACTTCCATCATATCACATAAGTCATATTCAAAATATGCCCATACATTTATTTTCATGTAAATTGAAACCCAACCTAGGAACTATCCTATCAAGGGACACATGTGCAATGCATACACAATGTCCCATACCCTTTCCCATACTAGTACACCTATAAAGTCATCCTAGTTAAGGAATACATAACATACTTCACAAACATATACTTTACATGCATAGTAGTAGACACTAGTGAATATGAGAACAACCTTTTATTAGACACTATGATCCTATACTACTTGTAAGCGTGCATGAAGTATGAGTGTGTGTGTACATTGTTCGACATGATCACATAATGGATATCAACAATACGTTGAGGCATCCACCCTCTTAAGACCACAATACACTTTCAAGCATACACCACACTACACACAATAGCATAGGAGACAAGTCAACTTCATATTACACTTAAGACTCCTAACTTTTGCTATTCATGCATTCACATAGGGGTACATAGGTAAGGGATCCTTTAACCATTTTAAATCATCAATGGCAGAACCTACATTTTACCCTAACATAGATATACACGTGCTTATACAATAGACATACAACCTAGATCACAACTAGAATAATAAAGTAGGCATAAGCTTCACATTTGGTGATCACCACCACCACACATTCATATCACAATTGACTTTAATGCCATGATCACATCACATAAAACTTAGAAATAAAGTAAACACTGCTACCATAAGTGGACCATACCACCCAATTCCATATAAGGCTTCATCAACTATCAATACTATAAGGAAGTAGAGAAGAAGAGCCATTCTTACCAATTCATAAACCTTTGATCATCATTAATCAATACACCATTTTCATCAACAATTCATATAAAGGGAAGTGGCCATATGTACTTTAATAATAAAAGAAACCATGCACATGCCACCATAAGATCAAACTACAACATGTACACTACATCACGAATACACTATAAAGTAGAGAGACATAGATCACTTACTAGTATTCCTTGCTTGGATCATCATAATCAACATTAATAATATACTAATAATACCAATCTAGGGCAGTAGCTAAAGACATAATAATTAAGACTAAATCATGCTTCATCTACCCTAAATTGAGATCACATTATGTTCATAGCATTATCAACCTTTAGGCTAAAACATGTAGATTAATCCTTATCAAGGTTCCTTTGATTTGATCATCAAGGGTTTATACCCACAATTTATTCATAGAATCAACCTAAAATAGTAGCTAATATCATCTTCACCTAATCGAATTCAACATTCAATCATTTAAAATGAAATGTTATAATGAACTCCTAGAAATCTGAACTAGGCATGTTCAAATATCCATACATTTATCCACATGGATCCTTCATCATCAATTCATTATCAATTTACATAAACAACAGTATATATAACCAATTCAATATAATAGCATCACAAATTTACCAATATCAAGTCACGATCACAAAGCCCATGCAAGGGCTAAATTGATTTTGGGAAGGAACATGGGTTCATCATGCAATTGGATTGAAAATCACGTATGCATTCATCATGATTTAGCAATTAAAAACGTTTTTAGAAAGAACACAAAGCTAGATTGAAGAAGAAGAAGTTTGATCATGAAATCTCTTTTGAAACTTTGAGATTAACTCTCTAGATGGAAGGATAACTAGAGATGAAGGATCACCATACCTTTGTATAGTTGAAAACCTATAAAACTTGATGAATAATCCATGGAAATGAAATATCCAAGCTATTCTTGAGCTTCACCAACAATGGAGGTTTTTAGGGAGAATTGGTTTTGGATGGAAAGTTTATTTGGTGTGAATTGGATTGGGAATGGCTTTATCACGTTTATGATCACTTATATACACCCAAAAATATCTAGATAAATCAAGCAGGGTCAGGTTAGTACGTGGGGTGAATTTCCCATTCACCTCATTAATGAGGCAGTCGCATGGCAGCAGTTGCAGGCCACCATCGACGGGCAGTAGGTCCATCGACTGGCCGTGTGTGGGATTAGTCGATGGGAACTTGGGCTGTTCTTTGGTTGAGACTTGCCCAGGATAAGTTTCCATCGACGAAAACTCACCAACGGGCCGTTTGTCAACAATTGGGGCGTCGTTTGGTTCAGTCGATTGACATTGCCAGGACAGCGTCTCGATAGCCGTTAGGTCCTTCTTGTGCACCCTTTTGCAGGACCCTTGGGAAGTCATACCTCGGCGTTTCCAATGTAAATATGAACATTGAAAATTCGAGGACCTTCCACATCAGTTTCACCCAAAACAATTACACGTAACACGTCAAAACATGCTAGGCCCCATCAAGACACACATGAACGTTTCAAGGGCTAACTTTCGAACGTCTTAGACGGTCTTGGAAGTTTGACCTCCAAACATTATTAAACTCCATATACTGCCTATAAACATAATTTGAACTCATTTTAATACTTCATAAGCTCATGACATACAATTATACGCAAGTATAGATACATGAGGCACATAGGTGACTAGTCGTCGAACGTCTTGGTCGTCCCTTGACGTTTGACTTCCAAATAACCTCAAACATTATACAACTAATAATACCATATTATATAGCCATTTTAGGACCTTAGAACCTTAATACAAGCATGTTAGGATCTAGGCACCTTAACTCATTTGGGGGTCTTACAATATCCCGCACTTGGGAACATTCGTCCCCGAATGACACTTAGAAAACTTTAATCAGAACAAGGACTTCAGTGCATCATAAAGCATTTCATAAAATTCATAAAAACATATCATAGAAATTAATGCACCAAACTTACAAGGAACACAATTTCAAATCATTTTAGCACTCAATCCACACAAGCAAGCAAAACTTCCATTCACTCACTCTTTAATGCATCAAACACAAAGGCACTTATAATGTTTATAGGAGGAACATCCTTCTCCTAGTTATAACATGGTCATTACACTTCAATTCAGTAAGATCTCATCTTGAAACCATTATTTAAGTCACAATTAGGCAGATTTCAACAACACTCAAGAAACAATTAGGCACTCATACTTCAATGCACATAGACTTGAGCTAATTGAATCAACAAAGATCCTTATTAGTTAGACCTAGTGCCATGAAGGTTTATACTCAACCATACCATGCTTAGTGGTTTCCATGGAGGAATTTTCTTCTCCTCAACACACTTACACGTATCATGAGTTCACACCCAAGCAAGGCACAAGGTCAATTTCTTTTAAAAATAAGTAGTTCCCAACTTTTAAATAAAGGCATGCTCATGTTTCCTTCTTAGTGAAGTCTAAATGGTAGGTCACACCAAGTATATCACAACAATTAGGAAGCCATTTCACAAAATATAATTTTTTAACATATTAATAGCCTTTACAATAAGCATCATTTGGGAAGAATAAACACAAATCATAGGCACACACATGAACACTTAGCTAATCATGCTTTCACTTTTCAAGAGTGAGTCTACAATCATGCTTTTCAAATCATAAAAGTCACATAGTTTTCAAGAGACTCTAAACTTCTCATTTTAAAGAGAATCAACTTTCCATTATAATGCTAAACATTACACCTCACGAGTGACTACAACCGTGTTTCTTATGTTACCTCATGAAGTCAAATTCACAATTAGCATGTTAAGATGCACAATACACATGAGAAAACACGAATTTTATCAAAATTTCTCTTCATTCACTTGGGAATCTTAAAAATATCCTTAAGGTAATGTCAATCAATACATACCAAACATATAAAGTTCATGCAATTCATACTTTATGCAAAACTCTATTCATGAACAAGCTTACTAAGAATTCATTATCTTCAAGCTCAAGTAAAAATAGAAGGACAAAATAGAAAGTATCTACAACCTTAATACTCCATCACCACCACCCACTTAGTTTCACATCCCAAAACCACACCCTAGAAGATAGGGTGCAATCTTGGATTGCGACCGGCGTATTCGACCTCTCAGAGGTCTTATACAATCCTATCATATCATTCATCGCATATACATAACGAAAAGTAGTGCGGAATTAAAACATTTTGTAAAACAATACAGAAGTTATAAACTCTTTCATATATGGAAATAGGAAAATACTAAGTCTTGAATCATCATCTTAAGACACGACAATACTTGGGTCACAGCCCATACGAATTTAGAACACACTAATATAGTCTATTACAAACTTTATAAAAGAAACATAAAATGACATATATTCTTTCGAGTCAAGTGAGGACACACTTCAACTCTTCTTGAACGATCTCCTTGTCCAAGTCTTCTACCCAAAGATCTTCACCTACCAAGAACTATAGATAGAAAATAAAGCATGGAATTAGTACAACCACATGTACTAAGTATGGCATTATGCATAAAATGATGAAAACGGACTTTATTTGGAAATATGCATCTTTTCTTTAAACCATCATAATATCATCAAAGAATAACATTTAGTAACTTAGAATAAATAAGAGAACACTTAAACCGAAATCATAAATTTAGAACTAACTTTACAGTGAGTTCACTTCACTGTTCAGTGAAATCTATTCACTGTTACAGTGAAGTCCTAGCCTTCCCTTTTGAACATGTTCTAGCATGTAGTCTTCTCACCAAAACCATCCTAAGATTCACTTAAGTCACACAAAGAGAGACCGCCCATACACCCTCTCTAGATGTGCCTAAACGATCCTCAAGATTACTCATAATGAGACACATACACACCTACAATACACCAACATACAAGACATACATAATATGACAATCTCCCCTACCAAGGCTATCAAAAGACTTACTCAAGTACTCCTAGAAGAGAACACCCATACATCCAATTCAAGGCTACCTAAATAATCCTTAAGACTTCCTAGGTTTAGATCATGCCAATATATCAAGCAACTTACCTAACTAGAGTCATTCTCAAGACTTCCAAAGATAAGACATGAAGAGATCATATTTTATGCCCTATTCACACTTTAGCTAAGGAATCCTTAAGTCACTTTAGATTATGTACTTATCTATTTACATGATCATTATCATTAAGTCATTAGTTTATTAGTTCATTTAAGAGACATACATCACATAAAGGACATTCAATTAATGGTCTTAGACAAGACCTAGCGAATCTTATTAACATCTTCAAAGCCTATTGTGCAATGTCTAAGTAGCGTCCCATACCACCACCTAAACTTCATAGAACTTCTCTAATGCTAATAGGTATCCCATATGATGAGAATAGGCAATAACCGACATAGACCATGGTAGCAAAGCATGGAATCCAAAGTTCTATCCTACTTCGATGAGGTGTTCTACTTGCCAATGGTAGAACATAGAGATCCCATGAGGCACATAGTTAAGGAATATGAAGGGTGTACTTTGTATTCTAGTCTCATACTTGACTTGAACTACTTCCCTCAACCATACTCACTCGGTAGTTCTCATAGATCAATTTACATTAAGGTTCATACAGATGGGTCCCATATCATGTTCATGACCCAATCACCTTTACCCTACCAAAGCAAAATCCATTAGGGCTATCTCCACATGGAGACAAGAAGCTCATCGCGACATTCCTAAGGTATGATATGATGTCGTTCCAGCCAATCAACCTTAAGTCCATCACTCATTACATGAAGGATACCATTACGACTCACTACTTCATAGTTCATAACCTTACCACTTGGTTCAAGGTTCCACATAAATGACCCTCTTATTATCATTCAAGGTCTCACCTATATTCATTTATTCAAGACTAAGACCCTTTAGGTTCCTATGTCAAAACATCACAAATTCATATAAGCATCAAGTAAGGGACACAAGTCTACCTAAACAAGACACAACATAGTTCCATTTTAACACATATAGCCTATCTTTCTTTAGACCCTTAAACATGACCCTTAACCTTATTAAGTCAATATATTAATTGCCTTAACATTATCAATAAAACCATTTTAGACTCATCTAGCAAATTTAAGAACAACGATGTATCAACTCTAAGATTACACACTTAACACATAGTCAAAGCATAACATGATTACCTATATAACATCAATAGTCTAACACATACTTTCTCATATAGGTAGATATTATTATACATCACCAAATCAACTACACAAATATCCATATAAGTTCAAGTAGTGCCGAGAAGATATGATCATCAATGTACTAGAAAGTAACGCCGACAAGACCACATCAATTCACATAGCACCGCCACCAAAGTTGGACCAAACCAATCATAACATAATTGAAGTATTAGTAACATTGAATAACAATAAATAGGGCAGTGTACCACCACTTCATCATCAACACTTCAAGCCAATACCAAATCACCCAATTCAACATCATAAGGCCCTTACCCATGGCCATTAACACCAATTCAATACACAATTATAGAAATCAATGAAATCTACACCAATTCAACATAGATTCAACAATACAATACCAATTTGATAACAATTTTATACAATTCTTACATCAATAGAAAGCCCATAAGAAACTACACATGAATTCATCAACATTAAGGCAATATCAAGTAACCCATAATTTAGTCAAAATCATAGGTTCATCAACTTCATGGGTTCAAAGGTAATTCAGGTTAAATCATGAATACAACATCAATCTAGTCCATCATAGACATTTGAAAACTTTTAATGCAAGAACCCATGGTAGAATCATGAAATTGGACAATTCACCTATCGAAAACTTTGAAAACATCTTTGAAAGTTAGGATCCTTGATGAAACGAGTTTGAAGGATAAAAATTCGTACCTAAATGAATCTAATTTTTCACTTTGATGAAGAATATCTATTGAAAACATCACACCAAGCTCTTCCTTGATTTTGGACTTCAATGGACTCTTGGGGAATTTCTAATGTATTTTGGGGTTTTTATTTTTGAAGAATGAAATCTTCTAAGTGTTTAGCACTTATATACATGTTTAAAATACCCAAAAGACCCTTAATAAACCTCCAATACATCTATTTGGAAGTAGGGTGAAATTACAACATCACCCCTTAACTTAACAGTGAGCTGCACGCAGGCACAGGCTCATAGAGGACTGACCCATCGACGGGGCGTCAGTCCACTTACGGACCGTGCTGTCCACCGTTGTTTGGGTCAGAGCCTGGAAAATGGAAGCTTGGCTTCCTAGAATAAGTCTCCAACGATGCCCACCACCTACGGGGCGTCGAACAGGCCACTGGCCGTCGATTTCCTTCCGTAGGTGGACTGCCATGGGCAGTTTTGGCCACCATTTTGGGTCCTTCCTCCAGGACCCTTGGATGGTCCTTGGGGGTCTTTTCCCAGACTTTTCCAACCCAAACATGATAGTATACAAGTTTAACACCTCTCACATGAATTTCATCCGAAACGAACCCGTAAAACTCGACGAAACATGCCTAGACACACAAAGTCATTTCAAGGCATATCTTTCGAACTTCATGAACGTTCTTGGACGTTTGACCTCCAAACTTCACGAAACATGACACACTGACTTAATACACCATTTAAACTCATTTAAGAACCTTACAACCTCATGAATTACAACTAAACACATAGAACCACATACGAGGCACATAGGTGACTTAGTCGTCGAACGTCTTAGTCGTCCTTTGACGTTTGACTTCCAATGCACCTAAACTCTTATCTACTGCCTCTAAAACATATAATAGACCACATTAGGACCTTAGACCACCATTACCAACATTTTAGGCTGTAGATATCCTAAGTCATTTTCGGGGTCTTACAATCTCCCCCACTTGGACAACATTCGTCCTCGAATGACACTTGCCACTCTCCGAACACTTCCAAGATTAGAGAATCAACTTAACAGAACATAACCAAACCATAAAACTCACAATCAAGGAGAATATCAATTTCACAAAGTCAAGAGATTCACAACACAACAAGAAACTAGAATACAATTCTATAACTCATTATGCTACAAAACTCACATGCTTCATTCCGAACTGTAAAAACTCATTTTATATTCATTAATATACTCATACACAACAATTCTAACCACATAACAACAATTTTAGACCAAAGAATTAATTAGTCACGTTTTCAAAAATATTACAGTGAACAGTGAACAGTGATTTTAGGCAATTTTTTCAAAAATGCTATCTTATGCAATTCATGATATAAACATGCTCATATGCAAGGTAACATCATATAAACACCTTTTACAACATGCTCATAACTCAATAAAGCACACAATGCAATAAGTTAATGAAATTCAATTTCAACCAAACTCCTAAACATCATGCACATTGAACTACTTTTAGCAGAACTTCTAACCATACTCCCCCACTTAGAAGGAAATCATACATGTGATTAAAGAGAGATATTTTAATAAAAATAGTACTGTTGAGGATATGCTAGCGAAACGTCGTGATGACATTCCAGAAGTTCAATTTCGCCAGTTGATCGAGTATTGGCAACACCCAACTGTTCAAGTAAAGCTAAAATAGTGCATTTCTACTCTTTGACATATTTTGCATCATATCTATTTTCTTATTATTTATCAATTCAAACATCTTTTTTTTTAATTTAAGTACTGGCTATATCTGAGGTGAATTCTAAAAGCAGGAAACAACAAAAGTGGAGGCATCAAATGGGACCGATTAATTTTGCAAGAGTACGCGTGGCATTGGTAATACTTATAGGCATATGAATTTCCTTTTTTCATACTTAATTACAACATGTTGATTTTTTTAAAATTTCTTTTGATATAATTAGTAGCGTGTAGCAAAAGAAAACAACGAGGAACCATCACAGTTTGAAATGTTTATCGCAACTCGTACAAACACGGGAAAGGAAATTCAGCCTGATACCGAAGTTGCAATAGTATGTTTTTTGAAGAGGATTATTGGAGAATTTGATTCAGAATTAAAACTTGTATATTGTGGAAAATGTGATTCCATTGTATTTTGTTAAGTATGTCATCTTCTTATTCTTCTTCTTGTGCAAGTACGAGGAGATATTAAATATGTTTTATTTAGAATTCTTTGCTGGGAAAAGTTGTTAGATTTTTTTTAACTCTTGATTGCTATTATAGGAAGAGTTTTCTCGGAAGGAAGGTAACAAATGAATCATAATTTGATTTTAGTCGTAAAGTAAATAGTTCGTACAGTTAACAGGCTGAACTTCAAAATCCTCAAAGTTCTGGAGAAACAGTTGATGATGCCTTCAGGGCAGTGTTTGGAAAGGAGCAGCCTGGACGACTTAGGTGCTATGGTAAATCAGTGACAACAAGTTCTCTGAAAGAAGATGAGGAAATTAACAAGATAAAACAAAAGCATGCTAATGAAATCAGTTCTCTGAAGGAAGAAATGAATGAAAAAATGAATGAAATGAGAGATGAAATGCGCCTTTTGTTTAGTCAATTGCTGGAAAACAACCCTGGGTTGAATGTTCAAGATATACTAGGGGTTATTGGATCTAACCTTGTTTCACCTTTTGATGCAAGTAGCGCACAAGCTTTAAGAGGCCAGAATATTCCAAATTCTTCAGGGTCAACTCATGATTCAATTCTTCAAAAGGTATTTTTTTTGTTCTTAAGGCTTTTCTCTCTCTCTCTCTCTCTCTTCTTTATTGAAGTATCAAATTGTGAAGATAGTTTTTTTGTTCTTCTTGGTTGTTGGTTGATCCTGCACAACAAGATCATTATAGTTAATTTGTGTGTGTAATTGTGGTTGATTTATGTGTGTAGTTGTGGCTACAACTTCCTTGTTAGGATCTTATGTGTGTAGGTATAGAATCAGTGTACATGTTATAGGATCAGTTTATATAGTGATGGAAATTCTAGAAATTGTTGACAACACATCATCTTGTACTTCTATTAGAAAAAGTTTCACGATTTTACGTGGTCCTGAACTTTGACCTGGAAAATGGTAAAGCGTTTGTGGAGAACTATAAGGAGGACAGGTTTGAGTATATCCAAACATGTTTCTGCACTACATGTGTTTTGTCATTTCTCTGAGACCTGAAATCTGCCTCATTACCTATTACATCATTTCTCTTCAGTACATGTTTCTTGTAATTACAAATCATTACATTGCTTCTTTTTCTTGTCTTCTATAGTTTAATTTCAGACAGAGGCTCAATTTCTTGTGGACTCTACTAGGTGCTATGAGTATGACACTTTAGTACTCTAGGTGCCACTTTTATTTGTTAACCTACAATGGGATAACTATATTACATATATACAGATCCGTATCTTTATACAACTGCAACCTCTATAGCTTTCTTAGAATGGCTCTGTTTGATAAATCTTGCGTAGAGGTCTGTCCTTCTTGAGTCACACTCTGGAAGGCTAGCATTTCAACCTCCTTCCGACATGCTCTTAACAAATTGCACTAAATTCCGCCAATTTTTTGGCTCAAACAACCGTTTGTTCATTCTCAAGAATGTAAATGCACTCAATCCATTTCCAGAATCTCCCATGGATGTTGCCAAAAATTGAGAAAATGCTCATCCATCATACCTTTTCTAGAGAATTTTCTCATGCAAGTTCTGCTTCAGCAGTTCTAGCTGCAGTTTTAACTTGTCGGACTACGCCCTTTGGTGAGCAGTTTGCACTCTGGGCTGTTCACCATCTCTCATTTCCATACATGTAAAATTAAGTAAAACACCATGTTTCGCTAATATACGTTCTATAGGTAGATAACAATCTCTCTATCTTGTATTATAATATCCTGTTGTTAACTCTGCATCATGTGATCTAGTATTATAATTCCAATGAAATCCAGCTACCTTTCCAGATAGTTTAGCCTCAGTTCCTTGGTATATACTTTCTCCTGCTGCTAGTATTCTGTCACCATGCTCTAGTAAAATGTGCAGTCATTTTCAATCACCCTTTTAGTCTACCAATAGGACACCATCATCTTTCCACTCAACGACAAATACAGAGATTTCATAGTCAAAGAAGCAATAAATTTACAGGAATTTCTGTTTTGTCCTTTAAAGGCATAAAATCTCAGCTTTAATTTGTAGGTTCTATCTTACCAAATTCTTTTCCAAATTTGTTTTAGGTTACCTTATAAATTTTTGGTTTTAGATCTTGCCATTGTTGTAAGTTTTCCAGATTTAGTATTTCTATGTGTTTCATGTATGATTGTTGATTTGTTATGTTAATTTATCTATATGTGTTTCGTGACTCTCTGTTTTTTCATCCATTGAGTCATATAGTGCACAATTCTTGTTGTTTCATCCAAGATTTAGATTACCATCGTTTTGTACACCATGGTGTTTTAAAATGTTGAAGGCAGAACTCTGGGAAAATATGTGAATCCAGAGAGTAAGTATTGGTGTTGTATAATTATCATATTTGTTCTTCTGAAATGTTGAAGCCACAAACTGTGAGAAAATAAGTATTGGTGTTGTTTAACTGTCAGCTTTTCACTTCTGAAATGGTACAAATCTATAAAGTGGATTATATGTGTTGACAGGTTAGCTCTTCTTATAGTGAATTATTGGTGTTTTCTTAAAGTTAACTGATACAAACTATTGCAATATGATTTGTTGGTTTGTTTTGATTGTTAATTATATTTCATTTTAAATGTGTATAGGGGAATATAGGTGCTCAAATTTGAAGGATCCCACAAGATAATTTGATCTCATAGAAGTTAAAGTGGATGATCCATGAAGAGTTTTTGAACTATTGCAAAAGTTTGAATACTTTTTAAACTATTCACATGTACACATATATTTAGAATATTTCTTTATAAGTATGTGTATGTACACAAGACTATCTTTTGAAGTTTATTGCAAATTTATATGTTTGAACTGCTTATTAGCTAATTTGATGCTTGAGATTACTTATTGCAAAACAATATTGGTGTTTCTAATTAGAAATTGTGGCATATAAATATTTTATTGCTTACCACACTTAGAAGTGTAGCCATAGGACAGTATATTGTGGTATGCATATAGAAAAGGCTACACTTTCAAATTGTGGGCAATATGTAAGAAAGGGCCACCGTTGAAAGTGTAGCTGGTAAGGCGACACTTTTAAGCGTAGCTAAATAGGTAACACTTCTAAGCATAGTTGCAAAAGTGTAGCCTTTGTGCCTTTTAGTCTACGCTTTTAAGTGTAGCTGATCAGGCAACACTTCTAAGCGTAGCTGCAAAAGTGTAGCCTTTTTGCCTTTTAGGCTACGCTTTTAAGTGTAGCTTCTCAGGCAACACTTCTAAGCGTAGCTGGAAAAGCGTAACCTTTTTTGTATTTTAGGCTATGCTTTTAAGTGTAGATGATAAGGCAACACGTGAAAAGTGTTACCTAAACTCTAAGGTAACACTTCTTTCGGCCACCCCTGGAAAAGTGTGGCCTAAATTCAAAAAGTGTGGCCTTTTATCAAAGGCCACACTTTTGCATAGTTTAGGAAATACTTTTCTTGGGTGGTTATAGGCCTAAAATGTTGTAGTGCCTTCAACGACTCGAACCTAAAATGTTTGGGAAAAAGGGAGAAATTGTGTTAGCACATCACTTGTACTAAGTATGGAATCAGATGCACATACAACATAGAAATCATGATAAAAAAAGGGACATTTACTCAAAAGAATGCAAGTCACTTTGGAAATACCTTATGCACATTCAAGAACCAATACAAGTCAATAATAACATATTACTTAAGTCAAGACCATGTACATTACAAGACTAACAATACCAAGTCTAGTCAAGTCAACATGCATATCATCATAATTGAGCACATAATCAAGATAGCTTTATCATCAAGTTATAATATCAACAAGCATGCAATAGAGTTCAGAACATCATAACCTAAGTAAGACCATCGCTCATACATCCTTATTAAGTCCACTAGTACAATGACTAAGTAAGGCCCATAACCTTACCCAACCAAGTAAACCCGACAAGGTCTACAAGCAATGCCAAACTTTTCATACTATATCACTAAAAGTAGACATCATCATACTTTAGCAATAGACACCAACCACATGTCCATAAGTGAAACCAATATCAAATAGAGTTATTAACATGTAAGATCAACATATACATGTCATTTACATTTATAAACACATAAGCACATAAGAACATCCTTCTAAGACTTCCCTCAAGGCTAACTAGTGCAATGTATAGGTAGTGTCACATACCCCTACCTAGAATAACCTATACCTCTTATGTCATCCTAGTTAGAGTTCACTTTATTACTTCATTTTACCTTTTGGGGACATCTTCCTTTAACCGACATAGAATACATGACCTAATGTGGAATCCGGTGTCATGGAACCTTACACTGAATGAAGGTGGACTACTTGCCAAGGTAGTAGCAAAAGGTGAACATAGCATCTATCAGGATCCACTAACTAGTATTCCTATGGGGGCAACATAGTTCAATAACTCGGATGTAGTTGGCACCCTCTTTATTCTACATGCATTATAGTTTCCAATCACATGAGTACCATAGAGATCCTACCTTCCATATGAGGGAAGGGACACTCCTCACTTCTAGTTCACTTGGTGCTTAGCTAGAGTCTCTTTTTTAAATGTATTTCATTAATAATCATAACTTAGTTTAGGCCATTGGGTTCTACCCCTTATATAGTCATAGTCATAGCTCAATAATGATTGCATGAGTATTTTCCTTTCAATACAATTCAGACATGTGAAGTTAGCACATTTACATCACCATATTATGACAAGGCACATAGGCAAATTCATCACCACCCATATGTCATTACATCCTAGACAACAACTCACAAGCCATAAATCAATAAATTTCAATTCAACATCATACCAACCCTAATAAATCTAATCATAAGGTATACTTGAATATAACTTCATCACTAAACACAAGTAATCATAATTGAAGTAAAGGATTCAGATCACAAGACTTACACCAATCTCCTTCACAAGCCATCATCCAAGGTTTTACCATCAACCATCCAATTCAACCCACGAATGGGTGTATTATAATCACACAATAGTAATTAATACAATAATGAAGTCAATTGAATCACTATACATCAATTCAGCACTAGTTCATAACCTAGGGTTAGGGGTTTGAGTCAAATTCATGATCTACTTCCAAACTAAGTTAAATCATAAAAAAACTAGCATAATTGAATCATAATACATCATAATATAATCATAATCACCTAAATAAATCATAAACAAATCAATTTAAAATATCAAATTCGTATTAAACCCAAATGAAATCATCTTTTTGAAAACTAATTCTGGAAGAACCCTTTAGGGAAAGGAATCCCAAAGGTGAAATGATCCCATACCTTGTTAATTGATTAAGAATTATGGATAAAATCACCCTTCTTTCTGCCCTTATACCTTGACCTAGACCTCCAATGGAATTCTTCTTTTTGGGAGAGAGAAAGTAGAGAGAAGGAAGAGCAAATTGTGTTTTTGGATTGAGAGGTGTGAAGAGAGGTTTTAGACTTAGGGTAGGTTATATAGTTAATTAACTAACATAATTAACCAAACCATAATAACTACTTAAATCCCTAATGAACTAACTTAATTAGATAAACTAACTAAAACTTGGCAGCAAAACAGTGGCCCTGACCTACGAGACCCTGACCTACGGGCCGTACGTCAGTCGACGTCCAGGATACCCACCATCTTATGCTATCGTAGTTTGGGTCAGAGAGTGACAAAAATGGACCCTTTGCCAAAATGGATAAGTTACCATCGACGGTGGCCATCGGCGCCTAGTCCACCAGGCCACGCCTCGTAGCCTGCAACCAATGATGACTACTGTCTCAAGATAATAGGAGTCATACTATGCATATTATCATAACATGTAGGCCAATCCTAGTTCCTTAACTATGTTTCCTCCATAAGACCTAGCAAGTGGATCCACCTAATGTGCTAGCATGATGTTAATGTTCTACCTTGGCATGTAGACCACCTCTTTTTGGTGTGGGGTTCGATGACATTGCATTCCATGTTTAGGTCACATAGTCTTAATGTCGGTTAAGACTATAGTCTCCCTAATGTAAAATGGACAATCGAAGTAATGTAATAAACCCTAACTAGGATAACCTAAGCGAAGTTGCCTAGTGTAGGTGATAATAATGAACTTACCTATGCATTGCACGAGTAGATCTTGAAGGGGGTTCTAGGAAGGTGTTCTATATGTATATGTCTCTTATGTATGACATTATGGTATTGGCCTACTTGTTATGATAATATGCATAGTATGAGTCCTATTATATGATGATGTCTTACCTTATATACATAATGTTGGTCTTAGTGACTATATGATAAAGGTCTTGCTTGGTATGTATGAAATTTTCTATACTTGTCATGTTGATGTATGAAGTAAATAGTATGCTTGTAGTATCTTTGTGGGTTTATTTATTAGGTGTGAGACTATTAGGATTCACATGTACATTGTAGGCTTATATTGGTATTATGAGTAAGGTTTTATGATGTCTTTATGATGTGAAGTCCAAGTATTCTATTGTTGACTATTGCCTCTTATGATGTTATTGGTAGTCTTGACTTGTATGTTGTCTTGAAAGGAGTCTTCTATGTAGTTCATGAAATATGTTGGGTCATATGTGAAGTATATGTCTTATGATATGCTATGCTTCTATGAATACATGTGTTGAGTTAACGAAGGTTGTATGAATGTTCACCTTGGTGACCTTAAGGTGATTCTTGAGTGTGGATGGTGGAATAGGACACTAGTCATACATTGTACCAAGTGTTATTGGAGGGTTACTTGGGGGTAAAGGAAATAAGGTAAAAGAAGGATAATGTTATAAAAAATCTAAATGTGCCTTAAATGAATTAGGTAGATTTATGTGATGTTATGAATAGTGTCCATGCCTATTCAAAGTATATGAGCTATGTTGTACTTATGGTTTCAATGTTCAAGAAGTTTTACTAAAAGCCATGATGCATGGTTTCTAACAAAATGTTCTCTTTAAATGTATGTTTTTGCATGGTTGTCATACTTAGTGCATTCTCTTACAAATACCATTCTTCTTCATCTTTTTACACAAAATGAAGGTGGTGATGGCTAGAGGATGTCTCTTAATGTGAAGGGCTTGGATAGGTTCCTCAAGTTCAAATAAAAGGGTCCTTATGATTCAAGGATTTCCTATGTTATGTTTTATTCAAAGTTATGCAATAGCTTTGTTATTAATTTATGTTGTAAGGGATGTGTCCCTAATCTACTCTACTGATGTTGAGTCTAAGATGGCAAAAAAGACTTAGAGATTAACTATGTATTATGATATTCTTATATATAAATGAAGTCATGTTCTAACATATGATGTGCAATAAAAAGTTTAAAATTTTCCGCTAAATTTCCTTTGATAATGCATTGAATCATTACTATGGGCTTGTATAAGACCTTCGAGAGGTCAAGTGTGTCATGTTACTTCTAGGGGGTGCTCCCCGGTCGTGACTATTTCACACATAGTTAGATTCAGATTAGTATTTGGGTTTGATATTTCTCTTGTATTAAACTCTCAGATTTCATACATTCAGTTTTAGTATGGCTATTCCCCCATCACTTTCATTTTTATTATATTTAAGTTTCCATGTTTCTTACTATGCTTATGTCATGCCAGTAGGGTTAGCTTGGGGTCACTTGTGATCCGAGGCCCCATGTCTGCGTCTCTAGGTAGCTTGGGGCATGACAAACCTGGTATCAAAGCACTAGGTTAAAGTGTTCTAGGATGTCTAAAAAGCCGCACTAGGTAGAGTCTTTTTCATGGGGTGTAGTGCGCAACACATCTAATGAGAGGGAGGCTACAAAGTGTATTAAGAAAATGTTCATTTTCTTGTTACTCTTTTCATGCGTAAGGTATGATCTAAATCCTTTCTTAATCGACATTGTACATTTAAAATCATGGCTCGTCGTAGATCTAAAACCAGAAATGTGAATTCCAAGAATGCAAACGCAGCTTCTCCAGTCTCAGAACAAGAAGTTTCGAATGCAGAGTTCCAAAATGCCATTCAGATTTGGCTCAGAGTGTGGACAACCAGAACAATCAGCAGGATCCAGTTCTGGCAAATACTGATGTTTGTTCAGCTGCAGCCAGAGTGTGAGATTTTGCTACAATGAATTCGACAGAGTTCTTATGATCGCAGATTGGTGAGGATCCCCAAAACTTCATTGATGATGTCAAGAAGATCTTTGAAGTGATGTAGGTAATTTGGAATGATTGGGTTGAGTTAGCATTGTAACGACCAAAAGTACCCCTAGTAGTTAGAGCACTCTTAGATCGCCACACAGCGTCGTTGACCTCTCAGAGGTCTAAGACAAGCCCTTAAACATATTTCATTGCATAATCGTAATAATAATATAACAGAAAATTTAAAACTTTTCAGAGCACATCATATTCTAGAATCATCACTTCATATATATATAATATATATATATATATGTATATATATATATATATGTATATATATATATGTATATATATATATATGTATATATATATATATATATATATATATATAAAATATCCCAGGTACATAAGAAGACTCTAAGTTTCTTTGCTATCTTAAGACACAACTCAATAGAATAGAATAGGGACACGACCCTTAACAACATAAAATAATATCTAAGCTATTACATAATTGAATAGGAACTTGACATAGGGAAATCCTTGAATCATAAGGATTCCTCTTCTTGAACTTGGAAGATCTATCCAAGCTCTTCACCTATGAGACATCCTCTATCCATCACCACCTACACTTTGTGTGAAAAAATGAAGAAGAATGATATTAGTACAAGAATGCACCAAGTATGGCAACCATGCAAAAACATGCATTTAAAGATGACATTTAGTTATAAATCATGCATCATGTCTTTTTAGTAAACTTCATTAACATTGGCACATATAATCTTAATACAGTCTACATACATCATATAGACATGGATACTACTCATAATAGAACATAAGCCATTTATCATACTTTGAGGTACTCGTGGCATATTACCTCTCTTTTATCTTACTTATTTCTTTAAGTAACCCTCAAGTGTACTTAGTACAATGTATCACCTTAAGGTCAACTTACAATAATCTTTCATAATATTATTCATAACACAACCACATATATTCATAAGTCTTAAGCACCTCATAGACATCAACTTCACATAAGGACCATCACCTAAGACAACCCGTAAGTCACACTAGTGCAATGTGTAGGTAGCATCCCATAATACTACTTCCACCAAGTGTACCTAAGAAGTCACCCTAGACTAGGCATAACATATTTACCAATTCATAACACTATTATTTATAAATATACATAAGGCCACATACTTCATAGCATCATATAAGGACTCATCATACATCATAACATCATAGGAAGACATAATCATACCTCCTACAATTTAGTCATAAACTCACTTAGTTCATACCATAAGTAAACCACCCTCACAACCCCTTCACAAGATTACCTGTGCAATGTACACGTGGAGTCCCATAACCCCACATATTCTAAGTAAACCCATTTAGATGCCATAAGTCTAATTCACACACATACACATAATTCATGTACTAATCATAGCAAAGTAACTTAACAATGCATTCATACAATTCATACATAACATAACACTTGACAATGTCACTTAACAATGTCTTAATCATAACAAAGTCACTTAACAATGTTTTCTCTAAGAGAGCTAAATATCACGGACTTAGAGTCTTACTAATGTTTTGTGCGGCACTTGACAACTTACTCACGAATCTTTCACGATCTTGTAAGCTCAAGGAAGACCTTTAAGCTAGACAAATAAGAGAATGCAAGGAAATACATAGACAAATTTAGAAAGTTTGGAAGAAGGCTTTCAATTAAGCTTTGAATAATTCTTACAACTTTGCTTGGTGCCTTGCAAATGAATGGCACCTTTACTTATACTACCACCTAAGGACTAAAATGCAATTAATATTTACTTTACAAATACCTAATATATTTCCACATTGGTCCGATTCCTAGAGAATTCTACATTGTCTAGGACCTTCCATAGCATTCTCGAGAAATCTAAAAGGTCTAGAGTTTTTGACAAGCCTCTCCACAACTCTATAATATTCCACGCCTATTGGGCTGCAAAATTTTACTCTGAAAGTTGCAAGACAAGACACGCTCCCTACTCGATGATGCGACGACTGCGACACGTTGCTGCAGAAACTCAGACTTTGTCTCTAAACTGCCACAAGTCTTCATACTTCTCCCATGTGGTCTCCTCCGGAGTTTGACCCTTCCTACGTACAAGAACATGGCATTATATTGTTGACCTCACTTTTTTTTGGCTTGATAATCTATGATATGCTCAATCTCTTGGTCATGCGAGGCGGTTAGAGTAATGGGTGTCCATCGCAATTGGTTCTACTAGGGTCTTCCTTGTCCTCATGGCGTCTTGAGGAGGCTTGCATGAAACATCGGATGGATTTTCAAGTGTAGAGGCAACTCCACCTTGTATGAGATCTTGCCCACATTGGCAACAACTTGAACGGTCCCTCATATTTACGCACTAAATTTTGATGAATGCCCCTTAGTGCTTTGAACTGTCTTGGGTTAAAATTCACCAAGACCATGTTGCCTACTTTATAATATGTGGGATGCCTCTCGTGGTCGGTGAACCTTGGCATATTTTTTGCTACCTTGTCCAAGTAGGAATTGACAGTATCAAGCTGTTACTCCCATCCTTTGTCAAGACGGTATGCTTCCAAACTCTTCCCTTCGAAAGCAACCGGTAGAGAATGTGGAGTTTGGGATTGTTGGGATTAAGCATTTTGACTTCACAAAAAGACCCAATTAAGTGAGGGGTCTTTTGGATAATTTAGGGGGTGATTATACATAGCATAAGGGTCAGTTTTAAGTCAATTTTCACTCACCTAAATCCAATTCCCAAAACAAAACCCAAAAGCTCTCATCTTTCTCAACTTTCTCTCTCCCAATATCCTCCATTGCAGGAAGAACAAAGTTTGATGAAGAAGATCAATTTCTCTAGGATTTCACTTCAAATTCATTGTTTAATCTTCATTAAGGTATGGTTTCTTTCACTCTTGTTATTCTTTTCCCCAAGAGGTCCATCCAAAGATGATTTTAAAAATCCCCAAAATCTAGGTTTTTCTTTTACGCATGGGTCTTCTTTGAAAAACGAAATTATGAATCAATTGTGATAAATTATGATGAATTAATGTTGTTTAAGTATATATTGATGGTTGATTGATGATTTCCTATGAGATTTCCCTAGACCCATGTCCTTTCACCAATTTCATGAAAACCTTGAATTCATATGGTGAATTGTGAAGATCATGAACATGTAGATTGACTACATTGTTCTTAATTATGTAATTGCTTCTAGAATTTACCTTGTTTATGTAATTGGTTATGTATTCTTGGTAATGGAAGTATGAAGGTTCTTGGAAGGGCAATGAGGTATGTTGATTTTTTCTTCTTGGATTCAATTATGAATTATGAGTTACTTAGATAGTAATGCTTCTAGGTCTAATGTGTGGTTGTGATGTTGATGCCAAGTATACCTTATCTTAAACCCTAGACTATTGAATTGATTCTGAATTATGAAAGTATGTTATGGTATGATTATTATATAATTGAAAGTTATTTCTCATAATTATAATAAAGTGTTAAGTGAAAGGTTTACTCAGTCATGATATGGTGTCTAAAGTGAAAGGATTGTTCCCACTTGTGGCTAGATATGATAAGATGTTTACATAGGGGTCTAAAAGAGACTAATGTGAACTTTTATGATGAAATAATATGATTACATTAGCAACGAAAGGGCATGTAAATGAGATGGAGGTCTCACGTTAGTAAGTCCGGCCTCCCACATTGGTTTCTTCACGTTAGTACGTTCGGATTCCCAAATTATGTGTTGTCTCATGAGATGTAAACCTCCACGTTAGTAAGTCAAAGTTTCTAGCAATAATCTTCTTGCCACTTAACTATGTTCCCACATAGGACTCTAGCTTGGTGGATCGACCTATATAGCTACGTATGAATGGTTACACCTTAGGCAAGTGTTAACCCTTTCTTTTCAGTGTGGGAGTAGAACACCGGATTCCATGTAGCTCACATGGTCTCATGTTGGTTATTGCACTTCTTTCCCTAACGTAAAAAGTAAATGAACAAGTTAAGTATGTGAACTCTTATTAGGGTTATCTATAAGGCTACTACATAGGGTAAGGGAGGGTATGGGACTTCTCTTACTCATTGCACATGTGGGATCCTAATGGATGATTCTAGTAGTGTTCTTTTATGATTATTATTATTATTATTATTTTGACTATGTGGATATGGTATGAGTAGTATTGTTGTACTAATCATGTCAGGATAAAGTATGATGTTATGTTGTAAGTATGTAATGGGTTGTTAGTGTGATACTTAGGTTTTAATGGGATTAATGGGTTCTATTCTTCGCATTGCACAAGTGTTGCTTGAGTTTCTGATGTGTTGGGTTGATATTATGTTAAATCAACTTATTATACTTATTATATATGCATGTGGAGTTAAATTGATAGAAAGCATGATTTTGACCAAAATGTTATTTTCTCATGCATTAATGATTTTGAGCATAAAAGCCATACTGAGTACATGTGGTTTGTACTAACCAATATTTCTCCCCTTTTTTGCTAACATTTTAGGTTCGGGACGTTAAGAAGTTCGTGGTCGATTGCAAGGAAGACTTGGGTCTTTTTCCGAGTCATTGGTGAGTCCTCATGTTTGGGGACGTTGCCAAGTTCCACTCTAGCTATGATGTCGTTACGTTTAGAAACGTTATTCTTTTTCTTATCATTGAGACAATCATTGTAATCTTATAATGGTGTATTGTTTTGTATTGGATATGTCCAAACGTTTATACTGTTATACATGGTTTAGTGTGAGACAAAATATTAGACTAAATTCCTATATGTTGTTTATGTTGTCTATGCGAGAAGCCTAAGTAAGATTCATATGTGATGAGTGTAAACTCCCTATGTATATATATACTTTGTGCAAGCAAGAGGTCTATGTAAACCACATGAGATGAAAAGTTTTAAATTTTTTCGCATTTTTAACCTATGAGGTGCTATGATGTATTCTAAGGGCTTGTCATAGTCCTCTTAGAGAACAATGACCCCGGTAACGACTAGGGTTGTAACATTTTGAAATACCGAGGTCATGTGATAAGACTTAAATGGTCTCCTTAGGATCTAAACCAGTGTTCCTACCCAATTAGGCATATTTAGAGTCTTTGAAGTGGTGTCTTAACCGAAACTCTTATACGTCCGGCAAATTGGGTCATAAGAGGGCTAGAGTGTCCTTTTGAGTTAACCTAGTTAAAGAGTAGGAATATGGTAAATGGTTGTTACCATAGGTGTAAAATATAGTGTGGGATGGTTTCATTCTGGAAAAGTCAGGGTACGACTCCCCGAGGACCAAACAAGGACCCTCGAGGAGGACCCTAGAAATAGCAGGGCATGACGGACCCCATGACGGGGCGTCACAGGTGCGACGGGACGTCAAGGTCTCCGTCGTGCCAGCCTTGGTGCCGTAGGACAAACCTCCGCCTGCACAAGTCTCTGACCAACATGACGGATGTGCAGGACGGAGGGATGTCAGTCCGTCACGCCCACGACGGACCGTCGTGCCATCCTTGGTGTCTGGGGAGAAAGCCTCCGCCTGCACAAGTCTCTGACCAACGTGACGGATGTGCAGGACGGAGGGATGTCAGTTCGTCATGACCACGACGGACCGTCGTCGGGGATCCGTCGTGGAAGGTCTGTGGCAGTTTTGGAAAAGTTAGTTTTAGTTAGTTAATTAATTAATTGACTTAGGGGTAATTAGGGTTTAAGAGAGACTAATTAAGTGACTTAAGACCCCACTATAAATACCCAACCCTCATTAGCCTAATCATTCTCTCAAAAACAAAACTCTCTTCCTTCTCTCTACTTTTTCTCTCTATTGGGAGACTCCATTGGAGATCAACTTGGGGAGATCATTGGGGGTTGATTTAGCACGAAATTCACCATCAAAAACGTCATCAAACCTTAAGGTATGGGATCTAATTCACCTTTGAGATTCTTTCCTCAAAGGGTTCCTTCAAAGCTTTTTCCAAAAAGTTGAGTTTCTTATGGGTTTCATCCAAATCCAAATTTGATCATGTGAATTGAGTTAATTATGTATTCTTTGGGTTAGAATGAATAGATTATCATGAATTGTAACTTGATTATGGTTAATTGATGTAGTTTGATCTAGGTTGTGGGTGATGACCCCTAACCCTTAACCCTAAATGTTGAATTGATATGGATTAGGTTGATTTTGATAGAATTGACCTCATAATAAGTTAAATGGTCTTTAATGATTGTCATTGTATTGATTATGGATCTATTATGATGAATTGAAGTTCTTCACACCTATGTTCTTGAATATTGAATCTAAGTTAAGAAGATACACTTGAGATCATGTTACTAGGCTTTGATGTAGTATTGCTTCATAGTATAGTGCTTCTCCTTGATTAGTTCTTGTGATTTATTATTGAATTACATCGATGTGATGATCTAAGATTGGTTGATCTATGGGTTGATGGTAAGGCCCTTTATTGATGGACTAGGGAGGAGTATTGGTAAGTCTTGATGATCCTAGCCTTCACTTCAAATTATGGTTAATTGTCATCAAGTGATAATATTATGTTGAAGTATGCTTTGATTGATGTGATAAGATGATATGATACATGAACTTATATGCTTAGGTTGGTTGTGAGGTTGCTAAGTGTAATGTAATATAGGGAAGTTGTTCGATGTGCCCTATTATGATGAGATGTACGAGGGTTGACTTCACCTATATGAATTGTTAATGAAAGGACATAATTCTCATACAATTCTTATTTGAGCTATAATGATGATATACAAGGGATTGACCCTTCTATGTAATTAAATTGAGAAGATTAATAAAGATTAAAGGCTTCTCTACAAATGGGGACTTAGCTTAGCACCGAGTGAACTTGACATTGAGAGGTGTTGACTTCCCCTAGAGGAATATTCACCATTTGTTCCTTATAGAGTGTTGACTTCCCTTAGAGGAATACTCACCTATGGATCTACGTGAAGTGTTGACTTTCCTTGAGAAATATTCACTCATGAATTCTCATGAGATGAGGCCCCATTACCGAATGGTATATAGAGGGAATACCTATCTCTTAGTTCTTGAACTATGTTGCCACCATAGGATACTAGCTAGTGGATCCACCTAGATAGCTATGTTCACGTTAGGTTCTACCTTGGCCGGTAGACCACCTTCCATCGGTGTAAGGTTTCATGACACCGGATTCCATATTCGATTATGTGGTCTATGTCGGTTAAGGCAAATGTTCCCTAAACTAAAATGAATGAATGAATAAGGTATAGGCTAATTAAAGTAACTTGAGAGGTTGGCTTTAGCTTAGGTAGGGGTATGGGACTCTACCTACGCCTTGCACGAGTTTGCCTTGATAGGAACTTTGAGAGGTCAATATTATGCATGTAAGGCGATAGTATGATGTAAAAGGTTGGTATGTTGAGTAACATGCTTATGAATATAATGTTGTTGTCTTTGCTTGAAGTAGGATGTATCATGACATGACGAGTATGTTGGTAAGTAAATTGCTAATTGTAGTCTTGGTAGGTTACTTGATTGAGTAGGAGATATGGTAATTTTACTTGATCATTGCACTTGTGACTTATTGAAGGTTATCATTAGTATGCTTTGCTTTGCTATGGTTTAATTTCATATGTAGTCTATTATGTTTTCATAAATGTCCCTTTCTAAATATATTTGATTGGTAATTGTATATGAGATTTCATACTTAGTACATGTGGAGTACTAATCCCTTTTCTTTCCCTTTTCCCCAAACATTTTAGGTTCGGGTCGCTGAGCTTGATCCAAATTGCTAGGAAGGAAGACTTGGATAATTTGTCATCCAAGTGGTAGGTCCTCACTCTCTCGAGGACGTGGCCGATATCTCTCTTTTATGATGTGTAGTTACTATGATTCTATGTTGACTCTATTGTTCTCTTGAGACGATGTAGTAGACAGCCTATATGCGGCTTCTTTCATTTGATGTAGGGCTATGCCCAAGACTTATTGTGATCGATAGATGGTCTATGAGATGAGACGGTTTTATGACTATTATTTTCTGAATATATAAGTGTATGAAATAAAAGTAGAAGACTAAGTAATCTTCGTATATGAACAAGTCTATGTATACTTGATATATATAATGATGTGTATGTAGAGGTCTATGTAAACCTCCGAGTAGTTCTAGATAAAAAGTTTTTAATTCTTACTGATTTTTAGTCGATGAATGCTATGACGAAGCTAAGAGGCTTGTCTTAGTCCTCCGAGAGGACGCCGCCGCCTAATTCTTACTGATTTTTAGTCGATGAATGCTATGACGAAGCTAAGAGGCTTGTCTTAGTCCTCCGAGAGGACGACGACGCCGGTTACGTCTAGGGGGTAAACCCGGATGTGACAAACTTGGTATCAAAGCATGAGGTTGAATATCCTTGATGTTAACGTCTCTCTCTCAACCACGTTATTTAAGTTTGTATTCATAATTGTGAAGCGCGCCACACTTATGAATAGGAACTTATTTGATGATTAGGAATCATTCTCATTGTTGGAAATCCATATCGTGCCCCTAGAATGTACGTCGGATATGCTTTCGCCTGAACCTTGTGTTTTGGTTATAGGAGATGAATACTAGAAGAAATGCGGCTCAAAGACTTGAGGAAGAGATGGCTACTGCGGGAATTCCTCGTGACGAACCTGCTCCTCCTCTTGAAGAGGTTGCTATTGATGACCAGGTTCCTGCTGATCCTCCACCGATGACAGAGGCTCAGATGAGAGCTATTATTGCTCAAATGGATCAAGCCATGACTACTCAAGCTCAAGCCGCAACAGTGCAAGCCCAAGCTATGACTGCCCAAGCCAATAGGGATTTGGCACCTAGAGTCCATGAACAGACTATGGCCTCCAGACTTAGGGATTTCACTCGAATGAATCCTCCTGTCTTTTATGGGTCGAAGGTTGATGAAGACCCTCAGGAATTTATTGATGAGGTTCACAAGATTTTGTGTGCTATGGGGCTGTCGTCTAGCGAGAATGCCGAGTTGGCCTCCTACCAACTCAAAGATGTCGCTCAGATATGGTATGCGCAATGGAAGGACAACAGGCCACTTGGAAGTGGGTTAGTGACGTGGGAGTTATTCAAAGGGGCCTTCATTGATCGGTTCTTCCCTAGAGAGATGAGGGAAACGAAGGTGGTGGAATTCATCAATCTCCGCCAAGGAACGATGAGTGTTCATGAGTATTCTCTGAAATTTACTCAATTGGCCAAATATGCTCCGTCTTTGGTCTCCGATCCTAGAGACGAAATGAGTCGATATGTGACAGGTATATCGGACGATTTACAAGAGGAGTGTCAATCGGCTATGCTACATGATAACATGAACATTGGTCGTCTCATGGTGCATGCAAGAAGGGTTGAGGAGGCTAGATCAAAAAGGAAGGATAAGGACTCAAGGAGGACAAGGTCTTCTGAGAGTGAAACTGCCAAAGATAGGTTGGGAATTCAAGACAGGCCTAGATTCAAAAAGAGGTTCTCAAACCACGTTCCATCCAAATTTCCCAAGACTAGGGATTCTAAAGCTCCTAGACCAAAAGTTGCCAAGGGAAAGGATGGGAACTCATCTAATGAGAAGCCTACATGTTCTAAGTGTGGGAAAGGTCACTATGGAGAATGTTTGATTGGAACGGGAAATTGCTTTGGTTGTGGAAAGATTGGTCACAAGGTGCGGGATTGTCCAAATGCTAAGGGACAAGAGAGGGGTGGTCATCCAAGTGGTTCTAATAGTGCTCCCAAAAAGAACCGTCTTTATGCTCTTCGTACTAGAGATGACCAAGAGGCCTCTCCCGATGTGGTGACTGGTATGTTACAAATCTTTGCCATTGATGTGTATGCATTACTTGATCCGGGTGCTACGTTGTCTTTCGTTACTCCATTGGTAGCTAAGAAGTTTAGTACATTACCCGATGTTTTGCATGAACCTATTTTGGTGTCTACCCCGGTGGGTGAGTCAGTGGTAGCAAAAAGAGTCTATCGAAATTGTCCTATTTCAATACCTCATAGAGTTTCTCATATTGATCTAGTTGAGCTAGACATGATTGATTTTGATGTCATATTAGGTATGGACTGGTTGCATGCTAGTTTCGCTTCCATCAATTGTAGGACCAAAATTGTGAGGTTGTGTTTCCCAAATGAACCCGTTATAAAGTGGAAAGGTGGAAATTCTCTTCCTAGAGGTCGTTTCATAACATGCCTAAAGGCGTGTAAAATGATCTCGAAGGGGTGTCTCTACCATATTGTGAGAGTCCAAGAAGTGGATTCCGAAGTTCCTCCTATAGAGTCAGTCCCCGTGGTGAGTGAATTTACGGAGGTTTTTCCTGATGACCTTCCCGGCATTCCTCCCGAACGGGAAATCAATTTCGGTATCGATTTGCTACCGGAAACTCCTCCTTATAGAATGGCTCCGGCCGAGTTAAAGGAATTGAATGCACAACTTAAAGATTTGCTAGACAAGGGCTTTATAAGGCCTAGCATTTCTCCATGGGGTGCTCCGGTCTTGTTCATGAAAAAGAAAGATGGGTCCTTGAGGATGTGTATTGATTACCGGCAACTCAACAAGGTTACCATCAAGAACAAGTATCCTCTTCCTCGGATTGATGATTTATTTGATCAACTCCAAGGAGCGAGTTACTTCTCAAAAATTGATTTGAGGTCAGGGTACCACCAGCTTAGGGTGAGAAATGAAGATATTTCAAAGACAGCTTTTCGGACTCAATATGGGCATTATGAGTTCGTGGTTATGTCCTTTGGTCTCACAAATGCTCCGGCGGCGTTTATGGATCTGATGAACAGGGTGTTTCAAAAGTACCTTGATTCATTCGTTATTGTATTTATCGATGATATCTTGGTGTATTCGAAAAATGAGGTTGACCACATGGATCATCTAAGGGTAGTATTGCAAACCCTTAGGGAACATAAATTGTTCGCCAAGTATAGCAAGTGCGAGTTTTGGCTAAGGTCGGTGGCATTTCTTGGGCACATCATCTCAAGTGAGGGAGTTGAGGTAGACCCAAGGAAGACAGATGCGGTAAGAAACTGGCCTAGACCCTTGACCCCAACTGATATTAGGAGTTTCTTGGGTCTAGCGGGTTATTATCGAAGGTTCGTAGAAGGTTTTTCTTCCATTGCATCTCCTTTGACTTCATTGACTCAAAAAGGCAAAAAGTTTGAATGGTCAGAGGCATGTGAGAGGAGTTTTCAATTATTGAAGGATAGGCTTACTTCCGCTCCGGTGTTAACTTTACCGGAAGGATCTAAAGGGTTCATTGTGTATTGTGATGCATCCCGCGTAGGTTTGGGGTGTGTGCTTATGCAGAATGGGAAGGTGATTGCCTATGCTTCGCGGTAACTTAAGGTGCATGAGAGAAATTATCCTACTCATGACCTTGAGTTAGCGGCCGTGGTGTTTGCTTTAAAAATATGGAGACACTACTTGTATGGTGTTCATGTAGATGTTTTCACTAATCATAAGAGCCTTCAATATGTGTTTACTCAAAAAGATTTGAATCTTCGACAAAGAAGGTGGTTAGAGTTGTTGAAAGATTATGATATGAGTGTCCTATATCATCCCGGCAAGGCAAATGTGGTGGCAGATGCTTTAAGCCGTATGACTATGGGTGGTGTGACTCATATAGATGAAGACAAGAAAGATCTAGTAAAAGATGTTCATTGTTTGACTAGATTGGGAGTGCGATTGGTGAGTTCGCTAAATGGAGGTGCCACGGTTCATCATAGCTCCGAGTCAGCATTGGTGGTTGAGGTGAAGTCCAAACAACACCTTGACCAACTATTGATGGAATTAAAGGAATCGGTTCTTGGCAAGGCGAACGAGTCTTTCTCCTTAGGAGAAGATAGTGTATTGAGGTATCAAGGGAGGTTGTGTGTTCCTGATGTGGATGGATTGAGGGATCGGATCCTTGATGAAGCCCATGGATCCCACTATTCCATCCATCCCGGTTCTACAAAGATGTATCATGACCTTCGAGAAATATATTGGTGGGAAGGTTTGAAGAAGGATATAGCGGAATTTGTTGCTAAATGTCCGAATTGTCAACAAGTGAAGGCGGAACATCAAAAGCCGGGTGGCTTACTACAGGAGATCCAAATTCCTACTTGGAAGTGGGAAGACATTAATATGGATTTCGTAGTAGGGTTGCCTCGAACTCAAAAGTCATTTGATTCTATATGGGTGATTGTTGATAGATTGACTAAGTCCGCTCACTTTATCCCCGTCAAATCTACATATTCGGCGGAAGATTATGCGAAGATTTTCATAGATGAGATTGTGTGTCGTCATGGTATTCCGTTATCCATCATTTCGGATAGAGGTGCACAATTCACATCTAGATTTTGGAAGTCGTTTCAAAAAGGTTTGGGTACTAAAGTGAAATTAAGTACCGCCTTCCATCCTCAAACGGATGGTAAAGCGGAACGCACGATTCAAACTCTTGAGGATATGCTTAGAGCTTGCATCATTAATTTTAAAGGGAGTTGGGATACGCATTTGCCGTTGGTGGAGTTTGCGTATAATAATAGCTTTCATTCGTCCATCTCCATGTCTCCCTATGAAGCCTTGTATGGAAGGAGGTGTAGGTCTCCTATAGGATGGTTTGAAGTAGGTGAGTCATCAATATTCGGTCCCGACTTGATTTACAAGACATTGGAGAATGTACATATCATAAGAAATAGGTTGCAAACAGCCTATAGTCGACAAAAGTCCTATGCCGATAATAGAAGAAGGGACTTGGAGTTTGAAGAGGGTGATAAGGTGTATTTAAAAATCTCACCTATGAAGGGTGTGGTAAGATTTGGCAAGAAAGGGAAGTTGAGCCCTCGATATGTAGGCCCTTATGAGATTTTAGAAAGGGTTGGTAAAGTTGCCTATCGTTTAAGATTACCCAATGAGCTAGCTTTGGTTCATCCGGTTTTCCATGTCTCCATGTTGAAGAAGTGTGTCGGGAATCCCGAGTCTATTCTTCCTCTTGAAGGCCTCGGAGTCAAGGATAACCTCTCTTATGAGGAGGTTCCGGTTCAAATCCTTGATAGGCAAGTAAAAAGGTTGAGGAACAAAGAGGTGGTTTCCGTAAAGGTGCTATGGAGGAACCACCTAGTTGAGGGTGCAACATGGGAGGCGGAAGCCGACATGAAAACCCGTTATTCTTATCTTTTTGATGTTTAAGGTTAGTATCTCTCTCTAATGATATAAATACGTTAGATATTGTGAATCTCTGTTGTTTTTGTGAAACTTTGCAAAACTCCTAGTTTGGAGGCTTCTAAAATGAAGGCGCTTTAAGGTGACCTTAGATAAATTTGGAAGTTGTTTTGTTTCTTGCATATTTGAGACAAGTTTGGTGATTTAGATATGGTAAATTGATGTTTTGAAGTAGTTTTATGAAATAATATAGTTCATGCTAACTAAATATTGTGAATTGGTTGAGCTGCTAGTCTTGAGTCTACTCCCACATTTTAAGAGTGTTTGGTGTCATTCGGGGACGAATGTTCCTAAGGGGGGGATAATGTAACATTTTGAAATACCGAGGTCATGTGATAAGACTTAAATGATCTCCTTAGGATCTAAACCAGTGTTCCTACCCAATTAGGCATATTTAGAGTCTTTGAAGTGGTGTCTTAACCGAAACTCTTATACGTCCGGCAAATTGGGTCATAAGAGGGCTAGAGTGTCCTTTTGAGTTAACCTAGTTAAAGAGTCGGAATATGGTAAATGGTTGTTACCATAGGTGTAAAATATAGTGTGGGATGGTTTCATTCTGGAAAAGTCAGGGTACGACTCCCCGAGGACCAAACAAGGACCCTCGAGGAGGACCCTAGAAATAGCAGGGCATGACGGACCCCATGACGGGGCGTCACAGGCGCGACGGGACGTCAAGGTCTCCGTCGTGCCAGCCTTGGTGCCGTAGGACAAACCTCCGCCTGCACAAGTCTCTGACCAACGTGACGGATGTGCAGGACGGAGGGATGTCAGTCCGTCACGCCCACGACGGACCGTCGTGCCATCCTTGGTGTCTGGGGAGAAAGCCTCCACCTGCACAAGTCTCTGACCAACGTGACGGATGTGCAGGACGGAGGGATGTCAGTTCGTCATGACCACGACGGACCGTCGTCGGGGATCCGTCGTGGAAGGTCTGTGGCAGTTTTGGAAAAGTTAGTTTTAGTTAGTTAATTAATTAATTGACTTAGGGGTAATTAGGGGTTTAAGAGAGACTAATTAAGTGACTTAAGACCCCACTATAAATACCCAACCCTCATTAGCCTAATCATTCTCTCAAAAACAAAACTCTCTTCCTTCTCTCTACTTTCTCTCTCTATTGGAAGACTCCATTGGAGATCAACTTGGGGAGATCATTGGGGGTTGATTTAGCACGAAATTCACCATCAAAAACGTCATCAAACCTTAAGGTATGGGATCTAATTCACCTTTGAGATTCTTTCCTCAAAGGGTTCCTTCAAAGCTTTTTCCAAAAAGTTGAGTTTCTTATGGGTTTCATCCAAATCCGAATTTGATCATGTGAATTGAGTTAATTATGTATTCTTTGGGTTAGAATGAATAGATTATCATGAATTGTAACTTGATTATGGTTAATTGATGTAGTTTGATCTAGGTTGTGGGTGATGACCCCTAACCCTTAACCCTAAATGTTGAATTGATATGGATTAGGTTGAGTTTGATAGAATTGACCTCATAATAAGTTAAATGGTCTTTAATGATTGTCATTGTATTGATTATGGATCTATTATGATGAATTGAAGTTCTTCACACCTATGTTCTTGAATATTGAATCTAAGTTAAGAAGATACACTTGAGATCATGTTACTAGGCTTTGATGTAGTATTGCTTCATAGTATAGTGCTTCTCCTTGATTAGTTCTTGTGATTTATTATTGAATTACATCGATGTGATGATCTAAGATTGGTTGATCTATGGGTTGATGGTAAGGCCCTTTATTGATGGACTAGGGAGGAGTATTGGTAAGTCTTGATGATCCTAGCCTTCACTTCAAATTATGGTTAATTGTCATCAAGTGATAATGTTATGTTGAAGTATGCTTTGATTGATGTGATAAGATGATATGATACATGAACTTATATGCTTAGGTTGGTTGTGAGGTTGCTAAGTGTAATGTAATATAGGGAAGTTGTTCGATGTGCCCTATTATGATGAGATGTACGAGGGTTGACTTCACCTATATGAATTGTTAATGAAAGGACATAATTCTCATACAATTCTTATTTGAGCTATAATGATGCTATACAAGGGATTGACCCTTCTATGTAATTAAATTGAGAAGATTAATAAAGATTAAAGGCTTCTCTACAAATGGGGACTTAGCTTAGCACCGAGTGAACTTGACATTGAGAGGTGTTGACTTCCCCTAGAGGAATATTCACCATTTGTTCCTTATAGAGTGTTGACTTCCCTTAGAGGAATACTCACCTATGGATCTACGTGAAGTGTTGACTTTCCTTGAGAAATATTCACTCATGAATTCTCATGAGATGAGGCCCCATTACCGAATGGTATATAGAGGGAATACCTATCTCTTAGTTCTTGAACTATGTTGCCACCATAGGATACTAGCTAGTGGATCCACCTAGATAGCTATGTTCACGTTAGGTTCTACCTTGGCCGGTAGACCACCTTCCATCGGTGTAAGGTTTCATGACACCGAATTCCATATTCGATTATGTGGTCTATGTCGGTTAAGGTAAATGTTCCCTAAACTAAAATGAATGAATGAATAAGGTATAGGCTAATTAAAGTAACTTGAGAGGTTGGCTTTAGCTTAGGTAGGGGTATGGGACTCTACCTACGCCTTGCACGAGTTTGCCTTGATAGGAACTTTGAGAGGTCAATATTATGCATGTAAGGCGATAGTATGATGTAAAAGGTTGGTATGTTGAGTAACATGCTTATGAATATAATGTTGTTGTCTTTGCTTGAAGTAGGATGTATCATGACATGACGAGTATGTTGGTAAGTAAATTGCTAATTGTAGTCTTGGTAGGTTACTTGATTGAGTAGGAGATATGGTAATTTTACTTGATCATTGCACTTGTGACTTATTGAAGGTTATCATTAGTATGCTTTGCTTTGCTATGGTTTAATTTCATATGTAGTCTATTATGTTTTCATAAATGTCCCTTTCTAAATATATTTGATTGGTAATTGTATATGAGATTTCATACTTAGTACATGTGGAGTACTAATCCCTTTTCTTTCCCTTTTCCCCAAACATTTTAGGTTCGGGTCGCTGAGCTTGATCCAAATTGCTAGGAAGGAAGACTTGGATAATTTGTCATCCAAGTGGTAGGTCCTCACTCTCTCGAGGACGTGGCCGATATCTCTCTTTTATGATGTGTAGTTACTATGATTCTATGTTGACTCTATTGTTCTCTTGAGACGATGTAGTAGACAGCCTATATGCGGCTTCTTTCATTTGATGTAGGGCTATGCCCAAGACTTATTGTGATCGATAGATGGTCTATGAGATGAGACGGTTTTATGACTATTATTTTCTGAATATATAAGTGTATGAAATAAAAGTAGAAGACTAAGTAATCTTCGTATATGAACAAGTCTATGTATACTTGATATATATAATGATGTGTATGTAGAGGTCTATGTAAACCTTCGAGTAGTTCTAGATAAAGAGTTTTTAATTCTTACTGATTTTTAGTCGATGAATGCTATGACGAAGCTAAGAGGCTTGTCTTAGTCCTCTGAGAGGACGACGACGCCGGTTACGTCTAGGGGGTAAACCCGGATGTGACAAGGGTGTACTTTGGGTCGTTACAAACTTGGTATCAGAGCATGAGGTTGAGTAATCCTAGGATTGATGTCTCACTAAACCACAACTACATAGGGTCTTATTCATAATTGGGAAGCGCGCCACACTTATGAATGAGAGACTATGTGATGCTTAGGAACTCTCACTCTCTTGTTATTCTATAGTCGTGCCTAAGAGTCTTAAGTCTATATAATCCTTTGTTCTAATCCTTTTATTAATATTATAGGCAATAAATACAAGAAGGAACAATGCTCGAAGGGCCAGAGAGGAGAATTTGAATAAAGCGGTTCCCCCTCAAGCTCCTCAAAACCCTCAAGTTCGTCTTGAAGAAGGGGCTATGTCTAATGTTGAGATGAGGTCAGATATTCATAGCTTGAATCAAGTGTTGGCTACCCAAGTTTCTAGGGATGCTAGGGTGCAAGTGAACCCCAATGCTAACACTACCGCTTGAAGGATTAGGGATTTCACAATTGTGAATCCCCCTACTTTCTATGGTTCTCAGGTGAAGGAGGACCCACAAGGATTCATTGATGAAGTGTTCAAAGTTCTTTATGCTATGGGTGTATCTTCTCAAGAAAAGACGGAACTAGCCGCCTACTAACTCAAAGATGTGGCTCAAGTTTGCTATGAGCAATGGAAGGATTAGAGACCGGTTAGAGAAGGCCGGATTACTTGGGGAACTTTCAAGATGGCTTTCCTTAATAGGTTCTTTTCTTTTGAACTAAGGGAGAGGAAAATGCAATAATTCATCAACCTTCATCAAGGGGGTATGAGTGTGAAGGAGTATAGACTCAAGTTCACTCAACTGTCAAAGCATGCTCCTACTATGGTAGCGGATTTTAGGGCTAAGATGAACAAATTTGTTTGTGGGATATCCGATATTGTGGTTAATGAATGTAGGTCGGCTATGTTGATTCCTAGTACGCACATCTCCCGTCTCATGGTTCATGCCGAACAAATTGAGGAACAAAAGCTTAAGCAAGTTGGTAGGGAGTTGAATATGGTAAGAATCGAATACGAGAATTCTTCCAAGACTAAACTTGAGGTGCAAGATAAATCATGGTTCAAGAGAAGGTTTTCCAACCAAGGCCTTACTAATGCTCCAAGGGTCAACAAAAGTAAGGTGTCTACTCCAACCCCCAAGAGGGGAAAGGTTGTGGTTCTTATGTTGAGAAACGTCATTGTTCAACATGTGGTAGAAAACATGATGGTAAGTGCCTAGTTGGCATGGCTAATTGCTATTGTTGTGGCAAGAGTGGTCACGTGAAGAGATATTTCTCTATGATGAAGACTCAAGGAATGGAAAATGCTCAAGCTCAAGCAAGTGCCCCAAATTTGGATGCTTCTAAGAGGAATCTCTTTTATGTTCTCCAATCCTGAGGTTATCAAGAGAGCTCACTGGATGTGGTCACCGGTATGTTACAATTATTTTCCTTTGATGTATATGCTTTGATGGATCCGGGAGCTACATTGTAATTTATAACCCCTCTTGTTGCCATGAAGTTTGATATACTACTCGGCATATTAGACAAACCATTTTCGGTTTCTACCCTGGTGGGTGATTCCGTGGTGGCTAAAAGAGACTATTAGGGTTTTCCTATTTCCTTGCCCAATAGAGTTACATTTGTTGACTTGATAGAACTTGATATGCTAGACTGTGATGTTATATTGGAAATGGATTGGTTGCATGATTTATTTGCCTCTATTGACTGTTGAACAAGGGTAGTCAAATATTAATTTCCAAATAAACCCATTTTTGAGTGGAATGGAGGAAACCTAAATCCTAGGGGTAAGATAATTTCATGTCTAAAGGCTTGCAAATTGATTGCAAAGGGTTGTATCTACCACATAGTAAGAGTTAGGGATCTTAAATCCGAGGTCCTTACTATATAGTCGGTACCCGTAGTAAGGGAATTTCCGGAGGTCTTTCATGATGACCTTCCCGAAATTCCTCCCGAACGGGAGATTGACTTCGGCATAGACTTATTGTCCGATACACAACCTATTTCAATCCCTCCTTATCGGATGGCCCTGGCCGAGTGGAAAGAACAAAAGGCTCAACTCAAGGATTTTCTAGATAAGGGTTTTATTCAACCAAGCATATCTCCATGGGGTACCCCAACATTGTTTGTGAAGAAGAAGGATGGGTCAATTAGAATGTGTATCGACTATCGTCAATTGAAGTCACTATAAAGTATAAGTACCCACACCTTAGGATTGATGACTTGTTTGATCAACTCCAAGAATCGAGTTACTTTTCAAAGATTGACTTGAGATTGGGTTATCACAAACTTAGAGTGAGGCAGGTTGATATTATGAAAACGGCATTCCGAACAAGATATGGTCACTTTGAATTCCTAGTTATGTCATTTGGTCTAACAAATGTTCCGGCGGCTTTCACAGACCTTATGAATCGAGTTTTTAGAAAATATCTTAATTAGATTGTGATTGTCTTCATTGATGACATTTTGATGTACTCTAGGAGTGAGAATGATCATATGAGACATTTGAGGATAGTTTGTCAAGTTCTCAAGAATAACCAACTTTGTACTAAGTTTAGCAAGTGTGAATTTTGGTTGAGATCGGTTGCATTTCTTGGTCATATTGTCTCTTGTGAAGGGGTATAGGTTGATCCGAGGAAGATGGAAGTGGTCAAACGTTGTCCTAGACCTTTGAATCCTACCGACATCCGATGTTTTCTAGGGTTTGTCGGTTACTATAGGTGGTTTGTTGATGGATTTTTGTCTATAACATTTCCATTAATGGCCTTAACCCAAAATAAGTTCGAATTCCAATGGTCAAAATCTTGCAAAAAGACCTTCAAATATTTGAAAGATAGACTCATCTCCGCTCCGGTATTGACCTTACCGGAGGGTATCAAAGGCTTCATGATTTATTGTGATTTCTCTCGAGTGGGTCTAGGATGTGTGCTCATGCAACATGGAAAAGTCACAATGTATGCCTCTAGGCAATTTAATCCACATTAGAAGAATTACCCAACTCATGATCTTGGGCTTGCGGACGTGGTATTTGCCTTGAAAATTTGGGGGCATTATATTCATGGGGTACATGTTGATGTGTTTACCGATAACAAGAGTTTACACTATGTATTCACTCAAAAATACTTGAATCTACGACAAAGAAGATGGTTAGAAATTTTGAAGGATTATGACATCAGTAGCCTTTACAATCCCGGGAAAGCCAATGTTGTTTAGGATGTATTAAGCCGAGTGTCCATGGGTAGTGTTGCTCATATGGGTGAGGATAAGAAAGAATTGGTGAAGGAGGTTCATAGGTTGGACCTGTTGGGTGTCCGACTAGAAGAATCTTCAAAGGGTGGTTTCATGGTCGGTCATAACTCCGAGTCATCTCTAGTGGTTGATGTGAAGTCCAAGCAAAATCTTGATCCTCTATTGATCGAGTTGAAGGAATCGGTCCTTAACAAGAATAATGAATCTTTCTCCCAAGGGGAGGATGGGTTACTTAGGTACCGAGGAAGGTTATGTGTGCCGGATGTGGATGGTTTAATGGAGAAAATCATGGATGAGGCTCATGGTTCACGATAATCCATCCATCCGGGGGCCACCAAGATGTATCGTGACTTGCGTGATATCTATTGGTGGAATAGGATGAAAAGAGAGGTAGCTAAGTTTTTGTCGAGGTACCCAAATTACCAACAAGTCAAAGACGAGCATCAAGGCCCGGGTGGTCTAACACAAGATATTGGCATTCCCACTTGGAAATGGGAAGACGTCAACATGGACTTTGTGATTGGTTTGCCTCGAACGCAAAGACACGATGACTCCATTTGGGCAATAGTGGATAGGTTGACCAAGTCAGCCCACTTGCTTCCCGTAAAGGTCTCTTACTCGGCAGAGGAGTATGCTATATTGTATGCTAGAGAGATTGTGAAGTTATTTGGGGTCCCATTGTCGATCATTTCGGATAGAGGAGCCCAATTAACTTCACATTTTTGGAGATATTTCCATAGTTGGATTGGCACTCAAGTTAAGCTTAGCACCGCTTTCCACCCTCAAAGGCTTGTGTGATTGATTTCAAAGGGAATTGGGATGATCACCTTCCTTTGATAAAATTCTCCTACAATAATAGCTACCATGCGAGTATTGATATGGCACCTTTCGAGGCACTTTATGGTAGAAGGTGTCGTTTCCCTATTGGATGGTTTGAAATGGGGGAGTTTTCTCTTCATGGTCCCGAAATAGTGTATGGTACCACGGAGAAGGTTCGACTCATAATATAGAGGTTGAAGATAGCTTATAGTCGGCGAAAATCTTATGCTAACAATAGAAAGAGGGACCTTGAATTCGAAGTAGAAGATTGGGTCTATTTGAAAATTTCACCCATGAAAGGGGTGATGAGGTTTGGATAGAAGGGGAATCTTAGTCCCCGTTATGTAGTCCCTTATAAGATTTTCAAAAGGGTAGGGGAAGTGGCATATGAGTTAGATTTTCCAATTGAATTAGCCTCGGTTCATCTGGTGTTCCATGTGTCTATGCTCCAGAAATGTATAGGTTATCCGGTGTCGATTCTTCCTATAGAAGGTATAGGGGTAAAAGAGGACCTTTCTTATGAAGAGGTCCCGATTAAGATCTTGGATCGTCAAGTTAAGAAATTGTGGAATAAGGAGGTTGCCTCCGTAAAAGTTCTATGGAGGAACCACCTTGTTGAGGGTGCAACATGGGAGGCCAAGGCCGACATGAAGACCCGCTATCGTTATCTCTTTCCCCCCACTCCTATCCAAAGTTAAAGTTAGTATCTTTCTGTTAAATGAGTTATATGAATAATATTGTACTTATCATGTTTATCTTGTATGTGCATATTCTTGTAGAAATTCATGCCTAAATTTAGTTTGTGTGAAATATGACTCTCATGATTCATTTGCACTTAAATATGTAGTGTGCTATATTGATTTCATGAGAAGTGTTTTGGGCATATCTTGGTGTTGTATTGATAAGAAAATTATAATGTCAACTCTTTGAAAATTGTTCATGTTGAGGTCATATTGAAATGGAGAAGATAGTTCCTCCTTATGTAATGTAAATGGTGAGCTCTTATGTGAGCATGAGTTGTGGATTAAGTTCCTATGTGTTAATGTTATGTTTATATGTTGAACGGAATTGAAATTCCTCCTATGAGCTGTGACTCATTATGATATTGCTGGTTTGTTGGCTGCTAGTCTTGATTCTATTCTTTTTTCCAATAGAAGGTTTAAATTGTCATTCGGGGACGAATGTTCCCAAGGGGGGATATTGTAACATCCCGTAATTTCCATGACCTATACTAGAGCCTCATATGTTGAATAATGATGGTTTAGATCTAAATAAGAGTAAATAACTTGTTTGAGAATTATTGGAGTCATAGCATCAAAGAAAGGTCGAAATTAAACTAGTAGACTTCCCTATGTTTGGTGAAGGTTTCGGAGGGACATATTGAGTCTAAATCTTGTAAAAAGACTTTAATAGGTAAATTTAGTATAGAGCGTCAAAACGTACAGTCACAACACCCCAAGGACTACCGAAAGGATCCTTGAGGAGGACCTAACATGGGCAGGCAGGCTGCACAAGCAGCCTACGCGAGACAAGATTCAAGGGGCTGCTGCGCGTCGCGCAGCCCACACGAAAATTGGAAAAAGCTACCTCGCGAAGCGAGCACGGAACGAGGTCCACTGCCTCAATTCAGATTTCAAAAATAAATTCAGATATCAGCCTTGCGACGCGGACCCACTTCCCATATTTGTTAAAATCATATTTTAAGCATTTTGACTTAAGGGCTTGTGTGATTGATTTCAAAGGGAATTGGGATGATCACCTTCCTTTGATAGAATTTTCCTACAACAATAGCTACCGTGCGAGTATTGGTATGGCACCTTTAGAGGCACTTTATAGTAGAAGGTATCGGTCCCCTATTGGATGGTTTTAAGTGCGGGAGTTTTCTCTTCTTGGTCCTGAAATAGTGTATGATTCCACGGAGAAGACTCATAAGAGAGAGAGGTTGAAGAAGGCTTATAGTCGGAAAAAATCTTATGCCGACAATAGAAAGAGGGACCTTTAATTCTATGTAGGAGATTGGGTATATTTGAAAATTTCACCCATGAAAGGGGTGATGAGGTTTAGAAAGAAGGGGAAGCTTAGTCCCCGTTATGTAGTCCCTTATAAGATTTTCAAAAGGGTAGGGGAAGTGGTATATGATTTGAAGTTTCCAATTGAATTGGCCTCGGTTCATCCGGTGTTCCATGTGTCTATGCTCAAGAAATGTATAGGTTATCCGGTGTCGATTCTTCCTATAGAAGGTTTAGGGGTAAAAGAGGATCTTTCTTATGAAGAGGTCCCGGTTGAGATCTTGGATCGTCAAGTTAAGAAATTGAGGAATAAGGAGGTTGCCTCCTTAAAAGTTCTGTGGAGGAACCACTTTGTTGAGGGTGCAACATGGGAGCCCGAAATCGATATGAAGACCCGCTATCGTCATCTCTTTCCCCCTACTCCTATCCAAAGTTAAGGTTAGTAGCTTTTTGTTAAATGATTTATATGAATAATGTTGAACTATCATGTTTATCTAGTATGTGCATATTCTTGTAGAAATTCATTCCTAAATTGAGTTTGTGTGAAATATGAATCTCATGATTAACTTGCACTTAATATGTAGTGTACTATATAGCTTTCATGAGAAGTGTTTTGGGCATATCTTGGTGTTGTATTGATAAGAAAATTAGCATGTCAACTCTTTGAAAATTGTTCATGTTGAGCTCATATTGAAATGGAGAAGGTAGTTCCTCCTTATGTAATGTAAATGATGAGCGCTTATGTGTCATGAGTTATGGATTAAGTTCCTATGTGTTAATGCTATGTTTATATGTTGAAAGGAGTTGATATTCCTCCTATGAGCTATGAATCATTATGATATTGCTGGTTGTTGGCTACTAGTCTTGATTCTATTCCTTATTTCCAATAGAAGGTTTAAGGTGTCATTCGGGGATGAATGTTCCCAAGGGGGGGATATTATAACAATCCGTAATTTCCATGACCAATAATAGAGACTCATATGTTGAATAATGATGGTTTTAGACCTAAATAAGCGTACATAACATGTTTGAGAAGTATTGGAGTCATAGCATCAAAGAAAGGCCTTAACATCCGGAAACTAGCAAAATTGAACTGGTAGACGTCCCTATGTTTGGTGAAGGTTTCGGACGTTCATATTGAGTCTAAATCTTGTAAAAAGACTTTAATATGTAAAATTTAGTATAGATCATCAAAACGTACAGTCAAGACACCCCAAGGACCACCGGAAGGTCCTTGAGGAGGACCCCAACATGGGCAGGCAGGATGCCGAAGCAGCCTGCGCGAGACAGGATTCAAGAGGTTGTTGCGCGTCGTGCAGCCCACACGCAGCTTGGAAAAAGTTACCTCACGACGCGTGCACGCCACAAGGTCCACTGCCTCAAATAATATTTTAAAAATAAATTGAGAAATCAGCCTCGCGACGCGGACCCACTTAGGAGATTCGTTAAAATCGAGCATTTTTACTTCACAAAAAGACCCAATTAAGTGAGGGGTCTTTTGGGAAATTCAGTGGATGATTATATATAACCTAAGGGTCAGTTTTAAGTCAATTTTCACTCACCTAAATCAAATTCCCAAAACAAAACTCAAAAGGTCTCATCTCTCTCTACTTTCTCTCTCCCAAAATACTCCATTGAAGGAAGAAAAAAGTTTGAATAAGAAGACCAATTTCTCTAGTATTTGACTTCAAATTATTGGATTAATCTTCATTAAAGTATGATTTCTTTCACTCTTGGGAATCTTTTCCCCAATAGGTCCCTCCAAAGATGATTTGTAACCCCAAATCTAGGTTTTTCTTCTACGCATGGGTCTTCTTTGAAAAATGAAATTACGAATAAATTGTGAGAAATTATGATCAATTAATGTTGTTTAAGTATATATTGATGGTTAATTGATGATTTTTTGTGAGATTTCCCTAGACCCATGTCCTTTCCCCAATTTCTTGAAAACCTTGAATTGATATGGTGAATTGTGAAGATCATGAACATGTAGATTGACTACATTGTTGTTAAATATGTAATTGCTTCTAAAATTTACCTTCTTTATGTAATTGGTTATGTATTATTTAAAATGGAAGTATCAAGATTCTTGGAAGGGCAATGAGTTATGTTGATTGGTTCTTCTTGGAGTCAATTATGAATTATGAGTTACTTAGATAGTAATGCTTCTAAGTCTAATGTGCGGTTGTGATGTTGATGTTAAGTATTCCTCATCCTTAACCAAAGACTATTGAATTGATTATGAAGAATGCAAGTATGTTATGGTATGGTTATTATATGATTGAAACTAGTTTCTCATTATTATAATAAAGTTTTAAGTTAAAGGTTTACTCACTTATGAAGTGGTGTCTAAAGTTAAAGTATTGTTCTTACTTATGATGACCTATGAGCTAGATATGATAAGATGTTTACCTACGGGTCTAGAAGAGACTAATGTGAACTTTATGTTGAAATAATATGATTACTAAAGGGAATAATTGCTTAGCACCGAAAGGGCATGTAAATGAGATGTAGGTCTCATGTTAGTAATTCCAGCCTCCCACGTGGGTTTCCTCACGTTAGTAAGTCCAGATTCCCAAATTATGTGTTGTCTCATGAGATGGAAACCTCTACGTTAGTATGTCAAGGTTTCTAGCAACAATCTCCTTCACCCTTAACTATGTGCCCACTTAAGACTCTAGCTTAGTGGATCCACCTAGATAGCTATGTACGAATGGTTACACCTTAGGCAAGTGTTAACTCTCTCTTTTCGGTGTGGGAGTATAACACCGGATTCCATGTAGCTCACATGGCCTCATGTCGGTTATTGCACTTCTTTACCTAACGTAAAAAGTAAATGAACAAGTTAAGTATGTGAACCCTGATTAAGGTTGTCTTGAAGGCTACTACATAGGGTAAGGGAGGGTATGGGACTTCTCTTACTCATTCCACATGTGGGATCCTAAGGGATGACTCTAGTAGTGTTCTTTTATGATTATGATTATGATTATGATTATGATTATGATTATGACTATGTGGATATGGTATGAGTAGTATTTTTGTACTAATCATGTCACGATGAAGTATGATATATTGTTGTAAGTATGAAATGGGTTGTTTAATGTGATACTTCGGTTTTAATGGGATTATGGGGTTCTATTCTTTACATTACACAAGTGTTGCTTGAGTTTCTTATGTGTTGGGTTGATATTATGTTAAATCAACTTATTATGCTTATTATATATGCATGTGGAGTTAAATTGATAGAAAACATGATTTTGACCAAAATGTCCTTTTCTCATGCATTAATGATTTTGTGCATAGAAGCCATACTTAGTAGATGTGGTTTGTACTAACCCATATTTCTACCCTTTATCCCAAACATATTAGGTTTGGGCCTTTAAGAAGTTTGAGGTCGATTTCAAGGAAGACTTGGATCTTTTCCCGAGTCATTGATGAGTCCTCATTTTTGGGGACGTTGCCAAGTTCCACTCTAGCTATGATGTTGTTATATTTAGAAACGTTATTATCTCTCTTATAATTGGGACAATCATTGTAAGCCTAAAATGGCGTATTGTTTTGTATTGGATATGTCCAAACATATTTATACTGTTATAGATGGTTTAATGTGAGACAAAGTATTAGACTAAATTTCTATATGTTGGTTATGTTGTCTATGCGAGAAGCCTAAGTAAGCTTCATATGTGAGGAGTATGTGTAAACTCCCTATGTATATATACTACGTGTAAGCGAGAGGTCTATGTAAACCGCATGAGATGAAACATTTTAAATTTTTCCATATTTTTTAACCTATGATGTGATATGATGTATGTTAAGGGCTTGTCTTAGTCCTACTAGAGGACAACTGTCATGACCCGGATTCTGGAATCCGGTTCGCAACCGGCGTCGTTAACCTCTCAGAGGTCGCAGACAAGCCTCTTCTTAGCTTTCATCACATTCATATAGTTAAATTTGCGGAAAATTTAAAAATGTTTAAACGTATGAAGTATACATAGACTTCATATAATCTTTACATAAATTCAAATACTATAAGCTCAAATAAACAACCATCTACAACAGATTACGCAATTCAAACGGAAGAATCAATGTATCATAGTAAGTTTACCAAAACGACCTTTATACAAAAGCTTCTAAATGAAAACATCTGAAAGAAACTCTAGGGACAACATCCTCTATCTATGTCTAAATACTAGGCTATGAAGATAGACATAGCATCCTCGAACTCGAGAGACCTACCAAATGGTCTGGAGATCGCTTAGTCCAAACCGCTGCAATGATGTCTTCAATCTGCTCTCTGACCTGCACCTATAAAAGTAGTAAATGTATAGGGTTAGTACACACTTGTACTAAGTATGGGTGTATGCACACATACACATAAATCTATGCATGATCAAGGAAGGCTCTTCCTAAACAACATGCCATTTCTGGAAAGTGACATCACTAGACTTTCCTAATTCATTATTTGTGAATTGTGGTATGAATATGATGTATTTCAATGCATTCAAAGAACACAACTCATTTTCTATGTGATTACAAGCCATTAGAATCATCAACATAATTTTAGAACAACTCGAGCGAATATTTGAAATTTTGATACTCCCTAACCCAAGAGCTCCCTTTTTGATGCTTATTTTTTTTTGTCTTTTTGTTCTTGTTGTTGTGTAATTCAATGATTTCTTTGATACTATGTTTTACTTACAAGTGCAATGATTCATTGTAGTCCCATACCCACAATGAATCAAGCAAGTAACCCAAGGACTAAGGGAATGATTTCACTATCCTTGTAACAAGTCTTTCATTACATTCTGTATTCATTGGGCAGGAACACTTCATAAGCCAATCTCTATTGGCTATGCTACTTATTTCATCATTTTCATATTATGGAAGTTAGGAAGCATTGATTAGCTATTATATTTTACTCCCCTTTATTGGCATAATAGAAGAAGTCATTATAATCCAATCTTATTTGGCTTTGCCCATTATTTGTTGAAAACTTCATTGGTATCAACACTGACGATTGATATTCATAAGCTCTTACTTTCATAGATCACTTTGAACATACGTTCCATCTTCTTTCTTTCTTGCTTTCTTAGAGACATCTTTAGAATTAAGATCATGTGAGCTAACATGAAATCCAGTTTCTATCCTACACCGAAAAAAGGTGATTCACCGATCAAAATGAATCTAGATCATGTGAGCTAACATGAAATCCAGTGTCTGCCCCACACCGAAAAGGGGTGATTCCCGGCTAAGGTGAATCCATGTTAATTGTTTACCCACACCTAAAAGGGTGGCTCACGGCTATAGTGAACCAAGAACATTCTTTTGAGCATTAACCGACATAGATCATGTGAGCTAAACATGAAATATAGTGTATACCCCACACAGAAAAGAGGTGATCTCACTGGCCAAGGTGAGATTGAAACATACCTAGCTCTCTTAGGTGGAAACCACAGGATAGTTCCTACATTGGCTAGACATAGTTCGAAGACTAGGAGACATAAGGAGACTACTTATCCACCTCGGTGGTAGCCTCGTCTCATGAGACTTACACATGCAAGCACAGGCTTATAGCTAGTCTATCGTTGCTTTGCTCACTTTCATTATCTTCTTATCTTTTAGAGTTGACTCAAACATTATGGAAGCTTGCTTCTAAATTGAGGTTTACTTAATCTATTGATGACTTTTCATCCCTTTGTTTAAATTGATGAAATGTTAATTGTCCTTACATAACATCTTTGGTGTTAATGAGACTGGTCTCACACGTTCTAACACCTTCATTCATGAGTATTTTTAACATAGTAGCTTAGGTGTAAGTGAGGATTGTCTCACTTCTTTTAACACCTCATTCTGGTAACTTTCTTAACTTAGACATATTTAGTTATGTTAATACTCACTTTACTTGCTTACTTTCGTTTAGTAGCTTCATATCATCATTTATTGACGATGAGCACTTCATTCAATGAGTTACATATGTTCATAGTTCATTCGTTTAGGGCATGTTGGGACTTGTCCCAATGAATGTCATGCCCTTGGATATGAATTCATTGAATTACTTTAGGAGTGCTTTAGTTGTCATTTCAATATTTGGCTATGTGTGATTGGCATAAATCTAGTATTGGCCTAGAAAATTTGGAAAAAAATTTCATAACCATGTTAATTGGCATAAGCCAAATTTACATTCGTTCATTTTTAGTTTGGTATGTATATTATTCATTAGCCAATCTTTCAATTATATAAAGATTATATTATAGCCAATCCCATTCAAAATTTGAACAATGTATTTTTAGCCAATTTATTGGCATAAGGCAAGCAATTCATTCCAGTATAATTTCATGGAGATCTTTTAAGCCAATCTTATATCATAGCTTTAGCATAACGTGATAAGTCATTTCGGACAGCATCATATTAACATTTTAATTAACATAACATCTTCATAAAGTCACATTTAACAGTAACTACACATAGGGCCGTAACACATCAACACTTAACATTTTCGAATACAATTTAACATAGCATCATACTTTAATTCACGTAATGAACACTTAACCTCAAACGAGTACAACTTATAGGTTCATTCAACATTTACAAATCAAGAACCCTACACATTAAGATCAGCCAGCACCACATACCAAAAACCTGATCAAGACTAATCTATAAAACATTGAAATCGTATAGAGGATACTAGGGAGAAGGGAAGTTCGACGAGAACCTTGGAAACAACCCTAGTTTCGAGATTTCATGGATTTGTTACGATGGAAAGTACTCTTGGAGAAATAATTCCAGGAGAGAAACCCATACCTTAAGTAGAACTTAATCTACGAAGACCACCTTGAACTAAACCTTGAAGAGACCTTGAAATCTCCCAAGAACGTCTATGAAACTTTCTGCCTTTTTGCGTATCGTTTTAGCGTTGTGTTCTCTGAGTGTTTGATCGAGAGTTTTAATTCTTAGGAATTGATTTGACTCATTCAACTTAGGCTAATTTAGTAAATTAAATAAATTAATTAGTTAATTACTAAAATGCCTCTCCTAAGTTGACTAAACATAAGAGAATGTTGACTTGACCAAAAATCTGGAAATTGATATTGACTATGGTTTTGGAAAATATTTGGAATTTATATTAATTAATTTAATCCTTAATTTAATTAATTAAGGGACCTAGGGTAATTACTAAAATACCCCTAAGTCTTAGGGAACTTAACTAACATTTTTGGACCATCCTAGGTTAGGTACTAGGCTGTCTCCTAAACTAGTTATTAGGTTAGTGTCAACCAGGTTTAGTCCTAGGTTGTCAGGTGCACCAGTGGGTCCATTTCGGTTAGTCCTAGGTCAATTATCTAGTTAGGACAGTTATTTAGAGCCTAGAGTTGGTTAGGTAAGTTGTCCCCACGTGGAGGGACCCTTCCGCACATGCTTGTCCCTAACCGCACTAACCGAATTTGGGTAGGGTGGTTGTGTGGTCCCCCTTGGCCGATTCCCACATGTCTTGCACATGTTCTTGCACATGGGTTGGTTGTACTTTCCTAACTAACTATTCTTGATGGCTCATTTGGAATATTTACTTATTGTCCCAAGGATCCTCACTATGTCCTTGGGCATTGCTTAATCTACATGATCATTTTAATTGATCCTGTGCTATGGTATCTAGGCTTTACACTTGGATGCCTTATACCCAGAGTATTGCATTAGAGATCACTATTTTAGCTTATGGTCTTCTTTGCAAGTACAATCTTAAGCAGTGCTTATTCATACTTAGAAAAATTGGCTAACACCCTTTAAGCCAATATTTTCTAATATGCCCAATATTTTGCTTATTTGGGTATTATATAGAAATTGGCTAAAACCCCTTAGCCAATTTTCTATACTATGCCCAATATTTCTCCATATTGGTCATTGGGATGCCTATGTACCCCTAATACACATTCTTAAAGACCTATTGGGCTCTTCACTAGACATGAAATTTTTCGGAATGTTACGTTATCCCCCCCCCTCCTTAGGAACATTCGTCCCCGAATGACACTAACACATCATTTTAAAACAAGAGGGAACTTCGAAAACACTTAAACATACTTAAAACGTTATCGTTTGTGAACATCTGATTCACACATATTCTGGATGATGCATTATTACTCAAGCTTATCTAAAGCTTCATATTCGAGATCGAGGAACTTTTTTTTCAAACAAACTTAACTTAATGCACATCACAACTCATGCAACACATAAAATTACGTCTATGCTATGCAAAAACAACAACATAATGCATGCATGAACTTATTTTAACTCATTTAATGCAAGTATAAAATGCATGATTAAGGACTTATAATATCAGATCGACTAATGCACTAAAATCTCAGAGTTCCTTAAGCAAAATCAGATCTAGGAAGAGTACATCTAACCTCAAGAACTGAACAAGTGAGGGTAACGCGATCTCATATCCTCCTCGGCCTCCCATGTTGCTCCCTCAATAAGGTGGTTCCTCCATAATACTTTAACAGTGGCAACCTCCTTGTTCCTCAGCTGCTTCACTTGATGATCTAAAATTTCAACTGGAACCTCTTCATAAGAAAGGTTCTCATCAACTCCTAACCCCTCAATAGGCAGGATGGATGCTAGATCGCCTAGAAACTTCTTAAGCATTGAAACGTGGAACACTAGATGAACAGAAGACAAGTCTTGTGGTAGTCTCAATTCGCAGGCAACATTTCCTACTCTCTGTAAGATCTCATAAGGACCTATATACCTTGGACTGAACTTGCCCTTCTTACCAAACCTCATCACCCCTTTCATGGGTTATATCTTCAGGTAGACTTGATCACCCACCTCAAATTAAAGAGCTCTCTTTCTGTTATCTGAATAGGATTTTTGACGACTGTATGCAATAGCCAATCTATCCCTGATCATTCTCACCTTCTCCACAGCCTCATGTATGATCTCAGGGCCAAGGATGGAAGACTCTCCTACCTCAAACCACCCAACTGGAGACCTACATCTCCTGCCATATAGTGATTCAAAAGGTGTCGTCTCAATACTGGAATGATAGCTATTATTATAAGAGAACTCAATCAGCGGCAAGTGATCACAACTCCCCTTGAAGTCAATAACACATGCTAAGGCATGTATTCAAGGGTCTGAATAGTACGCTCTGCTTGTACATCCGTCTGGGGATGAAAAGCAGTACTGAGCTTCACCTGGGTACCGAAGATCTTTTGGAAATATCTCCAAAATGAGAAGTAAATTGGGCTCCCCTATCCGAAATGATAGACAGAGGAATCAAATTACATCTCACTATCTCATCAATATACAGCTTGGCATAATCTTCAGCCCTGTAAGTAGACTTCACAGGAATGAAGTGAGCAGACTTAGTCATCCTGTCAACAATAACCCAAATAGAATCATGTAGTTTCCTGATCTTTGGCAGACCAACCACAAAATCCATATTATAGCCACCCACTTCCAAGTTGGGATCTCAATCGACTGGGTGAGACCTTAAGGCTTAAGGTGTTTGTCCTTAACCTATTGGCAATTGGGGCACTCTTCTACAAACTTCGAAATATCTCTCTTCATACCTTCCCACCAATAGACCTCATTAAGGTCATGGTACATTTTGGTAGAACCAGGATGAATAGAATACCTGGAGCCATGGGCCTCTGCAATAATATTAGGCCTCAAATTATCAATATTGGGCACACATAATCTGTTCTGGTACCTGAGTACACCATCCCCTCCTAGGGAAAAGGATTCATTCAGCTTACTCAACACTGAGTCTTTCAACTCCATGAGTACTAGGTTGAGATGCTGCTTAGCTTTGACATCTACAACAAATGAGGATTTAGAACTGGAATGAACTAAAACACCCCCACTTGGTGTATCTATCAGCCGTACACCCAATCTAGCCAATTGGTGTACCTCTTTAACTAGTTGCTTCTTCACATCATCAACATGAGACATGCTGCCCATGCTCAATCTACTCAACGCATCATCCACTACATTGGCATTATCTGGGTGATAGTGGATACTCATGTCATAATCTTTGAGCATCTCCAGCCATCTTCTCTGACGAAGATTTTATTCTCTCTGTGTAAAAACATACTGAAAACTTTTATGGTCAGTAAATACATCAACATGTACACCATATAAGTAATGTCTCAAAAGTTTCAATGCAAAGACCACAACAGCTAACTCAAGATCATGAGTAGGGTAATTTTTCTCGTGGATTTTCAACTTTCTTGATGCATATGCAATCACCTTGCCATCTTGCATAATAACACATCCCAAACCTACTTGGGAAGTATCACAGTACACCATATATCATGCACCACTCCTCGGCAACGTGAGAACAGAGGCTGAAGTGAGTCGGTCTTTGAGCTCTTGGAAGCTTTTCTCACATTTTTCAGACCACTCAAACTTCACCTTCTTCTTCTTCAAGGTTGTCAATGGAGCAGCAATAGTTAAAAAACCTTCCACAAACATGCGATAATAATTAGCCAAACCCAAGAAACTCCGAATATCTGTAGGAGTGAGGGGTTGCGGCCAATTCTTTACTGCCTCAACCTTTTTCGGATGAGCTTCAACACCCTGGTCGGTCACAACATGACCAAGGAAGGTCGCTGATCTCAACCAAAATTCACATTTACTGAACTTTGCATGCAACTGATATTCTTTGAGTACTTGAAATGTCTTTCTTAAGTGTACATCATATTCTTCTGTAGACTTAGAGTATATGAGGATGTCATCTATGAATACTATGACGAAAGAATCAAGGTACTCACGGAAGACTCTATTCATAAGGTCCATAAACGCGGCTAGTGCATTAGTGATACCAAATAACATAACCAAAAATTCATAATGTCCATATCTAGTACGAAAAGCAGTCTTAGGGACATCTTCTCGCCACACTCTAAGCTGATGATACCCTGACCGAAGGTCTATTTTTGAAAAGAAACTTGAACCTTGGAGTTGGTCAAATAGATCATCGATTCTGGGAAGAGGGTACTTGTTCTTTATAGTGACTTTGTTGAGTTGCCGATAATAGATACAGATTCTAAGGGTTCCATCCTTTTTCTTTACAAACAACACTGGAGCACCCCATGGGATATGCTCGGCTGGATGAAGCCCTTATCAAGTAGATCTTTTTACTGCAACTTCAACTCTTTGAGTTCGGCTGGTGCCATCCTATATGGGGGAATAGAAATTGGCTTGGTGTTGGGATCTAAGACAAGAACAAAATCAATATCACGTTCAGGAGGGATTCCTGGTAAATCCTCCGGAATGACATCTTGAAACTCATTCACTATTGACATAGAGTCTATGGAAGGGACTTCTTGCTCTAAGTCATTGACTCTAACTAAGTGGTATAAATACCCTTTAGCTATCATCTTATTGGCTTTTAAATGTTAAACGATTTGGCCTACTGGATTTGAACCACGCCCTTCCCATTCCATCTCTAACTAATTTTAAAAATGAAACCTCACTACCCTGTTTCGACAATCTATCGTAGCATAACACTTATGAAGTTAATCCATACCCAGGATTATATCAAAATCGAGCATGGCTAACTCCACTAGGTCAGCGTGAGTGATTCTATCAAGAATGTTAATTGGAAAATTTTATACACTCTTTCTGCTCTAATGTCGTCCCCTTAGGGAGTGCTAACTAGAATCGGCTCATGCAAGATCTCAGGAAGCACATCAAATCTACTAGCTATCAAAGGAGTAACAAATGATAAGGTGGATACTGGATCTAACAATACATACACAGGGAAAGAAAAGGCATGCAATGTACCAGTGACTACATCAGCTGACTTCTCTTGCTCTTCTCTACCTTTCAGTGCATAAAATATGTTCCTCTTGAGAGGTTCGGCTGCAACATTTTGATTCGGCCGAGGCTGAGCATCTGCCTTGGCCTGGTTCCTCACTTGAGGACAGTCTCTGACTATGTGTCCACTCTTTCCGCACCCGAAGCAAGCGTTAGTTACCTACTAAACATTCACCTCCATGCGAATGCCCACACTTAACACAAGGCTTGCTGTTTCGCTGGGCACCTCTATCATTGCCCTTTTTTGGTCCAGACTTGTTCACTTTGGCATTCAAATTTCCTGAAAGAGCAGAATTACCTGAATGCCTCTTGAACTTAGGCCTATTCTGCACTCCAAATAAGCCCCTACCAGAGCTAGAACTAGTCTAGTACGCGGCCATAGGTTTCTTGCCTTCATGAATTCTCCTTTATCAACGGCTCTCCTCCACTTGCTGAGCATGCACCATCAATCTGACCAGATCCATGTTGTCATGCAACATGGATTCCCGACAATCTTCTACAAGATCCTCCGACACGCCAGTCACAAACCTGCTCATTTCGTCCCTGCTATTTGCCACCAGAGAAGAAGCATACTTTGAGAGTTTAAAATATTTCAAGGAATACTCCTTGACCGACATACCTCCCTGTCTCAGGTTGATAAACTATTCAACCTTGGCTTCTCGTTGCTCTCTCGGAAAGAATCTCTCTAGAAAGGCAGTCTTGACAACGTCCCTAGTGATGGGGACATCTCCTAGTGCTCGGCCATCTGCCCACATTCGGTACCACACCTGTGCCACATCTTTGAGCTAATATGCAGTCATCCCAGCCTTTGCCTCTTCATCAACCCCCATGTCACATATAATCTTGTGGATCTCATCCACGAACTCCTGGGGATCCTCATTAGTCTTGGACCCATAGTAGACTGGAGGATTCATTCTGGTGAAGTCCCTCAGTCTGCTAGCCATGGTTTTAGCATGCGGGTTCTCCGTGGGAGCACCCTCTCGTGTGGCCTGAGTCGTGATGGCCTGCGCCTAAGTAATGACTGCCTGCACCATCTGCAGCAATGCTTCCCTCACTTCACCATCTGTCAACACAACTGGGTTGACAGGCACTTAAGCTTCAGCAGCGGGGGCTTGTTGAAGAACTTCATTTCTTCCAGCAGCTGCTTCACCAACTCTCCTGATTGCATTTCTCCTCGTATTCATTTTCTACACGTATATACAAGAAGGGATTTAGATCCTTAGAATGACATAAGATATCACAATTCCACATAGCACGATAAAGAGTAGAAGCAGGGAAGATTCCTATCATGATATAGTCTCTAAGTCATGATTGTGGCGTGCTTCACAACCATAAGTTAGAAACTATGCAACGTGGTTGTTTTGAGCTTTAGTTCCTAGGTAATTTTACCTCATGCTCTGATACCAAGTTTATCACGACCCGGATTCTGGAATCCAGATCGCAACCGGCGTCGTTAACCTCTCAGAGGTTGCAGACCAGCCTCTTCTTAGCTTTTTCACATTCATATAGTTAAGTTTGCAGAAAAATTTAAAACTTTTTAAACGTATGAAGTATACATAGACTTCATATAATCTTTACATAAATTCATACACTATAAGCTCAATTAAACAACCATCTACAATAGATTACGCAATTCAAAAGGAAGAATCAATGTATCATAATAAGCTTGCCAAAACGGCCTTATTACAAAAGAATCAAAATGAAAACATCTGAAAGAAATTCTAGGGACAACATCCTATATCTATGTCTAAATACTAGGCTATGAAGATAGACGTAGCATCCTCGAACTCGAGAGGACCTACCAAATGGTCTAGAGATCGGTGAATCTAAACCGCTGCAATGATGTCTTCAATCTGCTCTCTGACCTGCACCTATAAAAATAGTAAATGTATAGGGTTAGTACACACTTGTACTAAGTATGGGTGTATGCACACATACACATAAAGCTATGCATGATCAAGGAAAGCTCTTTCTAAAGAACATGACATTTCTGGAAAGTAACATCACTAGACTTTCCTAAGTCATTATTTGTGAATTATGGTATGAATATGACGTATTTCAATGCATTCAACGCACACAACTCATTTTCTATGTGATTATAAGCCATTAGAATCATCAACATAATTTTAGAACAACTCGAACGAAGATTTAAAATTTTGATACTCCCTAACCCGAGAGCTCCTTTTTTTTATACATAGTTTTTTTTTTGTCTTTTTCTTCTTGTTGTTGTGTAGTTCAATGATTCCTTTGATCATATGTTTTACTTACAAGTGCAATGATTCATTGTAGTCCCATACCCACAATGAATCAAGCAAGTAACCCAAGGACTAAGGGAATGATTTACTATCCTTGTAACAAGTCATCCATTAAATTCTGCATTCATTAGGCAGGAACACTTCATAAGCCAGTCTCTATTGGCTATGCCACTTATTTCATCATTTTCATATTATGGAAGTTAGGAAGCATTGATTAGCTATTATATTTTACTCCCCTTTATTGGCATAATAGAAGAAGTCATTATAAGCCAATCTTATTTGGCTTTGCCCATTATTTGTTAAAAACTTCATTGGTATCAACACTGCCGATTGATATTTATAAGATCTTACTTTCATAGCTCACTTTGAACATATGTTCCATCTTCTTTCTTGCTTGCTTTCTTAGAGACATCTTTAGAATTACGATCATGCGAGCTAACATGAAATCCAGTGTCTACCCCACACCAAAAAGAGGTAATTCACCGATCAAAATGAATCTAGATCATGTGAGCTAACATGAAATCAAGGGTCTGCCCCATACCAAAAAGGGGTGATTCCCGGCTAAGGTGAATCCATGTTAAGTGTTTACCCACACCTAAAAGGGTGGCTCACAGCAATAGTGAACCGAGAACATTCTTTTGAGCATTAACCGGCATAGATCATGTGATCTAAACATGAAATCCAGTGTCTACCCCACACCAAAAAGAGGTGATCTCACTGGCCAAGGTGATATCGAAACATACCAAGCTCTCTTAGGTGGAAACCACAGGCTAGTTCCTATGTTAGCTAGACATAGTTCGAAGACTAGGAGACATAAGGAGAATACTTATACACCTCGGTGGTAGACTCGTCTCATGAGACTTACACGTGCAAGCACAAGCTCATATCTAGTCTATTGGTGCTTTGCTCACTTTCATTATCTTCTTATCTTTTAGAGTTGACTCAAACATTATGGAAGATTGCTTCTAGATTGAGGTTTACTTACTCTATTGATGACTTGTCATCCCTTTCTTTACATTGATGATATGTGAATTGTCCTTGCATAACATATTTGGTGTTAATGAGACTGACTAACACCTTCATTCGTGAATATTTTTAACATAGTAGCTTAGGTGTAAGTGAGCCTTGTCTCACTTATTTTAACACCTCATTCTAGTCACTTTCTTAACCTAGACATATTTAGTTATGTTAATACTCACTTTACTTGCTTACTTTCATTTAGTAGCTTCATATCATCGTTTATAAACGATGAGCACTTCATTCAATGAGTTCATAGTTCATTCGTTTAGGGCATGTTGGGACTTGTCCCAATGAATGGCATGCCGTTGGATATGGATTCATTGAATTACTTTAGGAGTGCTTGAGTTGTCATTTCAATCTTTGGCTATGTGTGATTGGCATAAATCTAGTATTGGACTAGCAAATTTGGAAAAAGATTTTATAACCATCTTAATTGGCATAAGCAAAATTTACATTCATTCATGTTTAGTTTGGTATGTATATTATTCATTATCCAATCTTTCAATTATATAAAGATTACATTATAGCCAATCCTATTCAAATATTGAACAATCTATTGTTAGCCAATTTATTGGCATAAGGCAAGAAATTCATTCCAGTATAATTTCATGGAGATCTTTTAAGCCAATCTTATATCATAGCTTTAGCATAAAGTGATAAGTCATTTCGGACAGCATCATATTAACATTTTAATTAACATAACATCTTCATAAAGTCACGTTTAACAGTAACTACACATAGGGCCGTAACACATCAACACTTAACATTTTCGAATACAATTTAACATAGCATTATATTTTAATTCACGTAATGAACACTTAACCTCAAACGAGTACAACTTATAGGTTCATTCAACATTTACAAATCAAGAACCCTACACATTAAGATCAGCCAGCACCACATACCAAAAACATGATCAAGACTAATCTATACAACATTGAAATCGTAACGAGGATACTAGGGAGAAGGGAAGTTCGACGAGAACCTTGGGAAACAACCCTAGTTTCGAGATTTCATGGATTTGTTATGATGGAAAGTACTCTTGGAGAAATAATTCCAGGAGAGAAACCCATACCTTAAGTAGAACTTAATCTACGAAGACCACCTTGAACGAAACCTTGAAGAGACCTTGAAATCTCCCTAGAACGTCTATGAAACTTTCTGCCTTTTTGCGTATCATATTAGCATTGTGTTCTCTGAGTATTTGATCGTGAGTTCTTATTATTAGGAACTGATCTTGAATCATTCAACTTAGTCTAATTTAGTAAATTAAATAAATTAATTATTTAATTACTAAAACGCCCCTCCTAAGTTGACTAAACGTAAGAGAATGTTGACTTGACCGAAAATCTGGATATTGGTATTGACTATGGTTTCGGTCAACATTTGGAATTTGTATTAATTAATTTAATCCTTATTTTAATTAATTAAGGGACCTAGGGTAATTACTAAAATACCCCTAAGTCTTTGGGAACATAACTAACATTTTTGGACCATCCTAGGTTAGGTACTAGGCTGCCTCCTCAACTAGTTACTAGGTTAGTTTCAACCCAGTTTAGTCCTAGGTTGTCGGGTGCACCAGTGGGGCCATTTCGGTTAGTCCTAGGTTAATTAGCTAGTTAGGACAGTTAGTTAGAGCCTAGAGTTGGTTAGGTAAGTTGGCCCCACGTGGAGGGACCTGTCCGCACATGCTTGTCCCTAACCGCCCTTACCGAATTTGGGTAGGGTTGTTGCGTGGTCCCCCTTGGCCGATTCCCACATGTCTTGCACATGTGCTTGCACATGGGTTGGTTGTACTTTCCCAACTAACTATTCTTGATGGCTCATTTGGATATTTACTTATTGTCCCAAGGATCCTCACTATGTCCTTGGGCATTGCTTAATCTACATGATCATTTTAATTGATCATGTGCTATGGTATCTAGGCTTTACACTTGGATGCCTCATACCCAGAGTATTGCATTAGAGATCAATATTTTAGCTTATGGTCTTCTTTGCAGGTACAATCTTAAGCAGTGCTTATTCATAGTTAGAAAATTGGCTAACACCCTTTAAGCTAATATTTTCTAATATGCCCAATATTTTGCTTATTTGGGTATTATATAGAAATTGGCTAATACCCCTTAGCCAATTTTACATACTATGCCCAATATTTCTCCATATTGGGCATTGGGATTCCTATGTACCCCCAATACACATTCTTAAAGACCTATTGGAATCTTCACTAGACATGTAATTTTCCATAATGTTACAATAACGACGCCTGTAACGACTAGGGTACCGGTTAAGGCAAGTGTTCTGGAAAGTAAATGAAGTAATAAAGTGAACACTAACTAGGGTGAATCAAGGGGGTGAAGTATAAGCAACACCTTGATCCATCATCGATGGAGTTGAAGGAATCGGTTCTTGGTAAGATTAATAAGTCATTCTCCTTAGGGTAGGGTAGTGTTTTGAGGTACCAAGAAAGGTTGGGTGTGCCCAATGTTGATGATTTGAGAAACCATATTTTTAAGGAAGCTCATGGTTCCTGTTATTCTATTAATCCGGGGTTTACTAAGATGTTTCATGAACTTAGAGAAGTATTTTGTTGGGATGTCTTGAAAAAGGACATAGCAGAATTATTTGCAAAGTGTCCAAATTGCCAACAAGTGAAAGTCGAGTACCAAAAGCCAAGTGGGTTAATTCAAGATATACAAATTCCCACTTGGAAGTGGGAAGACATTAACATGGATTTCGTAGTGGATTTGCCTCGAACTCGAAGGCAAAATGACTCTTTATGGGTGGTTATAGGTTGACGAAATACGCTCACTTTATCCCCATGAAGTCTAATATTTGAAGGACTAGTATGCAAGGATCTATATCAATGAGATCGTGTGTCCTCATGGGATCCCATTATCCATCATCTCGGATAGAGGTGCTCAATTCACTTCTCGACTTAGGAGGTCTTTCTAAAAATGATAGGTACTCAAGTGAAGTTAAGCACCGATTTTCATCCCCAATTGGATGGACAAGCGGAGCGTACTATTCAAACCCTTGAGGATATCCTTAGAGCTTGTGTTATTAACTTCAAGTGAAGTTGGTATGAACACTTGACTTTGGTTGAGTTCTCCTATAACAATAGTTACCATTCCACTATATCCATGTTTATAGAAAAAAGGTATGCATGTTTATAGTAAAAAGGCTTTTGTTTACCATTATTTCCTATTATAACAATAGTTCTCCTATAACAATAGTTACCATTCCACTATATCCACTATAACAATAGTTACCATTCCAATATTTCCTATTAATGATGAAAATAATGAGTTAAATTTGTATTTGACTTGTTTTTCAAAGGTATGCATGTTTATAGTAAAAAGGCTTTTGTTTAAATAAATTTTCACAGAAAAATGCTCTTTTTCTTGATTTGCACTTATTTGTGTATTTGGTATGTTGTTGCCTACATTAAAATGATATTGAGCATGTTGATGTGTTTTGAAAGTAATTTTGGCATAAGTGACTCTTGATGTTGTGTTGAGTGTTGTTGAGAAGGAAATTCCTCATGTAGTGATTTTGAGCTCTTATGTGTAAGAAATTGATGTTTTGAGTTGCTATGTGTAAATGCCATGATTATATGTTGAATGGAGTTGTGAAGCACTTCCTTGAGTTGTAACTCATGTTGATTATGTATGTTATTGGTTGGACTGCTAGTATTGAGTTTATCCTTTTCCTTCACAAGATTTTAGTATCATTCGGAGACTATTGTTCCTAAGGGGGGGGGGGATAATGTAACACTCCAAAAGTCCAAGACCTAATATAGAGCCTTACATGTTGGTATAAGGTTTGTAACAATGTTTTAAGACCAAAAATAATGTTTATAAGTCATTTAGGAAGTTTTAGAGTCAAGACGTGAAGAGACGTCCATGATTTCCGGGGATTTGGGAAAAGAGGTGCTAGTGTGTCTTAGCCTATTTCATAGGGTTTTAGGAGGCGGAATTTAATGAAAATTGGTGGAAAGGTGTTAAGCTAATGTTAGAGAGTGTTTACTGTTGAAATGTTTGGGTACGAATCCCCAAGGACCACCCTAAGGGTCCATGTAGAGGACCCTTGCATTGACCCAAATCTGCATATTTAGGCATTGCTGGCCATGGCTACCTACTAAGCCAATCGACGGGGCGTCATCTTAGTGATGGGGCATTGATGGCTCCGTAGTGAAACACTTAGACACTTTTTAAAAATGGCCAAAAACCAAGACTATGACACCATCGATGGATGTTCAGGACGGTGGGTGAAGAGGTCGTCGACTGACTTATGGACCGTAGGTCGGGGTCTCGTAGGTAAGGCATGTGTTTTTTATGGTCGTTTAAAGTGGGTCATTTAATTAGTTAGTTTGTTACTTTCTTAATTAAGGGTTAGGAGAGGTCTAATTAAGTTAATTAAGGACCTATATAAAGACCTAAGCCTAATTAAACTAATCGAACACCCATAATTCCCAAACTCAAATCTCTCTTTCTTCTCTCTACTCTCTCTCCCCAAAAGAAGACTCCATTGAAGACCAAGGTCAAGGGAATTAGGGATTCAATAACAATTTTATCCATCAATCTTCAAAGATTATCAAGTTATGGGAACCTTTCACCTTTGGGATTCCTTTCCCCTAAGGGTTCTTTCAAAATTGGTTTGAAAAACATGAATTGAACATGGGTTTCTTCCTAATCCGGAATTAATATTTCCAATTGTGTTGTTCTTGATTTATATTGGTTATTATGGTTATATTATGATATATTATTGGTTAATTAAGCTCTTAATATTAAACCTTGTATGTGATAGGGATGACCTCAATTCCCTAACCCTAGAATATGAACTCATGTTGAATTGATTAGGGATGATATAATTGACTTAGAGATTTTCTTAATACAATTATAATGATGATATTACACCTATTGTTGGATGAAATCGATTGGTTGATGGTAAAACCATGAATGATCGCTTTTGAAGGAGAGTTGGTAAGACCTTGTTATCCTAAACTTTTACTTCAATTGAGATGGCTTGTAGTTGATGGTGAAGTTCAATTGAAGTGTATCATGTGATTAGATTAAGTAGTTGTTGGTATGATGATGCAATTGAAATGTCTTTATTATGTGGATTATGAGATTATGATTAAGATATAATTATATAAGGTTGGTTATGAATTACATATGTGCCTCACTATGACTTGATGATGATAATGCTCTAATCTCACATGTGAGGGTCTAATGAAAGGGTATTCTCATGCAATTCCTATTGAGCTAATGACTATGACTATAGGAGGGGTTAGTCTCCTCTTACCTAAACTAAGTTATGATTATTAAATAAAGACTTAAAGACATTTCAAAAGGGACTCTAGCTTAGCACCGAGTGAACTAGTAGTGAGGAGTGTCCCTTCCGAAGCAGGGAAGGTAGGTTCAAAATTGTACTCATGAGATAGAGATTACAATGACAATAGAATAAAGAGGGTCTTAAACATGTCTCCTAGTTTTTTAATTATGGTTCCTCCATAGGAATACTAGCTAGTGGATCCACCTAAATGCTATGTTTATGTTTGGTACTACTTTGGCAAGCAACCAACTTTTTTTGGTGTAGAGTTTCTTGACACCGTATTCCACATCTAGCTCTTGTGGTCTATTTTAGTTAAGTCAAGTGTTCCCGAATGTAAAATGAAATAATAAAGTGAACACTAAATAGGCTGACGTAAGTGGTTTGACTTAGTCTAGGTAGGGGTATGGGATTCTACCTATACATTGCACTAGTTGGCCTTGAGGGAAGTCCTAGAAGGTTGTTCTTATGTTCTTATAAATTAAATGATATGTATATGTTGACTTTCCATGTTGATGATCCTATATGATGTTAGTTTCACTTATTAATATGCTATTGGTCTATATTGCTAAATAGGATGACTACTCTTGATGCTATGTTATGTGAAGTTACGCATTACTTGTGATCATTTGTTTGGTAAACTTGGTTGAGTGAGCTTATGGGACTTTACTTGGTCATTACTCTTTTAGACTTGATGATGGGTTATGAGTAAGGGTCGTGCATATGTGGTAATGTTATGAACTCTTATATATGGGTTGTTGACTTGACATTACTTGATGATGTTGGTATTGTGTTGTAAATGGTGTTATCTTAAGGAATATGTTATTATTGGCATATATGGGTTCTTGGTTGTGCATAAGGCTTTTCGAAGAAACTTAGCATGGTTTCAAACAAATGTCCCCTTTAGCATGATTTCTATGTTTATGTGTGCATATGTTTCCATACTTAGTACAAGTGGTGTACTAACCCATATTTCTCCATTTTACCCAAACATTTTATGTTCCGATGGTTGAAGGATTCGTGGCCAATTTTTAAGGAAGACTTGTATTTTTTTCTCAAAGTGTGGGTAGGTCCTCAAGATCTGAGGATGATGCCTTTCCTTATTCTACCTATGTTACTTGCTATAGTCCAAGGAAATTTGTTTCACCCTTACTGTTCAAGACATTGTTGTAAGCCCTAAGTGGCAATTATTCATTTGTGTAAGGGCTATGCTCGAATTGTTCTATTCCGCTTTAGATTGTTTTATATGAGACTTTCCTATTAAACTATATTTTGTATATTGTATATGTGATATAAAAGTAGAAGCCTATGTAAGATTCCTATGCGATGATTTTAAGTAAACTCCCTATGTATATATGATTTGTAAGCAAGAGGTCTATGTAAACCTCATTCTATAAGAAGTATATGAAAAGGTTTTAATTTTCCGCACTTTTTAACCTATGAAATGTAGCGACGAATGCTAACAGGCTAGTCTTAGTCCTCTCCGAGGACAACTACGCCGGTTACGTCCAGGGGGTGCTCCCCGGATGTGACACCATGCACGACCCTTTCCGCTCTATGACCATGAGTCGTTAGAGGTAAGGGTCGATCATTGTGTGACAGCGGTGGAATAACTCCTGCACATGAATGATATCAAAGATGTCTAAAGGAGATATGAAAAATTTCATCTTACCTTGATACTTTCCAACGTGATGCTCACTCGTTGGGCTACTCCACTCATAGATTTTGGGGGTGCGTTGACCGTCTTGATGCGTGTGTTACTTAGAACATACTTCAGCCCTAACCTCTCTGTCGTCGACTTGGTCATGATATTTACTTCTTCCCCGGAGTCTACCATGGAACGAGTTGGTCTTCCATTTATAGAGATGTTTACATAAGGTGTCCTAAAGTCTCTCGGCTTCTCCATTTGCTTGGCTATGGCACCGCATAGTCCTACCATTCACAACTGTGTTGTGCTTGCGTTTTGCCCTTGTTGTTGTGCGTCCTGCTTTTTCCACTTGCATAAGTTGGCACCAAGGTTGTTCATCTCGGGGCACCGTGTAATGCCATGCGGTCCACCGCATATGTAGCAACCATCTCCCTTCGCGGTTTACACCTTTCTCTCTATAAAGTTTTGGCGCCTGAACTGCTTGTCGTTTGACTTGTAGGAGTTGTCCTTCGTCCATGATCTCCGTCACTTTTAGCATGACTACTCCTTGTGTCCTTCGCCTTTGCCTTGTCGTGCCTGTCATGATTAAAGTTAGTGAATGATTCGGCTTGTGTAATTGACTAATCTATGGTCTTGATTTGTTCTCCATCTTGGCCCAATTTTGCAGTTCGTCCATGAAGTAGAACAACATGTCTTCGTCCGTGAGGTATGGAATCTGAAGCGTTAGATTTGTAAATTACTTGACATACACTCAAATACTTCCCGTTTGCTTTAATACCCTAAACTTGCGCTTGACCTCGTAGATGACGTTGTTAGGGAAAAGGGATTTCTTTAAATCCTCACGGAACTTCTCCCACGTGTTGATGGCGCACATCCCCTTTTCTATCTCGACTTCCTTGCGCCTCCACCATAGCATGGCCATCTCCAAAAGATACAACACTAAAGTTTTGATCTTATTCTAGTAATTGTTCTCCCGACTACAATTGAAGTAGTTTGCAAAGTTTCAAAAAAAGTTCTCCACCTCTAGAACATCACAGAAGCCTTTGAATATAGGTGGATTGGGAGCTCCAGCTGGCCTCCCTATCGCGGTAGGATGGCATACATACTCCAGCTTCCGCGCCTTCCTTGAGTGTTTTCATCTCGGCCTTCAGAAATTCAATCGTGTTTAGGGCCTCCATTATCCGTCACTCCAAGGAAGTGCTGGACTCCTTCATCTTGAAGTCGGCCCGCTGGCGTCACTCTAACTCCTTGCGAAGCTTGTCACTTTACTCAAGGGTGAAGTCCTTGAGGGTCTTGAACTTGCCATTGGCCACATTCAAATGTCGTCCTAATATATCCACACCCTACCTTGCCTTTTCAACCATTGCGACCCAATGCTCTCCAGGGGTGATGTCGATGGCCTTCTCACCAAGTTCATTGTCACTTGCTTCAGTGGTCAAACGCGGGTGAGATGTTAGCACCTCTCTTGGGGTGGGATCAAGTAGCATTTCTTCAATATCGTTTTGGTGCTTCTTTCCCTTGTGGTTCTTCTTCCCTCTCTCTAGAAAGATGTTTGTGGTGCTAGCGCCGTTTATGTCTCCTTTTTTTGCCATACCCTTAGAATCAAAATTGGCTCTGATACCACGGTATCACAGAGTTAGAGTCTTACTAATATTTCTGCAGAACTTGACAACTTACTCACAAACCTTCATTATATTGTAAGCTCAAGTAATCCCTTTCAGATATAATGTTAAGAGAAATCAAAGAAATACTTAGAAAGATTTGGAAAGTTTGGAAGAAGGCTTTGTATTAAGCTTGGAACAATGCTTATAACTTTTCTTAGTTGCTTGCAAATGAATGACACCTCTATTTATACTACCACCTAAGAACTAAAGCGCAATTAATATATACTTTACAAGTCCCTAAAATGCTTACACATTGGTCCTTTTTCTAGAAAAGTCTACATTATCTAGGACTTTCCACAGCCTTCTCGAGAAATCCAAGGGTTCTAGAGTTTTCCGCAAGCCTCTCCACAACTCTAGAATCCTCAATGCCTATTTGGCTGCAAAATTTGACTCGGACAGTGGCGGGATATGACATAAAAGACGCAAAATCTCTAGAATTTATGAACTTAAGACAAGGTAGCATGACACTCCAAGAGTATGGACTCAAGTTTACTCAACTCTCTAGGTATGCTCCTCACATGGTTGCTGATTTTTGGGCCCAGATGAACAAGTTTCTTTATGAAGTGTCAGACTTGGTGGAAAAAAATATGTAGGAATTATTATGACTCACGCTCAGTAGGTTGAGGATAAAAAGCTTAGGGAACAGGCAAAGAAGAAAAAGAAGGATATAATTGGGAACTATAACTATTCTCAACAGAAAATGGGTGGTGGAAATCACTAGCAATTTCAGCAGAAGTCTTCAACTCCAGTACCTTCATCAGCTAGTGTCCTATCCTCCTGGTTCTGTAATGATGATAAGGGTATGGCATCTGTCTCTAAGACTCAAGGTAGTGTTTTAGGCTCCTAAACCTATCCAACTTGTCCTAAGTGTGGTAAGAACCATTCGGGCGAGTGCCTTGCACGAAAGGAAAGATGCTTTGGATGTGGTCAGGTCAGAGGTTGAAAGATTTTCCTTCTAGCCAAGGTCAAGGAGGTAACAATGGTAAAACTCAGTCTACAACATTAGCTACACCAATAGGTTGCCAGACTCAGCAGGGTAACTCTTCTTGTACAAGAGGCGGACAACGCCAAAACATGTTGTATACTCTATAGACTCATCAGGATCAGGATGATTCTCCTTAAGTAGTCACTAGTATGTTTCGAGTCTTTGATCTTAATGTTTATGCTTTGTTAGATCCAGGGTCTACTCTTTCTTTTGTAACTCCTCATATAGCAGTCGAATTCTGTATTAGTCCAAAACCTTTCTCCGTCTCTACTCCAATAGGTAACCTAGTTATGCTAGGCGAGCTTACAAAAACTACCCTATCACAGTCTCTCAGAATGTCACCTCAACAAATCTTGTAGAGTTAGAAAGGATAGACTTAGATGTAATTCTAGGAATGGTTTGGTTACATTCCTGTTTTGCATTAATCGATTGTAGAACTATGATTGTTCGTTTCCAATTCTAGATGAACCAATCTTAGAATGGAAGGGTAGTAGTTTAGCGCCTATATGTTGATTCATTTCTTACCTTAAAGCCTGAAATATGATCTCTAAGAGTTATCTCTATCATCTGGTTTGGGATAAGGATTCAAGCTCTGAGGTTATAGAGGTTTTTCCAAAATATCTTCCCGGAGTATCTCCTAAAAGAGAAATCAACTTTGGAATTTATGTCCTTCTAGAGACCAAGCCTATTTCTATTCCTCCCTATGTGATAACTCCATATGAGCTTAAAAAATTGAAAGAGCAATTAAGAGACCCTCTAGATAACAACTTCATCAGACCAAGTATTTTTCCATGGGGTGACTCAGTGTGTCTCGTGAAAAAGAAAGATGGTTCTATCATAATGTTCATTGACTATAGGCATTTAAGCAAGGTAACGATAAAGATTAAGTATCCCATACACAAGATTGATGACTTGTTTCACCAACTTCAAGGTGCTAGTCAATTGTCAAAAATAGACCTTAGATTGGGTTATCATCAACTCAAGGTCAGAGATAGTGACATTCTAAAGACAACCTTCAGAATTTGATATGGTCATTATGAATTTGTATTTATGTCATTTGGAACAATATTTGTATTTGTTAGTTATCTTTTGTATTGAATATATCCTCATTTACTCTAGGAATGAGGAAGAACATGTGATTCATTTGAGAGTTGTTATGTATACTCTCAAAGATCGTGAGCTATTCACCAAATTTAACAAGCGTGAGTTTTGGTTATAATCGTTGCTTTCCCTAGGCATATAGTATCCATCGAAGGGATTTGAGTAGATCCCAGAAAATAGAAGCAGTGAAACAATTTACCCAGCCTACCTTTCCTACAAATATCAGAAGTTTTTTAGGTCTAGCGGGTTATTACAGAAGGTTCGTGGAAGGATTCTTATCCATAGCCTCACCATTGACTAAGTTGACTCAGAAAATGGTCAAGTTTCAGTAGTCATATTATTATGAGAATATCTTTGCAGAATTAAAAACTAGGTTGATTACAACTCCTGTTTTGACTCTACTAGAGGGTTCATACGATTTTGTGATTTATTGTGATGCACCCTTATTCGGCCTAGGTTATGTGTTAATGCAACAAGGTAAGGTTTATACACTATCCTTCTAGATAGCTTAAGTTGCATGAGAAGAATTATCCAACTCATGACCTCGAGCTTGCAGCAGTGGTGTTTACACTCAAGATCTTGAAAGATTACTTTTATGGTGTTCATGTACATGTATTCAATGACCATAAGAGCCTCCAATATGTGTTCACCTAGAAAGAGTTGAATCATCACCAGAAAACAGGGCTTGAGTTCCTCAAGGATTATGATATGAGTGTGCATTACTATCTGGGTAAGCTAAATGTAGTAGCAGTTGCCTTTAACAAACTATCTATGGGTAGTGTAGCGCATCTTGAGAAAGAAACAAAAGAGATAGAAAATGATGTTCACAAGATTGCTCGTTTTGGAGTTATTCTTATGAGAATATCATAGGGTGGTGTGACAATTCAAAGTGGATCAAAATCTTCATTGGTAATAGAGGTTAAGGAAAGCAGGATAATGATCCGATATTGCTCTAACTCAAGGGTAAAGTCCATCAACAAAGCGTAGAGGTATTATCCAATAGGGAGATGGTGTGTTTTGCTATTAGGGTCAACTATGTGTTCCTAATGTAGGAGAGTTGAAACAACAGTTTCTTGAAAAATTACATAACTCCAGGTATCCTATTCATTCAGGCACCACTAAGATGGACCGTGATCTGTGGAAAGTCTTTTGGTGGAATGGCATGAAGACGGAATAGAAGACTTTGTGGCTAAGTGTTACGATTGTCAGCAAGTAAAGGTAGAACATCAAAAACCAAGCGGTATGACTTATGAGATTGACATACCTATTTGGAAGTGGCAAGTGAACAACATGGATTTCATTACAGGATCATCTCATACTCGCAGACAATATGACTCCATTACGGTGATAGTTGACAGAGTTACTATGTTTTCTCGCTTTTTGGTGGTCAAGACTACAGATTTAGCAGAGGACTACGGGGACCTTCACGCCAAGATTTACATTAATGAGATAGTTAGCTTGCATGGGGTTCCTTTGTCTATCATCACATACAGAGGTCCTCGGTTTAACTCTATAGAAGTCATTTCGGAAAGGTCTTGGTACTCAGGTTAATCTGAGCACAACATTTCATCAACAAATGGATGGCCAGGCAAAGTGTACCATTCAGACCTTAGAGGACATGTTTATAGTTTATGTGATCGACTTCAAGGGTATTTGGGATGATCACCTTGCTCTTATAGAGTTTGCCTTCAATAATAGCCACCATTCCAGCATTTAGATTTCCCCTTATGGACGTAGATATATATATCCTATTAGTTGTTTCGAAGTAGGTGAAGCGGCCTTGATAGGTCCAGATTCGGTTCTTGATGCTATAGAGAAAGTGCAACTCATTAGAGAGACTTAAGACAACCTAGAGTCGCAAGAAGTCTTATGCAGATTAAAAGAGAAGGGAACTAGAGTTCCAAGTGGATGATTGGGTTTTCCTGAAGGTCTCGCCTATGAAGGGGGGTTATGACATTTGGAAAGAAAGGGAAGCTTATTCCCAGATATGTAGGCCCTTAGTGGATCTTGAAAAGTATTGGAAAAGTGGTTTATGACTTAGAGTTCCCAACAAATTTAGAAGCACCGCATCCAGTCTTCCAAGTTTCACTATTAGAGAATTGTGTGGGTGATCTAGCATGTGTAGTGCAATTAGAGAGTCTTTCTTATGAGTATGTACCATTTTATATTCTTTATCTTCAAGTTAAAAGGTTCAGAAACAAAGAAGTCACTTCAGTCAATGTTTTGTTGAGGAGTTAGTCCGTAGAGTACTTAGGAAGCAGAAGCAGCCATGAAGTCTAAGTATCCTCACCTCTTTCCTTCTGATTCAACTCCAGCATGAGGTAATAGTTCCTCTTTAGTTATTCAGTCATTCATGCGTAAATTCAGTCTTAGTACCATATTCCTTTAGTATGTATTTGAATATTTAGCGTATTTGCATGTTTTTGGAACTTAGTTAGTCATAAACTAGTTCCAAGAGTTTAGTGGTAGAGTTGCAGCTCATCCCTTCCATTTATATTAGATTAGTCTTCATTCGAGGAAGTATGATTGTAAGTGGGAGATATTGTAACACCTCAAAAACCATATCGAGAAATAAATTGCAGAAACTTACCTGAAAACAGTGAACCACGGCAGGGTTCACGGTACGTAACAGTGTCAACAGTCCGTTGACCTACTTGTGGTCTGGAGTCAAACTCCACTAGGCCCAGATGTGAGACTATAGGAACCTTCACGGGTATTGGTCTTGACAAAAATTGTGGTGGTGTCTGTAGTGACTGAACCTGTCACATCCCAAAACCACACCCTAGAAGATTAAGGTGCAATCTTGGATTGCGACCGGCGTATTCGACCTCTCAGAGGTCTCATACAATCGAATCATATCATTCATCGCATATACATAATGAAAAGTAGTGTGAAATTAAAACTTTTCATAAACACAATAAGATAGTCTTAAAACTCTTTCATATATGTAGTAATAGGAAATGCTAAGTCTCGAATCATCATCTTAAGACACAAGAATACTTGGGACACGGCCCATACGAATTTGAAAACATACTACTATATAGTCTATTACAATACTTCATTAAACGAAACATAATATGACATATATGCCCTCGAGACAAGTGAGGAAATACTTCAAACTCTTCTTGAACGATCTCCTAGTCCAAGTCTTCTTCCCAAAGATCTTCACCTACCAAGAACTATATAGATAGAAATAAGGCATGGAATTAGTACAACCACAATGCATAAAAATCATGAAAACGGACATTTATTGAAAATATGCATCTTTTCATTTGGAAATCATATTATAATCATAAGAGCAACATTTATCAACTTAGAAACACATAAGATAGCATTTAACCAAAAATTACATTTTTAGAACTCACACTACAGTGAGTTCAATACACTGTACAGTGAAGTTCTTCACTGTTACAGTGAATTCTCTTGTCTTCCCTTTTTACACTTCCTAGCATGTAATTCCCTCACTGAAAGTTATCCTAATATTCACTTAAGTCACACAAAGAGAGATCGCCCATACACCCTCTCTAGATGTGCCTAAACGACCCTCAAGATTACCTATAATTAGTCACATACACACTTACAAACATCATAAAAATAAATGTAATATTCTTGTACCAAAGGTGAATTCTAAGTCTCACTTGAGTGAGTTGTGAAGAAACCGCCCATAGAATCCCTTACACACACACTCAAGAGATCCTATAGACTCCCTATGATAGAATCATTCTCACTAAACACACCAACACATAGATGATATAACATTTTCCTTCCAAAGGCTATCAAAAGACCTACTTAAGTAAATCAAGAAGATAACGTCCATGATTGACCTCTTCAAGATTACCTAAGTTGTCCTTAAGACTACCTAAGGCTTAGATCATGTCTACAACACCAAATATCTTCCCTAACTAGAGTCATTCTCAAGACTTCCATATATAAGACATGAAGAGATCATCCTTTATGACCTCTTCACACTTTAACTAAGGAATTCTTAAGTCACTTTAGATTAGGTACTTATTCATTTACATACTTTATATCATTAAATCATTAGTTCATTAGTTCATTTAAGTGACATACATCACATAAAGGACACTCAAATAATGGTCTTTGACAAGACCTAGGGACTCTTACTAACACCTTCAAAGCTTATTGTGCAATGTCTAGATAGCGTCTCATACCACCACCTAAACATCATAGAACTTCTCTAATGCTAATTTGTATCCCATATGATGAGAATAGACAATAACCGACATAGGACATGGTAGAAAAGCATGGAATCTGGAGTTCTATCCTACTCCGATGAGGTTGTTCTACTTGCCAATTGTAGAACTTAGAAACATCCCATGTAGGCACATGGTTAAGGAAATATGAAGGGCTTGTTTGTATTCTAGTCTCACTCTTTAACTAGAACTACTTCCCTTACCATACTCACTTGGTGCTAGCCTTCGTTCTCATAGATTAAGTCACATTAAGGTTCATACAAATGGGTCCCATATCAAGTTCATGACCCAATTACATTTGCCCTACCAAAGCAAGGTCCGCTAGGGCTATCTCACTATGGCGACACGAAGCTCAAGGATTGATGTGATGTCATTCCAGCCAATCAACCTTAAGTCCATCATTCATTACATGAAGGATACCATTATGGCTTTCGACTTCAAGTTTCATAACCTTACCACTTGGTTCAAGGTTGCACATAAAGGACCCTCTTATCATCATTCAAGGTCTCACCTATATTCATTTATTAAAGACTAAGACCCTTTAGGTTCCTAATTCAAGACACCACATATTCTCATAAGCATCAAGTAAGGGACACAAGTCTACCTAAACAAGACACAACATACTTCCATTTAACACATATAGACTATCTTTCTTTAGACACTTAGGAATGACCCTTAACATAATCTAGTCAACATATTCATTACCTTAACATAATTAATATAACCATTATACACTCATATAGCTAGGTTAGGAACTTAACACATAGTCATAGGATAACATGATTACCTAAATAGTATCAATAGTTTAATACATACTTTCACATATAAGTAAATATGATCATAAATCACCAAATCAACTACACAAATAGCCATATAACTTCAAGTAGTGGCGACAAGGCCATGATTATCAATGTACCTAAAATAACGCCGACAAGACCACATCAATTCACAGAACACCACCACCAAAGGTAGACCAAACCAATCATAACATAATTGAATTCTAATTAACATTAAAATAAAGTAATTAGGGCAGTGTACTGTAAGACCCCCAAAATGAGTTAGGGTGTCTAGATCCTAACATGCTCGTATTCATGTTCTAAGATCCTGAAATGACTTATAATATGGTTTATAGGCATTGTATAAAGTTTGAAGTGATTTGGAAGTCAAACTTTAAGGGTCGAACGAAACATTCGACGACTAAGTCACCTAAATGCCTCGTATGTGGTTCTATGTGATTATGTGTGATTAATGATCTTGTAAAGTCATAAAATGTCTTATAATTATGTCACATGGTAGTATATGAAGTTTCGTGAAGTTTGGAGGTCAAACGACCAAGAACGTCCAAGGCGTTTGAAAGATAGCCCTTAAGACGTTCAACGTGTGTCTTGATGGGTCTTAGCCTGTTTGGACGAGTTACAGGAGGTTGTTTTGGGTGAAACTTTTGTGGAATGTGAAGAACTTGTTAAGGGTTCTATTTACATTGGAAACGTCCGGTTATGACCTCTAAAGGGAACAGCAAAAGTGCCCACAAGAAGGACCCAAGGATGGTCGAGACACTGCTTGGGCAGTGTCAATCGACGGACCAAACGACAGACAGTTGGTCAACCAACGGCCCGTTGGCCAGGTCTCGTCGACTGGCATTTCCCTTGGGTAGGTCTCAAGCCAAATATTGTCTAGGTACCAATCGACAGAAGCCTAGGCACGGTCTGTTGACTGACCTACGGCCAGTAACTGCCTCTGTCGATGGTGGTCTGTAGCTACTGTCTAGCGGACTGTTTCATTAAGGGGTGAATGGAAAATTCATCCCACTTGCTAACCTGACCCCACATGATTTATTTGGTTATTTTTTGGTGTATTTAAGTGATCAAAAACGTGATCAACCCATTCCCAAACCAACTCACACAAATTGAACCTTTCCCTCCAAAACTGTTCTCTCTAAAACCACCATTGTTGGTGAAGCTCAAGAACAGATTGGATCTTCGATTTCCATGGATTAATAATCAAGTTTTAAAGTTTTTCAACTAATTAAAGGTATTGTGATCCTTCATCTGTAGGTATCCTTTCATCTAGAGAGTTAATCTCAAAGATTTCGACGAGAAAAATATGATCAAGTTCTTCTTCTTCAATCTATCCATGGGTTCTTTCTCAAAACATTTTTAATGACTAAATCATGATGATTTGATGTTAACATGTTTGTTTGAACGTGAATTTACTCCATTTGCATGATGAACCCATGTCCCTTACTTTAATCGATTTAGCCCTTGCATGGGCAATGTGATTATGGCTTGTTATCGATTGAATTGTGATGTTCTTATGTTGAATAACCTATATCTACTATTGTTTACGTTAATTGTTGTTGAATTATATGTAATGGATCCATGTCGATCAATTAAGGAAGATTTGAACATGTTTAGCTTAGTTTTACTTGAATTCACTATAACATTGGTTCCTAAATGATCTAATGCGAAATTCAATGGTGTATGGATGATTGTACCTACTGTTTTACTAGTATATTATTGTTGAATTATATGGATGTGATTCATGTGATTCAAGGTTGGTTTGGCCTATATTCTTCTATCTTTCATGTTCCTCTAATGTAGCATATTCACTGTAATCTAGTCATTTTGTGATCCTAATCCTATGGTAGATTTAATCATGATTTTGATGTGATTAAGTATGTGTTTTAGCTATTGCCTTAGATGGATATTGTTGATGAAATATGATCTATAATACATACAAGTCAAATAGGCTAATGGTTTATGTTCTTCTACATTCTAGCATGTTAATGTATCGTATTAGTTGTAACACGACCTTGTAGTGGATTATGCTTAACTTCATGTATGATCATGATACATTAAGCTACTGCCCTATACTTGACTTATTGGTGAAAAAGTAGTAATGGTCAATGGAGACCAAAGGCTAAAGGATTGGTAAGAATTGCTCTACTATTCTACTTCTCTATTCCTCTATAATAATGTTGATGAAGCCGTGAGTGGCATTGTGTGGTATGGTTCTCTTATGGTGGCGGTTTTTACTTTGTGTCATTATATATGTGTTGTCCATGGCCTTGAAGGAAAATTTGATTAATATATGAAGGAGTGGTTATGATAATCACTTTATGTGTAGCTTGTGCCTAGTCTTCTATTTGAGTTGTGAATCTAGGTTATGTTACCATTGTTATGAGCATGTGAAGGGCTGTGTAATATAATGTGTAGGTGCTGCCATGTCTTAGGTGATAATGGTTGATGATCCCTACCCATGTACCCCTATGTGAATGTGTGAATAGTTAATGATAGGAGTCTCAAAGTGTTCTATGAAGTTAAGTTGTCTCCTATGCTATTGTGTGTTGTGTGGTCTAAGCTTGAAGAGTATTGTGGTCTAAGAGGGTGGCTGCCTCAATAGGTTGTTGATAGCCATTATGTGATCATGTGACCAATGTACACACACTCACACTTTATGCATGCTTATAGGTAGTAAAAGTTCATATGTCTAATGAAAAGTAGTTCTTATATTCACTAGTGTCAACTACTATGCATGTTAAGATGACGTTTATGAAAGTATGATATGTGTTTCCTCAACTAGGATGACTTGATAGGTGTACTAGTGTTGGCAAGGGTATGGGACTTTGCCTATGCATTGCACATGTGTACCTTGATAGGATAGTTCTAGCTTTGGATTTCTATATATATAAACATTATGTATGAATATGTGTGACTTAATGTGTTATGTGAAGGGTTTGCTCACATATATGTATACACACACACATGGATGGTGATCTAGTAAATGAGAGGGGCCTTGATAGGGGTTCCCAAGAATACTCTATAACTAGATAGGTGCTTGAATATGCTATAAGCATATATATACATATGAATATCTTAAGCCTATGTTTTATGAAAAATAATTAAAGGCTTTTCAATAAAGGGAACTTAGCTTAGCACCGAGTGAACTTGACATTAGGAGGTGTTGACTTTCTCTTGAGGAAATATTCACCATTTGTCCCTTGTAGAGTGTTGACATCCCTTGAGGAATATTCATCTATGGACCCACATGAAGTGTTGACTTTCCTTTGAGGAAGATTCACCCATGTTTTCTCATGATATGAGGCCCCAATTATCAAACGGTATGTAGAGGGAATACCTATCTCTTAGTTCCATAAACTATGCTTGCCACATAGGATATAGCAAGTGATATCACCTAAAATGCTAGGATATATGTTAATGTTCTACCTTGGTTAGGTAGGAACACCTTCCATTGGTGTAAGGCTCTACAACACCAAATTACATGTTTAGCACCCATGGTCTTAGTGTTGGTTAAGGCTATAGTTTCCCTAAAATAAAATGGCCAATGGAAATAATGGAATAGGATCCTAACTAGGATGACTTAAAGAAGGCTACTTAGTATAGGTGGAAGTAATGAACCAATCTAGACATTGCACAAGTGACTCCTTAAGAAGTCTTAGGAAGGTGACCTAATGTGTATGATTATGATTATGTTTATATGTATGACTTTGTAGTGTTGGTCTACTTGTTATGAAGATGTGCTTGCTAGGAATCTATATGATGTGATCTTATCCTTATGTGCACTACGTTGGTCTAAATGACTATATGTTGAAGGTCTTGTATTGACATGAATGAAGTTGGCTTTACTTGTGATATTGATGTATGAAGTGGTATGGCTTGTGGTCTCATAAAGGGTCTACTAAGTATATGTGAGATTATGGGGTTTCACATGTACATTGCACTAGTAGATTTTGATTGTGATTATGAGTAAGGTCTTATGAGGAACCATGTGAAGTAAAATAAGTATATGTGCATCATGTCTTTTATAGTTTGGCTTAAATGGGTATATGTTGTACTATACTTCTATGATGGTATGTTTTGCCTTGTATAGATTGTATGTATGTTTTCCTTGTGGCCTTAGGGTGATGCATTGCACCTAGTATCACTAGAGGTTACTTGGAAGGTTGATGAGTTAAAGGAAAAAGGGTTCACTGTTAAGGTAAAGGTAGCTTACTGTAAAGTGACTTAAAAATGTAATAAATCATATATGTGATCTTATGTAATGTTTGGTCGTTGAATATGTTTATATGATGTATGTGAATGATATAAATGCTATTGGTTAAAGGTTTTATGAAGATTTACTCAAAAAGCATGAAGTATGATTTCAAAGAAAATGTCCCTTTTAAATGCATGTTTTTGCATGGTTGCCATACTTAGTACATTCTTGTGCTAATCCCATTCTTCTCTACTTTTTACACAAAGTGTAGTTTATGGATGCTTAAAGGATGTCTTGAATGGTGAAGAGATTGCTAGATGATTCCCAAGCTCAATGAAAGGAATCCTTAAAGTTCAAGGATCACCTACTTATGTCTTTAATGTAAAGTCTTTAAATAATGTATAGTTATGTAATGTGTCTTATGGGCCGTGTCCCTAATGTACTCTAATGTTATTGAGTCTAAGATGGCAAAGTGACTTAAGGTCTATATATGTATTATGACTTATGTTTTATCTATATATGAGATGAAGTTTCTAGCATATGTTGTGCTATGAAAAGTTTTAAATTTTTTGCTAAATTTATTATGTCAATGCGATGAATGATAACTATCGGCTTTTATAAGACCTCCGAGAGGTCAAGTACGCCATGTTACTTCTAGGGGTGCTCCTCGGATGTGACAAATGTGGTATCAGAGCATGAGGTTTATAAAGTGGTCTTAGGTTCTAAAAGTCTCATATTGCCACATCTAGTAGAGTCTCATAGCATTGGTGGTGAGTCGCGATACATCAAATGGTATGAGATACTATAGGACGATAGAGTTTCCCTTCTTCATTATTCTCATATCGTTCCATAGAACTTAACTCTATGAGATCTATCGCTCTTATGTTTTCTTGTTCGGTGGTCTTTTAGATGTGATTGCTTGGATGAGATTGTCTCTAGGATTGAGGGAGAAAAAGGTGAGTTAATGCCTAACTTGGTTTTATGGTTGAATGAATATGTTTGAAGGTGAATTTTGACATATTTTGATGATGTGATGCCAATTATGGCTATATGTGAAAATTATGTGAATAAGCATGTTATATTGAGAAATATATGTTATGATATAGTTAAATCATGTTAGAAGTTATTATAGGTGACATTAGTTTCTTTTGAAATGGTGTGTTACTATATGGTTTTACATGTTGGTGACTTATATTATGATTTGAGCTTGAAATGCTTAGTGACTACCTATGAAAGCATTCTACCCTAAGAATGTGTGCTTAAAAAGTGTTCAATGTTTCCCTTGGCATATAGGTGGTCCTTGATAAGTTTCCTAATATGGATTGGAGTCCTTTGTATAGACTTGATCTTAGGTGTGATGATAGTATGCTTGTCTTGGTAAAGTTTTGTATCTCATATTGTCATGCTTTTCAAATCAATTGCCTAAGTGTTGCATTTTTGGAATGTTGAAGCATGTTCACTGTAAATGCTAGGCAGCTTACTGTAATATTTTTTGGGAAAGCAACTAAGTTGTTCTTTGATTAGAAGTTGTTAAAATGTGTATAGAATTTATGCATATGAGCATGATAATGAATGTAAAAAGGGGATTTCTTATTTGGAATGAAGAATGAGAGTCTTATGGCATGATGAGTCATAGATTTGTTTTTAACTTCTTATTGTGTTGTGAGTCTCCTAGTTGTCTTCCCCTAATGAGATATGACCTTGGTGTTCATATGTTAATTTACTATAAACCCTTTTAAAGTTGTAATCACTTTTAGTGATGAAAATAAAGGTTGTTTAATTAAGATTCTCTTAATTCGGGTTTACCCTAAGTGCGGGATGGTAATGGAATAGTAAGGTTGTAGATATTTTCTACCATTGACCTTCTATTTTGTCTTGAACTTGAATCTAATGAATTCTTAGTAAGCTTGTTCATGAATAGAGTTTTGCATAAAGTATAAATATGTGCTTATGATGATACTATGAGAAGTCTATGCCTACTTTTCTATCATAATTGTGCATTTGACTTCATGAGGTAAGATAAGAAACATGGAAATAGTTACATGTGAGGTGTAATGTTTAGCCTTATAATGAAGAGTGGAGTCTCTAACATGAAAAGTGTAGAGTCTCTTGAAATTTATGTGACTTGTATGATTTGGGAAGCATTAATGTAGGCTCATTGTTGAAATGAGGAAGCATCTTTTAGCTAATTGTTCATGTGTGTGCCAGTAACTTGCATTGTCTTTCCCGTATGATGCTTACTGTGAAGGTGAGTACTATGCAAAAATTTGAATTTTTGTAAAATGGCTTCCTATTTGTTGTGTTTTATTTGGTGAGACTTATTATTTAGACTTCACTAGGGAGAATACATGCTCATGTCTTGGTTTGAAAAGTTGAGAATTCTCATTTTTAGAAGAATTGACCTTGTACCTTGTTAAGGTGTGGACTCCTGATAGATGTAAGTGTGTTGAGGAGAAGGACATTACTCCATGGACACCACGAAGCATGTTATGGTTGAGTATGACCTTCATAGCACTAGGTCTAATAAATAAATTAGTTAATTTTTTCTTTAATTTACTTATCTTTCTGTGAACGTGGTTCTTTCTTTCTATAGTAGTTTTTTTACACTTAGCTCTGATACCATTTTGGGGGGGGTGCGGAATTCATCGTAGAATAAGATACATATATTGTAGAGTAAAATATATCTTATCATAAATTTCTTCTGATAATTGTTTAATCTAATTATTTCTTCAAGATTATTTATTATATATTCTATATATAACATATCTTGGGTTCTTTGATACATATATAAATTTTCTTGTATTAAATGATTTGTCAATCTTATATTTTCCATAGTTTCTATCCAATATTTTAAATATTCATAGTTCATTTTAATCTGAATCTATTTCTAAATCGTATATATCTATTCTTTCTATTTCTAATTCGTGTAAATCTATTTCATACCATTCTTGACTTAATATATCTTTTAAATCATAATCAAATATTTTTTCCCATATAATTCTTTTTATGTCAATAATTTCTATATCTTTAAGTATATATAAAATCAAAGTTTCATAGCTTTTTATTTCATTATACATAGTAATCATGTTTATTTATTTATGCAGGTTTGTTTTCAATTATTCCTTCCTATCATATCCATAATTCAATTAAATTCATATTAATTTATTATAAACTAGAATATTGTTATCATATTTTCCGATCACTACTAGCATCGTACTTTAGCGGATAATTACTGCTTATCAGCGCCTCAACCTTGTGTACTCCCCTAACGGCATCCCTCGCCTACCGGTTTCCACTGTGGGATGGCATAGTCTAGCAGTTTTCTCCAAGAGGGACAGAAAAAAGAAAAGGAAAAGAAAAAAGGAACAGAGAAAGAAATAGTTACTATTCAGGTAGGACCCCACGCCTAGCTGCGGTGTCAAGCTCATATCCTCTGCCTCTTTCTTGAAAAGAAACTATGCTTAGCACCGAGTGAACTTGACATTAGGAGGTGTTGACTTTCCCTTGAGGAAATATTCACCATTTGTCCCTTGTAGAGTGTTGACTTCCGTTGAGGAATATTCATCTATGGACCCACATGAGGTGTTGACTTCCCTTTGAGGAACATTCACCCATGTTTTCTCATGAGATGAGGCCCCAATTATCAAATGATATGTAGAGGGAATACCTATCTCTTAGTTCCATAAACTATGCTTGCCACATAGGATCTAGCAAGTGATATCACCTAATATGCTAGTATATATGTTAATGTTCTACCTTGGTTTGGTAGGAACACCTTCCATTGGTGTAAGGCTCTACAACAGAAAATTTCATGTTTAGCACCCATGGTCTTAGTGTCGATTAAGGCTATAGTTTCCCTAAAATAAAATGGACAATGGAAATAATGGAATAGGATCCTAACTAGGATGACTTAAGGAAGGCTACTTAGTATAGGTGGAAGTAATGAACCCATCTATACATTGCACAAGTGACTCCTTAGGAAGTCTTAGGAAGGTAACCTAATGTGTATGATTATGATTATGTTCATATGTATGACTTTGTAGTGTTGGTCTACTTGTTATGAAGATGTGCTTGCTAGGAATATATATGATGTGATCTTATCCTTATGTGCACTATGTTGGTCTAAATGACTATATGTTGAAGGTCTTGTATTGACATGAATGAAGTTGGCTTTACTTGTGATGTTGATGTATGAAGTGGTATGGCTTGTGGTCTCATGAAGGGTCTACTAAGTATACGTGAGATTATGGGGCTTCACATGTACATTGAACTAGTAGATTTAGATTGGGATTATGAGTAAGGTCTTATGAGGAACCATGTGAAGTAAAATAACTATATGTACATAATGTCTTTTATAGTTTGGCTTAAATGGGTATATGTTGTACTATACTTCTATGATGGTATGTGTTGCCTTGTATAGATTGTATGTATGTTTTCCCTGTGGCCTTATGGTGATGCATTGAATCTAGTATCACTAGAGGTTACTTGGAAGGTTGATGAGTTAAAGGAAAAAGGGTTCACTGTTAAGGTAAAGGTAGCTTACTGTAAAGTGGCTTAAAAATGTAATAAATCATATATGTAATCTTATGTAATGTTTGGTCGTTGAATATGTTTATATGATGTATATGAATGATATAAATGCTATTGGTTAAAGGTTTTATAAAGATTTACTCAAAAAACATGAAGTATGATTTCAAAGAAAATGTCCCTTTTAAATGCATGTTTTTACATGGTAGCCATACTTAGTACATTCTTGTGCTAATCACATTCTTCTCTACTTTTTACACAAATTGTAGGTTATGGATGCTTAAAGGATTTCTTGAATGGTGAAGAGATTGCTAGATGATTCTCAAGCTCAATGAAAGGAATCCTTAAAGTTCAAGAATCTTCTACTTATGTCTTTAATGTAAAGTCTTTAAATAATGTATAGTTATGTAATGTCTCTTATGGGCCGTGTCCCTAATGTACTCTAATGTTATTGAGTCTAAGATGGCAAAGAAACTTATGGTCTATATATGTATTATGACTTATGTTTTATCTATATATGAGATGAAGTTTCTAGCATATGATGTGCTATGAAAAGTTTTAAATGTTCCGCTAAATTTATTATGTCAGTGCGATGAATGATAACTATGGGCTTGTATAAGACCTCCGAGAGGTCAAGTACGCCATGTTACTTCTAGGGGGTGCTCCCCGGATGTTACATGTACCACCTCTTCATTCTCAACACTTCAAGCCAATACCAAATCAGCAAATTCAACATCATAAGGCCCTTACCCATGGCCATGAACGCCAATTCAATACACAATTGTGATAATCAATGAAATCTAAGCCAATTCAACATAGATTCAACATTATAAGATCAATTAGATAACAATTTAATACAATTCTTACACCATTAGAAAGCCCATAAGAAACTACACATGAATCCGTCAACATTAGACCAATATTAAGTAACCCATAAGTTAGTCAAAATCTAGGGTTCATCAAATTCATGGGTTCATAGGTAATTTAGTTTAAAATCATCTATACAACATCAATCTAATCCATAATAGATGTTTGAAAACCATTAATTCAAGAACACATGGTAGAATCACGAAATTTGACAATTCATCTTTGAAAACCTTAGAAAACATCTTTCAAGTTGGTCTCCTTGATGAAATGAGTTTCAAGTATCAAAAACCATACCTCAATGAAGATAATTCTTAAATTTGATGAAGAATCTACACTCAATTCGTCACACCAAGCTTTTCCTTGATTTTGGACTTCAATGGAGTCTTTGGGAATTCTCAAGGGATTTTGGGGTTTTGATTTTGAAGAATGAAATCTTCTAAGTGTTAATGACTTATAAACACCTTTAAAATATCCAATATACCCCTTAGTAACCGACAAACTCTATATTTGGAAGTGGGGTGAAATTACACTTTCACCCCTCACTTAACAGTGACCTGCGCAGGAAACACATGCCAATCGACGGTTGCCCATCGATGGGGCGTAGGTCCACTTATGGGCCATCCTGTCCTCCGTCGATGGGTTTAGAGACTTGGATATTGGATATTATCTCCCCAGGCTAAGTCACAAACGACGCCCAGAACCTACGGGGTGTCGACCAGGCCACTGGCCGTCGATTGCCATCCGTAGGTGGACTGCCTTGGGCAGTTTTGGCCACCAATTTGGGTCCTTCCTCAAGGACCCTTGGATGGTCCTTGGGGATGTTTTCCAAGAAGTTTCGAACCCAAAAATTCTTGTATATGAGTTTAAGACCTCTCACATGAATTTCATCAAAAATGAACACGTAAAACTCAACGAAACATGCCTAGACACATAAGGTCACTTCAAGGCACATCTTTCGAACGTCATAAACGTTCTTGAGTGTTTGACCTCCAAACTTCTCGAAACTTAACACACTGACTTTATACATCATATTAACTCATTTAAGGACTTCACAACATTATGAATCACACATAAACACATAGAACCACATACGAGACACACAGGTGACTTAGTCGTCGAACGTCTTGGTCGTCTCTTAATGTTTAACTTCCAATGCACCTAATACTTTAGCTACTGCTCTATAACACTATATAGACTATTTTAGGACCTTAGATCATGCCGACAACAATGTCAGGCTCTAGTTCACCTATTGCATTTTTGGGATCTTACAAAACCAGTATCCCCCCAAGCCTAGACCTTGGACCCCCACGCCTAAGTTAGGACCACGAGGACCTTCACTGTCTGTGGTCCTTACGACGGGTTGTGGGGGTGTCCGATAAGTCAAACCATTAGAGCCCTAAACATAAGTCATAAGACCACCATCCCAAGTGAGGACCAAGGGAACCTTCACGCTCTATGGTCCTCCTTATGGTTTGTGGTAGGGCGCATAAGCAAGACCTCGGAAATCAGAAACCACTAGCCAAGGACCACGACCAGTACCACGTTCCGTGGTCCCTTTCATAGTCTTTGGAAGTTTACATGGCCAGCCCCCATCTCCAATTTAAGTCAGGGGTCTTTTGGTATTTTCCTATTTTGTTGGACCCCTAAACTATGTCGTTTTAACCCTAAAGTACATGATTTTGATTAGTTTTATCCAGAAACATAACTAAAACTTACCTAAGTCAAATCTTTCATCAAAAAATAGAAATTTAGTTTATATAGAGAGGAAGAAGCAACCAACGCTAGTTCAAGAACGTAGATTTAATCAGTTCTAGCCCTGAAATCAAAAGATTTATATGTGGGATTCGTCACCAGGTATGTGGGTTTTAAATAGTGGGTTCCTTTCGCCTATTAGGTCCCTAGTTTTCAGTCAGATTCTTGAATCCCTTATCAGAACTAGACCTATGGTTTTTAGAACTTCAGTATCTCATCATAAATTAGTTAATTTAATGTTCCAAATTAAATCATCATATTATTACGTCGTTTCTTTCATGAATTTCAGAACCTTAGCTATGTATTTCTTTAGTTCTTGAATTACACATTCTAGGTCAAATGTGTGCCTTAGCATTAAATGTGTCATTATTAGTATATTATAGTGCATTCTTAGTTTGCATGTTAGTTTGAGCTATCCAGTACATTACAAAAATTCTGTCATAATGTGTAAATATACTTAATATCTTGGGAGTAGCATAATACCGAGTTGGACTACGGTCTGTCACCCATATAATCCCACAACTACGACCCATGTAGGTTGTAAGTCATTTTTTGAGCCTCATTTTAGTGATCACGCCGGCATGCCTCTATTCTTCTTGTAGGGTATATTGGGTCCTCTCGATGGGGCGTATACATGAAACTCCATATCTAGCTCATGTTGTTTTATTATCAGTTATAAGTAGCTCCTATAGTCCAGACAGACTCCATTGCATTGACCACATTTTATTATAGCTAGTATTCAGTTTCAGAATGTTATAAATTGGCTATTCTATTTTGTTAGATTAGTATTCAAAATCCATATCATGTTCAAATTATTCTCTTACTTTATGTAAGACGCCCAAAATAAGTTAAGATGTCTAGAATCTCACATACGCCTATAAGTTTGTTAACATGTTAATTAAGTGTTTTAAAGTATGTATGATTAATTTGAAGTCATTTGGAAGTCAAACGTCCAAGAACGTCCAAGACGTTCGAAAGTTAGCCCTCGTGACGTGCATGTGCGACTTGAGTGTGCCTAGCATGTTTGAAGGTGTTGCGAGTGTTTGTTTTTGGTGAAACTGATTTGGAAGGTCATTGACATGTTAATGTTTATATTTCCGTTGGAAACGTTTGGTTACGACTCCACAAGGACCCCGCAAGAGGCCCTCAAGGAGGACTCAAAGGTTGTAGAGACACTGCCTTGACAGTGTCAATCGATGAAGCCAAAGGACGCCTCGTCGGTTGTCTTATGCCCTGTCGATGGGGGGGAGTCATCCTAGACTTAGACTGGTGAAAATTTCAAGTTAGTTGGCAAGCCCCAGATCAAAAATACGGCCAGCAGTACGGTCCGTCGATGGACCTACTGGGCGTCGTTTGAGACCGTCGATGCAGGCTACAATTAACTGCCATGCACACTGTCTCATTGTGGGGTGAATAGGAAATTTACCCCACGTCCTAACCTGACCCTAGTTGGTTTATTTGATTATTTTGGGGTGTATTTAGTTGATCAAAAATGTGACAACCCCATTCCCAATCCTCAATTCAAATTAGACTTCCCTCTCCCAAAATATTCTCTCAAGAAACCTCCATTGGAGGTGAAGCTCAAGAACAGCTTTGAGATTGCATTCCCATGGATTTTTATGAAGATTTCATGGTTTATTCATCTTATAAAGGTATGGTCATCCTTCATCTCTAGTTAATCTTCCATCTATAGAGTTCTTTTCAAAGTTTTCCAAGAAGTTTCTTGATCAAATTGTGTATTCTTCAATCTAGCCATCGGTTCTTTCTTAAAACGTTTTTCAAAGTATTTCTCATGATGAATTGGTTATAATCTATTTAATGTAAATTGAATTCCAATCCAATTGCATGATGATTCTCATTTTAGCCTACGTATGGGCTTTGTGATCTTCATCTTACGTAAATCGAATTGTGATTAATTTATGTTAAAATGCTTATATCTACTGCCTAGTATGTGTATTGATGGTAAATATTTGATGAGTGATCCATGTGGATCAAGGTTTGAGGGTTGGAGTAAGGCTAGTCTATAATGTAGTAACTTGTGATCTTGATGCTAGAATGATTGTTATGTGACTCGATCATGATGAATTGTCTTAGCTACTGCCGATATTGTAATGTGATGGTAAATTAGGTGTAATTGATCCAATGGTGATTAGATACAATCGAATTAGTAAGAATTGATCTAGGTTCTTCTAGCCTATAGATTGATAATGTAATGTACATGATATGATCTAAATTATAGGTTAGATGAAGCATGATCTAGCTTAGGTTATTATCTCTTTATCTACTGCCCTATCGATTGATGAATGTAATGTATTCACTGTGATCTCGACTTTATAGTACATGAATGTAGGGTCTCGTTTATGTAAAGATACTTGTAGCTACTGCCTTGTATTGTATTGTTAATGAAAAAGGAGTATTGATCAAAGAGGATCAAAGGTTGATGAATTGGTTAGAATGGCTCTTCCCCTCTACTTTTCTATAGAATTGTTAGTTGATGAAGCCTTGTATTGCATTGTGTGGTATGGTCCACTTACGGTGGCGGTGTTTACTTTATTGTCAATATATATGTGATGTGAACATGGCCTTGAAGGAAACTGTATTTTGAATATGTGGTGGTGATGATCACCCTATGTGAAGCCTATGCCTAGTTTCCTATTCTAGTTATGATCTAGGTTGTATTGCTAATGAAATGAGCATGTGAATGGTTATGATTGGGTTATGTATATGTTCTGCCTATGATGAAGGTCTTATAATGTTCTATGTGAAGTAATGTTAATATAGGTGTATAATGACTAGAGTTTACAGTAATGATATTGTACGTCTTGAGTAAATGTGTCTTATGCTATGTTATCCTTCTAAGATGTTATGTGATGTATCATTCACTAGGATGACTTGATAGGTGTACTAGTATGGGCAAGGATATGGAACCTTGTCTATGAATTTCACATGTGTACCTTGATAGGATAGTTCCTAGGTTTGGTTTCCTATGCACAAGAATTTGAATGCATGAGTATGTTATGAAGATGTCTTATGTGCTATAATGTGAACTATATGGTATGATGAAGTATGATTATACCTAGTGTCTAAATGTTTTTATATGAAAGGATTGCTCATATAGTTACACTTGTACACTTATGCATGAATGAAATGAAGTATGAATATGTGTGGCCTTAATGAGTTATGTGAAAGGTTTGCTCACATATATGTATACACATACACACATGTATGATGATCTAGTCAATTTAGGGGCCTTGAAAGGTGATATCAAGTATACCCTAAACTAGATGGTGCTTGAATATGCTATGTCCATGTGAAAGGATTTCTCAAATGATATAGGTTGATGAACTCTCGTCTATGACCTATGAGGTAAGCATATGAGGAGTCAATCTCGTAAAGCCTAATGTTTTATAAAGTAATGTAATAAAGGATTTCAATAAAGGGAACTAGCTTAGCACCAAGTGAACTTGAAGATGAAGGGTGTCCCTTCCCATTGTAGGAAGGTAGGTCACCATAGTCCTCACGAGGTGGTTAGCCTCATAGCCAAATGTCATAGAATGATATTTCCATAAGTGGATAATTACAATGCCTCAATAGGAATAAATAGGGTTTCCACATGTACATCCAAGTTCCTTAAACTATGCTTGACACATAGGATCTAGCAAGTGATTTCACTTAGTATGCTAGCATGTGTTAATGGTCTACCTTTGCTAGATAGAGCACCTTTCTTTGGTGAAGGCTCTACAATCCCAAATTCCATGTTTAGCACTCATGGTCTCAGTGTCGGTTAAGGCTATAGTTTTCTTAAAGTAAAATGGACAATTGAAGTAAAGTAAGGACCCTAATTAGGATAACCTAAGGGTAGTTGCTTAGTGTAGGTGGGGGTATGGGATTTCACCTATGCATCGCACAAATAGCTCTTCAGGGAAGTTCTAGAAAGGTGTTCTAAAGTATATGACTATGTTTATATCTTTATGCATGACATTGTAGTATTGTCTACTTGTTTTCATGATATGCATGGTATGAGTCCAAATGGATCTATATGAAGTGGTATTATCCTTATGTACATAAACTTGGTATTTATGATTATATTATGAAGATATTGCTTGGCATGAATGAAGTTGTCTATGATTGACATGTTAATGTATGAAGTGAATGTTATGATGCTTTTGTTTGTATGATAGGTTTACTAAGTATGTGTGAGGTTATGGGGCTTCACATGTACATTGCACTAGTAGACATAGATTAGGATTGTGAGTAAAGTCTTATGTTAAGTCTAATGTGAAGTATTTTCTTTGTTATATTGAATGGTCCTATGGTTGTAGTGTTGAGTTGAAAGGTTGTATGCATGGTTTCCTTGTTGTCTTAAGGTGATGCTTGAGTATGGATAGTGTTATGGGATATTATCTATGCATTGCACCAAGTGTCACTAGAGGGTTACTTAGGAAAGTCAAGAAGTTAGAGTATGAAGAAGCTCACTGTAAATAGAAAGGAGTTCACTGTGAAGAAAATTGCTTACTGTGATATGACTCTAAAATGCCTTAAATGCAATGTAAGATTTTATATGATTGATGACCATTGAATATGCCTATATGAAGTATTTGAATTGTATAAATATATTGTATCAAAGTTTTATGAACATTTCACAAAAAGGCATGATAAAGGATTTCAAGTAAAATGTCCCTTTTAAATGCATATTTTTTCATGGTTGTCATACTTAGTGCGTTCTTGTACTAACTCCATTCTTCTATACCTTTTTACATAAAGTGTAGGTTATGGATGCTTAAGGGATGTCGTTAAATGACGAGGAGCCTTATATGTGTTTACCAAGCTCAAGGAAAGGAATCCTTAAGTCCAAGGATTTCCTAAGTCTTACTTTACTGTAAAGTTATATAATAAGTTTACTTATGAATTACGTTATAAGGGACGTTCCCTGATATACTCTAATAACTTTTAGTCTAGGATAGCAAAAAGAGACTAGAGTCGTTAACTATGTATTATGATATTTTATATATATTGGAAGTGACGTTCTAGCATATGATGTGCTATGAAATTTTTAAATTTTCTGGTAAATTTACCTATTATAATGCGATGAATGATAACTATGGGCTTGTATAAGACCTCCGAGAGGTCAAGTACGCCATGTAACTTCTGGGGGTGCTCCCCGGTTGTGACACTTTAATGCTTGTTCAGTTATTTGTTTATTTCAGTTATATTCTATCCTACATGCTCTGTGACTTTCAATTACTGAAGCATACTCTGTTCTACATCTTTTCGTGATGTAGGTTCAGGTCCTTACAGGTCAGATCACGCATAGATTGGTCCTCGATCTTCAGCTTAGCAGCATCAGTGGTGAGTCCTCATTCTTCGAGGACTAATGACATGTTTATCTTATCGATTTTAGTCTTTAGTTTCAGTTTTTGCTAGATCTAGTTGGGGCATGTCCCAACATTTTTAGTTAGTTTAAAGGATTATTTCAAACATAGTTAGATTCGTAAGTGCCTTGAGTTTGAATAAGGGGTAAGAAGCAAGGGCTAGTAGTCGGAATTCGCTTCTGAGTGAGCTACTTCCTTATGCTCTGGCCTAACCATCATGAACAACTTTCTTTCAACTACCAAATCTCTCTTATTTTATAGGGCTTATTTCGATACCTATGAATTCCATAGGAGCCAGAAATGATATATCGAAAGAATTTATTGGGTCTTCTAATACAAATAAGTTCATTGTTTCGCTCTTGTATCTTCCCAAAGGAAAAAATATCTCTGAGAGTTTTACCCTGAATTCGAAAGAGAGTACCTGGGTTCTCCCAATAAATAAAAAGTGTAGCATGTCTAAATCTAATTGGGGTTCGCGTTGGTGGAGGAAATGGATCGAAAAAAAGAGGGATCCTAGTTGTAAGATATTTTATTGGGATCCCCAATGACAAGCGAACGGGCATTTTTGGGCAAAGAATAAACAAATAAAGGGAAAGGCGGGTGATTGAGACGGTGTAGTCCATTTTCAAAAGAGTACAGAGATTCAAATTAAAGAACCTTTTTTTCCTCTGGGAAAGCGAAAGCTAAGGAGGTTGTTTCCAAGGGCGGCAGGCAAGATAAATAAGGAGTGTAAGGCAGCCTTTTTTATTTCATTTCGGAATTATTCACAATGTGGATAAAATATCAATATGTACATATATTATAAACATAAGTATATATGCATTAAGTACGTGTAGTAGATATATAATGTCTTGTGGCTCATTTTAGAATAACAAAACAGATTTACTTAGAAAGTTTAGTAAAAAATTCAATGAATTTTTTCAATACCGATTCAAATAGATCTAGAAGAGTTCCCTGGCCCATCATGTTTACATGTTTATCCCTCTATAATGGTATTCTTCTTCTCTCCAACTTTATGATATTATCCTTTCTAGTTTTGTCACGACCCGGATTCTTGAATCCGAATCGCCACCGACGTCGTTGACCTCTCAGAGGTTGCAGACAAGCCTCATCTTGCATTCATCACATTCATCTAGTCAAATTTGCGGAAAATTTAAAACTATTTAAACGTATGTTGTTTACTTAGACTTCATATAGTCATTACGTATTAAACATTATATACTAAGCTCAACATCAATAGAACAACCATCTATTATAAAGAATCAATTTGAAACTGAAGATGAATATATCATAAGTATTTTGCCAAACACGGCCTTATTACAAAGCTTCCAAATGAAATTACGAAAGAAACGCTAGGGACAACATACACTAACTATGTCTAAGACTAAGGCTAGACTAAAACTGTAGCATCCTCGAAATCATGAGGACCTACCAAATGGTTTGGAGAAACGCTGAAGTCCAAACCGCTGCAAGTGTCGTCAACCTGTCCTCTGACCTGCACCTATAAAAATAGTAAATAGTAGGGGGTTAGTACACCACTTGTACTAAGTATGGGCGTATGCACACATACACATAAATCTATGCATGATCAATGAAAGCTCTTCCTAAGCAACATGCCATTTCTGGAAAGTCTAGTCATTAGACTTTCCTAATTCGTTAGTTGTGAATTGTGGTATGAATATGATGTATTTTAATGCATTCAAAGTACACAGCTCATTTTCTATATGATTACAAGACATTAATATCATCAACATAATTTTAGAACCACTCGGGCGAAGATTTAAATTTTTTATCCTCCAAACCCGAGAGCTCCTCTTTGTACACTTAGATTATTTTTCAGTCTTTTTCTTCTTGTTCTTGTGTAGTTCAATAACTCCTTTGGTCCTATGTTTTACTTACAAGTGCAATGATTCATTGTAGTTCCATACCCACAATGAATCAAGTAAGTAATTTAAGAGATTAAGGAAATGACTGAACTACAATTTGGGGCATGAATATATTTATAAGTCAATACTTATTGACTATACTCATTCTTTAGTTGATTGCATAATGTGCATAGTTCTTGGGAAATATCATTAAAGCTTATGAACTTGCTTACTTTGGGTATGAATTCTTTATAAACCAATCTTTAGTGACTATTCCTATTATTGTATTATTGGCCTAATGTAAGAAGTCATTATAAGCCAATCTTATTTGGCTAATATCTTTTGCCAATTATATAAACTCATCATAAGCCAATTTATTTGGCTTTATCATTTTCATAACACGAGGATTCATTATTAGCTATGCCCTTTACTTATTGTAAACTTTATTAGATACAATTTGACTATCCTTACAACAAGTTATTCATTACATCAAGTATTCATTACATTTCATAAGCCATTCTCTATTGATTATGCCATTGATTTCATTACTTTCATGTTTTATATATTATACATTTCATATACACGAGACCTTGGAATCGTTGATATAGCATTAAGACATCTCAAGTGAGTGCCCAACATATGGGACCTCAACCCGAGGGCCTTTTTTAGCAAACACAGAGTCTGCTTCATTCGTTCATTCGTACTTCACATTATGCATTTCATTCATTCGTAGGCTGATGTAAACACCAGCTATACCTAGGATGAAGTTTAAGACTCTCATCGGGATCATGAAGTGCAATGACCAAGAATGACCTAATGTCATTACTTGAATCTGATTTCACCTCTTGATTGTCTTGCACAAACACCTTCGGTATCGTTCATTTCATTATCTTTCATACTTTGAGGAACACCAACCTTAACCGACATAGATCATGTGGGCATCATGAAATCCAGTGTCTTCCCCACACCGAAAAGAGGTGGAGTCACTGGCCAAGGTGAAACCAAAACATGCTAGCGTATATAGGGAAATTGAACCTTGCTAGATCCCTATATTGGCAGTATAGGTTCAAAGACTAGGAGATATAAGGAGACCGATACCCGTCATGCCGGACAGTCTCATCTCATGAGAGTTATGTGAACCTCCGCCCTTCCCGAAGGAAGGCATCACCGCTCATAGCTAGCCTATCGGTGCTCAGTATAAAGTTCCATTACATTCAACTCATACATCATGGAAGTTGGCTTCTAGCATGAGGACATCATAGCTCATTAGATGATTTCTCATCTCATCATTAGTATTAAGTGTGAATTATCCTTACACTTACATATAGACTATGATTGAGACTTATTTACTCTTTTGATAACTTGCCATCCTTACTTTACATTGATAAAATGTGAATTATCCTTACATATCATCCTTACTTTACATTGATGAATGTGAATTGTCCTTACATATCATCATTACTTTACATTGATGAATGTGAATTGTCCTTACATATCATCCTTACTTTACATTGATGAATGTGAATTGTCCTTACATATCATCCTTAGGTGTTAATGAGACTAGTCTCACACATTCTAACACCTTCATTCGTGAGTATTCTTTTAACAAATTAGCTTTGGTGTAAGTAAGACTTGTCTCACTTCCTTTAACACCCCATTCTGGTTACTTACTTAATTTAGACCCCTTTAATTATGTTATAACTCACGTTACTTCTTTACTTTAGTGTAGTAACTTCATTTCATCGTTTATGGACGATGAACACTTCTTTCAATGAGTTACATATGAGTTCATATGTCATTCTTTTAGAGCATGTTGGGAGTTGTCCCAATGAATGGCATGCTCTTGGTTATGGATTCATTGAATTACTTTAGATGTGCTTATTCATTTGGCATTCCAATATTTTAGTCATATAAGATAATACAGGGTATGTTGGGACCTGTCCCATTGATTGACATACCCTTAGTATGGATTCATTTTGTTCTGTTGGTCATGCTTAATTTGACATTACATTATATTGGGCATATAAGATTGGTGTAAATTTAGTATTGGCCTAGAAAAATTGGAAATGACTTCATAGCCAATTTATTGGCACAAGCCAAACATTCATTCAAATATAGTTTCATGAGATTCTCATTAGCCAATTTTTCCATCATTATTTAAAAGCAATAATGTAAGCCAATTCCATTCAACTTTTGGGCAAGACATTGTTAGCCATTTTATTGGCATACGATTAGTATTGGGATAAACAATTGGGCATAGATTTCATAACCATCTTTGTTGGCATAAGCCAATTTTACATTCGTTCATGTTTAGTTTGGTATATATACATATATTGGTCATTAGCCAATCTTTCAATTATTTAAAGATTACATCATAGACAATCCCATTTAAATTTTGAACAATGTACTATTAGTCATTTTATTGGCATAAGCCAAATATTCACTCAAATTATGATTTCATGGAGATCTTTTTAGCCTACCTTATAACATAACTTTAGGCATAACGTTTTTAAACATCTTGGACAGCATCATATTAGAATTTGATGAATATATCATCTTCATAATGTCATATTAACAGCAAGTATTCACAACAGACCGTAACATCTTCATACATAACATTTTCAAACATATCTTTAACATAGTATCATTCTTTTAATTTACGTAATAACACTTAGCATCAAACGAGTCTAATTAATAGGTTCATTCAATAATTATTTAATAAAAAAAAACATATACATTAAGATAAGTCAGAACCACATTCCAACAACATGATTTCTAACCTATTCAACATTGAAATCGTAACAAGGATACTAGGGAAAGGAGTTCGACAAGAACGAGAAGAAACAACCCTAGTTTTCAAGATCTTTGAGTCATTCGAAAGAAATTTCTCTTGGAGAAAGAAGTCTAGTAGAGAAATCCATACCTTATGTAGAACTTAATCTACTAAGACCACCTTGAACGAAACCTTGAAGAAACCTTGAAATTGCCCTAGAGAAATCGATAAAGTTTTCTGTTTTTCTTTCGTTCGTTGCTTGCTGTTTTTGCGTTGCCTTTTCTATGAGTTTGAACGTAATTTTTAGGTTTAAGGACTGATATTGAAGTATAAAACTTAGGTTTCATAAGTTAATTTAATAAACTAATTAACCAATTACCAAAAAGCCCCTCCTAAGTTGACTAAACATATGAGAACATAACACTTAGTCAAATCTGGAAATTGGTGTTGACTATGGTTTTGGTCAACATTTTGACTTTATATTAATTAATTAAATCCTTAATATAATTAATTTAGGTACCTAGGGTAAGTAATAAAGTACCCCTAAGTCATTGGAACCAAAATTAACCCTTTTGGACCATCCTAGGTTAAGTACTAGGATGTTTCTTGAGTTGTACTAGGTTAGTGTAAAAATTTCATTTTGATCATTTAAACTAATTAATTAAATTTCCAATATAATTAATTAGGTGACCTAAGTTAATTACTAAAGTACCCTTAAGTCGTTAGGATCATAACCAATCCTTTGAACCATCCTAGGTTAGGTACTAGGTTGTCCCTTTCTTGTCTTAACCGAAATCTGAAAATTTCCATTTTAGTTTCGGTTTTAGCCCTTTTAAATTAATTAATTAGGTTGATAAATTAATTAATTATGTAACCTAGGGTAATTAATAAAGTATCCCTAAGTTGTTAGGATCATAACTAACCTTTTGGACCATCCTAGGTTAGGTACTAGGTTGTCTCTTTAACTAGTACTAGGTTAGTGTCAGTCCGGTTTTGGTCCTAGGTTGACGGGTGCACTAATTAGTTTATTTTGTTTGGTCCTAGGTTAGTTATCTATTTAGGGCAGTAGGTTAGAGTCTAGAATTAGTTAGGAAGTTATGCCCCACATGGAGGGGTCCCTTGTACACGTTTTCCCCCTTAACTACCCAAACCGAATTCGGTTAGGGTGGTCCCCTCCTTTGGCAGCTTCTTCACATGTCTTGCACAAGTGCTTGCACATGTGTTGGTTGTACTTTCCTAACTAACTATTATTTATGGTTCATTTGGGAATGTATACTTATTGTCCCAAGGATCCTCACTATGTCCTTGGGCACTGCTTAATTTACATGATCATTTTAAATGGTCATGTGCTATGGTATCTAGGCTTGACACTTGGATGCCTCATACCCAATTTGTGAGTTAAAGGAAAAAGCATTTTATCCTAGGGTCTTCATTGCAGGTACATTTCTTGGACAAGCTCATTATTGTTAGAAAATTGGCTAACACCCTTTAAGCCAATATTTTCTAATATGCCCAATATTTTTCTTATTTGAGTATTATATAGAAATTGGCTAATACCCCTTAGCCAATTTTCTATACTATGCCCAATATTTCTCAATATTGGGCATTGGGATGCCTATGTACCCCCAATACACATTCTTAAAGTTCTATTGGGCTCTTCACTATACATGAAATTTTCCGGAATGTTACATTATCCCCCCTTAGGAACATTCATCCCCGAATGACACTTACACATCATTTTAAAACAAGAGGGAACTTCGAAAACACTTAACATACTTAACACGTTATCGTTTGTGAACATCTGATTCACACATATTCTGGATGATGCATTCTTACTCAAGCTTATCTGAAGCTTTATATTCGAGATCGAGGAACTTCCTTCTCAATCACACTTAACTTAATGCACATCACAACTCATGCAACACATAAAATTACGTCTATGCTATACAAAAACAGCAACATAATGCACTCATGAACTTATTTTAACTCATTTAATGCAAGTATAAAAAGCACGATTATGGACTTAAAATACCAAATCGACTAATGCACTAAAATCTCAGAGTTCCTTAACCAAAATCACATCTAGGAAGAGTTATCTAACCTCAAGAACTGAACAAGTGAGGGTAACGGGATCTTATATCGTCCTAGGCCTCCCACGTTGCTCCCTCAACAAGGTGGTTTCGCCATAGTACCTTTACGGTGGCAACCTCCTTGTTCCTTTGCCGCTTCACTTGACGATCTAAAATCTCAACTGGAACTTCTTTGTAAGAAAGGTTCTCATCAACTCCTAACCCCTCAACAGGCAGGATGGATTCTAGATCTCCTAAACACTTCTTAAGCATTGATACATGGAACACTGGATGAACAGAAGCCAAGTATTGTGGTAACTTCAGTTCGTAGGCAACATTTCCCACCCTCTGTAAGATCTCATAAGGACCTACGTACCTCGGACTCAACTTCCCTTTCTTACCAAACCTCATCACCCCTTTCATGGGTGATATCTTCAAATAGACTTGATCAAAGAGATCATCGATTCAGGGAAGAGGATACTTGTTCTTTATAGTGACTTTTTTGAGTTGCCGATAATCGATACACACTCTAAAGGTTCCATCCTTTTTCTTTACGAACAATACTGGAGCACCCCATGGGGATATGCTCGGCTGGATGAAGCCCTTATCAAGTAGATCTTTTAACTGTAACTTCAACTCTTTGAGTTCGGATGGTGTCATCCTATATGGGGGAATAGAAATTGGCTTGGTGTTGGGACCTAAGTCAACACCAAAATCAATCTCACGTTTAGGAGCGATTCCTGGTAAATCCTCCGGAAAGACATCTTCAAACTCATTAACTATTGACACAGAGTCTATGGAAGGGACTTCTTGCTCTAAGTCATTGACTCTAACTAAGTGGTATAAATACCCTTTAGCTATCATCTTTTGGCTTTTAAATGTGAAACAATTTGGCCTACTGGATTTGAACCACGCCCTTCCCATTCCAGCTCTAACTCATTTGGGAACTGGATTCTCACTATCCTGTTTCGACAGTCTATAGTAGCATAATACTTTATGGAGACAATCCATACCTGAGCCAGTATTATGGAGACAATCCATACCTGAGCCACATCCCTGGGCTCGTATGCAGCCAATTTAGACTTCTCCTCTTCATTAATACCAGCAGCATGCATTTAGACTCTACCATGAATTCATCTCCATGTGAACGGTCATCCTTCTTACACATCCTTCAGTCACGCTGGGCATTTCTACCATTGCCCTTCTTGGGAAGGCCAGATCTTGAGTCTGGCGCCTTAGACCACTTGTTCATCTTAATTCTTGTGTGTATTCTTCTACGCGTTCACACAAGAAGGAAGTTAGATACTTAGAATGACACAAAGTGTCAAAGCTCTAGATAGCACGACAAAGAGTAGAAAAAGGGAGAATTTCCTATCATCGCGTAGTCTCTAAGTCATAATTGTGGCGTGCTTCACAACCATAAGCTAGAAACTACGTAACGTGGTTGTGTTGAGCTTTAGATCCTAGGTAATTTAACCTCATGCTCTGATACCAAGTTTGTCACGACCCGGATTCTTGAATTCGAATCGCCACCGGCGTCGTTGACCTCTCAGAGGTCGCAGACAAGCCTCATCTTGCATTCATCACATTCATCTAGTTAAATTTGCGGAAAATTTAAAACTTTTTAAACGTATGAAGTTTACTTAGACTTCATATAGTCATTACGTATTAAACATTATTCTAAGCTCAACATCAATAGAACAACCATCTATTATAAAGAATCAATTTAAAACTGAAGATGAATATATAATAAATAGTTTGCCAAACACGGCCTTATTACAAAGATTCCAAATGAAAGTACAAAAGAAACGCTAGGGACAACATCCACTAACTATGTCTAAGACTAAGGCTAGACTAAAACTGTAGCATCCTCAAAATCATGAGGACCTACCAAATGGTTTGGAGAAACGCTGAAGTCCAAACTGCTGCAAGTGTCGTCAACCTGTCCTCTGACCTGTACCTATAAAAATAGTAAATAGTAGGGGGTTAGTACACCACTTGTACTAAGTATGGGTGTATGCACACATACACATAAAGCTATGCATGATCAATGAAAGCTCTTCCTAAGCAACATGTCATTTCTGGAAAGTCTAGTCATTAGACTTTACTAATTCGTTAGTTGTGAATTGTGGTATGAATATGATGTATTTTAATGAATTAAAATCACACAACTCATTTTCTATATGATTACAAGACATTAGTATCATCAACATAATTTTAGAACCACTCGGGCGAAGATTTAAATTTTTGATCCTCCAAACCCGAGAGCTCCTCTTTGTACACTTAGATTATTTTTCAGTCTTTTTCTTCTTGTTGTTGTGTAGTTCAATAACTCCTTTGGTCCTATGTTTTACTTACAAGTGCAATGATTTATTGTAGTCCCATACCCACAATGAATCAAGTAAGTAATTCAAGAGATTAAGGAAATGACTTAACTACAATTTGGGGCATGAATATATTTATAAGTCAATACTTATTGACTATACTCATTGTTTAGTTGATTGCATAATGTGCATAGTTCTTGGGGCATATCATTAAAGCTTATGATCTTGCTTACTTTGGGTATGAATTCTTTATAAACCAATCTTTAGTGACTATTCCTATTATTGTATTATTGGCCTAATGTAAGAAGTCATTATAAGTCAATCTTATTTGGCTAATATCTTTTGCCAATTATATAAACTCATTATAAGCCAATTTATTTGGCTTTATCATTTTCATAACATGAGGATTCATTATTAGCTATGCCCTTTACTTATTGTAAACTTTATTAGCAATGATTTGACTATCCTTACAACAAGTTATTCATTACATCAAGTATTCATTACATTTCATAAGCCATTCTCTATTGATTATGCCATTGATTTCATTACTTTCATGTTTTATATATTATACATTTCATATACACGAGACCTTGGAATCGTTGATATAGCATTAAGACATCTCAAGTGAGTGCCCAACATTTGGGACCTCAACCCGAGGGCCTTTTTTAGCAAACACAAAGTCTGCTTCATTCGTTCATTCGTACTTCACATTATTCATTTCATTCATTCGTAGGCTGATGTAAACACCAGTTATACCTAGGATGAAGTTTAAGACTCTCATCGGGATAATGAAGTGCAATGACCAAGAATGACCTAATGTCATTACTTAAATCTGATTTCACCTCCTGATTGTCTCGCACAAATACCTTCGGTATCGTTCATTTCATTATCTTTCATACTTTGAGGAACTTCAACCTTAAACGACATAGATCATGTGAGCATCATGAAATCCAGTGTCTTCCCCACACCGAAAAGAGGTGGAGTCACTGGCCAAGGTCAAACCAAAACATGCTAGCGTATATAGGGAAATTCAACCCTGCTAGATTCCTATATTGGCAGTATAGGTTCAAAGACTAGGAGATATAAAGAGACCCATACCCGGCATGCCGGACAGTCTCATCTCATGAGAGTTACGTGAACCTCCGCCCTTCCCGAAGTAAGTCATCACCACTCATAGCTAGCCTATCGGTGCTCAGTATAAAGTTCCATTACATTCAACTCATACATCATGGAAGCTGGCTTCTAGCATGAGGACATCATAGCTCATTAGATGATTTCTCATCTCATCATTAGTATTAAGTGTGAATTGTCCTTACACTTACATATAGAGTATGATTGAGACTTATTTACTCTTTTGATGACTTGTCATCCTTACTTTACATTGATGAAATGTGAATTATCCTTACATATCATCCTTACTTTACATTGATGAATGTGAATTGTCCTTACATATCATCATTACTTTACATTGATGAATGTGAATTGTCCTTACATATCATCCTTACTTTACATTGATGAATGTGAATTGTCCTTACATATCATTCTTAGGTGTTAATGAGACTAGTCTCACACATTCTAACACCTTCATTTGTGAGTATTCTTTTAACAAATTAGCTTTGGTGTAAGTAAGACTTGTCTCACTTCCTTTAACACCCCATTCTGGTCACTTACTTAATTTAGACCCCTTTAATTATGTTATAACTCACGTTACATCTTTACTTTAGTGTAGTAGCTTCATTTCATCGTTTATGGACAATGAGCACTTCTTTAAATGAGTTACATATGAGTTCATATGTCATTCTTTTAGAGCATGTTGGGAGTTGTCCCAATGAATGGAATGCTCTTGGTTATGGATTCATTGAATTACTTTAGATGTGCTTATTCATTTGGCATTCCAGCATTTTAGTCATATAAGATAATATAGGGTGTGTTGGGACTTGTCCTATTGATTGACATACCCTTAGTATGAATTCATTTTGTTCTGTTGGTCATGCTTAATTTGACATTACATTAAATTGGGCATATAAGATTGGTGTAAATTTAGTATTGGCCTAGAAAATTTGGAAATGACTTCATAGCCAATTTATTGGCACAAGCCAAACATTCATTCAAATATAGTTTCATGAGATTCTCATTAGCCAATTTTTCCATCATTATTTAAAAGCAATAATGTAAGACAATTCCATTCAACTTTTGGGCAAGACATTGTTAGCCATTTTATTGGCATACGATTAGTATTGGCATAAACAATTGGGCATAGATTTCATAACCATCTTTGTTGGCATAAGCCAATTCTACATTCGTTCATGTTTAGTTTGGTATATATACATATATTTCATTATCCAATCTTTCAATTATTTAAAGATTACATTATAGACAATCCCATTTAAATTTTGAACAATGTACTATTAGTCATTTTATTGGCGTAAGCCAAACATACACTCAAATTATGATTTCATGGAGATCTTTTTAGCCAACCTTATAACATAACTTTAGGCATAACGTAAATAAACATCTTGGACAGAATCATATTAGAATTTGATTAATATATCATCTTCATAACGTCATATTAAAAGCAAGCATTCACAACAGACCGTAACATCTTCATACATAACATTTTCAAACATATCTTTAACATAGTATCATTCTTTTAATTCACGTAATAACACTTAGCATCAAACGAGTCCAATTAATAGGTTCATTCAATAATTATTAAATAAGTTTGGTCCTAGGTTGTCGGGTGCACTAATTAGTTTATTTCGTTTGGTCCTAGGTTAGTTAGATATTTAGGGCAGTTGGTTAGATTCTAGAATTAGTTAGGAAGTTATGCCCCACATGGAGGGGTCCCTTGTACATGTTTTTCACCCTAACTACCCTAACCGAATTCGGTTAGGGTGGTCCCCTCCTTTGGCAGCTTCATCACATGTCTTGCACATGTGCTTGCACATTTGTTGGTTGTACTTTCCTAACTAACTATTATTTATGGTTCATTTGGTAATGTATACTTATTGTCCCAAGGATCCTCACTATGTCCTTGGGCACTGCTTAATTTACATGATATCATGTGCTATGGTATCTAGGCTTGACACTTGGATGCCTCATACCCAATTTGTGAGTTAAAGGAAAAAACATTTTAGCCTAGGGTCTTCATTGCAGGTACATTTCTTGGACAAGCTCATTAATGTTAGAAAATTGGCTAACACCCTTTAAGCCAATATTTTCTAATATACCCAATATTATTCTTATTTCGGTATTATATAGAAATTGGCTAATACCCCTTAGCCAATTTTCTATACTATGCCCAATATTTCTCAATATTGGGCATTGGGATGCCTATGTACCCCCAATACACATTCTTAATGATCTATTGGGCTCTTCACTAGACATGAAATTTTCTGGAATGTTACAAGTTTGATCTGTCGAATTAAAGTTTCTGATATGATTGATAATAAATTACCATATTTAAGGTAACGACTTCGAGCATCGTCAACTCTCACAGTGTGACGGGTAGTGTGTACAAGGCTCACAAACAAATTCACCGTAATATGCAGACCGGTGATTACTAGTGATTCATGCTTCGTGGAGGTAAGGTGCAGCCTGCAATCCGTATTGAGGACATGTTTTGTGGGGTTAGCTCACCCTCGCGGGATCACAACCCTTTTTCCCTGCCATTGTAGCACGTGTGTCGCTCAGGGAATAAGGGGCATGATGACTTGAAGTCATCCTCACCTTACTCTGAATTATCGTCAACAGTCTGTTTAGGGTACCGAACTCAACGATGGCAACTCAACAAGAGAGTTGCGCTCGTTGCGTGATTTAAACCAACACCCCAAAAATGAGACAATGAGGAGAGGCAAAAGAGATATTTTCCAGCCTGCAAGCATCAAGCAATTAAACTATGATATGGTACTTCCTAATCATGTCTATGGAATAAAAAATTATCTTTATGTTAAGCGATCTCACAACCATTGGGTACTATTCAATGGAATCTCTTTTGAACCTTTTAAATCCTCCAGGGATATTTATATAATATTTATTGTCTAACTTGACATAATAATCACTCATTATATGTATTTAAGTTTTTCATATATATTCAGACTGAAAGAAACTCCATTGCATCCATCATAAGAGAACACATCACCATATAACAATGTCAGAACTTGTGTAAAAACCTTTATATCCCAAGATGCAAGTCGTACTTTATATTTTATGGTTTAACTTGTCGCATAATAATTTATTTTTATCCCACTAACATTATATTTTTGTATATGAACAACAAGTCTAAAACATCACTTTTCCAAGTGAAATAAAATATACTTGAATTGTATTTTCTTTTGGACAATCATTTATCTGTCAACTTTCGACAGATTTATATAAAGATCCTCATCACCCTTTATAATTTTGAGCGCTACATTCTATTCAAGATGTCATTGACGGATATTTGTTGTCCATCTAATGTCGTAACATAGCTTTTCTAGTTCTCTTTATTCATCATTTTCAGGTACCTGAACCTTTGCCAAAGTTTTATAAAGTGTTATGTCATGGTATTATTTCTAAAGTACTTGCCTCATTATTATGCCATCTTGATCATTCGTTCCTTTTCATTTTCTTCTTCAAGATATTTTATCTTTCAAAATGATTTATCTATTTCGCTTCAGCCGTACCATAAATTATGTCCTTCAAAGGTTTTTATTTGGAGCACTTATAATTGGATTATAACATAGGGTCACAAATACATCTGACAATTGACTTAATTAAATTATCAAATCAACGGGGATCATATGAATGATAATTCATTATTTATAACTTATAAATCCAGTTGTTTATCATCTCTCCCCTTAATGTTAGAGAATCTAACAATTATCCAATCTTATTTGAGGACTCGTGCATTGCATAATGGTGGAGTAATTGAATAATAAACCACACATTTAAATTTCTAGATGGAAATTATTTTAGATCATAATCCTGAACCGAATATGATAGGGAAATCTTTTTGGCTTAATATGTACAACTATTGCTACATTATAAATAACACATCTAATACCAAATTTATTTTGAGATTTTTTGTTCTGATAACCAATGGTTTAGCTATACTTGGAGGCATATAATTTTTGCTTAAACCACTTGGATATAAATTAGCATCAACATTATAATTTTATAATTTGAAATGTGTTGTTGATTTAACAATTCGAGCAAACAACATTGCTGAAATAAAATTGTAGGTTGATAATAACAAACATGTTACCATAACATAGATGTATCTATATGATAGTAAATAATCCACATGACAGCTGAAAGGGCCCATATTCACCTTTTTATCATAAGAAGAAACAACGCAAGAGAATTATTGAAGAATTTACTATTTCTTCAATGCATATAACCACATGAATTCAATAAACTTCTAGTTTATTTTGCATGTGATTCTTGCATCGTGCTCATACTTAGTTACCACAAAAAATATGCAAATGTGAGTAGTATTTCACGTAAATATTTATAACCCACTTTGATTGTAGTAATATGAAGATCTTAAATCATTCTGTATTTTATAGTCTGAATATTTATTTATTTTTGACTATTTCTTTGAAACATAAAAAGTTTCGTTTGAGACTTACTACAATTTCTATATCATGATCAATTTTATTTTCTTTGGATATTAGCAAACTAGCTAACCAAAAATCACAATTAAATTGTATACTACCACATAATTCATAACATTGTTTGTGTGGTAAACACCTCTTTCAAGGAGAAATTTATATCATTATTGTCATGATCAATATCATTACTCGCAAAACTTGTTTCTTGATTTACTTGTCTCATTAGTATCTCCTCCATTTTATTTAATATCCGACAAAATATTTTTGACATAAAGAGATACATAATTAATGACAAATCTTTGTGGTCAAGAATTATATCCTTCTTTTTCCATTTTGATAGTTCATCAAAAAAACGTACCACAATATTAGTGATGTGCTAAAAGTTCTTGATCAATGACCATTTATACCAACATAAAATTTCTCTATTTATCTGTAACCTCTTATAGGGGTGAGTTGTGGTATTTATTAAATCTTATAGGAGTATATCTTTATATATAATTTTCATCATCTCTTGATACAATCACTTTCAAGAATGGTCCACTTTTTATGATACTTATCACAAATCACATTCTCTTCAAGGAATTTACCATAATCATATACAAATGCTTTATGATTATTCCTTTCACTAGAAGTTTATTGTCATGCTTTCAAATTTATCATATTCATATGACAGACCTCCACATCACTTTTGAAAGTCAAGTGTATCACCATTTTTCCATCATTTTCTTTGATAGATGATTTATAAACTTATCAAATTATTAGATCTCATTACAAACATGTTTCTAATGAGCTTTCATATCATTTTGATGACAAAAATTACCTTCATATTTGGAAGGACTAATTACATGTTCTCATTTTTTCACAATGATGACTATTATTTTGGTCCTTTGTCACACCCACATTCATTATACAATTCTCAATAGTCATCTTTTAGACTTATCATGTACTGCTACCATATTTATTTTTAAGAATGGAGCAAAATCGTGTGTTTCATAATTTTTATAACGAGTAAATTAGTTTGCTCAGTCATCATTATATTATCACTATGATGCATCAGGACTTAAATCCAATATCTTACCCTCTTGATTCGATGAAACTTGAATTCATTATTTTCCCCTTAACAAATGAGGTAATAAGCTGAGGTGTAACATGACTCACTGATAAGCCTTTACAAGAATATTATGTCAACTTATATAAACAAAAAATATTTGTTTCTTTTTACTTCAATTCCTCACTCGTAAGCCTTTAAAAGAATATTATGTTAGCTTATAGAAACAAAATATATTTATTTCTTTGTACTTCAATTCTCTTCTGGAAAACAATTGTTAGAATTAATCAAATCAAAGTATAAAATTGTTGGGGTAAAATAAATTAATGTATTCAATCTTTATATACCACATGTAATACAATAAGTCATTCATATAGAAAAAAATCAATGTAAAAGTCGAAACAAGAGACTTAAAATGATTTTTTCATATTCTAGTGGAAATAATACTAAGACAAATTATTTTCAAGTTGTAGTTTCCCCTTTTTTTGCCGCAATCGTACAACTCATTTACAAGGAGGGAGTGAAGGTTTTTAATAATTGAAACTTTACTTCAATGACCCACATAACCTTTATAAGGAAAAAAAATATATGGGATTTTTTTAAAATGGAGAATATGCAATCTAATATCAATAAGACACAAGAATTGAAGAATAATACCATTCTATTATAAATAAAGAAGTGTTCCCTCAAATTTATTGATAAGTATGTGATTCAATATGAATCTTATGTGAGACATCTATTAATTGTCGGGTTTATAAATATATTGATGATAAAAATATCAAATCGTTTATGTGGTTTTAAAGAGAGTAACATCATCGAAAAATACAATCTAAACTTGAATTACCGTGACTCTCATTTACAAAATGTGTTTGCATAATTATCTAAACGCCACAATAAATTATTCATGGTGGCAGATTGTAATATCAAGTCTTCAAGAATCATACTCTATTATCACAAGAACAAGAAACAACACAACAATTTTATTTAATTCTTAAACTCCAAATTATATATTATTGACATTTTCAACTTCAAGAATCATGTTAAAGAACTTACTAGCAATTGTTCAAGTAGTCCAATAATTTTATCTCACTTCAAGAAAGTAGCCAATTAGAAGTAACTACACATTTATCCAAAAAATTAAGAACACATGAATTTTAGTGAATACAATAGGAGAATGGAATCAATATGAGATTATATCAAACATATTAGTTTTAATCATCCAGATCCATACATTTATAAACTACTCTATGATGATAATATTTTCTTTCTTAGTGAAGAAATTTAATAAAAAACTTTGGGGTAGGTGATAAAAAAATGTGGTTAGAATTTCTTGTTGAGAACGTATTATAAAATAACGAGGAAATACATAATTACCCCATGAAACTTATATTTTTTTTTCAAGTAGACACCTTAAGTTTGCGGGGATCCTATTGCCACACGAAACCATCCAAAATCACAATAAATATTTCATTTTGACCCGTTTCAAACCCATCAGTGCGTGAGGTTGGGCGTGTCAAGAAGTAAAAAAAACATCCAACCAATTTTTGAAACGCAATTTGGCATTCCCAATTTGAATTAGTTTCTTCATTAAATAAAATCAATCCTTCCTTCCCAAAATTCTCCATTATTAGCCGTTGAAGATTGCAGTTTCTCATTTTGATTTTTTAAAAATATGTCAAATCAATTTTCTGTGATTAGGTTTTAGGGAGAGATGTCAAATGCAAGCTTTAATCGCATTTGTAATGATGAAAACGTCCAATGTTGTTGCATTTAGCGATGCGATGCAAACATGGAGACTTAATGTAATTGCAGACTTTGTGGTCTGAGAACAGCATAGCAAGAAGATTTTGGTCCTGTCCCCACTTTTGTGTAACTTCGATACATATTTCTTTACTTTTTTGGTGTTCAAGTCTCAATAAATTCACTGTGTATGACCTATTTTAGGAAAATCCATGCAAGTATTTTAGATAGAGGGATCTTGAGGAGACTGATATGCGATCCAAGTTCATTATTCCAAGATTGGCGCATAGAATTAAGGAATTGGAAGACGCATTACAATTCTATAAAATTAAAGAGAAGAAGATGAAACTGTTGGAGAAGAAAAAGGTGATCAAGTATGTCATGATAAGCCAATCAAGAAGAAGATAAAATGTAGCATCTTGAATTGGAAGCTTATCATAGTGTTTGTCTTTGTGGTTTTTCTTATTTTATGCATTAATAAGAATGTGAATGCTTAAAGATGTAGTTGTATGACATTGGAATTGCCTTAGTTGTTATGGGTTGTTTTCGTTTATGTATACATTGGAAGTTTGTCTGGTTTAAGGAAAGCTTATTTTGTTCTGTAATATATTGTTGTTGTGTAATACATTGTTGTTGTTGTTGATGTTAGGTTATGTAATACATATAATTTTGTGTGATATTTGTGACCATTTAACAATATACACAACACTCTAATCTCTTCTGCCAACTTCCTGTCATACTTGATCAAAAGAGACTAATCATAATGACAATCATTGTAACAAAATGAGAACTTCATTTCATTCTTATTGAAAGTTTAAAGTTGATACAACTTGATTAAATGTCACAAAGAAGAAAGTTGCATAAACAAACTTGGTAAAACACAATTGATACCCAATTATAAACCAAAATATAGTTTGGTAACAATAAAAGTGTACATAATACAATAATAACCAAACACAAAAAAACAATACCAAAGTCAACTATTTCTTAGCAGCAGCTGCAGACCTTGTTTGAATTCATTTTTCGCCCCTCATTTGTTGAAGTCTATTACTCGTAATGGCTGATTTTCCCTTCTATTTCACTCCAAAACGTGGTTGATAGCCAATATGTCTAGTAACTTCAGCAGACCTCGTTGAAACTTTTGTAACAATGTAAACAACCCTACTACCTTGCATTCCAGGCAGCAACAATAAACCATTAAGGTTAGTAAAAGTATATGAAAAATCAGCATAACCAACAAAAAATAGTTTTTCTTACACTAACAGTTGGTAAAACCATCATTACCAACCAACACTCCAAATCCTACCATCCTTGGCTTTTTAAAAGCTCTTGAAGATTATCCACCACTACTGCCTTCATTCTCATGATTTGTTTGAGGCATACCTATTCCTATGTCTCTTCCTCTATTTGTGCCTTCATTCACTTGGTTTTGGTGAGACATCTCACTTCCATTCCTTCCATTCCTTCCTATGAGTCTTCCTTGAAGCATTGCATGTGTGTTGTGCTGACTTCCTTGAGGCATTGCATGTGTGTTGTGTTGGCTTCCTTGAGGCATTGTATGTGTGTTCTCCTAGATTCCTTTAGACATCCCCCTCCCTTGGACCTTCCTCTCCCTCTTCTTTACCATTTTCATTGTCCTGATTATTATAACACAACATATTAGTATATATTGGACTCAATGTTAATGACAATTGATGCAATCATATGTGGTTGAGTAGAAGTTGTTGCAGTTTGCGTTGGAATAGAAGGAGGAATAGGACAACCTCTTTTATTATGACCTTTGTACAACAATTGCTACAAGTAATAACAACTCCGCATTTTCTAAGCTTACAAGTTCTCTTTGTTTCATTTGCCTCTTTCCTTCTAGTTTTACTTGGCCTTCCAGGCAACTGCTTAACTTCTGGTGGTTGAACTGTTGGATTAACAGATGGTGGCCACATACTAATATTGTTCATTTGCTGGATTACATATTCATATGTGCTTAGGTAGGTTTTCTTGTTTTAACAGCTGGCCACATAATTAATTGGTTCAAATTGCTTGTAGTGTAGGGGATCAACACCATGAGAACAAGGTATGCCCTTAAGCTTACAAGCTCTGCAACTACAAGTGTGCCTAACAATATCTACAGAATGTTAAAGCCTTTGTCTATAACTTCAAAACCCCTTTATCCATTCCATGATATGTTACAGTGCATTGACTTATTAATGTTTTGTTGTAAAATCTTGAATGTCATGGCTGAAATATCAGTGAACCATGTGTTTGAGAACTCCCTCAATTGACCAATTTTTTTCACCATCTTTACCCTAATCCTTTCGAACGTTGTAATGATTGTCTTTTATCTTGCCGACAATATCGATGAGTCTAATCTCTTTGCCATATTATTATCAACTGACTCACATTTACTATGTTCATTGAAGTATTTTTTACACCACCTGTCTACATTGTAGTACATAAGAATATCCAAGCAGTCCCTTCCCAATTTCCTCATAGCCTCTATGCGATCCCTCAATTCAGCTTCAAATGTAGATTTTGCAATCTTCTAGAAAAGATTTCTTCTCTCAATTCCCTTCCAATTTGTGCACCAATTTGCAAGGACATGTCTAGAAACATCCTGTGGTCAGCAAGTGTTAATAAATCAAGCAGTGCAATTTCAAGTCCCTATTAAAGACAGAAAATAAACATATAAAATAGTTAATGTAAATCAAAAAGTATATAGAATAAAAGCATTACATCGAACCAAATATTCAATTAATAACGAAGGACATATCTTTTGCATATCAGTAATCAAGGTAAGTTCTTGTCCTTATCCATGATCAAGATCATCCTTTAGTAGAGTCAAAAACCACACCCAAGTAAATTTATTCTCAACCTCAACTACTGCCCAAGCAATGGGCAACATCTGGTTATTTCCATCTTTGCAAACTGCCACCAATGTCTGGCCTCCGCACACCCCTTTGAGAAAACATCTATATAGGACAATGCATCTCCTAGTACCTCAAAATAAAGCTTTCTTTAAAGCATGAAAGCCCAAATAAAATCCTTCAAAGATTCTATGCCTAGTTTCAGCAGTTTCTCCAACTTTAACAATATTACCGGATTTGTTCTTAAAATATCATCTCTGTAATAAAAAATTCTTCCATAGTCAACAGTATGATCACTTATAATCTCTTTTATCAATCTAGCTCTAGCTCTTCTCGCTGTTGTCTTTCAAATATGAATATCCAATTCTTTTTTAATAATCTCTTGCAACTTGATAATTTGATGCTTGGTTGCTCACTTATTCTATCCTTGTATCTAATAACTAGAAACCTTGAATTGCCCAAATAGTTATGAGTTTAACACACACAAATATGGATAGAGTTATGCCTTTTGACCACCAAATCTATAGTTTGGCTATTAAAACTTGCAACCAATAACAAATGACAATCCTTTTTGCAGCACCTAACTTTGACTTTTCCTGGCTCATTAACATAATTCTCAATTTGAATATTTTCGTGAACTGCATATTTGGTTACATCTTCCCTAAATTCTCTTAAATTTACAAACACCAGACCTAATTCCCAAACAATCTTCTCAGAAGTTTGATAAAAACAACTCTGTCGTTTTTCTTCTTTCTAACAATTTGTTCAACCTCTTCACCATCTCCCCAACCTGTTTCTTCTTCTAATTCAAAGCTAGGAGCTTCATCACTTGGATAGTAAGGTTTTTCACCCCCTAACTTACCTAATAAGCTATCTTTACTGCCAACATTTGTTTTATTATATCCTATATCTGGGCCCTTTTCAGTAGTATGAACTAGTACTGTAGTTGTGCCTCTAGTTCTCATGTTTGAGTTGTTCAAACGCCTTCCTGAAGACATGAATTTTCTATACTCTTCATGAGCATTACTATCTACACTCTCTTCACAACTATACACTTCAGATCTCTCATATGATTCAGAATATGATAATTCATATGATTCATCATCTGAACTTTCTACACTTAGATTGGAAGGTTCAGCAGTAGGATTGGATAGCTGATAAGAAGTGTTAGAAGATTCACCAAGAGGATTAGAAGGCTGAGATGAACTGTTGGAAGGTTCACCAACAAGATTAGAAAGCTGTGATGAAGGGCTGGAAGGTTCACTAAGAAGATTAGAAGGTTGTGATGAAGAGTTAAAATGTTCAGAAGGAGGACTAGAAGGTTCGACATTTGATGATCCATAATTAGGGTTAGGAGACTCAACTTCATTAAAAGATGTAAAAGATTCCCCACCTACACCACTGTACCTCACAAGGGTGACATAATCCAAAGCCAATGGAACAATATCTGGCTCATTTACCTCATGACAAACATAAACATCCATTCTATCCCCATTTTGGAACATAGAGGAAATGCATAAATAACCTTATCACTTTTAACTTCAACCAAAAAGCCATCAATTGGAGATCTAATAAAAAAACGAATAATTTGTTGTATATCCTAAGTCCTTTATGTAGCCTTTCAATTCAAAATAAGACATTCGAGCAGTTTCTACTTCCAAAAATTCAGTCACAGACCCACCAACACAATCAAATGGGGGACCAAACATTATTTTCCCCCATGATACCATCTCAAAGTTATAAGAACAAATGACATTGTAATAAATCCTGGAAACAAAGTTACAAACAGATCTCAGAAACACTGATTCAATGAGAGTTACAAAATTATTCGACAACAAAAACAATATTCAACAACAACAACCCAACAACAACAATAACATCAACAATAACAACCGAACTTCCCAATAATACAGATGAGCAATATACACAACAACAACATGACGATAAACGAAAAACACTTCAAACAATATATGATAAACTACTACTAACAACAACAGAATTACTTACAATGAAAAATAAACTTTTTTTCAAAGATTAACTAACCATGAGCCTTCACTTCTTCATTCCGACACAATTTGTAACGACCCGAGAGTACACCCTAAAAGTTAGGGCTTTCTCGAATCTTCACATGCCGTACTTGACCTCTCACAGGTCTTGTACAATCTCTTAGACATCACTCATTGCATACTTGTGTGAAAAGTAGTGCGGAATTAAACTGTTCACACGAATAATATCTCAAAACATCTTTCATATAAAACGATAGAAAATATCAAATCTCAACATACATCAATCTTAGACTCAAGAATACTAGGGAAACGGCCCATACAATAGGATGTATAAAACTTAGCCTATTAGAATACTTTTAATGAAATAAATATAAAGATAGTAATGTCCTCGAATCAAGTGAGGACATACCCCAACTTTGCTTGAAAGAGTCCTAGTTTCCAAGCATTGCTTGAATATGCCTCTCACCTTCCACCTTCCACCTTCAACTTTAGATACCGACAAAATGTATGGAATTAGTACAATGCATGTACTAAGTATGGCATAATGCATAAAATCATGAGAAACGGACGTTTACATGAAAAATGTTGTTTTTGAGTAAAACATCATATCACAAATATAAGAAACCACATTATAACAATGAACACATATAAGTAACATAATCAAGTAATCTCACACAATATAACATAATATTACATTCTCATCCCAAAGGTTATCCTAAGACTTACTTAAGTAATTCAAGAAGAGGCTGCCCATACACCCTCTCCAAGCTTACCTAAATTGTAAGACCCCCAAAATGAGTTAGGGTGTCTAGAGACTAACATGTTTTTTATAAGGGTCTAAGGTCCTAAAATGGTTTCTAATATGGTATTGATTCAGTGTGTAAAGTTCGAGGTGATTTGGAAGTTAACGTCAAGGGACAACTCAGACGTTCGACGACTAGTCGCCAAAGGAGCCTTAGATGCTTTTATGTGTTTTTGAGTGTGATGAGCTTATGAAATATTAAAATGATTAATTATGATGTTTATAGTCAGTATATGGAGTTTCATGAAGTTTGGAGGTCAAACGTCCAAAAACGTCTAAGACGTTCAAAAGTTAGCCCTTCAGACGTTCATGTGTGTCTTGAGTGTGCCTTGCATGTTTTGATGTGTTTTACATGTTCATTTTGGGTGAAACTTGCATGGAAGGTCTTCAACATGTTAAGGTGTATATTTACGTTGAAAACGTCCGGGTAAGACTTCCGAAGGTCCCCGCAAGAGGCCCTCAAGAAGGACCCAAAGGCTGTCGAGACACTGCCTTGGCAGTGTCAATCGACGAGCCAAACGACGCCTCATCATTGGACTGACGCCCCGTGGATGGGGAGGCGTCGATGGGCACTTATTCTGGAGAAGTCTTAGCCACATGACACCCTCAGACCCAAACGACGGAAGTCACATGACGGTCCGTCAATGTACCAACGCCTAGTCGTTCGGTCCGTCGATGCAGGTCTAAAGTTACTGCCATGCACGCTGCCTATTTATGGTAGGGGTGGGCATTCGGTTCTTCAGTTCGATTTTATCAAATTTCGATTTAATTCTTTGGTATTCGGTTTTAGAAAAGTGTGTACCATATTTATACCAAACAATATCGGTTCAATTCGGTTTTTTCTACTTCGGTTCGATTTAAATCGGTATTTTAAAATTGATTTTTTGGTGTAAATAAAAATAAAGTGGAAATATAATAAAGTGTTAAGAGTTTTATGTGCTTAATAAATATAAAGATAAAATAAATATGCGACGATATTTTTGGTTTCTCCAATACCTGAATGAATAAAGAAAAGAGCAAATATAAGGACTCATGTACATAAACAGAAGAGTAAATTGTCAATATAATGTTTTATCTAAAAAAAACATTTTTTTGTCGTAATGGCTAGCTTAAGTAAAAGGTTTAAATGAGTCATGTAAATACTTTGAGTAAAAAATGTATAATTATTATTAACTAAGCAATATAATTAAATTTTTTAAAATTTATTTAATAAAACTTCGGTTCTTCGGTGCACCGTAGTTTTGGGACCCTTGGACCGAGCTCTGAACCAAAGAACTGAAGTTCCAAAAATAAAAAACGACACCGAACCGAAGAACCGAAGAACTAGCACCAAAAAAACAAAATAATTCGGTTCGGATCGGATTTTTGGTATTTATGCCCACCCCTAATTTATGGGGTGAATGGGAAATTCACCCCACGTGCTAACCTGTCCCTATATGGTTTATTTGGTAATTTTTGGGTGTATTTAAGTGATGAAAAGCGTGATCAACCCATTCCCAATCCAATTCAAACAAAATAGACTTTCCCTCCAAAACCGATTCTCCCTAGAAACCTCCACTGAAGGTGAAGTTCAAGGTCAGCTTGTAGATTGGATTCCCATGGGTTCTTCAACAGTTTTTAGTGGGTTATTCCTCTAATGAAGGTATGGTGATCATTCATCTCTAGTTAATCTTTCATCTAGAGAGTCCTCTTCAATGTTTTCAAAGAAGTTTCATGAACAAATCTCTTCTTCTTCAATCTAGCCATGGGTTCGTTCTAAAAATGGTTTTAATGACTTAATCATGATGAATTTATGATAATGTGTTGGTTTTAACGTGAATTTTAATCCAATTGCATTGTGAACCCATGTCTCTTCCCAAACTCAATTTATCCCTTGCATGGGCATTGTGATCGTTGCTTGTTATTGATTGAATTGTGATTCTATAACGTTGAATTTCCCATATCTACTGTTATTTAAGAATATTGATGGTGAATTGTTTATGAATGATCCAATTGGATCAATGTTTGACAATTTGAACATGACTAGCATATGCCTCTATGTGATCACTGTAACATTGATCTTTATATGTATAAAAGTGGAATTTGATTATGTTAATATACTTGTAGCTACTGCCTTAGGTTAATATTATGGTTGACTTGTGATTGTAAATATTGTATGATCAAAATAAAGAAGGCTTGGTATGAATTGATCTAGATTCTTCTAGTCTATCATGTGGTGACTTGTGATCTGGACGTTAGGATGGTTGTTATGTTACTCGATCATGGTGAATTATCTTAGCTACTGCCTATATGTGTAATGTGATCATAATAAAGTTTAATTGATCCAATGTGAATAGATAACAATTGAATTGGTAAAGATTAATGTAGGTTCTTTTAGCCTATCGACTTAATAGAGTAATATATATGTTGTGATCTATATTCTAGGGTGGATGAAGCATGATTTAGATATGATGTTCTATCTCTTTAGCTACTTCCCTAAATGAGGTACTATAATGTTAAATGTGACGTAAAGCGAAGATAGGTGCATAAAGACTAGAGCTTACTGTAAGATGTTGTAAGTCTTAAAATAAATGAGTCATGTGCTATGCTATCTATTCTATGATGTTGTGTGATGTATCATTCACTAGGATGACTTGATAGGTGCACTAGTATGGGCAAGGGTATGAAATCCTTCTCTATGCATTGCACATGTGTGCCTTCATAGGATAGTTCATAGGTTGGTCTTCTAAGTACATGCATAGAATTTTATGAACTTGTTATGAGTATGACTTATATTCTATGATGTTAAGTATGATTTGAAAAAATATGAATATGCATAGTGTCTTAATGTGTTAATACGAAAGGATTGCTCATACAGTCATACCTATAGACTTATGCATTGATATATGAACATGTGTGACATTTATGTGTTATGTGAAAGGTTTTCTCACATGCAAGTATACACACACATGTATGAAGATCTAGTCAATAGAGGGTCTTTTAAAGGTGTTCAAGTGTACCCTAAAACTAGATAGGTGCTTGAATATGCTATAAGCATATGAGGAGTAAATATCGTAAGCCTATGTTTTATGATATAATGTAATAAAGTCTTATAATAAAAAGGGGACTTAGCTTAGCACCGAGTGAACTTGATTTTGAGAGGTGTTGGCTTTCCTTGGAGAAAGATTCACCATTTGTTCCTTATAGAGTGTTGACTTCCCTTAGAGGAATATTCACCTATGGTTCCACATGAGGTGGTGGCTTCGCTTTGAGGAAGGTTCACCCATGTTTTCTCATGAGATGAGGTTCCAATGCCAATGAACATGTAGAGGGTTATGTATATCTCTTAGTTCCATAAACTATGCTTTCCACATAGGATTTAGCAAGTGAATTCACTTAGTATGCTAGGATATATATTAAGGTTCTAGTTTGGCTATGTGGAACACCTTCCATTAGTGTAAGGATCTACAACACCAAATTCCATGTTTGGCACCCATGGTCTTATTGTCGGTTACGGCTTTAGTTTCCCTAAAGTAAAATGGATAGTGGAAGTAAATGACTTAGGACCCTAACTAGGATAACCAAAGAGAAAATACTTACGATAGGTGGAAGTAATGAACACACCTAGAGATTGCACAACTAGGACTCTAAGGGAGTTCTAGGAAGGGGGTCAAATGTATATGCATATATTATTGTTCTCTTGCATGACATTGTGTTAATATCTACATGATGTGATGGTATGCATAACGGTGGTCTTATTGACTATATGATTAGGGTCTTGCTTGACATGAATGAAGTTGTCTTCACTTACTTGTTAGAGTATGAAATAGAGTGCTAAGGCTTGTGGTGTCATAATAGGTTACTTACTATGTGTGAGGATATGGTGCTTCACATGTAAGTAGACTTGGATTGGGGTCATGTGTAAGGTCTTATAATGATTTATGTGAAGTGAAGTGAATAGTTGTGCAAATTTATGTAACTTACTGTAAAGCTAATAGAGTCTTGACATAAATGTGTCTATGATGTATTATGCTTCTATGATGGTATGTGTTGGCTTATGTAGGTATAATGTATGCTTTATTTGTGTCCCTAATGTGATGTATTGCACCAAGTATCACTAGAGGTTTACTTGGGAGGTTAATGAGTAAAAGAAAAGATGTTCACTGTAAAGGAAAATAGTTCACTGTAAGGTGAAAAGAGCTCACTGTAAAGTGACCTCAAATGTTCCTTAAATTGTATATGTGATTTTATATGATGTTTGGACTTTGAATATGTCTATATGAAGTATGTGAATGATATAAATTCTATTTTGTCAAGGTTTTATAAATATTTCACAAAAAGGTATCATGTATGGTTTTCAAGCAAAATGTCCCTTTTAAATGCATGTTTTTGCATGGTTGCCATACTTAGTGCATTGTTGTACTAACACCATTCTTCTCTACTTTTTACACAAAGTGTAGGTTATGGATGCATAAAGAAGGTATCTAAGGTGAAGGGATTGATATGTGATTCTCAAGCTCAAGGAAAGGAATCCTTAAATCCAAGGATTCCTAAGTCATGTCTTTACTGTAAAGTATATAAATTAGTACTTGTGTTTTATGTTTTAAGGGTTGTGTCCCTAATGTACTCTAATGTTGTTGAGTATAATATGGCAAAGATACTTAGAGTCTAAGTATGTAATATGATATTTTATATATATGAAGTGAAGTTTCTAGCATATGATGTGCTATGAAAAGTTTTAAATTTTCTTCTAAATTTACTTTGACAATGTGATGAATGATAACTATGGGCTTGTATAAGACCTCCGAGAGGTCAAGTACACCATGTTACTTCTAAGGGGTGCTCCCCAGTTGTGACAAACGTGGTATCAGAGCATGAGGTTTATGAAAGTGGTTTTAGGTTCTAAAAGTCTCATATTGCTACGTCTAGTAGAGTCTCATATCATTGGTTGTAAGTCACGACACATCAAATGATTGGGGAGGCTATAGGACGATAGAGTTTCCACTCTTCATCATTCTCATATCATGCCATAGATCATAACTCTATAAGATCTCTCTCTTATGTTTTTTTATTCGGTGGTCTTTTAGGTGTTATTGCTTGGATGAGATTGTATTTCTATGCTTGAGGGAGAAAAGGTTAGTTATTTCTTAACTTGGTTTTATGGTTGGATGAGTATGTGTGAAGGTGAATTTTGGCATGTTTTCATGATGTGATGACATTTATGGCTATGTATGAGATTTATGGGAAATAGGCATGTTATGTTGAGAAATGTATGTCATGATATGATTAAAGCATGTTAGAAGTTGTTATGGTGAAAATAAGTTTCTTTTAGTAATGGTATGCTACGATATGGTTTTGCATGATTATAGCCTAATGATATGATTTGAGCTTGAAATGCTTTAGGAATATGTTAAATGGTAAAGAAGCATTCTACCCTAAGAATATATGTATGATGTTTCAAATGTTACCTTTGTTTATGTGTATGAACCTTCATGATTGTTTTGTATGGATTGGAGTCCTTTGTATAGGTTTGATCCTAGATGTGAAGGTAGTATGTTAGTCTTGGTAGGGTGATGATGTGGGTTGATTGACCTAGAAGTCACCTTACTGTAAGATTGAATGAAAAGGAAGAGTCTTTATGGTTAAGTCTCCTTGTTGTTTTCCCCCAATGTTGTATGACCTTGGTGTCTATTGTATTGTATAAAGACATTATGTGGTTTAATAATATGACTTACTTGAAAATTTTGGGATAATTTGCGTAGGTGATAAAGTTTAGAGTGCCTTTGAAACCCTTATGGTAAGTTACTGTAACCTCTTTGTTTGTTGAAAGGATAAGATCCTCTTGAAGATTGGGTGAAGTTGCTCTTAATTGGGTTTACCCTAAGTGGGGGATGGTGATGGAGTAGTAAGATTGTAGATATTTTCTACCTTGCCCTTCTATTTTTGCTTGATCTTCAATCTAATGAAATCTTAGTAAGCTTGTTCATGAATGGAGTGTTGCATAAAGTATTAATTGCATGACCTCTATATGTTCGGTATGTATTGATTGACGCTACCTTAAGGATACTTTTAAGATTCTCAAATGCATGAAAAGGAACTTTGATCAAATCCTTGTTTTCTTATATTGGTGGTGCATCTCAATATGCTAGTTGTACGTTTGACTTCATGAGATAAGGTAAGAAACATAGTGTTGGTCACTTTTGATGTGCAATGTTTAGCGTCATAATGGGAAAGTTGTGTCTCTTTAAAATGGAATATGTTGAGTGTCTTGACAACTATATGGCTTGTATGGTTTGGAAAGCATGATTGTAGGCTCACTCTTGAAAAGTGAAGGCATGATTAGCTAGTGACCTTGTGTGTGCCTATGATTTGTGATATTTTTCCCAAATGATGCTTACTGTAAAGGCTATTGCTATGTTAGAAATTGACATTTTGTGAAATGGCTTCCTAATTATTGTGATGTGCTTGGTCTGACTTACCATTTATACTTCACTAGGAAGAGAACATGAGCATGCTTTGGTTTAAAAGTTGAAAATTTTCTCACTTTAAAAGAAATTGACCTTGTGCCTTGCTTGGGTGTGAGCTCATGATACATGTAAGTGTGTTGAGGAGAAGGACATCCTCCTTGAGCATGACTAAGCATGATATGGTTGAGTATGACCCTCATGGCATTATACCTAACTAATAAGAATCCTTTGTCAACCTATCTTACTCAAGTCTATGTGCATTGAAGTATGAGTGCCTACTTGTTCTTGAGTGTGGATTGAATCTGCCTGAGTATGATCTAAACAAGGTTGCATGATGAGCTCTTAATGAATTGAAATGTAATTATCATGTAATGATTAAGAGAAGAATGTTCCTCCTATGAACATGGGAAGTGCCTAAGTGTTTGATATGATGAGCATAAGTGAGTGAAAGTGTGGCTTGCTTGTGTACATTGAGTGCAAATTGGCTTGAAGTTGTGTTCCTTGTAAGTTGTGCATTGACTTCTATGTGATGATGTTATGAACGTTGTGGCCTAATCTTTGATGCATTGAAGAACTTGTTGTGATTAAGTGTTCCAAGTGTCATTCGAGGACGAATGTTCCCAAGTGGGGGATATTGTAACACCCCCAAAATGAGTTAAGGTGTCTAAAGACTAACATGTTTGTCAGTAGGGTCTAAGGTCCTAAAATAGTTTGTAATATGGTATTGAGGCAGTCTGTCACATACCAAGACCACACCCTAGAAGTTAGGGCACAATCTCGGATTGTAACCGGCGTACTCGACCTCTCGGAGGTCTTATACAAGCCCTTTCATATCATTCATCGCATATACATAGTGAAAAGTAGTGCGGAATTAAAACTTTTCACAAAACATATCATAGTATTTAAAAACTCTTTCAGATATAATTAATAGGAAATACTAAGTCTCAGCCTCATCATCTTAGACACAAGAGTACTTCGGACACGACCCATACGAGTTAGAAAATATAGTACTAATAAGTCTATTACAATACTTCATTAAGAACAATAAAAGATATATATGCCCTCGAGTCAAATGAGGACATACTTCAACTTCTCTTGAACGATGATATGATCCAAGTCTTTCTTCCCAAATTCTCCTCACCTACCAACAACTATAGAGATACATAAAAGCATGGAATTAGTCCAACCACATATACTAAGTATGGCATAATGCATAAAAATCATGAAACGGACATTTATTGGAAATATGCATCTTTTCATTTAAATATCATGGTATAATCATAATAACAACATTTATCAACTTAGAAACACATAAGATAACATTTAGACAATTTAATGCATTTTTAGAATCACTTAACAGTAACCTATATTCACTGTACAGTGAATTACTTCACTGTAACAATGAAGTGCTTTCCTTCCCTTTTTAACACTTTATAGCATGTAGTCTTCTCACTAAAGTTATATTAAGATTCACTTAAGTCACACAAAGAGAGAGAGCCCATACACCCTCTTTATGTCTGCCTAAACGATCCTCAAGGCTACTTATGATGAGACACATAGACACAATACACCAACATACATAACATATAAGATATGACAATTCTCTTTACTAATGCTATCAAAAGACTTACTTAAGTACTCCTAGAAGAGACCACCCATACACCCTTTTCAAGGTTACCTAAGTAATCCTTACGACTCCTAAGCTTAGATCATGTCAACCATAACAACCAACTTCCCTAACTAGAGTCATTCTCAAGACTTCCGTAGATAAGACATGAAGAGAACATACCATATGCCCTTTTCACTCTTTAACTAAGGAATCCTTAAGTCACTTTAGATTAGGTACTCATTCATTTACATACTTACTAACATAAGTCATTAGTTCATTAGTTCATTAAGATACACTCATCACATATAGGACATTCAAGTAATAGTCTTGGAGAAGACCTAGGGACTCTTACTAACACCTTCAAAGCCTATTGTGCAATGTCTAGATAGCGTCCCATAACACCACCTAAACCTCATAAAACTTCTCTAATGCTAATAGGTATCCCATTTGATGAGACTAGGCAATAACCGACATAGACCATGGTAGCTAAACATGGAATCCGTAGTTCTATCCTACTCCGATGAGGTTGTTCTAGTTGCCAATGGTAGAACTTGGACACATCCCATGTAGGCACATAGTTAAGGAATATGAAGGGCTTACATTGTATTCTAGCCTCACACTTTAACTAGAACTACTTCCCTTACCATACTCACTCGGTGCTAACCTTCGTTCTCATAGATTAATTCACACTAAGGTTCATACAAAGGGGTTCCATATCAAGTTCATAACCCAATTACATTTACCCTACCAAAGAGGTCCTCTAGGGGCAGCCTTAAAATGGCGACAAGAAGCTCATCATGACTTTCCTAAGGATTGATATGATTTTGTTCCATCCAATAATCCTTAAGTCCATCATTCATTACATGAAAGATACCATTACGGCTTTCGACTTCAAGTTTAACAACCTTACCACTATGTTCAAAGTTTCACATAAAGGACCCTCTTATCATCATTCAAGGTCTAACCTAAACATTCATAAATACAAGACTAAGACTCTTTAGATTCCTAAGTCAAGACATCACATATTCACATTCATACATGCATCAAGTAAGGCACTTAGCTACGGATTGAAGTGGTTAGAAAGGAGTGGTGGTACACTGCCCTAATTCTCTTTATTTTATGTTAATTAGACTTCAATTATGTTGTGGTTGGTATGGTCTACCTATGGTTGCAGTGTTATGTGCTTACGTGCAATTGATGTGGCCTTGTTGGCGTTACTTTATGATTTATGATAATCATGGCCTTGTCAGCAACTACTTGATATACTATGATAATTTGTGTAGTTGATTATGTAAAGTATGACCATATATATCTATATGCTAGTAATGTAAAAGTTTGATGTTGTTAGGTGATCATGTAAGACTATTACTATATGTTCATGTGTGTAATATTTTAGTAGATACATGATTTTTCCTACTGATGAGTCTACAATGGTTATATTAATGATGTTATAGTAATGTATAGGATGACATAAGGATGATAAGGGTCATTCCGAAGTGTTTTCGGAGAATGATATGCTATATGTGCTAAAGTGAATTAATGATGTGTCTTGTTTTGGTAGACTTGCGTCCCTTACTTGATACATGTATATGATGAATATGAACATTTTGACTTAGTAGGCTAAGGAACCTTTGTCTTGTATGTGTATGGATGAATGTTGAATGAAAGTCTAGGATCGATAGACCTAAGATGGTGACCTTCTAAGAATGACTAATATGTGAAACCTTCTATATAGAGAGAAGGTTAAAAATGAGCTATCTTTATAGACCATTGAGTGGAAGCCCTAGTGGACCCATCTTTGGAAGGTGCATTATGACTAGGTAATGACTAAGAGATAGTACATTTTCATATGCTCCTTTTTATTGAACTTACTCTATGAGAACAAAGGCTAGCACCGAGTGAATATGTTATGGTTTGTATCTCTACTTAAGAAAAAGACTAGACTACAATGTATCTCTACTTGATAATGAGACTAGAGTGCTTAAAGGACCTTGATATTCCTCAAACAAGTCCCTACATGGGATGTGTCCTAGTTCTACCCTTGGCAAGTAGAACACCCTCCATCGTAGTAGGTCTATGACTCCGAATTCCACGCCTTGTTAGTATGGTCTGTGTCGGTTATTGCATATTCTCATCATGTGGGATACATGCTAGTGTTGGATAAGTACTAGAAAGTTTAGGTAGTGGAATGGGACGTTATATATACATTGTATGACTAGACTTTGAAGATGTTAGTATGTGAGTCTCTAGGTCTTTCCAAGACCATTATGTGAAGTCTTTAATAAATGAAATGTCTTCTAATTGAATTAATGAATGATCATGACTTTAGCTAATGTATGTTGAATAGAATGTGCTCTATCTAGGGTAGACTTTAGGGTTGCTTAGGTAAGCTTGAAGAGGGTGTATTGGCGGTCTCTTCTTGTCCTACTTAGATGAATCTTAGAGTAACCTTAAGTGGGAGTTACTGAAAGGAAAAGAGAACAATCTTATCTTAGGTAGTCTTAAGGATCATTTAGGTGTGCTTAGAGAGGGTGTATGGGTGGTGTCTCTTCGTCTCGCTTAAGTGAGTCTTAGGATAACCTTTGGTGTTGAACTTAGTTCACTGTAATATTCTTACCTATTTGATAAAATATTTATGTGATATCTTATATGTTTCTAAGCTGTTAAATATTGTTCTTATGCTTATACTATGATATTTTAATTAAAAAAAGGAGCATGTTTTATACAAATGTCCATTGATCATGATTTTATGCATTACGCCGTACTTAGTACAAGTGTTTGTACTAATTCCATACATTTTGTCTATCTCTAAAGGTGTAGGTGGCGCTTAAGAGGAGTGTCGAAGTAGAAGCTTGGATTAGTGTTCATTCAAGTAAAGAGTTGGTATGTCCTCACTAGATTCGAGGACATCTTGATGTTTAGATTTCCTTATTGAAGTATTGTAATAGACATAGCTATTTTATATATGCTGAAGTATGGGTCGTATCCCAATATATTCCTATGTCTCAAATGGCGACTTTGAGACTTAGCCTTTCATAATGTTTTTCTATAAATGAGATATTTTAAAGTATTAGTATTTCATGTGAAAAGTTTTAATTCCGCACTATTTTTAGTATATGTATGCAATGAATGGTACAAAAGGGATTGTATAAGACCTCTGAGAGGTCGAGTATGCCGTGTTTCAATTCGGGAATGCCCTAACTTCTAGGGGGTATTCTCGAGTCGTGACAAACTTGGTATTAGAGCATAAGGTTATGAAGTAGTACTTAGGAATCGAAAAGTCTCAAAAAGCCACGTCTAGTAGAGTCTTGATCATCCGTGTGAGTCGCGACACACCTATGGGCGAGAGGGTTTTGGACGATAGAGTTTCCCTTCTTTTCTACTCCTATGTCGTGCCGTAGATATTAAAAGTTATGAGTGTCCTTTTCTTATGGTTTTCCTTGTGTTTCTAGGAAGATGAATATGAGGATGACACCGGCTAGCAGGGTTGAGGAGAATGATGTGAATAAGGATATTCCTCCTTAGGTTGAACAAGTTGAGCAAGTTCCTCAAGGTATTCAAGGTGCTCAAGATGATCAAGTTCCTATTGTGGAAGGAGGTGATGAGGTTCCGTTGGTTCCCCCGGAAATGGATAATGGGGAGATTAGAGAGGCTCTCCTTACCCTAGCCCAAGCCATAATAACTCAAGTGAATTGAGACATTGGACCTAGGGTGAATGCTATGGAGAGTACTATGAGATTGAGGGACTTTGTGAGGATGAATCCTCCTATGTTCTTTGGCTCTAAGGTGGGAGAAGATCCCCACGCTTTCTTGGATGAGGTGTGTAAGATAATCCATGCTATGGGAGTAACTTCTAGGGAGAAAATGGAGCTAGCTTCGTATCAATTGAAAGATGTTGCTCAAGTATAGTTTACTCAATGAAAGTATAGTAGACAGGTTGAATCGGCTCCGTTAGAGTTGGAAGAGTTTAAAGAAGCATTCTTACAAAGGTACTTTCCCCGTGAGAAGAGGGAGGTTAAGATTGAGGAATTTATAAACCTTAGGCAAGGTAGCATAGTGTCTAGGAGTATTCCTTAAAGTTTATCCTATTGTCTAAGTATGCTCCATCCTTGGTGTCTAACCCTAGGGATGAGATGAGTAGGTTCTTGACCGGTGTTTCGGATATGGTGAAACAACCATGCTCCATGGTGACATGACTCTATCTAGGCTTATGGTGTATGATCAATCCATTGAAGAGTCTAAACTTGGGAGGAGAAGTAGAGATACTAATAGGGGAAGAACCGATCAGCAAATTCAACATAAGTTTAAGAAGAGGACTCCAAAATCAAGATGGTTCTAGTGCTCCTAAGGCTAACTATGATAGAGGTGGTGGTTCCCAAGTGGTTAACCCTACTTGTGCTACTTGTGGGAAGAAGCACTTTGGGAAGTGTCTATACGGTACTAGTGGGTGATTTGATTGTGGGAAGGATGATCTCAAGGTGAGAGACTGTCCAACTATTGCGGCTAGATGAAGAGTGGCTAATCAACTTCCTCCTAAAGTTCCGGATGGTGGTGCTCCAAAGAGAAACCGCTTCTATGCTCTCCGAGCCAAATGAACAAAAACGGATGATTATGATGATGCCAGTAAGTTAGACTTTTCTCTCTTTAGTTATATGAGTTCCTTCTAAGTGGGGGAGTATGGTGGGTAGTAGAATAGTGATTTGTTGTCTCATCGCTTCTTTTCAATTCAAGTTTGAAGAGATTGAATGTCATAGTAGCATGTTGCATGTTACATCGTGTTTAGGAGTCTAGTTGAAATTGAAATTCATTGATTCCTTGCATTGTGCATTTCATGAAGTTATGATTATGTTTAAAGTGAGCTTATATGGTTTTATCTCTAATATTTTCATGCTTCAGTCATAAATTGCTTAAGGGCTGCATTATTGGAAAATTAAGCATGTGTTACTGTAATGAGATTTGTGTTCACTGTAAGGATTTTGAAAATTTGACTAAAGTGTTCTTTCATGAAAAATGCTTCTAATGATTATAGAGCTGATTTATATGAATATGATATTATGTGGAGATGGAAGTACCTCCTATATGAAATGAAAATGTGAGTCTTATTGCATGATAAGTTGTAGAAGTAGTTCTATCTTCTTGTTGTGTTGTGAGTCTCTTTGTTATATGAAATAGATGTTTATCCTATATGTGTGTATTGTATATTCTGTGGTATGGTTATGATCTGTTAGTCTTTGAGTCTTAACTCTTAAAAATGTTCAAAGAATAGCACGTGTCATTCGAGGACGAATGTTTACCAAGTGGGGGAGTATTGTTACACCCTCAAAATGAGCTAGGTTGAGCTAGAGTGTAACACTTGTGTCATGATGTTTTAAAATCATAAAATGGTAAATAATAGTGTTCTTAGGCAGTATATAAAGGTTGGAAGTGTTTGGAGGTCAAACGTCCAAGAACGTCCAACACGTTCGGAAACTAGTCGAAGTTGAACTAGTGTGTCATAGTGTATTGTAGTGATGTTTTGGGGGATGGTTTGAAGGTGAAATTCAGTACCGAGAGTTCCTACGTGTAGCCAGACATACAAAGGATCGAAACGTCCGAGAACGATGCCCCGGGGACCATGAAAAGGTCCCCCGAGGAGGACCCAAACATTGGCCAGCGAAGCTGCCAAACAGCCAAGATTTGGCACGCTGCTGCGCGACGCGCAGCTGACACGCAGTAGGAAAAATCTTTTCCTTGCAATGCGGGTCTTCCACGAATCATTATGTCCAAGAATTTTTGAAAAATAAGATTTGAAAGTGTCTCCGCGACGCGCAGTAAAGTCACAGATTTCGTTGCGTCATTTTTAAGTCAAATTTGAGTTGGTTAATTTGTACAATAAATGTAGGGGTCTTTTGGATAATTTAGGAGTATATTATGGACGGTTATAGTACCTATTTAAACCCCTAACATCACAAATTAAAGTTAATACCCTCAACTAAAAAACAAAACCTCTCCATTCACTCTCTCCAAAATCCTTTGTTGAAGCTTTGAAGCTCCAAGGAAGAAGATAGGTTTCTCAAGTTTTTCTTCATCAATCTTGTGGGATTTTCATCACAATTACGGTATGGTTATTCATCCTTCAAATCTCTTTCTTGAAGGAGTCAATTCCAATGATTTTCAAAGATGATCAAAAACATGAATTGTCCAATTTCATAATCTAGCCATGGGTTCTTGCATTAAAGGTTTTGAAACATTGTATTATGATTCAATTGATGTTAGTTAGATGATTTTAACTTAAATTCTTCAGGAACCCATGCAAAACATAATCTCTTCAAATTGGCTATATTTATAGATGTGATGATCATGTCTCAATACTTATGAATTATAGTGTAGTTGTCTATGGGCTATTGAATGATGTAAGAATTGTATTCAATTTATGTCTAATTGGTCTTAAATTGATAAATATATATTGAATTGATTTAGATTCATTGAGTATTATGAATTTTATATTGAATTGATGTTCATTGCCATGGGTAAGGGCCTTATGGTGTTGAGTTGGATGATTTAGCTACGGATTGAAGTGGTTAGAAAGGAGTGGTGGTACACTGCCCTAATTCTTTTTACTTTATGTTAATTAGACTTCAATTATGTTGTGGTTGGTATGGTCTACCTATGGTTGCAGTGTTATGTGCTTACGTGCAATTGATGTGGCCTTGTCGGCGTTACTTTATGATTTATGATGATCATGGCCTTGTCGGCAACTACTTGATATACTATGATAATTTGTGTAGTTGATTATGTGAAGTATGACCATATATATCTATATGCTAGTAATTTAAAAGTTTGATGTTGTTACGTGATCATGTAAGACTATTACTATATGTTCATGTGCGTAGTATTTTAGTAGATACATGATTTTTCCTACTGATGAGTCTACAATGGTTATATTAATGATGTTATAGTAATGTATAGGATGACATAAGGATGATAAGGGTCATTCCTAAGTGTTTTCGGAGAATGATATGCTATATGTGCTAAAGTGAATTAATGATGTGTCTTGTTTTGGTAGACTTGCGTCCCTTACTTGATACATGTATATGATGAATATGAATATCTTGACTTAGTAGGCTAAGGAACCTTTGTCTTGTATGTGTATGGATGAATGTTGAATGAAAGTCTAGGATCGATAGACCTAAGATGGTGACCTTCTAAGCATGACTAATATGTGAAACCTTCTATATAGAGAGAAGGTTAAAAATGAGCTATCCTTATAGACCATTGAGTGGAAGCCCTAGTGGACCCATCTTTGGTAGGTGCATTATGACTAGGTAATGACTAAGAGATAGTACATTTTCATATGCTCCTTTTTATTGAACTTACTCTATGAGAACAAAGGCTAGCACCGAGTGAATATGTTATGGTTTGTATCTCTACTTAAGAAAAAGACTAGACTACAATGTATCTCTACTTGATAATGAGACTAGAGTGCATAAAGGACCTTGATATTCCTCAAACATGTGCCTACATGCGATGTGTCCTAGTTCTACCCTTGTCAAGTAGAACACCCTCCATCGGAGTAGGTTTATGACTCCGGATTCCACGCCTAGCTAGTATGGTATATGTCGGTTATTGCATATTCTCATCATGTGGGATACATGCTAGTGTTGGATAAGTACTAGGAAGTTTAGGTAGTGGAATGGGACGTTATCTATACATTGCACGACTAGACTTTGAAGATGCTAGTATGTGAATCCCTAGGTCTTTCCAAGACCATTATGTGAAGTCTTTAATAAATGAAATGTCTTTTAATTAACTTAATGAACGATCATGACTTTATCTAATGTATGTTGAATAGAATGAGCTCTATCTAGGGTAGCCTTGAGGAATGCTTAGGTAAGCTTGAAGAGGGTGTATGGGCGGTCTCTTCTTGTCCTACTTAGATGAATCTTAGAGTAACCTTAGGTGAGAGTTAATGAAAGGAAAAGAGAATAATCTTATCTTAGGTAGTCTTAAGGATCATTTAGGTGTGCTTAGAGAGGGTGTATGGGTGGTGTCTCTTCGTCTCACTTAAGTGAGTCTTAGGATAACCTTTGGTGTTGAACTTAGTTCACTGTAATATTCTTACCTATTTGATAAAATGCTTATGTGATATCTTATATGTTTCTAAGGTGTTAAATGTTTGTTCTTATGCTTATACTATGATATTTTAATAAAAAAAGGAGCATGTTTTATACAAATGTCCGTTTATCATGATTTTATGCATTATGCCATACTTAGTATAAGTGTTTGTACTAATTCCATACATTTTGTCTATCTTTAAAGGTGTAGGTGGCGCTTAAGAGGAGTGTTGAAGTAGAAGCTTGGATTAGTGTTTATTCAAGTAAAGAGTTGGTATGTCCTCACTAGATTCGAGGTCATCTTGATGTTTAGATTTCCTTATTGAAGTATTGTAATAGACATAGCTATTTTAATATATGTTGAATTATGGGCCGTATCCCAATATATTCCTATGTCTAAGATGGCGACTTTGAGACTTAGCCTTTCATTATGTTTTTCTATAAAAGAGATATTTTAAAGTATTCGTATTTCATGTGAAAAGTTTTAATTCCGCACTAGTTTTAATACATGTATGCAATGAATGGTACGAAAGGGATTGTATAAGACCTCTGAGAGGTCGAGTATGCCGTGTTTCGATTCGGGAATGCCCTAACTTCTAGGGGGTACTATCGAGTCGTGACAAACTTGGTATTAGAGCATAAGGTTATGAAGTAGTACTTAGGAATCGAAAAGTCTCAAAATGCCACGTCTAGTAGAGTCTTGATCATCTGTTTGAGTCGCCACACACCTATGGGCGAGAGGTTATAGGACGATAGAGTTTCCCTTCTTTTCTACTCCTATGTCATGCCGTAGAGATTAAAAGTTATGAGTGTCATTTTCTTATGGTTTTCCTTGTGTTTCTAGGAAAATGAATACGAGGATGAGACCGGCTAGGAGGGTTGAGGAGAATGATGTGAATAAGGATATTCCTCCTTAGGTTGAACAAGTTGAGCAAGTTCCTCAAGGGGTTCAAGGTGCTCAACATTATCAAGTCCCTATTGTGGAAAGAGGTAATGAGGTTGCGTTGGTTCCCCCGGAAATGGCTAATGGGGAGATTAGAGAGGCTCTCCTTACCCTAGCCCGAGCTATGACAACCAAGTGAATAGAGACATTGGGCCTGGGGTGAATGCTATGGAGAGTGCTATGACCTCTAGATTGAGGGACTTTGTGAGGATGAATCCTCCTATGTTCTTTGGCTCTAAGGTGGGAGAAGATCCCCACGCTTTCTTGGATGAGGTGTGTAAGATAGTCCATACTATGGGAGTAACTTCTAGGGAGAAAACGGAGCTAGCTTCGTATCAATTGAAGGATGTTGCTCAAGTATGGGGTTTACTCAATGAAAGTATAGTAGACAGGTTGAATCGGCTCCGTTAGAGTTGGAAGAGTTTAAAGAAGCATTCTTACAAAGGTACTTTCCCCGTAAGAAGAGGGAGCTTAAAATTGAGGAATTTATAAACCTTAGGCAAGGCAGCATGACTGTTGAGGAGTATTCCTTAAAGTTTATCCTATTGTCTAAGTATCCTCCATCCTTGGTGTCTAACCCTAGGGATGAGATGAGTAGGTTCTTGACCGGTGTTTCGGATATGGTGAAGGAGGAGTGTCGTACTACCATGCTCCATGGTGACATGACTCTATCTAGGCTTATGGTGTATGCTCAATCCATTGAAGAGTCCAAACTTGGGAGGAGAAGTAGAGATGCTAAGAGGGGAAGAACCGATGAGCAAGTTCAACATAAGTTTAAGAAGAGGACTCCAAATCAAGATGGTTCTAGTGCTCCTAAGGCTAACTTTGACAGAGGTGGTGGTTCCCAAGTGGTTAAGCCTACTTGTGCTACTTGTGGGAAGAACCACTTTGGGAAGTGTCTATACGGTACTAGTGGGTGCTTTGGTTGTGGGAAGGATGATCATAAGGTGAGAGATTGTCCTACTATTGCGGCTGGATTAAGAGTGGCTAAGAAAGTTCCTCCTAATGTTCTGGATGGTGGTGCTCCAAAGAGAAATCGCTTCTATGCTCTCCGAGCCAAAGTAACAAAAACGGATGATTATGATGATGCCGGTAAGTTATAGTTTTCTCTCTTTAGTTATATGAGTTCCTTCTAAGTGGGGGAGTATGGTGAGTAGTAGAATAGTGATTTGTTGTCTCGTCTCTTCTATTCAATTCAAGCTTGAAGAGATTGAATGTCATAGTAGCATGTTGCATGTTACATTGTGTTTAGGAGTCTAGTTGAAATTGAAATTCATTGATTCCTTACATTGTGCATTTCATGAAGTTATGATTATGTTTAAAGTGAGTTTATATGGGTTTTTCTCTAATATTTTCATGCTTCAGTCATAAATTGCTTAAGGGCTGCATTATTGGAAAATTGAGAATGTGTTACTGTAATGAAATTTGTGTTCACTGTAAGGATTTTGAAAATTTGACTAAAGTGTTCTTTCATGAAAAATGATCATGATGATTATAGAGCTGATGTATATGAACTTGATATTATGTGGAGAAGGAAGTACCTCCTATATGAAATGAAAATGTGAGTCTTATTGCATGATAAGTTGTAGAAGTAGTTCTATCTTCTTGTTGTATTGTGAGTCTCTTTGTTATATGAAATTGATGTTTATCCTATATGTGTGTATTGTGTATTGTGTGGTATGGTTATGATCTGTTAGTATTTGAGTCTTAACTCTTAAAAATGTTCAAAGAATAGCAAGTGTCATTCGAGGACGAATGTTTACCAAGTGGGGGAGTATTGTTACACCCTCAAAATGAGCTAGGTTGAGCTAGAGCCTTACACTTATGTCATAATGTCTTAAAGTCATAAAATGGTAAATAATAGTGTTCTTAGGCAGTATATAAAGTTTGTAAGTGTTTGGAGTCCAAGAACGTCCAACACGTTCGGAAACTAGTCATAGTTGAACTAGTGTGTCGTAGTGTTTTGTAGTGATATTTTGGGGGATGGTTTGAAGGTTAAGTTAAGTACCGAGAGTTCCTACGTGTATCCAGACATACAAAGGATCGAAACGTACGAGAACGATGCCCCGGGGACCATGAAAAGGGCCCCTGAGGAGGACCCAAACATTGGCCAGCGAAGCTGCCAAACAGCCAAGATTTGGCATGCTTCTACGCATCGCGCAGCTGACATACAATAGTCAAAATCTTTGCCTTGCGACGCGGGTCTGCCACGAATCATTCTGTCCAAGAATTTTTGAAAAATAAGATTTGAAAGTGTCTCCGCGACGCGCAGTAAAGTCCCAGATTTCGTTGCATCATTTTTAAGTCAAATTTGAGTTGGTTAATTTGTCCAATAAATGTAGGGGTATTTTGGGTAATTTAGGAGTATATTATGGACGGTTATAGTACCTATTTAAACCCCTAACCTCACCAATTAAAGCTAATACCCTCAACTCAAAAATAAAACCTCTCCATTCACTCTCTCCAAAATCCATTGTTGAAGCTTTGAAGCTCCACGGAAGAAGATAGGTTTCTCAAGTTTTTCTTCATCAATATTGTGGGCTTTTCATCACAATTATGGTATGGTTATTCATCCTTGAAATCTCTTTCTTGAAGGAGTCAATTCCAATGATTTTCAAAGATGATCAAAAACATGAATTGTCGAATTTCATAATCTAGCCATGGGTTCTTGCATTAAAGGTTTTGAAACATCGTATTTTGATTGAATTGATGTTAGTTAGATGATTTTAACTTAAATTCTTCATGAACCCATGGAAAACATAATCTCTTCAAATTGGCTATATTTATAGATGTGATGATCATGTCTTAATACTTATGAATTATAGTGTAGTTTTCTATGGGCTATTGAATGATGTAAGAATTGTATTCAATTGATGTCTAATTGGTATTAAATTGATAAATCTATATTGAATTGGTTTAGATTCATTTAGTATTATGAATTTTATCTTGAATTGATGTTCATGGCCATGGGTAAGGGCCATATGGTGTTGAATTGGATGATTTAGCTACGTATTGAAGTTTTTAAAATGGAGTGGTCGTACGCTGGATTAATTCTCTTTATTTTATGTTAATTAGACTTCAATTATGTTGTTGGATGTATGGTCCACCTATGGTGGCGGTGTTATATGGTTTACTTGCAATTGATGTGGCCTTGTCGGCGTTACTTTATGTATTATGATGATCATGGCCTTGTCGGCAACTACTTGATATACTATGAGAATTTGTGTAGTTGATTATGTGAAGTATGACCATATCTATCTACATGCTAGTAATGTAAAAGTTTGTTGTTGTTAGGTGATCATGTTAGACTATTACTATATGTTCATGTGTGTAGTCTTTGAGTAGATGCATGATTGTTCCTACTTGACTAGATGAGTCTACAATGGTTATATTAATGATTCTATATTAATGTATAGGATGACATAAAGATGATAAGGGTCATTCCTAAGTGTTTTCAAATAATGATATGCTATATGTGCTAAAATGAATTAATGATGTGTCTTGTTTTGGTAGACTTGCGTCCCTTACTTGATACATGTATATGATGAATATGAACATCTTGACTTAGTAGTCTTAGGCACCTTTGTCTTGTATGTGTATGGATGAATGTTGAATGAAAATCTAGGATTGGTAGACCTAAGATGGTGCCCTTATAAGCATGACTAATATGTGGAACCTTCTATAGAGAGAGAAGGTTAAGAATGAGCTAACCTTATAGACCATTGAGTGGAAGCCCCAGTGGACCCATCTTTGGTAGGTGCATTATGACTAGGTAATGACTAAGAGATGGTACCTTTTCATATGCTTCTTTTTACTAAACTTACTCTATGAGAACAAAGGCTAGCACCGAGTGAATATGTTATGGTTTGTAGCTCTACTTAAGAAGGAGACTAGAGTACAATGTATCGCTACTTGAGAATGAGACTAGAGTGCATAAATGACCTTGATATCCTTAACCATGTGCCTTCATGGGATGTGTCCTAGTTCTACCTTTGGCAAGTATAACACCCTCCATCAGAGTAGGTTTATGACTCCGGATTCCACTCCTAGCTAGTATGGTATATGTCCGTTATTGCCTATTCTTATCATGTGGGATACATGCTAGTGTTGGATAAGTACTAGGAAGTTTAGGTAGTGGAATGGGATGCTATCTATAAATTGCACGACTAGACTTTGAAGATGTTAGTATGTGAGTCCCTAGGTCTTTCCCAGACCATTATGTGAAGTCTTTAATAAATGAAATGTCTTCTAATTGACTTAATGAACGATCATGACTTTAGCTAATGTATGTTGAATAGAATGTGCTCTATCTAGGGTAGCCTTGAGGGTTGCTTAGGTAAGCTTGAAGAGGGTGTATGGGCGGTCTCTTCTTGTCCTACTTAGGTGAATCTTAGAGTAACCTTAGGTGGGGAGTTAATGAAAGGAAAGGGGAACAATCTTATCTTAGGTAGTCTTAAGGATCATTTAGGTGTGCTTAGAGAGGGTGTATGGGTGGTCTCTATTCATCTCACTTAAGTGAGTCTTAGGATAACCTTTGGTGAGAGGGTTGCAAGCTAAAAGAGGTTACTGTGAATTTGAACTTAGTTCACTGTAAGTGACATAGTTCACTGTAATATTCTTAACTATTTGATAAAATGCGTATGTGATATCTTATATGTTTCTAAGGTGTTAAAAAAATTTCTTATGCATATACTATGATATTTTAATAAAAAAGGAGCATGTTTTATACAAATGTCCGTTTATCATGATTTTATGCATTATGACATACTTAGTACAAGTGTTTGTACTAATTCCATACATTTTGTCTATCTCTAAAGGTGTAGGTTGCGTTTGAGAGGAGTCTCGAAGTTGAAGCTTGGAATAGTGTTCATTCAAGTAAAGAGTTGGTATGTCCTCAGTAGATTCGAGGACATCTTGATGTTTAGATTTCCTTATTGAAGTATTGTAATAGACATAGCTATTTTCTATATGTTGAAGTATGGGCCGTGTCCCAATATATTCTTATGTCTAAGATGGCGACTTTGAGACTTAGTCTTTTATTATGTTTTTTCTATAAAAGAGATATTTTAAAGTATTAGTATTCATGTGAAAAGTTTTAATTTCGCACTACTTTTCATACATGTATGCAATGAATGGTACAAAAGGGATTGTATAAGACCTCTGAGAGGTCGAGTACACCGTGTTTTGATTTTGAATGCTCTAACTTCTAGGGGTTACTCTCGGGTCATAACAGTACGGTGAACCTTCATCCCTAAGTAACCTTTCACTTGGAGATTTAATCTCAAAGTTTTCATCGAGAAAAATATGATCAAATCTCTCCTTCTTCAATCTAGCCTTTATTTCTTTCTAAAAACGTTTTTAATGGCATAATCATGATGAATTGATGAGAATGTATTGGTTTTAACGTGAATTTTAATCCAATTTCATGATGAACCAATGTTCCTTCCCAAACTCGATTGAGTCCTTGCATGGTCATTGTGATCGTGACTTGTTATTGATTGAATTGTGATTCTATTATGTTGAATTGCTATGTCTACTGTTATTCACGTGTATTGATGATGAATTGATGATTAAGGATCCATGTGGATCAATGTATGAACATTTGAATATGACTAGCTTAGATCTCTAGATGTTCACTGTAACATTGCCTTTATAATGATTGAATGTTGAATTCGATTAGGTGAAGATGATTATAGCTACTGTCTTAGGTTGATGTAATGAATAAATTGTGGGTATAAACCCTTGATTATCAAACCAAAGGAATATTGATAAGGATTAATCTACAAGTTTTAGCCTAAAGGTTGATAATGATATGAACATAATGTGATCTCAATTTAGGGTAGATGAAGCATGATTTAGTCTTGATTATTATGTCTTTAGATACTGCCCTAGGTTGGTGTTATTGGTATATTATAAATGTTAATCATGGTAATCAAAGTAAAGAATATTAGTAAGTGATCTATGACTCTCTACTTTTCTTATAATATTGCATTGTGTGGTATGGTCCACTTATGGTGGCGGTGTTTTGTTTATTGTCAATATATATGTGTTGATTATGGCCTTGAAGGCAAATTGATGAATATATGAGTGTGTGGTTATGATGATCACACTATGTAAAACTTATGCCTACTTTCCTATTCTAGTTGTGATCTAGGTTGTATGGCTATTGTATAAGCATGTGTTTATTTATGTTAGGGTAAGTGTAGGTGCTGCCATGGATGAGTTAAAATGGTTAATAATACCTTACCTATGTACCCCTATGTGAATTCATGAATAGCAAAAGTTAGGAGTCTTAAGTGTAATATGAAGTTGACTTGTCTTTTATGCTATTGTGTGTTGTGTGGTATATGCTTGAAAGTGTAATATGGTCTTAAGAGGGTGGCTGCCTTAATGTATTGTTGATAGCCATTATGTGATCATATTGACCAATCTATACACACCCTCACGCGACATGCATGCTTACAAGTAGTATAGGATTATAGTGTCTAATGAAAGGTTGTTCTCATATTCACTAGTGTCTACTAATATGCATGTTAAGCATATCTCTATGAAAGTATGATATGTCTTTCCTTAACTAGGATGACTTGATATGTGTACTAGTATAGGCAAGGGTATGGGACCTTGCCTATGCATTGCACATGTGTGCCTTGATAGGATAGTTCCTAGGTTGGGTTCTCTATGTGCATGAATATGAATGTATGGTCATGTGTGGTCTTAATGTGTTTGTGTGAAAGGTTTGCTCACATATAAGTACACACACACATGAATGATGATCTAGTCAATAGAGGGGCCTTGAAAGGTGTGCCCAAGAGTACTCTAAAACTAGATAGGTGTTTGAATATGCTATAAGCCGATGAGGAACAAATACACTAAGCCTATGTTTTATAAAGTAATGTTAATAAAGACGTTTAATAAAGGGAACTTAGCTTACCACCGAGTGAACTTAACAATGATAGGTGTTGGCTTTCCTTGGAGGAAGATTCACCATTTGTTCCTTATAGATTGTTGACTTCCCTTAGAGGAATACTCACATATAGTTCCACATGAGGTGGTGGCTTCCCTTTCCGGAAGGTTCACCCATGTTTTCTCATGAGATGAGGCCCCATTTGCCAAATGGCACGTAGAGGGATCATACCAATCTCGTAGTTCCATAAACTATGCTGTCCACATAGGATCTAGCAAGTGAAATTTCACATCCCGAGACCACACCATAGAAGATATGGAACTCTTGGAGTGCAACTGACGTACTCGATCTCTCGGAGGTCTTATACAAGCCCTTTCATATTGTTCATCACATATACATAGTGAAAATTAGTGCAGAATTAAAACTTTTCACAAATATTATCATAGTCATTGAAAACTCTTTCATATAAAACTCATAGGAAATACAAAGTCTCAATCTCATCAAAACTTAGACACAAGAGTACTTGGGACACGGCCCATACACGATAGAAATATAGTACTACTAAGTCTATTACAATACTTCAATATGGACAATAAAAGACATATATGCACTCGAGTCAAATGAGGACATACTTCAACTTCACTTGAACGATGCGACGATCTAAGTCTTTCTTCCTAAATGCTCCTCACCTAGCAACCACTATAGAGAAAGATAAAAGCATGGAATTAGTACAACCACATGTACTAAGTATGGCATGATGCATAAAATCATGAAAACGGACATTTATTGGAAATATGCATCTTTTGATTTTAATATCATAATATAATCATAATAACAACATTTACCAACTAAGAAACACATAAGATAATATTTAAGCAATTTAGTACATTTTTAAGGTCACTTTACAGTGAACAATTTCACTGTTCCTTCACTGTACAGTGAAGTCCTTTAACTTCACCTTGGACACCTTCTAGCATGTAATTCCCTTACTAAAAGCTATCCTAAGACCCACTTAAGCAACACAAAGAGAGATCGCCCATACACCCTCTCTAAGCATGCCTAAATATCCTTAAGACTACTCATAATGAGATACATACACACTTACAATACATCAAACATAAGAACATATAAAATATGGCATTCTCCTTACCAAGACTATAAAAAGACTTACTTAAGTACTCCTACAATAGAACGCCCATACACCCTCTTCAAGGTTACCTAATTAATCCTTAAGACTTCCTAGGTTTAGATTATGCCCATAGAATCAACCAACTTCCCTAACTGGAGTCATTCTCAAAACTTCCATAGATAAGACATGAAGAGATCATCCCTTATGCCCTCTTCACACTTTAAATAAGGAATCCTTAAGTCACTCTAGATTAGGTACTCATTCACTTATATGCTTTCTAACATAAGTCATTATTTCATTAGTTCATTAGAAACATTCATCACATAGGGGACATTCAAGTAATGGTCTTGGAGAAGATTTAGGGACTCTTACTAACATCTTCAAAGCCTATTGTGCAATGTCTAGATAGCGTCCCATACCACCACCTAAACTTCATAGAACCTATCTAATGCTAATAGGTATCCCACATGATGAGAATAGGCAATAACCGACATAGACCATGGTAGGAAAACATGGAATCCGGAGTTGTAACCTACTCAGATGGAGGGTGTTCTACTTGCCAATGGTAGAACTTGGACATATACCATGTAGGCATATGGTTAAGGAATACGAAGGGATTACTTTGTATTCTAGTCTCATACTTTAACTATAACACCTTCCCTTACCATACTCACTTGGTGCTAGCCTTTGTTCTCATAGAGTAATTCGCATTAAGGTTCATACAAACGGATTACATATCAAGTTCATGACCCAATTACATTTACTCTACCAAAGAGGTCCCCTAGGACTGCCTTACAATGTCGACAAGAAGCTCATCATGAATTTCCTAAGGATTGATATGATGCCCTTCCATCCAATCAACATTAAGTCCATCATTCATTACAAGAAGGATACCATTACAACTTTCGACTTCAAGTTTCATAACCTTACCACTAGGTTCAAGGTTTCACATAAAGGAACCTCTTATAATCATTGAAGGTCTCACATATAATTCCTACATACAAGACTAAGAGGCTGTAGCATCCTACGTCAAGACATCACATATTCACTTTCATACATGCATCAAGTAAGGGACACAAGTCTACCAAAACAATACACAATATACTTCACTTTAGCACATATTACATGTCATTCTAGAAACACACAGGAACAACCAGTATCATCTTTAAGTCATCCTATACACTACTATATCATCTTCAATATAACCGTTATAGACTCATATAGCCAAGTAGGAACAATCATTATCATCTTTAAGACTACACACAAGAACACATAGTCATAGTCCAACATGATCACCTAAATAGCATCAATAGAAGAAATACATACTTTCACATTACTTCACATATAGGTCGTTATGATCATAGTTCACATAATAGACTACACAAATCATCACAATCATTCAAGTAGTTGCATACAAGGTCATGATCATTATAATACTTAAAATAACACCGACAAGGCCACATCAATCACATAACACTTCCACCATAAGTGGATCATACCAATCACAACATAATTAAAAATATATAATACTTAAAATAAAGAGAAATAGGTCAAAGTACCACCAATCCATTCTCTCCACTTCAATCCATGTTTAAATCATCTAATTCAATACCCTAAGGCCCTTACCCATGGCCATGAACATCAACTCAATGCATAAACTATAATACTCAATGTATCTAAGTCAATTAAATATATATTTATCAATATAAGACCAATTATACATCCATTGAATGCAATTCTTACATTATTCAATAGCCCATAGAAAACTACAATAGAATTCATAAGCATTTATACAATATCACTTAACCCATAAAGTAGTCAAAAACTAGGGTTCATTAATTACATGGGTTCATAGGTTAGTTGAGTTAAAATTGTCTAATTAACAACAATTAAATCAATATTCAATGATTAAAAATCTTTAATGGAAGAACCCACGGATAGATCATGAAATAGGACAAGTTCATCTTTGAAAACTTTAGAAAACTTCTTTGAATTTAGGATCCTTGATGAATAGAGTTTCATGGATAAAAACCATACCTCAATGATGTTAATCATCCAATTTGTTTAAGAATCACCACTCAAATCTCCAATCCAAGCTCTTCCTTGAGTTTTGGCTTCAATGGAGTTCTATGGAATTTCTAACAGAATTTGGGTTTTGATTTTGAAGAATGAATTCTTTTAAGTGTTGAAGACTTATATACATGTCTAAAATACCCAATATACCCTTAAGTAACCAAAAAACTTCTTATTTGGACGTTGGGTGAATTTACCAATTCACCCTTCACTTAACAGTAAAGCTGTGCAGGAAGGCAGCCTCATAGACGGAAGACCATCGATGGCCCGTCCCTTAACCAACAGACTGTCATGTTGGTCTGTAGTTTGGGACTGAGGGTGGTATTTGGCTTATCCTTCCCCAATCCTAAGTGTCCACCAATGACCCCTCACCAACGGGGCGTCGACTGACCCACTGAGCGTCGATTGCCTCTATAGGTTGGGCTGTCTGGGGCAGTCTTTGCTCAATGAAAGGGTCCTTCCTCAAGGACCCTTGGATGGTCCTTGGGGATGTTTTCCCGGAAGTTTCTAACCCAAACAATCTATTATATGAGTTTAGGACCTATCACATGAATTTCATCAAAAACGAACACGTAAAACACGACGAAACATGCCAAGACACACAAGGTCATTTCAAGGCAAACCTTTTGAACGTCATGGACGTTCTTGGACGTTTAACCTCCAAACTTCACGAAACTTGACACACTGACTATATACACCATAATAACTCATTTAAGGACTTTACAACCTCATTATTCACATATAAATACATAAAACCACATACGAGGCACATATGTGACTTAGTCGTCGAACGTCTTAGTCGTCCCTTGACGTTTGACTTCCAATGCACCTAAACTCTTAGGCACTCACTCAATAACACATTATAGACCAATTTAGGACCTTATACCACCATTAAAACCATGTTAGGCTATAGCTTCACCTAAGTCATTTTCGGGATCTTACATGAATTAACTTAGATGCTATGATATAAGATAATGTTCTACCTTGGCTAGGTGAGAACACCTTCCATTGGTGTAAAGCTCTACAACACCAAATTCAATGTTTATCACCCATGGTCTTAGTTTTGGTTAAGGCTATAGTTTTCTAAAGTAGAATGCACAATGGAAGTAAATGACTAAGGACCCTAACTAGGATAACCTAAGAGAAGATACTTAGGATAGGTGGAAGTAATGAACCCACCTAGGCATTGCATAATTATATATCTAAGGGAGTCCTAGGAAGGTGTTCTAAAGTATGTGACTATGTATATGTTCCTTATGCATGACTTGGTAGTATTGGTCTACTTGTTATGAAGATATGCATGGTATGAGTCTATATGATGTGGTCTTATTTTTATGTGCACTATGTTGGTATTAATGAATATATGAGGAAGGTTTTTGACATGAATGAAGTTGTCTTCACTTACTTGTTGATGTATGAATTGGAGGGTAATGCTTGTGGTCTCATGATAGGTCTACTAAGTATATGAGATATTATGGGGATTCATATGTACATTGCACTAGTAGATTTATATTGGTATTATGAGTAAGGTATCATAAGATTCTATGTGAATTAAAATAAGTATACGTGCATAATGACTAAGAGTTTACTGTAAGGGTTTTATGGTTTTGACTTAAATGTTTCTATGTTGTACTATACTTCTATGATGGTAGGTGATGACTTATGTATGATGTATGATTGATTCCTTGTGTCCTTAAGGTGATGCATTGCACCAAGTAGTACTATAAGGATTACTTGGAAGGTTAAGGAGTTAAAAGAAGGAGTCTACTATAAAGAGGAAAAGTTCACTGTTAAGGCAAATAGCTCATTGTAAAGTGACCCTAAAAGTGGCTTAAATTCTATGTGTGATTTTCTTTTTATGTTTGGCTTTTGAATATGTCTATATGAAGCATGTGAATGATACAAATGCTATTCTATAAAGGTTTTATGAAGATTTACTCAAAAAGGCATGAAGTATGATTTAAAGAAAATGTCCCTTTTAAATGCATGTTTTTCATGGTTGTCATACTTAGTGCATTCTTGTACTAACTCCATTCTTCACTACCTTTGTACACAAAGTGTAGGTTATGGATTCTTAATGGATGTCTTTGTAAATGAGGAGCTTGATATGTGATTCCCAAGCTTAAGGAAAGGAAATCCTTAAGTCCAAGGATGTCCAAATTTTTAGTTTATACTTGTGTATTATGTTGTAATGGTTGAGTCTAGGATGTTAAAGAGACTTAAGGTCTAAATATGTATCATGACTTATATTTTATATATATAAGGTGATGTTTCTATCATATGATGTGTCATGAAAAGTTTAAATTTTCCGCTAAATTTACTATGACAATGGGAAGAATGATAACTATGGGCTTGTATAAGACCTCCGAGAGGTCAAGTACGCCATGTTACTTCTAGGGGGTTCTCCCGTATGTGACATCTACACAAGAATTCAATAAGCTCAAGCCAAGATCAATTCACCCACATTAGGGCCAAAAATAGGAAATCATGATTTGCATGGGTTCATAGAGAATTTAGTCTAAAATCATTAAATTAACATCAATTCAATAAGAAATCTTTCATTCAAAACATTCTATACAAGAACCCATGGCTAGATGTCAAAATACGATAATTCATCTTTTGAGAAATCTTTGAAAAACACTTTGAAGCTTGGCTCCTTGAAGATAGAGTGTTCAAGGATGAATAACCATACCTTGATTAGAAGTTACCCACGAAATTTGGTTGAAAACCTTGAGAAATTGGTCCTCTTCCTTGAAGCTTGAGGTGTCAACAATGTAGGAATTGCTAGAGAGAGAACTTTGGGGTTTTGATTTGGGGTATTGAAATAATAAGTTAAAGGAAGGTTTTAAGACTTGAAACAATTTATATTAATAATATGAACCTTTTACAATCAACCCCAATTAATGAAAAGTCTAATAGAATTAATTTGGAAATTCATATTTGGACAGCCCGCCCAGGGACCATAGCCACCTTCACTGTCCGTGAAGGTGTTTCACAACCCCTTTGACGAGTTGTGGTACTTGAGGCAGTTTCTTCCTTGCCTTGCCCAGTCTATAAAAGATTAATGAAGGTCCACGACCATAATCACGGACCGTGGTCCACTCTACTGGTCATGAAGTGGTCCGTGAAACTCGTAACAACAAGGGAGAGAAAAAGCTACACTTACAAACATCCACATCATCCGGCTTTGATCCTTTAGCTTGGAGGGAATAAAAGCGATTCTTTCTTGGAACATCACCTTCCGGAACACTTGGAGGAACTTGCTTGGCCTCTCTTCCTCTAACCGCAATAGTAGGACAATCCCTCACCTTATGACCATCCTTACCACAACCAAAGAAATTCCCGGTACAACCTAGACATTTCTCATAGTTATTATTTCCATAAGTAACACAAGTAGGCTTAACACGTTGAGATCCACTACCCTTATAAAGTTTGACCTTAGGAGCACTAGGTCCATCTTGCATTGGAGCCCTCTTCTTGAACCTAGGTTGATTTTTGTAACACTCCGAAAAGTCGAGACTTAATATAGAGCCTAAAATTAGTGTCTAAGGGTTTACATAATGTTTTAAGACCTAAAATAATGTTTATAAGTCATCCGAGAAGTTTTAGAGCCAAGACGTCAAGGAACGTCCATGACGTCTGGAAACTAGCTAAATTAAACTAGTTGACGTTGCTATGTCTGGGGATGGCTTGAGAGGGTAAAATTGAGTCTTAAACTTGTAAAAATACTTTGGTTTGGTAGCGTGTAGTATAGAGGGTCTAACCGTCCGATCACGACTCCCAAAGAACCCCTCGAAGGGTCCTTGAGGAGGACCCCGACTTGCATGAGTCAAGATACAAAGGGATGCTGCCTGACACGCAGCTCACATGGACCCTACTGCCTTAGATCAGTTTTTCAAAAATAAAAAATGGGAATTAGCCTCACGACGCGGAGCCACTTCTCGAATTCGGTAAAATCATCTTTTTGGCATTTTGACTTCACAAAAAGACTGATTTAAGTGAGGGGTGTTTTGGGTAATTTAGGGGGTTATTATATATAGCATAAGGGTCATTTTTCAATCATTTTTCACTCACCCAAACCAAATTCCCAAAACAAAACCCAAAAGCTCTCATCTCTCTCTACTTTCTCTCTCCCCAATTCCTCCAATGAAGCAGGAAAAAAGCTTGAAGAAGAAGGTCAATTTCTCTAGGATTTCACTTCTATTTCGTGGATTAAGCTTCATTAAGGTATGGTTTCTTCACTCTTGGGATTCCTTTCCCCAAGAGGTCCTTTTAATGTTGATTTCTAAATTACCCAATTCCATGGGGTTTTCACATTCTAATGGCGTTTCTTCTAAACTTTAAATTGATGATAAATTTTGATTGCCTATGACTAATTCAGTGTAGATTGTTGGTTAATTGATGCAATTTCATGTCGATCATGTCCCTTTTTCCCAAATTCCCAAAATCTTGGATCTTTCTTATGAATTGATGGGAATTTAAGAATGATTTGATTATTAGACTTGTTTTATCTATTCTAATTCATGTATGGATTTACTAGGTAATGTATTGTTGCGATTGGATCTATTTCTTGAAGAATTCATGATGAACCCTATTCCCCTAACCCTAGGTTATAAATTGAAGTTAATTTGGATAGTGATGATGAAATTGACCTAGTTATTGTGTTAATTACTATTGTGTGATGGTATTACACCGATTGTTGGGTTGAATTGAATGGTTGATGGTAAGAACATGATGATGCCTTTTGAAGGAGATTTGGTAAGTCTTTATGATCCTAACCTTTATTTAAATTATGATTACTTGTGTTTAGTGATGAATTTACATTGAAGTATACCTTATGATGAGATTGATAGGGTTAGTTTGATGTTGAATTGAAATGTCTTGACTATAGTTTGTGAGTTGTTGGCTAAGATGTAAATGTTATAAGGATGGTGATAACTTACCAATGTTCCTTATTATAATGTGACTATGTAAATGTGTCAACCTTACATGTATGAATTGTAGTCAAAGGAAAATACTCATGCAATTCTTATTGATCTTATTATAATAATAATAATAATAATTATTATTATTATAATTATTATTATTATTATTATTATTATTATATTATTATTATTATTATTATTATTATTATTATTATTAGTATTATTATTAGTATTAGTATTATTATTACTATTAGTATTATTATTATTATTATTATTATTATTATTATTATTATTATTATTATTGTTATTGTTATTATTGTTATTGTTATTATTGTTATTATTGTTATTATTGTTATTATTATTATTATTATTGTTATTATTATTATTGTTATTATTATTATTATTATTATTATTATTATTATTGTTATTATTATTTTATTTATTATTGTTATATATAGGTTGATTCTTAGTATGATAGCTTCTATATAATAATTAATACTCTTCTTAATATGATTATGATATTCATATTGATGAGTCTTATGATTTATGATTATTATTTTTATTATTATTATTATTAATATTATTATTATTATTGTTATTGTTATTATTATTATTATTGTTATTATTGTTATTATTATTGTTATTATTGTTATTATTATTGTTATTATTATTATTATTATTATTATTATTATTATTATTATTATTATTATTTCTATTGTTATTATTATTATTATTATTACTATTATTATTGTTGTTATTATTATTATTATTATTATTATTATTATTGTTATTATTATTATTATTATTATTATTATTATTGTTATTATTGTTATTATTATTGTTATTATTATTATTATTATTATTATTATTGTTATTATTATTATTATTATTATTATTATTATTGTTATTATTATTATTATTATTATTATTATTATTATTATTATTATTATTATTATTATTACTACTACTACTATCATTATATCATTATTATGTTTGAATAAATATCAATTATGATGGAAAGGAAGAAATGTGGTGTCTGTGACAAAATATATAACTTCTACTCTAAAAAATACCACAAAATTATCTACATGTGCTCCCACATAAAGGATATATGTTGCCACATATGACATGTATGTTGCAATTTTTTCCAACAGAACATGCATATGTTGCCACAGCTAACATTTCAAGGATGGGTTAATTGATAAATTGAGCAATTTAGGAATGTAAAAATTTCAAATTGGACCAAATTTTAGTACACTGAACATTAATTAAGTAATAAAAATATGTTATAACAGTTGGAACAATGATTTACAAGGGTGTTATATAACTATCATTTGATGGTATGATGAACTAATGATATGATAGTTTTTGTAAAAAATAATTGATAGAATAAATGAAGGTTGTTGTTTAAGATGATAATTATATACTTAGACATGTTGTATGACTATATATTAGTGTTACATGTTGAATTATGTGACAAATTAATTGAATTAACCCCAAAAGACACATTTTAGGATATGCATAGGTTGCGACATATGACAAATCTGTTGCAAATTTTCCAACATAACGTGCATATGTTGCCACATATGTCACTTCAAGGTTGACTTAATCGATAAATTGAGCGATTTAGGAATAAAATAATGTCAAATTAGACCAATTTTTAATACTTTGGACCATAATTAAACAATAAAAATATGTTATAACACTTGGGACAATGATTTATATGAGTGTTATATAACTATTATATGAAGTTACTTGGTCATTGTATGATGAACTAGTGGTATGATAGTCTTTGTAAAAATAATTGATAAAATTGATGAAAGTTGTTGTATTAGAACATATTTTTATACTTAGACATGTTGTAGGACTATATATTAGTGTTAAATGTTGAATTAGGTGACAATTTAATTGAATTAACCCCAAAAAGCCTATTTTATGATATACATATGTTGCCACATATGCCATGTCTGTTGCAATTTTTCCAACATGACGTGCATATGTTGCCACATATGACATGTCTGTTTGCAATTTTTCAAACAGGATGTGTATATGTTGTTACATATGTCACTTTAAGAATGGGTTAATCGATAAATTGAACGATTTGGGAATGGAAAAATGGCAAATTGGATCTAATTTTAGTACTTTGAACCATAATTAAGCAATAAAATGTGCTATGACACTTGGAACAACAATTTACAAGGGTGTTTTATAACTAACATATGAAGTTACTTAGTCATTGTATGATGAACTAGTGATATGATAATGTTCGTAAAAATAATTGATAGAATTGAGGAAGGTTGTTATATTAGACTATAATTTTGTACTTTGACATATTGTAGGACTATATATTAGTGCTACATATTGAATTACGCGATAATTTAGTTGAATTAACCCCTCAAAGACTATTTTCTGATATACATATGTTGCCACATATGACATTTCTGTTGTAATTTTTCCGACAAAACGTGCATATATTGTCACATATGTCATTTCAATGATGGATTAATCGATAAATTGAGTGCTTTAGAATGGAAAAATGTCGAATTGGACCAAATTTTAGTAGTTTGGACCATAATTATGCAATAAAAATATGTTATAACACTTGAAACAACGATTTACAATGGTGTTATATAACTATCATATGTAGTTACTTGGTCATTGTATGATAAACTAGTGGTATGATAATATTTATAAAAATAATTGATAGAATTGATGAAGGTTGTTGTATTAGACCATAATTTTGTACTTATACATGTTGTAGGACTATATATTAGTGTTACATGTTGAAGTAGGTGACAATTTAATTGAATTAACCCCCAAAAGATTATTTTATGATATAATATGTTGCCACATATGCCATTTCTATTGCAATTTTTCCAACAGAACGTGCTTATGTTGCCACATATGTCACTTCAAGGATGACTTAATCGATAAATTGAGCGATTTAGGAATTAAAAAGTCAAATTTGACAAATTTTAGTACTTTGAACCATAATTAAGCAATAAAAATATGCTATAACACTTGAAACAATGATTTACAAGGGTGTTATATAACTATCATGTGAGTTGCGACATGTAAGTCATATGTTGCTACATGTCTAACTTATATGTTGCAGCTTGTGTAAGTTATATCTTGCAACATATGTCAATTCTGTTGCTATTGAAATAACCTTTCTGTTGCTACATATGGCTATAATTTGTTTCAATAGTCAATTGTTGCAACATATAGCAATCTGTTGGAAAAACGAATGCAATTTATTGAAAAAGTTGCAGGTACACAGATGATGATGAATGATTTCAACTATTATTTTACATATCAAAACAATGGTGTGTGATCCCAATCATTTATGAAGTAATTCCAATTGATACAAAACAAAATTTAATCCACTGTGTAAATTAGTTAAATCTGATTCAAGAAGAAGAAAAAAGATAAAGAGAATGGGAAGAAAGGCAAGCAAAGAAGAAGAAGAAGAAGAAGAAGAAAAGGGAGAAGAAGAATATGACGAGAGGTGGGGGGAAATATTTTATTTCCTCTTTTGGTACAGCTTGCTGGTGGCTTCCCCCAATTTTAATTCCCACCAAAATTAGTTAAATTAGATTTTAGTCAGTTTACCCCTTTATCCTTCATTTAATTCAATGGACCAAACTGTCAACTTATAAACTTGAGGGCAACTCAACAATCATTAATGATTAATCACATAATTATCACCTACACCCAATACTTAATACTTATGTCACCACCATTTATTTTGAAACCTTACTGTCACTTTTTTTTAAAAGCGAAATTGGAAACTTTAGCTGAATTTTTTTCTTTAAACTAAAAATAAGTTTTAATGTTTTTTCTTTTTTTGCCCAATAAAAATTGGAGGGAGAACAAGTTTTAATGTTAAAAATGTTGGAGGGAATATAAAATTTTAATGAAAACACTAAGGCCACATTTATAATGTGTTGGCTTTTTATAAAAATAGGACACTTTAAAAGTGTGGCCATTTATATAAATAGTTGTTGTCAATTATAACAACACTTATAAAGTGTAGCTTATACCACTGAAGAGTACACTTTAGAAGTGTTGCTAATACTTGTAGCTAAAAGTTAATAATTTGGTCTACACTTTAAAAGCGTCCCCAAAAGTATTTTAGGCAACACTTTATAAGCGTTGTCCAGATTTAGTGTGGCCCTAGGCCTAAAATAGTGTAGTGCAAGTATTAGCATGCAAGGTTTAAACTTGGTTCATCGTCAAAGCACCCTTGGCACGTATCTCCCTTATATAAATCAAAATAATCCTATATTACACATGGTACATATGTTTATAAGTTGGATATAGAATCTGCCCACATCGTGCCAACTTGCTTCAATTATCTATATATATGTCATCTTGTCACATGTTCATATATTACCTTTATTGGTTATTAATCCCATTGTGTTACACTATAATGTTACCTCACTAGATACCTACTTGCTCTACTGTACGTTTATATGTTCTTACTTGTAATATGTATCCGTCCTTGAGTTGAATCTGCCCACGTTCTTCCTTGGTTCCACTTTCATGTATACCTTGTATTTTATATTAGTTAGTGAGTATTCGGCTACCATATATAGTTCAAATCTCTTAGGTTAATGTTAAATGTATTCACTTGATATGTGCCTCAATTTGAGATGTTAAAATGTTTACTGAGTCATATAAGCTCGTAAGTATTACACATTTATGTCACATTTGCTTCCCGTGTCATTGTTATTGTCGTATGTCCATTTTCATATGACTTCTACTACTGGTCCGTAGTTCCAAATCTCATTAATGATTACGACCACCAAAACAGCAAACCCAGAGGGATTATTATCAACAAAAGAACAATCTCAAAAGAGTTATTAACATCGAAACAACAATCTCAAAGGTTAAAGAATCTAAGCGAAGCAATTTGTATAATTATGGGTGGCAGTCCAGGGAAAAAACCCTATCATGGGTCGATCCCAATAGGTATAGAAGGGTGGCAGCGCAGGGGCGAAAGTCTAGCATGGGTTGATACCAATTGGTATGGAAGGGCGGCGGATTAGGGGAAAAAGACTAGCATGGGCCAATCCCAATTTGTGGAATTATGAGGACAACATTCCAGGGGTTAAAATGTCTAGCATGGGTCATCCTCTTCGATCAACTGGTCATTTGTATCATATGTCTTATAAATATTATAATGCACAGAAAAGTAAAGTAAAGAATGTAACATACATGATTCCACAAGTATAAGCTAAAAGGTGCTCTCTAATCCTTATCTATTGGTATTTGGTTTCACTTGAGGTCTCATTTTACATATGGTTGTATTATGTATTACATATTTAGTACATTATTTCGTACTGACGTCCCTTATTGGGGATGCTGCATTTCATGTTGTAGGTCAGTTACTCAACTAGTAGATTTCCCCAATAGAAGCACATGATACTCAGCGGTTGTTAGTGAGCTCCAAGTTGATTCGGGGCTTTGCCGAGTCTGTGCTATGCGTATTTTTATAGTGCTACCGTCATGGATTCCAGTAGAGGATTTCTAGACCATTTAGAGATATCATCTGTATTCATAGTTTCGCTTGTCACATGTATCAGTTCATCTAGTCAACATGTGTTGTATATGAAGCTTCTCATCAGTAAATCTATTGCATAGTAGTTTACTTTCATATCATAGGTCACTTGTAAAGCATGTTTTCATATGTTACTTGTCCACCTCACCTAGGGTTGGGGTGAGACACACGTACAGTGGAAGAAGTGTTAAGATTAGCTATTGTACCTTCAAGCCCGCAAGAAATATCTTGTTTACCTTTGATGTTGGAACATCCCACAAAGGTTGTTGTCACACATTTAGTTGTAGGATCATGGTTAGGAACTCGTGTTTCTCTACTCTTTACACTGTCATAGGAATTCTTACAAAGTGAAGGATAAACAACAGGGTTCGGTTGAGGTTGTGGCACCCTGTTAGAAGGGATGTCTGACCTCCCCTCCGTTCCTGACAGCCTACCTTCTACATAGGCCAATCGCTCTTTTATGTTCACTATTCTCCAACTCACATCAACAATGGCCTCTACTATGGATTTCAAGGTAACCTTCCCCTCAAGTAGGAGGGTCTCACTTCCTGTGGCCATGGTACCAAACATTTAAGACAACTCAACAAAACAAAACACAAAACATTAGCATTAGATAAATGATCTTACAATTACTCGTGTTTGCACACCTTTGATTGACTCTCAAATTGGCAAAACTAATGTTGAACATTCCTTATACTTAGTTGATCACAAGGTCTCAATTTCTACTCTTGGCGGAATGGATATTTTTTTAAAGAAAAACAGACGGCTCAATTAAAGCAAGCAAATTTGAGTCAAGAGTTAACTACGAAGTAAAATGAAGAAAACACAAAAAGAAAAGGCACTAACAATAAGTGAATTCAAGAACCAATAGTCAACAAGTGGAATAGTTACGAGCTTAAAATCAGTTTAGGATTCGTGTTGATGAAATTGAAACAAAAAAAAGAAACTAGAAATTAGGACCTGAGAAGAAAGGGTCATAACCTGCATTTCCCATCGCCAAATGGCCTGTTTTCTTTGCCAAACATGAAGTTCAACTCTCCAAACTTGACAATCGAACAAGGAAACTTGGTGATATGGGTGGAAGTTTAGAGATATACCGAATAACTCGGTGACCCAGGCAGAGTCCACCGAATTTTCCATTGTCTCCATCATAATGAGGTCCAGCTCGGTGACCTAACTTCCTAAAGGGCGAGGCGCCGAGTGGGATGGGCGATGAAAGTTGTGATATGCCAAATTCCACAAGCTTCACCTGCACAATTCCAAAAATTGACCTGATGTGGTCCCCCCCTCCCACCTTCCTTTGCGCTTCAACCTTTACCCTTTTAGGTAAATTCCCTTTTGTACAAACACCTTTAGACTTTCTCTTTCTTCCTTTTTGGATCTAACACCTCCCTTTTGAATGTTCTTCCAGAACACTATGAACAAGATGGAGCATCAAAATAAAACCCCGAAGATTTTTTGCTGAATTTTACGAAATTTGAGATCCAAGTTCATTCAGATATAGGGAACAAACCCCAATACTTTTAGCACTTAATTCCTTGCCAAATCTTCAAGATCTCAAAACCCACATTGTCTTCTTCAAAGCTCCTTCAACCTTCAATGGTGTATTCTTCAATAGTGCACCAAACCCTTTCAAATCTCAGCCCTAGACTCAAATAAGGTTAGGGAACACTAATCAAACCTTGGAAACTTCAACCAAGACACAATCATCAAAACCCATTTCAGAAATTTCTCAAAAACGAATTTGATAGTTTTTTTTGTAACAAACCCAAGACTAGATTCGTAGGAATGAAACTAACCCTTGCTCTTATACCAAATGATCTAATTCTCATAGGAAGAATCATAATCGATGCGTAAAATAAAAATAAAGATAGAAGAAGCGACACAAGAAGAGGAACAATTGGAAACTAAAGTATGTATTAAATCCTAAAAACTCCAATTACAATCCCTAAACAAACACCTAATCAAGATAAATAGATAGGCACAAAAAGAGGAAACAAAAGCAATCAAAGGGTGTATTAACCCAATGACCTCAATCCATTAATACTATAATAGAACCTACCTCTTACCACGACCTCAAGGGAATCAATATCCCAAGCAACACGCGTTTCTAAACAATGTTCAACAAAAGCTTACCAAAATTTCATCACTCACAGAAGGAGTTAAATTTATCATTCATCAATATTCAGAAATCATACTAACCCTAAAATGAACCCTAAGACACCTATTTATAGTGTTAGGGCTTATTACATTATGGGAGCAAAAGTGACTGGATAATGTATCAATGGGTGAGCCTAGTCAGGATCGTCAAATTGCTTGGTGATTCGCCAAATGGGTTCCGCAAAGAACCCATCTCCTTGGCTTCTCCTTGGACAACTTGCTGTAACTTTGGCGGTCTTTCTAGTCAAAGGGCGATGTTTCGATGGGCCTCCTGTCCACTTGGCGATGGACTTTGCTCCTGACACCTATTTGGACATTAGGCGATCTAGTGGTTATCGCCCAAGCAATTGGGTGATGTACCGATTGTTCTTTAGCTCTCCGAGTTAGGAACTTCCAGTTGCAACTCCTTGGGACCAGTTGGCGAGCTTGGGAGCCTCGCCAAAGGGGTTTGGCAAGTTTCCGAAGTGGTTGTCCTCTCGCTGAATGGAGCACATCTTCAATTTCTCCTCCTTGCTTAGTTAGGCCTCCCACGCTCCAAGCTATCATCCAAGCATGGTGTTTCCCTACTGGGATCTCCTCCAAGGTGCATATGTTTTCATGGAAGGCATGGAACTCCCTCATTGGCATCCATACATGCCAAACAACCTCCATCATTGTGAACACTCCATAAAAGCATTGAATTTTGAGAATGAATAGCCTTGATGTAATCCATTTTACATTATTTAATGTTGGGGTTTAGTTTTTTTTTTAAATATAGGTTTTAGGATTTGGGTTTAATATCTAAGGTTTAGTGTTTAATGTTTGAGTTTTGGAGTTTTGAGTGTTTTTTTTTTAAATTAGAATGACCCTTGTGGTGGGTAAGGGGCTGAGCAACACCCTCATGCCTTATAATTTATTAAAACTCAAAAATACATTGAGGGGAACATGAACCTTACCTCCAGACCTAAGATGGGTTAAGAGTTGACCTACCTACTAAGGTTAGTCAACTCAACCCTTACAATATGATAGTATTCTAACATAACTTGAAAAAACACCATAAATTAGGGAGACTCTCCCCTTACAATAAGAAAAGTGCATTTAATAATCCTATTCTAAGCTATCTATCCATATACTAGAATAGGCACTTGAAATAGTTTTCAACGTACTTTGATTTGAGATTTAACATCAAGTGTATTACATATATTGAATTATGGTGGCTGCTTTATTCGTTAGAGTTTCTTCCTTCTAAAGCACTGCATGCCCAAATTTTCTAGAATGTAACTTCCTTTAATTGTTCTAATGAGTTGGTGTTGTGAGTAAAATTCTGTATGATGTCTTGTTTGTGACTCCATTTTGATAGTAAATCGGCAGTACCATTTGCTTCCCTATAAATATGTTTGCATGAAAAACTTTCAAACTTCCTGCTTATCTTCTGTATTGCATAAACATCGGGCCTGGTTCTCCATGGAATGATGCAATTTTGATTAATCCACTTGCACTAATTCTGAATCAACCTCTAATATGATTCTTTTATAACCATGATGTTCACACCAGTTGATGCCATGCAATGCTGCCTTGATCTCTTCATTATTATTAGTACCAAAACAAAGGGTAATATCATATTCATATATCAATTAAACTTGGTGATCTCGTAAAATGCCACCTCCCCCTATTTTTCCAGGATTGTGCATAGCACTACCATCAGTATTCAATTTGTATTCACTTGATGGAGGCTTTTCCCAATGTACACTCATAACCTTATACAAATATTTGCAGTGATCAACTAAATTAATCAACTCTTTCCAGTTCAAAGGCCATTGTACATTAGGGAAAGCCAATATCAGTACCTACATGATATCTCTAAAACTAGCATATTGTACTCTTAGCAGGCTGGATTGTTTACCTCCATATTTAACAACACACATGTTTTCCACAAATTCCAACAAATAAAATTAGGTAAAACATGAATCAAAGTCTTTTGTAACTCATTTTGATATGGTAATCTTCTCCAATGCATGAGCAAACACCTCAAACTGGTGGTCGAGTGGTATGTTCCCAATATAGCTGCATGAATTTTCCAAATGTATTTGGCAAAATTTCCATGAACCAAAATATAATCTATTTCATCCCTCCCTGATCTATGACAACAATAACAATCAGTAGCATCTTTTCCAAACATAGTAAGTTTTTCATTAGTTGGTAATTTTTCCCTCAAAGATCTCCAAATAAAAAAGGAAACTTTGAAATGTAATTGCTTAAACCAAATGAAATCGTTAATAGGATCTTTTATATGTTTTTTCCTTATAGTTGTCCATGCAGAAGAAATTGTAAAATTACCATTTTCAGAAGGAGTCCAATTAGCTACATCTGGTAAGCCTTATTTGTAGTGAATAATGCTACTAAGAATAATAGGCACTAGTAGAGGAGGAGCATGATGTCTAACTTCCCTCTCCTTCCACTTACCAGCTTCTAAAAAATATGACACTTGAATATTGTTTAGGCTAGAAATATGTTCACAATACTTACCTAATGCCCTATCCCCAAGCCAATTATCCCACCAAAAACTACAAGTTCTTGATTGAATAGTCCAACTAATATGTGTTTCAACAGCCCATCTCTTTCTAGTAAGATATCTCCAAACCAAAGATCATCGTGTATCATATTTCTTGGCTACAGTGTTTAATCTTTTACAATATTTGGATTTTAAAAATTTCCCCCATAAAGACTGATTAGTCCTAAAATTCCACCTTTTTAATATTGGAATGCAGTAAAAATATCTTCCAATAACCTCACTGTCACGACTCGAAAGCACACCCTAAAAGTTAGGGAAAACCTTCGAATCATGACCGGGCATACTTGACCCCTTTGGGATCTCGTACAAGCCCTCTACTAGCATTCATAACATAAAGCATGAAAAGTAGTGCGGAATTAAAACTTTTCACGATAATAATAATAGAAGAAGTCTTTTCATAAATAGTAGGAAATCTTATCGTCACAAGCCAACTTAAAGACACAACTTGGAATCTTAGGGACACGGCCCTTTACAATAAAAGTAAATACATTTTTAAGTCTTAATTAAGAAACTAAGAAACATAAAACTATGTCCTCGAATATATGAGGACATACCCAATCCTTGAGAGATAGAATTCCCAAGCTTCAACTCCGATCCTCCAAAAAGGCTTCCAACCTATACTCATAAGGTATATAAAAGTATGGGGTTAGTACAACAATGTACTAAGTATGGCATATGCAAAAACATACAAAAAGGGACATTTTAGTAAAAATAACTTTTAATACAATCTAAAGCAATATTCATGAATCTAGAAACAAACCAACATAAGAATCAACAATCAACACTTTATGGCAACTTTACCAAAACTTAGAGTAATCAAAAGGAACATTTCAATGAACTTACTAAACTTACAATGACAATTGAATAAAGCATCACAGTGAATATATTGGATTCTTACAATGAAGACCTTACAGTGAATGGCACGGTCCAAGTCATATGAACTCTTTTTCCTTTGAAGTTGCCCTAACCCAAGGTTATCCTAAGACTCCCTAAAGTGAGCTAAGAAGGGATTTTCATTTCACCTCCCTTCAAAGCACACCAAAGCGACCCTTAAAACTACCAAATCTTAGGCTTACTTAGCTGGAAATCAAATCCACGCCCTTGGCTAACATATGCAAAACACTCACGGAAAATATAGGTCATACCAAGTGCAATGTGAGAGTAGCATCCCATACTACCACTCCCACTTAGTACTCCTAATGGATTCAATTTACTCAAGTACTCCACAATAATCATCCATAACACTACACCATAGTACTCATTCACACGGATTTCATGAAGGTACTCTTCTCCCATAGTAGGTATAGGTCACACCAAGTGCAATGTGAGAATAGCATCCCATACTACTACTCCCACTCAATGCTCCTACTCGGTAACTAATGTGGATTGAGCACTTCACGACATACATACATAAATTCAAAAATATACAAGATAATTAGTTTCAAATCAATTCTTTTGTGGGAGTTAGCTTAATCGACAAAGACCATGGGAGCTAGACATGGAATCCCGATATTAACCCCTATCGGATGAGGGATCCTTACTTGCCTAGTGTAAGGTCATGCTTTTTAGCGTTTACATGGCTTTTCCAATAGCTACACCTATGCGGGCACATAGTTAAGGGATAAGGAGATTGCTACTAAGTAACTCACTCTCTACTAACGAGGAGTACTCATCTCAAGAGGTACTTTGGATTACAACATCTCAACTCACGAAGTGCAATCCACCTCCCCTTCATATCCTCTCGGTGCTAGGCATAACTCTCCACGGATTTATCAACATAATAGTCTATCTTAGAAAGCTCACTAGGAATGGATAGGTTGCTACTAGACACTACATCTCAACTCACGAAGTGTGTCCACCTCAAGATTCCCCTTTTTGCTCAACTTGGCATAATACAAATCTTAAAAGAGTGTGTGTGTGTGTACATGTGCACACCTTGCATATAAGCATCGCTTCATTATCATCAAGTTCTACACATACTTTAACCTTAATTCATCAAGTCACACACTCTACATGCTTCTCATAATCATACACTTCATTTAGACATAAACTAGGTCAAACATGCAAATTCAAGTTACATCAAACACAATACAAGAGAGAGTTTGAATGTTGAAATGAGGGGGTCTTGTCTAGGTCTAGGGTTTAAAACTCATTTAATATAACCTAAAAATCCCTTAACAAACCGTCCAAAATCTTATCTAGATGTGGGGTGAATTTACAAATTCACCCCTGACTTGGCAGAACAATCTGCGCACAGGGACAAGACTTGCGATGACCTGCTTGTGACGGGGCGTCACGGGTGCAACGGCCCGTCCTGACCATCTGTTGCAAACTTCAGAGGCTTGCCAAGGGTCCCCTCTACACCCTTGAACAAATCCCCCACGACGGAACCTTGTGACGGGGCATCACAACCATGACAGGCTGTCGACTGCTCCGTCGCCAAGGCTGCCTGGGACAGCCTGCTTACCAGGTTTTGGGTCCTTCCTCAAGGACCCTTCGATGGTCCTTGGGGATAATTTCTCGGACGTTTCAAACACAAATATGATCATCTATAAGTTTAACACCTCTCACATGAATTTCATCCAAAACGAACACATAAAACTCAACGAAACTCGTCTAGACGTACAAGGTTGACTCAAGGCATATCTTTCGAATGTCTTGGACGTTCTTGGTCGTTTGACCTCCAAAATTCACGAAACTTTGCACACTGCCTAAGGACACTAAACTAACTCCGTTTAACTTAAAATCAACTCAAGAAACAATCATGAGGCTCTAGTTCACCTTAGTTCATTTTGGGGCGTTATACTCACCCCAATATCTCCCTCATCAGTAGGAAATCCAAGAGTCTCCCATGAAGCCCAATGATATTTTTTCTTTTCCTTAACATCCCCCCAGAAAAAATCAGCCATGCCATTTTATATGTATTTTAATGTAGTCTTAGGAGGTGCTATAGTAGACATAGCGTGAATAGGAATAGATTGTAGAACATGCTTCACTAAAGTTATTTTACCCCCAAAGCTCAACATTTTGGATTGCCAACCTGTTATTTTCTTTATCACTTTGTCCACTAATTCTGAATAATATATGATCCTTTGGCCTCCAATATATAATTGACATCCTAAGTACATAATAGGACTATCTCTCTAACAAAAACCAATTTCCTCCTTAATTAGATTAATAATATCCCCAACAGTGTTTGTAGTGACCATAAAATAACATTTTTATTTGTTTAACAATAGATCAGACACCATTTCATAGGTTGTTATAGTCATCATTATTAATTGTAAAGAAATTCTGTTAGTAGAAGAAAAAATGATAATATCATCCGCAAAACTTAAATGATTTATTTGAGGCCCTCTAGTCTCCATGTGAAAACTTTTGTACAATTGATCGTGATGTAAAAGATAAAGTTGTCTAGATAAAACCTCACCACCTAAGATAAACAAGGCTGGAGACAAGGAGTCACCTTGTTTAAGACCTCTAGTGGAATGATAAAAACATGTCTTTTACCATTAATCACAATAGAATACTAATTGTTGCTCATAATCCTCCACACCCTATCAATGAATATTTCTCCAAAACCCATCCTCCTTAAAACTAAGCAAGTGTAGGCCCAAGAAACTCTATCATAAGCTTTGACCATATCAAGTTGAATGACTACATTATCATCTTCCTTAGGATGTTTAATACCATGAATTATCTCTTGAGATAACATAATTTTTCCAAAATACTCGTAACCTTTACAAAATGAGATTGATTGTCTGAAATAAGGCTAGGAAGAATTGGAGCTAATCTAGTACTCATAATTTTGGAAATTATTTTGTTAGTAAAGTTACTAAGGCTAATTGGTCTGAAATCTTTAAGCTTATTAGGATGATCCACTTTGGGAAGAAGTATAAACATGCATGAGACATATATTTAGGCATATCTTGACAATTAAAAAAAAGATTGAACAGCAGCAAGCAAATCCTCCTTAATGATATCAAAACAAGTCTGATAAAATTTACCTCCAATACCATCTGGACCAGGTGTTGAGTTTGGATTCATTGATAATACCGCTTTGCTTAGTTCTTCCATAGTGGGAATACTTTCCAAAACAACATTTTGGTCAGCACTAACCATATTAGGAATACAGTACACCATATCCTCAATAATTCTATCAGTCTTTCCAGTGAAGATATGTTGATAGTATTGACAAGCTTCTTTGGAAATATTATCCTCACCTTCCAACCATTGTCCATTTCTAGTTAGAAATTTGTGCATAAACATTCTCCTCCTTTTTCCTCTTATCACAACATGAAAAAATTTTGAATTAGCATCACCTTCTTTTACCCAATGAAGCTGAGTTTTTTGTTGTAAAATGGAGTGTTCAATTTACATACCATATTTTAGGTATTAGTGGTTGATGACCACTACCCATGTACCCCTATGTGAATGTGTGAATAGCTAATGTTAGGAGTCTTAAAGTATTCTATGAAGTTAACTTGTCTCCTATGCTATTGTGAGTTATGTGGTCTATGCTTGAAAGGGTAATGTGGTCTAAGAGGGTGGATGCCTCAATATGTTATTGATAGCCATTATGTGATTATGTTGACCAATGTACACACACTCACACATCATGCATGCTTACAATGTAGTAAATGTTCATAGTGTCTAAATGAAAGGTTGTTCTCATATTCACTAGAGTCTACTACTATGCATGTAAAGTATATGTATGTGAAGCGTGTTATGTATTCCCTTACTAGGATGAATTGATAGGTGTACTAGTGTGGTCAAGGGTATGGGAGTTTGTCTATGCATTGCACATGTGAACCTTGATAGGATAGTTCCTAGGTTTGGTTTCTATGTGCATGAATATGAATGTATGGTCATGTGTGGTCTTAATGTGTTATGTGAAAGGTTTGATCACATATATGTATACACACACACACATGAAAGATGGTCTAGTCAATAGAGGAGCCTTGAAAGGTGTACTCAAGTGTATCCTTAACTAGATAGTGTTAATACATATGCTGTGTCCATGTGAAAGGATTTCTCACATGATTTAGGTTGATGAACTCTCATCTATGACCTATGAGCTAAGTATATTAGGGGATGACTTCTCCTAAGCCTATGTTTTTATAAATAAATGATAATAAAGGCTTTTTCAATAAAGGGAACTTAGCTTAGCACCGAGTGAACTTGTAGATGAGAGGGTGGCGCTTTTCCAACATAGGGGAAGTAGGGATTCACTACGGTCCTCATGTGAGAGGGTGACGCTTTTCCACAAAAGAAAGGTAGGGGTTCACTACGGTTCTCACGGGATAGATAGCCTCATGACCCAACAAAGGGTGTAGAGTTGATATTTCCATGATTGACCCAAGTTCCATAAACTATGCTTGCCACATAGGATCTAGCAAAGTGAATTCACTTAGGATGCTAGAATATATGTTAATGTTCTACCTTGGCTAGGTAGGAACACCTTCCATTGGTGTAAGGCTCTACAACACCAAATTCCATGTTTAGCACCCATGGTCTTAGTGTCGGTTAAGGCTATAGTTTCCCTAAAGTAAAATGGACAATGGAAGTAATTGACTAGGACTCTAACTAGAATGACTTAAGGGATGTTACTTAGGATAGGTAGAAGTAATGAACCCATCTAGACATTGCACAAGTATCTCCTTAGGAAGTTCTAGGAATGTATTCTAATGCATGTGTCTATGTATATGATTCTTTATGTATGACTTTGTAGTATTGGACTACTTGTTATAAATATGTGCATGGTATGAGTCTATATGTATGATGTTGGTCTAAATGACTATATGATGAGGTTCTTGTATTGACATGATTGAAGTTGTCTTTACTTGCTATATTGATGTATGAATTGAATGTTAAGGTTTATGGTCTCATGAAGAGTTAGTATATGTGTGGTTATGGGGCTTCACATGTACATTGCACTAGTAGGCTAAGATTGGGGTCATGAACAAGGTTTGATAATGAAGTACATGCAAAGAAGTAAATGTATGTGTGACTTGATGTAGCTTACTGTAATGTCCTAAGGTTTTGACTTAAATGTGTCTTTGATGTATTATGCTTATATGAGGATATGTGTTGGGTTTTTTAGGTTGTATGTATGATTTATTAGTGATATTAAGGTGATACATTGCACCAAGTATCACTAGAGGATTACTTGGGGAGTTAGTGAATAAAAGGAAAGATGCTCACTCTTAAGGGAAAAAGAGCTCACTGTAATGTGACTCAAAAATGTCATAAATTCTATATGTGATCTTATGCAATGTTTGGTCTTTGAATATGTTTATATGATATATGTGAATGATATAAATGCCATTGGTTAAAGGTTTTATGAAGATTTACTCAAAAATCATGAAGTACGATTTTCAAAGAAAATGTCCCTTTTTAAATGCATGTTTTTGCATGGTTGCCATACTTAGTACATTCTTGTGCTAATCCCATTCTTCTCTACTTTTTATACAAAGTGTAGGTTATGGATGCTTAAAGGATGTCTTGAATGGTGAAGAGCTTGCTAGATGATTCCCAAGCTCGATGAAAGGAATCCGTAAAGTTCAAGGATCTCCTACTTGTGTCTTTAATGTGAAGTCTTTAAATATTGTATAGTTATGTAATGTGTCTTATGGGCCGTGTCCCTAATGTACTTTAATGTTGTTGAGTCAAAGATGGCAAAGAGACTTAAGGTCTATAAATGTATTATGGCTTATTGTCAGAACCCGAAACTATACCCTAGGAGATAGGATACAATCTTGGATTGTAACCGGCGTCGTCGACCTCTCGGAGGTCTAAGACAAGCCTCTCATATCATTCATTGCATTGGCATAGTAAATTTAGCAGAAAATTTAAAACTTTTCATAGCACATCATATGCTAGAAACATCACATCATATATATATAAAATATAAGTCATAATACATATTTAGACTCTAAGTCTCTTTGCCATCTTAGACTCAATAACTTTAGAGTACATTAAGGACAAGGCCCTTAAGACATAATACAAGGCTATACATTACTAAATAGACTTTACAATAAATACACATTAGGACATCCTTGAACTTAAGGATTTCTTTCCTTGAGCTTGGGAAAATCACCTATCAAGCTCCTCAATCATAGACCTCATTTAAGCATTCCATTACCTACACTTTGTGTAAAAAGTAGAGAAGAATGGGATTAGCACAAGAATGTACTAAGTATGGCAACCATGCAAAAACATGCATTTAAAAGGGACATTTTCTTTGAAATCATACTTCATGCCATTTTGAGTAAATCATCATAAAACCTTCATCAATAATATTTATATCATTCACATACTTCATAGAAACACAATCAAAGGCCAAACATCATAGAAAAGCACTTATAGAATTTAAGTCCCATTTGAGGTCACTTTACAATGAACTCAAATCTCTTAACAGTGAACTCTTCGTTTCAATTCATTAACTTCCCAAGTAACCCTTTAGTGATACTTGGTGCAATGCATCACGTTAAGGCCACAAGGAAACGTACATATTTTCTACACAAGACAACACATACCATCATAGAAGTATAGTACAATATAGACATAGTTAAACCAAGACTACAATGTCATACATAAAGAACACCTACATAATCATATGCATTAGGGCACCTTCCTAAGACTTCCTAAGGAGTCACTTGTGCAATGTCTAGATGGGTTCATTACTTCCATCTATTCTAAGTAACTTACCTTAAGTCCTCCTAGTTAGGATCCTATTCAATTTCTTCCATTGTCCATTTTACCTTTATGGAACTATAACCTCAACCGACATAGACCATGTGATGCTAAACATGGAATCCGGTGTCATCAAACCTTACACCGATGGAAGGTGGTCTACCAGCCAAGGTATTACCCATTATAAACATAGCTTTTTAGGTGGAATCCACTAGCTAGTATCCTATGGTGGCAACATAGTTCAAGAACTAAGAGGTAGAAATCCCTATTCATACCATGTGGTAAAGTGGGCCGCTCCTCATGGGAATCCCTTAGATGACATATCCCATAAACAAGGGAGTTAACATCACATGGGCAACTTTAGGATGAATCTTTCCTTTTATGGACAAGTCATCATCTCCCATTGTCAAGTTCACTCGGTGCTAAGCTAAGTTCCCTTTTATTAAAAAGCCTTTATTACATTTATTTATAAAACATAAGCTTTAGAATATTCCTTCCTCATATGCTTATAGCATATTCAAGCATCTATCTACTTTAGAGTATTCTTAGGCATACTTTTTAAGGCCTCTCTCATTTACTAGATCATCATCCATGTGTGTGAATGTATACATAAATGTGAACAAATCTTTCACATAACACATTAAGTCACACATGTTCATACTTACATATTCATACCTCATCATGCATATTCATAACATGTTCATATATTCTTTTAACATGTGCATAGAAACCAAACCTAGGAACTATCCTATCAAGGTAAACATGTGCAATGCATAGACAAGGTCCCATACCCTTTGCCACACTAGAACACCTATCAAGTCATCCTAGTTGAGAAAACATATCATACCTTCATATACATAAACTTAACATGCATAGTAGTAGACAATAGTGAATATGACAACTACCTTTTCATTTAGACACCATGAACCTTTACTACTTTTAAGCATGCATGAAGTGTGAGTGTGTGTACATTGGTCAACATGATCACATAATAGCTATCAAAAACACCTTGAGTCAGCCACCCTCTTAGATCATAATACTTCATCAAGCATAGGCCACACAACACACAATAACATAGGAGACAAGCCAACTTCATAATACACTTAAGACTCCTAACTTGTACTATTCATGCATTCATATAGGGGTACATAGGTAAAGGATTATTAAACCTTTTAACACATCAATGACAGCACCTATACCCTACTCTAACATGAATATACACATGCTTGTACAATAGCTATACAACCTATATCACAAATAGAATAGGAAAGTAGGCATAAGCTTCTCATAGTATCATCTTAAACACATGTTCATAAATTCATCAATTTACCTTCAAGGCCATGGTCAACACATATATAATGACAATAAAGTAAACACCGCCATCATAAGTGGACCATACCACACAATGCCATACAAGGCTTCATCAACATTATTATAGAAGAATAGAGAAGTAGAAGAGTAGAGGAAAATAAGCATTCTTACCAACTCCTCAACCTTTGATACTCATTGATCAATACTTTGTTTATCAATAATTCATATATATAGCAGTAGCTAAATGTACTTTAATAATAAACTATGTACAAGTCACTACAAGATTATACTATAACATAATACAACATAACAACATACTAGGAGAGTAGAACAACATAGATCATTAGCTAATTTCCCTTTCATTGATTTTATATCATATTTCATACATATTATAAGTCTAAGGCAGTATCTAAACCTACATTTAACCATATTTAAATCATAATTACTTACCTTCAAGATTAAGGTTACAACATAGGCATTTAGGCTTATCGATTTGCTAGAGTATAGAAGACTTTACCAATACTATGAACTCTCTAAAGCTTTGATAATAATTCATATTTTATCAACAATACACTCATTAGGCAGTAGCTAATTAGATAAGAAATCAAGACGAAATTATGCTTCATCTAACCACAATTCAAGATCTATCACACACTTAGCTTTTTGACTTCATAGCCTAAAGGAATCTAGATCCATTCATGCAAGCCTTTCTTAATTTGATCATTAGGGATTTATACCTACAAAATTCATCCATTATATCATCCTAAAACAGTAACTACAGCAGTTCATACATAATCAACATTCTACACAACCGATCTCACAATCGACTTCAAGGCAACATGTAGAAACATAGGCTATTCATGTTCAAATCTTCATATATTTATCATCATGGACTGATAATCATCAATTCACCATCAATTAACGTAAATAATAATAAACACAAGCAATTCAACGTAAGAGAATCACCATTTAATCAAGAACAAGCCATGATCACAAAGCCCATGCAAGAGCTAAACCAATTTTGGAAGGAACATGGGTTCATCATGCAATTGGAGTGAAATCACATTCAAATCACTGTATTAACTTCAATTCATCTTGATTTAATCATTAAAACATTTTGAGAAAGAACCCATGGCTAGATTGAAGAAGAAGAACTTTGATCATAAACTTTCTTTGAAAATATTGAGAAGAACTCTCCAAGTGAAAGGTTACTTAGAGAAGAAGGATCACCATACCTTTATCTACATGAGAACCTCTAAAACTTCATGATTCATTCATAGAAAATCCATCTCCAAGCAGCCCTTGAGCTTCACCAACAATGGTGGTTTTAGAGAGAACATTTTTGGGAGGGAAAGGCTTAAAACATGTGAGTTAATTTTAGAATGGGTTGATCACGTTTTTGATGACTTATATACACCCAAAATTACTTAAATAATCCCATAATAATCAGGTTAGGATGTGGGGTGAATTTCCCATTCACCCCTTTAATTTACAGCACGCAACTGCCAGTTGACAGTGCACCCACAACGATGGCATTGACGGGGCGTCGAGGCCTTGAAGGGCCATGCCTGGCATTCGTCGTTGGGTACTTAGCCAAATTCTTGGTGGCCCAAGTCTTGTTTCCCTCGACAATACCTGCTCTACGGGCCGTTGGTGGCCCAATGATCCATCGTTGGGTCCGTCAATGGACACTGCCCAGGCAGTGTCTTAGGCAGCTTTGTGTCCTTCTTTTGGGGCCTCTTATGAGGCCCTTTAGAAGTTGTACCCAGATGTTTCCAACACGATTATAAACCTTAAAAAGTTATATACCTTCCACATAAATTTCATCCAAAAAAAATACCTACAAGACGTCCAAACAGGCCAAGCCCCACCATGACACACGATGAACGTCTTAAGGGCTATCTTCCAAACGCCTTGGACGTTCTTGGTCGTTTGACCTCCAAAATTCTCGAAACTTCATATACTATATTTAAACATAATTATAAACCATTTAAAGACTTATTAATCTCATGCATCACACATAATCACATAGAACCACATATGAGGCATTTAAGTGACTTAGTCGAACGTTTTGGTCGACCCTTGACGTTTGACTTCCAAATCACTTCAAACTTTGAACACTGCCTCTATACCATATAATAAGTCATTTTAGGACCTTAGAAATTTAAGACGAACATGTTAGGATCTAGAAACCCTATCTCATTTTGGGGTATTACACTTATGTTTTATATATATATGAGATCAAGTTTCTAGAATATGATGTGCAATGAAAAGTTTTAAATTTTTTGCTAAATGTACTATGTCAATGTGATGAATGATGACTATGGGCTTTTATAATACCTCTGAGAGGTCAAGTACGCCATGTTACTTCTAGGGGGTGCTCCCCGGATGTGACAATGTGGTATCAGAGCATAAGGTTTATAAAGTGGTTTTAGGTTCTAAAAGTCTCATATTTCTAAGTCTAGTAGAGTCTCATAGAATTAGTTGTGAGTCGCGACACATCAAATGGTATGGGACGCTATAGGACGATAGAGTTTCCCTTCTTCATCATTCTCATATCGTGCCATAGAACTTAACTCTATAAGATCTCTCTCTTATGTTTTCTTGTCCGGTGGTCTTTTAGATGTGATTGGTTGGATGACATTGTATCCCTATGCTTGAGGGAGAAAAGGTGAGTTAATGCTTAACTTGGTTTTATGGTTGAATGAGTATATTTGAAGGTGAATTTGGACATGTCTTGATGATATGATGCCATTTATGGCTATGTATGAGATTTATGTGAAATATCATGCTATGATGAAGAATGTGTGTCATAAATTGGTTAAAGCATGTTAGAAGTTGTTATGGTTGACATGAGTTCTTTTGGAATGATGTGTTACTATATGGTTTTATATGTTGGTAGCCTAATGATATGATTTGAACTTGAAATGTTTAGTGAATACCTATGAAAGCATGCTACCTTAAGAATATGTGTTTTAAGGTGTTCAATATGTCCCTTTGAATATATGCATGATTTTTCAAATGTTGACTTACTTGGGATGTGTGAACATTCATAATTACCTAGTATGGATTGGAGTCCTTTGTATATACTTGATCCTAGGTGTAAAGATAGTATGCATGGCTTGGTAGGGTGATGATGTGGGTTTTAGTGACCTAGAAGTCACCTTACTGTAATATTCTAGGGAAAAGAAGAAATTTTGTGGCTAAGTTTCCTTGTTGTTTTCCCTAATGTTGAATGACCTTAATGGCTATGGTAATGTATGAAAACCTTATGTGGTTAAATTATATGACCTAACTTGATGATTTGGGGATAAATTGCCTAGGTGAGGAAGTTTAGAACACCTTTGAAAACCCTTATGGTATGTTACTGTAATTCTTTCTAAATTAGAAATCACTTTTAAGTGATGAAAAATGAATGTTGTTAAGTTAAGATCCTCATAAGGTTGGGTTAAGTTGCTCTTAATTGGGTTTACCCTAAGTGGGGGATGGTGATGGAATAGTAAGGTTATAGGAATTTTCTACCTTGACCTTCTATTTTTGCTTGATCTTGAATTTAATGAAGTCTGGATGAGCTTTTTCATGAATAGAGTCTTGCATAAAGTATGAATTGCATGAACTTTATATGTTTGGTATGTATTGATTGACATCATCTTAAAGGTCTCATGAATATTCCAAAGTGCATGAATGGAAATTTTGATCAAATACATGTTTCTCATGAGTATTGTACATCCTAACATGCTAATGGTACACTTGACTTCATGAGATAAGTAGGAAACTTGGTTTTAGTCACTTGAGAGGTGTAATGTTTAGACTTATAATGAAAAGTTGAGTCTCTTTAAAACAAAATATGTGGAGTCACTCAAAAATTATGTGACTTGTATAGTTTGGGAAAGCATGATTGTAGGCTCACTCTTGAAAAGTGAAAGCATGTTTAGTTTAGTATTCATGTATATGCCTGTAATTTGTATTAATGTTCCTAAACGATGCTTACTGTGAAGGTGAGTACTATGTTATGAATTGACATTTTGTGAAATAACTTCCTCTTTGTTGTGATGTGCTTGGTGTGATTTACTATCTAGACTTCACTAGGAATAAAATATGATCATGTCTTGGTTTGAAAGTGAGAATTTCTCATATTACCGTAAAGATGGCCTTTGTGCATTTGCTTGGGTGTGAGCTCACGATACATGTAAGTGTGTTGAGGAGATGGACATTCCTCCATGGATACAACTAAGGATGGTATGGTTGAGTATGACCCTCATAGCACTAGGTCTAACTTATAAGAATCAATTGTCAACCTATCTTACTCAAGTCTATGTGCATTGAAATATGAGTGCTTAAATAACTTTTGAGTATATGTTGTAATCTTCGTATGTGTGGACTTTGAGATGATATCTTAATGAATCAAATTGTAATGACCATGTTATTATTAGGAGAAGGATGTTCCTCCTTGAACATGATAAGAGACTCTTTGGTTAATGCATTAAGGAGTGAGTGAATTAAAGTTTTGCTTGCTTGTGTGCGTTGAGTGATAAATGATGTGAAGTTTTGTTCCTTGTAAGTTTGGTGCATTAACTTTTATGTGATGATGTTATGAATAATATGAACAACTCTATGATACATTGAAGTCCTTGTTATGTTTAAAGTGTTCTAAGTGTCATTCGAGGACGAATGTTCCCAAGTGGGGATATTGTAAGACCCCCCAAATGAGTTAGGGTGTATAGAGACTAACATGTTCGTCTTAACGTTCTAAGGTCCTAAAATGACTTATAATATGGTTTAGAGGCAGTGTATAAAGCTTGAGGTGATTTGGAAGTCAAACGTCAAGGGTAGACCGAAACGTTCGACGACTAAGTCACCTAAATGCCTCAAATGTGGTTCTATGTGATTATATGTGATTCATGAGCTTATGAAGTCTTAAAATGGTTTACAATGATGTCAAATGGTAGTATATGAAGTTTCGTGAAGTTTGGAGGTCAAAAAACCAAGAACGTCCAAGGCGTTCGAAAGATAGCCCTTAAGACGCTCAACGTGTGTCTTGATGGGGCCTAGCCTGTTTGGATGAGTTCCGAGTATTGTTTTTGGGTGAAACTCATGTAGGAGGTCTAAAAATTCTTAAGGGTTGTATTTAAGTTGGAAACGTCTGGGTACGATTTCTAAAGGGCCCCGCAAAAGGCCCCACAAGAAGGGCCCAAGGCTTGTCGAGACACTGCCTTGGCTGTGTCAATCGACGGACCAAACGACGGCCAGTTGGTCAACCAACGGCCCATTGGTGAGGTCTCGTCGATTGGTACTTAGCTTGGGCAGATATCAAGCCAAAATTTGGCTAAGTACCAAACGACAGAACCCCAGGCACGGCCCTTCGACTGACCTACGGTCCGTAGGTAGGTCCGTCGATGGTGGCCTGTGAGCTGCAGCCTGCGCACTGTTTCATTAAAGGGGTGAATGGGAAATTCACCCCACGTGCTAAACTGACCCTACATGATTTATTTAACTGATTTTGGGTGTATATAAGTCATTCAAAACGTGATCAACCCATTCCCAACCCCATACACACGTACGAATCTTCTCTCTAAAAATTCTCTCCCTAGAAACCACCATTGTTGGTGAAGCTCAAGATCTGCTTGGAGCTTGGATTTTCGTGGGTTAATCATCAGGTTTTAGGGGTCTTCATGAAGATTAAGTTATGGTGATCTTCATTCTAGTTATCTTTTCATCTAGAGAGCCATTCTCAAAGATTTCAAAGAAGAAAAATATGATCAAACAATGTCTTCTTAAATATACCATGGGTTCTTTATAAAAAGGTTTTGAACGATTGAATCATGATTAATTGAAGTTAATACAGTGGTTTTAACGTGATTTTACTCCAATTGCATGATGAACCCATGCTCCTTCACTCAAACGTTTTAGCCTTGCATGGGCTTTGTGATCTTGAATTGATATCAATTGAATTATGATTCTATTACGTTGAAGTGATTGTATATACTATTATTTACATGAATTTATGTTGAATTGGTGTTGAAGGATTCATGAGGATCAATGCATGAAGATTTGAGCATGTTTAGCCTAGATTCCATGGTTCACCGTAACATTGGCTTCTAAATGATTTAATGTGGATTTCGATTATGTTAGGTTGGTTGTATCTACTGTTTTAGGTTAGTATCATGAATGAATTATGAATACGAATCTTGTATGATTGAAGTAAAGATGGCTTATGTGAATTGACCTAGTCTTCTAGTCTATCGATTGATAATACTATGTATATGAGGATATCTTGAATTGTGGATAGATGAAACATGATTACTTTGATGTAGTGATCTATCTAGATGCTGCCTAGTATGTACATTATTGTTAAAATATGATTGATGATCAAGACCTTAGATAATCAATAGTGTTGGTTAATTCCCTCTCTATACTCCATCAAATTGACAAGTCGAATGCCTATATTGTAGCTTGATCTTGAAGTGCTTTAAGCATGATTTATTGATGACTATGTGTATGATTAGCTACTTCCCAAGAATTATGCCATTAATGAAATATAATTGATGATCAATGCAAGTGAATTGGATTAAAGATCTATGTTCTTCTACTTTCTAGTATATATGTGATATAATGTATTAGATTGTAATATGAACTTGTAGCGATTTGTACATGGTTACTTTTGTGATAATTGTACTTAAGATACTGCCCTATACTTGAATTGTTGATGAAACAATAGTAAAGGTCAATGATGACCAAAGACTAAAGGGTTGGTAAGAATCGCTCTATTCTTCTACTTCTCTACTTCTCTATAGTAATGTTGATGAAGCCGTGAGTGGCATTGTGTGGTATGGTCCACTTATGGTGGAGGTGTTTACTTTATCTCATTATATATGTGTTGACCATGGCCTTGAAGGCAATTTGATGATTACGTGAATAAGTGATTATGATGATCACCTTATGTGTAACTTGTGCCTAGTCTTCGATTGAGTAGTGAATCTAGGTTATGTTACTATGCTTATGAGCATGTAGAGAATTATGTAATATCACGTGTAGGTGCTGCCATGTTTTAGGTATTAGTGGTTGATGACCCCTACCCATGTACCCCTATGTGAATGTGTGAATATCCAATGTTAGGAGTCTTATAGTATTCTATGAAGTCAACTTGTCTCCTATGCTATTGTGAGTTATGTGGTCTATGCTTGAAATGGTAATATGGTCTAAGAGGGTGGCTGCCTCAATAT